>CM016616.1:118419584-121337771 GCA_005393395.2 Gossypium australe
TCTTCGAGAACACCGATGCACCCTTCAGTTGATCAAACAGGTCATCAATCCGAGGCAACGGATACCTGTTTTTGATTGTTAACTTGTTAAGCTGACGGTAGTCGATACACATCCTCATTGACCCGTCTTTCTTCTTGACAAACAGCACAGGTGCTCCCCACGGAGATATACTAGGTCGAATGAACCCTCTATCCAAGAGTTCCTGAATTTGAGCCTTCAGCTCCACCAACTCCCTTGGTGCCATTCGATAGGGTGCTATAGACACAGGTGCCGTCCCGGGCAACAGGTCTATACCGAACTCCACTTCTCGATCCGGGGGCAGACCCGGAAGTTCTTCCGAAAACACATCAGCGAATTCCCTTACAGTTCGGACCTTCTCAACTGCTGACTCCTTGACCTCCAAGGCATAAATTTGAACCAACAATGCTTCACCCTTTTCTGATCATTTTCTCGGCCTTCAAGGCAGACACTACATTGGATAGATAGTCTCTTCTGTTACCTATCATGACCACTTCATCACCCTCAGCCGTCTTTAGAATCATGCGCTTAGCAGCGCAATCCAACCTTGCCTGATACTTAACCAACCAGTCCATTCCAAGAATTAGGTCGAACTCCCCAAACGGCAGTTCCCTCAGATCGGCCACAAACACTACCCCTTGGAGTTCTAGGGGTAAATCTCTATATAGCTTGTTCACCATCACAGAGTGTCCTAGAGGGCTAATTACAGTCATCTCGCTAGAAGCAGTCTCAAAATCCAAGTTCATAGTCTCTACCACACTACTGGCAATGTATGAATGCGTCGAACCCACATCAATTAAAGCAACATATGGAAGACCAAAAATTAGGAACGTACCGGTGATGACATCCGGTGCGTCACCCTCCTCGTGACGTCTCGCTGCGTAGACTAAGCCAGGCTGCCTAGCTTCTGTGTTGCCTGCTCCTCTGCCCTGAGTTCCGCGACCTCGGTTAGGACCATTGCCTCCTCTACCATTACCACGACCCCTCTGCGGTGGTCCCACATTCCTTGCTGGAGTACGGTTCTGACCCTCTGGCTGATTCCTTGCCAACTTCCGAGGACAATCCCTTACACGGTGATCCGGCGATCCACATTCAAAGCAACCTCTCTCACCGGTGTAACAACCTCCCCAATGCAACTTCCCACAGCGATTACACTGAGCCGGTCTCTGATTAGTAGCCATGGTCCTTCCGGCTTGATTCGGCCCACTCTGCCTGGCCCTCTTTTGTGCACTATCTCCCGATCCAGATGACCCGACACCTCTTTCTGCTTGCTCCTATCATAGTTCTGTCTCACAGACTCTCTGACCTTTTCGGCTACTTTAGCCTTTTCTACCAAAACAGCAAACTCTCGTACCTGTTGTGGAGCAATCAATAGCCTTAAGTCATCCCTAAGTCCGTCTTCAAAACGGACACAACGATCATGCTCAGATGACACAACTCCCCGAGCATAGCGGCTCAGCCTCAGGAATTCTGCCTCATACTCAGATACTGACTTATTTCCTTGCACTAATCCCAGAAAGGTTTTCCTCTGAGTATCAGTATAACTGGTGCCCACATACTTCTTCTGATAAGTAGCCTTGAAGTATTCCCAAGTAAGATCATCTACTGTAGCGCCGTCTCGAACCGTGAGCCACCACTGGTATGACTCGTCTTTTAGAAGCGACACCGCTCCTTTCAGCTTCTCCTCATTTGTTAAGTCGAGATCATCCATGATCCTCTCGGTTGATTCTAACCAATATTCGGCTGTACTGGGTGCGACACCTGACACACCCCGAAATACTTCAGCTCCGTTGGATCGAAGCCGCTCAGATACAGACTTTCGAGCTCCTGTACCTCTACTGGTCTCCGCCATCATTTCTAAAACGCAGCATAGCCTGCGATACCGACTCACCCCCGTCTGATCCTGATGTCCATCACCAAAAGCTGGGGTGGTGGAGGTGGTATTTCATTATCCGATCCTTGGCCCGACCTAACTGGTTCCGTCATGACCATCCGGCCTCTACCGCGTCCCCGACGGCCGCGAACTCTAGAACTCATTTCTTATAGCGCAATCTGTCTTAAGAGGTTTTATGAGTTAGCCAATGTTCCACTGATTATTAGCAAAGAAATTTTATGGGCGAAATCAAGAAGTTGTTCTTTCGATCAAACAAGTTTTAAGTCTTCTATCGTAATTCGAGATACACATTCACTTATTCCATCCCTCTCTTTGAACAATTCCTAACCCGGGGTATTTTCGTCGTTTACCCTACAGGGGTATTTTGGTAATAAAACAAGGTGAGTTTGTAAATCTTTGACAAATCAAGGGAAATTTAAAAATTTGCAAAACTTAGGGTTCTTTTTGAAAAATTGTCTTCCCAAATTGATAATGTTGCAAAACTTTGAAAATCAGGGTCATTTTGGTAATTTGCAAATTAGGGGCAATTTCGTAATTTTCCAAAATCACTATATTTTTGATAAACTAGGGATTTTGGATATATAAGAAAAATTTGATTAAAATTTTGGGGTAGCTTAGTAGATTTTAAAACTAGGGGCTTTTTGTAATTTACCACTAAGGGTATTTTAAAATGTCCATAAATCAAGAAAATCTTGTAATATAATACTTACAGTTTGAGGGAAGTCTTTAAAACTATAGTCTTTATAAAAATGCGGCTAATTCCCTTTCGGGTTTTAATAATAGGGTTTAGCCCGTGAACAAGTCCTCACGGTTAGGGTGAACCGAAGCTACGCACCAGGTAGGATTCCCGCGAAGAGGGGGTGAGTCGCTAAGACCACTTAAATACCAAGCTCTTCCGGATCCAATCCTAGACATGCGTACAAGGGTTACCACACCTTAACTCGGCGACTTAGTCATGGGTTTGTTTAATTAGGCAATTATAAATCTTATGTGATTGTTTGGGGTAAACTAGTCCTAGGGTTCATATACCTTTCGTACCATCTACGTCCCGTTTTCTACCCATTTACAGATAACCATCCATACATAGATTAAAAGTACTTACAAGAGCGGATCGGTGCCGGAGACTCGACGCCATGTTGTTCATCCAAAACCATTTTTATAGAGGTTTTCAAAAGTCTATCTAGAAGAACATTTTTAGGCCTTAGGCCCTCACAGCCGAGTTTTGAACCGGGCTCTGATACCAACTTGTAACACCCCAAACCCGGCCCACGAGCCATGACCGGATCTGGTATGTCACGGAATAAAGAAGTTTGAAAGGTTTGGGTTAATAGTAGAAATTTTAAGAATTTATTAAGGGTATAAAACGGTATTCGTTAAACTCAAGTGGGTTGATTTGGTAAATCTGATAGAGTTGAAAATCCTTTATTCCTTTAAAACCATTTGATCATTTAGATTTTTTTTTTTTTAAAACATTAGAGTGATCAATAGTTCAGAAAATTTCGTTACCCGATGGTAACCTTTTTTTTTTTCTTTTTTTTTTTTCGAAAACGCGTAGAGTACTTATTTTTGAAAATGTTACTTTTAACCGATTTGCATAACCGTTCGTAAGTTCATCAGTTATATAATAAAGTAAAGCAACTACTTAAACATCCAAAATAATAAGCGGCCATATTACAACCCAATCGAATTTTAGTGAATAGTAAACTTAAAACGGGGCAAAATAAAATTTCAAGTCCACAAAACCAACATGGCCGCCTCGAGCTCTCCTCGGCTCCGCATCCGTGCTCTACTCACCTGCAAGATGATATGGGAAGGGGTGAGTCACCAAGACTCAGTGTATAAATCCCCGACCCGAAAATAACACTCATACACAAGATATTAGTATGACATGCAATTATGCAACCCAACCTAGCCACCCATGCTCCTTTTCTACCCCGTGTGGTACCAAACCACTGGTGGTGCCAAACCACTGGTGACTTATAGTCACGATATTCGTCAATACGTGTGGTGCCAAACCACTGGTGGTGCCAAACCACTGGTGACCCGAAGTCACGATCAAATGATGGGGCCAACCCATCGTGTGATACCAATCACTGGCGTCGATCCCGTATCTCAAATGTGGGGCCAACCCACGGTGGTGCTAAGCCACAGGGACGAGACGCTATGAGGTGCCAAACCTCTGGAGGTATCAAACCTCTGGTGACCGTAGTCACAATGTGTTACCAAAACACTGGTGCCCGTCGACACGAATATTACTCCCTCTCGTCAATCCCACCATCATCATGCTCATATCACAAGTATCATGATCCCATATATCGTGCAATCGTATATAGCATAGCATTTCACAGCATATGATGGCATATATAACGTATATCGTAAATCGAGTAATAGGGGACTTACCCGAATACCAAGCTTATGCCCACTAGGCAAAGTAACCACATGAGAGGTTATAATATTATCAATTAACAGATTATACTAATAAAGTGTGTAAGAGCTTACACCTATTTAATCGAAGATTTAACTAGCAATCCCGTGTCTATGCGATATTACAGAAGTCCCGAACTTGTCCTCGTAATGCTCCTATATTCGGCCATCATAGATCAGTATTTAGGGGTCTCATTAGATTAACCAACAATTCCAAGGGATTGATCATAACGTAATAAAACAGGGCCTTAGGCCGAACCTTTATTAGCACTAAATCACGAGATTCGAAAACCCGAAAACTTCTGATTCTTAGCCGATTTACCCCCTAAAATTCAAAGTACAATTTCGGTTACACTTAGGTACCCAAAATGGCCTTTGGCCGAATAGTATATGTATATATATATATATATATACCTTACCAAAATGAAACGAAGTCTCGGTAAGCCACCCCTTCAATGCTTCTTTACGATTACTACACAAGGGAGCAAAACTCTTAGTGTCTTGAGAATGTATTTTGCCCACCCCCAAAGGATGCTTAAAGGTTTCGGCTCCCTTCAAAGAACAATAACAGAGTCTTTAATAATGGATTCCATCCCATCTAGGAAAGAAAAAGGGATGGAAAAGAAATGAGTTTTGATTACTACACAAATCAATCCGAAAAAGAAAGAGATAGCACTTACCAAAAGATTTGGCCACCATCCAGAAACACCCCTTTATTACGATACTTACTAAGGTTACAAGAAAACACAAGAAGAGGGCTAATAAGCAAAGTATTCGGCCAACATTTCGGTACCTCCCTTACTAGCTCCTTAACCGATTGTAGAGGTTCTCAAAGCAGCTTCATTTGGCCAAGAAAAATTTCAAAAAGGAAGGCAAAACAACTAGGAGGGATTCGGCCATAACCATGCAAGGGAAGGAAACAAATTCCTCAAAATCTTGACCCTATATCATTCGGCCATGCTTTAGGTGGGGGAAGAAAGAAAAATTAAACTTTGGCCATGCTTAAGGCCGGCCATCATTTCTTGTTTTTGAGGAATTGCCCATCACCATAATAAAATTATTAATAGGCCCCTTTATTCCATCATTTCCCATGACATAAAATAATGAAACAATATAAAATGGAGACCTCCCCATCCTTTAATAAATAATGGTAAGAATCTTACCCATACACCCTCATAAAATAATAAAAATAATAATATTATTAATAATAATAATAATAATAAAAAACAAAAGAAGGGCAGCCCTCCAGCTTGCTTTCACGCGTGCATGCATGCCCCATGCGCAGGCCACTTGCGTTCTGCCGGCCAAAACAAAATAAAAATTCAAATTTCCTTCATGCTGCTGCCAGGTCTCGAACCTGAGACCTGGAGAGATTGCCCACGCCTCTGACCATTCTGCTACTGCGCTATATCTGTTATGATAGCGTCGGAAATTCTCTTTAAGCTTCCAAGACTTGGCTCCCCCACGCACTTAATGCCGGAAGCCAAAAACAAAACGCCCCACTGCTGCCCAGGGGTTTCGAACCCTAGACCTGGAGCAATATTGCGCCCCAGCCACTCGGCCAAATGACTTTCATGTCAAGAACACGTCGCGAATTTCATTTAAACCTTCCTCCCTGAGTTTTCCCTTTGCCATAACGCTAAGCAAAATAGAAAAGCCCGCGCGTCCCCAACGGTGCTCGAACGCGCGACCTCGAGCTGCCACGAACCACTATGCCCCTAACCACTATGCCACGGCATTACTTGCGACATGCACTCGTCACAGCTTCTTTTAATCACTCTTCCGCTCATAAAACTAAAAAGGAAAAACTGCGCATGTGCTACCCCTAGGATTCGAACACGCAACCACTCGAAGCCCTCCCCCTTAGCTTCCTGCGTCCTAGCCATTCGACCTGCGTTCATTTCATGAAAACAAACGCATTGAAATATTCTTATACCTTTCTCCTTAAGCCCTCCTTCATGACAACAAAATAAAACTCCTCCCATGCGAATCGAACCTGAGCCCAGCGCATCTTCTAGCCTTCTAGCAGCGCCCTAACCATCCTGCCAGCAGCTCCTTTGAGGTATGTTTTGCACCGAAAATTTATTTAAAGCCTTATTTCTTTAATCATGTGAAATAAAAAAATTATGAAATTTTGAACTACCCCCAATTTAAGATGTTACAAAACCAATTTTCTAAAACGGAAGATAATCTTGAAAGAGTTGAATATCTAAAATTAATAGAAGAACTTTATGAAAAACATAAAGATTTGTTTGAAAAATATAATTATCATTATATGTTAGAATATGATGATAATAATAATAATAGTAATAATGACATTATTAATAATAATGAAAGCGAAAATTATATATTAGAAATAGAAAGTAGTAATTCTAATATAGATATTAATGTTACTAGTAATAATTCTGATGAAGAAAACACTTCAACAGAAGAGAATATAGAAATTCCTGAAGATCCTATGGAAACTGAACCACCAGATCCATATGATTTTGTAATACCTAAACCTTGGGAAATAGATAAAAAAGATCTTTATGGTAAAAGAATATTAGGTGATAAAATAGAAAATATAGCTACTAATGATATAAAACTGGAAACACCAGGAGAAACTAGTCAGCCTACACCTATACCTTACAGTATAAGTGATCTTAATAAAAGAAATGTTGCTCAAGGAGGAATATATTTAGACTTAACAAATATTCCTTTGTCAGACTATGAAAAAATCATAGATGATTGGGCACAGTCCATGACTATTGTTGTAAACAACAACAGTACGATATGGTCAAAAGAAAAGTTTTTAAACTATTTTGTTGGAACTTTTCAAGGTGATGTTCTACAATTTCTCAGACGCTGGGAAGAATTTGAGAAAGGAAAAGAACAAAAGGGTCAACTTATAAATCAAATAAGTTCTCCTAAAGACCTATTAAAAGGATTAACCTCAATTCTAAAAATTGAATTTTGTGGTTATACTAATAAAAAAGATCAGGATAGTCAATCCAGCTATACCTTGTCAAAATTAAAATTATATGATATTAGATATTTAGACGAATTCTCTAAGAAATTTCTACATGAATATCAAAAATTAAAAAACGAAAGTGTAGATTTTTGGAGAAATCAATATTTCCATAAATTACCCCCACCTTGGGATGAAATTTGTATAAACAAATATGCATATTTCATTATAAAACATAGTAATGATAATAAAGAAATAGGAGATATAGATACAATAGGTAATAGGATTAATTTCGCTAAAGAAAGAATTCTATTACATTGCTTACAGAGTAAAGCGGCTAAACAAGTCAAGAATAAATTAAGTCATAAATATTGTACAAAAATGTTAGAAGGAGAATGGGAATTTGGATGTAATTCCATACGTCCGAAAACCTATAAAAATATAATAAAAATATAAATTAGCTAAATGGAAACCAGGAAATAAAAAATATACTAATAATAAAAAGAAAAAATTTGTTAGAAGAAAAACTTCTAAAAATACTAAAAAACAAATTTGCAAATGTTTTATTTGTGATGAAGAAGGTCATCTAGCAACAAGTTGTCCTAACAAAGGTAAGAATGCTAGAAAAATGATTAAAAATCTTGAAGAACAAGATTTAGAAATATGTTTTAGTGAGGAAACAAATCCTACTGAAATAATATATGAGTTATTATCAGAAACAGAGTTTGATACAGACTCTGATGAATATATTTTTATGATAGGAAATAGTTCTAATAATAAGTTAGAAGAAATTCCTAATTCTGAACAACAGAATATTAAATTAGGAAGTTTAATTGGAGAAGAAACAGATCTTTCCGATGACATAATAGAAAAAATTAATAAAAATCATATTTCTAAAGAAGAAATTTATAAAATATCAATGTTTAAACTATGGTCAAAAAGACACATAGAAAAAATTAGTGGCAACACAGTCGCTAAGGATACTAAAGGTGGATTAACAGAAATTCCCTTATTTACTAAAGAAAAAATAAAAAGGATTAGAAGAAACTATCCTCAGGTCAGATATATACATTTAGGAGTTATCATGATAACAATTAGAGCATTATTTAGAAGAGGTCATGATGTTCCTATTTTAGCAGTATTATTAGATAAAAGATTTGAAAATCCAATAAAAGCACTTATTGGAGGAATTCAATCTAATTTACATACAGGTGTTATAGGATTTAAAGTTAAACCAAATTACTTTATCTCCATAACAGACCCTCTAATAGAAGAGTGTCTATGTCTTAGAATTCAGACAAAAAATTCTGATATTAGTGATTTAGCAGAAGATTTAGCAATAAGCTGGACTTCTATTAATGAATATACTAATACGGCAGAGGTTGAAATAAAAGAAATAAATAATAAAATTATTGAGCTTTTTGAGCCCAATAAATTTACTACAGAAATTCAACCAAAGCTATTACATTTAAAAGATTTATCGATTCCAAAAGACTGGATAATCGATAAAACCAATAATGCTAGTACTTCTAAACCAGTAATGTAACACCCTGGTTTTAGGGGTTAGGTGTTTGATGCTTAGCTCGGGTGTTGGCACACTCTAGGGTGTGGTTGGGTAAGTTTTAGGGGTCCTGAGAACCCTAGATAGTGGTGGAATGATTTGGAAAATTTTTAGTTTTAGGGGCGAAAAGGGGGAGCTTGGATAGAGGGGCCTTAAGAGAATTTTTGGTGGAGTTTTGGCATAAAGAGTGGCTTGGCAGAGTGGCAAGGAGGCGCCACTTAGAGCATGGAGAAGTGACGCCATTTGCAGGGGGAAGGGGCTCAGGTTCGATTCGCAAGGGCAGCATTTGGGGCCTTGTTTTTGCGTCAAAGAGGATAGAAGCTTGGTGGTTTTTGGATGCTTGAAAGGTGGAGAAGACTTGGTCATCTTTTTTTTTAAATTTGGCTAGGTAAAAGTTTGACTCATTCAACTTTTTGAATGGATGTTAGGGAGGATTTGTAGGAGGAAATAATGGGATTTGAAGGGGAGTTGAGTGCTTGGCCGAATAGTATAAATAGGGGGGGGGAGGTGCTCATTGTTCATTCACCATTTGCTTTGCTTTCTCCCTCACTAAAAGTTCTTGCTTTCCCTTAGTCTCTTGCCGAAAATAAGTCAAGAGCACCCTTTCTTTTCCTTTCATTTTGTTGTAGCCAAAGCCGGAGGTTGGCTTATCCATTTTCCCTCTCCCCTCACCCCTTTTCTTTGTCCTTGCTTCAAACCGAAATCACCCTTAAAAGCCTGCCATTGCCGAATATCTCAGCACCATCTAAGGGGCCTTACCGAATCTTTTGTTCTCCTATTTTCTCTATGATTGGTTTTAAGTCCCCGAAGCCGAACCATACTTCTTGTGGTGACCGATTCTAGTTTGAGCAAAGGGTAGTGGTTAGCAAGGTAAGGATGTGTTAGTTTTCCTTGTGCTATAGTTTCTTGTCTTACCGAATGGCCCTAAGTGTTCATTGTTTTATGCCAAGGCCGATTGTAGGGGAGAAGAGCCTAGCGTAGGAGACCTTTCGAGAGGCGATTAGTCAACGGTTACAAAAGCAGAAGTAGCGTTTCAGGTTTTTGGTATCATTTAGGTGCGTAATCATCGCACTATTTCTGTGGTTTTGGTTTGCTAACATGTTTATATGTGTATTATGTGTGGAAGACGTTTATAATGGCATAAGTGATGAGAACCGGTGATGGTAAGATTAATTGTGATATATTTATGGGTGTATAAATATTTATATATTTATGTGATATGATGACTTAACGTGTTGCATATATATAGTTGCATGGGATTTGGGCTTGATTCGATGAAGAAGGAAGTGTACACAAGGTGTACGTGGTCTAATGATAGCTCCGGCTACATTAGCGCTTGGGGATTATGTAACACCCCAAACCCGGACAAGACACCACGTCCGAATCTGGTATGTTACGAGGGAAAACGTTTTTGAGAAATCCGATTTTTGGTTTAAAAGCTGAGTGAAAACATAGTGTACTTGAAAACAATTTGAGTAGGCTTGTTGGAAATCAAGAGGTGTATTTGAACCCGAAGATTTTGAAAACTTAATCAACATGTGTAGTTAGAACGAGTTTAAACCATTTAAAACCTTAATAGATCCTTAGTGTTACTTAAAACCTTTTTAGACTTAGGAGTAATACAAGTTGACTTGAAAATCGTTTGATTTTGCTTGCTATAAAGACATAGTTTGATACCCGATGGTATGGTTTAAAAACACCTTGCGTTCTAATTCTGAAATCTTTATCTTTCCAAGTTTTAGTAAAATTCATACCAACTTACTTTGTTAAGGCATATTAAAATTTAATTAAAACATAAACATCGTAAACCATAAATTAAAGGCCTTTTACAAATCCAAATTAAAACCCAAATAAAAGTAAATAAGCTAAAGTACCCAAATGCAATAGTCTGAGCAAACTCTTATTAAAGCATGGCATGTGCACCCCGAGTCCATCCCGGCTCCATGTCCGCGTCTACGAGTCACCTGAAATGTCAAAGGAGGGGGTGAGTCGAGTGACTCAGCGTGTAAATCCCGCTCCCGAAGAAACAACATGCTAACACACATCATACATAGCAACAGAATTAATGCAACCCGATCCTAACCATCCATATCGCCTTTTCTACCCCGTGTGGTACCAAACCACTGGTGGTGCCAAACCACTGGTGACATATAGTCACAATGTGTTACCAAAACACTGGTGTCCCAAAGACACAATATCCGTCAATGTGGTACCAAACCACTGGTGTCCCAAAGACACAATTGTGCTACCAAAGCACTGGTGACCGAAGTCACAAATCCAATGATGATGGGGCCAACCCATCGTGTGATACCAAATCACTAGCAGACGATCCCATATCTCAAGTGGGGCCAACCCACGGTGGTCAAACCACAGGGACAAGTCGCAATGAGGTGCCAAACCTCTGGTGTCCCAAAGACACAATGTGCTACCAAAGCACTGGTGACCGTAGTCACAAATCTGGTGATGGGGCCAACCCATCGTGTGATACCAAATCACTGGCGTCAATCCCGTATAATCATCCGTGGGGCCAACCCACTGTGGTACTGAGCCACTGGGACGAGACGCTGAGGTACCAAACCTCTGGAGGTGCCAAACCTCTGGTGACCCAAAGTCACAAAGTGTGCTACCAAAGCACTGGTGCTCGTCAGCACAAAATATCATTGCTCCCTCCTCTCATATCACCCATCAACATACCATACTCATGTAATCATGCATCTCATACAAGTCATGCGTATTATGCCAACATACCAAGCATTACCTCTCATAGCATACATACAAAACATAGGTCATGATATTATACTTCATTAATAGTACTCATAATAGAACAGACTTACCCGAATCGTACACATACCCCATTTGGGTATTCATTTGTCCATCATACTGTTATAATTTTTAACAGGCAAACAGGTTTATTAATAATCTTACTAAGTATCAGTGTGTTAGTTTACACACCTGATAATACGAGTCTAGAATCCCGACAAAACGATCTAAGTCCCTCGATTGCTAACTCCTACAATCGGCCAAACATTAGGGGTTAGGCATTCACAGCATTCGGCCAACACCACATAGACCAAAAAGGTTAATATCGAACCCTTACCTTCACTTGGTTTGGTTTCCTACCAAATCCGAACCACAAAGGTCCCTCTTTCCAATCGGCCACCACCTAAGGAAAAGAATCATTAATCTCTTGTAGCCTAACTTAATGAAATCAAACGAGTGAAGTAATATCACTTACCACACTTACCCAATCACTTAACAGATGAAGACGGCTCCTCTTGTTTGCTTCCACACTCCAATGACTCTATAACAAAGAGATTAACATCCTTCCTTAATAGCCAAAACCGGCCTTTGACCAAGCCACAATTAATTTAAAAAAAACCAAAAGGGGACAAAATGGCCATTCGGCCAAGAGCTTACCACCACCAACGATTAAAGCCAGGCTTCCAAAACACCACTGATATTCGGCCAAGGGAGACTACTAGGGGGAGGGATAGATTCGGCTAACAACTTTAACAGGGAGAAGGATTCGGCCACAGTGTTTTAACACACACCAAATTCAGTTTCAAGAGAGGGATGTAAAGAGAAAGAATGTTGATGAGAGACTAGGTTCGGCACAAATGAAATAAGAAAACAATTAGAGAAATCGGCTAAGGTTTTCTTTTGGAAAAAGAAGAACACAAGATGGATAGAGGATAGAAACTTTCGGTTTTGAACAAGAAAAGAAAAGATGAGGGTGCTTGAGAAGATGAGTGTTTCGGCTACAAGGGGTTAAGAGAAGAAAAGAGAGGAAGGTGGGATCCTAGGTTCGGCTAAAAAAATAAAAGAAAAGATGCAACCCGAAGATGTGCCTTTACAAAGACATTCGGCCACCCAATTCAAAAGGCAAGAAAATTTTAGCAAGATGAGAGCTTGACTTTCGGTTTCAAAAGGAAGAAAAACAAAAGAAACACTCTTGAAAAATTCGGCTATAGTTGACAAAATGAGAGCTTCCTTTGCTTACCAACACTTGACCGAAATGTACCCAAAATGCAAGAGTACATTCGGCATCCCCTCTAACCCCCACTATGCCGTCACTTCCCTCTTCCAACTCCCCCAAAAATTCGACCAACAATCCCCCCAAAAGCTCCCATTCACTCATTTGAAATGAGTGGACCAAGTCCTCCTCCTCACTTTGCTCTCCACCATCCAAGTCACCACTTGACCAAGTCCAAGGTGGAGTTTAAATCACACACAACTCCTCCCTCCTATGCCGTCCAAAATGAAGCCAAAATAGAGGAATCCTGCTGCTCGAACACTGGACCTCCACTCCTTGAAGTTGACGCCATACCAAGCTCCCCCTTGCCACTCTGCCAGCTCCTTATTTGTGCAACAAAACCACGATTAAAATTCTTAAACCCCAGCTTCCTCAGCTCCCCTGACTTAACACCCAAAAACCAAAATTTTCCCATTCACTCAGGCATACACCTAGGCTACAATTAAGCCCCGAAAACATAAAAATAGCAACATAGCATACTAACAACACGCAGAACATGCCATGACAAAAATAACCCCTAACCCGGGATATTACAGTTCTACCCCCCTTAAAAATAATTTCGGCCTCGAAATTACCTGGTCAAAAGAGTTGCGGGTATTGCTGTCTCATTGTATCCTCGGGTTCCCACGTCGCTTCTTCTACACCATGATTCCGCCAAAGTACCTTAACCAAAGGCACAGACTTCCTACGCAGAACCTTCACATCCCGATCAAGAATCTGCACAGGTTCCTCTTCCATAGACAAGTCTGGATTCACCTCGATCTCTTCCACTGCTACCACATGCGACGGATCTGAACGATACCTCCGAAGCATCGAAACGTGAAAAACATCATGAATCTGGCTAAGCTCTGTTGGCAACTCAAGCTGATACGCCACTGGTCCAACTCGCCTCAACACCTTATACGGCCCAATGAACCTCGGACTTAGCTTGCCTTTCTTCCCGAACCTCAATACCTTCTTCCAAGGCGAGACCTTCAAAAACACTCGATCCCCAACAGCAAACTCTATATCTCTTCGCTTAAGATCGGCATAAGACTTCTGCCGGTCCGAAGCTTCCTTCAATCGAGCCTGAATCAACTTAACCTTATCCTCAGTCTCAGCTACCAACTCGGGTCCCAACAATTGACGTTCACCTAACTCTGTCCAACACGTAGGTGAGCGACACTTCCTACCATACAACGCCTCATACGGTGCCATCTTGATGCTTGCTTGGTAACTGTTGTTATAGGCAAACTCAGCTAATGGTAGAAACTCCTCCCAACTACCTCTGAAATCCAGGACACAACCTCTCAGCATGTCTTCTAAGATCTGAATAACCTTTTCTGATTGACCGTCAGACTGCGGGTGAAAAGCCGTGCTGAAATCCAAACGAGTACCCAGAGCCTGATGCAATGCCTTCCAGAACCTTGAAGTAAACCTGGGATCCCTATCCGAGATTATCGAAACTGGCACACCGTGCAACCTCACTATCTCTGAAACATACAGCTTTGCTAGCTTCTGAAGTGAGTAGTCAACCCTCACTGGAATAAAGTGAGCTGATTTAGTCAGACGGTCCACCACTACCCAAACTGAATCCTTCTTGCTTGGCGTAAGCGGTAGCCCACTGACAAAATCCATGGTTATCCTTTCCCACTTCCACTGAGGAATTTTCACAGGCTGAAGCAAACCCGACGGCAACTGATGTTCAGCCTTGACCTGCTGACAAGTCAGACAACTCCCAACAAACTCTGTCACCTCTTTCTTCAAACCAGGCCACCAAAACTGCTCTCTAAGATCCTTATACATCTTGCTACCTCCAGGATGCATAGCATGAGGACTGCTATGTGCGTCCTGAAGAATCTTCTGTCTCAGCTCAACATCTTTAGGCATACAAGCCTTACCTTGAAAACACAGAACCTCATCACCAGACAAGCTGTAACCCTCCAAGCCACCATTCTGCACTTGCAACCTTCACGCACTCAGAACCTCATCCTCTAACTGTTTTTCTCTGATCTGCTCAACCCAAGTAGGCTTAACCTGTAGCTCTGCCAGAATACTCCCGTCGTCATACAAGCTCAAGTGGGCAAACAAAGCTCTTAAGTCCGAAACAACCTTACGGCTCAACGCGTCT
This sequence comes from Gossypium australe, assembly GCA_005393395.2. Classification (NCBI taxonomy): domain Eukaryota; kingdom Viridiplantae; phylum Streptophyta; class Magnoliopsida; order Malvales; family Malvaceae; genus Gossypium; species Gossypium australe. The sequence continues at coordinate 118,434,575 of CM016616.1, forward strand.
GCTACCACGTTAGCCTTGCCCGGATGATACTCGATCGAACAGTCGTAATCTTTCAGCAACTCAACCCATCTACGCTGCCTCAAATTCAAATCCTTCTGAGTCAGTAGATACTTCAGACTTTTGTGATCTGTGTAGACTATAGATCTCTCTCCGTACAAGTAGTGCCTCCAAATCTTTAAGGCGAAAACTACAGCCGCTAGCTCCAAATCGTGCGTCGGATAGTTGACCTCGTGTGGCCTCAGCTGCCTAGAAGCGTAAGCCACAACCTTACCCTCCTGCATCAACACACAACCCAGACCCGTATGTGATGCATCGCAGTAGACTGTGTATTCCTTACCAGCCTCAGGTTGAATTAAAACCGGAGCCTCAGTCAAGATCTTCTTTAACTTATCGAAGCTTTCCTGCTGTTTCTCAGTCCATACAAACGGAACCTCTTTCCTTAATAACTCAGTCATCGGCGCTGCTATCAACGAGAAACCCTCAACAAACCTTCTGTAGTATCCAGCCAAACCCAGAAAACTACGAATCTCAGCCACTGACCTAGGCGGCTTCCAATCCAAAACTGCATCAATTTTACGAGGATCTACCCGAATCCCCTCTGCTGACACTACATGACCCAAGAACGTCACTTCTCTAAGCCAGAACTCGCACTTACTGAACTTAGCATAGAGTTGCTTTTCCCTCAGAATCTGCAGCACCACCCTCAAATGCGCATCATGCTCTTCCTCTGTCCTTGAGTACACCAAGATGTCGTCTATGAAAACCACCACGAACTGATCCAGATACTGTTGAAACACCCTATTCATCATATCCATAAACGCTGCCGGTGCGTTAGTCAACCTGAATGGCATTACCAGGAATTCGTAGTGCCCATACCGAGTCCGAAACGCTGTTTTATGGATATCCGCCTCCTTAACCTTTAACTGATGGTACCCAGACCTCAAGTCGATCTTAGAGAATACCGCAGCACCCTTCAGCTGATCAAACAAGTCATCTATCCGTGGCAACGGATACTTGTTTTTAATCGTCAGCTTGTTCAACTGGCGGTAGTCTATGCACATCCGCATTGTACCATCATTCTTCTTAACGAAAAGTACCGGCGCACCCCACGGCGAAACACTTGGCCTAATAAAACCTCGATCCAATAACTCCTGGATCTGAGCCTTAAGCTCCACCAATTCCTTTGGTGCCATCCTATACGGAGCAATAGACACTGGCGCAGTCCCGGGTAACAGATCTATTCCGAACTCTACCTCACGATCTGGCGGCAACCCCGGAAGTTCCTCAGGAAACACATCAGCAAATTCTTTAACAGTACGAACCTTCTCAACAGCAGACTCTTTAGCCTCCAAGGCATACACATGAACCACATACGCTTCGCAGCCCTTCCTGACCCTCTTCTCCGCTTTCAAAGCAGATACCACATTTGATAAGTAATCCCTCCTATTACCTATCATGGCCACTTCGTCACCACCAACCGTCTTAAGAACCATACGCTTAGCCGCGCAATCCAACCTCGCCTGGTACTTAACCAGCCAATCCATCCCAAGAATCAGATCGAACTCCCCAAACGACAGTTCCATCAGATCAGCAGCAAACACTACCCCTTGGAGTTCTAGAGGTACATCTCTAAACAGCTTATCCACTACTACAGAGTGACCTAAAGGGCTAATCACCGTCATCTGCCTAGAAGATATCTCAGATTCTAATTCCATTGTCTCTACTATACTACTGGCAACATAAGAGTGCGTAGAACCCACATCAATTAAAGCAGTATAAGGAGTACCAAGAATCAAGAACGTACCGGTTATGACGTCCGGTGCGTCGCCCTCCTCTCGGCGCCTCGCAGCATACACCAATCCAGGCTGTCTGGCATCAGAACTACCTGCACCTCTGCCCGGTGCTCCACGGCCCCGACCAGATCCATAACCACCTCTGCCATTACCACGGCCCCTCTGCGGTGGCGGTCCATTACCTCTGAACTGATTACGGCCCTGACTCTCAGACTGAATCCTGGCCATCCTACGCGGACAGTCCCTAATGCGATGATCCAGAGAACCACACTCGAAGCAACCTTTACCTCCAGTCCAGCAGCCACCCCAATGAGATTTCCCACACTGATTGCACTGCGGCGGTCCCTGCCTAGCAGCAACAAACCTAGCAGACTGATTCTGCCCACTCGGTCTAGCCCTCTTCTGCGGATTACCCAACGAGCCAGAAGACCCAAAGCTCCTCTTAAGCCTACTCCTGTCCATGCTCTGTCTTACCGATTCTTTGACACCCTCGGCTACCTTAGCCTTCTCAACTAAGACAGCAAACTCGCGCTCCTGCTGAGGAGCAATCAGCAGCCTCAACTCGTCTCGCAGACCATCCTTGAAACGAACACACCTCTCATGCTCAGTGGCTACAATGCCCCTGGCATACCTACTCAGCTTCAGGAACTCAGCCTCGTACTCAGCAACAGATTTACTCCCCTGGACAAGCCTCAGAAATGCCTTTCGCTGGGAGTCAATATAACTAGCCCCGATGTATTTCTTCTGATATGCAGCCCGAAAATAATCCCATGTCAGATCCTCTGCAGCCACACTGTCTCGCACCGTGAGCCACCATTGATATGACTCATCCCGAAGAAGCGATACGATACCCTTTAGCTTCTCTTCAGCCGTCAAGTCCAGATCGTCCATGATCCGCTCAGTTGCCTCCAGCCAGTACTCAGCAGTGCTAGGAGCAACACCCGATACACCTCGAAAGAATTCGGCCCCATTAGCCCGGAGTCGCTCAGGAACTGATTTCCTAACTCCTGCACCACCACTTGCCCCAGCTACCCTTTCCAACACTCGCAGCATCGCCTGTGACACTGCGTCATCCCCGGTCTGATCTTGGAACTCACCACCTCCAGCTGGTGGCGGAACCGGTATCTCATTTTCTGAACCCTGCCCAGATCCTACAGGCTCAGAAACCGTCATTCTACCTCTACCTCTACCACGAGTGCCACGTCCACCTCGAGTGCTCATATCTAATCTTTCTACGTATCTGATTAAAGAATTTTATGCATCAGTATTTATTCCACTTGTTTAAAAAGCAAGTCTTATGAATATTTAATGAGGATTTGTTCTCGCGAGTTCACAAAATCCTATCAGTTTCAATCTCTAAGGTAGCATACTATTGCTATTCATCAAATCATATAACATCCAATCAAATCACAAAGAATAGTCCGGGGTACTTACCTGGGCGAACTGGTGCCGGAGACTCGGTGCCATGCCTTTCAAACCATACTTTCAAAACAAACACTTAAACAGACTTTTGAAACCATTTTGGGCCTCAGGCCCACAGCCGAGCCTTTGAACCTTGCTCTGATACCACAATTGTAACACCCCAAACCCGGACAAGACACCACGTCCGAATCTGGTATGTTACGAGGGAAAACGTTTTTGAGAAATCTGATTTTTGGTTTAAAAGCTGAGTGAAAACATAGTGTACTTGAAAACAATTTGAGTAGGCTTGTTGGAAATCAAGAGGTGTATTTGAACCCGAAGATTTTGAAAACTTAATCAACATGTGTAGTTAGAACGAGTTTAAACCATTTAAAACCTTAATAGATCCTTAGTGTTACTTAAAACCTTTTTAGACTTAGGAGTAATACAAGTTGACTTGAAAATCGTTTGATTTTGCTTGCTATAAAGACATAGTTTGATACCTGATGGTATGGTTTAAAAACACCTTGCGTTCTAATTCTGAAATCTTTATCTTTCCAAGTTTTTAGTAAAATTCATACCAACTTACTTTGTTAAGGCATATTAAAATTTAATTAAAACATAAACATCGTAAACCATAAATTAAAGGCCTTTTACAAATCCAAATTAAAACCCAAATAAAAGTAAATAAGCTAAAGTACCCAAATGCAATAGTCTGAGCAAACTCTTATTAAAGCATGGCATGTGCACCCCGAGTCCATCCCGGCTCCATGTCCGCGTCTACGAGTCACCTGAAATGTCAAAGGAGGGGGTGAGTCGAGTGACTCAGCGTGTAAATCCCGCTCCCGAAGAAACAACATGCTAACACACATCATACATAGCAACAGAATTAATGCAACCCGATCCTAACCATCCATATCGCCTTTTCTACCCCGTGTGGTACCAAACCACTGGTGGTGCCAAACCACTGGTGACATATAGTCACAATGTGTTACCAAAACACTGGTGTCCCAAAGACACAATATCCGTCAATGTGGTACCAAACCACTGGTGTCCCAAAGACACAATTGTGCTACCAAAGCACTGGTGACCGAAGTCACAAATCCAATGATGATGGGGCCAACCCATCGTGTGATACCAAATCACTAGCAGACGATCCCATATCTCAAGTGGGGCCAACCCACGGTGGTCAAACCACAGGGACAAGTCGCAATGAGGTGCCAAACCTCTGGTGTCCCAAAGACACAATGTGCTACCAAAGCACTGGTGACCGTAGTCACAAATCTGGTGATGGGGCCAACCCATCGTGTGATACCAAATCACTGGCGTCAATCCCGTATAATCATCCGTGGGGCCAACCCACTGTGGTACTGAGCCACTGGGACGAGACGCTGAGGTACCAAACCTCTGGAGGTGCCAAACCTCTGGTGACCCAAAGTCACAAAGTGTGCTACCAAAGCACTGGTGCTCGTCAGCACAAAATATCATTGCTCCCTCCTCTCATATCACCCATCAACATACCATACTCATGTAATCATGCATCTCATACAAGTCATGCGTATTATGCCAACATACCAAGCATTACCTCTCATAGCATACATACAAAACATAGGTCATGATATTATACTTTATTAATAGTACTCATAATAGAACAGACTTACCCGAATCGTACACATACCCCATTTGGGTATTCATTTGTCCATCATACTGTTATAATTTTTAACAGGCAAACAGGTTTATTAATAATCTTACTAAGTATCAGTGTGTTAGTTTACACACCTGATAATACGAGTCTAGAATCCCGACAAAACGATCTAAGTCCCTCGATTGCTAACTCCTACAATCGGCCAAACATTAGGGGTTAGGCATTCACAGCATTCGGCCAACACCACATAGACCAAAAAGGTTAATATCGAACCCTTACCTTCACTTGGTTTGGTTTCCTACCAAATCCGAACCACAAAGGTCCCTCTTTCCAATCGGCCACCACCTAAGGAAAAGAATCATTAATCTCTTGTAGCCTAACTTAATGAAATCAAACGAGTGAAGTAATATCACTTACCACACTTACCCAATCACTTAACAGATGAAGACGGCTCCTCTTGTTTGCTTCCACACTCCAATGACTCTATAACAAAGAGATTAACATCCTTCCTTAATAGCCAAAACCGGCCTTTGACCAAGCCACAATTAATTTAAAAAAAAACCAAAAGGGGACAAAATGGCCATTCGGCCAAGAGCTTACCACCACCAACGATTAAAGCCAGGCTTCCAAAACACCACTGATATTCGGCCAAGGGAGACTACTAGGGGGAGGGATAGATTCGGCTAACAACTTTAACAGGGAGAAGGATTCGGCCACAGTGTTTTAACACACACCAAATTCAGTTTCAAGAGAGGGATGTAAAGAGAAAGAATGTTGATGAGAGACTAGGTTCGGCACAAATGAAATAAGAAAACAATTAGAGAAATCGGCTAAGGTTTTCTTTTGGAAAAAGAAGAACACAAGATGGATAGAGGATAGAAACTTTCGGTTTTGAACAAGAAAAGAAAAGATGAGGGTGCTTGAGAAGATGAGTGTTTCGGCTACAAGGGGTTAAGAGAAGAAAAGAGAGGAAGGTGGGATCCTAGGTTCGGCTAAAAAAATAAAAGAAAAGATGCAACCCGAAGATGTGCAAAGACATTCGGCCACCCAATTCAAAAGGCAAGAAAATTTTAGCAAGATGAGAGCTTGACTTTCGGTTTCAAAAGGAAGAAAAACAAAAGAAACACTCTTGAAAAATTCGGCTATAGTTGACAAAATGAGAGCTTCCTTTGCTTACCAACACTTGACCGAAATGTACCCAAAATGCAAGAGTACATTCGGCATCCCCTCTAACCCCCACTATGCCGTCACTTCCCTCTTCCAACTCCCCCAAAAAATTCGGCCAACAATCCCCCCAAAAGCTCCCATTCACTCATTTGAAATGAGTGGACCAAGTCCTCCTCCTCACTTTGCTCTCCACCATCCAAGTCACCATTTGACCAAGTCCAATGTGGAGTTTAAATCACACACAACTCCTCCCTCCTATGCCGTCCAAAATGAAGCCAAAATAGAGGAATCCTGCTGCTCGAACACTGGACCTCCACTCCTTGAAGTTGACGCCATACCAAGCTCCCCCTTGCCACTCTGCCAGCTCCTTATTTGTGCAACAAAACCACGATTAAAATTCTTAAACCCCAGCTTCCTCAGCTCCCCTGACTTAACACCCAAAAACCAAAATTTTCCCATTCACTCAGGCATACACCTAGGCTACAATTAAGCCCCGAAAACATAAAAATAGCAACATAGCATACTAACAACACGCAGAACATGCCATGACAAAAATAACCCCTAACCCGGGATATTACAGATTAGCTGTGTGCTACCTCAAGGGAGGTGTTGGCTCGGTGCCCATGTCGGCGGTTGATTGCTATGTGCATCACCGTAGACAGATTACGATATTTGGAAGATATACAATATTCTGTAGAAAATATAAATTTCAATAAATACATTGAAATTATGTTACATGATAAAGATTATAAAAAATATTCTTTACATGCATTATTAGATACAGGAGCTACAACCAGTAGTTGCAAAAGAAATGCTATTCCAGAAGAATATTGGATACCTGTAAAAAAGATAATAAATATTAATAGAATAAATGGTAGCAAAACTACTATTTATTATAAAGCAAAAAATATACCAATCTACATAAACAATGTTAGATTTATAATTCCAAAATTATTATGTCTTCCGGATATGTATGGAGATATACTATAGGAAATAATTTTCTTAATCAATATTTACCTTTTATTGTGAAAAAGAAATCGGTTATATTATCTATAGATAACAATTCTATAGAAATACCATTGGTAGATAATTATAAAATTATCTTTACTAATGTTTGCTGATTTTCTTAGCAGGCCTCATGGATAGAGGTAAACAACCTCTAAAAGAAAATGATGGATGGAGAACTATCCATAAAAAACCCAACAAGGGAAAATCACCTATAAGTCCTAAACAAGGATTTATGGCTGCACCTACAAAAATAATTCCTAAACAAGGATTTATGGCTGCACCAACACAGGTACAATTTTATCCTAACCAGGGATATTATTTACCATATCCATTGGTAAACCAACCAATTGGATCACATTCACCAACACAGGTGGATTATTCTCAATTTTCTCAAAAGCCTCCTACCGATTCTGAAATTCTCAAATATGCAGATGCTTTGTTGAAAAAACAACAAAACTCTGAATTCTCGAATCTAAAGGATTTTTCTAATCTAGGCTTACCCCCAGAATATTACCATTTCATAAACAAGATATGGAAAAACCATATTTTGGAACAAAGGGCTAGTTTCAGAAAAGCTCTTACCCAATTCTCAGAATTCTTAGTTGAAAAAACAACTCAAGAAAAATCTGAAGAATTATTATTAAAATCTATATTATACAGAGATTGGGATGATGTCCTAATTGAATATATGGATATTAAGGAGATAAACAATCTTCTTGATACATTTCAATATTTTATTGATAAAGGGAGAAACACTCCTATTATTAATAAGATGTTTCGAAAATGTCTATATAACAAATGTAGACAAATTTTACCCTCAGAAATATTTTCGAAAATAAAAGGAGCCATTTGCAAACAGCAAGCTCTATTTTAAAAACGTTTTCGAAATATTTTTCACAGGCATATATTTTTACAAATGATATGGGAGAAAAAACCTGTTATCAAATTTCGATTAAATCATGAGCCATTTGATATAACCAGTATTGAATGGGGATTTGTTAAAGAAATAACAGTCCAAAATCTCTCTTTGATTTATTAAAAGATTTTCCGGCGATAGTCAAATCCCGGCTATCAAATTTTGTAAACATAGACGATTTTGTCTATTACTTCCATATTGAGATAAACAGTCTCATTGGTATTGCTGAGGAAGAAAAATTTTATCAGCCTTATCAAATTTGGAATATAAATACTATGTTTTCGGGAAAAGCCCTGGCAGTAGTCAAAGAAAATCAAGAGCATTTGTCAAAAATCATTGATGAATGTTATAATAATTTCAACAAATATCAAGTCCAAGCTGGAATTGATCTCATGAGCATGGCTCGTCACCTTCTCCACCAAGACACTTATATGTTTTGGACCGATGGAAGAAGAATTTTAGCTTATGGCACTGGAAGAAACCAGGAAGAAAGCAATGAAGAAGCCGTTTCGTTATTAAAACAAATAGCGGAAATGGAGATCGAAGATTATCCGTTAGCAGCGGAGATCCGAGATACATGGCAACGTTGGAACTCACCAGCACCGTCACCAGAATCATTACACCTTGACGAGATCGAGGAAATGAATCTGAGAAACATTCAAGAAGGATGAAGACAACTTGGAAGATGACAACCCGTCAACATCCAATTGATGTAAGCAATGAGGTAATCAACCATCAATGCTACATAAAAGATGACGCAAGCAATGATGCAAGCAGCATGTATTGCCAGAAAAGGAAGCCACCTGGAAGCAACCAAGAGGGCAACAATTTTGTCAAGAAAAGGAAGCTACGTGGAAAACCCAAAAGCATCCTTATCAACACACTGTTCAAGGAAGCTACGTGGAAAAACCAACATAGCATCCACCAATTGACGGAAGCAACTTGGAAGCCACCAAGAAGCTGACAATTAATGTGTCCTTATCAGGATACTATTCGGATTCCAATTGTAATTAAATTAGAGTCTATTCTTTAATTCTTATCCGATTAATTATTTCGGACTTCAACTGTAATTAGATTCTAGTTTAGAGTTTTTGATTATAAATAGGCATTCTTGTAAGCCTAGAAAGGCATCTCGAAAAATACTTAGTTTCAGTTTTCTTTAGTTTTCTCTTTTGTAAATTATCTATTTTCTTCTTGTGAAATATTATTCTACGATATAAACCCTTCCGCTAGTGCACATATATCCCTCCCTCCTCCCGGTAATTGGTATCAGAAGAGCCCCGGAGTAACGATTTCTGGAGTTCTTATATCGTAGTTATCATTGTAAGTTTCTATCTTTGTATCTGCAATTCTGTTTATTTCGCTGTTATTATCTCAAAACCCATATATCTGTCGTTAGTCTTCGTTGCCGTTGAGTCCGAGTGGGACGTTGTTGGCGTTGTGAGGACGTTAAGACACAGAAGGTTTTAGGTACCAGGGATAATAATAATGGAAAAAATGGATTGTTTATATCAAGATAAAACTTGTAATCATACTATGCATATAGACTCTAAGAATGAAAATAATATTTCGGCTCTTAGTAAAGGTATCAATAGTTTAATAGATATGACGTCTATATATTTTAATAGATTATATACTAAGGTTAGTAAAGTAGAAGAAAAAGTAGATAATATGGGAGAAGTAACAAATTTTGGATTTGAATAGCAAGTCTAAAGAGTTATTATCCGATGTAAATAATAAATTAGATCAGATTATTAGTAATAATAATATAGAATCAGACTTAAATTTAGGACCTTTATATTATGGTAATAGTAATGCTATTTTAGTTTTGTTAGATGACGATGAGTCTTCGGATGAATCTTCAACTAATAATAATAATAATAAAAAACATAAAACAAAAGAAAAAAGAGAAAAAGATAAAAAACAAGAAAAATATGATTTTGACTCTTATAAAACTTTAATAGAACATTGGAAAAACCAATTTTCTAAAACGGAAGATAATCTTGAAAGAATTGAATATCTAAAATTAATAGAAGAACTTTATGAAAAACATAAAAATTTGTTTGAAAAATATAATTATCATTATATGTTAGAATATGATGATAATAATAATAATAGTAATAATGACATTATTAATAATAATGAAAGCGAAAATTATATATTAGAAATAGAAAGTAGTAATTCTATATAGATATTAATGTTACTAAATAATTCTGATGAAGAAACACTTCAACAGAAGAGAATATAGAAATTCCTGAAGATCATATGGAAACTGAACCACCAGATCCATATGATTTTGTAATACCAAAACCTTGGGAAATTGATAAACAGGATCCTTATGGTAAATTCAAACAAAGAAATATTGGGAAAATAAATATCTAATTGAACTAAAACTAGTTCATTTAGAAAAACCAATAATTCAACAAATGAAAATTGGAAAAACGGATATTATTACCTTTTCACATTTCCAATCAAGGAAATATTATACTTATATAGAAATTATATTTCAATTTAGAGAATAAAACATATTCTTTAAATGCTTTATTAGATACTGGAGCTACAACCAGTAGCTGTAGAGAAAATGCTATTCCATCAGAAAAATGGGAACTTATGAAAAATCCTATTAGAGCTGTTGGAGTCAATGGTATTGAAACTTTAATCTTTTTTAAAGCTAAAAATATACCAATCTACATAAACAATGTAAGATTTGTAATTCCTAAATTATTATGTTTTCATGAAATGCATGGAGATATATTGTTAGGTAACAATTTTATATCAACATCTACCATTTTCTATTGATAAAAATTTTGTAGTTCTAACTACTGAAAATACTTCGGTAGAAGTACCTTTGGCAGAAAATCATAAATATATATGTGATCAGGACTTTACACCTCCTAAGAATGAACAAATAAAACAACTAGATACTAATCATTGGTTGTTTAAGATATTAGAAAATAATTTTAGTGAAGAACCATTAAAATTATGGAAAAATAGTCCTAGATATTGTACCATAAAATTGGAAAACCCCAATAAAATTATTAGAGTAAAACCTATGATCTATACTAAACAAGATATAGATGAATTTGATATACAAATAAAGGAATTATTGGATAAAGGATTAATAGAAGAAACTACTAGTCCACATTCTAGTCCTGCCTTCATGGTAAGAAACCATGCAGAGATAAAAAGAGGAAAAGCTAGGATGGTTATAAATTATAAAGATTAAATCAAAATACTATTTTGATGGATATTTTATTCCAAGAAAGGAAGTTTTAATAAATCAAGCTAAACAAGCAAAATATTTTAGTAAATTTGACTGTAAGTCTGGTTTCTGGCAAATCATGTTAACAGAAGAATCTAGACCATTAACAGCCTTCAGTGCACCTAATGGTCATTACCAATGGAGAGTAATGCCATTTGGACTTTGTAATGCACCTCAAGTCTTCCAAAGATGGATGGCCTCTATATTTAAAAAATATAAAAATTCTGTGTTGTATATATAGATGATATTCTAATTTTTTTAGAAACACTGGAAAATCATAGAAAATATCTAAATATTATAGCTAGAGAGTTTATAAAACATGGATAATATTAAGCCCTAAGAAAATAGAATTAGAAAAACTGAAATAGAATTCTTAGGATTAATATTATCATCTGATGGTCTTAAACTCCAAGATCATATTATTGTTAAAATAAAAAATTCCCTGAAAAAATTGTTGATAAAAAACAACTTCAACAATTTCTAGGAATTGTTAATTATGGCAGAAATTTCTTCCCTAATTTGTCTAAAAAACTAGATGAGTTATATGAAAAACTCAAAAAGGACAAACCTTTTGAGTGGTCTAACAAAGATTCAGACATTATAAAACAAATAAAGTCTGAAATAAATTATATTCCAAAAGTCTATTTACCTAAACAAGGTGATAAATTAATTCTAGAACAGATGCCTCAGAAAGAAATTGGGGATGTGTATTAAAGCCAAAACAATGGCTAATGAAGAATTAATTTGTGGATATAGTTCTAGAAAGTTTAAACCAAACGAAATTAATTATGCTATTTATGAAAAAGAACTATTAGCAATAAAAAAATGAATAAAAAAATTCCTAATATATTTAGCACCAGAAAATTTTATTATTAAAACTGATAATCAAGCTGTTAAACAGTTTCTTACTAACAAAAGTTTAGAAACAGTACCTAGAAGGATTAGATGGTATATGAATTATGCCAATTCAATTTTGAAGTTATATACATAAAAGGTACTAATAATATGATTGCTGATTTTCTTAGCAGGCCTCATAGATAGAGGTAAACAACCTCTAAAAGAAAATGATGGATGGAGAACTATCCATAAAAAACCCAACAAGGGAAAATCACCTATAAGTCCTAAACAATGATTTATGGCTGCACCTGCAAAAATAATTCCTAAACAAGGATTTATGGCTGCACCAACACAGGTACAATTTTATCCTAACCAGGGATATTATTTACCATATCCATTGGTAAACCAACCAATTGGATCACATTCACCAACACAGGTGGATTATTCTCAATTTTCTCAAAAGCCTCCTACTGATTCTGAAATTCTCAAATATGCAGATGCTTTGTTGAAAAAACAACAAAACTCTGAATTCTCGAATCTAAAGGATTTTTATAATCCAGGCTTACCCCCAGAATATTACCATTTCATAAACAAGATATGGAAAAACCATATTTTGGAACAAAGGGCTAGTTTCAGAAAAGCTCTTACCCAATTCTCAGAATTCTTAGTTGAAAAAACAACTCAAGAAAAATCTGAAGAATTATTATTAAAATCTATATTATACAGAGATTGGGATGATGTCCTAATTGAATATATGGATATTAAGGAGATAAACAATCTTCTTGATACATTTCAATATTTATTGATAAAGGGAGAAACACTCCTATTATTAATAAGATGTTTCGAAAATGTCTATATAACAAATGTAGACAAATTTTACCCTCAGAAATATTTTCGAAAATAAAAGGAGCCATTTGCAAACAGCAAGCACTATTTTTAAAAACGTTTTCGAAATATTTTTCACAGGCATATATTTTTACAAATGATATGGAGAAAAAACTCCTGTTATCAAATTTCGATTAAATCATGAGCCATTTGATATAACCAGTATTGAATGGGGATTTGTTAAAGAAATAACAGTCCAAAATCTCTCTTTTGATTTATTAAAAGATTTTCCGGCGATAGTCAAATCCCGGCTATCAAATTTTGTAAACATAGAGGATTTTGTCTATTACTTCCATATTGAGATAAACAGTCTCATTGGTATTGCTGAGGAAGAAAAATTTTATCAGCCTTATCAAATTTGGAATATAAATACTATGTTTTCGGGAAAAGCCCTGGCAGTAGTCAAAGAAAATCAAGAGCATTTGTCAAAAATCATTGATGAATGTTATAATAATTTCAACAAATATCAAGTCCAAGCTGGAATTGATCTCGTGAGCATGGCTCGTCACCTTCTCCACCAAGACACTTATATGTTTTGGACCGATGGAAGAAGAATTTTAGCTTATGGCACTGGAAGAAACCAGGAAGAAAGCAATGAAGAAGCCGTTTCGTTATTAAAACAAATAGCGGAAATGGAGATTGAAGATTATCCGTTAGCAGCGGAGATCCGAGATACATGGGAACGTTGGAACTCACCAGCACCGTCACCAGAATCATTACACCTTGACGAGATCGAGGAAATGAATCTGAGAAACATTCAAGAAGGATGAAGACAACTTGGAAGATGACAACCCGTCAACATCCAATTGATGTAAGCAATGAGGTAATCAACCATCAATGCTACATAAAAGATGACGCAAGCAATAATGTAAGCAGCATGTATTGCCAGAAAAGGAAGCCACCTGGAAGCAACCAAGAGGGCAACAATTTTGTCAAGAAAAGGAAGCTACGTGGAAAACCCAAAAGCATCCTTATCAACACACTGTTCAAGGAAGCTACGTGGAAAAACCAACATAGCATCCACCAATTGACGGAAGCAACTTGGAAGCCACCAAGAAGCTGACAATTAATGTGTCCTTATCAGGATACTATTCGGATTCCAATTGTAATTAAATTAGAGTCTATTCTTTAATTCTTATCCGATTAATTATTTCGGACTTCAACTGTAATTAGATTCTAGTTTAGAATTTTTGATTATAAATAGGCATTCTTGTAAGCCTAGAAAGGCATCCCGAAAAATACTTAGTTTCAGTTTTCTTTAGTTTTCTCTTTTGTAAATTATCTATTTTCTTCATGTGAAATATTATTCTACGATATAAACCCTTCCGCTAGTGCACATATATCCCTCCCTCCCCCCGGTAATTGGTATCAGAGGAGCCCCGGAGTAACGATTTCTGGAGTTCTTATATCGTAGTTATCATTGTAAGTTTCTATCTTTGTATCTGCAATTCTGTTTATTTCGCTGTTATTATCTCAAAACCCATATATCTGTCGTTAGTCTTCATTGCCGTTGAGTCCGAGTGGGACGTTGTTGGCGTTGTGAGGACGTTAAGACAGAGAAGGTTTTAGGTACCAGGGATAATAATAATGGAAAAAATGGATTGTTTATATCAAGATAAAACTTGTAGTCATACTATGCATATAGACTCTAAGAATGAAAATAATATTTCGGCTCTTAGTAAAGGTATCAATAGTTTAATAGATATGACGTCTATATTTTAATAGATTATATACTAAGGTTAGTAAAGTAGAAGAAAAAGTAGATAATATGGGAGAAGTAACAAATTTGGATTTGAATAGCAAGTCTAAAGAGTTATTATCCGATGTAAATAATAAATTAGATCAGATTATTAGTAATAATAATATAGAATCAGACTTAAATTTAGGACCTTCATATTATGGTAATAGTAATGCTATTTTAGTTTTGTCAGATGAGGATGAGTCTTCGGATGAATCTTCAACTAATAATAATAATAATAAAAAAGAAAAAACAAAAGAAAAAAGAGAAAAAGATAAAAAAACAAGAAAAATATGATTTTGACTCTTATAAAACTTTAATAGAACATTGGAAAAACCAATTTTCTAAAACGGAAGATAATCTTGAAAGAATTGAATATCTAAAATTAATAGAAGAACTTTATGAAAAACATAAAGATTTGTTTGAAAAATATAATTATCATTATATGTTAGAATATGATGATAATAATAATAATAATAGTAATAATGACATTATTAATAATAATGAAAGCGAAATTATATATTAGAAATAGAAAGTAGTAATTCTAATATAGATATTAATGTTACTAGTAATACTTCTGATGAAGAAAACACTTCAACAGAAGAGAATATAGAAATTCCTGAAGATCCTATGGAAACTGAACCACCAGATCCATATGATTTTGTAATACCAAAACCTTGGGAAATTGATAAACAGGATCCTTATGGTAAATTCAAACCAAAGAAATATTGGGAAAATAAATATCTAATTGAACTAAAACCAGTTCATTTAGAAAAACCAATAATTCAACAAATGAAAATTGGAAAAAAGGATATTATTACCTTTTCACATTTCCAATCAAGGAAATATTATACTTATATAGAAATTATATTTCAATTTAGAGAATATAAAACATATTCTTTAAATGCTTTATTAGATACTGGAGCTACAACCAGTAGCTGTAGAGAAAATGCTATTCCATCAGAAAAATGGGAACTTATGAAAAATCCTATTAGAGCTGTTGGAGTCAATGGTATTGAAACTTTAATCCTTTTTAAAGCTAAAAATATACCAGTCTACATAAACAATGTAAGATTTGTAATTCCTAAATTATTATGTTTTCATGAAATGCATGGAGATATATTGTTAGGTAACAATTTTATATATCAACATCTACCATTTTCTATTGATAAAAATTTTGTAGTACTAACTACTGAAAATACTTCGGTAGAAGTACCTTTGGTAGAAAATCATAAATATATATGTGATCAGGACTTTACACCTCCTAAGAATGAACAAATAAAACAACTAGATACTAATCATTGGTTGTTTAAGATATTAGAAAATAATTTTAGTGAAGAACCATGAAAATTATGGAAAAATAGTCCTAGATATTGTACCATAAAATTGGAAAACCCCAATAAAATTATTAGAGTAAAACCTATGATCTATACTAAACAAGATATAGATGAATATATCTCTCTCTCCCCCCGGTAATTGGTATCAGAATAATATAACTACGTTTTTAAAAATAGAGCTTGCTGTTTGCAAATGGCTCCTTTTATTTTCGAAAATATTTCTGAGGGTAAAATTTGTCTACATTTGTTATATAGACATTTTCGAAACATCTTATTAATAATAGGAGTGTTTCTCCCTTTATCAATAAAATATTGAAATGTATCAAGAAGATTGTTTATCTCCTTAATATCCATATATTCAATTAGGACATCATCCCAATCTCTGTATAATATAGATTTTAATAATAATTCTTCAGATTTTTCTTGAGTTGTTTTTTCAACTAAGAATTCTGAGAATTGGGTAAGAGCTTTTCTGAAACTAGCCCTTTGTTCCAAAATATGGTTTTTCCATATCTTGTTTATGAAATGGTAATATTCTGGGGGTAAGCCTGGATTATAAAAATCCTTTAGATTCGAGAATTCAGAGTTTTGTTGTTTTTTTAACAAAGCATCTGCATATTGAGAATTTCAGAATCGGTAGGAGGCTTTTGAGAAAATTGAGAATAATCCACCTGTGTTGGTGAATGTGATCCAATTGGTTGGTTTACCAAAGGATATGGAAAATAATATCCCTGGTTAGGATAAAATTGTACCTGTGTTGGTGCAGCCATAAATCCTTGTTTAGAAATTATTTTTGCAGGTGCAGCCATAAATCCTTGTTTAGGACTTATAGGTGATTTTCCCTTGTTGGGTTTTTTATGGATAGTTCTCCATCCATCATTTTCTTTTAGAGGTTGTTTACCTCTATCCATAAGGCCTGCTAAGAAAATCAGCAATCATATTATTAGTACCTTTTATGTATATAACTTCAAAATTGAATTGGCATAATTCATTATACCATCTAATCCTTCTAGGTACTGTTTCTAAACTTTTGTTAGTAAGAAACTGTTTAACAGCTTGATTATCGGTTTTAATAATAAAATTTTCTGGTGCTAAATATATTAGGAATTTTTTATTCCTTTTTTTATTGCTAATAGTTCTTTTTCATAAATAGCATAATTAATTTCGTTTGGTTTAAACTTTCCAGAACTATATCCACAAATTAATTCTTCATTAGCCATTGTTTTGGCTTTTAATACACATCCCCAATTTCTTTCTGAGGCATCTGTTTCTAGAATTAATTTATCACATTGTTTAGGTAAATAGACTTTTGGAATATAATTTATTTCAGACTTTATTTGTTTTATAATGTCTGAATCTTTGTTAGACCACTCAAAAGGTTTGTCCTTTTTGAGTTTTTCATATAACTCATCTAGTTTTTTAGACAAATTAGGGAAGAAATTTCTGCCATAATTAACAATTCCTAGAAATTGTTGAAGTTGTTTTTTATCAACAATTTTTTCAGGGAATTCTTTTATTTTAACAATAATATGATCTTGGAGTTTAAGACCATCAGATGATAATATTAATCCTAAGAATTCTATTTCAGTTTTTTCTAATTCTATTTTCTTAGGGCTTAATATTATTCCATGTTTTATAAACTCTCTAGCTATAATATTTAGATGTTTTCTATGATTTTCCAGTGTTTCTGAAAAAATTAGAATATCATCTATATATACAACACAGAATTTTTTATATTTTTTAAATATAGAGTCCATCCATCTTTGGAAGACTTGAGGTGCATTACAAAGTCCAAATGGCATTACTCTCCATTGGTAATGACCATTAGGTGCACTGAAGGCTGTTAATGGTCTAGATTCTTCTGTTAACATGATTTGCCAGAAACCAGACTTACAGTCAAATTTACTAAAATATTTTGCTTGTTTAGCTTGATTTATTAAAACTTCCTTTCTTGGAATAAAATATCCATCAAAAATAGTATTTTGATTTAATCTTTTATAATTTATAACCATCCTAGCTTTTCCTCTTTTTATCTCTGCATGGTTTCTTACCATGAAGGCAGGACTAGAATGTGGACTAGTAGTTTCTTCTATTAATCCTTTATCCAATAATTCCTTTATTTGTATATCAAATTCATCTATATCTTGTTTAGTATAGATCATAGGTTTTACTCTAATAATTTTATTGGGGTTTTCCAATTTTATGGTGCAATATCTAGGACTATTTTTCCATAATTATAATGGTTCTTCACTAAAATTATTTTCTAATATCTTAAACAACCAATGATTAGTATCTAGTTGTTTTATTTGTTCATTCTTAGGAGGTGTAAAGTCCTGATCACATATATATTTATGATTTTCTACCAAAGGTACTTCTACCGAAGTATTTTCAGTAGTTAGTACTACAAAATTTTTATCAATAGAAAATGGTAGATGTTGATATATAAAATTGATACCTAACAATATATCTCCATGCATTTCATGAAAACATAATAATTTAGGAATTACAAATCTTACATTGTTTATGTAGATTGGTATATTTTTAGCTTTAAAAAGGATTAAAGTTTCAATACCATTGACTCCAACAGCTCTAATAGGGTTTTTCATAAGTTCCCATTTTTCTGATGGAATAGCATTTTCTCTACAGCTACTGGTTGTAGCTCCAGTATCTAATAAAGCATTTAAAGAATATGTTTTATATTCTCTAAATTGAAATATAATTTCTATATAAGTATAATATTTCCTTGATTGGAAATGTGAAAAGGTAATAATATCCTTTTTTCCAATTTTCATTTGTTGAATTATTGGTTTTTCTAAATGAACTGGTTTTAGTTCAATTAGATATTTATTTTCCCAATATTTCTTTGGTTTGAATTTACCATAAGGATCCTGTTTATCAATTTCCCAAGGTTTTGGTATTACAAAATCATATGGATCTGGTGGTTCATGTAATATCCCGGGTTAGGGGGCTATTTTGTTACTGCCTGTTACTGTATGTATTTAGTGTGCTGTGCTGCTATTTCGGTGTTTTAGGGGCTTAATTGTAGCCTAGGTGAATGCCTGAGTGAATGGGAAAATTTTGGTTTTTGGGTGTGAGGTGAAGGGAGCTGAGGAAGCTGGGGTTTAAGAATTTTAATTGTGGTTTTATAGCACAAATGAGGAGTTAGTAAAGTGGCAAGGCATGTGATACTTGGGAGCTAGGTGGCGTCATTCACATGAGGTGGAGGCCTTGTGTTCGAGCTGCGGAGTGGCCACTTTTTGGCACTCATTTTGACGGCATGGAGGGAGGAGTTTGTGGCAGTTCAAACTCTGCCTAAGACTTGGTCAAAGGAGGGATTGGTAGGTGGAGAGTGAAAGTAGGAGTTTGACTTGTTCAAACTATTTTGAACTAGTGGCTTGGAGTGTTTTGAGGGAGTATGGAGTGGGGGAAGTGGACGGTTTGGTAGGGAGAGTTGGTGGCCGAAATTCACATAGGCAACTTTGCATTTCCGGTCACTTGGAGGCAAGCCGAATTCTCCTTTTTGTTTTACCAAAAACCGAATTCCTAAAGAATTTCTTTCACTTTCTTTTTGAAACCGAATGTGCAAACATCTAGTTGCCGAAATTATTTTGTGTCAACTTTTCTTAATAGCCGAAATTCTATTCTTTCAACCTTCTTTCTATTTCAAATTGTTTGAGCCGAAAGTAAAAAGTCTCTTCTTCTCATATTTTCTTCTTGGTTGAGCCTAGATAGCCGAAACTCTCATCTTCCAAACACCTCCACCGTTTCTCTTATTTCTTTTGGATTCATCTTTTATTTTCCTTCTTTCCTAAATACTAGTGTCGTTTCTCTATCTCTTCTCACCCTTGTTCTCATTCTTTTCTCACTAAGCCGAACCCAAGGGTGTTGAACACTTAAAGACCGAATCCTCTTCTTTTGAAGCCTTGGCCGAATCTCCTCTCTTCCCTGGTGTTGGGTTGGCCGAATTTTGGTGTTGGGTGTTGGTAAGTGCAAGGCCGAATGGCCATATCTCCCTCTTTTGGTTTTGTTGGTTGTGTTTTGGTTAAGGGCCGATTATGGTCAGTTGGAAGGGTGTTAACCTTTTTGGATTATCATCTTGTGTTAGGGTCTTGGATATCGAAAAGTAGCCAAGAAGAGCCGTCGACTCTTTGAACCGATTGGTAAGTGTAGTAAGGGGTAAGCAGTTGGTATATTTCTGTTAGTGCAGTCAGTTGATTTCGATTAAGTTTAAAGTGATTAGTGATTAACTATTGGTTTATTAGGGTGCTGATTGTTGGAAGAGGAATCACTGCTTGATTCAGATTTGGTAGGAAACCAGATCATCTTCAAGGTAAGGGATTGAAATTAACCCCTTTGGGTTTATATGTCTTTGGCCGAATGGTCTTAGTGCTTAATCCTATGTTGACCGATTGTTTTAGGGGCTTGACAATCGAAGGACATAGATCATTCGTAGGGATCTTTGGACTCGTATTATCAGGTGTGTAACTAACACACCCTCTACTTAGTAACGTTGTTAATAAACTTGATTGCTTAATAAGATTGAAACAGTGAGAAGGATAATTGGATACCCAAAAAGGGGTATGTGTACGATTCGGGTAAGTCTGTTCTATGATGAGTATTAATGATAATACATGATATCATGAATTATGTTATGCATGTTATGAGTTGTAATGCTTGATATGTTGGCATGATATGCATGGCTTGTATGAGATGCATAATCCCATGAGTATGTTATGTGTGGGTGATACGAGAGGAGGGAGCAGTGGTATATTGTGCTGACGAGCACCAGTGCTTTGGTAGCACAACTTTGTGACTTTGGGTCACCAGAGGTTTGGCACCTCCAGAGGTTTGGTACCTCAGCGTCTCGTCCTAGTGGCTCAGTACCACAGTGGGTTGGCCCTACGGATGATTATACGGGATTGACGCCAGTGATTTGGTATCACACGATGGGTTGGCCCCATCACCAGATTTGTGACTACGGTCACCAGTGCTTTGGTAGCACATTGTGTCTTTGGGACACCAGAGGTTTGGCACCTCATTGCGACTTGTCCCTGTGGTTTGACCACCGTGGGTTGGCCCCACTTGAGATATGGGATCGTCTGCTAGTGATTTGGTATCACACGATGGGTTGGCCCCATCATCATTGGATTGTGACTTCGGTCACCAGTGCTTTGGTAGCACATTGTGTCTTTGGGACACCAGTGGTTTGGTACCACATTGACGGATATTGTGTCTTTGGGACACCAGTGTTTTGGTAACACATTGTGACTATATGTCACCAGTGGTTTGGCACAACCAGTGGTTTGGTACCACACGGGGTAGAAAAGGCGATATGGATGGTTAGGATCGGGTTGCATTAATCATGTTGCTATGTATGATGTGTGTTAGCATGTTGATTCTTCGGGAGCGGGATTTACACACTGAGTCACTCGACTCACCCTCTCCTTTGACATTTCAGGTGACTCGTAGCTGCGGACGTGGAGCCGGGATGGACTCGGGGTGCACATGCCATGCTTTAATAAAGTTTTACTCAGACTCTACTAATTGGGTACTTTAGTTTATTTACTTTTAATTGGGTTTATTTGGTTTGTAAAAGGCCTTTAAAGTTATGTTTTAAGTTGTTTACGCTTTACGTTGATTTTTGACATGTCTTAACAAAGTAACTTGGAATAAATTTTACTAAAACTTGGAAAGATAACGATTTCAAAACTATAACGCAATGTGTTTTAAACTATACCATCGGGTATCACACTAAGTCTTTTTGACAAACAAATACAACTGGTTCCCAATCCAAACTTGTAGTTCTTCTGAGTTAAAAGTGTTTTATGTATCACTAAGAAACTAATGAGGTTTTAAATGGTTTAAACTCGTTTTAACTACACATTCTGGCTAAGTTTTCAAAATCTCCGGGTTTCGAATACACCAACTGTTTTTTTTAGTAAGACTGCTCAAATTTGTTTCAAACACACTGTGTTTTCGCTCAGCTTTTAAACGGAAAATCTAACTTTTCAAAAACGATTTCCCCGTAGCATACCAGATTCGGACGTGGTGTCTTGTCCGGTTTTGGGGTGTTACAATTGTGGTATCAGAGCCAAGTTCAAAGGCTCGGCTGTGGGCCCGAGGCCCAAAAAAATGTTTCAAAGTCTGTTTTAAGTGGTTGTTTTGAAATTATGGTTTGAAAGGCATGGCACCGAGTCTCCGGCACCAGTTCGCCCAGGTAAGTACCCCGTACTATTACTTGTGATTTGATTGGATATGATTATGATTTGATGATTAGCAATAGTACACTACTTTAGAGATTGAAACCGATAGGATTTTGTGAACTCGCGAGAACAAATCCTCATTAAATATTCATAAGACTTGCTTTTTAAACAAGTGGAATAAATACTGATGCATAAAATTCTTTAATCAGATACATAGAAAGATTAGACATGAGCACTCGAGGCGGACGTGGTCGTAATACTCGTGGTAGAGGTAGGGGTAGAATGACGGTTTCTGAGCCCGTAGGATCTGGGCAGGGTTCAGAAAATGAGATACCGGTTCCGCCACCAGCTGGAGGTGGTGAGTTCCAAGATCAGACTGGAGACGACGCAGTGTCACAGGCGATGCTGCGAGTGTTGGAAAGGGTAGCTGGGGCAAGTGGTGGTGCAGGAGTTAGGAAATCAGTTCCTGAGCGACTCCGGGCTAATGGGGCTGAATTCTTTCGAGGCGTATCTGGTGTTGCTCCTAGCACTGCTGAATATTGGCTGGAGGCAACTGAGCGGATCATGGATGATCTGGACTTGACGGCTGAAGAGAAGCTGAAGGGTATTGTATCGCTTCTTCGGGATGAGTCGTATCAGTGGTGGCTCACGGTTCGGGATAGTGTGGCCGCGGAGGATTTGACATGGGATTACTTCAGAACTGCATATCAAAAGAAGTACATCGGGGCTAGTTACATCGACTCCCAGAGAAAGGCATTTCTGAGGCTGGTTCAGGGGAGTAAATCTGTTGCTGAGTACGAGGCTGAGTTCCTGAAGCTGAGTAGGTATGCCAGGGGTATTGTAGCCACTGAGCATGAGAGGTGTGTTCGTTTCGAGGATGGTCTGCGAGACGAGTTGAGGCTACTGATTGCTCCTCAGCAGGAGCGCGAGTTTGCTGTCTTAGTTGAGAAGGCTAAGGTAGCCGAGGGTGTTAAGGAGTCGGTAAGGCAGAGCATGGACAGGAGTAGACTTAAAAGGAGCTTTGGGTCTTCTGGTTCGTCGGGTAATCCGCAGAAGAGGGCTAGATCGAGTGGGCAGAATCAGTCTGCTAGGTTTGTTGCTGCTAGGCAGGGACCGCCGCAGTGTAATCAGTGTGGGAAATCTCATTGGGGTGGTTGCTGGACTGGAGGTAAAGGTTGCTTCGAGTGTGGTTCTCTGGAGCATCGCATTAGGGACTGTCCGCGTAGGATGGCCAGGATTCAGTTTGAGAGTCAGGGCCGTAATCAGTTCAGAGGTAATGGACCGCTACCGCAGAGGGGCCGTGGTAATGGCAGAGGTGGTAATGGTTCTGGTCGGGGTCGTGGAGCACCGGGCAGAGGTGCGGGTAGTTCTGATGCTAGGCAGCCTGGATTAGTGTATGCTGCGAGGCGCCGAGAGGAGGGCGACGCACCGGACGTCATAACCGGTACGTTTTTGATTTTTGGTACTCCTTATACTGCTTTAATTGATGTGGGTTCTACGCACTCTTATGTTGCCAGTAGTATAGTAGAGACAATGGAATTAGACTCTGAGATATCTTCTAGGCAGATGACTGTGGTTAGCCCTCTAGGTCACTCTGTAGTAGTAGATAAACTGTTTAGAGATGTACCTCTAGAACTCCAAGGGGTAGTATTTGCTGCTGATCTGATGGAACTGCCGTTTGGGGAGTTCGATCTGATTCTTGGGATGGATTGGCTGGTTAAGTACCAGGCGAGGTTGGATTGCGCGGCCAAGCGCATGGTTCTTAAGACGGTTGATGGTGAGGAGGTGGCTATGATAGGTAATAGGAGGGATTACCTATCAAATGTGGTATCTGCTTTGAAAGCGGAAAAGATGGTCAGGAAGGGCTGTGAAGCGTATGTGGTTCGTGTGTATGCCTTGGAGGCTAAAGAGTCTGCTGTTGAGAAGGTTCGTACTGTTAAGGAATTTGCTGATGTGTTTCCTGAGGAGCTTCCGGGTTTGCCGCCAGATCGAGAGGTAGAGTTCGGGATTGATCTGTTACCCGGGACTGCGCCAGTGTCTATTGCTCCGTATAGGATGGCACCAAAGGAATTGGTGGAGCTTAAGGCTCAGATCCAGGAGTTATTGGATCGAGGTTTTATCAGGCCAAGTGTTTCGCCGTGGGGTGCGCCGGTTCTTTTTGTTAAGAAGAAAGATGGCACAATGCGGATGTGTATAGACTACCGCCAGTTGAACAAGCTGACGATTAAAAACAAGTATCCGTTGCCACGGATAGATGACTTGTTTGATCAGCTGAAGGGTGCTGCGGTATTTTCGAAGATCGACTTGAGGTCTGGGTATCACCAGTTGAAGGTTAAGGAGGCTGATATCCATAAAACAGCGTTTCGGACTCGGTATGGGCACTACGAATTTCTGGTAATGCCATTCGGGTTGACTAACGCACCGGCAGCGTTTATGGATATGATGAATAGGGTGTTTCAGCAGTATCTAGATCGGTTCGTGGTGGTTTTTATAGATGACATTTTAGTGTACTCAAGGACAGAGGAAGAGCATGATGCGCATTTAAGAGTGGTGCTGCAGATTTTGAGGGAAAAACAACTCTATGCTAAGTTTAGTAAGTGCGAGTTCTGGCTTAGAGAAGTGACGTTCTTGGGTCATGTAGTGTCGGCTGAAGGGATTCGGGTAGATCCTCGTAAGATTGAGGCAGTTTTGGATTGGAAGCCGCCTAGGTCAGTGGCTGAGATACGTAGTTTCCTGGGTTTGGCTGGGTACTACCGAAGGTTTGTTGAGGGTTTCTCGTTGATAGCAGCGCCGATGACGAAGTTGTTAAGGAAAGAGGTTCCGTTTGTTTGGACTGAGAAACAGCAGGAAAGCTTCGATAAGTTAAAGAAGATTTTGACTGAGGCTCCGGTTCTAATTCAACCTGAGGCTGGTAAGGAATACACAGTCTATTGCGACGCATCACATACGGGTCTGGGTTGTGTGCTGATGCAAGAAGGTAAGGTTGTGGCTTACGCTTCTCGGCAGCTGAGGCCACATGAGGTCAACTATCCGACGCACGATTTGGAGCTAGCGGCTGTAGTTTTCGCCTTAAAGATTTGGAGGCACTACTTGTACGGGGAGAGATCTATAGTCTACACGGATCACAAGAGTCTGAAGTATTTACTGACTCAGAAGGATTTGAATTTGAGGCAGCGTAGATGGGTTGAGTTGCTGAAGGATTATGACTGTTCTATTGAGTATCATCCGGGCAAGGCTAACGTGGTAGCAGACGCGTTGAGCCGTAAGGTTGTTTCGGACTTAAGAGCATTGTTTGCCCATTTGAGTTTGTATGACGACGGGAGTATTTTGGCAGAGTTGCAAGTTAAGCCTTCTTGGGTTGAGCAGATCAGAGAAAAACAGTTAGAGGATGAGGTTCTGAGTGCGCGAAAGTTACAAGTGCAGAATGGTGGTTTGGAGGGTTACAGCTTGTCTAGTGATGAGGTTCTGTGTTTTCAAGGTAAGGCTTGTATGCCTAAAGATGTTGGGCTGAGGCAGAAGATTCTTCAGGACGCACATAGCAGTCCTTATGCTATGCATCCTGGAGGTAGCAAGATGTATAAGGATCTTAGAGAGCAGTTTTGGTGGCCTGGTTTGAAGAAAGAGGTGACAGAGTTTGTTGGGAGGTGTCTGACTTGTCAGCAGGTCAAGGCTGAACATCAGTCGCCGTCAGGTTTGCTTCAGCCTGTGAAGATTCCGCAGTGGAAGTGGGAAAGGATAACCATGGATTTTGTCAGTGGGTTACCGCTTACGCCAAGCAAGAAGGATTCAGTTTGGGTAGTGGTGGACCGTCTGACTAAATCAGCTCACTTTATTCCGGTGAGGGTTGACTACTCACTTCAGAAGCTAGCAAAGCTGTATGTTTCGGAGATAGTGAGGTTGCACGGTGTGCCAGTTTCGATAATCTCGGATAGGGATCCCAGGTTTACTTCAAGGTTCTGGAAGGCATTGCATTAGGCTCTGGGTACTTGTTTGGATTTCAGCACGGCTTTTCACCCGCAGTCTGACGGTCAATCAGAAAGGGTTATTCAGATCTTAGAAGACATGCTGAGAGGTTGTGTCCTGGATTTCAGAGGTAGTTGGGAGGAGTTTTTACCATTAGCCGAGTTTGCCTACAACAACAGTTACCAAGCAAGCATTAAGATGGCACCGTATGAGGCGTTGTATGGTAGGAAGTGTCGCTCACCTACTTGTTGGACGGAGTTAGGTGAACGTCAGTTGTTGGGACCCGAGTTGGTTGCTGAGACCGAAGACAAGGTTAAGTTGATTCAGGCTCGATTGAAGGAAGCTTCGGACCGGCAGAAGTCTTATGCCGATCTTAAGCGAAGAGATATAGAGTTTGCTGTTGGGGATCGAGTGTTTCTGAAGGTCTCGCCTTGGAAGAAGGTACTAAGGTTCGGGAAGAAAGGCAAGCTAAGTCCGAGGTTCATTGGGCCGTATAAGGTTTTGAGACGAGTTGGACCAGTGGCGTATCAGCTTGAGTTGCCAACAGAGCTTAGCCAGATTCATGACGTCTTTCACGTTTCGATGCTTCGGAGGTATCGTTCGGATCCGTCACATGTGGTAGCGGTGGAAGAGATCGAGGTAAATCCAGACTTGACTATGGAGGAGGAACCTGTGCAGATTCTTGATCGGGATGTGAAGGTTCTGCGTAGGAAGTCTGTGCCTTTGGTTAAGGTACTTTGGCGGAATCATGGTGTAGAAGAAGCGACGTGGGAACCCGAGGATATGATGAGACAGCAATACCCGCAACTCTTTTGATCAGGTAATTTCGAGGCCAAAATTATTTTTTAAGGGGGGTAGAACTGTAATATCCCGGGTTAGGGGGCTATTTTGTTACTGCCTGTTACTGTATGTATTTAGTGTGCTGTGCTGCTATTTCGGTGTTTTAGGGGCTTAATTGTAGCCTAGGTGAATGCCTGAGTGAATGGGAAAATTTTGGTTTTTGGGTGTGAGGTGAAGGGAGCTGAGGAAGCTGGGGTTTAAGAATTTTAATTGTGGTTTTATAGCACAAATGAGGAGTTAGTAAAGTGGCAAGGCATGTGATACTTGGGAGCTAGGTGGCGTCATTCACATGAGGTGGAGGCCTTGTGTTCGAGCTGCGGAGTGGCCACTTTTTGGCACTCATTTTGACGGCATGGATGGAGGAGTTTGTGGCAGTTCAAACTCTGCCTAAGACTTGGTCAAAGGAGGGATTGGTAGGTGGAGAGTGAAAGTAGGAGTTTGACTTGTTCAAACTATTTTGAACTAGTGGCTTGGAGTGTTTTGGGGGAGTATGGAGTGGGGGAAGTGGACGGTTTGGTAGGGAGAGTTGGTGGCCGAAATTCACATAGGCAACTTTGCATTTCCGGTCACTTGGAGGCAAGCCGAATTCTCCTTTTTGTTTTACCAAAAACCGAATTCCTAAAGAATTTCTTTCACTTTCTTTTTGAAACCGAATGTGCAAACATCTAGTTGCCGAAATTATTTTGTGTCAACTTTTCTTAATAGCCGAAATTCTATTCTTTCAACCTTCTTTCTATTTCAAATTGTTTGAGCCGAAAGTAAAAAGTCTCTTCTTCTCATATTTTCTTCTTGGTTGAGCCTAGATAGCCGAAACTCTCATCTTCCAAACACCTCCACCGTTTCTCTTATTTCTTTTGGATTCATCTTTTATTTTCCTTCTTTCCTAAATACTAGTGTCGTTTCTCTATCTCTTCTCACCCTTGTTCTCATTCTTTTCTCACTAAGCCGAACCCAAGGGTGTTGAACACTTAAAGACCGAATCCTCTTCTTTTGAAGCCTTGGCCGAATCTCCTCTCTTCCCTGGTGTTGGGTTGGCCGAATTTTGGTGTTGGGTGTTGGTAAGTGCAAGGCCGAATGGCCATATCTCCCTCTTTTGGTTTTGTTGGTTGTGTTTTGGTTAAGGGCCGATTATGGTCAGTTGGAAGGGTGTTAACCTTTTTGGATTATCATCTTGTGTTAGGGTCTTGGATATCGAAAAGTAGCCAAGAAGAGCCGTCGACTCTTTGAACCGATTGGTAAGTGTAGTAAGGGGTAAGCAGTTGGTATATTTCTGTTAGTGCAGTCAGTTGATTTCGATTAAGTTTAAAGTGATTAGTGATTAACTATTGGTTTATTAGGGTGCTGATTGTTGGAAGAGGAATCACTGCTTGATTCAGATTTGGTAGGAAACCAGATCATCTTCAAGGTAAGGGATTGAAATTAACCCCTTTGGGTTTATATGTCTTTGGCCGAATGGTCTTAGTGCTTAATCCTATGTTGACCGATTGTTTTAGGGGCTTGACAATCGAAGGACATAGATCATTCGTAGGGATCTTTGGACTCGTATTATCAGGTGTGTAACTAACACACCCTCTACTTAGTAACGTTGTTAATAAACTTGATTGCTTAATAAGATTGAAACAGTGAGAAGGATAATTGGATACCCAAAAAGGGGTATGTGTACGATTCGGGTAAGTCTGTTCTATGATGAGTATTAATGATAATACATGATATCATGAATTATGTTATGCATGTTATGAGTTGTAATGCTTGATATGTTGGCATGATATGCATGGCTTGTATGAGATGCATAATCCCATGAGTATGATATGTGTGGGTGATACGAGAGGAGGGAGCAGTGGTATATTGTGCTGACGAGCACCAGTGCTTTGGTAGCACAACTTTGTGACTTTGGGTCACCAGAGGTTTGGCACCTCCAGAGGTTTGGTACCTCAGCGTCTCGTCCCAGTGGCTCAGTACCACAGTGGGTTGGCCCCACGGATGATTATACGGGATTGACGCCAGTGATTTGGTATCACACGATGGGTTGGTCCCATCACCAGATTTGTGACTACGGTCACCAGTGCTTTGGTAGCACATTGTGTCTTTGGGACACCAGAGGTTTGGCACCTCATTGCGACTTGTCCCTGTGGTTTGACCATCGTGGGTTGGCCCCACTTGAGATATGGGATCGTCTGCTAGTGATTTGGTATCACACGATGGGTTGGCCCCATCATCATTGGATTGTGACTTCGGTCACCAGTGCTTTGGTAGCACATTGTGTCTTTGGGACACCAGTGGTTTGGTACCACATTGACGGATATTGTGTCTTTGGGACACCAGTGTTTTGGTAACACATTGTGACTATATGTCACCAGTGGTTTGGCACCACCAGTGGTTTGGTACCACACGGGGTAGAAAAGGCGATATGGATGGTTAGGATCGGGTTGCATTAATCATGTTGCTATGTATGATGTGTGTTAGCATGTTGATTCTTCGGGAGCGGGATTTACACACTGAGTCACTCGACTCACCCTCTCCTTTGACATTTCAGGTGACTCGTAGCTGCGGACGTGGAGCCGGGATGGACTCGGGGTGCACATGCCATGCTTTAATAAAGTTTTACTCAGACTCTACTAATTGGGTACTTTAGTTTATTTACTTTTAATTGGGTTTATTTGGTTTGTAAAAGGCCTTTAAAGTTATGTTTTAAGTTGTTTACGCTTTACGTTGATTTTTGACATGTCTTAACAAAGTAACTTGGAATAAATTTTACTAAAACTTGGAAAGATAACGATTTCAAAACTATAACGCAATGTGTTTTAAACTATACCATCGGGTATCACACTAAGTCTTTTTGACAAACAAATACAACTGGTTCCCAATCCAAACTTGTAGTTCTTCTGAGTTAAAAGTGTTTTATGTATCACTAAGAAACTAATGAGGTTTTAAATGGTTTAAACTCGTTTTAACTACACATTCTGGCTAAGTTTTCAAAATCTCCGGGTTTCGAATACACCAACTGTTTTTTTTAGTAAGACTGCTCAAATTTGTTTCAAACACACTGTGTTTTCGCTCAGCTTTTAAACGGAAAATCTAACTTTTCAAAAACGATTTCCCCGTAGCATACCAGATTCGGACGTGGTGTCTTGTCCGGGTTTGGGGTGTTACAGTTCAGTTTCCATAGGATCTTCAGGAATTTCTCTATTCTCTTCTGTTGAAGTGTTTTCTTCATCAAAATTATTACTAGTAACATTAATATCTATATTAGAATTACTACTTTCTATTTCTAATGAAGGAGGAAGTGTACACGAGGTGTACGTGGTCTAATGATAGCTCCGGCTACATTAGCGCTTGATGGTTAGCTTTGTGCTACCTCAAGGGAGATGTTGGCTTGGTGCCCATCTCGGCGGTTGATGGCTATGTGCATCACCGTAGGCAGAGTATGTTGTTGGATCATGTTGGTTGATCGGTGGCTCAGCCACGGCCTTGTGCAGCGAGTTGCCAAGGTAAGGTTCTGGATCACGATGTGGTCAGTGGTGGTTTATCCACGTCCTTAGGCAGGGAGTCTGCTAAGGTTGGTGTTACGGTTGGAGTGGGTTGGGCTGAGATGCATATGTGCATGACTTGCTATGTGAATTGTTTGGTATGGGGCCAAGCCCATACGCGGGAAATCTGTGTTTTGATTATGCACTGAGTCTGTGACTCACCCAATTATTTTCCCAACATTTCAGGTGATTCATGAGTTGGACCGGGATCGGAGAGGACACATGGTGGCCCATGCCGAAGGCGTTGTTTTAAGTTTATTTATATTAAGTACTTAATCTTTTAAATATGGATGTAATAAGGGCCTTTTGACTTTTATTTATTTTTATCTACTTTGGAAATTGCTTAATTATTATTTTGGGTACTATTTTATTTTAATTTGATTATGACTTGGTAAAATTAAATTACTAGCTAGTGAAAATGATTTTACTCTAATCTACTTATTTAAAGTATTCATAAGATAATAAAGTGTTTTAATATGGACATTTTTATAATATCAAGTCCAAAGTATATATATATTTTTTTTTCAAAAGAACATGGGTTCCAAGATAAAATAAATTTTTACTATTTTACTCTAAGTCAGAAATATTCTCACTAACATAACCAGATTCGGTCGTAGTGAATGGGCCGGGTTTGGGATGTTACAATTGGTATATTTTTTGCTTTATAATAAATAGTAGTTTTGCTACCATTTATTCCATTAATATTTATTATCTTTTTTACAGGTATCCAATATTCTTCTGGAATAGCATTTCTTTTGCAACTACTGGTTGTAGCTCCTGTTTCTAATAATGCATGTAAAGAATATTTTTTATAATCTTTATCATGTAATATAATTTCAATGTATTTATTGAAATTTATATTTTCTACAGAATATTATATATCTTCCATTCTAGTGTTTCTAGAAATAGAATTTCTACTTGGTGTAGTAGGGAAAATAGGAATATGAACTGTTTTTATACCTATTGGTGTAGAAGTACTTATATCTTCTTCTTCCTCTGGTTGAGAACTAGAAGGGAGGGAGGGATATATGTGCACTAGCGGAAGGGTATATATCGTAGAATAATATTTCACAAGAAGAAAATAGATAATTTACAAAAGAGAAAACTAAAGAAAACTGAAACTAAGTATTTTTCGAGATGCCTTTCTAGGCTTACAAGAATGCCTATTTATAATCAAAAATTCTAAACTAGAATCTAATTACAGTTGAAGTTCGAAATAATTAATCGGATAAGAATTAAAGAATAGACTCTAATTTAATTACAATTGGAATCCGAATAGTATCCTGATAAGGACATATTAATTGTCAGCTTCTTGATGGCTTCCAAGTTGCTTCCGTCAATTGGTGGATGCTATGTTGGTTTTTCCACGTAGCTTCCTTGAACAGTGTGTTGATAAGGATGCTTTTGGGTTTTCCACGTAGCTTCCTTTTCTTGACAAAATTGTTGCCCTCTTGGTTGCTTCCAGGTGGCTTCCTTTTCTGGCAATACATGCTGCTTGCATCATTGCTTGCGTCATCTTTTATGTAGCATTGATGGTTGATTACCTCATTGCTTACATCAATTGGATGCTGACGGGTTGTCATCTTCCATGTTGTCTTCATCCTTCTTGGATGTTTCTCAGATTCATTTCCTCGATCTCGTCAAGGTGTAATGATTCTGGTGACGGTGCTGGTGAGTTCCAACGTTCCCATGTATCTCGGATCTCCGCTGCTAACGGATAATCTTCGATCTCCATTTCCGCTATTCGTTTTAATAACGAAACGGCTTCTTCATTGCTTTCTTCCTGGTTTCTTCCAGTGCCATAAGCTAAAATTCTTCTTCCATCGGTCCAAAACATATAAGTGTCTTGGTGGAGAAGGTGACGAGCCATGCTCATGAGATCAATTCCAGCTTGGACTTGATATTTGTTGAAATTATTATAACATTCATCAATGATTTTTGACAAATGCTCTTGATTTTCTTTGACTACTGCCAGGGCTTTTCCCGAAAACATAGTATTTATATTCCAAATTTGATAAGGCTGATAAAATTTTTCTTCCTCAGCAATACCAATGAGACTGTTTATCTCAATATGGAAGTAATAGACAAAATCGTCTATGTTTACAAAATTTGATAGCCGGGATTTGACTATCGCCGGAAAATCTTTTAATAAATCAAAAGAGAGATTTTGGACTGTTATTTCTTTAACAAATCCCCATTCAATACTGGTTATATCAAATGGCTCATGATTTAATCGAAATTTGATAACAGGAGTTTTTTCTCCCATATCATTTGTAAAAATATATGCCTGTGAAAAATATTTCGAAAACGTTTTTAAAAATAGAGCTTGTTGTTTGCAAATGGCTCCTTTTATTTTTGAAAATATTTCTGAGGGTAAAATTTGTCTACATTTGTTATATAGTGTAACATCCCCAAACCCGGCCCATTCACTACGACCGAATCTGGTTATGTTAGTGCGGAAAAAACGGTGGAAAATCTATTTAACTTAGAAAAATTTAGTAAAACTTGCTACCTTTTGAAAAATCCATGTTTCTTTAAACTTATGAGTAAAACTTTGTTATTAAAATATACTCATTCAAAAAAAAAATTTAATATATATAAGCCAAATTGAATAAGTAGGTTGGAAAAATATAATCATCTTCACATAGTGTTTCAAATTCTTCAAACCATAATAAATACTAATAAAATAATAACAAAAACAAATAAGTGTCAAAAGGCCTTTATTACATATTCTATTTAAAACCAAATACTTAAAGTAAGCCTAAAACGTTTAATCTCTTCTTCTGCATGGGCCACCATGTGTCCTCTCCGAACCCGATCCAACTACGTGTCACCTGAAATGGTTAATGAAAGAGTGAGTCCACTGACCCAGTGCATAACCACAACACAGATTTCCCGCGTAAGGGCTTGGCCCCATACCAAACAATTCACATAGCAAGTCATGCCCATATGCATCTCAGCCCAACCCATTGTCCAACCGAACACCAACCTTAGCAGACTCCCTGCCTAAGGCCGTGGGAAACTCCCCACCGATCACATTGTGACCCATAACATCTTACCTTGGCAAGCTCGCTGCTCAAGGCCGTGGCTGAGCCACCGATCAACCCAAGTGATCACAATATCGCAATCTGCCTACGGTGATGCACATAGAAATCAACCGCCGAGACGGGCACCTAGCCAACATCTCCCTTGAGGTAGCACAAAGCTAACCATCAAGCGCTAATGTAGCCGGAGCTATCATTAGACCACGTACACCTTGTGTACACTTCCTCCTTCATCGAATCAAACCCCACCTCATGCAAATATGTAGATGCTACATGTTAAATCATCATATCACACAAGTATATAAATATATATACATACATAAATACATCATAAATAATCTTACCATCACCAGTTCTCATCACTTAAGCCATTATACATAGTTTTAAACGTTAGCAATCAAACCGAGAAATTGTGCGATGATTACGCACCTTAATAGCACAAACGATCCAATCCCGAAGTGCTGCTTGACTAACTCTCTGCCGAAACACCACCTCCTTCTTACCGAGTTCGGTTGCAGAAACTTGACTGAATACTACAAATCCCCAAAGTGCCTTCACTAACTGATTGCACACCAAGGCCCGAAGAGATCTACTTCCAATATTTGGTAACGTTAAGTTTAAATAAAAGAAAGGGATTTTGGCACAGAGGTAAGGTGTAGGTTCGGCTTTGCAAAACTCGAAGACAAAGAAGTGGGTGCTAGGGTGCTTCAAAAGGTGTTGCGGCAATCAGAGAAGTGAGGAGAGTTTATGGTCTAGCAACGAGTGAAATGGATAAGAAAAATGGAAGGAGAAAGGGACTTGAAGTTTTGGCTCAGATGAATAAGTGAGAGAGAGAGGCGTTTTGGTGTGGTTGAGGTATGAGGAGGAAATGAAAATGGAGGCTAAAAGGAAAGGCTAAAATTCGGCAAGGGAGAGAAAGCCAAAAGGATGAATGGAATGAACACCTTCCCCCCCTATTTATACTATTCGGCCAAGCTCCAAGCTCCCAAAAAAAATCCTAAAATCTCTCTTAAAACACCTCCCTTCCACCCATTCGAAAACTTTGAAAAAGTCAAACCTATCTAGCCAAATTAAAAAAAAAAAAAAGATGACCAAGTCTTCTCCACCTTTTAAGCCTTTCAAAACCGTCCATCCACCCCACCAAGATGACGCAAAAACAATGCCCATCTGCTGCTCTTGCGAATCGAACCTGAGCCTCTTCCCCCCTGCCAATGGCGTCACACACACAAGGCCTTAGTGGCGCCTATCCTGCCACTCCACCAGCTCCTTTCTTGTGACATAAACTCCCAAATAATTCTCTTAAGACACCCCTCGCCCAGCTCCCCTTTTAACCACTAAAACTAAAAATTTTCCAAAGCGTTCCCCCACTACCTAGGGTTCTCCGGACCCCTAAAACTTACCCAACCACACCCTAGAGTGTGCCAACACCCGAGCTAAGCACCAAACGCCTAACCCCTAGAACCAGGGTGTCACAATTCTACCCTCCTTAAAATAATTTCGTCCTCGAAATTACTTGTCTAAACTAACAGTCCAATTCCTCCCACTACGCTATAGCTGCACGCTCTGATCTTAAAGAGCTAACATACTTCTAGGCACAGGTTCTAAGTTCATACTCAAAGTTCCAACTACTTTACGAGCAACAGATCAAACAATCACCAAAGCGAACAAAACAACAAAGAGTATTCCAGACTTAAGGAACTTACCAGTTGACCCACCAGGCACATCATTATCCTCTCTCCGACGAACTGCATAAACCAGACCTGGCTGCCTTGCCTCAGTGCCACCATTACTGCGGTCTACTGCCACACGACCTCGGCCGAAACCATTTCCTCCATGGTTCGGACCGCGACCCCTCGCTGCTTGTCGACCACCTCTGCCTGGTTGCACACAACCTTGGCCTTCTGCTCGAGTCCCATTCGGATTCTGGGGACAATCCTTAATCAGATGAGACTTGGACTTGCATCTGAAGCACTCTCGAACACGATTCCAGCATTCGCCAACATGGTACCTTCCACACTGCGCACACGGACGATCTGGATTCCTCTCAGTTGTCTTAACAATATGAACAGGAGTCTCAACCCTCGGTCTCTTCTGGACCCTCTCAACCACTTCTGGTGATCCAACACTTCTCTTATCACGGTTCCTTTCCCTATTGAGCCTCTCAGCCTTCTTGACCTCCTCAGCTATTCGAGCTTTCTCCACTAAAACGGCGAAGTCTCTTTCCTGATGCGGAGCAATCAAAACTCGCAACTCATCCCGCAGACCATCTTCAAATCTGACGCATCTCTCATAATCCGTTGCCACGATGCCCCGAGCATACCGGCTCAAACGTAGAAACTCAGCTTCGTACTCCGCTATCGACTTGTTTCCTTGCACCAAATTGAGGAACGCCTTCCTCTGAGCGTCCACATAACTTGCTCCGACATATTTCCCTTCAAACTTGATCTTAAAGTAACCCCAATCCACTCGATCCGTAAGGGTACTTTCCTTAACCGTGAGCCACCACTGGTAGGCCTCATCCCGTAGCAACGAAACAACTCCCTTAAGCTTTTCTTCAGCAGTTAAGTCTAAGCCATCCATAATTCTTTCAACAACCTCAAGCCAGTACTCTGCCACATTTGGAGCTACCCCAGACACTCCTCTGAAAACCTCAGCTCCATTCGCCCTAAGCCTTTCGGGCACTAACTTCTGATTCTTATTTCCCACATTGGCTCTTGCCACTCGTTCGAGCACTCGCAGCACAGCTTGTGACACTGCGTCGTCTCCTCTAGTCTGATCCTGCTGTTCAACCTCAACAGCTGGTGGCGGAGCATCGCTTTCTGACCCATGGCGTGACCCAACCAGTTCCGATACTGATATCCTGCCTCTACCACGTCCACGAGTATTGCGACCACGCCCCCTAGAACTCATATCTAGCGCCTCGATTTAGTCTGTTTAGAAAGTTTTATGGATTAGAAATTCTTGTTTCACTGTTTATCCACGAACAATTTTATGCAATAAAGTTTCCAAGAGTAGTTCTTTCGATCAATCAAGTTTCCTTCCTACCCAGGGGTAATTTTGCCTTTTTCCTATAGGGGTATATCGGTAATAACTCTGGGTCAATTTTTGAAATTAGTTTTCCAACTTAAAGATTTTCAAAATTCACAAAATCTCAGGGTCATCTTGAAAATTTTGTTCAAACCGGAGGTATCGCAAAAATTTCAGAAATCAGGGTTATTTTTGTAATTTTTTTGAAATCATGGGCATTTTCGTAAATTCTCAAAATCGAGATATCACAATATTTCACAAAATAAGATTTTTTGATATTTAGTAAAATAGGAATATTTCAGTAAAGATCGAGAGAAATTTGAAAACTTAGTACCGAGGGCATTTCGGTAATTTTATCAACCAGGGGTATTTTCGTAAATTTCCGCAACCAAAGTATCTTAATTTTGAAAACTCGAGATTTTGGTATTTTACCAAGTAAAAAGCATTTTATCAAAAAATTGAGGGTAAAACGGTAATTTTATAACACAGGGGCATTTTTATAATTTTGCCACTAGGGCATTTTGGTAATTTTATAAATTGAGAAAACATCTTTCAAAATCTGATTTAGAGTTTTACAAACAAAAGGGGTAAAGTTAAAATTTTAAAACAGAAGGTTTAAAAAAAAAACAGCAAGGCTATTTCCCTTTCGGGTTTTAATAACTGGTTTAGCCTATGAGCAAGTCCTCTTGGTTAAGGTGAACCGTAGCTACGCACCAGGTAGGATTCAAGTGGAGAGGAGGTGAGTCACGCGGACTGCTTAAATACCAAGCTCCCACTGAATACCACTCCTAGACATGCGCACACAGGTTGCCACACCTTAACTCGGCGACTTATGTCATAGGTTTGTTTATTAGGCACTTTAAATCTTATGCACGTGTTTGGGCAGACTAGTCCTAGGGTCCAATAGCCCTATCATTCTATTCTACGAGCCCAACAAAGCCCATAACAGTTCACATAACAAACTACTTCATAAGTCTGAAGTACTTACCTGGTGGACTTCGGGTCGGAGGTACAGGTGCCATGCCAGATTACCTGAAAAACTTTTTGTAAAAGCTCATTTTTTTCTAAAAGCCCATTTTCGAAAACTGTTTCGGGCCCAAAACCCTCAAAGCCGAGTTTTGAACCGGGCTCTGATACCAATTTGTAACATCCCCAAACCCGGCCCATTCACTACGACCGAATCTGGTTATGTTAGTGCGGAAAAGACGGTGGAAAATCTATTTAACTTAGAAAAATTTAGTAAAACTTGCTACCTTTTGAAAAATCCATGTTGATTTAAACTTATGAGTAAAACTTTGTTATTAAAATATACTCATTCAAAAAAAAAAAATTAATATATATAAGCCAAATTGAATAAGTAGGTTGGAAAAATATAATCATCTTCACATAGTGTTTCAAATTCTTCAAACCATAATAAATACTAATAAAATAATAACAAAAACAAATAAGTGTCAAAAGGCCTTTATTACATATTCTATTTAAAACCAAATACTTAAAGTAAGCCTAAAACGTTTAATCTCTTCTTCTGCATGGGCCACCATGTGTCCTCTCCGAACCCAATCCAACTACGTGTCACCTGAAATGGTTAATGAAAGAGTGAGTCCACTGACCCAGTGCATAACCACAACACAGATTTCCCGCGTATGGGCTTGGCCCCATACCAAACAATTCACATAGCAAGTCATGCCCATATGCATCTCAGCCCAACCCATTGTCCAACCGAACACCAACCTTAGCAGACTCCCTGCCTAAGGCCGTGGGAAACTCCCCACCGATCACATTGTGACCCATAACATCTTACCTTGGCAAGCTCGCTGCTCAAGGCCGTGGCTGAGCCACCGATCAACCCAAGTGATCACAATATCGCAATCTGCCTACGGTGATGCACATAGCAATCAACCGCCGAGACGGGCACCTAGCCAACATCTCCCTTGAGGTAGCACAAAGCTAACCATCAAGCGCTAATGTATCCGGAGCTATCATTAGACCACGTACACCTTGTGTACACTTCCTCCTTCATCGAATCAAACCCCACCTCATGCAAATATGTAGATGCTACATGTTAAATCATCATATCACACAAGTATATAAATATATATACATACATAAATACATCATAAATAATCTTACCATCACCAGTTCTCATCACTTAAGCCATTATACATAGTTTTAAACGTTAGCAATCAAACCGAGAAATTGTGCGATGATTACGCACCTTAATAGCACAAACAATGCAATCCCGAAGTGCTGCTTGACTAACTCTCTGCCGAAACACCACCTCCTTCTTACCGAGTTCGGTTGCGGAAGCTTGACTGAATACTACAAATCCCCAAAGTGCCTTCACTAACTGATTGCACACCAAGGCCCGAAGAGATCTACTTCCAATATTTGGTAACGTTAAGTTTAATAAAAGAAAGGGATTTTGGCACAGAGGTAAGGTGTAGGTTCGGCTTTGCAAAACTAGAAGACAAAGAAGTGGGTGCTAGGGTGCTTCAAAAGGTGTTACGGCAATCAGAGAAGTGAGGAGAGTTTATGGTCTAGCAACGAGTGAAATGGATAAGAAAAATGGAAGGAGAAAGGGACTTGAAGTTTTGGCTCAGATGAATAAGTGTGAGAGAGAGGCGTTTTGGTGTGGTTGAGGTATGAGGAGGAAATGAAAATGGAGGCTAAAAGGAAAGGCTAAAATTCGGCAAGGGAGAGAAAGCCAAAAGGATGAATGGAATGAACACCTTCCCCCCCTATTTATACTATTCGGCCAAGCTCCAAGCTCCCAAAAAAAATTCTAAAATCTCTCTTAAAACACCTCCCTTCCACCCATTCGAAAACTTTGAAAAAGTCAAACCTATCTAGCCAAATTCAAAAAAAAAAAAAGATGACCAAGTCTTCTCCACCTTTTAAGCCTTTCAAAACCGTCCATCCACCCCACCAAGATGACGCAAAAACAATGCCCATCTGCTGCTCTTGCGAATCGAACCTGAGCCTTTTCCCCCCTGCCAATGGCGTCACACACACAAGGCCTTAGTGGCGCCTATCCTGCCACTCCACCAGCTCCTTTCTTGTGACATAAACTCCCAAATAATTCTCTTAAGACACCCCTCGCCCAGCTCCCCTTTTAACCCCTAAAACTAAAAATTTTCCAAAGCGTTCCCCCACTACCTAGGGTTCTCCGGACCCCTAAAACTTACCCAACCACACCCTAGAGTGTGCCAACACCCGAGCTAAGCACCAAACGCCTAACCCCTAGAACTAGGGTGTCACATATAGACATTTTCGAAACATCTTATTAATAATAGGAGTGTTTCTCCCTTTATCAATAAAATATTGAAATGTATCAAGAAGATTGTTTATCTCCTTAATATCCATATATTCAATTAGGACATCATCCCAATCTCTGTATAATATAGATTTTAATAATAATTCTTCAGATTTTTCTTGAGTTGTTTTTTCAACTAAGAATTCTGAGAATTGGGTAAGAGCTTTTCTGAAACTAGCCCTTTGTTCCAAAATATGGTTTTTCCATATCTTGTTTATGAAATGGTAATATTCTGGGGGTAAGCCTGGATTATAAAAATCCTTTAGATTCGAGAATTCAGAGTTTTGTTGTTTTTTCAACAAAGCATCTGCATATTTGAGAATTTCAGAATCGGTAGGAGGCTTTTGAGAAAATTGAGAATAATCCACCTGTGTTGGTGAATGTGATCCAAATGGTTGGTTTACCAATGGATATGGTAAATAATATCCCTGGTTAGGATAAAATTGTACCTGTGTTGGTGCAGCCATAAATCCTTGTTTAGGAATTATTTTTGCAGGTGCAGCCATAAATCCTTGTTTAGGACTTATAGGTGATTTTCCCTTGTTGGGTTTTTTATGGATAGTTCTCCATCCATCATTTTCTTTTAGAGGTTGTTTACCTCTATCTATGAGGCCTGCTAAGAAAATCAGCAAACATTAGTAAAGATAATTTTATAATTATCTACCAATGGTATTTCTATAGAATTGTTATCTATAGATAATATAACCGATTTCTTTTTCACAATAAAAGGTAAATATTGATTAAGAAAATTATTTCCTAATAGTATATCTCCATACATATCAGGAAGACATAATAATTTTGGAATTATAAATCTAACATTGTTTATGTAGATTGGTATATTTTTTGCTTTATAATAAATAGTAGTTTTGCTACCATTTATTCCATTAATATTTATTATCTTTTTTACAGGTATCCAATATTCTTCTGGAATAGCATTTCTTTTGGAACTACTGGTTGTAGCTCCTGTATCTAATAATGCATGTAAAGAATATTTTTTATAATCTTTATCATGTAATATAATTTCAATGTATTTATTGAAATTTATATTTTCTACAGAATATTGTATATCTTCCATTCTAGTGTTTCTAGAAATAGAATTTCTATTTGGTGTAGTAGGAAAAATAGGAATATGAACTGTTTTTATACCTATTGGTGTAGAAGTACTTATATCTTCTTCTTCCTCTGGT
Source organism: Gossypium australe (assembly GCA_005393395.2). Classification (NCBI taxonomy): domain Eukaryota; kingdom Viridiplantae; phylum Streptophyta; class Magnoliopsida; order Malvales; family Malvaceae; genus Gossypium; species Gossypium australe. Next base: position 118,475,668 of record CM016616.1, read on the forward strand.
TGAGAACTAGAAGGTAATACTAAATTATTATCTGTATTAGTAATTAGATTATTTCTGAAATATAACTTGTCACCAGATGACATGTATTCAATAGTACTTACTGGTTTAGAAGTACTAGCATTATTGGTTTTATCGATTATCCAGTCTTTTGGAATCGATAAATCTTTTAAATGTAATAGCTTTGGTTGAATTTCTGTAGTAAATTTATTGGGCTCAAAAAGCTCAATAATTTTATTATTTATTTCTTTTATTTCAACCTGTAACATCCCGAATTAGGGATTGTTTGAAATTATTTTAATTTCATGTATCGCCTGAATAAATGCCTTTGTTAGGGTTGTTTAAGGATTTAGTCTTAAACCCGAGGAAATTCTGTCTTAGGACTAAAGATTTATTTGAGTGCTTAAGGGGAAGGAGCTAGGCGAGATAAGAGATTAAGAAAAAGTTTTGGAAGAGTTTGACATAAGAAAGCGGGTGGCAAAGTGGTTTGGGGTGCCACTTAAGGGTTTGGGGGCGCTGGGCTCAGGTTCGAATCGCCATGGATGCAAGGGTGGTTATTTTTGTTTTGGGTGTTGAAGTGAATGAGTGTTTAAAAGAAGATTCGGGCGAGCTATGTTACGAAAGGCATGTTAGAAGAGTGGCTGGAGGCTTGGGGTTGTTCCTTCAGGACTCATGTTCGAGTCCTAACAGTAGCGCATGTGTGCGTTTTATTTTGTTTTGTTTTGCGTGGAAACATAGAGCTAGGGGAGGAAGGTTTAAAACAAATTTGCGACGCGCTTATGTCACGAAAGACACCTTGGCCGAGTGGCTAAGGGCGCTTCATGGGCGTTGCGGCATAGAGGTCAGGTGTTCGAGTACTGTGGAGCGCGCGGGTGCTTTTATTTCTTTTGCTTGGCGTTAAGGCAAAGGGAAAACTCAGGAGGGAAAGGTTAAAAGAAATTTGTGATGCGCCTATGACATGAAATGCCCAGTAGTCGAGTGGTTGAAGCGTGGGGGATTTTGCCTCAGGTCTCGGGTTCGAGACCTGGGGGCTGCAGTTGGTTTTATTTTTAGCCGGCATGGGTATGGCCTGCGCACGGGCTCCAAATTTGATGAAGGCATGCTGCCTTTGTTTTGTTTTATTTGTGGTGGAGTATGGAAGGATAATGTTATTATTTTTATTAATATATATTTTTTTTATAGTAATATGGGATGGTAATGGGAGACTTAATAAACTATGAATAGTTTATATTTTATTTTTATGGAGATGAGAAATAGGATTAAACAATAATGCTTTATTGTTGGATGTTAGAAACTATCACATGGGGGGTGTTGGCCGGCCTTGAAGATGGAGCTAGTGTTGGGCATTTTGGTTAATTAATGTTGGTGATGGAAACATGATTAAACAAGTTTATTTCAATTAGTGGTGGAATAATCACAAAAAAAATTGAAGTATGGCCGGTCTTGAAGGTAACAAAAGCTTAGCCAAACTCCCTTAGCATGTTTTGTTTCCTTTCCTTTGTGTATGCCGAAATTTTTGCTCTTCTTTCTCTCCTTGGTTTCTTTTGAAATGGCCGGCTACTCCATCTTTTTCCTCAAGGCTTGGCCGAACTTTGGTGATCATCTAGGTGAAGAAATCGTCGAGGTAAGGGCAACCAACTCTTGTGGCCGTGAGTTTTAGGCTTTGGCCGAAAATGGGAGACCCCAAGGGGCTTGGGGTTTCGGTTTTGAAGAGGCTCTAGGCAGTGTTTTCGGCTAGCTCCTGTTATTTTCTTTTCCTTCCATTGTTTGTTTTTCTAAGCTCTTTAACCTCGTCAAATTTGCTTCCTTTTTCCATTGTAGTCTTAGCCGAATGTTACTTACCACATAGAGCATAGGCCGAATCCACTAAAGGAAGGTGTTGTCGTTTTCAAAGGTTGGTAGCCAACTCTTAGGGGCTTTGAAGGTGTCCTTCGGGTTTCGTTTCTTCAAGGTAAGGTGGCAGGGAGATTTGGCTAAGGCCTTAATTATGAATATAGTGTGCATGCCGTTTCTAACGAATATTTTTGGTAGGAAGCTCAACAAGTCGAGTGGTAACTCCGGGATTTCGGTTCGTTTTGATAGGTAATAGTAAGTTTCGGTCCAAGTATTTCGCGTACGATATATCCTTCGGGATTTTTCTTGATTGATAGCCGAATAGCCTATATTATTATTATTAATTTTGGTGCTGGCCGAATATAGGGCAAGAAATCTAGCGCGATAGATCGATTTTTCGGGCTTTCGTTGTTGAGTAGTTCGGGATTCACTTAGACTTACGTTTGATCAGGTGTGTAAGCTCTTACACACTTTATTAGTATAAATTGTTATTATGATGATATTTATAACCTCTCATATAGTAACTTTGCCTAGTGGGCATAAGCTTGGTTCTCGGGTAAGTCCCCTATTACTCGATCTATGATATATGTTGTGTATGCCATCATATGCTGTTAAATGCTATGCTATATACAAATGCATGATATATGGGATTATGATACTTGTTATGTGAGCATGATGATGGTGGGGATTGATGAGAGGAAGTAATAATCGTGTCGACGGACACCAGTGGTTTGGTACCACATTTCGTGACTACGGTCACCAGAGGTTTGGCACCTCCAGAGGTTTGGCACCTCATAGCGTCTCGTCCCTGTGGATTAATTCCACCGTGGGTTGGCCCCACATTTGAGATACGGGATCGACGCCAGTGATTTGGTATCACACGATGGGTTGGCCCCATCATTTGATTGTGACTTCGGGTCACCAGTGGTTTGGCACCACCAGTATTGACGGATATCGTGACTTCGGGTCACCAGTGGTTTGGCACCACCAGTGGTTTGGTACCACACGGGGTAGAAAAAGGAGCATGGATGGCTAGGTTGGGTTGCATAATTGCATTTCATATTAATATCTTGTGTATGAGTGGTATTTTCGGGTTGGGGATTTACACACTGAGTCTTGGTGACTCACCCCTTCCCATATCATCTTGCAGGTGAGTAGATCACGGAGGCGGAGCCGGGAAGGACTCGAGGCGGCCATGTTTGTTTTGTGGACTTGAAATTTTATTTTGCCCCGCTTTAAGTTTATTATTCACTAAATTTCGATTGGGTTGTAATATGGCCGTTTATTATTTTGGATGTTTAGGTAGTTGTTTTTACTTTATCATATGACTGATGAACTTATGAACTGTTAAGCAAATCGGTTAAAAAGTAACGTTTTCAAAATAAGTACTCGTATGCGTTTTCAAAAATGTTACCATCGGGTAGCAAAATTTTCTAAGTTATCGATAACTCTAATGTTTTAAAAATTTAAATGATCAAATGGTTTCAAAGGAAGAAAGGGGCTTTCAACTCAATCGTATTTATTAAATCAATCCACTTGAGTTTTAGCAAACACCATTTTATTACCCCAACAAATTGAAAATTTCCATTGAACCTTTCAAAACGTTTTTACTCCGTGACATACCAGATCCGGTCAAGGCTTATGGGCCGGGTTTGGGGCGTTACACAACCTCTGCCGTATTAGTATATTCATTAATAGAAGTCCAGCTTATTGCTAAATCTTCTGCTAAATCACTAATATCAGAATTTTTTGTCTGAATTCTAAGACATAGACACTCTTCTATTAGAGGGTCTGTTATGGAGATAAAGTAATTTGGTTTAACTTTAAATCCTATAACACCTGTATGTAAATTAGATTGAATTCCTCCAATAAGTGCTTTTATTGGATTTTCAAATCTTTTATCTAATAATACTGCTAAAATAGGAACATCATGACCTCTTCTAAATAATGCTCTAATTGTTATCATGATAACTCCTAAATGTATATATCTGACCTGAGGATAGTTTCTTCTAATCCTTTTTATTTTTTCTTTAGTAAATAAGGGAATTTCTGTTAATCCACCTTTAGTATCCTTAGCGACTGTGTTGCCACTAATTTTTTCTATGTGTCTTTTTGACCATAGTTTAAACTTTGATATTTTATAAATTTCTTCTTTAGAAATATGATTTTTATTAATTTTTTCTATTATGCCATCGGAAAGATCTGTTTCTTCTCCAATTAAACTTCCTAATTTAATATTCTGTTGTTCAGAATTAGGAATTTCTTCTAACTTATTATTAGAACTATTTCCTATCATAAAAATTGTAACATCCCCAAACCCGGCCCATTCACTACGACCGAATCTGGTTATATTAGTGCGGAAAAGACGGTGGAAAAATCTATTTAACTTAGAAAAATTTAGTAAAACTTGCTACCTTTTGTAAAACCCATGTTTATTCAAACTTATGAGTAAAACTTTGTTATCATATCAATATTATAAAATGCCCAAAAATAAACTTTAATGAATATATAAGACTAATTCTAAATAAATAAGTTGTCAAAAATAAATTCGTTTCCACTTAGTAATTTAATATAATCCAAACATAAAATAATTAAATAATTCCCAAAGTAAATAAAAATCAAAGGGTCTTATTACATCAATGTTTAAAAGATCTAGTACTTAATATAAATAAACTTAAAATATTTAAACTCTTCTTTCTGCATGGGCCACCACGTGTCCTCTCCGATCCCGGTCCACTCTACGCGTCACCTGAAATGGTTAATTAAAAGAGTGAGTCCACTGACTCAGTGCATAATCACAACACATATTTCCATCCGTATGGGCTCGACCCATACCCACACAGCCATCGAAACAAATCACGCAAGAATGCATCTCAGCCCAACCCATTGTCCAACCGAACACCAACCTTAGCAGACTCCCCGCCTAAGGCCGTGGCTAATCCACCGATCACATTGTGATCCATAACATCTTACCTTGGCAAACTCGCTGCTCAAGGCCGTGGCTGAGCCACCGATCAACCCAAGTGATCCAATATCGTAATCTGTCTACGGTGATGCACATAGCAATCAACCGCCGAGATGGGCACCGAGCCAACACCTCCCTTGAGGTAGCACACAGCAAATCCCCAAGCGCTAATGTAGCCGAAGCTATCATTAGACCACGTACACTTTGTGTACACTTCCTTCTTCATCGAATCAAGCCCAAACCCCATGCAACTACATATATATATGCAACATGTTAAGCCATCATATCACATAAGTATATAAATATTTATACATACATAAATACATCACAAATAAACTTACCATCACCAGTTCTCATCACTTATGCCATTATAAACGGCTTCCACACATAATACACATGTAACAAGTTAGCAACCAAAACCACAGAAATAGTGCGATGATTACGCACCTTAATAGCTCAACAATCCAAACCCGAAACGCTACTCTATGCCTCAGCAAATGCTGCCTATACCAATCCCGAAAAGGTCTCCTGCGCTAGTCTCCTCTCCCCCCTACAAACGGCCTTATCATCATAACCTTAGGTTAAACGAGTACTAAATACATAGCTTATTAAAACAAAGCCTTACCAAATCGATTGCTATGGAACCCGAAGAAGTCTATGCCAACATTCGGCCAATAACACTACCAAACTGAGGGAAGGAAAATTCGGCAAAGGGTGGTGGTGTAGATTCGGCTATCTATAAAATCAAGAAGTAGGGAATAGTGGTTTCGGCCAAAGAGAAGAGAAAGAAAGATGTGGGGTGTACTTTCGGTTTTGAAGTGAAAAGGAAAGGAAATAGGGAGAGCAAAGGATTTGGCAACTAAGCTTTGGAGAAAAGGGTTTCGACAACCAAAGAAAATGTGAAGCACAATTTGACAAGGGAGAGAAAACAAATGATGAATGAATAATGAGCACCTCCCCCCCTATTTATACTAAAAGCCAAGCTCCAACCTCCCCAAAAATAATCCCTAAAAATCTCCTAAAATACCTCCCCACCATCCATTCAAAATAGTTTGAATGGGTCAAACCTTCTAGCCAAAATTTAAAAAAAAGAAGACCAAGTCTTCATCTATTTTTAAGCCTCCAAAACCGTCCAACCTCCTTACCAAAAAACAATGCCCATCTGCTGCTCCCGCGAATCGAACATGAGACCCTTCCCCTTGCAAATGGCGTCATACACACAAGGCCTTAGTGGCGCCCATCCTGCCACTCCACCAACTCCTTTCTTGTGACATAAACTCCCAAATAATTCTCTTAAGTCCCCTCTTTGCCAAGCTCCCCCCTTTCAACACTAAAAACCAAAAATTTTCTAAGGCATTGCCCCACCTTCTAGGGTTCTCAGGACCCCTAAAACTCACCCAACCACACACTGAAGTGTGCCAACACCCGAACTAAGCACCAAAAATCTAACCCCTAAAACCAGGGTGTTACAATTCTACCCTCCTTAAAATAATTTCGTCCTCGAAATTACTTGTCTAGACTAACCATCCAATTTCTCCCACTACACTATAGCTGCGCACTCTGATCTTTAAAGAGCTAACATACTATTAGGCATGGATTCTAACATACTCAAGGTTCCAACTACTTTACGAGCAACAGATCAAACAATCACCAAAACGAACAAAACCACAAAGAGCATTCCGGACTTAAGGAACTTACCAGTTGACCCATCAGGCACATCATTATCCCCTCTCCGACGAACTGCAAAAACCAGTCCTGGCTGCCTTGCCTCAGTGGCACCATTACCGCGGTCTACTACTTCACGACCTTGGCCAGAACCATTTCCTCCACGGTTCGAACCACGACCTCTCGTCGCTTGCTGACCTTCTCTGCCTGGTTGCACATAACCTTGACTCACTGTCTGAGTCCTATTCGGGTTCTGGGGACAATCCTTAATCAGATGAGTCTTGGACTTACATCTGAAGCACTCCCGAACTCGATTCCAGCACCCGCCAATATGATACCTTCCGCACTGCGCACACGGATGATCTGGATTTCCGGCGACCGGCTTAGCAATATGAACAGGAGTCTCAACCCTTGGTCTTTTCTGGACCCTCTCAACCACTTCTGGCGATCCAACACTTCTCTTATCACGGTTCCTTTCCCTATTGAGCCTCTCAGCCTTCTTGACCTCCTCAGCTATTCGAGCTTTCTCCACTAAAACGGCGAAGTCTCTTTCCCTCTGCGGAGCAATCAAAACTCGCAACTCATCCCGCAGACCATCTTCAAATCTAACGCATCTCTCATAATCCGTTGCCACGATGCCCCGAGCATACCGGCTCAAACGCAGAAACTCAGCTTCGTACTCCGCTATCGACTTGTTTCCTTGCACCAAGTTAAGGAACGCCTTCCTCTGAGCATCAACATAGCTTGCTCCAACATACTTTCCTTCAAACTTGATCTTAAAATAACCCCAGTCCACTCGATCCGCAGGGGTACTTTCCTTAACCGTGAGCCACCACTGGTAGGCCTCATCCCGTAGCAATGAAACAACTCCCTTAAGCTTCTCCTCAGCAGTCAAGTCTAAGTCGTCCATAATCCTTTCAACAGCCTCAAGCCAGTATTCTGCCACGTTCGGAGCTACCCCAGATACTCCTCTGAAAACCTCGGCTCCATTCGCCCTAAGCCTTTCGGGCACTGACTTCCGATTCCTATTGCCCATATTGGCTCCTGCCACTCGTTCGAGCATTCGCAGCACAGCTTGTGACACTGCGTCGTCTCCTCCAGTCTGATCCTGCTGTTCAACCTCAACAGCTGGTGGCGGAGCATCGCTTTCTGACCCATGGCGTGACCCAACCGGTTCCGATACTGACATCCTGCCTCTACCACGTCCACGAGTATTGCGACCACGCCCCCTAGAACTCATATCTAGCGCCTCGATTTAGTCTGTTTAGAAAGTTTTATGGATTAGAAATTCTTGTTTCACTTTTTATCCACGAGCAATTTTATGCAATAAAGTTTCCGAGAGTAGTTCTTTCGAGCAATCAAGTTTCCTTCCTACCCAGGGATAATTTCGTCATTTTTCCTAGAGAGGGGTATTTCGGTATTAACTCAAGGTCAATTTTGAAAATAGTTTTCTAACTTAAAGATATCTCAAAATTTACAAAGTCACAGGGGTTATCTTGAAAAATTTTGTTTCAAATCGGATGTGTTGCAAAATTTTCAGAGGTCAGGGTTATTTCAGTAATTTTGAAAGTCACGGCATTTTTTTGTAAATTCTCCAAATCGGAATATCACAATATTTCACAAAAATAGAATTTTCTGACATTTGATAAAATAGGATTATTTCAGTAAAAGTCGAGAGAAATCTGAGAATTTAGAAACCAAGGGCATTTCGGTAATTTTGTCAACCAGGGGTATTTTCGTAAATTTCCAAAAATCATAGTATCCTAATATTTTGAAAACTCGGATTTTAGTATTTTGCAAAGTAAAGAGCATTTTATCAAAATTTGAGGGTAGTACCGTAATTTTGCAATACAGGGGCGTTTTGGTAATTTTGCCACTAAGGGCATTTTGGTAATTTTGTAAATCGAAAGAAAAACGTCCTTCAAAATCAGATTTAAGGTTTCACAAACCAGAGGGGAAAATTTGAAAAATTTTAAAACAGGGAATTTTAGAAAACAGCAAGGCTAATTCCCTTTCGGGTTTTAATAATCGGTTTAGCCTATGAACAAGTTCTCTTGGTTAAGGTGAACCGTAGCTACGCACCAGGTAGGATTCCTGCGAAGAGGAGGTGAGTCACGAGGACTGCTTAAATACCTAGCTCTTCCGGATCCAATCCTAGACATGCGCACCCAGGTTGCCACACCTTAACTCGGCGACTTACTTCACAGGTTTGTTTAAGAGCTTTAAGTCTTATGCATGTGTTTGAGTAGACTAATCCTAGGGTCCAATAGCCCTAAAAACTAATCTACGAGCCCAAATAAACCCATAATAATACACATAAACAAAACACTTCAAAAGTCCGAAGTACTTACCTGGCGGACTCGGGCCGGAGACACAGGTGCCATGCTAGAATAACCTGAAAACCTTTTTATAAAAGCCCACATTCCAAAAACCCATTTTGAAAACTATTTCGGGCCCAAAACCCTCAAAGCCGAGTTTTGAACCGGGCTCTGATACCAAACTGTAACATCCCCAAACCCGGCCCATTCACTACGACCGAATCTGGTTATATTAGTGCGGAAAAGACGGTGGAAAAATCTATTTAACTTAGAAAAATTTAGTAAAACTTGCTACCTTTTGTAAAACCCATGTTTATTCAAACTTATGAGTAAAACTTTGTTATCATATCAATATTATAAAATGCCCAAAAATAAACTTTAATGAATATATAAGACTAATTCTAAATAAATAAGTTGTCAAAAATAAATTCGTTTCCACTTAGTAATTTAATATAATCCAAACATAAAATAATTAAATAATTCCCAAAGTAAATAAAAATCAAAGGGTCTTATTACATCAATGTTTAAAAGATCTAGTACTTAATATAAATAAACTTAAAATATTTAAACTCTTCTTTCTGCATGGGCCACCACGTGTCCTCTCCGATCCCGGTCCACTCTACGCGTCACCTGAAATGGTTAATTAAAAGAGTGAGTCCACTGACTCAGTGCATAATCACAACACATATTTCCATCCGTATGGGCTCGACCCATACCCACACAGCCATCGAAACAAATCACGCAAGAATGCATCTCAGCCCAACCCATTGTCCAACCGAACACCAACCTTAGCAGACTCCCCGCCTAAGGCCGTGGCTAATCCACCGATCACATTGTGATCCATAACATCTTACCTTGGCAAACTCGCTGCTCAAGGCCGTGGCTGAGCCACCGATCAACCCAAGTGATCCAATATCGTAATCTGTCTACGGTGATGCACATAGCAATCAACCGCCGAGATGGGCACCGAGCCAACACCTCCCTTGAGGTAGCACACAGCAAATCCCCAAGCGCTAATGTAGCCGAAGCTATCATTAGACCACGTACACTTTGTGTACACTTCCTTCTTCATCGAATCAAGCCCAAACCCCATGCAACTACATATATATATGCAACATGTTAAGCCATCATATCACATAAGTATATAAATATTTATACATACATAAATACATCACAAATAAACTTACCATCACCAGTTCTCATCACTTATGCCATTATAAACGGCTTCCACACATAATACACATGTAACAAGTTAGCAACCAAAACCACAGAAATAGTGCGATGATTACGCACCTTAATAGCTCAACAATCCAAACCCGAAACGCTACTCTATGCCTCAGCAAATGCTGCCTATACCAATCCCGAAAAGGTCTCCTGCGCTAGTCTCCTCTCCCCCCTACAAACGGCCTTATCATCATAACCTTAGGTTAAACGAGTACTAAATACATAGCTTATTAAAACAAAGCCTTACCAAATCGATTGCTATGGAACCCGAAGAAGTCTATGCCAACATTCGGCCAATAACACTACCAAACTGAGGGAAGGAAAATTCGGCAAAGGGTGGTGGTGTAGATTCGGCTATCTATAAAATCAAGAAGTAGGGAATAGTGGTTTCGGCCAAAGAGAAGAGAAAGAAAGATGTGGGGTGTACTTTCGGTTTTGAAGTGAAAAGGAAAGGAAATAGGGAGAGCAAAGGATTTGGCAACTAAGCTTTGGAGAAAAGGGTTTCGACAACCAAAGAAAATGTGAAGCACAATTTGACAAGGGAGAGAAAACAAATGATGAATGAATAATGAGCACCTCCCCCCCTATTTATACTAAAAGCCAAGCTCCAACCTCCCCAAAAATAATCCCTAAAAATCTCCTAAAATACCTCCCCACCATCCATTCAAAATAGTTTGAATGGGTCAAACCTTCTAGCCAAAATTTAAAAAAAAGAAGACCAAGTCTTCATCTATTTTTAAGCCTCCAAAACCGTCCAACCTCCTTACCAAAAAACAATGCCCATCTGCTGCTCCCGCGAATCGAACATGAGACCCTTCCCCTTGCAAATGGCGTCATACACACAAGGCCTTAGTGGCGCCCATCCTGCCACTCCACCAACTCCTTTCTTGTGACATAAACTCCCAAATAATTCTCTTAAGTCCCCTCTTTGCCAAGCTCCCCCCTTTCAACACTAAAAACCAAAAATTTTCTAAGGCATTGCCCCACCTTCTAGGGTTCTCAGGACCCCTAAAACTCACCCAACCACACACTGAAGTGTGCCAACACCCGAACTAAGCACCAAAAATCTAACCCCTAAAACCAGGGTGTTACAAAAATATATTCATCAGAGTCTGTATCAGACTCTGTTTCTGATAATAACTCATATATTATTTCAGTAGAAAAAGTTTCCTCACTAAAACATATTTCTAAATCTTGTTCTTCAAGATTTTTAATCATTTTTCTAGCATTCTTACCTTTGTTAGGACAACTTGTTGCTAGATGACCTTCTTCATCACAAATAAAACATTTGCAAATTTGTTTTTTAGTATTTTTAGAAGTTTTTCTTCTAACAAATTTTTTCTTTTTATTATTAGTATATTTTTTATTTCCTGGTTTCCATTTAGCTAATTTATATTTTTTATTATATTTTTTATAGGTTTTCGGACATATGGAATTACATCCAAATTCCCATTCTCCTTCTAACATTTTTGTACAATATTTATGACTTAATTTATTCTTGACTTGTTTAGCCGCTTTACTCTATAAGCAATGTAATAGAATTCTTTCTTTAGCAAAATTAATCCTATTACCTATTGTATCTATATCTCCTATTTCTTTATTATCATTAGTATGTTTTATAATGAAAGATGCATATTTGTTTATACAAATTTCATCCCAAGGTGGGGGTAATTTATGGAAATATTGATTTCTCCAAAAATCTACACTTTCGTTTTTTAATTTTTGATATTCATGTAGAAATTTCTTAGAGAATTCGTCTAAATATCTAATATCACATAATTTTAATTTTGACAAGGTATAGCTGGATTGACTATCCTGATCTTTTTTATTAGTATAACCACAAAATTCTATTTTTAGAATTGAGGTTAATCCTTTTAATAGGTCTTTAGGAGAACTTATTTGATTTATAAGTTGACCCTTTTGTTCTTTTCCTTTCTCAGATTCTTCCCAGCGTCTGAGAAATTGTAGAACATCACCTTGAAAAGTTCCAACAAAATAGTTTAAAAACTTTTCTTTTGACCATATCGTACTATTGTTGTTTACAACAATAGTCATGGACTGTGCCCAATCATCTATGATTTTTTCATAGTCTGACAAAGGAATATTTGTTAAGTCTAAATATATTCCTCCTTGAGCAACATTTCTTTTATTAAGATCACTTATACTGTAAGGTATAGGTGTAGGCTGACTAGTTTCTCCTGGTGTTTCCAGTTTTATATCATTAGTAGCTATATTTTCTATTTTATCACCTAATATTCTTTTACCATAAATATCTTTTTTATCTATTTCCCAAGGTTTAGGTATTATATAATCATGTGGATCTGTAGGTTCAGTATCCATAGGTTCGGGGATTTCTATATTTTCTTCTGTTGAAGTGTTTTCTTCATCAGAATTATAACTCGTAACATTAATATCTATTTCTAAATTATTATAATTACAATTATCACTATCATCACTATTATTATTATCTTCTTTACTACTATTATTAGTATCAGTAGTATCATCATATTCTAACATATAATGATAATTATATTTTTCAAACAAATCTTCATGTTTTTCATAAAGTTCTTCTATTAACTTTAGATATTCAACTCTTTCAAGATTATCTTCCGTTTTAGAAAATTGGTTTTTCCAATGTTCTATTAAAGTTTTATAAGAGTCAAAATCATATTTTTCTTGTTTTTTATCTTTTTCTCTTTTTTCTTTTGTTTTTTGTTTTTTCTTCTTATTATTATTAGTTGAAGATTCATCCGAAGACTCATCCTCATCTGACAATACTAAAATAGTATTACTATTACCGTAATATAAAGGTCCTAAATTTAAGTCTGATTCTATATTACTATTACTAATAATCTGATCTAATTTATTATTTACATCGGATAATAACTCTTTAGACTTGCTATTCAAATCTAAATTCGTTACTTCTCCCATATTATCTATTTTTTCTTCTACTTTACTAACCTTAGTATATAATCTATTAAAATATAGACGTCATATCTATTAAACTATTGATACCTTTACTAAGAGCCGAAATATTATTTTCATTCTTAGAGTCTATATGCATAGTATGATTACAAGTTTTATCTTGATATAAACAATCCATTTTTTCCATTATTATTATCCCTGGTACCTAAAACCTTCTGTGTCTTAACGTCCTCACAACGCCAACAACGTCCCACTCGGACTCAACGGCAACGAAGACTAACGACAGATATATGGGTTTTGAGATAATAACAGCGAAATAAACAGAATTGCAGATACAAAGATAGAAACTTACAATGATAACTACGATATAAGAACTCCAAAAATCGTTACTCCGGGGCTCTTCTGATACCAATTACCGGGGGGAGGGAGGGATATATGTGCACTAGCGGAAGGGTTTATATCGTAGAATAATATTTCACAAGAAGAAAATAGATAATTTACAAAAGAGAAAACTTAAAGAAAACTGAAACTAAGTATTTTTCGAGATGCCTTTCTAGGCTTACAAGAATGCCTATTTATAATCAAAAATTCTAAACTAGAATCTAATTACAGTTGAAGTCCGAAATAATTAATCGGATAAGAATTAAAGAATAGACTCTAATTTAATTACAATTGGAATCCGAATAGTATCCTGATAAGGACACATTAATTGTCAGCTTCTTGGTGGTTTCCAAGTTGCTTCCGTCAATTGGTGGATGCTATGTTGGTTTTTCCACGTAGCTTCCTTGAACAGTGTGTTGATAAGGATGCTTTTGGGTTTTCCACGTAGCTTCCTTTTCTTGACAAAATTGTTGCCCTCTTGGTTGCTTCCAGGTGGCTTCCTTTTCTGGCAATACATGCTGCTTGCATCATTGCTTGCGTCATCTTTTATGTAGCATTGATGGTTGATTACCTCATTGCTTACATCAATTGGATGCTGACGGGTTGTCATCTTCCAAGTTGTCTTCATCCTTCTTGGATGTTTCTCAGATTCATTTCCTCGATCTCGTCAAGGTGTAATGATTCTGGTGACGGTGCTGGTGAGTTCCAACGTTCCCATGTATCTCGGATCTCCGCTGCTAACAGATAATCTTCGATCTCCATTTCTGCTATTCGTTTTAATAACGAAACGGCTTCTTCATTGCTTTCTTCCTGGTTTCTTCCAGTGCCATAAGCTAAAATTCTTCTTCCATCGGTCCAAAACATATAAGTGTCTTGGTGGAGAAGGTGACGAGCCATGCTCATGAGATCAATTCCAGCTTGGACTTGATATTTGTTGAAATTATTATAACATTCATCAATGATTTTTGACAAATGCTCTTGATTTTCTTTGACTACTGCCAGGGCTTTTCCTGAAAATATAGTATTTATATTCCAAATTTGATAAGGCTGATAAAATTTTTCTTCCTCAGCAATACCAATGAGACTGTTTATCTCAATATGGAAATAATAGACAAAATCGTCTATGTTTACAAAATTTGATAGCCGGGATTTGACTATCGCCGGAAAATCTTTTAATAAATCAAAAGAGAGATTTTGGACTGTTATTTCTTTAACAAATCCCCATTCAATACTGGTTATATCAAATGGCTCATGATTTGATCGAAATTTGATAACAGGAGTTTTTTCTCCCATATCATTTGTAAAAATATATGCCTGTGAAAAATATTTCGAAAACGTTTTTAAAAATAGAGCTTGCTGTTTGCAAATGGCTCCTTTTATTTTTGAAAATATTTCTAAGGGTAAAATTTGTCTACATTTGTTATATAGACATTTTCGAAACATCTTATTAATAATAGGAGTGTTTCTCCCTTTATCAATAAAATATTGAAATGTATTAAGAAGATTGTTTATCTCCTTAATATCCATATATTCAATTAGGACATCATCCCAATCTCTGTATAATATAGATTTTAATAATAATTCTTCAGATTTTTCTTGAGTTGTTTTTTCAACTAAGAATTCTGAGAATTGGGTAAGAGCTTTTCTGAAACTAGCCCTTTGTTCCAAAATATGGTTTTTCCATATCTTGTTTATGAAATGGTAATATTCTGGGGGTAAGCCTGGATTATAAAAATCCTTTAGATTCGAGAATTCAGAGTTTTGTTGTTTTTTCAACAAAGCATCTGCATATTTGAGAATTTCAGAATCGGTAGGAGGCTTTTGAGAAAATTGAGAATAATCCACCTGTGTTGGTGAATGTGATCCAATTGGTTGGTTTACCAATGGATATGGTAAATAATATCCCTGGTTAGGACAAAATTGTACCTGTGTTGGTGCAGCCATAAATCCTTGTTTAGGAATTATTTTTGTAGGTGCAGCCATAAATCCTTGTTTAGGACTTATAGGTGATTTTCCCTTGTTGGGTTTTTTATGGATAGTTCTCCATCCATCATTTTCTTTTAGAGGTTGTTTACCTCTATCCATGAGGCCTGCTAAGAAAATCAGCAAACATTAGTAAAGATAATTTTATAATTATCACCAATGGTATTTCTATAGAATTGTTATCTATAGATAATATAACCGATTTCTTTTTCACAATAAAAGGTAAATATTGATTAAGAAAATTATTTCCTAATAGTATATCTCCATACATATCCGGAAGACATAATAATTTTGGAATTATAAATCTAACATTGTTTATGTAGATTGGTATATTTTTTGCTTTATAATAAATAGTAGTTTTGCTACCATTTATTCTATTAATATTTATTATCTTTTTTACAGGTATCCAATATTCTTCTGGAATAGCATTTCTTTTGCAACTACTGGTTGTAGCTCCTGTATCTAATAATGCATGTAAAGAATATTTTTTATAATCTTTATCATGTAACATAATTTCAATGTATTTATTGAAATTTATATTTTCTACAGAATATTGTATATCTTCCATTCTAGTGTTTCTAGAAATAGAATTTCTACTTGGTGTAGTAGGAAAAATAGGAATATGAACTGTTTTTATACCTATTGGTGTAGAAGTACTTATATCTTCTTCTTCCTCTGGTTGA
Source organism: Gossypium australe (assembly GCA_005393395.2). NCBI lineage: Eukaryota > Viridiplantae > Streptophyta > Magnoliopsida > Malvales > Malvaceae > Gossypium > Gossypium australe. The sequence continues at coordinate 118,491,642 of CM016616.1, forward strand.
GAACTAGAAGGTAATACTAAATTATCATCTGTATTAGTAATCAGATTATTTCTGAAATATAACTTGTCACCAGATGACATGTATTCAATAGTACTTACTGGTTTAGAAGTACTAACATTATTGGTTTTATCGATTATCCAGTCTTTTGGAATCGATAAATCTTTTAAATGTAATAGCTTTGGTTGAATTTCTGTAGTAAATTTATTGGGCTCAAAAAGCTCAATAATTTTATTATTTATTTCTTTTATTTCAACCTCTGCCGTATTAGTATATTCATTAATAGAAGTCCAGCTTATTGCTAAATCTTCTGCTAAATCACTAATATCAGAATTTTTTGTCTGAATTCTAAGACATAGACACTCTTCTTGTAACATCCTAAAAATGGGGCTATTTGGAATTTAATTATTTTTATTATGTATGAACTGCTGTGATATTATTTATGGAATAATAGAGCTTAATTAAGGCTTTGAGTTGGCATGGTTCGGTAGAAAATTTCTGTTGTTAACTTTAAAGGCAGGGAGCCTTAGCAGGAGGGGGTTATAAGAATAAATAAGGGATTTCTGGCATAAAAATAAGCCTAGAATAAGTGGCAAAGGGAGGGCCACTTGGGAGCTACATATGACGCCACTGTGAGCAAGGGAGAGCCTTGGTTCGAGTCACGAAAATCCCTTTTTGCACCTTGTTATGGACGACATTAAGAGAGAGAGTTTTTCTCTCTTAAATCGCTTTTAATTATCATTTAGATAATAGGATAATATGAGAGTTTTATTGGATTTTCTTTATTTGTTTAATTATAGTGATAATAAGAAGATAATCAAGGATAATGGGAGATAAATGAGGATATTATATGGATTATTAAGAGATTATTATTTATTAGTAGGGATTAATTCAAATTATTTGAATTAAATTAAATGAATGGTCAGGAGCAATTGGGGTAGATGGACGAAATTTGAACTCCCTGGTGGAGTAGTGTGGACGGCAAGCTAAGGGGGGAGGGTGCCGAATGCTTATAAATACCACCATCCACCACCTTATTTTTCTTTTCCATCTCTGCTTAGCCGAAAAACCTAACCCTATTTCCTTCTAATTTTTCTTTATTTTCTTAAACCCTTAGCCGAAATCCTGATCACCTCTTCCATTATTTTTCTCTTTCACATTAGCCGAATTTCATCCCTTCCTCTTTTCAAGACTCATAGCCGAAACTTCTGTTCTTTCCAGTAAACTCACCATTGGCCGAATACACCATTTGAAGTGCCGAAATTTCTTCCTTCCTAATCCGTGAAGTCTTGGCCGAATATCAGAATGAGGGGTAAGTATGCCGAAACTCTCCCACACTATTATTTTCCTATGTCGACTTGGTTATAAGAGAAAAGCCGAAATTTGTTTGGTGGCTAAGCAATGTTGGAACGATTTTGTTTAGGTGCCGGGATTCTAAGGTGTTCGATCTAAGCCATCATTCTCTGTCAACCGAAATTGGTAAGTGTGGGTAAGGCCTATGTTGTATTCAAAAGTCGAAAGCTTTGGTTATGAGTATTAGTACTAACCGATGGTAGTTGACACAGCAGATTCGGGAATTGAGTGCCGTGGTTAGTAGCAAAAGCAAAGGTGAGATTTCGGAATCATAAGGAACCCCTTTTAATTATTTGGGTTGGCCAAATAGGCCATAGTGCTAATTCTAAGGTTGGCCGAATATAGGTGCAGAGAGATCTAGGGAGGCCGACTCCTCTTTTCGGGACTTAGGACTATCATCAATATCAGGTGTGTACATACACACTTATAGCAGTTAATGTTTGTGTTAAATATATGTTGCCTGTAAATCTGCTTGATATAGACACGGATTTAGTACCTCAATGGTACAAGCGAGGATCCCGGTAAGTCTCTGTTAATACGAGATTATTATGCTTTTGGGAAGCATGGTTTATATGTTACATGTGATAAATGTATGAGATCTATTCATGACTATTTGACTATTGTGGGTTAAATGAGTGGAGGGGGCAGGATTATTCGTGCCGACGGGCACCAGTGTTTTGGTAACACACTGTGACTACGGTCACCAGAGGTTTGGTACCTCCAGAGGTTTGGCACCTCATAGCGACTTGTCCCTGTGGTTAACACCACCGTGGGTTGGCCCCACTTGAGATATGGGATCGTCTGCCAGTGATTTGGTATCACACGATGGGTTGGCCCCATCAATTGATTCGTGTCTACGGACACCAGTGTTCTGGTAACACATCGTGACTATATGTCACCAGTGGTTTGGCACCACCAGTGGTTTGGTACCACAACGGGGTAGACAGTGGCGTATGGCTGGCTAGGTTGGGACACATGATATTTTGCATATTAATTGTTATATGTTGTGTATGAAAAATGTTTTTAAAACGGGGGAAGGGTTACATACTGAGTCTTGGTGACTCACCTTCTCCTTTATATTTTTCAGGTAACACGTAGATCGCGGATGTGGAGCCGGGTTGACTCGAGGTGGCCATGCAGTGGGATTTAAATTTTAACAGACTCTGAATTTCAATTTATTTATTGTTGGATTGTTGATTTAAATTTTATTTCGGATGTAATAAGGCCTCCTAACATTTTTATTTTTATTTTATTTTATGCTGGAATATTTGTTTTAATTATCTACTATTATTGAATTTAAATCACATGTTTTCCAAGTTAAAACGAAAATTGTTTTTAACGTGCCATCGGGCACATTTGGAATTTTATATCAACTTGGCTTAAATAAATTTTCTAATAAAAACTAAATAAAGTTTTTACAAGACATTCAAACAAAAGGTTTTCAACAACTTAAATTGATTTAGAAAAACGAATTTTTCAAAATATTTTCCTTGTAACAGACTAGATTCGGCCATAGTGTTTGGGCCGGGTTTGGGTTGTTACACTTCTATTAGAGGGTCTGTTATGGAGATAAAGTAATTTGGTTTAACTTTAAATCCTATAACACCTGTATGTAAATTAGATTGAATTCCTCCAATAAGTGCTTTTATTGGATTTTCAAATCTTTTATCTAATAATACTGCTAAAATAGGAACATCATGACCTCTTCTAAATAATGCTCTAATTGTTATCATGATAACTCCTAAATGTATATATCTGACCTGAGGATAGTTTCTTCTAATCCTTTTTATTTTTTCTTTAGTAAATAAGGGAATTTCTGTTAATCCACCTTTAGTATCCTTAGCGACTGTGTTGCCACTAATTTTTTCTATGTGTCTTTTTGACCATAGTTTAAACTTTGATATTTTATAAATTTCTTCTTTAGAAATATGATTTTTATTAATTTTTTCTATTATGCCATCGGAAAGATCTGTTTCTTCTCCAATTAAACTTCCTAATTTAATATTCTGTTGTTCAGAATTAGGAATTTCTTCTAACTTATTATTAGAACTATTTCCTATCATAAAAATATATTCATCAGAGTCTGTATCAGACTCTGTTTCTGATAATAACTCATATATTATTTCAGTAGAAAAAGTTTCCTCACTAAAACATATTTCTAAATCTTGTTCTTCAAGATTTTTAATCATTTTTCTAGCATTCTTACCTTTGTTAGGACAACTTGTTGCTAGATGACCTACTTCATCACAAATAAAACATTTGCAAATTTGTTTTTTAGTATTTTTAGAAGTTTTTCTTCTAACAAATTTTTTCTTTTTATTATTAGTATATATTTTATTTCCTGGTTTCCATTTAGCTAATTTATATTTTTTATTATATTTTTTATAGGTTTTCGGACGTATGGAATTACATCCAAATTCCCATTCTCCTTCTAACATTTTTGTACAATATTTATGACTTAATTTATTCTTGACTTGTTTAGCCGCTTTACTCTGTAAGCAATCTAATAGAATTCTTTCTTTAGCGAAATTAATCCTATTACCTATTGTATCTATATCTCCTATTTCTTTATTATCATTACTATGTTTTATAATGAAAGATGCATATTTGTTTATACAAATTTCATCCCAAGGTGGGGGTAATTTATGGAAATATTGATTTCTCCAAAAATCTACACTTTCGTTTTTTAATTTTTGATATTCATGTAGAAATTTCTTAGAGAATTCGTCTAAATATCTAATATCACATAATTTTAATTTTGACAAGGTATAGCTGGATTGACTATCCTGATCTTTTTTATTAGTATAACCACAAAATTCTATTTTTAGAATTGAGGTTAATCCTTTTAATAGGTCTTCAGGAGAACTTATTTGATTTATAAGTTGACCCTTTTGTTCTTTTCCTTTCTCAGATTCTTCCCAGCGTCTGAGAAATTGTAGAACATCACCTTGAAAAGTTCCAACAAAATAGTTTAAAAACTTTTCTTTTGACCATATCGTACTGTTGTTGTTTACAACAATAGTCATGGACTGTGCCCAATCATCTATGATTTTTTCATAGTCTGACAAAGGAATATTTGTTAAGTCTAAATATATTCCTCCTTGAGCAACATTTCTTTTATTAAGATCACTTATACTGTAAGGTATAGGTGTAGGCTGACTAGTTTCTCCTGGTGTTTCCAGTTTTATATCATTAGTAGCTATATTTTCTATTTTATCACCTAATATTCTTTTACCATAAAGATCTTTTTTATCTATTTCCCAAGGTTTAGGTATTATATAATCATCTGGATCTGTAGGTTCAGTATCCATAGGTTCTTCAGGAATTTCTATATTCTCTTCTGTTGAAGTGTTTTCTTCATCAGAATTATTACTAGTAACATTAATATCTATATTAGAATTACTACTTTCTATTTCTAATATATAATTTTCGCTTTCATTATTATTAATAATGTCATTATTACTATTATTATTATTATCATCATATTCTAACATATAATGATAATTATATTTTTCAAACAAATTTTTATGTTTTTCATAAAGTTCTTCTATTAATTTTAGATATTCAACTCTTTCAAGATTATCTTCCGTTTTAGAAAATTGGTTTTTCCAATGTTCTATTAAAGTTTTATAAGAGTCAAATCATATTTTTCTTGTTTTTTATCTTTTTCTCTTTTTTCTTTTGTTTTTTGTTTATTATTATTATTATTATTAGTTGAAGATTCATCCGAAGACTGATCCTCATCTGACAAAACTAAAATAGCATTACTATTACCATAATATAAAGGTCCTAAATTTAAGTCTGATTCTATATTATTATTACTAATAATCTGATCTAATTTATTATTTACATCGGATAATAACTCTTTAGACTTGCTATTCAAATCTAAATTCGTTACTTCTCCCATATTATCTATTTTTTCTTCTACTTTACTAACCTTAGTATATAATCTATTAAAATATATTGACGTCATATCTATTAAACTATTGATACTGTAACATCCCAAACCCGGACAAGACACCACGTCCGAATCTGGTATGTTACGGGGAAAACGTATTTGAGAGGTTAGATTTTTTTCCGTTTAGAAGCGGGGAAAACATAGTGAATTTGAAGAAAATTTTGAGAAGGCTTGTTTGAAATCAAATGGTGTATTTGAAACTCGGAAATTTTGAAAACTTATCCGAAGTATATAGTTAAAAACGAGTTGATTTCATTTAGTAATTCCAATAGTTTCTTAGTGCTATTTTAAAACATTTTTGACTTAGTAGAAAATCGAGTTTGATTTGAAAAATCTTTTGAGTTTACTTTATAACAAAACATAGTGGGATACCCGATGGTATAGTTTAAAACACATTGCGTTATAATTTTGAAACCATTGTCTTTCCAAATTTTAGAAAAATTCATACTAAGTTATCTTGTTAAGGCATATCAAAATCTAATCAAACATAAACATCATAAAACATAAATCAAAGGCCTTTTACAAATCCAAATTAAAACCTAACTAAAAGTAAATAAGTTAAAGTACCCAAATTGAATAGTCTGAGCAAACTTTTATTAAAGCATGGCATGTGCACCCCGAGTCCACCCCGGCTCCATGTCCGCGTCTACGAGTCACCTGAAATGTCAAAGGAGAGGGTGAGTCGAATGACTCAGTGCATAAATCCCGCTCCCGATGAAACAACATGCTAACACACATCATACATAGCAACATAATTAATGCAACCCGATCCTAACCATCCGTATCTCCTTTTCTACCCCGTGTGGTACCAAACCACTGGTGGTGCCAAACCACTGGTGACATATAGTCACAATGTGTTACCAAAACACTGGTGTCCCAAAGACACAATATCCGTCAATGTGGTGCCAAACCACTGGTGTCCCAAAGACACGTTTGTGCTACCAAAGCACTGGTGACCGAAGTCACAATCCAATGATGGGGCCAACCCATCGTGTGATACCCAATCACTAGCAGACGATCCCGTATCTCAAGTGGGGCCAACCCACGGTGGTGTCAAACCACAGGGACGAGTCGCAATGAGGTGCCCAACCTCTGGTGTCCCAAAGACACAAATGTGGTACCAAACCACTGGTGACCGTAGTCACAATAATCGAGTGATGGGGCCAACCCATCGTGTGATACCCAATCACTAGCAGACGATCCCATATCTCAAGTGGGGCCAACCCACGGTGGTGTCAAACCACAAGGACGAGTCGCAATGAGGTGCCAAACCTCTGGAGGTGCCAAACCTCTGGTGACCCAAAGTCACAAAGTGTGTTACCAAAACACTGGTGCTCGTCAGCACAAAAATATCACTGCTCCCTCCACTCATATCACCCATCATCATACCAACTCATGTGATCATGCATATCATACAAGTCATACATATCATGCTAATATGTTTTACATCATTATCCCATATCACATACATCTATAGTCATGGTACCATATAGATCATCAGTAAGCTCAAAACAACACTGACTTACCCGAGTCCAAGATCATACCCAAAAGGGTATCATATCAATCCATCAAACTGCCATGATTTTAATAGGCAAACAGGTTTAATAATAATATCACTAAGTATGGGTGTGTTAGTTACACACCTGGTAATACGAGTCTAAAATCACAACGAAACGATCTAAATCCCTCGAGTACTAGCTCCTACAATCGGCCAAACATAAGGGTTAGGCATCCTTAACATTCGGCCAACATCAATTAACCAAAGGGGTTAATATCGAACCCTTACCTTTATATTAGATTTAGTTTCCTACCAAATCTTGAACCAAGCAGTGGTTCTCCTTTAACAATCGGCCACCCCTAAAAAGAGAACAGTTAAAACACTTGAAGCCTTATCTTATTGGAATCCAAAAGAATAGTCTAACAAATAATCCTCTTACCACCACTTATCAATCGGATAACAGAAAAACGGCTCCTCTTGCTTGCTTCCACACTCCAATGACCCTAAAGAAATCGGTTCCACACCAAAAGATTAACACTCAACAACCAGGCCATATTCGGCTCTTAATCAACCAACATCAACAAAGTATAGGGGAAGGGAGATGACCATTCGGCCAATCACTTACCAAATCCAAACGTTCGAAGCAAGACCCCAACACTTACTGATATTCGGCCAAGACTACAATAGGAGAGAGCCACAAAAGATTCGGCCAAGGGAGACTACTAGGAGAGGAGAGATTCGGCCTAAGTGTTTAACACACACTTATATTCGGTTTTAAATGGAGAAGGAAGGAAAAGAAAATAGGAAATGAGAATGAAGTTTCGGCAATAATGAATAAGAAAAGAAAGCAAGGTTTGAGATGCAAGTGGTTGTGGTTTCGGCACAAAGAAATGAGGAGAACAAATGAGTAATTCGGCTATCACGGCTTAAAGAAGAAAAAGAGAATTTGAGTAAGGAAGAAACTAGTTTCGGCTTACCTACATGAAAAGAAAAGGGAGAGAGAGAGCATACGGCTACCAAAAATAATTGAGAGAAAATAAAGCACAAAATCAGCAAAGTTGCCTGGACTTTCGGTTTGTGAAGGAAATGATGGAGAACTCACTTGGAATTTCGGTTTTAACAAATGAAGAAAATTGAGAGAAAAACCTTGGTAAAATTTCGGCTAACAGAACCAAAATGAACACTTTTGCTTACCAAAAAGAAGACCGAAAATGTACCAAAAAGCAAAAGTACATTCGGCCTCCCCCCTCTCCCACACAAAGCCGTCCACTCCCCCACTCCAAACTCCCTCAAATTCGGCCATAATCCCCCCAATCACTCCATACCACACATTCAAACATGCATGACCAAGTCTCCCTCCTACAATTGCTCTCCACCTTTCTTTTGAATGGTATGACTTGGTCCAAGGTAGAATTCTAGTTGCCTTCTACCTCTCCTCCATGCCGTCCCAAAATGAAGCCAAAATGGGGGCTCTGCAGCTCGAACACTAGACCCCCATCACATGTAGATGACGCCACACCTAGCTCCCCCAAGTAACGCATGCTTACCACCTTGCCAGCTCTTCATTTGTGCAGTAAAACTCCAAATTATATTCTTAAACCCCAGCTCTTTCAGCTCCCTACACCTAAGGCTCAAAAACTAAATTTTCCCCTTTCCCTCAGGCATACTCCTAGCCTACAACTAAGCCCCTAAAACATAGAAATAGCAACACAGCACACTAACTCATGCAATATCATGCAACAACAAAATAGCCCCCTAACCTGGGATATTACAGTTCTACCCCCCTTAAAAATAATTTCGACCTCGAAATTACCTGATCAGAAGAGTTGTGGGTATTGCTGTCTCATCATATCCTCGGGTTCCCACGTCGCTTCTTCCACGCCATGATTCCGCCAAAGTACCTTAACCAAAGGCACAGACTTTCTACGCAGAATCTTCACATCCCGATCAAGGATCTGCACAGGTTCCTCCTCCATGGTCAAATCTGGATTTACCTCGATCTCTTCCATTGCTACCACATGTGACGGATCTGAACGATAACGCCGAAGCATCGATACGTGGAAAACGTCGTGAATCTGACTTAGCTCCGCTGGCAACTCAAGCTGATACGCCACTGGTCCAACTCGCCTCAATACCTTATACGGCCCAATAAACCTCGGACTTAGCTTGCCTTTCCTCCCGAACCTCAGCACCTTCTTCCACGGCGAGACCTTCAGAAAAACTTGATCCCCCACAGCAAACTCTATGTCTCTCCACTTAAGATCGGCATAAGACTTTTGCCGGTCCGAAGCTTCCTTCAATCGAGACTGAATCAACTTAACCTTGTCTTCTGTCTCAGCAACCAACTCGGGTCCCAACAACTGACGTTCACCCAACTCCGTCCAACACGTAGGTGAGCGACACTTCCTACCATACAACGCCTCATATGGTGCCATCTTGATGCTCGCTTGATAACTGTTGTTGTAGGCAAACTCAGCTAATGGTAAAAATTCCTCCCAACTACCTCTGAAATCTAAGACACAACCTCTCAGCATATCCTCTAAGATCTGAATAACCCTTTCTGATTGACCGTCAGACTGAGGGTGAAAAGCTGTGCTGAAATCCAAACGAGTACCCAGAGCTTGATGCAATGCTTTCCAGAACCTTGACGTAAACCTGGGATCCCTATCCGAGATTATCAAAACTGGCACACCGTGCAACCTCACTATCTCTGACACATACAGCTTCGCTAGCTTCTGAAGTGAGTAGTCAACCCTCACCGGAATAAAGTGAGCTGATTTAGTCAGGCGATCCACCACTACCCAAACTGAATCCTTCTTGCTTGGCGTAAGCGGTAACCCACTGACGAAATCCATGGTTATCCTTTCCCACTTCCACTGAGGAATCTTCACAGGCTGAAGCAACCCCGACGGCAACTGATGTTCAGCCTTGACCTGCTGACAAGTCAGACACTTCCCAACAAACTCTGTCACCTCTTTCTTCAAGCCAGGCCACCAAAACTGCTCTCTAAGATCCCTATACATCTTGCTACCTCCAGGATGCATAGCATAAGGACTGCTATGTGCGTCCTGAAGAATCTTCTGCCTCAGCTCAACATCTTTAGGCATACAAGCCTTACCCTGAAAACACAGAACCTCATCACTAGACAAGCTGTAACCCTCCAAACCACCATCCTGCACTTGTAACCTTCGCGCACTCAGAACCTCATCCTCTAGCTGTTTCTCTCTGATCTGCTCAACCCAAGTAGGCTTAACCTGCAACTCTGCCAAAATACTCCCGTCGTCATACAAGCTCAAGTGGGCAAACAATGCTCTTAAGTCCGAAACAACCTTACGGCTCAACGCGTCTGCCACCACGTTAGCCTTGCCCGGATGATACTCAATAGAACAGTCATAATCTTTCAGCAACTCAACCCATCTGCGCTGCCTCAAATTCAAATCCTTCTGAGTCAGGAGATACTTCAGACTTTTATGATCTGTGTAGACTATCGATCTCTCCCCGTACAAGTAGTGCCTCCAAATCTTTAAGGCGAAGACTACAGCCGCTAGCTCCAAATCGTGCGTCGGATAGTTGACCTCATGTGGCCTCAGCTGTCGAGAAGCGTAAGCCACAACCTTACCCTCTTGCATCAGTACACAACCCAAGCCCGTATGTGATGCGTCGCAATACACTGTGAATTCCTTACCAGCCTCAGGTTGAATCAAAACCGGAGCCTCAGTCAAAATCTTCTTTAACTTATCGAAGCTTTCCTGCTGTTTCTCAGTCCATACAAACGGAACCTCTTTCCTCAGCAACTTGGTCATCGGCGCTGCTATCAACGAAAAACCCTCAACAAACCTTCGGTAGTATCCGGCCAAACCCAGAAAACTCCGAATCTCAGCCACTGACCTAGGCGGCTTCCAATCCAAAACTGCCTCAATCTTACGAGGATCTACTCGAATCCCCTCAGCCGACACTACATGACCCAAGAACGTCACTTCTCTAAGCCAGAACTCGCACTTACTGAACTTAGCATAGAGCTGCTTCTCCCTCAGAATCTGCAGCACAACTTTCAAATGTGCATCATGCTCTTCCTCTGTTCTTGAATACACTAAGATGTCGTCTATGAAAACCACCACGAACTGATCCAGATACTGCTGAAACACCCTATTCATCATATCCATAAACGCTGCCGGTGCGTTAGTCAACCCGAACGGCATTACCAGAAATTCGTAGTGCCCGTATCGAGTCCGAAACGCTGTTTTATGGATATCAGCCTCTTTAACCTTCAACTGATGATACCCAGACCTCAAGTCAATCTTCGAGAATACCGCAGCACCTCTCAGCTGATCAAACAGATCATCTATCCGTGGCAACGGATACTTGTTTTTAATCGTCAGCTTGTTCAACTGGCGGTAATCTATGCACATCCGCATTGTGCCATCTTTCTTCTTAACAAAAAGTACCGGCGCACCCCACGGCGAAACACTGGGCCTGATAAAACCTCGATCCAATAACTCCTGGATCTGAGCCTTAAGCTCAACCAACTCTTTTGGCGCCATCCTATACGGAGCAATAGACACTGGCGCAGTCCCGGGTAACAGATCTATCCCGAACTCTACCTCACGATCTGGCGGCAAACCCGGAAGCTCTTCAGGAAACACATCAGCAAATTCCTTAACAGTACGAACCTTCTCCACAGCAGACTCTTTAGCCTCCAAAGCATATACATGAACTACATACGCTTCACAGCCCTTCCTGACCATCTTCTCTGCTTTCAAAGCAGATACCACATTTGATAAGTAATCCCTCCTATTACCTATCATAGCCACCTCATCACCCTCAATCGTCTTAAGAACCATGCGCTTGGCCGCGCAATCCAACCTCGCCTGGTACTTGACCAACCAGTCCATCCCAAGAATCAGATCGAACTCCCCAAACGGCAGTTCCATCAGATCAGCAGCAAACACTACCCCTTGGAGTTCTAGGGGTACCTCTCTAAACAGTTTATCTACTACTACAGAGTGACCTAGAGGGCTAATTACAGTCATCTGCCTAGAAGATACCTCAGAGTCTAAATCCATGGTCTCTACTATACTACTGGCAACATAAGAGTGCGTCAAACCCACATCAATCAAAGCAGTATAAGGAGAACCAAAGATCAAGAACGTACCAGTTATGACGTCCGGTGCGTCGCCCTCCTCTCGGCGCCTCGCTGCATATACTAATCCAGGCTGTCTGGCATCAGAACTACCCGCACCTCTGCCCGGTGCTCCACGGCCCCGACTAGAACCATTACCACCACTGCCATTACCACGGCCCCTCTGCTGTGGCGGTCCACTACTCCTGAACTGATTACGGCCCTGACTCTCCGACTGAATCCTGGCCAACCTACGCGGACAGTCCCTCACACGGTGCTCCAGAGAACCACACTCAAAGCAACCTTTTCCTCCAGTCCAGCAGCCACCCCAATGAGATTTCCCACACTGATTACACTGCGGCGGTCCCTGCCTAGCAGCAACAAACCTGGCAGGCTGATTCGGCCCACTCGGTCTAGCCCTCTTCTGCGGATTACCCGACGACCCAGAAGACCCAAAGCTCCTCTTATTCCTATTTCTGTCCATGCCCTGCCTCACGGACTCCTTAACACCCTCAGCTACCTTAGCCTTCTCAACTAAGACAGCAAACTCTCGCTCCTGCTGTGGAGCAATCAGCAGTCTCAACTCGTCTCGCAGACCATCCTCAAAACGAACACACCTCTCATGCTCAGTGGCCACAATGCCTCTGGCATACCTACTCAGCTTCAGGAACTCAGCCTCGTATTCAGAAACAGATTTACTCCCCTGAACAAGCCTCAGAAATGCCTTCCGCTGGGAGTCAATATAACTAGCTCCAATGTATTTCTTTTGATATGCAGCCCTGAAATAATCCCATGTCAGATCCTCTGCTGCCACACTGTCCCGAACCGTGAGCCACCACTGATATGACTCATCCCGAAGAAGCGATACGATGCCCTTCAGCTTCTCTTCAGCAGTCAAGTCCAGATTATCCATGATCCGCTCAGTTGCCTCCAGCCAATATTCAGCAGTGCTGGGAGCAACACCAGAAACACCTCGGAAGAATTCGGCCCCATTTGCCCGAAGTCGCTCAGGCACAGATTTTCTAACTCCTGCACCACCACCTACACCAGCTACCCTTTCCAACACTCGCAGCATCGCCTGTGACACTGCATCGTCCCCAGTCTGATCTTGGAACTCACCACCTCCAGCTGGTGGCGGAACTGGTATCTCATTTTCTGAACCCTGACCAGATCCTACGGGCTCAGAAACTGTCATTCTACCCCTACCTCTACCACAAGTATTACGACCACGTCCGCCTCGAGTGCTCATGACTAATCTTTCTACGTATCTGATTAAAGAGTTTTATGAATCAGTACTTATTCCACTATTTAAGAGCAAGTCTTATGAATATTCAAGGAGATTTGTTCTCGCGAGTTCACAGAATCCTATCAGTTTCAATCTCTAAAGTAGTATACTATTGCTATTTATCAAATCATATCACATCCAACCAAATCACAAGCAATAGTACGGGGTACTTACCTGGGCGAACTGGTGCCGGAGACTCGGTGCCATGCCTTTCAAACCGTATATTCAAACCCAAAACACTTAAAACAAACTTTTGAAACCATTTTGGGCCTCAGGCCCACAGTCGAGCTTTTGAACTTGGCTCTGATACCACAATTGTAACATCCCAAACCCGGACAAGACACCACGTCCGAATCTGGTATGTTACGGGGAAAACGTATTTGAGAGGTTAGATTTTTTTTCCGTTTAGAAGCGGGGAAAACATAGTGAATTTGAAGAAAATTTTGAGAAGGCTTGTTTGAAATCAAATGGTGTATTTGAAACTCAGAAATTTTGAAAACTTATCCGAAGTATATAGTTAAAAACGAGTTGATTTCATTTAGTAATTCCAATAGTTTCTTAGTGCTATTTTAAAACATTTTTGACTTAGTAGAAATCGAGTTTGATTTGAAAAATCTTTGAGTTTACTTTATAACAAAACATAGTGGGATACCCGATGGTATAGTTTAAAACACATTGCGTTATAATTTTGAAACCATTGTCTTTCCAAATTTTAGAAAAATTCATACTAAGTTATCTTGTTAAGGCATATCAAAATCTAATCAAACATAAACATCATAAAACATAAATCAAAGGCCTTTTACAAATCCAAATTAAAACCCAACTAAAAGTAAATAAGTTAAAGTACCCAAATTGAATAGTCTGAGCAAACTTTTATTAAAGCATGGCATGTGCACCCCGAGTCCACCCCGGCTCCATGTCCGCGTCTACGAGTCACCTGAAATGTCAAAGGAGAGGGTGAGTCGAATGACTCAGTGCATAAATCCCGCTCCCGATGAAACAACATGCTAACACACATCATACATAGCAACATAATTAATGCAACCCGATCCTAACCATCCGTATCTCCTTTTCTACCCCGTGTGGTACCAAACCACTGGTGGTGCCAAACCACTGGTGACATATAGTCACAATGTGTTACTAAAACACTGGTGTCCCAAAGACACAATATCCGTCAATGTGGTGCCAAACCACTGGTGTCCCAAAGACACGTTTGTGCTACCAAAGCACTGGTGACCGAAGTCACAATCCAATGATGGGGCCAACCCATCGTGTGATACCCAGTCACTAGCAGACGATCCCGTATCTCAAGTGGGGCCAACCCACGGTGGTGTCAAACCACAGGGACGAGTCGCAATGAGGTGCCCAACCTCTGGTGTCCCAAAGACACAAATGTGGTACCAAACCACTGGTGACCGTAGTCACAATAATCGAGTGATGGGGCCAACCCATCGTGTGATACCCAATCACTAGCAGACGATCCCATATCTCAAGTGGGGCCAACCCACGGTGGTGTCAAACCACAGGGACGAGTCGCAATGAGGTGCCAAACCTCTGGAGGTGCCAAACTTCTGGTGACCCAAAGTCACAAAGTGTGTTACCAAAACACTGGTGCTCGTCAGCACAAAAAATATCACTGCTCCCTCCACTCATATCACCCATCATCATACCAACTCATGTGATCATGCATATCATACAAGTCATACATATCATGCTAATATGTTTTACATCATTATCCCATATCACATACATCTATAGTCATGGTACCATATAGATCATCAGTAAGCTCAAAACAACACTGACTTACCCGAGTCCAAGATCATACCCAAAAGGGTATCATATCAATCCATCAAACTGCCATGATTTTAATAGGCAAACAGGTTTAATAATAATATCACTAAGTATGGGTGTGTTAGTTACACACCTGGTAATACGAGTCTAAAATCACAACGAAACGATCTAAACCCCTCGAGTACTAGCTCCTACAATCGGCCAAACATAAGGGTTAGGCATCCTTAACATTCGGCCAACATCAATTAACCAAAGGGGTTAATATCGAACCCTTACCTTTATATTAGATTTGGTTTCCTACCAAATCTTGAACCAAGCAGTGGTTCTCCTTTAACAATCGGCCACCCCTAAAAAGAGAACAGTTAAAACACTTGAAGCCTTATCTTATTGGAATCCAAAAGAATAGTCTAACAAATAATCCTCTTACCACCACTTATCAATCGGATAACAGAAAAACGGCTCCTCTTGCTTGCTTCCACACTCCAATGACCCTAAAGAAATCAGTTCCACACCAAAAGATTAACACTCAACAACCAGGCCATATTCGGCTCTTAATCAACCAACATCAACAAAGTATAGGGGAAGGGAGATGACCATTCGGCCAATCACTTACCAAATCCAAACGATCGAAGCAAGACCCCAACACTTACTGATATTCGGCCAAGACTACAATAGGAGAGAGCCACAAAAGATTCGGCCAAGGGAGACTACTAGGAGAGGAGAGATTCGGCCTAAGTGTTTAACACACACTTATATTCGGTTTTAAATGGAGAAGGAAGGAAAAGAAAATAGGAAATGAGAATGAAGTTTCGGCAATAATGAATAAGAAAAGAAAGCAAAGGTTTGAGATGCAAGTGGTTGTGGTTTCGGCACAAAGAAATGAGGAGAACAAATGAGTAATTCGGCTATCACGGCTTAAAGAAGAAAAAGAGAATTTGAGTAAGGAAGAAACTAGTTTCGGCTTACCTACATGAAAAGAAAAGGGAGAGAGAGCATACGGCTACCAAAAATAATTGAGAGAAAACAAAGCACAAAATCAGCAAAGTTGCCTGGACTTTCGGTTTGTGAAGGAAATGATGGAGAACTCACTTGGAATTTCGGTTTTAACAAATGAAGAAAATTGAGAGAAAAACCTTGGTAAAATTTCGGCTAACAGAACCAAAATGAACACTTTTGCTTACCAAAAAGAAGACCGAAAATGTACCAAAAAGCAAAAGTACATTCGGCCTCCCCCCTCTCCCACACAAAGCCGTCCACTCCCCCACTCCAAACTCCCTCAAATTCGGCCATAATCCCCCCAATCACTCCATACCACACATTCAAACATGCATGACCAAGTCTCCCTCCTACAATTGCTCTCCACCTTTCTTTTGAATGGTATGACTTGGTCCAAGGTAGAATTCTAGTTGCCTTCTACCTCTCCTCCATGCCGTCCCAAAATGAAGCCAAAATGGGGGCTCTGCAGCTCGAACACTAGACCCCCATCACATGTAGATGACGCCACACCTAGCTCCCCCAAGTAACGCATGCTTACCACCTTGCCAGCTCTTCATTTGTGCAGTAAAACTCCAAATTATATTCTTAAACCCCAGCTCTTTCAGCTTACTACACCTAAGGCTCAAAAACTAAATTTTCCCCTTTCCCTCAGGCATACTCCTAGCCTACAACTAAGCCCCTAAAACATAGAAATAGCAACACAGCACACTAACTCATGCAATATCATGCAACAACAAAATAGCCCCCTAACCCGGGATATTACAGATACCTTTACTAAGAGCCGAAATATTATTTTCATTCTTAGAGTCTATATGCATAGTATGATTACAAGTTTTATCTTCATATAAACAATCCATTTTTTCCATTATTATTATCCCTGGTACCTAAAACCTTCTGTGTCTTAACGTCCTCACAACACCAACAACGTCCCACTCGGACTCAACGGCAACGAAGACTAACGACAGATATATGGGTTTTGAGATAATAACAGCGAAATAAACAGAATTGCAGATACAAAGATAGAAACTTACAATGATAACTACGATATGAGAACTCCAGAAATCGTTACTCCGGGGCTCCTCTGATACTAATTACCGGGGGAGGGAGGGATATATGTGCACTAGCGGAAGGGTTTATATCGTAGAATAATATTTCACAAGAAGAAAATAGATAATTTACAAAAGAGAAAACTAAAGAAAACTGAAACTAAGTATTTTTCGAGATGCCTTTCTAGGCTTACAAGAATGCCTATTTATAATCAAAAATTCTAAACTAGAATCTAATTACAGTTGAAGTCCGAAATAATTAATCGGAGAAGAATTAAAGAATAGACTCTAATTTAATTACAATTGGAATCCGAATAGTATCCTGATAAGGACACATTAATTGTCAGCTTCTTGGTGGCTTCCAAGTTGCTTCCGTCAATTAGTGGATGCTATGTTGGTTTTTCCACGTAGCTTCCTTGAACAGTGTGTTGATAAGGATGCTTTTGGGTTTTCCACGTAGCTTCCTTTTCTTGACAAAATTGTTGCCCTCTTGGTTGCTTCTAGGTGGCTTCCTTTTCTGGCAATACATGCTGCTTGCATCATTGCTTGCGTCATCTTTTATGTAGCATTGATGGTTGATTACCTCATTGCTTACATCAATTGGATGCTGACGGGTTGTCATCTTCCAAGTTGTCTTCATCCTTCTTGAATGTTTCTCAGATTCATTTCCTCGATCTCGTCAAGGTGTAATGATTCTGGTGACGGTGCTGGTGAGTTCCAACGTTCCCATGTATCTCGGATCTCCGCTGCTAACGGATAATCTTCGATCTCCATTTCCGCTATTTGTTCTAATAACGAAACGGCTTCTTCATTGCTTTCTTCCTGGTTTCTTCCAGTGCCATAAGCTAAAATTCTTCTTCCATCGGTCCAAAACATATAAGTGTCTTGGTGGAAGAGGTGACGAGCAATGCTCATGAGATCAATTCCAGCTTGGACTTGATATTTGTTGAAATTATTATAACATTCATCAATGATTTTTGACAAATGCTCTTGATTTTCTTTGACTACTGCCAGGGCTTTTCCAGAAAACATAGTATTTATATTCCAAATTTGATAAGGCTGATAAAATTTTTCTTCCTCAGCAATACCAATGAGACTGTTTATCTCAATATGTAAGTAATAGACAAAATCGTCTATGTTTACAAAATTTGATAGCCGGGATTTGACTATCGCCGGAAAATCTTTTAATAAATCAAAAGAGAGATTTTGGACTGTTATTTCTTTAACAAATCCCCATTCAATACTGGTTATATCAAATGGCTCATGATTTAATCGAAATTTGATAGCAGGAGTTTTTTCTCCCATATCATTTGTAAAAATATATGCCTGTGAAAAATATTTCGAAAACGTTTTTAAAAATAGAGCTTGCTGTTTGCAAATGGCTCCTTTTATTTTCGAAAATATTTCTGAGGGTAAAATTTGTCTACATTTGTTATATAGACATTTTCAAAACATCTTATTAATAATAGGAGTGTTTATGCCTTTTATCAATAAAATATTGAAATGTATCAAGAAGATTGTTTATCTCCTTAATATCCATATATTCAATTAGGACATCATCCCAATCTCTGTATAATATAGATTTTAATAATAATTCTTCAGATTTTTCTTGAGTTGTTTTTTCAACTAAGAATTCTGAGAATTGGGTAAGAGCTTTTCTGAAACTAGCCCTTTGTTCCAAAATATGGTTTTTCCATATCTTGTTTATGAAATGGTAATATTCTGGGGGTAAGCTTGGATTATAAAAAATCCTTTAGATTCGAGAATTCAGAGTTTTGTTGTTTTTTCAACAAAGCATCTGCATATTTGAGAATTTCAGAATCGGTAGGAGGCTTTTGAGAAAATTGAGAATAATCCACCTGTGTTGGTGAATGTGATCCAATTGGTTGGTTTACCAATGGATATGGTAAATAATATCCCTGGTTAGGATAAAATTGTACCTGTGTTGGTGCAGCCATAAATCCTTGTTTAGGAATTATTTTTGCAGGTGCAGCCATAAATCCTTGTTTAGGACTTATAGGTGATTTTCCCTTGTTG
The DNA here is from genome assembly GCA_005393395.2 of Gossypium australe. Lineage (NCBI taxonomy): Eukaryota > Viridiplantae > Streptophyta > Magnoliopsida > Malvales > Malvaceae > Gossypium > Gossypium australe. The sequence goes on from CM016616.1 coordinate 118,510,722, forward strand.
GGTTTTTTATGGATAGTTCTCCATCCATCATTTTCTTTTAGAGGTTGTTTACCTCTATCCATAAGGCCTGCTAAGAAAATCAGCAAACATTAGTAAAGATAATTTTATAATTATCTACCAATGGTATTTCTATAGAATTTTATCTATAGATAATATAACCGATTTCTTTTTCACAATAAAAGGTAAATATTGATTAAGAAAATTATTTCCTAATAGTATATCTCCATACATATCAGGAAAACATAATAATTTTGGAATTATAAATCTAACATTGTTTATGTAGATTGGTATATTTTTTGCTTTATAATAAATAGTAGTTTTGCTACCATTTATTCCATTAATATTTATTATCTTTTTTACAGGTATCCAATATTCTTCTGGAATAGCATTTCTTTTGCAACTACTGGTTGTAGCTCCTGTATCTAATAATGCATGTAAAGAATATTTTTATAATCTTTATCATGTAATATAATTTCAATGTATTTATTGAAATTTATATTTTCTACAGAATATTGTATATCTTCCATTCTAGTGTTTCTAGAAATAGAATTTCTACTTGGTGTAGTAAAAATAGGAATATGAACTGTTTTTATACCTATTGGTGTAGAAGTACTTATATCTTCTTCTTCCTCTGGTTGAGAACTAGAAGGTAATACTAAATTATCATCTGTATTAGTAATCAGATTATTTCTGAAATATAACTTGTCACCAGATGACATGTATTCAATAGTACTTACTGGTTTAGAAGTACTAGCATTATTGGTTTTATCGATTATCCAGTCCTTTGGAATCGATAAATCTTTTAAATGTAATAGCTTTGGTTGAATTTCTGTAGTAAATTTATTGGGCTCAAAAAGCTCAATAATTTTATTATTTATTTCTTTTATTTCAACCTCTGCCGTATTAGTATATTCATTAATAGAAGTCCAGCTTATTGCTAAATCTTCTGCTAAATCACTAATATCAGAATTTTTTGTCTGAATTCTAAGACATAGACACTCTTCTATTAGAGGGTCTGTTATGGAGATAAAGTAATTTGGTTTAACTTTAAATCCTATAACACCTGTATGTAAATTAGATTGAATTCCTCCAATAAGTGCTTTTATTTAGTAAATAAGGGAATTTCTGTTAATCCACCTTTAGTATCCTTAGCGACTGTGTTGCCACTAATTTTTTCTATGTGTCTTTTTGACCATAGTTTAAACTTTGATATTTTATAAATTTCTTCTTTAGAAATATGATTTTTATTAATTTTTTCTATTATGTCATCAGAAAGATCTGTTTCTTCTCCAATTAAACTTCCTAATTTAATATTCTGTTGTTCAGAATTAGGAATTTCTTCTAACTTATTATTAGAACTATTTCTTATCATAAAAATATATTCATCAGAGTCTGTATCAGACTCTGTTTCTGATAATAACTCATATATTATTTCAGTAGGATTTGTTTCCTCACTAAAACATATTTCTAAATCTTGTTCTTCAAGATTTTTAATCATTTTTCTAGCATTCTTACCTTTGTTAGGACAACTTGTTGCTAGATGACCTTCTTCATCACAAATAAAACATTTGCAAATTTGTTTTTTAGTATTTTTAGAAGTTTTTCTTCTAACAAATTTTTTCTTTTTATTATTAGTATAATTTTTATTTCCTGGTTTCCATTTAGCTAATTTATATTTTTTATTATATTTTTTATAGGTTTTCGGACGTATGGAATTACATCCAAATTCCCATTCTCCTTCTAACATTTTTGTACAATATTTATGACTTAATTTATTCTTGACTTGTTTAGCCGCTTTACTCTGTAAGCAATGTAATAGAATTCTTTCTTTAGCAAATTAATCCTATTACCTATTGTATCTATATCTCCTATTTCTTTATTATCATTACTATGTTTTATAATGAAAGATGCATATTTGTTTATACAAATTTCATCCCAAGGTGGGGGTAATTTATGGAAATATTGATTTCTCCAAAAATCTACACTTTCGTTTTTTAATTTTTGATATTCATGTAGAAATTTCTTAGAGAATTCGTCTAAATATCTAATATCACATAATTTTAATTTTGACAAGGTATAGCTGGATTGACTATCCTGATCTTTTTTATTAGTATAACCACAAAATTCTATTTTTAGAATTGAGGTTAATCCTTTTAATAGGTCTTTAGGAGAACTTATTTGATTTATAAGTTGACCCTTTTGTTCTTTTCCTTTCTCAGATTCTTCCCAGCGTCTGAGAAATTGTAGAACATCACCTTGAAAAGTTCCAACAAAATAGTTTAAAAACTTTTCTTTTGACCATATCGTACTGTTGTTGTTTACAACAATAGTCATGGACTGTGCCCAATCATCTATGATTTTTTCATAGTCTGACAAAGGAATATTTGTTAAGTCTAAATATATTCCTCCTTGAGCAACATTTCTTTTATTAAGATCACTTATACTGTAAGGTATAGGTGTAGGCTGACTAGTTTCTCCTGGTGTTTCCAGTTTTATATCATTAGTAGCTATATTTTCTATTTTATCACCTAATATTCTTTTACCATAAAGATCTTTTTTATCTATTTCCCAAGGTTTAGGTATTACAAAATCATATGGATCTGGTGGTTCAGTTTCCATAGGATCTTCAGGAATTTCTATATTCTCTTCTGTCGAAGTGTTTTCTTCATCAGAATTATTACTAGTAACATTAATATCTATATTAGAATTACTACTTTCTATTTCTAATATATATTTTCGCTTTCATTATTATTAATAATGTCATTATTACTATTATTATTATTATCATCATATTCTAACATATAATGATAATTATATTTTTCAAACAAATCTTTATGTTTTTCATAAAGTTCTTCTATTAATTTTAGATATTCAACTCTTTCAAGATTATCTTCCGTTTTAGAAAATTGGTTTTTCCAATGTTCTATTAAAGTTTTATAAGAGTCAAAATCATATTTTTCTTGTTTTTTATCTTTTTCTCTTTTTTCTTTTGTTTTTTGTTTTTTATAATTATTATTAGTTGAAGATTCATCCGAAGACTCATCCTCATCTGACAATACTAAAATAGTATTACTATTACCGTAATATAAAGGTCCTAAATTTAAGTCTGATTCTATATTACTATTACTAATAATCTGATCTAATTTATTATTTACATCGGATAATAACTCTTTAGACTTGCTATTCAAATCTAAATTCGTTACTTCTCCCATATTATCTATTTTTTCTTCTACTTTACTAACCTTAGTATATAATCTATTAAAATATATAGACGTCATATCTATTAAACTATTGATACCTTTACTAAGAGCCGAAATATTACTTTCATTCTTAGAGTCTATATGCATAGTATGATTACAAGTTTTATCTTGATATAAACAATCCATTTTTTCCATTATTATTATCCCTGGTACCTAAAACCTTCTGTGTCTTAACGTCCTCACAACGCCAACAACGTCCCACTCGGACTCAACGACAACTAAGACTAACGACAGATATATGGGTTTTGAGATAATAACAGCGAAATAAACAGAATTGCAGATACAAAGATAGAAACTTACAATGATAACTACGATATAAGAACTCCAGAAATCGTTACTCCGGGGCTCTTCTGATACCAATTACCGGGGGGAGGGAGGGATATATGTGCACTAGCGGAAGGGTTTATATCGTAGAATAATATTTCACAAGAAGAAAATATATAATTTACAAAGAGAAAACTAAAGGAAACTGAAACTAAGTATTTTTCGAGATGCCTTTCTAGGCTTACAAGAATGCCTATTTATAATAAAAAATTCTAAACTAGAATCTAATTACAGTTGAAGTCCGAAATAATTAATCGGATAAGAATTAAAAAATAGACTCTAATTTAATTACAATTGGAATCCGAATAGTATCCTGATAAGGACACATTAATTGTCAGCTTCTTGGTGGCTTCCAAGTTGCTTCCGTCAATTGGTGGATGCTATGTTGGTTTTTCCACGAAGCTTCCTTGAACAGTGTGTTGATAAGGATGCTTTTGGGTTTTCCACGTAGCTTCCTTTTCTTGACAAAATTGTTGCCCTCTTGGTTGCTTCCAGGTGGCTTCCTTTTCTGGCAATACATGCTGCTTGCATCATTGCTTGCGTCATCTTTTATGTAGCATTGATGGTTGATTACCTCATTGCTTACATCAATTGGATGCTGACGGGTTGTCATCTTCCAAGTTGTCTTCATCCTTCTTGGATGTTTCTCAGATTCATTTCCTCGATCTCGTCAAGGTGTAATGATTCTGGTGACGGTGCTGGTGAGTTCCAGCGTTCCCATGTATCTCGGATCTCCGCTGCTAACAGATAATCTTCGATCTCCATTTCCGCTATTCGTTTTAATAACGAAACGACTTCTTCATTGCTTTCTTCCTGGTTTCTTCCAGTGCCATAAGCTAAAATTCTTCTTCCATCGGTCCAAAACATATAAGTGTCTTGGTGGAGAAGGTGACGAGCCATGCTCATGAGATCAATTCCAGCTTGGACTTGATATTTGTTGAAATTATTATAACATTCATCAATGATTTTTGACAAATGCTCTTGATTTTCTTTGACTACTGCCAGGGCTTTTCCCAAAAACATAGTATTTATATTCCAAATTTGATAAGGCTGATAAAATTTTTCTTCCTCAGCAATACCAATGAGACTGTTTATCTCAATATGGAAGTAATAGACAAAATCGTCTATGTTTACAAAATTTGATAGCCGGGATTTGACTATCGCCAGAAAATCTTTTAATAAATCAAAAGAGAGATTTTGGACTGTTATTTCTTTAACAAATCCCCATTCAATACTGGTTATATCAAATGGCTCATGATTTAATCGAAATTTGATAGCAGGAGTTTTTTATCCCATATTATTTGTAAAAATATATGCCTGTGAAAAATATTTCGAAAACGTTTTTAAAAATAGAGCTTGCTGTTTGCAAATGGCTCCTTTTATTTTCGAAAATATTTCTGAGGGTAAAATTTGTCTACATTTGTTATATAGACATTTTCGAAACATCTTATTAATAATAGGAGTGTTTCTCCCTTTATCAATAAAATATTGAAATGTATCAAGAAGATTGTTTATCTCCTTAATATCCATATATTCAATTAGGACATCATCCCAATCTCTGTATAATATAGATTTTAATAATAATTCTTCAGATTTTTCTTGAGTTGTTTTTTCAACTAAGAATTCTGAGAATTGGGTAAGAGCTTTTCTGAAACTAGCCCTTTGTTCCAAAATATGGTTTTTCCATATCTTGTTTATGAAATGGTAATATTCTGGGGGTAAGCCTGGATTATAAAAATCCTTTAGATTCTAGAATTCAGAGTTTTGTTGTTTTTTCAACAAAGCATCTGCATATTTGAGAATTTCATAATCGGTAGGAGGCTTTTGAGAAAATTGAGAATAATCCACCTGGGTTGGTGAATGTGATCCAACTGGTTTGTTTACCAATGGATATGGTAAATAATATCCCTGGTTAGGATAAAATTGTACCTGTGTTGGTGCAGGCATAAATCCTTGTTTAGGAATTATTTTTGCAGGTGCAGCCATAAATCCTTGTTTAGGACTTATAGGTGATTTTCCCTTGTTGGGTTTTTTATGGATAGTTCTCCATCCATCATTTTCTTTTAGAGGTTGTTTACCTCTATCTATGAGGCCTGCTAAGAAAATCAGCAATCATATTATTAGTACCTTTTATGTATATAACTTCAAAATTGAATTGGCATAATTCATTATACCATCTAATCCTTCTAGGTACTGTTTCTAAACTTTTGTTAGTAAGAAACTGTTTAACAGCTTGATTATCAGTTTTAATAATAAAATTTTCTGGTGCTAAATATATTAGGAATTTTTTTATTCCTTTTTTTATGCTAATAGTTCTTTTTCATAAATAGCATAATTAATTTCGTTTGGTTTAAACTTTCCAGAACTATATCCACAAATTAATTCTTCATTAGCCATTGTTTTGGCTTTTAATACACATCCCCAATTTCTTTCTGACGCATCTGTTTCTAGAATTAATTTATCACCTTCTTTAGGTAAATAGACTTTTGGAATATAATTTATTTCAGACTTTATTTGTTTTATAATGTCTGAATCTTTGTTAGACCACTCAAAAGGTTTGTCCTTTTTGAGTTTTTCATATAACTCATCTAGTTTTTTAGACAAATTAGGGAAGAAATTTCTGCCATAATTAACAATTCCTAGAAATTGTTGAAGTTGTTTTTTATCAACAATTTTTTCAGGGAATTCTTTTATTTTAACAATAATATGATCTTGGAGTTTAAGACCATCAGATGATAATATTAATCCTAAGAATTCTATTTCAGTTTTTTTTTTAATTCTATTTTCTTAGGGCTTACTATTATTCCATGTTTTATAAACTCTCTAGCTATAATATTTAGATGTTTTCTATGATTTTCCAGTGTTTCTGAAAAAATTAAAATATCATCTATATATACAACACATAATTTTTTATTTTTTAAATATAGAGTCCATCCATCTTTGGAAGACTTGAGGTGCATTACAAAGTCCAAATGGCATTACTCTCCATTGGTAATGACCATTAGGTGCACTGAAGGCTGTTAATGGTCTAGATTCTTCTGTTAACATGATTTGCCAGAAACCAGACTTACAGTCAAATTTACTAAAATATTTTGCTTGTTTAGCTTGATTTATTAAAACTTCCTTTCTTGGAATAAAATATCCATCAAAAATAGTATTTTGATTTAATCTTTATAATTTATAACCATCCTAGCTTTTCCTCTTTTTATCTCTGCATGGTTTCTTACCATGAAGGCAGGACTAGAATGTGGACTAGTAGTTTCTTCTATTAATCCTTTATCCAATAATTCCTTTATTTGTATATCAAATTCATCTATATCTTGTTTAGTATAGATCATAGGTTTTACTCTAATAATTTATTGGGGTTTTCCAATTTTATGGTACAATATCTAGGACTATTTTTCCATAATTTTAATGGTTCTTCACTAAAATTATTTTCTAATATCTTAAACAACCAATGATTAGTATCTAGTTGTTTTATTTGTTCATTCTTAGGAGGTGTAAAGTCCTGATCACATATATATTTATGATTTTCTACCAAAGGTACTTCTACCGAAGTATTTTCAGTACTTAGTACTACAAAATTTTTATCAATAGAAAATGGTAGATGTTGATATATAAAATTGTTACCTAACAATATATCTCCATGCATTTCATGAAAACATAATAATTTAGGAATTACAAATCTTACATTGTTTATGTAGATTGGTATATTTTTAGCTTTAAAAAGGATTAAAGTTTCAATACCATTGACTCCAACAGCTCTAATAGGATTTTTCATAAGTTCCCATTTTTCTGATGGAATAGCATTTTCTCTACAGCTACTGGTTGTAGCTCCAGTATCTAATAAAGCATTTAAAGAATATGTTTTATATTCTCTAAATTGAAATATAATTTCTATATAAGTATAATATTTCCTTGATTGGAAATGTGAAAAGGTAATAATATCCTTTTTCCAATTTTCATTTGTTGAATTATTGGTTTTTCTAAATGAACTGGTTTTAGTTCAATTAGATATTTATTTTCCCAATATTTCTTTGGTTTGAATTTACCATAAGGATCCTGTTTATCAATTTCCCAAGGTTTTGGTATTACAAAATCATATGGATCTGGTGGTTCAGTTTCCATAGGATCTTCAGGAATTTCTATATTCTCTTCTGTTGAAGTGTTTTCTTCATCAGAATTATTACTAGTAACATTAATATCTATATTAGAATTACTACTTTCTATTTCTAATATATAATTTTCGCTTTCATTATTATTAATAATGTCATTATTACTATTATTATTATTATCATCATATTCTAACATATAATGATAATTATATTTTTCAAACAAATTTTTATGTTTTCATAAAGTTCTTCTATTAATTTTAGATATTCAATTCTTTCAAGATTATCTTCCGTTTTAGAAAATTGGTTTTTCCAATGTTCTATTAAAGTTTTATAAGAGTCAAAATCATATTTTTCTTGTTTTTTTCTCTTTTTCTCTTTTTTCTTTTGTTTTTTGTTTTTTATTATTATTATTATTAGTTGAAGATTCATCCGAAGACTCATCCTCATCTGACAAAACTAAAATAGCATTACTATTACCATAATATAAAGGTCCTAAATTTAAGTCTGATTCTATATTATTATTACTAATAATCTGATCTAATTTATTATTTACATCGGATAATAACTCTTTAGACTTGCTATTCAAATCCAAATTTGTTACTTCTCCCATATTATCTACTTTTTCTTCTACGTTACTAACATTAGTATATAATCTATTAAAATATATAGACGTCATATCTATTAAACTATTGATACCTTTACTAAGAGCCGAAATATTATTTTCATTCTTAGAGTCTATATGCATAGTATGATTACAAGTTTTATCTTGATATAAACAATCCATTTTTTCCATTATTATTATCCCTGGTACTTAAAACCTTTTGTGTCTTAACATCCTCACAACGCCAACAACGTCCCACTCGGACTCAACGGCAACGAAGACTAACGACAGATATATGGGTTTTGAGATAATAACAGCGAAATAAACAGAATTGCAGATACAAAGATAGAAACTTACAATGATAACTACAATATAAGAACTCCAGAAATCGTTACTCCGGGGCTCCTCTGATACCAATTACAGGGGGGAGGGAGGGATATATGTGCACTAGCGGAAGGGTTTATATCGTAGAATAATATTTCACAAGAAGAAAATAGATAATTTACAAAAGAGAAAACTAAAGAAAACTGAAACTAAGTATCTTTCGAGATACTTTTCTAGGCTTACAAGAATGCCTATTTATAATAAAAAAATTCTAAACTAGAATCTAATTACAGTTGAAGTCCGAAATAATTAATCAGATAAGAATTAAAGAATAGACTCTAATTTAATTACAATTGGAATCCGAATAGTATCCTGATAAGGACACATTAATTGTCAGCTTCTTGGTGGCTTCCAAGTTGCTTCCGTCAATTGGTGGATGCTATGTTGGGTTTTCCACGTAGCTTCCTTGAACAGTGTGTTGATAAGGATGCTTTTGGGTTTTCCACGTAGCTTCCTTTTCTTGACAAAATTGTTGCCCTCTTGGTTGCTTCCAGGTGGCTTCCTTTTCTGGCAATACATGTTGCTTGCATCATTGCTTGCGTCATCTTTTATGTAGCATTGATGGTTGATTACCTCATTGCTTACATCAATTGGATGCTGACGGGTTGTCATCTTCCAAGTTGTCTTCATCCTTCTTGGATGTTTCTCAGATTCATTTCCTCGATCTCGTCAAGGTGCAATGATTCTGGTGACGGTGCTGGTGAGTTCCAACGTTCCCATGTATCTCGGATCTCCGCTGCTAACGGATAATCTTCAATCTCCATTTCCGCTATTTGTTTTAATAACGAAACGGCTTCTTCATTGCTTTCTTCCTGGTTTCTTCCAGTGCCATAAGCTAAAATTCTTCTTCCATCGGTCCAAAACATATAAGTGTCTTGGTGGAGAAGGTGACGAGCCATGCTCATGAGATCAATTCCAGCTTGGACTTGATATTTGTTGAAATTATTATAACATTCATCAATGATTTTTGACAAATGCTCTTGATTTTCTTTAACTACTGCCAGGGCTTTTCTCGAAAACATAGTATTTATATTCCAAATTTGATAAGGCTGATAAAATTTTTCTTCCTCAGCAATACCAATGAGACTGTTTATCTCAATATGGAAGTAATAGACAAAATCGTCTATGTTTAAAAAATTTGATAGCCGGGATTTGACTATCGCCGGAAAATCTTTTAATAAATCAAAAGAGAGATTTTGGACTGTTATTTCTTTAACAAATCCCCATTCAATACTGGTTATATCAAATGGCTCATGATTTAATCGAAATTTGATAGCAGGAGTTTTTTCTCCCATATCATTTGTAAAAATATATGCCTGTGAAAAATATTTCGAAAACGTTTTTAAAATAGAGCTTGCTGTTTGCAAATGGCTCCTTTTATTTTCGAAAATATTTCTGAGGGTAAAATTTGTCTACATTTGTTATATATAGACATTTTGAAACATCTTATTTAATAGGAGTGTTTCTCCCTTTATCAATAAAATATTGAAATGTATCAAGAAGATTGTTTATCTCCTTAATATCCATATATTCAATTAGGACATCATCCCAATCTCTGTATAATATAGATTTTAATAATAATTCTTCAGATTTTTCTTGAGTTGTTTTTTCAACTAAGAATTCTGAGAATTGGGTAAGAGCTTTTCTGAAACTAGCCCTTTGTTCCAAAATATGGTTTTTCCATATCTTGTTTATGAAATGGTAATATTCTGAGGGTAAGCTTGGATTATAAAAAATCCTTTAGATTCGAGAATTCAGAGTTTTGTTGTTTTTTCAACAAAGCATCTGCATATTTGAGAATTTCAGAATCGGTAGGAGGCTTTTGAGAAAATTGAGAATAATCCACCTGTGTTGGTGAATGTGATCCAATTGGTTGGTTTACCAATGGATATGGTAAATAATATCCCTGGCTAGGATAACATTGTACCTGTGTTGGTGCAGCCATAAATCCTTGTTTAGGAATTATTTTTGCAGGTGCAGCCATAAATCCTTGTTTAGGACTTATAGGTGATTTTCCCTTGTTGGGTTTTTTATGGATAGTTTCTCCATCCATCATTTTAAGAAATTTAGTAAAGATAATTTTATAATTATCTACTAATGGTATTTCTATAGAATTGTTATCTATAGATAATATAACCGATTTCTTTTTCACAATAAAAGGTAAATATTGATTAAGAAAATTATTTCCTAATAGTATATCTCCATACATATCAGGAAACATAATTTTGGAATTATAAATCTATATTGTTATGTAGATTGGTATATTTTTTGCTTTATAATAAATAGTAGTTTTGCTACCATTTATTCCATTAATATTTATTATCTTTTTTACAGGTATCCAATATTCTTCTCGAATAGCATTTCTTTTGCAACTACTGGTTGTAGCTCCTGTATCTAATAATGCATGTAAAGAATATTTTTTATAATCTTTATCATGTAATATAATTTCAATGTATTTATTGAAATTTATATTTTCTACAGAATTTGTATATCTTCCATTCTAGTGTTTCTAGAAATAGAATTTCTACTTGTGTAGTAGAAAAATAGGAATATAAACTGTTTTTATACCTATTGGTGTAGAAGTACTTATATCTTCTTCTTCCTCTGGTTGAGAACTAGAAGGTAATACTAAATTATCATCTGTATTAGTAATCAGATTATTTCTGAAATATAACTTGTCACCAAATGACATGTATTCAATAGTACTTACTGGTTTAGAAGTACTAGCATTATTGGTTTTATCGATTATCCAGTCTTTTGGAATCGATAAATCTTTTAAATGAAATAGCTTTGGTTGAATTTCTGTAGTAAATTTATTGGGCTCAAAAAGCTCAATAATTTTATTATTTATTTCTTTTATTTCAACCTCTGCCGTATTAGTATATTCATTAATAGAAGTCCAGCTTATTGCTAAATCTTCTGCTAAATCACCAATATCAGAATTTTTTGTCTGAATTCTAAGACATAGACACTCTTCTATTAGAGGGTCTGTTATGGAGATAAAGTAATTTGGTTTAACTTTAAATCCTATAACACCTGTATGTAAATTAGATTGAATTCCTCCAATAAGTGCTTTTATTGGATTTTCAATCTTTTATCTAATAATACTGCTAAAATAGGAACATCATGACCTCTTCTAAATAATGCTCTAATTGTTATCATGATAACTCCTAAATGTATATATCTGACCTGAGGATAGTTTCTTCTAATCCTTTTTATTTTTTCTTTAGTAAATAAGGGAATTTCTGTTAATCCACCTTTAGTATCCTTAGCGACTGTATTGCCACTAATTTTTTCTATGTGTCTTTTTGACCATAGTTTAAACTTTGATATTTTATAAATTTCTTCTTTAGAAATATGATTTTTATTAATTTTTTCTATTATGTCATCGGAAGATCTGTTTCTTCTCCAATTAAACTTCCTAATTTAATATTTTGTTGTTCAGAATTAGGAATTTCTTCTAACTTATATTAGAACTATTTCCTATCATAAAAATATATTCATCAGAGTCTGTATCAGACTCTGTTTCTGATAATAACTCATATATTATTTCAGTAGTAGGATTGTTTCCTCACTAAAACATATTCTAAATCTTGTTCTTCAAGATTTTTAATCATTTTTCTAGCATTCTTACCTTTGTTAGGACAACTTGTTGCTAGATGACCTTCTTCATCACAAATAAAACATTTGCAAATTTGTTTTTTTAGTATTTTTAGAAGTTTTTCTTCTAACAAATTTTTTCTTTTATTATTAGTATATTTTTATTTCCTGGTTTCCATTTAGCTAATTTATATTTTTTATTATATTTTTTATAGGTTTTCGGACGTATGGAATTACATCCAAATTCCCATTCTCCTTCTAACATTTTTGTACAATATTTATGACTTAATTTATTCTTGACTTGTTTAGCCGCTTTACTCTGTAAGCAATGTAATAGAATTCTTTCTTTAGCGAAATTAATCCTATTACCTATTGTATCTATATCTCCTATTTCTTTATTATCATTACTATGTTTTATAATGAAAGATGCATATTTGTTTATACAAATTTCATCCCAAGGTGGGGGTAATTTATGGAAATATTGATTTCTCCAAAAATCTACACTTTCGTTTTTTAATTTTTGATATTCATGTAGAAATTTCTTAGAGAATTCGTCTAAATATCTAATATCACATAATTTTAATTTTGACAAGGTATAGCTGGATTGACTATCCTGATCTTTTTTATTAGTATAACCACAAAATTCTATTTTAGAATTGAGGTTAATCCTTTTAATAGGTCTTTAGGAGAACTTATTTGATTTATAAGTTGACCCTTTTGTTCTTTTCCTTTCTCAGATTCTTCCCAGCGTCTGAGAAATTGTAGAACATCACCTTGAAAAGTTCCAACAAAATAGTTTAAAAACTTTTCTTTTGACCATATCGTACTGTTGTTGTTTACAACAATAGTCATGGACTGTGCCCAATCATCTATGATTTTTTCATAGTATGACAAAGGAATATTTGTTAAGTCTAAATATATTCCTCCTTGAGCAACATTTCTTTTATTAAGATCACTTATACTGTAAGGTATAGGTGTAGGCTGACTAGTTTCTACTGGTGTTTCCAGTTTTATATCATTAGTAGCTATATTTTCTATTTTATCACCTAATATTCTTTTACCATAAAGATCTTTTTTATCTATTTCCCAAGGTTTAGGTATTATAATCATCTGGATCTGTAGGTTCAGTATCCATAGGTTCGGGGATTTCTATATTTTCTTCTGTTGAAGTGTTTTCTTCATCAGAATTAACTCGTAACATTAATATCTATTTCTAAATTATTAGAATTACAATTTTCACTATTCACTATTATTATCTTCTTTACTACTATTATTAGTATCAGTAGTATCATCATATTCTAACATATAATGATAATTATATTTTTCAAACAAATCTTTATGTTTTTCATAAAGTTCTTCTATTAACTTTAGATATTCAACTCTTTCAAGATTATCTTCTGTTTAGAAAATTGGTTTTTCCAATGTTCTATTAAAGTTTTATAAGAGTCAAAATCATATTTTTCTTGTTTTTTCTCTTTTTCTCTTTTTTCTTTTGTTTTTTGTTTATTATTATTATTATTAGTTGAAGATTCATCCGAAGACTCATCCTCATCTGACAAAACTAAAATAGCATTACTATTACCATAATATAAAGGTCCTAAATTTAAGTCTGATTCTATATTATTACTAATAATCTGATCTAATTTATTATTTACATCGGATAATAACTCTTTAGACTTGCTATTCAAATCCAAATTTGTTACTTCTCCCATATTATCTATTTTTTCTTCTACTTTACTAACCTTAGTATATAATCTATTAAAATATACAGACGTCATATCTATTAAACTATTGATACCTTTACTAAGAGCCGAAATATTATTTTCATTCTTAGAGTCTATATGCATAGTATGATTACAAGTTTTATCTTGATATAAACAATCCATTTTTTCCATTATTATTATCCCTGGTACCTAAAACCTTCTGTGTCTTAACGTCCTCACAACGCCAACAACGTCCCACTCGGACTCAACGGCAACGAAGACTAACGACAGATATATGGGTTTTGAGATAATAACAGTGAAATAAATAGAATTGCAGATACAAAGATAGAAACTTACAATGATAACTACGATATAAGAACTCCAGAAATCGTTACTCCGGGGCTCTTCTGATACCAATTACCGGGGGGAGGGAGGGATATATGTGCACTAGCGGAAGGGTTTATATCGTAGAATAATATTTCACAAGAAGAAAATAGATAATTTACAAAAGAGAAAACTAAAGAAAACTGAAACTAAGTATCTTTTGAGATACCTTTCTAGGCTTACAATAATGCCTATTTATAATCAAAAATTCTAAACTAGAATCTAATTACAGTTGAAGTCCGAAATAATTAATCGGATAAGAATTAAAGAATAGACTCTAATTTAATTACAATTGGAATCCGAATAGTATCCTGATAAGGACACATTAACTGTCAGCTTCTTGGTGGCTTCCAAGTTGCTTCCGTCAATTAGTGGATGCTATGTTGGTTTTTCCACGTAGCTTCCTTGAACAGTGTGTTGATAAGGATGCTTTTGGGTTTTCCACGTAGCTTCCTTTTCTTGACAAAATTGTTGCCCTCTTGGTTGCTTCCAGGTGGCTTCCTTTTCTGGCAATACATGCTGCTTGCATCATTGCTTGCGTCATCTTTTATGTAGCATTGATGGTTGATTACCTCATTGCTTACATCAATTGGATGCTGACGGGTTGTCATCTTCCAAGTTGTCTTCATCCTTCTTGAATGTTTCTCAGATTCATTTCCTCGATCTCGTCAAGGTGTAATGATTCTGGTGACGGTGCTGGTGAGTTCCAACGTTCCCATGTATCTCGGATCTCCGCTGCTAACGGATAATCTTCAATCTCCATTTCCGCTATTTGTTTTAATAACGAAACGGCTTCTTCATTGCTTTCTTCCTGGTTTCTTCCAGTGCCGTAAGCTAAAATTCTTCTTCCATCGGTCCAAAACATATAAGTGTCTTGGTGGAGAAGGTGACGAGCCATGCTCATGAGATCAATTCCAGCTTGGACTTGATATTTGTTGAAATTATTATAACATTCATCAATGATTTTTGACAAATGCTCTGATTTTCTTTGACTACTGCCAGGGCTTTTCCCGAAAACATAGTACTTATATTCCAAATTTGATAAGGCTGATAAAATTTTTCTTCCTCAGCAATACCAATGAGACTGTTTATCTCAATATGGAAGTAATAGACAAAATCGTCTATGTTTACAAAATTGATAGCCGGGATTTGACTATCGCCGGAAAATCTTTTAATAAATCAAAAGAGAGATTTTGGACTGTTATTTCTTTAACAAATCCCCATTCAATACTGGTTATATCAATGGCTCATGATTTAATCGAAATTTGATAGCAGGAGTTTTTTCTCCCATATCATTTGTAAAAATATATGCCTGTGAAAAATATTTCGAAAACGTTTTTAAAAATAGAGCTTGCTGTTTGCAAATGGCTCCTTTTATTTTCGAATATATTTCTGAGGGTAAAATTTGTCTACATTTGTTATATAGACATTTTCGAAACATCTTATTAATAATAGGAGTGTTTCTGCCTTTATCAATAAAATATTGAAATGTATCAAGAAGATTTTATCCTTAATATCCATATATTCAATTAGGACATCATCCCAATCTCTGTATAATATAGATTTTAATAATAATTCTTCAGATTTTTGTTTTTTCAACTAAGAATTCTGAGAATTGGGTAAGAGCTTTTCTGAAACTAGCCCTTTGTTCCAAAATATGGTTTTTCCATATCTTGTTTATGAAATGGTAATATTCTGGGGGTAAGCCTGGATTATAAAAATCCTTTAGATTCGAGAATTCAGAGTTTGTTGTTTTTTCAACAAAGCATCTGCATATTTGAGAATTTCAGAATCGGTAGGAGGCTTTTGAGAAAATTGAGAATAATCCCCCTGTGTTGGTGAATGTGATCCAATTGGTTGGTTTACCAATGGATATGGTAAATAATATCCCTGGTTAGGATAAAATTGTACCTGTGTTGGTGCAGCCATAAATCCTTGTTTAGGAATTATTTTTGCAGGTGCAGCCATAAATCCTTGTTTAGGACTTATAGGTGATTTTCCCTTGTTGGGTTTTTTATGGATAGTTCTCCATCCATCATTTTCTTTTAGAGGTTGTTTACCTCTATCTATGAGGCCTGCTAAGAAAATCAGCAATCATATTATTAGTACCTTTTATGTATATAACTTCAAAATTGAATTGGCATAATTCATTATACCATCTAATCCTTCTAGGTACTGTTTCTAAACTTTTGTTAGTAAGAAACTGTTTAACAGCTTGATTATCAGTTTTAATAATAAAATTTTCTAGTGCTAAATATATTAGGAATTTTTTTATTCCTTTTTTTATTGCTAATAATTCTTTTTCATAAATAGCATAATTAATTTCGTTTGGTTTAAACTTTCCAGAACTATATCCACAAATTGATTCTTCATTAGCCATTGTTTTGGCTTTTAATACACATCCCCAATTTCTTTCTGAAGCATCTGTTTCTAGAATTAATTTATCACCTTGTTTAGGTAAATAGACTTTTGGAATATAATTTATTTCAGACTTTATTTGTTTTATAATGTCTGAATCTTTGTTAGACCACTCAAAAGGTTTGTCCTTTTTGAGTTTTTCATATAACTCATCTAGTTTTTTAGACAAATTAGGGAAGAAATTTCTGCCATAATTAACAATTCCTAGAAATTGTTATATAACATATAACATATATTATATTAATTTCTATTATATATCAACATCTACCATTTTCTATTGATAAAAATTTTGTAGTACTAAGTACTGAAAATACTTCGGTAGAAGTACCTTTGGTAGAAAATCATAAATATATATGTGATCAGGACTTTACACCTCCTAAGAATGAACAAATAAAACAACTAGATACTAATCATTGGTTGTTTAAGATATTAGAAAATAATTTTAGTGAAGAACCATTAAAATTATGGAAAAATAGTCCTAGATATTGTACCATAAAATTGGAAAACCCCAATAAAATTATTAGAGTAAACCTATGATCTATACTAAACAAGATATAGATGAATTTGATATACAAATAAAGGAATTATTGGATAAAGGATTAATAGAAGAAACTACTAGTCCACATTCTAGTCCTGCCTTCATGGTAAGAAACCATGCAGAGATAAAAAGAGGAAAAGCTAGGATGGTTATAAATTATAAAAGATTAAATCAAAATACTATTTTTGATGGATATTTTATTCCAAGAAAGGAAGTTTTAATAAATCAAGCTAAACAAGCAAAATATTTTAGTAAATTTGACTGTAAGTCTGGTTTCTGGCAAATCATGTTAACAGAAGAATCTAGACCATTAACAGCCTTCAGTGCACCTAATGGTCATTACCAAATGAGAAAATAAAAAGAAAATAGATAATTTTTGTAACACCCTAAATTAGGGGTTGTTTGTAACTTAGCTAATTTCCCATGTGTGTGCCTGAAGAATAAATATTATGATTTATTTGGCGTATTTTAGGGTCTAGAATTAAACCCGAGTTAGGCCTGATCTAGTGTTAGAATATTTTTTTTTTAGTACCATAAAGGAGGGAGCTAGAGGAGAGAAGGCTTTAATAAAATTTTTGGGCGAGTTATGACACAAAGTAGGCCTTGGCAAAGTGGCTACAAGGTGCCACTTAAGGGCTGGAAGCAACGCTAGCAAGGGCCTGGGTTCAAGGCACGGCAGCAGCAAGGGGTGTTTTAAATTTTGGGTTTGGCGTTACAAATGGAAGAAGGCCTTAAAATTAAATGTTGTGGCATTTTGGCATGAAATTCAATGAGGCCGAGTGGCCCGGGCGTTGGAATAAGAGTGGGCTGGGGTAATAGGTCCTGCGTTCGAACCGAAGCAACAGTGGGGATTTTATCTCTTTTTCTGTTTTAGCAGGGAACTAAGGAAGGAAGGCCTAAAAGAATTTTGGTGCGTTTTGTATCACAAAACAACGCCTGGCCCAAGTGGCCTGGGGCGTTATTCGGCTGCATGGATTTCCCCAGGTCCCATGTTCGAACCCAGCATGTAGCAACGGTGGTTTTTATTTTATTTTGCTGGCGTGAAAAGGGTGTTGGCCTGCACATGGTTCCTTGTTGTTGTTGCATTCGGCTGGAAGGAAGTTAAGGGGCACATGGCTTCTTTATTTTATTTTATTGGTTTTGAAGAGGTGCTAAGGATAATAATGTTTTATTAGATATTATTTGATTAATCTTAATCGGCTGGAAAAGAGTGGTTTTTGAAATTTTATTTCTATTCAAATTGTGGAGAGTAGCTAGGGGATAAGAAGTTAGATAAACTTTGATTAAATCTTTGATAATTGAGGGCTGAATTATCGCAAGAAGGGAGAGGTTATGGCCGTATGAGGGACTCTCTAGGGCCATCCAATATCGGTTTAGTATTACACTAGGGGAGTGCCGAAATCATTCAGCCATATTTTTTCTTTTCTTTCCCAAGTTGCTGGCCGAATTTTCCAGCACCTTTTTCTTCCACTTAGCCGAAAACCACCATTAATCCCCTTACTTCTTTTCTTTCTCCTTCTTCTGCCTCCATTAGCCAAACCCCTATTACCTTGTTGCCGAAACTCCCCTACACTATTGCTCAAAATTATTAGAAAATTCCAACATCTCTTTTGTTTTCTCTTAACCGAATACACCCATTTGAAGTGCCGGAATCTCACACTCCTCCTTTGTTGCACTCTGGCCGAATAGGGCAGTGGCATTGATACTCCGGGATTTCTCTATTATTCAATCGATTATAAAGGTAAGGGATGGCCGAACCCTCCTTTCATATTTTCTTTTCGTTGTCGACTTGTTGGATGAAATGAAAGCCGAAATTTCGGCAATCAGTAGCAAGGGTTCTAACCAGTGTGAAATCGATGATAGGCACTTCGAGATTTCAAAGCAGTGAGATTAGATCTTGCATTCTCTGACAATCGGATTTGGGTAAGTGGTGGTAAGTGCCTACTTATAAAAGATTATTCTTCTAATGATTAAGAAAAGCCAAAGGCTATTAAGTGGCTACTAATAGTTGCCGATTTCAGGGAAGTAAAACCATTCGGAGTATAGTGACTTGGGTTCAAAGGCACTTGGGTAAGGATTCGGGTTCAAAAAGAGAACCCTTTTAAATATTTGGTTTGGCCGAATAGGCCATAGTGCTAACTCCCATGTTTTGCCGAATATAGGGACCAGTAGATCTAGGTGGCCGACTTCTATTTTCGGGATTTAGAGCATCCAAGGGTGACAGGTGTGTACATACACACTTATAGCAATTTATAACTGTGCTAGATATATGTTGTATGTAAATCTGTTTGATGTAGATACGGATTTAGTACCTTAATGGTACAAGCGAGGATTTCGGTAAGTCTCTGTTAATACGAGATTATTATGCTTTTGGGAAGCATGGCTTATATGATACATGTGATAAATGTATGAGATCTGATCATGACTATTTGACTATTGTGGGTTAAATGAGTGGAGGGGGCAGTGATATTGTGCCGACGGGCACCAGTGTTTTGGTAACACACTGTGACTACGGTCACCAGAGGTTTGGCACCTCCAGAGGTTTGGTACCTCATTGCGTCTCGTCCCAGTGGCTTAGCACCACAGTGGGTTGGCCCCACATATTATATAAGGGATTGACGCCAGTGATTTGGCATCACACGATGGGTTGGCCCCATCAATCGATTGTGTCTATGGACACCAGAGGTTTGGCACCTCCAGTGATTTGGCATCACATCTGTGACTATATGTCACCAGTGGTTTGGCACCACCAGTGGTTTGGTACCACAACGGGGTAGACTGAGGCGTTTGGTTGGCTAGGTTGGGTACACTATCTTGTGCATGTTAATTGTTGTAATTTGTGTATGAAATTGGTTTAAACCGGGGGAAGGGTTACATACTGAGTCTTGGTGACTCACCTTCTCATTTATTTTTCAGGTGATACATAGACCGCGGATATGGAGCCGGGTGGACTCGAGGTGGCCATGCAGGGGACTTTAATTTAAATGAACTTAAATTTTTGTTTTAATATTTTTATTACCAGTTTTTATTCTTATTCAGTTGTAATAAGGCCTCTTGATATTTTATTCTGTTACTTTGCATATGTTGGATATATGTTTTAAACTATGTTATTAATATTAAATTAAATCACATGGTTTTCCAAGTTAAGCGAAAAATGTTTTAACGTGCCATCGGGCACATTTGAAATTTGTATAACAACTTGACTCAATTAAATTTTCCAAATTAAATCTAAGTATGGTTTCGGCAAGATAACCAAAAACGAGAAGTTTTCAATGAAACTTAAATTGGTTTTAAAATGGTTTTCAAAAAGTTTTTCTCCGTAACAAACCAAATTCGGTCATAGTGTTTGGGCCGGGTTTGGGGTGTTACAATTTTCAAAAGAGAAAACTAAAGAAAACTGAAACTAAGTATTTTTCGAGATGCCTTTCTAGGCTTACAAGAATGCCTATTTATAATCAAAAATTCTAAACTAGAATCTAATTACAGTTGAAGTCCGAAATAATTAATCGGATAAGAATTAAAGAAAAGACTCTAATTTAATTACAATTGGAATCCGAATAGTATCCTGATAAGGACACATTAATTGTCAGCTTCTTGGTGGCTTCCAAGTTGCTTCCGTCAATTGGTGGATGCTATGTTGGTTTTCCCACGTAGCTTCCTTGAATAGTGTGTTGATAAGGATGCTTTTGGGTTTTCCACGTAGCTTCCTTTTCTTGACAAAATTGTTGCCCTCTTGGTTGCTTCCAGGTGGCTTCCTTTTCTGGCAATACATGCTGCTTGCATCATTGCTTGCGTCATCTTTTATGTAGCATTGATGGTTGATTACCTCATTGCTTACATCAATTGGATGCTGACGGGTTGTCATCTTCCAAGTTGTCTTCATCCTTCTTGGATGTTTCTCAGATTCATTTCCTCGATCTCGTCAAGGTGTAATGATTCTGGTGACGGTGCTGGTGAGTTCCAACGTTCCCATGTATCTCGGATCTCCGCTGCTAACGGATAATTTTCGATCTCCATTTCCGCTATTTGTTTTAATAACGAAACGGCTTCTTCATTGCTTTCTTCCTGGTTTCTTCCAGTGCCATAAGCTAAAATTCTTCTTCCATCGGTCCAAAACATATAAGTGTCTTGGTGGAGAAGGTGACGAGCCATGCTCATGAGATCAATTCCAGCTTGGACTTGATATTTGTTGAAATTATTATAACATTCATCAATGATTTTTGACAAATGCACTTGATTTTCTTAGACTACTGCCAGGGCTTTTCCCGAAAACATAGTATTTATATTCCAAATTTGATAAGGCTGATAAAATTTTTCTTCCTCAGCAATACCAATGAGACTGTTTATCTCAATATGGAAGTAATAGACAAAATCGCCTATGTTTACAAAATTTGATAGCCGGGATTTGACTATCGCCGGAAAATCTTTTAATAAATCAAAAGAGAGATTTTAGACTGTTATTTCTTTAACAAATCCCCATTCAATACTGGTTATATCAAATGGCTCTTGATTTAATCGAAATTTGATAGTAGGAGTTTTTTCTCCCATATCATTTGTAAAAATATATGCCTGTGAAAAATATTTCGAAAACGTTTTTAAAAATAGAGCTTGCTGTTTGCAAATGGCTCCTTTTATTTTCGAAAATAATTCTGAGGGTAAAATTTGTCTACATTTGTTATATAGACATTTTCGAAACATCTTATTAATAATAGGAGTGTTTCTCCCTTTATCAATAAAATATTGAAATGTATCAAGAAGATTGTTTATCTCCTTAATATCCATATATTCAATTAGGACATCATCCCAATCTCTGTATAATATAGATTTTAATAATAATTCTTCAGATTTTTCTTGAGTTGTTTTTTCAACTAAGAATTCTGAGAATTGGGTAAGAGCTTTTTTGAAACTAGCCCTTTGTTCCAAAATATGGTTTTTCCATATCTTGCTTATGAAATGGTAATATTCTGGGGGTAAGCCTGGATTATAAAAATCCTTTAGATTCGAGAATTCAGAGTTTTGTTGTTTTTTCAACAAAGCATCTGCATATTTGAGAATTTCAGAATCGATAGGAGGCTTTTGAGAAAATTGAGAATAATCCACCTGTGTTGGTGAATGTGATCCAATTGGTTGGTTTACCAATGGATATGGTAAATAATATCCCTGGTTAGGATAAAATTGTACCTGTGTTGGTGCAACCATAAATCCTTGTTTAGGAATTATTTTTGCAGGTGCAGCCATAAATCCTTGTTTAGGACTTATAGGTGATTTTCCCTTGTTGGGTTTTTTATGGATAGTTCTCCATCCATCATTTTCTTTTAGAGGTTGTTTACCTCTATCCATGAGGCCTGCTAAGAAAATCAGCAAACATTAGTAAAGATAATTTTATAATTATCTACCAATGGTATTTCTATAGAATTGTTATCTATAGATAATACAACCGATTTCTTTTTCACAATAAAAGGTAAATATTGATTAAGAAAATTATTTCCTAATAGTATATCTCCATACATATCAGGAAAACATAATAATTTTGGAATTATAAATCTAACATTGTTTATGTAGATTGGTATTTTTTTGCTTTATAATAAATAGTAGTTTTGCTACCATTTATTCCATTAATATTTATTATCTTTTTTACAGGTATCCAATATTCTTCTCGAATAGCATTTCTTTTGCAACTACTGGTTGTAGCTCCTGTATCTAATAATGCATGTAAAGAATATTTTTTATAATCTTTATCATGTAATATAATTTCAATGTATTTATTGAAATTTATATTTTCTACAGAATATTGTATATCTTCCATTCTAGTGTTTCTAGAAATAGAATTTCTACTTGGTGTAGTAGGAAAAATAGGAATATGAACTGTTTTTATACCTATTGGTGTAGAAGTACTTATATCTTCTTCTTCCTCTGGTTGAGAACTAGAAGGTAATACTAAATTATCATCTGTATTAGTAATCAGATTATTTCTGAAATATAGCTTGCCACCAGATGACATGTATTCAATAGCACTTACTGGTTTAGAAGTACTAGCATTATTGGTTTTATCGATTATCCAGTCTTTTGGAATCGATAAATCTTTTAAATGTAATAGCTTTGGTTGAATTTCTGTAGTAAATTTATTGGGCTCAAAAAGCTCAATAATTTTATTATTTATTTCTTTTATTTCAACCTCTGCCGTATTAGTATATTCATTAATAGAAGTCCAGCTTATTGCTAAATCTTCTGCTAAATCACTAATATCAGAATTTTTTGTCTGAATTCTAAGACATAGACACTCTTCTATTAGAGGGTCTGTTATGGAGATAAAGTAATTTGGTTTAACTTTAAATCCTATAACACCTGTATGTAAATTAGATTGAATTCCTCCAATAAGTGCTTTTATTGGATTTTCAAATCTTTTATCTAATAATACTGCTAAAATAGGAACATCATGACCTCTTCTAAATAATGCTATAATTGTTATCATGATAACTCCTAAATGTATATATCTGACCTGAGGATAGTTTCTTCTAATCCTTTTTATTTTTTCTTTAGTAAATAAGGGAATTTCTGTTAATCCACCTTTAGTATCCTTAGCGACTGTGTTGCCACTAATTTTTTCTATGTGTCTTTTTGACCATAGTTTAAACTTTGATATTTTATAAATTTCTTCTTTAGAAATATGATTTTTATTAATTTTTTCTATTATGTCGTCGGAAAGATCTGTTTCTTCTCCAATTAAACTTCCTAATTTAATAATCTGTTGTTCAGAATTAGGAATTTCTTCTAACTTATTATAAGAACTATTTCCTATCATAAAAATATATTCATCAGAGTCTGTATCAGACTCTGTTTCTGATAATAACTCATATATTATTTCAGTAGGATTTGTTTCCTCACTAAAACATATTTTTAAATCTTGTTCTTCAAGATTTTTAATCATTTTTCTAGCATTCTTACCTTTGTTAGGACAACTTGTTGCCAGATGACCTTCTTCATCACAAATAAAACATTTGCAAATTTGTTTTTTAGTATTTTTAGAAGTTTTTCTTCTAACAAATTTTTTCTTTTTATTATTAGTATATTTTTTATTTCCTGGTTTCCATTTAGAGAATATAGAAATTCCTGAAGATCCTATGGAAACTGAACTACCAGATCCATATGATTTTGCAATACCAAAACCTTGGGAAATTGATAAACAGGATCCTTATGGTAAATTCAAACCAAAGAAATATTGGGAAAATAAATATCTAATTGAACTAAAACCAGTTCATTTAGAAAAACCAATAATTCAACAAATGAAAATTGGAAAAAAGGATATTATTACCTTTTCACATTTCCAATCAAGGAAATATTATACTTATATAGAAATTCTATTTCTAGAAACACTAGAATGGAAGATATACAATATTCTGTAGAAAATATAAATTTCAATAAATACATTGAAATTATATTACATGATAAAGATTATAAAAAATATTCTTTACATGCATTATTAGATACAGGAGCTACAACCAGTAGTTGCAAAAGAAATGCTATTCCAGAAGAATATTGGATACCTGTAAAAAAGATAATAAATATTAATGGAATAAATGGTAGCAAAACTACTATTTATTATAAAGCAAAAAATATACCAATCTACATAAACAATGTTAGATTTATAATTCCAAAATTATTATGTTTTCCTGATATGTATGGAGATATACTATTAGGAAATAATTTTCTTAATCAATATTTACCTTTTATTGTGAAAAAGAAATCGGTTATATTATCTATAGATAACAATTCTATAGAAATACCATTGGTAGATAATTATAAAATTATCTTTACTAATGTTTGCTGATTTTCTTAGCAGGCCTTATGGATAGAGGTAAACAACCTCTAAAAGAAAATGATGGATGGAGAACTATCCATAAAAAACCCAACAAGGGAAAATCACCTATAAGTCCTAAATAAGGATTTATGGCTGCACCTGCAAAAATAATTCCTAAACAAGGATTTATGGCTGCACCAACACAGGTACAATTTTATCCTAACCAGGGATACTATTTACCATATCCATTGGTAAACCAACCAATTGGATCACATTCACCAACACAGGTGGATTATTCTCAATTTTCTCAAAAGCCTCCTACCGATTCTGAAATTCTCAAATATGCAGATGCTTTGTTGAAAAAACAACAAAACTCTGAATTCTCGAATCTAAAGGATTTTTATAATCCAGGCTTACCCCCAGAATATTACCATTTCATAAACAAGATATGGAAAACCATATTTTGGAACAAAGGGCTAGTTTCAGAAAAGCTCTTACCCAATTCTCAGAATTCTTAGTTGAAAAAACAACTCAAGAAAAATCTGAAGAATTATTATTAAAATCTATATTATACAGAGATTGGGATGATGTCCTAATTGAATATATGGATATTAAGGAGATAAACAATCTTCTTGATACATTTCAATATTTTATTGATAAAGGGAGAAACACTCCTATTATTAATAAGATGTTTCGTAAATGTCTATATAACAAATGTAGACAAATTTTACCCTCAGAAATATTTTCGAAAATAAAAGGAGCCATTTGCAAACAGCAAGCTCTATTTTTAAAAACGTTTTCGAAATATTTTTCACAGGCATATATTTTACAAATGATATGGGAGAAAAAACTACTGTTATCAAATTTCGATTAAATCATGAGCCATTTGATATAACCAGTATTGAATGGGGATTTGTTAAAGAAATAACTGTCCAAAATCTCTCTTTTGATTTATTAAAAGATTTTCCGGCGATAGTCAAATCCCGGCTATCAAATTTTGTAAACATAGACGATTTTGTCTATTACTTCCATATTGAGATAAACAGTCTCATTGGTATTGCTGAGGAAGAAAAATTTTATCAGCCTTATCAAATTTGGAATATAAATACTATGTTTTCGGGAAAAGCCCTGGCAGTAGTCAAAGAAAATCAAGAGCATTTGTCAAAAATCATTGATGAATGTTATAATAATTTCAACAAATATCAAGTCCAAGCTGGAATTGATCTCATGAGCATGGCTCGTCACCTTCTCCACCAAGACACTTATATGTTTTGGACCGATGGAAGAAGAATTTTAGCTTATGGCACTGGAAGAAACCAGGAAGAAAGCAATGAAGAAGCCGTTTCGTTATTAAAACAAATAGCGGAAATGGAGATCGAAGATTATCCGTTAGCAGCGGAGATCCGAGATACATGGGAACGTTGGAACTCACCAGCACCGTCACCAGAATCATTACACCTTGACGAGATCGAGGAAATGAATCTGAGAAACATCCAAGAAGGATGAAGACAACTTGGAAGATGACAACCCGTCAGCATCCAATTGATGTAAGCAATGAGGTAATCAACCATCAATGCTACATAAAAGATGACGCAAGCAATGATGCAAGCAGCATGTATTGCCGGAAAAGGAAGCCACCTGGAAGCAACCAAGAGGGCAACAATTTTGTCAAGAAAAGGAAGCTACGTGGAAAACCCAAAAGCATCCTTATCAACACACTGTTCAAGGAAGCTACGTGGAAAAACCAACATAGCATCCACTAATTGACGGAAGCAACTTGGAAGCCACCAAGAAGCTGACAATTAATGTGTCCTTATCAGGATACTATTCGAATTCCAATTGTAATTAAATTAGAGTCTATTCTTTAATTCTTATCCGATTAATTATTTCGGACTTCAACTGTAATTAGATTCTAGTTTAGAATTTTTGATTATAAATAGGCATTATTGTAAGCTAGAAAGGTATCTCGAAAGATACTTAGTTTCAGTTTTCTTTAGTTTTCTCTTTTGTAAATTATCTATTTTCTTCTTGTGAAATATTATTCTACGATATAAACCCTTCCGCTAGTGCACATATATCCCTCCCTCCCCCCGGTAATTGATAAAAATTTCTATATTATATTATAACATATATTTTTATGTAGCATTGATGGTTGATTACCTCATTGCTTACATCAATTGGATGCTGACGGGTTGTCATCTTCCAAGTTGTCTTCATCCTTCTTGGATGTTTCTCAGATTCATTTCCTCGATCTCGTCAAGGTGTAATGATTCTGGTGACGATGCTGGTGAGTTCCAACGTTCCCATGTATCTCGGATCTCCGCTGCTAACGGATAATCTTCGATCTCCATTTCCGCTATTTGTTTTAATAACGAAACGGCTTCTTCATTGCTTTCTTCCTGGTTTCTTCCAGTGCCATAAGCTAAAATTCTTCTTCCATCGGTCCAAAACATATAAGTGTCTTGGTGGAGAAGGTGACGAGCCATGCTCATGAGATCAATTCCAGCTTGGACTTGATATTTGTTGAAATTATTATAACATTCATCAATGATTTTTGACAAATGCTCTTGATTTTCTTTGACTACTGCCAGGGCTTTTCCCGAAAACATAGTATTTATATTCCAAATTTGATAAGGCTGATAAAATTTCTCTTCCTCAGCAATACCAATGAGACTGTTTATCTCAATATGGAAGTAATAGACAAAATCGTCTATGTTTACAAAATTTGATAGCCGGGATTTGACTATCGCCGGAAAATCTTTTAATAAATTAAAAGAGAGATTTTGGACTGTTATTTCTTTAACAAATCCCCATTCAATACTGGTTATATCAAATGGCTCATGATTTAATCGAAATTTGATAGCAGGAGTTTTTTCTCCCATATCATTTGTAAAAATATATGCCTGTGAAAAATATTTCGAAAACGTTTTTAAAAATAGAGCTTGCTGTTTGCAAATGGCTCCTTTTATTTTCGAAAATATTTCTGAGGGTAAAATTTGTCCACATTTGTTATATAGACATTTTCGAAACATCTTATTAATAATAGGAGTGTTTCTCCCTTTATCAATAAAATATTGAAATGTATCAAGAAGATTGTTTATCTCCTTAATATCCATATATTCAATTAGGACATCATCCCAATCTCTGTATAATATAGATTTTAATAATAATTCTTCAGATTTTTCTTGAGTTGTTTTTTCAACTAAGAATTTTGAGAATTGGGTAAGAGCTTTTCTGAAACTAGCCCTTTGTTCCAAAATATGGTTTTTCCATATCTTGTTTATGAAATGGTAATATTCTGGGGGTAAGCCTGGATTATAAAAATCCTTTAGATTCGAGAATTCAGAGTTTTGTTGTTTTTTCAACAAAGCATTTGCATATTTGAGAATTTCAGAATCGGTAGGAGGCTTTTGAGAAAATTGAGAATAATCCACCTGTGTTGGTGAATGTGATCCAATTGGTTGGTTTACCAATGGATATGGTAAATAATATCCCTGGTTAGGATAAAATTGTACCTGTGTTGGTGCAGCCATAAATCCTTGTTTAGGAATTATTTTTGCAGGTGCAGCCATAAATCCTTGTTTAGGACTTATAGGTGATTTTCCCTTGTTGGGTTTTTTATGGATAGTTCTCCATCCATCATTTTCTTTTAGAGGTTGTTTACCTCTATCTATGAGGCCTGCTAAGAAAATCAGCAATCATATTATTAGTACCTTTTAGAAATTATTAAATCCTATTAATACCATATAAATATAATATAATATTTTAATTTCTATTAATGTTACTAGTAATAATTCTGTTGAAGTGTTTTCTTCATCAGAATTATTACTAGTAACATTAATATCTATATTAGAATTACTGCTTTCTATTTCTAATATATAATTTTCGCTTTCATTATTATTAATAATGTCATTATTACTATTATTATTATTATTATCATATTCTAACATATAATGATAATTATATTTTTCAAACAAATCTTTATTTTTTTCATAAAGTTCTTCTATTAATTTTAGATATTCAACTCTTTCAAGATTATCTTCCGTTTTAGAAAATTGGTTTTTCCAATGTTCTATTAAAGTTTTATAAGAGTCAAAATCATATTTTTCTTGTTTTTTATCTTTTCTCTTTTTTCTTTTGTTTTTTGTTTTTTATTATTATTATTATTAGTTGAAGATTCATCCGAAGACTCATCCTCATCTGACAAAACTAAAATAGTATTACTATTACCGTAATATAAAGGTCCTAAATTTAAGTCTGATTCTATATTACTATTACTAATAATCTGATCTAATTTATTATTTGCATCGGATAATAACTCTTTAGACTTGCTATTCAAATCTAAATTCGTTACTTCTCCCATATTATCTATTTTTTCTTCTACTTTACTAACCTTAGTATATAATCTATTAAAATATATAAACGTCATATCTATTAAACTATTGATACCTTTACTAAGAGCCGAAATATTATTTTCATTCTTAGAGTCTATATGCATAGTATGATTACAAGTTTTATCTTGATATAAACAATCCATTTTTTCCATTATTATTATCCATGGTACCTAAAACCTTCTGTGTCTTAACGTCCTCACAACGCCAACAACGTCCCACTCGGACTCAACGGCAACGAAGACTAACGACAGATATATGGGTTTTGAGATAATAACAGCGAAATAAACAGAATTGCAGATACAAAGATAGAAACTTACAATGATAACTACGATATGAGAACTCCAGAAATCGTTACTCCGGGGCTCCTCTGATACCAATTACCGGGGGGAGGGAGGGATATATGTGCACTAGCGGAAGGGTTTATATCGTAGAATAATATTTCACAAGAAGAAAATAGATAATTTACAAAAGAGAAAACTAAAGAAAACTGAAACTAAGTATTTTTCGAGATGCCTTTCTAGGCTTACAAGAATGCCTATTTATAATCAAAAATTCTAAACTAGAATCTAATTACAGTTGAAGTCTGAAATAATTAATCGGATAAGAATTAAAGAATAGACTCTAATTTAATTACAATTGGAATCTAAACAGTATCCTGATAAGGACACATTAATTGTCAGCTTCTTGGTGGCTTCCAAGTTGCTTCCGTCAATTGGTGGATGCTATGTTGGTTTTTCCACGTAGCTTCCTTGAACAGTGTGTTGATAAGGATGCTTTTGGGTTTTCCACGTAGCTTCTTTTTCTTGACAAAATTGTTGCCCTCTTGGTTGCTTCCAGGTGGCTTCCTTTTCTGGCAATACATGCTGCTTGCATCATTGCTTGCGTCATCTTTTATGTAGCATTGATGGTTGATTACCTCATTGCTTACATCAACTGGATGCTGACGGGTTGTCATCTTCCAAGTTGTCTTCATCCTTCTTGGATGTTTCTCAGATTCATTTCATCGATCTCGTCAAGGTGTAATGATTCTGGTGACGGTGCTGGTGAGTTCCAACGTTCCCATGTATCTCGAATCTCCGCTGCTAACGGATAATCTTCAATCTCCATTTCCGCTATTTGTATTAATAACGAAACGGCTTCTTCATTGCTTTCTTCCTGGTTTCTTCCAGTGCCATAAGCTAAAATTCTTCTTCCATCGGTCCAAAACATATAAGTGTCTTGGTGGAGAAGGTGACGAGCCATGCTCATGAGATCAATTCCAGCTTGGACTTGATATTTGTTGAAATTATTATAACATTCATCAATGATTTTTGACAAATGCTCTTGATTTTCTTTGACTACTGCCAGGGCTTTTCCTGAAAACATAGTATTTATATTCCAAATTTGATAAGGCTGATAAAATTTTTCTTCCTCAGCAATACCAATGAGACTGTTTATCTCAATATGGAAGTAATAGACAAAATCGTCTATGTTTACAAAATTTAATAGCCGGGATTTGACTCGCCGGAAAATCTTTTAATAAATCAAAAGAGAGATTTTGGACTGTTATTTCTTTAACAAATCCCCATTCAATACTGGTTATATCAAATGGCTCATGATTTAATCGAAATTTGATAGCAGGAGTTTTTTCTCCCATATCATTTGTAAAAATATATGCCTGTGAAAAATATTTCAAAAACGTTTTTAAAAATAGAGCTTGCTGTTTGCAAATGGCTCCTTTTATTTTCGAAAATATTTCTGAGGGTAAAATTTGTCTACATTTGTTATATAGACATTTTCGAAACATCTTATTAATAATAGGAGTGTTTCTCCCTTTATCAATAAAATATTGAAATGTATCAAGAAGATTGTTTATCTCCTTAATATCCATATATTCAATTAGGACATCATCCCAATCTCTGTATAATATAGATTTTAATAATAATTCTTCAGATTTTTCTTGAGTTGTTTTTTCAACTAAGAATTCTGAGAATTGGGTAAGAGCTTTTCTGAAACTAGCCCTTTGTTCCAAAATATGGTTTTTCCATATCTTGTTTATGAAATGGTAATATTCTGGGGGTAAGCCTGGATTATAAAAATCCTTTAGATTCGAGAATTCAGAGTTTTGTTGTTTTTTCAACAAAGCATCTGCATATTTGAGAATTTCAGAATCGGTAGGAGGCTTTTGAGAAAATTGAGAATAATCCACCTGTGTTGGTGAATGTGATCCAATTGGTTGGTTTACCAATGGATATGGTAAATAATATCCCTGGTTAGGATAAAATTGTACCTGTGTTGGTGCAGCCATAAATCCTTGTTTAGGAATTATTTTTGCAGGTGCAGCCATAAATCCTTGTTTAGGACTTATAGGTGATTTTCCCTTGTTGGGTTTTTTATGGATAGTTCTCCATCCATCATTTTCTTTTAGAGGTTGTTTACCTCTATCTATGAGGCCTGCTAAGAAAATCAGCAATCATATTATTAGTACCTTTTATGTATATAACTTCAAAATTGAATTGGCATAATTCATTATACCATCTAATCCTTCTAGGTACTGTTTCTAAACTTTTGTTAGTAAGAAACTGTTTAACAGCTTGATTATCAGTTTTAATAATAAAATTTTCTGGTGCTAAATATATTAGGAATTTTTTTATTCCTTTTTTTATTGCTAATAGTTCTTTTTCATAAATAGCATAATTAATTTCGTTTGGTTTAAACTTTCCAGAACTATATCCACAAATTAATTCTTCATTAGCTATTGTATTGGCTTTTAATACACATCCCCAATTTCTTTCTGAGGCATCTGTTTCTAGAATTAATTTATCACATTGTTTAGGTAAATAGACTTTTGGAATATAATTTATTTCAGACTTTATTTGTTTTATAATGTCTGAATCTTTGTTAGACCACTCAAAAGGTTTGTCCTTTTTGAGTTTTTCATATAACTCATCTAGTTTTTTAGACAAATTAGGGAAGAAATTTCTGCCATAATTAGCAATTCCTAGAAATTGTTGAAGTTGTTTTTTATCAACAATTTTTTCAGGGAATTCTTTTATTTTAACAATAATATGATCTTGGAGTTTAAGACCATCAGATGATAATATTAATCCTAAGAATTCTATTTCAGTTTTTTCTAATTCTATTTTCTTAGGGCTTAATATAAACACTTTATTATTAAAATATAATATATATAATATATATCTAAAGTTAACAGCTCTGATAATAGATATGACGTCAATATATTTTAATAGATTATATACTAAGGTTAGTAAAGTAGAAGAAAAAGTAGATAATATGGGAGAAGTAACAAATTTGGATTTGAATAGCAAGTCTAAAGAGTTATTATCCGATGTAAATAATAAATTAGATCAGATTATTAGTAATAGTAATATAGAATCAGACTTAAATTTAGGACCTTTATATTACGGTAATAGTAATACTATTTTAGTATTGTCAGATGAGGATGAGTCTTCGGATGAATCTTCAACTAATAATAATTATAAAAAACAAAAAACAAAAGAAAAAAGAGAAAAAGATAAAAAAACAAGAAAAATATGATTTTGACTCTTATAAAACTTTAATAGAACATTGGAAAAACCAATTTTCTAAAACGGAAGATAATCTTGAAAGAGTTGAATATCTAAATTAATAGAAGAACTTTCTGAAAAACATAAAGATTTGTTTGAAAAATATAATTATCATTATATGTTAGAATATGATGATAATAATAATAATAGTAATAATGACATTATTAATAATAATGAAAGCGAAAATTATATATTAGAAATAGAAAGTAGTAATTCTAATATAGATATTAATGTTACTAGTAATAATTCTGATGAAGAAAATACTTCAACAGAAGAGAATATAGCAATTCCTGAAGATCCTATGGAAACTGAACCACCAGATCCATATGATTTTGTAATACCAAAACCTTGGGAAATTGATAAACAGGATCCTTATGGTAAATTCAAACCAAAGAAATATTGGGAAAATAAATATCTAATTGAACTAAAACCAGTTCATTTAGAAAAACCAATAATTCAACAAATGAAAATTGGAAAAAAGGATATTATTACCTTTTCACATTTCCAATCAAGGAAATATTATACTTATATAGAAAATATAAATTTCAATAAATACATTGAAATTATATTACATGATAAAGATTATAAAAAATATTTTTTAATGCATTATTAGATACAGGAGCTACAACCAGTAGTTGCAAAAGAAATGTTATTCCAGAAGAATATTGGATACCTGTAAAAAAGATAATAAATATTAATGGAATAAATGGTAGCAAAACTACTATTTATTATAAAGCAAAAAATATACCAATCTACATAAACAATGTTAGATTTATAATTCCAAAATTATTATGTCTTCCTGATATGTATGGAGATATACTATTAGGAAATAATTTTCTTAATCAATATTTACCTTTTGTTGTGAAAAAGAAATCGGTTATATTATATATAGATAACAATTCTATAGAAATACCATTGGTAGATAATTATAAAATTATCTTTACTAATGTTTGCTGATTTTCTTAGCAGGCCTCATAGATAGAGGTAAACAACCTCTAAAAGAAAATGATGGATGGAGAACTATCCATAAAAAACCCAACAAGGGAAAATCACCTATAAGTCCTAAACAAGGATTTATGGCTGCACCTGCAAAAATAATTCCTAAACAAGGATTTATGGCTGCACCAACACAGGTACAATTTTATCCTAACCAGGGATATTATTTACCATATCCATTGGTAAACCAACCAATTGGATCACATTCACCAACACAGGTGGATTATTCTCAATTTTCTCAAAAGCCTCCTACCGATTCTGAAATTCTCAAATATGCAGATGCTTTGTTGAAAAAACAACAAAACTCTGAATTCTCGAATCTAAAGGATTTTTATAATCTAGGCTTACCCCCAGAATATTACCATTTCATAAACAAGATATGGAAAAACTATATTTTGGAACAAAGGGCTAGTTTCAGAAAAGCTCTTACCCAATTCTCAGAATTCTTAGTTGAAAAAACAACTCAAGAAAAATCTGAAGAATTATTATTAAAATCTATATTATACAGAGATTGGGATGATGTCCTAATTGAATATATGGATATTAAGGAGATAAACAATCTTCTTGATACATTTCAATATTTTATTGATAAAGGGAGAAACACTCCTATTATTAATAAGATGTTTCGAAAATGTCTATATAACAAATGTAGACAAATTTTACCCTCAGAAATATTTTCGAAAACAAAAGGAGCCATTTGCAAACAGCAAGCTCTATTTTTAAAAACGTTTTCGAAATATTTTTCACAGGCATATATTTTTATAAATGATATGGGAGAAAAAACTCCTGCTATCAAATTTCGATTAAATCATGAGCCATTTGATATAACCAGTATTGAATGGGGATTTGTTAAAGAAATAACAGTCCAAAATCTCTCTTTTGATTTATTAAAAGATTTTCCGGCGATAGTCAAATCCCGGCTATCAAATTTTGTAAACATAGACGATTTTGTCTATTACTTCCATATTGAGATAAACAGTCTCATTGGTATTGCTGAGGAAGAAAAATTTTATCAGCCTTATCAAATTTGGAATATAAATACTATGTTTTCGGGAAAAGCCCTGGCAGTAGTCAAAGAAAATCAAGAGCATTTGTCAAAAATCATTGATGAATGTTATAATAATTTCAACAAATATCAAGTCCAAGCTGGAATTGATCTCATGAGCATGGCTCGTCACCTTCTCCACCAAGACACTTATATGTTTTGGACCGATGGAAGAAGAATTTTAGCTTATGGCACTGGAAGAAACCAGGAAGAAAGCAATGAAGAAGCCGTTTCGTTATTAAAACAAATAGCGGAAATGGAGATCGAAGATTATCCGTTAGCAGCGGAGATCCGAGATACATGGGAACGTTGGAACTCACCAGCACCGTCACCAGAATACTCTTGAAAGACCATTGGAAAAACCAATTTTCTAAAACGGAAGATAATCTTGAAAGAGTTGAATATCTAAAGTTAATAGAAGAACTTTATGAAAAACATAAAGATTTGTTTGAAAAATATAATTATCATTATATGTTAGAATATGATGATACTACTGATACTAATAATAGTAGTAAAGAAGATAATAATAATAGTGATAATAGTGATAATTGTAATTCTAATAATTTAGAAATAGATATTAATGTTACGAGTTGTAATTCTGATGAAGAAAACACTTCAACAGAAGAAAATACAGATTAAAAGCTTTATTGGCAAAAGCTCCTGTGTTAGTTCAGCCAAAATCGGGTAAAGAATTTATAGTTTACAATGATGCGTCAATGAATGGTTTAGGCTGTGTTTTGATGTAAGAAGGTAAAGTAGTAGCCTATGCTTCAAGACAGTTAAATCCACATGAAAGGAACTACCCGACACATGACCTTGAATTAGCAGCCATAGTGTTTGCATTGAAAATCTGGCGGCATTATTTATTTGGTGAAAATTGTCACATATTCGCTGATCATAAAAGTCTGAAATATTTGATGTCACAGAAAGATTTGAATTTGAGACAGCGCAGATGGCTTGAGTTATTGAAAGATTATGACCTTTTTATTGACTATCATCTAGGAAAAGCCAATGTGGTTGCTGATGCTCTGAGCAGAAAACCCTTGTTTTCCTTGTGAGCTATGAATACTCGATTGTCATTATCTGATGATGGTTCAATTATCTATAGACATCCATTGTATTAGACAGAACTCAGTTAGAAAAAGTTACACAGATCTGACTTAGTCCGAGAAACTGAGGAAAAAGTGAAAGTAATTTGAGATAGTTTGAAAGCAGCCTCTGATTGTCAAAAGTGCTATACTGATATTAAACGAAAAGAAATAGAATTTCAAGTTAGCGACAAGGTATTCTTGAAAATATCACCTTGGAAGACAACTCTCCGGTTCGGTTGCAAAGGAAAACTGAGTCCATGGTTCATTGGATCATATGAGATTATAGAAAGAATTGGACCGGTTGCATATCGGTTAGCTTTACCACTAGAACTTGATCGGGTTCATAATGTTTTTCATGTATCTATGCTACGACGGTACCGATCCAATCCTTTACATGTTATCTCTCCGACGGAGGTAGAGATTTTGCCTGATATGACATACAGTGAAGAACTAATCAAAATATTAGCTCAAGAAACAAAAGAGTTAATAAATAGAAAGGTAGCGTTAGTAAAAGTTCTTTGGCAACGTCATGGTATAGAGGAGGCTACTTGGGAACCGGAGGATACTATAAGGAAGCAATATCTGAATCTCTTTACTGGTAAGATTTTTGAGGATGAAAATCATTAAGGGGGGAGTTGTAACAACCCATTTTTCAGTGAAATTGGAATAGTGATTTTGGGACCACAAATCTGATCCGAAAATAATTTTTTTATTTTATTATATGGTCTGTATTATGATAGATGTGTCGTGTGAAAATTTTGATACGAAAATTTTATCGATTAAATGTTTAATTACGGAAGGACTAAATCGTATAAAATACGAAAGTTGAATTCTAATAGCTATAAGGATTAAGTAGCTATGGAATTCAAAACTAGAGGTCCTTATATGGTAATTAGACCATTAAAGAAAAGTATGTAGACTTTTGGTGACTCATCCATGGAAAAATTAGAAAAGGGCAATGACTAAATTGGAAATGAAAATAATTAATTAATTAAAAAGATGATAAAAGATATCATCTTATTATTTTGTCATCTTCAACCCCAAAATTATATAGAAACCCTAGGAGAGAGAGAAGAAACTTTCAAGGCTTAATTGGGTAAGTTTCCTTGTCCTATTTTTAGTAATTTTGATATTTTTTGAAACCGGGATAGTCTAATCTATCTATTTTGGGGATTAATTTGAAACGTTATCAAGGTATGAAATTTGGGTCATGGATGAATATGCTGAAAATTAGAAATTTATGGTAGAAAATGAAAGGTTATAGATAGATAAACAACTTAGTGATTTTTGATAAAACCATGATTTAGGGACTAAAATGTAAAGTTGTGAAATTTGATGAAAAATTCTAAACTTTTATGAATGCATGTGTTATAAATTTTGTAATGGGATTTTGGTTAGGCTTGTAAAAGGGAGTAAATTGCACAAGTTTCATTTTTCGAGCCTAGGGACGAAATTGGAATTTATGGAAAAGTTAGGGGCAAAATGGTAATTTTGCCTAGAACGTAAATTAAGTCCAAATGAATATGAAATATGAGAAATCGGTGATTTAAGCTATTTATATAGATCCAGACAACACAAATTCGAGGTTAGACCGAGGAAAAGAAAAGGTTTCAGATTAGTAGTTTATATATGCGAACAAGTGTTGAGGTAAGTTCGTGTATCTTAATCGAGCATGTAATTATGTTAATTGAATGTTGTGTATGTATGTAATGTGAGTTATATTGATATGCATTGCTTGAATGCTATAATGAAAAATTTAATACATGCTTGAAAATGGTGAAAAAGGGGTTATGTCCCAATTGAATACTAAATTCTGATGAACATATGTGATTTCCCGAAATGGATGAGGTCCTGCATTTGTTGCTGACGGGATTAAGCTCCGACGAGTAATCCTAGTGACGTCATTCTAGAAAGGATTTAGCCTAGACGGTTAATCCTGATATAATACCTCTCGAGTATACGTTAGGATTAGGATTTAGCCTGGACTGGTAACCCTAACCGAGCTCCTCTAAGCATACGTTATACTGGACTGGTAATCCTGTTATATGATATGTGGCTCGAGAGTGTGTTCCTTGGTTATGTGCCCTAATGGGTACCCTGGAATAAGAATTGACGGGTTATTGAATCGAGCACCTCGAGTATACTACTTGAGCATCCATCGAAATTTAAATGATTCAACGAACAAAACTCTTAACTTGGTATGAGAATTTTGAGATGAAATGATAATGACTTGAAAGAATATTGCTTGATGAGCTAATATATGTTTACTTGATTGATATAAAGATTTTGGTGACTAACATGTTTGACTGAATGCACGTGTTTAGGCGATTTTGCTAATGGATGGAAAACATGATATTGTATAATTAAGATTTAATAAACGGATTTGGTAAGTTTAGTTTCCGTTATATGAACTTACTAAGCGTGTAATGCTTACTCCGTTTTATTTTCTCCTATTTATAGTGCTTAGAGGCTTGCCAAGGTTGGAGATCATTGGAGCATCGTCACACTATCAACTCGTTATTTTGGGTATACTTAGTAGAATCCTTTTGGAATAATGGCATGTATAGGACAACTTGGCCAATAGTGGCTTGAAAAATGATGTTTTGTGACCTAGCCATTGGAATGGCTAGTGATGGCTTATTTTGGTATGATTAAGTAAGCTATTTTGATATATTCATATGTTAGGTACATATGATTAAATGATGTTAAAGCCTAAGTTAATCTAAGGTAAGTTTATAAACACATATGCATGTAATGGTATGCCGTGATGAATGATGGAATTTTCTTAAATTGAATGTTTGGAATGGTTGGATGGTACTTGGTATGTTTTAGTGCAGGTAAATGGTAAATTTGGGTGACAAATGAGGCTAGGAAATGGCTTTAATTTGTCCACACGGGCGTGTGTCTAGACCATGTGTGACACGCGGCCTGGTATACGGGCGTGTGGTTAGGCCGTGTGTCCCCTGCACCTTAATTTTGAGAAACAAAATGCTCAGAATTGAGCACATGGGCAAAGGCACGTGTGTGTGTCTCAACCGTGTGTACTACATGGCCTAGAACACATGCGTGTGTCTTGGCCATGTGAAACTTGTAGCTAATTTCGAAATGAATTAATTAACCACACGGCCTAGTACACGGGCATGTGGCATGGCCGTGTGCGTAAGTAGAGAGTTACACGGGGTCGAACACGGCCTCCAGCACGGGCGTGTCCTAAGGTCACACGGTTGTGTCCCTTGGACCACACGGGCGTCTAAGCCCTGCACCTTGGAAAATTTTTGAAAAAAATTATTAGAGTTCCTGATTAAGTCCCGACTTGATTCTAATGCTCGTATATAGCCTCGAGGGTCCAATTAAGGGACATTTTGAATGATCTCGATGATTGAATAGTGATTAACATGAAATGTCTGTAAATGTTTCAAAAATTTCTTCTAACGCTCCGTAACCCTATTCCGGCGGCGGATACGGGTTAGGGGTGTTACAATATGAGCATATCCATGAGAACTAAAACCTTGCCGGGGAGGTAGTTGTGTGAGGTATATCATCACTTACTCAAAAGGTAGAACAGTTCAAGGATATTGCGTCTACTGGTCTGCTAGTAAAGTAAATATATTTTCGCAAGGGAAGGTTCAAGGGTGGATGCCTACCTATCCTATACAACTACCGATTGTAGATTCTATCACCACATCAAGTCAATGTTTTCCGTTAAAACGATCAATTTTCATTCATGTGGGGGATTGTTGGAAAAATTGTAATATTTTGGAAACTTGGAGGTAGATTCTCGATTGGTAAAGGTCGAGAGTTCAATAAAAAATTATGATTTTATGTTCTACTCCATGAGACCTTTACAACTGTATATCATATGCTCAAAATTGTTGAGTGATGAATGAGAAATTAATGCTTAAAGTAAGCTACTTGTGAATATTTGTTTAGGAAAAGACAAGCTTAGATCCCATATTGGTTAAATACCAAGTGTGAGATGTGTATACCTTGAAACCTTGCCTTACGCGTAGGGGGTTTAGATCCAATCCCATCGAGGTTGGGGCGCACCCGTACGACATGCGCGACGCGAAATGTCAGGCCCAGTCGGGCCCAAAATGGGCCTGCGGATATTTTAGCCCAACACGAAATTTATTTTTTCTCAACAAATATACAAAATCTTATTTAAAAGGACGTATATCCTAATTTTATTTGATTCCAATCAATTTGATTTGATTTTAATAAAGTATATTTAATTTCTCCTTTAATGCATATTTTGTATCCTTATTCATGGATATTTCCAAAATTCATCCGTATTGAATGCCTATAAAAGCCTAAGAATTCTTCAGAATTTTTTGGACAATCACGCTCTCTTACACTGTGTTTATTTTGCTCTCCGAAATCCTTCTCCTTTCCTCTCCATATTTTCCACCAGTTTGATGATAGAAAAAGGCAACGTTTGTTTGTTGATCACTGCAGAGGTGCTACTACTTCGATCATCTTGTTGTTGTATCATGGGAGACAGTCGACCAACATTTCTCCAAGTACCATAGGTGTTACACCCCAAACTCAGCCTAGAAGTTAGGCCCGAATCTGGCTTGTCACATCAAAGGCATAATTCAAACGATTTTGTTAATTAAAAATTTTAGGCCCGAAAGCCCTTTCATCCTTGAGTCTTGTTAAGTAATAATAAAAACCCATTTTTTTTTATAGTTTGAAGTACTTCAGAAACCAAG
Organism: Gossypium australe; assembly: GCA_005393395.2. Classification (NCBI taxonomy): domain Eukaryota; kingdom Viridiplantae; phylum Streptophyta; class Magnoliopsida; order Malvales; family Malvaceae; genus Gossypium; species Gossypium australe. The sequence goes on from CM016616.1 coordinate 118,551,651, forward strand.
TCTAAACATACAAAATTTACTTAAGCTTAATATTTAAGTAACCAGTTGAAAACAACAACCCAAAATCTAAAGTCAAATCGAAGTATAAGGCCTTATTACATTGAACTAAAATAAAGCAATTAAAAATCATGTTTGTTTTTTTTTATTGAAACAAAAACCAAAAAATAAAATTTAAACATCTCATAGTGTGGCCATCTCCGAGTCCCCTCCCACGTCGAGTCGTCTATTGAGTCTCCTGAAACATTAAATAAAGGGTGTGAGTTTCGAAACTCAGTGTGTACAACCCTTGACAATCAAATCAACATACAAATATTCACATTGGGACTAAGCCCTATCAAAATCGGTGGTCTTGGCCTTAGCCTACAATGACCTCATCTCTTATCATATCATATCATATCATATCATATCATATCATATCATATCATATCATATGCAAAACAAGGTAATGCAAAACCCTCCCCAAAAATCCATCTGCTACACACACCATTTCCCTTCCAACCCTACACACCTGTGGGGATTTCTAAATCGACCCACCCATCCTCTACACACCAAAGGTAGCACTCACAGCAGCACTACTCAACGTTGCAGCAAAGCTGCTAATCATATAATGGGCTTAAAGCGACCGGTGGATCCATGCTCGTCAAGCGACTATGCGATCCTCAAATCTTCCTCCGTACCATAATTCCCACCCATATGCATCCTAATCAGAATATCATACGAATGCAACATGCACATGAGTAACATCCACAAAACTCATACTCATCACATAGGGGTATTTTTGTCATTTCACAACCCAAGGGTATTTTCGTAAATCTACTCTACAGGGGTATTTAGGTAATTTTACAAAATAGAGGTACTTCAGGAATTTTGTAAATTAGGGATGTTTTGGTAATTCTGCAAACTAAGGGTATTTTGGTTATTTCCAAATCAAGGGCATTTTAGTAGTTCTACAAATCTAAGGGTATTTTGGTAATTTACAAATCTGGGGTGTTTTGGTCCCTCTCGGGTTTTAGTTATGAACTTTGGCCCATTAACAAGCCCTTACAGTTAAAGTGAACAGACACTATGCACCAGGTAGGATTCCAGAGAAGAGGAGGTGGGCCACTAGGACCGCTTAAGTACCAAGCTCTCCCTAGATCCAATCCTAGACATGCATATGTCCGTTGCCACACTCTAACCCAGCAACTTGTTCACAGACATGTTTAATTATTAGAAAGTCTTATGCGGTTTAAGAGTTGTTCAGTATTAAGCCTAAAGTCCATAAAACCCTAGCATACTAGTCTACGTCCCCATAAAGCCCATCAACCCATTTCACGTTCATCTAACCCATAATGGCCACAACACTTTTTTATGGCCCACTAGGCCCAAATCTCAGTCATATGGCCCATTAGGCCCAAAACAATCTAGATCATGTAGCATGCATGCCTAACCCAATTCATATAATCAAATTAATCCATTTCATCAAACTAGGTCTATGGCCCACCGGGCCCATTTAGCCACTTTTGGCCTTTCGGCTTTCCGGCGTTGCCTGTATGTGTGTGTAGTGTTTGTGCACACCTGGTAAGCTCGCATGCTGCAAACCCCTTAATCACAAACCTACAATCGACGTCACTAGTGATTAACCAAGGCTTAACGCATACTTATCAAAAATCGAAACCTTACCGTACCCTTAAAGGGTGCCACAAGTTCTAGTAGCCCTTCCTTTGCTACTATTTGCAAATATTCTCTAGATCTGCACCCAAACGTATATCTTCAAAATTAAGTGACTCGTATTCCCCATAAGTCACCCCTGTAAGCCATATTACATTCGGCCATCCACTAAACCATAACTGAGTCAAGAACACTTACCACCTTGCTAACGATCCTTACCTACCACACTTGCGATTGTTGAGCCTTACCGTTGTTAATACAAAGTTAACAATAAGGAGAGGTTAGATAGCCATTCGGATTTTAACAAAACTCACTAAAAAGATCAACTAAGCACTTACCGAAATCCTCTTTTGATCCTGCAGCTTAAATTCGGCTTTTGAGATTAGTATGGTGACAGATGCAATTCGGCACCACTAGGGAGAGGAAGAGGAGAAGTGATCGGCTAGAACTAAAGGTGAACAAGAAAAGGGATTTAAGAAGAAAAGGTATGGGGAATTCGGCTAGAAAGGAAACTGAAATTTCGGCAAAGGGATGATGGGGTTTTTTTCCGGCAATTGGAATAATTCAGCTAAGGGGGAGAAAACAAAATTCCAAGAACCTTACAAAGGGATTCGACACCCTCCTCTTATAGCCAACAATCGAAATTCCCTTCCCCCAGAGTCCCATTCGGCACCAGCACTTCCACACTCCTCATCTTCTAACTTTTCTCTTTGGTAATCCCTCCATCTCATCCGAATTTTCCTCCTCTATCAGCTCACAAGACCAAGACAAACACTCCAATGAAAGAGTTCTAATTCCCCACAACTCTGGTCGTCTACTGTGCAAAATAACACTCCAAACTCGAACCTTGGACCTCTTCAGCTGACAACCATGCCACCTCATAGCTCCCAAGTGGCGCTACTTGCCACAGGACCACAAGCCTATTTGTGTCCTATTTTCTCCTTATCTACTTAAGAGGCCTAATGACTGAGACTAGGGTCCACTGAAACAAGAAAAATAATTTTTTTCCTATTGTCTCCCCTATCTCTAAGGCTGCAAATAATCCCGATAATACCTTAAAATTAATATTCTAAGTGCTACTCATACATACCGACCTCAGTGCACAGAAATTTAAAGTTTCGGGATTTTTGGGGCGTTACAACCTAATAGGCCCAAATCTACTAGGCCCAAATTCGAGGTGTTACAATAGGAGCAGCCGGATCTGTCTAAAAAAAACTGTATAAAACAGGCCTCAACATCTAGTAAAAATCTATTCTTTTATTCGATTTCTGGTTTTCATAATTTTTTTATTTAATTGGTTTTTCTTATCTGATATTTTAAATATAAATATTTATTTTATTTTATATAAATATTTTTTATATTTGTTCGCTAACGTGTTTTGTCCAACCTAACAAATGTGAAGAAAAGACATATAATATACCTATATACATTATAAATTTTTAATTCTACTTGAGGAATTAAAAATTTCATTGTTAATAAAATAATGATCTTAACAAAAAAGAGTTAATAATTACTATAAGACTTTGTCATGGATGAACTCCCCTTCAAAAAAAATAATACGAAGAGGAGTATACTGATTGCTATGTCGCGAAACAGGTCCTGGTGTGTCGCGACAATGACTCTGTAATGGAAATTAAATGCGAAGTAGGGGCATTTTGGTCTACACAATCAAACTTTAAGCTTGAGGACGTCAGCTAACCTAGGGTTAAGGACGATGGCTACCTAAAAGCTATAAATAGGCTCCTTTGACACATGTTATAGAAGTTTTTTCCTTTAGCCTAGATTCTCTCTGTAAAATTTAGTTTAGTTTTCTTTCAAGAGATCTGAATTGTGGAAGCATTCAAACTCTATGGATTTGTGCTTAATTTCAATATAATCAGGCTATTTCATTTACTTTATCTTATCGATTTAATTAGCATGCTTTCTCTTTATATCAATTTCATATTATCTATGAAAGCCATGAGGAACTAAGCCCTCTGTGGGGGTTAGCGAGTGGAGGTATGATCTATTAATTCTTTTGTAGGGTTACTCAATGGTACAGTTGTTTGAGAAAGGAAGAATGTGAAACAAACCCTGGGTTTGACAACCCTGGGAAGTTATCAAGGTGGGAATTAACCCAAAATTGGTATTACCCATTTGTGAAAACCTGCACCCCAAGCCTTTTTGGACTGTGAGGTTAGAAGATAAGTAATTCATGCTAACTCGTTATGTTAGTGGAAGATCGGAAGATGCGGCAAGGGTGGCGACTAGTTGATTGACGAGGAACCCGAAGCAATAGTTTATGGGGATTACCGAAGCAAGATAATCACCCATAATCAAGATTTGATTGACTCTACTATTTCTATCTCTTGATTTTTATTTATTTTATGTTATTTTATTTTATTATTCTAAAAACTTCAAAAACCTTTCTTTTATGTTCTTGTACTATAATTTATTTAAAGTACTAATTAGATCTTTTAGTGTTTAGGTTATAATTGATCTAGCGCTTGCCCCCATTGAGTACGATCCTCAGAGTACTCACCAACTTTGTTGTAAAACTATATTACAACTTGACCTGTATACTTGCGGATACCGCCTTGTCGTTATATATTTTATTGCAGTATTTACACTATGGACGTTAGTACGTCCGGAGGTAATTAGATATCACAGGAAATTTTATAACATTCAAATGGCCAAAATTATGGATGCATGGTTATGTCAATGCAATGTTTTTCAGAAAACATAATGCAGATTCTTCAGAAACCGTTCCTACCAACTCTGCTACACATCAAATAGAGTTACCCATAACTTGTCCATCCAAAACACACCAACAGATAATTGTGGAACAATGCCACCATAGTCATAGATAAACTGGCAGAACAGATATGGGTGGTTGAGCCACCATAATTGTAGTCAAACTGCTAGAACAAATATGTTGTTCAACAACTAGATAGTGCAGATGATTAAAGTGCAAGAACTTCCTCCTCACCATATCATCCCAACCCCATGCAATGTGACATGGCATGCAAATACAAAATCAAAACAGTAAGCATGTTGAACATGCAATCGTATATTTAACAGAAATTAGTAGGCATGAGATTTCATGCTTTGCAAAACAGATATGTCAGATTCCAATAATAACAAAACAATTTAATAAGAATAGCCACAATGTCACATGCCATGAGAATTGGAAAAAAAATAACTTATCATTAATCCGATATTCTTAGCTAAACAGAAAACATGCAAACAGAATTCTCAAATTTACAGGTTCGATACGGATCACGTACTCCTGACATGCTTGCAAATGTTACACATACAATATCAATATTACAGATATCATATATAAAAGTCATACATATCACATTACAGACTCTACAAAGAGGGTAACCTCAAAACATACATCAAACACGAACCTAACTAAATTTTTCAAAAATTGGGCTCACACACACTACATGGCACAGCATGTGTGGCTCACATGGCCTTCCATGCAACCTAACACACGACCATGTGGCCCACACGACCTGATGCACAACCGTGTGGCCCACACGGTCTAACACATGACCATGTGGCTCACACAGTCTAGCACACGGCCTGACACACAGGTGTGAGGCATCAACAGAATGCTTTTCGGCTTTGCCTCGTTCAATGCTTTTCGGGATTGAAGGTACGTACCTAGTCGTTTTTCAATTTCACCAAAACAATAGCAACAAACTCTGAACAAACATCATCCACAACAGTCAATCATAAAAAAATACACTAAAGACGAATTAAATATTCGACCTGAACTCAATTAACGAATTGACCAAATATAAAAGAGCAGCAGGCTCTTGCCAAAATTCTCCACCAGGCCCTAACTGAGATATTCAACTACTTACCCAAAGAATAAACAGTTCTTAGATCCTTAATTTTCTAGAGAAGCAATCATTTCTCGCACTTCGCGTAATCAACACCGAATCAACAATCAGTACACAACTAATCGACCAACCCACACATTTTCCTACCTCCCTTTTAGAGACTAAAATAAAAACAATAACGATCATACAAATAACCCCAAAAAATAAAAATAAAACACTTACATATTAACATAAACACAATGCTGAATCACCTAAATTTCACTCGGCTTAAAACAAACAAGAAGCACCCGACAACGAATGATTACATGAAAGTAATGTTAATAACAGGGAAAGAATGTACAAGAAAAAAATGGCAAAAAAAAAAAAATTTACTGTAATGAAAAGAAAAAATGGAAAGCAAGAAGAAAAGGAAAAAAACAGACATGAGAAGAAAAGGAAAAATGGATGGCAGAAGTGGACTTTTTAGGAAAATATCTTTTTTTTTTTAAAAAAAAAAAACTACCAACTAAATCCTTTTAAATATCCAAATCAGATTTTCTCCAAGTTAAGTTTAATTGGAATTCTGACAACTTGCATGACATAGCAAGACAATAGCAAAAATAATTCCAATTTATGCACACATGATTCAAACACGGAACCCCTGGGTAGGCTAAAGCCTTATTATTGAACCATCAAGCTCATTCTTGTCAACAAACTGACAAGAACAAAATATACATATGTGTGAACAACCAAATAAATAGATAAAAAGAAAAAAATCAAGGGAAATGATTTGAACATAATACCTTAGGCATATAAACACAACACTTAACCACTAAACCAAACTATATCACTTTATACAATTCCTATAACCTTAATTCAAAATACGATATGAACCCTATTGATTCACTAACCCAAATTTTGGGATGTGACAACCCGTCTCTTAAAAAAACTAAAAAAAATTATAATTTAATCCTTATACTTTTGAATTTCTTTCAATTTAATCTAAAAATGATTTTTAACATTCTATCATATAATCTAATATGTTTCTATGCAAAACAATCAATAATAATTTATTTTCAAAATATTGGAATATTATAGCTTGAATAAGTGTACAATCAAAAATTATAAAAATCACAAAATCTTAGTCAAAAGAAAATGGTGCCATTTAACGATATTCGGACTTTCACGAACTATGAATTGTGGTTTGAGATTAAAAAAGAAAATGGTATGTAATACAAGAGTTATGAACTCCACAATACATTTGATTTCAACATCAGAGCTTTGATCACAAACAAAGCAGGAGATGCAACACCTCTACATCAAATATATATATATATTCGTAGCTCAAATTCAAAGTTTAAAAGCATATATATATATATATATATATATATGTTCCTAATATGGCAGAAGATAAGCTGCAGTATTGAGTTTCAATAATTGGAGCCGGATGTATATTGAAGTTTATCAGCGTAGTCGATGAGGGCATCAAGCTCGTCGTGGCTGACGCATCCATCTTTATTTGCATCAGCTCGTTTCAGTCCTTCCCAAGCTCTGTAACCAGGGATCACCGCTCCCAAATTCGGGAACGCTTTCTTTATCTCTTCCTTGGTCAGCAATCCATCGCCATCGCCATCACAATCCAGAAACAACTTCCGCAACTGCTGCTTGCTCCAGGCTTGGGGTTGAACTGGACATGATTTAATTGTCATCTTGTTTAGAATTTTGGGGTTTGGAGATGCCAATGTCAGTTTAACTATAAATATAGCGCCCAGGCCCAGGGTATATAGAGACAGAGACATAATCCAAATATCCTATATGGCAATAGGAAGTTGATTCTCAACACGTGCATGCGGATGCCATTGTAGTAATTAAGACATGTGGAATCTAATCATTAGCGTTTGTTGATATCTATCAGCTCCTACAAGAATCAATATATGGGAGTTTGAAAGGTTGGTCAATGCCATATTTCAAAGCATCATTAGTAAAAGAGCACAATATGCCCGTCGTTTGTAATTATTTATTTTCGTAATGATTAATGGAAAATCTGCATTATTAAGTGCATTATAAAGAATTTGTATTTAGCTCTTCGGTTGATGTTTACAAAAAATATTTGTTAACCTGAAATCATTTGTCAAGTAATAACCTAAGTGTTGGATCGAACTCGAATTATGCAATGAACATGGATGAAAAATGAAAAATTGGATACAAATATTTATGTGGAAAAACTCATTTGAAAAGGATAAAAAATCATGAGCAAAAAAATTTTCACTAAAATAGAAGAAACCGAAAAGGGGAGTACAAGATAGAGAAACAAATAAACCCTGAACCCTAAATACATAGATTTTTCGAATTCCCACAAACTCTCTCATAATTTTTGTTGTTGTTATTCTTAATTACCTAGGTTTCTAAGAGGCTCGTCAAAAGCCTATTTTGATCTCTGTCGAATGCTTACCAAGTCCAAACAATGTCTGAACATGGAAATTGGAAGACTCTTCGTCATCATGTCTGATGGATTGTTCTTTGTGCCAATTTTGAGAATCTAAACATCTCCTTGAGTGATCACCTCTCGAACAAAGTGGTACCGGATATCTATATGCTTTCTTCTTTCGTGATGCTTATGATCTTTTCTGAGATGTATGAAACTTTGACTATTGCAATACACAAAAGTTTTATCATTTTTATCAGTCAGCTTCTCGAATAGACCTCTTAACCAAATGGCTTCTTTCACAGCTTCAGTGGTTGCCATGTACTCTGCTTCGGTAGTTGATAGAGCCACAATGGCATGAAGGGTGACTTTCCAACGAATAGCGTTATTTCCACAGGTGAACGAATAATCTATGAGAGATCATCTTTTGTCTAAGTCTCCAAGATAATCTAAATCTACATAGTCAACTAGACCTTTTGAATACCTTCCAAATTTCAAACAATTACTGGAAGTCCCTCTTAAATATCTTCGAATCCACTTAACAGCTTGCCAGTGTAATTTGTCAAGTTTGGCCATATATCTACATGCCACACTAACAACATGTGAAATATTTGGATGAGTAAAAACCATTACATTCATTAGGCTTCCAACTGCACTAGATGTAATAGCCTGACTTAGGGCCTAGTCGGAATAGTGGTGCGAGACCACAAATCCGAAGTAGAAATATAAATTTTTATGGTCTTTATAAGGCTTATGAGGTGGTTGCATGCTTATGTGAAAATTTCATGAAGAAATTTTATTAATTAGTGATTTAATTGTCCATTAGGACTAAATTGCAAAGAATGGAAAATATGAGAATTTAGAAGATTTAAGTATGAAATAGAATTATGAAAATTACTAGAGGTCCTTATTTAGCAATTAGACCATTATATTGGATGATGGACAAAAATGGACATGGGAAGGAAAAATCTGAAGAAAGGGTCAATAAGCGCATTTTTGTCATTTGGTTAATTAAAGAATTAAAAAGGGAAAATAAGGCTAAAATCTTGTCCATCTTCTTCCCATAGTGCTCAATTTTTCAAGGACTCCATAGCTAGGGTTTTGTTCATTTTCAAGCTCAAAGTAAGTGCATCCTAGCCCCGTTTTTAATGCTCTTCGTATTTTTGAGATCCTCGTAACTTGAATTAGCTATTTCTAGTTATATTTTGAGCTAGGGTTCATGTTCAAAAATTTACCCATGTATGACATGCATGTAATTTGATGTTTTATGGAAGATTATGAAAGTTTGATGTAGGATAAACATCTTTTTCTAAGTAAATTTCATGAAAAATGCATGAAATAACTACATTGAAAAAGTTATAAAAGTGGTCATATAAGAGGGAAAGAGTGGGAATTTGAGGTTGGTGTAGTTAAGAGAAAGATTCGGCTAGGCTTGAAATGCAAGAAAGTCGAATGAAAATCATTTTATGAGCCTATGGGAAAAAGTGTAATTATGTGAAAGATTAGGGGCAAAATTGTAATTTTGTCAAAATATGAATTATGAGTCGAATTAGTCAATGTGTGAATTTAACAAGTGAAATTGTTACTATAGATCAAGAAACGCAAAGCCCGGATCGAAATCGAGGCAAGAACAAAATCGAGGACTAAATCGAGCATTGATACACATTTTAGGATTCAAGGTAAGTTTGTATGAAGTTAAAGTTTCATAATGTTTCGATATTTGAAACTGTATAATATTATGATAATGTATGTCATTTCTATGAAATTTGAGTAAGGGAGCTTCGATGAAGAAATGGCGAGTATAAGTTAAGCTAAAGTCTCGGTTAAAATTCCGGAATAAGAACGATATCTATGTATTCACAAGAGATAAGGAAGGTCCTGTATAAGACCATGTCTGGGACATGGCTTCAACACCAAAGAAAGATCTCGTATAAGACCATATCTGGGATATGGCATTGACATCCATGTACGATCTCATATAAGACCATGTCTGGGACATGGCATCGACATTGAGCTTTGAGATCCCGTATAAGACCATATCCGGGATGTGGCATTAGCATCAAGAAGTGATCCCATGTAAGACCATATCTGGGATATGGTGTTGGTATCAATGTCTATGCAAGGCGAATTTGAATATTTTACGATAATCTAATTAGTTCATGGGAAAATGAGCTAAGTAAGTGGGATAGTATAGAACCAAAACTATTTATGTATGACCTTGAGGTCCATTCATGTTATGAATGATGAAGATTTGAATTTATGCTCATGTTAGTATATGTGATAAGTTATGTGATGAGTGATACAGGTACCATGAGAAAATACACGTTATGAACCCATAAAGTAACATGAGATGGGTAAGAATAAATAGGAGTAAGTATGGATGAAAATGTTAAGCATTTGAGACTTGTGTGGATGTTGTTTCAATGGATAGATGAATCTTATGAAAGCTGTAACATCCTGGAAAGGGCCTATGCATTTTTGGTTTAATTGTATGAAATGACATATCTTATGTGTTATGAATGTATTTTGAACATTTTTGGAAACCTGAAAATGTTTGGAAATGTTAAGTTTAAAAGAGGAAAGTGAACATTTTTGGAAACTTGGAAATGTAAGGAAATGTTAGGTTAAAGGAGGGAAACAAACGTTTTTGGAAACTTGGAAATGTAAGGAAATGACATAGAAAATGTTGAGTTTTAAGGTTTAAAAGAGGAAACTAAGGCAAGGTGGTCTTAAGAAAATTAATAGGCCTGGAGATACCACTTAAGGCCCAAGTAAGTGACGCCACAAGCTATGCAAGTGGGCCTGAGTTCGAGTCACTTAGGAAGCAAAATAAAATTTTTATTTTTGCTACAAGGAGCAGAGAGATGGACGGCAATAAGGCTTTATTCTCTTTAAATTTCGGCTAAATAGGAGATAAATAATAGGTTTATTTATCATTATTTTCAAGAGATAATTGTTGGATTAAATTCTTTTAATAAAGTGATAATTCAAGGGATAAAGCTATCAAAATAAGGGAGAGTGGTGGCCAAGTAAGGGACTCTAGCTAGTAATTTCGGCTACTAGAGGAAAAGAGGCCATTCATTCATTCACTCTTCCTTTGCTGAATTTCTTAAGCAAATTCTCCTTCCTCTCTGCCGAATTTCTTCTTGCTGTTGAGCATCCATCTTTTTCTTCTTTCCCTTTTAGCCTCCTAGCCGATTCCTTCTAAGCCTAATATTCCTCTCTTCTTTTATCTTTGAAACCGAATGCATAGGGGGCTCATAGCCGATTGTTCATCAAGTCTCTAAGCCGAATCTCTGAAGTGGTGTTAGGAGGGATCTGTCGAATTCAATATTAAGGGTAAGAATTTTATGGTCATCAATTTATTCTCTTCTTTAAGCCGCAATATAGGAACTAATATCATTATTATTTTGTGGCCGAAATTATAAGGAGTGTTTCGGGATTCTACAACTGTCGACTCCAAGAAAGGATACTTTTCGGGATTTGAGAATTTCAAGGTAAGTGTACTCACATATTCGGCCAAGGCCCTATCTTAAGTATTTAGATCTATTTGTTTTAACCGAAAACTAACCGATTCAAGGGATCTAGTGATTAGCCGATTTCAGAGGAGAAGAATACAAGTTTCCGGGATTTGTTGGTGTCCCAATCGGCAACAAGGTAGGTTTTTAAGTATACAAATCCTACTAGGATTTGGTTTTATAGCCGAATAGGCTTTATGCTAATATATTAAGGTTAGCCGAATGTAGGAATTAAGATCTAAGGCATTAGATCAAAGCTTTTCGGGATTTAAGTGAACCGCTAAGCAAATCAGGTGTGTACCCTACCCTAAGTTTTGATATGTTCATGGCTATGTTTAAATTAAATGTATTATTAAGAATGTGAAAATATGGCTAAGTACCATGCTATGGTACAAAGTACTCAGGTACGTTTCCTACTCCCACTAGGATTATGAAATATGTTATATGTAACATGTGAATAAAGACAAGAATATGAAATTTGGCATGTTAATGCATACTATGTATGATATGGGGCATATGGGTTATTAAAAAGGGGAAGTGAATGTGGTGACCTAAGACCACGAGATCTGAATGTGGTGACCTAAGACCATGATATCTGAATGTGGTGACCTAAGACCACGAAAACTGAAAGTGGTGACCTAAGATCACGAAACTATAAGGGCGATGAGCACGTCGACTGCAGCGATTGCCTTCGATGGTGTGTAGCGGACGGAGGGTCGACTTAGTAGTCCCCACGGTGTGCAGGTTGGTACGGGGAAGTGTAGTGGATGGCTATCTAGGTTTGGGTTTGGGTTGCATCATTATTTTTACCTGTTATATGAATATGTATGTGATATGATAATGCATGCCTGACATGTTAATTCTTAGTGTTGGTTACACATTGAGTCTGTTTGACTCACCATGCTGTGGGACTATTTTCAGGTGACGATCAGTAATGGACCGGGTTCGGCAGAAGCTTAGGGATGGCCATGCACAGCAAGAAACTTACGATTTGGACTTTTATTTTATTTTAAGTATTTTAAATTTTAATTTTGGGGATAGTTGATGTAATAAGGCCATAGTTGAATTTCTTTATTTTTACTTTTATTTGTTATGACTGCGAACTATTATTAATTAATGGATTAAATAAACAAACCCTAAACGTTTTGTCACCTAAAGTAAAGGATTTTAGTGAAATAAACTTGTTTTCAATTCAAGCCCAACCCAATAATAATTTTTCTTTCAAAACACATAGTCTCTCCAAAGTAATAAATGAATTTTGAACCGGTTTCCTTCGAGGAACATACCAGATTCGGTCAAGGCTCGTGGGCCGGGTTTGGGGTGTTTCAATTTGGCATCAGAGCCCAGTTTTAAACTCTCGGCTTGGGGTTTAAGGCCCAAAACGTTTTCAAATCGAGCCCAAATAAGTTTTTGAAGATAAGCAGGGTTTTTCTGGCATGGCACCTAAGTCTCCGACCCGCAGTCCACCAGGTAAGTACCCCTAACCATCTGTGTGTATGTGATTATAATATGAAGGGTAGAAATGGAATGGAACGTAGAATAGTATGATAAGTACGTGAACCCTAGGACTAGTGTACCCCAACAAATACATAAGATTTAATACCTACTTAAACAAACCTATGGCTAAGTCACCGAGTTAGGGTGTGGCAACCCCTGTGCGCATGTCTAGGATTGGATCCGGAAGAGCCTGGTATTTAAGCAGTCCTAGTGACTCACCTCCTCTTCGCTGGAATCCTACCTGGTGCGTAGCTTTGGTTCACCCTGACCAAGAGGACTCGGTCATAGGCTAAACACAATGACTAAAACCCAAAAGGGAACTAGTTGTGTTTCTATAAAAACCCTAGTTTTAAAACTCTTAAAATCACCCTCTTAATTTGTTAAAACTATCTCTATAAAAAAAATTCCGAAAAATTTCTAATTTATGAAATTACAAAAATACCCCTAGTGGTAAAATTACAAAAATGCCCTTGGTTTATAAAATGTCTAACTACCCAACAGTTTTACCAAAATTTCATTCTTTTATAAATGTTCAAAACCCCTAATTTGCAAAATATCAAAATACCTTGATTTTTGGAAAATTACAAAATTGCCCCTAACTTACAAAATTACCAAAATGACCCTGATTTCCAAAATTTTTGCAACATTACCGTTTTGGAAAGTGCAATTCTCAAAAAGAACTCTCAAAGTTTTGCAAAATTTGGAAATACCCCGGAAATATTAAACTTTACAAATTTACCCTGGTTTATTACCAAAATACCCCCGAGATCCAAAATTACCGAAATACCCCCGAATTTCAAAATTTTCCAAAATACCCCAGGAATTTAAAAATTCCAAAATACATTTTGACAAAATCACCAAGGAACTTATTCTTTTGAAAAATTACGAAAATACCCCTGTAGGGCAAATTACGAAAATACCCCTGGGTAGTGAGAAAAAACAATAATGAAAACTACAACGTTTCTCTGAATGAACGAAAGTTCATAATTGATTGATGGATGTATGAATGAAAGGACTGTGTGCATGTATGAATACGAAAGAACCACTCCTAAAATTCTTTTCATAAAACTTCTTCGCGGGTAATAAGTGAAACAAGGACTAATTCATAAAACTTTTTAATCAGATCGCGACGATAGAAATGAGTTCTAGAGGACGTGGCCGTCGTGGACGCGGTAGAGGAAGAATTACTGTATCGGAACCCGTTAGATCGGGTCAAGGGTCTGATAATGAGGTACCACCGCCACCACCACCCCCAGCTGTTGGTGTTGAGCAGCAGGCTCAGACGGGGGATGATGCTGTGTCGCAGGCTGTGCTGCGAGTTTTGGAAATGGTGGCTGGCGTAGGTGGAAATATGGGAGCTTGGAAATCTGTACCCGAGCAACTCCGAGCCAATGGGGCTGAAATGTTTAGAGGTGTATCTGGTGTGGAACCCAGTACGGCTGAATATTGGTTGGAGGCAACTGAGCGAATTATGGATGAGCTCGATCTGACCCCTGAGGAGAAGTTGAAAGGAATGGTGGCACTGCTACGGGATGAAGCGTATCAATGGTGGTTAACTATTCGGGATGGTGCCACGGCTGAGGATCTGACCTGGGAGTATGTCAAGGAAGCGTATCAAAAGAAGTATGTTGGAACCAGGTATACTGATGAGCAAAGGAAAGCATTTCTGGGACTGGTTCAAGGGAACAAGTCCGTTGTGGAATATGAAGCTGAATTTCTGAGGTTGAGCCGGTATGCTCGAGGAGTAGTGGCAACTGAGCATGGGCGCTGTGTCCGTTTTGAGGACGGACTAAGAGATGATCTGAGATTGTTGATAGCACCGCATCAAGAGCGGGAGTTTTCTGCTTTAGTAGAAAAGGCCAAGGTAGCCGAGGGAATTAAGGATTCTACCAAGCAGACCATGGATCAGAATAGGCCAAAAAGAGGTTTTGGATCGTCTGGGAAGTTCCAAAAGAGGCCTAGAGTGGATGGGCCGCGAGGTCAGCAAGTTGGTACAGAAGGGCAGTATCGTCCTTGTGATCTGTGTGGAAAGAAGCACTTAGGAGAATGCTGGAAGAAGACGGGAGGATGTTTTAGGTGTGGGTCCAAAGACCTTATGATCAAGGATTTTCCTAAGAAACCAGATGAAAGTCGACCAGCAGCTCAGAATGTTAACCAGGCTGGTAGAGGGGGACAGCAGCCTCAACGAGGTCGTGGTTCGAATAACAGAGGTAATGGTGCTGGCAGAGGACGTGGAACACAGGGCAGAGGTGCTGCTAATGCTGAGGCAAGGTAACCGGGTTTGGTTTATGCAGTTCGCCGGAGGGAGGAAGGAGACGCGCCGGATGTTATAACCGGTACGTTCTTTATTTATGGCAAGCCCTATTTTGCTCTGATTGATGTGGGCTCGACCCATTCTTATGTTGCATGTAGTGTAGTGGAAACACTAGGCCTAGACTCTGAACTTTCTGATAGGCAGATGATTGTAGTATGCCCATTAGGTCAAACTGTAGTGGTGGATAAGATCTTTCGGAATGTACCCCTAGAGATTCAGGGAGTGAACTTTCGGGCTGACTTAATGGAACTACCCTTTGGGGAGTTTGAACTCATACTTGGAATGGACTGGCTAGTAGAGCACCGAGCCTTATTGGATTGTGCGGCTAAACGTATGGAACTAAGGACTCCGGAAGATGAAGTAGTAGTAATGATCGGAGAAAGAAGAAACTACCTGTCTAACGTAGTTTCGGCGTTGAAGGCTGAGAAAATGGTTAGGAAAGGGTGCAAGGCGTTCTTAGCCTTTGTAAGTGCGTTGGGTGGAAAGGAAGAAGGTGTCAGTAGAGTTAGAACTGTAAGGGATTTTGAAGATGTGTTTCTGGAGGAATTACCAGGAATACCCCCAGATAGGGAGGTGGAATTTGGAATAGACTTGCTGCCGGGAACAGCTCCTGTGTCAATTGCCCCGTATCATATGGCACCAAAGGAGTTGGTTGAGCTCAAGGCTCAAATCCAAGAATTGCTGGATCGTGGGTTCATTCAACCCAGTGTGTCTCCATGCGGAGCACCGGTCCTGTTTGTAAAGAAGAAGGACGGAACTATGCGGATGTGCATAGATTACCGTCAGTTGAATAAGCTGACCATTAAGAACAAGTATCCTTTGCCAAGGATCGATGACTTGTTCGATCAGCTAAAGGGGGTTGCGGTATTCTCGAAGATAGACTTGAGGTCGGGATATCATCAGTTGAAGGTGAAGGAGGCAGATATCCATAAGACAGCTTTTGGGACAAGATACGACCATTTTGAGTTTGTAGTGATGCCGTTTGGGTTGACGAACGCCCCAGCTTCGTTCATGGATATGATGAACCGGGTTTTTCAACCCTATTTGGATAGGTTCGTTGTCGTGTTTATCGATGACAACCTGGTGTATTCGAAGTCGGAGGAGGAGCATGATGAGCACCTACGGGTTGTGTTGGAAGTGTTAAGGGAGAAGAAGCTCTATGCCAAATTCAGCAAGTGTGAATTTTGGCTTAAGAAGGTGGCATTCTTAGGGCATGTGGTATCCGCAGAGGGAATAAGAGTGGATCCTAGGAAGATCAAAGCGGTGTTGGATTGGAAACCACCTAGGTCCGTGGCTGAGATCCGAAGTTTCTTAGGTTTGGCAGGCTATTACAGAAGGTTCGTGGAAGGGTTCTCGTCAATAGCCGCGCCTTTGACAAAGTTGCTAAGGAAGGAAGTACCCTTTGAATGGACTGATAAGCAACAGGAGAGCTTTGAAAAGCTTAAGAAAGTGTTAACGGAAGCTCCAGTGTTAATTCAGCCGGAGGCAGGGAAGGATTTTGTGGTATACTGTGACGCTTCTCACACGGGATTAGGCTGTGTGCTAATGCAAGAAGGAAAAGTAGTCGCTTATGCGTCTCGACAGTTAAGGCCGCATGAGGTTAACTACCCCTCTCATGACTTGGAATTGGCAGCAGTGATTTTCGCTCTTAAGGTTTGGAGGCACTACCTTTATGGAGAAAGGTCGATAATCTACACAGACCACAAAAGCCTTCAGTATCTGTTGACTCAAAAGGAGTTGAACTTGAGGCAGCGAAGGTGGGTGGAGTTATTGAAGGATTATGATTGCTCGATAGAGTACCACCCGGGTAAGGCGAATGTGGTAGCTGATGCCCTAAGTCGGAAGGTTGTGTCGGATCTAAGGGCTATGTTCGCACACTTGAGTTTGTATGATGATGGAAGCCTGTTGGCAGAGTTGCAAGTCAAGTCCACATGGCTCAATGAGGTGAAAGAGGGACAGTTGGCTGATAAGGACCTAAGTGCTAAGTTACAGCAAGTACAGAATAGAGAGTTAGAGGATTATGGCATTAATGTTGAAGGAGTATTGTGCTACAAAGGAAAAGTTTGTATGCCGAGGGACGAAGAGTTAAGACAAAGGATTCTTTGGGAGGCGCATAGTAGCCCTTATGCTATGCATCCGGAGGCATTAAGCTGTACAGAGATCTAAGGGAACAGTTTTGGTGGCCTGATCTTAAACGGGAAGTTACTGAATTCGTGGGAAAATGTCTGACGTGTCAGCAAGTTAAGGCTGAACACCAAGTTCCATTGGGATTACTTCAGCCAATTGAGATTCCGCAGTGGAAGTGGAAGAGAATTACCATGGACTTCGTTAGTGGGCTTCCTTTTACGCCTACTAAGAAGGACTCGGTATGGGTAATAGTGGACCATTTGACCAAGTCTGCGCACTTCATCCCAGTAAGAGTTGACTATTCTCTTCAGAAGTTGGCCAAATTATATGTAGCGGAAATTGTGAGGTTACATGGAGTACCGGTATCGATCATCTCCGATAGAGACCCAAGGTTTATGTCTCGGTTTTGGAGGGCACTTCATCAAGCTTTAGGCACTAAGTTGGACTTCACTACGGCTTTTCATCCAGAATCAGACGGGCAGTCTGAACGGGTTATACAAGTGTTGGAGGATATGTTGAGAGGCTGTGTGATGGACTTCCGAGGAAGTTGGGAAGACTATTTGCCTTTAGCAGAGTTCGCCTACAACAACTACTATCAAGCTAGCATTAGGATGGCACCATATGAAGCGTTGTATGGTCGGAAATGTCGAACTCCTACTTGTTGGACTGAGTTAGGAGAACGTTGAGTTTTGGGTCCAGAGTTAGTGGCAGAAACTGAAGAAAAGGTTGAGACAATTATGGCACGGTTAAAGGAAGCCTCTGATAGGCAGAAGTCGTACGCCGACCTTAAGCAGAAGGAAATAGTGTTTGAAGTGGGAGACCAAGTGTTTCTAAAAGTCTCGCCTTGGAAGAAGGTGATGAGGTTAGGTTCATAGGGCCTTATCGAGTACTGAAGCGAGTTGGACCAGTGGCCTACCAGTTAGAGTTGCCACCAGAGTTGCAGCAGATGCACGACGTATTCCATGTATCCATGCTACGTCGTTACCGATCGGATCCATCTCATGTGGTACCAGTTGAAGAAGTAGAGCTAAGGCCAGACTTATCCTACGAAGAAGAGCCGATTCAGATATTGGAACATGATGTGAAAGTATTACGGAGGAAGTCAGTTCCTCTAGTCAAAGTGTTATGGCGCAATCATGGATCGGAGGAAGCTTCGTGGGAACCAGAAGAGGCAATGTGACAGCAATACCCTCAATTATTTTAACCAAGAAATTTCGAGGACGAAATTATTTTAAGGGGGGTAGAACTGTAACGTCCTGGAAAGGGCCTATGCATTTTTGGTTTAATTGTATGAAATGACATATCTTATGTGTTATGAATGTATTTTGAACATTTTTGGAAACCTGAAAATGTATGGAAATGTTAAGTTTAAAAGAGGAAAGTGAACATTTCTGGAAACTTGGAAATGTAAGGAAATGTTAGGTTAAAGGAGGGAAACGAACGTTTTTGGAAACTTGGAAATGTAAGGAAATGACATAGAAAATGTTGAGTTTTAAGGTTTAAAAGAGGAAACTAAGGAAGGTGGTCTTAAGAAAATTAATAGAGGAAATTTGACACAAGAATCAACTTGTTAAAGTGGCCTGGAGATACCACTTAAGGCCCAGGTAAGTGACGCCACAAGCTATGCAAGTGGGCCTGAGTTCGAGTCACTTAGGAAGCAAAATAAAATTTTTATTTTTGCTACAAGGAGCAGAGAGATGGACGGCAATAAGGCTTTTAAGAGAGGAGTTTTATTCTCTTTAAATTTTGGCTAAATAGGAGATAAATAATAGATTTATTTATCATTATTTTCAAGAGATAATTGTTGGATTAAATTCTTTTAATAAAGTGATAATTCAAGGGATAAAGCTATCAAAATAAGGGAGAATGGTGGCCAAGTAAGGGACTCTAGCTAGTAATTTCGACTACTAGAGGAAAAGAGGCCATTCATTCATTCACTCTTCCTTTGCCGAATTTCTTAAGCAAATTCTCCTTCCTCTCTGCCGAATTTCTTCTTGTTGTTGAGCATCCATCTTTTTCTTCTTTCCCTTTTAGCCTCCTAGCCGATTCCTTCTAAGCCTAATATTCCTATCTTCTTTTATCTTTGAAACCGAATGCATAGGGGGCTCATAGCTGATTGTTCATCAAGTCTCTAAGCCGAATCTCTGAAGTGGTGTCAGGAGGGACCTGTTGAATTCAATATTAAGGGTAAGAATTTTATGGTCATCAATTTATTCTCTTCTTTAAGCCGCAATATAGGAACTAATATCATTATTATTTTGTGGCCGAAATTATAAGGAGTGTTTCGGGATTCTGCAACTGTCGACTCCAAGAAAGGATACTTTTCGGGATTTGAGAATTTCAAGGTAAGTGTACTCACATATTCAGCCAAGGCCCTATCTTAAGTACTTAGATCTATTTGTTTTAACCGAAAACTAACCGATTCAAGGGATCTAGTGATTAGCCGATTTCAGAGGAGAAGAATACAAGTTTCCGGGATTTGTTGGTGTCCCAATCAGCAACAAGGTAGGTTTTAAGTATACAAATCCTACTAGGATTTGGTTTTATAGCCGAATAGGCTTTATGCTAATATATTAAGGTTGGCCGAATGTAGGAATTAAGATCTAAGGCATTAGATCAAAGCTTTTCGGGATTTAAATGAACCGCTAAGCAAATCAGGTGTGTACCCTACCCTAAGTTCTGATATGTTCATGTCTATGTTTAAATTAAATGTATTATTAAGAATGTGAAAATATGGCTAAGTACCATGCTATGGTACAAAGTACTCAGGTACATTTCCTACTCCCACTAGGATTATGAAATATGTTATATGTAACATGTGAATAAAGACAAGAATATGAAATTTGGCATGTTAATGCATACTATGTATGATATGGGGCATATGGGTTATTAAAAAGGGGAAGTGAATGTGGTGACCTAAGACCACGAGATCTGAATGTGGTGACCTAAGACCACGATATCTGAATGTGGTGACCTAAGACCACGAAAACTGAAAGTGGTGACCTAAGACCACGAAACTATAAGGGCGATGAGCACGTCGACTGCAGCGACTGCCTTTGATGGTGTGTAGCGGACGGAGGGTCGACTTAGTAGTCCCCACGGTGTGCAGGTTGGTACGGAGAAGTGTAGCGGATGGCTACCTAGGTTTGGGTTTGGGTTGCATCATTGTTTTTACCTATTATATGGATATGTATGTGATATGATAATGCATGCCTGACATGTTAATTCTTAGTGTTGGTTACACAATGAGTCTGTTTGACTCACCTCGCTGTGGGACTATTTTCAGGTGACGATCAGTAACGGACCGGGTTCGGCAGAAGCTTAGGGATGGCCATGCACAGCAAGAAACTTACGATTTGGACTTTTATTTTATTTTAAGTATTTTAAATTTTAATTTTGGGGATAGTTGATGTAATAAGGCCATAGTTGAATTTCTTTATTTTTACTTTTATTTGTTATGACTGCGAACTATTATTAATTAATGGATTAAATAAACAAACCCTAAACGTTTTGTCACCTAAAGTAAAGGATTTTAGTGAAATAAACTTGTTTTCAATTCAAGCCCAACCCAATAATAATTTTTCTTTCAAAACACATAGTCTTTCCAAAGTAATAAATGAATTTTGAACCGGTTTCCTTCGAGGAACATACCAGATCCGGTCAAGGCTCGTGGGTCAGGTTTGGGGTGTTTCAAAAGCAATTATGTTGCTTTAGAATTTTGTGCAAACTTACTAAGCTATATGCTTACCCCTCTCTTTTCCCTTTCTCCTTGTAGTTTCATCAAGTTAGCTCGGGGATTGTAGAAAGTCGGAGCTCGAATCACATTATCAACCGTTCCTTCGATATAGTAAAGTTAATTCATTTTGAGTATGGCATGTATAGGAACTTGATCATTTTGTGTCATGTTATATTTGAAGGCCAAAGGGTTGGCTATTAATGTCTTTATACTCATTTTGTAAATGGCCATGATGAATTGGCCAATATTGTCAAGTTCATGTCTCAAATTTGATGCATATAATGAAATGAATGTTCATGCAAGATATTGAGTAAAATATGGATGAAATGAGTGGTAATATAAGGGTTCTTCTTAGTTTAATATTGTCATATTATATGCTTCTTGCGATGAATGAGTGAGTTTAAATTTCAGGGTGGCAAAGAGGCTTGGAAATAGCCCCTAATTGTCCACACAGATAGACACACGGGCGTGTGTCTAGGCCGTGTGTGACACACGGTCGACCCATATGGGTGTGTTGATAGGCCGTGTGTCCCATGTACTGTTTTACGAGAATTTGAATCGTCACACGGGCTAGCACACGGGTGTGTGCCCTGGCCGTGTGCTATTAAGAGTATGATGACGTCATAATCAGAGAGCTCTACGGGTAGAGGACACAGGCATGTCAAGGCCGTGTGAAGGACATGGGTTATAGACACGAGCGTGTACTCAGCCCTGTTGAGTAAGTCAGTGTCGACCACGGGTGTCGAACACGGGCATGTCTTAGGGGCACACGAACGTGTCCCTTGGACAACACGGGAGTGTGGCCTCTGTTTAGGCAAAAATTTTCAAAGAGTGTTAAAGTTCCCGATTGATCTACGGAACCCTCCAATTATATGTTTAAGGCTTCATAGGCCTATAATATGCACGTTATGAGTAAGAAAGACAAGTTTTAACTTGAAACGAAATTTTACAGCCCGATAATACAAGTTCGAGTAAATTTATGCACAGTAACGCCTTGTATCCTATTCTAGCGTTGGATACGGGTAATGGGTGTTACACTAGAATAGGGAATCGAGGACATATACCTTCTTTGTTTTTGATTTGTGGTGAATCTGAAGTCGAAAGTCTGAAGTGGGCAGCTGAGGGAGTGCTAACTGGTTTAGAATCTTGCATTCCGAACCGCTCAAGAACCTTTTCGATGTATTTTTGTTGTGACAGAAATAGCTTTTCAGAGTGTCAATCTCTTGAAATTTCTATCCCTAAAATTTTCTTGGCTGCACCAAGATTCGTCATCTCAAACTTAGAGTTAAGCATGGTTTTAAGTCGTTCAATTTCAGACAGATTCTTAGCTGCAATTAACATATCATCAACATAAAAATAAATAAATAAATAAATAAATGATTCATCATCTAAACATTGTAAATAAACATAACTATCATACTTACTTCGAACAAAACCAATACCTAACATGAAGGAATCGAACTTCTTGTACCGTTGCTGAGGAAACTGCTTCAGGCCATATAATGATTTTTGAATAAGACAAACATGATCTTCCTTGCCTTTGATCCTGAACCATTTGGGTTGCTGCATGTAAATGTCCTCTTCTAATCCCCAGGAAGTAATGCAGTTTTTATGTTACACCCCTAACCCGAGACCGTTGCCGGAATAAGGTCAAGAGGCATTACCGAACAATCGAATCATCTTACAACCTATTTACAACACAAAGTCAAACATCATCATAGTGCATCAAAACATAATCAAATAGTCCCTTATAGAGGTCTACAAGACCTTAAACACATGCAAGAAATGGATCGGGACTAAACTGGAACACATACAGAAATTCTCGGAAATTTAAAACCTTTCTCAGTTTCAGGGCTTACACGCCCGTGTGGGTAGGCTGTGTGCCTCCCACGGCTGCTAGACACACCCGTGTCTCCTCCCCGTGGTCGAATCTGACTTTGCTTCATGGCCACCCCGTGTACATTGGCCATGGTCGATCCTGTTGAAAAACCACACGGCTACTAGGCACGTCCGTGTGCCAAGGCCGTGTACTCTTATGCTAGCTACTGACTTTGTCCCACGGTCACTAGGCACGCCCGAGTGCCACAATCGTGTGGCAAAATAGGCCATTTGAAAGGACAAAATGCCACCCACATGGGTCAATCCTACAAGCACATTTGGTCATCTTTATACACACAATTTGGCAACCAATTCCATGACAATAATTGATACATCATCTCATGCAATTCCATTTCCAAACATGTCAACCTATAAGCTAACAAATACAACTTGAACACATTCATAAACTAAACATCATTCATTCTCAAATTCACTACATCATACTAACATTTTACCATCAAAAAGATTACCATTTGAAATCCATCTTTTTTACCCACATGCCATACCAAAATATGCATCATATATATCAAGCCATTCATGCTTAAAACCATCATATATCTAGCCATATCACATGTCTAATTACACATCTCTAATATGATTCAAATAACTAGCCTATACATGCCATATTTCAACTATATACATCTTTCCAAAAGTACCCAAAATAGGTTGCTGATAGTGTGATTGAGAAGCTGACAATCCCCAGATCCGAGCTAGCTTTACTGACACTGCAAAGCAGAGAAACAAATCACACAGTAAGCTTTCCAAAGCTTAGTAAGTTCGAAATACAACACAATTATTTCATCAATTCAAACCAATGTATATAATAACCATCACATAGATCCATTCTCTCACATTCATATCATATCATATCATCCATGACCAAAATCTCATTCTCCCATTCGTAGCTTATCTATAAACTTATCAACCACAAAGGTTTAATACATACCTTAGCTAAGACAAAGTTAATCAACTTTAAGGCTATTCAAAGCTCGATAGTACATGTCGATCGTCCTCTGATATTCGTTCAACTTAATCTCACACTTAGTGCTATATACATGACAGAAGCATAATCATCATCGCACACTTAGTACCTAATCATTCAACCGACTTATCCCGGTATCGCACACACAGTGCCAAATCAATTAGCCAAAGCTTTCGTAACATCGCACATACAGTGCCATTCATTCCGGTATCAAATTCATTTTTCGCACACTTAGTGCCATCCACTAAGTCTTGCACATAGCATCTCAATTTCATTATCATATACATACTCATCAATGGCACATTTCATAAACATCACCAGTTTACAAAATTACAACATGGGTTAGCTAGAGCATGAAGCAACGATCACAAAAATGTATAAATTATCAAAATCCGATTAAAAACTAACCTTGAATCAAGATCAAAATGTGCCGAACCCTTGAGTTCTTTTCCCTTTTCTTTTCTTGCTAATATTCAGCCAATGATGATAACTAAATGGCCATTTTCATGTTTTATTATAACATATTAAACATAATTATCACTTTACCAAACTAACCTTTTAATAAACATATAAGGAAAATATATATTAAGGCTAATATGTCATTTAGCCATCCACCATCTTTAATAATGGCTTAATTGCCTCTTAAGGCCATCCTATTAAGAAGACAACAACACTTAGGTACTTATAAATCAGCACATAGCGTTTACTCTTTACGCGATTAAGTCATTTCTCTTAATTCAGCACACAATCGATAAAATTATCACGCAGAATTTTCACACAGACTATGTCACATACTATTCACACAGAAAATAATATTAAATTATCATTCTGACCTCGAATTTGTGGTCTCAAAATCACTGTTCTGACTAGGGTCTAAACCGGGCTGTTACAACTCTCCCCCCTAAGGGATTTTCGTCCTCGAAAATCTTACCCGTGAATAGGTGTGGATATTGCTCTCTCATAATGTTCTCAGGCTCCCTCGTAGCCTCTTCAACTCCGTGTTTGTGCCATGATACTTTTACTAAGGAAATTCTTTTGTTTCTCAACTCTTTAATCTCTCGAGCCATAATTCGGATCGGTTCTTTACTATACGACAAGTCTGACTGAATCTCAATTTTAGTAGGAGCAATCACATGAGACAGGTCTGATCTGTACCGTCGAAGCATTGACATGTGAAACACATTATGAATCTTTTCTAACTCAGATGGCAATCTCAATCTATAAGCAACCGGCCCAACTCGTTCCATAATCTCATACGGTCCGATGAACCTCGGACTCAGCCTGCCCTTCCAGCCAAATCGAAGTATTTCTTCCAAGGAGATACTTTCAGAAACACTTCATCACCAATTTCGAATTCAATATCCTTTCGTCTCAAATTTGCATAAGACTTCTGACGATCTGAGGTTGCTTTCAAATTGTTACGAATTACTTTCACTTTCTGTTCAGTTTCTTTTATCAGATCAACCCCGTGAATCTTATTCTCACTTAGCTCAGTCCAATACAATGGAGTTCGACACTTTTGACCATATAGAGCCTCATATGGTTCCATTTTAATGCTAGATTGAAAACTGTTGTTATACGCAAACTCAATTAATGATAAATGCTTTTCCCACGTACTTTCAAATTCAAGTATGCAACATCCCAGCATGTCTTCGAGAATTTGAATAATTCGCTCAGATTGACCATCCGTTTGCGGATGAAAAGCAGTACTGAAATGCAATTTCGTGCCTAAATCATCTTGAAATTTCTTCCAAAATTGCGAAGTAATTCTCATATCTCTGTCAGACACTATAGATAACGGCACTCCATGCAATCTCACAATCTCATCGATATACAGTTCAGCTAACTTATCTAAAAAATAATCGGTTCTCACCGGAACAAAATGAGCTAATTTCGTCAATCTGTCCACTATCATCCAGATTGCATCTTTCTTACTCAGAGATAAGGGCAAACCCGACACAAAGTCCATCGTAATTCTCTCCCATTTCCACTCAGGAATCATAATCGGTTGTAACAAACTAGACGGAACATGATGTTCAGCCTTGACTTGCTGACAAACTAAGCATTTCGACACAAAGTCAGAAATGTCTCTTTTCATGCCATGCCACCAATAGAACTGTTTCAAATCATTATACATCTTCGTACTCCCCGGATGCATAGTTAAATGACTATTGTGAGCTTCATTCAAAATCATCAAAATCAACTTTGAATTTCTCGGAACACAAATTTGATCTCTAAACCTCAGACAATTATCACTATCTACTCGAAATTCTGATTTAGCATTTGATTCACACAGAATTCATTTAGCCATTATTTCAACATCACTTTTCTAGGCATCAAAAATCTGTTGTACAAACATCGGCTTAAATTTCAACTCAACTATAACTGCACTATCATCACACAGATCTATTTGAGTACTCATAGCTCGCAAAGCATATAACGATTTCCGATTCAAAGCATCAGCTACAACATTAGCTTTACCCGGGTGGTAATCTATCACAAGTTCGTAGTCTTTCAACAATTCTAACCATCTTCTCTGTCGCAGGCTCAAATCTTTCCGAGTCATCAAATACTTTAAACTCTTATGATCAGTACAAATATGACATTTCTCACCGAATAAGTAGTGACGCCAAATCTTCAATTCAAACACAATCCCAGCCAATTCAAGATCGTGCGTCGGATAATTCTTTTCATGCGGCTTTAACTGTCTGGAAGCATAAGCAATGACTTTCCCTTCTTGTACCAGCACACAGCCTAACCCACTCAATGAGGCATCACTGTAAACTATGAATTCTTTGCTTGATTCCGGTTGAACTAGTACTGGCGCCTCTGTCAACAACACTTTCAACTGCTTAAAACTCTGCTGGCACTTTTCTGACCACTCGAATCTAACATCTTTCTGTAACAACTTCGTCAACGGAGTCGCAATCATCGAGAAACCTTTCACAAACCGCCTATAATATCCTTCTAGTCCCAGAAAACTACAAACTTTAGTCACATTTCTTGGAGACTTCCATTCTAATATAGCAGAGATTTTACTCGGATCAACTCGTATCCTGGTAGCCGACACAATATGCGCTAGAAAACCAACTTCACGCAACCAAAATTCACATTTACTAAACATAGCATACAACTGTTTCTCACGCAGAGTCTGTAGCACAATTCTTAAATGCTCAGCATGCTGCGTCTCATCACACGAATAGATCAAAACATCATCAATGAACACCACTACAAAGCGATCCAAATACGGTCTGAATATTCGATTCATCAAATCCATAAACACTGCAGGAGTATTTGTTAGTCCAAAAGGCATCACTAAAAATTCGTAATGTCCGTACCTCGTTCTGAAAGCAGTTTTTGGCACATCGAATTCTTTAACTTTTAACTGATAGTAGCCTGATCTCAAATCTATCTTTGGAAACACTGTAGCTCCTCTCAACAGATCAAACAAATCACCAATACGAGGCAATGAATATTTGTTCTTTATCGTTACTTTGTCCAACTGTCGATAATCAATACACATCCTCATAGTTCCATCTTTCTTTTTCACAAATAACATAGGAGCTCCCAGGGTGAAAAACTCGGTCGCGCAAATCCTCTGTCAGTCAACTCCTGCAACTAAGACTTTAACTCTTTCAATTCTGTCGGTGCCATTCTATATGGAGCTATCAAAATGGGAGTGATCCCCGGTACTAACTCAATACCAAATTCAATTTCCCGAATCGGTGGTAATCCCGATAGCTCTTCAAGAAACACATCTGGAAACTCATAGACCACTGGCACATATTCAACTTTCTTTTCCGACACTTTTGTTTCAATTACATATGCTAAATAAGCTTTACAACCCTTTCTCACACAGTTCATAGCTTTCACTGCAGATACAACAGTTGGTAATCCTTTCATATCACTAGATTCAATTCGTACTGGCTCACCATCCTAACTTCTCAATTCAATACTCTTTCTTTTACAATTCACAATGGCATTATGCAGAGTAAGCCAATCCATACCCAGAATTATGTCAAACTCATCGAATGGTAACAACATCAAATTAGCTGGAAAACAAGCATCCCGAAACATCAATGGGCAACTCTTGCACACCTTATCCACCTGAACACACTTTTCTAAGGGGTTCAACACTCTAACCAAAAATTCAGTAGACTCAATAGGTAAAGTCTTATTCACTACTAGATTCACACACACATGGGAATGAGTTGATCCCGGATGTATCAATGCAATGACATCAATATCAAATAAAGTGAAAGTACCGGTGATAACATCTGGAGATGATGCTTCCTCTCGTGCACCTATAGCATAGGCTCGGGCAGGTGCTCTCGCTTCTAACCTCACAACTGTTTCAGTTGTCTCTCTCTGACTTTTACTCACATTTTTGGTGTTTCTGGGTGGTCTACCCCTAGCTGTCACATTACTCGGTCTTTCATTCTGAATATTTTCTTCTTCAACCATCTTTGGGCAATCTTGAATAAAATGATCTCGAGATCCACATTCATAACATGTTCTATTATTATACTTGCCCCAGCACTCTCCCACATGTCGTCTCCCACATTGTCTACACTCAGGCTTGTTACTCTTAACACTGCCAACACTTGATTCATTCGGAGCTTGAATTCGTGGACCAGTATTTTGTCTCGAACGATCTCTACTTGGATGTCCAAATGAAGCATTTGAACGATTGCTTGCATCTCTGTATCTCTTCGTTGAAGGTTGAGAAAATTCATTCATCGATCTCTTTCTTTCATCTCGAGCCTCAGAATTAGCTTTCTTCTTTTCTTTACTGAGCTCCTCAGCTTTACATGCTCTTTCAACTAACACAACAAATTCATTTATATCAAGTATCCCAACCAACAACTTAATCTTCATTCAATCCCTCTATGAAACATTTGCACATAGTAGCTTCGATCGAAACACATTCTCTAGCGTATTAACTCAATCTTACAAATTCCCGCTCGTACTCAGTAACAGACAAGCGGTAATGTTTCAACTTTAAAAACTATTTACGTTTCTAATCAATGAAGCATTGACTGATATACTTCTTTCTGAACTCAGCTTGAAAGAAGTCCCAGGTGATTCTCTCTTTCGGAACCACTGATATCAAGGTTTTCCACCAGTTATACGTAGTATCCCTCAACAACGAAACAACACATTTTATACATTCATCAGGTCTCAGCAACATCTCATCAAATACTTGAAGTGTATTCTTGAGCCAAAACTCGGCTCGCTCAGCATCACCATCAGTTGTGGCCCTAAAATCCTCGGCCCTGTACTTCCAGATCTTATCCACAGGAGGTTTATTCAATCGAATCTGATCTATCACTTGTGGCACCACAGGTGCTTGTGGAGGTGCAGGTTGTGGAGCAGCCGGATTCGTTCGAACCAACTCTGTAAACCATTCGATCATCATTCGAAAGAAGGCTTGCTTAGCCTCTCCTCCTTCCCCACTTTCATTCGGCCTAGAAGCGGCCGACGCTGTCCCTTGAGCGGAAGCAGGCACGTTACTCTCTACATCGTCAGCAACTACTCGATCGAGATCCATTACTATATGAAAACACATTTTCAACTGTCAGAATTCATCACACTATCACAATTTCATATATGGCATGTATAGGTAGACTCACACACACTACGTTAGTCCGAGAGTCGACTAAACCGTAGCTCTGATACCAATAAAATGTAACACTCCTATCCCGAGACCGTTGCCGGAATAAGGTTAAGAGGCATTACCGAGCAATCGAATCATTTTACAACCTATTTACAACACAAAGTCAAACATTATCATAGTACATCAAAACAGAATCAAATAGTCCTTTATAGTGGTCTACAAGACCTTAAACACATGCAAGAAATGGATCGGGACTAAACCGGAACACATACAGAGATTCTCAGAAATTTAAAACTTTTCTAAGTTTCAGGGCTTACACGCCCGTGTGGGTAGGCCGTGTGCCTCCCACGATTGCTAGACACACCCGTGTGTCCTCCCCGTGGTCGATTTAACTTTGCTCCACGGCCACCAAGCATGCCCGTGTACTTTGGCCGTGGTCGATCCTGTTGAAAACCACACGGCTACTAGGCACGTCTGTGTGCCAAGGCCGTGTACTCTTATGCTAGCTACTGAGTTTGTCCCACGGTCACTAGGCACACCCGTGTGGCAAAATAGGCCGTTTGCAAGGCCAAAATACCACCCACATGGGTTAATCCTACAAGCACATTTGGGCATCTTTATACACACAATTTGGCAACCAATTCCATGACAATAATCGATACATCATCTCATGCAATTACATTTCCAAACATGTCAACCTATAAGCTAACATATACAACTTGAACACATTCATAAACTAAAGATCATTCATTCTCAAATTCACTAAATCATACTAACATTTTACCATCACAAAGATTACCATTTGAAATCCATCTTCTTTACCCACATGCCATACCAAAATATGCATCATATATATCAAGCCATTCATGCTTAAAACCATCATATATCTAGCCATATCACATGGCTAATTACACATCTCTAATATGATTCAAGTAACTAGCCTATACATGCCATATTTCAACTATATACATCTTTCTAAAAGTACCCAAAATAGGTTGTCGATAGTGTGATTGAGAAAGTGATGATCCCCAGATCCAAGGTAGCTTTACTGACACTGTAAGGCAGAGAAACAAATCACACAGTAAGCTTTCCAAAGCTTAGTAAGTTCGAAATACAATACAATTATTTCATCAATTCAAACCAATGTATATAATAACCATCACATAGATCCATTCTCTCACATTCATATCATATCATATCATCCATGACCAAAATCTCATTTTCCCATTCGTAGCTTATCTATAAACTTATCAACCACAAAGGTTTAATACATACCTTACTTAACACAAAGTTAATCAACTTTAAGGCTATTCAAAGCTCGGTATTACATGTCGATTGTCCTCTGATATTCGTTCAACTTAATCGCACACTCAGTGCTATATACATGATAGAAGCATACTCATCATCACACACTTAGTGCCTAATCATTCAACCGACTTATCCCGGCATCGCACACACAGTGCCAAATCAATAAGCTGAAGCTTTCGTAACATCGCACACACAGTGCCATTCATTCCGATATCAAATTCATTTTTCGCACACTTAGTGCCATCAACTAAGTCTTGCTCATAGCATCTCAATTTCATTATCATATACATACTCATTTCAAAATGCTAAAACATATTTTAATAACATGTATTATATTCGAACTTACCTCGGATGTTGAACAGTCGAAACGGTAGATTAATCGAGCACTTTATCTTTGCCTCGATCTCGATCCGAACCCCTCCTCTCTTGGTCTATACACATTCAAATCAATCCATTCAATCGCTAATTTATTCAATTTAGTCCACACACACACATTTAGAGCATTTTACAAAATAGCCCTAACATTTTCACATTTTGACACTTTAGTCCCTGTTTCACAAAATCATCAAATACACAAAATTTCAATACACATGTGCTTAGCCGAATTCTTCCCATGCTAATACAAACTCATACGTTTCATTTACTTCACAATTTAACCCTTCAATTTCTCATTTTCTCAAGTAAGCCCTAATTAGCTAAATTCATCAAAAATTTAAGAACAAAACATGTTCATTAAGCACATATGTTTCATTTAACACCAACACTCATCACAAAGATCCTCATTTCATCAATGGCACATTTCAGAAACATCATCAATTTACAAAATTACAACATGGGTTAGCTAGAGCACGAAGCAACGATCACAAAAACGTAGAAATTATTAAATTCCGATTAAAAACTAACCTTGAATCAAGATCAAAATATGTCGAACCCTTGTGTTCTTTTCCCTTTTCTTTCTTGCTTATTGGCCATGGGGATGATAACTAACGCCATTTACATGTTTTATTATAACATATTAAACATAATTATCTCTTTACCAGCTAACCTTTTAATAAACATATAAGACATATATACATAAAAGCTAATATGTCATTTAGCCATCCACCATCTTTAATAATGGCTTAATTGCCTCTTAAGGCCATCCTATTAAGAAGACAACAGCACCTAGGTACTTAAAAATCAGCACATAACTTTTACTCTTTATGCGATTAAGTCCTTTCTCTTACTTCAGCACACAATCGATAAAATTATCACGCTGAATTTTCACACAGACTATGTTACATACTATTCAAATAGGAAATAATATTAAATTATCATTTCAACCTCAGATTTGTGGTCTCGAAACCACTGTTCTAACTAGGGTCTAAACCGGGCTGTTACATTTCACATCTAACTGCTCTAACTTGAGATTGTTTAATGCAACAATAGCTAATAATGCTCAAATGGACACATAATTCACAACTGGAAAGAGAACATCATGAAAATAAACTCCCTTCACTTGACTGTAGCCATTTGTGACCAACCTCACCTTATATCTTGTGTCACCTTGACCCGAACCTTCTTTCCTTTTGAACACACACTTGCAACCAACTATTTTCTTCTCGTTGGGTGGTTTAACAAGTTGCCATGTCACAATCTTATTGAGAGACTCCATCTATTCTTCCATGAAAATAAGCCACTTTCTAAAATTAGAAGCCTTAAATGCCTCTAAATAATTCGAAGGATCAGCTGAATCTATGCTTTCTGCAACACTTGGAACATATGCTATGATATTTTCTTCATAGTATTTTTGCGGTGGTTTGATCTCTCACCTTTTTGTCCATAGTTAACTTATAATATTAAAGGGACTTTGGTTGGGATGGGGAGGCCTCCACCTTGCTTGAAACACTCGACCTTCCGGTGTTGTTTTGACTCAATGACCCCCTTTTAGATAGAATCATCAATGTTTTATCAAATGTAACTTCTCGCTGATGATGATCTTACTCATTTTTGGGCACCATAACTTGTAACCCTTTATCTCGACCGCAACACCTAAAAGAATACACTTCATCACCCTCGTTTCAAGCTTTCCTTGATTAATTCAAGCATATGTAGGACAACCGAATAATCTAAGGTTGGAGTAGCTAGGAGGATTACCTTACCAAATCTCTTCGAAAACCTTTCCATCCAAAGTTCGGTGTAGAGACCAGTTCACCAAATTGTTTGCAAGATTAATTGCTTCGACCAAAAAATCCTTTTCTAAACTTACATGAAAGAGCATACATCAGGTTTTCTCAAGTAATGTTCTATTCATTCGTTTGGCGACACCATTTTTGCTCTCCTCTTGCTCTTCTAATTTCTTTTGATCTTCAATTTCTAATTACCTTTGAATTCTAACACCCTTGAACCTTAAATCTTCATAAATACCAAGAAAGTCACCCGAACCTCACCATCTTCATCATCTTCTCCAAAAATGTGAGTTTTTCAAATTTGCATCAAAGCTCATTTTTCTTCCATTGAAGGTAACCATTCGACTTTCTATGAGTGTTAATTGATATCTAGTCCCTTCAACTAAATTTTTAGCCATTGAAATGCATGTTTTAAATAAAAGCCAAAAATCGGGTCATTAGTGGTGAATTTCGGGTTTGTGGATAAAAAAATAATTTTAAAGTGTTTTTAACTTGTTTTAACATGGTTAGAAGATTTTTAAAGTAACTTTGAAGTTTCGTCAAGGATTTCTCAGGTTTTAATGAATTTTCGTTGTAATGGCCAAAACTTGTTAAAAAATTTCAATACCTTAAAACGCGTAGTTTTGTGAAGTTTAAAGGTTGAGAATTAGTTGTAGATGAATAGATTTTTTTTCATGTAAAAATATTAAGCATAGACTGAGTTATTAAAATTTTAAGTTTGTTGTGCTAAAGGTTTTGGTTAGAGAAGAATGTAGCTTAGGCTTGTGTTTGTGGATGTTTGAGGAGAGTTATTGACTGAATATGTGTGGTTTGTCTTGTTGAATGTTGGAGTCGATAGAACCTTCAACGAGTAGAGATAATGGCAAAGGGAAGCTTGTCTAAGCTTTCAATTTTTCAACAAAAGCGAATATTTTGGTGAGTCTTTTGGAGTAGCTGCTCATAAGCGATTCATTGTGTATTTGGGAATTTAGAGGTAGC
Organism: Gossypium australe; assembly: GCA_005393395.2. Taxonomy (NCBI): domain Eukaryota; kingdom Viridiplantae; phylum Streptophyta; class Magnoliopsida; order Malvales; family Malvaceae; genus Gossypium; species Gossypium australe. Next base: position 118,585,661 of record CM016616.1, read on the forward strand.
CTAAACCCTCTCTAAATTCTGAGTGCAAGTGTTCTTTTACCTATGCTAAACGTGTGATAAATATATTTGTGAATTATGATAAAGAGGATTATGATGTGATGAAATGTGAACATGTTAGGATGACTATTGTGACGTTAAATATGAGGGTATGTTATTCATGCCATGTGACAGTGTGCATAATGTGCTAATGATATGGTTATGTAGAGAATATGTATGAATACTTGGTCAAGTAATATTTGATGATAGTATGGATAATTTGACCTTGTGACTTAATGAGACCGTTGGATATAGTTGGCATGCCATAGGATTATGAGTACTCACTTATTTGCGATTGTGATATATAGGGCACTGAGGGCCCAAGGACAGTTTCAGAGAGATAAGGGAGTGTGAGCCAAGCTTCATTCATTAGGATATGCATGTGTGGTTTCTAGGAGAGTGTTAGCTATACACTTGGCTTATGGGATATAATTGACTCTTCGAGTCTATGCGTGGGCGTGTTAGAGATCCGTGTATTGTGGTGTTAGAGTCCACTTTATGTTTCATAAACTCAAGAGCCAAATTATCACACACTGTGACTAATGTGACTAAATGTAATTCTATGTGTTTATGTGTGATTGATGTGTGTCAGAAAATTGATATATGTATGCCTAAATGTTCGTATAAATAAGGTTTAAAAGAATGCATGGAATATGACTAATTCTTTCAATCATGATACTTAAGTTAATAATGTTTCAGGAATATAAAGTATGTTGTTTGGTTGATATGTGACAACTTGTTTGTGTAGTGATTGTTCTGGGCATTCATTGAGCTTGTTAAGCTCACCCACTACATTTTATGCTTGTAGAGTAGTTGTGTTCTCGATGTGAGAGGTGTGGTCGTTGAGGGATTGATCCAAGCCATTCCTTACTTATTATAGTAGGTGTTTTTGCTTATTCTAGTTCTAGGGAATAAAAGGCAATGTGGTTGACATTTATATAGTTTATTAAGACGTATTGGGGATTATTTGCATATTGCATATGTTTGAGAAGCTTGTGATCTTGGACATGGTGTTTGGTTTATTACTTATACATTTTGATGCATATGTGACTAGGTGAATGAAGCATGATGTTTAGGGACTAAGTGTAGTGAGTCAGAATATCAACTTAGTATTGATACCTTGGTCTGAGTATTGATGCTCGTGGTGTATTTATCGATACATTGCGAAAGGTACCGATATTTTTAGATGTTTTGAAATTTGGTGAGAAACAGAATGCTAGTTTAGTATCAATTTTCTAGGTGGTATCGATACCACTTAAAGGAAATATCGACACCATAGAGGTGGTATCGATACCTATGTAACATTTTTGGGAAAATTTGCTAAGTGGTCCCAATGCTCGAGATATGTACATTTTTATGTTTGTTTGTCGTATTTTAGTATGATTAAATGCTAAACTAAGCTTGTATGACTTGATATTCTCATAAATGCTAGAATAATTGAAGTAAAACAAAACTGCATGTATTTCAACTCTAATAATTACAATGAAATCGATGAGAGACGGTAGTGTGGCATCTTGATATTCGGCCTGGTATCTAGGCCAAGTATAGGGTGTTACAGTTCTAATTATCCCGTTATGCGTCCTAATCTGAATGGTACCAATGCTGGTTATCTTGCAGGGTGAGTTATTTCCCATAAGCATAACTCCACTTTCAACTACGTTGTGTGTTGAGAACCAGTCCATGTTCGGACACATATGGTATGAGCATCCTGAATCCAAGATCCACTCGGATGTAAACTTAGACCTTTTGGTCATTGGCACCAGCAACAAACCATCACCTCTATCCTCTCGGATGTAAACTTAGACCTTTTGGTCATTGGCACCAGCAACAAACCATCACCTCTATCCTCGACTATACTAGCATCGACTACATCAACTTTCTACTTGCCTTTCTCATCATTTTTGGCAGTCCTCTTAAATAATTCTGAAGTTTATAGCATTCTGCTTTGATGTGGCCCTTGTCGCAGTTCCTTAAATTAGATCTTGCCCTTGATCATTTCTGACACGAATCCTTAGATTGCTGCCTTCCTCTAGCAACCAAAACCAAGGCTTGCCCATCTGATCTGTTCTTTGAGCCTAACTCGATGTCAAGTTTATCCTTACTTAAAAAATTTCCCTTTACATCCTGAAACGAGAGTCTCTCTCTACAGTAAATCAGGGGTTCCATGAAAGTTTTGTGTTAAAGGGGCAAAGAATAAAGTAGTAACATAGCTTGATCTTCGTCGTCTATGTTGGCCTCAACATTTTTTAGATCATTTAGGAGAGTTACAAATTCGCTAATGTGAACCCTAATAGACTCACCTTCTCCTATGCAGAACGTATATAATCATTGTTTCAATACCAAGAGATTTGCAATGGACTCTTTCATATACAGGGCTTCCAATTTCTTCCCTAGAGCTGCTGTTATCTTCTCTGAAAATACCTCCTGCAATACATTGTTAGTGAGGCACAATTGAGTTGTTGATAGTTCTTTCCCATCAAGTTCCTCTCACTCTGTCTGATTCGCGTCCGCGAGCATTTTCCTTGTAACAACCTTTTTCAAACCGTTCTGAACAAGAATTTTCACCACCCCGAACTTGTCACAAGCTGAAATTTGTAATTCGATCGAACTTCTCAATATCATATCTCATTACCATCTTTGAATGAGTTGTATGCGGAAACTGAACAAAGCTATGATACCAGATTGTTGGGTCGAACCCGTATTATGCAACAAACATGAATGAAAATTGAGAAAACTGGACACAAATATTTACGTAAGAAAACCCCCTCCGAAAAGGATAAAAAACCATGGGCAAAAAAAATTTCACTAAAATTAACAAAACCGAAAAGGGGAATACAAGATGGAGAAACAAATGAATTTTGAACCTGAAATATAAAGATTTTCTGAAATTCCCCACAAACTCTGAATTTTGTTGTTATTCTTAACTATATAGGGTTGCTAAGAGGCCTATTTATAGGTTGAATTTAATGTACAAATATTACTAAAACGTTCCTAGAATAATCAGAGTTAGCCTAGGAAAATATAATAGAGTTTAACTAGAAGAAGAAACTCAGTTGAGTGGGGAACACGTCACCACGTCCTGGCGTCACTATCGGCTCGTCGGGATGTCCATCTTTTCGCCGTCGGGACATGAAATTACTTCTCATTGGGACATCATAGTTGCGTTGTTAGGATGATGACTCTTCCTCATTACGACATCAACTCTGTTTCATCTGAAATCCGAAACACTGCAAAAACACAAAGTAAACAAGGGAGACAAAGTTTGTTTACACAGTTTGGTTTCCCTATGTCTGCGGGGTCTAGTTTAGTGAGAAATTCCACCATATTCAAACAATTACAACCAGTAATATTGAATTTATCATACCCCAATGATGATTCCCCACTTTTGCACCTTTGATTACTAGATCTCTCACCCCTAAATTCTCTACCTAAAAACTTAGTCCCACAATTGTAATTTCTCAAAGAATGCTCCTCACTTGAATAGATAAGTGCTCTCCATATTCTGTATATCAACCTATATAAGTCCCTCAATTAGATAGAGATTTTGAGACTTACTAACATAATAAATATCTATCACAATCGCTATTAAACAACAGTTAAATAAACTGAAAACAATATAATAATAACAATAAAGGTAAACATGGACTGTTGATAGCTAAGTCTCTGACGTTTCAATCCAATCCAACTTCCTCGATCCAAAGCATTTGATTTGGTTTGATCTAATTCTACATATATGTTTTCGTAAGTGATATGATATTTCATTGATGAGCTACAACACAACCCAAAAATCCAGTTCAATAAATTACCAGTTGGAAACAAGCTAGATTGTCGCACTACTTAAAAAAATAGACACTTCCTCAGACACATCTCAATCATTCCATATTTTGCAATAGAATTCAATTCCTAAATAATTTTTATCTCTATCTCACATTTGTCTAATTTGTATTTCAGAAGTCGTGCTATAAAAACATTTTGGATTTATTTTAGAAATCTAGAGATCAGTGATTCTTTACCCAAAACTTTGGTTGATAGCATGATTATGGAAAAGTGGAAATTTACTGTAGGAGATACCATCCTATAGCTTCTGTTCAAAGATTATGGAAACGAAAGGGAAGATAAGGATTCTAAGTAGCCTATCTTATATTGTTTCAGCCATGCTGGTGGAATATTGATATAAAGCATCAAATCTTGATCTTATTTACCAGTGGGATTTATATATGTGAAAAATGAAAGGTCGACAAGGACGCAATATTCAAGCAGCATCTCCCATTTTCATGATAATTCAAATATTCCAATTAAAGCTAATTTAACATTTTATTATATTTTATGTAAAAAAAAAATTTAACTGTTCAATAAATATTAATATATACAATATTTTAGACCAATACAATAGAAATATTGGATCAGTTAGAAACTTTACATGCACGATAAGTACAATTATATCGATAAATTCAACGGTTGGGTCGTTAAGATATTAATCATACCAAAATATAAAAAAAAGTAAAACTACTTTAATTTTATATCGGTATAAGTGGATTCTTCTCTATATATACAAATTTGAACTTAAGAATATTAAATATGTATGACCTAAATATTTTTAAAATTTTTAAAATTAAAAAATATTATTATTAAAATAAGTAATTTTTATTATTTTATTTAAATTTAAATTAATAAATATTTAAAAATGGAGTTCGCATGATTTTAATTTACTTTTAAATTAATAAAATGTCCATATGTATTTAAATTTAAAAGATAATTAAACTTGATAAAAAAGGTTATTTAAACTCTCATTTAATTAAGTAATCTTTATTAATTTACTTAAATTTAAATGTACTAAATATATACAAATAAATTTCATTTCTTGAATTAAGATATAAAATGTTCACTTACAATGAAGTTAATAACTGTCACGCTCCAAAATATAAGGGGTTAATTGAAATAATTAACTAAGTAATGATCTAGACTTAATGATTAAGTAGATAGTGTACACCTTAGAGGTCCTAGGTTGTATCCACTCATCTCCCATTTCTTTCTTTTTATTTTTAGCAAAACTAGGATGCAAAATTACACTAAAATAAATATTATTTGGAATAAAATCTATCAAGAAGTGGGTAGTAGGCCAATGGTTAAGCATTCATTCTCCCTTGAAGGAACTAGGTTTGAGTCACCCTATTCCAAAGGCTCTTTCAATTTTATTTCGGTAGAATAGGGGAAATTACCATGCAATCACTCAAAGTTTGAAAACCCTAGCTATTTAGTCCCTTTCCCCCTAATCGCACTGGGATTATGTTTCTTTTTCCACTCCAATTAGAATTTATCTTCTCTTTCCCTATTCCTTCTCATATTTCACTACAACAAAACCGTTCTAAGACGACACTTTTAGGTCGACACTTTCGTAAGTGTCGGGATAGACTTGCGGACATACGCTTTGGCTAACTCTTTGTACAAGGGTCGGGATATGCATACCTAAGGCAACATTTAAATAAGAGTCGGCTTTGTCCAACACTATGTCGACACTTTTGGGTCGACACTTTCCTAAGTGTTGGGATAGACTTGCCTACATACGGTTTGTCCAAATATTTGTATAAGGGTAGGGATATGCATGCCTAAGGAAACACTTAAATAAGAGTCAGCTTTGTCCAACACTATGCCGACACTTTTTGGTCGAAGCTTTCCTAAGTTTTTGGATAGACTTGCGAATATACGCTTTGGCCAACTATTTGTATAAGGGTTGGGATACACATGGCTAAGGCAACACTGAAATAAGAGTCGGCTTTGTCCAACACTATGCCGACTTTTGTTATACCTTTCCCAACTATATAAAAGTTCCACCATATGAAAATCCTAAGATGACTCTTTTTTGCATAAACTGGCCCTTTATTCTGTCGTTTAAATTTGTACCTTTAAACAACTTTTTTAGGAGTTGGCAAAATCTAATCGTATCTTGACTTTTTAGGAAGAGTTGGGAAAATGTTAACCTATCCTAACTTTTATTTTTCATTGAAAAATATTTTATCTAACCCAACCTTTTTTGTGTTGCCTTTGTTTGCTCATGATTTAGCCTAACCTTTTTTTTCGTCGACAATTATTTGGCCTAGCCCAACCTTTTTTGTGTTGTCTTTGTCGACTTTTGATCTTCAACAACATGTTATTTTGCTACTGTATGTTGTCAAGTATGTTTCCATACTCGATTATTTTTTATCGTTTTGCCATCATCTATTAATATTATCATATGAGCAGTAAATAGTACAATATGTTTTTTAGGCCTATAGCTTTTTTATTTTTAATATGGAAAAAATGGTAAATAGTACAATATGCTTTTTTTTTTTCCAGTAAAACATATTCATAAATGATTAGAAAAACACAAAACATTACCGTATCAGCAGAGTAGAACACCACCAAAATAGCAGAGATAGAAAAGCCTAACAAAGATAAATGAGCAGACATAAAATCAACTCTACCAAAGTGAGGATTGAACTTTGATACTGAGCTTTTAATTTTGTTTTGGAATCTCTGGGGATAAAGTACCATATTTTTTTTAATATTTTACTATATTATTATAGGACACTTGTTAATCCCTTGATCCTAGACTTTTAAAAATTCCATTGATAGTGTACAAAATATTTTCTTTCTCTGATTATAATTGTAAAAACTTTTTTATGCCAACTTCTACTTCTATTATAATTGTTTTAATTGATAATTATAAAATAAATAATAATTATTCTTAAATATATAAACACAACATTAATATTAAAAATAGGCTCTTCAAAAGTCTAGAAAAAAAGTCGTAAAAGACATGGGACCTGAGCCAACTATGTAAGGTGTTGACGCAGACAAGGTCTATCCCAACCTTTTTAAGGTTGTCTTAGACGGGTCTATCCCATCCTTTTTATGGTTGGCATAGAATGGTCTATCCCAACCTTTTTTGAGTCGATTTTGATTGTGTCGAGTCGCCTTTGACGGGGGAATGAGCCAACTCTTTAAAATTCGACATATGAATGCTTTAATCTGACCCTTTTTGGGTCATCTATTTCCTTTTATCCCAACCTTTTTTTAAAGGTCGGCCTTGACTATGTCTTTGCCAACCCTTCAATAAAGGTTGGCCTATGTTCAATTATGATAACGTTTTTTTAAAAGCATTGTGGCACCTATGCTAATGGCTCTAAAAATGACTTTTTTCGAAGCATCGGGAGAAATGTCGAGATGACCTATGCCAACCTTTTTTGCATCGTCCTAAGCAAAAAAAAGTGACGCGATAGGTCTGTTTGTTGTGATGTTTCTTTTCCGTCCTCTTATTTTCATCAAAATTTCTATCCATTGCTAAATTTTTTTTTTGCTTTCAATATCAAATAAAACCCTGATCAATCGATGCACTATCGATTGTTTAATTCATCTTTGATAGCCTTCGTAATTCCATCAAGTTCAATAAGTACATATCATTCTAAAATCTAGACAAAAAATTTTGTAGAATTTCTATCCCATATTAACCTTTCAAATTAATTAGACGATCTTTCACGATTCTTGACAAATCTTTCGTTAAAATCAACAAGTTTTGATAAATCTTGGGCATCAAACCTTAACTCATATGAAATTATCGTTTAAAGGACCTATTTTAGGTGCATCAGACCAGATTTGAGTGCAATGAATGTCGTTTAGGATATTGGTGACAATTATGTGTTCTTTTACAAGTGAATTGGGGCAAACCATACCTCGAAATAGGGCCACATGGTCTCCTATACGGGCGCTGGACCACACGACCATGTGCCCTTGAAACCCTAGGCTATTTTGTGAAACACACGACTTATAGCACCCCACAGGGCCTGACCACACGGTCATGTACCCCTTTTTTACAGTATTGCTCAAAAGTTTGTGTTATGTTCACTTTAGTCCCTACTTGATCCCTGAATTGTTCCTCGAAGTTTTTGTGCATTTAATTGATCTTTGCATTAGTGTTTATATAGAAATCCATGATTTATATGCCTGAAATGATACTGTTGTAATGGGTTTATTGATATTGATTAACTAAATCACTACAGTGCTATGAGTAAATATGTGAGATTAATCATACCCATCGCTAACTGTTATTGATAAATTGTGAGTGTTAACATTGTTATCATTCCATTGTATACAGGATGAACATGTCTATTGCTAGTGTTGAATGGAATATGTGTTAAGCATGCCTACAGATTTTTACATTATTATGTTATAAGGTATGTCATATTGCATTGCATAGGGCGAGATGATTTGTACGAAAGAACAATGGCAGTTTAATATGCAAACAAGTGATGGCTTGTCCACAAACCTAGTGGCAGTTTGTTTCATCTATAAATATGCTTTGCACTCACAACAAATGGTAGTAACTAAAAACTGTGTTTCGATCTCGAACGAAGTGGCAGCTTAGCTACAAATGTTTTTATCTAAAAATTCTAGTGGTTTATCCACGATTTTTACAAACCCAATGACAAATTTTATATACAATTATGTTGTGTATCCACAACAATTGGCAGCTATGTCACACCCCATAATAGGGCCTAGAAGTTTCGAGGGTATTTTAGGAATTTTAGCTTAATTTTGCTCAAAATTTCGTAAGGTTGGTATTTGATAATGTTTTCGAAAATGGCTACTAGAAATTTGATTCAATTTCTGAAAAAGAGTTTTAAAAACCTTCAACTTTGGAAATATGACTGTTTTGTAATACTGTCAAAATTTGGAGCATTTATGTTGCAGTTTAACCAATTTTTGAAATTGAACCTTTAAACCCCCTATTCTCAGTTTTGTTTCACGATAGATTTGTCCCCATTGCCCCACTTATCGCCCCTTGCTTTCCCTTACCATTCCATTCGATTTTTTTTTTTTTTACATTTTTTATACCCCTCATTTCCAAACTATTATACCTCCCTAAATCGTCAAGAAAACACCCCAAAATTCCATCAATTTCATCATTTTCTTCACTTGTAGGTTTTTAGGATTTTCATCAAAAACTCGTTATTTCTTATATCAAAGGTAACCATTTACATTCTCATTTGTTTTTAATCTTATCTAAACTTTAAAGTTGAGTTTTCAGTTATGAAATTGCATGTTTTAATTTAAACCCGAAAATTGGCTCATTAATGGTGGAATTCAAGATTGTTGATGAAAATTATATTTAAAAGTGTTTTCCAACTTGTTTTAACTTGAGTATAAGGTTTCTAAAATTACTTCAAATTTTCGTTAAGGATTTTTCATGTTTTAATACATTTTTGTTATAATGGCCAAAACTTGTCGAAAATTTTTAATACCTTGAAACGCGTACTTTTGTGCAATTTAAAGGTTGGGAATTAGTCGTAGATTATTATGTAGATGAATGGAGCTTGTTTCATGCAGAAAGGTTAAGTGTAGATTGAGAGATTTGCATTTTAAGTCCATCATGCGAAATGGTTTGGTTACATGAGAAGGTAGCTTACGCTTGTGTTTTGGTTAGTTTAAGTGGGTCCCTAGCTGTCATTTGACTGTGCGTATTGTGTGATTGTTATGTGTGAAGCCTAGGATTAATTAGAGCCTTCTACGAGTTAGAGGAAGACCTAGTTCGAGCTCTCGATTTTTAACGAAAATTGATATTTCGTGAATGTCTTGGAATAACTACACGTAAGCAGTTCATTGTGTTATTTGGGAATTTAGAGGTAGCCTAAACCCCTTCTCTAAATTCTGAATGTAAGTGTTCTCTTACCTATACTCAATATGTGTTAAATTTGCTTGTGAATTGTAATAAAGAGAACTAGGGTGTGCTGTAATATGAATATGTTGTGATAACTATTGTGACAGTAAATATGACGGTATGATATTCATGCCATGTGACAGTGTGTATAATATGATAATGATTTGATTATACAGTACATATGTCCGGTGTAACACCCTTAACCTGTATCCATCACCAGAAAAGGGTTACAAAGCATTACTGGCACCTTTCAAAATATTTTTAGATAAATCATGTAAATCACTATTCATTAATCGAGATTGTTCAGGACGTCTCTTAAATAGATCCTCGAGGCCCAATACGAACATTAGAATCAAGTCGGCACTTAATCAAAAACTCTAAGAATTTTTCGTGACATTTCAAAAATTTCCATGGTGCAGGGCTCACATGCCTATGTGGTCCAAGGGACACGCTCGTGTGACCCTTAGACACGCCTTGTAACACCCCTAACTCATAACCGTCGCCGGAATAGGATTAGGAGGCATTATCGATCAATCATAACATTTAACCTTCATTATTCATACATCATTAAAACATAATCAAACAATATCATTAAGTCCCTTAAAAAGGTCTACGAGACCTTAAACAAGCATTGGGAAGGGGTCAAGACTAAACCGAGCACATACATAATTTTTCAGAAATTTAACATTTTTCAAAGCTACAGAGGTCACACACCCGTGTGGGTAGGCCGTGTGCCTCACACAACCTCAGACACACCCGTGTGTCTAAGCCGTGGCAAAACAGGGCATACATACTGACTTGTCCACACGACTGAGGACATGCCCGTGTGTGCAGCCCGTGTGTGAGTCTAACTTGTTTCAATTTGAAAATTTAAGAGACATGGTCAAGCCACATGCCCGTGTGCTCAACCGTGTGGGCAAATATAGGCCATTTGCAAGGCCAATTTGCCACCCACACTTTGGGTCACACCTAGAAGCGTCAAACCACATAATTTCATACCCCAAATGGCATCCAAACATACTAAAACATGTACAATTTAGCCTCTTAACATCATCATTCATTTTATATTCAAATCCAATTCAAATATACCAATCTAAATTATCATTTTCTCATTCAAATCATGTGATCCATTCATCATTTAATCCTTACCAAATTTAAGCATGAAACATACCATTTTGATCATTCACATAAAACACACCTACACATAATAACCATTCTTTTCACTTATCCAAAAACATATACCAAATCCATTAAACTATTAAGCCATATCACATGGCAAGATATATACACTTCCAAAACATACCATATTCACTAGCCTATACATGCCATATACCAAATATATACAACTTCCAAAAGTACCAAAATAGATAGCCGATAGTGTGATTGAGTCGCTGACGATCCCTGGATCCGAGCTAGCTTTAATGACACTATAAAATAGAGAAATACTTCACACAGTAAGCTTAAAAGCTTAGTAAGTTCGTCATATAATACATTTAACTTAACCATTCAATTTAATATACAAAATAGACTATCCCATGGTTCAAATTCACAATAATATACAATCTCATTCATAGTCATTACTCACATACTCATCCATTTATCCATATACGAAATCATCAACCACATAGGTTCTGTACATACCTGTGCCAACACTTAGTTAACGATCACTTTTGCTACTCAATGCTTAATACCATATTTCATTCAATCTTCATTAATAATTCAATTTACTTGTACACTTGGTGCCAATTTCTTAGCCGAAGCTTTAATATCATCGTACACTTAGTGCCTTTACATTAAACCGAATTTAACTCGGTATCGCACACACAATGCCAATCAATATAGTCGATGCTTTCTTTATTTCATACACTTAGTGCCATTCATCACTGTATCAATTCCATTCACGCACACTTAGTGCCACAACACTCAAATCCACATATAGCATTACCAATTCATCAAATACATATATTCATTCATTACATAATATACGAACACAATTTAAACAATTCGTATTATACACGAACTTGCCTCGGATGTCGAAATTACGAAACAAGTCGATCAATCAGTACTTTGTTCTTGCCTTGATCTAAGTCTGAATTTCTCTTTTCTTGATCTATACATATTTAAATTTAGCTCATTCAATCACCAAATCATTCAGTTTAATCCAAAGACACATATTTAGGGCATTTTACAAAATAGCCCTCACATTTTCACATTTCGACATTTAAGTCCCTATTTCATAAAATCATCATATACACATAATTTCACTATACTCTTGTTTAGCCGAATTTTCCCCATGTCCATACAAGCCCACATATTTTATTTATTTCACATTTTAGTCCTTCAATTTCTCGTTTTTCACAATTTAGCCCAAAATAATCAATTTCACCAAAAATTCAAAGACAAAATATGTTAACCCAACATTAAACTTTCATATTTCACCAACTATCAACACAAAGGTCATATATTCATCAATGGAATATCTCAAAACCATCATCAAATTCTAAAATTAAGATGTGGGCTTGATAGAACACAAAACAACGATCACAAAAACTTAAAATTCACTAAAAATCGAGCGCAAAACATACCTTGATATAGAACAACAATGGCCGAATGTTTCAAAGCCCGAACTCTTTCTTTTTCTTTCAATTTTCAGCAATGGAAGATGATAATGGCCGTTAATTTCTTTTGTTTTAATTATAATAACATTAATATGCCATTTACCATTTTACCCTTAATTAAAGCATTACATATTCATTCATTTAATGGCCATTTATGTCCATCTCCACTATCAAAGGTCTAATTACAACATAAGGACTTCTCATTCAAAAATCCATGCCAAATAAGCACTTTAACGACTAGCGCACAACTTTTACATTTTATGCGATTAAGTCATTTTTCTCAATTCGACACTCAAAACGATAAAATTTTCACATATGCTCAATCACATATTGTAAACACAGAAAATAATATTAAAATATTTTTCCAACCTCAGATTTGTGGTCTCGAAACCACTATTTCGACTAGGGTCTAAATCGGGCTGTTACATGCCCGTGCCTCAGGTTGTGTCTAATTTATATTGCTCTCTGACTTGCGCCACACGCCCGTGTGCTAGGCCATGTGGTTAATTAATTTAATTTGAATTAGGTGCAGGTTTCACATGGCCATGACACACGCTCGTGTTCAAGGCAGTGTCACCTACACGGCTGAGACACACGCCCGTGTCTCTACCTGTGTGCTCAATTCTGAGTATTCTGTTTCTCAAAATTAAAATGCAGGGGACACACGGCCAGACCACATGCCCATGTACCAGGCCGTGTGTGACACACACGCCCGTGTGTCTACCCATGTGGACAAAATAAGGCCCATTTTCTAGCCTTATTTCTCACCCAAATTTACCATTTTCCTACATTAATACTGTAACATCCTGAAATTGGGCCTAGAATAATTGGGCCCAATGGACCTTGGGCGTAGGAGTGTTTAAAATTTTTGAGAAACAAGAGAATGACATTATTTGTAGTTGGACTTATTAAGAAGGTAATTTTGGAAAGTTACGAGGTTTCTAGGAAGTTTCGGGTTCAAGATGGGCTATAGGAAAAATGTTGTGTTTAAGCATTTAAGGAGAATAGGCAAGTAGCATCAAGACTTAAGGAAATAAGTGTGAATTTTACTAGCACAAGGAGTCTATTGGTAAAGGTGGAAAGTGGCGTGTGGAGTGTACTAATGGTCTGAGGTTCGAATCCCATCTATTGCAAACTTTTGATTAACTTTTGTGCTATTCATCCAAAGTGTCAGTCAAGGCTTTAATATGGCAAGGAAGACTTTTAAATTTTTGGATAGAAGACTAAGGATTATGGTAAGGAGCAAGATAAGGGAAAAAGAAGGAAGGAAATCAAAGAAAGGGATAAGATAAGGGGACTTGCTGGCCCAAAGAGAGGAAGGTGTTTTGGAAAGTTTTGGTTGGCTAATGTTGACCTTATTGTCAAGCTATGGACGGTTTTGTTAGGGGGAAGGGAGAGCGGAATTTCTCTTTTCTCTTTAGATCATTTTGTTAGTTTTTGGTGCATGAGAGGTACAACTTTCTCTTTGAACATTTGTGTCTTCTTTTCAAATCCATCTCCCTCTTTGCTTTGCCCGAAATCTCCTAACACATTTGTGCATTCTTTTTCTTTGGTTTAGCCGAAACACTCACCTTTGCTCATCTCCCCTTTGATAGCCGAAACTACCAAAGCACTTTTCTCCATCCATTCCTTTCTTTTGACCATTTCATCAACCTTTTCTTCTTTTTTAATCGACATCACTTTGTAATCACATCTTCTTGTTCGATTTTCTCTATAGCCGAACCCATTATCATCCTATTTCTTCATCATTTCGTTCACTATCATGTGGGAAAACCTCTTCTTAATCGAATTGGTAAGTAGTAATTCTCTCTTTGTCAATAACTTTGTTTCATTCATTTGTTTTAACCAAATCGTTATCATCGACTCGTCAAGCAAGTGGGGTAAGAACGTTGTTATAAGATTTGTTTTGGCCAAAGGTGGGATATTTGCTAACAACTCTTTCGCTCACCAAATATTGTTAGGACGGGATTTCAGTAGCCAAAGGGTAGGATCGATTCTTGGTGCACTGAGGGAGATCACATTCGTGGTGTTGAAATCGGTGGATAGCATAACTCGTGAATAAGGTGTGTAATCCCGTACCTTCTAAATACATGTTTGAAATGGTGTGTAATCTCACATCTCTCTGAAAGTTTGTATGATATGTTTTGTGACTCGGTCGAAATACCAAAGAAAAACCGGAAACCGGCATCCGTGATCACTCGGGAGTGCGTGTATTCGTAGTGGTAACCGTATTTTAGCAATGAAACAGTTTGGTTAGTAGCAGTGACGTGATTTAGAAAAATCACAAAAAATAGGACGAAGGGAATTAAGAAGTGAATAAGATATCGAATCAAAGCTTACTGTTTCTATTTTGATATGGAAGAAACGAAGAAGAAAAATGAGTTTTATATTCTGAGACATCTTAATTTTAGTGAGTCTGGTTCTTATTGACTTTGTGGTTCCCTGATCTATCTTGGAAAAATCGTATAAAATCGTACAAATTGAATTATGGGTTATAATTTATATGTATAGATTCCTTAGTGAGCCTATTTTCATTAGAAACAAGTGGAAGCAGTATATGAAAACCGTACAGTGAGATATTTGAAAATAAGATAAGAGAGGTTAGAATCGTTGGACAGTGAAAAAAGGGAAATTTTAAGGAATAAACTGTACTAATTGGTTAAGTCAAAAATTCTGGAAAAAATATAGTAGAAAGATATACGAGTCTAGGCTCAAGGAAAATTTACGGATTTAAATTTCGATATTCCTAATTCAAGTTATAGAAAATTTAGTCAGTATGACGCAGGTGGACAGTTTCAATTTTTTTGCCTCACATTAGTAGTTAAGTCTAGGTTGCGGAATTACCAAAATACCCTTGGAGGGTAAATTACTGAAATACCCCTGGGTTGCGAGATTACCGAATTACTCTTAGTGGGTAAAATTACCGGATTACGATAATGCCCTAAAGGGCCTAAATACGAAAATGCTTTAATGGACCAATTTGATAAAATGCCTTAATGGGTCGATTTGATAGAATGCCTTAATGGACCGATTTGATTGATTGCCTTAATGGGCCGATTCGATAGACTGCCTTAATGGGCTGATTCGATAGATTGCCTTAATGGGCCAAATTGTTTGTAATGAATCTATGAGTTATTAATTGTTGTTTATATTTGTAATATCATTTACTATGTATGTTACATATGCATAATTTTGCATGGGATGGGATAATATTGAAGAAAAGTCCTTGTGGCTCTACCACATATTTTGGTGGCTCTGCCACAAATTCGTATAGTGGCAATGCCACGTAAATTCTGTTATTCTGGTGGCTTGTCCACAATTAAATTTGTTATAAATGGCTTAATGCCTGCGATTGGTGTGTTGGCGGGGTGGGTTGACTTGATCCCCACAGGTGTGTTGGTTGGTACGGGTGGTGTGTAGCGGATGGATTACTAGGTTTGGTTGGGATTGCATTACATTCATTTGATCCATTTGGTATATTCTGTTTTGTAAATGGGCTTTGGCCCAAGATTATGCTAAATGGGCTTCAGCCCAAGTTATTGTTATATGGGCTCAGGCCCAAATTTTTGCTAAACGGGTTCAAGCCCTGTGAACGACGGTAAGGGGATTATACACTGAGTTCTTGTAACTCACCCCCCTTCTCTTAACCCTTTCAGGTAATGCTCAGTAACGTGGACTTGGGCCATGGATGACTTGGTGGAGGCCATACTTCAGAAATGGTTTATTTGAACTTTAGACTTCTTTCTCGTTTAGTTTATTACTTTACTATTTTGGGTTAAATGTTGTAATAAGGCCTCTGGACTATTTTTATTTTTGCTTTATGGTTGGGATGTTTTTATTATTTTTGTTAAATTGTTTAAAAGGGGAATTTTCTAGAAACTTAAATAAATATTTTTCCAAAATCGATTAACAAATGGATTTCAAAATAAACTTTTACAAATATTTTTAACACGAATATTTTCTCTCGAACTATTAACGATATTTTCAAAAGACTAGGATTCACTTTCAAATTTTCAACGTCGTTTTCAAAAGTCACGGCTTTGTAAGATCATTAGTTCAAATTTATCGATTTATCAATCAAATCTTCGAGGTTAGTAGTGTTTTATCGAATCAAACTTGTTTTCTTGATTTTAACAAAGCAATATTTTAGAACGAATAAAAAGGGTTTAACATGCGTTACGAGCGGATTTGGTATGTGATACGAGCAAAACATGTTAAACCCTTTTTATTCGTACTAAAATATTGCTTTGTTAAAATCAAGAAAACTAGTTTGATTCGATAAAATACTACTAACCTCGAACATTTGATTGATAAATCGATAAATTTGAACTAATGATCTTACAAAGCCGTGACTTCTGAAAACGACGTTGAAAATTCGAAAGTGAATCCGAGTCTTTTGAAAATATCATTAATAGTTCGAGAGAAAATATTCGTGTTAAAAATATTTGTAAAAGTTTACTTTTGAAATCCATTTGTTAATCGATTTTGGAAAAATATTTATTTAAGTTTCTAGAAAATTCCATTTTTAAACAATTTAAGAAAAATAATAAAAACATCCCAACCATAAAGCAAAAATAAAAATAGTCCAGAGGCCTTATTACACCATTTAACCAAAAATAGTAAAGTAATAAACTAAACGAGAAAGAAGTCTAAAGTCCAAATAAACCATTTCTGAAGTATGGCCTCCACCGAGTCATCCATGGCCCAAGTCCACGTTACTGAGCATTACCTGAAAGGGTTAAGAGAAGGGGGGTGAGTTACAAGAACTCAGTGTATAACCCCCTTACCGTCGTTTATAGGGCTTGAACCCGTTTAGCAAAAATTTGGGCCTGAGCCCATATAACAATAACTTGGGCCGAAGCCCATTTAGCATAATCTTGGGCCAAAGCCCATTTACAAAACAGAATATATCAAATGGATCAAATGAATGTAATGTAATCCCAAACCAAACCAAGTAATCCATCCACTACACACCACCCGTACCAACCAACACACTTGTGGGGATCAAGTCAACCCACCCGGCCAATACACCAATCGTAGGCATTAAGCCATTTATAACAAATTTAATTGTGGACAAGCCACCAGAATAATAGAATTTACGTGGCATTGCCACTATACGGATTAGTGGCAGAGCCACCAGAACTTCTCTTCAATATTATCCCATCCCATGCAAAATTATGCATATGTAACATACATAGTAAATGATATTACAAATATAAACAACAATTAATAACTCATAGATTCATTACAAACAATTTGGCCCATTAACACTTTGCAAAATCGGCCCATTAAGGAAATCTACCGAATCGGCCCATTAAGGCAGTCTATCGAATCGGCCCATTAAGACAATCAATCAAATCGGTCTATTAAGGTATTCTATCAAATTGGCCCATTAAGGCATTTTATCAAATTGGTCCATTAAAGCATTTTCGTATTTAGGCCCTTTAGGGCTTTTTCATAATCTGGTAATTTTACCCACTAAGGGTAATTCGGTAATCTCGCAACCCAGAGGTATTTTGGTAATTTACCCTCCAAGGGTATTTTGGTAATTCCGCAACCTAAACATAACTACTAATGTGAGGCAAAAAAATTGAAACTGTCCACCTGCGTCATACTGACTAAATTGTCTATAACTTGAGTTAGGAATCTCGAAATTTAAATCCCTAAATTTTTCATAAAACTAGACTCGTATATCTTTCTACTATAATATTTCCAAAATTTTTGACTTAATCTATTAGTACAGTTTATTCCTTAAAGTTTACCTTGTTTCACTGTCCAATGATTCTGACCTCTCTTATCTTATTTTCAAATATCTCACTGTACGATTTTTATATACTGCTCTCACTTGTTTCTAATGAAAATAGGCTCACTAATGAATCTATACATATAAATTATAACCCATAATTCACTTTGTACAGTTTTATACGATTTTTCTAAGACAGATCAGGGAACCACGAAGTCAATCAGAACCAGTCTCACTACAATTAAGATATCTCAGAATATAAAACTTCTTTTTCTTCTCCGTTTCTTCCATATCAAAATAGACACAGTATGCTTTGATTCAATATCTTATTCACTTATTAATTCCCTTCCTCCTATTTTTCGTGATTTTTCTAAATCACGTCACTGCTGCTAACCAAACTGTTTCATTGCTAAAATACGGTTACCACTACGAATATACGCACTCCCGAGTGATCACGGATGCCGGTTTCCGGTTTTTCTTCGGTATTTTGACCGAATCACAAAACATATCATACAAACTTTCAGAGAGATGTGAGATTACACACCATTTCAAACATGTATTCGGAAGGTACGAGATTACACACCTTATTCACGAGTTATGCTATCCACCGATTTCAACACCACGAATGTGATCTCCCTCAGTGTACCAAGAATCGATCCTACCCTTTGGCTACTGAAATCCCGTCCTAACAATATTTGGTGAGCGAAAGAGTTGTTAGCAAATATCCCACATTTGGCCAAAATAAATCTTATAACAGCGTTCTTACCCCACTTGCTTGACGAGTCGATGATAACGATTTGGTTAAAACAAATCACTTGTGCTCCTTCACCTTGTTGAAAGTCCTAAGCCCAACGATGGCCATATCACAGAAAAGAATGTAACTCAGACCCAACGAGAGAGAAAGAAGAACACATGATTTATTAAGGAAGAACTCGAATGAAACAAAGTTATTGACAAACAGAGAATTACTACTTACCGGTTCGATTAAGAAGAGGTTTTCCCACACGATAGGGAACAAAATGATGAAGAAATAGGATGATAATGGGTTCGGCTATAGAGAAAATCGAACAAGAAGATGTGGTCACAAAGTGATGTCGACTAAAGAAGAAAAAAAGGTTGATGAAATGGTCAAAAGAAAGGAATGGATGGAGAAAAATGCTTTGGTGGTTTCGGCTATCACAGGGGAGATGAGCAAAGGTGAGTGTTTCGGCCAAACCAAAGAAAAAGAATTCACAAATGTGTTAGGAGATTTCGGCCAAAGCAAAGAGGGATATGGATTTGAAAAGAAGACACAAATGTTCAAAGAGAAAAGTGTACCTCTCATGCACCAAAAACTAACAAAATGATCTAAATAGAAAAGAGAAATTCGACTCTCCCTTCCCCCTAACAAACCGTCCATAGCTTGACAATAAGGTCAAAATTTGCCAACCAAAACTTTCCAAAACACCTTCCTCTCTTTGGGCCAGCATGTCCCCTTATCTTATCCCTTTCTTTGATTTCCTTCCTTCTTTTTCCCTTATCTTGCTCCTTACCATAATCCTTAGTCTTCTATCCAAAAATTTAAAAGTCTTCCTTGCCATATTAAAGCCTTGACAGACACTTAGGATGAATAGCACAAAAATTAATCAAAAGTTTGCAATAGATGGGATTTGAACCTCAGACCATTAGTACACTCCACACGCCACTTTCCACCTTTACCAATAGACTCCTTATGCTAGTAAAATGCACACTTATTTCCTTAAGTCTTGATGCTACTTGCCTATTCTCTTTAAATGCTTAAACACAACATTTTTCCTATAGCCCATCTTGAACCCAGAACTTCCTAGAAACCTCGTAACTTTCCAAAATTACCTTCTTAATAAGTCCAACTACAAATAATGTCATTATCTTGTTTCTCAAAAATTTTAACCACTCCTACGCCCAAGGCCCATTGGGCCTAATTCTTCTAGGCCCAATTTCGGGATGTTACATAAAACTTACTCGTTTACATTCTTACCAAAATTCGATCACATACCGAGTACATTGCTCATGATTGTATACATACATATATCTGCACTTAATCGTCACATATTCATATTCCAAATACATATCATAGACATTGTTCACAATTACAAACACTTATAACCTTGCACTTGTCACCACCTTGTCACACGTAATTTCAATTAGTCAAATTTTCCCGATGAACACTTCGGAATAATACCGAATACACGGTGGTTTCGCACACCGCCCACCAATAATCACATATACACGGTGGTATCGCACACAGCCCACTAATAATAATAAATACGGTGGTATTGCACACAACCCACCAATAATCACATATACACGGTGGTATCGCACACAACCCACCAATAATAATAAATACGGTGCTCATTCGTATTCATTTTCTATTCCGAAAGTTCATCCTGTAATTTCCCCACTTTTCATCATTTTAATAAATATCAATAATACTCACTCACATTTCACATAATACATTAATATGCAAAAAATAAATAAAAAGGATGTATCATTTACATATAAACTTACCTCGACTTAAAATGGCGAAAGGGACCGAGTTGTCCAATATCCGTCTTTCCCCCGTTCTAAGTCTGAAACTCATTTTTCTTTATCCAAAATATCACATTTGACTTATTTAGTTATTATACTATTCAATTTAGTCCAAAAATAATATTATGGCAAAATTACATTTTTGCCCCTAAACTTTATCATATTTACACTTTTGCCCTTAGGCTCGTAAAATAATTTTTATTCAATTTCCTTGTATTTTAGGTCTAGACGAACCATTTTCATAACTATAGCACTCCACAATTTGCATTCAGTCACACATTTTCATACATTTTCCAACTTTTTACAAGCTCATCCTTTTATGCGATTTCATCGAAAATCACTTAGTAAAAATCGTTTATTACACACCGAGCATTCATATTCTACCCTTAGACATCAAAGCACATGCATGTTATCCATGGGTGAATTTTTTAAACACAAACCCTAGCTCAAAATAATGGTAAAAATAGCTAAACTGAATTATGGGGATATCAAAAATGTAAATAACATTAAAAATGGGGCTTGGGTGCACTTACTATTGAGCTTGAAAGCTTGAAAACCCTAGCCATGGCTTCCCCCATGCTACATTCGACCAAGCAAGAAGATGGACAAGGGTTGTTGGCTTTTATTTTGTCTTTTATTTCATTTAACTACTAAATGACCAAAATGCCCTTAACTTAAAAATATCCTATTTCACTTATCTCATGTCCATTTTTGTCCAGCAATTTAACCAATGGTCTTCATAACAATTGGACACTTCTAACATGTGGAACTCAACTTTTACACTATTTACAATTTAGTCCTTTTGACTAAATTGAGTGCCCGAACGTCGAAATTTTTGAACGAAATTTTCACAAAATCTTTCTATGTAATTGTAGACCATAAAAATATAATAAAAGTAAGATTTTCCTCGTCGGATTTGTGGCTCCAAAACCACTATTTCGACTAGGCCCAAAATCGAGTTGTTACAATGTGACTGTTGGATATAGTTGGCATGCCATAGGACTGTAAGTACTCACTTATATGTGTTGCGATATTTGGGGCGTTGAGGCCCGGGACAGTTTTTGAGAGATAAGGGAATGTTACCTAAGCTTCATTCATTGGGATATGTGTGTTTGGTGTGTTGGAGAGTGTAGCTATAAGCTTCACTTATGGAATATGTACGACTCTATGGGTCTATGTGGTCTATTGGAGATCCGTGTATCCGATGAGTGGTGATAGAGTCCACTTCATGTTTTGTAGTCCTAAGAGCCAAACTATCCTTAAATACGTTTTACATGTATTATATTATATGTGTTTGAATAATCATGTAAGGAATAAATAGAGGATTGCATGAAAATTGGTTAAATGTGTGAAATATGATATCAATGTAACGTGTTAAAAATATGTTATTACTGTTTTCTTTGTTGCATAATGACTTGACTTTGTAGTGGTTATTCTAAGTGTAACACCCCAAACCTGGCCTAGAAGTTAGGCCCGAATCTGGCGTGTCACATGGAAATGTTTTTCAAAATCATATTTCTTGTTGTTAAAACTTGTTTGAGAGTTAAAACCTCTTTGTTAAAAAAACTTAAGCAATTGTTGTCCACTTGAAACGTAACTACTTTTAAAACCTTATCTGTTGCGGAAGCATATTTAAAAGAAACAATTTACGAAATGGTGATGTTTAAAAACTGAGTCGCAGAAGCATTTTGAAAACGTTGCGGAAACGTAGTGTTTTGAAGATAGTTATCGTTTTGGAAATCGTATTCCACTTTTAGTAGTTAGAAAACATCATAAATAAGTATCACAAATAATAAGTTATAAATAGAGAGGCCTTCTTGCAACCCAAATCAAAATATTTGAAAGTAAATAATCAAAATGGAAAGCATAAAAAGTGTGTGGTCTTCTCTGAGTACCTCACAGCTCCGAACCGTCTAAGGCTGAGGATTACCTGCACAGTTAGAAAAAAACAGGGTGAGTTTACGAAAACTCAGTGTGTAATCCTTTATTACGGTCATGGTCTGGGCCTGAGCCCATACGGTGTCGGTCTAGGCCTAAGCCCTATTCGGTAACAAGCTGGGCCTTAGCCCAAAATCAAAACAATGCAATGGATATGTACCCACCCCAGTCCTATCCACCCAACTAACTCTCCACCTGTACCAACCAGCACACCATGTGGGGACCATGTCAACCCACCCAGCCAAAACTCTCCAATAATGCAACCTAGTTGCTAATATGTATATATGCAGCTTTTAAGCCTTCAATAGCGGTATTATAATTGGCACAGAGCCACCAGTAACTGTATTATGTTTGGCACATAGCCATTAGCAACAGTAATATAATCGATACACAACCTTGGGTAAATATGATCGACACAGAGTCATCGATATCTATTAGGCACATAGCCACGGGTAAATACGGTTGGCACAAAGCCATAATCAAGATGGCACAGAGCCAAGCTCTCCAATAATGCAGCCTTACTGCTAATAACGATATATGTGGCTGAGCCACTAAAATAAGAATATGTGGCGATGCCAATATAACAGTACTTCCTCTAAATCAGCAAGCCAACCCAATGCAGTATGTCGTGTATGTCATCCTCAATCATTACACGTGTATGCAAAATGGCCATGCTTAGAAATAGTCATTTCAACACATATTAACAACAAATCAAACACACGCCCACAGTCAAGTCGGTTAAAACACAGTCATAAAATCACAGTCAAATCGGTCAAATCATAACACAAGTCAATCATTTACCCACAAGGGCAAATTAATCATTTTACCCTATAAGGGTATTCGGGTAATCCTACCCTACAATGGTAATTCGGTAATTCTACTCATAACTAATCCATGTATGCAGTGCATCTCAAACATAATCAATCATACAATTAACACATACAACACTAGTACTACCACGAAGGTACAACGGTCATTTAATCGGTTAGGGGTAAAACGGTCATTTCGCCTCGTAAGGGCATCTCGGTAATTTTACTCGTCGAGGGTATTCCGGTAACTTTACCCATAAAGGGTATTTCGGTAACTTTACCCATAGAGGGTATTTTAGTAATTTCACAAACTAGGGTATTTTGGTAATTTTGCAAATCGGGGTATTTTGATAATTCTGTAAACCAGGGTATTTTGGTAATTTCACAAATCAGGGTTATTTTGATAATTTTGCAATCTGAGGGTATTTCAGTAATTTCACAAATTAGGGGTCTTTCGATAATTTCACAAATTAGGGGTATTTCGGTAATTTCGAGGGTATTTCAGTAATTTTAAACCAAGGGTATTCTAAACAGAGATAACGATGCGAATGGGCCTATGGCCCATTCTTGGCCCAAATGGGCCCACACGCTCGTGTGACCCATTTAGCCCAAATCTAGCCATAGATATGAGATTCACATAGACCAATTCAATATCTACTACACAATCATACAATTTATTCATATGGGCCCACTTGGCCCAAAGCAGCCTAAACCCATGAAAACACTCATGAGGGCCTCAACTATCGCGTCTCAGCTCCCATACGTGCGCTCGCACGCTCGTGTGGCTACCATTGTTGTGTGACTGGCATTTCGGCATTTGCCGCTCTACAGCTAGAGTAGTGCGAAATACACACCTGATAGGAATCTGGAGTTGATCCGCGCTCCTAACACTCCTATGCTCAAACGCCAACCCAGGTATGCTTACTCTCCTCATAGATTGCTCTATTTAAAGCCAGCTCCTCACCTTCCCTCTTACTAGCTTTCCGATGTGGGATCCCTCCTTCAGTAAAGTTTAAATCCATCACAACCATTTGCTGTCCCAACTTAGCAAAATAAATATCCCTTTTTGCTTTCAATGGGAGTCGAACTCAGGCTCCCTTGTAGCATAATCCACGCCGCTAGCCACTTTACCAACTAGCTCCTTTTTGTCTTTAAACATGCGCAACTAAATATAAGTCTATAGCCAAAGTCAAAGTTCATTAAAAAAGAAATCAAAATGAAATGCAAGCTCCAAGACTTGAACCATGGACCCCTTGCTTCCTTGTGTGGCGTCACTTCCTTGTCTCCTATGTAGCGTCATTTGCCACTAGAACACAACTCCTTTTGTGTCATTTTCTCCACATTTTATTCTTAAAGCCTACTTACTAACTCCCAAGGTTTTATTCACCTAAAACCAAAATTTTTCCTAAAGCCTAGGTTTGAACCCGGGACTTCATAGAAGCCCCCTAACCTTTCAAAATCACTCACCTAGTAGGTACAACTTGCATTAGTGTCGTTTTCTTGTTCCCAAAAATTTTAAACTCTCCCAAGCCCAAGTCCCAATAGGCCCAATTCTACTAGACCCAAATTTAGGGCGTTACACTGAGCATTCACTGAGCTTGTTAAGCTCACCCACTCCATTTTAACCATTGCAGACACTTAGTGCCGGTGTGAGCGGTATGGTCTCGAGGGGTGATCTAAGCTGATTTTTTAGCTTCTATTAGTAGGTGTTATATGCTTATTTATGTTTGGGGAATAGGGGCAATGTGATAGGCTAATGTGATAGACTTTTTATCAGTTTGCTTAGTATCTTCCAAATTATTTACATGCAATTTATGTTTAAAGGTTTATGGACTTGAATGTGATGTTTGGAATGTTATTTTGGATATTTTAAAGTTTATTGATCTTGGTGAATGAAGCATGTTATATAGGGCTATGTAACAACCCAAACCCGGCCCACACGTCACGACCGAATTTGGTTTGCTACTGAGAAAACATTTTGAAACCCATTTTAAAACCGATTTAAGTTTTGTCGAAAATCTTCCAACTTCAAGTCTCTTGTTAAAAACCATACTTAGTGTTGTTTAAAATATTTATTAAGTCGAGTTGTTTATAGATTTAAAATGTACCCGATGGTACCTTAAAGCCTTTACGATTGCTTTGGAAAACATGTGAACTCATTTTTATAAGTAAATAATTAATAAACAAGTATTCAAGCATATATCAATAATAAAATAGTTCTAGAAGGCCTTATTACAACCCAATTAAAATAAATCCAACGATCAATATAAAATAAAACCCAAGTTCATTTAATAGAATTCCTCTGCATGGCCACCTCGAGTCCATCCGGTCCACATCCGCAATCTACACGTCACCTGAAAAAAATAATAAGGAGAAGGTGAGTCACCAAGACTCAGTATGTAACCCTTCCCCCGGTTTAAAGTCACATCATACACATTTTATAACAATTTAACATGCATCAAGTCGTGAACCCAACCTAACCATCCATATCACCTTTCTCTACCCCGTGTGGTACCAAACCACGGTGGTGCCAAACCACTGGTGACTTAAAGTCACAGATGTGATGCCAAATCACTGGAGGTGCCAAACCTCTGGTGCCCGAAGACACAAATCGATTGATGGGGCCAACCCATCGTGTGATGCCAAATCACTGGCGTCGATCCCGTATTATCATCTGTGGGGCCAACCCACTGTGGTGCTAAGCCACTGGGACAAGACGCTATGAGGTACCAAACCTCTGGAGGTACCAAACCTCTGGTGACCGTAGTCACAGTGTGTTACCAAAACACTGGTGTCCGTCGACACAATATCTCTGCCCCCTCCACTCATCAACCCATATCAAGCAGTTTATATACAAAGTTTATATAAACATACATTTATCACATGTATCACATAAGCCATGCTTCCCAAAAGCATCAAATAGTACTCATATTAACAGGTACTTACCTGAATCATCACTTTATACTGATATGGTATTAAATCCAATGCTACATCAATCAGAGTTAGCATTCACAGTATTTAGCACAGTTAAAAAGTCATATAGTGTGTATGTACACACCTGTCACCCACGAGAAGTCTAAATCCCGAAAAGAAAGTTGGTCTCCCTAGATCTCCCTGCACCTATATTCGGCCAACTATGGGATTAGTACTATGGCCTATTCGGCCAAATCAAATAAATCTAAAGGGGTTACCAATTGAACCCAAACCTCACCTATTTGCCTCTAAGTACTCACTTCGGCACCTGGTTCACAAATCTGCTTCACTTCCTACAATCGGCCATCATCATTATTAGTAGCCCTTGGCTTAATCGAATCCCAAAAAGAATAGATCCTTACCAAAACCGATTTACAGGGACTGAGGCTTGGATCGAATACTTCAAAATCCCGGGTACCTAAATAGAACCGATTCTATCATTGATTAGCCAAAAATAATTCAGCTTTTCTATTAACCAAGTCGTCAGAGAGAATGGGACATGGAAAAGAGTTTCGGCATACTTACCCTTGCTTTAATATTCGGCCAAGACTTGAAAATATGGAGAGGGGAAATTCGGCTATGGCTAGGGAGTAGGTTCGGCTAAGGTTGGTTTCAATATCAATCAAGGCTTGACTTTGGGTGAAAACAAAAAGAATGGAGAAGAAAATATGGGAGGAGTTTCGGCCAAGGTTTTAAGAGAATGGAAAAAGAAAACCAATAAGGAAGGGTTGAGAATTTCGGCTATTTGCATAAATGGCTAAAAGAAAATCAAGAGGGTAGATGGGTGCTTATAAAGGATTTCGGCACCCCCTCCCCCTTATGCTTGTCGTCCAAAGAGTTTAAACTCTAGCCAAGTCCTTGTTTTTCTCTAGGCCACTAATTTGATTTAATTTGAATACTCAAATATGATTCAAATAAAAATACTATAATAATCTAAATAAAAATCAACTAATATTCTTGTTATCTACTATTATCTTGTTAATATTATCCTTGATTATCTCTTATTATCTAATACTAATAAATAAATAAAAACAAAACAGGACCATGTGCCCATCAACTAGCCGAACAAGGAACCCCATGTGCAGGCCAACTCCCTTTCACGCCAGCCTTGCAAAAAAAAAAAAAAACCACCGCTGCTGCATGCTGGGTTCGAACATGGGACCTGGGGGAATCCAGCAGCCAAGTAGCGCCCAGGCCACCTGGGCCAGGCGTTGTTTTGTGATACAAACGCGCCATAATTTCTTTTAGGCCTTCCCTCCTTAGTTCCCTTCTAACGCTAAAACAGAAAAAGATAAAATCCCCACTGCTGCTTCGGTTCGAACGCAGGACCTACTACCGCAGCCCTCTCTTCCACGTCCTTAGCCACCTCTTCCAGCCCGACTTGCATGCCAATTTATCCCACCATTTATTTATAAGACCTCCCCAGGCCGTTTACCCAAAAATTAAAAATGCCAAACGCTGCTCCAGCAGCTCGAACATGCGCCCAACAACCTCCAAGCCTCTAAGTAGCACACGCTAGCCACTTAGCCAACCCACTTTCATGTCAATAAGCCCTCCTAATTTATTAAAAGGCCTTCCTAGGCCTAACGCCAACCCAAAAGGAAAAAAATATTTCCCCCTTGTTTCTTCCACGAATCGAACCCAAGGCCCCTAGCAAACTCTTAGGCGCCCCACACCACTTATACCAAGCCCATCTTTTGTGCCTTAACTCGCCCAAAATTCTATTAAAGCCCTAACTAACCTAGCTCCTTCCTTTTACACACTTAAAAATAAATTTTTAATACTGGGCCGAGCTTAGCTCGAGTTATTTTTAGACCCTTAAACATGTCAAATAAATCCTAGAATTTAACTCTTCAAGCACCCACATGGGAAAGTATTTAAAATACTTAAATTCTCAACAACCCCTAATTTAGGGTGTTACAATTCTACCCCCTTAAAATATTTTCGTCCTCGAAATTACTTACTGTCGTCCAATCGTGCATCCTTAACTCATCACACTACGCTACTGCTGCGCACTCTGATCTTAAAGAACTATCATACTCCCTAGAAACATTTCCTACGTTCATAATCCAAATTTATACACTTTACTAGCAATAATAAGAATGAACCAACGTAACCATAACCAAGACAATTGAGGGTATTCCGAAAATAAGAAACTTACCCGTTGTCATGTCTGGCACATCTTCCTCCTCGCGACGGCCAACTGCATAAACCAACCTTGGTTGCCTCGCCTCTGCACCTTCAGTACCTCGACCACGCTCGTTACCATTATCATTACCTCTAGCTGCACCTCGACCCCTCTGTGGTGGTCCTTCGTTTCTATCCTGAGCACGGTTTCGACCCTCTGGTTGATTCTTAGCTAACTTCCGAGGACAATCCCTTGCACGGTGATCCCACGATCCACACTCAAAGCACCCTCTACTCCCAGCCAAACATTCTCCCGAGTGGGATTTGCCGCATCTAACACACTGAGGTGGCCACTGAGCAGGCTTTGTGGTTCTTCCTGATTCCCCAAATCTAGCCCTCTTCTCCACATTACTGCCCGATCCAGGCGATCCAAAGCCTCTCTTCTGGTTGTTCCTATCATGCTTCTTACGGTCTCCTTGATCCCTTCGGCTACCTTAGCCTTTTCCACTAGAGACGAAAACTCACGAACCTGCTGTGGGGCAATCAGCAACCTTAAATCATCTCTAAGCCCGTCCTCAAAGCGGACGCAACGCTCATGTTCAGTAGCCACGATGCCTCTAGCATATCTACTCAGCCTTAAAAATTCCGCCTCATACTCCGACACTGACTTAGTTCCTTGCACTAATCCCAGAAAAGCCTTTCTCTGCGCGTCAGTGTAGCTGGTACCCACATACTTTTTCTGGAAAGCAATCCTAAAGTAATCCCACGTAAGATCATCTGCCGTGGCACCATCTCGGACCGTGAGCCACCACTGATATGCTTTATCCTTTAGAAGCGACACGGCTCCTTTCAGCTTTTCCTCATTAGACAGGTCTAGATCGTCCATGATCCTTTCTGTAGATTCTAGCCAGTATTCTGCTGCACTGGGTGCTACTCCTGACACACCTCGGAACACTTCAGCTCCGTTAGCCCGAATTCGCTCGGGAACAGACTTCCGAGCTCCCAAATTTCCACCAGCCCCAGCCACAATCTCCAGAACTCGCAATACCGCTTGCGATACTGCCTCGCCACCGGTCTGATCCTGCTCCTCAGCTCTAAAAGTAGGAGGTGGTGGTGGCGGTGGTACTTCATTTTCAGAACCTTGACCCGACCTGACGGGTTCAGATACGGTCATCCTACCCCTACCGCGTCCACGTCCTCTAGAACTCATTCTATCTACTGCGCTTTTAATCTGATTAAGAAAAATTTTATGCATTAGCGTTTGTTCCACTTTATTAGTCGCGAAGAACTTTTATGAAAGAATTTTAATTAGAGATTCTTTCGAGCAAACAAGGTTTCAGTCTTCTATCCTAGTTCACACAAAGAAGTACGTACATCCATTCCCTAATACTTTCCATACCTATTCGCTCCTCGAACATTTCTGTCCATTTCTAACCCAAGGGTATTTTCGTCATTTCCCTACAGGGGTATTTTCGTAATCAAATCCGAGAAATTTCCAAAACTTTAATAAAACACGTCACTTCGAAATTCCCAAAATTGAAGAGCATTTCTGAAAATTTGTAAAATTTGAAGTTATGGCATCATTTCGGAAACCAGGGGTATTTTGGTAATTTTGCAATTTGAGGGCGTTTTCGTAATTTTCCAAAACCAAAGTATTTTATTGATGATTTTCAAAGCTAAGTTGTTGAATATTTATAAAATAGTTGAAATTTTGAGCAAAAACATTGAACTGATATTTTATGAACCGAGGGCATTTTAGTAATTTTACCCCTAAGGGCATTTTTGTAATTTTCCACAAATCAAGTTTTTCGAGGAAAACATTGTAAAAATGACGTTCTCAGATTTGAAAGAGTTATTGCAAAAGTTTTGAAAACATTAGGGTTGTTGTTGTTTCATTCTTTTCGAAAACATGGCTAATTTCCTTTTCGGGTTTTAATCATTATGATTAGCCTATGACCGAGCCCTCTTGGTCAGGGTGAACCAGAGCTACGCACCAGGCAGGATTCCTGCGAAGAGGAGGTGAGTCACGAGGACTGCTTAAATACCAGGCTCTTCCGGATCCAATCCTCGACATGCGTACAGGGGTTACCACACCCTAGCTCAATGGCTAAGTCATAGATTGGTTTGGTTCCTTAAGTCTTATGTTTGGTTTGTGTGTTTGAGTACTCTAATCCTAGGGTTCAAGTTCCTATAAGTCTATTCTACGTTCCATGCTTCCTACCCTTCTACAGAAAATAATTCACAAAGAAGTTTGGAGGTACTTACCTAGGCGGATAGGTGCCGGAGACTCGGTGCCATGCCATTCAAAACCCAAAAACAACTTAAAAAGGCCTACTAGCATAAAACAAAAACCTTTTTGGGCCTTGGGCCCCCACAGCCGAGCTTTGAACTGGGCTCTGATACCAATTTGTAACAACCCAAACCCGGCCCACACGTCATGACCGAATTTGGTTTGCTACTGAGAAAACATTTTGAAACCCATTTTAAAACCGATTTAAGTTTTGTTGAAAATCTTCCAACTTCAAGTCCCTTGTTAAAAACCATACTTAGTGTTGTTTAAAATATTTATTAAGTCGAGTTGTTTATAGATTTAAAATGTACCCGATGGTACCTTAAAGCCTTTACGATTGCTTTGGAAAACATGTGAACTCATTTTTATAAGTAAATAATTAATAAACAAGTATTCAAGCATATATCAATAATAAAATAGTTCTAAAAGGCCTTATTACAACCCAATTAAAATAAAACCAACGATCAATATAAAATAAAACCCAAGTTCATTTAATAGAATTCCTCTGCATGGCCACCTCGAGTCCATCCGGTCCACATCCGCAATCTACACGTCACCTGAAAAAAATAATAAGGAGAAGGTGAGTCACCAAGACTCAGTATGTAACCCTTCCCCCGGTTTAAAGTCACATCATACACATTTTATAACAATTTAACATGCATCAAGCCGTGAACCCAACCTAACCATCCGTATCACCTTTCTCTACCTCGTGTGGTACCAAACCACTGGTGACTTAAAGTCACAGATGTGATGCCAAATCCCTGGAGGTGCCAAACCTCTGGTGCCCGAAGACACAAATCGATTGATGGGGCCAACCCATAGTGTGATGCCAAATCACTGGCGTCGATCCCGTATTATCATCTGTGGGGCCAACCCACTGTGGTGCTAAGCCACTGGGACAAGACGCTATGAGGTACCAAACCTCTGGAGGTACCAAACCTCTGGTGACCGTAGTCACAGTGTGTTACCAAAACACTGGTGTCCGTCGACACAATATCTCTGCCCCCTCCACTCATCAACCCATATCAAGCAGTTTATAAACAAAGTTTATATAAACATACATTTATCACATGTATCACATAAGCCATGCTTCCCAAAAGCATCAAATAGTACTCATATTAACAGGTACTTACCTGAATCATCACTTTATACCGATATGGTATTAAATCCAATGCTACATCAATCAGAGTTAGCATTCACAGTATTTAGCACAGTTAAAAAGTCATATAGTGTGTATGTACACACCTGTCACCCACGAGAAGTCTAAATCCCGAAAAGAAAGTTGGTCTCCCTAGATCTCCCTGCACCTATATTCGGCCAACTATGGGATCAGTACTATGGCCTATTCGGCCAAATCAAATAAATCTAAAGGGGTTACCAATTGAACCCAAACCTCACCTATTTGCCTCTAAGTACTCACTTCAGCACCTGGTTCACAAATCTGCTTCACTTCCTACAATCGGCCATCATCATTATTAGTAGCCCTTGGCTTAATCGAATCCCAAAAAGAATAGATCCTTACCAAAACCGATTTACAGGGACTGAGGCTTGGATCGAATACTTCAAAATCCCGGGTACCTAAATAGAACCGATTCTATCATTGATTAGCCAAAAATAATTCAGCTTTTCTATTAACCAAGTCGTCAGAGAGAATGGGACATGGAAAAGAGTTTCGGCATACTTACCCTTGCTTTAATATTCGGCCAAGACTTGAAAATATGGAGAGGGGAAATTCGGCTATGGCTAGGGAGTAGGTTCGGCTAAGGTTGGTTTCAATATCAATCAAGGCTTGACTTTGGGTGAAAACAAAAAGAATGGAGAAGAAAATATGGGAGGAGTTTCGGCCAAGGTTTTAAGAGAATGGAAAAAGAAAACCAATAAGGAAGGGTTGAGAATTTCGGCTATTTGCATAAATGGCTAAAAGAAAATCAAGAGGGTAGATGGGTGCTTATAAAGGAATTTGGCACCCCCCTCCCCCTTATGCTTGCCGTCCAAAGAGTTTAAACTCTAGCCAAGTCCTTGTTTTTCTCTAGGCCACTAATTTGATTTAATTTGAATACTCAAATATGATTCAAATAAAAATACTATAATAATCTAAATAAAAATCAACTAATATTCTTGTTATCTACTGTTATCTTGTTATCTAAATAATAATAATATTATCCTTGATTATCTCTTATTATCTAATACTAATAAATAAATAAAAACAAAACAGGACCATGTGCCCATCAACTAGCCGAACAAGGAACCCCATGTGTAGGCCAACTCCCTTTCACGCCAGCCTTGCAAAATAAAAACCACCGCTGCTGCATGCTGGGTTCGAACATGGGACCTGGGGGAATCCAGCAGCCAAGTAGCGCCCAGGCCACCTGGGCCAGGCGTTGTTTTGTGATACAAACGCGCCATAATTTCTTTTAGGCCTTCCCTCCTTAGTTCCCTTCTAACGCTAAAACAGAAAAAGATAAAATCCCCACTGCTGCTTCGGTTCGAACGCAGGACCTACTACCGCAGCCCTCTCTTCCACGTCCTTAGCCACCTCTTCCGGCCCGACTTGCATGCCAATTTACCCCACCATTTATTTATAAGACCTCCCCAGGCCGTTTACCCAAAAATTAAAAATGCCAAACGCTGCTCCAGCAGCTCGAACATGCGCCCAACAACCTCCAAGCCTCTAAGTAGCACACGCTAGCCACTTAGCCAACCCACTTTCATGTCAATAAGCCCTCCTAATTTAATTAAAAGGCCTTCCTAGGCCTAACGCCCAACCCAAAAGGAAAAAAATATTTCCCCCTTGTTTCTTCCACGAATCGAACCCAAGGCCCCTAGCAAACTCTTAGACGCCCCACGCCACTTATACCAAGCCCATCTTTTGTGCCTTAACTCGTCCAAAATTCTATTAAAGCCCTAACTAACCTAGCTCCTTCCTTTTACACACTTAAAAATAAATTTTTAATACTGGGCCGAGCTTAGCTCGAGTTATTTTTAGACCCTTAAACATGTCAAATAAATCCTAGAATTTAACTCTTCAAGCACCCACATGGGAAAGTATTTAAAATACTTAAATTCTCAACAACCCCTAATTTAGGTTGTTACAGGCTATGTTTTAATGGTTTTATTGCTGTTATATGTTGAAATTTAGTAGGTTGGAGCAGAGGTATATGTGGGTATTAAAAATGATACTTCTGTAACTTTAAAAGTGCGGGGAGTCAGAATATAGAATTGTTATCGACCCTTATCCTGGGTTTTGATATTCGTGGTAAGTTTATCGATACCTTGCGAAAGGTACCGATAAATTTTGATTTTTTTTTTTTGAAATTGGGCAAGAAACAAATGCAAGTTTGGTATCGATACCACTTAAAGGAAATATCGATACCCCTGAGACAGTTTCGATACATACGTAACATTTTTTAGAAAATTCACTAAGTTGTCTCAATGCTCGATATATGTCCATTTTATGCTTGTTTGTAATTTGTTAGAATGGTTAAACATTAATTTGAGCTTGCATGACTTAAAATTCTCATGAATACTATAGTAATAAAAGAACATAAAAGAGGCATGTATACTAAACGTGACAATTGTGATAAAATCAATGTGAGATGGTGGTGAAGCGTCTTAGTATTCTAGCTCGACGACCAAGCTGAGTATAGGGTGTTACAAGTTATACAAATTAGCGGTGGTTCATCCACAACCTGGAGTGATATGGTAGATGAGTTTTGGGGAACTCATAAGTGAGGTGTATAGCAAAGTTGGGTTGGACCTTTTTGATAAATTGAAATTGCATTGTCATTCATTATCATGCACATATAAAATGTGATTTCTAAGATAGTATAGTGAAATGATGATATGAAAAATCGTTAATCTGATGTGCTCTTTGATTGTGATTATTTTTTGAATTGTTAAACCCATGTGGTTTGCTTACTGTTTTGTTTCGGTTTTCTTGTGGCCAAACTCAGATTAAGCTTCATAGCTCACTCCCCTTTAATTTACATCTTTTCAGATAACCCACCAGGTTAGGAAACAGAATTGGTGTAACGCCCCAAAATTCTTATTTTTGAATTGTTAAAACATGTCAAGTGTGTTAATTTTGGTTCAGTGGCTAAGTGTTAATTAGGTGTGTCTGAGGTCCTATGCTCAAATCCCTTCCCTTAAAATTTTATTAATATTTTTCAAACCTCTGATTTTGAATATCTAGCTTATCTATTATATTTTCTCAACTATTGACAAGAATGAGTCTATTGGTTCAGTAGTAAGGCTTCAGTTTACCCAAAGGTCTCGTGTTTGAATCTCGTGCTTGCAAAGCTGTAGCACCCTTAACCCGTATCCGTCATCAGATTAGGGTTAAAGGCGTTACAAAACAGATCGAAAACTTTCACAGATATTTCATAATACAATTCATTAATCGCAATCAAAATGTCCCTTTTATAGGTCAACGAGACCTTAATCATGCTTTAGAATAGGGTCGGGACTAAACAGAACACATATGGAATTTCTCAGAAATTTAGAAACTTTTTTAAATTATAGAGGTCACACACCCGTGTGGACAGGCCGTGTGCCTTCCACGGCTACCAGACACACCCATGTGTCCTGGCCGTGCCTAAATAGAGCATGTATACTGACTTATCCACACTGGCACTAGACACGCCCATGTGCCATGGCGGTGTAAAATTAGGCTAGCTACTGACTTGATCACACGGCCATCAAGCACGCTCGTGTGCCACGGCCGTGTATGCAAAATAGGCCACTTGCAAGGCCAAAATGCCATCCACACTTGGGTCAACCCGACAAGAAATATACCAATTCATTTCATGCACAATTGACATCCAAAAAAATGTCAAATAATCAACAAATTTCAACATTCAATCTCATTTTCTATCATGCCAATTTGCACAACTAAACACACACATATATATATATATATATATTCAAGCATGATTCATCCACATTTACCTTTCCTATAACCATTTATTTGCTCAAACATATATACTCAAATTGCATTCATAAGCTTACCATAGCCTTGACCATTTCATAGCCATGGGATCATACCAAAACCAACATTATATACCATATTCACAAATGCATAATACCAACATATAACTAGCCACATCACATAGCTAATTTCATATCTCAAATATATACCAAAAAGACTAGCCTATACATGCCATATTTAGCTATATACATATTTCAAAGGTACCAAAACAAGTTTGAGTAGTGTGATGACGATCATCGACGGTCCCGGAGCCTCTCGTAGCTTTAAACATCTATAAAACAGAGTAAACACACACACAGAGTAGGCTTTCAAAAGCTTAGTAAGCCATATACAAATAAATTTAGCATTAAATGCATATAACCATATTGCTACAATGACATTATTGGTTCTCATAGCAAATTCATCACATATATTCTTTGGCTCATTAGCTTAGCCATATCTTACCATATTCTTCAACTCAAATATCTCATATACACATGGCTCGTTCAAGCATATATTCACATATTATCTCATCATTACAATACACATATTCATATTAGTAAGTTCATATAGACACTTAGCTTTCATACACACATAGTGTACTTTTCAAATGTACCTGAAACAGATATACAACTTACTATCGTTCTTTTCTCAGATTTGCCCTTTGAACCGTCTGAAATCTAATAGGATATGCAGAGTGCTCGGAATAGTCGTACAATGCGAACGTCCCTGACGTGGTCTTACATGTAATCAGATATCGATGCCACTGTCCTAGATAGGGTCTTACACGATTCAATACGATGCCAATGTTCCGGACATGATTTTACACGTAAATCTCATATCGATGCCAACGTCCCAGACATGGTCTTACACGAAATCTCGAATCAATGCCAACATCCCAGACGTGGTCTTACATGAAATCACGTAACGGACATCTATGTCATGACATATACTATCCTATCTATCCCTAGGTTCAAATGGGATTTCTCAGACATTATCAACTTGTCGACTTATTCGTAATTCGTATTTCACACGCAATTCAAATTCCATATATACATAAATAGTTGAATGCAAATACATTTATTTGTATATCGACTTACCTTGAGTTTGGTTTAACCGAATCGTGCGGCTATTCAATGGTTTTCGACTTTCCCCGATCTAAATTTGTTTTCTTCGATTCTTGATCTATACAAATACAGATTTAACCGATTCATTCATCAAATCATTCAATTCTATCCAAAACACATATTTAGGGTAGTTTACAAATTAATCCTCACATTATCATATTTGGACATTTTAGTCTCTATTTCACAAAATCACAAAATTCACCAAATCTGCTTTTACCCATGCTTGGCCGAATACACACTATGCTCATATCAATCCATACATTTCATTTATTACACAAATTAGTCCTTCAAAATATTATTTTCACAATTTAGCCCTAATTAGCTAAATTCACCAAAAATTCAAGAACAAAACATGTTCATTAAACACATATCTTTCATTTAACACCAATTCTCATCACCAAGCTTACCATTTCATCAATGGCACATCTCATAAACATAATCAATTCTTCAAATTACAACATGGACTTGATAGTAGACTAAGCAACAATATCAGGAACATAAAAATCATTAAAAGCCAAAGTCTAAACATACCTTAATTTTGCTTGTACATGGCCGAAACCTAGCTTGGCTTATTTCTTTCTTTTCTTTTATATTTTCGACACAATGGAAAGATGAACACAAAGATAATAGCTTTCTTTTTAATGCTTTGTTTTATCATAACATTTATTAATTCTTTTTACCAAAATAACCTTATGAATTAAACATATAAAACATATAAGTTCAAGGCTATTAATGTCCAATACCAACCACTCCCTTTAAAATGGTTTAATTGCCACATAAGACCTCCCCATTTAAGAGCCATCTCAAATAGATGTCTTTTCATGAAGCATGCAAATTTTGCGTTCAATGCAGTTTAATCCTTTTATCAAATTAAGCACACAGACAGACAAATTAACTTACGTAAATTTAACACATGCTTAATCACTTATTAAACGCACAGAAAATAATATTAAAATATTTTACTGACTCGGATTTGTGGTCCCGAAACCACTGCTCCGACTAGGGTCAAAACCAGACTGTTACAATTCTCCCCCCTTAGGGATTTTCATCCCCGAAAATCTTACAGTTAAACAGATTCGGATATTGCTGTTTCATTGAATCTTCAGGCTCCCACGTAGCCTCTTCTACTACATGTCGATACCACAATACTTTCACTAACGAAATTTTCTTGTTTCTTAACTCTTTCACTTCACGAGCTAAGATACGGATCAGTTCTTCCTCGTAGGTCATATCAGATTGAATTTCGATCTCAGACGTAGTAATCACATGTGACGGATCAGATCTGTTTCGACGGAGCATTGACAAGTGATATACATTATGTATCTTTTCTAACTCAGATGGTAACAACGATCTGTACGCAATTGGCCCAACTCACTCGATAATCTCATACGGTCCGATGAACCTCGGACTCAACTTGCCTTTACGTCCGAATTGGAGTACTTTCTTCCACGAAGACACTTTCAAGAAAACTTTGTCGCCGATCTCAAATTCAATATTTCTTCTTTTCAAGTCTGCATTGGACTTCTGGCGATCAGACGCTGCTTTCAAACTGTCACGGATCGCTTTTACTTTTTTTTCAGTGTCTTTTATCAAATCAACCCCGTGTAGCTTACTTTCACTAAGCTTAGTCCAATATAGAGGTGCTCGACATTTACGTCCGTATAAAGCTTCATAAGGTGCCATTTTGGTACTCGTCTGAAAACTATTATTAAATGCAAATTCGATCAATGGTAGGTACTGTTCCCATGTACCATCAAACTCAAGAATGCAGTATCTCAACATATCCTCGAGAATCTGAATGATCAGCTCGGATTGACCATCCGTTTGCTGATGAAAAGCTGTACTGAAATTCAATTTCGTGCCTAAAGCTTCTTGCAGTTTCTTCTAGAACCGTGATGTAAACCTCGGATCTCTATCTAACACAATGGATAGTGGCACCCCGTGTAATCTCACAATCTCAGAAATATAAAGCTCAGCTAATCTATCAAGTGAGTAATCAGATCGTACCAGAATAAAATGGGCGAATTTCGTCAATCGATCAACTACTACCCAAATCGCATCTTTCTTTATAAGAGTCAGAGGCAATCCAGAAACAAAATCCATCGTTACTCTATCCCATTTCTACTCGGGAATCAGAATCAGTTGTAACAAACAGGATGGAACCTGATGTTCAATTTTAAGTTACTGACAAACTAAACACTTCGAAATAAAGTCAGAAATGTCTCGTTTCATACCAGACCACCAATAGTGTTGCTTCAGATCATGGTACATCTTTGTACTTCCCGGATGAACAGATAAGCGACTGTTATAAGCTTTATTTAGAATTAATTGAATCAACTCTGAGTTTCTCGGAACACAAATTTGATCTTGAAATCTCAAGCAATCATCATCACCCACTCGAAATTCAGAATCAGAGTTCGAATCACTCTAAGCTAGTTTCACTATTATCTCATTATCAACTTTTTGAGCATTACATATCTGTTGTAAAAACGACGGTTTTGCTTTCAATTTAGCTATTACTGAACTATTATCAGACAGATCTAATTAAGCATTCAAAACACGTAGTGCAAACAATGATTTCCTACTCAGTGCATCAACAACCACATTTGCTTTACTCGGGTGATAATCTATCACAAGCTCGTAGTCTTTCAATAGCTCTAACCATTTTCTCTGTCGCAGATTCAAATCTTTCTAAGTCATTAGATATTTCAAACTTTTATGATCTGAAAACTCGTGGCATTTTTCACCAAATAGATAATGCCGCCAAATATTTAATGTGAATACAATCGCAGCTAGCTCAAGGTCGTGTGTTGGATAATTCTTTTCATGCGGCTTTAGTTGTCTTGAGGCGTAAGCTACAACTTTGCCTTCTTGCATCAGTACGAATCCCAGACCATTCAATGAAGCATCACTGTAAATCACAAATTCTTTGCCTAATTCTGGCTGTTCCAAAACTGGAGCTTCAGTCAAAAGAGTTTTCAATTGATCAAAGCTTTTTTGACATTTATCAGACCATTCATATCTCACATCTTTCTAAAGCAATTTAGTCAACGGAGTTGCAATCATCGAAAAGCCTTTTATGAATCTTCGATAATAACTAGCAAGTCCCAAAAAACTGCAAACTTTAGATATTCTTCGAAGGTTTCCATTCCAGAATAGCAGAAATTTTACTCGGATCAACTCATATTCCAGATGCTGACACAATATGCCCCAGAAAACTGACTTCGCATAACCAGAATTCACATTTACTGAATTTCGCATACAATATCTTTTCTCTCAAAGTTTGCAACACAATTTTCAGATGTTCAGCATGTTCTGTTTCATCCCGTGAATAAATCAAAATGTCGTCAATGAATACAATAACAAATCGACTATGTACGGTCTGAAAATTTTGTTCATCAGATCCATAAAGACAGCAGGAGCATTCGTTAGTCTGAAAGGCATAACTAAAAACTCATAATGCTCGTACCTCATTCTGCAAGCCATTTTCGGAATGTCTGAATCTTTTACTTGCAACTGCTAGTATCCCGATCTCAGATCTATCTTTGAAAACACAGTAGCTCCTTTTAGCTGATCAAACAAATCGTCAATCCTGGGCAACAGATATTTTTTCTTTATTTTCACTTTATTCAATTGACGATAGTCAATGTACATTCTCATCGTACCATCTTTCTTTTTCACAAACCTAACGGGAGCACCCCAGGGTGAGAAACTCGGTCTTACAAACCCTCTGTCAGTCAACTCTTGCAACTGTGACTTTAACTCTTTCAACTTTGTTGGTGCCATTCTGTACGGAGCTTTCGGAATAGGAGTTGTACCATGCAACAATTCAATGCCAAATTCAACTTCGCGAATCAGATACAATGTCGATAGTTCTTTAGGAAATACATCAGAAAACTCACAAACAACTGGCACTGATTCAACTTTCTTTTCAAAAACTTTCGAATCAATCATATAAGAAAAATATGTTTCATACCCCTTTTTCACATAACTCTGAGCTTTCAACACAGATATCACAGCAGGCAATCCGTACAATTCACTAGACTCAATTCGAACCATTTCATCATTCTGACCTTTCAAATTAATATCTTTCTTTTGCAATTCACAACCGCATCATGCAATGTCAACCAATCCATACCCAAAATTATATCAAATTCATCAAAAGGTAGCATCATCAAATCAGCAGGAAAACAGATATCTCAAAACATTAACGGATAGTTCTTGCATACTTTGTCAACCAAGACACTTTTACCTAAGGGATTTGATACTTTCATAACAAACTCAGTAGACTCTACAGGCAAAGTCTTACTGGACACTAAGTTCATGCATACATATGAGTGAGTAGAACCAGGGTCTATTAATGCAATCACAAAAGTATCATAAAGTGTAAATGTACTCGTTATAACATCTGGAGATGCAGCTTCCTCTCGAGCTCGAATAGAATCTGCCCTAGCAGGCGCTCTATCTTCAGATCTCGCTACAGTGTCTCTCATAGTTCTCTGACTACCATTGACATTTCTTGCATTTCGAGAAGATCTACCTCTCACTGGAACATTGTCGGATCTCAGATTCTAAACAATCTCTTGCTCAACAGACTCTTAATAATCACGAATGAAATGATCTAATAATCCACATCTGAAGCAAGCTCGATCATTTAATCTACAACTTCCCGGATGTCTTTTACCACAATACTTACACTCGGGTCACTCGGATCGAACATTTCCGACACTCATCATTGAAGTTGTCGGAGCTTTAAAGCTCAAATGTGATCTAGCTCGATCTCTATTCGAAAGTCCCATATTAATCCTTGAACGACTTTGTTCATCTCTGAATTTCTTCGAAGAAAACTGAAATAATTTACCTGGAAATCTTTTTCTCACATCTTTAACTTCAGACTTAGCTTTTATTTTATCTTTTCCGAGTGCCTCAGCTTTGCACGCTCGACCGACAAGCACAACAAACTCTTTTATCTCCAAAATCCCGACTAGCAAGCGGATATCTTCATTAAGCCCATCTTCATATCTCTTACACATTATCACTTCAGACGATACACATTCTCGAGCATACTGACTCAATCTCACGAATTCTCGTTCGTATTCAATGACAAACATACGACCCTGTTTCAAGTCCAGAAATTACTTTCGTTTCTGATCTATAAATCTCTGACTGATATATTTCTTTCGAAACTCAGTCTGGAAGAAATCCCAAGTAACCCGTTCTTTTGGAACTACAGAGATCAAAGTCTTCCACCACTGATAGGCCACGCCTCTCAACAAAGATACAACACATTTAGTACTTTCTTCCGGAGTCAAGCACATCTCATCAAATACCTGGATAGTGTTTTCTAACCAAAACTCGGCTTTCTCAGCATCATCGTCACTGGTGGCCCTGAACTCTTCAGCCCCATACTTGCAGATTTTATCGACCGGAGGCTTGTTCATTAAATTTAGATTCATAACCGGAGGCACAACTGAAGTCTGAGGGGGATTAATCGGGGGTGGAGGTTGTGAAATAGTCAGGTTATTTCTTACAAACTGAGTGAACCACTCACTCATCATTTGGAAAAAAGCTTGTTTAGCTTCTCCCTCTTGACCGCTCGTAGCCAGTTACAAATCAGATGGCAGTGTCCGTTGCGCGAGAGCAGGCACATTGCTTTTTACATCGTCAGCTATGGCTCTTTCGGGATCCATTACTATACGTAAATCACATTTTACACATCAGGATTCATCACACTATCACAATTTAGATATATGGCTTGTATAGCTAGACTCTGACACGCTACGTTAGTCTGAGAATCGGCTAAATTGTAGCTATGATACTAATCAAATGTAACACCCCTAACCCATATTCGTCGCCGAATTAGGGTTAAAGGCGTTATCGGACAGATCGAAACCTTTCACAGACATTTCATAATACAATTCATCAATCGCAATCAAAATGTCCCTTTTATAGGTCAACGAGACCTTAATCATGCTTTAGAATAGGGTCGGGACTAAACCAAACACATATGAAATTTCTCAGAAATTTAAAAACTTCTTTAAATTATAGAGTTCATATGCCCGTGTGGGCAGGCCGTGTGCCTTCCACGGCTACCAGACACACCCACGTGTCCTGGTCGTGCCTAAACAGAGCATATATACTACTTATCCACACGGGCACTAGACATGCCCATGTGCCATTACCGTGTAAAATTAGGTTAGCTACTGACTTGATCACACGACCACCAGGCACGCCCGTGTGCCACTGCCGTGTATGCAAAACAGGTCATTTGCATGGTCAAAATGCCACCCACACTTGGGTTAACCCTACAAGCAATATACCAATTCATTTCATGCACAATTGACATCCAAAAACATGTCAAATAATCAACAAATTTCCACATTCAATCTCATTTTCTATCATGCCAATTTGCACAACTAAACATATATATATATATATATATATAAATATATTCAAGCATGATTCATCCACATTTACCTTTCCTATAACCATTTATTTGCTCAAACATATATACTCAAATTGCATTCATAAGCTTACCATAGCCTTGACCATTTCATAGTCATGGGATCATACCAAAACCAATATCATATACCATATTCACAAATGCATAATACCAACATATAACAAGCCACATCACATAGCTAATTTCATATCTCAAATTTATACCAAAAAGACTAGCCTATACATGCCATATGTAGCTATATACATATTTCAAACGTACCAAAACAAGTTTGAGTAGTGTGATGACGATCCTCGACGGTCCCGGAGCCTCTCGTAACTTTAACGATCTATAAAACAGAGTGTACACACAGAGAGAGTAAGCTTTCAAAAGCTTAGTAAGCCATATACAAATAAATTTAGCATTAAATGCATATAACCATATTGATACAACAAACATTATTGGTTCTCATAGCAAATTCATTACATATATTCTTTGGCTCATTAGCTTAGCCATATCTTACCATATTCTTAAACTCAAATATCACATATACGCATGGCTCATTCAAGCATATCTTCACATATTATCTCATCATTTCAATACACATATTCATCTTAGTAAGTTCATATAGACACTTACCTTTCATATACACATAGTGCACTTTTCAAACGTACCTGGAACAGATATACAACTCACGTACTTTTTCATTTCCCGGATTTGCCCGTTGAACCGTCCAAAATCTAATAAGATATACAGAGTACTCGGAATAGTCGTACAATGCCAACGTCCCAGACGTGGTCTTACATATAATCAGATATCGGTGCCACTGTCCCAGACAGGGTCTTACACGAATCAATACGATGCCAATGTCCCAGATGTGGTCTTGCACGAAATTTTGAATCAATGCCAACGTCCCAGACGTGGTCTTACATGATATCACATAACG
The DNA here is from genome assembly GCA_005393395.2 of Gossypium australe. Classification (NCBI taxonomy): domain Eukaryota; kingdom Viridiplantae; phylum Streptophyta; class Magnoliopsida; order Malvales; family Malvaceae; genus Gossypium; species Gossypium australe. The sequence continues at coordinate 118,629,914 of CM016616.1, forward strand.
GACATCTATGTCATGACATACTATCCTATCTATTCCTAGGTTCAAACGAGACTTCTCGGACATTATCAACTTGTCGACTTATTCGTAATTCATATTTCACACACATTCCATCTCAATGGATATTCATGGCAATTTAAATTCCATATATACAGAAATAGTTCAATGCAAATACATTTATTTGTGTATCAACTTACCTCGAGTTCGGTTTAACGGAATAGTGCGGCTATTCAATGATTTTCGACTTTCCCCAATCTAAATCTATTTTCTTCGGTTCTTGATCTATACATATATAGATTTAACCGATTCATTCATTAAATCATTCAATTCTATCCAAAACACAAATTTAGGGTAGTTTACAAATTAACCTTCACATTATCATATTTGGACAATTTAGTCCCTATTTCAAAAAACCACAAAATTCACAAAATTTGCTTTGACCCATGCTTGGCCGAATACATACTATGCTCATACCAATTCATACATTTCATTTATTACACAAATTAGTCCTTCAAAATACTATTTTCACAATTTGCCCTAATTAGCTAAATTCACCAAAAATTCAAGAAAAAAACTTGTTCATTAAATACATATCTTTCATTTAATACCAATACTCATCACCAAGCTCACCATTTCATCAATGGAACATCTTATAAACATCATCAATTCTTCAAATTACAACATGGGCTTGATAGTAGACTAAGCAACAATCTCAAAAACATAAAAATCATCAAAAACCAAAGTCAAAACATACCTTAATTTTGCTTATACATGGCCGAAACCTAGCTTGGCTTATTTCTGTCTTTTCTTTTACATTTTCGGCACAATAGAAAGATGAACACAAAGTTAATATCTTTCTTTTTAATGCTTTGTTTTATCATAACATTTATTAATTCTTTTACCAAAATAACCTTATGAATTAAACATATAAAACATATAAGATTCAAGGCTATTAATGTCCAACACCATCCACTCACTTTAAAATGGTTTAATTGCCACATAAGACCTCCCCATTTAAAATCCATCTCAAATAGGTGTCTTTTCATGAAGCATGCAAATTTTGCATTCAATGCAATTTAATCCTTTTATCAAATTAAGCACACAGACGGACAAATTAACTTACAGAACTTTAACACATGCTTAATCACATATTAAAGGCATAGAAAATAATATGAAAATATTTTACTGACTCAAATTTGTGGTCCCGAAACCACTATTTCGACTAGGGTCAAAACTGGACTGTTACAAAAGCTACAATATTTTTGGCTATTCTATGTTTCTGCCACCCATATGGTCAGAAATTGAGTTAAATTAAAATTTTTCTGTTGAGTAATTTGATAAGTTAGGATTTAGTGGGATTTTATGTTTTTATTTTTTAAGTTTTTGAAATAATTTTCCCTAAAAATCTCCCATTCAATCGTCCCACTCTCCCACTCTCACTCTTATCGTCCCTTCTCCCCCATGTTTCTCTTAATTTACTATTTCTTTTATTATCTTTCTTTTTCCTCCTTTTGTTCTTCGATTCTTTCTTTTCTCCCAACCTATTCTGCTTTGTTTTCTTCCCTTCCTTTCTAATTGCCTATTGCGTGGTTATGATTTCGTTTTTTCCCATTTCCTTGTTTGACCACCATATTCTGTTTTTGGTTTTCATTGTTTCACTGTGATTTTCTTTGAGTCACTACCAAACCCTAGATTCTGGTCGTCAATTTTGAGCTTTTGAAAGTATTTTATCATTGTGGTTGCATCTTTACGTACGTGTTTTCTACATTTCCTTTAGGGGTGAGTGTTTCTTTCGGGTTCATGCGAATGGGAGGTTGTGTTTAGGACTAGTCATTACTATGTAAACGTGCAAAGTTAATTATTTTGTGTATTTTTCTAGGTACAAATCAGGAAACGCATAACACCTGATACGGACCGGCTTGGGATGAGTCGAAACGTATGCGGGTTGCCCAATCGTCTGCGAGGAGGAATCAAGCCTTCGAAAAAACTAATCGAAAATATTGACGAGTTGGCGGAAGCTTTAATTGAATAAAAAGATGGTTCGGTTTGATAAAATAAAAATAGATAAATAAAATGGATAACTGATAATTTGATGGAGATGGATAAAAGAACTTAAACAAGAATCATTCAACACTAAAGAGTGTCACCCCGGGTTCTATAATGTTTAAGGTGGATAAATGGAATCGATGATGGAAATGGAAATACGAACTTAACTGAAGAAAGATTCAACACTATATAACAGTGTCACCCCGTTTCTTATATAGTTAAGGTGGAAAGATGAAGATAGGTTGATGAACGCCACACCAAAGGGAATTTGGTGATAAGTTCAAACAAGTCGAAGACGCCACAAGCAAGCTTGATAAGTCTAACGAAACTTATACGAAAATGAAGAGGAGATGAACTCACTCAAATGAACAAAAGTTCATAAAATTTTCTTAAAGTCTGAATTGTTAATGATAATTACATAACCTTTTTATAGGCTAAACAAAGGCCAACCACAACCTTGGCCTTTAACCCTTAAAGTTTCTAAAAGACACTAGTAATCTTGTCCCTTAACCCGTAACTTTTTGAAAAGGCACTAGTAATATTATCCCTTAACCTTTAGGTTTTCGAAAAGGCACCAGCAACCTTGTCCCTTCATGTTCACCAAAAGGCACTTGGCAACTTTGTCTCTTCATGTTCACCAAAAGGCATTGGGCTAGTTGAATATCGAATGAAGCTGAACTAAGCTAACACGACTAAATCAGCTTGAAGAAAGGTGCGAATCAAGCTAATTGAGCATGAAGCTGGGAATCAGTTTAATGTAGAAAAGCCAAGATGTAACACCCCAAACCCGGTCAATACACCACGACCGAATCTGGTATGTTGCGGGGGAAAATGTATTTGAGAGGTTTAGGTTTCCGGTTAAAAGTTTGATGAAAACTCTTTGCCAACCCACGTGTGATACCAAATCACTGGCGACAATCCCGTATCTCAAATGTGGGGCCAACCCACGGTGGTGTTAACCACAGGGACAAGTCGCTATGAGGTGCCAAACCTCTGGTGTCCCAAAGACACAAGTGTGATACCAAATCACTGGTGACCGTAGTCACGAATCAAATGATGGGGCCAACCCATCGTGTGATACCAAATCACTGGCGTCAATCCCGTAATATCAACCGTGGAGCCAACCCACTGTGGTGCTAAGCCACTGGGACGAGACGCTATGAGGTGCCAAACCTCTGGTGTCCCAAAGACACAAATATCATCTGTGGTACCAAACCACTAGAGGTGCCAAACCTCTGGTGTCCCAAAGACACGAATATCATATTCCCCCTCCTCTCACATCACCCATAGACATATCATACTGATGCAAATCGTGCAAGTCATGCAAATCATGCTAAACATGTTTCATCGTGCATCTCATAACGCATACATCATAGATCATGATATCATATATCACTAACAAGGCTCGTAATGAAACGGACTTACCCGAATCTGTGCACATACCCCCTTAGGGTATCATATCAATCAACCATACTGTTTCGCTTTATGAACAATCAGGATTATTAAGCCTAACTTGCCACTCCACCAGCTCATTTCTTGTGCTCCTATTTACCAAAGAGTACTTATAAACCCCAGCTTCTTTAGCTCCTCTCACCTAAGCCAAAAAACTAAAATTTTTCCTACCACTCAGGCTTACACTAGGCCTACCCCTAAGCCCCCAAAACATCAAAACAACAACATTGCAGACCAAACACATGCAAACAATGCCACAACAAAATAGCCCCTATCCCGGGATATTACAGTTCTACCCCCTTAAAATAATTTCGACCTCGAAATTACCTGATCAGAAGAGTTAAAGGTATTGCTGTCTCATCATATCCTCTGGTTCCCACGTAGCTTCTTCCACGCCATGATTCCGCTACAATCCCTTTACCAAAGGCACAGACTTCCTACGCAGAACCTTCACATCCCGATCCAAAATCTGCACTGGTTCCTCCTCCATGGTCAAATCCGGATTTACCTCGATCTCTTCCACTGCTACGACATGCGATGGATCTGAACGATAACGCCTAAGCATCGAAACGTGAAATACGTCGTGAATCTGACTTAGCTCTGCTGCAACTCAAGCTGGTAAGCTACTGGTCCCACTCGTCTCAGTACCTTATACGGCCCAATAAACCTCAGACTTAACTTGCCTTCCCTTCCAAACCTCAACACTTTCTTCCATGGCGAGACCTTCAGAAAAACTTGATCCCCCACAGCAAACTCTATATCTCTCCGCTTGAGATCAGCATACGACTTCTGCCTGTCCGAAGCTTCCTTCAATCGAGCCTGAATCAACTTGACCTTGTCTTCAGTCTCTGCAACCAACTCTGGTCCCAACAACTGACGTTCACCCAACTCCGTCCAACATGTAGGTGAGTGACACTTCCTACCATACAACGCCTCATATGGTGCCATCTTGATGCTTTCTTGGTAACTATTGTTGTAGGTGAACTCAGCTAATGGCAGAAACTCCTCCCAACTACCTCTGAAGTCCAGAACACAACCTCTCAGCATGTCCTCTAAGATTTGAATAACCCTTTCCGACTGCCCGTCAGACTGCGGGTGAAAAGCCGTGCTGAAATCCAAACGCGTACCCAGAGCCTGATGCAACGCTTTCCAGAACCTTGACGTAAATCTGGGATCCCTATCCGAGATGATCGACACTGGTACACCGTGCAGCCTCACTATCTCTGACACATACATCTTCGCCAGCCTCTGAAGTGAGTAATCAACCCTCACCGGAATGAAGTGAGCTGATTTAGTTTGACGATCCACCACTACCCAAACTGAATCTTTCTTGCTTGGCGTAAGTGGTAATCCACTGACGAAATCCATAGTTATCCTTTCCCACTTCCACTGAGGAATCTTCACTGGCTGAAGCAACCCTGACGGCAACTGATGTTCAGCCTTGACCTACTGACATGTCAGACACTTCCCTACAAACTCTGTCACCTTTCTCTTCAGACCTGGCCACCAAAACTGCTCTCTGAGATCCCTATACATCTTGCTACCTCCAGGATGCATAGCATATGGGCTGCTATGTGCGTCCTGAAGAATCATCTGCTTCAACTCAACGTCCTTTGGCATACAAGCTCTTCCTTGAAAACACAGCACCCCGTCACTAGACAAACTGTAACCTTTCAAACCACCATCCTGCACCTGCAACCTCTGCGCACTCAAAACCTCATCCTCTAATTGTTTCTCCCTGATCTGCTCAACCCAAGTAGGCTTAACTTGCAGCTCCGCCAGAATACTTCCGTCGTCATACAAACTCAAATGGGCAAACATCGCTCTTAAGTCCGAAACAACCTTACGGCTCAACGCGTCTGCCTCCACGTTAGCCTTGCCCGGATGATACTCAATCGAATAGTCGTAGTCCTTTAGCAACTCAATCCATCTGCGCTGCCTCAGATTCAAATCCTTTTGAGTCAAAAGGTACTTCAAAAAACTCTTGTGATCTGTGTAGACTATCGATCTCTCTCCGTACAAGTAGTGCCTCCAAATCTTCAAAGCGAAGACTATAGCTGCTAACTCCAAGTCATGCGTCGGATAATTAACCTCATGTGGCCTCAGCTGCCGAGATGCGTAAGCCACAACCTTTTCTTCCTGCATCAGCACACAACCCAAGCCCGTATGTGATGCATCGCAATATACTGTGAATTCTTTTCCAGCCTCAGGTTGAATTAAAACCAGAGCTTCAGTCAAAATCTTCTTTAGCTTATCGAAACTCTCCTACTGTTTCTCAGTCCAAACAAATGGAATCCCTTTCCTTAACAACTTGGTCATCGGTGCTGCGATCAACGAAAATCCCTCGACAAACCTTCGGTAGTATCCTGCCAAACCCAGAAAACTCTGAATCTCAGCCACTGACTTAGGCGGCTTCCAATCCAAAACTGCCTCAATCTTCCGAGGATCCATTCTAATTCCCTCAGCTGACACTACATAACCCAAGAAAGTCACTTCTCTAAGCCAGAACTCGCACTTACTAAACTTAGCATAAAGCTGCTTCTCCCTCAGAATCTGCAGCACCACTCGCAAATGCGCATCATGCTCCTCTTCTGTCCTTGAGTATACCAGGATGTCATCTATAAAAACCACGACGAACTGATCCAAATACTGCTGAAACACCCTATTCATCATATCTATAAATGCTGCCGGCGCGTTAGTCAACCCGAACGGCATTACCAGAAATTCGTAGTGCCCATACCGAGTATGAAACGTCGTCTTGTGGATATCCGCCTCCTTCACCTTTAACTGGTGATACCCAGACCTCAAATCGATCTTCGAGAATACCGCTGCACCCTTCAGCTGATCAAACAAGTCATCTATCCGTGGCAACGGATACTTGTTTTTAATCGTCAGATTATTCAGCTGGCAGTAGTCTATACACATCCGCATCGTACCATCTTTCTTCTTGACAAAAAGTATTGGCGCTCCCCAAGGTGAAACACTTGGCCTAATAAAGCCTCAATCCAACAACTCCTGGATCTGAGCCTTAAGCTCTACTAATTCCTTTGGCGCCATCCTATACGGAGCAATAGACACTGGTGCAGTTCCGGGTAACAAATCTATCCCGAACTCTACCTCACGATCCGGTGGCAACCCCGGAAGCTCCTCTGGAAACACATCAACAAATTCCTTAACTGTCCGGACCTTCTCTACAGCAGACTCTTTAGCCTCCAAGGCATAAACATGAACCTCATACGCTTCACAGCCCTTTCTGACCATCTTCTCAGCCTTCAGAGCAGATACCACATTGGATAAGTAATTTCTCCTATTACCTATCATGACCACCTCATCACTCTCAGCCGTCTTTAGAACCATGCGCTTAGTCGCGCAATCCAACCTTGCCTGGTACTTAACCAACCATTCCATCCCAAGAATCAGATCGAACTCCCCAAACGGCAGTTCCATCATATCAGCCACAAACACTACCCGTTGGAGTTCTAGGGGTACATCTCTATACAGCTTATCTACAACTATAGAGTGACCTAGAGGGCTAATTACTGTCATCTGTCTAGAAGTAATTTCAGATTCTAAATCCATGGTCTCTACTATGCTACTAGCAACGTATGAATGCGTCGAACCCACATCAATTAAAGCAGTAAATGGAGAACCAAAGATCAAAAACGTACCGGTTATGACGTCTAGTGTGTCGCCCTCCTCTCGACGCCTCGCTGCATACACTAACCCAGGCTGTCTTGCCTCAGAACTACCCACACCTCTGCCCGGTGCTCCGCAGCCCCGACCTGAACCATTACCTCCTCTGCCATTACCACGACCCCTCTGCGGTGGCGGTTCATTATTCCTGAACTGAGTACGGCCCTGACCCTCGGACTGAATCCTAGCCAACTTACACGGACAGTCCCTCACACGGTGATCCAAAGAGCCACACTCGAAACATCCTTTTCCACCGGTCCAACAACCTCCCCAATGAGATTTCCCACAACGGTTACACTGTGCCGGTCCCTGAGTAGCAGCAACAGACCTACCAGACTGATTCGGCCCACTCTGTCTAGCCCTTTTCTGAGGATTAACTGACGACCCAGAAGATCCAAAACTCCTCTTATGCCTGGTCCTATCCATGCCTTGCCTCACAGACTCTTTAACTCCCTCGGCTACCCTAGCCTTCTCTACCAGGACAGCAAACTCACGCTCCTGCTGTGGAGCAATCAGCAACCATAATTCATCTCTCAGACCATCCTCGAATCGAACACACCTCTCGTGTTCAGTAGCCACAATGCCCCTAGCATACCGACTCAGTCTCAAGAATTCTGCCTCGTACTCCGACACAGACTTACTCCCCTGAACTAGCCTCAAAAATGCTTTTCATTGTGCGTCGACGTAACTAGCTCCTATGTACTTTTTCTGATAAGCAGCCTTGAAATAATCCCAAGTAAGATCCTCTGCTGCAGCACTGTCCCGAACCGTGAGCCACCACTGGTATGACTCATCCTGAAGAAGCGATACTATGCCCTTCAGCTTCTCCTCAGCAGTCAGGTCTAAATCATCCATAACCCGCTCTGTCGCCTCCAGCCAATACTCAACCGTGCTGGGAGCAACACCAGAAACACCTCGAAATACCTCAGCCCCGTTTGCTCGGAGTCGCTCAGGCACAGATTTCCTAGCTCCTGCGCCTCCACCTACTCCAGCTACCCTTTCCAAAACACGCAGCATCGCCTGTGACACTGCATCATCCCCAGTCTGATCCTGAAACTCACCACCTCTAGCTGGTGGCGGTACCGGTATCTCATTCTCTGATCCCTGACCAGATCCTACGGGTTCAGAAACTGTCATCCTACCTCGACCACGTCCACGACCACGTCCACCTCTAGCGTTCATGACTAAAATCTCGACTTATCTGATTTAAAAGTTTTATGCGTCAGTAATTATTCCACTGTTTAAAAGCAAAGTCTTATGAATATTGCTTATTAAAGAAGTTTTGTTTTCGTAAGCCCACAAAGTCCTATCAGTTTCAGTTTCTCTAAAGTAATCCACTATTGCTAGTCATCCAATCACATCACATCCAAAAATTACAAGCAATAGTAAGGGGTACTTACCTGGGCAGATTGGTGCCGGAGACTCGATGCCATGCCTTTCAACCATATATTTTAAAACAAAACACTTAAAACAAACTTTTTTAAAACATTTTGGGCCTCAGGCCCACAGCCGAGCCTTTGAACTTGGCTCTGATACCACAATTGTAACACCCCAAACCCGGTCAATACACCACGACCGAATCTGGTATGTTACGGGGGAAAATGTATTTGAGAGGTTTAGGTATCCGGTTAAAAGTTTGATGAAAACTCTTTGCCATATTTTGTACTTGTAGAAATCTTGAGCATGATTATTTAAAAACCGATAGTGCATTTGAAAATCCGAGAATTTTGAAAAACTTAGTTGAATCTACAAATAAAACAAATCTATCTCATTTTAGAAATTCGAGTAGTTCCCTTTTTGTTGCTTAAGAACATTTTTAACTTAGTGTGGGAAAAATCTCAAGTTTGGAAAACATTTGGGTTTCATTCATTTTAATTTACAGTGTGATACCCGATGGTAAAGTTTAAAACATATCGCTTTGTAGTTTGAAACCTTATCTTTCCAAGTTTTAGCAAATTTTAACCCAATAATTTGTTAAGGCATATTTAAAATCAATTCTAAGCATATAAATAACAAAAACATAACTTTAAAAGGCCTTTACAAACCCAACAAAACCAAATGAAAGTAAACGAAATAGAGTACCAAGTTTTTTTTTAATCAGTGCAAATTCGACTTTTATTCATGGCATGGTCACCTCGAGTCCACCCCGGCTCCATGTCCGCAATCTAAGTGTCACCTGAAATGATAAGGGAGAAGGTGAGTCGCAGGACTCAGTGCATAAATCCCCCTCCCGATGAATGCAACATAGTAACACACACCATAACGAAGCAATACATTTAATGCACCCGATCCTAACCATCCATAACACCTTGTCTACCCCGTGTGGTACCAAGCCACTGGTGGTGCCAAACCACTGGTGACCCAAAGTCACGAATAATCCATCTGTGGGGCCAACCCACGTGTGATACCAAATCACTGGCGACAATCCCGTATCTCAAATGTGGGGCCAACCCACGGTGGTGTTAACCACAGGGACAAGTCGCTATGAGGTGCCAAACTTCTGGTGTCCCAAAGACACAAGTGTGATACCAAATCACTGGTGACCGTAGTCACGAATCAAATGATGGGGCCAACCCATCGTGTGATACCAAATCACTGGCGTCAATCCCGTAATATCAACCGTGGGGCCAACCCACTATGGTGCTAAGCCACTGGGACGAGACGCTATGAGGTGCCAAACCTCTGGTGTCCCAAAGACACAAATATCATCTGTGATACCAAACCACTGGAGGTGCCAAACCTCTGGTGTCCCAAAGACACGGATATCATATTCCCCCTCCTCTCACATCACCCATAGACATATCATACTGATGCAAATCGTGCAAGTCATGCAAATCATGCTAAACATGTTTCATCGTGCATCTCATAACGCATACATCATAGATCATGATATCATATATCACTAACAAGGCTCGTAATGAAACGGACTTACCCGAATCCGTGCACATGCCCCCCTTAGGGTATCATATCAATCAACCATACTGTTTCGCTTTATGAACAATCAGGATTATTAAGCATATTACTAAGCAAAGAGTGTGTTAGTTTACACACCTGTTAAAACGCAAGCTTTTAAACCCAACGAACCGATCTAAGACCCTCAAATACCTTACTCCTATAATCGGCCAAACATGAGGTTAGCCATCTATACCATTCGGCCAAAATAGATAACTCAAGAGGGTTAACCCGTAAACCCTTACCTTACACTTGATTTGGTCTCCTACCAAATCCCGAACCAACGATGGTTCTCCCTTATGCAAACGGCCACCCTATTAAGAAGAACGATTAATCCATTATAGACTTGGCTTAACGAGAACTAAGAGAATAAACTTAATACAACCAATCCTTACCACCACTTACCAACCGATCAACCAACGGTAAAGGCTTCACTTGACTGCTTCGAAATCCCGGATGTCCTACAATGAAATCGGTTCCAACAAGAGATTAACTCCTTCCAACAACTGCCGAAATCGGCTCTTAACTTTATCAAAATCGACAGAGAACCAGGGGGAAAAGAAATAGCCATTCGGCCAAAAACTTACCTTCCTTTAAACTCGATTGGAACCAAACTAGAAGAGATCCACACCACACTGATATTCGGCCAAAAGAGAACTACTAGGAGAGGGGAAGTTTCGGCTATGGTTGCTTATGACAATCACCAAGATTCGGCCTTACACAAAGGAAGAAAACGCAAGAGAAAGTTGTAAAGAAAAGGGGTTGATATTCGGCCACAACAGAAATGGGAGAAAGAAGAAGAAAGGTACTTTCGGTTTAGAAAAGAAAAAGAAATGGAGAAAATGTTTTGGAAAATATCTTTCGGCTATCAAGGTTTCAAAAGAAGAAATGAAAGTATGAGAAGAAAAGGGGGTACTAGTTTCGGCTTACACGAATGAAGATAGAAGAAGAAATGGGAAAGAACATTCGGCTACCAAAGAAAATCAAGAGGAACAAAACAATTTTGGCAAGCTTAAGTTGTTTGGGACATTCGGTTTCAAGAAGAAAATGAAGAAACACACTTGAAATTTCGGCTAGCTTTTTGACAAAAGGAGAATTTGGCTTTGACACCAAGTGACCGAAAATGCACCAAAATGCAAAGTGCATTTCGGCACTCCCCATTCCCACACTTACCAAACCGACCACTCCCCCCAAAATCTCTCCAACATTCGGCCACTACCCCCCAAACACTCCAAGCCACTAATTCAAACTAGTTTGAACTAGTCAACCTCCACAAATTACTCTCCACCCACCATTCAAGTGGGTTGACTTGGTCTACGGCAGAGTTTGAACTGCCAACAACTTCTCTTCCTCCATGTAGTCAAAATGGAAGCAGAATGTGAGCATTCTGCAGCTTGAACACAGGACCTCTTCCCCCTGCAAGTGACGCCAAGCTCAAGCTCTAAGTGGCGCCTAACTTGCCACTCCACCAGCTCATTTCTTGTGCTCCTATTTACCAAAGAATACTTATAAACCCCAGCTTCTTCAGCTCCTCTCACCTAAGCCAAAAAACTAAAATTTTTCCTACCACTCAGGCTTACACTAGGCCTACCCCTAAGCCCCCAAAACATCAAAACAACAACATTGCAGACCAAACACATGCAAACAATGCCACAACAAAATAGCCCCTATCCCGGGATATTACACAAGAGATGACCAAGATATGTTGGAGGAGGTAACAATTGCGGGGGAGCCAACTATAGTTGATTTCCAACATCTTATAGAGCTAACTAACTATACAGACAAGGGCTCGTCTCAGTTAGTATACTTTGTAAAACACTGGGAATATAAGCAAGCAAATGTCGTTCATCTTCTTAGAGAAGAACTTGACAATCTAAAAAGGCAAAGGCAGGAAGAGGGTTGAAGTTTGAATATTGAGTTGCCCCGGGCATGCTCGTATCATCCCCTCCCTCTTCAAGACGATTCGTCCTCGAATCGACCCGTTGGTTGTTCGAACGAAATTCTTTGCTCATCTTTCCTCGATCAAACGGGGTGGATGTTAATCGCAATACCTGAAAAGAAAATTCAAGAATTAGCAAGAAATGTTTTAAGCATACTTACAACCCGAATAAAAACAACACCAAACAAATAAATCGCATGCGGATAGGCATAAGCACTTTATCATACAAAAGGATCAATGCCTTGTCAAAATTGTGGAACAAAATAGGATAAGCTTCAAAACATGCACACGATTTGAATGGATTCCACAAGTAAAAATAAACATGCGAATAGCACATCAAATGATAGATATAATCGTCAAAAGCAAGTAATGAAGAAAACGCATATGGCACTTGAAATTGAACGTTCAAACCTTGCATTGTATTCGCACATGAATAAAAATTATCAAACACAAAATTCTTTTTGTCTTCTTTTAAAACAAATAGACCATCAATAAACAAAATAGGGCATTCAAATGATTCTTGATCTAAATGCTTTACAAAATGGAAGTCATCATTATGAGCTTTTTCAACATCCAAAATGAACAAAAATGCTTCAACAAATGCTTCATGACACTTATCGAAAATAATTATCTTTTTGTCAAGAACCAAAACAGATAGTTCATTATCAAACAAGATAGAACAATGAAGAACATCACGTTTTAAAGATTTTACAAGAATGGATTCAGCAACGTGATTCTTGTCAACATCCGAAGAAAACAAAATGGGTTCATAGGTTTCAAGTGTCTTACCTTTGGTTGTTGAAAGAAAGAATTCGACCTTACCTTACGCACGGTATGACAAAAGTCATTTTTGCCTTGCTTGTTTTCACAAGCTGAAACTCGAAGATCGAATTTATCCTACTCTCCTCGGGTATGTAATGTAGTCGATGCCTTATTCGCGAATCAACATTTTTCAAACAAAATGGGAATTCCATGTACACGAATTGCATGCGCCAACACAAAATTTGCTTAAGGAACGAATAAAAATTGAAAACAAAGTTGACAAAATTCGTTACCTTATTAAGAAACCAAGTATCGAATCGATGGGAATTTCTCACACACAATTGTTGAGACTTGGTTTTTCCACAAAATATACCAGATGATACAAGACATATTCCCGGTTTAAAAACATGCGTTTGATTATCTAAATCAAAATGTAACAACGGTTGCATTAAATCAAACATGTTAAACCAAAAAGAATTTTCCTTACACGACATCATATGGACAAAACTCTTTGTACCCGTCAAAACAAAATTACACAATTTCAACGATTTTTCAAGAGTCAAAAATTGATTCACTAAATCACCGTATTTGAACAATTTATTTGCTTTTCGTGAAAACTTGTCATTTCGCAAAATCATTGGGTTTTGTCGAGAAGAACAAAAAATATCATCCATATGCAACGAGCAAAAATTGATCGGATGAAAATAGGGAAAGCTTTTAAAAACTGAGTCACCAAAGATTTCATTGACAAATGTCAAATCGAATTTCTGCGACTTGGTTATTAAAATTTCCTTACCTCGCTTACCTTCCGGCTCGTGGGGTTCAACTTCACCTTCAACTTTACCTCTTTCAATCAAAGAAATATGTCGCCCTTCCGGGAGGTATTGAAGTTGTAGGTTCTTGTGCGATACGTCGGGAACCTGAAATGAAGAAGCAGAAGAAGAACAAACTTCAAATGAGTTAGTTAAATCAACACTCACTTCTACTTGCTCATCTCGTTTTCTTGTTTCCCTTTCACACTCTTTTTCGTTTTCTTCTCTCTCTTTTTCTTGTTCTTTTTCAATGATCTTCTCAATGGCCTTTTCAAGCTTTCTCAAAACTTGCACATTTTCTCTCTTTCTTGCTTCTTTTCTTTCTATTTCTATTTCTATTTCTTTTTCTTTGTTTTTATTACATGAAGTTACAAAAGAATCATAATAATAAGAATTTCCAAAAGAAGAAAAATTATTTACGGATGAATCACGATAATTTCTTCGGGAAGAATACTCCAAAGACGTTTTCTTGGAAGTTTCTGAATGAATATATCGATCAACTCGCGTGTTTTCTTGGAGGGAGTAAGAATCATAGTAAACCTTTTTTTGCCTCGAGTTTCTTGACGAATAATAATCTCGATCAAAATCTCGTTTTGAATAATCTTCGAAAACGTGTCTTTGCGACGACCTTGACTCCGTCCTTTGCCTTGAAGAAATTCGCCCTCGATGATAGGAAGATGGGAGGTACCGCTTGCGCATCACATCTTTCATTTTGGACCACGTTAATATTGGGTTCTCTCCATTTTGCTTTCTATTCTTGGTGAATTGGTCCCACCAAGTCATGGCATAATCGGTGAAACTATTTTCCGCCAGCCTTACCTTCTTGCTTTCCAAATAATCGTGGTACCCAAAAACCATTTCTACGCGCATTTCCCATTCAAGGTATGCATCCGGATCGGCTCTACCTTGAAACGGTGGAATGTTTGGCTTGTTATTCTTTTTGATGTCATTAAAACATTCTTGATCTCTAAAACCCCGGTTTCTTTGATTGCATCGCCTTTCGCTTTGGTTGTATGATGGATCAAACCAATCGCCATCTACAGTACTTCTTCTTTCAAAATATAAAGACATGCTATCGTTGCTGAAAGAAAATATTAGTGCTCAAAATAAAACAAAATTAAATACCTTACCACAAAAACCTCACAAGTCACTCACAAAGAAAATTCGCTCACACTCGTATTTTAACTCGTATTAAGGCTTTTCTTTGATGAATACACTTGTGCCTTTTTACAGCTCAATTTCTTCTCACAAATTCGTGTTTCATTCCAAAAAGACTTATTGCGGCTTGAGGGCCGGCTTCAAGTTGGTTACAAGGGTTAAATGATTTACAAGTATAGGGGATGCTGGAAAAAAATAAAAAAAATTGGTATGTGTGGCGTTGGGGTGAAATGATGAGAACTTAAATGATGGTAAATTTTTTTTTTTTTAAATCGAGGGTAGAAATATGAAAGTAAAGCAAAACTTGCAAACTTCACACTTTTTTTTTAACTTCTCTATTTTTATTTTTTTTGACTCGAAATTTTTTTTTAACCTCGATTTTTTTTGAACTTTTTTTTATGTCTTTTTTTTAACTCGTATATTTTTTTTTGTTTTTTTTAACTTTGAATATACTATAATGAAATGCAAGAAATAAAAATTACAACTTAAATTTTTTTTGATTTTTTTTAAAATTTTTTTAAACTTACGAACCTAATTCCGGCTTTACGATGGTTGTCGGAACTCCTCGTTTTGTAGCTCTGATACCAGATGATACGGACCGGCTCGGGATGAGTCGAAACGTATGCGGGTTGCCCAATCGTCAGCGAGGAGGATCAAGCCTTCGAAAAAAATAATCGAAAATATTGACAAGTTGGCGGAAGCTTTAATTGAATAAAAAGATGGTTCGATTTGATAAAATAAAAATAGATAAATAAAATGGATAAATGATAATTTGATGGAGATGGATAAAAGAACTTAAACAAGAATCGATTCAACACTAAAGAGTGTCACCCCGAGTTCTATAATGTTTAAGGTGGATAAATGGAATCGATGATGGAAATGGAAATACGAACTTAACTGAAGAAAGATTCAACACTATATAACAGTGTCACCCCGTTTCTTATATAGTTAAGGTGGAAAGATGAAGATAGGTTGATGAACGCCACACCAAAGGGAATTTGGTGATAAGTTCAAACAAGTCGAAGACGCCACAAGCAAGCTTGATAAGTCTAACGAAACTTGTACGAAAATGAAGAGGAGATGAACTCACTCAAATGAACAAAAGTTCATAAAATTTTCTTAGAGTCTGAATTGTGAAATGATAATTACATAGCCTTTTTATAGGCTAAACAAAGGCCAACCACAACCTTGGCCTTTAACCCTTAAAGTTTCGAAAAGACACTAGTAATCTTGTCCCTTAACCCTTAACTTTTCGAAAAGGCACTAGTAACATTATCCCTTAACCTTTAGGTTTTCGAAAAGGCACCAGTAACCTTGTCCCTTCATGTTCACCAAAAGGCACTTGGCAACTTTGTCTCTTCATGTTCACCAAAAGGCATTGGGCTAGTTGAATACCGAATGAAGCTGAACTAAGCTAACACGATTAAATCAGCTTGAAGAAAGGTGCGAATCAAGCTAATTGAGCATGAAGCTGGGAAGCAGTTTAATGTAGAAAAGCCAAGAGATGACCAAGATATGTTGGAGGAGGTAATAATTGCGGGGGAGGCAACTATAGTTGATTTCCAACATCTTATAGAGCTAACTAACTATACAGACAAGGGCTCGTCTCAGTTAGTATACTTTGTAAAACACTGGGAATATAAGCAAGCAAATGTCGTTCGTTTTCTTAGAGAAGAACTTGACAATCTAAAAAGGCAAAGGCAGGAAGAGGGTTGAAGTTTGAATATTGAGTTGCCCCGGGCGTGCTCGTATCAACACCCCTCTGGTGAGTTAAGGTTTTTGTTGTCTTTTCATCAATGGTGAGGGACTATTTTGGTATGTTTAGGCCGATTGCCTACATTTGTGACTGAATATTTTAATCGAGTAAGGGCTGAATAATTATTTTGGACTTGATGTGGTTGTTAATTAGTCACTTTGGATATTCTTTTAGGTATTGGAATTGCTGCAATTGCGCATGCATTGCAAAACAGTTAGGTGTGTACCTCAATATCGAAAATCCAACGGACGACGTCAAACTGAAAAACCCACTGTCGACGACACACGGGCATGTAGGCATATTTCAAGTAAATTATAGTTAAGGCCTTGTTTGAACTATGTTTTAATGTTTGCTACTTCGTATGGTCTATTATGTGATATGTAGGACTCTGATATATGAAATATATAATACTGATATTGTATGAGTAACATTCGATAGCATGCCTGTATATAATCTCTATGTTTGAGTTGTAAATATAAGTAATTTGTTTAAGCATGACTCGTGTAAAGCCTCTAAATTTGACTCTTATATATACACACATATAACATAATCTTATCATCAACACAATATTATAAACTTTTATCCATACCTTTATGGGATTCAACTCATCATAAACATATCTTTACTCAAATACTTGAGTATCAATTCCAGTACTAGCGGAATTAGCTCTGTTGGGTCACAGTTACTAAATGAAAACACAATTTAAATTGTCAGAAGTCGTCACACTATTACAATTTATATATGGCATGTATAGCTAGACTCTTACACACGCTAGGTTAGTTTGAGAATTGACTAAACCATAACTCTGATACCACTAAATGTAACACCCCTTACCCGTATTCAACACCAGAATAGGGTACGAGGTATTATCGAACTTACAACACAAGCATTCACGCAAATCAATGTCATAAATTTGAGTCCAATTTAAAAACATTTGTATTCAATCATAAAGTCCCTAATACGAGCCTATGAGGCCCACAATGTGCATTGGAAGTGGTTCGAGACTAAATCGAGAACTTTAGAAAGTTTTACAAAACTTAGAAAATTTTTGCTAACTGCAGGGCTCACACGCCCGTGTGGTCCAAGGGACACGCCCGTGCTTCAAACCGTGTTCAATTTAGGGTGCTCTTTGACTTGTGCCACACGACTGTGCCACACGCCCGTGTGCTAGGCCGTGTAGCACACACGACTGAGATACACGCTCGTGTCTCTGCCCGTGTGCTCAATTCTGGACATTCTGTTTTTCAAATTAAGGTGCAGGGGACACATGGCCAAAACACATGCTCGTGGGGCAGGCCGTGTGTCACACACGGTCTAGACACACGCCCGTGTGCGTACCCGTGTGGACAAAATAAAGGCTATTTACCAAGCCATTTGTCACCCTTACTCACACATACACTTACACCAATTCAAAGGCGCAAAAACATAACATACTTACACAACCAAGTAGACCATATTACCTAACATTTCACATTCATGTCATAAATCACCTTTCCATCATTCACCAATCATACCATGACCATATCACCAAATACATTGGCACATATATATAAATATGCTTAGGCTTACAACCATGTTAGCCCCAAAAATAAGCCAATTTAAATAGCCAAATATCAAAACAAGCCTTTGACAATTACAAGCCAATACATTGGCTAAAATCATGATGACACATATAACAAATTGACTAGGTCACTATACATGCCACATACTCAAAATGATAAGCTCATTGATACCCAAAATAATCGTTTGATAGTGTGATGTGAACTCCGATGATCTCCGATCCTGAGTTGGTTTGGTAACACTATAAGATAAGGGAAAGAAAAGGGGGTAAGCTATATAACTTAGTAAGTTCATATGCAAATAACACAAAACATCATTCATACATTTGACATATAAATAACTTAACATATATTAACATAAATGTCATTAAGACTTCATAAACACAGCTTACTCAATCACACTCTTACCAATAGCTCATCATATGAATAACATAACACATATCAACATAAATGTCATTAAACTTCTTGAGCATAACCTACTCAACCGCATTCCTACCAATATCGAGCTCATTTCTTATGAGTCTTACGTACATACCTGTACCAACTCGAATCATAGCCATATCCTTTCACAACTTTGACATTCCCGTTGAACACTCGGAATATTAACGGATACTCAAAAATCTTGCACATAAGTGCAATATATGTAGCTAACGCTACCTCATATCTCATAATACATATAGGCTAGCTTTCGAGCCATTCACGGGCATGCTCACACAAGCTGTCAGTCAGGACGTGGCTACACAATGCTACTCACACAAGCTGTCAAGTATCCACAATACATGTTGGGCTACCCAACCACTGGTAGGACGTACAAGACCAGCACCCAGATCACATAACCGCATATACACATGGGTTCCTAGTGACATGTCACTCGTATCCTATTCTATTCCTAAGGTTCAACCAGGATTTCTCGTTTGTCAAAACTTTTTCAAATATGTCTAAAGAGTCAATCACAATTCATACAATATTAAAGAATTTACAACATAAATATAACAATGCATTATTTACATAAGAACTTACCTTAATACAAAAATAGCGAAAATGGACCTAATTGTCAAACACTTTGTTTTTCCCTCGATCTAGGCTCGAACTTCATTTTTCTTGATCTATAATACCAAATTCATCTCATTTAATCATCAAATTATTCATTTTAGCTCAAAAGTCATATTATGGAAAAATTACATTTTTGCCCCTAAACTTTTGACATTTTACACTTTAGTCCCTAAGCTCGTAAAATGAAATATATTCAATTTCTTCAAAACCCAAGCCTAACCGAACCATTTTCATACTCATAACAACCCACATTTTCTATTTATTCATATTTTCCTACTCATTTTATAGACTTTTACAAATAAGTCCTTTTTGACATTTTCAGCAAAAATCACTTAGCAAAAGTCGTTTAACAAACAACAAAAATTCATTTTCTACCATCAAACATCAAAATACATACATGTTCAACATGGGTAAAATTTTAAACTTTACCTTTCTTTCAAATTAGTCCTTGAAATAGCTAAATCAAGCTACAACGATCTCAAAAATACAAAAATCATTAAAAAAGAGACAAGAACAGACTTACAATCGAGCTTGGAAGCTTGAAAATTCGGCCATGGGGACTAATATGAAGAAGATGACATCTTTTACTTGTTAAACTTTGTCTTTATTAACCAAATAACTAAAATGCCCTTAATGAAAAACTTTAAAGTTTCACCTATCCATGTCCATTTTTGTCCAAGTATAATCGTCTAATTACCATTTAAGGACCTCCAATTTGAATCTCATAGCATTTAAACACCTCTAGCTTATAGAACACACATTTTGCATTTATTATAATTTAGTCCTTCTAGCTAAATTGAGTGCTCAAACGTCAAAATTTCTAAATGAAAATTTCACGAAATTATTCCATAAAACTATAGACCATAAAATAATAATAAATATAATTTTTTTCTTTGTCGGATTTGTGGTCTTGAAATCACTGTTTCAACTAGACCCAAAATCGGGCTGTTATAACTTGGCTATGTGCTTCTAAGTATGTTTTATATTTTAGCATGTGCATTGGGGCAACATAATGATGTGATAGAGGAAGTGTTGGTAGTTTTATGATCTGCCTTATCTGGTGGTTTAAGTTACATATTTTTCTGGTGGCATGACCACACTTATTTGATTTTGGTAGATTACTGCATTATTTCTTGTAGCTTGATTGCACTATTTTGAAAAGTAACATACACTCATTATTTTGGTGTGTGGGGTTGCGTGGATATTTATTACCCTAATTGATGTGTAGGGATGGACGAAGATAATGTGTAACAGATGTGGGTAGGACTTGCATCTATATCTATATTAGTATTTGTAACTGTATCTACATTTGTATCTATAACTGATCTATTTGCCATATTGCATCATGAGATATGTCATGCATTTATATATGTTTGAACCATGATTTCTATATGATTATTTTCAATTTGATCTGTATGTAAGTCTTGACTTGCACACTGAGCTTTTTCAGCTCACCCTATATTTTATCTTCTCAGGTAATCAGCAAATTTAGGATCGGAAAGAGTGTAGGAGCTTGAATTAATTTCTCGGTTAATAATATAAAACGGTTTATGTTAATTAATTTATGGACTTTTGGACTGTAAATCTGTTTTTTGATTTTGTTTTATAAGTTTTTTTTTCATTTTGTCAAATTTTGGTATATTTAACGTAAAACTGCAATCATACTAATTATCAAATTAGAACTTGATTTTCAAAACTAAAACTCTAAAAAAAATTCGTTGATATATTAAATAAGTGATAAAGTGCTTTTACTATAAAATAAGTGTTTTCAAACATGAGATTTTCTAAAAAAGTATATGAGGTTAGCTAAAATTAAAATATTCAGATCACATGATTTCTAAAACTAGAATTTAATTTGGGTTTTCAAATGGGAAGCATAATACCTCATGATCTGGCCATAACGTCTAGGCTATGTCACACCCCATATTTTTATTTATTAATTCATCAATTTATTGAACAAGTTTGTAACACCCCAAAATTTCTATGTTTGTTTTTGTGAATGTGTAACACGAATATATGACTGCTTTAATGGCTAAGTGTTCTGGGGGTATGTGGGAGGTCCCAAGTTCAAGCCATGCTTTTGGAAAATATTGAAAATTTTCTAAGTTAAGCCTCACTCTTGTTTAGTAAGCTTTTATTTAATTGTTTGCAAAACCATATCAGAATGGACCAGCTGGTCTACTGGTTAAGTGGAGTGTTGGTGTGTTGGAGGGCTTGTGTTCGATTCTTTGCGATGGTAAGGATTAGTATTTTTGCTTAAAGTTCGGCCAGAGTTGTACTGAACTGGGATTCTGAGTGGTGGATGTGTAGTGGGAGTTAAGAGAGAAAATTAAGGGATTGAGATAGGGTAGGTAGTGGGATTTGAGTAAAACAGTTTCCCAAAAATTCTCTCTGCAGAAAAAAAACTAATCATCTTCTCCTCCACTTCTTCTTTTTCGTTTTTTCTTCTTTCTTTCTTTCTCTTCTACCCTGTTCTCTGCCGAATTCCTTCCCCATTCTTACTGTTGTTTTCATTTTTGTTTTGTTTTCCCTACTATCGTTGTTTCGCGTCTTGTTCTTCAGCAGTTTTTCGTGCGTTATCGGTAAGTGTGGTAAGTACCGTTTTTCATTTTGGGTTATGGATAGTGGTTAATGGGATTCGTTTTGTGTTTGGAAAGGGTTAAAGGGCTCAAATTATTCGATCGGTACCTGATGTGTCTCTAACTAACTATGATCACAATAAAGGCAAGTGCACCTATCGTTTAATAGTATAGTTATGGTAAGATCGGAAATATCGTATCCACAAGGACCAAGAGTACTAGTAATTACTATCTTCTTATTATCTAGCCTAAGAATTGGAATGATTTCTTTTGAACTAAAATTAATTAAAAGCACGACAGCGAATGAATAGGGAAAATACTTTTTAGACAACTTTATGAGTGAGGCAATACCCAAGGAAGAATCCACCTAGACTTCACTTATTATTTCTGATTCATACGATTTATTCACTTGACTTAATCCGTAGAAATCCCTGATTTATGTTAATATCTCTTTCAAGGCTAAGAATAACTGACTCTAGGTTGATTAATTGAAATCGCTTTCTAATTAAAACCCCTATTGTCGCTTTAACTCGATCTATGGATTCCCTTATTAGATTAGACTCTGATCCAGTAGATTTACGTCATCCTATATCTAGGATTGCATTCAACTCCGCTTAATTGTGTTGATCTACTCGTAAACAAGGACTTGTGCTCCTCTAAATAGACACATTCGACTTGAATCAATAACCTGAATTATCAAAACAAGAATAAGAACTCACAATTAAGATTAAGAACAAGTATTTATCTTATAAATCAAATCATAATAAGATCTGTCTTAGGTTTCATCCCCTTAGGTATTTAAGAGATTTAGTTCATACTGATGGAGGGAAACATCTTAAAATAAGGTAAACTACAAAACATAAGAAAACCCAAAAAATTCAAGAGAAATTGATAGGAGATCTTCAGTCTTGATGGAGATCCTTCCTCCGAGCAGCCCCCGATGGCTGGAACGGTGGAAATGTGCAAGTGTACACAATCGTAACAAGTAATAAAGTGACAAGTAAATGTCGAGTTATCGTACCCACAGGGGCTGTAAAAGAATTATTTATGAAAATGATTTTAAACACTTTGGTTAAGGAAAAATGTTTGGTTTTGAGAAATATTTAAAAACTAAAAGAAAAACAGAGTAAAATAAAATAAAACAAAGTTCTAGTGCACGATTTCAAAAAACTGATTTTAATCAAGATGATATAATTGTGTTGGATTAATCGCATTTCTTAACTTAGAATTATTAAGCTTGTGTTTATACTTGTTAAAACATGGCAACTTGGTAATTTGCTAACTTATGAACATACTTACAAATAAAAATCCATTCATCTCTTGTACATATTTCTATGCAAATTTGAACGATTAAACAGAATTCTAAAAGTAAACATGTTATTGCACATACATACTCATTAAATTAAACAATCTCTCGCATATTCCTATGTGATTCAACTGATTAATTCAACCTAATAAGCATATAAAAGATCATGCAATATAACAAAGTATTTTTACCTTGAAACAATTTAATCACAAAATCTTGCAAGTTATACAAGGCATATGTATCGCCAAATACAATGCTAATTTAATCTTCAGCTACCTTAGTAGAATTAAACATGCACAGATTAAGTATTGTGTCCATTAATTGCAATTCCAATGCGTTTAAATAATTAATTCATTAGCTATCTAAACAATTATAATGCCAGATAACTTAAACATGATTTTACTCAATCAAACATTTTACCGAGGCCTTTAACAGCATAAACACAATTTTAATAATTCAAGAGGACGAAATACAATCAACCCAACACGAATTAAATTCAAGCTAAATTGATTAAATTAAACAATCCAACAGCATAAATATTCATAAACATGTTTGTCAAAACAACAACGAAATTTAAAGAGATAGGGAACAAGAAGCAAATCCAGTGTTTTTCCGTGGCTTGACTGATTGCTCTGTTCTTCGTTCTTCGTTGTCCTTGGATATCAAGGGGGCTTCTGAATACTCCACTTGCTGCTCCAAATGGCTGGGAAAACACCTCTTTTCCAAGAGGAGAAGTCGGCACAAGAACACAAAAAGGGAAATGGGAAAATGGAAATTGAGAGAAAGTGAGAGAGGAGAATGTTGGAGGCTTGATGTGTGTTTTGAATGAGAAGCAAGGGGGTGTATTTATAGCTGATCAAGACTGCTAAAAATAGCAAATAGCAGTAGAAAAAGAGGCCTCCCTTGGCCGGCCATCCATGTGGCAAAGCTGAAGGATTCAACTTTGCCAAATATAGCATGGGGCAAATCTACAAAGCCATAATATTTGGAGGGGTTTGAATGAAATTTTGAAAGGTCTTCAAGGGCTTCTTTGCAAGCTTAATTAATCAGCTAGTAAGCTGATTTGGGCCATCATTATGGACAGTTTGGGCTGCCCAATTGGTGGCTGGTTCGATTCAACCGGTTCGGTTCACCTGATGTGGTTCAATTGGGCCTTTTTCATAATTAATTAAGATTAATTTATTTAGCCCAAATTAAATTGGGAATAAATTAAAATTCATTAAATTATGATTAAATATTAATAATTGGACCGTCTTGGCTAGAACTAAATTTGCCTCGATATTGCTTCTCGGGTTTATTCTTCGAGCAGTGTCTGCTGAGCCAATTTTAGCCCTTTGTGCGAATCTGTCGAAAATAATCAAAATAAATCAAAATTAACTATAAAATTAATTAAAATTCATCATGTTCATATTTTTAGCACAATTTAATTATTTTATAATATTTAATTATTTTTCGACAAGAATTTAATCGAAACTGCATAAATTTGAGTTAAAAAGGGCATGAAAAAGTATATAAATTTCTGTGTTTCCACACCACCAAACTTAATTCATTGCTCGTCCCGAGTAATGCATGAATTTGAAAAGAATTTTCTCGGAAACACCTTTGAAAAACTCCGTCAGAACAACTTTTTTCTCAAATTTATGAATTTGATATACTTATGCTTGAAAATAAGAAATTTGATAGTTATGCTACTTAAGTATACATATCATTCAAATTAATCTCAACAATTATTATACTAGCAAAATTAGACTAAATGTTTCTTAATAAAGACATGTTACTCACTACCAAGTTGATTTTAATTCCTTATTCAAAATTAAACTGCAATCATTAAGCTTAAATGACGTCTTCATATGTTGAACAGAGCAATTTTGCTCCACTAATGTAGGTAACATTGGAACTTTGAATCAATAGGTCTTTAATAAGGTTGTAACGTGGCTGGGCTTAGGGGTAGGTAAAAGATAGACAAATTTTTGGCTTAAAAACTCTAGACTCAGCTTAAGTTGAACCTTCAAAATTCTCACCCTTGATACCCAACTTATGCTCTTTCGACCATTTACTTCATTTTGAGTACATGTTTTTTTTTTTTGCAAGCTCAGTTTCGAGCATTTGCTTCATGTACTACAATTTTCGAGCACTTGATACATCTTTTCAACTCCTCCAAACTTATTTTCAAACGATCTTCTGAATAGTACTGAGTCTAGTGTTTGGGACAATTTTAGAAGTAATGAAGAGAAAATTGATGGCTAAATATTGCATAGGTCCAAATAAAATTAGGCCATATAGTCTTAAAATTGGGTTTCAAAGGATAATTTTATTAGGGTCGGCTTGAAAGGCTCAATCGGTCCAAACAATAGTTGCCTAAATCATTTTCAATATTCCATGCTTCCTAGGATTTCACCTCAAGAAATTACTAAGTCAATTCTAAAGACTTAAACTTTCATGCATGCCTAATTTCGTCGTAGGGCACTAAAAATTTTATGGTATGAATTTGCATGCTTTATTAAAAATACATTCATATCAATATTAAGCTAACATAATAACTTATTGAAAATAATAAAACTTTATTAATACTGAAGTTTAGCATAATTAACAAAATTTCAAATTATTGACCAAAAATATATCCTAATCATAACTAAAAGAAAATTTTATCCTGAGTTCAAATTTTCGATCCCCCTACTTAAAGTGAACAATGTCCTCATTGTTTAAAGTGAATAGATACTATACACCAGGTAGGATAATTAGAAAAGAGGAGGTGAGTCAAATTGACTGCTTAAGTACCAGGCTCTTTCTAAAATCCAATCCTAGACATGTATATATCTATTGCCACACTTTAGCCTTTTGTGACTTGTTCAAATTTTATTCGTGATTCCTATCTCTTGTTTTATGGTGTAAAAATAAAAATTCCTAATTAACCTAATCCTAAAATACTTAAAAAAGAAATAAACGAAAGTTGAAGTCCTCCCCTTTTTTTAATTTGTTTGCCGATCCTTCTGAATTTGACTCATCTTTTGCTCCATTAGTATTATCTTTGCATGAATCACCTTGCTCCCACTTCGATGATGACACCCATGGTTCAAATATGAAATCTGGAAACTCAGGCACAAAAATAAATGGGTCATTATAAATTTTCTTGAGGGCACTCCTCATCGAGTCATCTCTTATTTTTTAGTATCGCCAGGAGGCTTGTTGCTGCCATTGCATGTGTTGCATTAGGTCCATCAGCTTCAACAGCTCATCACGACGATCTAGACTAGGCGGTGGAGCTCTAAACATTGAGGGTTCAATATCAGGTTCAACTTCTGGCTCCATTGGATCTGCCTCACTAGAGACTTCATTTGATTGCTCTGGTGGGATTTTTGTGGGTTCATCTTTTGCTTCTTTGGGGTCCTCGCTTTCTTCAATTCGTTGCTGAAGAACAGAATCTCCGGCCACTCGGTAAAGGTCCCAATCGGTGATTATACCTTGACTATACTCTGTCTTCTTTATGTCCGCAAGGAATTTTTCTTTTAAGCATAGAATTGTGATCGTAAAGGGGAAACAGGCAGGCCCAGAACGTCTAACGGCACAATTTCACATTTCTCTCAAGATGATTTTGCCCTCATCAATGGTCTTTCCAGTTAGAATTGAGTATAATAGGACCATTCGCTCTAATGAGATTGTAGTCCTATGCGAACTAGGCATAAGGCTGAAACGGATGAAATAGAACCATACCTTCGCAAGTGGTGTCAAATACTCTCTTCGACATGTGTGGATTCCTTGCTTTGACACAGTCCACTTAGATCCTGGAACTATGAGTTCTTTAAGGATTTCTTGCAGATTTTCAGGCTTAAAATTACTCAACAGAGAGGAATATTCATCGTTGTCAAAATCAGGTAATTCAAAGAACTCATTAATAGCATTAGAATTTATTGGTACCTTGATTCCGTGGACTGGAACTTCAGTCAATTCGCTTGAAGTTAAGTTCGCGTAGAATTCTCGAACTAATTCCTCATCCCCACTTGGTCTCTTTTCACAAAACAATTCCCAATTTAGGGCTTCAGCAACTTGCCGAATACGTGCCATAAAGTCTTTGTAGTTGCTTTCCTTCAATGTGAAGCCTTTCTCTGTATGCATCTATTGATTTTTGAAGATACTTTCGTATCTTACTTTGGCTTCTTCACAGTGAAATTTGCTTTGTGTTTTGTCACTTTGAGTGGAGGCATGAGTTCTTTTGCGAGTCATAATTAACCTGAACATACGATGGAAAGAAAAATAAAAAAATAGTTTCTTTAAAATTTAATTATTTCAATAAATTGAAAAATTAAATAATTGAATAAAATTAAACTTTAAGGAGAAAAAATTTTCTTACCACCTTGTAAAAATTAAGAACTCTTAAAATAAAATAACTAATGAACAAAAGATGGAAAATTAAAAAAGGCTTTTGGCTTAGGTTGGGTGAAGGAGGAGTGTTCGTGGTAAGGGCTGCACACTAGTAGCAGCGTGCAGAGCCTTGTGCTGGGTAGGCTACGAGCTGGTCGGCGTAGGGGGGAATGGTGCGCAGCAGGGGTGAGGCCCCGACTTGGACAGCCACTGGAGCTGGGTCGTGCGGCGTGTTGAAGCAAGCTGCTGGCCGAATGGTGGCTTAGGGACCTGTGGCACTTGGTGTTTCGTGATAGGGGTTTTGAGAGATGAGTGAATGGGGAGAACAAGGGTGCAATTTATAGTAGGAGTAATGGGACTTAGACTAGAGCTCTTAGAATTTAATAATTAAAGAAAATAAGAGTCCAATTCTAATTTTTCTCATGATAACAACAATTAATAATTAAATAAACACATATAAAATTATCAATTGCTATTTAATCACTAAGATAAACATAAAAATAAAATTAATCCTATTCTAAGCTAAGTTGATAAAAATTAATATATAAATTATAATGGATATAATTATATATTAAAGTTTATCAATAATTTATAAATATGATATTAGATAAAATATTTATTCTAGATGCCTTTTAAAAATATTTACAAAAAGAGGCATCTAGTTTTTATTATTTACGAAAACAACAACCAAATTTTAAAAATAATTCAACTAAGTCCCTAGACTTGATGAAAATTTGAAATTGAATTGCAATTTAGGACTTGGGTCAAAGTTGACCTTTTTATTTGAAAAACAAAAAATTTATTTTTTCATTTAGGGGCTAATTTCTTGGAAAATTATGCAAAAATCAATTCCCAGGAAAGATTGGAGGGGTCACAAGCGGTTCCGCGTAAGTTCCAATCTCCTAGACAGAATTTATTTGAACATAATAAACTCGAAAATATACCCTAAATAATTTATTTAAAGCAAGAAAATCTAAGGATCAGATAAACTGAACAAGATTTGATCCCATTCAGGTCTTTCTCCGTAGTAATGTTTCAAACGCTGAGCATTGACTTGAAAATTACCTCTCTTACCTTGGAGTTCAACAACTTCGTATGGATAAATGCGATGAATCGTAAATGGACCGGACCAACGTGATTTTAACTTACTTGGGAAGAACTTCAATCTGGAATTAAATAACAAAACTTGCTATCCTGCTTCAAACTCTTGAACTTGAATATGCTTGTCATGCTATTTCTTGAGTCTTTCTTTGAGTAATTTGGCATTTTCGTATAAGAACATTTGGAATTCCTCTAGCTCGTTGAGTTGGAGCATCCGTTTCTCTTTAGCAAGCTTGAGATCTAAATTGAGTTGTCGAAGAGCCCAATAAGCTCTGTGCTCTAACTCCAGAGGTAGATGACAGGCTTTCCCAATGACCAACCTATAGGGTGACATTCCTAAGGGTGTCTTGTCTGCTGTTTTGTAAGCCCATAAAGCATCATCTAGTCTCTTAGACCAATCTCGTCGATTCGGGCAAACAACCTTCTCGAGTATGCCTTTGATCTCCTTATTTGCTAGCTCATCTTGCCCATTTGTTTCGCGGATGGTAAGCTGTAGCAACCTTATGCTTCACTCCATGTTTATCTAGCAACCATTTTCACCACTTGTTCACAAAATGGGTCCCTTCATCGCTGATAATAGCTCTTGGGGTCCCAAACCTTGTGAAACATGTTTCTGCAAGAATTTCATCACAACCTTGGCATCGTTCATCGGATAAGCTTCAGCCTCGACCCATTTGTAAACATAATCTATTGCTACCAATATATACTTGTGACCAAAAGACGGAGGGAAAGGACCAAGAAAGTCAATACCCCAAACATCAAATAATTCTACCTCAATGATATTCGTTCGAGGCATCTCATTTTTGTTGGTGACGTTTCCAACCCTCTGGCATCGATCACAACTCTTTACATAGGCGTATGCATCCTTAAATAGTGTTGGCCAAAAGAATCCAGCTTGCAATACTTTGGCTGCTGTACGAGTTTCTCCGAAGTGTCTCCCACTCGGAGCTGAATGACAGTGGTATAAAATCTTTGGTATTTCATCTTCTGCCACACATCTCTTAATCATCTGATCTGCACACTTTTTAAACAGATATGGCTCTTCCCAGAAATAGTACTTCACATCGTGAAGAAACTTTTTTCTTTGTTGATACGTTTTATCAATTGGCATCAACCCACAAGCTAAATAGTTAGCAAAATCAACAAACCAAAGAATATTATGGACATGATTTACCTTCAATATATGTTCATCTGGAAATGTCTCCTCGATCAGTACAAGTGGAGAATTTCCTTCTTGCGGCTCCAATCTAGATAAGTGATCTGCTACTTGGTTTTCTACTCCCCTTCGATCTTGAATTTCTAGATCGAACTCTTGAAGTAAAAGCACTCACTGGATCAATCTTGGCTTAGCATCATTCTTGGGTAATAAGTACTTAATCGCGGAGAGGTCCGTATAGACAATCACTTTGGTACCTACAAGATAAGAACGAAACTTGTCGAAAGCAAATACAATAGCAAGTAACTCTTTTTCTGTTACCGTATAGTTCAGTTGAGCTCTGGTTAGAGTTCTACTTGCGTAGTAGATGGGATGAAGAACTTTGTTCCTTCGCTGGGCCAAGACAGCTCCAATGGCGAAGTCACTCGCGTCACACATCAACACGAATGGCGAATCCCAGTCTGGTGTGACGATTATGGGTGCCGTGACTAATCGACTCTTCAGATTTTCGAAGGCTTTTAAGCATTCCTCATCAAACTTGAATATCGAGTCTTTCTCCAATAGCTTGCATAAGGGTTTAGCCACTTTGGAGAAGTCCTTTATAAATCTTCGATAGAAACCGGCGTGGCCCAAAAAGCTCCTAACACCTTTTACAGATGTCGGAGGTGGGAGTTTCTCAATAACATCTACTTTTTCTTTGTCCACCTCGATCCCATGTCTCGTTATCCGATGCCCCAGAACAATTCCTTCTCTTACCATAAAATGGCATTTTTCCCAGTTGTGTAACAGACTGATTTTGACCCTAATCGGAAGGTGGTTTAGGGACCACGAATCCGAGTCTGAGAAATATTTTAATATTATATTTTGAGTCTATTATATGTGAATTGATGTGTGTGAAAGTTTCGTATGAAAATTTAATCGTTTATGTGTTTAATTTAGAAAAAGGACTTAATCGCGTAAAGTGTAAAAGTTGCCAACTATAGTGAAAAGTGCCTAATTGATTATGGCTTTTTAATTTGGGGTATTAAAAGGGAAAATAGCCCATTTTAGGAGTAAGTCGATGGTACATGACAAACTTGTCCATGATATTATGTTATTATTAAAACATTAATAAAGGTTAAAATAGTAAATGATTAATTTCATAATATATGTTAAATAAAACATAATGGAATGGCCATTATCATCTTCTCTCTTGCTCGGCCGAATGTTGAGAAAGAATAAAGGGTAATGTTCTTTGATTTTCGGCAATTAGAAGCTTGATTTCAAGGTTAGTTTGAATTCGGTTTTTGTTAATTTTTATGTTTTTGAGATCGTTGCTTCGAATCGTAACTGACCCATGTTAAAATTTTTGAATCTAAGCATGTTTGATGTTCGGCCATTGATAGATTCATATGTTTTTGATGTTTGGTGATTTTAGATAAAGATATGTTAAAGATTAGTATGTTTTGTATTGGAAGTTTTGATGAAATTTTGTTTTTAGGGCTAATTTGTAAAAATAATATTTTAGAGGGGCATATTTGAAAAATAAATGAAAAATATGGACTTGTATAGTCCCTATGAGTATTCGGCCCTAAAGAATTATGTGCAAATTATGTGTATTTTGTGTTTTGTGCAATTAGGACTAAAGTGTAAAAATGTGAAACCCTAGGGGTAAAAGTGTAATTTGCCCATTTATGTGATTTGGGACTAAATTGAAATGAAATGTACTTGAATGAGCTAAATTTTAATGTGTTTAGGTCAAGAACAAAGAAAAACGGATTTGGATCGGGGAAAGACGAAGGTTATTGAATAGCCGGTCTACGCGGTCCGTCGACAGTCGAGGTAAGTCCTTCAGTAAATATACGTTAAAGAATTATTTATGAATATATTAAATGATGAAATTTGAATATTTTAGGCATAAATATGTGAAATGGCCGAATGTAATGGTGTGATATTGGATTGAGTTTTAATTGTTGAAAGTACTGTGTAATAGGTATGCTCGGTTATTTTGTGAAAGTGATAAGCATTACATAGGTTGTTCAGGATGCTAATGTTGAGAAATGTGCATTGAATGATTTATTATAATGTTATTACGAGCTTTGAGCCTAGCAGGCCTTGTACCGGTGATTCATTTCAGGGTTTGAACTTAGCAGGCCTTGTGCCGGTGACTTAATTCGGGCTTACAGCCTAGCAGGATAATTGCTGGTGTTTATATATTTCGGACCTTTGGTCTAGCAGGCTTAATGCCGGTGGATAATTCGAGCTTGAACACCTAGCAAGCTAAATGTCGGTGATACGTTATAAACGAAGAATTCGAGAATGAAACGAGGTATGGCATATTAAATGATATGTGAGAAGCTCGGGTAAGAATTAATTTACTATGTTAGTAAGGAATGAAATGAAATAAATTCTTATTGTCTTAATTAAACATTATGTGATGAAATGGACAATTCAACAAGTGTTTTATATTATGAGGTTGAGCTTGTCGTTTATATGTATGAACATTACTTATTTGTGAACTAGAGTTATATACATGTATGTTACAGTGGAAATTTCGGTTATAAAATGGAAAGATCAGTGATGAAAGAATCGAAAGTGTTATGTATATATGGTTAAGTAGAAATAGAGATTGATGCCTAGATTGGTTCATGTGATTCTATATATATATCTTATAAATTGTTAATCATGTGAGTTGATAATGTATATGTCCATGATGTCGTAGTGACGATATTTATATTAAGTGTATTATTATTATTCGGCTATGTACATTTTACATAATGATGTATTTATGTTCCATACTATAAGCTTGGAGATTAACATGTTTAAGTGTATATTCAATACATTATATTTACTTGAGACTTACTAAGTTAGCAAGCTTGCTGTGTGTGTTCTGTTCTTGTCTACCTCTGTTTTATAGATTTCTTTTTGATCCAAGCTACGGACTCGAAGGATCTTCAAAGAAGTCAACCACACTATCCACTCTCTTTGGTACTGATAAACTTGGTTTTTGATTCAAAAGGCATGTATAGGCTAGACTAAGCTGTATTTCTAATGATACTTAACTGTGTATAAAAATAGCATTGCGAAAATGGCTACTTAGTTTGGGTTAAACTTCATTTATATGTTTTGATGAAATGGCTTGCTCATGCTATTAAGAAATGTTTGTATTCGGTTGAATTTAGATATATGTTGAGGTGTGATATGTGATATGAATGTTATGTATTTAGTTTGGTAGTTACGGTTAGATTATAGTATTAATCTTATAATAGAAATTTGTATATGTAAGTTGATTTGTTAGGTTCATTTATTAATGATAAGTAATAGTAGTTATAAGTTATATAGAAAGGTGGTATTGAAGATTCGGTCAAGGCATGATTAAATATGCTTGGATTTCTGTGTTAATTTAATTTGAGACCTATGTTTTGAATGGTCAATAGTGTATAAATTGTGGCATAGTTTTTCATATATGTAAAGTTAGTTGGGGTCATGATATTAAAAGCCAAGATGAGGCACATTCGGTTGTATGTATATATATGAAAGGTATAATGTTTCTTAGTTTATAAGTGTGAAATTGGGTTATATATATATATATATATATATACATATGTAACCATATGATGCTTAGTAGTATTTTCAACTATAAGATATTGATGTACATTGGTTCAAAATGAAATTTTACATGAGGTATGGTTGCATAAAATGAATACGAAGGTGGTAATGATAAATAGAGGTTTGTAATTGTTTTGTTGTATGATATTAAAGAAAGGTATATTGATTGACCATTCTGTATTCGTTGATGTTTATATCAAATATACTTTAATTTGGTATAATAATGTGTATATATATTTAATTATATTTATATTTTATATACATGTGAATTGTCTGCTTATAATTGAATGGTTGGAATAAGATATTTATTTAAGATGCTTTTAAGGAATAAAAGTTTTGACTTCCGGTAATACCCGTAACCCTAATCCGGCGACGGATACGGGTTAGGGGTGTTACATTTGATTGGTATCAGAGCTTACGGTTTAGTCGATTCTAGGACTACTGTAGCGCGTGAGGGTCTAGCTATACATGCCTTTTTGTGTATATTTGATAGTGTGGTGACTTCTAACATTCTGAACTGTGTTTTATATAGTAAATGGACACTGATCCTGAAAGAGCCGTAGCGGATGATGTAGAGAGTGTAGCGCCTGACCGTGCACGCGGATCAGTGCCGGTAGACTCTCGACCAGTTTCGGGTAGCCACGAGGGGGAGGCTAAACAAGCCTTCTATCAGATGATGAACGAGTGGTTTACCCAGTTTATTCAGACTAACCCAGCTGTACACCAACCTTCACCCCCGAATAATCCAACTCCGATACCTTCAGCACCCCCGATGATAGATCCGATAAGATCTACTAGGCCTCCAGTTGATAAAATCAGGAAATTTGTGGCCGAAGAATTCAGGGCCAATGATGATGATGACGCAGAACGAGCCAAAATGTGGCTTGATAACACTATTCGGGAACTTGATGAGCTATCTTGTACTC
Organism: Gossypium australe; assembly: GCA_005393395.2. Taxonomy (NCBI): domain Eukaryota; kingdom Viridiplantae; phylum Streptophyta; class Magnoliopsida; order Malvales; family Malvaceae; genus Gossypium; species Gossypium australe. The sequence continues at coordinate 118,664,108 of CM016616.1, forward strand.
CAGACGAATGCCTGAAGTGTGCTATATCTTTACTTCGGGACACTACATATCACTGGTGGAATACACTAGTATCAGTGGTTCCGAAAGAAAAAGTGATGTGGGATTTCTTCCAGAATGAATTCCGCAAGAAATATATCAGCCAGAGGTTCATCGACCAGAAACGTAAAGAATTTCTTGAACTAAAACAGGGGCAAATGACCGTGACTGAATATGAGCGAAAATTTGTCAGATTGAGCCGATATGCCCGAGAGTGTGTATCAACTGAAGCCATTATGTGCAAAAGGTTCGAAGACGGTTTGAATGAAGATATAAAGTTGCTTGTTGGCATTCTTGAAATCAAAGAGTTTGTGACACTAGTCGAGTGAGCTTGCAAAGCTGAAGAGCTCGGGAAGGAGAAAAGAAAGGCTGAGACAGAAGCTAGAGACACTCGTAAGAGATTGTCAGGTAAGACTTTCCATTCCACATCTAAGAAGTTCAGAGATGACTTCAGCCGACATAAAGCTACTTCAGATTTACCTAGACGTGATCGACCTCCAGTGGGCTCCCGAGCTACCTCGATGGCCAGTGTTGGTAACGCTCCACAGAATTGAGTTGAATGCAAGCACTGTGGGAAATGGCATTCCGGGAGTTGTAGATTCCATGATCGGTCTTGCTTTAAATGTGGATCGTCAGATCATTTTATTAGGGAATGTCCGATGTTAGCTGAGTAGAATACAGTTCAGAACATTAAGTCGAGCAACACTTCAGCGCGAGGCAGGCCACCCAGACATTCAGGCAATGTAGGTGGTAGCCAGAGATGAACAAAGAACACTGCAGTTCGATCCGAGGCTAGAGCACCAGCTAGAGCTTATGCTGTACGAGCTAGAGAGGATGCTTCGTCCCCAAATGTTATTACTGGTACTTTCACACTTTATGATACTATTGTCATTGCATTGATTGATCCTGGTTCGACTCATTCATATGTGTGTGAAACTTTAGTATCCAGTAAGACTCTACCTGTTGAGTCTACTGAGTTTGTGATCCGTGTGTCCAACCCTTTGGGCCGCTGTGTACTTGTTGATAAAGTGTGTAAAAGTTGCCCGTTGATGATTCGAGATTCTTATTTCCCAGCTGAGTTAATGTTGTTGCCCTTCGACGAGTTTGATATAATTCTGGGAATGGATTGGCTAACTTTGTATGATGCACTGGTGAATTGTAAAAGAAAGATCATTGATTTGAGATGCCAAAACGGTGAGATCATCTGGGTTGAATCCAATAATTTGGATTGGTTGCCTACAGTAATATCCTTCATGTTAGCCCGAAAATATGTGAGAAAAGGGTGTGAAGCGTATTTGGCTTATGTGCTGGATAACAAAGTATCTGAAAAGCAGATTGAATCAGTACCAGTTGTGTGTGAATATCCAGATGTATTTCCTGAAGAATTACCAGGTTTACCACCAGTACGAGAGGTTGAATTTGGCATCGAGCTAGTTCCGGGGACGAATCCGATTTTGATAGCTCCGTATTGGATGGCACCTACCGAGTTGAAAGAGTTGAAAGCACAGTTGCAAGAGTTGACAGATAGGGGCTTTGCACGACCGAGTTTCTCTCCTTGGGGTGCACCGATTTTATTTGTGAAAAAGAAAGATGGGACTATGCGAATGTGTATTGATTATCGCCAGTTAAATAAAGTGACAATAAAGAATAAATACCCGTTACCTCAGATTGATGACTTGTTTGATCAGTTGAAAAGGGCTTCAGTGTTTTCAAAGATTGATATGAGATCGGGTTATTATCAACTGCGAGTTAGAGATTATGATGTGCCTAAGACTGCATTCCGAACAAGGTACAGACATTTTGAGTTTTTGGTTATGCCTTTTGGGCTTACTAATGCACCTGTTGTTTTTATGGATTTGATTAATCGAGTTTTCAGACAGTTTTTGGATCGGTTTGTAGTTGTGTTTATTGATGATATATTGATCTACTCCAAAGATGAAATCAAGCATGCCGAGCATTTGAGATTAGTGCTACAAACTTTGCGAAATCAGCAGTTGTATGCGAAGTTTAGTAAGTGTGAGTTCTGGATGAAAGAGGTCAGCTTTTTGGGACATGTGGTTTCAGCATCAGGTATTCGAGTTGATCCGAACAAAATCTCAGCTATACTTGATTGGAAGCCACCGAAAAATGTTTCCGAGATTCGAAGTTTTCTGGGACTTGTGGGCTACTACAGAAGGTTTGTGAAAGGTTTTTCTGTGATAGCTACACCTTTGACAAAGCTATTACAGAAAGATGTCAAGTTCGAGTGGTCGAAAAATTGTCAGAAAAGTTTCGATCAGTTGAAAGCCCTTTTGACGGAAGCTCCAGTGTTAGCTCAGCCTGAATCGGGTAAAGAATTTGTTGTGTGTTCTGATGCTTCCTTAAGTGGTTTGGGTTGCGTATTGATGCAGGAAGGCAAAGTAGTAGCCTACGCTTCGAGACAATTGAATCCGCATGAAAGAAATTACCCGACGCATGATTTAGAGCTTGCAGCTATTGTGTTCGCACTGAAGATTTGGCGTCATTACTTATTCGGCGAGAAATGTCACGTTTACTCGGATCACAAAAGTTTGAAGTACTTGATGACTCAGAAAGACCTGAACTTAAGACAGCGCAAATGGTTGGAATTGCTAAAAGATTACGAATTGGTAATTGACTATCATCCGGGAAAAGCTAACGTTGTTGCAGATGCACAAAGTAGAAAATCATTGTTTGCTCTTCGTGTGTTGAACGCACATATGGTTATGGCTGGTAATGGTTCGATCATAGCTGAGATGAAGGCTAGACCGTTATTTATTCAGCAAATTAGTGATGCACAGAAAGTTGACAAAGATATGACTTCTAGACGAGCACAGTGTGAAAATGATACAGAGTCAGAATTTCGAATTGATAAAAATGACTGTTTGAACTATAAAGGCCGATTGTGTGTATCGAGAAATTCTGACTTGATTCAGATGGTATTGGATAAAGCTCATAATAGTCAAATGTCGATACATCCGGGTAGCACAAAGATGTATAATGATTTGAAACAGTTCTATTGGTGGCCGGGCATGAAACGGGATATATCTGAATTTGTTTCGAAATGCTTAGTTTGTCAGCAAGTAAAAGCTGCGCATCAAGTGCCATCCAGACTACTTCGCCAATCATGATACCTGAATGGAAATGGGATAGAATTACAATGGATTTTGTATCCGGTCTCCCTATGACACCGAGTAAGAAAGATGCCGTCTGGGTTATAGTTGATAGACTGACTAAATCAACTCATTTTGTGCCAGTTCGTACAGACTTTTCACTCGATAAACTTGTTGAATTGTACGTATCACAGATTGTGAGATTGCATGGTGTACCGAGTTCCATTGTTTCAGATAGAGACCCGAGATTCACATCGCGGTTTTGAAAGAAGTTGCAAGATGCTTTAGGTACTAAACTTCATTTTAGTACAGCCTTTCATCCGCAGACAGACGGTCAGTCTGAACGAACTATTCAGATACTTGAGGACATGTTGAGATGTTGCGTTCTCGAGTTTGAAGGTACATGGGAACGATACCTACCTTTGATTGAATTTGCTTACAATAATAGCTTTCAATCTAGTATCAAAATGGCGCCCTATGAAGCTTTGTACGATCGTAAATGTCGAACACCGTTGTATTGGACTGAGCTCAGTGAAAACAAAATACACGGGGTTGATTTGATCAAAGAAACTGAACAAAAAGTGGCTGTGATCAGAGATACTTTGAAAGCTGCCTCAGACCGACAAAAGTCTTATGCTGATTTAAAACGTAAAGATGTTGAATTTCAAATCGGAGATCGAGTATTCTTGAAAGTTTCCAGTGGAAAAAAGTACTTCGATTTGGTCGGAAAGGCAAACTTAGTCCGAGATTCATCGGACCTTATGAAATCACTGAATGTATTGGGCCTGTTGCTTATAGATTGAAGTTGCCCTCTGAGTTAGAAAAGATACATGACGTATTTCACGTTTCGATGCTTCGTAAGTATAGATCAGATCCGTCTCATGTGATCACACCGTCAGAGATTGAAATCCGATCCGATTTGACATATGATGAAGAACCGATCCGTATCTTAGCTCGGGAAATGAAAGAGTTGAGAAATAAGAGGATTCCATTAGTGAAAGTATTATGGAATAGACACGGAGTTGAAGAGGCTACGTGAGAGCCTGAGGATTCAATGAGGCAACAATATCGGACTATGTTTAACGGTAAGATTTTCGAGGACGAAAATCCTTAAGGGGGAAGAGTTGTAACAGACCGATTTTGACCCTAATCGGAACGGTAGTTTCGGGACCACGAATCCGAGTCCGAGAAATATTTTAATATTATATTTTGAGTCTATTATATGTGAATTGATGTGTGTGAAAGTTTCGTATGAAAATTTAATCGTTTATGTGTTTAATTTAGAAAAAGGACTTAATCGCGTAAAGTGTAAAAGTTGCCAACTATAGTGAAAAGTGCCTAATTGATTATGGCTTTTTAATTTGAGGTATTAAAAGGGAAAATAGCCCATTTTAGGAGTAAGTGGACGGTACATGACAAACTTGTCCATGATATTATGTTATTATTAAAACATTAATAAAGGTTAAAATAGTAAATGATTAATTTCATAATATATGTTAAATAAAACATAATGGAATGGCCATTATCATCTTCTCTCTTCCTTGGCCGAATGTTGAGAAAGAAGAAAGGGTTATGTTCTTTGATTTTCGGCAATTAGAAGCTTGATTTCAAGGTTAGTTTGAATTCGGTTTTTGTTAATTTTTATGTTTTTGAGATCGTTGCTTCGAATCGTAACTGACCCATGTTAAAATTTTTGAATCTAAGCATGTTTGATGTTCGGCCATTGATAGATTCATATGGTTTTTGATGTTTGGTGATTTTAGATAAAAGATATGTTAAAGATTAGTATGTTTTGCATTGGAAGTTTTGATGAAATTTTATTTTTAGGGCTAATTTGTAAAAATAAAATTTTAGAGGGGCTTATTTGCAAAATAAATGAAAAATATGGACTTGTATAGTCCCTAGGAGTATTCGGCCCTAAAGAATTATGTGCGAATTATGTGTATTTTGTGTTTTGTGCAATTAGGACTAAAGTGTAAAAATATGAAACCCTAGGGGTAAAAAGGTAATTTGCCCATTTATGTGATTTGGGACTAAAATGAAATGTACTTGAATGAGCTAAATTTTAATGTGTTTAGATCAAGAACAAAGAAAAACGGATTTGGATCGGGGAAAGACGAAGGTTATTGAATAGCCGGTCTACGTGGTCCGTCGACAGTCGAGGTAAGTCCTTCAGTAAATATACGTTAAAGAATTATTTATGAATATATTAAATGATGAAATTTGAATATTTTAGGCATAAATATGTGAAATGGCCGAATGTAATGGTGTGATATTGGATTGAGTTTTAATTGTTGAAAGTACTGTGTAATAGGTATGCTCGGTTATTTTGTGAAAGTGATAAGCATTACATAGGTTGTTCAGGATGCTAATGTTGAGAAATGTGCATTGAATGATTTATTATAATGTTATTACGGGCTTTGAGCCTAGCAGGCCTTGTGCCGATGATTCATTTCGGGCTTTGAGCCTAGCAGGCCTTGTGCCGGTGACTTAATTTGGGCTTACAGCCTAGCAGAATAATTGCTGGTGTTTATATATTTCGGACCTTTGGTCTAGTAGGCTTAATATCGGTGGATAATTCGAGCTTGAACACCTAGCAAGCTAAATGCCGGTGATACGTTATAAACGAAGAATTCAAGAATGAAACGAGGTATGGCATATTAAATGATATGTGAGAAGCTCGGGTAAGAATTAATTTACTATGTTAGTAAGGAATGAAATGAAATAAATTCTTATTGTCTTAATTAAACATGATGTGATGAAATGGACAATTCAACAAGTGTTTTATATTATGAGGTTGAGCTTGTCGTTTATATGTATGAACATTACTTATTTGTGAACTAGAGTTATATACATGTATGTTACGGTGGAAATTTCGGTTATAAAATGGAAAGATCAGTGATGAAAGAATCGAAAGTGTTATGTATATATGGGTAAGTAGAAATAGATATTGATGCCTAGATTGGTTCATGTGATTCTATATATATATCTTATAAATTGTTAATCATGTGAGTTGATAATGTATATGTCCATGATGTCGTAGTGACGATATTTATATTAAGTGTATTATTATTATTCGGCTATGTACATTTTACATAATGATGTATTTATGTTCCATACTATAAGCTTGGAGATTAACATGTTTAAGTGTATATTCAATACATTATATTTACTTGAGACTTACTAAGTTAGCAAGCTTACTGTGTGTGTTCTGTTCTTGTCTACCTCTGTTTTATAGATTTCTTTTTGATCCAAGCTACGGACTCGAAGGATCTTCAAAGAAGTCAACCACACTATCCACTCTCTTTGGTACTGATAAACTTGGTTTTTGATTCAAAAAGGCATGTATAGGCTAGACTAAGCTGTATTTCTAATGATACTTAACTGTGTATAAAAATAGCCTTGCGAAAATGGATACTTATTTTGGGTTAAACTTCATTTATATGTTTTGATGAAATGGCTTGCTCATGCTATTAAGAAATGTTTGTATTCGGTTGAATTTAGATATATGTTGAGGTGTGATATGTGATATGAATGTTATGTATTTAGTTTGGTAGTTACAGTTAGATTATAGTATTAATCTTATAATAGAAATTTGTATATGTAAGTTGATTTGTTAGGTTCATTTATTAATGATAAGTAATAGTAGTTATAAGTTATATAGAAAGGTGGTATTGAAGATTCGGTCAAGGCATGATTAAATATGCTTGGATTTCTGTGTTAATTTAATTTGAGACCTATGTTTTGAATGGCCATAGTGTATAATTGTGGCATAGTTTTTCATATATGTAAAGTTAATTGGGGTCATGATATTAAAAGCCAAGATGAGGCGCATTCGGTTGTATGTATATATATGAAAGGTATACTGTTTCTTAGTTTGTAAGTGTGAAATCGGGTTATATATATATATATATATATATATACACATATGTAACCATATGATGCTTAGTAGTATTTTCAACTATAAAATATTGATGTACATTGGTTCAAAATGAAATTTTACGTGAGGTATGGTTGCATAAAATGAATACGAAGGTGGTAATGATAAGTGGAGGTTTGTAATTGTTTTGTTGTATGATATTAAAGAAAGGTATATTGATTGACCATTCTGTATTCGTTGATGTTTATATCAAATATACTTTAATTTGGTATAATAATGTATATATATATTTAATTATATTTATATTTTATATACATGTGAATTGTCTGCTTATAATTGAATGGTTGGAATAAGATATTTATTTAAGATGCTTTTAAGGAATAAAAGTTTTGACTTCCGGTAATACCCGTAACCCTAATCCGGCGACGGATACTGGTTAGGGGTGTTACAAGTTGAGTACAAGATTTGTTTCTTCGCATCGCCTCAGTACCTTAGCTAGATTGGCTAAGCAATCATCGTAAGTATCTCCAAATACTGAGAAATTGTCCATGAAAACTTCCAAATACTTCTCAACCATGTCAGTAAAAATAGACATCATACATCTTTGAAATGTAGCTGGTGCATTACATAAACCAAATGGCATGCATCTAAATGCGAATGTACCATAGGGGCAGGTGAATGTCGTTTTGTGTTGATCTTCCGGTGCTACTGTAATCTGATTATACCCCGAGTATCCATTGAGAAAACAACAATAGTCTCGTCCTGCGAGTCTATCCAGCATCTGGTCCAAAAACGGCAGAGGAAAGTGATCTTTCCTAATCGCCTTGTTCAGCTTCCGGTAATCGATGCAGATTCTCCATCCCGTAACTGTTCTAATTGGTATTAACTAGTTGTTCTCGTTCTCCACGATCGTGATACCTCCTTTCTTCAGCACGCACTGGACTGGACTCACCCATGAACTGTCTGAGATGGGGTAAATTATACCTGCATCCAACCACTTGATAATTTCCTTTTTCACTACATCTTTCATGATGGGGTTCAGTCTCCATTGTCCATCAATCGTTCCTCTCTCGCCATCTTGTAATATGATCTTGTGCATGTATTCAGATGGGCTAATACCGCGAATATCGGCCATGGTCCATCCGATAGTGTTCTTGAATTGTTTCAACACTATAATAAGTTTCTCTTCTTGTTCAGTAGTTAATTCTGCTGAAACAATCACAGGCAGAGTAGAGGCGTTATGTAACATCCCCAAACCCGGCCCATTCACTACGACCGAATCTGGTTATGTCACTGGGAAAAGACGGTTGAAAATCTTCTCCACTTTTGAATAAACCTTGAAGAAATTAACTTTTGAAAACCTTGTTCATTTATTACCTTATGAAAAACTTTGAAGTTATAAATTAGCTGAATTAGAAAAACTTTATTAAACATATTCTTCATAAGTGGGTTGCTAGGATTAAAATCATTTTCACATAGCAATTTAATTTAAATAAACCATAGTTAAAGTAATACCAAAAACATAAAATGGCCTTTATTACAACCCAACAATTCAAATAAAGTACTTATGTCAAAATCAAGCATGAAATAATTAAACATCATCCTCGGCATGGGCCACCTTGTCCTCTCCGATCCCGGTCCAGCTTTATGCACTACCTGAAACAGTTAAGGAAAAAGGTGAGTCACCAAGACTCAGTGTGCCACCCTTTTTCCCGGATTAGCAAAATATCATATACAAACATAAACATGATCATCATGCATCCAATTAAAATGCACCCAACCTAGCCATCCACAACACCTTTCTCTACCCCGTGTGGTACCAAACCACTGGTGGTGCCAAACCACTGGTGACGTATAGTCACAGATGTGATGCCAAATCACTGGAGGTGCCAAACCTCTGGTGTCCGAAGACACGATATCCGTCAATGTGGTGCCAAACCACTGGTGTCCCAAAGACACGATTGTGATACCAAATCACTGGTGACCGCAGTCACAAATCAATTGATGGGGCCAACCCATCGTGTGATACCAAATCACTGGCGTCAATCCCCCAATACCGCCTTGTGGCGCCAACCCACTGTGGTGCGAAACCACGGGGATGAGACGCTGAGGTGCCAAACCTCTGGAGGTGCCAAACCTCTGGTGACCCAAAGTCACAAAGTGTGTTACCAAAACACTGGTGCTCGTCAGCACAAAATATCACTGCCCCCTCCACTCATATCACCTATCATCATACCAACTCATGTATAGTATTCAAATCATGCAAACATGTTTAACGTTGCATCTCATAGCACATACATCATAAATCATGACATCATGTATCAATAACAGTACTCATAATGAAACGGACTTACCTGAATCCGTGCACATACCCCATAGGGTATCATATCACTCAACCATACTATTTCGGTTTTACCAATCAATCAGTTTATCAAACATATACAAAGCAAGAAGTGTGTTAGTTTACACACCTGGTTACTAATGCGACTATCAAATCCCGTAGATCAAGATCTAACGCACTAGATCCCCCTTCCTTAACACTTTTCGAGCACTAGCCACAACCCGAGATATGCGAGATCAAGCCTTCCCCTACAATCGACCAAAACTAAACACCATAATCATGCTAATCAACCTCTAAGGGTATAATCGTAATTTTACCTACTAAGGGTATTTTCGTAAATTCACACCTGCAATGGCCTTTCTGAAGGCCTAATGTCGCCACTAGCGACTCAGCTACCATTTCCGGTTGTACCGGACGATTGGGCCTAAAACCCGATTTCGGCCCATCCGGGCCCACACGCTCGTGTGGCCCACCTAACACGAATCCAGCCACGTATATAACTTCCACCTAGTCTAGTTCAACATATACTAACCAATCATGCAATTTACTCATATGGGCCCACGGGCCCATTGGGCCCACTTCGGCCCATCGTGGCCCAAGTAGCCCAACCCACAAGAATACTACTAATGGGCCTCAACTATCGCGTCGAAGCCCCACACGTGCGCTCGCACGCTCGTGTGGCTATTATTGCCGTGGCCGGCACTTCGGCATTTGCCGCTCTACAACTAGAGTAGAGAGAGTTACACACCTGATAGGACTCTGGGCTAATCCGCGCTCCGACCACTCTTGTGCCCAAACGCCCTCCAAGATGTGTTAACTCTCCTCCTGGAATGCTCTTTATATAGCTAGCTTTTCACCTTCATTCTTTGTGTCTTTCCGATGTGGGATCCCTTCGTCAGTAGAGTTTAAATTCAACTGAAACTCTTGCCGTCCAATCCGCAAAATAAATACTCCATTGCTTGTCATGAGATTCGAACCCAGGCTCCCTTACAACATAATCCACGCTGCTAACCACTTGGCCACAAGCTCCTCTTGTGTCTTAAACCATGCGCAACTAAATATAAACTATGGGCCAAATTCTAAGGTCCAAGCAAAAAGAAACCAAAATGCAAAAGCCAAGACTTGAACCTTGGACCTCCTTCCTTCCCTTGTGGCGTCACTCCCTTGTCCCCTAAGTGGCGTCACTTTGCCACTACACCACACTCCTTTTGTGTTATTTTCTCCATATTTTATTCTTAAGGCCTATCTGCCAACTTCCAGGGTTTTTTTCACCTAAAACCAAAATTTCCCCAAAGCCAATATTTGATCCCGGGACTTCATAGAAGCCCTCTAACCTTCCAAAATCACTTATCCAATGGGTCTAACTAGCATTTAAGCCGATCTCTTGTTCTCCAAAAATTTAAACGCTACTACGCCTAAGGCCCATTGGGCTCAATTCTCCTAGGCCCAATTTTGGGATGTTACACGTTACCTAAATAAACATATTTCAAGTGTGAAGGTAATACCTTGAGTTCTAATTTAGGTGGCTCCTCGATTGATGCTTTTGGCTACATGTAATCTCTTTTCTCTAATTCCAAAGATTCAAAACGGGGTTGCGGATTAAATCTCTTTTGATTAGCCTCTAGCAAAGCTAAGTATTCGTCCTCCTCTTCATCATTTTCGCCCTTTTGCATCAATAAGGGTCCTTCCAGTTGCTAAGAATGGTCTTCCTAGGATAATTGGCACTTCTTTGTCTGCTTCAAAGTCTAGAATTACAAAGTCAGCAGGAAAGATAAATTTATCTACACGTACCAATATGTCCTCGATTTTTTCTTTTGGATGCGCTAAGGATCGATCTGCTAGTTGAAGTGTAACCGTAGTTGGTCTAACCTCTCCTCTCCCCAACTTCCTAAATTTTGACATAGGCATCAAGTTGATACTTGCACCTAAGTCACATAATGCCTTACCACAATATGTTGCTCTGATGTTGCACGGTATGGTAAAACATCCAGGATCATTCAATTTTTGGGGTAGTTTGTCTTGAAGATATGCACTGCATCCCTTCGTCAAAGCTACCGTCTCAAATTCTCCAAGTCTTCGTTTCTTTGAGAAGATATCTTTCATGAACTTGACGTAGTTCGGCATTTGCTCAAGTGCTTCGACCAACGGGATGTTGATGTGAAGTTGCTTGAGTACGTCAAGGAACTTCTTGAATTGAATCTTTTGTGTCTGCTTCTGAAGTCTTTGAGGGTAGGGTGGTGGAGGTTTCATTACTGGAACTAATTTTGGTTGATTCACCTTTGGCAGTAATTTTGCTTCTAACGAAGTTGTTGGTTGATTAGAATTGACTGGTCCTGAGGTTATTTTTTTAGGTTTTGCAGATTTCGGTTCGGGTGAAACTGAGGTTTCAACACTTGGTTGAACTTCTTCTGAGTCTTGAGCATCAGCTTGCTCTTTTTCAACTTCGATAGTGTTGGGCTCTACTATCTTTCCACTCTTCAATTGCAACGCTTTGCAATGTTCCTTCCCTGGATTTCTCATATTTTCCGTGTCACTAGGTACAACACCTTGTGGTTGGTTCCTGAGTTCAGTCGCAAGCTAGCCCAGTTGATTCTCCAAATTCTTCAATGTAGCTGCTTGGCTCTGGATTAAGGCATCATTCTTTGCCATGTACGTCTTTAGCAAACTTTCCAGGCTATTGGATGCTTCAGGTTGAACTGGTTTGAAACACCCCAAACCCGGCCCACGAGCCTTGACCGGATCTGGTATGTTCCTCGAAGGAAACCGGTTAAAAATTCATTTATTACTTTGGAAAGACTATGTGTTTTGAAAGAAAGTTTGTTTTGGGTTGGGCTTGAGTTGAAAACGAGTTTATTTGAGGTGACAAAATATTTTGAGTTTATTTTAAATTAAATTGACTTAATCTTTAATAATTAAAAATGTCGTAACATAGTAATTAAACAGAAAATAAATAGTTCACTATGGCCTTATTGCATCAAATAATTCCCAAAAATGAATTAAAGTGCTTAAATAAAATAAAGTCCAAATATAAAATTTTCCTTGCTGTGCATGGCCACCTTTAAGCTCCTGCCGACCCGGTCCATTACTGATCATCACCTGGAAGAAAAAGTTCCCCAACGGGGTGAGTCAAACAGACTCAATGTGAACACAAACACTAAGTCTTAACATTTCAGGCATGCATTATCATATGACATACATATTCAAATAGCAGGTAAAAATAATGATGCAACCCAAACCCAAACCTAGTTAGCCATCCGCTACACTTCCCCGTACCAACCTGTACACCGTGGGGACTACTAAGTCGACCCTCCTTCCGCTACACACTCCATCGAAGGCAGTCGCTGCAGTCGACATGCTCATCGCCCTTATAAAATTCGTGTTCAGATTTCGTGGTCTTAGGTCACCATATTCAGATTATCGCGGTCTTAGGTCACCGCATTCAGATTTCGTGGTCTTAGGTCACCACATTTAGATATCGTGGTCTTAGGTCACCACATTCACTTCCCCTTTTCATATAACCCGAATGCCCCATATCATACATATCTTGCACATTATGCCTTAAGTCACATTCTTATCACTTTTTCACATGTTACAAATAACATATATTCATAATCCTAGTAGGAGTAGGAAACGTATCTGAGTACTTTGTACCATTGCTTGGTACTTTAGCCATATTTTCACATTCTTAATAACACATTTAATTTAAAACGTAGCCATGAACATATATTAAAACTTTGGGTAGGGTACACACCTGATTCGCTTAGCAGTTCACTTAAATCCCGAAAAGCTTGATCTAATGCCTTAGATCTCAATTCCTACATTCGGCCAACCTTAATATATTAGCAGAAAGCCTATTCGGCTATAAAACCAAATCCAAGTAGGATTTGTACACTTAATACCTACCTTGTTGCCGATTGGGACACCAACAAATCCCAAAATCTTTGCTTTATTCCTCCTTGTATTTGGCCAGGCATTGAATCAATTAACCTAGTTAGTTTTCGGCTCTTGAACATTTAAAGAACAGATCTAAATACTAATCTAGGCCTTAGCCGAATATACATAGATGCTTACCTTCCAAATCTTAAATCCCGAAATTGATCTTTGCTTCCTTAATGCTGTCGAAAACCCTAGACAAATGTTGAGTTTAATCTAACATTAAAAAATAGAATGGCCTATGGCCGCATCTTATATTCACTTACCTTGAATGTTGAAATCCTGGAGAACTCCTTCTCTAATCGACACACCTAAATCCCGAAATTCCCTTCCATAGTTTCGGCCAAAACACAATATGAGGGATTAGTCCTGATTTCGACAGGCTTAAAAAGGAAAGAAATGAAACCGAATCTAGATCTTACCCTTATTTGGAGAAATCGATTGCACCTTTACTTCAACCTTCAGAGATTCGGCTATGGCTAAATGATGCTCTCACAACTTTTGGCTTTTGGAGGGATTAGAAAGAAAAGAGAAGGAGAATAAAGATGGAGGATTCGGCTAGAACACAAGGTATTTTGGCTTGGCAAAATAAAAGAAGAAGAGGATTTGGTGAAGAGAATTCGGCAGAGGCTTTCAAAGAATAGAAAATAATGCAGAATGGCCTCTTTTCCTTTATAGCTGAATTTACTAGGCTAGAGTCCCTTACTTGGCCACCACTCTTCTATTTGATAGCTTTATCACTTTAATTATCACCTAAAACTTAATCCAATAATTATCTCTTATCTCTTAATAAAATATCAATAAAAATCCATCATTTATCCATCTATTTGCCGAATTTTAACAACAATAAAACACCTCCCTATAGAGCCTTAATGCCGTCCACTTCTCTTGTTCCTGGCACCAAAATAAAATTCTTTATTTTCTCCCCAAGTGACTCGAACCCAGGCCCAATTGCACCTGCTTGTGGCGTCAACTCCAGAGGCCCTAAGTGGCCCCTCCAAGCCACTTTTCCAAGCCCATTGTATGTCATATTTCACCATAATTTTCTTAAGGCCACCTTGCTTTACTTCCCTCTCTTAACCTCAGAACTTAACTTTTCCTAAAACGTTTCCTTACATTTCCTTACATTTCCTTACATTTCCAAGTTTCCAAAAATGTTCGTTTGCCTCCTTTAAACTTAACATTTCTTATATTTCCAAGTTTCCAGAAATGTTCACTTTCCTCTTTTGAACTTAACATTTCTTACATTTCCAAGTTTCCAGAAATGTTCACTTTCCTCTTTTGAAACTTAACATTTCTAAATCATTTCCAAGTTTCCAAAAATGTTCATAATACATTCATAACACACAAGACATGCCATTTCGTATACTTAAGTAAAATATACATAGGCCCATTTTCAGGATGTTACATGGTTTCTGAACTTGTTACGGAAAATTAGGCGGCTGGGTTGGTCTGGGTTGGGTGTAAGTGGTACTGGTTCCAGCCCCTTGGTTGCTCTAGGAAAAATTCGGGTGGTTTCTCCATGATGGGTTATAAAAGTTGGATTGCAGCCCTTGCCTTCCTCGATTTTGGTTCTGATTGCCCATGTAGTACATAGATTCTGGGTTCGACGGGCATTCTTCAAACAAATGTCCCTCCCCACAATAGACATAGGCTATATTTTCAAATTGATTAGGTGGCTGTGCTGCAAAACTATTAGACCCATTAGCAGTAAGATTTTTAAGCATTGAGGATATCGATGATACCTGAGATGTGAGTGAAGTAAGAGCGTCTACTTCATGTATTCCAGCGACTCGTCTTCCTGATGCTGCTTGAGTGGTTGGCCATTGATAGTTGTTGCTGGCAATCCTCTCGATAATTTCATAAGCCTTGTTATAAGACTTAGAAAGGAGAGCACAATTAGCAGAGGCGTCCACTACCATCCTTTTGTGAGCGTTGAGACCATTATAGAATGTCTCAAGTTGAATGCAATGAGGATTTCCATGATGAGGGCATTTCCGTAATAACTCTTTAAATCTTTCCCATGCATCATACAAGGACTCGTCATCCATTTGGTGGAAAGCAGTGATCTCGTTCCTCATCATAGCATTCTTGCTTGGCGGAAAATACTTCATGAGGAATCTCTCGGCTAACTCTTGCCGTGTAGAAATGGAGTTCGGTGGTAATGAATTCAACCAGGCACAAGCTCTGTCCCTTAACGAATATGGGAACAACTTCAATCGTAAGGCATCTTCGGGTACTCCGGCTAACTTGAAAGAATCGTTCACTTCCATGAATAGTCTTAAGTGAAGATGAGGATCTTCAATAGGCATTCCACTAAATTAGCCCACTGTCTGAAGCATCTAGAACATGACTGGCTTCAGCTTGAATTGTTGTGCCTCGATTTCGAGTCTCCTAATACCCGGATGAAGATCGTTAAATACTGGCACGGCATATAGTCTTAAGGCTCTATCCCTATCATCAGCAATAAGGATAGGATTCTGAGTAGGGTTTGCTCCGTTTCCTTGGTTTATATTCTCGAAATTCATTCCTTCAGTCTTTCTCTAGTTTGTTTGTCTTCTTCGTTGTCGAAAGGTTCGTTCAATTTTAGGGTCCACAGAGAGTAAGTCAATAATCTAGTCAATACTCATAAACACCTGAAATATTCACAGAAAAATTAAGTAAAAATTTCAATACGGAAAATAAATAAACCAAAATGTAAAACAGATTCACAAATAATGGCTTTGAAAAACAGTCCCCGTCAACGGCGCCAAAAACTTGGAACGGTGGAAATGTGCAAGTGTACACAATCGTAACAAGTAATAAAGTGACAAGTAAACGTCGAGTTATTGTACCCACAGGGACTATAAAAGAATTATTTATGAAAATGATTTTAAACACTTTGGTTAAGGAAAAATGTTTGGTTTTGAGAAATATTTAAAAACTAAAAGAAAAATAGAGTAAAATAAAATAAAACAAAGTTCTAATGCACGATTTCAAAAAATTGATTTTAATCAAGATTATATAATTGTGTCGGATTAATCACATTTCTTAACTTAGAATTATTAAGCTTGTGTTTATACTTGTTAAAACATGGCAACTTGGTAATTTGCTAACTTATGAACATACTTACAAATAAAAATCCATTCATCTCTTGTACATATTTCTATGCAAATTTGAACGATTAAACAGACTTCTAAAAGTAAACATGTTATTGCACATACATACTCATTAAATTAAACAATCTCTCGCATATTCTTATGTGATTCAACTGATTGATTCAACCCAATAAGCATAGAAAAGATCATGCAATATAACAAAGTATTTTTACCTTGAAACAATTTAATCACAAAATCTTGCAAGTTATGCAAGGCATATGTATCGCCAAATACAATGCTAATTTAATCTTCAGCTACCTTAGCAGAATTAAACATGCACAAATTAAGTATTGTGTCCATCAATTACAATTCCAATATGTTTAAATAATTAATTCATTAGTTATCTAAACAATTATAATGCCAGATAACTTAAACATGATTTTACTCAATCAAACATTTTACCGAGGCCTTTAACAGCATAAACACAATTTTAATAATTCAAGAGGACGAAATGCAATCAACCCAACACGAATTAAATTCAAGCTAATTGATTAAATTAAACATTCCAACAGCATAAATATTCATAAACATGTTTGTCAAAACAACAACGAAATTTAAAGAGATAGGGAACAAGAAGCAAATCCGGTGTTTCTCAGTGGCTTAACTGATTGCTCCGTTCTTCATTCTTCGTTGTCCCCGACTATCAAGGTGGCTTATGAACACTCCACTTGCTGCTCCAAATGGCTGGGAAAACACCTCTTTTCCAATAGGAGAAATCGGCACAAGAACACAAAAAGGGAAATGGGAAAATGGAAATTGATAGAAAGTGAGAGAGGAGAATGTTGGAGGCTTGAGGTGTGTTTTGAATGAGCAGAAAGGGGGTGTATTTATAGCTGATCTAGGCTGCTAAAAATAGCAAATAGCAGCAGCAAAAGAGGCCTCCCTTGGCCGGCCATCCATGTGGCAAAGTTGAAGGATTCAACTTTGCTAAATATAGCATGGGGCAAATCTACGAAGCCATAATATTTGGAAGGGTTTGAATGAAATTTTGAAAGGTCTTCAAGGGCTTCTTTGCAAGCTTAATTAATCAGCTAATAAGCTGATTTGGGCCATCATTATGGACGGTTTGGGTTGCCCAATTGGTGGCTGGTTCGGTTCACCTAATGTGGTTCAACTGGGCCTTTTTCATAATTAATTAAGATTAATTTATTTAGCCCAAATTAAATTGGAAATAAATTAAAATTCATTAAATTATGATTAAATATTCATAATTGGACTGTCTTGGCTGGAACTAAATTCACCTCGATATTGCTTCTCGGGTTTATTCTTCGAGCAGTGTCTGCCGAGCTAATTTTCACCCTTTGTGTGAATCTGTCGAAAATAATCAAAATAAATCAAAATTAACTATAAAATTAATTAAAATTCATCATGTTCATATTTTTAGCACAATTTAATTATTTAATAATATTTAATTATTTTTCGACAAGAATTTAATCGAAACTGCATAAATTTGAGTTAAAAAGGGCATGAAAAAGTATATAAATTTCTGTGTTTCCAATGGTTGTCTTCGAGTATTTTCTACCTTCTACTCTCCGTGTCCTTTTAGGTCCTCACCTGGGGTGTTTATATAGGCTTTGGAGCGCCTTTCTTGGCCCAGAAGTAGCCTTTTTCGAATAAAATTAAACTTGGGTTCGGCAAGGACACGCCCGTGTGACACGCACGTGTGCAAGAGCTTAGGCCGTGCTCGATTCTGCTCGTCACACATAGCCGTGTGATCTGCCCATGTGCGGAAGTCCAGGCCGTGTTGATTTTCAAGGTAGGTCCATTTTGTCCCTTTTTGGCCTGTTTCTTGCTCTTTTCGACTCCCTAAGCTCTCCTCAGTGTAAAACATGAAATTAAAAGATTAGGAGCATTGAATTCATCAAATCTAATGAAAATTCATCCAAAAATTAGCCAAACATGGGGTTAAAATATGTATAAATTATGGTTTACCAGTAGCATGGTGGTGAAGAGACTTTGTTGTTCGATCTAAGGTAATGGTTTTTCGTCTGATAGATGAATACCCCATTTCGGGTTTAGTTCAATTCGATTGTTTAAGTGATTAATGGAGTGAAATATTGATCAATGTTAGCTTGGGGATTGCTTGGAGTTACTTTTACGTTGAAAATGATACAGGTGTGTACCCAAAAATGTAGAAAACAAGGTTTCGATGAAAGCCAAAAACCTCACCGTCGAAACCACACGGGCGTGTGGTCACCCGTGTGGTAGGCCTTGTGATGGGACACGGCCGTGTGATGGCCAGGTAGGTTGTGTGTAACACACGGGCTGAACTGATTTGGGCTGTATGGGCCACACGGGCATGTGAGAATTTGGGCTAGATAGTGTGATCCACATGGGCCGAGGTCAATCCGGGCGTGTGGGCCCACATGGGCAGGCCACATGGGTGTCTAAGCCCATTTTTACTAAATTGATTCCTAAGGTTGCATGGGTCACCCAAGTCAACTATGAACCTACTGTAGGGTCGGTAAGCACTACTTAGACCCCTAAAAGTGTGAAACTGGTTGTATGATATCTGTACTGAGCATGTTAATAATTTGCATGTAAACTGAATTGAGTGTATGTACTGATAATCACCTAATAGCATGTCATCTATTGTATGTTGCATTACATTAGGATGGGATGATATTATCTGGGAGAAGTGTACTGAAAGGCTCGTAAGCCTAATATACCGGTAGCTCAGCTGCAATCTACTATTTGTGCTGCATTCGGTACTGCTTGGAGTGTAGGGATGGTGGGTTGATTTAATCCCCACATGGAGTGTAGGGTTAGATGGAGATGGTGTGTAGAGGCTGGTTGGGTAGGACTTTGTTATTGAATACTTTATCTATGTTACTGATACAGTGATGGGCTAAGGCCCTATTCATGACTGAAATTTATACTGTAATAGGTTAAGACTCACTAGCCACTGATACTAAAAAGGGCGTAGGCCCAGACTGCATATGATTGTAATCTGATTGTTTGTTTTCTGTGGGATTACACACTGAGTTTACGTAAACTCACCCTCTTCTATTTAATGTGTACAGGTAATCCCCAAACTTGACGAATTGGTGTAGCGGATGACTTGACGGTGGCCACACGTATTTTAAGTTGTTTTTATTTCAGTTTTTGTATTTATTTCTTAATTATTTTCTGGGTTATTTTTTATGTAATTGGACTTTTTGGAATGTTTTCTTTTATTTCAGATTTTAGACTATTTTCGTAGATTTGATAAATGTCAAACTCAACGAACAAACGGTTTTCACTAAAAAAAGTGATTTTTTCTGATATGGATGAATTTACCTAATTTACTCGTTGTTTCATAAATTAAATGATTTCTAAAGCTTCCGCGGTGAATTGTGTTTTTGAAAAAATCAATTAAATAAGTAAGCGATTTTGGAGTTAACCAGAGTAAACCAATAAAAACGATTTTATCATAACAACTTAGTTTCAACATGCTATCATGTGACATCGACAGATTTGACCATAACGTCTATATCGGGTTTGGGGTGTTACATGCAGTGGTATCAGAGTCATGTTACAAAACTTGTCTGTGGATTATGGGTTTTTATAATTTGGTTTTTGAAGGCTTGATTTTCAAATGATTTGAAATGTTTCTACTGAGTATGTGGTACACCGAGTATCCAGCACCGATCTTGTAAGTTTTCTGAAATTGATTTTTGCTTAAATTAAAAATGCTATGATATTCTGAACTACTGTTGGTAGTAAACTATGAAAATACTCTAGTTAGTATATACTGAAAACTGTAGTTAAACCAAAACTATAGTAAACTACTAGAGACTGTGATAAACGAAAACAAACTCTGGCATTACTTTACATAAAATATTTGTTAATAAATATTTGTTAAAATATTTGTTAATAATTACCGGAACTGTAACTGTAATTGACTGTTAAAGAGGGCACTCAGCCCGAACGTCTGACTTGGGAGTTTTTTTAGACTGCCTTCCAGGGGAAATATGTGGGGTCGGGCTACATAGATGCCCGTAGGAAGGAGTTCCTAAACCTTACTTAGAGAGATCGATTTGTGGCCGAGTGTGAGGCCGAATTCCTGCGAGTGAGCCGCTATGTATGAGGTATGGTGGCGACTGAGTATGAGCGATGTGTCTGCTTTAAGGATAGCTTCAGGGATAATTTGAGAGTCCTGATAGCTCCGTAGAAGGAGCGTGATTTTTCTTCACTGGTTGAGAATTTGAAGATCACCGAGGAGGTGAAGCGCACTGAGCGCCAAAACCGTGATAGAGAGAGAGGTAGGAACAAGAGGGATTCGGAGCCCTCGAGTTCTGTACAGAGGCTTAAGAAAAAGGCCAGACCTGATGGGCCAGTTAGAGCTGGACCCCTTGTTACTGCTACTGGGCTGCAGCCATGTGTTGATTTTGGTAGATGCCATCACGGTGAGTGTTGCGGAAGGACTGGGGCGTGTCTGAGGTGTGGATTATTAGATCACCGTATCAGGGAGTGTCCGCTAAAGGCTGATCAGATGCAAGCTTAGGGTACTGGTAATGTTTAACCACCAAGAGGTTGTGGTCAGGCTAAGGGTGGTAATGGTATGGGTCGCGGACAGAGAGCACCGAGCAAAGGTGCTAGACAGACTGAGGTGAGGCGGCTTACTTTAGTATATGCTGCACATCGCCTAGAGGACAGAGATACTCCAGACATCATTACGGGTACATTTCTAATTCTTGATGTACCTTATCTTGCATTGATAGACATAGGGTCTACTCACTTATACATAGCTAGCAACATATTTGAAAACTTGGGGATTTTGGTTGAGAGTACTACGAGTAAGGTTACTTACTGAGTCCGTTGGGACAATCTATAAGGGTTAATAAACTATTTAGAGATGTACCGTTAGAGGTTCAAAGGGTTATCTTCTTGGCTAACTTAATGGAGCTTCCGTTTGGGGAGTTCGACCTGATTCTGGGTACGGACTGGTTGGTCAAGCACCGTGTTAGTCTGGACTGTGCGACTAAGAGGGTCGTTTTGAAAACTAAAGAGGGTAATGAGGTAGTTGTGACTGGGGAGTGTTAGAACTACTTAGCTAACGTGATCTCTGTACTGGTAGCTGAGAAGCTAGTTCGCAAGGGGTGTGAGGTGTATTTGGCCTACGTAAGTGTTTCCGCTTCTGGGGACTCTACTATAAAGGATATCTGCACTGTAAGGGATTTTCCAGATGTCTTTCTTGAAGAGCGACCAGGTTTACCTCCGAATAGGGAAATGGAGTTTGGGATTGAGCTTTTCCCTGGTACAGCTCCGGTGTCTATCGCTCCTTATCGAATGGCACCGAAGGAGCTTACGGAGCTTAAGGCTCAGATTCAGGAGTTGTTGGATCGTGGGTTCATCCGCTTTAGTGTGACTCCGTCGAGAACACCGGTGCTGTCTGTTAAGAAAAATGATGGATCCATGAGGATGTGTATTGACTACTGGCAATTGAATAAGCTAACCGTCAAGAACAAGTATCCACTTCCGAGATTTGATGATCTGTTTGACCTATTTCGAGGAGCTTCGACATTCTCTAAGATTGATCTCCGGTCTCGGTACCATCAGTTGAGGGATAATGAGGCTGATGTGCATAAGACAACATTTAGGAATCGTTATGGTCACTACGAGTTCCTAGTGATGCCATTTGGACTGACTAATGCAACGGTAGCCTTCACGGAGCTGATAAACTGAGTGTTTCAGCCTTATCTGGATCGGTTTGTGGAGGTGTTCATCGACGACATATTGATTTATTCAAGGACTGAGGACGAGCAAGACGAGCACCTTAGGATTGTTATTCAGATTTTGAGGGAAAATCAACTCTATGCTAAGTTCAACAAGTGCGAGTTATAGCTTCGTGAAGTCACTTTTCTGGGGCATGTAGTATTTGTTGAGGGGGTTCGTGTCGATCCTCGAAAGATTTGGGATGTACTGGATTGGAAACAGCCTAAAAATGTGTCTGAGATCCGCAATTTTCTGGGACTGGAGATTGTTATCGATGGTTTGTGGAAGGTTTCTCACTGATTGCAGCACCCTTAACTAAGCTACTACGTAAGGGTGTACCATTTGTCTGGTCCGATGCGCAGCAAGAGAGCTTCGAGAAGCTCAAGACTATACTGACTGAGGCTCCTATTCTGATACAGCCTGAACCTGGAAGGGAGTTCACGGTTTATAGTGATACATCACATGTTGGTTTAGGATGTGTGTTAATACAGGATGGTAAGGTGGTAGCATATGCGTCTTGTCAGCTTAAGACGCATGAGGCGAACTACCCGACACACGAGTTGGAATTGACTACCGTGGTATTTACTCTAAAGATTTGAAGGCACTACCTGTATGGTGAGAAGTATCATCTACACTGATCACAAGAGCCTTAAGTGCCTCCTGACTCAGAAGGAGTTGAATCTTAGGCAGCGTAGATGGATTGAGCTGCTTAAGAACTATAATTGCACTATTGAGTATCATCCAAGCAAGGCTAATGTGGTGGCTGATAAATTGAGTCGTAGGGCTATGACTGATCTAAGAGCGATGTTTGCTCGACTTAGCTTGTTTGCCGATGGGAGTTTGTTGCCTGAGTTAAAAGTCAAACCAACTTGGATTGTGCAGATTAAGGGTAAATAGTTGGAGTATGAGTCTTTGGGTCTTCGGTTTCGATAGATTGAGAGTGGTAGCAATACAGACTTTGGGTTGAACTCTGAGGGTGTGTTGTGTTTCCGAGGCCAGATATGTGTGCCGAACGATACTGATCTGAGGCAGTCCATTTTGAGAGAGGCGCATAGTAGCCCTTATGCTATGCATCGTGGTGGGAATAAGATGTATCGAGATCTTCAAGAGTTATATTGGTGCCAGGATTGAAGCGGGAGGTTATTGATTTTATGGCTAGATGTATGACATGTCAGCAAGCTAAGGTTGAACATCAGTTGCATTCGGGGTTGCTGTAGTCGATTAAGATTCCATTATGGAAATGGGAGCGAGTAATGATGGACTTCGTTAGTGGGTTGCCTTTAACACCCACTAAGAAGGATTCAGTGTGGGTCATCATGGATAAATTGACCAAGTCTGCACACTTCATCCCAGTTAGGACAGATTATTCTTTGCAGAAGCTAGCGAAGCTTTATATTTCTGAGATAGTGAGACTGTATGGGGTATCAATTTCGATTATCTCTGATAGGGATCCTCACTTCACGTCTAGGTTTTGGAAGAAGCTACATGAGGCTCTGGGTTCAAGGTTGGACTTCAGTACTGCGTTCCATCCTCAGATCGATGGTCAATCAGATAGGGTGATTCAGATACTGGATGATATGTTGAGGAGTTGTGTTATCCATTTTCGAGGCAGTTGGGAGGAGTATCTGCTGCTAGCGGAGTTTGCTTATAATAACAGATTCTGAGCGAGTATTCAGATGGTACTTTAAGAGGCTCTGTATGGTCGTAAGTGTCGTACTCCTGTATGTTGGGCTGAACTGGGCAAACGTCGAGTATTGGGTCCTGAGTTAATCTCTGAGACTGAGGATAAGGTTCAATTGATTAGGGATCGTCTGAAGGCGGCTTTTGATAGACAGAAATCCTATGCTGACCTAAAAAGGTGTGAGATTGAGTATTCTGTGGGGGACTTTGTGTTTCTTAAGGTCTCGCCATAGAAGAAGGTTATGAGGTTCGGTCACAATGGCAAGTAGAGTCCTAGGTTTATTGGGTCATACTAGATTCTGAAACGAGTGGGACCGGTTGCTTATCAGTTGGAGCTACCTCTAAAGCTAGACTATATTCATGACGTGTTTCACGTCTTGATATTGAGGCGTTACCGCTCTCATCTATCTCATATTGTTCCTATTGAGGAGATTGAGGTTCGACCAAATCTGACCTTCGAGGAGGAGTCGGTTTAGATTCTAGATCATGACGTTACGGTTCTGAGAAGGAAATCCATTCCACTGGTAAAGGTCCTGTGGAGGAATCATAGCAATGAGGAGGCCACGTGAGAACTTGAGGATTCAATGCGTCAATAGTATCCTCATCTATTCTAATCAAGTAAATTTTGAGGACGAAATTTTCTTTTAGGGGTGTAGAATTGTAACGCCCCAAAATTTCTATGTTCATTTTTGTGAATGCATAACACGAATATATGTCTGTTTTAGTGGCTAAATGTTCAAGGGGTATGTGGGAGGTCCCAAGTTTAAGCCATGCCTTTGGTAAATTTTGAAATTTTTCTAAGTTAAGCCTCACTCTTGTTCAGTAAGCTTTTATTTAATTTTTTGCAAAACCATATTAGAATGGGCCAACTAGTCTAGTGGTTAAGTGGAGTGTTGGTGTGTTGAAGGGCTTGTGTTCGATTCTCTGCGATGGAAAAGAATAGTATTTTTGCTTAAAGTTTGGCCAGAGTTGTGCTGAACTGGGATTCTAAGTGGTAGATGTGTAGTGAGAGTTAAGAGAAGAAATAGGTAGTGGGATTTGAGTAAAATAGTTTCCCAAAAATTCTCTCTGCAGAAAAAAAGACTGATCATCTTCTCGACCACTTCTTCTTTTTCATTTTTTTCTTTGTTTCTTCTTCCTTCTTTCTCTTCTTCTCTGTTCTCTACCGAATTCTTTCCCCTTTCTTACTGTTGTTTTCATTTTCATTTTGTTTTCCCTACTATCGTTGTTTCTTGTCTCGTTCTTCGGCACTTTTTCGTGCGTTATCGGTAAGTGTGGTAAGTATCGTTTTTCATTTTCAGTTATGGATAGTGGTTAATGAGATTCGTTTTGTGTTTGGAAAAGGTTAAAGGGCTGAAGTTGTAACATCCTAAAAATAGGGGTCTGGCATTTTTGCATTATTGCATGTGTTGTGCTTGATAAGCTCGTTATTTGGGTGTGTTTGGGGGTCCTGGGGAGGTTCGAGTTCGAGCCCAAGCCCTGGTGAAATTTTAGTTTTGGGGCACTTTAGTGGGGGGAGCCAGTAGAAGCACGACTTAAGATTAATTGGTTTCATTTTGTTAACACAAGGATGCATGTGGAATTGTGGTGTGGCGTCACAAGGGGAACTTGGAGGAAGGGAGTTCGAGTCTCTTAGGCTGCAAATTGTAGCTTTTATTTTGTGCTAAGCGGGTGGAGGAAGTAGAGTTGAGCTTGGACCCTGCAAGGGAGTTGGAGACTTAGTCAAATTAGTTTGAATGAGTGATGGAGAGGGCTTGGTGGAGCAAAATGGGGAGTGAATCATGGGATGTGTTGGAGTGGAGGAGTTTGGCCGAAATTGGGAAGTCCATGGGGGAGAAATTCGATCAAAAGAAGAAAAGAAAGAGCAAGGGGGTCATTTGGTAGCATTTTCGGTAGTGGGTAGTGAGTGTGTCGTTTCTTTCAAAAGTGTCTAATGCGAGTTTTGACCCCTTTTTGCATTTTCGATATTAACAGTTCAGGAAATAGTGTTTCCATTCTTTTTGCCGAAACCCCAAGTTGCTATTCTCCCTTTTTCTCTTCTTCTCCAATTCCTTTCTAGTCATTTTCTCTTCTTTGTGAACCTAGGCCGAATTGCACATTAGAAACGGGTTGTCTTATTATTTTTGCTTGTAGTTGAATTCTCTAACCACTCACCTATTCTCTCCCTTCATCCACTCCTACTCTTTTCTTAGATCAATAGCCACACTCCCTCTACTTGGATTTCTTTAGCTGATTGCGTGGTAGCTTGAAGCGCGGTGTTTTCCCTTTAGGTGCCGAATCTCTTCTCTTCCATTCGGCTTCTCTCTGATCAAAGGTAATGCTCCCTTCTCTTTTGTTCTTTACCCTTCTTTTCTTTTCTCTCTTCTTTCTCTCTTGTAAGCCAAATCTCTCACCCTATGTCTTCTTGTTTAAGGCCGAACCTAAATACTTTTTTTTCCACCATGAGTATTATCTATTCCTTCGTTTGCGTGGAAGCCGAAACTCATAGCAATTGCCGAATCTATGGCATGTTGGTAAGTTTATATGGCCGAATAGGGGGAGTGGATGGTCGTTCTCCATTCGTAGGTTCATTTTGGCCGAAAGGCCAATTCTTTGTTATTCTTGAAATCACATTGCTAACTCGTGCTCTTCTTTAGGGACATAACTTCGAGGGAGTAAACCGAACGTTCTAGCATAGCAAGGAGTGGCCGTCGTTGCTGGTAAGTGTGGTGGATTGTTTAATCAATTTCGAATGTCGTGGATTAAGACTAACCATTAGCCGATTATTGTTCTTATGTGCTTCGGAGAGTAGCGTGATCCGTAAACCGTACAGGTGTGTAATCTCACACCCTTCTGAATGACTGCATGTGATGACTTGCGAATCAGCCAAAAGCTGAAAAGCCGGAAAATCGTCATCTGTGCCAGTCGAGCGTGCGAGCGCTCATAGTGATAAATCGAGATACGAATAATGACGGTAAGTCGTTGAGAGTGCTGCAAGAACTCTCGCGAAATTGAGGTTCTAACAGGCCTAACCGAGCCGAAACGGGCTTAACGGGCCCAATGGGCTATTCGACCTACATGGGCAAAATGGATGGAAAACTGTCCAAGGGTAAGCACGGTTGCGAGATCTGGAATTCTGAGACCGAAATCATGAGAAATGGGCCACATGAGCGTGTGGGCCCGTTTGGGCCTGATATAGATTTTCGGCCCATTAGCTCCGTAGTGACCCAATAAGGGTCCTGTGTCGCTCGAGGCGTCGAGGCGACAGTAGGCTGTTGGAAAGCTGTAAATTGATAAATTACTGAAATACCCTCGGTGGGTAAATTACTGAGATACCCTCGCTGGCCGAAATTATTGTTATACCCTTAGGGGCAGATTTGGTATGATTGTGTACAACTTGATTAATTGCCATGATGATACATCTTGCATACACTGAATTATTATGCCATGACATGTTGCATTGGGACGGGTTATAATGATGGAGGAAGTGTTGTACTGGTGGCTATGCCACAACATACTGATTTCAGTGGCTCAGCCACATATACTGATACTGGCAACTTTGCTGCATTTATACTGGCAGCTTTGTTACATTCATACTGGCAGCTCGACTGCATTTTTGGAGTGTAGGGTTGGGTGGGTTGACTTGGTCCCCACATGGAGTGTAGGGCTGGTACGGATGGAGTATTAGGCTGGGTTGCATTTTCTATTTGCATTACCATGATTTTGGGGCCGTGGGCCCAAATTGATACTGTATGGGGCTTAGGCCCAGTCTGAAACCATGACTGTGACTGGAATCGAGTTTACACACTCAGTTCTTGTAACTCATCCTCTTTTTCCCATAACATTGCAGGTAATCCCTAGTGATAGTGGATTTGGGAGCTGCGGAGGACTCGGTGGTGGCCATACATCGGAATCTTTCCTCACGAAACTCAGTAAATTTGGTTTTTATATTATTTCTAAGGTTATTTGATTTGGGTTACTATTTTGTAATAAGGCCATTGGACTAAATTTTCTTTTAAACTTTCATTTACGATTGCTTATGATTATAAGTTTTAAATGGGGTTTTCCTAAAACATTAATAATTGTTTTCCAAAATATCACGTCTCCGCAAAAGATCCAAACTCGATTTTCATAACCAAAGCAGTCTACAAAATAAAAACTACAATGTATTTTCCAAGGAACCTTAAAAAGCACAATCGAATGCCATAAACAATAAAGCCGAAGTTTCAAAAAGAATAAGAACTTTTTAACGAAAGCATGGTTTTTAAAGCAACCCTTCTATGTGGCATGCCAGATCCGGTCATAATGTCTAGGCCGAGTTTAGGGTGTTGCAGAAGTTATTTGATCGGTGTAGTGGTGGTGAAGAGAATTTGTTGTTTGATCTAAGGTAATGGTTTTTTGTTCGATAGATGAATACCCTATTTCGGGTTTAGTTCAATTCGATTGTTTTAGTGATTAATGGAGTAAGATATTGATTAATGTTAGGTTAGGGATTGCTTGGAGTTGCTTTTACGTCGAAAACAATACATGTGTGTACCCAGAAACACAGAAAACAAGGTTTCAGTGAAAGCCGAAAACCTCACTGTCGATGCCACGCGGGCGTGTGGTCACCTGTGTGATGGGACACGACCATGTGATGTCCAGGTAGGCCGTGCACGACACACGAGCTAAACAGATTTGGGTCGTGTGGGCCACACGGGCGTGTGGGAATTTGGGCAAGGCCATGTGATCAACACGGGCCAAGGTCAATCTGGGCGTGTGGGTCCACACGGGCAGGCCACATGGACGTGTGAGCCCATTTTTAATGAATTGATTCCTAAGGTTGCACGAGTCGCCCAAGTCGACTGTGAACCTACTGTAGGGTCGGTAAGCACTACTTAGTCCCTTAAAAGTGTGAAACTAATTGTATGATTTATGTACTGAGCATGTTAATAATTTGCATGTAAACTGAATTAAGTGTATGTACTGATAATCACCTAATAGCATATCATCTATTGTATGTTGCGTTGCATTGGGTTGGGGTGATATTATTTGGAGGAAGTGTACTGAAAGGCTCGCAAGCCTAATATAATGGTAGCTCAGCTGCAATCTACTGTTTGTGCCGCATTTAGTACTACCTAGAGTGTAGGGACAGATGGGTTGATTTAATCCCCATATGGAGTGTAGGGTTGGACGGAGATGGTGTGTAGAGGCTGGTTGGGTAGGACTTTGTTATTGAATACTTTATCTCTATTATAGATACTGTGATGGGCTAAGGCCCTATTCATGACTGAAACTGATATTATAATGGGTTAAGGCCCAACTGCCACTGATATTGAAAAGGCTTAGGCCCAGATTGCATATGATTGTAATCTGATTGCCTGTTTTCTATAGGATTATATACTGAGTTTACGTAAACTCACCCATTTCTGTTTAATGTGTATAGGTAATCCCCAAACTTGACGAGCCGGCGCAACGGAGGACTCGACGGTGGCCACACGTATTTTAAAATTTTTTTATTTTAGTTTTGGTATTTATTTCTTAATTATTTTCTGAGTTATTTTTGATGTAATTGGACTTTTTGGACTGTTTGCTTTTATTTTAGATTTTAGACTGTTTTCGTAGGTTTGATAACTACACAACCTCAACGAACAAACGGTTTTCACTAAAACAAAGGGGTTTTTCTAAGATGGACTGATTTACCTAATTAACTCAATTTTTCATAAATTAAATGATTTCTAAAGCTTCTGTGGTGAATTTTTTTTTAAAACAATCGATTAAATAAGTAAGCAATTTTGGAGTCAACCAGAGTAAACCAATGAAAACGGTTTTATCGTAACAACTTAGTTTTAACACGCTATCATGTGACATCGCCAGATTCAGCCATAACGTCTAGGCGGGGTTTGGGGTGTTACAAAGTTAGTATGTGATCAAGTGGTAAGGGGCTTAATTAAATTCTTAAAGATCTTAGGTTCAATTCCCTTTACCCCTTCTTTTTTTTTTTTTAGAATTTTTGGCATTAAAAATTATGGTCAAACCCTCCTTAGTCGTCTACCTCAATTGCCTTATAAGCAAGGATTCCCTTTTTTCTAATCAACTTACCATGAATAGCCCCCTTTTCATTCCATTGAACCACTTTTTTGTGCCTTTGTCCCCCTATTTACATTTTCTTCCCCTTACCACCATGGCCAGCTATTGCATCTAGGCACTCCAAAACATCCATTTTATTTTTATGCACTTTTCTCTCATCATTTTCTCTCATTTTCTCCTCCTTCAACAACAATTTATTTTACTTTTTGCCACCATACCACCACCATTGGCCACCATTTCTTCACCAATTAACCACCACAACACCACTAGAACTCTCCCTTTCTGCCATGCTTCCTCATCACTCATCACTATCGCACCGCCACTGCACCACCGTCGCACCTCCACCATCGTAAATCGCCATTTTTTGCCTCCTTCCATCTTCTACACATTTCTTTTGTTAAAAATGAACTAATCCTCCTCTCTTATTTTTTTCATAGACTATTTACGGTTCTAATATTTATTCATTTTATTTTTGAATGACGATTTCTCTAAATAATCTCCCATTGTAAACAAAATACTGTAGGATCAAGGGCTCACCTATTCCTTAGGATTTTTCGTAAGTAATCCTTAAACTTCGATAATAATCTTCTCTTTTCTATTTCTTAAGGCCGAAACTAACAATGACTATACACTCTCATGAAGTGTTTTCCTTTGTACCGTTCGGATTCGTATTTTTGCCTTAGGAAAAGTACTCTCACTTGGACGATAGATAAATAAGTCTTCTCCTTTGAATTTCGTAATAAGATTAATGGATCGTTTTAGCATTTTTAACATGGTATTGATTTATTAATAAAAGTATTCGAGACCAGATTTCTTCCCTTGGAGTTGGAATCAGAATTGGAATCGAGTTATCGGATCTACCAATCGAGGTGTGGATTTTGCTATTCAAAAAATTTAGTTATGGATTTATTGATAAAATAATAATATTTATTAAGATTGAAACTTTGATTAAGATCTATATATTGTGAAATATTACGGATACATTAAGTATTCCAAAGAGATGATAAATCCTAGAAAAAAGGGGAAAACTTTTATCACAAACTCCGTAAACTCAACAGGTATACTCATGCTAGATACTAACTTCATGCATATGTATGAATGGGTAGACCCCCGATCAATTAAAGCAACAACATTAGTATCATGAAGAGGACAAAGTACCCGTAATTACATCGGGAGATGATGCCTCTTCGCGAGCGCGAATGGCGTAAGTCCTTGCAGGTGCTCTACCCTCAGATCTTGCAGCCTGCTCTCAGGGTGTACCGTTACTACTCGCCCCACTTCTCGAGTTCCTTTGTTGTCTTCCTCTGTTAGTGCTTCCTGGTCTTGTACTTTGAACCTTGTCTTTCTCAACCATTTCAGGGCATTCTCTGATAAAGTGGTCTTGGGAACCGCACTTAAAACAAGCACTCTCATGGGCACGACACTCACCGGAATGTCGTTTTCCACACTGTGGGCATTCAGGTCTATTAGATCGAACGTTCCCAACACTAGCAACTGAAGTAGTCTAAGCCTTATTCCCTGAATACTGTTTACTCTTGCCTTTGCTTGAAAACTCGGCTGAAGTAGCTGATCGTGTGGAGGAATATCTTGACTTCTTGGACGAGAAATGGAATAACTTACTCCACTATCTCTTTTTTGAGTCACGAGACTCCATCTCAGCCTTTCTTTTCTCTTTTACTAATTTCTTGACTTTACAAGCCCGACCCACTAGCACAACAAATTCTTTCAACTCTAGGACAACAACAAACAATTTAATGTCTTCATTAAGTCCATCCTCAAATATCTTGCACATGATGGCTTTAGCGAATACAAACTCTCGAGTGTATTTATTTACAAACTCACGCTCATACTCAGTCACTGACATTTTACCTTATTTCAGTTCCAATAATTCCTTCCTTTTCTTATCGATGAACCTCTGACTAATATACTTCTTCCTGAATTCTTCTTGGAAAAACTCTCATGTGACCCTTTCCCTTGGTACAACCGACACAAGGGTATTCCACAACTGATATGTAGAATCTCTTAAAAGAGAAACTACACACTTCATGCACTCATCTGGTGTGCACGACAACTTATTAAGTACCTTGATGGTATTTTCAAGCCAAAACTCTGCCCTTTCCGGATTTCATCTTTACTACCTCGGAATTCCTCTGCTCTTTGTTTTCGGATCCTATCAACTAAAGGTTTTTCCCTTCTTACCACTTCTACCACTTGATGGGCTACAGGGGTAGGCTAAGGAATAGGCGAGGGTGGAGGGGGTGGCGCGTTCGAGTTCGTGCGAACGAACTCCGTGTACCAAGCATTCATCATGTGGAGAAAGGCTTCCCTAGCCTCTTCTCATCCTCTTTAGCTTACTGTTGTGGGTCTATTCTCATTTTCATTTGGCACCGTTCCTTCAGTAGGAGCCGGCACATTACTTTCTACAGCATCCGTCACGGCTCTTTCCTGATCCATTTACTATATGAAAACACAATTCAAATTGTCAGGAGTCGTCACATATCTTGATATAAATACTCTTATGTATGGCATGTATAGCTAGACTCAAACTTACACTACGTTAGTTCAAGAATTGACTAAATTGTGGCTCTGATACCACTAAATGTAACAACCTTTACCCTTGTCTAACGCCTGGACAGGATACGAGGCATTACTATACTTAACCTTACTTGAATATGAAGATTTGGGCTATAAATTTCCTTCCAACTTAAAATTTCTCCTTCATAATCATAACATACATATCATGGGCCTACGAGGCCTTAAACATACATCCGAAAGGTTTAGGAGTTCAACCGGAAACTTTTACATTCTTTGAAAATCTTTGTTTAAACAGGGGTCACACACCCGTGTGACTTGGGACACGCCCGTGTGGACAGGCAGTGTGGTCGCACGCGCCTATGTCCATAGCCCGTGTAGAATTTATTTTTATTTCAAACCTACAGGGGTTTTCACACGGCCAGACACACGCTTGTGTCAATGGGCCGCATCCTTCACACAGCCTAGACACACCCGTGTCCTCACCCGTGTGTGAAACCTAGGGGTATTCTGTTTATGACGTCATCAACCCCTTAAGAAGCACACGGCCTAAGCACATGCCCGTGTGCTGGCCCGTGTGACGAATTTAATTCTCGCAATTAAATGCAGGGGACATACGACCTTTCAACACACCTATATAGGTTGACCGTGTGGACTCTTAGAGGCTATTTTCCAAGCCAATTGTCACCTTGAAACATCAACACACTTATACCAACTCAAGTCATACATAACATGGTCTTTATACACTATGAGTAACCCTTGAAAAATCACTTGTAGAATTCATAAAACTTATCATCAATAAGGTATGAAAGTTAACAAATATTAGCCAATTTCTTTGGCTATATACAAAAGGGATAATAACCATACTAGCCAACACTTTGGCTCCCAATATGATATAACTCAAAATGACATAATCCCTATACATACCATACTTAAAATAAAACAACTTGACTGTAATAAAATAATGATTGATAATATGATCCGAACTCCGACAACTATGATCCTCGAACTAGCTTGGCGAAACTACAAGGAAGAAGAAAAGAAAGAAGTAAGCATATAGCTTAGTAAGTTTGCATTAAATCTTATGTAGCAACATAATTGCTCAAAATAAACTCATTCATCGTGAATAAAAAACACGTGAATCTCAAGTGCTTAAACTTACTTACTCATACTTGCTCTTACTCATACTTACCCATCACATTAGGGTTACCTTAACTTGTATTTACTCATGGTACATGTATCACTCACTACATAGTTTAGCACTTAAAGTACCATAGACAATAACTTAAATCTCTATCTTCCTTAACTTGAATAAAATTCTTTATCATTCTTATTCAACTTAGCTCATCATCAACCTTACTTACTTTGCTCTTAGTCACTTTTTCATGCTCACTCTTTTGCCTGTTGAATTTCTTGGAGTACCAGAGGATACTCAATTTCATCAAACATGTATTTTGATACCAATGCCATATCCCAGATATGGTCTTACATGGGATCACCTCATGATACTGATGCCATATCCCAGATATGGTCTTACACAGGATTCATTAGCTTGATATCATTGCCATGTCCCAAACATGGTCTTACACAAAATTTTGCTTTAGTGCCGACACCATGTCCCAGACATGGTCTTACACGGGACCTTCCTCATATGGTGTCAATGCCATGTCCTAGACATGGTCTTATACAAGACCTACCTTATTCGATGCTGATGCCATGTCCCAGACATCGTCTTACATAGGATCTATGTTTGGTGCTGATGTCATATCCCAAACATGGTCTTACACGGGCTTTCCTTATCTCATGTTGTGACATAGGTCTCCTCGTTATTCTGAATCTTCAACTGGGACTTTCACTTACTTATTCTCATTGATTTCCTTATTAGACATTGTTAATCAACTTCATGAAAATAATGTGCATTAGACAACATAGCAAGTTATTTTGATCATAAAAGCATATATATCTACAATTTCACACAAACTTACCTCGGTACTCCAAAATATGTGTAGACGTGCAATTTAGTCCACAACTTTGTTCTTGCCTCTGTTTCTGTCTAGGCTTCATGTTTCTCGAACTATAATGACAATTTATGTAACATCCCGAAATTGGGCCTAGGAGAATTGGGCCTTTTGGGGCCCGAGCGTGGGAGCTTTTTAAATATTTTTAGGAACAAGAGAACGGCATTAATGCAAGTTGGACTTATTAGGTGAGTGTTTTTGGAAGGCTATAGGGCTTCTATGAAGTCCCGGGGTCAAACTTGGGCTTAGGAAAAATTTTGGTTTTAGGTGAATAAAACCCTGGTAGTTAGTAGTAGGCTTTAAGAATAAAATGTGAAGAAAAATGACACAAGTGGAGTGTGTGGTGTAGTAGCAAAGTGAAGCCACATAAGAGACAAGAGGGTGACGCCACAAGGAAGGAAGGAGGTCCAAGGTTTAAGTTATAGCACTTGCATTTCTTTTAGATTATTTTTTTAAGTGGATTTAGACATTGGCCATAGACTTAGCTTTAGTTGGGCATGATTTTAGACACAAGAGGAGCTTGTGGCCTAGTGGCCAGAGGTGTGGGTTATGCTACAGGAGAGCCTGGGTTCGAATCTCATGACAAGCAGGGGAGTATTTATTTTGCAGGACTGGACGGCAAGAGTTTGAGTTGGATTTAAGCTCTGCTAATAGAAGGATCCCACATCGGGAAGATACAAAGAAGGAAGGTGAGAAGCTAGCTATATATAAAGCATTCTATTAGGAGAGTTAATATACCTTGGTGGGCATTTGGGTGCAGATCTAGAGGATAATTGCCAATAGTAGCAAAGGAAGGGCTGCCAAAACGTGAAGTACACGGTAAGGGTACAGTGAGGTTTCGGTTTTTGATAAGTATGCGTTAAATCCTGGTTAATCGCTAGTAATGTTGATTGTAGGGTCGTGTAACATCCGGGTTCTAGGGGTTATGCATTTAGTGCATAACTCAAGTGATGGTAGGCTTATTGTGTGTTTGGACGAGTTTAAAGGGGTTTGGAGAACCCTAGAAGGTAGGAGAAGGCTTAAGGAATTAGTGAATTTTTAGTGTTAAGAAGGGGAGCTTGGCTATAGAGGTCTTAAGAGAAATTTTAGAGAAGATAAGACACAAGAATTGAGCTAGTAGAGTGGCAAGGGAGGCGCCACTTAGAGCATGGGGAAGTGACGCCTCAAGGAGCAAAAGGGGACAGGGTTCGAGCTGTGAAGGCAGCATTTTGGCTTTTGTTTTTGCGTCAGGAGAGGGGGAGGTGTTGGTTTCGGCCATGGCACTAAAAAGGAGGATTTTGAATGGGTCAAATTATTTTAAATGTGTGGCTAAGAGAAGGGATGAGTTGGCCTTAGTTTGAATCTTTTTGAAAGGAGGGTGTAGAGTGAAATGAGGAGGAAATCAAGGGATTGGGTGAGGGGAGAAGAGTTGGACGGCTAGGGGGGTTCTCTTGAGGTCATTTTCGGTCATGAAGGTTAGGGGGAGTAGCTGAATCCTATTTAAGGGTGGTGTGCCTTCCTTTAGCCGAATTTTAGCTTTTTCTTCTAAAGCCTTCACTTTTTCTTCTCAAACACTACCCACACCAAAAACACATTTCTTCCTCTACTTGTTCTTTTGAATCCATTTCTCCTTTGAACATCTCTTGCTCTTCTTTTCTTTTCCTATCAATAGCCGAACCTCTTTAAGCCCCATCAACATTCCTTTTCTTCTTTTATTTTCTTCAAAACTGAAAGCACTCTTAGCCGAAACCTTTCTCTTCTCTTGTCATCTTGCTAAAGCCGATTCTTGAGGCCGTCAAGTGCTCTCTCTCAGTCTCTGCAAGCGTGTGGTAGTAAGTAAGCTCATCCCTAGTAATCGGTTTTGTTTAAAATAAAAGAAGAAAAGGAATGTTACTGCGGAAAGACGTTACGACTGGATCTGGCATGTCACATGAAAGGAATGTCTAAAAAAAAGTTGTGCGTTCGTTAAAAAGTTCGTATTCTTTTTGAAACTCCGCGTTTTGTGGTTTCTTTATAAAAGCTGATTCATTTCAATGCCCATTTTACAAAGTTGTTATTAATTTGAATGAAATTGTATTTGTTGTGACAATCGAGCTTAAGTAATTTTGAATAAAAACAGTTTATTATCATATTAGGAAAATCCCATATTGAACATTTAATAATGAACAGTAACCAAATTGAAAGCTAAAACTAAATAAAATACCAAAGGCCTTATTACAAACCCAAATAAAAACCGAAATTTAAAATAAGTACCCAAGTCAAAAGTCCATGTAAACCCGAAAATAATTATCGCATGGCCACCCCGAGTCTACCTGGCTCCTCATCTGCGATCTACGAATCACCTGAAAAAAATAAGGGAGAAGGTGAGTCACAAGACTCAGTGCATAAATCCCCCTCCCGATTAATGCAACATACTAACACACACTATAACAAAGCAATACAATTAATGCACCCAACCCTAGCCATCCATAACACCTTTTCTACCCCGTGTGGTACCAAACTACTGGTGGTGCCAAACCACTGGTGACCCAAAGTCACGATTAATCCATCTGTGGGGCCAACCTACGTGTGACACCAAATCACTGGCGACGATCCCATAATATCAACTGTGGGGCCAACCCACTGTGGTACTAAGCCACTGGGATAAGTCGCTATGAGGTGCCAAACCTCTGGTGACCCAAAGTCACAATATATCAATATCCAAGTGTGGGGCCAACCCACGTGTGATACCAAATCACTGGCGACGATCCCGTAATATCAACTGTGGGGCAAACCCACTGTGGTACTAAGCCACTGGGACAAGTCGCTATGAGGTGCCAAACCTCTGGTGACCCAAAGTCAGAATATATCAATATCCAAGTGTGAGGCCAACCCACGTGTGATACCAAATCACTGGCGACGATCCCGTAATATCAACTGTGGGGCCAACCCACTGTGGTACTAAGCCACTGGGACAAGTCGCTATGAGGTGCCAAACCTCTGGTGACCCAAAGTCACAATATATCAACTGTGGTACCAAACCACTGGAGGTGCCAAACCTCTGGTGTCCCAAAGACACGGATATCATCTTCCCCCTCCTCTCATATCACCCGTCATCATGCAAATCATGCCAATCATGCAAATCATACTAACATGTTTAGTGTTGCATCACATACACATAGGCCATAGATCATGATATCACATATCAAATAACAGAACTCATACTGAAACGGACTTACCCGAATCCATGCACATACCCTTAGGGTATCATATCAATCTCCACTGTTTCGGTTTAACTAACAATCAGGTTATTAACACATATTACTAGGTATAGAGTGTGTAAGTTTACACACCTGTTAAAACGCAAGTCCTAATCCCAGAGAACCGATCTAAGACCCTCGATTTCCTTGCTCCTATATTCGGCCAAACATGGATATCAGTACCAAGGCCATTCGGCCAAATCAAATAAACCAAAAGGGTAACGCTTGAACCCTTACCTTACAACTGATTTGGTTTCCTACCAAATCCTGAACCAAACGATGGTTCACCTCTGACAATCGGCCACACCCTAAAACGCAAACAGTTAGCCTCACAAGCCTTCGGCTTAACGAATACCAAAAGAATAGACTAACAAAACCAATCCTTACCACCACTTACCAACCGATTATTCAAGATGACGGCTTCTCTTGA
This sequence comes from Gossypium australe, assembly GCA_005393395.2. Classification (NCBI taxonomy): domain Eukaryota; kingdom Viridiplantae; phylum Streptophyta; class Magnoliopsida; order Malvales; family Malvaceae; genus Gossypium; species Gossypium australe. The sequence continues at coordinate 118,702,168 of CM016616.1, forward strand.
TTGATTCCAAAAACCCGGAAACCCTACAACACATTGGTTCCAACAAGCGATTCACATACTTGCAGTCAAATGCCGAAATCGGCTCTTACCTTTGTAAAAGTCGACAGAGAACAGAGAGGGGAAGAAATAGGCATTCGGCTATCAACACTTACCTTCTCCAACGATTGAAAAAGAAACCCAAAGAGATCAACACCCCACTTAAAATTCGGCCAAGGTGAAAACTAATAAGAGAGGGGAGATTCAGCTATGGTTGCTTAACACCACTTATGGTTCGGGTTGAGTGGAAAGAGAGGAAGAAAAGAGGTGAAATGAAGATAAGGTTTCGGCAAGAGGGTTTGAGAAGAAGAAGAAAATGGACAGGAGGAAGGTGTTTTCGGTTTTGAAAGAAAAAGAAAGGGAAAAGGGAGAGTAGAAGATTCAGCCACAACCAAAGTTGAGAATCAAAATGACAGAGAAGAAAAAGAAAAGTTCAGGAGAAGAGAGTTTCGGCAACAAATGAGGTTGAGGGAAAACAAGTGCAAAAATTCGGCAAAGGTGAATGTTGCTTGAGGGTTTTCGGTTTCAAAGAAGTAAAATGAAAGAACTCACTTGCAAATTCGGCTAGCTAATGACAAAAGAAAGAACTTGGCTTTGACACAAGCTGACCGAAAGACACCAAAATGCCTCAGAAAATCGGCACTTCCCACTTACTCACCTACTAAAACCGGCCACTCCCCCCATGAAGCACCCAAGATTCATCCACTACCCCACAATTGCTCTTGGCCACTAATTCAAACTAGTTTGAACTAGTCAACCTCCTAACTTTCCTCTTTGCCAACCGTTTGAACATTTGACTTAGTCCATGGCAGAGTTTGAACTGCACACAACTTCTCCCCCGCCTTGGCGTCAAAATAGAAAGCAAAAGGTGAGACTTCTGCAGCTCGAACATGAGACCTCCTTCCCCTGCAAATGGCGTCAAACACAAGCTCTAAGTGGCGCCTTCCTGCCACCTTGCCAAGCCTCTTTCTTGTGCTAACATCCACCTAAAAATACCTATAACCCCTAGCTCCTTCAGCTCCTTTCACTTAAAGCTTAAAAACTAAAATTTTCCCTACCACTCGGGCTTACACCAGGCTTACAACTAAGCCTCAAAACATCAAAAACAACAACACCGCAGACCAAACACATGCAAACAATGCAAACACAAAATAGCCCCTATTCTAGGATATTACAGTTCTACCCCCCTTAAAAATAATTTCGGCCTCGAAATTACCTGGTCAAAAAAGTTGAGGGTATTGCTGTCTCATCATATCATCTGGTTCCCACGTAGCCTCTTCCACACCATGGTTCCGCCATAGTACCTTTACCAAAGGCATTGACTTCCTACGCAAAACCTTCACATCCCGATCTAGAATCTTCACTGGTTCCTCCTCCATGGTCAAATCTGGATTCACCTCGATCTCTTCCACTGCAACGACATGCGATGGATCTGAACGATAACGTCTAAGCATCGAAACATGAAATACGTCGTGAATCTGACTTAACTCTGTTGGCAACTCAAGTTGATAAGCTACTGGTCCCACTCGTCTCAGTACCTTATACGGCCCAATAAACCTTGGACTTAACTTGCCTTTCCTTCCGAACCTTAACACCTTCTTCCATGGCGAGACCTTCAGAAAGACCTTATCCCCTACAGCAAACTCTATATCTCTCCGCCTGAGATCGGCATAAGACTTCTGCCTATCCGAAGCTTCCTTCAAACGAGCTTGAATCAACTTAACTTTGTCTTCAGTCTCTGCAACCATCTCTGGTCGCAACAACTGACGTTCACCCAACTCCGTCCAACATGTAGGTGAGCGACACTTCCTACCATACAACGCCTCATAAGGTGCCATCTTGATGCTTGCTTGGTAACATTGTTGTAGGCGAACTCAGCTAATGGCAGAAACTCTTCCCAGCTACCCCTGAAGTCCAGAAGATAACCTCTCAGCATATCCTCTAAAATCTGTATAACCCTTTCCGACTGCCCGTCAGACTGCGGATGAAATGCCGTGCTGAAATCTAATCGCGTACCCAGAGCTTGATGCAACGCTTTCCAAAACCTTGACGTAAATCTGGGATCCCTATCCGAGATGATCGATACTGGCACACCATGCAACCTCACTATCTCTGACACATACAGCTTCGCCAACCTCTGAAGTGAGTAATCAACCCTTACCGGTATAAAGTGAGCTGATTTAGTCAACCGATCCACAATTACCCAAACTGAGTCCTTCTTGCTAGGCGTAAGAGGTAATCCACTGACGAAATCCATAGTTATCCTTTCCCACTTCCACTGTGGAATCTTCACTGGCTGAAGCAACCCCGACGGCAACTGATGTTCAGCCTTGACCTGCTGACATGTCAGACACTTCCCTACAAACTCCGTCACCTCTCACTTTAGACCTGGCCACCAAAACTGCTCTCTTAGATCCCTATACATCTTGCTACCTCCAGGATGCATAGCGTATGGGCTGCTATGTGCGTCCTGAAGAATCCTCTGCCTTAACTCGATATCCTTCGGCATACAAGCTCTCCCTTGAAAACACAGCACCCCATCACTAGAGAAACTGTAACCCTCCAAACCACTATCCTGCACCTGCAACCTTTGCGCATTCAGAACCTCATCCTCCAACTGTTTCTCCTTGATCTGCTTAACCCAAGTAGGCTTAACCTGCAATTCTGCCAGAATACTTCCGTCGTCATACAAACTCAAATGGGCAAACATCACTCTTAAGTCCGATACAACCTTACGACTCAACGCATCTGCCACCATGTTAGCCTTGCCCGGATGATACTCAATCGAACAGTCGTAGTCCTTTAGCAACTCAATCCATCTGCGCTGTCTCAAATTCAAATCCTTCTGAGTCAAAAGGTACTTCAGACTCTTGTGATCTGTGTAGACTATCGATTCGTACCACAATTGTAACACCCCAAACCCGGCCTAAACGTTACGACCGGATCTGGCATGTCACATGAAAGGAATGTCTAAAAACTATGCATTCGTTAAAAAGCTCGTACTCTTTATAGTTGTTGTGAAAAATCGAGTTTAAGTAATTTTAAATAAGAAACAGTTTATTATCATTTTAGGAAAATCCCATATTGATCATTTAATAATAAGCAGTAAACAAATCAAAATCTAAACCAAATAAAATACCAAAAATACAGTTAAAGTGGCCCTATTACATAACAAAATCCCAGTTACAAATAAGTTTAACTAAGAGAACGAGTTTACGAGAAAAATATTGTATGGCCACCACAAGTCTGCCTCGACTCCCAAATCCGCGATCTAACGATTACCTGCAAAATTAACTAAGGGGTGAGTCACCGAGACTCAGTGTGTAAATCCCCATCCAAAAGAAGTTAAGCACGCACACAAATTCATATGCAAATATGCATGTCATGCAACCCATCCAACCTATCCATCTGAAACTCCCAGATCTACCCCGTGTGGTACCAAACCACTGGTGGAGCCAAACCACTAGTGACCTAAAGTCACGATATCCAATAATAATGTGGTGCCAAACCACTGGTGACCCAAAGTCACGAATAACCCATCTGTGGGGCCAACCCACGTTGTGATACCAAATCACTGGCGACAATCCCGTTATGTCAAATGTGGGGCCAACCCACTGTGGTGCTAAGCCACTGGGACGAGTCGCTATGAGGTGCCAAACCTCTGGTGACCCAAAGTCACGAATATCAATAATCCAAGTGTGGAGCCAACCCACATTGTGATACCAAATCACTGGCGACAATCCCGTTATATCAACTGTGGGGCCAACCCACTGTGGTGTTAAACCACTAGGACGAGTCGCTATGAGGTGCCAAACCTCTGGTGACCCAAAGTCACGAAAATAACTGTGGTACCAAACCACTGGTAGTGCCAAACCACTGGTGACCCAAAGTCACGGATATCAATCTTCCCCCTCCTCTTATCATACCCATGTCCATGCCATGTTCATCAGTCATAATAATTCGTGTATGCAGTATGCCAAGTATGCAAATCATATATCAAAGATAACGCATGAAACGTATGACCATCATAATCAGAATAACAAATACGATATAACCAAGCTAATCAACCTCTAAAGGGTATAACAGTAATTTTTACCTACCAAGGGCATTTTTGTCATTTACCCACCAAGGGTATTTTCGTAAATTCGCACCTGCAATGGCCTTTCCGAAGGCCTAATGTCGCCACTAGCGACTCAGCTACCACTTCTGGTCCTTACCGGACTATTAGGCCTAAAACCCGATTTCGGCCCATTCGGGCCCACACGCTTGTGTGGCCCACCTAGCACAAATCTAGCCACGTATATAAGTTCCACCTAGTCTAGTTCACTATCATACAATTTAATCATATGGCCCCACGAGCCCATTGTGCCCACTTCGGCCCATCATGGCCCAAGCAGCCCAACCCACAAGAATACTACTGATGGCCTCAACTATCGCGTCGAAGCCCCACACGTGCGCTCGCACGCTCGTGTGGCTACTATTGCCATGATCGGCACTTCGGCATTTGCCGCTCTACAACTAGAGTAGAGAGAGTTACACACCTTTGGGCGTTTGGGCACCAGAGTCCTATCAGGTGTGTAACTCTCTCTACTCTAGTTGTAGAGCGGCAAATGCCGAAGTGCCGATCATGGCAATAGTAGCCACACGAGTGTGCGAGTGCACGTGTGGGGCTTCGACGCGATAGTTGAGGCCATCAGTAGTATTCTGGTGGGTTGGGCTGCTTGGGCCATGATGGGCCGAAGTGGGCCCAATGGGCTCGTGGGGCCATATGATTAAATTCTATGAAGATATAGTATATAGTGAACTAGACTAGGTGGAACTTATATACGTGGCTAGATTTGTGCTAGGTGGGCCACACAAGCGTGTGGGCCCGAATGGGCCGAAATCGGGTTTTAGGCCTAATAGTCCGGTAAGGACCAAAAGTGGTAGCTGAGTCGCTAGTGGCGACATTAGGCCTTCGGAAAGGCCATTGCAGGTGCGAATTTATGAAAATACCCTTGGTGGGTAAATGACGAAAATGCCCTTGGTAGGTAGAAATTACTGTTATACCCTTTAGAGGTTGATTAGCTTGGTTATATCGTATTTGTTATTCTGATTATGATGGTCATACATTTCATGCGTTATCTTTGATATATGATTTGCATACTTGGCATACTGCATACACGAATTATTATGACTGATGAACATGGCATGGACATGGGTATGATGAGAGGAGGGGGAAGATTGATATCCGTGACTTTGGGTCACCAGTGGTTTGGCACCACCAGTGGTTTGGTACCACAGTTATTTTCGTGACTTTGGGTCACCAGAGGTTTGGCACCTCATAGCGACTCGTCCTAGTGGTTTAACACCACAGTGGGTTGGCCCTACAGTTGATATAACGGGATTGTCGCCAGTGATTTGGTATCACAATGTGGGTTGGCCCCACACTTGGATTATTGATATTCGTGACTTTGGGTCACCAGAGGTTTGGCACCTCATAGCGACTCGTCCTAGTGGCTTAGCACCACAGTGGGTTGGCCCCACATTTGACATAACGGGATTGTCGCCAGTGATTTGGTATCACAACGTGGGTTGGCCCCACAGATGGGTTATTCGTGACTTTGGGTCACCAGTGGTTTGGCACCACCAGTGGTTTGGTACCACACGGGGTAGATGTGGGAGTTTCGGATGGATAGGTTGGATGGGTTGCATGACATGCATATTTGCATATGAATTTGTGTGCGAGCTTAACATCTTTTGGATGGGGATTTACACACTGAGTCTCGGTGACTCACCCCTTAGTTAATTTTGCAGGTAATCGTTAGATCACGGATTTGGGAGCCGAGGCAGACTTGTGGTGGCCATACAATGTTTTTCTCGTAAACTCGTTCTCTTAGTTAAACTTATTTGTAACTGGGATTTTGTTATGTAATAGGGCCACTTTAACTGTATTTTTGGTATTTTATTTGGTTTAGATTTTGATTTGTTTACTGCTTATTATTAAATGATCAATCTGGGATTTTCCTAAAATGATAATAAACCGTTTCTTATTCAAAATTACTTAAACTCGATTTTTCACAACAACTATAAAGAATACGAGCTTTTTAACGAACGCACAGTTTTTAGACATTCCTTTCATGTGACATGCCAGATCTGGTCGTAACGTTTAGGCTGGGTTTGGGGTGTTATAATTGTTGTACCAGATCGATAGTCTACACAGATCACAAGAGTCTGAAGTACCTTTTGACTCAGAAGGATTTGAATTTGAGACAGCGCAGATGGATTGAGTTGCTAAAGGACTACGACTGTTCGATTGAGTATCATCCGGGCAAGGCTAATGTGGTGGCAGACGCGTTGAGTCGTAAGGTTGTATCGGACTTAAGAGCGATGTTTGCCCATTTGAGTTTGTATGACGACGGAAGTATTCTGGCAGAATTGCAGGTTAAGCCTACTTGGGTTGAGCAGATCAAGGAGAAACAGTTGGAGGATGAGGTTCTGAATGCGCAGAGGTTGCAGGTGCAGGATAGTGGTTTGGAGGGTTACAGTTTGTCTAGTGATGGGGTGCTGTGTTTTCAAGGGAGAGCTTGTATGCCGAAGGATATCGAGTTAAGGCAGAAGATTCTTCAGGACGCACATAGCAGCCCATACGCTATGCATCCTGGAGGTAGCAAGATGTATAGGGATCTAAGAGAGCAGTTTTGGTGGCAAGGTCTAAAGCGAGAGGTGACGGGGTTTGTAGGGAAGTGTCTGACATGTCAGCAGGTCAAGGCTGAACATCAGTTGCCGTCGGGGTTGTTTCAGCCAGTGAAGATTCCACAGTGGAAGTGGAAAAGGATAACTATGGATTTCGTCAGTGGATTACCTCTTACGCCTAGTAAGAAGGACTCAGTTTGGGTAATTGTGGATCGGTTACCTAAATCAGCTCACTTTATACCGGTAAGGGTTGATTACTCACTTCAGAGGTTGGCGAAGCTGTATGTGTCAGAGATAGTGAGGTTGCATGGTGTGCCAGTATCGATCATCTCGGATAGGGATCCCAGATTTACGTCAAGGTTTTGGAAAGCGTTGCATCAGGCTCTGGGTACGCGATTAGATTTCAGCACGGCATTTCATCCGCAGTCTGACGGGCAGTCGGAAAGGGTTATATAGATTTTAGAGGATATGCTGAGAGGTTGTGTTCTGGACTTCAGGGGTAGCTGGGAAGAGTTTCTTCCATTAGCTGAGTTCGCCTACAACAATGTTACCAAGCAAGCATCAAAATGGCACCTTATGAGGCGTTGTATGGTAGGAAGTGTGGCTCACCTACATGTTGGACGGAGTTGGGTGAACGTCAGTTGTTGGGACCAGAGATGGTTGCAGAGACTAAAGACAAAGTTAAGTTGATTCAGGCTCGTTTGAAGGAAGCTTCGGATAGGCAGAAGTCTTATGCCGATCTCAGGCGGAGAGATATAGAGTTTGCTGTAGGGGATTAGGTCTTTCTGAAGGTCTCGCCATGGAAGAAGGTGTTAAGGTTCGGAAGGAAAGGCAAGTTAAGTCCAAGGTTTATTGGGCCGTATAAGGTATTGAGACGTGTGGGACCAGTAGCTTATCAGCTTGAGTTGCCAGCAGAGTTAAGTCAGATTCACGACGTATTTCATGTTTCGATGCTTAGACGTTATCGTTCAGATCCATCGCATGTCGTAGTAGTGGAAGAGATCGAGGTGAATCCAGATTTGACCATGGAGGAGGAGCCAGTGAAGATTCTAGATCGGGATGTAAAGGTTTTGCGTAGGAAGTCAGTGCCTTTGGTAAAGGTACTATGGCAGAACGATGGTGTGGAAGAGGCTACGTGGGAACCAGAGGATATGATGAGACAGCAATACCCTCAACTCTTTTGACTAGGTAATTTCGAGGCCGAAATTATTTTTAAGGGGGTAGAACTGTAATATCCTAGAATAGGGGCTAATTTGTATTTGCATTGTTTGCATGTGTTTGGTCTGCTGTGTTGTTGTTTTTGATGTTTTGAGGCTTAGTTGTAAGCCTGGTGTAAGCCCGAGTGGTAGGGAAAATTTTAGTTTTTAAGCTTTAAGTGAAAGGAGCTGAAGGAGCTAGGGGTTATAGGTATTTTTAGGTGGATGTTAGCACAAGAAAGAGGCTTGGCAAGGTGGCAGGAAGGCGCCACTTAGAGCTTGTGTTTGACGCCATTTGCAGGGGAAGGAGGTTTCATGTTCAAGCGGTTGGCAAAGAGGAAAGTTAGGAGGTTGACTAGGTCAAACTAGTTTGAATTAGTGGCCAAGAGCAATTGTGGGGTAGTGGCCGAATCTTGGGTGCTTCATGGGGGGAGTGGCCGGTTTTGGTAGGTGAGTAAGTGGGAAGTGCCGATTTTTTGAGGCATTTTGGTGTTTTTCGGTCAGCTTGTGTCAAAGCCAAGTTCTTTCTTTTGTCATTAGCTAGCCGAATTTGCAAGTGAGTTCTTTCATTTTACTTCTTTGAGACCGAAAACCCTCAAGCAACATTCACCTTTGCCAAATTTTTGCACTTGTTTTCCCTCAACCTCATTAGTAGCCGAAACTCTCTTCTCCTAAACTTTTCTTTTTCTTCTTTGTCATTTTGATTCTCAACTTTGGTTGTGGCCGAATCTTCTACTCTCCCTTTTCCCTTTCTTTTTCTTTCAAAACCGAAAACACCTTCCTCCTGTCCATTTTCTTCTTCTTCTCAAACCCTCTTGCCGAAACCTTATCTTCATTTCACCTCTTCTCTTCCTCTCTTTCCACTCAAGCCGAACCATTAGTGGTGTTAAGCAGCCATAGCCGAATCTCCTCTACTCTTGTTGCCGAATTTCCCCTCTCCTATTGGATTCTTGTTGGCCGAATATTAGGTGGGGTATGGATCTTGTTTGGTTTTCTTCTTTTTTTCAATCGTTGAAGAAGGTAAGTGGTTAGTGCCGAATGCCTATTTTTTCCCCTCTCTGTTCTCTGTCGACTTTTACAAAGGTAAGAGCCAATTTCGGCATTGGATTGCAAGTTTGCTAATCGCTTGTTGGAACCAATATGTTGTAGGGTCTCCGGGTTTTTGTAATCAATCAAGAGAAGCTGTCATCTTGAATAATCAGTTGGTAAGTGGTAGTAAGGATTGGTTTTGTTAGTCTATTCTTTTGGTATTCTTTAAGCCGAAGGCTTTTGAGGCTAACTGTTTACATTTTAGGGTGTGGCCGATTGTCAGAGGTAAACCATCGTTTGGTTCGGGATTTGGTAGGAAACCAAATCGGTTGTAAGGTAAGGGTTCAAGCGTTAACCTTTGGGCTTATTTGGTTTGGCCGAATGGCCTTGGTACTGATATGCATGTTTGGCCGAATATAGGAGCAAGGAAGTCGAGGGTCTTAGATCAGTTCTCTGGGATTAGGACTTGCGTTTTAACAGGTGTGTAAACTTACACACTCTATACCTAGTAATATGTGTTAATAACCTGATTGTTAATTAAATCGAAACAGTGGAGATTGATATGATACCCTAGGGGTATGTGCACGGATTCGAGTAAGTCCGTTTCAGTATGAGTTCTGTTCTTTGATATGTGATATCATGATCTATGGCCTATGTGTATGTGATGCAACACTAAACATGTTAGTATGATTTGCATGATTGGCATGATTTGCATGATGACGGGTGATATGAGAGGAGGGGGAAGATGATATCCGTGTCTTTGGGACACCAGAGGTTTGGCACCTCCAGTGGTTTGGTACCACAGTTGATATATTGTGACTTTGGGTCACCAGAGGTTTGGCACCTCATAGCGACTTGTCCCAATGGCTTAGTACCACAGTGGGTTGGCCCCACAGTTGATATTACGGGATCGTCGCCAGTGATTTGGTGTCACACGTGGGTTGGCCCCACACTTGGATATTGATATATTGTGACTTTGGGTCACCAGAGGTTTGGCACCTCATAGCGACTTGTCCCAGTGGCTTAGTACCACAGTGGGTTGGCCCCACAGTTGATATTATGGGATCGTCGCCAGTGATTTGGTATCACACGTGGGTTGGCCCCACAGATGGATTAATCGTGACTTTGGGTCACCAGTGGTTTGGCACCACCAGTGGTTTGGTACCACACGGGGTAGAAAAGGTGTTATGGATGGCTAGGGTTGGGTGCATTAATTGTATTGCTTTGTTATGGTGTGTGTTAGTATGTTGCATTAATCGGGAGGGGGATTTATGCACTGAGTCTTGTGACTCACCTTCTCCCTTATCATTTCAGGTGGCACTTAGATTGCGGACATGGAGCCGGGTGGACTCGAGGTGACCATGCCATGAATAAATCCGGACTCGTACTGATTTGAAAATTTGGTACTTTATTTCATTTATTTCCATTTGGTTTTGTTGGGATTGTAGAAAGGCCTTCTAAAATTATGCTTGATTATTTACATGGTTGGATTTGAATTCAAATATGCCTTAACATATTATTGGTTAATATTGGATAAAACTTGGAAAATAAGGTTTTCAAAACTACAAAGCGATGTGTTTTAAACTTTACCATCGGGTATCACACGGTAATCGAAAATGAATGCAACTCAAATGGTTTTCAAACTTAAGATTTTTTTTCTACATTGAGTTAAAATGAGTTTTAAGCAACTAAAAGAAACTATTCGGATTTTTAAATGATATAAATTTGGTCATACTTTTGGAACGTATTAAGTTTTAAAATTCCGGGTTCCAAAATTCACTATTGGTTTTAAAACAATCGTGCCCAAGATTTTTTACAAGTATAAATACAAAGTAAGGGTTTTTCTTCAAATTTTTAATCAGAGACCTAACCTCTTAAGCTCGTTTTTCCCCGTAACATGCCAGATTCGGTCGTAGTGTATTGACTGGGTTTGGGGTGTTACAATTGTGGTATTAGAGCCTTGACCGGATCTGGTATGTCACTGCGGAAAGACGGTTGAAAATATTTTTCAATTAAGATAAAACGTTAAAATTTGTCATCTTTTGAAAACCATGTCCTTTTGAAATTATTAGTAAAACTTTGTTGTAAAAAAAAAATTATCCGAATTAAGACTTTAGTGTATATAAGTAAATAGGTTGCTAAAAATAAGGTCATCTTCACTTAGTAATTCAATTTTAATCAAACCATAATCAAAATAATACCAAATATAAAAATAAGGCCCTTATTACAACCAATACTTAAACAAAGTACTTAATATTAAAATGCTTAAAATAACTAAAACATCTTCTTCTGCATGGCCACCTCGTGTCCACTCCAACCCGGTCCAAACTTTACGCATCACCTTAAATGGTTAAGGAAAATTTGGGTGAGTCCACAGACTCAGTGCATAATCATTACACATGTTTCCCCACGTATGGGCTTGGCCCATATCCACACAGTACACGAAACCAGTCATGCAAACATGCGTCCCAGCCCAACCTAAAGTCCATCCGCTACACCAACCTTAGCAGACTCCCTGCCCAAGGCCGTGGCTAATCCACCACTGATTACATTGTGATCCACATATCTTACCTTGGCAGACTTGCTGCTCAAGGCCGTGGCTGAGCCACCGATCACATGAGTGATCCCAATATTAATCCGTCTACGGTGACGCACATAGCTATCAACCGCCGAGATGGGTACCTAGCCAACACCTCCCTTGATGAAGCACACAGCTAATCATCAAGCGCTAATGTAGCACGAGGCTAACATTAGACCACGTACATAAATATGTACACCCCGTCCTTCCTCGATCAAATCCAATCCCCATGCATATATGTAAATGTACCATGTCAAATCAACATATAGAATGAGTATACATCACATGCTCATTACCATATCACCCATACATCATAAATAATTTAATATCACAAACTACTAACCTGTTAACCGATTATCCCAAACATGGGTATCCACCACTTTAGCCTTTATTATTGGCTACCACACACCATACACAAGTATATACATCAATACACAACTAACAGGAGAAACAGTGCGATAATTACGCACCTGTTTGATAGAATCAACTAAATCTCGAAGTCACACGTTGCACCCAGAAGTCTGCCGAAATCACTAAAGGAAACCATATTAGTTTCGGCCTCTATACCCAAAAAAAAAAAATCAAAAAGTGGCCTTTCGCCGAACACTACCCTTACCTTGAGTAATCGAATCTAAGAGTCCCCTTTACTGCTCCTCCCCGCTGGCTATACACAAAAGAAACACAATATCAAGGCCCTAAGAATATTCGGCCATTCCTAACAACCAAGACCACCCTTTGGTTTCGGCACCCCACAAGAGAAAGAAACAAAACCGATTACTAGGGAAGAGCTTACTTACTACCACACGCTTGCAGAGACTGAGAGAGAGCACTTGACGGCCTCAAGAATCAGCTTTAGCAAGATGACAAGAGAAGAGAAAGGTTTCGGCTAAGAGTGCTTTCGATTTTGAAGAAAATAAAAGAAGAAAAGGAATGTTGATGGGGCTTAAAGAGGTTCGGCTATTGATAGGAAAAGAAAAGAAGAGCAAGAGATGTTCAAAGGAGAAATGGATTCAAAAGAACAAGTAGAGGAAGAAATGTGTTTTTGGTGTGGGTAGTGTTTGAGAAGAAAAAGTGAAGGCTTTAGAAGAAAAAGCTAAAATTCGGCTAAAGGAAGGCACACCACCCTTAAATAGGATTCGGCTACTCCCTCTAACCTTCATGACCGAAAATGACCTCAAGAGAACCCCCCTAGCCGTCCAACTCTTCTCCCCTCACCCAATCCCTTGATTTCCTCCTCATTTCACTCTACACCCTCCTTTCAAAAAGATTCAAACTAAAGCCAACTCATCCCTTCTCTTAGCCACACATTTAAAATAATTTGACGCATTCAAAATCCTCCTGTTTAGTGCCATGGCCGAATCCAACACCTCCCCCTCTCCTGACGCAAAAACAAAAGCCAAAATGCTGCATTCGCAGCTCGAACCCTGTCCCCATTTGCTCCTTGAGGCGTCACTTCCCCATGCTCTAAGTGGCACCTCCCTTGCCACTCTACTAGCTCAATTCTTGTGTCTTATCTTCTCCAAAATTTCTCTTAAGACCTCTATAGCCAAGCTCCCCTTTTTAACACTAAAAATTCACTAATTCCTTAAGCCTTCTCCTACCTTCTAGGGTTCTCAAAATCCCTTAAAACTTGTCCAAACACACAATAAGCCTACCATCACTTGAGTTATGCACTAAATACATAACCCCTAGAACCCGGATGTTACAGTTCTACCCTTCTTAAAATAATTTCGTCCTCGAAATTACTTGGTTGCCTAACGGTCGTACATCCTAATTCACCACACTACGCTACTGCTGCGCACTCTGATCTTAAAGAACTAACCTATTTCCTAGGCACAACTTCCAAATCCACACTCAAGGTTCTAGATACCTTACTAGCAATATAAGAACAAACTGCCACTATAGCGAACAAAGCAAATAAGAATATTCCAAACATAAGAAACTTACCTGCCGACATATCTGGCACATCATTATCCTCCCTCCGACAGACTGCATATACCAGACCTGGCTGTCTTGCCTCAGTGCCACCATTACCGCGGCCTAATGCTCCACGACCTCGGCCGAAACCATTCCCTCCATGGTTCGGACCACGACCCCTTGTCGCCTGCTGACCACCTCTGCCCGACTGCACATAACCTTGGCCTAATGTCCGAGTCTTATTCGGATCCTAGGGACAATCTTTAATCAGATGAGCCTTGGACTTACACCTAAAACATTCTCGATCCCGATTCCAGCACTCGCCAACATGATACCTTCCACACCGAGCACACGGAGGGTCCGAATTCTCCGTAGCTGGCTTAGAAATACGAGCAAAAGTCTCGACCCTCGGTCTTTTCTGAAATCTCTCAAACAATTCTGACGGTCCCGAACTCCTCTTATCCTGGTTTCTTTCTTTATCTCTATTCTGCCTCTCGGTCCTCTTGACCTCCTCAGCTATCCGAGCTTTCTCCACTAAGATGGCGAAATCCCTTTCTCGTTGCGGAGCAATCAAAACTCGTAGCTCATCCCGCAGCCCATCTTCAAATCTGACGCATCTCTCATAATCGATAGCCATGATGCCCCGAGCATACCGGCTCAAACGCAGAAACTCAGCCTCGTACTCCGCTATTATCTTGCCATCTTGCACCAAATTGAGGAACGCCTTCCTCTGAGCGTCCACATAACTCGCTTCGATATACTTCCCTTCGAACTTGATCTTAAAGTAACCCCAGTCCACTCGATCGGCAGGGGTACTTTCCTTAACAGTGAGCCACCACTAGTAGGCCTCATCCCGTAGCAACGAAACAGCACCCTTAAGCTTCTCCTCAGCAGTTAAATCCAAGTCATCCATAATCCTTTCAACTGCTTCAAGCCAGTATTCTGCCACGTTCGGAGCTACCCCAGACACTCCCCTAAAAACCTCGGCTCCGTTCGACCTAAGTCTTTCGGGCACTGACTTCCGAGTCCCATTGCCCACATTGGCTCCTGCCACTCGCTCAAGCACCCGCAGCATAGCCTACGATACTGCTTCATCTCCTCCTGTCTGATCCTGATGTTCAACCTGAACAGCTGGTGGTGGCGGCACATCGCTTTCTGACCCATGGCCAGACCCAACCGGTTCCGATACTGCCATCCTGCCTCTACCACGTCCACGAGTGTTGCGACCACGCCCCCTAGAACTCATATCTATCGTCACGACTTAATCTGTTTAAAAAGTTTTATGCATTAGAAATTTTGTTTCACTGTTTATCCACGAGCAAATTTTATGAAAAGAAGTTTACGGAAGTGGTTCTTTCGATCAATCAAAGTTTCATTCCAAGTTCTCTATTCTAATTCAAACATTCACATTCTTCACTAAGGACACATTCATTTATCCACGTCACTTTCTTGAACATTCCCAACCCAGGGGTAATTTTGTCATTTTCCTATATGGGTATTTCGATAATAAATCAGAGTCAATTTGAAAATCTTTACAAATCAGAAGCGTTTCAAAATTTCCAAAACTTAAGGGTATTTTGAAAATTTCCAAATAAAAAGTGTCGCTGAAATTTCAAAAATTGGGGGTTACTTTGGTAATTTTGTAAGTCGGGGGTATTCTTCTAAATTTCCAAATCTGGGTATCTCAATATTTTGCAAAATAAGATTTTTCTGATATTTTGTGAAATAGGAATGTTTTAGTAAAAGTCGAGGGTAATATGAAAATTTAGAAACCAAGGGCATTTTGGTAATTTACAACGCAGGGGTTTTTTCGTAATTTCTCCAAACCAGAGCATCTTGATATTTTGAAAACTCGAGATTTTGGTATTTTTATAAAGTAATTTTAACAAAAGTTGAGGGTAGTACGGTAATTTTACAATATAGGGGCTTTTTTGTAATTTTCCACTAGATTCATTTTGGGTAATTTTGTAAATCGAGAAAACGTCTTTCAAAATCAGATTTAGGGTTTACAAACCAAAGGGGTAAGTTTGAAAATTTTAAAACTAAGGGTTTTAAAACAGTAAGGCTAATCCCTTTCGGGTTTTAATAATTGGTTTAGCCTATGAACAAGTCCTCTTGGTTAAGGTGAACCGTAGCTACGCACCAGGTAGGATTCGAGTAAAGAGGAGGTGAGTCGCTAGGACTGCTTAAATACCAAGCTCTTACTGAATACCACTCCTAGACATGCGTACAATGGTTACCACACCTTAACTCGGCGACTTACTTCACAGGTTTGTTTAATAGTCCTTAAGTCTTATGTATATGTTTGAGTAGACTAGTCCTAGGGTTCAATAGTCCTAATATTCTAATCTACGAGACCAAATAAACCCATAGCAGTCACATAAACAAATCACTTCACTAATTAGAAATACTTACCTGGTGGACTTCGGGCCGGAGGTACAGGTGCCATGCCAGAATAACCTGAAATAAAGTCCACATTTTGAAAAACCCATTTTTAAAAAAAAAACTGTTTTCGGGCCCAACACCTCAAAGCCGAGTTTTGAACCGGGCTCTGATACCAATTTGTAACACCCCAAACCCGGCCCACGAGCCTTGATCGGATCTGGTATGTCACTGCGGAAAGACAGTTGAAAATATTTTTCAATTAAGATAAAACGTTAAAATTTGTCATCTTTTGAAAACCATGTCCTTTTGATATTATAAGTAAAACTTTGTTGTAAAAAAAAAAATTTATCCGAATTAAGACTTTAGTGTATATAAGTAAATAGGTTGCTAAAAATAAGGTCATCTTCACTTAGTAATTCAATTTTAATCAAACCATAATCAAAATAATACCAAATATAAAAATAAGGCCCTTATTACAACCAATACTTAAACAAAGCACTTAATATTAAAATGCTTAAAATAACTAAAACATCTTCTTCTGCATGGCCACCTCGTGTCCACTCCAACCCGGTCCAAACTTTACACATCATCTGAAATGGTTAAGGAAAATTTGGGTGAGTCCACAGACTCAGTGCATAATCATTACACATGTTTCCCCATGTATGGGCTTGGCCCATATCCACACAGTACACGAAACCAGTCATGCAAACATGCGTCCCAGCCCAACCTAAAGTCCATCCGCTACACCAACCTTAGCAGACTCCCTGCCCGAGGCCGTGGCTAATCCACCACTGATCACATCGTGATCCACATATCTTACCTTGGCAGACTTGCTGCTCAAGGCCGTGGCTGAGCCACCGATCACATGAGTGATCCCAATATTAATCCGTCTACGGTGACGCACATAGCTATCAACCGCCGAGATGGGTACCTAGCCAACACCTCCCTTGATGAAGCACACAGCTAATCATAAAGCGCTAATGTAACACGAGGCTAACATTAGACCACGTACATAAATATGTACACCCCTTCCTTCCTCGATCAAATCCAATCCCCATGCATATATGTAAATGTACCATGTCAAATCAACATATAGAATGAGTATACATCACATGCTCATTACCATATCACCCATACATCATAAATAATTTAATATCACAAACTACTAACCTATTAACCGATTATCCCAAACATGGGTATCCACCACTTTAGCCTTTATTATCGGCTACCACACACCATACACAAGTATATACATCAATACACAACTAACAGGAGAAACAGTGCGATAATTACGCACCTGTTTGATACAATCAACTAAATCTCGAAGTCACACGTTGCACCCAGAAGTCTGCCGAAATCACTAAAGGAAACCATATTAGTTTCGGCCTCTATACCCAAAAAAAAAACATCAAAAAGTGGCCTTTGGCCGAACACTACACTTAACTTCAGTAATCGAATCTAAGAGTCCCCTTTACTGCTCCTCCCCGCTGGCTATACACAAAAGAAACACAATATCAAGGCCCTAAGAATATTCGGCCATTCCCAACAACCAAGACCACCCTTTGGTTTCGGCACCCCACAAGAGAAAGAAACAAAACTGATTACTAGGGAAGAGCTTACTTACTACCACACGCTTGCAGAGACTGAGAGAGAGCAGTTGACGGCCTCAAGAATTGGCTTTAGCAAGATGACAAGAGAAGAGAAAGGTTTCGGCTAAGAGTGCTTTCGGTTTTGAAGAAAATAAAAGAAGAAAAGGAATGTTGATGGGGCTTAAAGAGGTTCGGCTATTGATAGGAAAAGAAAAGAAGAGCAAGAGATGTTCAAAGGAGAAATGGATTCAAAAGAACAAGTAGAGGAAGAAATGTGTTTTTGGTGTGGGTAGTGTTTGAGAAGAAAAAGTGAAGGCTTTAGAAGAAAAAGCTAAAATTCGGCTAAAGGAAGGCACACCACCCTTAAATAGGATTCGGCTACTCCCCCTAACCTTCATGATCGAAAATGACCTCAAGAGAACCCCCCTAGCCGTCCAACTCTTCTTCCCTCACCCAATCCCTTGATTTCCTCCTCATTTCACTCTACACCCTCCTTTCAAAAAGATTCAAACTAAAGCCAACTCATCCCTTCTCTTAGCCACACATTTAAAATAATTTGACCCATTCAAAATCCTCCTTTTTAGTGCCATGGCCGAATCCAACACCTCCCCCTGTAATATCCCGGGTTAGGGGCTATTTCGTTGTTGCATGTTCTGCATGTTGTTAGTATGCTATGTTGCTATTTTTATGTTCTCGGGGCTTAATTATAGCCTAGGTGTATGCCTGAGTGAATGGGTAAATTTTGGTTTTTGGACTTTATAGGAAGGGAGCTGAGGAAGCTGGGGTTTAAGAAAATAAATTGTGGTTTCATTGCACAAAAGAAGTGTTGGCAAAGTGGCTGAGCAGGGTGTCACTAGGAGCTGAGTGTGGCGTCATTTGCAAGGGAGGGGATGTCCTGAGTTCGAGCTGTGAAACCCCCATTTTGGGTTGCATTTTGGACGGCATAGGAGGGAGGAGTTGTGTGTGATTTAAACTCCACCTTGGACTTGGTCAAGGGGTGACTTGGATGGTGGAGAGCAAAGTGAGGAGGAGGACTTGGTCCACTCATTTCAAATGAGTGAATGGGAGCTTTTGGGGGGATTCTTGGCCGAAGTATGTGGGGTGTTGGAGTGGGGGTGTGGACGGTTTGGTAGAGGGAAGGGAGGTGTGCCGAAATGCACTTCTCATTTTGTGCATTTTCGGCCAAAAGCACTTGTGAAGCAATTCTCTCTTTGTGCCTTACCAAAACCGAAAGTCTAAGCACTTGCCGAATTGTTCTTTGCTCATTTTTGTTTTCTAATTTTCCTTTGCTAGCCGAATGTCACCTTGAAGACACACCCGTGGTTTGTTTTCTTTCACTTTCACTTTTGGCTGAACCTAGCACTCCTCTTGCATTCTTTTTCTTTTTTTCTCTTTTGAAACTCTAATAGCCGAATATTCTCCTCCTCATCTTCTTTTCTTTTGTCCATTGTGAAGCCGAATTCTCCATTTCCTTTCTCCTTTCTTTTTGTGCCGAAACTCTACCCATTTACAATCTTTTTCTCTTCTTTACACTAAAGCCGAATTTAAGGATATTAAAACACCTAAAGCCGAATTCTTTTCTTTCACAAAACTTGGTAGCCGAAACTTTACTTCTTTTGGGTGTAAACCGATAGAACCCCTCCATTCATCTTTGTATTTTCTTCTTTCTTAGCATTTTGTTCTCAATCGTTCTTCCCATTTCTCTCAAGGCCGAATCTCCCTTCTCCTAGTGTGGTGTGACCGAATCTTTGTTGGTGTTGGGGTAAGTGATTGGGCCGGATGGCCATTCCTTTTCTCTCTTTCTTGTTGATTATTGGATGGGTTAAGAGCCGATTTCAGTCTTTGCTAATAAGAGAGAATCGTCGGTTTGGAAACCGATTCCGTTTTAGGGTCTTTTGATCGTGGTGGTGTTAGGTGAGGCAGTCAATTGAAGCCTTGACTGCAAGTGGCCGATTGGTAAGTAAAGGGTAAGCAGTTGATGTATTTGTGTTAGTACAATCTGTTGATTTCGATTAAGTTAAAAGTGATTAGTGATTAACTATTGGTTTTATAGGGTGCCGATTGTTAGAGGAGAATCACTGCTTGACTCGGATTTGGTAGGAAACCAAATCACCTTCAAGGTAAAGGATTGAAATTAACCCCTTTGGGTTTATATGTCTGTGGCCGAATGGTCTTAGTGCCTAATTCTATGTTGGCCGAATGTTATAGGAGCTTGACAATCGAGGGACATAGATCGTTGTTGGGATTTTAGACTCGTATTACCAGGTGTGTAACTAACACACCCATACTTAGTAATATTGTTATTAAATCTGTTTGCCTAATAAAAATCATGGCAGTGATGATTGAAATGATACCCTTTTTGGGTATGAATCTGGACTCGGGTAAGTCAGTATTATTATTATGAGTTTAATGATGATTTACATGATACCATGGCTGTGGATATATGTGACATGGGATAGAGATTAGACATGTTAGCATGATATGCATGATTGTATGATATGCATGATTACATGAGTATGGTATGTTGATGGGTGATATGAGAGGAGGGAGCAGTGATATTTTGTGCTGACGAGCACCAGTGCTTTGGTAGCACACTTTGTGACTTTGGGTCACCAGAGGTTTGGCACCTCCAGAGGTTTGGTACCTCAGCGTCTCGTCCCAGTGGCTCAGTACCACAGTGGGTTGGCCCCACGGATGATTATACGGGATTGACGCCAGTGATTTGGTATCACACGATGGGTTGGCCCCATCACCAGATTTGTGACTACGGTCACCAGTGCTTTGGTAGCACATTGTGTCTTTGGGACACTAGAGGTTTGGCACCTCATTGCGACTTGTCCCTGTGGTTTGACCACCGTGGGTTGGCCCCACTTGAGATATGGGATCGTCTGCTAGTGATTTGGTATCACACGATGGGTTGGCCCCATCATCATTGGATTTGTGACTTCGGTCACCAGTGCTTTGGTAGCACAATTGTGTCTTTGGGACACCAGTGGTTTGGTACCACAATGACGGATATTGTGTCTTTGGGACACCAGTGTTTTGGTAACACATTGTGACTATATGTCACCAGTGGTTTGGCACCACCAGTGGTTTGGTACCACACGGGGTAGAAAAGGCGATATGGATGGTTAGGATCGGGTTGCATTAATTATGTTGCTATGTATGATGTGTGTTAGCATGTTGTTCTTCGGGAGCGGGATTTACACACTGAGTCACTCGACTCACCCTCTCCTTTGACATTTCAGGTGACTCGTAGCTGCGGACATGGAGCCGGGATGGACTCGGGGCGCACATGCCATGCTTTAATAAAAGTTTTGCTCAGACTTTTGCATTTGGGTACTTTAGCTTATTTACTTTTTATTTGGGTTTTAATTTGGATTTGTAAAAGGCCTTTAATTTATGATTTACGATGTTTATGTTTTAATTAAATTTTAATATGCCTTAACAAAGCAAGTTGGTATGAATTTTACTAAAACTTGGAAAGATAAAGATTTCAGAATTAGAACGCAAGGTGTTTTTAAACCATACCATCGGGTATCAAACTATGTCTTTATAGCAAGCAAAATCAAACGATTTTCAAGTCAACTTGTATTACTCCTAAGTCTAAAAAGGTTTTAAGTAACACTAAGGATCTATTAAGGTTTTAAATGGTTTAAACTCGTTCTAACTACACATGTTGATTAAGTTTTCAAAATCTTCGGGTTCAAATACACCTCTTGATTTCCAACAAGCCTACTCAAATTGTTTTCAAGTACACTATGTTTTCACTCAGCTTTTAAACCAAAAAATCTGATTTCTCAAAAACGTTTTCCCTCGTAACATACCAGATTCGGACGTGGTGTCTTGTCCGGGTTTGGGGTGTTACACCCCCTCTCCTGACGCAAAAACAAAAGCCAAAATGCTGCCTTCGCAGCTCGAACCCTGTCCCCCTTTGCTCCTTGAGGCGTCACTTCCCCATGCTCTAAGTGGCGCCTCCCTTGCCACTCTACTAGCTCAATTCTTGTGTCTTATCTTCTCCAAAATTTCTCTTAAGACCTCTATAGCCAAGCTCCCCTTCTTAACACTAAAAATTCACTAATTCCTTAAGCCTTCTCCTACCTTCTAGGGTTCTCCAAACCCCTTAAAACTCGTCCAAACACACAATAAGCCTACCATCCCTTGAGTTATGCGCTAAATGCATAACCCTAGAACCCGGATGTTACAGGTAGTGACTAAGGGATTTGCAGCACGCATGGTTACCAGATGTGTACAAACACTATACACACGATATCGGCAATGCTAAAAAGTCGAAAAGCCGAAAGTGGCTAAATGGGCCCGGTGGGCCTTGAGGCTAAGAATTGATGAAATGGTTTGGTTGGTTATACGAATTGAATTAGTCATTCATGATACATGAATTGGATTTGTTTTGGGCCTAATAGGCCATATGATGTGATTTGGGCCTAATGGGTCGTAAGGGTGTGATTTGGGCTTGATGGGCTTATGGGGACGTAGACATGTATGTTAGGGTTTATGAACCTTTGGCCTAGTTTGAACAACTCTTAAATTCAATAAGACTTAATCTAATTAAACATGTCTGTAAACAAGCCGCTGGGTTGGAGTGTGGCAACGGGCGTACGCATGTCTAGGATTGGATCTAGGAAGAGCTTAGTACTTAAGCGGCCCTAGTGGCCCACCTCCTCATTTTTGGAATCCTACCTGGTGCGTAGTGTCTGATCACTTTAGCCGCGAGGACTTGTTGATGGCCCAAAGTTCATAGCTAAAACCCGAAAGGGACCAAATACCCTTATATTTGCAAAATTCTTAAAATACCCTTATATTTGTAAAATTTACTGAAATACCCCTCGTTTGCAAAATTGTCGAAATACCCTTGGTTTACAAAATTACCGAAATACCCCTAATTGGAAAAATTACTGAAATACCCCTAGTTTACGAAATTACCAAAATACCCCTAGGTACCCTTGATTTGCAAAATTACTAAAATACCACTAGTTTACGAAATTACTGAAATACCTCTGGTTTACGAAATTATCGAAATACCCCTGGTGTGTGAAATTACCAAAATACCCCTGGTTTACGAAATTACCAAAATACCCTTGATTTGCAAAATTACCGAAATACCCCTGGTTTACAAAATTACCGAAATACCCCTGGTTTACGAAATTATCGAAATACCCTTGATTTGCAAAATTATCGAAATACCCCTAGTTTGTGAAATTACCGAAATACCCCTGGTTTACGAAATTACTGAAATACCCTTGATTTGTAAAATTACTGAAATACCCCTGGTTTACAAAATTACCAAAAAACCCTTGGTTTACGAAATTACTGAAATACCCTTGATTTGCAAAATTACCGATATATCCCTAGTTTACGAAATTATCAAAATACCCCTAGTTTACGAAATTACCAAAATACCCTTGATTTGCAAAATTACTAAAATACCTTTAATTTGCAAAATTATCGAAATACCCCTGGGTAGTGAAATGACGATAATACCCCTATGTGATGAATATGAGTTTATGGATGTTACTCGTATGTTTGATGCATTCATATGATATTCTGCTTAAGATGCATATGGGTGGGAATTATGGTACGGAGGAAGATTTGAGGATCGCATGGCCGTATGGTATGGATCCACAGAAGGCTTTAAGCCCAATATATTTGATTAAGCAACTTTGCTGAGTTGCTGCAACGTTCAGTAGTACCGCAACCGGGCTACCCTTGGTGTGTAGCGGAGGGGTGGGTCGAGCTAGAACTCCCCATAGGAGTCATAAGGTTGGAAGGGGAAATGATATGTGTAGCGGATGGGATTTTTGGGGTGGGCTTTGCATTATTTGTTTATAAATGATACAATATAATATGATATGAGGTCATTGTGGGCTAAAGCCCAAGACCACCGATTTTGATAGGGCTTAGGCCCAATGTGAATATTTGTAAGTGATTTGATTGCCAAGGGTTGTGCACACTGAGTTTCGAAACTCACACCCCTTTAATTTAATATTTCAGGTAATCCCGAATAGACAACTCGACGTGGGAGAGGACTCGGAGATGGCCACACTACAAGAGGCTTGAATTTTCATTTATTGGTTTCAAAATACATGTTTTTATTTACTTAATTTTTGGTGGATGTAATAAGGCCTTGTACTCCGTTTTGACTTCAGATTTATTTTGGGTTTTGAGATTAATTGTTTATTTTAATAATTAAACCTAAGTAAGCTCTTATGTTTAAACTTGGTTTTCGAATTACTTAAAACAATAAAATGGGTTTTTATCTTTAATTAATAAGACTCAAATATTTTGGGCTTTTGGGCCTTAAATTTTTAATTACCAAAATCGTTTTGAATTGTGCCTTTAATGTGACATTCCGGAGGCCAGGTTTGGGGTGTTACATTTAGTGGTATCAGAGCTCAGTTGCAAAGCTCAGGCTGTGAAATGGGCCTTAGATTTTGGGTTTTTTAAAAAAAAAGTTTTGGCAGGATTCTTGAAGTGTGGTTCATCGAGCCCTTGAGGTCGAGCCAAGTAAGTTCTTCTGTTACTGTTTGAATTATTGAACTGTATAGATAATGGGCTACTTAAAAAAATAGGCTTTTAGAGACTAAATCCCGTAGGGAAACTTATGCTTGTAGTGGATTCTCGACCGTGGAATAACTCTAAGAAATTATTGTTACTTACATAAGACATGTGCCCTAAACAAGTGGAACTAAGTACTATTCCTAAAATTTCTAATTCAGATAATACGCGAGGTGATAATGAGCAATTTGTCTAATTTGCAATTAGGACTAGAGTGTGCAGCAAAAGCGTAGTGGTATAACTGGTAGTGTGCAGCTGTTAGTTAGAAATTTCGAGGACGAAATTTCTTTAAGGGGGTAGATTTGTAACATCCCGAAATTGGGCCTAGGAGAATTGGGCCTTTTGGGCCCCGAGCGTGGGAACTTTTTAAATATTTTTGGGAACAAGAGAGCGGCTTTAATGCAAGGTTTAAGTTGTAGCATTTGCATTTCTTTTAGATTATTTTTTTATGTGGATTTAGACATTGGCCATAGACTTAGCTTTAGTTAGGCATGATTTTAGACACAAGAGGAGCTTGTGGCCTAGTGGCTAGTGGTGTGGGTTATGCTACAAGAGATCCTAGATTCGAATCTTATGACAAGCAAGGGAGTATTTATTTTGCAGACTGGACGGCAAGAGTTTGAATTGGATTTAAACTCTGCTGATGGAAGGATCCCACATCGGAAAGATACAAAGAAGGAAGGTGAGAAGCAAGCTATATATAGAGCATTCTATGAGGAGTGTTAATATACCTTGGTGGGTGTTTGGGTGCAGATCTAGAGGATAATCGCCAATAGTAGCAAAGGAAGGGCTGCTAGAACGTGAAGTACACGGTAAGGGTACGGTGAGGTTTCGATTTTTGATAAGTATGCGTTAAATCTTGGTTAATCGCTAGTAATGTCGATTGTAGGGTCGTGACTAAGGGATTTGCAGCGTGCTGGTTATTAGGTGTGTACAAACACTACACACACGATATCGGTAATGCCGAAAAGCCGAAAAGCTGAAAGTGGCTAAATGGGCCCGGTGGGCACTGAGGCTAAGAATTGATGAAATGGTTTGGTTGGTTATACGAATTGAATTAGTCATGCATGATACATGAATTGGATTTGTTTTGGGCCTAATAGGCCATATGATGCGATTTGGGCCTAATGGGCCGTAAGGGTGTGATTTGGGCTTGATAGGCTTACGGGGACGTAGACATGTATGTTAGGGTTTATGAACCTTAGGTCTAGTTTGAACAACTCTTAAATCCCATAAGATTAAACATGTCTGTGAACAAGTCATTGGGTTGGAGTGTGGCAACGGGCGTACGTATGTCTAGGATTGGATCTAGGAAGAGCTTGGTACTTAAGCGGCCATAGTGGCCCACCTCCTCTTTTCTGGAATCCTACCTGGTGCTTAGTGTGTGTTCACTTTAGCCTCGAGGAGTTGTTAATGGGCCAAAGTTCATAGCTAAAACCCGAAATGGACCAAATACCCTTATATTGCAAAATTCCTAAAATACCCTTATATTTGTAAAATTTACTAAAATACCCCTGGTTTGCAAAATTACCGAAATACCTCTAGTTTACGAAATTACCAAAATACCCTTGATTTGCAAAATTATCGAAATACCCCTGGTTTGCAAAATTACCAAAATACCCCTGGTTTACGAAATTACCAAAATACCCCTGGTTAACGAAATTACCGAAATACCCCTGGTTTACAAAATTACTAAAATACCCTTGATTTGCAAAATTAACCGAAATACCCCTGGTTTACGAAATTACCGAAATACCCCTGGTTTACAAAATTATCGAAATACCCCTGGTTTATGAAATTACTGAAGTACCCTTCATTTGCAAAATTACTGAAATACCCCTTGTTTATGAAATTACCAAAATACCCCTGATTTACGAAATTACTGAAATACCCTTAATTTGTAAAATTACCAAAATACCCTTGGTTTGTAAAATTACAGAAATACCCCTAGTTTACGAAATTACCAAAATACCCTTGATTTGTAAAATTACCAAAATACCCCTGGTTTGCAAAATTACTGAAATACCCCTAGTTTTCGAGATTACCAAAATACCCCTAGTTTACGAAATTACTGAAATACCCTTTATTTGTAAAATTATCGAAATACCCTTGATTTACAAAATTATCGAAATACCCCTGGGTAGTGAAATGACGAAAATACCCCTATGTGACGAATATGAGTTTATGGATGTTACCCGTATGTTTGATGCATTCATATGATATTCTGCTTAGGATGCATATGGGTGGGAATTATGGTACGGAGGAAGATTTGAAGATCGCATGGCCGTATGGTATGGATCCACAGAAGGCTTTAAGCCCAATATATGTGATTAAGCAGCTTTGCTGCAACGTTTAGTAGTACCGCAACTAGGCTACCCTTGGTGTGTAGCGGAGGGGTGGGTCGAGCTAGAACTCCCCACAGGAGTCATAAGTTTGGAAAGGGAAATGGTGTGTGTAGCGGATGGGATTTTTGGGGTGGGCTTTGCATTATTTGTTTATAAATGATACAATATAGTATGATATGAGGTCATTGTGGGCTAAAGCCCAAGACCACCGATTTTGATAGGGCTTAGGCCCAATGTGAATATTTGTAAGTGATTTGATTGCCAAGGGTTGTGCACACTGAGTTTCGAAACTCACACCCCTTTAATCTAATGTTTCAGGTAATCCCGAATAAACGACTCGACGTGGGAGAGGACTCGGAGATGGCCACACTACAAGAGGCTTGAATTTTCATTTATTGGTTTCAAAATACATGTTTTTATTTACTTAATTTTCGGTGGATGTAATAAGGCCTTGTACTCCGTTTTGACTTCAGATTTATTTTGGGTTTTAAGATTAATTATTTATTTTAATTATTAAACCTAAGTAAGCTCTTATGTTTAAACTTGGTTTCCGAATTACTTAAAACAATAAAATGGGTTTTTATCTTTAATTAATAAGACTCAAAGATTTTGGGCTTTTGGGCCTTAAATTTTTAATTAGCAAAACCGTTTTGAATTGTGCCTTTAATGTGACATTCCGGATTCGGGCCTAACTTCTAGGTTGGGTTTGGGGTGTTACAATTTAACTTATTTAATACTTATATTGACTAAATTGACTCATAATTTATACGTTGGCAAAAATTACATTTTTGCCCCTAAACTTTATCATAATTACACTTTTGCCCTTAGGCTTGTAAAATGATTTTCATTCAACTTTCTTATATTCCAGACCTAGTGGAATCATATTCTTAACTGTAGCAACCTTCAATTTTTACTATTTCACTCATGTATGACCATTTTCATAACTTTTACAATTTGGTCCTTATAAGCATTTTTCATGAAAATCACTTAGAAAAAGATGTTTATCCTACATCAAACTTTCATAATCTTCCATAAAACATCAAAATACATGTATGTCATAAATGGGTAAATTTTTGAACATGAACCCTAACTCAAAATATAGCTAGAAATGGCTAAACCAAGCTACGAGGGTTTCAAAAATATGAAGAACATTAAAAACGGGGCTAGGATGCACTTACTATCAAGCTTGGAAGTTGAAGAAACCCTAGCTATGGCTCCTTGCAAATTTCGGCTAAGGTAAGAAGAAGATGGGCATGATTTTTGGCTTATTTTCCCTTTTAATTCTTTAATTAACCAAATGACAAAAATGCCCTTAATGGCACTTTCTTGAGATTTTCCTTCCCATGACCATTTGTGTCCATCATAATACTTAATGGTCTAATTGCTAAATAAGGACTCTAATAATTTTTATGATGCTATTTCATACTTAAATCTTCTAAAATCTCATATTTTCTTATCTTTGCAATTTAGTCCTAATGGACAATTTATTCACTAATTACTAAAATTTCTTCATGAAATTTTCACACAATCATGCAAACATCTCATAAGCCTTATAAAAATCATTAAAACATATATTTCGACTTCGGATCAGTGGTTTCGCACCACTATTCCGACTAGGCCCTAAATCAGGCTATTACATGCGGCTCCCTGATCCAGTTTGGGCTCTAGCAACCCATTTCAGGACCTTCAGCATCACCCGTGTTACAAAATCATTTCAGTCTCAAAGCTTCCACACCATTGGTGATGGAGTTTTTGACATACTCCTCCTCTAAAATTGGGTCCCCGCCCTAAATAGTAGGTGGCTCTACAGGTGCAGCCCTATGAGGCCTACCACTACCACATCTACCTTGAGTGCTCATTTTAATTGCAATAGTTTAAAGTTTTAAGAAATATCTACTGTTTTTAAATAAAACTTCAGGCATTAGCTAAGGCATATCCATAATCTAAAAATATTAGTTCATCCAAAATCTCATAAGTAATAATAACTACAGTAGGACCGGCATTGGAGTCTCTGGCTTAAATTTCTTGCAGGAAAATAATTTTTTCAAAAGAATTTTTTATGGCATGGTTTTTTTCCAAAAATACCTTTTTAATGCATGTATGCAATTTATTCAAATTTCTACGTTCGAGTTTAGAAAAACTTGACTCTTGTACCACCAAATGTAACCTTCCTATCCTGACGTAGACATTAGATCCGAATTTGGGAGATTACATTAGCCACTGAGATGTCCTAGTAGGGTTATTGGATTTTTTTTAAAATAGTTATTTTAAAACATTTATTTCATTAGTATAAAATTTAGTTACAACCATTCTATTATGCCCCTAAGTTTTAATTGTAAATTAGCAGCGAAAAAATGGTATTTACTTCGATATTTAAATTAAAAAATCGGGGTTCATGCATATTAAATAATAATCAATGCATAATATCTTAAGAAATAAAATAAAATGTCATGTTGAAAAAAAAAAACATACCTAAGTCCTAAATCCCTTGCCATAGTTTGAGATAAAATATTACAATCCTTGGAAAACAGAAATAAATCAAAAGATTAAGCCTTAATAAGTTCAAAATAAAATGGATTGTGTGGAGACCCTTCGGATGTTATACTCGTGTCCTAACCTGGTGGGTTATCTGTTAGGATGAAGATTTAAGGGTTGTGAGCTTTGACACTCATTGTGGGTTCATTCACTACAAAATCAATGCAACAATTATTAAGACACATTAATTAACATTACATAAAATAATCATAGATAGCAATTTAGTTCAGAGTATCAATTTTTCAAGAGCAACTATCATTATTATATCATTACTTACAAAAACAATTTTCAGAATAATCAAAGTCTTAGATTTTGCCACAATAATCATTTTCATGCACATATATACATATATACTCATGTATATCTTTCATAACATAATTTTCAAGATTTGTATGCACATTATTTAAATGATTACATACAATTTCGGGTTTAAACAAATTCACCATAATGTGAGTTCCCCAGAACTCCCTTCATCCAACACACCGGGATGTGGATAAACCACTATTGGTTCACATATAATAACTTCCATTTGGCTGTGGACACACAACAAGTCCTCGTGGTTGGAATTCACCTTTGGCTATGGGTTCAAAGCAGAAATCCTACAGATGAAACCAGTTTTTTGGTTGTAGATTTTACAGCATAAACCCACCATTGGAATAAACATTTAGTTGTGGGTACACAACAATTTGGAGATAAGAACTACCGCATGGCTGTGACTTACACCACCATTTTTCTTGTAGATAGACGAATTGAGCTTCCTCCGTATATATGTTGTCCCAACTCATGTAATACATTATAACATATTGAATACAGACAATATATGACAATTTTTAATGTACTAACACATGACAAATTAATAGCAAGTCATGTTTTAATCAGGTATTTGGGTTAACAGTATCATAGAGCACGTCGTACATACATTCACAAGTATAGATTCAATAGCAACATAATTTACTCATGTCTTTATGCAAATATTCATAAATAGAAATAAATACTACAATAAATTAGTCGATTCTTAATTCTAGCATATTTCTTATCATCAATGACCTAATTGCGTAATTTAATTCACTAAAAATAGTTTGGAACCTATTCAAGGACTAATATGATTAAAAAATAAAGTTTTCGGTCAAAACTGTAAATTCTGAGTTACAGGGGACACACGGTTGTGTGAACGAGCCGTGTGGGAAGCCTTAGGCCGTGTGGAGAGGATACACGACTATAATAGCCCGATTTAAGGGCTAGTCAGAATAATGATCTCGGGATCACTAATTCGAGGTTAGAGAAAATTTATTTTAATGTTATTTTATGTGTTAGAGCATGATTATAAAAGTTCATGAAAATTTTGGTGCTTTAAGTTTAGCGATTTCAAGCTTAATCGTGAAAAAAGACTAAATCGCATAAAGTGCGAAAGTTCTATTTTATAAGCTATAGCCATAGAATATTAATTTGGGGTCTTTAAAGTGCAATTAGACCCCTACGAATAGAGTGGTCGGCCATAGGAGACAAAAATTGACAAATTGGTCAAAGTTGGTAAAAGTTGGTAACTAAATTGACTTGTATTAATAAAACAAAGAAAGAAAAGATATCATCTTTTCTCTCCATCTTCCTCCACCGAAAATAGCAAGAAAAATAGGGGTTTTGAAAGCTCAACATTTTAGCAAACTCATCTCCATCCAAGTAAGTGATTTTAATGGATTTTCTTGAAGATAGTTGTACTTTTGGGGCCCTTAAAGCTTAAGCTTTCTAAAGAGGGGACTATCTTGCAAAATAGTGAAAAGTTTAGGAATTTTCCATGTGAGCTTTTAAGTTGTTTGCTGCATTTTTATGGAAGAAAATGAGTCTTAGTTGTTAGATAAACAACTTTTGTGAAAGGTGTTACTACGAAAACAGCTAAATGGACCTTATTGTAAAGGTTATAAAGTTTGTAGTAAATGTGTGAAATGTTGGGTTTTGATGATAGCCATAAGAGAAATAAATGTTCACCTAGGCTTGTTGAAGGTAGAAATTTGATTAGAATTGATTTTCGAGCCTAGGGGTAAAATGGTCATTTTGCTAAAATCTAAGGGTAAAATAGTAATTTTACCAAAGCATGATTATTGAAATGCTTTTATTAATATGATGGTTAAAATGAGCTAATTTTCTATTATAAAGCAAGAAGACCCAAGAATCAACCTCGAACGGGGAAAGAACAAAATATTAGACTAGACCGACAATCTAGCCTATTTTGAAACGAGGTAAGTTTCTATGTGATAAATTCAACGTTTATGCTAGCATGTTGAGAATGGTTGATATTATAATGATAAATGATATTCTATGAAATTTGAATATTGGTGTTGAATGAGAAAGGTGATAAAAGTTGAGATGTTGAAGTCCCGATTGGACTATAATAAATGTGAGAATATTATCATCAAGACATGAGATGGATAAGGTCTCGTGTTAGACCATGCCCGGGACATGGCCTCGACACTGAATTGAGATCCCGTATAAGACCATATCTGGGATATGGCTTCGGTATTGAGTATGAGAATCGTATAATACCATATTCGCGATATGGCATCGATAATTGATGTGAGATTCTGTATAAGACCATATCCGGGATATGGCATCGGCACTCAGAGGTGACCTCATGTAAGACCACATCCGGGATGTGGCATTGGTTTCGTATTTCTGCTAATGATTATGAATATGCATTCTTGAGCATCCCTAGCGATTTATCGGGATGAATCGATCAGCTTAGAAATAGAAATGAAAATTTTATTAAAGTTGTGTGATTAAGTTAACACAGGTACCCGTGAGTAATTCACGAAGAAACGTTTACAATATGTGGCATGGTATATGCTAAATAAGGGCAAGTATGAGTAAGTATGGCAAGAATTCTATAATTTTGTGAATGGTTAATTAATGCCATGGATGGATTTTATCATAAGCTTATTGTTGCTATTTATTCCCATGAAAACTTACTAAGCTTTATGCTTACCCCTTTCACTGCCATTTTTCTTATAGTATTGCCAAGTTAGCTCGAGAATTTGCGGACGTCAGAGTTGGAGATCACACTATCGACCACTTTTTGGTATAGCCAAATTAGACTTATTTTGAGTATGGCATGTATGTGACTTGAATGTTTTGGTTATGTCATAATTGCAAGCCAAATGTGTTGGCTACTAAGGTTGTTCCAATCCATTTTGTAAATGGTCATTAAAGTTGGGCCAATACTTGACTAGTTTTTATATATAAATATTCATTGATGATGAATCATGAAGTGTATGCTCGTGTGGATGTTTGATTTGAGTTGGTATAAGTATGGTTGCTATGTATGGTGGCATTTGGCTTGGAATAAAGCCTTTTTAATGCCCACACTGGTAGACACACGGGCGTGTGTCTAGGCTGTTTGAGACACGCGGTCAGCCCCATGGGCATATTGATCGGCCGTGTGTTCCCTTGTGAGCTAGGTTTACAAGTCAGTATGCTCAATAGTAAACACACTGGCAGAGACACGGCCGTGTGTCTCAGCCTTGTGGGAGGCACGACCTTGGACATGGGCGTGTGCCCAGGTCGTGTGAAGTCTGCACTTAAATTGTGGAGTTTAATTTGACACACAGTCTAAGGACACGGGCGTGTGCCTTGGTCGTGTGACCTTAGTGAGGTGATGACGTCATAAACAGAATGCCAAGGTTTTTGGCCACGGGCTAAGACACAGGCTTGTCGAGGCCGTGTGAGGGACATGGGCGTGTGTCCGGCCGTGTGGAATAAGTCAGTGTCGACCACGGGTGAAGAACACGGGCATGTTTTAGGGGCACACGAGCATGTCCATAGAACAACACGGGCGTGTGGCCCCTGTTTTGATGAAAAAATTTCTAAGTTTTCTTGAAGTCTCCTAAGTTATCGGATTAGTCCCGAACATTCCCCCATGTATGTTTCGGGCCTCGTGGGCCCATATAAGGGGCAAATTTGAATGTGAATGAGAAATTCTAGATTGAATAAAATTTTATAGCCCGATGTGTTATGTTTAAGCAAGTTAAGTTAGGTAATGCCTCATATCCGGTCCCGGCTTCGAACACGGGTAAGGGGTGTTACAATGACCATGTGTCTAAGTCGTGTGAGAGGTTGTGACATCATGGCATTTGAAACGACAACCTACATGGAAGACACGACCGTTTGGCAAGCTATGTAGAATGTCCTAGGCCATGTAAGAAACGAAAATTTGAGGTTTTAGAGGGGACATGGCCATGTATGGTGGCCGTGCGGTCCACACGAGCGGCCCACGCGCCTGTATGGTTGGCTATATGGTCTAACCTAGGTTTGATTTTGCCTCGATTTTCTCGTAAAAGAATACACACTGACTTCTGGGGTCTCGAACGGTGATTATCACGTCCAAGTCTATTTTGAGATACATACAACAAGTCTTTCAACTGAAAAATATGCGAGAATTAATATCGATTTTCAAGATTTACAAAAAGTATTAATATTTTCATAAAAACTTGTAAAAGATTCATAACCGATTTGAAAGATTGACAAGAACGATGTTAGTCCAAAATTTTTAGGTTTTACCGAATTGTAAACAAGAGTACTTAACAATATTTGATGGGATTTCGATTGTTATTGATGATAATATTCAATGCTCGAAGGAAGAACGAGCTAAATCATGAATTGATTTTGATTTGGGTTTTTAAATGATTGTTTTCCACCATAGAATGTAATTTTTTTATGAAAAGAAGAACAAATAATAAAATAAAAATATGTATTTAAAGAGAAGAGAGAAGAAATTCTAACTAGGGTTGAAAAAAAAGTAGAAATCCTCATGTATTTAGGAAATGAGATTAAATAGTTAGGGTTTCAAAAATTTAAGGGGCTGAGTGATAAAATACCCCTTTTTGATGAAAAAGAAGAAATGGAAGAATGAGTTTTTGCATGATTCAAACCTAGGTGCAAAGAGAGAAATGGATGCTTAATCAATTAGACTGTTGCCCATTCTTGGTATATTTTTACCATATTTAATATATATACAAGCTTGAGTTTATTCCTTAGTTGCTAAAAAAAATAGAAAAAAAATGAGAAAATTAGATTTGAACCTTAGTTCTCTAAGCAATATACTAAACTCTTAACCATCAAGACTATAACTCATTTCTTAGAGACTTAATAAATTTCTAAGCTTATAATTTTGGGGTATTACAAACCACTTCCATCACTAATTTTTAACAAATAAAAGGAAAAAATTTCGCTTATTTTGAAAAAGTTTTATGTTTTTTTTTTTTTTTTTTTTGCAAGAGTTGTTATTGGTCTTTCTAATTTTAAGTTTAAGTTTGTACTAATTAAATTTTATTTTATATCTAACTATTATAATACATATGTAATAAATAAACTTTTTTCTTATTTTACAAAACAAAATAACCAAACGTCACATTAAAATATTTAATAATAGTTGTATACTATAAAGATGATTATGTTTATAAAAAAATTATATTCTTAAAAGTGTACAATTTTACAAACTTTCTTGTAACAAATTTTATTAAAAAAATCAAATCTAAAAATTTGCAATTTAATTACTTAATTGTAAGCTAACATACTATATTTTAATTAAAATGGTATGTTTTCATATATTTAATTCATTTAAATTAAATAGAATTAAAAAATTAAAAAGATTTAATGTAGATTAAGATCATATAAACCATAATTTTAAACATTTATTAGTTTAACTTTAAATAAACTAATAATATTAAATATTTTTGTATAAATATTATTATATATTTAAATTGGATAACTTCATTAATTTTAAAATTTTAAAGGGTTTACTAAAAAGTTTTGAATAAATCATTAAAATTTCAAAACTATTATGAATATCTTATTAAGTGGATGTTCATCATGATTAAGATAAAGTTTTAATGTACTTTAAATTTTAATAGTTGTTAGAATTAGATCTCTACTTCTTTTATACTTCCTATGCCTATAAATAGAGATTCTAATAAAGCATTGTAATCATCCCATTTGATCAATAAAGTACATCCTCTATTGCTTTCATATTTTCTTTGTTCTTTATTCTCTCCATCTCTCTTTATTTTCTAACATGTTATCAGGACGATCTTACACAAAGTGATAGTTCCTTTTATCGACGATCAAATCTATCCTTCATGATTTTCAATATTTTTTATGGCAAGATGATGGTGAAAGATTTGATACCGTTATCTAAATGAAATCGAGAAGTAAGATTCACTCTCAAAGTTTGATTTTTGATATTTGCATGGGGATGATCTCTTTTTCTGCATTACAAAGGATGTTTATGATCATTACTTCTCATCCATGGTAACGTAAGTTAATCTAATCAACTTCTTTTGAAATTTGATTTGATTTCTATTAAAAAGTTTTATTTATAAAATTCACTATCCGTATCTGTATGAATTTATAACCCTTCACGCATTTAGTTATTGGGATTTTTATGTGGAGATAAGTTTTCTTTTTTCATTTTTAATAGAATTGATTGGTTTAATTTTGATTTTGATTAAGATATATGATTATTGCAGAATGTGAGTAAAAATACTTACTTGTCAAGAACTTTGGGATATTCACTCTATCTGTAATAATTTCATATCATTGTAAGATTTGAGATGAAATTATGTCATAAGAGGTGGATGTTAGAAAATGTTTATGTTTAAACTTTTATAGCTGTAAAGTTATTTTAATTTGACATTATAATATTTTGTATTTTGTTGTGGTATGATATATAAAATATATATAATCTA
This sequence comes from Gossypium australe, assembly GCA_005393395.2. NCBI lineage: Eukaryota > Viridiplantae > Streptophyta > Magnoliopsida > Malvales > Malvaceae > Gossypium > Gossypium australe. The sequence goes on from CM016616.1 coordinate 118,737,760, forward strand.
ACCATAATGATTTATTAGTGACATGAATTTCTTATTTGTTACGTTTAATATATGTTTTATTTAAATTTTATTTTTATATGAATAAATAAGATTTTATTTAAAATAAATTAAGCATTCATTAAGATTATATAATAAAATGATTATATGCTCTTGAAGAGCTAATATTGCATCAAACTGTAAAAAGCTCTTTTGGAGCTTATATTTTAGCTCCTTGTGATGCAAAATTTTGTAAAATATAATATTATTTTTTAGATCAAGAAGATATATGTTAAATAAAACCTTCATACGTTTTACATTAAAACTATATATATAAATAACATGAGATATGTAACAGCCCGGCTTAGACCCTGGATGGAATAGTGGTTTCGGGACCACAAATCCGAGGTCGTAAAAATATTTTAATGATATTTTATGTGTGAATGATATGTGACATAGTCTGTCTGATAATTTGATCGTTTTTGTGCCGAATTAAGAGAAAGGACTTAATCGCGTATACAGTAAAAGCTATGTGCTGAATTATAAGTACCTAAGTGTTGATGTCTTTATATTGTGGAGGCCTTATGAGGCAAATATGCCAATATGTAGATAGTGGATGAATATGGTCAAGAATGACCTTGTCTGATATACTTTATGTATTTTTTTTGTTTAAGGTTAATTTTGAACTTTAATAATTATGTTTAATATGTTATAATAAAACATGGAAAGTGGTCATTGTTATCATCTTTGCTCCACCAAAAATTGAGAGTGAAAGAAGGGTTTTAAGCTTTGAAAATTTCAGCTATTGTTCATCTTGATTTAAGGTATGTTTGAGCTCGGTTTTTGTTAATTTCTACGTTTTCGTAATCATTGCTTCATGCTCTAGCTAACCCATGTTGAAATTTTGTGAATTGATGATGTTTTTGTGATGAGCCATTGATGAATGCTTGAGCTATGTGCTAGTTGATAGTAAAATATGAAAATTTGGTGTTGGATTAACATAGTTTGTATTGAGATTTTTGGTGAATTTGTGTATTTTGGGCTTAATTGAGAAAATGAGAAATTGAAGGGTTAAATTGTGAAATAAATGAAATGTGTGGTCTTGTTTAAGCATGGTGCGAATTCGGCTAGGTTTGAATCAAGTGAAATTATTTGAATTTGATGATTTTGTGAAATAAGGACTAAAGTGTCGAAATGTGAAAATGTGAGGGCTATTTGGTAAAATACCCTAAATATGTGTGTTTGGACTAAAATGAATGATTTGATGATTGAATGGATCAAATTTGACTGTATATAGACCAAGAGAGGAGAAGTTTGAATCGAGATCGAGGTAAAGATAAAGTGCTCGATTAGTCGACCGTATCGATAGTTCGACATCCAAGGTAAGTTCGGATATAATACATGTTATTAAGATATGTTTTAGTATTATGAAATAAATATATTTATGTGTATGAAACTGAGATGCTATGTGCAAGATTTAGTTGATGGCACTAAGTGTGCGAAAATGTAAATCGAAACAAAAATGAATGGCACTGGGTGTGGGATGATATGAAAGCTATGGCTTATTGCCTTGGCACTGTGTGTGCGACGCCGAGTTAAGTCAGTTAAAAGAATAGGCACTAAGTGTTCGATGGCAAATATGCTACGATTATATATAGCACCGAGTGTGCGATCAAATTGAATGAAAATTTAAGGATGATCGGCAAGTAATATCAAACATTTAATAGCTTGGAGGTTTAATAACTATGTGTGGGTAAGGTACGTGTTAAACCTTTGTGGTTGATAAGTATAAACAAGCTATGATTGAATAAATGAGTATTTTAGCTATGGATGAGAGGGCATGAGTATGAGATAATAGATCTATGTGATTGTTTATTATATACATTGGTTTGATTTGACAAGATAATTGTATTGTATGTCGAACTTACTAAGCTTTGGAAACTTACTGTGTGATTTCTTTCTCTGCTTTGCAGTGTCAGTAAAGCTAGCTCAGATCAGGGGATCGTCAGCATCTCGGTCACACTATCGACAATCTCTTTTGGGGTATTTTGGAAAGATGTATATAGTTAGAATATGACATGTATAGGCTAGTTATTTAAATCATGTTTGGGATTTGTAAGTAGCCTTGAGATGTGGCTAGATATGTGCTAGTTCTAGAATGAATGACTTAGATATATATTTGATGCATCTTTTGATATGGATTGTGAGTTATGAATGTAAATCTTTGTGATGTTAAAATGCTTATATGATTTAGTGAAATTGGGAAAGAATGATGTTTAGTATTAAATGTGTTTAAGTTGTATATGCCAGCTTATAAGTTGATAGGTTTAAAGATGAGATTGTATGAATTGATAGATAAATCATATGTTAGAAAATGGTTGCCAAAGTGTGTGTATAATGATGATCATATATGCTTGTAGAATTGACCCTAAGTGGGTGCCATTTTGGCCTTGCAAATGGCCTATTTATGTCTCACGGCCATGGCACACGGGCGTGATTAGTGATCGTGTGTGCAAGTCAGTATACGGCCTTATAGTACACGGCCTTGGCACGGGGGTGTTGGATAACTGTGTTGGTTTTGGCAGGTTCGACCACGGTCAGGGCACACCGGCGTGTTGTGACCGTGGGGCCAAGTCAGGATAGTCCACGGCCAAGGCACAGGGGCGTGCTTGGTGGCCGTGGGAGTATAGTCAGGATCGACCACGGGAGGACACACGGGTGTGTCTAGCAGCCGTGGGTGAAATACAGGTCTACCCTCACGGGCGTGTAAGCCCTGTAACTTAGAAAAGTTTTAATTTTTCATGACATTTTGTATGTGTTTCGTTGTAGTCCCGACTTGGGTTATAAGCATGTTTAAGGTCTCATAGGCCTTGATAAGAGACATCGTGTTTGTAAATGAATGTGATTGAAGATGATTTACTTTGTGTCGTAATTGAGCTGTAAATAATCCCTTTGTCCAGTAATGCCTCTTAACCCTATTCCGGTGACAGTTTTGGGTTAGGGGTGTTACATTTTATTGGTATTAGAGCCACGATTTAGTCAACTCTCGGACTAGCGTAGCGCGTGTGAGTCTAGCTATACATGCCATATTTGAAATTGCGATAGTGTGATGAATTCTGACAGTTGAAAATGTGTTTTTGTATAGTAATGGATCCCGATCGAGCAATTGCTGACGATGTAGAAAGTAATGCGTTTGCTCCTGCTCAAGGGACAGTGCCGGCCACATCTAGGCCGAATGACAGTGGTGAGGGAGTAGAGGCTAAGCAGGCCTTCTTCCGGATGACGAGCGAGTGGTTTACAGAGTTCATTCGAAAAAATCCGGCTACTCCACAACCTCCACCCCCACAAGTACCTGTTGTGCCTCAAGTTGTATGTAATATCCTGAATTAGGGGTTATTTGTGATTGTATTGTTTTGCATGAGTTCGGATTGTCGTGTTGTTAAGTGAGATGTTCTAGGGCTTAGGAATAAGCCAAGGGTAGGCTCGAGCTGTAGGAAAATTTTTATTTTTAAGCTTTAGTTAAAGGGAGTTGAAGGAGCTAGGGGTTAAGAGTAATTCGTGGGGAATTTTAGCACAAGAATTGGCTTGGTAAAGTGGCAAGGAGGCACCACTTAGGGCCTTAAGAGGTTACGCCACAAGTAGTGTGAGGGGGCTTAGGTTCGAGTCCCATGGATGGCAATAAGGTGACTTTTATTTTTGCTTTTGTATGGCATGTGTTGGTCAAATTTTATTTATGGTAAGGATGGACTTTTTCACTTATGGATAGTAGACTAAGGAAAAAGGCAAGTGTTTATTTAAGTAATGAAATCCTAAGCTTTTGGTATGATAAGGGGACATAAGGCATGGATTAAGGGATGAGGTTTGGAAACTTTTTAATGGCATTTCGTCCATGAACATGGACGGTTTTGTGGACTAAGGAAGGAGCCGATTTTGTGGTAGGTTTTGGGAAAAGTTGGTAGCTTGGGAGAAATTTCATTTTTTGGTCTTTTTGCTCACCCAAAAGCAATAGTGTTTCTCTCATCTTTTCCTCTTGGCCGAATATGCATAGTGAGGTTTGGGCATGCTTTTTGTGCTATTTTGTTGTCTAGAAAGCTTGTGTGTTTTTCTTTTGGAAACCGAAATAGGAGATCACTTGTGCACTATTTTCTTTCTTGACCTTAAGCCGAAACCATTTGTGCATCTTCTTCTCTTTTACCTTGCTAAGGCCGAACCTACTACACTCCTACCTCTCTCCTTGTCTTTTCCATTTTCTTTTGCTCAAAGCCGAAAGTACCATCTCTTCCCTTTCATCTTTTTCTTTCTTCTCTCAAACTCATGTGCCGAAATCCTCTCCACCTTCCTTTGCCGAATTCCCTCTCTTCCATTTTACTTTCTTTTTCTTCCTCTTTTCCATTCTAGCCGAATTTTATTTGTTGTCTTTAATCAACCATAGCTGAAACTCCCTTCATCACTCAACCATTTTGCCAAAATTTCCCATTCCCTTTTTGATTTGTCTTGGCCGAATATCAACCAAGAGTGGATCTTCTTTGGGTTCTCCTCTATTCGGTTTTGGAGAAGGGTAAGTGTTCTTGGCCGAAACTTCATTCTTACTCTCTCTCTCTTTTTCTTTGTCGGCATGTTTAAACAAAAGCCTAAATTCGGCATTTGTTGATGCGTGGCTAATCATCTTTAGGAACCGATTTCTCCTAGGTTCTTCGGGTTTTGGAAGCAGTCGATTTAAACCTCTATTCTCTAGCAATCAAAGTTGGTAAGTCAAGTGGTAAGGATATCTATGTTGGTTCATCATTCTTTAAGTGGTTGAAAAGCCGAAGGCTTATGAGACTAAGGTTTGTTGTTGGCTGAATGGCCTTGTTAATGGTTTTGTGGTTTGACCGAATGTAGGACAGGGAGATCTAGTGCGGTAGATCGGGTCTTCGGGATTTAGTGATTTCGCTAGTAACAGGTGTGTAACTTACACACTTTACAACTAAGTAATTATGTTAATAATCTGAATGTGTTAAAAGCCGAAAACTGTGTAGATCTTGATATGTTACCTATTGGGTATGAGCAAGGATTCGGGTAAGTCCGTTTCGATATGATTTTGATATATGTTGTTTAATACCATGATCTATGATATACTTACTGTATGTTCATATTTGAGCATGATGGCATGATTTGCATAATATTTGCACGGTTATGGGTGATATGAGAGGAGGGGGAAGATTTGATATCCGTGTCTTTGGGACACCAGAGGTTTGGCACCTCCAGTGGTTTGGTACCACAGATTATTTCGTGTCTTTGGGACACCAGAGGTTTGGCACCTCATAGCGACTCGTCCCAGTGGCTTAGTACCATAGTCGGTTGGCCCCACATTTGTTATGACGGGATTGTCGCCAGTGATTTGGTATCACAACGTTGGTTGGCCCCACAGATGGATTATTCGTGACTTTGGGTCACCAGTGGTTTGGCACCACACTATTATTGGATATCGTGACTTTGGGTCACCAGTGGTTTGGCACCACCAGTGGTTTGGTACCACACGGGGTAGAAACGGAGTTACGGATGGCTAGGTTTGGGTGCATTACATATATTGCTTGGTTATAATTTGTATAAGTATGTGGCATTAACCGGGAGGGGGATTATGCACTGAGTCTTGGTGACTCACCTTCTCCCTTATCTTTTCAGGTGATTCGTAGATCACGGATGAGGAGCCGGATGGACTCGAGGTGGCCATGCAATAGAAATTCGATTTTACACGGACTTTGGTTTGGGTACTTTATTTTATTTAAATTCAGTTTTTTTTTGTAATAAGGCCTTTTAAATTATGTTTTGAATTATTCATATGCTTTGGATTAGACTTCGAACATGGTTAAGTAAATTACTTGATTAATTTTATAATATGTACGTAACGTTTTCTAAACTACAAAACGCAAAGGTTTTCAAAACTTTACCATCGGGTAATACAAATCACTTGATAATAAATGACAACTCAAATGTTTTCGACAACTTAAATGGTTTCCAAATTTAAACTTTCCACACTTAAATAGAAATGGTTTTCAAATTAATCATTTGGGTTTCTTTTAAAATTACATAAAGGTTTTCTAACCTATGGATCGACAACTAAGTTTTAAAGTTTTATTTCCGGGATTTCAAAGTAAACTATCAGTTTTTAACTAAACATGCACCTGTTTTCTTTAGGCATAAAACAACAATGAGTTTTCCACAAAATTTAATCGGTAACTCGATTTTCTTCAAAACGTTTTCCTCTATGACATGCCAAATTCGGTCGTGGTGTGTTGACCGGGTTTGGGGTGTTACATTGTAGATCCGAGTAGATTGAATAAACTACCTGTAGATAAGATTAGAAAATACGGGGCCGAGGAGTTTAGGCCACATCTGATGACGATGCTAAGCGAGCCGAGTTTTGGCTTGAGAATACAATCAGAGTATTCGATGAGATGTCGTTGAATCCTGATGAGTGCATTAAGTGTGCAGTATCCTTGTTGAGAGACACGGCCTATAGCTGGTGGAAAACATTGATATCTGTGGTTCCGAGAGAGAGAATCACCTGGGACTTCTTTCAAGTTGAGTTCAGAAAGAAGTACAACAGTCAGCGCTTTATTGATCAGAAACGTAAAGAGTTTCTAGAGTTGAAACAGAGTCATTTGTCTGTTACTGAGTACAAGCGGAAATTTATAAGTTTGAGCCAATACGCGAGGGAATGTGTTTCAACGAAGCTACTATGTGCAAACGTTTCATAGAAGGATTGAATGAAGACATTAAATTGTTGGTTGGGATACTTGATATAAATGAATTTGTTGTATTAGTCGAAAGAGCATGCAACTCTGAGGAACTCAGTAAAGAAAAGAAGAAAGTCGATTTTGAGGCTCGTGATGAAAGAAAGAGATCGATGAATAAGTTCTCTCAACCTTCAGCAAAGAGATATAGAGATGTAAACAATTGTCAAAATGTTTCGTTTGGACATCCAAGTAGAGATCGTTCGAGACAAAGTACTGGTTTACGAATTCAAGCTCCAAATGAATCAAGTGTTGGCAGTGTTAAGAGTAAAAAACCTGAGTGTAGACAGTGTGGAAGACGACATGTAACAGAGTGCTGGGGCAAGTACAATAATAGAGATTGTTACAAATGTGGACCCCGAGATCATTTTATTCGAGATTGCCCCAAAATGATCGAAGAGGAAAATGTTCAGAATGAAAGACCGAGTAATGTGACAGCTAGAGGTAGACCACCCAAAAACATCAGAAATGTGAACGAAAATCAGTGAGGGACAACTGCTACAGCTGTGAGGTCAGAAGCGAGAGCACCTGCCCGAGCCTATGCTATACGTGCACGAGAGGAAGCATCATCTCCAGACGTCATCACCAGTACTTTCACTTTATTTGACACTGATGTCATTGCATTGATAGATGCAGGATCAACTCATTCCTATGTGTGTATGAATTTAGTATTGAATAAGACTCTACCTGTTGAGTCTACTGAATTTGTGATTAGAGTATCGAACCCCTTAGGCAAGTGTGTTTTGGTGGATAAGGTGTGCAAGAATTGCCTATTGATGTTTCGTGGTATATGTTTTTCGGTCAACTTGATGTTGCTTCCTTTTGATGAATTTGACATAATTCTAGGTATGGATTGGCTTACTTTGCATAATGCCATCGTGAATTGTAAGAAAAAGAGTATTGAGTTGAAGAGTCAGAATGGTGAATTAGTTCGAATTGAGTCCAGTGATATGAAAGGACTACCAGATGTTGTATCTGCGATGAAAGCTATGAATTATGTAAGAAAAGGGTGCGAAGCTTATTTGGCATACGTGATAGATACAAAAGTGTCAGAAAAGAAAGTTGAATCAGTGCCTGTGGTATGTGAGTTTCCAGATGTGTAACATCTTGATCTAGGGGGGGTGGTTCACAAATAAATAATTTTGGTGCGAATCGTGTCATAGAAAATAAATTGGTAGAGTGGTTGAGGCGCTAGGGTGTTTAATTGATGCAGCAAGTCAGGGGTTCGAGTCATGGTGGCTGCATGTGGTATTTTTATTCTATTTTGGGCTTTGGTGATATGAAGGGCCTAGCCAAGAAGACTTTAAAAAGAAAGTCTCGTCGAGACATGGCATGAAATTCCCAATAGCAGAAGCGGCAGGGCGTTTGGGCATGCTCCTTCAGGTCCCGTGTTCGAGCCTTAGGAGCAGCACATAAGGCGTTTAAACTTTTGCTCTTAGCGCTTTAACTAGAGAAGCCATTGGGAAAAGATTAAAAGGATTGTGCGACGCAATCTTGACATGAAAGTCAAGCCAGCCGAGTGGCTGAGGCTTGGAGAGAAGTGTCTCGGGTCCGGGGTTCGAAGCCCCTGGGTAGCAGTTGTCTATTTTGTTTTGGCCTCTGGTATTAAATGCAAGTGGAAACTTAGGAAGGAAGGCTTAAAAGATTCGTGACGCAGTATTGGACATGAAAGTCCAGGTGGGAGAGGTGGCTAGGGTGCTAAGGGAGCTCTGGGGGTCGGACGTTCGAATCCTGTTCGGCGCGCAGGTGTTCCATCTCTCCTTTTGTTTTAATGTTGAAACAAAAGGGGCCAATGAAGCATAGGTTTAAAAGAAAGTTTTGCCAGACCATGTCATGAAAGTCGCAAGGAGCAAACTGGCAGAAGGCCTGGGAAGCCTTCCCCAGGTCTCGGGTTCGAGACCCAGCAGCGCATGGGAGTGATCCTTTTTCTTTTTTTTTGCTAGGGCCGGCATGCTTTGGTAATTGCATGCACATGCACGCGTGGGAACAAGGCTGTTGGCTGCATGTTCCTTTATTCTTTTAGTGTTGTTATTTATTTTATTTTGAAGCATGAGTTAAAACTCTTTTATTTTATTTAGAGCATGGGAGAAATTTGTTAGTTCCTATGTTGATGGGCATGATTATTAAACCCTTTTATTATTTCTATGGTAATGGGAGAGATTAAACAATGTTTGAGTAAAAGATGATGGAAGTTGTCTTGATGGAGCATTAATGGCCGGCCAAGGTCTTTTGGAGGGGTAAATTTCGGTCAACTAGGGGACTAAAGGCTAACATTCTATTTGGGTCTTGAATAGGCAAAGTAGAAAAAAATATATATATATAGAAGAGTTAATGAGGTGTTGCTAAGTAGGAAATGGTGGCTGATTGTGAGACTCTTGTCTATGTGCATGTTCGGCTTTAAGGCTTCTAGGAGGGAAGGGTGCCGAAACTTGGTGTGTATTAAGGTGAAGCAATCGGCAAGGGATTTCAACAACCCCTATTCAAAGGGTGGTAAGTGTACTTCTTTATCATGAGATTTCTTCTCTTTCTATTTGGGTGCCGAAAGCTTAAGTTAAAGCGTTGGTAATGATTGACCGATTACCTGTGAGTATCATGATAGGTAACCTTTGAGTTTAGTCGACACCAAGAAGCTAGGGGGAGAGAGAGAGCTTCTCAGAAAGCTACTCTTCGAGTCAGGTGCGTAACCGAAAGGCCTAGCCGAACCTATTGGTAAATGAGCTTTCCCTCAACTTCGGTTTTGTTTCATCTTCCCTAGTGCATGTCGAAAATATGAGTTGAGGTCCTTGATAGAATCGGCCGAAGAAGTATAGGCCGTATTAATTGTAAATGTTTGCATGTGCAGCCAACACCAAGAAGTACATTGGATTTTGTTCTCCTGAGGGCCTCAACGAGTCAAACAAAAACTCGGGATTTCGGTAAGCTTAGAAATAATTAAGAATTTCGGCCAAAGGCCATTCTTGGTATTCTTGAGTGATAACCAAATTTTGTACTATAAATTTAGGAAGCAAATCGGCCAAGAAACCAGAAGTTCGAGTTTTTGACCACTTTGCGTTGTGTTGATAAAGGTTCGGCCTAGAGCCCCATTTTGATTATGTTATGACCAATGACTTTGGACTTATCAGTTATTAATTAGACCCCTAGATACTAACCCGTGATGGCCGAATAATAGGAGCTATACGAGGACAAGTTCGGGACTTTTTAAATATCACGTAGATCCGGGATTTCTTGTAGACCTTCGATTAATTAGGTGTGTAAGCTCTTACACACTTTATTAGTAATAATTGTTATTATGATAATATTAATAACCTCTCATGTGGAATTTTGCCTAGTAGACATAAGCTTGGTTTCGGGTAAGTCCCCTATTACTCGATTTACGATGTATGTGGTATATGCCATCATATGCTGAAAAATGCTATGCTATATACGATTGCATGATATATGGAATCATGATACTTGTGATATGACCATGATGATGGTGGGATTGATGAGAGGGAGCAATATTCGTGTCGACGGACACCAGTGTTTTGGTAACACATTGTGACTACGGTCACCAGAGGTTTGGTACCTCCAGAGGTTTGGCACCTCATAGCGTCTCGTCCCTGTGGCTTAGTACCACCGTGGGTTGGCCCCACATTTGAGATACGGGATCGACGCCAGTGATTTGGTATCACACGATGGGTTGGCCCCATCATTTGATTGTGACTTCGGGTCACCAGTGGTTTGGCACCACCAGTGGTTTGGCACCACACGTATTGACGGATATTGTGACTTCGGGTCACCAGTGGTTTGGCACCACCAGTGGTTTGGTACCACACGGGGTAGAAAAGGAGCATGGATGGCTAGGTTGGGTTGCATGATTGCATGTCATACTAATATCTTGTGTATGAGTGTTATTTTCGGGTCGGGGATTTATACACTGAGTCTTGGTGACTCACCCCTTCCCATATCATCTTGCAGGTGAGTAGAGCACGGATGCGGAGCTGAGGAGAGCTCGAGGCGGCCATGTTGGTTTTGTGGACTTGAAATTTTATTTTGCCCCGTTTTAAGTTTAATTATTCACTACAATTCGATTGGGTTGTAATATGGCCGCTTATTATTTTGGATGGTTAGGTAGTTGTTTTTACCTTACTTTATAACTGATGAACTTACGAACGGTTATGCAAATTGGTTAAAAGTAACGTTTTCAAAAATAAGTACTCGTACGCGTTTTCAAGGAAAATGTTACCATCGGGTAACGAGATTTTTTTTGAGCTATTGATCACGCTAATGTTCTAACATTTAAATGGTCAAATGGTTTAAAGGAAGAAAGGATTTTCAACTCAATCGAATCAACCCACTTGAGTTTTAACAAATACCGTTTTATACCCTTAACACAAATTTTCTTAAATTTCTACTACTGATCCAAACCTTCCAAACTTCTCTTATTCTGTGACATACCAGATCCGGTCATGACTCGTGGGCCGGGTTTGGGGTGTTACAAGATGTATTTTCTGAAGAGTTGTCGGGATTACCTCCAATTCAAGAAGTGGAATTTGGTATTGAATTAGGGCCGGGGACCACTCCCATTTCTATAGCTCTGTATAGAATGGCACCAATGGAATTGAAAGAGCTAAAGTCGCAGTTGCAAGAGTTGACTAACAGAGGATTTGCACGACCGAGTTACTCACCCTAGGGAGCTCTTGTGTTATTTGTGAAAAAGAAAGACGAAACTATGAGAATGTGTATTGATTATCGATAGCTGAACAAAGTGACAATAAAGAACAAATATCCGTTGCCTCGTATCAATGATTTGTTTGATCAGTTGAAGGGAGCTACAGTGTTTTCTAAGATAGATTTGAGATCAGGCTACTATCAGTTAAGAGTTAAAGAATCTGATGTACCGAAAACTGCTTTCAGAATGAGGTACAGACATTACGAATTCTTAGTGATGCCTTTCGGACAAACAAATGCTCCTGCAGTGTTTATAGATTTGATGAATCAGATTTTCAGACTGTATTTGGGTCGCTTTGTAGTAGTGTTTATTGATGATATTTTGATTTATTCGTGTGATGAGAAGCAGCATGTTGAGCATTTGAGAAGCATGATACAAACTCTGCGTGAGAAACAGTTATATGCAAAATTTAGCAAATGTGAATTTTGGTTACGTGAGGTTGGTTTTCTGGGACATATCGTATCAGCTGCTGGAATACCAGTTGATCTGAGTAAAATCTCTGCTATTTTGGAATGGAAGCCTTCGAGAAATGTGTCTGAAGTCTGTAGTTTTCTAGAACTAGTGGGATATTATAGGCGGTTTGTGAAAGGTTTCTCTATGATTGTGATTCTGTTGACGAAGTTGTTACAGAAAGATGTTAGATTTGAGTGGTCAGAAATATGTCAATAGAGTTTTGAGCAGTTGAAAGTGTTGTTAACGGAAGCACCAGTTTTGATTCAACCCAAATTAGGCAAAGAGTTCATAATTTACAGTGATGCATCATTGAATGGTTTGGATTGTGTGCTGATGCAATAAGGGAAAGTCATTGCTTACGCTTCGAGACAGTTAAAACCGCATGAAAAGAATTACCCAACACATGATCTTGAATTGGTTGCAATTGTGTTTGTATTGAAGATTTGGCGTCACTATCTGTTTGGGGAAAAATGTCACATCTATACTGATCACCAGAGTTTAAAGTACTTGATGACTCAGAAAGACTTGAATTTGCTACACAGAAGATGGTTAGAATTATTGAAAGACTACGAGTTTGTGATAGATTACCACCTGGGTAAAGCTAATGTTATAGTTGATGCCCTGAGTCGAAAATCAGTATATGCTTTGCGAGCTTTGAGTAATTAGATAGATCTGTGTGATGATAATGCGGTGGTAGCTGAATTGAATGTTAAGCCGATGTTTGTACAACAAATTTGTGATGCTCAGAAAAATGATGTTGAAATGATGGCTAAACGAATTCTGTGTGAATCAAATGCTGAATCAGAATTTCGAGTAGATAGTGATAATTGTCTAAGATTTAGAGACCGAATTTGTGTTTCGAGAAATTCAGGGTTGATTTCGATGATTTTGACTGAAGCTCACAATAGTCATTTGACTGTACATCCGGGGAGTACAAAGATGTATAATGATTTGAAATAGTTCTATTGGTGGCATGGCATGAAAAGAGATATTTCTGACTTTGTGTCGAAATGTTTAGTTTGTCAGCAAGTTAAGGCTGAACATCAAGTTTCGTCCGGTTTATTACAACCGATTATGATTCCTGAGTGGAAATGGGAGAGAATCACGATGGACTTTGTGTCGGGTTTACCCTTATCTCCGAGTAAGAAAGATGCAATCTGGGTGATAGTGGACAGATTGACGAAATCAGCTCATTTAGTTCCAGTGAGAACCGATTATTCTTTAGATAAGTTAGTTGAACTGTATATTGATGAGATTGTGAGATTGCATGGAGTACTGATATTTGTAGTGTCTGACAGAGATTCGAGATTTACCTCGCGATTTTGGAAGAAATTGCAAGATGCTTTAGGCACGAAATTGCATTTCAGTGCTGCTTTTCATCCGCAAACGGATGGTCAACCTGAGCAAATCATTCAGATTCTTGAAGATATGCTAAGGTGTTGCATACTCGAATTTGGAAGTACGTGGGAAAAGTATTTATCGTTGATTGAATTTGCGTATAACAATAGTTTTCAATCTAGTAGCAAAATGGCACCATATGAAGCTCTTTATGGTCGAAAGTGTCGAACTCCATTGTATTGGACCGAGCTGAGTGAGAATAAGATTCACGGGGTTGATCTTATAAAAGAGACTGAGCAGAAAGTGAAAATAATTTCGTGACAGTTTGAAAGCAGCCTCAGATCGTCAGAAGTCTTATGCAGATTTGAAACGAAAGGATATTAAATTCGAAATTGGTGATAAAGTGTTCCTGAAAGTGTCTCCATGGAAGAAAATATTTAGATTTGGCAGAAAGGGCAAGTTGAGTCCGAGGTTCATCGGACTATATGAGATTATTGAACGAGTTGGGCCGGTTGCTTATGGATTGAGATTGCCATCTGAGTTAGAAAGGATTCATAATGTGTTTCATGTTTCAATGCTTCGAAGGTACAGATTAGACCCGTTTCATGTGATTACTCCTACTGAGGTTGAGATTCAGTCAGACTTGTCGTATAGTGAAGAACCGATCTGAATCTTGGCAAGAGAGACTAAAGAGTTGAGAAACAAAAGGATTTCTTTAGTGAAAGTATTATGGCACAAACACGGAATTAAAGAGGCTACGTGGGAGCCTGAGAACGTTATGAGAGAGCAAAATCCACAACTATTCACTGGTAAGATTTTCGGGGACGCAAATCCCTAAGGGGGAGAGTTGTAACAGCCCGGTTTAGACCCTGGTCAGAATAGTGGTTTTGGGACCACAAATCTGAGGTTGTAAAAATATTTTAATGATATTTTCTGTGTGAATGATATGTGACATAGACTGTGTAAAAATTCTGTGTGATAATTTGATCGTTTGTGTGTCGAATTAAGAGAAAGGACTTAATCGCGTATATAGTAAAAGCTATGTGCTGTATTATAAGTACCTAAGTGTTGATGTCTTTATATTGTGGAGGCCTTATGAGGCAAATATGCCAATATGTAGATAGTGGATGAATATGGTCAAGAATGACCTTGTATGGTACGCTTTATGTATTTTTTTGTTAAAGGTTAATTTTGAATTTTAATACTTATGTTTAATATGTTATAATAAAACATGGAAAGTGGTCATTGTTATCATCTTTGCTCCACCAAAAATTGAGAGTGAAAGAAGGGTTTTAAGCTTTGAAAATTTCGGCTATTGTTCATCTTGATTTAAGGTATGTTTAAGCTCAGTTTTTGTTAATTTCTACGTTTTTGTAATCGTTGCTTCATGCTCTAGCTAACCCATGTTGAAATTTTGTGAATTGATGATGTTCTTGTGATGAGCCATTGATGAATGCTTGAGCTATGTGCTAGTTGATAGTAAAATATAAAAACTTGGTGTTGGATTAACATAGTTTGTATTGAGATTTTTGGTGAATTTGTGTATTTTGGGCTTAATTGAGAAAATGAGAAATTGAAGGGTTAAATTGTGAAATAAATGAAATGCGTCGGCTTGTATAAGCATGGTGAGAATTCAGCTAGGTTTGAACCAAGAGAAATTATGCGAATTTGATGATTTTGTGAAATAGGGACTAAAGTGCCGAAATGTGAAAATGTGAGGGCTATTTTGTAAAATGCCCTAAATATGTGTGTTTGGACTAAAATGAATGATTTGATGATTGAATGGATCAAATTTGAATGTATATAGACCAAGAGAGGAGAAGTTCGGATCGAGATCGAGGCAAAGATAAAGTGCTCGATTAATCGACCGTATCGATAGTTCGACATCCGAGGTAAGTTCAGATATAATTCATGTTATTAAGATATGTTTTAGTATTATGAAATAAATACGTATATGTGTATGAAATTGAGATGCTATGTGCAAGGTTTAGTTGATGGCACTAAGTGTGCGAAAATGTAAATCGAAACAGAAATGAATGGCACTAGGTGTGCAATGATATGAAAGCTACGGCTTACTGACTTGGCACTGTGTGTGGGACGCCGAGTTAAGTCAGTTAAAAGAATAGGCACTAAGTGTGAGATGACAAATATGCTACGATTACATATATAGCACTAAGTGTGCGATCAAATTGAATGAAAATTTAAGGATGATCGGCAAGTAATATCGAACATTGAATAGCTTGGAGGTTTAATAACTATGTGTGGCTAAGGTACGTGTTGAACCTTTGTGGTTGATGAGTATAAACAAGCTATGATTGAATAAATGAGTATTTTAGCTATGGATGAGAGGGCATGAGTATGAGATAATAGATCTATGTGATTGTTTATTATATACATTGGTTTGATTTGATAAGATAATTGTATTGTATGTCGAACTTACTAAGTTTTGGAAAGCTTATTGTGTGATTTCTTTCTCTGCTTTGCAGTGTCAGTAAAGATAGCTCGGATCAGGGGATCGTCAGCATCTCAGTCACACTATCGTCAATCTATTTTGGGGTATTTTGGAAAGATGGATATAGTTAAAATATGGCATGTATAGGCTAGTTATTTAAATCATGTTTGGGATTTGTAAGTAGCCTTGAGATGTGGCTAGATATGTGCTAGTTCTAGAATGAATGACTTAGATATATATTTGATGCATCTTTTGATATGGATTGTGAGTTATGAAGGGAAATCTTTGTGATGTTAAAATGCTTATATGATTTAGTGAAATTGGGAAAGAATGATGTTTAATATTGAATGTGTTTAAGTTGTATATGTTAGCTTATAAGTTGATAGGTTTCAAGATGAGATTGTATGAATTGATAGATAAATCATATGTTAGAAAATGGTTGCCGAAGTGTGTGTATAATGATGCTCATATGTGCTTGTAGAATTGACCCTAAGTGGGTGGCATTTTGGCCTTGCAAATGGCCTAGTTATGTCTTACGGCCATGGCACACGGGCATGCTTAGTGACCGTGTGTGCAAGTCAGTATATGGCCTTATAGTACACGGCCTTGGCACGGGGGTGTTGGATAACCGTGTTGGTTTTGGCAGGTTCGACCACGGTCAGGGCACACGGGCGTGTTGTGACCGTGGGGGCCAAGTCAGGATAGTCCACGGCCAAGGCACACGGGCGTGCTTGGTGGCCGTGGGAGTATAGTCAGGATCGACCACGGGGAGGACACACGGGTGTGTCTAGCAGCCGTGGGTGGAACACGATCTACCCTCACGGGCATCTAAGCCCTGTAACTTAGAAAAGTTTTAAATTTTCATGAAATTTTGTATGTGTTTTGGTGTAGTCCCGACTCGGTTTATAAGCATGTTTAAGGTCTCATAGACCTTGATAAGGGACATCGTGTTTGTAAATGAATGTGATTAAAGATGATTGACTTTGTGTCGTAATTGAGCTGTAAATAATCCTGTTGTCCGGTAATGCCTGTTAACCCTATTCCGGTGATGGTTTCGGGTTAGGGGTGTTACAAGATACTCATGTATTTGTATTATATATATTCCCCGAAGGAATACATTACACTATATGATTGAAGTATCTAATGTGCTCCTACAGTAGCAATATTGTGAAAATGACTTTAACTGTATTTTCAAACAATCTCATACCTTCTAGTGGCTAAGCAAAATAATAAGTTATTAATGAAAAACTATGAAATTCTTCCCACTAGTGTTGCTTCATTCCCTGAAGTGAATGTAGCAGTACATAACAATTATGAAAAATGAAAATATAGAGATCATGATTGTTGTTATAATTGAGGATGTGATTGGAGAATAATCATGACAACATGAATAGGTAGATTTTAATTTGAAATCCACGCATGTTTTGCGATGGTGATTATGGAATAAAGAATCAATGGAGGCGTTTAGAAGTCTATCCTACTAGATTTATTGCATTCCCTGAAGTGAATGTAAATATAAATAAAATAAAAGATATAATCATGGACCACTAAAAGTGGGAACATAGTAATAAATAATAGAACAATAAGAGTTCTCAAGATAACTCTTGAAAGGGTAAAGATAACTTATGTTATCAATGTGATATGGAAGATTATTGGCCACATATGTGGCATATGCTTAAAAATTTTGTTTCTGTTAAAATTTTTTGAGGAATGATATGAAAATGCATTAATAAATTCTATCATTATAGATAGAAAGTATTTATCTTATTTGGTACTAAAACAAACAAATATTATTCCTATATTTAATAGTACAAAATTAGTCAAAAGCTCTAGAAGAGATAATATATTAATATCTTGTGATGGTTAATCCATTGGTTTTAAAAGAGATTTATAACGGATCTTATAATGAAATTGTGAATGTGGAAAATATTATGTTTCATATGAATCACTATTGCTATAAATATCTATTTTGAAAAGATGAAAAAGAGAGGATTGGGTTATTAATTTATATTTATTTTATAATCTTTGTGATCTTCTTTTGTCATCATCCCCATTAAGGGGTTGGAAGTAAAATATTTGACTGTGAAAGATCTATTTATGAGTAATAAAATACGACAATTCTAACTAAAGCTCATTATGGTTGGATGCACCTGAAGTTGCAAATATTTTTATAGATATTTGAAGATTTTGACATATTTCTTAAAGTGAATATTGCATATAAATTTTTTGGAAATTATATATATTTTGTTGACTTAATAACATTATAATATTCACATTGATTTAGCACTTATATGTGGATACAAAGTAAAATAAATTATAGTAAAATTATTAATTTGTTACAATTTAGTACAATTGAAACACATGTTAAAGTAAACTAGAAGTTTACTGATACAAATGCATTTACTACTTGGCATGACCAGTTAGACCATCCTGGATAATATATGATGCAAAAATTAATTGAGAATTCATATGGGCATTCATTAAAAAACCAGAAGATTCTTTAATTTAAAAGAATTCTCATTTGTTTCTTGTTCTCAATGAAAATTGATTGTTAGAAACTCACTAGATAAAGTTGAGATTTAATGTTTTGCATTTCTAAAATGAATATGGGCCCATTCATCCACCATGTGGATGGTTCTGATATTATATGATTTTGGTAGATGCATTTACAAAATAATCACATATGTGTTATCAATTTGCAACCCATCGTTTGCAAGATTGCTTGTTTAAATAATTAATTTCAGATCATGCAATTAAGACAATTCATCTTGCTAATACTGATGAGTTTATATCTCAATCTTTTTATTGATTGAGTTGGAAAAACTTTTGTAAAAGTTTGCGCATAATGGTTTAAAGAAATTATTGATTGAACACCCATGATTAATGTCTAAACCATTACTTATGAGAACTAAACTTCCTATTTCAACATGAGATTATGTTGATTTAGGTGTTGTATGCATCAAGCCAATAAGTTATAAATACTCCCCATTACAATTGGTTTTTGATCAAGAGTTAAATATTTCTAATCTTTGAATTTTTGTATGTGTGTATATGTTTCAATTGCTCTACCACAACGCATAAAGATGAGTGAATCCTCAAAGAAAGTTAGGAATATATATTAATTACAAGTTTCTTTATATTATTAGATGTTTTGAATGTATTCGAGATTCAGTTATGACATGATTTGTGATTACATTTGATTTGATAGTTTTCTCGACATTAGGGGGAGAGAAATAATAACTTGTAATGAGTTAGGGGAGAGAAATATGAACCAGAAGTTCAATAAGGATAACTCATTACAAGTTAACTGTTAGATGTATTTACAAACTTAATGAGAATAGCCAAGTGTTATATACCATCTAATATTTTAATTTGAATCAAAGTCCCAGTAGGATAATCAGTTAGAATAAATATTAGATTGATCGGTTCCAAAGATGAAAATTCTTCTAGATGGTCATATAGTGGAGGCGGGTGCTCTAGAAGAGACTCAAGACAAAACTAATAAGTAAAACTTTAGAAGAAATTCAGGTACCAGAAACTGAATTTTAAAATAATGAAAATAAGAGATCTCGATAAGTTATGTCAATTCGAGAAAATGTGGAACTGAATAATAAAAATGGTTGACAATGATTTTGCATGCAATATTAATATTGAAATAATGAAATAAAAGGAATACCTTGAATTAATCTATTGAGAAATATAGCTGTAATAGACCAAATTTGGCCTGTCTCGGTTTATAAAATAAAACCCAAAAATAAACATAAATAAACAGTCCAGTTTTTTACAAAATTCAAAGACCATTACAAAATTAGACCCAAACCCATTAAATATTAACCCTAAGCCCAACTGGCCCAACACCTAAACAAAAATCAAAAAAAGAAAACCCTAGCAGCATGCCTCCATCGCCGCACGCCACGTCAGCACCTCCGTACACCAGTGCGTGCCAGTAAGCGTCCTCCTCCGTACCTGCAAAAAAGCAAGGACAAACAGCACAACAGAAAACACAAGAGAAGAAAACATTGTATTTTATGTATTTTATTTCTTTTCTTCAATTTTGGCTATAAAACCCGAAGAACAAAACTTTGTAAAATTTCTACAAACACTCGTTAATCAAAAAATAGTGAGAAGGTGATTTTTTTACTCTTGTTTTAAATTGTCATTCTATTTTAATCTATTTTTTCATTTTTATTTTTATATACGAAAATCATAGGGTGTTCGGGATCTCGACACCGTGAAGCCGAGGAAGTCACCTACGAGGATAGGTGGCCGAAAACCAAAAGGTTTCTTGGGTTTTCGAGCGTTTTCATTAATATTTTGGGGGTTTTGGTGTCGGATTTGGGCTCGGGAGGTCGAAATACTAAAAGGGGTCCCTTTGGGTTTTTTCGGCCACTGTGGATGGCAGCGTTGTCACCGACGATCGGCGGCCGCCACGGTGGTCCGACGACCGGAGCATGGCCGGCTATGGGGGGCTTTGAGAATGTTTGACAGCTTTTCGGTTTTTTTTTTTTTTTGGCAAGGGATGAAATGATTTTTTTTTGGATTTTTAGGCTTATATAGAACACCAAAACGACGTCGTTTTGGGATAACTTAAAACGCTCCAAAACGACGTCGTTTTGAGCTTGACCCGCGTGTCCGACCAAACCCACAATGAGGATCCGCGTGTTTTTAATAATTGGGTTATTTACCCTTTCCGTCCTTCCGCTTTTTTAAATTGGTTTTAATTTAGTCCTTTTGTTTTTTTTCTTATTTATAAATATGACCGCAAAATTTGTTGCGTGTTTCAATTTAGTCCCTGGCCTATTGATGCGCTCGAAAGTGGACACGTGTCCAAGAAATGGGTTTTTTGCCCATTTGGCCCTCGGCCTTTTTGCGCCTTTTGATTTTAGTCTGCATTTGTTTATTTTATCATAGTTTTTACCTTTAATTTCATTTTTGTTCTGATTTCATCCCTAACCTGTTTGATTCTAACCTTTTAATTTGTTATTTATTTATTCCTTTTAATTTTTTTATATATTATTTATTTTTAATGGTCTTATGTTTTATTTATTTTAAATTTTTATATATTATTTTTATATTAAATTGTTTTTATTTATTTCAAATTGTTTTAAATATTTTAAATTGTTTCATATGTTATTTATTGAATTGCTTTATGTGTTGTTTTATTTTAAAATGTTTTACATATATTTATGTTAAAATTGTTTTTTTATATTGTTTATTTTGAACCATTTGTTGTTATTATTTATTTAATTTTCTTTTCATATGTTATTTATTTTAAACCTTTTTATATTATTTACTTTAAATTGTTTTTGTATATTATTTTATTTCCCTTTGATTATTCGTATTGGTAAAATGATGCTACGTGATTATGGCATTACTATGATTCGTTATTTATTATCTTCACATCATTTTCATTCACTAGTGTAATATTTTTACGAATTTTTGCTCAATCTTCCATATTGCCATTTTATTTTTAATCACGAGATAAAAATATGTTCAAATGTATCTACTCATATGCTTAAATAGGGGGCTATTATGTTTGAACTATTTGCATGTGTATGGCTTGATTTGTGTTATTAATTGAGGTGTTTTAGGGTCTAGATATAAGCCAAGGGTAGGCCCGAACTATAGGAAAAATTTTATTTTCAAGCATTGGCTTAGGGGAGCTGAAGGAGCTAGGGGTTAAGAATATTTTGTGGTAAACTGTAGCACAAGAAAAGCCTTGGTAAAGTGGCAAGGAGGCGCCACTTAGGGCCTTATGCAGTGACGCCACAAGCAGGGGAAGGAGAGCTTGGGTTCGAGCTGCAGAAATCCCTTGCTGCTAATTCTTTTTGACGCCAGAGAGGGGAAGAGTTGTGCTCAGCTCAAACTCTGATGGATAACTATTGAACAAGTCAACAGATTTGAACGAGTGGAGAAGAGAGAATTTAGGAGTTTGAACAATTCAAACTCATTTGAATGGTTGGCCAGGAGAAGTTTGAAGAGTTTGCCGAAATTTGAATTTTGTGAGGAGGTGAATTCGGTTGGAAGACTTAGGGGGGTGCCGAAATTCCTTAGTGACATTTTCGGCTAGTCAAGCTGCGGTACATTCAGTTGAGAAGTAAAACCGAAACCTCTTTTGGCACTTCTCGAATTCCCTTTTGAAGCACCTAGCCGAATCCCAAAAAGAACCATTTGAGTTTTCTTTCTTTTCCTCCTTTGAAATCGAAAGCCGAAAGCACTTTAGGCTCTTGCCAATTTCTTTCTTTGGTATTGAGCCGAATCTCCATTTGAATTCCTCTCTTATTTCTTTGAAGCCGAAACACTATTCTCCCTAAATCTCATCTCTTTTTGCTCTCCATTTGTAACACCCCAAACCCGGTCAATACGTCACGACCGAATCTGGTATGTCACTGAGGAAAAAGTTTTGAAAAGAATCGAATTAAGAATTAAATTTTAGTGAAAAACTCTTTTAAAATTCTATATTTGTAGAAAACAGATGTATAATAAGTTTAAACTGATAATTTACTTTGAAATTTCATAAATAGAACTTTAAAGCTTAGTTGATAATTCATAGGTTGGAAAACATTTGTATCATTTAAGAAAAACTCAAATTATTACTATGAAAACATTTGCATTTGAATGTGGAAACTTAATATTTGGAAATCATTTAAATTGTAGAAAACACTAAATTTACATTTTACTATCAAACTATTTTTATTACCCGAAGGTAAGATTTTGAAACCATTACGTTTTTTTTTTAATAATTTTAGAGAACTTTGGGCTCAATTATTAAATTAACCAAATAATTTATAAGCCATATTTAAAACATATTCAAAGCATATAAATAATCCAAAACATAATTAAAGAGGCCTTATTACAAACCCAAAATAAAACAAAAACCAAATTAAAATAATTTAAAGTACCCCAAATCGAAGTTCACGTAAAATCAAATTTTATTGCATGGCCTCCTCGAGTTCATCCGGCTCCTCAATCCGCGGTCTCACGAATCACCTGAAATGATAAGGGAGAAGGTGAGTCACCAAGACTCAGTGCATAATCCCTCTCCCGGTTAATGCAACATTCTTACACAATTTATAATCAAGCAACATACATATAATGCACCCAACCTAGCCATCCATAACTCCTTTCCTACCCCGTGTGGTACCAAACCACTGGTGACCCAAAGTCACAATATCCAAAATGTGATACCAAATCACTGGTGACCAAAGTCACGAATAAACAAGTTGTGGGGCCAACCCACGTGTGATACCAAATCACTGGCAACGATCCCATATCTCAAAAGTGGGGCCAACCCACGGTGGTGTTAAACCACAGGGACGAGTTGCTATGAGGTGCCAAACCTCTGGTGTCCCAAAGACACAAATGTGATACCAAATCACTGGTGACCAAAGTCACGAATAGTCAAGTTGTGGGGCCAACCCACGTGTGATACCAAATCACTGGCGACAATCCCATATCTCAAAAGTGGGGCCAACCCACGGTGGTGTTAAACCACAGGGTTGGTGCCAAACCTCTGGTGTCCCAAAGACACAAATGTGATACCAAATCACTGGAGGTGCCAAACCTCTGGTGTCCAAAGACACGGATATCAAATCCTTCCCCCTCCACTCATGTTCCCAAACCGATGTATTAAGAGTATCAATCATGCCATCATACTTGATATGATCATATAACATATTTAAATAATAGATCATGATATCAATCAACATATATTAACATCATATTGAAACGGACTTACCCGAATCCTTGAACATACCCATAAAGGTATCTTATCAAAATCTCATAGATTCCCACTTTAATAACATGATTAGACAATATATATATGTATATAACCGAATTATAAAGTGTGTAAGATACACACCTTTCACCAACGCAAATACTAACTTTCAAAGATCCGATCTACCGCACTAGATCACCTTGTCCTACATTCGACCAAACCACAACACTTTAATCAAGACTATTCAGCCAACATCATATCTTAATCCCAATAGCCTTAGGCTTTCTCAACCAACTTAAAGAATATTGAATCCTTACCACTTGACTTACCAACTTCGATTGCTAAAGGAATGGGGCTTAGATCGATTGCTTCCGAAGTCCCAAAGAGCCTAAAAGAATGATTGATTCCTAAAAATGGTTAGAACTTTGCAAACAATTGCCCAAAGATTCGGCCTTTGTCCAAAAGAAAACGACTTAGAAAAGAGAAAAAAATAACGAAAATACGGCCATGAACACATACCTATATTCCAAAATCGATTGAAGGAAACCCAAGGATTATCTACCCTTATTGATATTCGGCCAAAACAACACCAAAAGAGAGTGGAAAGTTTCGGCAATATGGTTAAAAGGTGAAGGGATTTTCGACTATGGTTTTGAAAAGAAGTAATCAATTGATTTGAGACTAAAAAGAAATGAAATTCGAGAGTAGAGAAGATAATAAAAAAATAAGAGAGGGGGGATTCGGTTTAATCAACAATGGAAGAAATGAAAAGAGAGTTTGGAGAAGAGAGAGGTTCGGCCAAAAGAAAGAAAAAGGAAATATGATTTTGAGCAAATACCAAAAGAAAGAAAAGAGAGAGAGATGGGAGAAAGAGTGCACTAAAATGAAAAATGTGTTTTCGGTTTCAAAGGAGAAATGAGAGAAGAATTAGAATTTGGTTCAACACAAAAATGAGAGCTAAAATCCAAAGCAAATTTGCACTAAAATGCCTAGGTACATTCGGCCAAAGAGGGAGTTTTTTGGAGAGGAAAAGAAACAAAAGCCAAAAGGTGCACAAATGCTCAAGTTGGCCAACTATTCCCCCCCAAACTTCCTATCAACATTCGGCCACCCCCCTAGCCACACATGCCGTCCACATACAAGCACTAAAGGCCTTGGAATAGTTTCCAAAACATCTTCCTTAAGCCAAGCCTTATGTCCCCCCATCCTCCCATAACCTTAATATTCCTTTCCCGAAGTACAAACTTTCCTAAACCAATATTCAACTTACCAAAAATTGAAAGTCCAACCTATCATAATTAGAATTTGACCGTCCATTAATGCTAGGATACACATAAAACAAAAATAAAGTCTTCAAAATGCTAATCTCGATACTCGAACCTCTACCCTCAAACAAACCTTCATGCATCATAACCACCTTGCCACTAACTCCTCATGTGCTTAATTTAACACTTAAATTAACTTAAGTGTCAAGTTCACTTAATCCACTTCATTAAATATACAATACTAACAATTATTCTAGCTTCATTAATAAAAGCAAGCCTTCACCATACTATGCTAAACACACAAAAATTTATACCCGAGCCAACACAAATGATACTCTAATTTTTAGGATGTTACACCATTCTTATTGGTTGGCCGAACCTTCTTCTTTCTCAAGCCACTCTCTTTTCCATTGATTCTTTCATCTTCTTCTCACCATCATTCAACCGAATACTTCCCTTCCATTCCCTTATTTCATTTTAGCCGAATCTCCTTCGATTGTTCCACCACCATTGCCGAAATCTCCCTTTACTCTCCTCTTCTTATTTCAACACTTTGGCCGAATATCAACTAAGGGTAGATCTCTTTGGTCTTCTTCTCTAATAGGTTTTGGAGTGGGTAAGTGTCCTTGGCCGAATCCCTTCTATTTTCTTCTTCTTTTCTAGAACCAAAAGTCGAATTTCGGCATTTGTCTTGGTTCTCATTCATCTGTGAAATCAGTTTCTTCTAGGATCTCCGGGATTTTGAAGCAGTGGATCGGGGTCATTTATTCTCTGTCAATCGGTCTTAGTAAGTCAGTGGTAAGGTTTCATGTCGATTCAATCTTTCTCTTAGTTATTTGAAAAGCCGAAGGCTATTAAGATTAAGTGTTTAGTGTTGGCCGATTGTAGGGGAAGGCTCTATCTTGCATATCTCGGGTTGTGGCTGGTGATCAAAAAGCGTTAAGGTAAGGATGGATATTAGATGCGTTAACTTTTCGGGATTTACAAGTGTAGCCGAATGGCTTTTTGCTAATAGTTGTCATTGGCCGAATGTAGGAAATGGGGGATCTAGTGCGTGAGATCTTGATCTTCGAGATTCAGTAGTCGCGTTAGTAACCAGGTGTGTAACTTACACACTTCATAATCATTGTAAACTTGCTAATAACCTAAACATGTTAAAAGCCGGAAACTGCGTAGATTTCGATATGATACCTTTATGGGTATGATCAAGGATTTTGGGTAAGTCCGTTTTGGTTGAGATTATGGCACATGATTTCTGATGATATTAACTATGTTATGTTTGATATATGATTAACGATTAAGCATGATGGCATGATTTGTATGTGCATGAGCATTAATGTGGGTGACATGAGAGGAGGGGGAAGATTGATATCTGTGACTTTGGGTCACCAGTGGTTTGGCACCACCAGTGGTTTGGTACCACAGTTAATATTCGTGACTTTGGGTCACCAGAGGTTTGGCACCTCATAGTGACTCGTCCCAGTGGCTTCACACCACAGTGGGTTGGCCCTACATTTGATAAAACGGGATTGTCGCCAGTGATTGGGTATCACAACGTGGGTTGGCCCCACATATGGATTATTCGTGACTTTAGGTCACCAGTGGTTTGGCACCACATTATTATCGATATCAGTGACTTTGGGTCACCAGTGGTTTGGCACCACCAGTGGTTTGGTACCACACGGGGTAGACAAAGGAGTCGTGGATGGCTAGGTTTGGGTGCATGATATGTTTACTTGGTTATGACTTGTGTAAGGATATTGCTATATTCGGGAGGGGGATTATGCACTGAATCTTGGTGACTCACCTTCTCCCTTATCTTTTCAGGTGATTCGTAGATCGCGGATGAGGAGCCGGGTGTACTCGAGGTGGCCATGCGATACTTCTTTTCGGTTTTACATGGATTTTCGACTTGGGTACTTTAACTCTATATTTCAGTTTTATCTGGGTTTATAATAAGGCCATTAGTATTTCTATTTTGGGTTTTATTATATCTGCTTTAAATTTTTAAATGTTGCTAAGTAAACTGTTTAACATGTTTTAAATAACCTGATAATCAAGTTTTCGAAATTATACTAGGCAATGGGTTTTCTAAACGTTACCATCGGGTAACAAAACACATAAGATGATAATTAAGCTAACTTAAATGATTTTCAAATCTAAGTTTTTCCAAAACTCCAATACAAACAATTTTAAAGTAACTAAGTTTAACTTCTTCGTATTTTCGGGATTTCAAAGCAACTTAATGATTTCAACTATACATGCACCGGATTTCTGCAAACACAAAGCAAACAAAGAGTTTTTCGCTGAAATTTAACCGGCAACTTGTTTTCTTTGAAATGTTTTCACTCTGTGACATGCCAGATTCGGTCGTGGTGTGTTGACCGAGTTTGGGGTGTTACATTTTTGGTATCAGAGCCAAGTTCAAAAGCTCGGTTGTGGGCCTGAGGCCCAAAATGTTTTAAAGTGTGGTTTTAAAAAGTATTGATGGATAAAAATACATGGTTTGAAAAGCATGGCACCGAGTCTCCGGCACCAATCCGCCCAGGTAAGTACCTCTAACCGTTGTTTATGATTGTGATGATATATGATATTATATGAATACTATTAGTGGACTACCCTAGAGACGAAAACCTATAGGATTCTATGAACTCGCGAGAAACAAAACTTTTTAAAGAACTGTTCATAAGACTGTGCCTTAATAATAGTGGAATAAAGACTGACGCATAAAACTTTTAAATCAGATAAGTTGAGACGTTAGACATGAGCACTCGAGGTCGTGGTCGTAATACACGTGGACGCGATCGGGGTAGGATGACCGTGTCTGAACCAGTGGGGTCTGGTCAGGGGTCGGAAAATGAGATGCCACCACCACCACCAGCTGCAGGTGTTGAGTTTCAGGATTAGACGGGGGATGACGCAGTGTCGCAGGCGATGCTGCGAGTTCTTGAGAGAGTGGCTGGAGCAGGTGAGGGTGCGGGAGCTCGGAAATCTGTATCTGAGCGACTCCGAGCCAATGGAGCCGAGGTATTTCGAGGTGTTTCTGGTGTGGCGCCCAATACGGCTGAGTATTGGTTGGAGGCGACGGAGTGTATCATAGACGACTTGGATCTGACTGCTGAGGAAAAACTGAAAGGGATAGTGTCACTTCTTCGGGATGAGTCATACTAGTGGTGGCTCACGGTTCGGGATAGTGCTGCAGCGGATGATCTCACGTGGGACTACTTTAAGGCAGCTTATCAAAAGAAATATATTGGATCTAGCTATATTGATGTGCAGCGGAAGGCGTTTCTGAGACTGGTTCAGGGGAGTAACTCCGTATCGGAGTACGAGGCAGAATTTTTAAGGTTGAGCCGGTATGCTCGAGGTATCGTGGCGACGGAGCATGAGCGATGTGTCTGGTTTGAGGACGGACTGAGAGACGAGCTGAGATTGCTGATTGCTCCATAGCAGGAGCGGGAGTTTGCTGTGCTGGTAGAAAAGGCTAAGATAGCCGAAGGGGTAAAAGAGTCTGTGAGACAGAATCTGGATAGGAATAGACATAAGAGAGGTTTTGGATCATCTGGATCAGCCAGAAATTCTCAGAAAAGGGCTAGGCCTGGTGCGCCGAATCAGTCTGGGAGGCCTGTTGCTACTAATCAGGGACCAGCGCAGTGTAATCGGTGTGGAAAATCTCATTGGGGAGAATGTTGGACCGGTGGCAAAGGATGCTTTGAGTGTGGGTCGCTGGATCATCGTGTGAGAGATTGTCCACGGAAGTTAGCCAGGATTCAGTCTGAGGGTCAAGGCCGTGCTCAGTTCAGGAATGAGGGACCGCAACCGCAGAGGGGTCATGGTTCTGGTAGAGGAGGTAATGGTTCTGGACGGGGCTGTGAAGCACCGGGCAGAGGTGCAGGCAACACTGAAGCAAGACAGCCTGGATTGGTCTATGCAACGAGGCGTCGAGAGGAGGGCAACGCACCGGACGTCATAACCGGTATGTTCTTAATCTTTGGATTTCCATATACTGCTTTGATAGATGTTGGTTCGACGCATTCGTATGTTGCTAGTAGCATAGTGAAAACCATGAACCTAGACTTTGAGACTACTTCTAGGGAGATGACAGTAATTAGCCCTCTAGGTCACTCTGTAGAAGTAAATAAGTTGTATAGTGATGTACCCCTAGAACTCCAAGGGGTAGTGTTTGTGGCTGATCTGATGGAACTGCCGTTTGGGGAGTTCGATCTGATTCTTGGGATGGACTGGCTGGTGAAGTACCAAGCAAGTTTGGATTGCGCGGCTAAGCGCATGGTTTTGAAAACAGTTGAGGGTGAAGAAGTGGTGATGATAGGTAATAGAAGAGGTTACCTATCCAACGTGGTGTCTGCTTTGAAAGCTGAGAAAATGGTCAGGAATGGTTGTGAGGCATTTTTGGTTCATGTGTGCGCCTTGGAGGCCAAGAAGTCAGCTGTAGAGAATGTCCGAACGGTGAAGGAATTTGTCGACGTATTTTCAGAAGAACTTCTGGGTCTGCCTCCGGATCGGGAAGTTGAATTTGGTATAGATCTGTTACCCGGAACTGCGCCAGTGTCTATTGCCCCGTAGAGAATGGCGCCGAAGGAATTAGTGGAACTGAAGGCACAGATTCAAGAGTTGTTGGACCGAGATTTTATCCGGCCAAGTGTTTCGCCTTGGGGAGCACCTGTGCTCTTTGTTAAGAAGAAGGATGGTACAATGCGGATGTGTATAGACTACTGCCAGTTGAATAAGCTGACGATCAAGAACAAGTATCCATTGCCGAGCATAGACGACTTGTTTGATCAGCTTAAGGGGGCATCGATTTTCTCGAAGATCGATCTAAGTTTGGGGTATCATCAGCTTAAGGTGAAAGAGGTTGATATCCACAAGATGGCGTTTCGCACTCGTTATGGGCATTACGAGTTTCTGGTAATGCCGTTTGGGTTGACTAACGCACCGGCGGCATTCATGGACATGATGAATCGGGTTGTTCCAGTCGTATCTGGACCAGTTTGTTGTGGTATTTATAGGCGACATACTGGTGTACTCAAGATCTGAGAAGGATCATGATGCACATCTGCGGGTAGTTTTGCAGATTCTGAGGGAAAAACAGTTATTTGCCAAGTTTAGTAAGTGTGAGTTTTGGCTTAGGGAGGTGACTTTCTTGGGGTACGTGGTGTCAGCTAAAGGGATTAGAGTGGACCCTCGAAAGATTAAGGCAGTGTTGGACTGAAAACCGCCTAAGTCAGTGGCAGAAGTTCGGAGTTTTCTAGGTCTGGCGGGGTATTAACGAAGATTTGTAGAGGGATTTTCTCTGATCGCAGCGCCGTTGACCAAATTGCTGAGGAAAGGAGTTCCATTTGTGTGGTCTGAGAAACAACAGGAAAGTTTCGACAAGTTAAAGAAGATTCTGACTGAAGCTCTGATTATGATTCAGCCTGAGGCCGGAAAGGAATTTACGGTATATTGTGATGCATCGCATACTGGCTTGGGATGTGTGTAACATCCTGAAAAGGGCCTATGCATTTTCGGTTTAATTGTACGAAATGACATGTCTTATGTGTTATGAATATATTTTGAACATTTTTGGAAACTTGGAAATGTATGGAAATGTTAAGTTTAAAAGAGGGAAGTGAACATTTTTGGAAACTAAGAAAGGTAAGGAAATGATTTGGAAATGATTCAAAAGAGGAAAGTGAACATTTCTGGAAACTTGGAAATGTAAGAAAATGTTAAGTTTAAAGGAGGCAAACGAAAATTTTTGGAAACTTGGAAATGTAAAGAAATGTCAAGTTTTAAGGTTTAAAAAGAGGAAACTAAGGCAAGGTGGCCTTAAGAAAATTAATAGGAGGAATTTGACACACCATCAGGCTTGGAAAAGTGGCCTGAAGATATCACTTAAGGCCCAGGTAGGTGACGCCACAAGCTTGTGTATTTGGGCCAGGGTTCGAGTCACTTGGGGAGCAAATAAAGGAGTTTTATTTTTGCTACAAGAGCAGGAAAGTGGACGGCACTAAGGAACCCAAGGGAAGAGTTTAAATTCTCTTAAAATTTCGGCTAATAGATGGATAAATAATAGATTTATTTATCATAGTTTTCAAGAGATAATTGTTGGATTAAGTTCTTTTATTTTGTGATAATTAAAAGGATAAAGCTATCAAATAGAAGAGTGGTGGCCAAGTAAGGGACTCTAGCCTAGTAATTTTGGCTATAAAAGGAAGAGTAAGGCTATTCTTCATTCATTCTTTTCTCTTCAAGTAAACCTCTGCCGAAATTCTCTAAAGTTTCTCCTCTTCTCTCTGCCGAATTTCTTAGTGCTCTCCTTTCCTCTCTACTATTTTTCCAAAAGCCGAAAGCAGGTTCTCTTAACCCTAGCTGATTTCCTTCTAAGCCTAGTATTCCTCTCTTCTTTCATCTTTGAAACCGAATGCATAGGGGGATCGTAGCCGATTGTTCATCAAGTCTCTAAGCCGAATCTCTGAAGAGGTGTCAGGAGGGTGTGTCGACTTCTTCAAGTAAGGGTAAGATCTCATTCGGTTTCATCCTTTTTCTTTTAAGATTTGCCGAAACCTAGGACTAAACCCATTAATATCTTGTTGCCAAAACCTTGAAGAGATCTTTCGGGATTTACTAAGTGTCGACTACAAGGAAGGAGAAGTTCTTTTCCCGAAGGTACACCATAAGCCGCGTGTTCCCTAGTTATTCGATGAGTTTCGGGATTTAAAATCCACAAGGTAAGTGTCTATAGCATTCGACCAAGGCCTATTTTAGTAGTTAGATCTATTATTATGTGTTTTAAGCCGAAAACTAACAGATTCAAGGGATCTAGTGAGTAGCCGATTTCAAAGGAGAAGAATACAAGTTTTCGGGATTTGACTATAGTCAATTCGACAACAAGGTAGGTTTTACGAATACAAATCCTACTAGGATTGGGTTTTATAGCCGAATAGGCTTTATGCTAACATATTAAGGTTACCAAATGTAGGAATTGAGATCTAAAGCAATAAATCAGTTTTTCGGGATTTCAAGGAATTCGTTAAGCAAATCAGGTGTGTACCCTACCCTAAGTTTTGATATGTTCATGGCTATGATTAAATTAATGTAGTATTAAGAATGTGAAAATATGGCTAAGTACCATGCTATGGTACAAAGTACTCAGGTACGTTTCCTACTCCCAATAGGATTATGAAATATGTTATAAACATGAGAATAATGATAAGAATGTGAACTTTGGCATGTTAATGCATAATATGATTTGGGCATATGGGTTATTGAAAAGGGGAAGTGAATGTGGTGACCTAAGACCACGAAATCTGAAT
Organism: Gossypium australe; assembly: GCA_005393395.2. Classification (NCBI taxonomy): domain Eukaryota; kingdom Viridiplantae; phylum Streptophyta; class Magnoliopsida; order Malvales; family Malvaceae; genus Gossypium; species Gossypium australe. Next base: position 118,769,764 of record CM016616.1, read on the forward strand.
GCGGTGACCTAAGACCGCGATATCTGAATGTGGTGACCTAAGACCACGAAATCTGAATGTGGTGACCTAAGACCACGAACTCTATAAGGGCGATGAGCACGTCGACTGCAGCGACTGCCTTCGATAGAGTGTAGCGGAAGGAGGGTCGACTTAGTAGTCCCCACGGTGTGCAGGTTGGTACGGGGAAGTGTAGCGGATGGCTATCTAGGTTTGGGTTTGGGTTGCATCATTATTTTTACCTGTTATATGAATATGTATGTGATATGATAATGCATGCCTGAGATGTTGATTCTTAGTGTTGGTTACACATTGAGTCTTTTTGACTCACCCCGTTGTGGGAACTATTTTCAGGTGACGATCAGTAATGGACCGGGTTCGGCAGAAGCTTAGGGGTGGTCATGCACAGCAAGGAAAATTTCATTAATTGGACTTTTATTCTATTTAAGCATTTTAATTTATTTTTGGGGAATTATTTGATGTAATAAGGCCATAGTTGAACTACTTTATTTTTCTTTCTTTTATTTATTATGTTACGAATTTTTAATGGTTGTAAGATTAAGTAAATTTAATTTAAAATAGACTTTAAATATTTTGTCACCTAAAATAAATGGGTTTTCAATATAAAATAAACTCTTTTTCAACTCAAGCCCAACCCAAAACAAACTTCTTTCAAAACACACAAGTTTTTCCTAAGTAACAAAAGAATCTTGAATCAGTTTTCTTCGAGGAACATACCAGATCCGGTCAGGGCTCGTGGGCCGGGTTTGGGGTGTTTCAATTTGGTATCAGAGCCCAATTTCAAACCCTCGGCCTGGGGTTTAAGGCCCAAAACGTTTTCAAATCGAGCCCAAATGAGTTTTTGAAGATAAGCAGGTTTTCTAGCATGGCACCTAAGTCTCCGACCCGAAGTCTACCAGGTAAGTACCCCTAACCATTGTGTGAATTATAGTATGAATTGTAGAAGGGTAGAACTGGAATGGCATGTAGATTAGTATGATAGGTACTTGAGCTATAAGGCTAGCTTACCCCAACAGTTACATAAGACTTAAATGCTTAATAAAACAAACTTGTGTCTAAGTCGCCGAGTTAGGGTGTGGTAACTATTGTGCGCATGTCTAGGATTGGATCCGGAAGAGCCTGGTATTTAAGCAGTCCTAGTGACTCACCTCCTCTTCGCAGGAATCCTACCTGGTGCGTAGCTTCGGTTCACCCTAACCAAGAGGACTTATTCATAGGCTAAACCCCTAACTAAAACCCGAAAGGGATTAGCCACATTTTTATTGAAACCCTAGTTTCAAAATGACTAAATTACCCTTTTGATTTATACAAGCTATCCCATAAAATTTTTCTGAAATATTTCTTGATTTACAAAATTACTAAAATACCCCTGGTGGTAAAATTACAAAAATGCCCTTGGTTTATGAAATTTCCAAAATACCCACAGTTCTTATTAAAAAAAATTTCATTACTTTATAACAAGTCCAAAAACTCTACTTCTGCGAAATATTAAAATACTCCAACTTGGAAAATTTACGAAATTGCCCCTAACTTACAAAATTACCAAAATGACCCAGATTTCCAAAATTTTTGCAACATCACTGATTTGGAAAACAAAATTCTCAAAAATAACCCTCAAGTTTTATAAATTTTGAAAGACCCCTGAATTATTAAACTTTACAAATTTACCCTTATTTGTAAAAATTTACTGAAATACCCCTAGAATTTCAAAATTTCCAAAAATACCCCGGGAATGCAAAATTACCAAAATACCCTTATTGACAATCCACAAGGAACCCTATTTTTTAAAAAAAATTTACGAAAATATCCCTGTAGGGCAAATTACGAAAATACCCATGGGTAGTGGAAAAACAGCAACAATGAAAACTACAACATTTCTCTGAATGAACGAAAGTTCATAATTGATTGATGAATGTATGAATGTAAAGACTGTATGCATGTATGAATACGAAAGAACCACTTCTAAAATTCTTTTCATAAAACTTCTTCGCGGGTAATCAGTGGAATAAAGGCTAATTCATAAAATTTCTTAATTAGATTAAAGCACGATCGTAGAAATGAGCTCTAGGGGACGTGGTTCTGGAATACCTTAATTGCCTTATTCGTTGTAAAGTCAGTTCGTTCTTATGTGGCTAGTAAGGTGTATGGAACCTTGATTGTAAACTAAGAGAATGTGCCTAGAAAGTATGATAGTTTCTTAAGATCAGAGTGCGCAGCAGTAGCGTAGTTGGTGAGCTAGGAAGAATGACTGTTCGTTAGTAAGTAATTTCGAGGACGAAATTATTTTAAGGGGGGTAGAACTGTAACATCCTGAAAAGGGCCTATGCATTTTCGGTTTAATTGTACGAAATGACATGTCTTATGTGTTATGAATATATTTTGAACATTTTTGGAAACCTGGAAATGTATGGAAATGTTAAGTTTAAAAGAGGGAAGTGAACATTTTTGGAAACTAAGAAAGGTAAGGAAATGATTTGGAAATGATTCAAAAGAGGAAAGTGAACATTTCTGGAAACTTGGAAATGTAAGAAAATGTTAAGTTTAAAGGAGGCAAACGAAAATTTTTGGAAACTTGGAAATGTAAAAAAATGTCAAGTTTTAAGGTTTAAAAAGAGGAAACTAAGGCAAGGTGGCCTTAAGAAAATTAATAGGAGGAATTTGACACACCATCAGGCTTGGAAAAGTGGCCTGAAGATATCACTTAAGGCCCAGGTAGGTGACGCCACAAGCTTGTGTATTTGGGCCAGGGTTCGAGTCAATTGGGGAGCAAATAAAGGAGTTTTATTTTTGCTACAAGAGCAGGGAAGTGGACGGCACTAAGGAACCCAAAGGAAGAGTTTAAATTCTCTTAAAATTTCGGCTAATAGATGGATAAATAATAGATTTATTTATCATAGTTTTCAAGAGATAATTGTTGGATTAAATTCTTTTATTTTGTGATAATTAAAAGGATAAAGCTATCAAATAGAAGAGTGGTGGCCAAGTAAGGGACTCTAGCCTAGTAATTTTGGCTATAAAAGGAAGAGTAAGGCTATTCTTCATTCATTCTTTTCTCTTCAAGTAAACCTCTGCCGAAATTCTCTAAAGTTTCTCCTCTTCTCTCTGCTGAATTTCTTAGTGCTCTCCTCTCCTCTCTACTATTTTTCCAAAAGCCAAAAGCAGGTTCTCTTAACCCTAGCTAATTTCCTTCTAAGCCTAGTATTTCTCTCTTCTTTCATCTTTGAAACCGAATGCATAAGGGGCTCGTAGCCGATTTTTCATCAAGTCTCTAAGCCGAATCTCTGAAGAGGTGTCAGGAGGGTGCGTCGACTTCTTCAAGTAAGGGTAAGATCTCATTCGGTTTCATCCTTTTTCTTTTAAGATTTGCCGAAACCTATGACTAAACCCATTAATATCTTGTTGCCAAAACCTTGAAGAGATCTTTCGGGATTTACTAAGTGTCGACTACAAGGAAGGAGAAGTTCTTTTCCCGAAGGTACACCATAAGCAGCGTGTTCCCTAGTTATTCGGTGAGTTTCGGGATTTAAAATCCACAAGGTAAGTGTCTATAGCATTCGGCCAAGGCCTATTTTAGTAGTTAGATCTATTATTATGTGTTTTAAGCCGAAAACTAACAGATTCAAGGGATCTAGTGAGTAGCCGATTTCAAAGGAGAAGAATACAAGTTTTCGGGATTTGACTATAGTCAATTCGACAACAAGGTAGGTTTTACGAATACAAATCCTACTAGGATTGGGTTTTATAGCCGAATAGGCTTTATGCTAACATATTAAGGTTACCAAATGTAGGAATTGAGATCTAAAGCAATAAATCAGTTTTTCGGGATTTCAAGGAATTCGTTAAGCAAATCAGGTGTGTACCCTACCCTAAGTTTTGATATGTTCATGGCTATGATTAAATTAATGTAATATTAAGAATGTGAAAATATGGCTAAGTACCATGCTATGGTACAAAGTACTCAGATACGTTTCCTACTCCCAATAGGATTATGAAATATGTTATAAACATGAGAATAATGATAAGAATGTGAACTTTGGCATGTTAATGCATAATATGATTTGGGCATATGGGTTATTGAAAAGGGGAAGTGAATGTGGTGACCTAAGACCACGAAATCTGAATACGGTGACCTAAGACCGCGATATCTGAATGTGGTGACCTAAGACCACGAAATCTGAATGTGGTGACCTAAGACCACGAACTCTATAAGGGCGATGAGCACGTCGACTGCAGCGACTGCCTTCGATGGAGTGTAGCGGAAGGAGGGTCGACTTAGTAGTCCCCACGGTGTGCAGGTTGGTACGGGGAAGTGTAGCGGATGGCTATCTAGGTTTGGGTTTGGGTGGCATCATTATTTTTACCTATTATATGAATATGTATGTGATATGATAATGCATGCCTGAGATGTTGATTCTTAGTGTTGGTTACACATTGAGTCTGTTTGACTCACCCCATTGTGGGAACTATTTTCAGGTGATGATCAGTAATGGATCGGGTTCGGCAGAAGCTTAGGGGTGGCCATGCACAGCAAGGAAAATTTCATTAATTGGACTTTTATTCTATTTAAGCATTTTAATTTATTTTTGGGGAATTATTTGATGTAATAAGGCCATAGTTGAACTACTTTATTTTTCTTTCTTTTATTTATTATGTTACGAATTTTTAATGGTTGTAAGATTAAGTAAATTTAATTTAAAATAGACTTTAAATATTTTGTCACCTGAAATAAATGGGTTTTCAATATAAAATAAACTCTTTTTCAACTCAAGCCCAACCCAAAACAAACTTTCTTTCAAAACACACAAGTTTTTCCTAAGTAACAAAAGAATCTTGAATCAGTTTTCTTCGAGGAACATACCAGATCCGGTCAGGGTTCGTGGGCCGAATTTGGGGTGTTTCAATGTGTGCTGATGCAGGAAGGGAAGGTAGTGGCATATGCATCTCGACAGCTGAGACCGCATGAGGTTAACTATCTGACACAAGACTTGGAATTGGCTACAGTGGTTTTCGCCTTGAAGATTTGGAGGCACTACTTGTACGAAGAGAAGTCGATAGTCGACACGGATCATAAGAGTCTGAAATACCTTCTGACACAGAAAGACTTGAATTTGAGACAGTGGAGATGGATTGAGCTGTTGAAGGATTACGACTGCTCAATTGAGTATCATCCGGGCAAGGCTAACGTGGTAGCGGACGCATTGAGCTGTAAGGTAGCATCGGACCTAAGAGCAATGTTTGCTCATCTTAGCTTGTATGATGACGGGAGTCTTTTGGCAGAATTGCAGGTTAAGCCGACTTGGGTAGAGCAGATTAAAGAGAAACAGTTAGTGGATGAGGGTTTAACTGCTCGGAGGTTGCAAGTTCAGAATGGTGGTTTGGAAGGTTACAGCTTAACCAGTGGGGAGTGTTGTGTTTTCATGGGAGAGCTTGTATGTCGAAGGACGTCGAGTTAAGGCTGAGGATTCTTCAGGACGCACATAGTAGCCCATACGCTATGCATCCTGGGGGTAGCAAGATGTACCGGGATTTGCGAGAGCAATTTTGGTGGCCAGGATTGAAACGGAAAGTAACTGAGTTTTTGAGTAAATGTTTGACGTGTCAGCAGGTCAAAGCTGAGCATCAGTTGCCGTTGGGTTTACTTCATCCGGTGAAGATTCCACAGTGGAAGTGGGAAAGGATCACTATGGACTTTGTCAGTGGGCTACCCCTTACGCCTAGTAAGAAGGACTCAGTCTGGGTGATTGTGGACCGTTTGACGAAATCAGCTCATTTCATACCGGTAAGGGTTGATTACTCGCTTCAGAAGTTAGCTAAGCTGTATGTGGCAGAGATAGTGAGGTTGCACGGTGTGCCAGTGTCGATTATCTCAGATAGGGATCCCAGATTCACGTCAAGGTTCTGGAAAGCGTTGCACCAGGCGTTGGGTACGCGGTTGGATTTTAGTACGGCATTTCATCCGCAGACAGACGGACAGTCAGAAAGGGTTATACAAATCTTGGAAGATATGCTGAGGGGCTGTGTTTTGGACTTCAGAGGCAGCTAGGAAGAATTTCTACCGTTAGCTGAGTTTGCATACAACAATAGTTATCAGGCAAGCATTAAGATGGCACCATATGAGGCATTGTATGGTAGGAAGTGTCGTACACCTACATGCTGGACAGAATTGGGTGAGCGTCAGATGTTGGGACCAGAGTTGGTTGCTGAGACCGAGGATAAAGTCAAGTTGATTCAGGCTTGCCTGAAGGAAGCCTCAGACAGGTAGAAGTCATATGCCGATCTTAAGTAGAGAGATATTGAGTTTGCAGTGGGCGACAGGGTTTTCCTGAAGGTCTCACCATGGAAGAAAGTGCTGAGGTTTGGAAGGAAAGGTAAGCTAAGCCCAAGGTTTATTGGCCCATATAAGGTGTTGAGACGAGTGGGACTAGTATCTTATCAGCTCGAGTTGCCAGCAGAACTGAGCCAGATACATGATGTATTCCACGTCTCCATGCTGAGGCGTTACCGTTCAAATCCATCGCATGTTATATCGGTGGAGGAAATTGAGGTGAGCCCAGATTTGACCATGGAAGAGGAACCAGTGCAGATTCTAGATCGGGATGTAAATGTTTTGTGCAATAAGTCAGTTCCATTAGTGAAGGTGTTATGGCGGAACCATGGCGTGGAAGAAGCTACGTAGGAACCAGAGGATGTGATAAGGCAACAATACCCTCAACTCTTTTGACCAGGTAATTTCGAGGCCGAAATTATTTTTAAGGGGGTAGAACTGTAACATCCTTAAATAGGGGGCTATTATGTTTGAACTATTTACATGTGTATGGCTTGATTTGCGTTCTTAATTGAGGTGTTTTAGGGTCTAGATATAAGCCAAGGGTAGGCCCGAACTATAGGAAAAATTTTATTTTCAAGCATTGGCTCAGGGGAGTTGAAGGAGCTAGGGGTTAAGAATATTTTGTGGTAAACTGTAGCACAAGAAAAGCCTTGGTAAACTGGCAAGGAGGCACCACTTAGGGCCTTATGCAGTGACGCCACAAGCAGGGGAAGGAGAGCTTGGGTTCGAGCTGCAGAAATCCCTTGCTGCTAATTCTTTTTGACGCCAGAGAGGGGAAGAGTTGTGCTCAGCTCAAACTCTGATGGATAACTGTTGAACAAGTCAACAGATTTGAACGAGTGGAGAAGAGAGAATTTAGGAGTTTGAACAATTCAAACTCATTTGAATGGTTGGCCAGGAGATGTTTGAAGATTTGCCGAAATTTGAATTTTGTGAGGAGGTGAATTCGGCTGGAAGACTTAGGGGGAGTGCCAAAATTCCTTAGTGACATTTTCGGCTAGTCAAGCTGTGGTACATTCGGTTGAGAAGTAAAACCGAAACCTCTTTTGGCACTTGTCGAATTCCCTTTTGAAGCACCTAGCCGAATCCCTAAAAGAACCATTTGAGTTTTCTTTCTTTTCCTCTTTTGAAACCGAAAGCCGAAAGCACTTTAGGCTCTTGCCGATTTCTTTCTTTGGTATTGAGCCGAATCTCCATTTGAATTCCTCTCTTATTTCTTTGAAGCCGGAACACTATTCTCCCTAAATCTCATCTCTTTTTGCTCTCCATTCTTATTGGTTGGCCGAACCTTCTTCTTTCTCAAGCCACTCTCTTTTCCATTGATTCTTTCATCTTCTTCTCACCATCATTCAACCGAATACTTCCCTTCCATTCCCTTATTTCATTTTAGCCGAATCTCCTTTGATTGTTCGACCACCATTGCCGAAATCTCCCTTTACTCTCCTCTTCTTACTTCAACACTTTGGCCGAATATCAACTAAGGGTAGATCTCTTTGGTCTTCTTCTCTAATCAGTTTTGGAGTGGGTAAGTGTCCTTGGCCGAATCCCTTCTATTTTATTCTTCTTTTCTCTGTCAACTTACATAGAACCAAAATCCAAATTTCGGCATTTGTCTTGGTTCTCATTCATCTGTGAAATCGGTTTCTTCAAGGATCTCCGGGATTTTGAAGCAGTGGATCGGGGTCATTTATTCTCTGTCAATCGGTCTTAGTAAGTCAGTGGTAAGGTTTCATGCCGATTCAATCTTTCTCTTAGTTATTTGAAAAGCCGAAGGCTATTAAGATTAAGTGTTTAGTGTTGGCCGATTGTAGGGGAAAGCTCTATCTCGCATATCTCGGGTTGTGGCTGGTGATCAAAAAGCGTTAAGGTAAGGATGGATATTAGATGTGTTAACTTTTCGGGATTTACAAGTGTAGTTGAATGGCTTTTTGCTAATAGTTGTCATTGGCCGAATGTAGGAAAGGGGGGATCTAGTGCGTGAGATCTTGATCTTCGGGATTCAATAGTCGCGTTAGTAACCAGGTGTGTAACTTACACACTTCGTAATCGTTGTAAACTTGCTAATAACCTAAACATGTTAAAAGCCGGAAACTGCGTAGATTTCGTTATGATACCTTTATGGGTATGAGCAAGGATTTCGGGTAAGTCCGTTTTGGTTGAGATTATGGCACATGATTTCTGATGATATTAACTATGTTATGTTCGATATATGTTTAACGATTAAGCATGATGGCATGATTTGTATGTGCATGAGCATTAATGTGGGTGACATGAGAGGAGGGGGAAGATTGATATCTGTGACTTTGGGTTACCAGTGGTTTGGCACCACCAGTGGTTTGGCACCACCAGTGGTTTGGTACCACAGTTAATATTCGTGACTTTGGGTCACCAGAGGTTTGGCACCTCATAGCGACTCGTCCCAGTGGCTTCGCACCACAGTGGATTGGCCCCACATTTGATAAAACGGGATTGTCGCCAGTGATTTGGTATCACAATGTGGGTTGGCCCCACCTATGGATTATTCGTGACTTTGGGTCACCAGTGGTTTGGCACCACATTATTATCGATATCAGTGACTTTAGGTCACCAGTGGTTTGGCACCACCAGTGGTTTGGTACCACACGGGGTAGACAAAGGAGTCGTGGATGGCTAGGTTTGGGTGCATGATATGTTTACTTGGTTATGACTTGTGTAAGGATGTTGCTATATTTGGGAGGGGTATTATGCACTGAGTCTTGGTGACTCACCTTCTCCCTTATCTTTTCAGGTGATTCGTAGATCACGGATGAGGAGCCGGGTGGACTCGAGGTGGCCATGCGATACTTGTTTTCGGTTTTACATGGATTTTCGACTTGGGTACTTTAACTTTAAATTTCGGTTTTATCTGGGTTTATAATAAGGCCATTAGTATTTCTATTTTGGGTTTTATTATATCTGCTTTAAATTTTTAAATGTTGCTAAGTAAACTGTTTAACATGTTTTAAATAACATGATAATCAAGTTTTCGAAATTATACTACGCAATGGGTTTTCTAAACGTTACCATCGGGTAACAAAACACATAAGATGATAATTAAGCTAACTTAAATGATTTTCAAATCTAAGTTTTTCCAAAACTCCAATACAAACAGTTTTAAAGTAATTAAGTTTAACTCATTCGGATTTCCGGGATTTCAAAGCAACTTAACGATTTGAACTATACATGCACCGGATTTCTGCAAACACAAAGCAAACAAAGAGTTTTTCGCTGAAATTTAACCGGCAACTTGTTTTCTTCGAAACGTTTTCACTCTGTGACATGCCAGATTCGGTCGTGGTGTGTTGACCGAGTTTGGGGTGTTACATTTTTATTTCATCCCTAATAAAATAAATGCACATCGTTTGAGTATTGTACTCGCTATTATTCAAAAAAAAGGGAAATTTTTTTAAAATAAAGCATTGTTTCGTATTTGGAGATTCGAAAAATCATTCCCTAATTTACGGGGTTTCAATTTTCTTGATAAATCCGAGTAAACAAACTTTTTTAAAGCACGAATTTTGAACATTCCCGTGAATAAGGAAAAATCATGTTCTAACTTACGGAATATGATTTTTTTCCTAAAACCAAGATAACCAAATATCTTTCAAAAATAATTTTTTTTGGTGTTTATTCTTGTTTCAAGAAATTAAGACGTTGTGTCCTAACTTACGGGATGTAATCCTTTTTCCCGATTAACGTGAAATACGCCATTTTTCTATAAAAAAAGTTTTCAATTAAGCGATGTTTGACAAAGGATCATATTTTTAAAATCTCTTCAAATTTTTGATTTTCGACACTATGACACTAATTAATCAACTAGGTACCAATTTTGGGCGCTACGAGGGTGCTAATCCCTCCTCGTGCATAACCGACTCCCGAACCCATTTTTCTAAATTTCGTAGACCAAAACTGTTGTTTTAATGAATCAAACCTATTATTAAAATGACCAAATTACGAGGTGACCCGATCATACCTCATCAAAAAGATTGGTGGCCACTTCCCTTTTTTCGTTTTCGTTTTTAAAATAAAAGTCGACCCCGTTTTTCAAAAAAAATAGCTTCGACAGCTTGGCGACTCTACTGGGGACAATAAGAAAGTCGAGCCATAAATTTATTAATTTTTGTCTTTTTGTCAAAAAATCAAAAATCTGTTTTAAACTTACGATTGCTCCTTCGCATTTTATCCATCGTTTTCGTGGTTTTCATCATAATATGCTTGCTTTGTTGGTTTAAATCTGTTGATGTGTCTCTGCATTTTGCATTGCATAAGTCGGTCAATTTTACCCCTTTAAGTAGGGGCAAGAAGCTATTCCTTCATGAGGTCTTCACCTCCATATAGGATAGTGGATCGCTTTCGGGATACATCCGTACCTATGTCTTCGTGAGATTTTCATCTCCGTATAGCCATAAGGAAATGTATTCCCCTGAACTGAACTCGGTCTGCATCAGCCTATAATGGGTGAGGATCGAGGAATCTGCCGGTTCAGGTACCTTTACCCTAAAACCAAACCCCCATATAGCGAGCCTTAAGAGCACACCTTAAGTAGAGCCGCGCAAAACCCTAATGGTCACCCGAATAGGTGCTTTCCTTATTATTCTTTGTTTATCTTAAACTGTGTATGAAATATTGACTTGCTTTGTTTTTGCTTTATTTCCATGGCATTTTCATCACAAAAAAATGTGTTGATTCACACTAGGTTCCTAAATAGATAACTTATCATGGAAAAGGGATTTCTTGATAGAGTGGAGGATAATACGGCCGTCCGAATTTGGGCCGAGACAACACAGTAAGAGAAAGGTGATAGTTTAATCGAGGGATACCTATCGGAATTATGGGATTTCACCTGTGCCAGCGTGACTCAGAATAATTTTCAAGAATTAAAGGAGATATGAGATCAATGGAATGATGAGATCAAGAAGTTGTTTTACTGTAACTATGGAGACTTGCCCTATCTGCTTGACGTGAAGGTAGACAAGCACTTATTTTGAGCCTATGCCCAATTCTGGAATCCTGCCTACAGTTGTTTCACTTTTGGGAAAGTTGATTTGGTACCTACTATGGAGGAGTATATGGCCTATCTTCGGTTTCAAGCCGACAAAGCATATTCAAAAGCCGCTAATGTCCCGACCTTTTTGAACAAATTGATGAGCATCACCGGGATGAGTGAGCAGTGGGTCGCAGCCCGGATTAAGCAAAAAGGAGATAGTAAGTCTATCCTTTGGAAAAACATGAGGGATCTAATTCTAGCACATCCAGATGTGAAGAAAAGGGTTGATGTGTTCGCTTTAAGTACATACGGTTTGGTCGTCTTCCCCAAGGCATTAGGGCATGTAGATGAGGCAGTCTCGGATCTCTTTGATCGACTTGATAAAAGTGTCACGCTAGTTCCTTTGATTTTAGCCGAAACTTTCAAATTCTTGAACGCATGCCGGAGGCGAGAGCAGATTTATAGGTTGTGTGCAACTTTTGTTGGCATGATTCCACATCTATTTTTTAGAAAGTGGAAAAGGTCTCCTATCGAATCTTCTCCGAAAACTATTCTCCCCTGAAAGAGATAGTGGCTGCCCTGAGACGGGATGATATCACGAAGGAAAAGTGGATGATGATTCTCTAAAGTCTGCAAGAAGAAGACATCGAGTGGAGAGCCCCTTGGATGGTTTCTAACAAAATCTTGTATCGATATGGAGATTTTGATTGGGTTCCCCTGCTTGGGATATTGGGAGCTGTTAGGTATGCTCCCTTACTCGTGTTAAGGCAATACAGTCAAGACAATTCACGCCGACAACACAAGGGTTAGCTTAATGTGAGTTCGTATACAACAGGGATAACTACAAAAAGAAAGTTTATGAGATATCGAATGCCTGGAACCAAACTCGTAGAATGATGAGGTTTGCTACTAGTCCAATGACTACCCCTGAGTATGACCAGTGGTGAGGTCAGAGAATCAATGACAACATCCCTACGTCAAATCAAAAAAATATCCAATCATTAAAAGAACACTTGCAGGTGGTCCCGTCTGAACTAGAGATCATCAAACAGGATTTTGAGAAAAAAGTTCAAAACTATGAAAAAGATCGAGCAATTGGGGGAAGAGAAAATGCAATTGGGGTTAGATGTTGATATCTAGAAACTAGAAGCTGAGAAATTAAGGATGGGAAAAAAATAAGGTCGATAAGGATTTGGATAGTTTGAAGACAAATTACAAGAAGCTGCGTATGTCAATAAGATCTGCAGGTTTGGGTAAAACGTCTGAGCAATGGCGTCAATAAATCCAAGAAGAAAAGACTAGAGCTGATCAGTGGGAGAAGAAGTTCCATGATACTCGAGTACAGGAAGACGCTTTAGAAAAGAGCTTGTCGGAGAGCCAAAATGAAAATGAGAAGCTAAGAGCTCGGGTGGCGGAGTTAGAAAAGTCACTACACCGGTATTGTAGTCGTAATTCCTTAATTGAATTAAAGGCCAACCTAAGCAAGATTGAGGAATTAAAAGGGAGGATATAAGAACTTGAAACCGTGCTACAAAACTGTGAGCTCTAGATTGAACTACTGGAAGCAAATAATGAGCGATGGAAAGATCAACTTCATCGATCTCAAGACCAAGTCAAAGATAGGGATTACGTCATGGGAGAAGCTTTGGCTCAAGTGCGAGAGGTGGCTAATCATATACAAACCTTGGAGTCCAAGCTGATGTACTGAGTTTGAAATATGAGTCAGAGTCAGATCGAGACCGAGAGTTAGCTTGGCTTCTTAAGCAAGTCAAGACCTTAAGCATTAGGGCAAAGCCATATATGTAATCCATCTTATGTAAAGAAATTTGTTTTCTAGAAAAGTTATTCTAATGAAACTGAATCAGAATCAATGCCTTTTCTTTTGCATTCATTGCATTCACACATTAGCATTGCATTGTATTGCATCGTGTGCACTAAAACTCACAAAGAAACTCTAAAATCATGGTAGTTACCCTGGAACATCATTACAGTACACGAAGAAAGACTAAAGCCATAGACCAAAGGTTAGAAAGATTGGAACAAATACAAAGAGAAATGCAGGATCAACTGTAAATACTGATGCAAGAACAGTTGGCCAAAATCCAACAGGATATGAGGGATCAAATGCTAGAATCCCAAAGAAACATGATGAGCCAGTTAACACAGTTATTGGCTGGGGGCTAGAAAAAGGAAAAAGCCCTGTGATCAATACCGGAGATGACAATAAGGACCCTGCTTATCCTCCTGGCTTCACCCCAACGAACACCCAAGCACAACCACAAAGGGTGTCACTCAACATCAAACCCCAATATCAGATCGGTACTTCGACACCAATAAACTTCCCGACGGGTTCAGGCTCCAACCCTGGAGACAATCCAGCAAATCCTGTTGTCCCCGACCTTGATGATATAGCAGAAATGGAAAAGGCGAGAGTGGAGCTTCCAAAGCAACTGAAAGACAGTTGCAAATGGTTAGAGGAGAAATTCAAGGTATTGGAAAGCGTTGATTACCATTGTACAATTGACGCTAAGGAATTGAACCTGGTCCCAGATCTAGTGCTCCCCCTAAAGTTCAAAATACCAAAATTTGAAAAATATAAAGGGACCAGCTGCCTTGAGGCTCACATTACGATGTTCTGTCGGAGGATGACCTGATATATTAGTAATGATCAGTTACTGATTCACTGTTTCTAAGATAGCTTGACTAAGGTTGCGACCAAATGGTATAACCAGCTAAATCATGCCCAAATTAGTTCGTGGAAGGACCTAGCACAGGCCTTCATGAAACAATATGGCCACATGACAAATATGGCGCCTGACAGGATAACACTACAAAATATGGAGAAAAAGCCAAATGAAAATTTCAGGCAATATGCTCAAAGGTGGAGGGAAGTCACCACGGAAGTCCAACCGCCAGTGTTAGAGAAGGAAACTACCATGCTCTTCATTAATACTCTGAAGGCACCTTTTATCAATCACATGCTGGGAAATGCAACTAAGAGCTTCTCAGATATAGTGATGTCTGGCAAAATGATAGAAAATTCCATAAGGTGAGGAAAAATAGATGTTGGGGAAAGCACAAAGAGGTCGGCCCCAAGAAAAAGAGAAAAAGGGGTAAATAACGTGAGCACGTATAACAGGGGTTACTCGAAACCAATCCCTGTGAACCAAACAAGAACAGTAACCACTGGCCATCATGGACCACCAAGACAAGAGTCCAATATAAAGTAAAATATGGAGAAACTCCAGTTTTCACCCATTCTAATGACATATAGGGAGTTGTACCAAAGTTTATTTGATGCACACATTGTGTCCCCTTTCTACCTAAAGCTAATGAAACCCCCGTACCCCAAATGGTATGATGCAAACGCCCAATACAAATACCATGCGAGAATTACGGGACACTCGATAGAAAACTACACCGCTTTCAAAAAGTTAGTCGAAAGGCTCATCAAAATAGGCATTGTAAAATTCGATGATCCATCTGGTACAGACCAGTTCCAATTCTGGCGAAGAAAAATGCAAAAAAAGAAGGGTTTCAGTACCCACCTGATGAAGATTGAACGTTGAAGTAATAGAGACACTTTGAAACCTAAAAACATCCAACAATTGTCTAGTTATACAACTTAATCGAACTTACAAGACTAATTAAACAATCAACCAAACATGCTGAAACCTCGACGCAAACCCCAACTCAAAACAGCTGTTACTCTCGCACGATATAGAAAATTCACAAATCTAAGGCGTCTAGGGAACAGCTTTCCTCAAAACCTTCTCTAACGAACATCAATTGAATGTTTAGATAGACAAATCGAGCAAGGTACTCAAGAAATCAATTTTGACCGAAAATAAATGACAATGAATGTTAGCAGAACTTAACATCAGAACGTACCGAATTGACTTCTGGTGACAGAAAAACAGAAACAAAACTCTTACGACTACAACAGCAAATTTGACAGGCGAAATTTGAGAATTAAGTGACGAAATTGAGAAGAAGAAAAATAAAAGAAAAACAAAGAAAAGAAGGAGTGAAGAAGAAGGTTACGTTCACATAAAAAATAAAAATTTTACTTCAAAAGCCAACTAACTACTCCTGCAAAATAACAAAAATATATTTTTGTTTCGCTTACGCAAAGATTTGAATACAGGACCAGAAAATAGGCAGATGCTTAACCAGTGAACCAACAGGCTCATTCTTGACACAAAAAGGCACAGAATTAAACTTAAGGAAGGAACCTAGGCTAAGGTTCCAATAAAGAAATTAACAATTCCAAAATTAAATCGACTCAAACCTCAAATCACAAGTAAGTAAACAAAACACACAACCATAGAAGCAGACACATATCCATCGACACAACTTGGCATCAAAACTCAAATTTTGGGGCGTTACAGTTAGCATGGACTTTGGCCAACATGGAATATCATCTAATAAATTCCAAAGTCGTTTAGCTTTATCCCCAGCTTTATCAAGAGTGATAAACTCCGATCTTTGTGGATCTTGCAATTTGAGAAACCAATACTTTAATTAAAAATTTTCCTATACATAGTTAGAAGGAGAACACATTGGGAATGAACCAGCAAAAGAAACTTCAAGTTTTGACTCCAAAAATGCGAAAAAAGGAAGATGCTTCATCCCACATCGTGCCCACTGCTGCAAGTACCAAATCAGTTCCCTTGGGCATGAGAAAAAGATTAATTATTGAGATTAACTCAACCATTGAATTCCATTAGAGACACTATGACAAACTACAAGCTGAAACTAAAGTTGTAAAGAAGATAATTAACAAGGAAAAGGCTTTGCAGGCTGATCTTCTTTCTTTTTTGCCTTCTTTGATGATGAGTAGTTTGACATGTTTCTTGAGCAAAAATGAGGAGAATGGATGATGTAATTGGGAAGCTATCATTAAGGGGGAGTTATTAATTTTTTATGATGAATTTTATGAAAAATTTTGAATTGTTTTAATTTTTTGGAATTTTGTAATCCTAATGTCTACTTTTCATTATGATGGTTAATTTACTTAGTTATTATCTAAGTTTTTGGAATTAAGGGGAATAAGCTAAGGGGGGCTAAGTTTAATTGTTGATATAACTTCTTGAGTAGTATAAGTTTTGTTCAACAAACTACCAAAAGGGAGATTGCTGAAAAATATGAAAAGATTGAAGGAGCATCCACTTCCTGACCAGCTGTGATAGACTAGATTGTTTCCATTTTTGAGTTAATAACAATTTATTGAACCAAATTTTTGGTTTATATTGATATTGTGAGATGTATATAGTTCATCAATGAAGATCATATAACTTGAGGAAACATACATGGAGGATCGAATCAAAGTGCAGCGAATTATGCTTATCTTATCCCTTAGATCAATGAAGTTTCATTGGATTGGACGTTAAAACACTTATATGTCAACAATCTATGTTTACATTGGATGTTATTATTATATTTTATTAGGTTTATTCAATTGTTGTTTAATAGGGATTGAGATAAATCTTTTTTATATTAACAAGTCTCAAAATATTATATATAATTAACTTAAATTTATATAACTTTATTAGCTTTACAGTATCTCTATTACCTTTAGATTTATTATTTATAAAAGAAAAAAATGTAAATCATTATAATATTTTACACCAACTTCGTATTTTACTTTTATTAATTTATATAACTTTATGTTGAAAAAATAATAATAAACTTATATTGACAAGTGACACTATATTTCAAAAATGAAAAAAATTGTTCTATATGTCAAAATGTTTGAATATTATTTTACTTTTTCTTTCTCAATCATAATATTTATATTACTTATTTAATATTAAAGTAAAAATATATATATATTTTACTTTATTTTTTCAATCATAATATTTTTGAAAGGTTACAATTTTCATAACATTTTTTTATAAATAAACATAATATATTTTAATTAATAAATAATATCAAACTTATGCATTGTTTAAGATAATAAACTAATATAATCTAATTTCAAAACTTTTAATTATCATTATTAGACTATAAAATTCTTGACAACAAAAAAATTTATTAGAAGAAGTTTAAATATTATTTTCAATATTAATATATGAGGAGGAATCTACTTACACCGATAATTTATTTTATGATTAAAATATGTTATAAATTTTTCAATAAATTTTCAATATAAATACTATTTTTTAAGTCTTTTCAATAATTTTTCATGTTAAATTTTATATATTAACTCCCACTAATAGTACTTTTGGCTTTCTCCCCACTTGCGAGAGCTTTTCATTTATTTCATGGTTAAAATATGTTATAAATTTCTTTAGTTGTTATATTTTTATTTTTAAGATTTTAATTTTTTAATTTTTAAATTTAAAAAAATTTAAATTCAATAATTAATACTATTAAATTTGTTGGTGTAATATTTTGAAATAAAAAGAATACTCATTTGTTTGTCATATAATTTTAAAAAATAGCACTGTAGTGAACTTGAATTAACCAAAAAAAATAATGGTATTAAAGTTAGATTTAAATTTTAAAATCTGAAAAATAAATAAAATAAATTTCTAAAAATGAAAGTATAGGGTTAAATTTCAAATTTTCGAAGAGTATTTTTAACTTTTTTCAATTATTATTATTATTATTATTATTATTATTATTTATTATTATTATTATTATTATTATTGGGTTACTTTATAAGTAAGTTATATATCTTTCTTCCTTAACCTCTTCCCTAGGTTCATGTGAAAGTCAAATTGCATATATTCTTGCTTCCAAATTTGATTTCAAGAATATTTAACTACTTATGGAACTACGGATCTTATTAGCTTAACGTGAGTTAATATCCTAGCTTAAAGACAAGTGGCTGTTCTAGTAGAATTTCACATTTATCATTCATTTTCATATAAATAATAGTTTGAAGTTTCAAAGATGCTCCGAAAAAACAAAGGGTTATGTTTTATTTCACATGGATTATAGTGATTATGTTCTATAATTGTTTATTTGATTGAGTGATAGTATGTTATATATGTGCCGTCAAGAATAAAAGCACTTCCACGGTTGTTAAACCTTGTATCATGATAAGAGAACGAGTTACTAGCTGAAGTTCGATGCACATGAAGATGATTATATCATCAAAGAACTCCGAGTCGTATTTTAAGAAACTAAGGACCATTTGTTAGAATAAAATATAGGTGGAGTTACAAAAAGTTTGTCTATAGTTTTGAGTTTTAGCTCTAAACAATCCTTAATCCTCACCCTTCATTAAAAAAATCGAATATTTTCTTCTTCTTTTTTTATCTTTATCATTCTTAAAATTTCTTTATATAGTGTTTTTTATAAGAGAGAAGAAATGTTACAAACAAAACAAACAGAATGTACGAAATAAAAATGGAGAGAAATATTAAAACAGACTTTATAATCTTAAGCGTTGTGACAAATAGTGATTTGTAAAATGAAAAATTGGTAAAATAAGCTAACTGTAATAAAGGAATATGTTGAGAGAGATTAGAGAAAATTTAAGAAATTGTCAAAACGTTAAACGTTATTAAATGAGTTATGACTTGTTAGAATTCATATTTATAGAAATTGGAGTTGCAAAATTAGTTAATAAATAAGAGTAATGAATGAGATTTTTAGTTATAAATATATTAATGATATGTTAAGAACAATTTAAGTTGATAATAATGATAAATAGCGAACATGAGTTTACCATGTTTCTGGAAGAAAAAGAAAAGCGCTCACTGTTATAGAGAAATGTTAAGAGGAAATTTCGCAATTATATCTTATCCAATAAACTAAACTCTCCAGAACGTCTCATGTGTAAAGATAATTCAAAAATTGTATCATATTTCAAGTTTATTTCAACTTCTACTTTGGTGAAGTAGAGCCTTGTGAAATATCTTTTGCGGAATAGCTCTTAGAACGAAAGTGAATTTTTTTTAAACAAAAAAAGAGTTGTTTTTTAGTAAGAGTTGTTCCTAAATAAGGATTATTCAGACATGTTTCAAATATCATTTTTCTCAGTATAGTTGTTCTTGGTAGAGATTGTTCCAAACAAGAGTTGTTATCAACATAATTGTTCTTTGTAAAGATTGTTCCAAACAAGAGCTATTATGTGGTGATGATTTTCTTAAAAAAGAATTTATTTTGAACAATGTTATTCTTAAAAAATAATTTTTCTAAATAGATGTTCTAAATGACGATTCTTCTGAATATAGTGCTTAAAATGCAATTATTCTAAAAAAGAGTTGTTTCAAACATTTGATGTTCTCAACAAGAGATGTTCTTAAATGATAGCTGTACTCGATGACAACTATTTTGGACATGGATATTCCAAATATAACAATTATGCTAAACAATAGTTGTTCTTTCAAAAGAGATTAAATGAAGCAACACTACTACTTGTTCCGACTAAACTATATTATTGTGTAATTCTCTGTAACGTATCTTTTTTATCTTTATGAAAAAAAAATATTAGTAACCAGAATTAAATATTTACACTTTTATACAAGTTAAGACTTGTTTGAAGTAATGATTAAAAGTCTTACACCTAAATGACATGTACTAGAAAAAACTCCGATGCATATTTGGAAATAAATTATTTGAAAATTCTTACTTTATATATTATTTAACGAGATTCGATGTGGGCTTTTGTGGAGATGTACTTCTTGTTGGTGATTGTCCTAATCTTCAACCTCCCTTCATGCATATAACCTTCCGGGTAACCTAACCAAAAAATTTTAAATCCATCATGAATCTAACTGTTAAATGTTAAATGCAATGGGTACAATTTTGCTTACTTAAAAGGATCAGATCACGTCCTTTATAATTGATACTTGCCTAGGATGGCAGCAAAAATAAACATAAGCTTATAGATCAATGACCCCATTGTCGCCCCCCTTGGTTCCTTGGACTTGGACAACCATCAAATCTTTTCTATAATTATAACATTGTCTCTCTCACATTTTCTGGAGGCTTCATTTATGTATACTTTAAGTGGGAATAATTGAATATTAGGCAACTTTCCCAAAAGCTATACTAATACACATTTGCCCGTCCAAAACTTTTAGATGCTCTTTGTTTTGTTTTTATAGGCGTATGCGTTTGCATGTTTAATGGAGTTAATCCTACTCCCATATTGTATTTTTTATAGCCTAAAGCACCACAGGAAAAGGTGGGGAGATATGTATAAATTTGAGAAGCCTTCAAACAGTTGTATACTGGGTATGTAGCAAGAAAGCAAGCAAAATAGTGACAAGACTTTGAGGGCTTTGATTATTAGAAATGGCCATTAAGACTCGAAGCTATTCTGTCGATGCAAGCACGAGATGACGGTTGATGAGTTTAAGAGATGGTTAAAGAAATTTGACGAAGATAAAGATGGAAAGATAAGCAAAGATGAGCTTGCTGATGCTATACGAGTCTCGGGTGGATGGTTTGCTGGGAGGAAGAGCAAATACGGCATACGATCTGTGGATGCCAATGCCAATGGCTTTGCTGATGACAATGAGATAAAAAAAACCTTGCAGAGTTTGCGGAAAAACACTTAAATGTGAGGATTCTGCACTTGTAAGGTGTTATTTTAGCCAACATTACACCCCTTTGCTCTCTCTCTCTCTCTCTCTCTCTCTCTCTCTATATATATATATATATATAATTGAATGAATTAACTAATCCAAACAACATTACAAATTCTTCTCCTGAGCTCATAGTTTACAAGTTGAATACTCGCAGCTTTTTGTAAGAAATGGCACCAAGTACACCTTTTCCTATGTTACGAATATAAATATTTGCTGTAAATGATGGTAAGATTTGTCAGTACATAAGATGAAGAAATGAATCTGAATACTTTTCAGTTATATATATCCATTTTATATCAGCTTTCTGATGCATGTAGTCCAGTAAACTGGGTAGGTTGAATACAAACTATCTCCATTGAACTAATGATGAAGATTGATTTTATATAAACAATGAAATATATATATAATTAATTAACACCACCCCTCCCTTGAAATTTTTAATGAATGTTTTATATGGAATCAGATGAATTCACTATACAAATTACAAATGGAACTACTCACAACGCAAATGTAACTTAGAGAACAAAACTTTTTTTTGTATGAATATTAAATTATTTTGGACTGCCAAGAGTTAGCCAGCTCTGCACTTTCAAGGGCATATGACGGAAGAAGCTCTGCCAACAGCCATTGTCACATGTTACCTGTAATTTGCCAAAGCACTCTTATTAGAAATTCGAGAAAACTTCAATTGCAATGGGCTATGTCACTTGGATTCTTCATTTTAGCTAATATTATGTGTCTAAAACATATTTAAGCATGAGGATCATCTAAAAATATGGAAAAATCTTTAAAAACCATGTCAGATAGATACTGATATCCAACACCTATGAGTCTATGTAAGAAAGGTGATAGCTAGTTGGGTCTCGGAAAGTGCAGGCAAAATGCTGAAAGGTCTCTGGTTCAACTGCTAAATGTCTTAACATTGATTGTTCTAAGTTCCAATCAGGATCGAGAATGTAATTGGCACCAGCCCATTTCGGATAACCACCCAACGGTCCATCCTGAGATAAACAACAATGCAAAATTGACAACAAAATACCTGGATAACTCCAGAATGGTCGCAGACATCATTCATCTATCTCAATATCCGAATGCTCAAGCATAATATTCTAGCTGACAACTTCATATATCAATTCCAGGAGGCGGCAGTTTCCAGAAATTCCATGAATTATAATCCTCCTGTAATCAATACAAATAAAGAAGCAGAGCAAAAAGATAAAGGTAAGCCACCCCAAAAAAAGAATTAAGCAACACTTTAAATTTCAGACGATCTGATACTAGGAGAAGGTGACTATGTTGCTCCAAATCTTCATTTTTTTGTTGAAGTACCCTTATCCAGTACATGTCCTAGACAAATATTTGAATATGGTTATGAGAATATGACCCTCCAAAGATCTTCCGAATACATAAAACAAAAATTAAACATACCCATGTCAAACACATACATGTATCCAACACTTGCACCCCAAATCCAACACAGGAAGGTAAGACCTAATCTAGAAGAAAGAGGGGAACAGTTGGGTCTCTTTCCAAACCAAGAATAACAAAAGTCAGCCTAGTTGCCTTAGCAGCCATGTTTCCAGAACAGAAATTTCCACAAGGGGTCCAATTAATACTAAGTTTGAAGTCATGATCTATAGCTTTGGAAACTAACTCCAGATTGTGAGAAATAAATGGAAAAGAAAAGGTTACAAAACCTGCTCATGAGAAGCCATTGGTGGAAACATGCCATGCACAAGAGCGTGAAGAGAACTATAAGATTTTGTGTCAACACGGCGGTTCACAACAACCTCACCCTGCAAACTTGAAACTATTAGAAGAGAAGTTTTGTACAGTAATATTAGAAGCTTTTGGTCTCCTTTCTTTAAGCATCAAAGCCTTAGATTACCTTTGGATTAATAATGAAGATTTTTCCTCTTGGGATTCCAACCTTAAGATAGCTGATTTCATCGGTGTCTCTATTCCCAAAACCAGCATAGAACGGGTTGCAATCAGATGGAAACAACGCCTTTATTTCCTGTAAGTCCAAAGATACCAAAAAGCATTAAAATGTTACTAATTTAAGACTTACTTATCACCCACTTATCTATATTAGAAATCTTTTAAATCTCTACCACTTTACATGTAATCCATAGTATATATGCAAAGCTATAAATAAATTTTAAGCTAAAAGTGGTGATGCATAACATTAACTATAAAGGCAGATCAAAATCAAATAAAATGACGGTGTTTCAAGCCAAAAACCAGTTCAAGAGTTGTAATAACATAAAAATGTATTATAATTAAACAATTAAATTTTCATTTTGTTGAGAAGAGGAATAAAGTAATACATCCCTTGAAATGCAGTAAATTACCCATTCAACTGATCTAATTCACAACCCATTGGGACATATACAGAAAAAATTGATAAGCAATAAATAACCATAATTTATTTAGCAGCACAAATATCATATCAGAAGAAAGTACATCAGAGCAGATAACTAACCTCTAAGCATGCAATCTTGAACTCATGAGGAGCTCTTCTAATAACTGAGAAGAATATAGGATGTGTAAGTCTTATTCATGTGATTTACAGACATCTTGTGGGGTAGAAGAAGTGACAGAAAAGAACATATATTATAGACTTGAAGGGTTAAAAGCATAACTCCAAACCAGAAACAATAACTTGTTCACTACAAATGTGATGCCCACCAAACCTTCAATTTGATTTTCAATGTGGACACTCAAGGTAGCTTCTAATTTCTTCCATAAAAGGCACATGATAGGAATCACAAACAAAATATCATAGAACAAGCTTTCATTTTTAAATTATTGCAGCTCACAGTGATAGAACTGAACTTTGATTTTTCATGTAGTAAATGCGTGTGTCATGCACATATTGTAAAGGTACAGCTAATGCTTCTCATCCAAGTTATTGCAGAAATGTCTTAAATCTCTCTAGGGGTTTAATGTAATGGTGTAAAAGGGTTTAATAGACTTTAAATCCTCAAGATACTGCACCATGCCCTAATGGATACAACTTAGGCTCCGTTTGTTTCACTGAAAATGACTTCCGAAAAATAATTTCTGAAAAATAATTTACTTTTCTGGAAAAGCTAATATTTTCTGGTGTTTGGAGGAATCTGTGTAAAGTATTTTCTGTTGTTTGGTAGATTTCTTAAAAATATTTCACAAAAGTTGTTTTCAATTAAACAAACATACATTTGAGATTTTCTTATTTTTTCATTGTTTAATTGAATTTATTTTTATCTATAATTTTATATTTTATATTGTTTTTGCATATAATAAAAATATTATATTAAATTCAGATTCATTACAATGTCATTTTTTAATTACATGACTACTAAGTGAGTATTTAAAAATGTGACATCAACAAAATTGACAAAAAAATTAACAATGTCAACAATTAGACTTGATTTTCAAATTTGAAAAGTAAAGGGACTAAATTCTTGAAAATAAAAGTACAAAGACTAAATTACAAATCTGTGAAGTGTACATAGACTTATGACATATTTTAATCTTTATACTACAAAACATTTATTATTAATATATTTAATTGTAATAAATATTTATTATTAAAATATTAATATTGAATATTTTCAATAATATGTGAATAATATTATTTAAAATTATTATTTTTAAAATTTATTATTAAAATAAAATTGAAATATTAAATAATTTATTAAAATAATAAATTATATTTATTATATTAATTTATTATATGACTAAATATAAATAATTAAATATGTATGTTTAATAATATTGAAAAATATATTTTAAATTTTTAAAAATAAAAAAAAATTTATTATCAATTTAATAATATTAAGCTTGATTTAAGTTAATTTTTATATAAAAATAAAATTATCTATAGATGAGCTATTTTTCGGAAAATGACTTATGCTTTTCAAAAAATAGTAAGTCATTTTACAGGAAAAAAGGCTTATTTTACCTTGACCTGTAAGACATTTTCCGTTGACCAAACTATTTTCTATGAAACAAACACAGGAAAATGCAAAAAACATTTTCCGTAAAAACTGTTACATGTAAACAAACGGACATGTAAAAGGAGGCATTTGCCTTATCCTGCACAAGGTTGACAATTTAGGTACTCATATGCCACAGTTTTCTTAATTTAGTGTATTAGAAGAACATAACTAATGTCTTGACTAATGTACTAGAAATACAAAACAAATGTAATAACTAGACAAATGTCCTAGAACAACATAACTCATGTCCTAATTAGACTATGTAATGCATGATTCATGCAACAAAACCAAAAGGATAAAAGGACAGACCGCATTTAATAAAATGCTATATCTTGCACATGAAACACAATCTCAGTAAACTGTTTATTAGGTCCCTGAAATGAAAAACAGTTACCTTCTCTATATAGGGATGGAAAAAGGCCATCAGGAGAAATAACAATCGGCCCATCTGGTAATGCCTTACCATCCTATAGATAAGAAGAAATGTCAGTTAAAGAGTTTCTCCCTTTACATGCAACAGTTGTAAGTTGAACAAAGAATAAAGACAAAGAAAACAAGAAATTTTAAGTTCTTGATTCTCATTCTACAGTTCAATATAAGAAAAGCATCAACTTAGCATAGGTCACCTGCTTAAGATTGGCTAAAAATTGTCTAGTGAGATATGCCTGCGATATAGCACGCGCACTAAGGAAAAGCAACTGATACCCATTTTCCTGCAATATAGAAGAAGAATTATGATCCAGGGAAGATATTAATGCATTGGAGTCCATATGAACTCTAAAATTGTTTTTCTTTCTAAAATCCGAACAAAGAAAATAAGAAAATTATAACATGCAAGGGCTTTCATGAAGATTGTACATGGTTCAAAAACCAATGGGTTGTTGGCTGTGCAAGAAAGACTGAAGTATTATTATGACTGAAAATATTAAAATGTAATATGAAAAGTATCCTACCTTAATAGCTGAAAATAAATGTGCAACACCTGTTTGTGACCAATCCATCCCAACCAACGGCATGAACTGGCCTAGGACATCTGATCTGTAACAATAAACATAAAATCAGGGATGCTAGGAATGACCAAAAGAAGCCTTGTTGGCATGGTACTAAGAACATAGGAAAGAAGCAGATTATTAAAGGAACCTACAATAAAAATTTCAAGGACCAATTCAGGTTATGTAAGGCTAGCTGTCTCCAATACCATGTGGGTCAAGACTAGAGCTATGAAAACAAGCAAACGAATTTTGAGAAATGGCATTATTGAATGTTGAACCCAAAACTAAGGCTTGAAGACAAAATAAAATATTACTCAGATGTTATCAAAAGTTAGTGCTGATGCTGCATATGGTAATAAATAAAAAAAATTGACTAAATCAAACTATGGAAAAATGCAAGCTGCCATAAAGCTCAGACTCTTAGCAACTACATTTCAAATTATTGAAACGCCAGAAGTCCAGATAGCCTGAAATCTAAAACATGGCCTCCTTTTGGGGGCTATTAAAAGCTAATATTCTGCAAAGTACTAGCAAATAACCAAATCATCAAATCCTTGTTCACGGTTTCACCTTGTCCAGCAGATTACCATCCATACTTATGTTTTCTTCATTCTATTACATATGTATGTTTCTACTTTAATTAACCCAAAACTCGGCCCATTGATGGGATGATTCCATGTGGATGGAGATTCCCCACCTAAATCAACTATGACCAACCTTTACCGCCTAGACTGAGCAATACCTAATAAAGAAAATACATTCTAATTACTAATTTATTGTTAGACCCATTATTAATATGAATTATAATTTGCAGCATGTGACCATGATCTAAAACTGACATTTAATTGCAACAAATAGAACCTAATAATATGACGTTAACATGAATCAGTACTCAATCTAAAACGTGAAGTAGCATGATAAGTTGTCCTGCATCAGCAAATCTGAGGAACTTCCTTACTTTGTAATTGTCCCATCAACATCTGAGATTACTACATGAGTGTTCCAGTGCCACAAATAGATTCTGGCATCAACCTGTTCAATACATGTTTTTGAGTCAGCACATCAGACAAAAAGTGATAAATAAGAACCTAACTTGACAACAAAAAATTGAATAAGAATCAGAAAGAATATTTAACTTCAAGTAAGAATCCAACAAAAAGAACCTGCTGTTTCCCTAACATAGCGGTCGAAAATGTAAAGGTTATCTGATTCATTCCATCTTTTAGATTCAATGATACCAGTTGTTCAGAGGTTGGGGTGATTGCCCTGATCATCTTCTTCACTGGCTTGGGTGTAAGAAAATTCTCATCATCGTCACTAGCAACAGAATCATCAGCAGCATTCCCAGCATCTGAGCCTCTGGTATCTGCTGCACCCGGCTGCGCAGCCTTCCTAGATCTTGATCTTTTCAAAGAAAAAGGCCAAAGCCTCCACTTTCTACTCTGGGTGACTATGGCTTTTGATGGACCCCCTTCAATGGATTTCTCCACTCTATCAATAGGTATCATGCCTGTGGGTTCAATTATTTTTTCACTTCCAAATGTAACCATTCCTAAAAGAATAGGTGCTGCTGCATCCCACGGAAAGTAAAGGCCATCAATTCGAACAACAAGCCTATCATTCTTTACAACAGTTGCACCTAAAGAACTAAATTTCTTGTTATCCAGTTTTTCAGCATCAAAAACTTGACGAGCTGCTTCAGCACCCATCCCTTCATATAACAAGTGCTTGCAAAAAGATATCTCTGCACAAACCACAATGCATGTAACTTTCCACAATTTACAGCCTAAAGAGCAGCTTCACAAGAAAGAATATTTATTCTATGTTTAATTAAAATCATAACAAATAGTATGTTGTACCTTAGCATGATTCTACAGGTTCATCCATCACATGAAATATTATTTAAAAAAAATGAAACAAACAATATGTTGAATGATTTCTAGTCTCTTCTTGCATAATACAAAGGACTAACATGAATCATTTCAGTGCATTCTGCAGTAAACTCAACAAGTGTAAGTAATGCATGATAACTGAGTTCTCTTATTTATTGAATAAAAAAGATAACTAAGTTCTCTTACCAACAGCAGAACCGTGAATAATATTTTTCAGCTTCCCCGAAGTCTCACTCTCCTCTCTACTAGAGCTTTCATGTGCCAATTGCTGTTCCTCATCTGCATTGGACCTTATCTCGTTTGAATCATCCTTCCTGATCGATGTCCACCTAATGGTTTCAGAACTCGAGTCTAAAGAATGCCTTACAGGGCAGTTGTTGCCTGAATCAAGCTTGGCAATAGGAGACTGCATAATAGGAAGTGATTCCACTTGCAACCCATCTTTTTCGCCAACTACTCCATGATTTCCAAAAATATTAATAGGATCAGAGATAATCCCTGACTTTTCTATGGAATTCTCCATATTAGCTGCTGGACTCTCCTGAACAAACTTGTCAGAATCTAATGACTCACTATTCACATTACACAAACCATTTACTTCTTCACTTTCGGTACAAATTAAAGGATGATCTTTATTTATGCAATCTGGCTCATGGTGTTTGAATTCTGCAAGGTCGCTGAAAACGAATTGTTCATCTTCAGAACTCTCTGATGGTAGAACACTGCTCATTGGATGAGAGTTCACCTCTGGTACTAGCTCAGTTGTTCTTACCAGTGTTTCAGCATGAACGTGTACTTCCCCATTTCCTTCATCAGAAAGGCAGAGTGTTTCATGAGTTTGTTCACTGTAACCATCTGATGTTCTAACCGAGCTCTCTGGAACAAAAGACTGAAGCCTGTCTGAAACAGTCTCCTTATTGACATTCCTTTCATTATCAGCCGGTTCTCCATCAAACCGCTCGTCCTTACATGCTTCAAGCTTATATTGACATTGCAGATCAGAGTTCCCAACACTATTACCATCTACAGTTCCTGAAATATTGGCTATTATTTCGGATTTTTCTTCCATAAAACCTTCACTTAGTGAAGAGGTTTTGCAGAAGTCAGATTCCCCTATTAATATCTGGTGACCTATACTATTTTCCTCCTTATCATTCACAGAAGATTGAAGTTGGCTTTGTTCATCACTAACCTGTGTATCTTCTTCAAACCCTTTATCATCCAGTGCATCATCTGTAGAAGAAAATGGGGAAGCATTGCCATTTGAACTGTCAGAGACGATATTAGTGGACCACTTCATCTCCAACAGGCCAGCAGCAATCTCAGCACGCTCCAATGATTCCAATCTCATTACACCACCGCCATCCTCCTTGTAATCATCCTCCTTTTCTGATCCCAGTCCGAAAACATGACCAAATATCTCTGATTGTTGGGAAGTCGTCCTGGCAACAATTTTAATGTTGTTCACATCAATTTGATCCATGGAATTCAACTTATCACCACCGAAGTTGCAACTTTTGGACTTCAGTGGCCTCCTATAAGCAGAGGAAGGTTCATCTGTTTCATATCCTGAAGGAAAAGGAAATGAAACAGCTTCAGATTCCTCTTCGTCACCATCAACCTCCCTGAGAAAGTATGCTTCCCCTGTATGATCAAGAAACATGTGGAAATTGGCTTCGATGCCATTAACACAGATGGTAACCACCTTCTCCCTTGTCTTTAAAATCCCTTGAAATTTACCAAATCGAACATACCAAGGGGATGACTTGAAGCTCCCATCGGGTTGTTCCACTACTATTATATCTACTGCACCACCAAAAGGATGAAATGGAGCTGAAACAGAATATACACCGCGAGAGATATAGCTGCCTAGTCTCCCCACCGCGTACATCCTCTTAATCTTGGATTTCTAAGACCAACCCAGATCTCAATTACATCCTCTTCATACATACAATAGGCCTTTCCACAACTCTAGAGCTTTAAATTCTGCAAATACCCACATTATAAATTCTTATTCCTCAATCCAATCAATCAAAAGGGGAAACCCAAGAATGTAAATATACAAAAAATGCAAGGATTGGGAATTGTTCAATGCATGGTAACTCAAAAGAAAAATCATTAATTAAGAAAAAAACAACTGAGAAACTGTCTTTCTCTTGTTGTTTTGAGTGTGTTTCGAATTCAATGCAGATATAAAGCGGCAAAATAAAAAGCAAAAAAAGGGAGACGTGCCGGATCAAAACCCAAACAGAACACCAACAGCTGATTTGATGATGGAATAAAGCATGTCCATTTTTTATTTTTTTCTGAATTCGAATTTACCCAGAAACTGTAAGCTAATTTGATAATAAAATTAGTAATATCATTAAATCCCAACTTATAAAAAAAGGAAAAAGAAAATCTCTCTCAAAAATAATAAGGAAACGGAAAGGATTTAAGCTTGAGAGAAAGGGAGACCAGCAGTAGTTTCGTGATCTCCTACGTGAGGGCGTGGGCATGGGCATGGGAGGATTAGAGCATTTCTCATCAATTCCTTTTTTTGGGTTTTGATAACCGAATGTTCTGCCACTTTTTAATAGATTTTATTAATCAAATATTGAACATTAAATTAATCTCTTTTTTTCTTATTAATTAAATACCATTATTGTGGTCGCCATTCATAAATTTTTTGAATGTACCCTTCATTATCTTTTGAGTGACAAAAAAAGGAAGTTGTTATTATGGCTAAATTTAACATCAGAGAGATTTTGTTTTGATTATCACTTGGGAAACGTCGAAAGAGAAAAATATGATGACATATTACCACAGCAACATCCAAGAACGAGAGTTTCTTGTCAGACTAAAAATTACAGGTTAATATAATTTTCAATTTTTAAATATTACAGGTGAATATAATTTTTAGCTTTGAAATTATTTTAGTAATTATAATTTTTTATTTTTTATTATATCCAACTTGATAATTCTTTGATTTAATTTTTTTCAAAATTTGATAATATGATATTTTGAGATGATGCAAAATAATTCATTTAAAATTTTTAAGCAATTCAATTTTTATTTTTACTAATTTCAAAAAGAAAAAAGAAAAAGGAACATAATTGTAAAATTTAGACATCAAAATAAAAAATAAAAATAGTAGGGTAATTTACTTAAAAATACCCAAAATTTTGAAAAATTACGGAAATAGGCCAGTTTGTAGAAAATTTACGGGAAAGAGCCATTTCCCCCAAAAACGCATCCACGTCAGCGCGTTTTTGGGGGATAAGGGGCTAAAGCGCGCCCTATAGGACGCGCTTTAGCCCCAACGGTCAAATTTTTTTGACCGTTGGGGGCCAACGGTCAGGAAAAAAAAGTATAAAACCCCCCACCCTTTATTTTTTTCACATTTCAATACTTTCTCAATATTCTCTCAATTTTCTCTCAAATTTCTCTCAAGGTCCTTGAAATTTACGCTCAAATTTTAAAATAGTCCTTTACTATTTACGAAAAAGCCCTTTATAATTTTTTTAATATATTTTTTTTGAAAATTTTTAAATCGGATTGCAATGGCCGGGGAATTACGTCTTCTAGACAAGAAACACATCTCCGTCGAGCAAATGAAAATGGTAAGTTTTAATTTTAATTTTTCAATATTATTTAATTTTTTTAATTATGCAATTTTAATTAATTGTTAATTTTATAATTTTTTAAACAGTCTATAGATCGGGTGTTGGAATGTTATATTCGCAACATGCATGATCCCCCATCGCCCTTGATCGAGAATTACCTGCGGGAAGCGGGTTTTTGGCACGTGGCCACAATAGGCCGGGGGTTCAAGTTGGAGCCGCCTTTGATCAGCGCGTTGATAAAGAGGTGGAGACCCGAGACCCACACTTTCCATCTGCCATGCGGAGAGTGTACCATCACTCTAGAAGATGTGCAATTGCAATTGGGATTACCGGTGGACGGGTCGGTAGTCACCGGGTCCGTAACATCTACCGATTGGATGGCCGTATGCTACGAGCTTCTGGGTGCCATTCCGGATAGAATTCAAGGAGCTCGGATCGATATGGCGTGGTTACGAAACACATTCCCGGAGCTGAATGAGGGTTCGACCGAAGTAGAAAGAATACGGTATGCTCGGGCATGCATTCTTCAGATAATTGGAGGCTATCTGATGCCGGACCTATCTAGAAACCTCGTCCATCTGAGATGGCTCCTGAAACTTGTTGATTTCAGAGCAGCCGGTGAATTGAGTTGGGGGTCTGTCGTGCTATCGAGGTTGTACCGGGAGATGTGCGGGGCGACGCTGCCGAGTAAAGAAAAATCGGAGGTTGCCTATCACTACTGCAGTCATGGGCATGGTTTCGATTTCCATTTTTACGCCCTCGACTCGACCACCCATATTCATTCCCACTGATAACAAGGTAAATTTAATATTATATTTTACAATTATTTCGTAAATTTATAGTATAATTGCATGCTAAAAGTTTATTTAATTAGGTGGAACCATTCGGCGAGTCATGTTGGAATACCTAACTCGCTTGAGGATATACGGCTCCTACTGGACCAAAGGTCGGAATCACAAGTAAGTTTTGAATTTTGTTATTATAATTTAGTATTTCGTATGTAGTGTCTAGTATTATGTATATAACTAATATTTTCATATTGTTAATATAGTTTCAATGGACACCGTACGAGGATCCAAAAATTCGGGCAGTAATTCCGGAAGAGTTCTTCCAAAATTCGAACAGTTGGCACGTTAAGGTCCCATTGATCACCTACGCAACTGTGGAGATGCACCAGGCAGATCGGGTTCTGCGGCAATTTGGATTCCGGCAACCGATTCCCGTGCCACCTGAGGTGCTATATGATGAGCACAAAGTGGACTTACGGCAGCCGCACACGGATTGGCCAAGATTTTGGTCAGGTCATATCGAGACGTGGGAGAACCGGTATGACTTTTTACCTATCCGGGAATCGATCATCGTTCCTGAGTTAGCGTACGTGCCGGAGTACATGCCATGGTTTAGGATCCATGGCAAGCCGTATCTGTTGTCGGAAGAAGAGAGGCGACGGCAACTTCGCGAGCGAAGGGAACGTCGGGCCCCTTTAAATCCAAGGAGAAGGGGTGATGAGGCGGGGCCATCATCAGCACCGACACAGTCACCGGGCCCAGCAACAGCGCCTACACAGTCACCAGGCCCATCAGTTCAGCCGACAACACCGACATCACAGTGTCTACCGTTTATGCCAAGTGCGTACCCTTCCCCTTATATGTATCCTCCTAACCCATATATGTTTCAGTTTTCCAGTCCTAGCCCAGGTTGGAGTGCATGGCCGGGTTCGAGTCCGTTCCCGACTACTCCCGCTAGCCAGCCGATGGTGAGGCCGACGTCGCATGTGGGTTCAGAGGAGGCGCCGTCGGGGAGCACTTCTTTCTACCAGGCTCCTTCTCCGTTCGGGATGCAGTCACCCCCGCCGTGGTTTATGCAAACACCTCCGGGGTCATTATTTTATCAGGGTGGGTCATCATCGCAACATCCAGAACCAGACCCACTGCCGGAGGAACCTGATTCCCCGCCCAAGGTTCCACGACCCCGCCGGAAGCCAGAAGAAGGAGGAATCCAGCACGTAACCGTCGACCGCCCCCGTGTGGCACTGGTTCCCACCGGCATCAGCCCTAAACCCTAAACCCCCTAATTTTTTTATTGTAATTTAATTTTTAATTTGAGTTTAATTTTTTTTGTAATTAAGGTTTAATTTTTTTTTGATAATAAGTATTAATATATGTTATAAAATATGAGTTTAATTTTTTTTTTGCAATTTAATTTTTTTAGTTTATTGAATTTTAATACCGTTGATAAAATAGAAATAGTTTATTTTTTTTAATTATGTATTAATACATTTAATGAAATTTGAGTTTAATTTTTTTCCTTGTAATTTAATTTTTTTTTAGTTTATTTAATTTTAATACCTTTGATAAAATAGAAATGGTTTAATTTTTTTTGTAATTAAGTTTTAATATATTTAATAAAATTTGATTTTACTTTTTTTAATTTATTTAATTTTAATACCTTTGATAAAATAGAAATGGTTTAATTTTTTTGTAATTAAGTTTTAATATATTTAATAAAATTTGATTTTACTTTTTTTTAATTTATTTAATTTTAATACCTTTGATAAAATAGAAATGGTTTAATTTTTTTTGTAATTAAGTTTTAATATATTTAATAAAATTTGATTTTACTTTTTTAATTTATTTAATTTTAATACCTTTGATAAAATAGAAATGGTTTAATTTTTTTTGTAATTAAGTTTTAATATATTTAATAAAATTTGATTTTAATTTTTTCCTTGTAATTTAATTTTTTTAATAAAATAAAAGTTATTGTACAAAAGTTCACCGTTTTCCTCCAAAAAAATAGATATTACATAGCCGCCATGAGACAAAAGACCTAAGAACACGGTCAACTATTCTGATTTGGACACGAGCGAGATGTATGACCCGGGTTCCTACACCATCCGCACAGCCGACTTTGGTTGCTCGTTTCTCGGATATCCATATTGTTGCGTATTCTAGTCGAGCAAGGTCGACCTTTTGGTTTGCGCCTCAATTGTCTATCCGGCAACAGCTTATACGGTGCAAGCGATACCGACGGCCACTTACATTCATCTGGGACTGGTGGGAATACGTGTCTCCACACGTTGTACATGTTTTCTAATTTATACACTTCGTCGACATATCTCATTGGATCAAGACGGAGATTCTGACAAGCCGCAAGTACATAGGCGCATGGGTAACGAAGTGCATCAAATATCCCACAGTCGCAGGTCCTATTTGTCAAGTGTACACGATAATGGCCGCCAACAATACCTTGCTTCGGTTTGTCAAACCCCGTGACACGAAACCATAGGCTGTCGCGATCGTGACACACTGTGTGCATGGTGTTGGCCCGTGCCTTCCCACGGTTTATTTCTTGCAAGACCTTCGGGCTCCATACATGGCCTCCTTGCATCTGCCCTCTATAACTCGCTGCTCTCTTCGGAAATAGTGCCGTTAACCGAAAATATGTCTCTCGCACAACCGATGTAATCGGCAAATGACGGGTTCCTTTCAGAACAGAATTTATGCATTCGGCTAGGTTTGTGGTCATATGACCATATCGTAGGCCGCCTTCATATGCTTGTGTCCACTATTCAAAAGGAATATTGCACAGATAGCTTGCGCCTTCGGCGTCATCTGAGCGCAAACTGGCCAGCATCTCGTGAAAACGGTCTTTATTAATATCATACCCTGCCAATATACGTTAATAGCGAATATTACATACCACTCTTCAATTGAGAATAAATTGAATATTACAAACGAAATTATATTAATAGACATTTCATACCCATATCGGTCACTTGCTGTTTCTGTCTTTTAGATTGATGTTGCCCATAGTAGTTGGATGAAACATGCCTCAGGCAATATCGATGGTGTGTGCGATGCCACATGCTTCCCTGGCGTTCTATTGCCGCAAGTATTCTAGGGCCCCGATCCGATATAACGCATATCTCAGGTTGGGGGCAAACATGCCTCCTTAACCTAGATAGGAAGAAGTCCCAGTCATCAGCTGACTCCCCCGGTGTTATTGGAATGCAATCGGAAGGATTCTCCCACAGCCGTCCTGTGCCACAGCTAGCAATAGCCGATGCGTATATCTACCATACATAAAGGTACCGTCAATTTGTACCAATGGCTTGCAGTATATAAAGGCATCTCGGCATTGCTTAAATGTCCAGAACAGACGCTTGAACACTGCGCATCCACGGAGCAAACGATCGTTGTAGTACGCAGGTTCCGTTTCAAGGTCTGTCGTGCTGCCTAGGACATATCTCTCCAACACCTGACACCACTGCCACACTTCATTATATGAAGTGTCCCACCCACCGTGTAACTTTTTTAACGCCTTCTGCTTGGCTATCCAAGCCTTTCTGTAAGAGGGCGTGTACCCCAATTGGCTACGAATACTGCCAATTAAGCCGGCACCGTAGTCTTGGGATCGACCTTCACCGTCGGGATTATTAGGTCAGCCAACATGTCTGAATCCATCTTCGGATGATCTTGTGTTACACCTATCAACGAAGTACGTTAAACAATGCAACATTACATATTATTAGTGTTATTCGAAATCATTGAACACATAGTGGTACTGTACCGGCAAGACATGTATGTCGACCTTTGTACTTTTTTATCTCCCACAACCCTGTCCTTTTCCTCAACGACGCCATGATTTTCCATGAACATGTGCCGTCTTGCACTGCACACTTCGCCTCGAACTTATCGAGCTTGGATTTAACCACATTGTAGTTAACCCCGTTTTTAATGCTGTATTGTTTCAATGCAGCAAGAAAAGTATTCTTGTTGGAAAATTGGTTACCAACTTCTAATTAGTCTGAATCCAACGAAGAATCTGTACGGTCACACGTCCGGTGTGGTAGTTCAGGAAACTCCAATGCATCATCTTGAGATAGATCGACATTATGCATGTGGGCTGGAGGCGAGTACGCCCTGAATAGCGGATCTTCTTCTTCTTCGTCTAAACCGCCCTCAACGTCTTCAGGTACAATTGGAACGGGCTCCGATTCAGAAAATAATCCAACTTCTGCACCGTCGGGCCCTGGCTCCCGAGGTGGATCCACATCGGATTCATCGTTCGACCCTCCATAACCTGCAACAAACGAGGGCCCCTCGCCAGTGGATGTCGTCGAGAGTACATCATCCCTCCTTAAACATCTTTCGTAAAGATTCCAATCATATGTGGATTGCCAACCACTAGAAGTTGACGACGTCCCCCAATACGTATTTCTATCATCGGACGTCGAATCACGAATATGCATGTCCCATCCACCAACCGAGTGTCGTGCAGGGGTTATGTTTTCCATACTACCACCGCACACAGGCACTTCTGTGTTTTGCCTCCAACTTACAGAGTGTCGGCTTGGGGTCGTGTATTCCCCTCGAACGGCAGTAGATGTCGAGGTCACAGAAAGATCACTTGGAGATGAAAATTCTACATATACCTCGATATAGGGTGATCCACTGGCAAGATGAGTCTCCACCATTGCCTCAAAGCCCCGAGCACCTTTGATGTCGAACGACTCATATCTCACCGGATCAACCGAGGTGCAAAATCTATAGTTAATACACTAAACTTTCATTGGCGTTGTTCTGAATATTTTACGCCTAATTCTTTTGCGAAGTTCTACCAAATCGATGTTCCGATTAAAACTCAGTCGCGCTGTGTTCTCCGATAAGAAAACAACGCCATTTTCGGTGTCATGAACTTCACCGCCGTAGTAAATAACAGCATTAATACGTTCACTCATTTTCAGTTTTTTTTTCCTTTTGCCTCAATTTCCCTTATGCAACCTGAGAATGAAATTCGGCTGATTTATAGCCTAATTTTGCCGGAGACTACTGTAGCAAAAGCGCGTCCACGTGGGAGCACTTTTCAGTATGCATGCTGACAGTGCACCCTGCTGGAAGCGTTTTTGGCCACTGTTTGTTCAGAAATGTCTCCTCAAATTAATTTTGCCGGAGACTACTGTAGCAAAAGCGCGTCCACGTGGGAGCACTTTTCAGTATGCATGCTGACAGTGCACCCTGCTGGAAGCGTTTTTGGCCACTGTTTGTTCAGAAACGTCTCCTCAAATTAATTTTGCCGGAGACTATTGGGCCAAAAATTCAATAAATTTTTCATAGCAAAAACGCGTCCACGTCAGCGCGTTTTTGGGGGAAACTGACTAAAAGCGCGCCCTTGGGGAGGCGTTTTTGTCTACCTCAGCAAAATCGCGCCTACGTAGATGCGTTTTTGCTGAGGTGGACAAAAACGCCTCCCCAGGGGCGCGCTTTTAGTCAGTTTCCCCCAAAAACGCGCTGACGTGGACGCGTTTTTCGGGGAAATGGCCCTTTCCCGTAAATTTTCTACAAACTGGCCCATTTTGTAAATAATCAGATTTTTTTGGTATATTTTGGATATTTGCCCATAGTTTAGTATTTAATGGTGAAATTTAGTATGTTAACCCAAAAAGACAGCATTCCAAACCTAACACACAAGACATGACATGGATTCTTAATACGTCTTTCTTTTCTTCCTTAAAATAGATAATATAAAACAAAAGAAATTTGGAATCCAATGATTATTTAATATTTGGATTCAATTGAAATAGATATGGACCCAAAGAACCAAATTCTGGAAGGAATTGGATTATATATATGATAGTGATACATATAAAATTAAAGTGATTTTATATTATTTTATAATTTTTTAAATAATTAATATTTAATAATTTTATTGTTATATTTTGTGTTTTATTTGTATAGATTATGCATATTAAATTTGGTATAAATTAAAAAATAACTATTTATTTTATAAAAAAATTTCAATGGTTTATCATATATTAATATAGGCTAGATTAATGTGATAAATATGTTAGATCAATTCAAAAATTTACATAAATGATATTTTAAAAAATTCAATGATTAAACTATTAAAATATTAATAGTAGAAAAACTATGAAAGGATGTAAAACAACTTAAATCTTACACTAATGGAAGTGAATCTTTCCCTATATATACAGATATGAGATGCTAAAAAAGAAAAACATAATGCCTTATATTTAGGTTTAAATATGTTAATGGTTTTTGTACTTTTTTAAAATTTAAAATTTAGTCCTTGTACTTTAATTTTTTACATTGAGTTCTATACTTTTTTATTATTTAAAACTCTTAGTGTTCCATCTAATTTTACAATTAATGGTGTCAAAGGTAAAACAACATTTTTAATTTTTGGTCAATTTGGTCCTTAACCTTTAAAAGTACATTAAAATTTTAAAAATTATTGTTTTACATATTTTAAATTAAAAAATTAAAAATTAAAAAGCATATATTTTTTAAAAATAAAAAATTATAAAAAAACTGTTAAAGTCAAAATTCAAAAATAAAAAATATTTTAAACTTATAAATAATAAAAAATTCAATGTTATCTAAATTGTACCGAACCAGCCAATCAAACCGGAAACTAGTTTGGGTCTCCATTCGACGAGAGATAAAAAACCGATGATTCACAAACTGATACGAACTGACTGAATTGAGCTAAGAAATCAGTTGAACCGACAGTTGAACCAATTTCAAACTACTCTGACTAATTGGTTCCTAAAACGACTGGTTTGACCGCTTCAAAGAAAATAAACTATTAAAAAAAATCAAAATTATAAAAATCAATTCAAGTGCCAATTCAATTTGGTTTTTAGCCCGGTTCAACCAATCCATACTGATTCGCAGGTCAACCAGTTTTTTACCTCTCACCAAACGATACCCAATTGGTTATTAATCCAATCAGTCCAGTCCAATTTAGATAACATTGAATTTTGGAATTTTTATATTTTTAAAATATTTTTAAATTTAATCTTTTTATTTTTTATTTTAAAAAATTAAAAATTAAAAATTATTTATGTTTTTTGTTTAAAATAAGAAAAAAATATTTTTAAACATTTTTTAAAAAAAACGTACTTTTAAAAGGTATGGGTCACATTTGCAAAAAAAAATGTAAATGTTGAGGGATAAAAAAGTTTGAAAATTTTAAAACCTAATTGACTTGTAAAGCGGTATGAACTAGTTGAACCAAGTTATAAAAATAAGTTGAAATGGCAATTGAACCGATCATAATAAATGCGTTGTACCTTTGTTATTAATTAAAGGGTTAAAATATGTTCTAAGTTCTTATTCTTGTCATAAATTTAGAACTTAATCTTTGTATCTTTATTTTTAGAAATTTAGTTCCTCTAAGTTTTAGATTTTAAAATTCAAATCCAATTATTAATATTTTTAAAATTATTTTGTTAAATTCAGTTTCATTACATTATTTTTTTAGTTACATTGTCATCGAGTGAGTATTTTTTTTAAATTTTTAAATATCAAACCAACAAATTTAACAAAAAATTTTAACTGTGTTTACAATGGAACTTGAATTTTGAAATTTGAAAAGTAAAATGACTAAATTCCTACAAATAAAAGTATAGTGACTAAATTCTAAATTTGTAAAGAGTGCAAGGACTTATGACATATATTAACCTAATCAAAATGGACATCAAGAAGTGTCGGGTGTAGTTGTAAGACACATTAGACTCCTAAAGAGAGAAAGCAGGTTCAAATTTTGATGACGACATTGTTAGAAGAAGTAGCCACAAACACCAAACATGAATAGGAAAACCAACATAGAATATAGCAAAAAAAATGAAAATGACATTGATAATAACTTTTTGATTCATATTGCATAATTCATAAGAAAGTATTGAGTGAAACACTAATGAAATGTCTTTTTAACACCCCAAATTTCTTCAATTTGTCATAAATATGATTCCGAAAATTTTGTTAGTAATTTTATACGAAAATTTCAATTATTTCGAAATTGTTAGAATATATGCATTTTTAGATTCACAAGTTAGTATAATGATTCGTTTTTGGAGTATCAATTTTATTCAAGTGAGATTCAAAAGTGAGAGGTAAAATGATAATTTTGCACTACAAGAGTATTTTTGACATTTTGTATATGTACATATTAGAATATTTGTGTTTAAGTGTATATGGTGATGAGATGAATTTTGGACCCTTAATTTCCATTTTTATGCCATAAATTGACTATAGTCACATAAAGTTAACATGTTTGACCTTTTGACCATTTTTCTTGAATTTTAAAATACCAAAAAGGATAGAAAAAGGGGTAGAACCCCTTTCTTCCTACTAATGGCTTGGTCATCACTTCTCTCTAAGGGAGAAAAACCATTTATTTCATTCATTTTTTTCCCATTTTCTCTCATTTTTCATTATAATCTCCACCCACTTTCTTTTGTTCTCTTGAAAAACCACATTAATGAACTTCCATTCAACCTTTTCTCTTAATTTCCATTATTACCATAACCTAGGGTTTGGTGTCTAGAGTGAGAAAGCTTAGTTAGAGGTAAGACAATCAGATTTTATCATCTTATCATGTTTCAATTGAACCTTTATTTACCTAATAGGTTGTTGAGCCATATTAATGATTATTTATTATTATTATCAATTTGGGTACTTATTACTTATTAAAAAGAAAGAAACAAAGGGAGGAGCTACAAGAAAGGGCAAGGGAAAGATTTTAGATTGAAAAGTAATGAAGGATTTTCTCTCATTTTGCTTATTTTGTTGGTAAGTTCTTATAGAAAGAGGAGCTATGTCGCACCCGGTTTCCATTAAAGTTCAGAATTTAGGAGAAATTTGGAGTACATTGAAAGAAATTGTGGGTTCGACGGACTTTATTGAAAAATCTAGAAACTTTAGTGGCTGAATGGTAAATAATTAAGTTTCAATTCTGGTTCAGTTAAGTTGGAACCGACTAGTTCCTTAGTTGGAGACAAAATGATTCTACAGGTAGAATACTTCTTGTTTATGTTTCATTTCCTTCTCTTCTTCATCATCTTCTTTGGTTGCTTCGAAGAAGAGAAAGTTGGGGAAAGCTCTACATAGAGTAACGATCGTGAGGTTCCAGTCTGGAATGTAGAGAATTTAGTGAGCTGGTAAGCTTCTTCATCTCACTGTACTCATGAAATTGAGGAAAGAGAAGTAAGGATTTCTAAAATCTTTGAAAACCTTTTACATGATACTGGATTTTGAGTTTTAAGGACTGGATTTTGAGTTTTAATGTTTGAATACCCTAGATTAATTTGTATATTTGGTTGTCATGCTTAGCTAACCAGGATGTAGGAGACTCTGGTATTTGGAAAAGCTAAGCTGGCAAAGAGGAAGGACACTAGGTGAGATTCTATACTCAACTATTTGAGTGTTGCTTTAGTTTGTTCTGGTTGTTATGTTGTTTGTTTGTTCTATACTGAGTTAAGTCGAGTCTATTAACTACATATATAATCATTGCTAACTGGAAAAGTTATGCTTGCATATGGTTGTATGATTGTATGATTGTTGTAAGAATGTTCTCTGAATGTATGACATGGTTGTGTATCTATGAACTGTTATGTGGCGTGCTCCATTATATGTTAGTGAATGTGATGATATGTGTGATATGCATGTTATTAAAATGTGGAGTATGGAGGGAAGTATTGGCAGATTAGTTGAAGATAGGAAACTTGGCGTAATGGAGGAATAGGTGGATTGAAAGGGAACTTAAAGAGGATTGGATGAAAATGGTTATCTACAAGCTCTTCTGAGCGACACCATGGAAAGGGTTATCTCCAGACTCTTTGGAGTGACACTGTGTAAACAATCTATAGGCTCTTTGACACCTCGAAAAAGGTTTACTGACTCTTCAGAGTCGAAAGACCATGGCAAGCCATGGCATGATCCAGTGGTGAATAGGCACGTCTTATGGCAATTTGAAGTCCGATAGGACAATAAATAGGGAAGTCGTTGGGCAAATAGGTGGAAATCACTATATGATTCAATTGGCAAAAAGTCTAGCATAATGGTTATGGCGTGTATGGGAATGCAAGTAAGTGTGCTAATAAGAGGTCCTGCTAAAAATGCGAAGGTAAGAGGAATAGGTGGAAGCATGTTGTAAGCGGCTATACGTGGAGGGAAGGGTTGTAACAGCCCGATTTTAGCTAAATCGGAACAGTGGTTTTAGAACCACAAATCTGATGTCGAAAATTTATTTTAATATTTTTTTGGTGTTTACAACATGTTATTTGATATGTGTAAAAATTTCGTGAGCTAATTTTATCGTTTAACTGCTCAATTTGAGAAAAAGGACTAAATCGCGTATAATGCAAAAGTTGCATTCTACTTGTTAAAGGTGTTTAATTGATATGATTTATTAAATTAAAGGTCCTTATTGTAACACACCTTACCTGTATCCTACGCCGGAATCGGGCACGACGCATTATCGGACTTAACTTACTTGTCCATGCAACTTTAGGCCCTAAAATACCTCTTTCACCTTCATATGAATATCATTAAGGATCTACGAGGCCTTAAACGTGCATACGGAGGGTTTCGAAACCCAACTGAAACTTTTTATGCATTTAAAAATTTTACCTAAATAGGGGTCACACGCCCGTATTGATCTAGGGACACGCCCGTGTGCCCCTAAGACATGCCCGTGTTCACCACCCGTGGTTGATACTGACTTATTTCACACGGCCAAACACACGCCCGTGTCCCTCACACGACCTCGACACGCCCGTGTCTTAGCCCGTGTGTCAAAAGCTTAGCATTCTGTTTATGACGTCATCAATTCCTTATGGCCACACGGTCAAGGCACACGCCCATGTCCTTAGATTATGTGTCTCAAATTAAATTCCACAATTAATGTGCAGACTTCACATGGCCTGGGCACACACCCATATCCTAGACCGTGCCTCCCACACGGTTGTGTCTCTGCCTGTGTGTTTACTACAAAGCTTATTGACTTGTAAAACTTTTCATGCAGGGACACACGGCCTGGTCACACACCCATGGGACTGACCGTGTGTCACACACGGCCTAGACACACGCCTGTGTGCCTACCCGTGTGGACAAGAGTAAGGCTAAATGCCAAGCTTTTCTCAACACTCTAACTCTTGTGCTCACAAACACATCAAACCATCCAATAAACAACTTTAATAACAACATACACTTTCTTGAATAACCTCATATTTTCATAAAATAATAAGGTGAGCCATCAACCATGGCAATATACAAAAGAGTTTATCATTAAAGGGGCCAACACACTCTTGGCCAAAATAACAAAACGATTACCTAGTCTAGCCCCTATACATGCCATACTCAAAAACACTAAGTCTAGGTGTACCAAGATAAGCTGATAGTGTGGGCGATCTTCCAATTATCTTCGTATCCCGACCCGACTCTTTAACTCTATAAAACAAGGGAAAGAAAGGAGGGTAAGCTTTAAGCTTAGTATGTTTACATGTAAACAGAAAGCATTATGATATACACTAATCAATAAAATGGCATTATGCACTAAGCAAAAACCATCCACATTCCTTAGTCATGCTTACTATTTTTATCTCTTACCACATTTCCAGTATATAACAAGCAAAATGCTCTCATTTAGTAGCATACATTCCCTGCACTTATCACCACAAAACCATATGAAACAACACATCATAACTTCCAATACACCATTCATAGTACTACCAATCACTAGGTGGTTTCG
The DNA here is from genome assembly GCA_005393395.2 of Gossypium australe. Taxonomy (NCBI): domain Eukaryota; kingdom Viridiplantae; phylum Streptophyta; class Magnoliopsida; order Malvales; family Malvaceae; genus Gossypium; species Gossypium australe. The sequence continues at coordinate 118,813,699 of CM016616.1, forward strand.
CACTTAGCCCACCATTAATCTCTAATGGGGTGGTACCGCACTTAGCCCACCAAAAAGGGTAGTAACGGTGGTAACACACATAGACGATGGTATCGCACTCAGCCCATCATAGTTAAGTATTAAGGTGGTATCGCACTTAGCCCATCGTCAAGTGTTGCTATTACACATTTACATATTTATTTCGTCATTCATACGAAAACTAATCAATAACTACCACATTCAACCCACTTGAATCATACATGTTCTTAATCATGCCGTGCACCAATTAGCCACAACAATGTGTATATAAAATGCATCGTTCACACATAAACTTACCTCGGTGCAAAACGTTTCGATTTGCGGTTTAATCCTTAACCTTGCCTTTTCGACGATCAAGGTCGATTCCGTGCTCTTCTTGATCTATAACAATAAATTTCACTCATTTAGATCATTCTATGCTTATAATGCATCAAAATCTACACTTAGGCGAAAATGATCATTTTGCCCTTGTACTATGAAAAAATTACAATTTTGCCCCTAGGCTTGTAAATCATTTTTCAACACATTTTCTCATTAGACAAGCCTAACTGAACATTTATTTCTCTTACAACTACTCATAAATCCAACTATTTCATGCATTTATGACACAAATTCAATCTTTGCATTTAAGTCATATTTAAGTGTTTTCATGCAAACACCATTCACAAAAGTTGTTTCTCATCTCCCTAACATTCATTTTCTTCCATAAAAACTCAGATAACAACAGAAAAGCTCTCATGCCAAGTCCCTAGACTTTCAACCATATTGCAAATTGGTCCCCTTATTAGCTAGCTTAAGCTTTGGGGACTCCAAAAACACAAAAATTATCAATTAAAACCATCTATATCACTTACTAGCAAGGGAGATAGCTTGGCTGAAAGTTTGAACCCCAAAAGCTCTATTTTCTCTTCAATTTTCGGTGGAAAGAAGGAGGGTGAATAGTGAAAGATGATAACATCTTTTTTTCATCTTATTTTATTCATCTTATCACCTAATTTCCACCAAATTTGACCAAAAATTAAATGCTCTTGTCCCCTTTGTCTACATGGCCTGCCAACACATTCTAAATGGTCTAATTGCACTTTAAAGACCTCCAATTTAATAATCTATGGCTATTTGACACCTCTACCTTGAAAAATAGAACTTTTGCACTTTATGCAATTTAGTCCTTTTTCATAATTAAGCATGCAATCATTAAAATTAAAACACCAAAATTTTCACATAGCCATATATTAATGTCAAAACACATAAAATAACATCAAAATAAATTTACTCGACCTTGGTTTAGTGGTCTCAAAAGCACTGTTCCGACTAGTCCCTAAATCGAGTTGTTACAACTCTCCTCTCCTTTAGAGATTTTCGCCCTCGAAAATCTTAATATTGCTCTCTCATGGCTTCTTCCGGTTCCCACGTACCCTCTTCTACACCATGTTTTTGCCATAACACTTTTACTAAGGCTATGTCCTTATTCCTCAGCTGTTTCACCTCTCAAGCCAAGATTTTAATCGGCTTCTCCTCATATGTCATAACCGGTAATATCTTAATTTCTGTTGGAGGAATCACATGCGAAGGATCAGAGCGATAACGCCTTAACATCGATACATGAAACACATTGTGTATTTTCTCTAACTCTACCGGCAAAGCCAACCGGTATGCCACTGGCCCAATCCTTTCGGTAATCCCATATGGCTCTATGAACCGCGGACCCAATTTCCCCTTTCGACCAATCTCAATATTTTCTTCCATGGGGACACTTTCAAAAATACCTTGTCACCTACTTTAAACTCGATCTCTTTTCTTTTCAAATCCGCATACGACTTTTGTCGATCTGGAGCAGCTTTCAGATTATCCCGGATTACTTTCACTTTCTCCTCGGTCTCTTTAACCAGGTCGACCCCATGAATTTGCTTCTCACTAAGCTCGGTCCAATACAAGGGAGTCCGACACTTACGACCATAAAGGGCTTCAAACGGTGCCATCCGTATACTCGACTGATAATTGTTGTTTTAAGCAAATGCAACTAAAGGTAGGTATCTTTCCCAACTACCTTTGAACTCTAATACATTGCACTGAAGCATATCTTCCAAAACTTGAATTACTCTTTCGGACTGACCATCAGTTTGCGGATGGAATGCAGTACTAAAATTTAACCTTGTGCCCAAGGCCTCCTGCAACTTCTTCCAAAACCTCGAAGTAAATCTCGGATATCTATCTGAGATAATAGATACAGGTTCTCCATGTAACCTCACCACCTTTGCAATATACAACTCGGCTAACTTATCCAGTAAATAATCAACACACATCGGTATAAAGTGAGTCGAATTCGTTAATCTATCAATGACAACCCACACAACATCTTTCTTTTTCAAAGTCATAGGTAACCCTGTCACAAAATTCATGGTGATCCGATTCCACTTCCACTCTGGAACCATCACTGGTTGAAGCAATCCCGAAGGTACTTGATGCTTAGCTTTCACTTGTTAACAAATCAGACATCTTGTTACAAACTCCGAGATGTCTCTTTTCATACCCGACCATCAATAAAATTTCTTCAGATCATTGTACATTTTCGTACTGCCCGGGTGTACTGACAAATAACCACTATGTGCTTCATTCAATATCTTCTGAATCAACTAACCATCCTTAGGTACACAAATCCTGTCATGAAACATTAGACAACCATCCGAATTCACCCGAAATTCAGAATCATTTCCCGATTCACACTTAGCTTTCTTAGCTTGCATCTCATCATCATTCTTCTGTGCCTCCCATATCTGTTGAATAAATAGTGGCCTAGCCCTCAACTCAGCCAATATAGTACCATCGTTAGACAATGCTAAGTTCGTGCTCATAGCTCTCAAAGCATACAGGGATTTCCTACTCAAGGCATCCGCAACCACATTCACTTTCCCCAGATGGTAATCGATTACTAGCTCATAGTCTTTCAATAATTCAAGCCACCGCCGTTGTCGCAAATTCAAATCCTTTTGATCCATTAAGTACTTCAAACTCTTATGATCCGTGAAGATTCAGCACTTCTCACCATATAAATAATGTCGCCAAATCTTTAATGTGAGCACAATCGTAGCCAACTCTAAGTCATGAGTCGGATAATTTTTCTTATGCGGTTTTAGCTGCCTCGAGGCGTAAGCGACTACCTTACCCTCTTGCATCAATACACAACAGAGACCATTAAATGACGCATCACTGTAGACCACAAACTCTGTCAATAATGTTTTCAATCTCTCAAAACTCTGTTGACATTTCTCAGTCTATTCAAACTTAACATCTTTGTGCAACATTTTCGTCATTGGGGTAGCAATCATGGAGAATCCTTTTACAAACCGTCTGTAGTACCCCGCTAAACCCAAAAAGCTTCTAACTTCTGACACGTTTCTCGGCAGTTTCCACTCCACAATAGCCGAGATCTTACTCGGATCAACTCTAATACCATCACCCGACACAATGTGTCCTAGAAATCCAACCTCTTGGAGCCAAAACTCACTCTTGCTAAATTTAGCATACAACTTTGTCTCTTAAAGTCTGTAAGACAATTCTCAGATGCTCTGCATGATCACTCTCATCCCAAGAATAAATCAATATGTCATCAATAAAGACAACCACAAACTTGTCCAAATACGATCGGAAGACACGGTTCATTAAATCCATAAAATTGCAGGAGCATTCGTCAAATCGAACAACATGACCCAAAACACATAATGGCCATACCTCGTCCGAAATACAGTTTTCGGCACATCTTGCTCCTTAACCCTCAACTGGTAATAACCATACATTTGGTCTATCTTGGAAAACACTGTAGCTCATTTCAATTGATCAAATAGATCATCTATCCTTGGTAAAGGATACTTATTTTTCACCGTCACCTTGTTGAGTTGTCTGTAGTCAATGCACAATCTCATCGACCCATCTTTCTTCTTCACGAAAAGTATCGAAGTACCCCACGATGAATAGCTCGGTCTTGCAAAACCTTTATCCATCAATTCTTGCAACTGAACCTTTAGTTCTTTCAACTCTAATGGTGCCATCCTATACAGAGCAACCGAAATAGGTGTTGTTCCCGGAACTAACTCAATTCCAAACTCGACCTCTCTAACTGGAGGTAATCCAGGTAACTCTTCCGGGAATACATCCGGATACTCACATACCACTGACACTCTTTCAATCTTTACCTTAGACTCTTGAGTATTCAGTACAAAAGCAAGATAGGACTCGTATCCTTTTCTCAAATATTTCTCGGCCACCATAGAAGAAATCATCACCGGTAAACTATCTGACCCACTCGATTCAACCCGAATAACATCTCTATTTTCACATTTCAATTCAATAAATTTACTACCACAGTTCACTAAAACACTATGAGTAGTCAACCAATCCATACCAAGAATCAAGTCAAATTCATCAAATGACAACAACATAAGGTTTGCCGAAAAACAATGACACCTAATTGTCAAAGGACAATTCCTACACACCTTGTCAACTAACACATGTTTGCCTAACGGGTTTGACAATTTTACCACAAATTCTGTAGACTCAATAATCATACTCAAACTAGATGCCAATCTCATGCAAATGTAAGAATGGGTAGACCCCGGATCAATCAAAGTAATAACAAAAGTGTCATGAAGAGAAAAAGGACCCATTATCACATCTGGAGATGATGCCTCTTCGCAGCACGAATGGCATAGGTCCTTGCAGGTGCCCGACTCTCCGGTCTCACAGCAGAGTCTCGTGACGCACCTCTACCACTAGTCCCATTCCGTGGGTTCTTTTGTGGCCTACCCCTTGAAGATACATTGCTTGATCTTATCTCTTGCTTCCTTTCCTTGTCATCTCTCTCACGGCAATTTCGAATGAAATGATCGAATGAACCACACTTGTAACAGTTTCTGTTATTCCCCCAACATACCCCTGTGTGTTGCCTTCCACAATTTGGACACTCCGGTTTAGACTTTGGATTGCCCACACTTGCCATCGAAGTAGTTTGAACTCTCGAGCCCGAGTAGGTATTACCTCGGTCTCGATGTGAATATCCAACTGATGTAGTTGTCCGAGGGTTCATCTCCTTTGGACCTCTTCGATTGAGCTTGGTAGGATTTACTCATAGGCCTTTTCTTGCGTCTCAAGCCTCACTCACAGCCTTCCTCTTTTCCTTGTTCAGTTCTTCGGCCTTACTTGCCCTATCAACCAACACTACAAACTCCTTTAATTCCAGGATTCCAACTAGAAGTCTAATATCCTCATTTAGTCCATCTTCAAACCTCTTGCATAAGATGGCTTTTGTAGACATTCACTCTTGCGTGTACTTGCTGAGCCTAACAAATTCGTGCTCATATTCTGCCACAGTCATTTTTCCTTGCTTTAACTCAAGGAACTATTTCCATTTTTGGTCCATAAATCTCTAACTTATATACTTCTTTCGGAACTCTTCAAAAAAGAAGTCCCATGTCACTCTCTCCTTAGGAACCACTGATGTCAACGTTTTCCACCAATGGTATGCCGAGTCCCTCAGCAAAGACACGACACATTTTAAGCTCTCCTCAGGTGTACAACAGAGTTCATCAAACACTCTCATTGAGTTCTCAAGCCAGAACTCCGCCCCCTCTGGGTCATCATCTATATTAGCTCTAAACTTTTTAGCCCCTTGCTTCCGAATCTTGTCTATCGGGGGCTTCGTTATCATCACAATATCTATACCTTAAGGAGCCACTAGAACTGGCTGAGGTATAGGAGGAGGTAGAGGAGGCTGAGCATTAGGGTTTACTCGTACATACTTCGCATACCAATTACTCATCATTTGGAGAAAGGCTTCCCGAGCATATTCTCTCTGACCCCTAGTCTCGGGTCTACTCTCAACAGGCGCGGTCCCTTGCGTGGGAGCGGTGCATTACTAGTTGCATCATCAGCAACCGTTTGATCGGGTTCCATTTACTATATAAAAACAAAATTTAGAATCATCAGAAGCCACCACACTATCATTATACGCTTATGACATGTATAGCTAGACTCTTATACACACTACGGTAGTCTGAGAACAGACTAAACCATAGCTCATATACCACTAAATGTAACACCCCTTACCCGTATCCTACGCTGGAACCTGGCACGAGGCATTACAGGACTTAACTCACTTGACCATGCAACTTTAGTCCCTAAAATACCTCTTTCACCTTCATATGAATCTCATTAAAGATCTACAAGGCCTTAAACGTACATACGGAGGGTTTCGAAACCCAACCGAAACTTTTTGTGCATTTAAAAATTTTCACCAAAACAGGGGCCACACGCCCGTGTTGATCTAGGGACACGCCCCTGTGCCCCTAAGACATGCCCGTGTTCACCACCCGTGGTCAACACTGACTTATTTCACACGGCCGGACACACGCCCGTGTCCCTAGCCTGTGTCCCTTACACGGCCTCGACACACCCGTGTCTTAGCCCGTGTGCCAAAACCTTGGCATTCTGTTCATGACGTCATCAATTCCCTATGGCCACACGGTTAAGGCACACGCCCGTGTCCTTAGACCGTGTGTCGAATTAAATTCCAAAATTAATGTGCAGACTTCACACGGCCTGAGCACACGCCTATGTCTTAGGCCGTGCCTCTCACACGGCTGTGTCTCTGCCCGTGTGTTTACTACAAAGCTTATTGACTTGTAAAATTTTTCATGCAGGGGACACACGACCTGGACACATACCCATGGGACTGACCGTGTGTCACACACGGCCTAGACACACGCCCGTGTGCCTACCCGTGGGGACAAGAGCAAGACTAAATGCTAAGCTTTTCTCAACAGTCTAACTCATGTGCTCACAAACACATTAAACCATCCAATAAACAACTTTAATAACAACATACACTTTCTTGAATAACCTCATATTTTCATAAATTAATAAGGTGAGCCATTAACCATGGCAATATACAAAAGACTTTATCATTAAAGGGGCCAACACACTCTTGGCCAAAATAACAAAACGATTACCTAGTCTAGCCCCTATACATGCCATACTCAAAAACACTAAGTCTAGATGTACCAAGATAAGCTGATAGTGTGGGCGATCTTCCAATTATCTTCGTATCCCGACTCGACTTTTTAACTCTATAAAACAAGGGAAAGAAATGAGGGTAAGCTTTAAGCTTAGTAAGTTTACATGTAAAAAACAAGCATTATGATATACACTAATCAATAAAATAGCATTATGCACTAAGCAAAAACCATCCACATTCCTTAGTTATGCTTACTCTTTTCATCTCTTACCACATTTCCACTATATAACAAGCAAAATGCTCTCATTTAGTAGTATACATTCCCTACACTTATCACCGCAAAATCACATGAAAGAACACATCATAATTTCCCATACACCATTCATAGTACTACCAATCACTCGGTTGTTTCGCACTTAGCCCACCATTAATCTCTAACGGGGTGGTATCGTACTTAGCCCACAAAAAAGGCTAGTAACGGTTGTAATGCACATAGCCCACCAAATAATAAATAGACGATGGTATCGCACTCAGCCCATCGTAGTTAAGTATTAAGGTGTATCGCACTTAGCCCACCATCAAGTGTTATTATTACACATTTACATATCTATTTCGTCATTCATACGAAAACTAATCAATAACTACCACATTCAATCCACTTGAATCATACATGTTCTTAATCATGCCATGCACTAATTACCACAACAATGTGTATATAAAATGCATCATTTACACATAAACTTACCTCGGTGCAAAATGTTTCGATTTGCGATTTAATCCATAACCTTGCCTTTTCCACGGTCAAGGTTGATTCTGCGCTCTTCTTGATCTATAATAATAAATTTCACTCATTTAGATCATTCTATGCTTATAATGCATCAAAATCTACACTTAGGCAAAAATGATCATTTTGCCCTTGTACTATGGAAAAATTACGATTTTGCCCCTAGGCTCGTAAATCATTTTTCAACACATTTTCTCATTAGACAAGCCTAGCTGAACATTTATTTCTCTTACAACTACTCATAAATCCAACTATTTCATGCATTTATGACACAAATTCAATCTTTGCATTTAAGTCATATTTAAGTGTTTTCATGCAAACACCATTCACAAAAGTTGTTTCCCATCTCCCTAACATTTATTTTCTTCCATAAAAACTCAGATAACAACATAAAATCTCTCATGCCAAGTCCCTAGACTTTCAACCATATTGCAAATTGGTCCCCTCATTAGCTAGCTTAAGCTTTAGGGACTCCAAAAACACAAAAATTATCAATTAAAACCATCTAAATCACTTACTAGCAAGGGAGATAGCTTGGCTAAAAGTTTGAACCACAAAAGCTCTATTTTCTCTTCAATTTTTGATGGAAAGAAGGAGGGTGAATAGTGAAAGATGATAACATCTTTTATTCATTTGATCACCTAATTTCCACCAAATTTGACCAAAAATTAAATGCTTTTGTCCTCTGTGTCTACATGGCTGGCCAACACATTCTAAATGGTCTAATTGCACTTTACAGACCTCCAATTTAATAATCTTTGGCTATTTGACACCTCTACCTTGAAAAATAGAACTTTCGCACTTTATGCGATTTAGTCCTTTTTCACAATTAAGCATGCAATCATTAAAATTAAAGCACCAAAATTTTGACATAGCCATATATTAATGTCAAAACACATAAAATAACATCAAAATAATTTTCCTTGACCTCGGTTTAGTGGTCCCAAAACCACTGTTCCGACTAGCCCCTAAATCGAGCTGTTACACTTATGTTGTAATTAGACCATTATGATAATGGGTGGACAATTATGGGCAATGTCTAAGTGATTTTTTGTTATAGTAAATTGGTTAATAATTAAGATAAAATATGTTAACAAAAGAAAAAGCTTTCATTTTCTCTTGTCATCACCGAATTTCAAAGGAAAAAGAAAAGGTTTGAAGCTTTTAAATTTTGGCACACTCCTGGCTTGATTAGGGTACGGTTTTAGCTCAGTTTTTGATGATTTTTATGTTTTTGTAATCATTGCAGCTTAATCTAGCTAGCCCGTACCTTTAATTTTGAAACTGTTAAAGATTTTAAGAGTTGCCATTGATGAGTTTATGTGTTCTTTGGTGTTTGAAGATGAAATATGAAAGCTTGATGATAGATTTTCATGTTTTATAAAGTTATTTTTTTGATGAAAATGCATAATAGGGATTAAATTGTGAAATATGAAAATTGAGTGGTTGAAATGTGAAATAAATGAAAGTTTTGGGCTGCTAGGGACTTATAAATAATTTTGTCAAGCATGGGTTTTGATGAATTGTGTGAATTTTGTGTATTTGTAAAATATGGACTAAATTGATTAAATGTGAAAGTTTAGGGGCTAATGTGTAAAAATGCCCAAATGATTATTTTTGGACTAAATTGAATGAGTAGATGAATAAATAAGTTAATTTTAGATCAAGAAAGAAAGAATTTGGATTTAGATCGGGGAAAAGCAAGGTTATCGAGTAGTCGACTAGATCCGTCAATTCCAAATACGAGGTAAGTTTGTATGCAATAAGCTTATTTATAATTGTATTTTATATGCTTTGATAGAGCATGAATTGTGATTATGTGATTACGGACAAGTTTGAGAACGATTCGACAGTAATTCGAAATGATTCGACTATGATTTGGTATTGGAGAATCACGGTTGAACTTTAGGAATAGTCTAGGATGTTAGTGACATGTCATTAGGATATTGAGTTAGCTTCGGGCCATGATATCAGCACTTTGGGTGTGAGTTATGCCTTGATTTGGCTTCGGACCATGGTATAGGTACTCTAGAGATAAGTTATCTTGATTTGGCTTCGGGCCATGGTATAGGTGCTTATTGTATGAGACTCTTGAATATCCGACTTCTATTCCGAATAGTTCAACGGGAAAATGGAATTTATGGACAAGAACGAGATTGGTATGTGTAGGTACTGGTATGTATGTAAAGTTTATAAACATTGAATCTATGAAATGGATGAATTCTTGGTAAGTTAGTGAATGAATGATCGAATGGCTTGAGATTTAATGTATTTTGTTATCTTACATTTATATTATTTGAATTTGGAATGATTGGTGAAGTTGCTCATTATGTTAATACGAACTTACTAAGCTATAAAGCTTACTTCGTGTTATTTTTCTATGTTTTATAGTGAATCAAGGCTAGCTTGGATTTGAGAGTCGTCGGGAACATCATCGCACTATCAAACATCTAAGTTGGTACTTTTGAGTTGTGTAAATATGGTATATGGCATGTTTAGGCTAAATGTGGTATTTTGGTTGTGATTATAGCCATGAGATTTGGCTTGTAAATGTATATGATATGATTTGTATATTTAGCCATGAGTGATGGGTTATTTTGGCATGTTTGGTATGAATATGGTTATAGTTTATAATTGCTCAAATGATAAATTGTTTTGTGAAGTATAAATGCTTGAGAAATGCCTTGATGAGGTATGATTTTAGATGTTGCATTGATTATTTATAAGGAAGTTATGTATGTGTGAATTATGGTAAATGAACCATATTGATTGATATTGTTTTGGCATGTATTTGGTTAAATATTTGGTAGTGAATTGAGAACTGGAATAGATGAAAGTATAATGGTATGAAATGTGCATTTGGTTGATGATTTTGGCCGCCTAATTGTATGATGAAATGGTACCATTTTGGTTGTTTAGGTAAGCATGAGTTGGGGTGGCAAATTGGCCTTGCTAATGGCCTATTTTTGTCCACACTAGCAGAGACACGGGCGTGTGTCTCAGCTATGTGCGACACACGGTCATGTTACATAACCATGTGTCCACTGGTATTGATATTAAATTGAAGTCAGTATGCTTCACATGGTCTTACACATGGGCGTGTGACTGGCCGTGTGGTACAAGTCAGTATACCTCCTAATTGGCACACGGCCTAGCACACGGGCGTGTGACTTGGCCATGTTGCATAAGTCAGTATACTCTCCAATTTTCACACGGCCTGGCACACAGGCGTGTCTTCGGCCGTGTGATGCAAGTCAGTATGTATGCCCTATTTCCACATGGCCTGAGACACGGTCATGTCTGAAGCCGTGTGAGGCACACGGCCTGTACACACGGACGTGTGACCCTTGTATTGATCCCTAACCATTTCTATAGCATGTCTAAGGCCTCATAGGCCCTAATAAGGGACAATGTGATTGTGTTGAATAGTATTTGAGTATGAATGCATAAATGTATGAGTTATGTATGCTATATGATGTATATTGATCGGTAATGCCTTGTAACCCTACTCCGGCAACGTATATGGGTTAGGTGTTACATTTTATTGGTATCAGAGCTACAGTTTAGTCGATTCTAGGACTAACGCAGCGTGTGTGAGAGTCTAGCTATACATGCAATATATACTCTGCGATAGTGTGATGATTCCTGACAGTTTAAATTGTGATTTCGTATAGTAATGGATCCAGAACGAGTTGTAGCTGATGATGTAAAGAGTAATGCGCTTGCTCCTGCTCAAGGGGCAGCTCCATATGATACTAGGCCTGTAACGAGTACCCACGCGAGAGAGGCTAAACAAGCCTTTTTGGCAAATGATGAGTGAGTGGTTCACGGAGTTCGTTCGAACGAATCCGACTGCTCAACGACCTCCAACCCCATCTATTCCTCAACAAATCCCTGTTGTTCCTCAAGTTATAGATCCGACATTGTTGAATAAGCCGCTAGTAGATAAGATACGTAAACATGGGGCTAAAGAGTTCCAGGCTACTGTTGATGATGATGCGGAGAGAGCTGAGTTCTAGCTCAAAAATACGATTCGAGTATTCGATGAATTGTCTTGTACTCCTAATGAATGTATTAAATGTGTTGTATCTTTGCTGAGAGACATCGCGTACCAATGGCGGAACATGTTGATATCTGTAGTTCCGAAAGAATGGGTTACTTGTGAGTTCTTTCAATTCGAATTTTGAAAGAAATACATCAGTCAAAGATTTCTCGATCAGAAGCATAAAGAATTTCTAGAGTTGAAATAGGGCCGAATGACTGTAACAGAGTATGAAAGAGAATTTGTACGGTTGAGCAAGTATGCTCGAGAATATGTTTCCACTGAAGAAATTAGGTGCAAGCGATTCGTAGATGGATTGAATGAAGATATAAAACTACTAGTCGGAATTCGAGAGTTGAAAGAATTTGACGTTCTTGTTGAAAGGGCTTGTAAAGCCGAGGATCTTAGCAAAGAAAAGAGAAAGGCAGATTCAGAAGCTAGAGACTCGAGAAAAAGATCGATGTGTAAGCCGTGTCAATCTTCATCAAAGAAATCCAGAGATTCGTACGCTCGCCCAAATGCTTCAAATGAATATTCAAACAGAGATCGTAGAAAACAATACTCAGGTTCTAAATCTCAAACTACATCAGTATCGAGTGTTGGAAATGTGAGAGACAACAAACCCGAATGTCAGCAATGTGGGAGACGACATTTTTGGGAATGTTGGAATAAAAGTAACAAAGCTTGTTACAAATGTTGTTCGCTAGATCACTTCATCCGAGATTGCCCTGAGCTGGATAACAAAGATAAAGTTTAGAATGTGAGACCTATGAATACGGCTACTAGAAGGAGACCACCCCGAAACATTGGAAATACGAGTGGTAACCGAGGTGCTACGAGAGATTCTGCTATGAGATCTGTGGCACGAACACCTGCCGAGCTTATGTTATCCATGCACGGGAGCAGGCATCATCACTAGACGTTATCACTGGTACCTTCACTCTCTATGATACAAATGTGATTGCATTGTTTGTAACACCCCTAACCCGTATCCGTTACCGGACTAGATTTAAGAGGTATTATCGGACATATCAGAACATTTTACAATCATTTCACTTACATTACTCATATCTCATCATATCACATTCAATCTCAACCATAATGTCCCTTAAATAGGTCCACAAGACCTTAAACATTCTTTAGAGAAGGTTCAAGACTAAACCGATCACATTTACAAACTTCAGGAATCACTTAAAATTTTCAAGCATTCAGGGATCACACGCTCATGTGAACCGGCCGTGTGCCTCACACGGCCACCTGACACGCCCATGTCACAGACCGTGTGAAAACAGGGCATACATTCTGACTTGCACCACACGGCCAAGGACACACTCGTGTGCTAGGCTGTATGAAATCTAGAGGGGTTACTGACTTGGGTCACACGGCCAGCCACACGCCCATGTGCCAGCCCGTGAGCCACACACGGCTAATAGACACGCTCGTGTGTCTAGGCCGTGCCAAACCTACTTATTCAACATTTCATTCAATTTAATTCAAAACATACAATTAGGCATTTTTACACATAAGCCTCTAAAGTTTTACATTTATGCACTTTAGTCCTTATTACACAAAAACAAAAATACACAAAATTCACAAAATTACTTAAATACGCATGCTAGCCGAATTACCAAAGTGCCCTTAGCAGCCCATATTTTTCATTTATTTCACATTTCAACCTCATATTTTACACATTTCACAAATTAGTCCAAAATTGACATTTTCACTCAAAATCACTTTATAAAACTTGTAAAACTATTAGCAAATATTCATATTTCATCATCAAGCATCAAAGAACACATAGATTCAAAAATGAAAACTGTCAAAATCATCAGTCGATTCGAAAATTGAAGCATGGGTTAGCTAGAATACGATGCAACGATTTCAAAAACATAAAAATCATCAAAAACTGAGCTCGAAAACTTACCTAATTTAACTAAACAATGGCCAAACCCTAAAAAATCATCCATGGCTCCTCCTTTGTTTTTATTTTCGGCAATGGTGATGAAAAATATGAACAAATGATGTTTTGTTTTATTTAATTTAACATATAATTGCTTTTTACTTATTTAACCTTGAATAACATTAATAATTACACGAAATGCCACTCCACTATCATCCACTATCTCATAAATGGGTTATTTGCCACATAAGGACCTCCATATTTAAATTCTATAGCTATTTGACACCTTTAGCTTATAGAACGCAACTTTTACGCTTTACGTGATTTAGTCCTTTTTACCGAATTAAGCCTTTAAATGGTAAAATTTCTTTATGAAATTTTCACACATTAATTCAATCATATTGTAAACCATAACAAAAAATTAAAATAAATATTTTAAGACCTTAGATTTGTGGTTCTGAAACCACTGTTCAGACTAGGGTCCAAGCCGGGCTGTAACAACTCTCCCCTCTTAGTGATTTTCGTCCCCGAAAATCTTACCAGAAAGTAGAGTAAGGATTTGCTTTCATACAATACATTTCAAATTCACACATAGCTTCGGATTTTAAATCTCTTTAATCTCTCAACTAAAATTTTGATCTGACTTTCGCTGTACATCATCTCTAGCTGAGACTGTATTAAATTGTTTTCTTTTTCTGCTCAATTTCTCTAACGATATTAATCCTGTGGATCATATTTTCACAAAGCTTGATCCTGTAATAACAGAGTTCGGTAACTGCTTATAATAGCAATAGTCTTTCTTAGTTGCTTTGAAACTCTAAAACATAGTGACAAATAAATATTTCGAGAATTTGAATTGTGTTACCCGATTTCAATGCAATCTCATACTCACAGATTGCTGTAACTTCCCTCAGAATCACAATATGAGTTTCAGATCTCAATATGAAACAATGATGATTGGCACCATGTGTAGACTTATTGTCTCAGGAAAAGATAACTCTATCCTTTTCAATGATAAGGATAATCCCGATACAGTATTCATCAACACTCTACCCTATAATCAACAAAGTCAGAAATATCACAGTTCACACTCATTCATCCATACCATAACTTGAAATGTCGTGCATCATGTTACTCTCCTACGAATAGACTAACTGACACTGTGAGCCACCTCTAACAATGGTTATACAATTTCAGAGCTTCTCGGTATAGACACTTTATCTCGAAGCAACAAATAATCATCGATTTCTGAATCATAAATCAATTTATCCTGAACCCCTTTTTAACTTATAATTCGCTGACACATTTCTGAATTTCACAACTTCACTAAATAAATATTTATTTAGCCTCTAATTTAGCTAACAACTGTTCATTACCTGATAAGATCAATCACATATTCATCGCTCAAAAAGCAGAGAAAAGTTTCCCATTCAAAACATCCGAAACTATAATTATTTTCCTCAGATAAGAATCACTTACAGACTTAAAAGTTTTTTCGAAGATTCAAGCTAACTTTGCTGTGTCAAGTTCGGATCTTTCTCTGACATTAAACATTTTAAACTCTTATAGTCATCATATATAGAACATAACTCTTTTCATGCATCTTTAACTATATGAAATCACAAGATATCTCTGTACATTCTTTCATTAGAACACACTTCAAACCGTTCATTGACGCATGAGTGAGAATTGTAAAATTTTATTCAACTTAGGCTGAATTAGAACTGATATTTTGGTTGATAATGCCTTCGTGTAAAAGAAAGCTTCAACAATCGAAACTAACTTTAATTTACCATACCCTTCCCCAGATAGAATTGTTACGATAGATATAATTCTGTATCAAATCTTCAAGAATACAAATTCTTCTTCCAGACCATCCTTCAATTCATTCATGTATGTTCAAAGTTTATTTCCAGTTCGTTGATAGATTCAAACAGATATAACCCAATTAACTTTTCAATCAAATAATTCAGAGCATAGTAACTACTGAATCAATCTTTTCGAAGATATCTTTCTTCATATTAGAAGGATAACCCCATACATATCATTATACAGATTAATCTTGATCTTCTATCATTTTCACTTTTATCAATGTCGAACCTTCACGAGAACTAGAAAAGAGTTTATAATGAAGCTGTCTCATATATTAATCATCGAAACTCTGAATTATACTGAAATCACCTTAACCAAATAGAAATCATTGGGCCTTAATAAGAACGATGTCTCAACCCTATAATAAATATTTTCCCAGCTGTTAATGAAGCATTTGAACATAGAAAAGAATCAAATATGACTTGAATTGCAACCATTGCAGAAACACAACTTCTATGACTCTGAGGATGGTGCCACTGTTCTCTCACATTTCAAGCCAGAAATTATAATCATAATAGACATAGGCATCTCTGTCAAATAGAGATATCTTACAGATAATCACATGGAATCATAAGAAAACTGGAATAGCAAAATTTGAACTTATGGAGTTACACAAGATATTTGAAAATTACAACCCATACAGAATGATATCAATTCCGATGATATCCCAGAAAATGTCCAGAAAGAACAATGTCACTCATAATTACTGAAATCCACAGTAACAGAAGCAATATAATCTTGATGTATATTCAACAGAACAATAACCGGTAAAAATGGAATACTAACATCATACAAATTTTACTGTCAACTTTTCTATCAACTTAACAGAATAGAATATCAGAGAAAGATAGAGCAATGCAAATCATAACCCAAACAGACCAACAATGCTTTTGTCTATCAGTATGTTTAGCTAACATTCTTATACAATAAGAGTTTCATCTAAAAATATTCAACTGCATATACCCTTGAGAGTAAATAAACAAATTCCATACTCAGAAGAGGTCATCGTAAATTACTCAACTATAACCGCTGCACTCAGCCATCAATACAATTCAAACTTCTGTAATATCAGAATTAACTTGGTTGGAAAACTTATCTGTCTCATCAAAACAATTTTTGTCAGAGTCGGGAGATATCACACTATCGCAGGTTATATGTGGCATGTATAGCTAGACTCACATACGCTATGGTAGTCCTAGAATAGACTAAACCATAGCTCTTATACGAATAAAATGTAACACCCCTAACCCGTATCCGTAGTCGGACTAGAGTTAAGAGGCATTACCGAACATATCAGAACATTTTACAATCATTTCCCTTACATTACTCATATCTCATCATATCACATTCAATCTCAACCACAATGTCCCTTAAATAGGTCCACAAGACCTTAAACATGCTTTAGAGAAGGTTTGGGACTAAACCAATCACATTTGCAAACTTTAGAAATCACTTAAAATTTTCAAGTATTTAGGGATCACATGCCCGTATGTCTAGGCCGTGCCAAAACTGTAAGGTATACTGACTTAATTCGAAGGGCTACCCTAGAGGACACATGGCCGTGTACCAAAGCCATGTGTCACACACGGTCAAGCCGCACGTCCGTGTGCTCAGCCGTGTGGAGTGAAAATAGGCTTAGTTGAAGCCACATTTCTCACCGTTCTCAAGCATACCTAAACCACCATATTGCATGCCATTTCAATACATTAATAAGGAGTCAAGCAATGCTATTTCATGCACCAAACTTACAATACCAATTCTATCCATTTCATCATTCAAATCAATACTACTAGTACATTCAAACACATACCAAACTAGCATGATTCATCCCTCATTACTCACCTATTCAATCATATACCAAAGTACATATCATACTCAAAGCTTGACTCATAAATCATCTATTAGCCATTAACTTATCAAGTCTAAAATCATGCTTTTCATAAATGAATACTTGTCATATACCATATGACCAAATGATCAACTTAAATCATCACCAACTATACCAAATTATGTCATTACACAAGGCAAATTACACATCAAACATAAGTCATTAATAAGCCATAAAAAATGGCCAAATACATCACCAACAATCTTTATCAAAAAGACTGAAGCCTATACATGCCATATAACCAAGTCATAAAAGGTATAAATACCGAAATCATTAGCCAGATAGTGTGATGCAATCTCCATCGACTTCCAACCCGAGCAAATCTCCAAAAATCTATGAACATAGGAAAAACACATAGAGTAAGATTTGAAAGCTTAGTAATCTCGTATCTTAATAAACTTAACATAACAAATAATTTCAATTTAATGCCATAAGCGTAATATGCTATCTCACATGCCAAAACACAACTTATCTCAAGTTTATAACATGATTTCATATCAAATCATCACCATTTAATAATATACTTACTTACTCACTAACTTTAGATTTCACAAGCTTATTCAATTCGATTCTCATATAACATTCAATTCCCACTTTCACATAACCCAAATGAGTACATTATGGGAAATAACACAGTTAATCATATAATTTTCTCATATAAATCTCATATCATTATTAATACTGAAATTCACCTTTCATTCATATAGCATCCGACAATTTCACATATGCAACTTTATAAATCACATCTTATTCATTTGTTCAAGTTTCATTTACACGTATTCACATTTCTTTTCCCTATACTTCACATAACATTCTTTGCACATATACTTACCTTTCATTTTCAAACATAGTATACATTATCAATGTACCTGAATCGGAATGTCATTCATTTAACCATTTATTTCTCAGAATGCCTGTTGAACAGTTCGGAATCAATAAGGATACTCAAATAACTCGAAAAGCTTGTACAATGCCATCATCCCAGACGTGGTCTTACATGTAATCAAATATCGTTGCCCCTGTCCTAAACAGGGTCTTACACGTAAATCTCAAGTCGATGCCAGTGTCCCAGACACGGTCTTACACAATATCTCAAATGGATGCCAACGTCCCAGACGTGGTCTTACACGAAATCATATCTCGGAATCCTATGTCATGACATATGTATCCTATACTATTCCTAGGGTTTGTACGGAGCTTTTCGGACGTCATCACGTTATCAGAAGTTTCTCGTATTCATATATTTTTCTTCTCAAACAATTCAATATCATAATAACATATATATAACTGATTCAAAATCCATACATTTGCCTTACCACTCAGCATTGAATTCAATCATACAAATAGTATGCATTTAACCTGATTTTTGTAACATCTATTAAAATACGAACTTACCTCATTCGTACTAATGACAAATTAAGTCAACTAATCCGATATTTTGATTTTCCCTCGATCTAGATTCGAATTTCACTTTTGCCAATCTAATTAATATCAAAATTAACTTACTTATTCGGCATTTCATTCAATTTCATCCAAAACACACAATTGGGCATTTTTACACATTAGCCACTAAAGTTTCACATTTATGCACTTTAGTCATTATTACACAACTACATAAATACATAAAATTCACAAAATTACTTAAATACCCATGCTAGCTGAATTACCAAAGTGCCCTTAGCAGCCCATATTTTTCATTTATTTCACATTTCAACCTCATATTTTACACATTTCACAAATTAGTCCAAAATTGACATTTTCACTCAAAATCACTTTATAAAACTTGTAAAACTATTAGCAAATATTCATATTTCATCATCAAGCATCAAAGAACACATAGATTCAACAATGAAAACTCTCAAAATCATCAGTAGATTCAAAAATTGAAGCATGGGTTAGCTAGAATACGATGCAACGATTTCAAAAACATAAAAAACATAAAAAATCGAGCTCGAAAACTTACCTAATTTAACTCAAAAATGGTCGAACCCAAAAAACTCATCCATGGCTTCTCCTTTCTTTTTATTTTCGGCAATGGTGATGAAAAATATGAACAAATGATGTTTTTGTTTTATTTAATTTAACATATAATTGCCTTTTTACTTATTTAACATTTAATAACATTAATAATTACACCAAATGCCACTCCACTATCATCCACTATCTCATAAATGGGATATTTTCCACATAAGGACCTCCATATTTAAATTCTATAGGTATTTGACACCTTTATCTTTTAGAATACAACTTTTACGATTTACGTGATTTAGTCCTTTTTACTGAATTAAGCCTTTAAATGGTAAAATTTCTTTATGAAATTTTCACACATTAATTCTATCATGCTGTAAACCATAATAAAAAAATTAAAATAAATATTTTACGACCTTAGATTTGTGGTTCTGAAACCATTGTTCCAACTATGGTCTAAACCGGGCTGTTACAACTCTCTTCCCTTAGTGATTTTCGCCCCCGAAAATCTTACTAGAAAGTAGAGTAAGGATTTGCTTCCACACAGTACATTTCAAATTCACACATAGCTTCGGATTTCAAATCTCTTTAATCTCACAACTGAAATTCTGATCTGACTTTCGCTGTACATCATCTATAGATGACACTGTTTATAACTGTATTAAATTGTTTTCATTTTCTGCTCAATTTCTCTGACGATATTAATCCCGTGGATCATATTTTCACAAAGCTTGATCTTGAAATAACAAAGTTCGGTAACTGCTTATAACAACAACAGTCTTTCTTAGTTGCTTTGAAACTCTAAAACATAGTGACAAATAAATATTTCGAGAATTTGAATTGTGTTACCCGATTTCAGTGCAATCTCATACTCACAGATTACTGTAACTTCCCTCAGAATCACAATATGAGTTTCAGATCTCAATATGAAACAATGATGATTGGCACCATGTGTAGACTTATCGTCTCAAGAAAAGATAACTCTATCCGTTTCAATGATAAGGATAATCTCGATACAGAATTCATCAACACTCTACCCTATAATCAACAAAGTCAAAAATATCGCAGTTCGCACTCATTCATCCATACCATAACTTGAAATGTCGTGCATCATGTTACTCTCCTACGAACAGACTAACTGACACTGTGAGCCACCTCTAACAATGGTTATACAATTTCAGAGCTTCTCGGTATAGACACTTTATCTCGAAGCAACAAATAATCATCAATTTCTGAATCAGAAATCAATTTATGCTGAACCCCTTCTTAACTTATAATTCGCTGACACATTTCTGAATTTCACAACTTCACTAAATAAATATTTATTTAGCCTCTAATTTAGCTAACAAATGTTCATTACCTGATAAGATCAATCACGTATTCATCGCTCAAAAAGTACACAAAAGTTTCCCATTCAAAACATCTGAAGCTATAATTATTTTCCTCGGATAAGAATCACTTACAGACTAAAAAGTTTTTTCAAAGATTCAAGCTAACTTTGCTGTGTCAAGTTCGGATCTTTCTCTGACATTAAACATTTTAAACTCTTATAGTCATCATATATAGAACATAACTCTTTTCATGCATCTTTAACTGTATGAAATCACAAGATATCTCTGTACATTCTTTCATTAGAACACACTTCAAATCGTTCATTGACGGATGAGTGAGAATTGCAAAATTTTATTCAACTTAGGTTGAATCAGAACTGATATTTTGGTTGATAATGCCTTCGTGCAAAAGAAAGTTTCAACAATCGAACTAACTTTAATTTACCATAACCTTTCTCAGATAGAATTGTTTCGATAGATATAATTCTGTATCAAATATTTAAGAACACAAATTCTTATTTCAGACTATCCTTCAATTCATACATGTACGTTCAAAGTTTATTTCCAGTTCATTGATAGATTCAAACACATATAACCCAATTAACTTTTCAATCAAATAATTCAGAGCATACTAACTATTGAATTAGTCTTTTAGAAGAAATCTTTCTTCACATTAGAAGGATAACCCCACACATATCATTATACAGATTGATCTTGATCTTCTATCATTTTCACTTTTATCAATGTCGAACCTTCACAAGAACTAGAAAAGAGTTTATAATGAAGTTGTCTCATATATTAATCATTGAAACTCTAAATTATACTGAAATCACCTTCACCAAATAGAAATTGTTGGGCCTTAATAAGAACGATGTCTCAACCCTATAATAAATATTTTCCCGACTGTTAACGAAGCATTTAAACATAGAAAAGAATCAAATATGATTTTAATTGCAACCATTGCAGAAACACAACTTCTATAACTCTAAGGACGGTACCACTGTTCTCTCACATTTCAAGCCGGAAATTATAATCATAATAGACATAGTCATCTCTGTCAAATAGAGATCTCTTGCAGATAACCACATGGAATCATAATAAAACTGTAATAGTGAAATTTCAACATATGGAGTTACACAGGATATTTGAAAATTACAACCCATATAGAATGATATCAATTCCGATGATATCCCAGAAAATGTCCAGAAAGAACAATGTCACTCATAATTACAGAAATCCACAATAACAGAAGCAATATAATCTTCATGTATATTCAATAGAACAATAACCGGTAAAAATGGAATACTAACATAATACAAACTTTACTGTCAACTTTTCTTTCAACTTAATAGAATAGAATATCAGAGAAAGATAGAGCAATGCAAATCATAACCCAAACAGACCAACAATGCTTTTGTCTATCAGTATGTTTAGCTAACATTCTCATACGATAAGAGTTTCATCTGAAAATATTCAACTGCATATACCCTTGAGCGTAAATAAATAAATTCCATACTCAGAAGGGGTCATCGTAAATTAATCAACTATAACCGCTGCACTCAGCCATTAATACAATTCAAACATTATTCCACTGTCTAATTCTATCATCACTAAGTTCACATTATCCCATCACTAACGGAAATCAATCCAGAAGAACTTTCAGTTAATACTTTCTTTAGATAATATACCTGAATAGATCATTTTATCGGAGTTAACTTCTTCTTTAACAACGACTTTGCATAATCTGAATAGTCTTCAAAACTATCCAATATCTCTTTTAGTACTATCTTCATTTTCTGATTCATTCTCTTTTCTGACCAAATTACTAATCTTTCAAACACAAATTTCATTGTAACATTTTACTGATAAGGGGGGTGAGAGTAGTAAAGCCTCAAATTTAACTCCCACATACATGCACATAACATATACTATTACAAATAGCCAGTTCATTTCTAATTTCACATTCTTAAAACATTTAATAATCATTGACTTATCAACACTTTTGTACTTAACACATAGTTCATATGCCAAATCAAATCACTAATTCATAATCAAAGCATTTCATACAGTAGTCTTAGGCCACATATCACAACTCATATACTCATATCATTACAGCATTTATCAACAACAGAATATCTTGTATTCTTATTCATGCCTTTATGAGTCTCAACTCATCACCAACACATTTTCACTCAAATATTTGAGTATTTACTTTTGTACTATCAGAATTAACTCGGTTGGAAAACTTACCTGTCTCATCAAAACAATTTTCGCTAGAGTCGGGAGATATCACACTATCACAGGTTATATGTGGAATGTATAGCTAGACTCACATACGCTATGGTAGTCCTAGAACCGACTAAACCATAGCTCTGATACCAATAAAATATAACACCTCTAACCCGTATCCGTCACCAGGCTAGAGTTAAGAGGCATTACCGGACATATCAGAACATTTTACAATCATTTCCCTTACATTACTCATATCTCATCATATCACATTCAATCTCAACCACAATGTCCCTTAAATAGGTCCACAAGACCTTAAACATGCTTTAGAGAAGGTTTAGGACTAAACTAATCACATTTGCAAACCTTAGGAATCACTTAAAATTTTCAAGTATTTAGGGATCACATGCCTGTGTGTCTAAGCCGTGCCAAACCTGTAAGGTATACTGACTTAATTCGAAAGGCTACCCTAGGGGACACATGGTCGTGTACCAAAGCCATGTGTCACACACGGTCAAGCCGCACGTCCGTGTGCTCGGCCGTGTTGAGTGAAAATAGGCTTAGTTGAAGCCACATTTCTCACCCTTCTCAAGCATACCTAAACCACCACATTTCATGCCATTTCAATACATTAATAAGTCGCCAAACAATGCTATTTCATGCACCAAACTTACAATACCAATTCTATCCATTTCATCATTCAAATCAATACTACTAGTACATTCAAACACATACCAAGCTAGCATGATTCATCCCTCATTACTCACCTATTCAATCATATACCAAAGTACATATCATACTCAAAGCTAGACTCATAAATCATCTATTAGCCATTAACTTATCAAGTCTAAAATCATGCTTTTGATAAGTAAATACTTGTCATATACCAAATGACCAAATGATCAACTTAAATCATCGCCAACTATACCAAATTATGTCACTACACAAGGCAAATTACACATCAAACATAAGTCATTAATAAGCCATATAAAATGGTGATAAACAGTAAAAGTAACATATTTTCAACCCACAGTTAGCATACTTTTGGATGATTTAAGCCTTGAATTGTGTAATTTGGTGCTCTTAATCCTTTGTTTTCATGTTTTATACTCAGAATAGCACCGGAGGATGAAAAGAACAAAAAAGAGGCCCAAAACGGAGTAAATGGGCCATATCGTGAATTCCACACTGCCTGGGCCCAAGACCACACGATCGTGCCTCATTCAACAGACTCGAACATGGCCTGGCCACGACTTACACGGGCGTGTGCCATGGGCGTGTCCCTGCCGCGGCCAAGAGGAGTTTTACTGAGATTTGGATACTTGGAGGCAAAGAAACACATTTCAATGCCTATTCAAACACCCTAGCAGGAATTCTACTTGAATAAGGATACTTAGGGACCAAGTAAGACATATCAAAGTCTATATAAACACCCAATGGGGCAACTTGAAGAGGAGAGTTCAGCAGAAGCCGGAACCGAAGGCTTTAGTCAGGGGGCGTCCAGCTAGGCCAAAGAGGGCAGATTTGCGGGGGTTTTAGGGATTTCTTATGTTTTGTTTTATCTTTTCTTCTGAGATGTTTTCTTTTATTGTTATTAACTAAACCCTCAGATACCTGAGGGGATGAAACCTAAGATGAACCTTGTTATCGTATGCTGAGCTATATGATAAATATTTGACTTGTTCTTAATTATTTTTCTTAATTCTTGTGCTGATATTTCTAGATATTAATTCAAGTGTGATATGCTTAGGTAGAGGAGCAAAAGTCCCTGCTTAAGAGTAGATCTAGCATAGTTAAGTAGAGTTGATCACACGCCTAGAGATAGGGTGACGAGATTTTGTCGGATTAGGGTGAAACCTAATATGGGAGTCAATAGATCGAGTTAATGCAATTCTAGGGTTTTAATTAGAAAGAGATTTCAATTAATCAACCTAGGGTTAGACGTTAGTCGCCTTGAGAGAGGGATTAATATAACTTAGGGAATCTTACGGATCAAGTCAAATGAATAAATCCTCTGGTTCAGAGTTAGATAACAAATGAAGTCTTGGTGGATTCTTCCTTGGGTGTTGTCTTAATCAATTGGTTTTTCCTAAAAGTATTTTTCCCAATTTCATTCTTCTTTTTCTTACAGTCTTTAGTTTAGTAGTTAGTTAATTTTAGATTAAATAAAAATCACTTTAATTCTTAGGCTAAATAATAAAAAGAGAGTTAGTATTAGTACTTTTAGTTCCTTTGGGTTCGACATTCTGGTCTTGCCTTAACTGTACTACTGTTCGATAGGTGGGCTTGCCTCACATCGTTGTCATAGTTACTTTCCAGGTTTGATCATTCTTTTTATAAATTTTAAGACTTTGACATTGCGAAAAACAACGATCAAATGGCCAAATACATCACCAACAATCTTTATCAAAAAGACTCAAGCCTATACATGCCATATAACCAAGTCATAAAGGGTATAAATACCAAAATCATTAGCCAGATAGTGTGATGCGATCTCCGCCGACTTCCAACCTGAGCAAATCTTCGAAAATCTATGAACATAGGAAAAACACACAGAGTAAGCTTTGAAAGCTTAGTAAACTCGTATCTTAATAAACTTAACATAACAAATAATTTCAATTTAATGCCATAAGCGTAATATGCTATCTCACATGCCAAAACACAACTTATCTCATGTTTATAACATGATTTCATATCAAATCATCACCATTTAATAATATACTTACATACTCACTAACTTTAGCTTTCACAAGCTTATTCAATATGATTCTCATATAATATTCAATTCCCACTTTCACATAACCCAAATGAGTACATTATGGGAAATAATACAGTTAATCATATATCTTTCTCATATAAATCTTATATTAATCGCTGTAAAATCCGAGCTTTAAATATTTATAAAAGAATGATCAAACCTGGAGACTAACTCTGACAACGATATTAAGGCAAGTGTACCTATCGAACAGTAGTATAGCTTAGGCAAGACCGGTTATCGAACCCAAAGGAACTAAAAGTATTAATACTCACTTTCTTTTTACTATTTAGCCTTAAAGTTAGAGTGAAGATTACTTTTTAAATTATATTGACGATAGCTAAACTAAAGACACAAAGACAAAAAAGACAAATTGGAAAATAACCTTGAGGAAAAACTCAGTTGATTTTAATAATACCCTCGGGAAGAGTCCACCTAGATTTCTCCTATTATCTAACCTTCAATTATATGATTTCTTTTACTTAGCTTGATCTGTAGGACTCCCTAACCTATATTAAACCCTCTCTCGAGGCGAATAACGTTTAACCCTAGGTTAATTAGTGGAACTCTCGTTCGCTTATAATAACCCCCTAGGACAGCAGTAAATCGATCAATGGACTCCCATATTAGGTTTCACCCTAGTCCAGCAAAATCTCGTAACCCTATCTCTAGGCGTTCGATCAACTCCGCTTAATTATGTTAGATCTTCTCTTAGGCAGGGTCTATTCCTCCTCCACCTAAACACATTAGATTTGGATTAAGCAACATAATTAAGAACAAACTAAGTAATTTATCATATAACTTAAAAATCAAATGATAAAATCATCTAGGTTTCATTCCCTTCAGGTATCTGAGAGGTTTAGTTCATAATGAATAAACAAACCATCACAAGAGAAAAGATAAAACAAAATATAGGAAAAATCCTAAAACCCCCTGAAGGAATCGAAGGAGAATTCCGCCGCCTTGAGTATAACTCCGACTTCTTGAGATGGATCAACTGGCTATCCTCGCGTTATTCCCTAACTCTGACCTTCCCGGCTTGGCTCCTTGGCCTCACTTTTGCTCCTTTCAATAGGTGATACTTGGGGGTTATTTATAGGCTCTTGAAACGCGATTCTTTCTCCCTAAGTATCCTTTTTCGACTAAAATTTCTCTTTCCAGCGTCAGAGGCATGGCCATGTCACACGCCCGTGTGAATCGAGACCTGACCGTGCTCGGATTTCTCTTGAGGCACTACCGTGTGTGGCGGGGTTGAGGCCGTGCTCTAGGTGTTCGTCAAGGCACGGCTGTGTGTGCTTTGGGCCAGGCCATGTCAATTTCGCGTTAAGGCCCATTTACTCTGTTTTAGGCCCGTTTTGTGTTTTTTTCATCCTTGGGTGCTTTCCTAGGTATAAGACATGAAAAGAAAGGATTAAAAGCACCTTTTTATATAAAACAAGGGGTAAATCATCCAAAGGCATATTAAATATGGGATAAAAATATGTTACTTTTACGGTTTATCAAATACCCCCACACTTAAGCTTTTGCTTGTCCTCAAGCAAAATTCTCAACTTACAATTGAAACGAACTTTCCATGATCTATAATTCTTATCAACAATGTCTTATCCTAATTCATAGAAAATTCATACATGGATAGTTTGATTCAAAGCTTCCTAAAGATTCAAACGAGATAAGTCATAATTTTATACCTTGAAAACATCAGTGTCTTCCTTCTTTTTAATGACTACCTCTTTAATTCAAAATCGACAAGGATTGATATCCTCACTTAGGATTCACTCAAATCACTCTAGAGTGTTTAAGGTTCAGAAAAAGGATCACTCATAAGTAGAACCAGAAAAGTTAATCCTATAGGCTTGCCTGAAAATCAAATCTCCACCACTGTAATATAAGATGACAAACAGATCAAAAGGTCTTTGACAGGGTTATAACGGGGCTAGGGTTAAAGCTGTGGATAAAGGCTGAATTAGAAAGTTAGAATTGAGATTGACTTGATAAATTACCTAACTAGAAAAATGAACTTAATCTTTAAACACTAATAGAATGAGTTTTTTTTCTTGAGAAATTGAATTTGAACATACAAGCTCGCTTAATTATCGTACTAATAATGATTTTTTTAAGAACAAACTAAGTATAATAGTATGAAGGAATTTTTACAATTGAAATATAAAACATAGTTAAGGAACTTGTTTAACATCAAATCTCGACAAAAAGGTAGTTTAGAAGAATTGGTGATAAAAAAAATACATAGGGTTTTTGGTTAAAATTAGTAGGTGAGTCAATAAAAGGGTTGTTAGGCTCAACGGGGTTCACTAGGGGTTAATTATGAGGGTAAGTTTTTTTTAGTGGAGTAAGTGGGTTAGAACCTAGGTGCCTTTCTCATCTCTGTATATCAAATCATAACTGTGGTCTCGACATGTATAATCAAGGCAAGTTCTACAATAACAGTTCATAGTTGACACACTCATAATAAAAAAAATGAGCATGAAAAAGAATGTAGGCTCTATAAGGTTCAAATACTCACAAAAATTATGGGTGTTTTTATATCATCCTTATGAATTTTAAATTTCAAGGTAGTATTTAAATTTAGGTCAACAACCTAGCAAAAATTTTAATTCCTGAAAAACAGACTTATCATGCTTGATTCTCTAGTATTCTTTTAAATTAAACATCAATGTACAAGTAACTATGAATTATTCTAAAACATGTCATTAACCATCACAAATTATTAGAAATTTCATCCTAATTAGTAATATGATAACTTTGCATAAAAACAAGACTAAATTAGGGATTTGAGAATAATGAAAAAAGTTTGGCAATTTTATTCAATTTTTAACCTCAGGGATTTGAGAATAATGCAGAAAGTTAGGTATTTTTACCCCCTACACTTAAGATGTACATTGTCTTCAATGTACAAATATAGATAATGCATTTAAAATCACAAGGGAGGGGATAGAATACTCCCTGAGATGTGGGCTGTTTCCTTGGAGGAGAGTAGGGGTCGTGGAGGATACGGCGAAGGCATCGGTATGGTGGTGGTGCTGGTTCCCGAGCTTTGTGCTAGATGAAGAAATTGGGGAACTCATGAAGGATTAGCCAGGGGTTTTTGAAACATAATATAAATAAACTAAAGATGAAATTAAAGAAAAGCAAGCTAAAGTGAAGGAGACTAAGAAGAAAACTGAAATGATAATAAAGTACTAATGGACTATGAAGTCCTTATTAAAGGATGGTTCACAATATGGGAATCAATGCTAAGATTGGGGATGTGGTGGCGGTGGTGAGAGTGGTGAGGTTGTCGTGGTGGTCGGCGTGATTCCCTAACAGCCTGGCGAACCTGACATTAAGAAGTTAAAAGAAAATTAAACGAAAATAGCAGTAGATAAGCTTAGTTGGGGAAAATAAAGGAGAAGAGCAGGAAATTGAAGCAAGAGAGAAAGCGAAAATGAAAACTAATTGGTCTTAAAGATCCTTGGCTTGGTGTTGAGACGAAGCTGCCAGCATGAACTCATGTTGATCGTTCTTTGTTAAGGAGTCTATGCGTAGTTTCTTTTTCTTCTTCGGCCTGGTGTTGATTTGCTCAATGATCTAGTGTCTTGAAGGGTCTGACACTGAAGAGAGTGAAAAGGAGAGGAAAAATTAGATGGAGGGGTGGAGAAGAGGTGAGAGGTTTAACTAGAATTTCAGATTTTGTGCTCCCCCACGGCCGTGGTCATAGGGTGTGTCGAATTACACGGCCACCTCACACGGCCGTGTTATAGGGGGTGTTGTCACCCTTTTGGCCGTGCTTGGTCCTCCCATGCCCGTGCTTGTGAATTCTTTCTTTTGGCACGGTCATTATGCACGGGCGTGTCAAAAGCTTTGGATTAAGCAACATAATTAATAACAAACTAAGTAATTTATCATATAACTTAAAAATCAATTAATAAAATCCATCTAGGTTTCATCCCCTTCAGGTATCTGAGGGGTTTAGTTCATAATGAATAAACAAACCATCGCAAGAGAAAAGATAAAACAAAACATAGGAAAAATCCTAAAACCCCCTGAAGGAATCGAAGGAGAATTCCGCCGTCTTGAGTATAACCCCGACTTCTTGAGATGGATCAACTGGCTATCCTCGCATTATTCCCTAACTCTGACCTTCCCAGCTTGGCTCCTTGGCCTCGCTTTCGCTCCCTGCAACAGGTGATACTTGGGGGTTATTTATAGGCTCTTGAAACGCGATTCTTTCTCCTTAAGTATCCTTTTCCGACTAAAATTGCTCTTTCAAGCGTTAGAGGCACGACTATGTCACACGCCCGTGTGAATAGAGACCTGACCATGCTCGAATTTCTCTTGAGGCACGGCCGTGTGTTCTTTGGGCCAGGCCATGTTGATTTCGTGTTAAGGCCCATTTACTCCGTTTTAGGCCCGTTTTGTGTTCTTTTCATCCTTGGGTGCTTTCCTGGGTATAAGACATGAAAAGAAAGGATTAAAAGCACCTTTTTATATAAAACAAGGGGTAAATCATCCAAAAGCATATTAAATGTGGGATAAAAATATGTTATTTTTACGGTTTATCACATATCATTATTAATACTCAAATTCACCTTTCATTCATATAGCATCCGACAATTTAACATATGCAACTTTATAAATCACATCTTATTCATTTGTTCAAGTTTCATTTGCACGTATTCACATTTCTTTTCCGTATACTTCACATAACATTCTTTGCACATATACTTACCTTTCATTTTCAAACATAGTATACATTATCAATGTACCTGAATCGGAATGTCATTCACTTAACCATTTATTTCTCAGAATGCCTGTTGAACTGTTCGGAATCAATAAAGATAATCAAATAACTCGAAAAGCTTGTACAATGCCATCGTCCCAGACGTGGTCTTACATGTAATCAAATATCGATGCCCCTGTCCTAGACAGGGTCTTACACGTAAATCTCAAGTCGATGCCAGTGTCCCAGACACGGTCTTACACGATATCTCAAATGGATACCAACGTCCCAGACGGGGTCTTACACGAAATCATATCTCAGAATCCTATGTCATGACATATGTATCCTCTACTATTCCTAGGGTTTGTACGGGTCTTTTTGGACGTCATCACATTATCAGAAGTTTCTCGTATTCATATATTTTGCTTCTCAAACAATTCAATATCATAATAATATATATAACTTATTCAAAATCCATACATTTGCCTTACCACTCAGCATTCAATTCAATTATACAAATAGTATGCATTTCACATGATTTATGTAACATCTATTAAAATACGAACTTACCTCGTTCGTACTAATGACAAATTAAGTCGACTAATCCGATATTTTGGCTTTCCCTCAATCTATATCCGAATTCTGCTTTTTCCAATCTAATTAATATCAAAATTAGTACTTATTCGACATTTCATTCAATTTCATCCAAAACACACAATTGGGCATTTTTACACATTAGCCCCTAAAGTTTCACATTTATGCACTTTAGTCCTTATTACACAAATACACAAATACACAAAATTCACAAAATTACTTAAATACCCATGCTAGCCGAATTACCAAAGTGCCCTTAGCAGCCCATATTTTTCATTTATTTCACATTTCAACCTCATATTTTACACATTTCACAAATTAGTCCAAAATTGACATTTTCACTCAAAATCACTTTATAAAACTTGTAAAACTGTTAGCAAATATTCATATTTCATCATCAAGCATCAAAGAACACATAGTTTCAACAATGAAAACTCTCAAAATCATCAGTAGATTCAAAAATTGAAGCATGGGTTAGCTAGAAAACGATGCAACGATTTCAAAAACATAAAAATCATAAAATACTAAGCTTGAAAACTTACCTAATTTAACTCAAAAATGGTCGAACCCAAAAAACTCATCCATGGCTTCTCCTTTTCTTTTTATTTTCAGCAATGGTGATGAAAAATATGAACAAATGATGTTTTTTTTTATTTAATTTAACATATAATTGCCTTTTTACTTATTTAACATTTAATAACATTAATAATTACACCAAATGCCACTCCACTATCATCCACTATCTCATAAATGGGCTATTTTCCACATAAGGACCTCCATATTTAAATTCTATAGCTATTTGACACCTTCAGCTTATAGAACGCAACTTTTACGCTTTATGTGATTTAGTCCTTTTTACCGAATTAAGCCTTTAAATGGTAAAATTTCTTTATGAAATTTTCACACATTAATTCTATCATGCTGTAAACCATAATAAAAGAGTAAAATAAATATTTTACGACCTTAGATTTGTGGTTCTAAAACCATTGTTCCGACTAGGGTCCAAACCGGGCTATTACAACTCTCTCCCCTTAGTGATTTTCGTCCCCGAAAATCTTACTAGAAAGTAGAGTAAGGATTTGCTTCCACACAATACATTTCAAATTCACACATAGCTTCGGATTTCAAATCTCTTTAATCTTACAACTGAAATTCTGATTTGACTTTCGCTGTACATCATCTCTAGCTGAGACTGTTTATAACTGTATTAAATTGTTTTCATTTTCTGCTCAATTTCTCTGACGATATTAATCCTGTGGATCATATTTTCACAAAGCTTGATCCTGAAATAACAAAGTTCGGTAACTGCTTATAAAAACAACAGTCTTTCTTAGTTGCTTTGAAACTCTAAAACGTAGTGACAAATAAATATTTCGAGAATTTGAATTGTGTTACCCGATTTCAATGCAATCTCATACTCACAGATTACTATAACTTCCCTCAGAATCACAAAATGAGTTTCAGATCTCAATCTGAAAAAATGATGATTGGCACCATGTGTAGACTTATCGTCTAATGAACTGATAACTCTATCCTTGTAGACTTATCGTCTAAGGAACAGATAACTCTATCCTTTTCAATGATAAGGATAATCCCGATACAGAATTCATCAACACTCTATCCTATAATCAACAAAGTCAGGAATATCACAGTTCACACTCATTCATCCATACCATATCTTGGCATGTCGTACATCATGTTACTCTCCAACGAACAGACTAACTGACACTGTGAGCCACCTTTAACAATGGTTATACAATTTCAGAGCTTCTCGGTATAGACACTTTATCTCGAAGCAACAAATAATCATCTATTTCTGAATCAGAAATCAATTTATGCTAAACCCCTTTTTAACTTATAATTTGCTGACACATTTCTGAATTTCACAACTTCATTAAATAAATATTTATTTAGCCCCTAATTTAGCTAACAATTGTTCATTACCTGATAAGATCAATCACGTATTCATCGCTCAAAAAGCAGACAAAAGTTTCCCATTCAAAACATCTAAAACTATAATTATTTTCCTCGGATAAGAATCACTTACAGACTCAAAAGTTTTTTCGAAGATTAAAGCTAACTTTGCTGTGTCAAGTTCGGATCTTTCTCTGACATTAAACATTTTAAACTCTTATAGTCATCATATATATAACATAACTCTTTTCATGCATCTTGAACTATATGAAATCACAAGATATCTCTGTACATTCCTTCATTAGAACACACTTCAAACCGTTCATTGACGCATGAGTGAGAATTGCAAAGTTTTATTCAACTTAGGCTGAATCAGAAATGATATTTTGGTTGGTAATGCCTTCGTGCAAAAGAAAGTTTCAACAATCGAACTAACTTTAATTTACCATAACCTTTCTCAGATAGAATTGTTCCGATAGATATAATTCTGTATCAAATATTTAAGAACACAAATTCTTATTTCAGACTATCCTTCAATTCATACATGTACGTTCAAAGTTTATTTCCAGTTCGTTGATAGATCCAAACACATATAACCTAATTAACTTTTCAATCAAAGAATTCAGATCATACTAACTACTGAATCAGTCTTTTCGAAGAAATATTTCTTCACATTAGAAGGATAACCCCATACATATCATTATACAGATTGATCTTGATCTTCTATCATTTTCACTTTTATCAATGTCGAACCTTCACGAGAACTAGAAAGGAGTTTATAATGAAGCTGTCTCATATATTAATCATCGAAACTCTGAATTATATTGAAATCACCTTAACCAAATAGAAATCATTGGGCCTTAATAAGAATGATGTCTCAACCTTATAATAAATATTATCCCGACTGTTAAAAGCATTTGAACACAGAAAAGAATCAAATATGATTTTAATAGCAACCATTACAGAAACACAACTTCTATAACTCTAAGGATGGTACCACTGTTCTCTCACATTTCAAGCCAGAAATTATAATCACAATAGACATAGCCATCTCAGTCAAATAGAGATCTCTTGCAGATAATCACATTGAATCATAGGAAAACTGGAATAGCGAAATTTCAACATATGGAGTTACATAGGATATCTGAAAATTATAACCCATATAGAATGATATCAATTCCGATGATATCCTAGAAAATGTCCAAAAAGAACAATGTCACTCATAATTACTGAAATCCACAGTAACAGAAGCAATATAATCTTCATGTATATTCAACAGAATAATAACCGGTAAAAACAGAATACTAACATCATACGGATTTTACTGTCAACTTTTCTATCAACTTAACAGAATAGAATATCAGAGAAAGATAGAGCAATGCAAATCATAACCCAAACAGACCAACAATGCTTTTGTCTATCAGTATGTTCAGCTAACATTCTCATATGATAAGAGTTTTATCTGAAAATATTCAGCCACATATACCCTTGAGAGTAAATAAACAAATTCCATACTCAGAAGAGGTCATCGTAAATTACTAATAAACAAATTCCATACTCAGAAGAGGTCATCGTAAATTACTCAACTATAACCGCTGCACTCAGTCATCAATACAATTCAAACATTATTCCACTCTCTAATTCTGTCATCACTAAGTCCACATTATCCCATAACTAACAGAAATCAATTCAGAAGAACTTTCACTTAATACTTTCTTTAGATAACATACCTGAATAGATCATTTTATCGGAGTTAACTTCTTCTTTAACAATGACTTTGCATAATCTGAATAGTTCTTAGAACTATCCAATATCTCTTTTAGAACTGTCTTCATTTGCTGATTCATTCTCTTTTCTGACCACATTACTAATCTTTTAAACACAAATTTTGTAACACCTCTTACCAGTATCCGTCGCCAGACTCGGGTTAAAGGCGTTACCGAACAGATCGAAAACGTTTACAGAAATATCATACAATTGAATATTAACCTCAACCATAATGTCCCCTTAGTAGGTCATCGAGACCTAAAACATACTATAAACCGGGTCGGGACTAAACTAAAACACATACAAAATTTCATGGAAATTTAAAACTTTTCTAAGTTTCAGGGGTTACACGCACGTGTGGGTAGGCCGTGTGCCTCCCACGGCTGCTAGACACATCCGTGTGTCCTCTCCGTGGTCGAAACTGACTTTACTTCCACGGCCACTAAGCACGCCAGTGTACTCTGGCCGTGGTCGATCCTGTCAAAAATCACACGGCTACTAGGCATGTCCGTGTGCCAAGGCTGTACTGTACTCTTATGCTAGCTACTGACTTTATCCCACGGTCACTAGGCACGCCCCTGTGCCACAACCGTGTGCCAAAATAGGCCATTTGCAAGGCCAAAATGCCACCCACATGGGTCTTACATACAAGCAAAATCATCAAGACATCTCATGCCTATTTGGCAACCAATAACATACCAAAATAACCATCCAAATTACAAGACTGAAACTCAACTAATCACAAGCATAATTCATTCATTTGCTTAATCAAAACTTGACCATTTCATGAATCAACTAACCATGTCGAAAACATACTTCACACATATCACATTCATTCAAGCAAATTCTCAACTCATTACTAGCCAACTCACATGGCAAAGTTCATATAACAAACTTATATCAAATACTAGCCTATACATGCCATATCCAGCTATATACATTTCCAAAATGTACCAAAATGAGTTTAGTAGTGTGATTACAATCCTTGACGGTCCCGAGCCTTTAGTAACTTTGACGACCTATAAAACAGAGAAGACACACACACAGAGTAAGCTTTCCAAAAGCTTAGTAAGTCATAATACAAAGAAACTTAGCGTGGAAGGCATATATGCACATAGGTACATTGGCATATCTTAATTACTTAGCAAACTATCACATATATGTTTTGGTCCATGTACTTGGCCATATTTGCCACATTCATCAATTCAAAAGTCTTATATATACAAAGCTCTTTCATGCTTACTTTCACATATCATATTGTTATCCCAATATACATAATCATCATAGTAAGATCACATAGATACTTACCTTATATACACACTTAGTGTATAAATCAACGTACTTGAAGCGAATTCACTATTTACATAGCCATTCGTATCACAGACTTGCCCGTTGAACTGTAAGGAATCTAGTAGGATACTTAGACAGCTCGGAATAGTCGTATAATGCCAACGTCCCAGACGAGGTCTTATATGCACTCAGATATCGATGCCACTGTCCCAGACAGGGTCTTACACGAATCAATATGAAGTCGATGTCCCATACATGGTCTTACACGTAAAGCTCATATTGATGCCTATGTCCCAGACGAGGTCTTAAACGAAATCTCAAATCATCGCCAACGCCCCAGATGTGGTCTTACTTGATAAAACAGAACAGATACCTATGTCATGACATAGCTAATCCTATCTATTCCTAGGTTCGTACGGAACTTCTTGGACATTGTCACTAAGTAATCCTTATCTCGGAATTCATGAACAGATCATATCATAAGTATTCATCGATAACAATAGTCATAAGAACATACATAATTCCATACGAATACGTTTATTTGCATGATGTCTTGCCTAGGATTCGATTTAACGAAAATGGAAACGGCTACTCGGTTACTTTCGCTCTCCCGCGATCTAAGTCCGTTTTCTTCGGTTCTTGATCTATACTTATTCAGAATTAACTCTTTTATTCACTAACTTATTCCATTCAATCCAAGGACACACATTTAGGGCTATTTGCAAATTAACCCTCATATTTGCACAATTTATCAATTTAGTCCGTTTTTCTCAAAACATCAAATTCATAAAATCGTTACATGCTCATGCTTAGCCGAATGTTCATACATCACATACAAGCCCATATTTTCCATCAAATTTGCAATTTAGCCCTTTAAATTACTATTTTCTCAATTTAGCGCTAATTAGCTAAATTCATCAAAATTCAAGAACAAAGTATGTTCATCTAGCTCAAATCTTTCATTTAACAACTAAATTCATTACAGAGCTCAACATATCATCAATGGCATATCTCACAAACATCATCAATACTCAAAATTGAGGCATGGGCTTGATAGTAAACAAGGCAACGAATGCAAAAACGTAGAAATTATCAAAAACTGAAGTCAAAACTCACCTTACTTCAAGCTTGCAAGTGTCGAAACCTAGGATAGTTTTCTTTCTTTTCTTCCTTCAATATTCGGCTAGGTGAAGGATGGTAATGGCTTATTATCATGTTATTTTCATTATAACAGTACTATTATTTCATTTACTAAATTAACCTTCCAATTAATAAATAAAACAACCATGCATTAAGGATATACTTGTCCATATCCATCCACTAACTAAATAGTGGTTTAATAGCCACATAAGTCCTCACGCTTATAAAGTCATAACAAATAGGCACTTTAACATATAGCATACAACTTTCACATTTAATGCAATTTAATCCTTTTGTCAAATTAAACACACAGACAGACAAATTAGCATATGAAACTTTATCACATGCTTAACCACTTATCAAAGGCAATGAAAATAATATTAAAATATTGTACGGACTCAGATTTGTGGTCCCGAAACCACTGTTCCGACTAGGGTATAAATCAGACTGTTACAATTCTCCCCCTTAGGGATTTTCGTCCCCGAAAATCTTACCGTTAAACAGAGTCGGATCTTGCTGTCTCATTGAATCTTCGGCCTCCCACATAGCCTCTTCTATTCCATGTCGATCCTATAATACTTTCACTAACGGTATTTTATTATTTCTCAACTCTTTCACTTCACAAGCTAAAATACGGATTGGTTGTTCATCATAAGACATATCAGATCGAATTTCCATTTCAGATGGGGCAATCACATGTGACGGATTGGATCGATATCTACGGAGCATCGAAACATGAAATACATTGTGTATCTTTTCTAGCTCAGAGGGCAACCTTAATCTATACAACAGATGCAACTCGTTCAATGATCTCATACGGTTCGATAAGCCTCAAACTTAACTTGCCTTTACGTCCGGATCAGAGTGCTTTCTTCCATGGAGACACTTTCTAAAATACTTTGTCGCCGATCCCAAATTCTATATCTTTTCATTTCAAGTCTGCATAAGACTTCTGGCGATCAGATGTTGCTTTCAAACAATCTCGGATTAGTTTCACTTTCTGTTCTGAATCTTTTATCAAATCAACCCCTTGTAGCTTATTTTCACTGAGCTCAGTCCAATATAGAGGTGTACGACATTTACGCCCGTACAAAGCTTCATAAGGTGCCATTTTGGTACTTGACTGAAAACTGTTATTGTATGCAAATTCAACCAATGGCAGTTACTGTTCCCACGTATCGTTAAACTCAAGTATACAACATCTTAACATATCTTCGAGAATCTGAATGATCCGCTCAGATTGACCATCTGTTTGTGAATGAAAAGCTGTATTGAAATGCAGTTTCATGCCTAAAGCTTCTTGTAATTTCTTCCAGAACCTCGATGTAAACCTCAGATCCCTATCTGACACAATGGATAGTGGCGCCTCGTGCAATCTAACAATCTCAGAAATATAAAGCTCGACTAATCTATCAAGCAAATAGTCAGATCTTACCGAAATAGAATGGGCAGATTTCGTCAATCGGTCAACTATGACCCAAATCGCATCTTTCTTTCTCGGAGTCTGAGGCAAACCAGAAATGAAATCCATTGTCACTTTATCCCATTTCCATTCAGGAATCAGAATTGGCTGTAGCAAACCAGACGGAACTTGATGTTCAGCTTTGACTTGCTGACAGATTAAACATTTCGAAACAAAGTCAGAAATGTCTCGTTTCATACCAGACCACCAATAGTGTCATTTCAAATCATGATACATTTTCGTACTCCCTGGATGAGTAGATAGACGATTGTTATGAGCTTCACACAAAATCAGCTGAACCAACTCCGGATTTCTTGGAACACAGATACTACCTTGAAATCTCAAGCAATTATCAATAACTCAAAATTCAGATTCAGAATTCGAATCACACTGAGCTTGTTTCGCTAATAACTTATTATCAGATTTCTGAGCATCACATATCTGCTGTAAAAACAACAGTTTCACTTTTAATTCGGCTATCACTAAACTATCATCAAACAAATCTAACTGAGCATTCAGGGTACATAGTGCAAACAATGATTTTCTATTCAACGCATCAGCAACAACATTCGCTTTACCCGGATGACAATCTATCACAAGCTCATAATCTTTTAACAGCTCTAGCCATCTTCTTTGACACAGGTCCAAATCTTTCTGAGTCATCAGATATTTCAGACTTTTATGATCTGAAAACACATGACATTTCTCACCGTACAGATAATGGCACCAAATCTTGAGTGTAAACACAATCGCAGCTAGTTCAAGGTCGTGCGTCGGATAGTTCTTTTCACGCGGCTTCAATTGTCTCGAAGCATAAGCTACAACTTTGCCTTCCTGCATCAAAACACATCCTAGACCATTTAACGAAGCATCACTGTAAATCACAAATTCCTTGCCTGATTCTGGTTGTACTAATACTGGAGCT
Organism: Gossypium australe; assembly: GCA_005393395.2. NCBI lineage: Eukaryota > Viridiplantae > Streptophyta > Magnoliopsida > Malvales > Malvaceae > Gossypium > Gossypium australe. Next base: position 118,853,301 of record CM016616.1, read on the forward strand.
TTTGTTAATAGAGTTTTCAGCTGATCAAAACTTTTCTGGCATTTATTCGACCATTCAAATCTAACATCTTTCTGAAGTAATCTAGTCAAAGGAGTAGCTATCACTGAAAATCCTTTTACAAATCGACGATAATAACCAGCTAAACCTAGAACACTACGGACTTCAGATACATTTCTCGGAGGTTTCCAATTCATAATAGCAGAAATCTTACTCGAATCCACTCAGATTCTAGAAGCTGACACAATATGTCCCAAAAAACTAACCTCATGTAACAAGAATTCACATTTGCTGAATTTTGCGTACAATTGCTTTTCTCTCAAAGTTTGCAGCACAATTTTCAAATGCTCGATATGTTCGACCTCATCACGTGAATAAATTAAAATGTCATCTATGAACAACACCACAAATCGATCTAGGAACGGTCTGAAAATTCTGTTCATCAGATCCATAAAAACAGCAGGAGCATTGGTTAGTCCAAATGGCATAACTAAAAACTCATAATGCCCGTACCTCGTTCTGAAAGCAGTCTTTAGAATGTCTGAATCTTTAACTCTCAACTGGTAGTATCCCGATCTCAGATCAATCTTAGAAAATACAGTAGCTCCTTTTAATTGATCAAATAAATCGTCTATTCGGGGCAACGGATATTTATTCTTTATTGTCACCTTATTCAACTGACGGTAATCGATACACATCCTCATCGTGCCATCTTTCTTTTTCACAAACAGAACAGGAGCACCCCAAGGTGAGAAACTCGGTCTAGCGAACCCTCTATCAGCCAACTCTTGTAACTGTGACTTTAACTCTTTCAACTCTGTTGGTGCCATTCTATACGAAGCTATCGATATAGGTGTAGTACCAGGTAGTAAATCAATACCCAATTCGACTTCACGAATCGGATGTAAACCCGGTAACTCTTCAGGGAATACATCAGAATACTCACAAACAATAGGCACTGATTCAACTTTCTTCTCAGACACTTTCGAATCAATCACATAAGCAAAATATTTCTCATAACCCTTTTTCACATAACTTTGAGCTTTCAAAACAGATATCATAGCAGGCAATCCATTCAAATCATTAGACTCAACTCGTACAATCTCATCATTCAAACATCTCAAATCTTTTACAATTCACAACAGCATCATGCAAAGTCAACCAGACCATACTCAGAATGATATCGAACTCATCAAATGGCAAAAGCATCATATCAGCAGGGAAATAGATATTTCGAAACATTAACGGACAATTCTTGTATATTTTATCAACAAGGACACTTTTACATGAGGGGTTCGATACTTTTATAGCAAACTCAGTAGACTCTACAGGCAAAGTTTTACTGAATACTAACTTCATGCATATATACGAATACGTAGAACCAGGGTCTATCAATGCAATCACAGAAGTATCATAAAGAGTAAAAGTACCGGTTATAACATCTGGTGATGAAGCCTCCTCACGAGCTCGAATAGCATACGCTCTGGCAGGCGCTCTGGCTTCAGATCTTGCAATAGTGTCTCTCGTAGTTCTCTGACTACCACTGATGTTTCTTACATTCTTCGAAGGTCTTCCTCTCACAGGTGCGCTATCCGATCTCAAATTTTGAACAGTTTCTGGCTCAACTAACTCAGGGCAATCACGGATAAAATGATCAAGTGATCCACATCTGAAGTAAGCTCTGTCATTTAATCTACAGCTTCCCAGATGCCTTTTCCCACAATGTTTACATTCAGGTCTCTCAGATCGAACATTACCAACGCTGACCACTGAAGTTGCTAGAGTTTTGGAACTCATTTGTGATCTAGCTCGATTTCTGTTCGAATGTCCCCTCTGGAACGACTTTGATCATCTCTGAATCTCTTTGAAGCAGACTGAAACGATTTTCTTGGAAATCTTTTTCTCATATCTCGAGCTTCAGACTCAGCTTTTCTTTTATCTTTTCCGAGTGCCTCAACTTTGCACTCTCAATCAATGAGTATAACAAACACTTTTATTTCTAATATCCCAACTAACAAGTGAATATCTTCATTAAGACCATCTTCGAATCTTTTGCACATTATAACTTCAGATGATATACATTCTCGGGCATACTGACTTAATCTCACGAACTCTTGTTCATACTCAATAACAGTCATTCGACCCTGTTTTAGTTCCAAAAATTCCTTTGTTCCTGATCGACGAATCACTCACTGATATATTTCTTTCAGAACTCACTCTGAAAGAAGTCCCATGTAACTCACTCTTTCGGAACAATGGAAGTTAAGGTTTTTCACCATTGATAAGCTGCATCTCGGAGTAATGATACAACACACTTAATGCATTCTTTCGGAGTTAGAGACATTTCATCGAATACTCGAATAGTATTTTCTAACCAGAACTCGGCCTTTTCAGCATCATCATCATTAGTAGCCCGGAACTCTTCAGCCCCATACTTACTGATTTTGTCAACCGGAGGTTTGTTTAACAAGTTCAGATTCATAGTCGGAGGCATAACAGATATCTGAGGGTGATTAACAGGGGGTGGGGGTTGCGTAGTAGTCGGGTTATTCTTTACGAACTGAGTGAACCACTCACTCATCATCTCGAAGAAATCTTGTTTAGCTTCTCCCTCTTGACCGCTCGTAATCGGTTCGAATTAGAGGGTGCTGTCCCTTGTGTGGGAGCAGGCACATTACTTTCTACGTCGTCAGCTACGGCTCTTTTGGGATCCATTACTATACAAAAATCACATTTTATACGTCAGGATTCATCACACTATCACAATTCAGATATATGGCATGTATGGCTAGACTCTGACACGCTACGTTAGTCCAAGAATCGACTAAATCGTAGCTCTGATACCAACCAAATGTAACACCCTTAACCTGTATCCTTCGTCGGACTAGGGTTAAAGGCGTTACCGAACAGATTGGGAACATTTACAGAAATGTCATACAATTGAATATTAACCTCAACCATAATGTCCCCTTAGTAGGTCATCGAGACCTAAAACATGCTATAAACTGGGTCGGGACTAAACTGGAACACATACAAAATTTCATGGAAATTTAAAACTTTTCTAAGTTTCAGGGGTTACACGCTCGTGTGGGCAGGCCGTGTGCCTCCCACGACTAGACACACCCGTGTGTCCTCCTCGTGGTCGAAACTGAATTTTCTTCCACAGCCACTAAGCACGCCCATGTACTTTGGCCGTGGTCGATCCTGTCAAAAATCACACAGCTACTAGGCACGTCCGTGCGCCAATGCCGTGTACTCTTGTGCTACCTACTGACTTTGTCCCACAGTCACTAGGCACGCCTGTGTGCCACAACCGTGTGGTAAAATAGGCCATTTGCAAGGCCAAAATGCCACCCACATGGGTCTTACATACAAGCAAAATCATCAAGACATCTCATGCCTATTTGGCAACCAATAACATACCAAAATAACCATCAAATTACAAGACTGAAACTCAGCTCATCACAAGCATAATTCATTCATTTGCTTAATCAAAACTTGACCATTTCATGAATCAACTAACCATTCTAAAAATATACTTCACACATATCACATTCATTCAAGCAAATTCTCAACTCATAACTAGCCAACTCATATGGCAAAGTTCATATAACAAACTTATATCAAATACTAGCCTATACATGCCATATCCAGCTATATACATTTCTACAATGTACCAAAATGACTTTAGTAGTGTGATGACGAACCTTGATGGTCCCGAGCCTTTAGTAACTTTGACGACCTATAAAACAAAGAAGACACACACAGAGTAAGCTTTCCAAAAGCTTAGTAAGTCATAATACAAAGAAACTTAGCGTGGAAGGCATATATGCACATAGGTACATTGACATATCTTAATTACTTAGCAAACTATCACATATATGTTTTGGTCCATGTACTTGGCCATATTTGCCACATTCATCAATTCAAAAGTCTTATATATACAAAGCTCTTTCATGCTTACTTTCACATATCATATTGTTATCCCAATATACATAATCATCATAGTAAGATCACATAGATACTTACCTTATATACACACTTAGTGTATAAATCAATGTACCTGAAGCGAATTCACTATTTACATAGCCATTCGTATCACAGACTTGCCCATTGAGCCGTAAGGAATCCAGTAGGATACTTAGAAAGCTCGGAATAGTCGTACAATGCCAACGTTCTAGACGAGGTCTTATATGCACTCAGATATCGATGCCACTGTCCCAGACAGGGTCTTACACGAATCAATACGAAGCCGATGTCCCAGACATGGTCTTACACGTAAAGCTCATATTGATGCCTATGTCCCAGACGAGGTCTTACACGAAATATCAAATCATTGCCAACGCCCCAGACGTGGTCTTACATGATAAAACAGAACAGATACCTATGTCATGACATAGCTAATCCTATCTATTCCTAGGTTCGTACGGGACTTCTCGGACATTGTCACTAAGTAATCCTTATCTCGGAATTCATGAACAGATCATATCATAAGTATTCATCGATAACAATAGTCAAAAGAACATACATAATTCCATACGAATACATTTATTTGCATGATGACTTACCTGGGATTCGATTTAACGAAAATGGAAACGGCTACTCGGTTACTTTCGCTTTCCCGCGATCCAAGTCCGTTTTCTTCGGTTCTTGATCTATACTTATTCAGAATTAACTCTTTTATTCACTAACTTATTCCATTCAATCCAAGGACACACATTTAGGGCTATTTGCAAATTAACCCTCATATTTGCATAATTTATCAATTTAGTCTATTTTTCTCAAAACATCAAATTCACAAAATCATTACATACTCATGCTTAGCGGAATGTTCATACATCACATACAAGCCCATATTTTCCATCAAATTTGCAATTTAGGCCTTCAAATTACTATTTTCTTACTTTAGCCCTAATTAGCAAAATTCATCAAAAATTCAAGAACAAAGTATGTTCATCTAGCCCAAATCTTTCATTTAACAACTAAATTCATTTACAAAGCTCAACATATCATCAGTGGCATATCTCACAAACATCATCAATACACAAAATTGAGGCATGGGCTTGATAGTAAACAAAGCAACGATTGCAAAAACGTAGAAATTATCAAAAATCGAAGTCAAAACTCACCTTAATTCAAGCTTGCAAGTGCCAAACCTAGGATAGTTTTCTTTCTTTTCTTCCTTCAATATTCGGCTAGGTGAAGGATGATAATGGCTTATTATCATGTTATTTTCATTATAACATTACTATTATTTCATTTACTAAATTAACCTTCCAATTAATAAATAAAACAACCATGCATTAAGGATATATTTGTCCATATCCATCCACTAACTAAATAGTGGTTTAATAGCCACATAAGTACTCACTCTTATAAAGTCATAACAAATAGGCACTTTAACATATAGCATACAACTTTCACAGTTAATGCAATTTAATCCTTTTGTCAAATTAAACACACAGACAGACAAATTAGCATACGAAACTTTACCGCATGCTTAACCACTTATCAAAGACACAAAAATAATATTAAAATATTATAGGACTCGGATTTGTGGTCTCGAAACCACTGTTCTGACTAGGGTATAAACCGGACTGTTACAGATTTCATTGTAACATTTTACTGATAAGGGGGTGAGGGTAGTGAAGCCCCAAATTTAACTCCCACATACATGCACATAACATATACTATCATAAATAGCCAGTTCATTTCTAATTTCACATTCTTAAAACATTTAATAATCATTGACTTATCAACACTTTTGTACTTAACACATAGTTCATATGCCAAATCAAATCACTAATTCATAATCAAAGTATTTCATACAGTAGTCTTAGGCCACATATCACAACTCATATACTCATATCATTACAGCATTAATCAACAACATAATATCTTGTATTCTTATTCATACCTTTATGAGTCTCAACTCATCACCAACACATTTTCACTCAAATATTTGAGTATTTACTTCTGTACTATCAAAATTAACTCGGTTGGAAAACTTATCTCTCTCATCAAAACAATTTTCGTCAAAGTCGGGAGATATCACACTATCGCAGGTTATATGTGGCATGTATAACTAGACTCACATATGCTATGGTAGTCCTAGAACCGACTAAACCATAGCTCTGATACCAATAAAATGTAACACCCCTTGTAACAGCCTAGTTTAGACCCTAGTCAGAACAATAGTTTCGAGACCATAAATTCGCGGTCAGAATAATAGCTTGTGTGAAAATTCTATCTGGTAATTTGATCGACTGTGTGTCGAATTATGAAAAAGAATTTGATCGCATAATGTGTAAAATGTTGTTTGCTGATTTCTAAGTGCTTAATTGTTGTTGTCTTTATAATAAAAAGGCCTTAAGTGACAATTAAGCCATTTATAAGTAAGTGGATGGATATGGTCAAGAATGACTTTATATGATATGTTTTATGTATTTAGTATTAAAGGTTAATTTTGTACTTTGATAATTATGTTTAATTAATATACTAAAAACATGAAATGGCCATCATCTTCTTTCTTGTTTCACCGAAATTAGAAAGAAAGAATAGGGGTAGGAACTTTGAAGCATTTGACTAGCTTGAAGCATAGATTAAGGTATGATTTTGACTCGGTTTTTGATAATTTCTAAATTTTTGTAATCGTTGCTTCTTGCTCTAGCTAACCCATGTCTTAATTTTGTGAGTTGATAATGTTTTTGAAATATACCATTGATGAACATGTGAGTTCTTGAATGTTTGATGGAGGAAAATGAAAGATATGTGTTTGATTAAGATAGTTTGTCTTTGGAGTTTTGATGAATTTGTGTGTTTTGGGCTAAATTGAGAAAAGTGTAAATTGAGGGATTAAAATATGAAATAAATGAAATAATTGGGCTTGTATGAGTGTAGTGAGAATTCAGCTTGGCATGAGTACAATCAAATTATGTGTATTTGGTGATTTGATGAATTAGAGACTAAAGTGTCGAAATGTGAAAATGTGAGGGCTATTTTGTAAAATTCCCTAAATAAGTGTGTGTGGACTAAAATGAATGATTTGGTGATTGAATGGATTGAATTTGAATGTGTATAGACCAAGAGAGAAGAGGTTCGGATCGAGATTGAGGCAAAGATAAAGTGCTCATTAATCGACTGTTTTGGTATTTTGACGTCCGAGGTAAGTTCGGATATAGTACAAGTTGTTAATTTATGTTCTATGTGATGTGAAATGAATGAATATTCATATAACTATGAGATTAGAAATGCTATATGCAGAATTGGATTAGAAGGCACTAAGTGTATGAAATTAGAAACGGAATAGAAATGATTGGTACTGTGTGTGCGAGATGATAGAAGCTTCGGCTTACTGAATTGGCACTGTGTGTGCGATACCGATATAAGCTCGGTTTAACAAGTGTGTGATGACAACTACGTTTTGTCTACAAATTGGCACTAAGTGTGCGAACAAAACAAGAGAATAACAAAGATTGATCGATATGTAAAGTCGAGTGGTTGAGTAGCATGGTTGGTGACTAACTAAGTGTAGCAAAGGTATGTATAAAACCTATGTGGTTGATGAAATTGAAAGTAGATGAATGGAATGCTATGTGAGTATTGGATATGGTTGGATTTGTATGACATTGATAAATTATGTATGTGATGGTTTAATTTGTATATTGATTGATTTAATGAATTAGTTGTATTGTATTTCGAACTTACTAAGCTTTGGAAAGCTTACTGTGTGATTTGTTTCTCTGCTTTGCAGTGTCAATAAAGCTAGCTCAGATTCGGGGATCGTCAGTATTCTCTATCACATTATCGGCAATCTATTTTGGTACTTTTGGAAAGATGTATATAATTGAAATATGGCATGTATAGGCTAGTTATTTGAAACATGTTTGTGATGTGTAAATAGCCATGTGATATGGCTAGACATGATGTTGGTAAAATGCATGAATGAATGTGGTTTATGAAGTATATTTTGGCATAACTTGATAGCAAATGAAAGGTCTTATGAATGGTAAGTTTAGTGATGGATTGAAGTCATTGTAATCAAATGATAATGTGGATGAATCATTTTTGGTAATGTACGTATTAGTTGAGCAAATTGGTTAATAAGTTGATATACTAGAATTGAGATTTAATTGGGTTGATATGATGAATATTTTGATTTGTTTTTGGTTGCTATTGATACATGGAAAGATGTTTAATTGAACATGTGGGTTGATCCTTGTATGGGAGGAACATTGGCCTTGCAAATGGCCTATTTTGTATATGTGGCCAAGAGACACGGGCGTGTGTCTCTGCCGTGTGGTTTAAGGGTCACTTCTAGGTGTGTCTGTACAGGTTACACGACTGAGGCCCACGGGCGTGCATGGTGGCTGTATGATCAAGTCAGTAGCTAACCTAGTAACACACGGCCGTGGCACACGGGCGTGTCTAGTGGCCGTGGGAATAAGTCAGTATGTATGCTCTGTTATGACACGGCCTGGACACATGGGTGTGTCTGGTAACCATGTGAGGCACACGACCTGATTGCACAGGCGTGTGACCTTAATAGTGTTGAAGAATGTTTGGATTTCTCAAAACTTTCGTAAGTGTTCGGTTTAGTCCCAACCCCTTTCTAGCATGTGTTTAAGGTCTCGTGGACCTCATTAAGGGACTATATGATTATGTTGTGATATGTTTTATTGATGATGGACTTTGTGTCATGAAATGGATGTGAAATGTTCTAATGTTTGGTAATGCTTCTTAACCCTATTCCGGCGATGGTTTCAGGTCAAGGGTGTTACACCCCTTACCCGTATCCGTCGTCGAACTAGGGTTAAGAGGCATTACCAGACATATCAGAACATTTTACAATCATTTCACTTACATTACTCATATCTCATCATATCACATTCAATCTCAACCACAATGTCCCTTAAATAGGTCCACAAGACCTTAAACATGCTTTAGAGAAAGTTTGGGACTAAACCGATCACACTTGCAAAGTTTAGGAATCACTTAAAATTTTCAAGCATTCAGGGCATACATTCTCACAGACCATGTGAAAACCGGGCATACATTCTGACTTGCACCACGGTCGAGGACACGCCCGTGTGCCAGGCCATGTGAAATCTAAAGGGGTTATTGACTTAGGTCACACGGCCAGCCACACGCCCATGTGCCAGCCCGTGAGCCACACACGGCCAGTAGACACGCTCGTGTGTCTAGGTCGTGCCAAACTTATAAGGTATACTGACTTAATTCGAAGGGCTACCCCAGGGGACACACGGCCGTGTACCAAAGCCATGTGTCATACACGGTCAATCCACACGTCCGTGTGCTCAGCCGTGTGGAGTGAAAATGGGCTTAGTTGAAGCCACATTTCTCACCCTTCTCAAGTGTATCTAAACCACCACATTTCATGCCATTTCAAAACATTAATAAGCAGCCAAACCATGCTATTTCATGCACCAAACTTACAATACCAGTTCTATCCATTTCATCATTCAAATCAATACTACTAGTACATTCAAACACCTACCAAAATAGCATGATTCATCCCTCATTACTCACCTATTCAATCATATACCAAAGTACATATCATACTCAAATCTTGACTTATAAATCATCAATTAGCCATTCACTTATCAAGTCTAAAATCATGCTTTTCATAAGTAAATACTCAGTCATATACCATATGACCAAATGATCAACTTAAATCATCACCAACTATACCAAATTATGTCACTACACAAGGCAAATTACACATCAAACATAAGTCATTAATAAGCCATATAAAATGGCCAAATACATCACCAACAATCTTTATCAAAAAGACTCAAGCCTATACATGCCACATAACCAAGTCATAAAAGGTATAAATACCGAAATCATTAGCCAGATAGTCTGATGCGATCTCTGCCGACTTCCAACACGAGCAAATCTTTGAAAATATATGCACATAGGAAAAACACACAGAGTAAGCTTTGAAAGCTTAGTAAGCTCGTATCTTAATAAACTTAACATAACAAATAATTTCAATTTAATGCCATAAGCGTAATATGCTATCTCATATGCCAAAACACAACTTATCTCATGTTTATAACATGATTTCATATCAAATCATCTCCATTTAATAATATAATTACTTACTCACTAACTTTAGCTTTCACAAGCTTATTCAATTCTATTCTCATATAACATTCAATTCCCACTTTCACATAACCCAAATGAGTACATTATAGGAAATAACACATTTAGTCATATATCTTTCTCATATAAATCTCATATCATTATTAATACTCAAATTCACCTTTCATTCATACAGCATCCGACAATTTCACATATGCAACTTTATAAATCACATCTTATTCATTTGTTCAAGATTCATTTGCACATATTCATATTTCTTTTCCATATACTTCACATAACATTCTTTGCACATATACTTACCTTTCATTTTCAAACATAGTATACATTATCAATGTACTTGAATCGAAAGGTCATTCACTTAACCATTTATTTCTCGGAATGCCCATTGAACAGTTCGGAATCAATAAGGATACTCGAATAACTCGAAAAGCTTGTACAATGCCATCATCCCAGACATGGTCTTACATGTAATCAAATATCGATGCCACTATCCTAGATAGGGTCTTATACGTAAATCTCAAGTCGATGCCAGTGTCCCAGACACGGTCTTTGTAACACCCCAAACTCGGTCAATGCGCCATGACCGAATCTGGTATGCCACAGAGGAAAACGTTTTGAAGAAAATTGAGGTACCGATTTAATTTTAAAAAAATAGGTGCATGATAGTTTACTTTTAAAATTTCGTAAGTAAATCTTTTAAAACTAAGTTGACAATCCCGAATTATTACTTTGTAAACCGTTTGCATTTGAGAGTAGAAACTTCAATTTATAAAACATTTAAGTTGTCGAAAAACACTTAAGTTGAAATTTTACTATCAAACGATTTTTTATTATTACCCGATGGTGAGATTTTGAAAACTATTTCGTTTTGTAGTTTAGAAAACTTTGTGCTCAAATTAATATATAATCATATAATTTCTAAGCCATATTTAAAACATATCCAAAGCATATAAATAATCCAAAATCGTAATTTAAATGGCCTTATTACAAACCCAAAATACATATGAAACCAAATTTAATTAAGGTAAAGTACCCAAACCAAAGTTCATGTAGAACCAAATTTATTTAATGCATGGCCACCTCGAGTTCATCCGGCTCCTCATCCGCGATTTACGAGTCACCTGAAAAGATAAGGGAGAAGGTGAGTCACCAAGACTCAGTGCATAAATCCTTCCCCCGGTTTATACAATATACTTACACAATTTATAACCAAGCAATGTATATATATTTATATATATAAAATGCACCCAACCTAGCCATCCATAACTCCTTTCCTACCCCGTGTGGTACCAAACCACTGGTGGTGCGAAACCACTGGTGACCCAAAGTCACGATATCCAATAATGTGATACCAAATCACTAGTGACCCAAAGTCATGAATAATCCATCTGTGGGGCCAACCCACGTGTGATACCAAATCACTGGCGATGATCCCATATCTCAAAAGTGGGGCCAACCTACGGTGGTGTTAAACCACAGGGACGAGCCGCTATGAGGTGCCAAACCTCTGATGTCCCAAAGACACAAAATATCAACGATCCAAGTGTGGGGCCAACCCACGTGTGATACCAAATCACTGGTGACGATCCCATATCTCAAAAGTGGGGCCAACCCACGGTGGTGTTAAACCACAGGGACGAGTCGCTATGAGGTGCCAAACCTCTGGTGTCCCAAAGACACAAAATATATTGTGGTACCAAACCACTGGAGGTGCCAAACCTCTGGTGTCCCAAAGACACAGATGTCAAATCCTTCCCCCTCCTCTCATATCGCCCATACCAATGCATTAGATAAACAAATCATGTCATTATACTTTGATATGAACATGTAACCAATATATATATCGTAGATCGTGATATTAAACAACATATAGCAACATCATATCGAAACGGACTTACCCGTATCCTTGTTCATACCCATCAAGGTATCATATCAAGATCTCATAGTTTACGGCTTTAACAACATGAATAGTTATTAACACACATATATAAATATATATATACCGAGTTATAAGTGTGTAAGATACACACCTTTCATTAACGCAAATACTAACTTCCGAAGGCCCGATCTACCGCACTAGATCACCTTGCCCTACATTCGGCCAAAACACAAAACTTTAAGCAACACCAATCGGCTAATAACACCTTAATCCCAATAGCTTTAGTCTTTTCAAAAGAATGATGAATCGTCAAGAATCCTTACCCCTTGACTTACCAACCTTTGATCGCTAGAGAAGTAAGGCTTAGATCGATTGCTTCCAAAGTCCCAAAGAGCCTAAAAGAATAATCGGTTCCTAATAATAGTTAGAACCTTGCAACAAATGCCCAAGGATTTGGCCTTTGTCCACAAGAAAATGACTTAGAAACGAGAAAAGAATTAAAGGACATACGGCCATGAATACTTACCTATCTTCCAAAATCGATTGAAGAAAACCAAAGAGAATCTACCCTTGATAATATTCGGCCAAAATAACCCCAAAAGAGAGAAAGAAGATTCGACTATGGTGGAGTAGAAAGAAAAGAAACTGAAAGTGAAAAAATGAAATAGGAGAAAGATGATTCGAAAATGGAAGAAAGAAGAAAATAGAAAAAGAAAATAGAATGGAAATGGATGTTTTTCACTTTGAGCAAATGAAAAAGAAATGGGATTTGGGAAGGAGGAAGATTCGGCCAAGAGGGAGTGAAAAGGAAATGTGGTTTTGAGCAATTGCCAAAAGAAAGAAAAGAAAGAGATGAGAAAACAAAAGGTTCGACCAAGCACCTAGTTTGCCGAAAAGAAAAGTGCACAAAAATGCAAAATGTGGTTTCAGTTTCAAAAGGAAAAATGAGAGAAAGAAAATAGTATTTGGTTCAAACACAAATGAAAGCTAAATCAAAAGCAAAATTGCACAAAATGCCTAAGGTACAATCGGCCAAAGAGGGAGTTTTTGGAGAGGAAAAGAAGATGTAAAAAGGTGCACAAAATGTTAAAGTTGACCAACTATCTCCCCCCAAACTTCCTATCAACATTCGGCCACCCCCCTAGCCACACATGCCGTCCACATTCATGCACTAATGGCCTTGGAATAGTTTCCAAAACAACTTCCTTAAGCCAAGCCTTATGTCCCCCCATCCTTCCATAAACCTCAAGATTCTTATCCCAAAATACAAGCTTTCCTATTTTGCTATTCAACTTACCATAAAATTGAAAGTCCACCCTATCATAATTAGAGTTTGACCGACACTTAATGCTAAGATACATAAAAATAAAGTCTTCAAAATGCTAATCATGCAACTCGAACCACTTCCCTCAAGCAACCTTCCATGCGTCCTAACCATCTTGCCACTAACTCCTCATGTGCTAAGTTTAACACTTAAATTAACTTAAGTGTCAAGTTCACCTAATCCACTTCATTAAATTTTAATACTAAGAATTATTCTAACTTCATTAATAAAATCAAGCCTTCACAAGACTATGCTAAACACACAAAATTCATACCCGAGCCAACACAAATAATACTCTAATTTTAGGATGTTACAGTCTTACACGATATCTCAAATGGTTGCCAACGTCCTAGACATGGTCTTACACGAAATCATATCTCGGAATCCTATGTCATGACATATGTATCCTCTACTATTCCTAGGGTTCAGACGAGACTTTTAGGACGCCATCACGTTATCGAAACTTTCTCGTATTCATATATTCTGCTCCTTGAACAATTCAATATCATAATAACATATATATAACTTATTCAAAATCCATACATTTGCATTACCACTCAACATTGAATTCAATCATACAAATAGTATGCATTTAACATGATTTTTGTAGCATCTATTAAGATACGAACTTACCTCGTTAGTACGAATGACAAAATAAGTCGACTAATCCGATATTTTGGCTCTCCCTCGATCTAGATCTGAGTTCTGCTTTTGCCAATCTAATTAATATAAAAAATAACTTACTTATACAACATTTCATTCAATTTCATCCAAAATTCACAATTGGGCATTTTTACACATTAGCCCCTAAAGTTTCACATTTATTGTAACATCCTGAATTTTTGGGCCTATGCGTTTAATGGGTGGATATGTTTAATGTGTTAATCTAAGTGTTAGGGGTCCAAATTGGGCTCAGGCTTAGGTAGAGGCCTTGATTAAAATTATCTGTTTTGGCATTATAGGGTTTAAAAGGTAGTATCTGTGTTTAAAATACCAAAGTGGGCTTGTGGCCCAATATTAGGAGGTGACGCCACACAAGGGAGTAAGGGGCCCAAATTTAAGTTTCATGGAGCCCAATTATTTTAATTTAAGTTAGCTAATTTTTGGCATTAGGGTTAGGTGGAGTGGATGGCAACAAGGCTAAAAAATAGGAGGATTTATGTGAATGGGATAATGTAGATATTATAGTTGATAATATGGAAGATAAAAAGAGAAAAGACAGGAGCTATCTGCAAGGCTAGGTGTTGGCCTAAATTCCATCACCTAGAGGAGGGAAGAATTCGGTTTCTTTATGGCAAATGGGTGCCGAATTTTCCCCTTTTATTTGCTTAATTTTTAGTTATCAGGAAGGGCACTTTCGGTTTTTCATAGGTAAGTGCCGAAATTTCATAAATAGGGAGGGTTCTCTTCTTTATTTTTCGGCATTTAGGGTTTCCATCTTTTCTTTCTCTTCTCCTCTAAGTAGAAGCCGAAATTCCTAACCCTGTTCCCTTATCTTCACTTTGATTCAAAAGCCGAAACTCCATTTTTCTTCTCTCTTCTTTCTTCTAAAAGCTGAAAACTCCATTATTCTTTTCTCTTCTTTCTTCTAAAAGCCGAAAACGCATCAATTCATCTTTTTCGAGATTTCCATAAAAGCCGAAATCCTTAGATCTCATATCCTGTGTTTGCCGAATTCTCTCTGGGGTATCTGCTTGTGCCGAATCTCGAAGGAAACTAAAGGCAAGTAGTGATTCGTAAGATTTAAATCTTTTTCAGCTTTTTAAGGACTCTAGCTGAATCGTTATAAGGAATTAATCTTAAGTTTTTCTCTTATTTGTGGCATTTCGGGATTTGAAGGGGAGTCACTTGCTTAGATCTCTAAGAAAGAGTTCAGTAACACTCGAATCGTGTTACTTTCGGGATTTCAAGGTAAGGAGATCTATTGATTTTTAACGTGTAAATTTGGGTATTTATTAACCCTTGGCTGAATGTAGGGGAGCCCAAATCTTCGTATTCTTCCGGCTTTTGAGTAAGGTTTTAGATTAAGGGTTGTAGATCCAGATAGTAAGGATTTAACTAAGGGAGTAAAACTACGGGATATCAGGTGTGTAACTTTCCACACCTTCTAGATTTGTTTGCTAATACATGTATATAAATCTATTTTGTTCTGTTAAATGCCGAAATCCTGGCATAATGGTTAAAACCTGAGGAGGGTAAAAGAAAATCACCAGGTTAGTGATCTCTATCATTCCTACGTGAATGTTCCTGTTAAGATGACATATGTGATAAGTATGCTGATTCCTGTGATTGCATGGGGTTGGGTTTGATGAAAGGGGAAGTGTTCTGTTGTAGCGACTTTTGTCGTGACCTGTTGTAGCGGCTTTTGCCGTGACCTGTTGTAGTGGCTATGGCCATGATCTAACGATGAGCAGCATGACTACCATCGATGGTGTGTAGCAGTGTGGGTTGATTGTAGAAATCCCCAATGGTGTGACTGGCAGGTAAGGGTGGCGTATAGCGGATGGAAACCTAGGATTTCGGTTGGACTTTGCATAATTTTTGTTATATATATATTAATCTGTTATTCTGTTCTGTGGGGCTAAGGCCCAAATCTAATGGTGAATGAGGGTTGCACACTGAGTCTCGCGACTCAACCAATTACTTAACATTTTCAGGTAGCACCTAGTGCATCGGACCGGGCTGGAGAGGAGCGCAAGGTGGCCATGCAAAAGAACATTTGGATTCAGCGAAAAGACTTTAGTTTATTATTTTATATTTTTATTTAATGAGTTTTAAATCTCGTTGTAATAAGGCCATGGGCCACTGGATTCATATTTATTTTGGGGTTTTATTTTGGGCTTTGACTGTTACTAGACATTTAAATGTTATGTTTAATTAGACTAGGGCATGTACTAAATTTTGGTTTTAAATTCATAAAGGCATCGGTTAAATTTATATTTTATATATATATTATCTAATTACTAAGTTTTCCGGTATAAACATTTAAGTTAGAAAAGATATTTTTCGAAAAAAAAAGTGACATGTTTTACAAAAATTTCCTAGTGGCATGCCAGATCCGGTCGTGGTGTTTGGGCCGGGTTTGGGGTGTTACATTTATGCACTTTAGTTCTTATTAAACAAACACACAAATTCAAAAATACACAAAATTCACAAAATTACTTAAATACCCATGCTGGCCGAATTACCAAAGTGCCCTTAGCATGTGATAGCCCGAAATAGGGCCTAATCGGAACAGTGGTTGCGAAACCAATAATCTGAGATATAAAAGTTTATTACAATTAATTATTATGATTTACCAAGTGATTAAATACATGTGTTAGAGTATCGGTAAGAAATTTTATTGATTGCATGCTTAAATTGCCTATTAGGACTTGTTTGCAAAAGTTGCTAAATAGGGGTTCTAATTCATAGAGTACTTGATTGTAATGGGGGTTTGAAGTAGGAGTCCTTAAATGGTAATTAGACCATTATATTTTCATGGAAAAAAATGGATATACATAGATAAAAATAACTAAACTTTTAATGAAGGGCATTTTAGTCATTTGATATTAAAAAGAAATTAAAAGGAAAAAAGATGGCAAAATATGTCCATCTTCTTCATTAGGACAAAAATTCAAGGAATCTCCATAGCTAGGGTTTGTCTCAAGCTTCCAAGCTCCATAGTAGGTGATTCCAAGCCCCGTTTTTAATGTTCTTTACATTTTTGGGGTCCTGGTAACTTGATTTAGCTTATACTAGCAATAATTTAACCTAAGGTTCATATTTGGTAAACTACCCATAGGTGAAATGTGTTTATTTTGATGTTTTATGATAGAATATGAGGTTTTAAATTATATTAAACAACTTTTGCTAAGTGATTTTAAGTGAAAACGAGTAAAACGGCTTAATCGGTAAAAATACCTAATGTTCATAAGTACATTTTAGAGTGAGAATTTGATGTTGTCATAGAAGGGAAAAATGATCAGCATGTCATAAAACATAAGAATAAGGGATAAAGTTTAATTTTCGAGCTTTGGAGCAAAAGTGTAAATATATGAAACTTTAGGGCCAAAATATTGTGTATGATTTGTATTTGAATGGAATGTTGATAAAATGTATTAAATTGTGCTAATATAGATCAAGAAAGAAGGAATAGTGAAGGTGATCGGGGAAAAGAGAAGGTTATCGACTAATTTACGAAAATAGTCGTTTTGCATCCGAGGTAAGTTATGTGTAAATAATAGCAATATTTTTATAAATTGTGAATTATATTTGATATGTGAATTAATATTGAATGTGGAAGGAAAATTGTTCATGAATTATTCAAGTGATAAAGTGTTTAAAATAAGTGTTAAGAGTAAATTCCCGATTGAACTTAGGAATAGAAGTGGATACAAGTGATATATCACTAGAGACCAGTGTTATAGTGTTACAGTGAGTCCCGGGTGCTGGGTGATCTAGCATGTGTTGCAGACACCTGACAGCTTGTGTGAGCAGGCCCGTGGACATTTCTAGTGTTATTGATCAGTGGTAGCTTTGGCTACATTACAATGGTAGCTTCCGATACATTACAGTGGTAGCTTTGGCTACATTACAGTGGTAGGTTCGGCTACATATTAGTGTGGCACTTATGTGCTAATTCTCTACGTATCCGTGTATATTCCGAGTGTTCAATGGGATTAATAATAAATTAAAGTGAATATGAGATGAAGTGTCTATGCAGGTATAATTAAAAGAATGAGCATACGTGACAATGATTAAGTACTTAAATGTATGTGCAAGTGAACTGGTAAGATTGTACATGTGTAAGTGATTAAATTTTCTAAGAAAGATATTAATTAATTGTGTTTGAAAATGTTAATTATTGATTGAGTGCTTGTTGTTTACATGTAACTTACTAAGCTATTAGTAGCTTACTCGTTCTTTTGCTTTCCTTTGTTTTATAGTGTGTTGAACTTACTTGGATTGGAGATCGTCGGAGCCTCGTATCACATTATCAAGCCTTTACTTTGGTATATAAATGCTTTTGAAATGTTTTAAGTTATGGCATGTATAGGGATCGAATTATTTTGTATGGATACCTAAGTGATGTTTACTACAAAGAAAGTATGAAAAAGAAAAAATTTGCAATGAAATAGTTTTTGGAAAACAGTGGTAATGTAACTTTGAAAAATCACCAAAAATTGGGGAAATGGAATTAAAAAGTGAGTAAGATATAGAATTAAATCTTATTGTGTCTAATTTCATATGAAAGAAACAGTGTAAGCAAAGGAATTCTATATTCAGTGATATTTGATTTTTTTGTGAGACAGGGTCAGAATGGTATTTGAAGTCCCCTATTTAGAATTTAGAAAAACATCTAAAATTGTAAACAAATAATAATGAGTTATAATTTATATGCCTAGATTCCTTAGTGAGTCTACTTTCAGTAGAAATAAGTAGGAACAACATAGAAAAATCGTACAATGAGAAAATTGATTTTTAGTGAAGAGTGGTCAAAACTGTTGGACTATGAGATAGGGGAGACTTTAATGAATAAACTGTACTAATTGGTCGAACCAAAAATTCTGAAAATTTTATGGTGAGAAGATATATGAATATAGTTTCAGGGAAAATTTATGGATCTAAATTTCAAGTTTCGTAACTCGAGTTATAATTAAATTAATTACTATTGCGTAGATGGATAGGTTTATTATAAATGATGAAATAATTTTTTTTATACCCGAAGTAGTAAGATAAGTTAAATAACGCCTTGTGCTTGACTCCGGCAATGGTTTCGAGTGTGTGGTGTTACATTTATTGGTATCAAAGCTATGGTTTAGTCGATTCTCGGACAAACGTAGTGAGTGTAATAGATTACCTATACATGCCATAATTGAATATTGATAGTGTGACGACTCCTGACATCTTAAAATGTTTAAAAAATGGTTGTGAAGCATATATTGCTTATGTGTTGAATACAAAAGTGTCTAAAATAAAGATTGAATCAGTGCGGTGGTATGTGAATATTTAGATGCGTTTCCAGAAGAGTTGTCAGGTTTGCCTTCGGTTAGAGAAATGGAATTTGGTATTGAAATAATGCCCGGTACCGCTCCAATATTGATTGCTCTTTATAGCATGGCACCAACTGAACTGAAAGAATTAAAAGTGCAATTACAAGAGTTGACTGATAAAAGATTTGTGAGACCAAGTTACTCCTTGTGGGGTGCTCCCGTGCTATTTGTGAAGAAAAAGGATGAGACATTGAGATTATGTATTGATTATCGTCAACTTAAAAAAGTGACGGTGAAATTAGTATCCATTGCCTCGACTAGATGATTTGTTTGATCAGTTAAAGGATGCCACTGTGTTTTCCAAAATTGATTTGAGATCCAGATATTACCAATTGAGGGTTAAAGAGTCAGATGTGCCAAAGACTGCTTTCAGAACCAGGTATGGGCATTATGAGTTTCTGGTTATGCCGTTTGGGTTAACTAACGCACCTGCAGTATTCATGGATTTGATGAACCAGATATTCAGACCGTACTTAGACAGATTTTTGGTAGTATTCATTGATGATATTTTGGTTTATTCTCGAGATGTAGAAGAACACGCAGAACATTTGAGAATTGTGTTGCAAATTCTACGTGAGAAGCAGTTATATGCTAAATTTAGTAAATGTGATTTTTGGATTCGAGAAGTGGGTTTTCTTGGACATATTATATCCCCCAAAGGCATCAGGGTAGATCCAAGTAAAATCTCATCTATTGTCAATTGGAGTCCATCGAAGAATGTATCTGAAGTTAGGAGTTTCTTGGGTTTAGCTAGTTATTATTGGAGATTTGTACAGGGATTCTCTATGATAGCTTCTCCGATGACTCAATTATTGCAGAAAGATCTGAAGTTCGAGTGGACTGATGAATGTCAGCAGAGTTTTGACCGATTGAAAGATCTACTAACGAAAGCACCTGTATTAGTGCAGCCTGAACCGGGTAAGGAATTTTTTATTTACAGTGATGCCTCATTAAACGGTTTAGGTTGTGTTTTGATGGAAGAAGGTAAAGTAATAACCTATGTTTCAAGACAACTTAAACCACATGAAAGAAATTACCCAGTACATGATCTTGAATTAGCTGCTATTGGATTTGTGCTAAAGATATGGCGACATTACTTGTACGATGAGAAATGTCATATTTATAATGATCATAAAAGCTTAAAATATTTGATGACACAGAAAGATTTGAATTTGAGACAGCGCAGGTGGCTTGAACTGATAAAGGACTATGATTTGGTTATTGATTACCATCTGGGTAAGGCTAATGTTGTAGCTGATGCTTTGAGTTGGAAATCTCTGTTTGCTTTACGAGCTATGAATACCCGGTTGTCACTGACTGATGATGGTTCAATTATAGCTGAATTGAGAGCTAAACCGACATTTCTACAGCAAATATGTGAAGCTTAGAAGAATGATGAGAAATTACAGGATAAACGGGTACAATGTGAGTCAGGTAATGATTCATAATTTCAGATTGGGACTGATGGTTGTTTATTATTCAGAAGCTGAGTTTGTGTACCAAAAAATTCAAAACTTGTACAGAAGATTTTACATGAGGCACATAGTGGTATTATGTCCGTACATCCGGGAAGTAATAAAATGTATAATGATTTGAAGAATATATACTGGTGGCCAGGTATGAGACATGATATTTCTGAGTTTGTATCAAAATGTCTGATATGTTAACGGTCAAAGCAGAACATTAGGTACCTTCAGGATTACTCCAGCCAATTACTATACCGGAATGGAAATGGGAAAGAATTACTATGGATTTTGTGTTGGGATTACCATTGTCACAGAAAAAGAAAGACTCAATTTGGGTGATAGTTGATCGATTGGCTAACTCAGCTCATTTCATTCCTGTGCGAATGAATTTTTCACTTGACAAGTTAACCGAATTGTATATTGCTAAAATAGTCTGATTACATGGTGTGCCTATGTCTATGATATCTAATCGAGATCCACAGTTTACTTCAAGGTTTTGGAAGAAGTTACAAGAGGCATTAGGTACTAAATTGAATTCTAGTACAGCATTCCATCCCCAAACCGATGGAGTAATTCAAGTACTCGAAGACATGTTGAGATGTTGTGTATTGGAATTTGAAGGTAATTGGGAAAGATATCTACCTTTGGTGGAATTTGCATATAATAATAGTTATCAATCGAGCATAAAAATGGCACCTTATGAAGCGTTGTATGGATGAAAGTGTCGGAATCCATTATACTGGACTAAACTTAAAGAAAATCGGTTGCATGTGTAACGACCCGAAATTGGGCCTAGTAGGATTGGGCCCAATGGGCCTTGGGCGTAGGAGTGTTTAAAATTTTTGAGAACAAGAGAACGGCATTATTTCAAGTTGGACTTATTAGGAAGTTGATTTTGGAAAGTTACGGGGTCCTAAGAAGTTTCGGGTTCAAGTTGGGCCTTAGTAAAAATTTTCGTGTTTAAGCACTTTAAGGAAGAGAAGGTAAGTGGCATTAAGGCTTAAGGAAATAAGTGTGCATTTTGTTAGCACAAGGAGTCTATTGGTAAAGGTGGAAAGTGGCGTGTGGAGTGTACTAATGGTCTGAGGTTCGAATCCCATCTATTACAGTTTTGATTAATTTTTGTGCTATTCATCCAAAGTGTCGGTCAAGGCTTTAATAAGGTAAGGAAGACTTTTTAATTTGGGAAAGATGACTAAGGATTATGGTAAGGAGGAAAGCAAGGGAAAAGGAAAGAAAGAAATGAAGGAAAATGGTAAGAGAAGGGAACATGTTGGCCTATTATGTGGAGGATGTTTTGGAAAGATTATTTTGGGTCAACATTCATCTTTTGGTAAAGATGATACATGGTTTGGGAGATGTGTTTAGGGAGCATATTCGGCCATTAGTATGTGAGTGTGCCAAAAGTTGTTGGCATTTTTGTGCTTTTTGAAGACTTTTACTTCAAGCTTTTTGGGTTATTTTCTCTCAACTTGTGTTGTCAAATTTCTTTGTGATATTTATTTCTATTCTCAACCCTTTCTTCAGTCTTCTTTTTCTTTCAACCCATAACCAAAACATCAACTTCATCTCATAGCCGAAACTTGGTTTTTGTGGTTACCGAAACTTCTTTGCCTTCTCGGGTGTTCGGAGGTTGCAAGGTAGTGTTCTTCCTCTTCTTTTATTTTCTTCTTGTTTCTCTTTTACTCCCTCTTCTAAAACCGATTATTCACCCTGTTCTTTTGACCAAGGCCGAATCTATTCCTTGCTACTTCCATCTTCATGGTTCTCTTGGTGTGGGCCGAATCGGTAGAGTGTTAGCTTATACTCTTGTCATCTGTCTAGCCTTTGGCTTTTGGAAGAGGGTTGGTAAGTAGAGTCTCGAAGTACTTTATCGGAGGGCCAATCGATCACATATCCCTCGTAATAAGAGACTCGGATTGTTGGTAAGGATATAGATTGTTAATCAATCGCAATACTTGGTTGAAGTTGTAAATTGGGCTTTGGACTAATTGTTGACCGATTGTACCTTTAGGTGCTGCGGAGAGTATCGTGTTACGGATTCTGAATGAGGTGTGTAATCTCACATCTCTCTGAAAGTTTGCATGAAATATTCTGTGATTCGATAGAAATACCGAAGAAAACTGGAAACCAGCATCAGTGACCACTCGGGCGTGCGTATGTTCGTAGTAGTAACCATATTTTGTAATGAAACAGTTTTTGGTTTACAGCAGTGACGTGATTTTGAAAAATCACGAAAAATAGGAGAAAGGGAATTAGAAAGTAAATAAGATATAGAATGAAAGATTACTGTGTTTATTTTTATATGAAAGAAACAGAGAAGGAAAAGGAATTTTATATTTTGTGATATGTTAATTTTAGTGAGACTGGTTCTGATTGACTTTGTGGTTCCTTGTTTTATCTTGGAAAAATCATTTGAAATTGTACAAAGTGAATTATGAGTTATAATTTATATTTATAGATTCCTTAGTGAACCTATTTTCAATAGAAACAAGTGGGAGCAACATTTGAAAACTGTACAGTGAGATATTTGAGTTTAGGGTAGGAGAGGTCAGAACTGTTGGACAGTGAAACAAAGGAAACGTTGATGAATAAACTGTACTAAATGGCTAAGGCAAAAATTTTGGAAAAATTGTAGTAAGAAGATATATGAGTCTAGTTTTAAGGAAAATTTACGGATCGAAATTTCGAGTTTTGTAACTCGAGTTATAGTCAATTTAGTCAGTATGACGTAGATGGACGGTTTCAATTTTTATGCCCCAAATTAGTAGTTAAGTTTAAGTTGCAAAATTACCAAAATACCCTTGGAGGGTAAATTACCGAAATACCCCTAGGTTGCGAGATTACCGAATTACCCTTAGTGGGTAAAATTACCGAATTACAAAAATGTCCCTATGGGCCGAATTGCTAGAATGCTTTAGTGGACCGATTTATCGTAATAAATTATTGGATTGATAATTGTCGTTTATATATGTGCATATTATGTTTTATTAATTATGTTGCATTTGCATATTTTGCATGGGATGAGAAAAATGTTAAAGAAGAGAAGTAAAGCCTGGTGGCTCTGCCACATTCTGATTCTGGTGGCTCTGCCACATATTCTGGTGGCTCTGCCACAAATTCTGATAACGGCTATGTGCCTAGCATATGAACTAACGACTCTGTGTCGATCATATTTACCCAAGGCTATGTGCCTAGCATATGAACTAACGATTCTGTGTCGATCATATTTACCCAAGGCTGTGTGCCGATTATATTACCGTAATGATATCTGGTGGCTCTGCCACAATTTGTATGGTGGCTATGCCACGCATAATTATGACTCTGATGGCTCAGCCACAAATATTATAAATGGCATCTTGCTTGCGATTATAAATGGCCACTGGCCTGTGAATTATTATATTAAATGGCATTTAGCCTGCGTTTTGGTGTGTTTAGCGGGGTGGGTTGACTTGATCCCCACAAGTGTGATGGGATGGTACAGGTGGTGTGTAGCGGATGGATTACTAGGATGGGTTGGGTTGCATACATTGCATATATGTATATTCTGTTATGTAAATGGGCTTCGACCCAAGATTCTGCTTTATGGGCTCAGGCCCAAGTTTTTGCTAAATGGGTTCAGACCAAGTGGATGGCGGTAAGGGGATTATACACTGAGTTCTTGTAACTCACCCCACTTTCTTTTCTAAGTCCCTGTAGGTAACGCTCAGTGACGAGGACTTGGGGCCATGGATGACTCGGTGAGGCCATACTTCATAAATGATGTTTGCAAACATTAGTAAACTACTTTTCCGTATTATTTTGTTACCTTTAATATTTGGGGTTTAAAGTTATAATAAGGCCTCTGGGATAAACTTTAATTTGCTTTATGTTTGGACGTATTTATGATTTTGTGTGAAATATTTTTAAATGGGGATTTTCTAAAAGCATAACCAACGATTTTCCAAAATAGATTTACAAATGGATTTCAAAACAAACTTTTACAAATAAATTAACACGAAAATTCTCTTTCGAATTATCAACGAAATTTTCAAAAGACTCGGATTCTCTTTGGAATTTTCAACATCATTTTCAAAAGTCATGATTTTTAAAGTTCACTACCCCGATTTTTGACTCATCAATCCACCATTCAAGAATAGCTGTATTTTATCAAATATTTACATGCAAAACTTGTTTATTTAAACACAACCAAGTAACGCCTATTTTAGTATGAATCATATGATGTTTTACACTTTCTTCATGTGACATACCAAATCCGCTCGTAACGCATGGGCCGGGTTTGGGGTGTTACAGCATGGAGTTGATTTGGTAAAAGAAATCGAAGAAAAAAGTGAAGATAATCCATGATTGTTTGAAAGCTACATCGGATTGACAGAAGTCGTATGCGGACTTGAAAAGAAAAGAGATTGAATTTCAAGTGGTGATAAAGAATTTTTTACTGTGTCTCCATGGAAGAAAATTTTGAGATTTGGCTGTAAAGGTAAATTAAGTCCAAGATTTATTAGTCCATATGAAGTGAGAGAAAGAATCAGTCCAGTGGCTTATCGATTGTCTTTACCATCAGAATTAGAAAGAATTCATAATGTGTTTCATGTTTCTATGTTAAGGTGATATCGATCAGACCCATCGCATGTGATTTCACCAACTAAAGTGGAAATTCAATCGGATATGACATACAAAGAAGAGCCAATTTGAATCTTAGCATGAGAAGTGAAACAATTGAGAAACAAAGAAATTGCTTTAGCTAAAGTGTTAAGGCAACGACATGGAGTGGAAGAGGAAACATGGGAAACTGAGGAGGCTATGAGGAAACAGTATCCCAACTTATTCACTGGTAAGATTTTCGGGGACGGAAATCCTTAAAGGGGGAGAATTGTGATAGCTCGAAATAGGGCCTAATCGGAATAGTGGTTACGAAACCCCGAATTCGAGATATAAAAGTTTATTACGATTAATTATTATGATTTATCGAGTGATTAAATCCATGTGTTAGAGTATCGATAAGAAATTTTATTGATTGCTTGCATAAATTGCCTATTAGGACTTGTTTGCAAAAGTTGCTAAATAGGGGTTTTAATTTATAGAGTACTTGATTGTAATGGAGGTTTGAAGTAGGAGTCCTTAAATGGTAATTAGACCATTATATTTCCATGGGCAAAAATGGGCATACATAGATAAAAATAACTAAAGTTTTAATGAAGGGCATTTTAGTCATTTGATATTAAAAAGAAATTAAAAGGGAAAAATATGGCAAAATATGTCCATCTTCTTCATTAGGACGAAATTTCAAGGGTTCTCCATAGCTAGGGTTTGTTTCAAGCTTCCAAGCTCCATAGTAAGTGATTCCAAGCCCTGTTTTTAATGTTCTTTACGTTTTTGCGGTCCCGGTAACTTGATTTAGCTTATACTAGCAATAATTTAACCTAGGGTTCATATTTGGGAAAATACCCATAGTTGAAATGTGTTTATTTTGATGTTTTATGATAGAATATGAGGTTCGAAATTATGTTAAATAACTTTTGCTAAGCAATTTTAAGTGAAAACGAGTAAAACGGCTTAATCAGTAAAAACACCTAATGTTCATAAGTACATGTTAGAGTGGGAATTTGATGTTGTCATAGTGATCAGCATGTCATAAAACATAAGAATAAGGGATAAAGTTTAATTTTTGAGCTTTGGGGCAAAAGTGTAAATATATGAAACTTTAGGGCCAAAATATTGTGTTTGATTTGTATTTGAATGGAATGTTGATAAAATGTATTAAATTGTGCTAATATAGATCAAGAAAGAAGGAATAGTGAAGGTGACCGGGGAAAAGAGAAGGTTATCGACTAGTTTACGAAAATAGTCGTTTTACATCCGAGGTAAGTTATGTGTAAATAATAGCAATATTTTTATAAATTGTGAATTATATTTGATATGTGAATTAATATTGAATGTGGAAGGAAAATTGGTCATGAATTATTCAAGGGATAAAGTGTTTAAAATAAGTGTTAAGAGTAAATTCCAGGTAGAACTTAGGAATAGAAGTGGATTGTAACATCCTAAAAATTGAGTATCGATATGTTGCATGTTTTTGGTGCTTAGCTTGTGAATGATTTAATTTGTGTGTTTAATATAGTCTTGAGAAGGCTCGGGATTTATTCGGAATTAGAATAAATTTTAGTAATGAGTACTTTATTGAAATGGAACAAGTGACCCTGATGTTTAAGGAAATTAAGTGACAAAAACTAGCATATGATGAGCTAGTAGTAAAGTGGAGTTGGTGCCATAAGTGATACTTGAGGGAAGAGGTTCGAATCCTTTGGAATGCATTTTTGTGACATTTATTTTTGCACTCTCCTAGCATGTGTCGGTCAAGCCTTATTTTTGGTAAGGTTGGAGTATTTTATTTTTGGCAAGGTGGCTAATGGTTAAGGTAAGCTTGGTACATAAGGGAAAGAATCATTGGCTTATGGAATATAGGGGGAACACAAGGCATGAAACAAGGGTGATGTTTTGGAAACTTCTGGGTGGCTAAAACTTTGACTTTTGGCCAATGTACTTGGACGATTTTGGGGGCTAGGGGGTGGCCGAATATTTTGAAGGCTTTTGGGTAAGGATAGGTGTTGTTGCGCACTTTTCATTTTGGTCATTTTTGTTTTCTCTCAAAGCATTTTCTCTCCATCTTTTCTCTCCCTAGCCGAATGTTCATTGAGCAATTGTGAACATCTTTTGTTTTCTTCTTTTGGTCATTTCATTTTGACCATTTGGTCTTATTTTGCCTAACCTTTCAAGTCATTTTCCCTAGTGAAGAAAACACCAAAACTTGAAGGCCACTTTTCTCTCTTTCTTTTCTTCTCCATTGCCGAATGCTCTCAAGCATCAAACCTCTCTCTTTGCTCCTACTTCATCTTTGAAAACCTAAACACAAACCTCTCATTTTCTATTGATTTCTTTCTCTTTTCCTCCATGGCCGAATATTGCTAGCATCATCTTCATCAAAATTTTCTTCTTGGCTGAACCTTCCTCTTCACATATAATTGATTATCAATCATTTTCTTTGCACTTGTTTTGAATACTCGGTAAGAACCCTCTTCGATTCTTTATACTTTGCTTTTCTTTTGCCGAATATACATATACGTGTGGGAGGGTCTTTTGACCGAAAATAGCATCATTAACCATTTCTCTTAGACAACCTTTTCGTCTTTATAGTGATAAAGTGAAGGCCGAAACTCGAAATGTTCGTAAGCATTGTGAATCGCTAGGATTCGGTCCAAAGTGTTAAGGTAATGATTTCTATCAAGGACTCCCATATTACTCGTTATCTCATCAAAGATGGGTTATTAATCGATTTTATCATAGGGACATTATCGCTCGATTTTCATCCCGTGAATGCAAAGATATTTTTGTGGTAAGCTGATTTCGCCCTTAAAACCAATAGTCTTAAATTTCGGAATAATAGTTGGACTAATAATCTTTTGTCAATGGAGGGAAACAAGATAGGGTCGAAAAGGGTGGTGAATAGTGTTCGGAAGAGGGGCGATTTCGCTATTCCCTCTAGATTCAATCGAAGGGCTATCCGGGATTTTCCACCGGGTTTTGGACCCTCATCCGAGGAGAATCGATTATTCGAAGTTGTTCGTAGTTTGGAGCCATTAGCTGTTCGGGATTTCCCATTGGGTTGTGAACCATCAACCGGGGAAAACCGACAAATAGTTGTTGTTCGAGATTCCGAGGGTAAAGATCTAGATCGCTTATCTTTAGTATAGATTTATATTAAGTATTAGTGTTCTAATCAAGCGTGACACGTATTTAGGTATCGACGAGCGGGAAAGTATAGTTCTCACCGTAATCAGGTGTGTAATTTCACACTTATCTCATGGGTTAGATGTTATACTGTTATTAAGCATTAGACTAATAATCGCAAAGTTGGTAAAATTGGAAAATATGTTTTATTAACGCTTTAGTGTAAGTGCATGAAATCGGTATTAAATCGTGAAAGTTACGAAATCGCCCTTAATGGGCTAATATGATAAAAATTGATATATGGGCCTCATGTGTTAATAGGCCATTTCGATAGATTGCTATATGGGCCAAATTGTGAATTGGGCCAAACGAGAAATGGGCCAAATTGTGAAATGGGCCAAATTGTGTAATGGGCCAAATTTTAATATGGGTCTGATGTTAAAATTATCATATGAATAAATTGTTGTACATTGTATATACATGATTGCATGGGTTGGGATATTTTGATGAAGAGAAGAAGGCTTCGTGCCATGTTTAAACGGCTTTATGCTTGCGTATTAATGGCCACTGGCCTGCGAAATATTGTTTTAAATGGCTTTTTTTTTGCCTGCGAATTAAATGGCTTAAATGCCTGCGATTGGTGTGTTGGCGAGGTGGGTCGACTTGATCCCCACAGGTGTGCTGGTTGGTACGGGTGGTGTGTAGCGGATGAAAATTTAAGCTTGGTTGGGAATTGCATTTCACATGCATTTTTAATTACTATATTGTTATATTCGTTAATGGGCTCAGGCCCAATTAAATGCTTAAATGGTTTGGCCCAGTGGACTTGGTAAGTGGGTTACACACTGAGTTCTAAGTAACTCACCCCGTTTTCTTACCCTTTTCAGGTAATGATAATTGATGGAGGCTTGGGCCGGGGATGACTTCGCGGGGGCCATACTTCAAATGATGGTTTTTATGAACTTTGAACTACTTTTTAGTATTTTTACTTAAATAAATTTTTCAGTTGTGATGTAATAAAGCCTCTGGTATTATTTTTATGGATTTTTACTCGTGGATGGATTTTAATATGTTTTAGATACTAAAAGGGGACTATTTTAAATTTATAAATGTTTTCTTTAATTTACGTATAAAAAGGGGTTTTTCTTAGATATCTCAAACTCGTAAAAATTTCTGTGAAAACTCTTTTATGAATTTTGTTTTCAAATTCCTTTTGAATTCTTTTAAAACTTTTTTAAAATTTTAACCAATTATTACTCTGAGATCAAATTATAAATTTTTATGTCCTGAAATCACAGATTTCAAATTAACCTCGGTTTTTAATAAACTCCATCTCCAAAATAGTTTTTGAAGATCTGTTTTCTTTAAATCACTAGATGACTAGATGTATGTTTGATTTGTGTGGCATACCAAGTCTGGTCTTAACGCATAGACCGGGTTTGGGTTGTTACATTTAATGGTATCAGAGCCAGTTTCAAAACTCGGCTGTGGTTTGGGTTCAACAACAATTTTCATTTAAAATTGTTACAATTTATAGAATTTATGTTTTAAAGGTAGTATGGCACCACGATCATCCAGCACCAAGTCAAGTAAGTATTTGTATATTGAATGTTTATTATTGTGATATGATCATAGGAACACTCTAGAACTTCTAGTTTTAGGTGTTGAAACTGTAGAGATTGAGACTATAGGATATGATTGCAAAAACAACTCTACCTTTTATATCTCATAAAATATCGTTAGTAAACACTGAAATAGTTTTCTGATTCATAAAACTTGTAATTAGATTAAATCGTATTAGTCATTATGAGCGCTAGAGGACGTGGACGTGGTAGACGTGGCCGTGGTAGAGGCCGAGGTGCTAGAGTCGTGTCTGAGGCATCGGGACATATGCCGAAAATGGATGCACCGGCATCACCTGTATCAGAAAATGGATCACAAGACCATAGGAGAGAGGACAATGCTTTGACTCAAGCAATGTTGCGAGTCCTAAAAAGGGTCGCTGGGACTAGAAATGGGCCAATAGCTCGTGGATCAATATCAGAACGACTTAAATCGAGTGGTGTCGAGGTTTTTAGAGGTGGTGTAGCTCCGAATGTTGCGAAATATTGGCTCGAGGCTGTAGAGCAGATTATGGATGATCTGGAGTGCACCGTCGAGCAGAAATTGAGAGGAGCGGTGTCCTTGCTAAGGGACGAGGCATATCAATGGTGGCTTACTATTTGAGGAGGCACTGAGGCTGCATTTGTTACTTGGGATTTCTTCAAAGCTGCTTTCCAAGGGAAGTATGTCGGGACAAGTTATGTGGATGCCCGGAGGAAGGAATTCCTGAATCTGGTTCAAGGAAATAAGACGGTGGCAGCTTACGAGGCAGAATTTCTACGCTTGAGTCATTATGCTCGGACAATAGTGCCAACTGATCATGAGCATTGTGTACACTTTGAAGATGGGCTGAATGATGAGTTGTGGGTACTGATAGCCCCACAACAAGTAAGGACTTTTGCCACGCTTGTGGAGAAAGCCAAGATAGCCGAAGAGGCTAAGAACTCAGAGCACTAGAACCGAGAAAGAGTCAGAGGCAAGAGGGACTTTAAGTACTCAGGTTCTTCTAAAAGGTTCCAAAAGAGGCCTCGAAATGATGAGCCAGCTCAAGATAGAGCACCTACGGCTACCAATCAGAGTCGAGACTGTGCTGACTATGGGAAACGTCACCCCGGGGAATGTTGGAAAAGAACTGGTGGTTGTTTTAAATGTGGTTCCAAGGATCATCAATATAGGAATTGCCCTCGACTGACTGCTCCGACTTAGGAAGCTCGTAACCCTGATGCACAGCCAGCTAGAGACATTCAGCAGCCACAAAGAGGCCGTGGATTAGGTCGTGGTGTTAATGGTGCTGGACGTGGTCAAGGTGCACCGGGTCGAGGTAATGGCTTTAGAGGTAACACGGAGGCAAGACAGTTGGGGTTGGTCTATACGGTCAGGCGTCGTGAAGATGGCGATGCACCTGATGTGATAACTGGTACGTTCTTCATCTTTGATGTACCTGTTACTGCTTTGATAAATATCGGGTCTACCCACTCGTATGTTTCTAGTTCCATATCTGGAAACCTGAATATTAGATCTGAGATTACCAATAGAGAGATGACAGTAATTAGTCCTTTAGGACAGTCTGTAATAGTGAATAAATTGTATAGAGACGTGCCTTTGGAAATTCAAAGAGAAATATTTTTAGCGGATTTGATGGAATTGCCTTTCGGTGAGTTCGATCTTATTTTGGGCATGGATTGGTTGGTGAAGCACCGGGCGCAATTGGATTGTGCTGCAAAGTGGATGTCAATCAGGACTTTGGATGATAAGGAGGTAGTAATGATAGGCGAGCGAAGGAACTTTTTGGCAAATGTGGTATCTGCTTTTAAGGCAGAAAAGTTGGTACGGAAAGGGTATGGAGCGTTCCTAGCCTTCATTAGTGCTTTGGATGCTAAGGAATTATCAGTGGAAGGTGTGAGAATGGTGAAAGAATTTTCAGATGTCTTTCCCGAAGAACTTCCGGGTCTACCTCCAGATCAGAAAGTAGAATTTGGCATTGAGCTTATGCCCGGAACGGCTCCAGTGTCCATTGCTCCCTATAGAATGGCGCCGAAGGAATTGGCGGAGCTTAAAGCTCAAATTCAAGAATTGTTGGATCGGGGATTTATCCGACCGCGTGTGTCTCCGTGAGGAGCACCAGTTTTGTTCGTCAAGAAGGAGGATGGGTCGATGCGTATGTGCATTGATTATAGGTAGTTGAATAAATTGACGATCAAGAATAGGTATCCTTTGCCGAGAATCGACGACCTGTTTGATCAATTGAGAGGAGCTTCAGTTTTCTCCAAGATTGATTTGAGATCGGGTTATCATCAACTCAAGGTTAAGGAGGCAAATATTCATAAGACGGCATTCCGAACTCGTTATGAACATTATGAATTTTTAGTAATGCCATTCGGGTTGACCAATACACCAGCTGCATTTATGGGCATGATGAACCGAGTCTTTCAACCCTATCTAGACCGGTTCGTGGTGGTGTTCATAGATGATATCTTGGTATATTCAAGGAATGAAGAAGAGCATGACTCACATTTGCGCATGGTATTACAAATACTACGAGATAAACAACTTTATGCCAAATTCAGTAAGTGCGAATTTTGGTTTAAGGAAGTGACTTTCTTGGGTCATGTGGTGTCAGCCGAAGGAATAAGAGTTGACCATTGGAAGGTAGAGGCTGTGTTGGATTGGAAACCACCGAAGTCAGTGGCTGAGATTCGAAGTTTCTTGGGTTTGGCTGGATATTATAGACACTTTGTTGAGGGGTTTTCATTGATTGCTGCACCCCTAACTCAGTTGTTGCGAAAGGGAGTACCGTATGTGTGGACCGATGAGCAACAAAGGAGTTTCAAGAAATTGAAGAAGATTTTGACGGAAGCACCAGTACTGATTCAACCTGAGGTTGGAAAAGAGTTTATCGTTTATTGTGATGCGTCGCACACGGGTTTAGGATGTGTGTGATGTAAAGTTGAAAAGTGGTGGCTTATGCTTCTCGACAGTTGAGGCCGCACGAAGTAAACTATCCCACTCATGACTTGGAGTTGGCTGCGGTGGTGTTTGCTTTAAAGATTTGGAGGCACTATCTCTACGGTGAGAAGTCTATAATTTATACGGACCATAAGAGTCTTAAGTACCTCCTTACCCAAAAGGAGTTGAACTTGAGACAACGGAGATGGGTGGAGCTGTTAAAGGATTATGACTTCTCAATCGAGTACCATCCTGGAAAGGCTAACGTGGTGGCGGACGCGTTGAGTCGTAAGGTAGTATCGAAGTTAAGAGCAATGTTTGCTCATCTCAGTTTGTATGAGGATGGTAGTCTGCTAACGGGACTTCAGGTGAAGCCTTTGTGGTTAGAACAGATCAAGGAAAAGCAGTTATCAGATGAAAAGTTGGGTCCGTTAATGCAACAAGTTGAAAGCGGTGTAGTAGGGGACTTTGGAATGAACAAGGATAGAGTGCTGTGTTTTCGTGGAAGAGTTTGTATGCCCATGGATTTGGATTTGAGACAAATGATTCTGTGAGAGGCGCATAGTAGCCCTTATGCTATGCACCTCGGAGGAAATAAAATGTATCGAAATCTGCGGGAGCAGTATTGGTGGCCAGGGTTGAAGTGAGAAGTTACGGATTTTGTAAGTAAGTGCTTGACTTGTCAACAAGTGAAGGCGGAACATCAATTACCGTCGGGCCTATTGCAACCGGTAAAGATTCCTTTATGGAAGTGGGAGCGGATAACGATGGATTTTGTTAGTGGGTTACCCTTAACACCTACTAAAAAGGATTCCGTTTGGGTGATAGTGGATCGGTTGACGAAGACTGTTCATTTTCTACCAGTTCGTACGGATTACTCGCTGCAAAAGTTGGCTAAGTTGTATGTATCAGAGATCGTGAGATTGCATGGGGTACCAGTGTCTATTATATCAGACAGGGATCCTAGGTTTACATCGCGGTTTTGGACTTTGCATGAGGCTTTGGGAACAAAGTTAAACTTCAGTACGGCTTTTCATCCTCAGTCAGATGGTCAGTCAGAAAGAGTAATTCAGATTTTGGAAGACATGTTAAGGGGTTGCGTAATTGACTTCAGAGGTAGTTGAGAGGATTTCCTACTATTGGCAGAGTTCGCGTACAGTAACAGTTACCAATCCAGTATCCAAATGGCGCCCTATGAAGCGTTATACGGTCGTAAGTGTCGTACCCCTACTTGTTGGACTGAATTGGGGGAATGACAGTTGTTGGGTCCTGAATTGATATCTAAGAAGGAAGAAAAGGTAAAGGTGATTCGAGCACGGTTAAAGGAAGCTTCGGATAGACAAAGGTCGTATGCAGATCTGAAGCGTAAGGATATTGAGTTTGCGGTGGGAGATCAGGTTTTTCTGAAAGTCTCACCTTGGAAAAAGATTTTTAGATTTGGAAGGAAGGGGAAGTTGAGCCCTAGGTTCATTGGACCGTACCGCCTGTTGAAGCGTGTAGGACCAGTGGCTTATCAGCTGGAATTACCTCTGAAGTTGAGTCAGATTCATAGTGTCTTTCATGTTTCTATGCTGAGGCGTTATAGATCGGAGTCCATCTCACATAGTACCAGTAGAAAAAGTGGAGTTAAGGCCAGACTTGTCTTTCGAGGAGGAACCAGTGAAAATCTTAGACCGTGATGTTAAGGTGCTAAGAAAGAAGACTGTGCCGTTGGTTAAGGTTTTTTGTGCGTAATCACGGAGCGGAGGAAGCTACGTGGGAGCCTGAGGATGCAATTCGGCAACAATATCCTCACCTCTTTTAACCAGGTAAATTTCGAGGACGAAATTTTCTTTAAAGGGGTAGAATTGTAACATCCTAAAAATTGAGTATCGATATGTTGCATGTTTTTGGTGCTTAGCTTGTGAATGATTTAATTTGTGTGTTTAATATAGTCTTGAAAAGGCTCGGGATTTATTCGGAATTAGAATAAATTTTAGTAATGAGTACTTTATTGAAGTGGAACAAGTGACCCTGATGTTTAAGGAAATTAAGTGACAAAAACTAGCATATGATGAGCTAGTAGTAAAGTGGAGTTGGCGCCATAAGTGTTACTTGAGGGAAGAGATTCGAATCCTTTGGAATGCATTTTTGTGACATTTATTTTTGCACTCTCCTAGCATGTGTTGGTCAAGCCTTATTTTTGGTAAGGTTGGACTATTTTATTTTTGGCAAGGTGGCTAATGGTTAAGGTAAGCTTGGTACATAAGGGAAGGAATCATTGGCTTATGGAATATAGGAGGAACACAAGGCATGAAACAAGGGTGATGTTTTGGAAACATTTAGGTGGCTAAAACTTTGACTTTTGGCCAATGTACTTGGACGGTTTTGGGGGCTAGGGGGTGGCCGAATATTTTGAAGGCTTTTGGGTAAGGATAGGTGTTGTTGTGCACTTTTCATTTTGGTCATTTTTGTTTTCTCTCAAAGCATTTTCTCTCCATCTTTTCTCTCCCTAGCCGAATGTTCATTGAGCAATTGTGAACATCTTTTGTTTTCTTCTTTTGGTCATTTATTTTGACCATTTGGGCTTATTTTGCCTAACCTTTCAAGTCATTTTCCCTAGTGCCGAAAACACCAAAACTTGAAGGCCACTTTTCTATTTTTCTTTTCTTCTCCATTGCCGAATGCTCTCAAGCATTAAACCTCTCTCTTTGCTCCTACTTCATCTTTGAAAACCTAAACACAAACCTCTCATTTTCTATTGCTTTCTTTCTCTTTTCCTCCATGGCCGAATATTGCTAGCATCATCTTCATCAAAATTTTCTTCTTGGTCGAACCTTCCTCTTCACATATAATTGATTATCAATCGTTTTCTTTTCACTTGTTTTGAATAATCGGTAAGAACCCTCTTCGATTCTTTATTCTTTTATTTTCTTTAGCCGAATATACATATTTGTGTGGGAGGGTCTTTTGACCGAAAATAGCATCATCAACCATTTCTCTTAGACAACCTTTTCGTCATTATAGTGATAAAGTGAAGGCCGAAACTCAAAATGTTCGTAAGCATCGTGAATTGCTAGGATTTGGTCCAAAGTGTTAAGGTAAGGATTTCTATCAAGGACTCCCATATTACTCGTTATCTCATCAAAGATGGGTTATTAATCGATTCTATCTTAGGGACATTTTCGCTCGATTTTCATCCCGTGAATGCAAAGATATTTTTGTGGTAAGCCGATTTCGCCCTTAAAACCATGAATAGTGTTTGGAAGAGGGGCGGTTTTGCTATTCCCTCTAGATTCAAGGGAAGGGCTGTTTCGGCAATTCAGGATTTTCCACCGGGTTGTGGACCCTCATCCGAGGAGAATCAATTATTCAAAGTTGTTCGTGGTTCGGAGCCATTAGATGTTCGGGATTTCCAATTGGGTTGTGAACCGTCAACCGGGAAGAACCGACAAATAGTTGTTGTTCGAGATTCCGAGGGTAAAGATCTAGATCGCTTATCTTTAGTATAGATTTATATTAAGTATTAGTGTTCTAATCAAGCGTGACACATATTTAGGTATCGACGAGCGGGAAAGTATAGTTCTCACCGTAATCAGGTGTGTAATTTCACACTTATCTCATGGGTTAGATGTTATACCGTTATTAAGCGTTAGACTAATAATCGCAAAGTTGGTAAAATCGGAAAATATGGTTTATTAACACTTTAGTGTAAGTGCATGAAATCGGTATTAAATCGTGAAAGTTATGAAATCGCCCTTAATGGGCTAATATGATAAAAATTGATATATGGGCCTCATGTGTTAATGGGCTGTTTCGATAGATTGCTATATGGGCCAAATTGTGAATTGGGCCAAATTGAGAAATGGGCCAAATTGTGAAATGGGCCAAATTGTGAAATGGGCCAAATTGAAAAATGGGCCAAATTGTGTAATGGGCCAAATTTTTATATGGGCCTGATGTTAAAATTATCATATGAATAAATTGTTGTACATTGTATATACATGATTGCATGGGTTGGGATATTTTGATGAAGAGAAGAAGGCTTCGTGCCATGTTTAAACGGTTTTATGCCTGCGTATTAATGGCCACTGGCCTGCGAAATATTGTTTTAAATGGCTTTTTTTTTTGCCTGCGAATTAAATGGCTTAAATGCCTGCGATTGGTGTGTTGGAGGGGTGGGTTGACTTGATCCCCACAGGTGTGCTGGTTGGTACGGGTGGTGTGTAGCGGATGGAAATTTAAGCTTGGTTGGGAATTGCATTTCACATGCATTTTTAATTACTATATTGTTATATTCGTTAATGGGCTCAGGCCCAATTAAATGCTTTAATGGTTTGGCCCAGTGGACTTGGTAAATGGGTTGCACACTGAGTTCTAAGTAACTCACCCCGTTTTCTTACCCTTCTCAGGTAATGATAATTGATGGAGGCTTGGGCCGAGGATGACTTGGTGGGGGCCATACTTCAAATGATGGTTTTTATGAACTTTGAACTACTCTTTAGTATTTTTACTTAAATAAATTTTTCAGTTGTGATGTAATAAGGCCTCTGGTATTCTTTTTATGGGTTTTTACTCGTGGATGGATTTTAATATGTTTTAGATACTAAAAGGGGACTATTTTAAATTTATAAATGTTTTCTTTAATTTACGTATAAAAAGGGGGTTTTCTTAGATATCTCGAACTCGTAAAAATTTCTGTGAAAACTCTTTTATGAATTTTGTTTTCAAATTCCTTTTGAATTCTTTTAAAACTTCTTTAAAATTTTAACCAATTATTACTCTGAGATCAAATTATAAATTCTTATGTTTTGAAATCACAGATTTCAAATTAACCTCAGTTTTTAATAAAATCCATCTCCAAAATAGTTTTTGAAGATCTGTTTTCTTTAAATCACTAGATGACTAGATGTATGTTTGATTTGTGTGGCATACCAAGTCTGGTCTTAACGCATAGACCGGGTTTGGGTTGTTACATGGATACAAGTGTTATAGTGTTACAGTGGGTCCCGGGTACTGGGTGATCTAGTATGTGTTGAAGACACCTGACAACTTGTGTGAGCAGACCCGTGGACATTTCTAGTGTTATTGATCAGTGGTAGCTTTGGCTACATTACAGTGGTAGCTTCGGCTACATTACAGTGGTAGCTTCTGCTACATATCAGTGGTAGCTCCGGCTACATATCAGTGTGGCACTTATGTGCTAATTCTCTACGTATCCGTGTATATTCCGAGTGTTCAACGGGATTAATAATATATTAAAGTGAGTATGAGATGAAGTGTGTATGCAGGTATAATTGAAAGAATGATCATACGTGATAATGATTAAGTACTTAAATGTATGTGCAAGTGAACTGGTAAGATTATACATGTGTAAGTGATTAATTTTGCTAAGAAGGATATTAATTAATTGTGTGTAAAAATATTAATTATTGATTGAGTGCTTATTGTTTACATGTAACTTACTAAGCTATTAGTAGCTTACTCGTTCTTTTGCTTTCCTTTGTTTTATAGTGTGTAGAACTTACTTGGATTGGAGATGGTCGGGGCCTCGTATCACACTATCAAGCCTTTACTTTGGTATATAAAAGCTTTTGAAATGTTTTAAGTTATGGAATGTATAGGGATCGAATTATTTTGTATGGATACCTAAGTCATGTTTACTACAAAGAAAGTATGAAAAAGTAAAAATTTGCAATGAAACAGTTTTTGGACAATAGTAGTAACGTAACTTTGAAAAATCACCAAAAATAGGAGAAATAGAATTAAAAAGTGAATAAGATATAGAATTAAATCTTGTTGTGTCTACTTTTATATGAAAGAAACAATGTAAGCAAAAGAATTCTATATTCTGTGATATTTGATTTTTTGTGAGACAGGGTCAGAATGGTATTTGAAGTCCCCTGTTTAGATTTAGAAAAACATTTAAAATTTTACAAAAATAATTATGAGTTATAATTTATTTTTCTAGATTCCTTAGTGAGTCTACTTTCAGTAGAAATAAGTAGAAACAACATATAAAAGTTGTACAATGAGAAAATTGATTTTTAGTGAAGAGTGGTCAGAACCGTTGGACTGTGAAACAGGGGAGATTTTAATGAATAAACTGTACTAATTGGTCAAACCAAAAATTATGAAAATTTTATGGTGAGAAGATATATGAGTCTGGTTTCAGGGAAAATTTACGGATCTAAATTTCAAGTTTCGTAACTCGATTTATAATTAAATTAAAAACTGTTGGCAAGATGGACAGATTTATTGTAAATTATGAAATAATTTTTTTTATACCCGAAGTAGTAAGATAAGTTAAATAACGCCTCATGCTCAACTCTGGCAACGGTCTCGAGTGTTGGGTGTTACATAGCAGCCCATATTTTTCATTTATTTCACATTTCAACCTCATATTTTACACATTTCACAAATTAGTTCAAAATTGACATTTTCACTCAGAATCACTTTTTAAAACTTGTAAAACTATTAGCAAATATTCATATTTCATCATCAAGCATCAAAGAACACATAGATTCAACAATGGAAACTCTCAAGATCATTAGTAGATTCGAAAATTGAAGCATGGGTTAGCTAGAATACGATGCAACGATTTCAAAAACATAAAAATCATCAAAAACTGATCTCGAAAACTTACCTAATTGAACTCAACAATGGCCGAACCCTAAAAACTCATCCATGGCTTCTCTGTTCTTTTTATTTTCGGCAATGGTGATGAAAAAGATGACCAAATGATGTTTTGTTTTATTTAATTTAACATATAATTGCCTTTTTACTTATTTAACCTTTAATAACATTAATAATTTCACCAAATGCCACTCCACTATCATCCACTATCTCATAAATGGGCTATTTGCCACATAAGGACCTCCATATTTAAATTCTATAGCTATTTGAGACCTTTAGCTTATAGAATGCAACTTTTACACTTTACGCGAATTTAGTCCTTTTTACCGAATTAAACCTTTAAACGGTAAAATTTCTTTATGAAATTTTCACACAGTAATTCTATCATATTGTAAAACATAATAAAATATTAAAATAAATAATTTACGACCTCAGATTTGTGGTTCCAAAACCACAGTTCCGACTAGGGTCCAAACCGGGCTATTACATTGATAGATTTAGGATCAGCTCATTCTTATATATGTATGAAATTAGTATCTAGTAAGACTTTGCCTGTAGAGTCTACTGAATTTGTGATTAGAGTATCGAACCCCTTAGGCAAATGTGTTTTGGTTGACAAAGTCTGCAAGAATTGTCTGTTAATGAATCGTAATTTCTATTTTCCGGCTAATCTGATGTTGTTGCCATTCAATGAATTTGATGTGTTTTTGGGTATGGATTGGCTAACGATGCATGATGCTATAGTGAATTGTAGACGAAAGAAAATTGAACTAAAATGTCAGAATAATGAGACTATTAGAACTGGATCTGATGATCTGAATAGTTTTCCAGTTGTGATCTCGTTTATGTTAGCTCAAAGATTTGTGAGAAAGGGGTGTTAAGCTTACCTTGTTTATGTATTTGATACGAAAGTGACAGTAATAAAGATTGAATCAGTACCATTTGTGTGCGAGTATCCAGATGCATTTCCCGAAGAGTTACCGGGTTTACTACTCATCAGAGAAGTTGAGTTTGGTATTGAATTAGTACCGAGAACAATGCCGATATCGATAGCTCCATACAGAATGGCTCCGAAAGAGTTAAAAGAATTGAAAGCTCAGTTGCAAGAGTTGACAGATAAAGGTTTTGCTAGACCGAGTTTCTCTCCCTGGGGTGCACCGGTATTATTTAACAGATATGGGCGTGTGACCCCTGTATTGATGAAAATTTTCTAAGTTTTCCAAAATTTTTGTATGATATCGATTTAGGCCCGAACCATTTCTAAAGCATGTCTAAGGCCTCATAGGCCCTAATAAGGGACAATGTGATTGTGTTGACTGGTATTTGAGAATGAATGCATAAATGTATGAGTTATGTATGCTATATGATGTATATTGATCGGTAATGCCTCGTAACCTTATTCTGATGACGGATATAGGTTAGGGTGTTACAGGGGTATTCCCTTCAGAGTATTTGTGAATTAGTATCAGTCATTAAAATTTCGCCAGGGTTGAAGAATAAATCAACATTAACTATGAGAAAGCGAGACAATTATTCATATTTTAATTCTAAGTAATAATTGGTATAGAGGTCGCCAGAAAAAGGGGGAAAATTTTTCCCAAGACTATATGGGGTGGAATGTCCACCAGGGATTAACAAAGAAAGAGGACATCCGTTGGGACTATCTAGCATTGGGAAGTCCACTTAAGACTATCTAATGTGGAGGTTCACTAAGGACAATATAAGGAAGAGATAATCTGTACCACCCCTAACCCGCATTCCTCGTCGAAACAGGGTTACGGAGCATTACTGGAGTTTACAGAACAATTACAGATAATTCATATCATTTACTGTTCATATTAAAAAATAATCATACCATCCCTTGAATGGACCCTCAAGGCTCAATTTGAGAATTAGAAACAATTCAGGACAAAATCAGAATCTTAAAATATTTTTCGCAAAATTTCAAAATTCTTCTTATATACAAGGGTCACAAGCCTATGTGAGTAGGCCGTGTGGCTCACACGGCCAAGTGACATGCCCATGTCTTAGATTGTGTGGGCAATCAATGTGGGACACACGGCCGTGTCCCAGCCTGTGTCCTTACCATTGTAACTCTCTGACTTGTGCCACATGGCCTTCCACACGCTCGTGTGCTAGGGCATGTGGTCAATTTAATTTTTCAAAAATTAGGTGCATGATCCACACTGCCAATACGCACGCCCGTGTTCTAGGCCATGTGTCACACATAGTTGAGACACATGCTCGTGTCTCTGCCCGTGTGCCTAATTCTAAGCATTCTATTTTTCAATTTTAAGATGCAGAGGACACACGGCCAAACCACACGCCCATGTGCCAGGTCGTGTGTCACACACGGTCAGGACACACGCTCGTGTGTCTACTTGTGTGGACAAAATAAGGCCATTTCCTAGCCTTATTTCTCACCCAAATTTTCTAACAACCTACACCAATACTTGCAGTCATATACCAACCAATTCAAGCATTATAACCAAGCAAACTTTATCATCTAGCATATTATATCATCATATGCATTCATGTTTATAATCTTACATTTTATAAACATACATGTTTAACATAACTCAATTAAACATATTAAACACATATGTATTTATCATAATTTAACCTTATAAATATACCAAAACCAACTATCACTAGCCATTCCAATGGCTAGATTATAAACAACCACTTACAAGCCAATTATTGGCCAAGTTAACCTATACAAGCCATTATACCAAAAAAAGTTTATTATTTATACCAAAATGAGTTGGTGGATAGTGTGATGATACTCCGACCGATCTCCAACCTTTGCGAGCTTTCGAGCACTATAAAACAGATAAAAGAAAACCTAGTAAGCATTTAATGATTAGTAAGTTCGTATAACAAGAATTAAATTTACCAATAACATCCATTGAAATAAGCATTCAATAACATGCTTCCCAACAAATTGGAAATTTGCCTAATCATATACACTCAATTAATTAAGTTAGTCACATAATTCACATGTACATCAAATAAGCATGGATGAGCTCATCATGTTACAAACTTTTAGGTATTTCAGAAGAAATCAAGACATAATTCTTTTAATCTCAAAATTTTCTCATGTCAGGAAATTTATCAGTTGAATCATTGAAATACGATGGATACTCAGGTGGTATACACAAGGTATACAAATCAGTGATCCATCAATTCATGTTTAGGGGTACCAGATAGGGCACATAATCAGGGAGCACATTCTCGAGCCACATATATCAGGATGCTCAAATGAGCCATGTAACAAGACGCTTAACCGGGCTAAACAGGAAACTCATAAGAGTTTTAATCAGTGAGCTCATAGAGCTTAACAGGTAACTTCGAAGAGTTATTATCAGGGAGCACCAGGTAAGGTAATAGAGAGTTCAAGCGAGCCATATCAGGAAGCTTATAAGAGCCTATATCAGGACGCTCATATGGAGCTGCATTTGTGTCTACAAAATATGCTGGATCACAACAGATCAAATCATGTAACAGGACGCTCACAAAGAGCTGCGGTAGTATGCAACACATGTAAAATCACTACCGATTAGGATGCTCGTAGGAACTATATAACAGGATGCTCATTCGAACTATAATGTCTGCAACATATGTAGGACTATAATCAGTACGGGAAAATAATGTATCCATCGCATTTTGTTATTCAAACGAAATTATCATTTATCGAGCAATATCAAGCATGTGGTTAATTTCATATATTAAACATTTATGTAATTCACACAAATACAACATTCAATTGAAACATACTAATACACATAATTAAGTTACACGAACTTACCTCGACACTTGTTCGTGTATGCAAATCTACTAATTCGACATTTTTTCTTTTCCTCGATCTAACTTCGTATTTGAGTTTTCCATATCTATATATGTAACAGCCCAGTTTTCAGTGGTGTTAGAAACAGTGGTTCGAGACCACCAAAATCTGACAGGTGAGCTTATAAATTTATTATTTATCCAATCATGAATTTAAGAAGGCTGATGAATTAGTGGTTTGTGCTTTAGAAATATTTATCAAATTAATTACTTTTGAAACCGAGGTATTGAGACCTTGATTTCATAAACCGAGCCATAAATATTTTTATAAATATTTATGAAGTGTCATTAAGTTTGTATTAAAGTTTCGTTAGAAAATTTTAACGTTTGGATAGTTAATTAAATAAAAAGAACTAAAATGAAAAAGGTGCAAAACTAGTTAAATAAAAGAAATAGTGATTAAATATCTTAAATGATAAATAAGGAAGGACTAAAAGGGAAAAATTAGCCTAAAGAAGATGGCTGAGGCTGCATAAGTACAGTAAAGAAACAAAATAAGATGAATTGGGGGTAAAATGGTCATTTGGTGAAATTAAGTAAAATAAAATAGTGACCGATTGAATTCTAGACATTTTGTCACCAATTTTTAGTCTAAAAACGCCATAGGAGATTCTCTAAGCTGAT
The DNA here is from genome assembly GCA_005393395.2 of Gossypium australe. Classification (NCBI taxonomy): domain Eukaryota; kingdom Viridiplantae; phylum Streptophyta; class Magnoliopsida; order Malvales; family Malvaceae; genus Gossypium; species Gossypium australe. Next base: position 118,897,491 of record CM016616.1, read on the forward strand.
TCTTCATATTTTTGCACCATATCAAGAATATGAAGACAAACGTGAAAAAGAGAAATTCACTGAATAGTTCTTGAATTACTGCAACTTCCACAATCTACCCCAGGTAAGTTCGTATGGTTGAACTTTAATGATTATATTGAATTGATGAATGTTAATATGAATTTAGTACATTGTTGAAAAATAGTATGTTGTTAAATTATTATGTATTTAATATATTATCGAGAAATGGAATATTGCTAAATTAATAATTGAAATGAATATCCGGTTAAAGTGGAACGCGGGATTGAGTACAATCGTTCAGTGCAAAAGGCGAATTGACGGATAAGACCTTGGTTGGACCATGGCAATGTTTAAATGTAAGACCATAGCTGGGCTATGGCATTTTAATGATAAGACCATAACTGGGTTATGGCACAAAGAAAACGATGTACTCATATTCGTAAGCCATTCTCCGATTTGGAAAGACTTGGTTAGTGACATGGAAAAAAAATTCATGTATATGAAACTTGTCTGATAATTATGTATACTCATGTTTATGAATTGTTATCGAAATAAATATACATGAAATTCAGGAAAATTATGGTACATGGAATATTAATTGTTATTGAATTTAATGTATGGGGAATTATGATATTTGAATAATTATGGCAATTGAAAAGTGAATTGAAACCCTTATTAACTGTATCGGGCTGAGTCGGATATAGGTGGCATGCCATAGGATTTGAAGAGTTCAGGGATACTTCGACTTCGAGTCGATGGGACTTTGAGTGTCAGATTGTTACTTTAGATAAATTCAATAAGGTACTGGGTACCAATTTACTTCGGCATGGCCGATGAGACACTGGGTGTCAAATTATTACTTCGAATAATTCAATCAGGCACTGGGTGACAAACTGGTGTGTTTTGGTTGGATCCTTGTATCCGTCAGAGTCCAAGTCGTGTTACTAGGAGAAATTAAATGAAATGATATTATGAATGGTAATTGATAATACCAAATGTGAAATGAAAATGAGACATATGAATTGTGTATTAAATTGTGAAAAGCCATTTGAGATAGCAAATTAATGAGAATTGAATGTGCTATAATTGATCTATTTATATATATATATGAATTAATATTGAAAGACTTAAGATTATTACCGGTATATACATGAAATACTTGGATATGATATTTAATTGATATATTGAAACGTGTCTTGGAAGTGATATTTACTTAATATATAAAAAAGTGACATGTAAATATGTGATTATCTTTGATATGTTGATACAAGGAAAGCATGTATATGGTGACATGTCGAGAAAGTAAGTCTATCAATATTGAATTTATATGTAAGATGTGCAAGTACGCTAACTATTGTTGTTGCTTGATGTTTAGGCAAGTGTCAAGCTATTGACTGAATAGTAATATGTTTATTTTTTTAAAGTATTGGAAATGGTAAGTATTTAAGTGAAAATAAATTAGTGCTCATGAAAGAATGGTAAGGTTTAAATTATACAATTTCTTATGGAATGACTTATTATGTTTCAATTCGAAAAAGGTTTTGGTTAAATGCATTAATTTGTGACCATGGTTGAGTAATATGCATATGACATGTATGACATGTATATAGATTAAGTGTGGAAGAGTTAAAGTTATATAAAATTTTTGCTAAGCTTGGGGTAATAAGTATATGTGTGATACTATGGATTTATTTACCTTGTGAATTAATGAATATAGTTTTATAAGTATTATGGTAACAATATTGGATTATTTTTTATATGTATAATTTAATATTTGAAATGAATTAATATGATTAAAGATTATACAAGCTTACTAAGCATTCGTTGCTTACGTGTTTGTTTTATTTATTTATTTTACAGATAATCGGAAGCTTGAATGGGTTAGAAGCTTATCGGAGCTATATTACACTATCCATTCATTTTATTGGTAATTATTGATGACTTGATTATGGTTATAATGTCATGTATAGGTTATTTGACTAAAGGTTAGTCTATAGGTGTTTTATTAAAAATTAGTCATGTATTTGGCTTGTGTCTGGTATTGTGGTGTTTGCATGATTTCCTTAAAATATTGATATGATTAAATGATGAGAGGTAAAGTAGTAGTCGAATAAATATAAAAGGTGCATAAAATCATATTGGTTATGTGTGAACATATAGGTATAATGATAATTGGTTTTAAGAAGATTATTTAGTAAAAATTTGCACATACGTGTTTGAATAAATTAGATAGAGTGCCTATGAAGGTACATTGGTTAGGTATTTAGAATGTCTATTTTGACATGTTTAAAGTGTGTTTAGCTGAGTTTTAAATTGGTTGAATAAATGGTTTTGAGTTGTTTGACGTGTCAGATTGCAGGGAATTGTAACCTTAATGTTTAAGGCTCATAATGAGTCCACATGGCCAGACACACGGGCATGTGACTGGACCGTGTAAGACACATGGCTAACACATGGGCATGTGAATTGGCTGTAACACCCTGAATTTTGGCCTAGAATAAGTGGGTTCGTGTGTCGAGAGAATGGATTTTGTTGTTAAGAAAAAAAAAAGAAGAAGAAAAAAAAAGAAAGGGAATAATGAATTAAGTGTGTAAAAAAAATTATTATTGCATGTTTAGTTTAATTTTTAGGAGGTTTAGGAAGGGTTGGTAGTGTTGGAAAAGTCCTCGGCTCGATCTAGGGCTTTAACAAAAATGTTGTTTTTTTTTACCCTTAAGGGAGGTTGGTGGTAGTCATAAGGCTTTTAAAATGTTGTTGGGTTAAAAGATATCACAAAGAAGTAGTTGGTCTGGTGGCTTGGGGCGTTTTGAATAAACTGGTAGTCAGAGGTTCAAGTCCTAGACTTGGCAAAAAAAAAAAATTATTGCGCATAAGTTACTATGAAGGCTAGAGTTTACGCCTTATAATTAGTTGGGGCTGATTACCAACACAAAGAAACGCCTGGCCCAGTCACAAAGGCGTTAGGAGCAGGAAGGGGGAGCAGGGTTCTAGTCGCGGTGTGCGCTAAATGTTGGTTTTTTTTTAAGTAAACCTGGAGCATGGTAGAAAGGGTTATAATTAATTAGGTAGGAAATATGACACAAACAAAATAAGTGGCGCAATGGCAAGGGACGTGCCTTATAGTGAACAGGTCAGAGGTTCAAATCTGGGTGTTGGCTAATATTTTTAGATTTCTTTGGATGATTCGATCGCTGGAAAATACGCTTTAAAACAAGTTGAGAATGGAATATATCACAAGAACGGTTGTGGTGCAGTGGCAAGAAGCGTGTGGTGGTGCTTGGAGGTCTTGGTTTCGAGTTGCCTTGTCCACAATAATATGTTATTTTGCTGCTGGCGTGGGGAAGGTATTTGAAGTGGACCAAAATGCCAAAAGATGGCTGCTGTTCGGGGAAGCTATTTGAATGAAATTCAAATTGAATTTTTTGGCTAAATAAAAGGAATTTTTGGGAAGAGGATGAGGATAAATTTTGGAGATAATAAAGGAATTTAATTGGTGATAAGTTTGAGTTGATTAGGGAGTGTAGGTTTATTCTATTTATTTATTTATTTTAGTATATATATGGGTTCCAAAATTCTCTTTAAATAGAGGGGATATCTCTTCAATTCCGGCATTTGAACCCCATTCTCTCAATCTTTTCTCTCATTCTCTTCTACAAGCCAAAACCCTAGTTGCTTTCTGCAATCTTTTCTTTTGAATTCTTCAGAAGCCGAAACCTTTTATTTCATTCTCTTCTTCATTCTTTTTCTCTTGTGCCGATTTCTCCATTAAGCCGAAATCATAGACCCCATTTGATTTCTTCATTAAAGTCGAATCTCCTTAGATCCCTGTGCACCATCTTTCTTTTGATTAATTGCGGAAGCAGGAACCTTTTTAGGAGTAGCCGAATTTGCTGGGGTAAGGTAAGTGCCGATTTCCTCTGTTCTTATTCCTTTCTCTTTCAGTTTTTGGAGGTCAAAGCCGAAAGGCTGACTGATGTGGCAAGGATATCTCTTGAGTAACATTTTTCTTGTGTTCTTATTTTGGGGCGACACATCGGGAATAGAACATCTAGATCTACAAGCCTGAAACCGTTAGTCTCTAATTTTGGGATTTTGAGGTAAGGGTTCTCTTTAGATTTTCATTAAGTTAGATTATCGTATTCGTAATCTTAACCCTATGTTATGAATTAACAACCACATGTTACAATGGTAGCAACTGATAAGGTCCTTTGATGGAATCAAATATGGATCAGGCAAAGGAGGGGATTGGATCTGTAAAACCAATCCCTAAGTTTAAGAAGCGAGCGGTGTTAGTAGTTCGGGATTGGCCAGTAGGTTGTGGACCGGCATCCGAACAAAATCTTAGACAAATAGCAGTTTTAACAGCTTCTGATAGTGTCGACATAGAGAGTGTCGTCCTAACGGTAATCAGGTGTGTAGATCTCTAACACACTATTAAATCTGTATGTGTATATATGTGTTGTGGGCTAAGAGCCGGAAAATAGGCTGTGTGAACAGTCGTATTACCCAGAAAGGGTAGGCAAAGAATGTCAGGTACGTAATGATAGAAATCTCTCTGTGTGCATCGATGTATGCGATAAACTGAAATCTCTTAGGCAATACATTGTTTGATTTTGCATGTATGTATGCATGGGATGGGATTGATATGACGAAGGGGAAGAAGGTCGCATAGCGATCGGTGGCTTTGCCACATAGGTCACATAGTGATCGGTCTTTATGACAGGCAGCTCAGCTGTCGAAATGCTACGATGTATTATTAAGGTCACATGGCGATCGGTGGCCTTGCCACATAGGTCACACAGTGATCGGTCTTTAAGACAGGCAGCACAGCTGTCGATATGGTGTGTAGCGGGTGGCGGGTTGATTGTAGAAATCCCCAAGGTGTGATGGTTGGTATGGGTTGGTGTGTAGAGGATGGAATTCTAGGATGGGTTGGGCTATTCATCATTCATTATTTTCATGTAATTATGATTTTTGCCTTTATGCATGGGCCAGGGCTCATAATGCGTTTGTGGGCCTTAGGTCAGTGTGTCCGGGATTTATACACTGAGTCTTGGTGACTCACGCTTTCATTTTTCTCTACTCTTTCAGATGAGCAGTAGATCGTGGACATGGGAGCCGAGACGGACTCGAGGGGCCATCAAGTTTTTATTTTTATAGATTATTTCGGCCTTTCTTTAAGTTTTAATTTTTGAAATATTTATGTAATAAGGCCCCATAGTTTATATTTCACTGCTTAGTTTTTAATATTTGCAACTTATGAAATTTTGTCAAAAGGTTTAACTATTCAAAATAATAATAATACAAGGTTTTATTTTCAAAAGGTCACCTATTTATTCAAATATTGTCTAATTAACTTACTATTTCCGAAACCAATGAAGCAAAAGTTTTCAATGTACAACCCGTAGCATACCAGATCAGGTCGAAACTTATGGGCCGGTCGAAACTTATGAGCTCAGTTCAAAACTCGGGCTGTGAAATGGGTCTAGTAGTGTTTTGAAAATTTGATGTGAATTTGAAAAAAAAAATTCTGGAAGAAGATATGGCCTTCGAGTCTACCGGCACCCAATCCACGCAGGTAAGTATCCTAACTTTTGATGTGATATGCATGTTGTTTGATGGGCTTGATGGACGTAGACTAGTATGTTAGGCATTGATGGACTTTAGGCTTAGTTTAAACAACTCTTTAATTTCATAAGACTTAATCTATCCAAACAAACCCGTGAACAAGTCGATGGGTTAGGGTGTGGCAACAGGCATACGCATGTCTAGGATTGGATTCAGAGAGAGCTTGGTACTTAAGCAGTCCTAGTGACTCACTTCCTCTTCGCTGGAATCCTACCTGGTGCGTAGTGACTGTTCACCTTAGCCACGAGGATTTGTTGACGGGCCAAAATCTATAATTAAAACCCGAAAGGGACCAGCCACCCTATTTCGTAACCAAAATACCCCAAGTTTTGTAAAATTTCCAAAATACACTTGATTTGTGAAAATTTCTAGAATACCCCAGAATTGTAAAACTACCAAAATTTGTGAAATTACTGAAACACTCCGGTTGGCAAAATTACCAAAATACCCTCGTTTAAAAAAAAAGGAAAAAAATGTACCCAAAGTACCTCTAAATCCGAAGAAAATCACCAAGATACTTTATTTTGAAAAATATCCTGTAGGGCAAAACTACGGAAATACCCCTGGGTAGTGAAATGACAAGAATACCCTTATGTGATGAATGTGAGTTCATGGATGTTATATGTGATGATTGAATGTATGTGGTTCCTAGAATTAGGAGATAAACTTGAGACTGAAACTGTAGATAGGTTCGAATTCAAAAGAACTACTCTTAAAACTACTGTTCATAAGATTGTTCGTGGTTAATTAGTGGAAGAAATTAATAATTCATATAATTTCTAATCAGATAAACGGGAATCGGTAGAATGAGTACAAGGGGTCGTGGACTCCTGCGCGTGGTCGTGGTAGGGGTAAAATGGCCATGTCAGAACCAGTTGGATCTAGCCATGAGTTAGGAAATGAGATGCCAGTTCCACCAGGTGCGGAGGCCGAATTTCAGGATCAGACGGTCGGAGATTATGCGGTGTCTCAGGCAATGTTAAGGGTTTTAGAGAGGGTTGCTGGGGTAGGCATGGGCACAAGAGCCCGGAAATCTGTGTCGGAACGACTTAGAGCCAATGGGGCAGAAGTGTTTAGGGGAATTTCTGGTGTAGCCCCGAGTCCAGCTGAGTATCGGTTGGAGGCGATGGAACGCATAATGGATGATTTGGATTTCACAGAGGAGGAGAAGTTGAAAGGGGTCGTATCTCTCCTGCGGGACGAAGCTTACCAATGGTGGCTTACGGTTAAGGATGGTACGGTGGCTGACCGTATCATTTGGGATTTCTTCAAAATGGCATTTCAGAGTAAATACATTTGGACAAGTTATGTGGATGCGCAACGTAGAGCGTTTCTGAACCTGGTTCAGGGAAGTAGGTCGGTGGCTGCGTATGAAGCGAAATTCTTACGCCTTAGCCGTTATCTCGAGGGATGGTGGCCACGGACCATGAACGTTGTGTTCGATTTGAAGATGGTCTAAGGGATGATCTGCGTGTATTGATAGCTCCACAGCGGGAGAGGGAATTTGTTGTCCTAGTGGAAAAGGCTAAGGTAACCGAGGAGGTAAACTGGACCGAGAAATTGAATTGGGATAGAGATAGGAGTGGGAATAAGAAGAATGTTGAATCGTCAGGGGCAGCTGGGCAAACTCAGAAAAGACCTAGGTCAGACGGGCCAAAACGGGATGAGAGACCTGCTGCTACTAGTCAGACACAGAAGTGTGCTCGATGTGGTAAATTCCATGAAGGTGAGTGTTGGGCGGGCACTGGGAAGTGCTTTAGGTGTGGATCTACAGACCACTAAGTTAGAAACTGTCCGCAGCAATGGGACAGTGAAGGGCCCACAGGTCAAGAGAATGCACCACCGGGAAGAGGAGGTCAACAACCACCAAGGGGCCGTGGTCAAGTCAATGGTGGCAATGGCACAGGACATGGTCGTGGAGGTGCAGGTTATACTGAGGTGAGGCAGCCAGCCTTGGTCTATGCAGCACGTCGCCAAGGGGAGAGGACGCTCTAGATGCGAATATCGGTGTGTACCCTACCATAGTATACTAAGTGTTTATTTTGGCTTTAGAATTAGAGTGCGCAACGAAAGCATAGTAGTGAGACTTAGGTAGTATGATTACTAGTTAGTTGGAAATTTCGAGGACGAAATTTCTTTAAGGAGGGTAGAATTGTAACACCCTGAATTTGGGCCTAGAATAAGTGGGTTCGTGTGTCGAGAGAATGAATTTTTAGGAGGTTTAGGAAGGGTTGGTAGTGTTGGAAAAGTCCTAGGCTCGATCTAGGGCTTTAGCAAAAATGTTGTTTTTTTTTTTACCCTTAAGGGAGGTTGGTGGTAGTCATAAGGCTTTTAAAATGTTGTTGGGTTAAAAGATATCACAAAGAAGTAGGTGGTCTGGTGGCTTGGGGCGTTTTGAATAAACTGGTGTTTAGAGGTTCAAGTCCTGGACTTGGCAAAAAAACTTTTTATTGCGCATAAGTTAGTATGAAGGCTAGAGTTTACTTCTTATAATTAGTTGGGGCTGATTACCAACACAAAGAAATGCCTGGCCCAGTGGCAAAGGCGTTAGGAGCAGGAAGGGGGAGCAGGGTTCTAGTCGCGGCGTGCGCTAAATGTTGGTTTTTTTTAAGTAAACCTGGAGCGTGGCAGAAAGGGTTATAATTAATTAGGTAGGAAATATGACACAAACAAAATAAGTGGCGCAGTGGCAAGGGACGTGCCTCATAGTGAAGAGGTCGGAGGTTCGAATCTGGGTGTTGGCTAATATTTTTAGATTTCTTTGGATGATTCGGTCGCTGGAAAATATGCTTTAAAACAAGTTGAGAATGGAATATATCACAAGAACGGTTGTGGTGCAGTGGCGAGAAGCGTGTGGTGGTGCTTGGAGGTCTTGGTTTCGAGTTGCCTTGTGCACAATAATATATTATTTTGCTGCTAGCGTGGGGAAGGTATTTGAAGTGGACCAAAATGCCAAAAGATGGCTGCTGTTAGGGGAAGCTATTTGAATGAAATTCAAATTGAATTTTTTGGCTAAATAAAAGGAATTTTTGGGATGAGGATGAGGATAAATTTTGGAGATAATAAAGGAATTTAATTGGTGATAAGTTTGAGTTGATTAGGGAGTGTAGGTTTATTCTATTTATTTATTTTGGTATATATATGGGTGCCGAAATTCTCTTTAAATAGAGGGGATATCTCTTCAATTCCGGCATTTGAACCCCATTCTCTCAATCTTTTCTCCCATTCTCTTCTACAAGCCAAAACCCTAGCTGCTTTCTGCAATCTTTTATTTTGAATTCTTCAGAAGCCGAAACCTTTTATTTCATTCTCTTCTTCATTCTTTTTCTCTTGTGCCGATTTCTCCATTAAGCTGAAATCATAGACCCCATTTGATTTCTTCATTAAAGCCGAATCTCCTTAGATCCCTGTGCACCATCTTTCTTTTGATTAATTGTGGAAGCCGGTACCTTTTTAGGAGTAGCCGAATTTGCTGGGGTAAGGTGAGTGCCGATTTCCTCTGTTCTTATTCCTTTCTCTTTCGGTTTTCGGAGGTCAAAGCCGAAAGGCTGACTGATGTGGCAATATTATCTCTTGAGTAACATTTTTCTTGTGTTCTTATTTTGGGGTGACACATCGGGAATAGAACATCTAGATCTAAAAGCCAGAAACCGTTAGTCTCTAATTTTGGGATTTCGAGGTAAGGGTTCTCTTTAGATTTTAGTTAAGTTAGATTATCGTATTCGTAATCTTAACCCTATGTTATGGATTAACAACCACATGTTACGATGGTAGCAACTGATAAGGTCCTTTAATGGAATCAAATATGGATCAGGCAAAGGAGGGGATTGGATCTCTAAAACCAATCCCTAAGTTTAAGAAGCGAGCGGTGTCAGCAGTTCGGGATTGGCCAGTAGGTTGTAGACCGGCATCCGAACAAAATCTTAGACAAATAGCAGTTTTAGCAGCTTCTGATAGTGTCGACATAAAGAGTGTCGTCCTAACGGTAATCAGGTGTGTATATCTCTAACACACTATTAAATCTATATGTGTATATATGTGTTGTGGGCTAAGAGCCGGAAAATAGGCTGTGTGAACAGTCGTATTACCCAGAAAGGGTAGGCAAAGAATGTCAGGTACGTAATCATAAAAATCTCTCTATGTGTATCGATGTATGCGATAAACTAAAATCTCTTATGTAATACATTGTTTAATTTTGCATGTATGTATGCATGGGATGGGATTGTTATGACGAAGGGGAAGAAGGTCGCATAGCGATTAGTGGCTTTGCCACGTAGGTCACATAGTGATCGGTCTTTATGACAGGCAGCTCAGCTGTCGAAATGCTACGATGTATTATTAAGGTCGCATGGCGATCGGTGGCCTTGCCATATAGGTCACAGAGTGATCGGTCTTTAAGACAGGCAGCACAGCTGTCGATATGGTGTGTAGCGGTTGGCGGGTTGATTGTAGAAATCCCCAAGGTGTGATGGTTGGTACGGGTTGGTGTGGAAAGGATGGAATTCTAGGATGGGTTGGGCTATTCATCATTCATTATTTTCATGTAATTATGATTGTTGCCTTTATGTATGGTCCAGGGCTCATAATGCGTTTGTGGGCCTTAGGTCAGTGTGTTCGGGATTTATATATTGAGTATTGGTGACTCACGCTTTCATTTTTCTCTACTCTTTCAGATGAGCAGTAGATCGTGGACATGGGAGCCGAGACAGACTCGAGGGGCCATCAAGTTTTTATTTTTATAGATTATTTCAGCTTTTCTTTAAGTTTTAATTTTTGGAATATTTATGTAATAAGGCCCCATAGTTTATATTTCACTCCTTAGTTTTTAATATTTGCAACTTATGAAATTTTGTCAAAAGGTTTAACTATTCAAAATAATAATAATACAAGGTTTTATTTTCAAAAGGTCACCTATTTATTCAAATATTGTCTAATTAACTTACGATTTTCGAAACCAATGAAGCAAAAGTTTTCAATGTACAACCCGTAGCATACCAGATCCGGTCGAAACTTATGGGCCGGGTTTGGGGTGTTACATTGGCCGTGTGTCTCTTGCTACTTAAAATTTTCAAAACATAATGACCAGGAATTTACACACGGGCAGAGACATGGGCGTGTGTCTCAGCTGTGTGAGGCACACGACCTAGCACACGGGCGTGTGGTCAGCTGTGTGACTCAAGTTAGAGAGTTACACGGGGTAGGACACGGTTTGAGACACGGTTGTGTCTCAAGACCACGCTGGCATGTCCCAGAATCACACAGGTGTGAGTGCCCTATTTCTAGGAATTTGTATTTTGAAATTTCGTGAAAAATTTCCTGAATGTCTGATTTAGTCCCATTTTGTTTCTAACACATATTTTGGGCTTCGAGGGCTCATAAAAGGGACAATATGATTTAATTATGATATGTATGCTAGATGATTATATAATGTCCGTATTTGATCTGAAAAGTCCGGTAATGCTCCGTAACTCTGTCCCGGCGACGGATAAGAGTTAGGGGGTGTTACAATATAAATAAGTTTAACATCAATTTAATCCATTTCAAACTTAATTGAACTCAATTCACTTCTTAGGTAAAATTACTATTTTACCCCTATACTTTTCATAAGTGACTATTTCGTCCCTAAGCTGGGAAAATAAAAATCATGCAATTTAATCCTTATTCCAAGCCCAACCGATTTTTGCATGTCTTAATAACAGCCCATGAATTTCACAAAAATCAGAATTTTTCCATGGGTTTTACAATTTTTCAATTTAGTCCCTAAATCACAATTTCATGAAAATTCTCTTTGTAAAAGTTGTTTATCTATCAACAACCTTTCATTTTCTACTATAAATTTCAAATTTTCAGCATATTCATGCATGGCAAGATTTTCATACTTTGATAACTTTACAAATTGATCCCTAAAATAGATAGATTAAGCTATTCCGAACTCGAAAACATAAAAATTACTAAAAACCGGAACAAGAAAACATACCTAATCAAGCAAAGAAAGTTTGCTTTCTCATTCCTAGGGTTTCCATGTATTTGGGGATAAAGATAATATAAAATGATAATATTAAACATTTATTTAATTTATCATCTTTTAATTATTTTAGTTTCCAATTTAGTCATTGCCCTTTTCTAATTTTTCCAAGGATGATTCATCAAAAATATCTACTAACTTTTCTTTAATGGTCTAATTATTATATAAGGACCTCAATTTTTGAATTTCATAGTTAATTAATCCTTTTAACTACCAGAATTCAACTTTTGCATTTTATGCAATTTGGTCCTTTCCATAATTAAACATATAATCGGTAAAATTTTCTTATCAGAATTTTCATTCATCGTTCGTATCATAATGCAGACCATGTAATGACATTGAAATAAATTGTCTTTTTAACTCGGATTTGTGGTCCCGAAACCACTGTTCCAATTTCACTAAAAACGGGTTGTTACAACTCTCCCCCTATAAGAATTTTCGTCCTCGAAAATCTTACCAGTAAAATGGTTTGGATATTACTTTCTCATTGTATCCTCCGGTTCCCAGGTAGCCTCTTCTATACCATGTCATTGCCAAATAACTTTTATTAAAGCTACCTTTTTATTTATTAACTCTTTTGTTTCACATGCTAGGATTTTAATTGGTTTCTCAATATATGTCATGTCAGGCTAAATCTCTACCTCTATCAGAGAAATAACATGTGAAGGATCTGACCGATACCTTCGTAACATGGACACATGAAAAACATTGTGAATTCTATCAAGTTCTGGTGGTAATGCCAATCGATATGCAACAAGTTTGATTCTTTCAATAATTTCATATGGTCCAATGAATCGTGGACTCAGTTTTTCTTTATGGCCAAATTGGAGAACTTTCTTCCAAGGTGATACTTTCAAGAATACCTTATCACCGACCTGATATTCTATCTCTTTTCGTTTAAGATTAGTATAAGACTTTTGACAATCAGAGGCTGCTTTCAAACTATTTTGAATTACTTTGACCTTTTTCTTCAGTTTCACCGACTAAGTCAACCCAGTGTATCTTTTTCTCACTGAGCTTTGTCCAGTACAATGGAGTTCTACATTTACGACCATACATAGCTTCATACGGTGTCATTTTAATGCTGGACTGATAACTGTTATTTTAGGCAAATTCAACTAAAGGTAGATACTTTTCCCAGTTACCTTCAAATTCTAACACACAACATCGAAGCAAATATTCCAAAATCTGTATAACACGTTTGGATTGTCCATCAGTCTAAGGATGGAATGCAGTGCTGAAATGTAACTGTGTACCCAAAGCTTCTTGCAACTTGCTCCAAAATAGGGATGTAAACCAAGTATCTCTGTCTGAAATAATGGAGGCTGGTACTCCATGCAATCTAACAATCTCAGAAACATATAATTTAGCCAACTTATCCAAAGAGAAATCCATACGTGCCGGAATAAAGTGTGCAAACTTTGTTAACTGGTTGACGATTACCCAAATGGCCTTTTTCTTCTTTGGGGACAAGGGTAATATTGATACAAAATCCATGGTAATTCTTTCCCATTTCCATTCCGGTATCGTAACTGGCTGTAATAAACCCGAAGGCACCTAATGTTCAGCTTTTACTTCCTGACATATCAAGCATTTAGATACAAATTTAGAAATATCTCGTTTCATTCCCGGCCACAGTACATCTTTTTCAAATTATTGTACATTTTGTTACTACCAGGATGAATAGACATGGTACCATTATGAGCTTCATAAAGAATCTTCTATACCACTCTCGAGTTCTTCGATATACATATTCTGCCTCTGAATAACAAACAACCATCAAAACCAATCTAAAATTCAGAATCGAAAGTTAACTCACATTGTACACGTTTAGCTTTTAATTCCTCATCACTCTTCCAAGCTTTACAAATCTGTTGCAAGAATGTTGGTCTAGCTTTTAACTCAGCTACAATCAAACCATTATTAGATAATGACAACCGAGTATTCATTGCTCACAAGGAAAATAAAGACTTTCTACTTAGGGCATCAGCAATCACATTAGCTTTTCCCGATGATAGTCAATAACGAGATCATAATCTTTTAATAATTCAAGCCACCTGCGCTGTCTTAAGTTCAAGTCTTTCTGTGACATCAGATACTTCAAAATTTTATGATTAGTAAATATGTGACACTTTTCACCAAATAAGTAATGCCGCCAGATTTTCAGTGCAAATACAATGGCTACCAATTCAAGATCATGTATTGGGTAATTCTTCTCACGTGGTTTTAGCTGTCTAGAAGCATAAGCTATTTCTTTACCTTATTGCATCAATACATAGCCTAAACCATTTAATGACACATCACTTTAAATTATAAATTCTTTACTCGATTCAGGTTGAACTAACACAGGTGCTTTGGTCAATAAGGCTTTCAATCTGTCAAAACTCTGCTGGCATGTATCAGACCACTCGAATTTCACATCTTTCTGTAACAATCGAGTCATCAGAGTAGCTATCATTGAGAACCCTTTAACAAACCTCCGATAATATCCTGCTAGTCCCAAAAAACTTCAGACTTCAGACACATTCTTCGGTGGTTTCCAATTAACAATCACTGAAATTTTATTTGGATCCACCTTGATAACTTCAGAAGATACTATATGTCCGAGAAAACCAACTTCTCGTAGCCAAAATTCACATTTACTAAATTTGGCATATAATTGTTTATCACGAAGAGTTTACAACACAATTCTCAGATGATTAGCATGTTCATTTTCATCTCGAGAATATACGAAGATATCATCAATAAATACCATCACAAACCTGTCTAGATACGGTCTAAAAATTCTATTCATCAAATCCATGAATACTGCAGGTGCATTTGTCAAGCCAAACGACATTACAAGAAACTTATAATGTGTAACAGCCCGGTTTAGACCCTAATCAGAACAGTGGTTTTGGGACCACAAGTCTAAGTTAGAAAAATATTTTAATATTATTTTTTATGTTTATGGCATGTGATAAAGTATGTGTGAAAGTTCTGTGTGAAAATTTTATCGTTTGTGTGCCGATTTGTGAAAAAAGGATCTAATCGCGTTAAATGCAAAAGCTATGTGCCAGTAGTTAAAAGTGCTTAATTGTCATGGCTTCTTAAATGAAAGGTCCTTATGTTGTAAATGGACCATTGAATTCATGAAATGACATAGTTGGACTTGAGTTAGTGGATTTTAAATGAAATCATTAAAGTTAAATATGGTATTTGATCATTAAAGTTAATATTAAATAAAACAAAACCATTTTAATGTTCATCTTTCTCAATTCTCCAACCGAAAATAAGAAAATAGCTATGGCTTGGAAGCTTTGAAACATTCGGCTACTTCAAGGCTCAATTGTAAGTTCGTTTTTGTTTGGTTTTTGATGAATTTTATGTTTTTGTGATTGTTGTTAAGTGTACTAGCTAGCCCATGTCACAATTTTTGAATTTGATGAAGATTTTGAGTTATGCCATTGATGAAATTGTGAGCTTTGTGATGTTAGTTGATGAAAAATGAAAGATATGTGTTGGGTTAACATGTTTTGGATTTGGATTTTTGATGAATTTGAGTATTATGGGCTACATTGTGAAAATGAGAAATTGAAGGATTGGAATGTGAAATAAATGAAATATATGGGCTTAAATGAACTTCATGAAAATTCGGCTAAGCATGAAAAATGTGAAATTTTGTGTATTTTGTGATTTTGTGAAATAAGGACTAAAGTGCTAAAGTGTGAAATTATAAGGACTAAAGTGCAAAATGCCCTAATTGTGTGTTTGTGAATTGAAATGAGTAAAGATGAGATTGAATGAGTTGAATTTGATATTATATAGATCAAGAAAAGAGAAATTCAGACCTAGATCGAGGCAAGAACAAAGTGCTCGATTGATCGACTAGTATCGTTATTTCTACGTCTAAGGTAAGTTCGTGTATAATACATATTGTTTAAATAATGTTTCTATGTGATGAAATGAATGGATGTAACACCCCAAACCCGGCCCAAACACCGTGACTGGATCTGGCATGTCACTAGGAAAGAATTTATAAAGTATTACGAATTTCAGAAGATTTTTAAGTCATTTTTAAAACCCCAAGTTTCGTGGTTCAATTGAAACCCATTATTCATTTAAGATAAAATTTAATTAGCCAAAACATTGTGATTAGGTGCCATTTGAAAACACTTATTGATTATTAGAGTAATCCAGGAGTTTGTCGCAAAGTCCCTTTTTATAAGAAAAGTCGCTAGACGGGTTGTAAAGAAAACTTTCGTTTGTATTTTATAAAAACGTCCTATCGAGTAGTCTGTATTTAATACGTCCACAGATTAAAACCGAAATTAACCAAATTAAAAGTGGCCTTATTACATAACCAAATCTCAAAAATTTAAGAAAAAGAATAAATTTCTAATAAATAAAACCAAGCATGGCCACCTCGTAGTCCCTTCCGGCCCAGTCCACTGCACTATGTATCACCTGCAAAGATGTTAAGCAAACAGAGTGAGTCAAGAGACTCAGTGTGCAATTCCAAGCACCTTTTTTGGGCTCAAGCCCACCACTTACCATTTGGGCCTTAGCCCCCTTTTAATAATCACTTTGGGCGAAGCCCAATAGAAATCTGTTTGGGCCTTAGCCCCACAGTACGAAGTAGTAGAATAACATATGCAAGATGATGCAGAACCCATCCCAACCAAAATTTCCATCTACTACACACCACCCGTACCTGCCAATCACACCAATAGGGATTTCTACAATCAACCCTCATCGTTACACACCATCGATGGCAGTCATGCTGCTCATCGCCAGGCTGAAATGGCAAAAGCCACCAGAACAGAGTGTGGCAGAGCCACCAGATCATCAGAGTTGTGACAGAGTCACCAGGCTGAAATGGCAAAAGCCACCAGATCATTAGAGTTTGTGACAGTGTCACCAAGCTGAAATGGCAAAAGCCACCAGATACACTTCCCCTTACATTCATGGCATACCCTCTTATGCTGCATAAAATCATAATGTATGCATGCAACAGATATCAACATGTATCAGATGCTCAGAGTGTTCAAATGATCATGTCAGTACAATTACATATTTAGCACAGACAGAGATTACTAACAAGATGTCCTGCTTTTACCCTCCATGGGTAAGCAACAGCTTATGCCGAAGTTTCGGCATTCAACAAAGCATAACATATAAAAGTAACAGTAAAAAGGTGTGAATATTACACACTATCATGCTAATCAACTCCTAAGGGTATAACAGTAATTTTACCTACCAAGGGTATTTTCGTAATCTACCTATCGAGGGTATTTTAGTAATTCCGCACCTACAATGGCCTTTTCTAAAGCCTAATGTCGCCCTGAGCGACTCGGCTACCATTTCCTGTCCTTACTGGACTATTGGGCCTAAAACCCGATTTCGGCCCATTTGGGCCCACACGCTCGTGTGGCCCACCTAGCACAAATCTAGCCACGTATATGAGATTCACCTAGTCTAGTTCACTATATACTACAACATCATACATTTTATTCAATTGGGCCCACGGGCCCATTGGGCCCACTTCGGCCCATCGTGGCCCAAGCAGCCTGAACCCATAAGAATACTACTGATGGCCTCAACTATAGCGTCGAAGCCCTACACGTGCACTCGCACGCTCGTGTGGCTACTATTACCGTGACCGGTATTGCAGCATTTGCCGCTCTACAACTAGAGTAGAGAGAGTTACACACCTGATAGGAATCTGGTGCTAAACCGCGCTCCGACCACTCCTGTGCCCAAACGCCCTCCAAGGTATCCTTCCTCCTATCATAGAATGCTCTATATATAGCTAGCTTCTCACCTTCCTTCTTTGTATCTTTCTGATGTGGGATCCCTCTGTCAGTAGAGTTTAAATCCAACTCAAACTCTTGCCGTCCAATTCGCAAAATAAATATCCCTTTTTGCTTGCGATGGGATTCGAACTCAGGCTCCCTTGTAACATAATCCACGCCGCTAGCCACTAGGCCACAAGCTCCTCTTGTGTCTAAAACCATGCGCAACTAAATATAAATCTATAGCCAAATTCTAAAGTCCATATAAAAAGAAAACCAAAATGCAAGAGCCAAGACTTGAACCTTGGACCTCTTTCCTTCCTTGTGGCATCACCCCCTTGTCTCTTATGTGGCGTCACTTTGCCACTACACCACACACTCCACTTGTGTCATTTTCTCCACATTTTATTCTTAAAGCCTATCTACTACCTCCCAGGGTTTTTTTCACCTAAAACCAAAATTTCCCTAAAGCCAAAGTTTGATCCCGGGACTTCATAGAAGCCCTCTAACCTTCCAAAATCACTCACCTAATAGGTCCAACATGCACTAAAGTCATTCTCTTGTTCTCCAAAACTTTTAAACGCTACTACTCTTAAGGTCCATTAAGCCCAATTCTACTAGGCCCAATTTCAGGATGTTACAATAGAAATTGTGATTGTGGAGTTTGGTAATGTGAAATGTGAGTTTGAAGATATGTGGCACTAAGTGTGCGTAAATAGAATTGTTACAGTGATGAATGGCACTAAGTGTGCAAGATAAAGAAAGCATCGGCTGTATTACTTGGCACTACGTGTGCGATATTAAGACAAACTCGGTTTAATGTGATGGCACTAAGTGTGCGATAATACAATAGCTTTGGCTAATTAATTGGCACTAAGTGTGCGAGTTCATCGAACGCTTAAAGAGGATCAAATGAATTATGACATCAAGCATTGAAGTGGTAAATGTGATAGATAAATACATGATGGTACAGGTATGTATAGAACCTAAGTGGTTGATGATATTGTGTATGAGATAGATGGAAGATTATGTAATGAGTAGCATTATAAATGCTTGTATATGAACCTATAGATATGGTATGAAAATGAGTAAAAGCCATGGATGAGATTAAGTAGTGATGTGAAATGAACTAGCTGTTAGTTAATTTTGCATATTGAATATGAATTGTTGAGTTAATTGTGTTATATTACGAACTTAGTAAGCTTTAAAGCTTACCTTGTCAAGTTTTTCTTTGTTTTACAGTGGTGTTTAAAACTAGCTCAGATCCGGGATTCGTCAGCGACTCAATCACACTATCGGACATCTATTTTGGGTACCTTTTGGAAGTTGTATTTTTGGTATATGGCATGTATAGGCTAGTGAGGTTGTGGAATGTTTTAAGATGTATAAATTTTGCTATGTGAAAATGGTGTATGTGATGTGTATATATGGTCTTGTGTGAATGGCCATTATGGTATGCTTAATGAAATAGAAATGAGGAATACATTGCATGTTTGAAATGTTTCATACTTGATTTGGTAGTTGAGATGGGGAATACATTGCATGTTTGAAATGGTTAGAAATGAGGTGTGAATTATATGCTTTTGGTATGGAATTGGTTCATGAAATGGACATGTTTTGAGTTGGAATTATACATGGAAATAAAAGAGGATATTGTAGTATAAATTGTGTATGTTTTGGTAGGATTTTGACCATTAATTGGGCATGAATTGAGTATAGAGTGATATTTGTAGGAATGATCCAAAATGGGTGGCAAGTTGGCCATGTAAATGACCTATTATTGCCCACACGGTTGAGCACACGGGCGTGTGTCTCAATCGTGTCTTTCAATGTTCCAATTTGAAGCAAGTCAGTGTTGCACACGGGCCAGACACATGGGCATGTGACAGGCCGTGTGATTCAAGTCAGTGCTGCACAATGGCTAGAAACACGGGTGTGTGACAGCCGTGTGACCCAAGTCAGTGTTACACACGGGGTAGGACATGGTTTAAGGCATGGCCGTGTGAGAGACACGGCCTAACCTCACGGGCGTGTGCCCTGTTTTAAAGAAAAAATTTCTAAGTTTCCGCAAAGTTTTCGTATGAGATCGGTTTAGTCTCAAACCTTCTCTAAAGCATGTTTAAGGTTTCATAGAACTTCTTAAGGGACTTTGTGTTATTGATTAACTGAGATATGCTGATGTGTGAGCAATGATTGCTTAAATGTTATGATTCGACCGGTAATACCTTGTAACCCTAGTCCGGCGATGGATGCGGGTTAGAGGTGTTACGTAGTGCTCATACCTGGTTCTGAAAGCTATCTTTGGAACATCTGATTCTTTCACCCGTAGTTGATAATAGCCAGAACGGAGATCAATCTTTGAAAATACAGTGGCACCTTTAACTGGTCAAATAGATCATCAATTCGAGGCAGTAGATATTTGTTCTTTATTGTGACTTTGTTTAATTGTCTATAATATATAAACAATCTCAATTGTCTATCTTTCTTCTTTACAAACAAAACCGATGCACCCCAAGGTGAGAAATTGGGTCGAGCAAAGCCTCTGTCAATCAATTCTTGTAATTGTGCTTTCAACTCTTTCAATTTGGTAGGAGCCATTCTATAGGGTGCAATGGATATCAGTGTTGCCCCCGGAATAAGATCTATAGAGAATTCCACTTCTCTAACCAATGGTAAACTAGGCAATTCCTCCAGAAATACATTAGGAAATTTACAAACAACCGATACTGAATGAATCTTCGACTCAAACTTTAGTATCCACAACATATGCAAGATAAGCATCATACCCCTTTCTAATATATTTTTGTGTTGATATTGCTGAGATCACAATAGATAACCCATCTAGTTTATCAGATTCAACATGAAGTAACTCACCATTCTGACACTCTAACAAAATATATTTCTGTTTACAATTCACCAATGCATCATGCTGCGTTAGCCAATCCATTCCCAAAATCATATCAAATTCATCAAAGGGCTACAACATTAGATCAGCCAAAAAGTAATAACCCTTTACCATGAACAGACAGTTTTTACAAATTTTATCTACCATAATATACTGGCCCAAGGGGTTTGAAACTTTAACGACAAATTCAGTGAATTCAACAGGTAAATTTTTAACAGACACTAATTTCATGCATATGTATGAATGTGTTGAACCGGATCAATCAAAGTAGTAATATCAGTATCAAGTGGAGAAACTGTACCAGTAATGGCATCTGGTGCAGAGGCATCCTCTCTTGCACGTATAGCTTATGTCCTTGCCGGTGCTATTGCCTCAGATTTAACTGTTGAATCTTTTGTACCACTTCGGCTACCACTGACATTTTCAGGGTATCGGGGTGGTCTACCTCTCGAACCAGGGTTGATTGGCTTTGAAGTCTGATTATTATCTCTTTCAATCCTTTCCGGACAACCTTTAAGAAAATGTCAAGAGCACCACATCTTAAGAAAGCCCGACTTCTCAAACGGCATTCTCTAAAATGAAATTTATTACAGTGTTTACACCTCGATTTAGGGTTACCGATACTTTCCACACTTGTTACAAATGGAGACAAAGATATCGAGTTAGAATGTTGAGAGCCTCGCTCTTTCCCAGAATATCCCGTAAAGGTGGTAGAATGATCATGGTACTTCTTTGATTTCCTTGAAACAGATGAATGTCACTTACCCATAAATCTTTTACCAGATACCCGAGCTTTTCTTTCTGCTTGCTTCTTTTTTTACTTAATTCCTCGCTTTGTGTGCTCGATCAGCCAATACCAAAAATTCCCTTAATTCAAGAATTCTAATCAATAACTTGATGTCCCCATTTGACCCTTCTTCGAAACATTTACACATATCAACCTCGGTCGGAACCCATTCTCTAGCATACTTGCTTAATCTAACGAATTCTCGTTCGTACTCAGATACAGTTATTTTTCCCTGTCTGAGCTTTAAAAATTCTTTCTTTTTCTAATCCAGAAATCTTTGACTGATGTACTTCTTTCTAAATTCTGTCTGGAAAAGTTCCCAAGTAACATTTTCTCTCGGTACAATAGAAGTTATAGTATTCCACCACTGATAAGCTGTGTCTTTCAGTAAAGATACTGCACATTTCAAGCGTTCAGCTAGTGTACACGATATCTCATCTAAAACCCTGATAGTATTTTTCAACCAAAACTCAGCTCTCTCCGGATCATCATCTGCAGTAGCCTTAAATTCCACTGCCCCATACTTATGGATTTTATCCATCGGAGGCTTATCGATTCTAACAGGTTTAGCACCCTGTGGCATTTCAGGAACCGGTTGAGGAACAGGTGGGGGAGGTTGTTGTACAGCTAGATTTGTTCTCAAGTATTCAGTGAACCACTCATTCATCATTTGAAAGAAGACTTCTTTTGCCTCCTCACCTCGACCCTCAGATACGGGCCTTCTACTACTAGATATAGCTTATTGTATGGAAGCTTGATTAGTGCTCTCAACTTCCTCAGATTCAGCTCTAGCTTGGTTGGATGACATTACTATATGAAAAACACATTAAAAAATGGTCAGGAGATATCACACTATCATAAATTATATAATTGTAATAGCCCGATTTAGGGGCTAGTCAGAACAGTGATCTCGGAATCGCTAGACCGAAGATAGAGAAAATTATTTTCATGTTATTCTATGTGTTATAACATGTTTATAAGGGTGTATGAAAATTTTGGTGCCTTAATTTTAGCAATTTCTAGCCAAATTGTGAAAAAGGACTAAATTGCATAAAGTACGAAAGTTCTATTTCAATTGCTAAATGTGCCAAATAGCTATGGAATATATATTGGAGGTCTTTAAAGTGCAATTATGCCTTCCTATGAGTGATGGACGGTCAAGGGTCCAAGGAGTTAATAAATTGACAAGGGTTGGTGACAATAGTTGACAAAATGAATAAAATAAGAGGAAATAAGAAAAAGCTATCATCTTTTCATTTAGTCTTCTTCTCCAACCGAAAATATCAGCCATGGGAGGGGTTTGAAAGCTTAAAATTTTGCAGCAAGCTTTTCTCCATTCAAGTAAGTCAATTTGATGGTTGTTTTTGACGATTTTTGTACTTTTGGAGTCCCCAAAGCTTAATCTAGCTAATGGGGGGACTAATTTGCAACATGGTTGAAAGTCTCGAGACTTGCCACGAGAGAGTTTGTGTTGTTGGCCGAGTTTTTATGGAAGAAAATGAATGCTAGGAAGATGATAAACAACTTTTGTGAAAGGTGTTGTTATGAAAACACCTAATTTGGGCTAAAATGCAAAAGTTGTAATTTGTTCATTAAGGCTTGAAATAGTTGGAATTGTGGATAGTTGTAAGAGGATTAAATGTTCAGCTAGGCTTGTTTAACAAGAAAATATGATGAAAATTTATTTACGAGCCTAGGGGCAAAAACGTAATTTTGCCGAAGTGTAGGGGCAAAATAGTCATTTTGTCTAAAGTGTAGATTATGGTGTTTTATGATTTATAATGATTAAATCAGTAAATTCCATTGTTCTAGATTAAAGAAATTGAGTTTTGGACCTAGAACGGGTGAAAAGAGAAAGGCGGGCAAAAGTCCCTTTTCGGCCCTTCCGGCATCGAGGTAAGTTCATGTGCAAGTGTTGCAATTACGTATGAACTAATTTAACATTCCAATGTGGTATAGAATGTATATTTTTCTGTATGAATGTGTGAAATATCTTTTGATGAGATGTCAATAGAATTGAATCTAAGAGAAATGAGGAATGTGTATAGCATGACATAATGTTGGTTAAAGTCTCGAGTAAGACCATATTGGAATATGGCCTCGGTGTAAGCGTTTGTATAAGACCATGTCAGGGATATGGCATCGACATGTTAATGTATGTAATACCCCGTTGGGGTATGATGTGAAGGGGAACTATGTATATGAGACTCAAGAAAGTCATTTAACAATTTGAATGATTCAATGGATAGGTTGAATATAGGTGGTTGTACCACGAGAAGTGCAAGTATGTGTTGAACTGAATTGATATGAATTCAATATATGATGAACTGTAGTGGGATATGTGAAAATAATGCACCTTAGTTGCATGAGATAGAGTTATTGATGCATTGTATGAATGAGAACGAGTATCATAGAAAGTTAAGTAAGAATAGAAATGTGTGAGGATGTTCTCGGTTGAACATTGGATAAATATTTGTGAATGTATAATATCGATGGGCTGTGTGTGTTACCACCTGATATACTATTAATTGATGGGCTGTGTGCGATACCATCAACTATATTATTATCGGTGGGCTGTGTCCGTTACCACCTAATATAGTTTTAATTGATGGGTTGTGTGCGATACCATCAACTACATTATTATCGGTGGGCTATGTGCATTACCACCTGATAAATTAGTAATCGATGGGCTGTGTGCGAATGATTGGTGGGCTGTGTGCGATACCACCCTATAAGAGATTAAATAGTGGGCTAAGTGCGTAACCACTGAGAGATTAGTAATATTAGTGGCTTATTGAAAATGCTTGATGTGTTGTTTTATATGATCTTGTGATGATCAGTGCAGGAATGTATGCTAGATAAATAAGCATTTGGCTTGTGGCATGATAAGAATATGGTAAGAGGTATAATGAGTAAGCTTTAAGGATGATTGGGTAAGTTACCATGAGTTCATGAGAAAAGCTTATCATAATAACTTGCAGTCATGGATATTCAATGATTATCAGTGTTTGTCAATTTATGCAGATGAACTTACTAAGCATTATTGCTTACCCCTCTTCTTTTCTCATCTCTTATAGGTTATTTTAGCTAGCTCGGATTGGAGATCGCCGGAGATGTTTTCACACTATCGAGCAGACATTTTGTATGAGGTATCAAGTCTCTATGAGTCATGGCATGTATAGGGCTAGCACTTAAGGTTGATTAAGTTCTAATTGATGTAGCCAAATTGTGTTGGCTCAAGGGAACTTAGAGTTTGGTTGTGTATAGCCATAGATGATGGTCTAAGTTGTTTGTATTTGTTTTGGGAATAGTTCTCCCTCGTGCATGGGATGAAGGCTTTCTCTTTAATGATTAAATGTCTTTAATGCATGTGTTTGAATTGATGATTTGAGAATGTTTGAAATAGCATTTGAATGTATGCATGAGGGTGGAAACAGGCTTTGTAGATAGCCTCTAAGTGCCCACACGGTTGGACACACGGGCGTGTGTCTAGGCTGTGTGTACCCTGCACCTTAATGTTTTAAGTCAGGATAGACCACGGGCTAATCCCACAGCCGTTTGTTTAGGTCGTGTGTTATACACGGTCAGAACATGGGCGTGTGCCCCAGGCCGTGTGATTAAGTCAGTATATCAAGGAATAGCACACGGTCTAAGTCCACGGACGTGTCAAGGCCATGTGAAATTAATCAGTGTCGACCACGGTTGAGGAGCATGGGTGTGTATGTTTACACACGGGCGTGTCTAATTTTACACGGGCGTGTGAGCACTGTATGAAAGAGAAAATTTGTAAGTTTTGAAAAAGTTCTAGTATAGTCTCGAGAGTCCTCGTATGTATGAGTGAGGTCTCGTAAGTCAAGAATGAGGTTGTTAAGGTGACTAGAGAGAGTAGTCACTGTAATATCCTAGATTTGGGGGTCATGCATTCTAACTTGTATTTGTATGTTAGTGTGCTCTGCATGTTATTTAGAGGTATTCTGGGGTTTCGGGAAACCTCGGGCTTCGGTAGAAGCCATAGGAAAATTTTTGATTTGAGCTGAGCAAAGGGGAGCTAGGGGAGCTAGGCCTTAAAAGGAATTATGTGTGGATCATGACACAAGACTGGGCTTGGTAAAGTGGCAAGGGAGGCGCCACTTAGAGCTTAGAGGAGTGACGCCTCAGGGGGTAGGAAGGGCTTAGGTTCGAGTTGCAAGAGTAGCATTTGGAGTTTTATTTTGCTACAAGGGAGAGCAGTGATGGACGGCACAAGGGTTCTGGGGGGATAAGGATTAGACTTGGTCAATCTATTTTAAAATTCAGCTAAGGTAGGAGGATAAAGAATGGAAGCATTCTAATTGTTTGAATAGGTGGTAAAGAGGAAAAATAGGAGCGAAATAAGGGATATGAGAGAAAGATGAGCTAGTGGCCGAATGTGGGACTTTAGGGGTGTGCATTTTGGGTTTTGGTTGAAGTGGGGTGTGTGTGTGCCGAAATTGTGTAGTATAAATAGGAGTGATCATCTTTTTGGTACTCTTTTCTTCTTTAATTTTCTTTTTGCCCCGAAAGTTTGTTTTTCTCATTCCATTCTTTCAGTGTGCCGAAAACCATTAGGTGTTCAACTTTTTCCTTTCTTTTTGACCACTAGCCGAATTTAGGGAGACTATCAAGGTGGGTTCTTTCACTTTTTCTTCACTACTTCTCTTTGCTGAAACACCATAAGCCACATGTTCCTTTTTATTTTTCTCTTCTCTTCTTGACACCTTGAAGCCGAAATACCTTTTGTGTTAGCCGAAACCTCTTTAACCACAAGCCTTTCCTTTCTTTCTATCATCAAGTGTTCATCTTTCAAAGCCGAATAATTTTCTTCTCTGGTCGAATCTTCTAGTGCCGATTTCAATAGTGTGGTAAGGACTCTCTCTTGGTTTAAATCTTTCCTTCTTTCTTTGGCCAGCCGAAATTATGAGGCTTAACCCTGTATTTGTCTGTGGCCGAATCTATTCAAGGTCTTGGATTTGTAACCCTTTTTGGAAGCCAGCGTTAGGGGATAGCTAAGAGCTTTCAGGTTTTGATCAAGCAAGGTAAGGAGGTTGTGGTATTCGGCCAAGGCCATTTCCTTTATCTATAGGTGTTAGGCCGATTCTAACATGGTCAATATAGGGATTTCGACAACTTGGGGGTTAAGTAGATATCTCGGGATTCAAATCTTTTCGATAAGGGTGTTAAGTTGTAGTTTCTATTTATTTAAAGATCGCATACGTTAGTTAACCGGGTTTTCTGATTAAGTGATTTGGATGGATGCGGGTACCAGTCAAGAGGAGAAAGGGGTAGTGCCTACTCCTAAGTTTAAGAAGCGATCAGTCTCTGCGGTGCGGGATTGGCCACCGGGGTGTGGGCCAGCGTCAGAACAGGAGCGTAGGCAGATAGCTGTAGTCCCGGTTAGAGATAGCATTGATATCGAGAGTGTGATTCTTCAGGTTATCAGGTGTGTAGTTATCGCACTGTTCTCTTATTGTCTGTATGTGTTGCTATAAATATGTGTATATGACATGGATGATAGCCGGAAATAATGGCTGAGATGGTGGCTACCCATGGTGGGTAATCGGTTAACAAGGTCAGTGTTTTATGATACTAAATTATCTATGGTGTATGTGTGATATTGTGGTGAGCATGTGATGTATACTCATTCTAAATGTTATTCTGACATGATACATATATATATATGCATGGGGATTGGGATATGACTATTGAAGGACAGGGTGTACATTTATGTACGTGGTCTGATGTTAGCCTCGTGCTACATTGGCACTTGATGTTGGCTATGTGCTTCATCAAGGTGGGGTGTTGGCTATGTGCCACATCGTGGGCGGATGATAGCTGTGTGCATCACCGTGGATTGAGGATGACCTCAAGTCACCTCGTGGATACAGACATGTGGGGTCACTTAGGTGATCGGTGGCTAAGCCACGGCCTTGGGCAGTAGGTCTGCCAAGGAGGTGTGTAGCGGTTGGAGGGCGATTTAGTAATCCCCTGGTGTGTGTGGCAGGTACGGGGGTGTGTAGCGGATGGACACTAGGTTGGGCTGGGTTTCATTTTGCATAATTATGTATGTGGACTGTGTGGATATGGGCCAAGCCCATATTGTGGAGGCATGTGAAATAACAATACACTGAGTCGGTTTGACTCACCCTATCTTTACCAAACAATGCAGGTGATTCGTGATTCTTGGACCGGGTTGGAGCTGATTTGAGGTGGCCATGCAGAAGATGTTATACTTGTTTTAAGCAATTTATATTTAAAGTACTTTTTGGGAATTCATTATTGTAATAAGGCCGCTTATAGTTTTTTTGGGATTTTATTATGTTTAAGTTGGATTAGTTATCGAGCTAATAACTGGAAATGTTTTCTTTCAAACAAGTTATATCTTAAAAACTTATATTAAATTTTTAAATCCGGAAATTTTGTAACAACTTAGTTTTATTTAGAATTTTAAATATACCACGTTTTATAAATAACGGAACATTACTAAGTTTTCACCTTTATGTCGAATCTTTTTCCAAACTTTTCCCTCAGTAGCATTCTAAATCTGGCCGTGGTGTTGGGCCGGGTTTGGGGTGTTACAGTCATGATGAGCCTAAGTAGCGATAATGAGGATTTTATTAAGGTAACGCCTTGAGCCTGGTTCCGGCGTAGAATACGGGTAAGGGGTGTTACAATAGTGGCATGTATAGGTAATCTCGTACTTTCTACGTTAGTCTGAGAATTACAAAACTGTAGCTCTGATACAAATAAGTAGAACATTCCTAACCCGTGTCCGTCACCGAAATAGGGTTATAGAGCATTACTGGAGTTTACTTAACAATTATAGATTATTCATATCATTTACTGGTCATATCCGAAAATAATCATATTGTCCCTTGAATGGACCCTCGAGGCTCAATTTGAGCATTAGAAACAATTCAGGACTAGATCAGAATCTCAGAAATTTTTTTGCAAAATGTCAAAATTCTTCTCATATATAAGGGTCACACGCTCGTGTGAGCAGGTCGTGAGGCTCACACGGCCAAGTGACATGCCTATGTCTCAGACCGTATGGGAATTCAATGTGGGACACACGGCAGTGTCCCAGCCCGTGTCCTTACCCTTGTAACTCTCTGATTTGTGCCACACGGCCTTCCACACCTCAGTATGCTAGGCCATGTGGTCAATTTAATTTTTCAAAAATTAGGTTTAGGAGTCACACAGCCAAGACACACGCTCATGTTCTAGGCCGTGTGTCACACACAGCTGAGACACACGCCCGTGTCTCTACATGTGTGCCTAATTCTAAGCATTCTGTTTTTCAATTTTAAAATGCAAGGGACGAACAGCCAAACCACACGCCCATGTGCCAGGCCGTGTCACACACGATCAAGACACACACCCGTGTGTTTACCCTTGTGGACAAAATAAGGCCATCTCCTAATTTTATTTCTCACCCAAATTTGCCAATGACCTACACCAATACTTACAATCATATACCACCCAATTCAAGCATTATAACCAAGCAAATTTTGTCATCTAGCATATTATATCATCATATGCATTCATGTTTATAATCTTACCTTTTATAAATATACATGTTTAACATAACTCAATTAAACATACTAAACACATATGTATTTATCATGATTTAACCTTATAAATATACCAAAACCAACTATCACTAGCCATTCCAATGGCTAGATTACAGACAACCATTTACAAGCCAACAATTGGCCAAGTTAACCTATACATACCATTATACCAAAAAGAGTTTATTATTTATACCAAAATGAGCTAGTAGATAGTGTGGTGATGCTCTGACCGATCTCTAACCCTTGCGAGCTTTCGAGCACTATAAAACAGATAAAAGAAAACCTAGTAAGCATTTAATGTTTAGTAAGTTTGTATAACAAGAATTAAACTTACCAATAATATTCATTAAAATAAACATTGAATAACATGCTTCCCAACAAATTGGCAATTTGCCTAATCACAAACACTCAATTAAGTAAGTTAGTCACATAATTCACATGTACATAAAATAAGCATGGATGAGCTCATCATGCTACAAACTTTCAAGTATTTTAAAAGAAATCAAGACATAATTCTTTTAATCTCGAAATTTTCTCATGTCAGGAGATTTATCCATTGAATCATTGAAATTACAATGGATACTCATGTGGTATACGCAAGGTATACAAATTAGTGATCCATCAATTCATGTTCAAGGGTACCCAATAGGGCACATAATCAGGGAGCACATTCTCGAGCCACATATATCAGGATGCTCAGATGAGCCATGTAACATGACACTTATCCGGGCTAAATAGGAAACTCATAAGAGTTTTAATCAGGGAGTCAATAGAGCTTAACAGGAACTCCAAAGAGTTATTATTAGGGAGCACCGGATAAGGTAACAGAGAGTTCAAGTGATCTATATCATGAAGCTCATAAGAGCCTATATCAGGACGCTCACGTGAAGCTGTGTTTGTGTCTACATAATATGCTAGATCACAACTGATCAAATCATGTAACAGGACGCTCACAAAGAGTTGTGGTAGTGTGCAACACATGTAGAATCATTATCGATCAGGATGCTCGCAGGAACTATATAATAGGATGCTCAAGAAGGCTTTTAACAGGATGCTAGTTTGAGCTATAATGTTCGCAACATATGCAGGACTATAATCACTACGGGAAAATATTGTATCCATCGCATTTCATTATTCAAACAGAATTTATCATTTATCGAGCAATTTCAAACATGTGATTAATTTCATATATTAAACATTTATGTAATTCACACAAATACAACATTCAATTCAAACATATTAATAAACATAATTAAGTTACACGAGCTTACCTCGACACTTGTTCGTTATGCAAATCTACTAATCCGACACTTTTTCTTTTCTTCGATCCAAATTCGTATTTGAGTTTTTCGAATCTATATAAATAATTTTAACATCAATTTAATCCATTTCATACTTAATTGAACTCAATTCACTTCTTAGGCAAAAGTACTATTTTGCCCCTATACTTTTCATAATGACAATTTCATCCCTAAGCTTGGAAAATAAAATTCATGCAATTTAATACTTATTCCTAGCCTACCCTGTAACACCCCAAACCCGGCCTAAACGTTACGACTGGATCTGGCATGTCACATGAAAGGAATGTCTAAAAACTGTGTGTTCGTTAAAAAGTTTGTGTTCTTTATATTTGTTGTGAAAAATCGAGTTCAAGTAATTTTGAATAAGAAACAGTTTCTTGACATTTTGGAAAATGGTTATTAAGGGTTTAGGAAATTCCCATATTGAACATTTAATAGTAGGCAGTAGTCAAATTAAAAGCTAAACCAACCAAAATACCAAAATTAAAGTTATAGTGGCCTTATTACAAAACTGTAAACCAAACTTATAGTAAAACAACTCCGAAATAAATATTAAAATAAAATCGAAATATTGAGCATGGCCACCTCGAGTCCGCCTCCGCTCCCAAATCCGCGATCTAATGATTACCTGTAAAATTTAAACAAAAGAGGTGAGTCGTCGAGACTGAGTATGCAATTCCCCTTACCACGATAACTGGGCCTAAGCCCACAGTAATATGTTAGCCCAATGCCATGGCATATCAATAATGAGTGCAATGCAATTGATCCACATGATTCCACAAATGGGCTTGGCCCCAAATCCACATAAAACCACAACCACATACCACGCATAATGATGCAATATGTTAACCCAACCCAACCTAGTATCCAACTGCTACACACCACCCGTATATCTATCCACCACACACCAGGGGATTACTAAATCGACCCTCCATCCGCTACACACCTCTTTGGCAGTACACAACTCAAAGTCCACTTAGTGGTCTAGCCACTGATCCACGTGATTAAATCACAAATATCCACGATGAGACTCAAGGTCATCATCAATCCACGTACATAAATGTACAATGAGGCTCGAGGCCATCATTAATCCACGATGAGACTCAAGGTCATCATCAATCTACGTACATAAATGTACAATGAGGCTCGAGGCCATCATTAATCTACGTACATAAATGTACACACTTCCCCTTATTCAATATATCCCGAACCCCATGCACATGCAGCATAATATAATAATTCGTGTATGCAGTATGACATGTATGCAAATCATATATCAAATAATGTATGAGACGAATTACCATCATAATCAGATAGACATAATACAACATAATCAAGCTAACAAACCTCTAAGGGTATAACAGTAAATTTACCTACCAAGGGTATTTTCGTAATTTACCCACTAAGGGTATTTTCGTAATTTACCCACCAAGGGTATTTTCGTAATTTACCCACGAAGGGTATTTTCATAATTTCGCACATGCAATGGCCTTTCCGAAGGCCTAATGTTGGCCTGAGCGACTCGGCTACCATTTCCGATCGTCATCGGACTATTGGGCCTAAAACTCGATTTCGGCCAATTCGGGCCCACACGCTCGTGTGGCCCACCTAACACAAATCGTAGCCACGTATATAAGTTCCACCTAGTCTAGTTCAACATATACTAAACAATCATACAATTTACTCATTTGGGCCCACGGGCCCATGGGTCCAGTGGGCCCATTTCGGCCCATTGTGGCCCAAGCAGCCCAACCCACAAGAATACTACTGATGGCCTCAACTATCGCGTCGAAGCCCCACACGTGCGCTCGCACGCTCGTGTGGCTGCTAATGCTGTGTGACCGACATTTCGGCATTTTGCCGCTCTACAGCTAGAGTAGAGAAGTACACACCTGATAGGAATTTGGTGCTAAACCGCGTTGCGACCACTCCTGTGCCCAAACGCCCACCAAGGTATGTTAACGCTCCTCCTGAAATGCTCTTTATATAGATAGCTCTTCACCCTCCTTCTTTGTATCTTTTCGTTGTGGGATCCCTCCGTCAGTAGAGTTTAAATTCAACTGAAACTCTTGCCGTCCAATCCGCAAAATAAATACTCCTTTGCTTCTCACGAGATTCGAACCCAGGCTCCTTGTAGCATAATCCACGTCACTAACCACTTGGCCACAAGCTCCTCTTGTGAATTAAACCATGCGCAACTAAATTTGAATCTATAGCCCAATTTTAAGGTCCAAGTAAAAAGAAAACCAAAATGCAAAAGCCAAGACTTGAACCTTGGACCTCCTTCCTTCCTTGTGGCGTCACTCCCTTGCTCCCTAAGTGGCGTCAGTTTGCCACTACACCACACACTCCACTTGTGTCATTTTCCTCCACATTTTATTCTTAAGGCCTACCTGCCAACTTTCAGGGTTTTTTTCCACTTAAAACCAAAATTTTCCCAAAGCCAATGTTCGATCTCGGGACTTCATAGAAGCCCCCTAACCGTCCAAAATCACTTATCTAAAAGGTCCAACTTGCATTTGAGCCACTCTCTTGTTCTCCAAAAATTTAGATGCTATTACGCTCAAGGCCCATTGGGCCCAATTCTCCTAGGCCCAATTTCGGGATGTTACAAATCTACCCTCCTTAAAGAAATTTCGTCCTCGAAATTTCCAACTAACAGCCACACATCCTAACCTACCACACTACGCTCTTGCTGTGCACTCTGATCTAATAAAACTAATACCTTTCCTAATTATATCTTGGAATCCCTTCACATAACCAACTATCTAACACCGAAGAAAACAAATATTTTTCACACATACATACAATTTCTATATTCAAACATCACATCCACACATCGCAGAATAAATACAATCATTCAACATATAATAGAATATAAAAAGGAAACTTACGGATTTGGTGCCGGAGACTCGGGTGCCATACTTCCAGAAAAGAGATATATATATTTTCTAAACCATCCTTTGAAAACATTTTGAACCCAAACTCACAGCCGAGTTTTTGAACCTAGGCTCTGATACCATATTGTAACACCTCAAACCCGGCCTAAATTGTAATATCCTGGTTTGGGGGCTATTTTGTTATGGCAGTGTTTGCATGTGTTTGGTCTGCAATGTTGTTGTTTTGATGTTTTGGGGGCCTAGGTGTAAGCTTAGTGTAAGCCTGAGTGGTAGGAAAAATTTTTGTTTTTAGGCTTAGGTGAGAGGAGCTGAAGAAGCTGGGGTTTATAGGTATTATTTGGTGAATGTTGGAACAAGAAATGAGCTGGTGGAGTGGCAAGTTAGGCGCCATTTAGGGCTTGAGTTTGGCGTCACTTGCAGGGGGAAGAGGTCCTGTGTTCAAGCTGCAGAAGTCTCACATTTTGCTTCCATTTTGACGGCATGGAGGAGGAGAAGTTGTGGGAAGTTCAAACTCTGCCATGAACCAAATCAATCATCTTGAATGGTGGGTGGAGAGTGAAATTAGGAGGTTGATTAGTTCAAACAACTTTGAACTAGTGGATGGGAGTGCTTGGAGGTGGTGGCCGAATGTTGGAGAGATTTTGGGGGGAGTGGCCGGTTTGGTAAGTGTGGGAATAGGGAGTGCCGAATTTCACTTTGCTTTTGGTGCATTTTCGGTCATTTTTGGTGTCTAAGCAAACTTCTTCTTTTGTCATACCAAAGCCTAATTTTGAAGTAAGTCTCTCTTTTGTTTTCCTTGAAACCGAAAGCCCAAAGCAACCATACCTTGCCGACTTTTCTTTTGGGCATCTAGCCGATTTTGTGCATGTGTTCCCTTTAATCTCTTTTGTTGCCGAAACTAGCTACCTTCCTCTTCTCATATTTTCATTCTTTTCTCTTAGAACACTAGTGCCGAAACTTACCTTGCCTTCTAAACCGAATTCTCCATTTGTTTTCCCCATTTCTCTTGAGCCGAAACCCTCTCAACTTGTTCCCTTAAACTTTCTTTTTCTTCTCTCAAACCCTATTACCGTAACCTCCATTTCTTCTCATCTCTACTCTTCCTTTCTTTCACTCAAATCTGAACATAAGTGGGTTAAACACCTGAAGCCGAATCCTCTTTTCCTTTTTGTTTAAAGTGGTTGCCGAATCTCCCCTCTCCTAGAGTTTTTCATCTTGGCCGAATATTAGAAGGGTGTTGATCGTGTTGGGTTCGGTGTTTTCAATCGGTTGGAGTTAGGTAAGTGCTTGGCCGAATGGCCATTTCTCTCCTCCCTTGTTCTTTGTCGTTTTTGGTTTGGTTAAGAGTCGATTTTTGGGCATTTGTTGATAGGGGTTAATCTCTTGTGTTGGGCTGATTTCATTATAGGGTCTCTGGATTTTGGTGGCGAACAAGTGAAGCAGTCAAGCGAAGCCTTTACCTTTGGTTGATCGTTTGGTAAGTGGTGGTAAGGGTTGGTCTTATTAGTCTGTTCGTTTAGTTTTTGGTTAAGCCAAAGGCTTGTGAGACTAATTGTTTGTGTCTTAAGGGTGTGGCCGGTTGTCAGAGGAACCATTGTTTGGTTCGGGATGTGGTAGGAAACCAAATCATTTGTAAGGTAAGGATTTGAATGTTACCCTTTGGTTCTGTTTTGGCCGAATGGTATAGGTGGCTAATCTCATGTTTGGCCGATTATGGGAGCAAGGTAATCGAGGGTCTTAGATCGGTTCGTTGGGTTTAAGGCTTGCGTGTTGACAGGTGTGTAAACTAACACACTCTTTGCTTAGTAATATGCTTAATAATCCTGATTGTTCATAAAGCGAAACAGTATGGTTGATTGATATGATACCCTAAGGGGGTATGTGCACGGATTCGGGTAAGTCCGTTTCATTACGAGCTTTGTTAGTGATATATGATATCGTGATCTATGATGTATGCGTTATGAGATGCACTATGAAACATGTTTTGCATGATTTGCACGATTTGCATCAGTATGATATGTCTATGGGTGATATGAGAGGAGGGGGAATATGATATCCGTGTCTTTGGGACACCAGAGGTTTGGCACCTCCAGTGGTTTGGTACCACAGATGATATTTGTGTCTTTGGGACACCAGAGGTTTGGCACCTCATAGCGTCTCATCCCAGTGGCTTAGCACCACAGTGGGTTGGCCCCACAGTTGATATTATGGGATTGACGCCAGTGATTTGGTATCACACGATGGGTTGGCCCCATCATTTGATTTGTGACTTCGGTCACCAGTGATTTGGGATCACACTTGTGTCTTTGGGACACCAGAGGTTTGGCACCTCATAGCGACTTGTCCCTGTGGTTTAACACCACCGTGGGTTGGCCCCACTTTTGAGATACGGGATCGTCGCCAGTGATTTGGTATCACACGTGGGTTGGCCCCACAGATGGTTTATTCGTGACTTTGGGTCACCAGTGGTTTGGTACCACCAGTGGTTTGGTACCACACGGGGTAGAAAAGGTGTTATGGATGGTTAGAATCGGGTGCATTAATTGTATTGCTTTGTTATGGTGTGTGTTAGTATGTTGCATTCACCGGGAGGGGGATTTATGCACTGAGTCTTGCGACTCACCTTCTCCCTTATCATTTCAGGTGACGTTTAGATCGCGGACATGGAGCCGGATGGACTCGAGGTGATCATGCCATGAATAAATACGGATTTGCTCTGACTTTTAAAACATGGTACTTTATTTCAGTTATTTACATTTGGTTTTGTTGGGATTATAAAAGGCCTTTTTAAACTTATGCTTTGCTATTTACATGCTTAGATTTGATTCCAAATATGCCTTAACAAATTACTGGGCAAAATTTGCTAAAACTTGGAAAGATAAGGTTTTTCAAACTACGAAGCGATATGTTTCAAACTTTACCATCGGGTATCACGCTGTAAATCAAAATGGACACAACTCAAATGTTTTCCAAACTTGAGATTATTTTCCATACTAAGTCAAAAAATGTTTTTAAGCAACATAAAGGAATTACTCGGATTTCTAAATGAGATAAATTTGTTTTACTTACATATTTAATTAAGTTTTCAAAATTCCCGAGTTTTCAAATGCACTATCGGTTTTTAAACAACCATGCCCAAGATTTCTACAAGTACAAAATATAGCTAAGAGTTTTCATCAAACTTTTAACCGGAAACCTAAAACCTCTCAAATACGTTTTCCCCGTAATATACCAGATTCGGTTGTGGTGTATTGACCGGGTTTGGGGTGTTACAATTGTGGTATCAGAGCCATGTTCAAAAACTCGGCTGTGGGCCTGAGGCCCAAAATGTTTTAAAAAGTTTGTTTTAAGTTTTTGTCTTGAAATATATGGTTTGAAAGGCATGGCACCGAGTCTCCGGCACCAATTCGCCCAGGTAAGTACCCCTTACTATTGCTTGTAATTTTCGGATGTGATGTGATTGGATGGCTAGCAATAGTGGATTACTTTAGAGAAACTGAAACTGATAGGACTTTGTGGGCTTATGAAAACAAAACTTCTTTAATAAGCAATATTCATAAGACTTTGCTTTTAAATAGTGGAATAATTACTGATGCATAAAACTCTTAAATCAGATAAGTCGAGATTTTAGTCATGAGCGCTAGAGGTGGATGTGGTCGTGGACGTGGTCGAGGTAGGATGACAGTTTCTGAACCCGTAGTATCTGGTCAGGGGTCAGAGAATGAGATACCGGTACCGTCACCAGCTAGAGGTGGTGAATTTCAGGATCAGACCGGGGATGATGCTGTGTCGCAGGCGATGCTGCGAGTTCTGGAAAGGGTAGCTGGAGTAGGTGGAGGCGCAGGAGCTAGGAAATCTGTGCCTGAGCGACTCCGGGCAAACGAGGCTGAGGTGTTTCGAGGTGTTTCTGGTGTTGCTCCCAGCACGGCTGAGTATTGGCTGGAGGCGACGGAGCGGGTCATGGATGATTTGGACCTGACTGTTGAGGAAAAGCTGAAGGGCATAGTATCGCTTCTTTGGGATGAGTCATACCAGTGGTGGCTCACGGTTCGGGACAGTGCTGCAGCAGAGGATCTTACTTGGGATTATTTCAAGGCTGCTTATCAGAAAAAGTACATTGGAGCTAGCTACATCGACGCGCAATGAAAAGCATTTCTGAGGCTGGTTCAGGGGAGTAAGTCTGTGTCAGAGTACGAGGCAGAGTTCTTGAGGCTGAGTCGGTATGCTAGGGGCATTGTGGCTACTGAACACGAGAGGTGTGTTCGATTCGAGGATGGTTTGAGAGATTAATTGAGGTTGCTGATTGCTCCACAGCAGTGGCGTGAGTTTGCCGTCCTGGTAGAGAAGGCTAAGGTAGCCGAGGGAGTTAAAGAGTCTGTGAGGCAGAACGTGGATAGGAACAGACATAAGAGGAGTTTTGGATCTTCTGGGTCGTCAGGTAATCCTCAGAAAAGGGCTAGACAGAGTGGGCCGAATCAGTCTGGTAGGTCTGTTGCTGCTAATCAGGGACCCGCACAGTGTAACCGTTGTGGGAAATCTCATTGGGGAGGATGCTGGACCGGTGGAAAAGGATGTTTCGAGTGCGGCTCTTTGGATCATCGTGTGAGGGACTGTCCGCGTAAGTTGGCTAGGATTCAGTCCGAGGGTCAGGGCCGTACTCAGTTCAGGAATAATGGACCGCCACCGCAGAGGGGTCGTGGTAATGGCAGAGGAGGTAATGGTTCTGGTCGGGGCCGTGGAGCACCGGGCAGAGGTGCGAGTAGTTCTGAGGCAAGACAGCCTGGGTTGGTGTATGCAGCGAGGCGCCGAGAGGAGGGGGATGCACCGGACGTCATAACCGGTATGTTTTTGATCTTTGATTCTCCATTTACTGCTTTGATTGATGTGGGTTCGACGCATTCATATGTTGCTAGTAGCATAGTAGAGACCATGGATTTAGACTCTGAAACTACTTCTAGACAGATGACAGTAATTAGCCCTCTAGGTCACTCTGTAGTTGTAGATAAGCTGTATAGAGATGTACCCCTAGAACTCCAAGGGGTAGTATTTGTGGCTGATATGATGGAACTGCCGTTTGGGGAGTTCGATCTGATTCTTGGGATGGACTGGTTGGTTAAGTACCAGGCGAGGTTGGATTGCGCGGCTAAGCACATGGTTCTAAAGACGGCTGAGAGTTATGAGGTGGTCATGATAGGTAACAGAAGAAATTACTTATCCAACGTGGTATCTGCTCTGAAGGCTGAGAAGATGGTCAGAAAGGGCTGTGAAGCATATGTGGTTCATGTGTATGCCTTGGAGGCTAAAGAGTCTGCTGTAGAGAAGGTCCGGACAGTTAAGGAATTTGCTGATGTGTTTCCAGAGGAGCTTCCGGGGTTGCCACCAGATCGTGAGGTAGAGTTCGGGATAGATTTGTTACCCGGAACTGCGCCAGTGTCTATTGCTCCGTATAGGATGGCGCCAAAGGAATTAGTGGAGCTTAAGGTTCAGATCCATGAGTTGTTGGATCGAGGCTTTATCAGGCCAAGTGTTTCGCCTTGGGGAGCGCCAGTACTCTTTGTCAAGAAGAAAGATGGTACGAAGCGGATGTGTATAGACTACTGCCAGTTGAATAAGCTGACTATCAAAAACAAGTATCCGTTGCCACGGATAGATGACTTGTTTGATCAGCTGAAGGGTGCATCGGTATTCTCGAAGATCGATTTAAGGTCTGGGTATCACCAGTTAAAGGTGAAGGAAGCGGATATCCATAAGACGGCGTTTCGTACTCGGTATGGGCACTACGAATTTCTGGTAATGCCGTTCGGGTTGACTAACGCGCCGGCAGCATTTATGGATATGATGAATAGGGTGTTCCAGCAGTACCTGGATCAGTTCGTTGTGGTTTTCATAGACGACATCTTGGTGTACTCAAGGACAGAAGAGGAGCATGATGCGCATTTGCGAGTGGTACTGCAGATTTTGAGGGAGAAGCAGCTTTATGCTAAGTTTAGTAAGTGTGAGTTCTGGCTTAGAGAAGTGACTTTCTTGGGTCATGTAGTGTCAGCTGAGGGAATTAGAGTGGATCCTCGGAAGATTGAGGCAGTTTTGGATTGGAAGCCGCCTAAGTCAGTGGCTGAGATTCGAAGTTTTCTGGGTTTGGCAGGATACTACCAAAGGTTTGTCGAGGGATTTTTGTTGATCGCAGCGCCGATGACTAAGTTGTTGAGAAAATGGATTCCATTTGTTTGGACTGAGAAACAGCAGGAGAGTTTCGATAAGCTAAAGAAGATTTTGACTGAAGCTCCGGTTTTAATTCAACCTGAGGCTGGAAAGGAATTCACGGTATATTGCGACGCATCACATACGAGATTGGGTTGTGTGCTGATGCAGGAAGGAAAGGTTGTGGCTTACGCATCTCGGCAGCTGAGGCCACATGAGGTTAATTATCCGATGCACGACTTGGAGTTAGCGGCTGTAGTCTTCGCTTTGAAGATTTGGAGGCACTACTTGTACGGAGAGAGATCGATAGTCTACACAGATCACAAGAGTCTGAAGTACCTTTTAACTCAGAAGGATTTGAATTTGAGGCAGCGCAGATGGATTGAGTTGCTAAAGGACTACGACTGTTCGATTGAGTATCATCCGGGCAAGGCTAACGTGGTGGCAGACGCGTTGAGCCGTAAGGTTGTTTCGGACTTAAGAGCGATGTTTGCCCATTTGAGTTTGTATGACGACGGAAGTATTTTGGCAGAGCTGCAAGTTAAGCCTACTTGGGTTGAGCAGATCAGGGAGAAACAGTTAGAGGATGAGGTTTTGAGTGCGCAGAGGTTGTAGGTGCAGGATAGTGGTTTGGAGGGTTACAGTTTGTCTAGCGATGGGGTGCTGAGTTTCCAGGGGAGAGCTTGTATGCCAAAGGATGTTGAGCTGAGGCAGATGATTCTTCAGGACGCACATAGCAGCCCATATGCTATGCATCTTGGAGGTAGCAAGATGTATAGGGATCTCAGAGAGCAGTTTTGGTGGCCAGGTCTGAAGAGAGAAGTGGCAGAGTTTGTAGGGAAGTGTCTGACATGTCAGCAGGTCAAGGCTGAACATCAGTTGCCGTCAGGGTTACTTCAGCCAGTGAAGATTCCTCAGTGGAAGTGGGAAAGGATAACTATGGATTTCGTCAATGGATTACCTCTTACGCCAAGCAAGAAAGATTCAGTTTGGGTAGTTGTGGATCGTCTGACTAAATCAGCTCACTTCATTCCGGTGAGGGTTGACTACTCACTTCAGAGGTTGGCGAAGCTGTATGTGTCAAAAATAGTGAGGCTGCACGGTGTGCCAGTATCGATCATCTCGGATAGGGATCCCAGATTTACGTCAAGGTTCTGGAAAGCGTTGCATCAGGCTCTGGGTACGCGTTTGGATTTCAGCACGGCTTTTCACCCGCAGTCTGACGGGCAGTCGGAAAGGGTTATTCAGATCTTAGAGGATATGCTGAGAGGTTGTGTTCTGGACTTCAGGGGTAGTTGGGAGGAGTTTTTGCCATTAGCTGAGTTCGCCTACAACAATAGTTACCAAGCAAGCATCAAGATGGCACCATATGAGGCGTTGTATGGTAGGAAGTGTCGCTCACCTACATGTTGGACGGAGTTGGGTGAACGTCTGTTATTGGGACCCGAGTTGGTTGCAGAGACCGAAGACAAGGTTAAGTTGATTCAGGCTCGATTGAAAGAAGCTTCGGACAGGCAGAAGTCTTGTGCCGATCTTAAGCGGAGAGATATAGAGTTTGCTGTGGGGGATCAAGTTTTTCTGAAGGTCTCGCCATGGAAGAAAGTGTTGAGGTTCGGAAGGAAAGGCAAATTAAGTCCGAGGTTTATTGGGCCGTATAAGGTACTGAGATGTATTTCACGTTTCGATGCTTAGGCGTTATCGTTCAGATCCATCGCATGTCGTAGCAGTGGAAGAGATCGAGGTAAATCCAGATTTGACCTTGGAGGAAGAACCAGTGCAGATTCTAGATCGGGATGTGAAGGTTCTGCGTAGGAAGTCTGTGCGTTTGGTAAAGGTACTGTGGCGGAATCATGGCGTGGAAGAAGCTACGTGGGAACCAGAGGATATGATGAGACAGCAATACCCTCAACTCTTCTGATCAGGTAATTTCGAGGTCGAAATTATTTTAAGGGGGTAGAACTGTAATATCCTGGTTTGGGGGCTATTTTGTTATGGCAGTGTTTGCATGTGTTTGGTCTGCAATGTTGTTATTTTGATGTTTTGGGGGCTTAGGTGTAAGCTTAGTGTAAGCCTGAGTGGTAGGAAAAATTTTTGTTTTTAGGCTTAGGTGAGAGGAGCTGAAGAAGTTGGGGTTTATAGGTATTATTGGTGAATGTTGGAACAAGAAATGAGCTGGTGGAGTGGCAAGTTAGGCGCCACTTAGGGCTTGAGTTTGGCGTCACTTGCAGGGGGAAGAGGTCCTGTGTTCAAGCTGCAGAAGTCTCACATTTTGCTTCCATTTTGACGGCATGGAGGAGGAGAAGTTGTGGGCAGTTCAAACTCTGCCATGGACCAAGTCAATCATCTTGAATGGTGGGTGGAGAGTGAAATTAGGAGGTTGACTAGTTCAAACAACTTTGAACTAGTGGATGGGAGTGCTTGGAGGTGGTGGCCGAATGTTGGAGAGATTTTGGGGGGAGTGGCCGGTTTGGTAAGTGTGGGAATGGGGAGTGCCGAATTTCACTTTGCTTTTGGTGCATTTTCGGTCATTTTTGGTGTCTAAGCAAACTTCTTCTTTTGTCATACCAAAGCCGAATTTTGAAGTAAGTCTCTCTTTTGTTTTCCTTGAAACCGAAAGTCCAAAGCAACCATACCTTGCCGACTTTTCTTTTGGGCATCTAGCCGATTTTGTGCATGTGTTCCCTTTAATCTCTTTTGTTGACGAAACTAGCTACCTTCCTCTTCTCATATTTTCATTCTTTTCTCTTAGAACAGTTGTGCCGAAACTTACCTTGCCTTCTAAACCGAATTCTCCATTTGTTTTCCCCATTTCTCTTGAGTCGAAACCCTCTCAACTTGTTCCCTTAAACTTTCTTTTTCTTCTCTCAAACCCTATTGCCGTAACCTCCATTTCTTCTCATCTCTACTCTTCCTTTCTTTCACTCAAAGCCGAACATAAGTGGGTTAAACACTTGAAGCCGAATCCTCTTTTCCTTTTTGTTTAAAGTGGTTGCCGAATCTCCCCTCTCCTAGTAGTTTTTCATCTTGGCCGAATATTAGAAGGGTGTTGATCGTGTTGGGTTCGGTGTTTTCAATCGGTTGAATGGCCATTTCTCTCCTCCCTTGTTCTTCGTCGTTTTTGGTTTGGTTAAGAGTCGATTTTTGGGCATTTGTTGATAGGGGTTAATCTCTTGTGTTGGGCCGATTTCATTATAGGGTCTCCGGATTTTGGTGGCGAACAAGTGAAGCAGTCAAGCGAAGCCTTTACCTTTGGTTGATCGTTTGGTAAGTGGTGGTAAGGGTTGGTCTTATTAGTCTGTTCGTTTAGTTTTTGGTTAAGCCAAAGGCTTGTGAGACTAATTGTTTGTGTCTTAAGGGTGTGGCCGATTGTCAGAGGAACCATTGTTTGGTTCGGGATTTGGTAGGAAACCAAATCATTTGTAAGGTAAGGATTTGAATGTTACCCTTTGGTTCTGTTTTGGCCGAATGGTATAGGTGGCTAATCTCATGTTTGGCCGATTATAGGAGCAAGGTAATCGAGGGTCTTAGATCGGTTCGTTGGGTTTAAGGCTTGCGTGTTGACAGGTGTGTAAACTAACACACTCTTTGCTTAGTAATATGCTTAATAATCCTGATTGTTTATAAAGCGAAACAGTATGGTTGATTGATACGATACCCTAAGGGGGTATGTGCACGGATTCGGGTAAGTCCGTTTCATTACGAGCTTTGTTAGTGATATATGATATCATGATCTATGATGTATGCGTTATGAGATGCACTATGAAACATGTTTTGCATGATTTGCACGATTTGCATCAGTATGATATGTCTATGGGTGATATGAGAGGAGGGGGAATATGATATCCGTGTCTTTGGGACACAAGAGGTTTGGCACCTCCAGTGGTTTGGTACCACAGATGATATTTGTGTCTTTGGGACACCAGAGGTTTGGCACCCCATAGCGTATCGTCCCAGTGGCTTAGCACCACAGTGGGTTGGCCCCACGGTTGATATTATGGGATTGACGCCAGTGATTTGGTATCACACGATGGGTTGGCCCCATCATTTTATTCGTGACTTCGGTCACCAGTGATTTGGTATCACACTTGTGTCTTTGGGACACCAGAGGTTTGGCACCTCATAGCGACTTGTCCCAGTGGTTTAACACCACCGTGGGTTGGCCCCACTTTTGAGATACGGGATCGTCGCCAGTGATTTGGTATCACACGTGGGTTGGCCCCACAGATGGTTTATTCGTGACTTTGGGTCACCAGTGGTTTGGCACCACCAGTGGTTTGGTACCACACGGGGTAGAAAAGGTGTTATGGATGGTTAGGATCGGGTGCATTAATTGTATTGCTTTGTTATGGTGTGTGTTAGTATGTTGCATACACCGGGAGGGGGATTTATGCACTGAGTCTTGCGACTCACCTTCTCCCTTATCATTTCAGGTGACGTTTAGATCACGGACATGGAGCCGGATGGACTCGAGGTGATCATGCCATGAATAAATACGGATTTGCTCTGACTTTTAAAACTTGGTACTTTATTTCAGTTATTTACATTTGGTTTCGTTGGGATTGTAAAAGGCCTTTTTAAACTTATGCTTTGCTATTTACATGCTTAGATTTGATTCCAAATATGCCTTAACAAATTACTGGGCAAAATTTGCTAAAACTTGGAAAGATAAGGTTTTTCAAACTACGAAGCGATATGTTTCAAACTTTACCATCGGGTATCACGCTGTAAATCAAAATGGACACAACTCAAATGTTTTCCAAACTTGAGATTATTTTCCTACTAAGTCAAAAAATGTTTTTAAGCAACATAAAGGAATTACTCGGATTTCTGAATGAGATAAATTTGTTTTACTTACATATTTAATTAAGTTTTCAAAATTCCCGAGTTTTCAAATGCACTATCGGTTTTAAAACAACCATGCCCAAGATTTCTACAAGTACAAAATATAGCTAAGAGTTTTCATCAAACTTTTAACCGGAAAGCTAAAACCTCTCAAATACGTTTTCCCCGTAACATACCTGATTCGGTCGTGGTGTATTGACCGGGTTTGGGGTGTTACATAAACGTTACGACCGGATCTGGCATGTCACATGAAAGGAATGTCTAAAAACTGTGTGTTCGTTAAAAAGTTCGTGTTCTTTATATTTGTTGTGAAAAATCGAGTTCAAGTAATTTTGAATAACAAACGGTTTATTGACATTTTGGAAAATGGTTATTAAGCATATTGAACATTTAATAGTAGGCAGTAGTCAAATTAAAAGCTAAACCAACCAAAATACCAAAATTAAAGTTATAGTGGCCTTATTACAAAACTGTAAACCAAACTTATAGTAAAACAACTCCGAAATAAATCTTAAAATAAAACAGAAATATTGAGCATGGCCACCTCGAGTCCGCCTCCGCTCCCAAATCCGCGATCTAATGATTACTGGTAAAATTTAAACAAAAGGGGTGAGTCGTCGAGACTCAGTGTGCAATTCCCCTTACCACGATAACTGGGCCTAAGCCCACAGTAATATGTTAGCCCAATGCCATGTCATATCAATAATGAGTGCAATGCAATTGATCCACATGATTCCACAAATGGGCTTGGCCTCAAATACACATAAAACCACAACCGCATACCATGCAGAATGAT
Organism: Gossypium australe; assembly: GCA_005393395.2. Taxonomy (NCBI): domain Eukaryota; kingdom Viridiplantae; phylum Streptophyta; class Magnoliopsida; order Malvales; family Malvaceae; genus Gossypium; species Gossypium australe. Next base: position 118,942,236 of record CM016616.1, read on the forward strand.
GCAATATGTTAACCCAACCCAACCTAGTATCCAACCGCTACACACCACCCGTATATCCATCCACCACACACCAGGGGATTACTAAATCGACCCTCCATCCGCTACACACCTCTTTGGCAGTACACTGCTCAAAGTCCACTTAGTGTTCTAGCCACTGATCCACGTGATTAAATCACAAATATCCACGATGAGACTCAAGGTCATCATCAATCCACGTACATAAATGTACAATAAGGCTCGAGGCTATCATTAATCCACGTGCATAAATGTACACACTTCCCCTTATTCAATATATCCCGAATCCCGTGCACATGCAGCATAATATAATAATTCGTGTATGCAGTATGATATGTATGCAAATCATATATCAGATAACGTATGAGATGAATTACCATCATAATCAGATAGACATAATACAACATAATCAAGCTAACCAACCTATAAGGGTATAATAGTAATTTTACCTACCAAGTGTATTTTCGTAATTTACCCACCAAGGGTATTTTCGTAATTTACCCACCAAGGGTATTTTCATAATTTCGAACCTACAATGGCCTTTTCGAAGGCCTAATTATGGCCTGAGCGACTCGGCTTCCATTTCCGGTCGTCACCGGACTATTGGGCCTAAAACCCGATTTCGGCCCATTCAGGCCCACACGCTCGTGTGGCCCACCTAACACAAATCTTAGCCACGTATATAAGTTCCACCTAGTCTAGTTCAACATATACTAAACAATCATACAATTTACTCATTTGGGCCCACTTCGGCCTATCGTGGCCCAAGCAGCCCAACCCACAAGAATACTACTGATGGCCTCAACTATCGCGTCGAAGCCCCACACGTGCGCTCGCACGCTCGTGTGGCTACTAATGCCGTGTGACCGACATTTCGGCATTTTGCCGCTCTACAGCTAGAGTAGAGATGTACACACCTGATAGGAATCTGGTGCTAAACCGCGCTGCGACCGCTCCTGTGCCCAAACGCCCACCAAGGTATGTTAACTCTCCTCCTGGAATGCTCTTTATATAGCTAGCTCTTCACCCTCCTTCTTTGTATCTTTCTGATGTGGGATCCCTCCGTCAGTAGAGTTTAAATTCAACTGAAACTCTTGCCGTCCAATCCGCAAAATAAATACTCCTTTGCTTCTCACGAGATTCGAACCTAGGCTCCTTGTAGCATAATCCACGTCGCTAACCACTTGGCCACAAGCTCCTCTTGTGTATTAAACCATGCGCAACTAAATTTGAATCTATAGCCCAATTCTAAGGTCCAAGTAAAAAGAAAACCAAAATGTAAAAGCCAAGACTTGAACCTTGGACCTCCTTCCTTTCTTGTGGCGTCACTCCCTTGCTCCCTCAGTGGCGTCACTTTGCCACTAAACCACACACTCCACTAGTGTCATTTTCCTCTACATTTTATTCTTAAGGCCTACCTACCAACTTCCAGGATTTTTTTCCACTTAAAACCAAAATTTTCCCAAAGCCAATGTTCGATCCCGGGACTTCATAGAAGCCCCCTAACTTTTCAAAATCACTTATCTAAAAGGTCCAACTTGCATTTGAGCCACTCTCTTGTTCTCCAAAAATTTAGACGCTACTACGCTCAAGACCCATTGGGCCCAATTCTCCTTGGCCCAAATTCGGGATGTTACATAACCAATTTTTGCATGTCTTAATAACAGCTCATGAATTTCACAAAAATAAAAAATTTTTACATGGATTTTACAATTTTTAATTTAGTTCCTAAATCACAATTTCATGAAAATTCTCTTTGTAAAAGTTATTTATCTATTAAGAACATTTCATTTTCTACTATAAATTTCAAATTTTCAGCATATTCATCCTTGGAAAAATTTTCATACTTTGATAACTTTTCAAATTGATCCCTAAATTAGATAGATTATGCTATTCCGAACTCGAAAATATAAAAATTACTAAAAACGGGACAAGAAAACATACCTAATCAAGTAATGAAAGTTTGCTTTCTCTTTCCTAGGGTTTCCATGTATTTGGAGATAAAGATGATATAAAATGATGATATGAAACATTTATTCAATATATCATCTTTTAATTATTTTAGTTTCCAATTTAGTCATTGTCTTTTTCTAATTTTTCCTTGGATGTTCTTAAAAAATATATACTAACTTTTCTTTAATGGTCTAATTACCATATAAGGACCTCAACTTTTGAATTCCATAGTTAATTTATCCTTTTAACTACTAGAATTCAACTTTTGCATTTTATGCAATTTGGTCCTTTCCATAATCAAACACATAATCGGTGAAATTTTCTTATCAGAATTTTCATTCATCCTTCCTATCATAATGCAGACCATGCAATGACATTAAAATAAATTTTCTTTTTAACTATGATTTGTGGTCCTGAAACCACTATTCCGATTTCACTAAAAATGGGCTGTTACTTAATCCACTAGGGATTATCTGTTATTGGGAATATCTAGCTAGATGATTTGAAGTGGGAAAGTCCTATTAGACTATCTTACAAGTATCGCAAGGGAAAAGGGGTGCTTAACTATCAGCCAAGTCTCACATTCAAGGGCTATAAAATGATGATATTAGTAAATGAGTCTTCTATTAAAAGAAGGGCATATGTACAGACTAAGTCATAAGAGGGTAATTGTGGAATATTAAGGTAAGTCTATATTGAGTTTGGTGTGAAATGTAGGAATCAGGGTAAGAATTCACCGTTGTGGCATGATACCTGCAAATCTGCCAATAGTAGTCGCAAATCTGTATAATTGCGTACATAGTTATCTTTTGATGCGTCAAACTAAGAGGGTAAAATAGATGTCTTGGATGAATCTAGACAAGGTCAAGTCTCAAAAAAGGGTTGTCAAAAAGAGTACAATGACGACTAGATCAACCTGATATGTCTGCAAACTATTCTTTTAGAGAACACATAGGTGTCATCTACACCAATCAAACTGTGAAATCTCCTAAGATACTCAGGGAGTTTAAATTTTGTGCACTAATTCTTATTTACTCAAAAATTAAAAGTATTCTATGAATATTGTTGTATAGGATCTCACTAAGTTCTTTTGAACTTATGAGAAATTTCTACCATGAATGCTGGGTCAATGAGTGACTCAAGGATTGTGTGGAGGGACCAAGCTAGGCACCTCCAAGTCCACGCAAATGGCACCATAGTTGTATCATGTATATAGAGGGGCACCCTTATAGGCTTCACCTCGGGGTTTAATTTTATGCGAATTTTAAGTTCCAGTTCTGTCACACCTTCGTTTGGTGAATCGATATGTATTGGAAGATTGAATTGGTGAGTCCGTATAAGTTGCGAGACTTAGACTAGTTAGCGTTGGCAAATTTCATGGCGAAGTATTTCGCTAAGCTTCACCAAGTTTGCATATTCTTATTTTGCAGTTGGCTAGTTTCTTTTTTTGGTGAGATCCTTATTTGGCAGACTCCCCCACTAATAAGTTTGCCACTTGTGTTTTGTGTTGCTATAGATGTATTGTGTAATAGGAATAGTGGTTAGTGGGACACGTTTAAGTCATTTGGCATCCTAGTAGAGGTAACGTGTCAATAACTAGGACACTTAGAGAGCCTTGTAAGAAGTGATTAATTAGTGGAAGCCTGTGTTCATGATTTCTGATTAGAGATTTACTTGAGTGGGATTTCGACTAGAGTTAGCTATAATTAGGACAAACAGTTAGTGGAGAGAAGATTTTTATTTCATCTTCTCCGCTCACCTTCGTTATCATCGAAGAAAACCAAAAAGTGTTCTTCATCATTAATGGAGGAAATCTTAAATACTTCTTTAAGTTTTACCAAATAAGGAGTAATTATTAGAGCTGTTCAGTAGGGTTTCCATCTGAATGCTGACAGGAAGAAAACTTTCTTCTGGAAACTGTTTGCATGTTTACCGATTCTTGTTATTATGTTGAACTTCAGTTGTTCTTGTATTTAAAAGATTTATTTGATTATTGTTAAACAAAGATACAGGAGAAGGTCCTAGTGTTAAGGGAAAAAAACTTGTCCAGTAGAAAACTCTGTGTGAAGGCTTCTGGTGAGTTCTTTTATACTTTGAGTCTATTAATTATATTAACATGTTTAAACTGCCTTGATGTTTATTCAGGTAAGTCACCTTAATCTTTGGTTTTGGTACGTATTTCATAAAGAAGTGGCAAGGAGTCGTTGCATGTACTGTTAAATTTAGTAAATTATAGACAGAACTCTTGCACATGCATTGATATACATACTCCTTCCTTGATGCATAAAATCCATATCTAGAATGGTGTAAGGAGCTATCGGAAGGTTAGTACATATGATGATGAAAAGCAGATACAATATCATATGTTTTACCTCCGGTATGACACTTTGATACAAATTGTAACTGGTGAATACCTAGCCTTGCGGAGGAACACTCTTGTGTTCAAATTACAAGGAGGAATGATGGAGGTTTGGAGGTTATGATTGGTCTACTAGCTCTATGGGGTGGCTTGAAGAAAAAGGAATATTGGTTCTTTGGAATAAGGATTAGAAGCTAGCACAAGGAAGGGAGTGTATTAGTAAAAAGGTGTATAATGTATTAGATGCTGTGTGGACATTGCATGAAGTGTAAAAAGTATGTGAAATGGTTATAAAGGTTAGCCTTTATTTTGACATACTAATAGAGTAGTCGTATCATTTGTCCGTCAAATGCTGGTCTCTAATAGTGGGAAGTGTCCACCAATGAGTTGTGTTTGCTTGCAGGGAGTATCCTCCAGTGGATACTTCAAATAAGAAAATTGTATTTGCCTGTAGTGGCATGTCTTTTATACAATCTATGTCTTGGTCTTGTAGTGTCAGTTGAACCTTATTGTGAGGTTGTGTTTACGTGGAACTTACTAAGTTTTTATGAACTTAGTTTTTTCTTCCTATTTTTAGGCTTTTAGGTTGGATGAGTTAGTTAAGGGATTCAGCCATATCTGCGACCTATTCCTTTAGCCATCTCTTATCTTTGTTTGTAATATGTAATCGTTGGGGATAGGACGACTGTTAGGCTCCACCAGTTTCAAACTTGAAAACTTGTATTTGAAATGTTGATTTTGTATTTTTGGGCTCTTACGAGCAGTACGTGGGCTATACGCGAAACTGTTTAAAGGGCATTAGACAACCATTAATGAATTTTAAACTTTGGCCCGAGTATTAACTCATTTTACGTTTCACATAAACCTATCAATGTTTATAAGGCTTCTGCCAAATGATGTTTAATCGTAACTTATTTATACGTGGTGTATTACTATTTAATATGCTTTTAAAAATTTATATGCCATTCGATATTTTGGGTTAACACCCCAGTATTTGGAGTATCTGCCGAACTAAAGTGTTAGAATTTTAAATGTTTTCATTAGTCTAGTTGGTTTTAAATTGTGACAGTCCATACCCAGATCCGATGATCGGGTCGAGTGTAGAGTGTTATAGTTTTACTGGTATTAGAGCTTTACTTTAGCCGATTATCAAAAATCAACTTTAGTTAAAAACCCTATAACATCCCTAACCCGTCTTAGTCATTAGATTAACCAATCATTGAAATCATTTAACATCATATCATTAAATAGATTAATCTCATTCAAAATCATATCAATCATATGAATTTTGTCCCTAAATTGAACCTTTGAGGCCCTAAAAATAGCTTAGAAACAATTTAGGACTAAATTAAAACAAAACATAAGTTTCAAGAAAAAGTTGGAAAAATTGGAAAACAGGGGTCAAACAGCCGTGTGGCTAGGCCGTGTGACATAAGCCAGGCTGTGTAACATTCGAACAAAAGGACACATGACCGTGTCCCAGCCCGTGTCCTTACCATTGTAACTCACTAACTTGAAACAATATAATTTTACACATGACACACAACCATGTCGCCAGGCCTTGTGTGTCACACAGCTGTGTGACAGTCTGTGTCCCAGGCCTTGTGATCCCAAAAATTGACCTAAAATCAAGTCATTTAAAGTCCAAATCATACATAACCAATCATACCGTTTGGGCACACATTCAAGGGATTTAAACATTATTCAAATACACATGAACATGCCATTTCAAGCACCCTAATTCATCTAATCAATATGCCATTGAAAGCCACCACAAATATACCAACACATCACTTACCAAAACAAGTCAATATTGTTATTTTCCAAGCATGCAAACCTAGTTCATTTACTCACTACATGTTACGACAATTGACCATTTACAAACCATCACATACATACCAAAAGGACTTTATATACAAGTACTTAAAAGTGTCCAATATGACATAACTTGATAAGGCATTAAAGTTCATCAAATCAACCATAACTTCAAAAGCTTAAACATACCAAAACATCAATTACAAATATCTTATACATGCCATTATAAACATTGGCCAAAATACTAAAAAAATATCGAAATGGTTGATGGGTAGTGTGATAGGTCTTCAACGAGCTTCCAACCAATCGAGCTTTCGATAACCTATAAGACAAAGGAAAATATCTATGTAAGCAACGAGTGCTTAGTAAGCTCGTATAAACTTAAACATAACTTACCATTTTATTAATACAATTCATAAATTAAGTATAAATACTTACCAATGCCATAAACATAGTATAAGCCTATACAACATCATCAAACTCACAAGTTAGTGCACTTGTCCATGATACAAATGTACTCAACCATAAGATAAGAAAATTTCCATATATAAACACATCATTTAACTCATCAATCTTTTCATAAGATCATGATTCATTCTATTAGCATACTTACCATTTCATTTCCTTTTATTTCCCGTTGAACCATTTAGAATTACATCGGATACTTGGGGAATGCTCACACAAGTGTGACTTTCCATATAACTGTAACATTTCCTTTACATCAATGCTCACATGAGCTACGGAGAGTCCGCAAAAAATGCAGGACCTCAACCATCAGTTAGACATACAAGACCAGCACTCGAAACATGAAATCCCTAATGACATGTCATTTGTATCTTAAGAATTCTTAAGGTTCAAATGGTACTCGTTATCCGTCAATTCATCATAGCATTTATACATGTATGTTTAAATCCACTTACAACTAACACAATATATTAGGTAGTCAATTTAACTAGCATTAACACAATTACAATTCATACGAACTTACCTCGATAAATAGGGGCGTAGTAGAAGAGTCGAACTAATCTGAAGCTTTCGATATATCATATGGCAATTATTTTAATATATCATATGGCAATTATTTTAATATATGAATTTGCATAAGAATGTGAATGTGGCTAAGTACCATAGATGTGTAAGAGTACCCAGGTACGTTTCCTACTTCTGATAGGATTACGAATATGATATATTTTGAACATATGATTAGTAGCATGAATGAGAAATTTAATATGTTATGCATGATATAAAAATTATGGGGCATACAGGATCTATGTGAAAGGGGAAGAAGGTGTTGACTTCGGTCTCACCAACGGAATATGGTGACTACGGTCACAAAATTTGAATATGGTAACTCCGGTTACATTATCTGAATTTGGTAACTTCGGTTACATTATTTGAATATGGTGTCTAATGACACAAATTATATGGGCGATGAGCACGTCGACTGCAGCGACTGCCTTCGATGGTGTGTAGCGGATGGAGGGTTGACTTAGTAGTCCCCACGGTGTGACTGGCAGGTACGGGTGGTGTGTAGCGGATGGACCATTAGGCTTGGGCTTGGGTTGCATCATTTATTTTATATGAACATGAACTTGATATGAACTTGTATGCCTGATTTGTTGAATGTTAACGTTGTGTACACATTGAGTCTGTTGACTCACCCCGTTGTGGGAACTATTTTCAGGTGATGAACAGGGACGGACCGGGACGGTAGACCTTGAGGTGGCCATGCTCCATTTGAAGATTTTATTTAATTTGGACTTTATTTCTTTTAGTACCTTTTAATTTTATTATTGGGTTTTACTTGATGAAATAAGGCCATAAGGCCCAGTGGATTTTCTTTATTTTGCTTTACTTTTATCTATTATGTTACGAACTATTTATGACTAAAGTTTAAGTGATATATATATTTTTTTATAAACCTTAAGAAAAATTATTTTGTCACCTTAATAAAAATTGGATTTTCAAATAGATTAAATGGGTTTCTCAATCTAAGCCCAATCCAAAACAATATTTCCTAAAATTTTACAAAATTTCTCTAAGTAACAAAGAACTTGAAAACCAGTTTATTTAAGGAACATACCAGATCCGGTTCAGGCTCATGGGCCGGGTGTGGGGTGTTTCAGCTTGGTATCAGAGCCCAGTTTTAAACTCTCGGCCTGTGGGTTAAGGCCCAAAACGTTTTGAATTCGAGCCCAAATGATTTTCTTTGAACATAAGCAGGTTTTATGGCATGGCACCTAAGTCTCCGACCCGCAGTCCACCAGGTAAGTACCCCTAACTTTATGTGTGATTCTGTGATTTATGAACTGTATAAGGGTAGAACAGGCATGGAACATAGAATAGAATGATAGGAACTTGAGCCCTAGGACTAGTCTACTGAAACACAAACACATAAGACGTAATGCATTAAACAACCCTATGCCTAAGTCACTGAGCTAAGGGTGTGGTAACCCCTGTACGCATGTCTAGGATTGGATCCGGAAGAGCCTGGTATTTAAGCAGTCCTAGTGACTCACCACCTCTTCGCAGGAATCCTACCTGGTGCGTAGCTTCGGTTCACCCTAACTCAGAGGGCTCAGTGGTGTGGCAACCTTTGTGCGCATGTTTAGGAATGGTTTCGGTGGGAGCTTGGTATTTAAGCAGTCCGCGTGACTCACCTCCTCTCCACACGAATCCTGCCTGGTGCGTAGCTTTGGTTCACCCTGACCAAGAGGGCTCGGTCATAGGCTAAACATAATGACTAAAACCCGAAAGGGAACTAGCCATGTTTTAAACAAAAAAAAAGAAAGAAGAGAGAACAAAACAACAAACCCTAGTTTTTTTTTTCAAACTTTTAAAACTTTCTTTTAAATCTGAGAAAATTATTTTACAACATTTTCTGAAAAACTCCTGATTTGCGAAAATTACAAAAAATGACCTCAGTGGTGAAATTACCAAAATGCCCTTGGATTATAAAATGTTCAACTACTCAACAGCTTCACCAAAATTTCATTATTTTATAAACATTCAAAAACCCTAATTTGTAAAACATCAAAACACCTTGATTTTGGAAAATTACAAAATTGCCCCTAACTTACAAAATTACCAAAATGACCCTGATTTTCAAAATTTTTGCAACATCCCCATTTTGAAGGAACAATTTTCAAAAAGAACCCTCAAAGTTTTACAACTTTTGAAATATCCCTAATTTATTAAATTTACAAATTCACCCTGATTTGTGAAAAATTACCAAAATACCCCTGAGGTCAAAAATTATCAAAATACCCCCGGATTTTGAAATTTTTCCAAATTACCCCGAGACTTTGAAATTTCCAAAATACTTTTGACGAAAACACCAAGGAACATTTTCTCCTGGAAAATTACGGAAATGCCCCTGTAGGACAAAATTACGAAAATACCCCTGGGTAGTGGAAAACAACAACAACGAAAACTACAACGTTTCTCTGAATGAACGAAAGTTCATACTTGTTTGGTGGATGAAGGAATGAATGGAAAACACTGTGTGTTTGTATGAATGCGAAAGAACCACTCTTAAATTTCTTTTCATAAAACTCCTTCGCGGTAAATAAGTGGAACAATGACTAATCCATAAAATTCTTTAATCAGATCCCGATGCTAGAAAATGAGCTCTAGAGGACGTGGTCGTCGTGGACGAGGTAGAGGAAGGATGACCGTGTCGGAACCCGTTAGATCGGGTCAAGGGTCCGACAATGAAATACCACCGCCACCACCACCCCCAGCTGTTAATGTTGAGCAGCAAGCTCAGACGGGGGAAGATGCTGTGTCGCAGGCTGTGCTGCGAGTTTTGGAATTGGTGGCTGGTGCGGGAGGAAATTCAGGAAATCGTAAGTCTGTGCCTGAACGGCTCCGAGCTAATGGAGCTGAAATGTTTCGAGGAGTATCTGGAGTAGCACCCAGTACGGCTGAGTACTGGTTGGAAGCAACGGAGCGTATCATGGATGAGCTCGATCTGACTCCTGGGGAAAAGTTGAAAGGGATGGTGGAGTTGTTACGCGATGAAGCGTATCAATGGTGGCTAACTGTTCGAGATGGTGCCACGGCAGAGGATCTGACCTAGGAATATGTTAAGGAGGCATTCCAGAAGAAATATGTGGGAACCAGGTATACAGATGAGCAAAGAAAGGCTTTTCTGGGGTTGGTACAAGGGAGTAAGTCTGTCGCAAAATATGAGGCAGAATTCCTGAGGCTGAGCCGCTATGCTCGAGGGGTAGTGGCAACTGAGCATGAACGCTGTGTCCGTTTTGAGGACGGACTGAGGGACGATCTGAGACTGTTGATAGCACCGCATCAGGAGTGGGAATTCTCTGCTTTGGTGGAAAAGGCCAAGGTGGCCGAGGGGATTAAGGATGCTACCAAACAGACTGTGGATAGGAATAAGCCCAAAAGAGGTTTTGGACCATCTGGAAAGGGTCACAAGAGGCCTAGAGTTGACGGGCCACGAAATCAACAAGCTGGTACGGGCTGGCAGTATCGCCCTTGTGAGCATTGTGGAAAGAAGCACTTGAGAGAGTGCTGGAGAAAGACGGGAGGATGTTTCAAGTGTGGGTCCAAGGACCATATGCTTAAGGATTGTCCCAAGCAACCAGATGAGAGCCGATCGGCAGTTCAGAATGCTAGCCAAACTGGTAGAGGCGGACAGCGGCCTCAACGGGGTCGTGGTTCGGGTAACCGAGGTAGTGGTGCTGGCAGAGGCCGTGGAACACAGGGCCGAGGTACTCTAATGCAGAAGCAAGACAACCGGGTTCGGTTTATGCGGTTCGCCGGAGGGAGGATGGTGACGCGCCGGATGTAATACCGGTACGTTCTTTATTTTCGACAAACCCTATTTTGCTCTGATTGATGTGGGCTCGACCCATTCCTATGTTGCATGTAGTGTAGTGGAAACACTAGGCCTAGACTCTGAACTTTCTGATAGACAGATGACTGTAGTAAGCCCATTAGGTCAAACTATTGTGGTAGACAAGATCTTTTGAAATGTGCCCTTAGAGATTCAGGGAGTGAACTTTCGGGCAGACTTAATGGAGTTACCTTTCGAAGAGTTTAAACTTATACTCGGAATGGATTGGTTAGTAGAACACTGAGCCGTGTTGGATTGTGCGGCTAAACGTATGGAACTAAGAACCCCGGAGGATGATGTGGTAGCAATGATCGGAGAAAGAAGGAACTACTTGTCTAATGTGGTTTCGGTGCTGAAGGCCGAGAAGATGGTTAAGAAGGGGTGTAAGGCATTCTTAGCCTTCATTTGTACGATAGGTGGGAAGGAGGAAGGTATTGATGGAGTTAGGGCGGTAAGGGACTTCGTGGATGTATTTCCAGAGGAATTACCAGGAATACCCCCAGATAGGGAGGTGGAATTTGGGATAGATTTGCTACCAGGAACAGCTCCTGTGTCAATCGCTCCATACCGAATGGCGCCAAAGGAGTTAGTGGAGCTCAAGGCTCAAATCCAAGAGTTGTTGGATCGTGGGTTCATCAGACCCAGTGTGTCTCCATGGGGAGCACCAGTCCTATTTGTAAAGAAGGACGGAACTATGCGTATGTGCATAGACTACCGTCAGTTGAATAAGCTGACCATTAAGAACAAGTATCCTTTGCCAAGGATCGATGATTTGTTCGATCAGCTGAAGGGGGCCGCAGTATTTTCAAAGATCGACTTCAGGTCAGGATATCATCAGTTGAATGTGAAGGAGGTTGACATCTATAAGACCGCTTTTAGGACAAGATATGGCCACTTTGAGTTTGTAGTGATTCCGTTTGGGTTGACGAACGCTCCAGCCGCGTTCATGGACATGATGAATCGGGTTTTCCAACCCTATTTGGACAGGTTCGTCGTTGTGTTCATCGACGATATTTTGGTGTACTCGAAGTCGGAAGAGGAGCATGATAAGCATCTTCGAGTTGTGTTGGAAGTGTTAAGGGAGAAGAAGCTTTATGCCAAATTCAGCAAGTGCGAATTTTGGCTTAAGGAGGTGGCATTCTTAGGACATGTGGTATCCGCAGAGGGAATAAGAGTGGATCCTAGGAAGATCGAAGCAGTGCTGGATTGGAAACCACCTAGGTCTGTGGCTGAAATCTGAAGTTTCTTAGGCTTGGCAGGCTATTACAGAAGGTTTGTGGAAGGGTTCTCGTCAATAGCCGCGCCTTTGACAAAGTTGCTAAGAAAGAAACTACCCTTCGAATGGACTAATAAGCAGCAGGAGAGCTTTGAAAAGCTTAAAAGGGTGTTGACGGAAGCTCTAGTGTTAATTCAGCCAGAGGCAGGAAAAGATTTTGTGGTGTACTGTGATGCTTCGCATACGGGGTTAGGCTGTGTGCTAATGCAAGAGGGTAAAGTGGTCGCCTATGCGTCACGACAGTTAAGGCCTCATGAGGTTAACTACCCAACTCATGACTTGGAACTAGCAGCAGTGGTTTTTGCCCTTAAAGTTTGGAGGCACTACCTTTATAGAGAAAGGTCAGTGTTCTACACAGATCACAAGAGCCTTAAGTATCTGTTGACTCAGAAGGAGTTGAACTTGAGGCAACGAAGGTGGGTGGAATTGCTGAAGGACTACGATTGTTCGATAGAATATCATCCGGGCAAGGCGAATGTGGTAGCCGATGCCCTAAGTAGGAAGGTTGTGTCGGATCTACGGGCTTTGTTCGCTCACTTAAGTCTGTATGACGATGGAAGCCTGTTGGCAGAATTGCAAGTCAAGCCCACATGGCTGAAGGAGGTGAAAGAGGGACAGTTGGCTGATAAGGACTTAAGTACTAAGTTACAGCAAGTGCAGCAAGGAGGATTTAAGGAGTATGGCGTCAATGATGATGGAGTATTGTGCTACAAGGGAAAGGTCTGTATGCCGAGGAATAAGGAGTTGAGACAAAGGATTCTTCGGAAAGTGCATGGTAGCCCTTATGCTATGCATCCCGGAGGCATCAAGTTGTATAGAGATCTAAGGGAACAATTTTGGTGGTCTGATCTGAAACGAGAGGTGACTGAATTTGTGGGGAAATGTTTGACGTGTCAGCAAGTTAAGGCTGAACACCAAGTTCCATCAGGATTGATTCAACCAATCGAAGTTCCCCAATGGAAGTGGGAAAGAATTACCATGGACTTCGTTAGTGGGCTTCCCCTTACGCCTACTAAGAAAGACTCGGTATGGGTGATAGTGGACCGTTTGACTAAGTCCGCACACTTCATCCCAGTAAGAATGGATTATTCTCTTCAGAAGTTGGCCAAGTTATATGTGGCGGAGATTGTGAGGTTGCATGGAGTACCGGTGTCAATCATCTCTGATAGAGACCCAAGGTTTACGTCTCGATTTTGGAAGGCACTTCATCAAGCTTTAGGCACTAAGTTAGACTTCACTACGGCTTTTCATCCACAATCAGACGGGCAGTCTGAACGGGTTATACAAGTGTTGGAGGATATGATGAGAGGTTGTGTGGTGGATTTCCGAGGAAGTTGGGAAGATTACTTGCCTTTAGCTGAGTTTGCCTACAACAACAGCTATCAGGCCAGCATTCGGATGGCACCATACAAAGCATTGTATGGAAGGAAGTGTAAAACACCTACTTGTTGGACCGAGTTAGGAGAACACCGAGTTTTGGGTCCAGAGTTAGTGGCAGAAACTGAAGAGAAGGTTGAGTTAATACGGGCACGGTTGAAGGAAGCCTCTGATAGGCAGAAGTAGTACGCAGATCTTAAGCGGAAGGAAATAAAGTTTGAAGAGGGAGACCAAGTATTCTTGAAAGTCTCGCCTTGGAAGAAGGTAATGAGGTTCGGTCGAAAAGGGAAGTTAAGCCCAAGGTTTATAGGGCCTTATCGAGTATTGAAGCGAGTTGGGCCAGTGGCATACCAATTAGAGTTGCCACCAGAATTGCAGCAGATGCACGACGTATTTCATGTACCCATGCTACGTCGCTACCGATCGGATCCATCTCATATAGTACCGGTTGAAGAGGTGGAGCTAAGGCCAGACTTATCCTACGAGGAAGAACCGATTCGGATCTTGGAACGTGATGTGAAAGTACTACGAAGGAAGTCTGTTCCTCTAGTCAAGGTGTTATGGCGCAATCATGGAGCAGAAGAAGCTTCGTAGGAGCCCGAGGAGACAATGCGACAGCAATACCCTCAACTATTTTAGTTAGGAAATTTCGGGACGAAATTTTGTTTAAGGGGGGTAGAACTGTAACATCCTGAAAAGGGCCTATGCATTTTCAGTTTAATTGTACGGAATGACAAGTCTTAAGTATTATGAATAAATTTTTGAATATTTTGGAAACCTAGAAATGTATGGAAATGGAAATGAAACATTTTGGAAACCTGAAACATTTTGGAAACCTGAACATTTTGAAAACCTGAAACATTTTGGAAACCTGAACATTTTGGAAACTTGAACATTTTTGGAAACCTGAACATTTTTGGAAATGATTCAAAAATGGAATGTAAACATTTCTGGAAACTTGGAAATGTAAGAAAATGGCAAGTTTACAGAGCCAATCGAAAATTTTAGGAAACTTAGAAATGATGCCGAAATGTCAAATTTTAAAGTTCAAAATAGGAAATAAGGGCTAGAGGGCCTTAAAAGAAAAAGTTGGAGAATTTTGACACACAAACAGGCTTGGAAAAGTGGCCTGAAGATGCCACTTAGGGCCTAAGGAAATGGCGTCACATGCAAGGGAAATGGCCCTGAGTTCGAGTCACTTGAGGAGCAAATAAGTAAGTTTTATTTTTGCTTCCCGAAGACTGAGGTGGACGGCACTGGTTTCTAGAAAAGGAGGTGTTTTATTTGCATAAATATGTGAATAATAAGTGATAAATAAAGGATTTTCTTTAATTGGATTATTTGAGGAGATAATTGATGGATTAAAGGCTTTTATATTTTAAATAAAAGAGATAATATTATCACAAGGAAGATTGGTGGCCAAGTCAAGGACTCTTGGCCTAGCAATTTCGGCTAAAGGAGGAGAGTTAAAGGATTTTCTCACATCTTTTCTAGACTTTGCCAAAAATTCCATAGCAAAACTCCCTCTGCCGATTTTTCTTTTCATCTTTTCTTCTTCTCTTTTCTTCATCTATCAAGCCAAAACCTTTCCTGATTAAATCTCCATAGCCGAAACTCTGTGACTCTAGAGAAGGAAGCAATCGACTAAAGGCATTAAAGGTAAGCATTATTCAAGTTCCTTTCTTTTCTATTTGCCGAAAGAGAATGGCCTAATCCCTATTCTTGTTCATGGCCGAATCTGCAAGGATCTCTCAGGATCTTTTTACAACTGTCGAATACAAGGGGGAATCTTTCGGGAAATCTGAGGATCTAAGGTAAGATGTATGAATAATCGGTTAAGGTTTTGATTCATGTTTTCAAAGTTAGATTTAATCTAACATGAAGTTATAGGGATTTCGACAGGCATATAAAGGAATCCTCTTCAGATTTGGAATTTGTATGGTAAGTGATATTCGGCCAAGGCTTATTTTTGATACTTGGAATTATTTTGCATTATTTCAAAAGCTGGAAACTCACATGGTTATATGATCTAGTGTTAGCCGATTTCAAGGGAAAGGGATACTAGCAATTTTTGGAACTTGATCAATCATCCAATTCGGCAACAAGGTAGTAATACAAATCCTAGTAGGATTTGGGTTTTTAAGCCAAATAGGTTGTTAATATGCTTTAATGTTTGGCCGAATATAGGAGATAAAGATCTAGATCGGTAGATCGTTCTTCGGGATTTCAGGGAATCTATTAAGCAAATCAGGTGTGTACTCACATTAACTTTCGATATATCATATGGCAATTATTTTAATATATGAATTTGCATAAGAATGTGAATGTGGCTAAGTACCACAGATGTGTAAGAGTACCCAGGTACGT
Organism: Gossypium australe; assembly: GCA_005393395.2. Taxonomy (NCBI): domain Eukaryota; kingdom Viridiplantae; phylum Streptophyta; class Magnoliopsida; order Malvales; family Malvaceae; genus Gossypium; species Gossypium australe. Next base: position 118,958,259 of record CM016616.1, read on the forward strand.
TTCCTACTTCTGATAGGATTACGAATATGATATATTTTGAACATATGATTAGTAGCATGAATGAGAAATTTAATATGTTATGCATGATATAAAAATTATGGGGCATACGGGATCTATGTGAAAGGGGAAGAAGGTGTTGACTTCGGTCTCACCAACGGAATATGGTGACTACAGTCACAAAATTTGAATATGGTAACTCCGGTTACATTATCTGAATTTGGTAACTTCGGTTACATTATTTGAATATGGTGTCTAATGACACAAATTATATGGGCGATGAGCACGTCGACTGCAGCGACTGCCTTCGATGGTGTGTAGCGGATGGAGGGTTGACTTAGTAGTCCCCACGGTGTGACTGGCAGGTACGGGTGGTGTGTAGCAGATGGACCATTAGGCTTGGGTTTGGGTTGCATCATTTATTTTATATGAACATGAACTTGATATGAACTTGTATGCCTGATTTGTTGAATGTTAACGTTGTGTACACATTGAGTCTGTTGACTCACCCCGTTGTGGGAACTATTTTCAGGTGATGAACAGGGACGGACCGGGACGGTAGACCTTGAGGTGGCCATGCTCCATTTGAAGATTTTATTTAATTTGGACTTTATTTCTTTTAGTACCTTTTAATTTTATTATTGGGTTTTACTTGATGAAATAAGGCCATAAGGCCCAGTGGATTTTCTTTATTTTTGCTTTACTTTTAACTATTATGTTACGAACTATTTATGACTAAAGTTTAAGTGATATATATATTTTTTTTTATAAACCTTAAGAAAAATTATTTTGTCACCTTAATAAAAATTGGATTTTCAAATAGATTAAATGGGTTTCTCAATCTAAGCCCAATCCAAAACAATATTTCCTAAAATTTTACAAAATTTCTCTAAGTAACAAAGAACTTGAAAACCGGTTTATTTAAGGAACATACCAGATCCGGTTCAGGCTCGTGGGCCGGGTGTGGGGTGTTTCAGAATGGAACCCTAAATGGGTTAGGCATGGATGCCAGGTACGTAAACATAGAACTCTCTATGTGTATCGAAATATATGTAAGCCTGCATGATGTCTTCTTTATATGTATATGCATGGGGAGAAAAATTATGATATTGAAGGGGAACTGCATGATAGGTCACTTGGTGATCGGTGGTAGAAATCCCACATATGTAAATGTAAGGTCACATAGTGATCGGTGGCTACGCCACATTTAATGATTCCTAATTAATAGGAATAGGCAGTACGGCTGTCGTCTTGGTGTGTAGCGGATGAAGGGTTGATTGCAGAAATCCCCAAGGTGTGATGGTTGGTACGGGCTGGTGTGTAGAGGATGGAAACCTAGGATGGGTTGGGCTATTCATCACTTATTATTTGATATATGATTATGATTGATACCTTCATGTATGGGTTAGGGCCCATAATGTGTTTGTGGGCTCAGGTCGTTGTGTGTTTCGAGATTTATACACTGAGTCTTGGTGACTCACGCTTTCCTTTTTTTCTACTCTTCCAGATGAGCAGTAGATGGTGGACATGGGAGCCGAGACGGACTTGAGGGGCCATCAAGTTTTTATTTCTACAAGTTATTTTTGGGATTTCTTTAAGTTTATTTTATTTCATTTTGGGAATACTTATGTATTAAGGCCCCTAGTTTTTATTCAACTAAGCATATTACAATGTTCTGAAATTTATGAATTTATGACAAATTTTATTTATACTTAATAATAATAATACAAGGGAGTTTATTTTTAAAATGTAATTTATTTATTCAGATAAAGTCTAATTAACTTACGATGTCCAAAACCAACAAAACAAAAGTTTTTAATATACAACTCGTAGCATACCAGATCTGGTCGAAACGCATGGGCCGGGTTTAGGGGTGTTACATTTTGGTATCAGAGCCCAGTTCAAAACTTGGGCTGTGAAATGGGCCTAGTAATGTTTTGTAAAGTGTTGTGAATTTGAAAAACAAAAAAAAAATGTCTTGGTTGAAGATATGGCCTTCGAGTTTACCGGCACCCGATCCACGCAGGTAAGTATTCTAAACTCATGCTGTGTTATATATGTGGGCTTAATGGGCTTGAGGGACGTAGATTAGTATGATAGTATTAATGGACCTTAGGCTTAGATAAACAACTCTTCAATTATATAAGATTTAATTTCTCTGAACAAACCCGTAAACGAGTCGCAAAACTAGGGTGTGGCAACAGGCATACGCATGTCTAGGATTAGATCCGGAAGAGCTTGATATTTAAGCAATCCTAGTGACTCACCTCCTCTTCGCTGGAATCTTACCTGGTGCGTAGTGACTGTTCACCTTAGTTGAGTTTGGGGGTGGCAATGGGCATACGCATGTCTAGGAGTGGATTCAGGGAGAGCCTGGTACTTAAGCAGTCCTAGTGACTCACCTCCTCTTCGCTAGAATCCTACCTAGTGCGTAGTGACTATTCACCCTAACTATGAGGACTTGTTGATGGGCCAAACTTTATAATTAAAACCCGAAAGGGACCAGCCACCCTATTTCACAATCAAATACCCTAAGTTTTGTAAAATTTCCAAAATACACCAAATTTGCGAAAATTTTATAGAATACCCAGAACTGTACAACTACCAAAATTTGTGAAATCACCAAAACACTCTGGTTGGCAAAATTTCTAAAATAACCTTGGTTTGTAAAAATTTCCAAAACAACCGTGATTTTATAAAATACTTATATTTTGCAAATTTTACCCGAAAACCTCATGTTTACAAGAGTAACCCGGTTTATGAAACGAGATTTTCCAACGTACCCCTGTTTTTTTAAAAAAAACGTCAGCAACAACAACATCAGAATATCCCTGGTTTGTAAATTACCAAAATACCCCTGGATTCGAAAATTACCAAAATACCCTTATTTCACAAAATCACCAAGGAACCCAATTTTGGAAAATTATGAAAATACCCCTGCAGGATAAAATTACAAAAATACCCCTAGGTAGTGAAACAACGAAAATACCCTTACATGATGAATGTAAGTTCATGGATGCTAATTATATATTGATGATTGAATGTATGTGCTTCTTAGAATTGGAGGATACGATCTTGAGACTGAATTGTGAATGTAATTGCGAATTCGAAAGAACTACTCTTAAAACTACCATTCATAAGACTATTCGTGGTTAATCAGTGGAAGAAAACTAGTAATTCATAAAATTTCTAATCAGATAAACGCGAAGCGGTTGACTGAGTACAAGGGGTAGAGGACGTCCGCCACGTGGTCGTGGTAGGGGTAGGATCTGGCCATGGATCTGGGAACGAGATGCCAGTTCCACCAGCTGCGGAGGAGGAATTTCAGGATCAGACTGTCGGAGATGATGCAGTATCCAAGGCGATGTTAAGGGTTTTAGAGAGGGTTGCTGGGGCTAGTATGGGCACAGGAGCCCAGAAATCTGTGCCGGAATGGCTTAGGGCCAATAGGGCAGAAGTGTTTAGGGGAATTTCTGGTGTAGCCCCAAGTTCAGCTGAGTATTGGTTGGAGGCAGTAGAACGCATAATGGATGATTTGGATTTCACGGAAGAGGTAAAGTTGAAAGGAGTTGTATCTCTCCTACGGGATGAAGCCTACCAATGGTGGCTTACGGTTAAGGATGGTACAGTGGCTGACCATATCACCTAGGATCTCTTTAAAACGGCGTTCCAGAATAAGTACATTGGATCGAGTTATGTGGATGCGCAGCGCAGAGCATTTCTGAATTTGGTTCAAAGGAGTAGGTCAGTGGCTGCGTATGAAGCTGAATTCTTACACCTTAGCCATTATGCTCAAGGGATGGTAGCCACGGAGCATGAACGTTGTGTTAGGTTCGAAGATGGCTTGAGGGATGATTTGCGTGTTTTGATAGCCCCACAGCGGGAGAGGGAATTTGCTGTCCTAGTGGAAAAGGCTAAGATAGCTGAGGAGGTAAAGTGAACCGAAAAACTGAATCGAGATAGAGATAGAGGTGGAAATAAAAGGAATTTCGGATCGTCAGGAGCAACTGGGCGTACTCAAAAAAGGCCCAGGTCTGATGGACCGAAACGGGAAGAGAAACCTGCTGCTGCTAACCAGACACCAAAGTGTGCTCGATGTGGCAAATTCCATGCCGGTGAGTGTTGGGCAGGCAGTGGGAAGTGTTTTAGGTGTGGATCTACGGACCACCAAGTTAGAAACTGTCCGCAGCAACGGGACGGTGAAGGGACCATGGGTCGAGGGAATGCTCAGCCTGGCAGAGGAGGGCAGCAGCCACAAAGAGGTCGTGGTGCAGCCAGAGGTGGTAATGGGGCTAGTCGGGGTCGTGGAGCACCAGGTCAAGGGGCAGGAAACACGGAGGTGAGACAGCCAGGGTTGGTCTATGCTGTCAGATGTCGAGAGGAGGCTGACGCACCGGATGTCATAACCGGTATGTTTTTAATTTTTGGCTTGCCTTACACTGCATTGATTGACATTGGGTCGACACATTCGTATGTAGCTAGTAGCGTATCTGGAACTTTATGGTTAGAATCTGAAATTACCTCTAGGGCAATGACTGTGGTTAGCCCGTTAGGACAATCTGTAGTAGTGGATAAACTCTATCGTGAAGTACCTCTAGAAGTTCAGGGGATAGTTTTGCAAACGAATCTAATGGAATTACCATTCGGGAAGTTTGATTTAATTTTAGGCATGGATTGGCTTGTGAAGTATCAAGCTAATCTAGATTGTGCAGCCAAGCGTATGGTGTTAAAAACCCCCGAGGGTGATGAAGTGTTGGTGATAGGAGAAAGGGGGAACTGTCTGTCGAATGTAGTAACTGCCCTAAGAGCAGAAAGGATGGTGAGGAAAGGGTGCGAGGCAGTTCTATTGTTTGTTTGGGCTATAGAAGCCAAAGATCTATCTGGTGGGGACGTCAAGACGGTAAAGGAATTTCCTGATGTTTTCCCTGAATAGCCTCCGGGATCACCCCCAGATCGTGAAGTGGAGTTTGGTATTGATCTTCTTCCGAGAACAGCGCCGGTATCTATTGCTCCGTATAGGATGGCGCCAAAGGAGTTGGTGGAGTTGAAAGCACAGATTCAGGAGTTGCTGGATAGAGGGTTCATTCGATCGAGCGTGTCGCCTTGGGGAGCGCCGGTGTTATTTGTTAAAAAGAAAGATGGATCAATGTGTATGTGCATTGATTATCGCCAGTTGAATAAGCTAACAATCAAGAACAAGTACCCGTTGCCAAGGATCGATGACTTGTTCGATCAGTTGAAGGGGGCCTCAATCTTTTCAAAGATAGATCTGAGGTCAGGATACCATCAGCTTAGGGTCAAGAAGGCAGATATCCATAAAACGGCTTTTAGGACTCGCTACTGTCACTATGAGTTTATGGTGATGCCGTTTGGATTGACCAATGCACCAGCAGCATTCATGGACATGATGAACCGAGTGATCCAACCCTACCTAGACCGGTGTGTCGTGGTGTTTATCGATGATATCTTGGTTTATTCGAAGTCATAAGAGGAGCATGATGTTCATCTGTGAATAGTTTTGCAGATTCTGAGGGAGAAGCAGTTGTATGCCAAATTCAGTAAGTGTGAATTTTGGCTAAGGGAAGTTACGTTTCTAGGGCACGTTGTGTTGACAGAAGGGATTAGGGTTGACCCTCGAAAAATTGAAGCGGTGTTAGATTGGAAGCCACCTAGGTCTGTGGCTGAGATTTGGAGTTTTCTCGGATTAGCTGGGTACTACCGAAGGTTTGTTGAAGGATTTTCTTCGGTAGCGGCACCATTGGCTAAGTTGCTACGGAAAGGAGTTCCGTTTGTTCGGTCTGTTAAGCAGCAGAAAAGTTTCGAGAGGTTAAAGAGGAATTTGACGGAGGCTCCGGTATTGATTCAGCCGGAGGGGGGAAGGAGTTCATAATTTACTGTGATGCATCACATACAGGATTAGGATTGTGTTGATACAAGACGGAAAGGTGGTTGCATATGCATCTCAGCAGTTAAGACCGCATGAATTGAATTATCCGACTCATGACTTGGAATTGGCGGCAGTGGTGTTTGCCTTAAAAATTTGGAGGCATTATTTGTACGAGGAAAAATCTGTCATTTACACAGATTATAAGAGCTTGAAGTATCTTTTGACTCAGAAGGAGTTGAATCTAAGGCAAAGAAGTTGGATCGAGTTGCTAAAGGATTACGATTGCTCGATCGAGTATCACCCGGGTAAGGCTAATGTAGTGGCGGATGCTCTAAGTCGTAAAGTAGTCTCTGACTTAAGAGCAATGTTTGCTCACCTTAGTTTATATGAGGATGGAAGTTTATTAGCTGAACTTCAAGTGAAACCTTCCTGGATTAGCCAAGTGAAGGAGAGGCAACAGACCGATGAGTTGCTAAAGGAGAAATTGCAGCTAATCTCAAAGGATGGACCAACGAAATTCAGTATAAATGAGGAAGGACTGCTATGTTTCCGAGGGAGAGTGTGCATGCCAAAAAATCCGGAGTTGAGGCGTAGGATTCTGCACGAGGCACATGGTGGTGCATACACTATGCACCCTGGAGGAAGTAAGATGTTTCAGGATTTGCGAGATCAATTCTGGTGGCCGGGGTTGAAGCAAGAGGTAACTGAATTGGTAGGACCTGTCAGCAGGTCAAGGCAGAACATCAATTACCATCAGGATTATTGCAGCCAGTGAAGATTCCCCAATGAAGTGGGAAAGAATCACCATGGAATTTGTTAGTGGGCTTCCCCTCACACCCACTAAGAAAGATGCAGTTTGGGTAGTTGTTGATCGCTTGACGAAGTTTACACATTTCATACCCTTACGTGTTGATTATTCCTTGCAGAAGTTAGCTAAGTTATACATAGTGGAGGTGGTGAGGTTGCATGGAGTACCGGTTTCGATCATATCAGATAGGGACCCTAGGTTCACCTCACAATTTTGGAAGGCGTTGCATCAAGCGCTGGGTACAAAGTTGGATTTCAGTATAGCGTTTCATCCTCAGACCGATGGACAGTCTGAACGGGTGATCCAGATCTTAGAGGACATGTTGAGAGGATGTGTCATTGATTTCAGAGGTAGTTGGGAAGAGTTCTTACCATTAGCAGAGTTTGCTTACAACAACAGCTACCAATCAAGTATTCAGATGGTGCCCTATGAAGCTTTGTACGGGCGGAGGTGTCATACTCCTACTTGTTTGACAGAACTAGGGGAATGTCAGATTTTGGGTCCAGAGTTGGTGACCATGGAAAAAGGTACTAAGGTTTGGTCGAAAGCGTAAATTAAGTCCCAGATTTATCGGACCATATCGGGTGATGAAGCGAGTAGGACCAGTAGCCTATCAGCTGGAGTTACCTCCAGAGTTAAGTCAAATTCACGACGTATTTCACGTCTCCATGCTAAGACCTTACCACTCGGATCTGTCTCATGTTGTGCCTGTGGAGGAAATTGAGGTAAGACCTGATCTATCCTTCGAAGAGGAACCGGTGGAAATTCTAGATCGTGCTGTCATGTTGTTACGAAGGCAAACGGTTCTATTGGTTAAGGTGATGTGGCAGAATAATGGTTCTGAGGAGGCTACGTGGGAACCAGAGGAAGCAATGTGGCAGCAATACCCCCATCTTTTCTGATCAGGTAACTTCGAGGACGAAATTTCTTTAAGGGGGTAGAACTATAACATCCTGAATTAATGGGTCTATGCGTCTAGTTTAAGGATATGTTTAATATGTCAATTTAAGTAATAGGGGTCCAAATTGGGCTCAGAATTAGGCAAAGGCCTTGGTTAAATTATCTGATTGGGAATTATAGAGTTAAAAGGTGGTAATTGTGTTTAAAATACCAACGTGGGCTTGTGGCCCAACAAAAGGTGGCACTGCAAGGGAATTAGAAGGTGGCGCCATTAACAATTAAAGGGGCCTAAGTTTTGGCCGCAAGGAGCCAATGTTTTTGGGCCACTTTCAGCACTTAAAATGGAGCAAGGGGTGACGCCATACACAAGGAGTTAGGGGCCCAAAATTTAAGTTTTATGGAGCCCAAATCTTTTAATTCAAGTTAGCTAAAATCGGCATTAGGGTTAGGTGAGGTGGACAGCTACAAGGCTCAAAAATAGGAGGATTTATATGGATTTTATAATTGATAATATAGAAGATAAAAAGGGAGAAAAGATAGGAGCTATCTGCAAGGTAAGGTGATGGCCGAAAATCCACCACCTAAAGGAGTAAAGAATTCGGCTACTTCATGGATAAGGGGTGCCGAATTTCCCTTTTTATTAGCTTGACTTTTAGTTATCAGGAAGGGCGTTTTCGATTTTTAACAATAGGTGCCGAAATATCTATAAACAGGGGAGGGATATCTCATTGATTCTGGCATTTAAACCCTAATTTCCTCTTCATTCTTGTGCCGAAATTCTTAGTCTCTCCCTCTCCAATTTCTTTTCTTCAATTTCTTCAAAAGTCGAAACCTCTTCTCCATTCTTTTTCCCCTTGAGCCGATTTCTCTAAAAAGCCGAAATCTCCATAGTTTTTCTTTATTCATCCTATTTGAGAATTAGTTCTATTCTTCCGGCATTTAAATCTTTTCTTTGACATTGCCGAATCTTCTCTCCAAGTGCTAGCCGAATTCCCTGAACTAAGGTAAGTGTCGAATTCTGTTAGATCTCATGTTCTATTTTGGTTCTTGAAAGGCAAAAGCCGGAAAGCTAATAGTTTAATGGTTCTATGTTGGGCGGCATTCTGGGATTTGGAGGAAACTTGGTCGTCTAGATCTAAAAGCCGAAAATCATTAGTCTCCAATTTCGGGATTTTAAGGTAAGAAGATTTCCCTAGATTTCTACTAGATTTGTTCATTGTATACAAGATCTTAACTTTATGATGAGGATTAACGATCAAATATTGTGATAGTAGTTCTGATAAGGACTTGTGATGGAATTAAATATGGATCAGGCAAAGGAGTGAATCCCTAAGTTTAAGAAACGAGCAGTATCTGCCGTTCGAGATTGGCCACTTGGTTGTGGACTGGCTTTTGAACAACACCTTAGACAGATAGCAATTGTGTCGACTACGGATAGCATCGACATAGAAAGCATCGTTTTATCCGTAATCAGGTGTGTAGAACTCTAACACACTATTAACCCTGTATGTATGTCTATATATATGTTATGGGCTAAAATGCTGGAAAGAGGCTGTATAGACAGCCGAATGGAACCCTAAATGGGTTAGGCATGGATGCCAGGTACGTAAACATAGAACTCTCTATGTGTATCAAAATATATGTAAGCCTGCATGATGTCTTCTTTATATGTGTATGCATGGGGGGAAATTATGATATTGAAGGGGAAGTGCATGATAGGTCACTTGGTGATCGGTAGTAGAAATCCCACATATGTAAATATAAGGTCACATAGTGATCGGTGGCTACGCCACATTTAATGATTCCTATTTAATAGGAATAGGTAGTACGACTGTCGTTTTGGTGTGTAGCGAATGGAGGGTTGATTGCAGAAATCCCCAAGGTGTGATGGTTGGTACAGGCTGGTGTGTAGAGGATGGAAACCTAGGATAGGTTGGGCTATTCATCACTTATTATTTGATATATGATTATGATTGATACCTTCATGTATGGGCCAGGGCCCATAATGTGTTTGTGGGCTCAAGTAGTTGTGTGTTTCGAGATTTATACACTGAGTCTTGATGACTCACGCTTTCCTTTTTTTTCTACTCTTCCAGATGAGCAGTAGATCGTAGACATGGGAGCCGAGACGGACTCGAGGGGCCATCAAGTTCTTATTTCTACAAGTTATTTTTAGGATTTCTTTAAGTTTATTTTATTTCATTTTGGGAATATTTATGTATTAAGGCCCCTAGTTTTTATTCAACTAAGCAGATTACAATGTTCTGAAATTTATGAATTTATGACAAAGTTTATTTATACTTAATAATAATAATACAAGGGAGTTTATTTTTAAAATGTCATTTATTTATTCAGATAAAGTCTAATTAACTTACGACTTCCAAAACCAACAAAGCAAAAGTTTTTAATGTCAACTCGTAGCATACCAGATCTGGTCGAAACGTATGGGCCGGGTTTAGGGGTGTTACATTTTTGTTTCTTCATTTTCCTTTTTGTTGGTTGAATGTACCAAACCATTGAGACCAAATCATTCTCTCTTATCTTCTCTTGAAAACCGAAATTAGTTAGCACCCATTCTCTCCCTTTCTTTTCTTTTAATCATCTTTTCAATCCTTCTTCCATTTCTTAAAAGCAAAACTTCATTTTGATCAAATCCTTTTCTTTTATTCATTCTCTCTATAGTCGAATCTAATAACAACTTGTCTCTCCACTATCTCTTTTTCCTTCGTGTTTGGACACTATCTTCTTGACGAATCAGTGAGTAATAATTTTTCTTTTTAATTTCTTCTCTTAAGGCCGAATATATGTCCTTGCCATGGGATGGTTCTATTAACCGGGATCATCATTTTCTTCTCTCTCACAACATGATCATTTTCCCTTTTGTAGTATCCTAGTGGGAGCCGAACATCACTCTAGTCTTAAGTTGAACGGTGAACATCGGATCCAATATCGATACGGTAAGAATTCGTTATGGATTATTCATAGTACTCAATATTCGATTGATTGCTTAAGGAGTAATAATTTGAAATAATCGACTTTATGTTTTAGGGGCTAAATCGCTCGATCCATCGACTTGTGATCATACAATTCTAGTGGTAAGCTAACCTTTCTCCTTAATCAATCGTTCATATCAACGTAATATAAGTTTTGACTAAGATTTGTTTTCAATGGAGACAAGCAATATCGAATCGAAAGGGATAGCGATTGGAGATCGCAAAAGGAGCGGATTTGCGATCCCTACTCCTAAATTCAAACAAGGGCAGTTGCGGCGGTTCAGGATTTTCCACCGGGTTGTGGACCGTCATCTGGAGGAAATTGATAAATCGTGGTCGTTCATGATTCCAAGGGTAAAAACTTTAGATCGTTTATTTTAGAGTCGATTAATTAAATCGTGTATGTCGACTAATAGAGCGTTATGATATCTTAGGTGTCAAAGATCAAGAAAGCCTAGTACTTACCGTAAACAGGTGTGTAATCTCACACCGTTTTCCGTGGATTTTAAGATTGATATCATATTGGAAATAAATTGCTATGACTAAAATCGTAATAGGGCGTAAACTGGAAAAATTGGCCTAAGATATACTATTTTGATAAAATTGACAAAATTGGTAATATCATTGTGCGAATTACGAAAATAACCCTAATGGGCCGAATTGATATATTGCTTAATGGGCCGAATTGATATATTGCTTAATGGGCCGAATTGATATATTGCCTTAAAGGTCCAAATTGCAAAGTGTTAATGGGCCGAACTTTTGTCTGAAATAATTATTGTTGTTATATTAGTAAATAACATGATTTGCTATGTGTGACGCATTTACATGATTTTGCATGGGTTGGGAAAATATTGAAGAGAAGAAATTCCGGTGGCACTGCTACAAATATATTTGATAATATGATACTCTGTGATTCTGGTGGCTTGCCCACAATTAAATTTGTTATAAATGGCATAATGCCTACAATTGGTTTGTTTGGCGGGGTGGGTTGACTTGATCCCCACAGGTGTGATGGATGGTACGGGTGGTGTGTAGCGGATGGATTATTAGGTTGGTTTGGGATTGCATTACATTCATATGATATGTTTGATACATTATAATGTAAAAAGGGGCTTAGGCCCAAAATATTGCTAAATTGGTTTCAGGCCCAATGGACAACGGTAAGGGGGTTATACACTAAGTTCTAGTAACTCACCCCGTTTCCTTATTCCTTTCAGGTAATGCTCAGTGACGGGGACTTGGGCCATGGATGACTCGATGGAGGCCATACTACAAAAACGGTTTTATTTGGACTTTGGACTTCTTTTTAGTACACTTAATTACTTTACTATTTTGAGTTAAAGTTGTAATAAGGCCTCTGGATTATTTTTATTTTGTTTTATGTTTGACGTATTTATATTTTGCTTTAAGTACTTTAAATGAGATTTTTCTAAAAACTTAAATAAACATTTTCTAAAATGGATATACAAATGGATTTCATAATAAACTTTCATAAATATTTTTAACTCGGAAATCTTCTCTTAAATTTTCATCAACACTTTTCAAAAGACATGGTTGTAAAATAATTAGTTCAAATTTATCGATTTATCAATCAATCTTCTATTCAGTAATACTTTGTCAAGAATTTCAAATGGAAAATTTGTTTTACTTAATTTTAAATCAATATCTATTTACGTACGAATGAAAAGGACTTAAAAGCATTTTTCTCATGTTACATGTCAGATCTGGCCTTAACGCGTGGGTCGGGTTTGGGGTGTTACACAATTTAATCCATAGTTCATATTTATGCAAAATTGAAAAATTACCCCTACTATTTTAACTTTTCACAATTTAGTCCTTAAGCTCATAACTTAAATATAACTTATTTTAGCCTAATCCAACTTAACCAATGTTACAAGGGACCTTGAAACAACCCATAATTACCCACAGCTCACAACAAAACCCTTGGATTTATACTTTTAACAATTTAATCCCTATTCCAAGAGATCAACAAAGATCACTTAACAAAACATGTTTATTTTGCAACAAAGATTAATAATCTATCAACTAACATCAAAATACATTCAAAAAAAATCCAAAGCAAGTCCCTCAACCATTAACAGCTTAACCCCCGAGCTAGCTGTAACAACCCGTTTTTTAATGGTGTCAGAAGCAGTGGTTTCGGGGCTACAAATTTGACGAGTAAGTTCGTAAATATTTATTATTTAATATTTACAAGTCAAATATGGTTTTAAAAAGGTTTTTGATTTGGTAATTTAGGTTATATAAATGATTTATTAAGTTCAAATGGTAAGACCCTAAAGTCAAGTGGTTTTAGAAAATAAGGTATCGAGACCTCGTTTTTATAAACCAAGCTGTAAATATTTTTATAAATATTTACGAAGTGTTATTAAGGTTGTATTGAATTTTCATTAAGGAATTTTAATGTTTCGATAGTTATTATTTAAAAAGGACTAATTTGTAAATAATGTAAAATTTGATCACTATTTGATTTGAGTGATTAAATGGCTTATTGAATAAAAGAAAAGGGAAATGGAAATTAAACCATTTAAGGATTTAGTGTACGTTTTGGGGCAACTAAAAGCATGAAATTTGGATGATATTTAAATGGAGAAAATGGTAATTTTGTAATTAAATTAAATTAAATTAAATAAAACAAAGTTTGCATCATCGTTTCTAATTCATTTCTTTCATCGAATTGGGGAGAAGAAAGCCATTGTTAAAGGCTTTGAAGCTTCAGCCAAACTTCATTGTGTGCAGTAAGTTCGTTTTAGTGCCTTTTCTAATAATTTTTATGTTTTTGAGATCGTTGCAGCTAGGTTCAACTAGCTCGTACTGTCGATTTTGAAACTGTTAAAGATATTGAATGTTGAAATTAATAAATCTTTGTGATTTTAGATGTTAAATGATGAATTTGAAATGTTGGTTGTGTAACACCCCTAACCCGTATCCGTTGCCGGATTAGGGTTATGAGGCATTGTCGAACTATACTGAGAATATCATAGGCATTTATCACAATTCATACATTTAACGATTTGCAAAATCATAGCTTGAATTTCAAACAACCAACTAATAGTTCATACCAAAAATTTAAATTAAACCAAACGACTAATCAAATCAAGGTCCACATGAATTCATTTATGTGCATTTAATTGAATCTAAGATGTCTTTAGGGTATATGTATCACATATCTATATGATTTTATAGTATATTCAATAACATAAAGAATAGCTCATAACATACTAAATTCGTTTACTTAGTACTCGAAACATCATACATATACCAACTTACCATATACTATACCACTTTATTTCATTAACAGATTACCAAATAGTCTATAGTTGTAATAAGCACTTTAGCATAAGTAACAATTATAACTACATTAAATTCGAATGATCACAATTTTTAATCAAAATTCATATAATTAACCAATACATAACTACCTATTCGAATACATTCATTATGTCTAACCCAATTTAACATACTTGAATTCGAAACACAAACATAACCATAATATCATATTTATAATTCATGACAACTTTCATATTAATAAGATGTTATTATTCGCAAGACAAATTGTACCTATAGTAGATATCAAAACCATGGCCGATTATATGGTAAACAAATCCTTACCACTTTTGCATCAAAATAACATAACCATATACATCAATTAGTTATTAAAAAGAAAACCATATGTACCTTCATCAAAACACCAAATAAAAGCCATATTCGTATGGCTATAATACATATATTATCCAAGTTCCCAACTCAAACCAGAACAATAATCACCCTATACATGCCTTTATCCAAAAATAAACCAAGCTAAAGGTGTACCAAATAGATGATAGTGTGGTTGACTCTGCTGACGTTTGCTCAAGCCCGTAGCTTGACCAAAACTATAAAATAGAACATTACAGACACACGGAGTAAGCTTACGAGCTTAGTAAGTCTTAAGCATATACAACTCAATAATCAAACATTCAAACCTTTAAATAAATAAGTTCATAGCAATGAATATAAACATTATATAAATAAATTATTCATGGCTGAATACCCTCAATGCCCTTAACTTAATTATTAACATTTTACTACCATGAACATATACATTATCTAATCATATCAATAATATAAACATTCGTACATTCCAAATCAAATAAACATGTCATAATTATCTATCTCTTTTACTATTGTCCTCCTCAATTATAATCGAAACTTCAAGTGATATAAACACATGTATACGCGCAAATCTCACATTTATATAAATAATTCATGTCTATCAATGATAAATTCAATATCTCCAAAATAAAATATAATTTGTATCATCAACTTCATTACTTCACACTTAACTCAAACATTTCCAAAGTACTTTACCTCGTTCCTTATCAATATAATAAGCTAACTCTTACCCGAGCTTGTAGCACATAGCATTATATAGACATGTCTCAACTTGCTTGATTCTCGGAGTCTCAGTTTATAACATATCACCGGCATTAAGCCTGCTAGGCGATAAGCCTAACATATTACACCGGCACAAGGCCTGCTAGGCATTAAGCCCGAAATAGATCACCGGCACAAGGCCTGCTAGGCATTAAGCCCGAAATAGATCACCGACACAAGGCCTGCTAGGCATTAAGCCCGAAATAGATCACCGGCACAAGGCCTTCTAGGCATTAAGCCCGAAATAGATCACCGGCACAAGGTCTGCTAGGCATTAAGCCCAAAATAACCAACCCAATTATCCATTCAATACACATCATTTACCGCTAAATCGCAACATCAAATATACTTCATTTTAACTTCACATTTCAAGCTGAACAAGCTTATTCATAATAAAGTTAACAATTACTTTTCAACTCCACCTTATACCCACATTCGACTATCACAGATATTCATGCACAAAATTACTAAATTTCATTAATAACATAGTTAATCCTTCAACTTGCATTTGTTAATACTATCATTACCAATGAATCATATATACAAATCACATTCACATAATATCTCAAATGCACTTATTCATTTTGCATTTACAAAACATATCCAATCCAATGTAAGACCTTTACATTCGGCTAACACATAAATTCATACTCAAATTTATCAAATAATATCATTAAACATGTTCATAGTTAACTCTTTGATATATTTTAACTTAAGGACTTACCTCAGAGGTTGAATACTTTGAAATTCCCGGTTACTCGAGTACTTTCGCTTTTCCCCGATCTAGCTCATTTTCTTTTTGTTCCCAATCTAATTATATCAAGTAAAGCTCATTCTCATTTATTCTATTTATCAACGCTCAAAGCTCAAAATTATAAAATTTACCACTTTAAACCCCAAAATTTTAAATTCTTATCAATTACTCCCCAAAGCATTACACTCAAAAGTACACTTAATTTAAATTAAAATCTTAAGGACCGAATTTTCTCCTTCATCTATTACATCCATACAAACCGTAAAATTTCATTTTTAATACAACAATTATTTACCGTTCACAAATAAGTCCTTAAGACTCCAAACACCAATAATCAAAATTTTCCACAACATCAAGCCAAAGCCGAATGTTCATAATACATATATCATCACAATTCTTTCATTAATCAAGCTACTTAATTCATCCATGAGTTTCTCCTCTAACGAATTTTTCATTGAATTAATCTCCATTAAAGATTGTAAGAAAACTTAATAGTCTAACATACATATAGCATATTTAACTTAAATTACTCAAACACAAACAAAACTCATATTCATGGTAACTTTCGAAAAGCATTTCTATAGAAAAAATTCGGTCATGGGTTAGCTAACTTGCAAGATGACTACCTCAATTTATCAAAATAATCAAGAAATAAACTTAACCACTCACCTAATTAGGACATGAAATGGCCGAAAATGGTGAAAATCCTTCCCTTCTCCTTCCACGAAGTTTCAGCAATAACAAGAGTAAAAGATGAACACTTCCCTCCCACTAATGTTTTGTTTTTATTATTATAATCATCTCATATAAATTTTATTATAAAATTCCATTTTATAATATAAAACATCCACTTAGTACTATTTTAATACACTTGCCGTCCACTATACAATTAAAGTGGCTAATTTATCACTTTAATACCTACTTCAAAGAAAGCAATTCAATTTGGCCACCAACTTCATGAAAGCTATTATTCTTCCACTTGTTCAATTTAATCCTTTCACTTAAAATAAACACTCAAACGATAAAAATTTTATACGACACTTTCACACATCATAAATCACATATAATTAACACAAAAAAGAATATTTTAAGACTCGAATTCGTGGTCCCAAAACCACCGTTCTGATTAGGGTCAAATTCAGACTGTTACAAGTTGATATTTAAAAGTATTATGTTAAGTAATTTTGATGAATTTACCGATTAAGGACTAAATTGTTGAAATATTAAAAATACAAGGATTTAATGTGAAATTATTCAAAATGTGGGCTATTTTGGGTGCCATGAATGTTCAACTAATGTGAATTTGCAATAAAATGGTTAAATTGCATGTTTTAGGCTTAAGGACTAAATTGAATAAAAGTAAAATGTTAGGGGACATTTTGTAAAAATGTAAAAAATGACTAAATTGCATAAAATAAATTGTGTTACTATCCAAATTGATAAATTGAATGAAATTATTAATTTAGATCAATACTGAGTGGAAAATTGAGGAGAATGGAAAATTACCAAAAAGCCCCTATACTTTGATATTTCTGCATTTTAGCCAGGTAAGTTCGTATGAACTAAAATCACTTAAATGTTAATTAAATTGAATGTTCAATATGTGGTTCCATTGTGACTGAATCAATATATATATGCTGTTATGCAATTTATCATGTAATGAAATGATGGAAATCCAACGACGTTTCGAGAACTATCGAGCCCTATTTGAACCTTAGGAATTCATAGGATATAAATGACATGTCATTAGGGTTTCCATGTTTCGGGTGCTAGTCTTGAATGTCCTACCGATGGCTGAGGTCCGGCATCTATTGCGGATAATCCACAGTTCGTGTGAGCAGCATCGTGTAGCTTACATTATGGCCTACAGCTCATATAAGTAGGCCCATTTCATAGCTCGTGTGAGCAACGATGTAAAAGAAAGGAAAGGTTATGATTATATGTTGAGCATACTTTGTGTGAGCTATCCTGCGTATCCGATGATATTCTAAACGGTTCAACAGGCATGAAAAAGGAAAGGAAATGTATGTGTTCAATGTGAACCAAGACATGTATTTATGAAGTACATTGAAATGGTGAGATACATGAAAAGCATGTTATGTTATGATGGATGATAAATCCAATTGAATCATACTTAAGTATAATGGTTATCCATGTTAAATTCATATGAATTATGTTTAAATGAACTAACATGTGTTATTGATGTGCTTAGGCTTGTGACAAGCTTGTGGTTATGATTGATGTTTATGCTTATGCCTGTACTATGTATATGAAATGGGTAAGAAAAGGGAATCAAATGGTAAGTTCATAATTTGGATGCATTAAGATGTTATAAAAGGTTTGATGTGATAAATGATGTACTTATATATGAGAAGTCTATTTATGCTATGAAAGGATTTACCTATAACATGGATAGATACACTAATTCGTGAAATGAAAATGTTGTTTAGGCCTATGCTAAGCATTCAGAATGGAAGGGAAAGTAAGTAAATAGAATTATTCATGATCTTATAAAAAGGTTCATGATTATGTATTATGACTTATAAATCCCAATATGTTATATATGAAAAGTATATGTGATGTTGATGAATATACTCAAATGTGAGTTGAATGGTGTTTAATAGGATTATACCAAGTTTAAAGTACTAGTGTTAATCTATGTATTATAGTATTGAAGTGATAAGTTATGTTTCATGTTCTACGAGCTTACTAAGCATTCATTGCTTACGTAGTTATCTTTCTCTTGCTTTACAGATTATCGAAAGCTTCACCAATTTGGAAGCTCGTCGGAGACTTATCACACTATCTAGAGACTAAATTAGTAGATTTTGATGTCTTGAGCAAGGTTATAATGGCATGTATAGGTGGACTTGTGGTTTATAATAGTTGATGAGTTTGGAATGTATATGTCATTTTTGTTGATGTAACCTTGGCACTTTTGATGCCTTATTGATGTGTGTCATTTTGACAATGTGTCAATGCATTTTTGAGTGCCCAAAATGCTAGGCAATGAATTGACCTCAACATGGTCAAGTTATGGTATGCTTTAGAAAGGTTTTGAATAGATGTGTATGATTGAAATATGGTCTATATATATGTTAGTTGTTGGAACCATTTGGAAATGGCTGGATTTGTGTTATTTAGATGGTTTTGATGCATGTGAGAAATGGTCCAAATGGTAAGGTTATTTTGATATGGCATGATTCTAATATGGTATGGTTAAATATGCACATGTTTAGGTATGTTTGGATTGACCATATTTGGTATGTTTGTATGAGACCAAGTGAAGTTATGCTTTGAGGTAGATATGAACTATTTGTAATGGTATAAATGTGGTCAATTTATGATGAGCTTTAAAACAGAAAATGAATTAAGTGTTGATGAATGAAATATGTTAAGTACATGTTTATGTTTAGGTAAATTGTATGTTTGCATTCGAGGTGCCCATATGGTATATTGGTTGAACAGAATTTGGTATTCAAATTGGCCTTAATATGCATGTTTTAGGTATGTTTTAAGTCTTGATTGTATGTGAAAATGGCTTGTAGGTGTGTGCTTGAATTGGGTGAAAGAAATGGCTTGACTTTGGTCCATTTCTTATCCAGACGGCCTAAGACACGTGCATGTGTCTTAGCCGTGTGACACAGCCGTGTGTTCCCTATTGGTTTTAAAGGTTGCTTTTTGTAAGTTACATGGCCTAGCACACGACATGGAACATGGGCGTGTGGCTTGGTCGAGTGACCCAAATTAGAGAGTTACACAGGCACGGACACGGGTTGGGACACGACCGTGTGTCCCTATTTTGAATGTTCACACGTCCTGAGACACGAGCCTATGTCTTAGTCATGTGAGTCACACGGCCTAGCCACATGGCCGTGCGACCCCTGTTATGAAAATTTCTATCTTTCCTCAATGTTTCAAATGTTTTCGATTTAGTCTAGAACCATTTCTAAAGTATTTCTAAGCCCTCAAGGGATCAAATAAGGGACGGTATGCATGTGGTTGAATGGAATAAGATATGATTTATGAAATGATTGGAAATGTATGTTTTTATATTATGATTTTTTAGTAAAGCTCAGTAACCCTATTCCGGCAACAGATACGGGGTAGGGGTGATAAATTGTAATATGTACATATTTTAATACCACATTAGCATACTTTTGGATGATTTATCCCCTAAATTGTAGAATTTGATGCTCCTAATCCTTTAATTTCATGTTTTATACTTAGGAGAGGATCGGAGGATGAAAAGAACGAGAAACGGGCCAAAAACGGAGTAAATGGGCCAAAATAAGTGTAACACCCCAAACCAGGTCTACGCGTTAAGACAAGATTTGGTTTGTCACACAGATCGACATCCATTTAATTCTCTAATGATTTAGGTAAAACAGTTCTATAAAACCTTTCGAAAGTGAAGTAAAAAAATGATTTAAAATCGATGAATTGAGAAATACTAGTTTGAAATCTTATCATTTAGTATTTAATTATCAAAAACCTTTAAGTAGTTTTTAAAGAGTTCAGAAGAATTTGAAATCAAGAATATTTAAAGTATCTCAACTATTTTAAAACAAATTTTTAAGAAAACCTTATAGAATTAACATAAGCCCATATTAAGTGTCTTAAAAACAAAATTAAATCCATCCACACATAAAAAATCCATAAAAATATTAATAAAGGCCTTATTACATCATACCCAAAATAGTAATTAAAAGAAATCACTTAATAAAAGTTCATAGTTTATAAAACCCATGTCTGCAGTATGGCCTCCACGAAGTCATCCTCGGCCCAAGCCTCCGTCAATTGCCGTTACCTGAGATGGATAATT
The DNA here is from genome assembly GCA_005393395.2 of Gossypium australe. Classification (NCBI taxonomy): domain Eukaryota; kingdom Viridiplantae; phylum Streptophyta; class Magnoliopsida; order Malvales; family Malvaceae; genus Gossypium; species Gossypium australe. The sequence continues at coordinate 118,978,863 of CM016616.1, forward strand.
AAACAGAGTGAGTTACTCAGAACTCAGTGTGTAACTCACTTACCGCATTCTTTGGGCCAGATCATCAAGACATTATTTTGGGCTTGAGCCCATTTACGGATTTAACAATATAATAAATGAAATGCATGTAAAATGAAATTTCCCAACCAAACCTAATTTCCATCCGCTACACACCTCCCGTACCAACCAACACACCTGTGGGGATCAAGTCAACCCACCTCGCCAACACACCAATCGTAGGCATAAAGCCATTTTAAATAATATTGTGGTGCACCACCGAACTAGATTGTGACAAAGTCATCGAACTAGAGGCATTAAGCCATTAAAAATTTGTGGCAGAGCCACCGAACTAGATTTTTGGCAACAGGCCTTTCTTCTCTTCATCAAATATCCCAACCCATGCTAACATGTATGCATAACAATATATATATATATATATATATATATCCATATGATAATTTAACAGAAAACCCATAATACATGTAAGTCTATATTTCAAGTTTTTATTATGGCCCACAAGACAAAATAGCAATTAGCCCAATTTAACGAGCTAGCAGTTTTTTCGGCCCAATTTAACGATCTAGCAGTTTTTCGGCCCAATTTAACAATCTAGCAGTTTTTCGGCCCAATTTAACAATCTAGCAGTTTTTCGGCCCAATTTAACGATCTAGCAGCTTTTCGGCCCAATTTAACGATCTAGCAGTTTTTCGGCCCAATTTAACAATCTAGCAGTTTTTCATGCATTTACACAAAAGTGTTAATTACTACGTATTTTTCTGATTTTGCCCTCTTTACGATTTTATCCCAATACTTACGGTTTAGTATCTAACCCGAGAGATTAGTGTGAAGTTACACCCCTGGTTACTGTGAGAACTAGACTTTCCCGCTCGGCGATACCTAAACATTTATCATGCTTGATTAGCACACTAATACTTATAAAACTATACTAATGATAAGCGATCTAGATCCTTACCCTCGGAATGTAACATCCCAAAATTGGGCCTAGTAGGATTGGGCCTTGAGCTTTAGGAAAATTAGAATATTATTTTATTATTGTGTTGGCTTGGGTATGAATTTGGTGTGTTAGTATAGTCTTGTGAAGGCTTGATTTTAATTAGGAAGCTAGAATAATTTTTAGTATGGTTTATTTAATGAAGTGGATTTAGTGAGCTTAGCACTTAAGTTAATTTAAGTGTTCATTTATAGCATAAGAGGAGTAAGTGGCAAGGTGGTTAAGGAGTTTGAAAGGTAGCTTGAGGTTAGAGGTTCGAGTAGCATGTTTAGCATTCTGAAAACTTTATTTTTGTGTTCTAGCATTAATGGACGGTCAAACTTATTTATGATAGGTGGACTAATAACTTTTGGTAAGTTGAATTTTTGTTTAGGGAAAGCTTAAGTTATGGGATAAGATTTTTAAGGTTATGGAAGGATATCTTGAAGTTATGGTATATTGAGGGGACAAAAGGCTTGGCTTGTGGAAAATGTTTTGGAAACAATTCCTATGCTTTTAGTGCTTGAATGTGGACGATATGGGTGTCTAGGGGGTGGCTGAATTTTGTTAGGTAGCTTGGGGGGGAATAGTTGGCCAATTCTCCTTTTGAACATCTTTTCCATTTTTGTTTTCCCTCTCCAAAAATCCTTTGTTTGGCCGAATGAGTATTGTACATTTTGTGCAAGTTTTGCTTTTGGTTAGCCTTCATTTTGTTTGAACCAAAATTTATATTTTCTTTCTCTCATCTTTTCCTTTGAAACCGAAAACATCTTTTGCACTTTTGTGCACTCTTTCTCCCATCTCTCTTCCTCTTTTCTTACTTTTGGTATTTGCTCAACATCACTTTTTCCTTTTTATTTTCTTCTTGACCGAACCTCTTTCTTCCCCAAATCCTCTTTTCTTTTCTTTCTTCCATTATTTCTAAAATCTAATCCTCTCCCTCTCATTCTCATTTTCTTTGCTACTCACATACTCTATTTCTTTTTCTCCATAATATCTTTTGTTATCTTCATTCAAAACCATAGCCGAATCTTCTACTTCCTTGTTAGTATTATTTTTGTTGGCCGAATATTCAAAGGGTAGGCATTCATTTTTGGGTTTTCTTCAATCGGTTTTGGAAGATAGGTAAGTGTTTATGGCCGTTTTTCCTTTCTTTTTTTTTATGTCGTTTTCTTGAGGGCGTAGGCCACTTTCTAATGTTTTTGGTATAGAGGCCGAAACTAATATGATTCCATTTAGGGATTTTGGCAGAGTTCTTAATCAAGTGACGTTTTCGGGATTTGATCGTTTGTGCCTTAGCAGGTGCGTAGTTATCGCACTATTTCTCCTGTTTTGTGTATTGATATATATATATATATTCTTGTATGATGTGTGATAGCCGACAACAAAGGCTAAAGTGGTGAAAACCCATGGTTGGGGTAATCGGTTAACAGGTTAGTAATATGTGATATTAAATTATTTATGGTGACTGTGTAATATGATAATGAGCATGTGATGTATGTTCATTCTTTATGTTGATTTGGCATGATACGTTAACATATATGCATGGGGATTGGATTTGATCAAGGAAGGACGGGTGTACATATTTATGTACGTGGTCTAATGTTAGCCTCCTGCTACATTAGCGCTTGATGATCAGCTGTGTGCTACATCAAGGGAGGTGTTGGCTAGGTGCCCATCTCGGCGGTTGATGGCTGTGTGCATCACCGTAGACGAATTAATGTTGGGATCACTTATGTGATCGGTCGCTTAGCCACGGCCTTGAGCAGCAAGTCTGCCAAGGTAAGATATAAGGATCACTATTTGATCGGTGGATTAGCCGCGGCCTTGGACGGCAGGTGTGCCGGGGTTGGTGTAATGGATGGAATTAGGTTGGGTTGGGCGTCATTTTGCATATTTATGTATGTGAACTGTGTGGATTTGGGCCAAGCCCATATGTGGAGGCATGTGTGATGATTATGCACTGAGTCTGTGGACTCATCCAATTTTTCTCAACCATTTCAGGTGATGCGTAAGCGTTGGACCGGGTTTGGAGTGGATACAAGGTGGCCCATGCAGAAGAAGATATTTTAATTATTTTAAGCATTTTAATATTGAGTATTTTGTTTTAAGTATTGGTTGTAATAAGGGCCATTTAACCAATTTTTGATTATTATTATGTTTTAAGTTGGTTTGTTGAATATACTGTTATTTGAAAATGTTTAAATTTGTAACAACTTAATTTTACTTGAAATTTTAATTACACAATGTTTTAGTAAAGACAACAAAATTTTATGTTTTTAACTCTAAGTCAAAAGTTTTTCAAACGTTTTCTGCAGTGCCATTTCAAATTCGGTCATAGCGAATGGGCCGGGTTTGGGGTGTTACACGGAATCTCGAACAACAACTATTTACGATTTCTCTCCGAATGATGGTTCATAACCCGATAAAGAACCACGAGCAAACAATGGCTCGGGGGTACGTACGATTTCAAATAATGGATTTTCACCGGCAGAGGGTCCACAACCCGATGGAAAGTATCGGATTCCCGACACAGACCTTCGTTTGAAATTTGAGGGTATAGCAGAACCACCCCTCTTCCAAACACTATTTACCGCTCTTTTCGAACCTATTTTGTTTGCCCCAAAATCTTATGTTCACGGAAAAATAATAATCGAGCGATAGAGTCCCCTAAAATGAAATCGATTAGTAGTCCATCTAAAACGATATAACAAGTAATATAGAAATCCTTACCTTAACACTTCGATTCAATTTTCTAACGAGTCACGAAGATTATGAATACCTCGAGTTCGGCCTTCTTTGACACTATAAAGATGAATAGGATTGTTTAAAGAAAAGAATAAGCAGTATTATTTTCGATCAAAAGACCCTCTAAACAGTATGCATATTCGGCTAGAAAATAAAGAAATGAAAAGGGTTCTTACCACTTGGCTTGAAAGAATGATTATGAAGAGAGAAATATGTGAGAAGATGGTTCGGCTAAGAAAACAATTTTGATGGAAATGATGCTAGCAACATTCGGCCATGGAGAAAAGTAGAAAAGAGAAAATGTGTTTCGGTTTTCAAGGATGTAAAAGAAACAAAGGGAGGGATTTGGGGCAAAAGAGCATTCGGCCCAAGAGTAGAAAAGAAAGAGATGAAAAATGGCCTTAGTGCTATGGTGATTTCGGCACTAGAGAGGAAGAGCTTGAGATATTAGGCAAAAATTGAGGCCAAATGGTCAAAAACAATGACCAAAAGAAGAAAACAAGAATGCTCACAATGCACCAATTGCATTCGGTTTAGGGAGAGAAAATGAGAAGAAAGTTTTGTGAAAAGAAACCCCAAAAATGACCAAACATGCTACCATCCTTACCTATGCTACCAAAATATTCGGCCATCCCCCCTTAGACCACAAAACCGTCCATGTTCATGGACAAATTGACCATTCAAAGCTTCCAAAACAAAGCCCTTGATTCATGCCTTATGTCCCCTTATCATACCAAAATTTCTTGATTCCATACCTTAAGTTAGTACTTACCTTATTCCCTTAGTCTACTTTCCATAAATGAAAAAGTCCATCCTTAGCATAAGTATTGCTTGGCCGACACTTGCCATACAAGTGCAAAAATAAAAGTCATCTAATTGCTATCCAAGGGATTCGAACATCTCCCCTCATGCAATTACTCATGCGCCAACACCACCTTGCCAATTACTCATCTTATGTTAATTTTAGACACTTAAATTAACTTAAGTATCAGGGTCACTTGATCCACTTCAATAAATTCTCAATACTAAAAATTATTCTATACCCGAATAATTCTATGCCCTTTTCAAGGCTACAATAATCATGAAAAAGAAGAAAAGAAAATTTTTATTCATAAGCTAAACACCAAAACATACAATATATCGATACTCGGATTTTTAGGGTGCTACAACTCTACCCTCCTTAAAGAAAATTTCGTCCTCGAAATTTACCTTGTTAAAAGAGGTGAGGATATTATTGCCGAATTGCATCCTTAGGCTCCCACGTAGCTTCCTCCGCTCCGTGATTACGCCATAAAACCTTGACCAACGGCACAGTCTTCTTTCTTAACACTTTAACATCTCGGTCTAAAATTTCCACTGGTTCCTCCTCAAAAGACAAATCTGATCTCAATTCCACTTCTTCTACCGATACTATGTGAGATGGATCTGATCTATAGCGCCTCAGCATGGATACATGGAAAACAATATGAATTTGACTCAACTCCGGAGGTAATTCAATCTGATAGGCTACTGGACCAACACGCTTCATCACACGATATGGTCCAATGAACCTAGGGCTCAACTTGCCCTTCTTTCCAAATCTAAAAATTTTCTTCCAAGGTGAGACCTTCAGAAATACCTGTTCCCCCACAGCAAACTCGATATCCTTACGCTTCAGGTCTGCATACGACTTCTGTCTATCCGAAGCTTCCTTTAACCGTGCTCGAATAACTTTTACCTTTTCTTCCGTCTCAGATATCAACTCAGGACCCAACACCTGCCATTCGCCCAATTCAGTCCAACAAGTAGGAGTACGACACCTACAACCATACAATGCCTCGTAGGGTGCCATATGAATGCTAGATTGATAGCTATTCTTATACGCAAATTCCGCCAGCGGTAGAAAATCTTCCCAACTACCTCTGAAGTCAATTACACAACCTCTTAACATGTCTTCCAAAATCTGAATTACTCTTTCCGACTGACCATCTGACTGAGGATGAAAAGCCGTACTGAAGTTTAACTTTGTTCCCAAAGCTTCATGTAGAGCTTTCCAAAATCGTGATGTAAATCTAGAATCCCTGTCTGATATAATAGACACTGGTACCCCATGCAACCTCACGATTTCAGATACATACAGCTTAGCCAATTTCTGTAATGAGTAATCTGTACGAACTGGAAGAAAATGAGCAATCTTCATCAATCGATCAACTACTACCCATACGGAATTTTTCTTAGTAGGTGTTAAAGGCAACCCACTAACAAAATCCATTGTTATCCGCTCCCATTTCCAAAGGGGAATCTTTACCGGTTGTAATAAACCTAACGGCAATTGATGCTCAGCCTTCACTTGTTGACAAGTCAAACATTTTCCCACAAACTCAGAAATTTCACGCTTCAACCCTGGCCACCAAAACCGTTCACGGAGATCTCGATACATCTTATTTCCTCCGGGGTGCATAGCATAAGGGCTACTATGTGCCTCCCGTAGAATCATTTGTCTCAAATCTGAGTCCTTAGGCATACAAACTCTTCCACGAAAACACAGCACTCCATTCGTGTTTATACCAAAATCCCTTATTTCACCACTCTCAACTTGCTGAATTAAGGGTCCCAACTTTTTATCTGATATCTGCTTTTCCTTGATTTGTGCTAGCCACAGAGGCTTCACCTGAAGTTCTGCTAACAGACTACCATCCTCATACAAACTCAAATGAGCAAACATTGCTCCCAAATCAGATACCACCTTACGACTTAACGCGTCAGCTACCACATTAGCCTTTCCAGGATGATACTCGATTGAGAAATCATAATCCTTTAACAGTTCTACCCATCTTCTTTGTCTCAAGTTTAACTCCTTCTGAGTAAGAAGATACTTAAGACTCTTGTGATCCGTATAGATGATAGACTTCTCACCGTAGAGATAGTGCCTCCAAATCTTTAAAGCTAACACTACTGCAGCTAACTCCAAGTCATGCGTAGGGTAGTTTACTTCCTGCGGTCTCAGCTGACGAGAAGCATAAGCCACCACCTTTCCATTTTGCATCATCACACAACCCAAACCCGTGTGAGACGCATCATAATAAACGATAAATTCTTTTCCAGCCTCAGGCTGAATCAAAACTGGTGCTTCCGTCAGAATCTTCTTCAATTTCTCAAAACTCTCTTGATGTTTTTTAGTCCATACATACGGTACTCCCTTCCGCAATAGTTTAGTTAGGGGTGCAGTAATCAATGAAAACCCCTCAACAAAGCGTCTATAATAACCAGCCAAACCCATGAAACTCCGAATCTCAGCTACCGACTTTGGTGGTTTCCAATCCAGTACAGCCTCAATTTTTCGAGGATCCACCCTTATTCCTTCGGCTGATACCACATGACCCAAGAAAGTCACTTCCCTTAACCAGAATTCATATTTACTAAATTTGGCATAAAGTTGCTTATCACGAAGTAACTGCAATATTATACGCAAATGCGAGTCATGCTCCTCTTCATTCCTTGAATATACCAAAATGTCATCTATGAACACTACCACAAACTGGTCTAAATATGGTTGAAAGACCCGATTCATCATGTCCATAAATGCGGCTGGTGCATTGGTCAACCCAAACGGCATCACCAAAAACTCATAATGTCCATAACGAGTTTGAAATGCCGTCTTATGAATATCTGCTTCTTTCACCTTAAGTTGGTGATAACCCGATCTCAAATCAATTTTGGAGAAAACTGAAGCTCCTTTCAATTGGTCAAACAGGCCATCAATTCTCGGCAAAGGATACCTATTCTTGATCGTCAATTTATTCAATTGCCTGTAGTTAATGCACATACGCATCGACCCATCCTTCATCTTAACGAACAAAACTGGTGTTCCCCACGGAGACACACTCGGTCGAATAAAACCCCGATCCAGCAATTCGTGAATTTGAGCTTTAAGCTCCGCCAACTCCTTCGGTGCCATTCTATAAAGAGCAATGGACACTGGAGCCGTTCCGGGCAAAAGCTCAATACCAAATTCTACTTCCCGATCTGGAGGTATACCAGGAAGTTTTTTGGGAAATACATCTGGAAATTCCTTCACCGCTCTCACATCTTCCACTGATAACTCTTTGGCATCCAAAGCACTAATAAAAGCTAGGAATGCTCCATACCCTTTCCGCACCAACTTTACTGCCTTAAACGCAGATACCACATTTGCAAAGTAATTCCTTCGTTCGCCTATCATTACTACTTCCTTATCATCCGAAGTTCTTATTGACATCCGCTTTTCAGCACAATCCAAATGCGCCCGGTGCTTAACCAACCAATCCATGCCCAGAATAAGATCGAACTCACCGAAAGGCAATTCCATCAAATTCGCCAAAAATATTTCTCCTTGAGTTTCTAAGGGCACGTCTCTAAATAGTTTATTTACAATTACCGACTGTCCTAAAGGACTAATTACCATCATCTCACTATCGGAAATTTCAGATTCTAAATTCAAGTTTCCAGATATGGCGCTAGCAACATACGAGTGGGTAGAACCAATATCTATCAAAGCAGTAACAGGTACATCAAAGATGAAGAACGTACCAGTTATTACATCAGGTGCATTGCCATCCTCACGGCGTCTAACTGCATAGACCAATCCTGGCTGTCTTCCATCCGTGTTACCTCTAGAACCATTGCCTCGACCCGGTGCACCTTGACCACGTCCAGCCCCATTACCACCACGACCTGGTCCACGGCCTCTCGGTGGCTGTTGAGTTCCTCTTGCTGGCTGTGCATCAGTAATACGAACTTCCTGAGTCATATCCATTTGTCGAGGGCAATTCCTATATTGATGATCCATTGAACCACATTTGTAACAAGCACCCGTTTTCCTCCAGCACTCTCCGGAATGCCGTTTCCCACATTCAGTACAATCTCGACTCTGATTAATAGCTACAGGTGCTCTACCTTGATCTGGCTCATCATTCCGAGGCCACTTCTGAAACCTTTTTGAAGAACCCGAATACTTTATATCCCTCTTGCATCTAACTCTTTCCCGATTTTGACGTTCTGAGCTCTTAGCCTTTTCGGCTGTCTTGGCTTTCTCCACAAGCGTGGCAAAAGTTCTAACTTGTTGTGGGGCTATCAGAACCTGCAACTCATCATTCAACCCATCCTCAAAGCATACACAACGCTCATGATCCGTTGGCACTATTATTCGAGCATAGTGACTCAAGCGTAAAAACTCAGCCTCATACGCTGCCACCGTCTTATTTCCTTGAGTCAGATTCAAAAATTCCTTCCTTCGGGCATCCACATAACTTGTTCCTCCATATTTCCCCTGAAAGGAAGCTTTAAAGAATTCCCAAGTAATCAATGCAGCCTCGGTGCCTTCTCGAACAGTAAGCCACCATTGATACGCCTTGTCTCTTAGCAAGGACACGGCTCCTCTCAGTTTCTGCTCGACGGTACATTCCAGATCATCCATAATCCGCTCCACAGCTTCAAGCCAATATTCTGCCACATTCGGAGCTACACCGGAGACATCTCTAAAAACTTCTGCCCCACTTGACTTGAGTCGTTCCGATATCGACCCACGAGCTGTTGGCCCAGCTCTAGTTCCAGCGACCCTTTCAAGGACTCGCAACATTGCTCGTGTCAAAGCATTATCTTCTTCCATATGATCATGTGATCCCGTCTCACTCTCGAGTGATGCAGGTGCATCCATTTCCAGCATATGACCCGGCGCTTCAGTTGCACCTCTAACACCTCGTCCTCTACCACGACCACGTCTACCGCGTCCACGACCACATCCTCTAGTGCTCATAATGACTAATTCGATTTAATCTGATTACAAGTTTTATGAATCAGAATACTATTTCAGTGTTTATTAACGATATTTTATGAGATTCAAGAGATAAAGTTGTTTTTCGCAACACATCCTATAGTCTCAATCTCTGCGATTTTCAACATCTAAAACTAGAAGTTCTAGAGTGTTCCTCTGATCATATCATCATAATAATCATTCAGTAATGAATACTTACTTGACTTGGTGCCGGATGCTTGTGGTGCCATACTAACTTTAAAACATAATTAAAATAATTTCATATGGAAGTTATTTGTTGAACCCAACCACAGCCGAGTTTTGAAACTGGCTCTGATACCATTAAATGTAACACCCCAAACCAGGTCTACGCGTTAAGACGAGATTTGGTTTGTCACATAGATCGACATCCATTTAATTCTCTAATGATTTAGGTAAAACAGTTCTATAAAACCTTTTGAAAGTGAAGTAAAAAAAATGATTTAAAATAGATGAATTGAGAAATACTAGTTTGAAATCTTATCCTTTAGTATTTAATTATCAAAAACCTTTAAGTAGTTTTTAAAGAGTTCAGAAGAATTTGAAATCAAGAATAGTTAAAGTATCTCAACTATTTTAAAACAAATTTTTAAGAAAACCTTATAGAATTAACATAAGCCCATATTAAGTGTCTTAAAAACAAAATTAAATCCATCCACACATAAAAAAATCCATAAAAATATTAATAAAGGCCTTATTACATCATACCCAAAATAGTAATTAAAAGAAATCACTTAATAAAAGTTCATAGTTTATAAAACCCATGTCCGCAGTATGGCCTCCACGAAGTCATCCTCGGCCCAAGCCTCCGTCAATTGCCATTACCTGAGATGGATAATTAAACAGAGTGAGTTACTCAGAACTCAGTGTGTAACTCACTTACCGCATTCTTTGGGCCAGATCATCAAGACATTATTTTGGGCTTGAGCCCATTTACGGATTTAACAATATAATAAATGAAATGCATGTAAAATGAAATTTCCCAACAAAACATAATTTCCATCCGCTACACACCTCCCGTACCAACCAACACACCTGTGGGGATCAAGTCAACCCACCCCGCCAACACACCAATCGTAGGCATAAAGCCATTTTAAATAATATTGTGGTGCACCACCGAACTAGATTGTGACAAAGTCACCGAACTAGAGGCATTAAGCCATTAAAAATTTGTGGTAGAGCCATCGAACTAGATTTTTGGCAACAGGCCTTTCTTCTCTTCATCAAATATCCCAACCCATGCTAACATGTATGCATAACAATATATATATATATATATATCCATATGATAATTTAACAGAAAACCTATAATACATGTAAGTCTATATTTCAAGTTTTTATTATGGCCCACAAGACAAAATAGCAATTAGCCCAATTTAACGATCTAGTAGTTTTTTCGGTCCAATTTAACGATCTAGCAGTTTTTCGGCCCAATTTAACAATCTAGCAGTTTTTCTGCCCAATTTAACAATCTAGCAATTTTTCGGCCCAATTTAACGATCTAGCAGTTTTTCGGCCCAATTTAACAATCTAGCAGTTTTTCGGCCCAATTTAACGATCTAGCAGTTTTTTGGCCCAATTTAACAATCTAGCAGTTTTTCATGCATTTACACAAAAGTGTTAATTACTACGTATTTTTCTGATTTTGCCCTCTTTACGATTTTATCCCAATACTTACGGTTTAGTATCTAACCCGAGAGATTAGTGTGAAGTTACACACCTGGTTACTGTGAGAACTAGACTTTCCCGCTCGGCGATACCTAAACATTTATCATGCTTGATTAGCACACTAATACTTATAAAACTATACTAATGATAAGCGATCTAGATCCTTACCCTCGGAATCTCGAACAACAACTATTTGCGATTTCTCTCCGATTGATGGTTCATAACCCGATGAAGAACCACGAACAAACAATGGCTCGGGGGTACGTACGACTTCAAATAATCGATTTTCGCCGACAGAGGGTCCACAAGCTGATGGAAAGTCTCGGATTCCCGACACAGCCCTTCGTTTGAAATTTGAGGGTATATCAGAACCACCCCTCTTCCAAACACTATTTACCGCTCTTTTCGAACCTATTTTGTTTGCCCCAAAATCTTATGTTCACGGAAAAATAATAATCGAGCGATAGAGTCCCCTAAAATGAAATCGATTAGTAGTCCATCTAAAACGATATAACAAGTAATATAGAAATCCTTACCTTAACACTTCGATTCAATTTTCTAACGAGTCATGAAGATTATGAATGCCCCGAGTTCGGCCTTCTTTGACACTATAAAGATGAATAGGATTGTTTAAAGAAAAGAATAAGCAGTATTATTTTCGATCAGAAGACCCTCTAAACAGTATGCATATTCGGCTAGAAAATAAAGGAATTAAAAGGGTTCTTACCACTTGGCTTGAAAGAATGATTATGAAGAGAGAAATATGTGAGAAGATGGTTCGGCTAAGAAAACAATTTTGATGGAAATGATGCTAGCAACATTCAGCCATGGAGAAAAGTAGAAAAGAGAAAATGTGTTTCGGTTTTCAAGGATGTAAAAGAAACAAAGGGAGGGATTTGGGGCAAAAGAGCATTCGGCCCAAGAGTAAAAAAGAAAGAGATGAAAAATGGCCTTAGTGCTATGGTGATTTCGGCACTAGAGAGGAAGAGCTTGAGAGATTAGGCAAAAATTGAGGCCAAATGGTCAAAAACAATGACCAAAAGAAGAAAACAAGAATGCTCACAATGCACCAATTGCATTCGGTTTAGGGAGAGAAAATGAGAAGAAAGTTTTGTGAAAAGAAACCCCAAAAATGACCAAACATGCTACCATCCTTACCTATGCTACCAAAATATTCGGCCATCCCCCCTTAGACCACAAAACCGTCCATGTTCATGGACAAATTGACCATTCAAAGCTTCCAAAACAAAGCCCTTGATTCATGCCTTATGTCCCCTTATCATACCAAAATTTCTTGATTCCATACCTTAAGTTAGTACTTACCTTATTCCCTTAGTCTACTTTCCATAAATGAAAAAGTCCATCCTTACCATAAGTATTGCTTAGCCGACACTTGCCATACAAGTGCAAAAATAAAAGTCATCTAATTGCTATCCAAGGGATTCGAACATCTCCCCTCATGCAATTACTCATGCGCCAACACCACCTTGCCAATTACTCATCTTATGTTAATTTTAGACACTTAAATTAACTTAAGTATCAGGATCACTCGATCCACTTCAATAAATTCTCAATACTAAAAATTATTCTATACTCGAATAATTCTATGCCCTTTTCAAGGCTATAATAAACACGAAAATGAAGAAAAGAAAATTTTTATTCTTAAGCTAAACACCAAAACATACAATATATCGATACTCGGATTTTTAGGGTGTTACAGTAAGAAGTCCACACAGCCTGGAGATAACCCCACGGCCGTGCCACTTTAGCAGACTCAGACACGGCCTGGGCTCGATTCATACGGCCGTGCCACACGAGCGTGTCCCTGCCGTGACTCATTTTAATTCCATTCAGATTAGGTTACTTAGAGGCCAAGAAAGACATTCCGAAAGCCTATATAAACACCCTAAGTGTGACCTAAAAGGGGGAGGCCGAAGAAGCGAAGCCAGAGAGGGTCGAATTGTGGGATTTACTCGAAGACTGGCAGTTGATTCATCTCAAGAAGCCGGAATCATACTCAAGACAGAAGATCTTCCCTTCAATTTCCTTCAGGGGGTTTTAGGGTTTTTCTTATGTTTTGTTTTAAACTTTCTTCTGAGATGTATTCTTTTATAAACATGAACTAAACCCCTCAAATACCTGAGGGGGATGAAACCTAAGACGGATCTTGTTATTGTTTTCTGAACTATATGATTGATAAACCGTAAAAGTAACATATTTTCATCCCACATTTAATATGCTTTTGGATGATTTACCCCTTGTTTTATATAAAAATGTGCTTTTAACCCTTTCTTTTCATGTCTTATACCCAGGAAAGCACCCAAGGATGAAAAGAACACAAAACGGGCCTAAAACGGAGTAAATGGGCTTGAACACGAAATCGACACGGCCTGGCGCAAAGCACACACAGCCGTGCCTTGACGAACACCTAGAGCACGGCCTCAACCCCGCCACACACGGCCGTGCCTCAAGAGAAACCCGAGTACGGTCAGGTCTCGATTCACACGGGCGTGTGACATGGCCGTGCCTCGAACGCTGGAAAGAGCAATTTTGGTCAAAAAAGGATACTTAGGGACAAAGAATCGCGTTTCAATAGCCTATAAATAACCCCCAAGTATCACCTGTTGAAGGGAGTGAAAGCGAGGCCAAGGAGCTAAGCCGAGAAGGTTAGAGTTAGGGAATAATGCGAGGATAGCCAGTTGATCCATCCCAAGAAGCCGGAGTTATACTCAAGACGGCCGAATTCTCATTCGATTCCTTCAGGGGGTTTTAGGATTTTTCCTATGTTTTGTTTTATCTTTTCTCTTGCGATGGTTTGTTTATTCATTATGAACTAAACCCCTCAGATACCTGAAGGGGATGAAACCTAGATGGATTTTATTATTTGATTTTTAAGTTGTATGATAAATTACTTAGTTTGTTCTTAACTATGTTGCTTAATCCAAATCTAATGTGCTTAGGTGGAGGAGGAATAGACCCTGCCTAAGAGAAGATCTAACATAATTAAGCGGAGTTGATCGAACGCCTAGAGATAGGGTTACGAGATTTTGCCAGATTAGGGTGAAACCTAATATGGGAGTCCATTGATCGATTTACTGCTGTTCTAGGGGGTATTATAAGCGAACGAGAGTTCCACTAATTAACCTAGGGTTAGACGTTATTCGCCTCGAGAGAGGGTTTAATATAGGTTAGGGAGTCCTACGGATCAAGCTAAGTAAAAGAAATCATATAATTGATGTTTAGATAATAGGAGAAATCTAGGTGGATTCTTCCCGAGGGTATCATTAAAATCAACTGAGTTTTTCCTCAAGGTTATTTTCCAAATCGTCTTTTTTGTCTTTGTGTCTTTAGTTTAGCTGTCTTCAATTTAATTTAAAAAGTAATCTTCAGTCTAACTTTACGGCTAAATAATAAAAAGAAAGTGAGTATTAATGCTTTTAGTTCCTTTGGGTTCGATAACCGACCTTGCCTAAGCTATACTAATGTTCGATAGGTACACTTGCCTTAATATCGTTGCCAGAGTTAGTCTCCAGGTTTGATCATTCTTTTATAAATATTTAAAGCTCTGATTTTACAGCGATCAAGTTTTTGGCGCCGTTGCTGGGGAGCTAAAATATTAAGAAAACTCTATTTTTATTACTTTAGCGCTAATTTTTATTTTTTGTAATTTATTTTTCTTTTTGTTTTGATTTTTTGTTTACTGAAATTTTCTCTCTTTCTTTGCAAACAGGTACCTCTAGTTTATGACTAGAAGGAACCCGAGGGGACCTTTGGTATTCGACAACGAAATCGAAGCTATCACTCGTAGGAATCGTCAAGAAACCAGGCGAGCCCTAGATTACACGGTGAGAGAGGAAGAAGATAAATCCAATCCTACTGAAGGGATGGGCGAAAACAACCCACCACCACGCAATATGGGTGACAACAACGCTCCACGCATAATGTTCGATTATGCGAAACCACATTTAACAGGAGCAGAATCTAGTATTGTTAGGCCTGCTATATCTGCTAACAATTTTGAATTAAAGCCTAACACAATACAAATGATTCAACGGTTTGTTCAATTTGATGGTTTGTAGGACGAAGATCCAAACACGCATATAGCTAACTTCTTAGAGTTCTGTGATACCTTCAAAATAAATGGCATTACTGATGATGCCGTACATCTTCGGTTATTCCCTTTTTCGTTAAGAAATAAAGCTAAACAATGGTTAAACTCGTTACAACGAGGATCAATCACTACATGTGATCAGATGACCGAAAAGTTTTTGATGAAATATTTTCCACCGGCCAAAATGGCCAAATTACGGAATGATATCTCTTCTTTTGTGCAGATGGATGTAGAGACGCTATACGACGCATGAGAGAGATTCAAAGATCTCTTGAGAAGGTGCCCACACCATGGCCTACCCTTGTGGCTACAAGTCCAAACCTTTTACAACGGTGTAAACCCCTCAACGAGACAACTTATAGATTCAGCCGCCGGTGGAATACTGAACAACAAAACCCCAGAAGCAGCCTACGAGTTCATTGAGGAGATATCATTAAACAATTATCAGTGGCAAGCTTCAAGGACCAAACCGACAAAATCAGCAGGAGTTTTCAACATCGATTCCATGACCATGCTATCAACACAGCTAGAGATGATGAATAAAAAGCTTGATAATTTGTGTTCATCATAGGTACATCCAGTCATGCAGTGCGATGCAAGTGGAACTGTGGCGAATCCTGAGTACCCACCCTACCAACCAGGAGCAGAAGATGAACAGATGAACTATATAGGTAATAATTTCCTATCTAATAATAATCCTTATAGTAACACTTACAATCTAGGTTGGAGGAACCACCCAAATTTTTCGTGGGGAGGACAAGGAAACCAAGGAAATCAAAGGCAACAACCTCCTCAAAACTTCCGAAATCAGCCCTATCCACAAGAGAAGGAACCAATCCATGCGAAGGAATCAGAAAACACAGAAAAACGCCTGCAAGATATCAAGAGAACCCTTAAAAATCAACAAGCATCATTCGAAAAATTTATCGAGTCATTTGGGGAACTCACTAAGACACTTGGAATGCTTTCCAAGATGATCTTTGAAATACGAGCAAAAAATCTTCCTAAAGAAACAGAACAAGTAAAAGCAGTCACACTAAGAAGTGGAAAGAAATTTGGTGACATGAAAAAATAGATCCCAATTGAAAATAAAGAAAATGATAAGGAAATTAAGGTGGTAACACCATTACGTAATGAGAACAAACCACCAATCCCATATCAAGCAAAGTTAAAGAAAGAGCGAATTGATGCACAATACAGTAAGTTTCTTGAACTTTTTAAACAAATACATATCAACTTACCTTTGTTGAAGCTATTTCACAGATGCCGAAGTACGCAAAATTCTTAAAAGAGCTACTGACGAATAAACGAAAACTTGAAGAGGTGTCAACAGTGGAACTTAATGAAGAGTGCTCAACCATCCTCCAAAATAAGCTACCAACCAAGTTAAAAGACCCAGGAAGTTTTACTATCCCTTATTTAATTGGTAGTTTGAATATTAAGAAAGCGTTAGCTGATCCAGGCGCTAGCATAAATTTAATGCCTTATAAAATGTTTAAACAACTAGATCTTGGGCAACCAACACCCACTAGGATGAGTATTCAGTTAGCAGACAGATCTATTAAATATCCTAGAGGAGTTATTGAAGATGTTTTGGTAAAAATTAATAAATTCATTTTCCCTGTTGATTTCGTTATATTAGACATGGATGAAGACATTAATGTTCCCTTAATCTTAGGGCGTCCTTTTTTAGCCACTACTAGAGCGGTTATAGATGTAGGAGATGGTAAACTCGCACTAAGGATAGGAGACGAAGAAATCATTTTTCAAATCTATGATGCCGTGCGACATTCTAAAGAGCAAGATGATTCCTGTTATTTTGTTGATACTACTGATCATATCATTCAAAATTCATTACAGGAAATCATACATAACGACACGATCGAATTGTGTCTAACTCAAGAAGAGGGGGAAGAAGATGAGGATGATGAGCTGAATTTGAATACATTGCCATCCAAACAAATGAATGAAGAAAGAATTGACAATGACGACGAAATAAAACAGAAACCTTCCATCGAAGAGCCACCCAAATTGGAATTGAAACAGCTACCAAAACACTTAGAATACGAATTCCTCGGAGACAATTTTACATTACCAGTAATCATCTCTACAGAACTAGAACCCAAGGAAAAAGAGGAACTGATAAAGGTACTAAAAGAACACAAAAAAGCCATAGCTTGGAAAATTTCTGACATCAAGGGAATAAGTCCCGCGTTTTGCACCCACAAAATTTTAATGGAAGAAGAATACAAGCCGTGTGTGCAACCCCAGAGACGGTTAAATCCCAACATGAAAGAAGTGGTCAAAACTGAAGTCAATAAACTCCTAGATGCAGGAATAATTTATCCTATTTCTGACAGCACTTCGGTAAGTCCTGTGCAGGTAGTTCCAAAGAAAGGAGGAATGACGGTAGTGCCCAATGAAAAGAATGAGTTGATTCCCACAAGAACAGTCACAGGTTAGAGAGTCTGTATAGACTATAGAAAGTTGAGCAATGTTACCAGAAAAGATCATTTCCCGCTACCCTTCATAGATCAAATGATAGAAAGATTATCCGGGCATATGTACTACTGTTTTTTGGATGGACTCTCCGGTTAATTCCAAATCCCCATAGCTCCTGAAGAACAAGAAAAGACAACATTCACATGCCCATACGGTACGTTTGCTTATCGTAGAATGCCTTTTGGATTATGTAATGCTTCTTTGATGAGCTCGTAGAAGATATCATGGAGGTATTTATGGATGATTTTTTCGTATTCGGTAATTCTTTCCATCTTTTCCTTAAAAATTTAAAACGAGTTCTAATGAGATGTGAGGAAACAAACCTTGTTTTAAACTGGGAAAAATGTCACTTTATGGTAAGAGAAGGAATTGTGTTAGAGCATAAGATTTCTAGTAAAGGGATCGAGGTAGATAAAGCAAAAGTTGAAGCCATATAAAAACTACCCCCTAGTTCTGTTAAGGCTATCAGAAGCTTTTTAGGACATACAGGATTCTATAGAAGATTTATTAAAGATTTTTCGAAAATAGCTAAGCCTTTGACAAAATTACTAGAAAAAGATGTTCCTTTTGATTTCAATCATGAATGTTTAGATGCATTTAACATCCTTAAAGATAAATTAATAAATGCCCCGATTATAATTGCACCTGATTGGAACTTACCCTTTGAACTAATGTGTGATGCAAGTGATTTTGCAGTAGGTGCAGTTTTGGGACAACGAAGAGACAAGCACTTTCAGCCAATTTACTACGCTAGCAGAACACTAACACCCGCACAAGAAAACTACACCACCAAAGAGAAAGAATTGCTAGCTGTAGTTTTTGCTTTTGATAAATTTAGACAATATCTAATATTGTCCAAAGTTGTCGTTTACACTAACCATTCAGCTCTTCGTTATCTTTTAAACAAACCTGATGCTAAACCCAGGCTCATACGATGGATTTTACTTTTACAGGAATTCGACCTGGAAATACAAGATAAGAAGGGAGCTGAGAATCTTGCAGCGGATCACCTTTCTAGACTTGAAAATCCACATATTAAAGTGCTCGATGAAGGCGAAATAAGTGATTCGTTTCTCAAAGAACAGCTCTTCTCTATAACACATTCTGAGGTACCATGGTTTGCAAATATTGCAAATTATTTAGCAGCTAACATCTTACCAAGAAAATCAACACATCACCAAAAGAAGCGATTCTTTGCTGATGTGAAGAATTATTTTTGTGAAGATCCTTGTCTTTTCCGCATTTGTGTAGATCAGGTAATTCGAAGATGTGTTACAAAGACAGAAGTAAACCAGATCTTGGAGCATTGTCATTCAGGACCGTCAAGAGGACACTACAGTGGCATAAAGACAGCGCACAAAATACTCGAATCAGGTTTTTATTGGCCCACTCTATTTAAAGATGCTCACAAGTATGTTACCTCGTGTGATCGATGTCAATGAATAGGTAATATTTCAAAACGAGATGAAATGCCTCAAACATATATGTTATCATGTGAAATATTTGACATATGGGGTATTGACTTTATCGCGAAAAGCATGGGCAATTCAAATCTAACACGGCTGTGCGGAAGGCCGTGCTCCCCTCCCCATTTAAACAAAGTAACCGTCTTCCCCCCAAACCTCAAACCCTAAAATCAAATTTTCATTCCCCACCTCTAAATTCGGCCACTCAACTAGTCTACCCCATCCCCACCGCTATTTCTCCTCCAAAAACTCAGTCCCACCACCTACACGGCCACAACACCACCGTGCACCCAAGCACCATGCCCTTGACAGCGCCCACACCACCGGACCCAACCATGGATGAGGACCTCTGAGTCCCTTTAATTTGTTTTATCTTCTTAATTTTTTTAAGACTTTATTTTATGCCGCTTAAATTTGAACTTTTATTATTTTCTTTACAAATTTTTATCATTGGCTATTCAATCATTCAAGCATCCCTAACACCATATCTTTTCATCAAGATCACTAACAAAGTAACTTTACATAATAAAGCATTTATTCCACAACACACAAAAGCACAATTAGGAGAAATGCAAAAAGTCACCTAATGCCACACACTATCCACATCCTCAAGGCTCTCGTCAGAAATCCCAGGAAGTAACACTTTTCCCTCGTATCTTTTAATCACTAATTGTCATCATCTATCTTTGTACATTGAGGACAATGTACATCTTAAGTGTGGGGGGTAAAAATACCTAACTTTCTTCATTATTCTCAAATCCCTGATTTAGTCTTGTTTTTATGCAAAGTTATCATATTACTAATTAGGATGAAATTTCTAATAATTTGTGATGATTATTGACATGTTTTAGAATAAGTCATAGTTAATTGTACATTGATGTTTAATTTAAAAGAATACTAGAGAATCAAGCATGATAAGTCTATTTTTCAGGAATTAAAATTTTTGCTAGGTTGTTTACCTAAATTTAAATACTACCTTGAAATTTAAAATTCATAAGGATGATACCAAAACACCCATAATTTTTGTGAGTATTTGAACCTTATAGAGCATACATTCTTTTTCATGCTCATTTTTTTTATTATGAGTGTGTCAACTATGAACTGTTATTCTAGAACTTGCCTTGATTATACATGTCGAGACCACAGGTATGATTTGATATACCGAGATGATAAAGGCACCTAGGTTCTAACCCACTTACTCCACTAAAAAAACCCTACCCTCATAATTAACCCCTAGTGAACCCTGTTGAGCCTAACAACCCTTTTATTGACTCACCTACTAATTTTAACAAAAAACCTTTTGTATTTTTTTATCACCAATTCTTTTAAACTACCTTTTTGTCGAGATTTGATGTTAAACAAGTTTCCTAACTATGTTTTATATTTCAGTTGTAAAAATTCCTTCATACTATTATACTTAGTTTGTTCTTAAAAAAAATCATTATTAGTACGATAATTAAGTGAGCTTGTATGTTCAAATTCAATTTCTCAAGAACAAAATAAACTCGTTCTATTAGTGTTTAAAGATTAAGTTCATTTTTCTAGTTAGGTAATTTATCAAGTCAATCTCGATTCTAACCTTCTAATTCAGCCTTTATCCACACCTTTAACCCTAGCCCCGTTACAACCCTGTCAAAGACCTTTTGATCTATTTGTCATCTTATATTACAGTGGTGGAGATTTGATTTCCAGGCAAGCCTATAGGATTAAGTTTTCAGGTTCAACTTATGAGCGATCCTTTTTCTGAACCTTAAACACTCTAGAGTGATTTGAGTGAATCCTAAGTGAGGATATCAATCCTTGTCGATTTTGAATTAAAGAGGTAGTCATTTAAAAGAAGGAAGACACTGATGTTTTCAAGGTACAAAATTATGACTTATCTCTTTTGAATCTTTAGGACGCTTTGAATCAAACTATCCATGTATGAATTTTCTATGAATTAGGATAAGACATTGTTGATAAGAATTATAGATCATGGAAAGTTTGTTTTAATTGTAAGTTGAGAATTTTGCTTAAGGACAAGCAAAAGCTTAAGTGTGGGGTATTTGATAAACCGTAAAAGTAACATATTTTTATCCCACATTTAATATGCTTTTGGATGATTTACCCCTTGTTTTATATAGAAAGGTGCTTTTAATCCTTTCTTTTCATGTCTTATACCAAGGAAAGCACCCAAGGATGAAAAGAACACAAAACGGGCCTAAAACGGAGTAAATGGGCCTTAACACGAAATCGACACGGCCTGGCCCAAAGCACACACAGACGTGCCTTGACGAACACCTAGAGCACGGCCTCAACCCCGCCACACACGACCGTGCATCAAGAGAAATCTGAGCACGGTCAAGTCTCGATTCACACGGGCGTGTGACATGGTCGTGCCTCTGACGTTGGAAAGAGAAATTTTAGTCGGAAAAGGATACTTAGGGACAAAGAATCGCATTTCAAGAGCCTATAAATAACCCCCAAGTATCACCTGTTGAAGGGAGCGAAAGTGAGGCCAAGGAGCCAAGCTGAGAAGGTCAGAGTTAGGGAATAATGCGAGGATAGCCAGTTGATCCATCCCAAGAAGCCGGAGTTATACTCAAGACGGTCGAATTCTCATTCGATTCCTTTAGGGGGTTTTAGGATTTTTCCTATGTTTTGTTTTATCTTTTCTCTTGCGATGGTTTGTTTATTCATTATGAACTAAACCCCTCAGATACCTGAAGCAGATGAAACCTAGATGGATTTTATTATTTGATTTTTAAGTTGTACGATAAATTACTTAGTTTGTTCTTAATTAGTTGCTTAATCCAAATCTAATGTGCTTAGGTGGAGGAGGAATAGACCCTGCCTAAGAGAAGATCTAACATAATAAAGCGGAGTTGATCGAACGCCTAGAGATAGGGTTACGAGATTTTGCCGGATTAGGTGAAACCTAATATGGGAGTCCATTGATCGATTTACTGCTGTTCTAGGGGGTTATTATAAGCGAACGAGAGTTCCACTAATTAACCTAGGGTTAGACGTTATTCGCCTCGAGAGAGGGTTTAATATAGGTTAGGGAGTCGTACGGATCAAGCTAAGTAAAAGAAATCATATAATTGAAGGTTAGATAATAGGAGAAATCTAGGTTGATTCTTCCCGAGGGTATCATTAAAATCAAATGAGTTTTTCCTCTAGGTTATTTTCCAAATCGTCTTTTTTTGTCTTTGTGTCTTTAGTTTAGCTGTCGTCAATTTAATTTTTTAGTTTAGCTGTCGTCAATTTAATTTAAAAAGTAATCTTCACTCTAACTTTAAGGCTAAATAATAAAAAGAAAGTGATTATTAATACTTTTAGTTCCTTTGGGTTCGATAACTGGTCTTGCCTAAGCTATACTACTGTTCGATAGGTACACTTGCCTTAATATCGTTGTCAGAGTTAGTCTCCAAGTTTGATCATTCTTTTATAAATATTTAAAGATCTGATTTTACAGCGATCAATGATAAATACTTGATTTGTTCTTAATTATGTGTTCTTAATTCCTGCTTTGCTATTTTTGGATATTGATTCAAGTATTGATGTGCTTAGGCAGTGGAGCAAAAGTCCATGTTTAAGAGTAGATCTAGCATAGTTAAGTGGAGTTGATCGCACTCCTAGAGATAGGACGACGAAAGTCTACCGGATTAGGGTCAAACCTAATATAGGAGCCCATAGATCGAGTTAATGCAACTCTAGGGGTTTTAATTAGAAAGAGATTTCAATTAATCAACCTAGGGTTAGACGTTAGTAGCCTCGAGAGAGGTATTAATATAAATTAGGGAATCCTACGGATCAAGTCAAGTGAAAAAATTGTCTGGTTCAGAGTAAATAACAAGTGAAGTCTAGGTGGATTCTTCCTCGGGTATTGTCTTAATCAATTGGTTTTCTCAAAAGTATTTCTCCCAATTCATTCTCTGTGTCTTAGCATTTTTAGCTTAGTAATTAGTTAGTTTTAGATTAAACATCAATTCCCTTAATTCTTAGGCTAAATAATAGAAGATAGTAATTACTAGTACTCTTGGTCCTTGAGGATACGATATTTCCGATCAAGCTTTTGGCGCCGTTGCCGGGGACTAAGATATTAGGAACGCTTGTTTTTTATTACTTTATCCAATTTTTAAATTTTTGCATCAAATTTTTTATTTAATAAGTCTTCTTTTCTCTTTGCTTCTGGCAGGTATTCTAGTTTATGACTAGAAGAAACCTGTCAGGACCTCTACTCTACGACAGTGAAATTGAAAGCACAGTTCGCAGAAACCGAAGAGAAATAAGGAGAAGCCTACAATACATACAAGAAGAGCAAGACGACGATACTAATAATACGGAAGAGATGGCTGAGAATAATCTGCTACCTCCTGTGGTGGCCGAGAATCATGCTCCTCGAACTATGTATGATTATGCTAAACCTAATTTAACAAGAACTGAATCGAGTATTGTTAGGCCTGCTGTCGCTGCAAATAATTTTGAACTGAAACCTAACATAATTCAAATTATTCAATAGTTTGTTTAGTTTGATGGTTTGCAGGATGATGATCCAAACATCCACTTGGCAAATTTCCTGGAAATTTGCGACACCTTTAAAATAAATGGTGTTTCTGACAATCCTATTCGCCTTCGTTTGTTCCCTTTTTCGCTGAGGAACAAAGCTAAACAGTGGTTGAACTCATTACCATGAGGGTCAATCACTATATGGGAACAAAGGACCAAAAAATTTATGTTAAAATATTTTTCACCCGCTAAAACGGCCAAGATGATGAATGATATTTCTTCTTTTGTGCAGATGGATTTAGAAACACTCTATAACGCATTGGAGAGATACAAGGATCTATTGAGAAGGTGCCCTCACCATAGGCTACCTCTATGGCTACAGGTTCAAACTCTTTACAACGGTGTGAACCCTTCAACTAGGAAATTGATTGATTCAACCGCCGGTGGAACCCTGAATAATAAAATACCTGAGGCGGCCTACAAATTTATTGAAGAGATGTCACTAAATAACTATCAGTGGTAAGTTACAAGGACAAAGTCGACAAAAGCTGCTAGCGTTTTCAACCTCGATGAAGTAACCATGCTATCAAACTAGGTAGAACTTTTGACTAAGAAAATTGATGGTTTGTGTGGTTCTTCACAGGTACACCCAGTGATGCAGTGCGACACGAGTGGAGGAGGAATGAACAATACAGAATATCCATCCTACAATCCTGGCTTAGAAAATGAACAAATGAACTATATGGGTAATAATTCTAGAACTCAAAATAACCCTTATAGTAACATATATAATCCAGGTTGGAGGAACCATCCCAATTTCTCATGGGGTGGTCAAGGAAATCAAAGACAACAACTGTAACATCCCCAAACCCGGCCCACGAGCCACGGCCGAATTTAGAATGCCACTGCGGAAAACGTTTAAAAAATATTTTTACTTAGAGTAAAACATAAAAATTTATTACTTTTAGTAAATCATTGGGTATTTAAAATCCCGTAAGAAAATTTCGTTGTTACAAATTATCCGGATTTAAAAACTTTAATATATATTTTTGAAGATATAATTTGTCGAAAATAAAACATTTCCAACTAATAATTCAATTATTAATCCATCTTAAAACATAATAAAGATACTTAATAAAAATACTTAAACCCTTTTAACAAACTTCAAGTACTTTAAGCGGCCCTTATTACAATAAATGAATACTTCAAATATTGAAAATATAAATTTAATAAAATAGTAGAAACATCTTCTTCTGCATGGGCCACCTCGTATCCACTCAAACTCGGTCCGAGCTATATGCATCACCTGTAAGGTTGATTAAAAATTGGGTGAGTCAAACAGACTCAGTGTGCAATTAGTCCACTGAATTCCACCCACATAAGCTTAACCCACAAACACATTTAACCACAGTTCAGATCATAGGGCAATTAATTCACATGGCATTACTTATTGGGCTTGGCCCATTGTCACATCACATATCAAATATAAATGCACTTATTCACATGATTTCACTTGGCCTTGGCCCATATTCATATCACATTTCGGATAATAATGTAATTAACCACATGTTTCCACATACTGGGCTTTGCCCATTACCACATTGATCCACTTCACATATTGGGCTTGGCCCATGTTCACATTAATCCACATATCATGTTAGGCTTGGCCCATTTTCACATTAATTCACATAGCAGACAGATTTATGCAAAAATGCACCCACCCAGCCTAGGGTCCATCCTCTACACAACCCCGTACCCAGCCACCACACACCAGGGGATTACTAAATCGCCCTCCAACCGCTACACATTCATTTGGCAATTAAAGCCGTCCACGCGAACTTAATTGCAAATAATCCACAACGCGACCTCAGTCAGCGCCAATCCACGACGTAGCTCGTAGCTAACATCAAAACCACGATGAGCACAAAGCCATCAATAACCACGATATGGCACAAAGCCTATATCAACCACGAACTCGAAGTACACCCTGTCCTTCTTTCATAATCATATCCCACCCATGCACATGCAACATAAAATAGTGCCATAACATAATGATGCATGAGCATGTTCATCAAGCATATCATCACATATTCATATTAACAATCACATTTTATCAGAGTCGGTACTTACCGGATTATCGACATACCCCTTGAGGGTATCCATATCACAATTTCCACTGCACTAGTTAGCACATTCATAACACATACACATATCACATACATAACATACATCCCAGAAAACGGTAGGCTAACTACACACCTGATAACTTGAAGAACTACGCTTTCGATCTCGATGCTATCACTAAGTGATACTACGGCTATCTGCCTATTCTGCTGCTCTGACGCTGGTCCACACCCCGGTGGCCAATCCCGAATTGCAGAAACGGATCTCCTCTTAAACTTAGGGATAGGAGTTACCCCTTGTCCTCCTTGACTGGCATTCGCGTCCATCGCAGAATATTTAATCAGAACCATTCGGTTAAATCACAATACACGAGATCTATAATCGAATAAACTATAACTTAACCTTCTTACCACAATGATCTGAATCCCGAAACTTGTCCTAACTTCTATCGATTTGTCCCTAGAAACCAAGGTACACAATCGGTCATCACTTATACCAAAATGGCCTATAGCCGAATATCATGAATCACTTACCTTACTTACCGAAATCCCGAATCACCACTTAACTATGAGGCTGTCGAAATCCCTGAGTGAAACCATAACAAAATCGGCTTAAGCATAAATCCATAGGAAATAACCCTTGGCCGAATAGCACATACCACTTACCTTGAGCGCTCCAAATCCCGAAAACTTTGCTTGCACACTGCTTACCTTGATCACTACAAATCCCAAAAGGCTCCTTAGTGCTTCCTTCCTTCGACTAAACACCAAAAGAACACATATTAAGGCTTAATGGACATTCAGCCATGCCTAAAACCAAGGCTTAAACACTTGTTTTTGGCACACCAATAAAAGAGATCCCAAAACCGATTGCTTAAAGAAGAACACACTTACCACTTCACGTTGCTTGCCACTAATGCTTGCTTGAAGAGATCAAAAGAGAGTAGGTTCCAGCTTTTAAGACTTGCGACAAAAAAGAGAGAATGAGGGCACTTGAGATTCGGCTATGGCTCTTAATAAAATACAAATAGAAGAAGGCACTTACAAGGTTCGGCTAAGCCCTTCCTTAGAGATTCGGCTTATCAAAAGAAAAGAAAAGAAGAAGCTTGGGAAGGGTGGTATATTCGGCCAAGCTAGCAAATAGAGAGAAGAAGAGCGAAACACCTATGGCCTGAAGGTTCGGTTAAAAATAAAGGAAGAGGCAAGCCAAAACTAAATGGCTTTCTTAAAAAGAAAACGGCACAATGAAGAATGAGAGGAACAATTTTCGCACACAGAAAATAAAATGAGGAAAAGAATTGCCAAGAGCTGATCACCCCTATTTATACTACACAATTTTGGCACTCCTATATCCTTCACACTTCAAAACCGAAAATGCACACCAAGAGAGTCCCTTGGCCGACCACTTAATCTCCTCTATCATATTCCTTATATTTCTCTTTATCACCTTATTCAAAATAATCAAAATAAAACTACAATTATCCTTCACTTAATCTCCTCTTTTATCTCCTTATCACACATTCTAAGTAAATAAAATAAAACATCCATTATCCTTTACTAATCACCTATTTAATCTCTTATCCTCCCATTTAAACTAAATAAAATAAACAACAATTATCCTACTCTTCTTAGCCGAAAATTTTAAAAGAAAAGCAAGGCTTAATCCTCATCCAATTAAAAGTCCAATTGCTGTCCAATCTCTCTCCAGCTTGACGCAAAAATAAACTCCCATTCGCTCCCTCTGCAACTCGAACCAAGGCCCTTGCCCACTGCACATGGCGTTATCCACCAAGGCCCTAAGTGGCGCCTTGCAACCACTTTACCAAGCTGGTTCTTATGTCACAAATCCCTTACAAATTCCCTTAAGGCCTCCTTAGCCTAGCTTCCCCTCTTTCACTTAAAATCTCATAATTTCCCAAAACATCCTACTACACCCTAGGGTTCTCAAAACCCCTAAAACACAATCAACCATACACTAAACCTACTAACTCATGAATTATGCATTAAATGCATAACCCCTGATTCTAGGGTATTACAGTTCTACCCTCCTTAAAAATAATTTCGTCCTCGAAATTACCTGCCTTAACTAACCAATGATTACTGCTGCACACTCTGATCTTAATAAAACTAACACATTTCCCCAAGCACAGTCTCATAGTTCACATCCAAGGTTTCATACACTTCACTAGCAACACAAGAACGAACTAACTCTATAACAAACAAGGCAATAAAGAGATTTCAGGATTAGGGAACATACCCGATCCTATCTGACCCAACTTCCTCCTCGCTATGACTGATTGCCTAAGCCAACCTTGGTTGCCTTGCATCAGAACCTTCAGCACCTCTGCTTGGTGTTCCACGACCTTGACCTCGAGCCCTATCCATCACTTGAGGACATTTCTTAACCAAATGAGCCTTAGATCCACACCGGAAACATTCCTTACTATTTCCCCAACATTCTCCAGCATGAGCTCTCCCACACTGAGCACATAGACGACTCCGATTCTCAGCAACTGGTACAGGTGCACGTACAAAATTCTCAATCCTTGGCCTTTTCTGGAAATCCTCCATTGATTCCGACAGTCTAAAACTCCTCTTATTCTGGTTCCTATTCTTTTCTCGGTTCTGCCTCACAGTCTTTTTAACTTCTTCAGCTATCCGAGCTTTCTCCTTTAAAATCGCAAAATCTCTTTCTCTTTGCAGAGCAATCAACACTCGCAGCTCATCCCGCAATCCACCTTCGAATCGGACGCACCTCTCGTAATCAGTAGCCACGATTCCCTTAGCATACTGACTTAGCCGCACAAATTCTGTTTCATACTCAGCTACCGACTTACTTCCTTGTACCAAGTTCAGAAACGCCTTTCTCTGTGAATCTAGGTAACTAGCTCCAACATATTTTCCTTCAAACTTAACCTTAAAGTACTCCCAATCCACTCGATCTGCAGGGGTACCTTGTTTGACAGTGAGCCACCATCGATAAGCCTCATCTCGGAGTAGCGAAACAGCACCTTTCAGCTTTTCCTCAGCAGTGCAGTCCCAAGTCATCCATGATTCTTTCGACTGCCTCTAACCAATACTCCGCTACATTCGGAGCTACCCCAGATACTCCTCTAAAAACCTCCGCTCCGTTTGACCTAAGTCTTTCAGGCACTGATTTCCGAGCTCCATTGCTCACATTGGCTCCTGCGACTCGCTCTAGCACTCGCAGCATAGCTAACGATACTGCGTCATCTCCTCCAGTCTGATCCTGATCCTCCGCGCCCACTGCTGGCGGCGGCACATTGCTTTCTGACCCATGGCCAGACCCTACTGGTTCCGATACTGCCATTCTACCTCGACCACGTCCACTAGAACTCATATCTATCGTCGCGATTTAATCTGATTAAAAGTTTTATGCATTAGTACTTTTGTTCCATTGTTTTATCCGCGAACAATTTTATGAAAAGAAGTTTACTAGTGGTTCTTTCGATCAATCAAAGTTTTCAACTCAAGTTCACTATTCTAATTCAGAGATTCACATTCACATTCATCCATATCAACAGAGACACATTCATTCATCCACAACATTCACCATGCTTCTATGGGCATCCTTGTCTATTCCCCACCCAGGGGTAATTTCATCATTTTTCCTACAGTGGTATTTAGGTAATAAATCGGGGTCACTCGAAAATAATCTTTACAAATCAAAAGTATTTAAAAAAATTTACCAAAAACTCGGGGTTAACTTGAAAATTTGCTTTCCCAAATCAGAGGTGTTGCAAAAATTTTAAAAATCGGGGCTATTTCAGTAATTTTGGAGGTCAGGGGCATTTTCATAAATTTTTCCAAATCAAGGTATCTTGCTATTTGGAAAACTAGGGTGTTCGGTATTTCAGAAAGTAAAAATATATATTTTTTTCAACGTCGAGGGTAATATGGTGATTTTATAAACCAAGGGCATTTTGGTAATTTTACAACTAGGGATATTTAGGTAATTTTTCGTAAATTGGAAATATTTCAGAAAATATTTTACAACATGGGTTTCTAACAATCAAAAAGGGTAATTTGAGGATTTTAAAACTAAGGTTTTTATAAAACAGTTATGGCTAGTCCCTTCCGGGTTTTAATCATCGGTTTAGCCCGTGAATAAGTCCTCTTGGTTAGAATGAACCGTTACTACGCACCAGGTAGGATTCGAGTAAAAAGGAGGTGAGTCACTAGGACTGCTTAAATACCAAGCTCATACCGAATCCACTCCTAGACATGCGTACAATGGTTGCCACACCTTAACTCGGCGACTTACTTCACAGGTTTGTTCGGTTATTCTTAAATCTTATGAATCTTTGTGTTGGAGTAGACTAGTCCTAGGGTTCAATAGATCCTAGTTCACTAATCCACGTTCCCTTCATGCCCATATAGTTCACATTCAAATCATTTCAATAGTCAGAGGTACTTACCTGGTGGACTTCGGGTCGGAGATACGGGTGCCATGCCATATTTCACCTGAAATAGTTCATAAAATATATGTTTTGAAAAGCCCATTTTGAGAAAAATGTTTTTAGGCCCAAATCCCTCAAAATCGAGTTTTGAACCGGGCTCTGAGACCAAACTGTAACATCCCCAAACCTGGCCCACGAGCCACGGCCGAATTTAGAATGCCACTGCGGAAAACGTTTAAAAAATATTTTTACTTAGAGTAAAACATAAAAATTTATTACCTTTAGTAAATCATTGGGTATTTAAAATCCCGTAAGAAAATTTTGTTGTTACAAATTATCCGGATTTAAAAACTTTAATATATATTTTTGAAGATATAATTTGTCGAAAATAAAACATTTCCAACTAATAATGCAATTATTAATCCATCTTAAAACATAATAAAGATACTTAATAAAAATACTTAAACCCTTTTAACAAACTTCAAGTACTTTAAGCGGCCCTTATTACAATAAATGAATACTTAAAATATTGAAAATATAGATTTAAAAAAATAGTAGAAACATCTTCTTCTGCATGGGCCACCTCGTATCCACTCCAACCCGGTCCTATCTATATGCATCACCTGTAAGGTTGATTAAAAATTGGGTGAGTGAAACAGACTCAGTGTGCAATTAGTCCACTGAATTCCACCCACATAAGCTTAACCCACAAACACATTTAACCACAGTTCAGATCATAGGGCAATTAATTCACATGGCATTACTTATTGGGCTTGGCCCATTGTCACATCACATATCAAATATAAATGCACTTATTCACATGATTTCACTTCCTTGGCCTTGGCCCATATTCATATCACATTTCGGATAATAATGTAATTAACCACATGTTTCCACATACTGGGCTTGGCCCATTACCACATTGATCCACTTCACATATTGGGCTTGGCCCATGTTCACATTAATCCACATATCATGTTGGGCTTGGACCATTTTCACATTAATTCACATAGCAGACAGATTTATGCAAAAATGCACCCACCCAGCCTAGGGTCCATCCTCTACACAACCCCGTACCCAGCCACCACACACCAGGGGATTACTAAATCACCCTCCAACCGCTACACATCCATTTGGCAATTAAAGCCGTCCACGCGAACTTAATCGCAAATAATCCACAACGCGACCTCAGTCAGCGCCAATCCACGACGTAGCTCGTAGCTAACATCAAAACCACGATGAGCACAAAGCCATCAATAACCACGATATGGCACAAAGCCTATATCAACCACGTACTCGAAGTACACCCTGTCCTTCTTTCATAATCATATCCCACCCATGCACATGCAACATAAAATAGTGCCATAACATAATGATGCATGAGCATGTTCATCAAGCATATCATCATATATTCATATTAACAATCACATTTTATCAGATTTGGTACTTACCGGATTATTGACATACCCCATGAGGGTATCCATATCACAATTTCCACTGCACTAGTTAGCACATTCATAACACATACACATATCACATACATAACATACATCCCGGAAAACGGTAGGCTAACTACACACCTGATAACTTGAAGAATTACGCTTTCGATCCCGATGCTATCACTAAGTGATACTACGGCTATCTGCCTATTCTGCTGCTCTGACGCTGGTCCACACCCCGGTGGCCAATCCCGAACTGCAGAAACGGATCTCTTCTTAAACTTAGGGATAGGAGTTACCCCTTGTCCTTCTTGACTGGCATTCGCGTCCATCGCAGAATATTTAATCACAACCATTCGGTTAAATCACAATACACGAGATCTATAATCGAATAAACTATAACTTAACCTTCTTACCACAATGATCTGAATCCCGAAACTTGTCCTAACTTCTGTCGATTTGTCCCTAGAAACCAAGGTACACAATCGGTCATCACTTATACCAAATATGGCTTATGGCCGAATATCATGAATCACTTACCTTACTTACCGAAATCCCGAATCACCACTTAACTATGAGGCTGTCGAAATCCCTGAGTGAAACCATAACAAAATCGGCTTAAGCATAAATCCATAGGAAATAACCCTTGGCCGAATAGCACATACCACTTACCTTGAGCGCTCCAAATCCCGAAAACTTTGCTTGCACACTGCTTACCTTGATCACTACAAATCCCAAAAGGCTCCTTAGTGCTTCCTTCCTTCGACTAAACACCAAAAGAACACATATTAAAGCTTAATGGACATTCGGCCATGCCTAAAACCAAGGCTTAAACACTTTTTTTTGGCACACCAATAAAAGAGATCCCAAAACCGATTGCTTAAAGAAGAACACACTTACCACTTCACGTTGCTTGCCACTAACGCTTGCTTGAAGAGATCAAAAGAGAGTAGGTTCCGGCTTTTAATACTTGCGACAAAAAAGAGAGAATGAGGGCACTTGAGATTCGGCTATGGCTCTTAGTAAAATACAAATGGAAGAAGGCACTTACAAGGTTCGGCTAAGCCCTTCCTTAGAGATTCGGCTTATCAAAAGAAAAGAAAAGAAGAAGCTTGGGAAGGGTGGTATATTCGGCCAAGCTAGCAAATAGAGAGAAGAAGAGCGAAACACCTATGGCCTGAAGGTTCGGTTAATAATAAAGGAAGAGGCAAGCCAAAACTAAATGGCTTTCTTAAAAAGAAAACGGCACAATGAGAGAAAATAAAATGAGGAAAAGAATTGCCAAGAGCTGATCACCCCTATTTATACTACACAATTTCGGCACTCCTATATCCTTCACACTTCAAAACCGAAAATGCACACCAAGAGAGTCCCTTGGCAGGCCACTTAATCTCCTCTATCATATTCCTCATATTTCTCTTTATCACCTTATTCAAAATAATCAAAATAAAACTACAATTATCCTTCACTTAATCTCCTCTTTTATCTCCTTATCACACATTCTAAGTAAATAAAATAAAACATCCATTATCCTTTACTAATCACCTATTTAATCTCTTATCCTCCCATTTAAACTAAATAAAATAAACAACAATTATCCTACTCTTCTTAGCCGAAAATTTTAAAAGAAAAGAAAGGCTTAATCCTCATCCAATTAAAAGTCCAATTGCCGTCCAATCTCTCTCCAGCTTGACGCAAAAATAAACTCCCATTCGCTCCCTCTGCAACTCGAACCAAGGCCCTTGCCCACTGCACATGGCGTCATCCACCAAGGCCCTAAGTGGCGCCTTGCAACCATTTTACCAAGCTGGTTCTTATGTCACAAATCCCTTACAAATTCCTTTAAGGCCTCCTTAGCCTAGCTTCCCCTCTTTCACTTAAAATCTCATAATTTCCCAAAACATCCTACTGCACCCTAGGGTTCTCAAAACCCCAAAAACACACTCAACCATACACTAAACCTACTAACTCATGAATTATGCATTAAATGCATAACCCCTGATTCTAGGGTATTACAACAACCCCCTCCAGGTTTTCAACAACAGCCCTACCCAGAGGAAAAGAAGCCGAATCTTGAGGCGATGCTAACAAAATTCATCCTGGTGTTAGAAACTCATTTCCAAAACATCGAAACGGCACTCAAAAATCAACAAGCATCGATTCAAGGGATCGAGAACCAATTAGGGCAACTTGCTAAGTAGTTCTCTGAATGATCACAAGAAAGCTTGCCAAGCAACGCTGAAACTAACCCGAAGGAACAACTCCAAGCAATAACGACTCACAATAGTTAAGGGTTAGGTGAACCAAAATTGAGACAAGAGAATGTGATAAAGGAAGGTAAGGTTGAGGTAAGTCATGATGAGCCAAAGTCGGTAATTAAAGAGTACCAACCTCGTGTGCCATACCCCAATGCGATGAAGAAAGACAACACAAATGAACAATTCGGTAAAATTCATAAACTTTTAAAGAAATTACATATTAACTTATCATTTATTGAAGCTCTCTCGCAGATGCCAGATCAAGGAAATTTTTAAAAGAGTTTTTGACAAACAAACGGAAGTTAGACGATGAGTCGCATGTGGAACTAAACGCAGTATGCTCAGCAATTCTGCAAAATAAACTACCACGAAAATTAAAAGATCCAAGGAGTTTTACAATTCCATGTTTAATTGGTAGTTTATCTGTTGGTAATGCTTTAGCTGATTTGGGGGCAAGCATCAATGTCATGCCTTATAAAATGTTTAAATAGCTAGGTCTAGGGAAACCCAAACAAACTAGGATGAGCATTCAATTAGCTGATAAAACTTTTAGAATTCCTAGGGGTATAATTGAAGATGTACTCGTAAAAATTGATAAATTCATATTCCCAGTAGACTTTGTCGTTTTAGACATGGATGAGGACAATAATATCCCTTTAATTTTAGGAAGACCCTTTTTAGCAACTTCGAGAACCAAAATTAATGTTGGTACAGGTGAACTCATACTTCGTGTAGGTGACGAAACGATCACTCTTTAGGCTCTGGACTCGGCTAGGACATCAAGTAATCAAGGTGAAAACATAAATTCTACTAATGACCATTCGGTTAAACCTTCTTTTTAGGAAGCACCATGGAACTACTCAACTGAGCCAGATCCTAGACCTTATGCCAACAAGGAAATAACTCATGAGGAACAAAGGCTTCAGATCGATGAACTAGACGAGTGGAAGACACATTTCAAAGAGAAATTACGAACACACGAAGCAGAACCAAAGCAAAACCATGTCAAACTTAAAGGAGACACAAACCAATTTCAGATTAGGGATCAGGTATTGTTGGAGAAAACAGATCCTCGAGTCACCATCTCAGACCTTGATGAAGAGATCCCTCTCACGGTACTAAATATCTTCCAGTACGGAACAGTCGAGGTAACTAATCCTAAGCTCAGCACTTTTAAAATAAACTCTACTCGACTCAAACCACATATCCTTAGAATTGATAGCAAGAATAAGGAGTTTCAACTCCTCAAACCACCATGATTATGATAATGGAAGATAAGTCGAGCTTATGACTATAAACAAGCGCTTCTCGGGAGGCAACCCGTGCTCTAACAATACTAATTAGTTTGCTTTTACCTTTATTTATGTTTTAAGTGTAGGTTGCACCTCCACACGGCCTTGCACATAGGCGTGGCCGTGGCCGTGTGGACACCATGAGTAAGCATATCGGCATGGCGGAGACCATGCGATGCGGCTGTGATCGAAACTGAATAAGGCACAGGGGCGTAGGTAAGAATGACATGGGCGTGACTTTGGACTAGGGTCGATACTGTTAAAACAACATGGGCGTGCGACATGCCCGTGCCTACAAATCGTGGCCAAACCAGTTGAATTAACACGGGCGTGGGAGAAGCGAAAAACGAACTCAAAAACATAAAAATCATTAAAAACGAGGCTTAAAATCATACCATGCAATGAAGTAATCCTATCCGAAACTTCAAGCTCTTCCTCCCATGGAATTTTGGTTGAAACAAATGATAAAAGGAAGAAGATGATTATATTTTGATATTAGTTTGTATTTATTTAACTAATTACTAATTTACCCTTACTAACTTAACTAAATCATGCCCATATTTTCCCACCATAAATGTGAATGGCATAATTACCCATTAGATCTCTTAGTTTACTTTTCCTTAGCCATATAACACTTTTAACTAATAGAATTCAACTTTTACAACCTTTACTATTTAATCCTTTTTACTTAATTAACCATTTAAACATCAAAATTTCTTAACGAAACTTTAATACAACCCTAATACAATCCCGCAAACATTAAATAAATATTAAAATAATAACTCACTTGTTAGGATTGTGGTCCCAAAACCATTGTTTTTGACACCATTAGAAACGGGCTGTTACAACTCTCCTCCCTTAACAAAAGTTTTGTCGCCAAAAATGTTACCAGAAAATAGGTTTAGGTATTGCACTTTCATAGATTCTTCCGGTTCCCAGGGAGCTTCTTCAATTCCGTGACGTTGCCAGAGAACTTTAACTAAAGCTACACGTTTATTTCTT
Source organism: Gossypium australe (assembly GCA_005393395.2). Lineage (NCBI taxonomy): Eukaryota > Viridiplantae > Streptophyta > Magnoliopsida > Malvales > Malvaceae > Gossypium > Gossypium australe. Next base: position 119,015,184 of record CM016616.1, read on the forward strand.
AATTGCTTAACTTCCAAAGCTAAAATTCTGATCGGTTTTTCACTGTATGACATATTCGGCTGAATCTCAACATCTACAAGTGCAATCATGTGTGAAGGGTCTGATCCATATTGCAATAACATCGATACATGAAACACGTTATGTATTTTCTCTAATTCAGACGATAAAGCCAAACGATAAGTCACTAGCCCAATCCTCTCGATAATCTCATATGGCCCGATAAATCACGGACTAAGCTTCCCTTTTCGACCAAAATAAAGAACTGTACTCCAAGGTGATACTTTTAAAAATACTATGTCGCTAACTTGAAACTCAATATCTTTTCTTTTCAAATCCGCATAAGATTTTTGACGATCAGAAGCAGCTTTCAAACTGTCACGTATTACTTTGACCTTGTCTTCGATTTCTCGAATCAAATCAGCACCGAATAGCTTTTTCTCACTCAATTCAGTCCAGTATAATGGAGTTCGACAGTTCCGACCATACAAAGCTTCGCACGGCACCATTTTAATGCTTGCTTGATAACTATTATTATAAGCAAATTCAACCAATGGAAGACTTTGAACTCTAAAATACAACATCAGAGTATATCTTCAAGTACATGTATCACTCGCTCAAACTGACCATCGGTCTGTGGATAAAATGCTATACTCAAATGTAGTCGAGTACCTAGAGCTTTGTGCACTTTACTAAAAAATTGAGAAGTGAACTGTGGATCTCTATTAGATATAATAGACATCGGCACACCATGCAGTCTAGCCTACCAACTTTTCAAGTGAATAATCCATACGTATTGGAATGAAATGTGCAAATTTAGTCAAACGATCCACAATAACCCAAATAGCATCTTTCTTCCTCAGAGACAATGGCAATCTCAATACAAAATCCAGTATAACCCGTTCCAATTTCCACTCTGGAATCATCACAGGTTGTAAGAGTCTAGAAGGTACCTTATGCTCATTTTTGACTTGCTGACAGATCAAACATTTCGATACAAACTCTGAAATCTCCTGTTTTATACCTAGCCACCAGTACATCTGTTTCAAATCATCATACATTTTGTTACTACATACTGTTACAATGGAACCATCATCAATCAATGTCAACTAAATGTTCAAAGCTCGCAAAGTAAAGAAGGATTTTCTATTTAAAGCATCAACAACAACATTAGCTTTTCCAGGATGATAATCAATGATCAAATTGTAGTCTTTTAGTAGCTTCAACCATCTACGCTGTCTCAAATTTAATTCTTTTTATGACATCAAATACTTCAGGCTTTTATGATCCATAAATATATGACATTTATCTCCATACAAATAGTGTCGCCAGATCTTTAAAGCAAATACAATAGCTGGAAGCTCTAAATCATGAGTAGGGTAATTTTTCTAGTGAGGTTTCAACTGTCGGGACACATAAGCTACCACCTTGCCCTCTTGCATCAAAACACAACCTAAACCATTCAATGAAACATCGCTATATATCATAAATTCTTTACCAAACTCTGGAACAACCAACACAGGGGCTTTGGTCAACAACGGTTTCAACTGATCAAAGCTTTGTTGACACTTTTCAGACCATTCAAAGTTGACATCTTTCTAGAGTAGCTTCGTCAATGGCATAGCAATAATTGAAAATCCTTTAACAAATCTTCGATAATATCTGACTAATCCCAGAAAACTTTTAATTTTTGAAACATTTCTCGGAGGCTTCCAGTTCATTATAGCTGATATTTTACTTGGGACAACTCTTATACCTTCTTCCTATACCCCGTGTCTCAAAAATCCAATTTCTTGAAGCAAGAATTCGTACTTGCTAAATTTAGCAAACAACAGTTTATCGCTTAGAATCTGAAAAATTATTCTCAAATGTTGGGCATGCTTTGTTTCATCTTGGGAATAGATTAGAATGTCATCAATGAACACAACTACAAATTTGTCTAGATACGATCGAAATATTCTATTCATCAAATCCATAAACACAGTAGGGGTATTGGTCAAACCAAAAGGCATAACAAGAAATTCGTAGTGTTCGTACTTGGTTCTAGAAGCCGTTCTTGGCACATCTAAATTTTTAACTCGTAACTGATAATATCTAGAATGGAGATCAATCTTTGAAAATACTGTTGCACCTTTCAGCTGATCAAACAAATCATTAATATGTGGCAAATGATAGTTGTTGTTGATCATGACTTTGTTAAGCTATCGATAGTTCATATATAACCGCATTGACTCGTCCTTTTTCTTGACAAACAATACAGGAGCACCTCAGGGAGAAAAACTAGGCCAAACAAAGCCTCTGCCTGACAACTCTTTCAACTGTGCTTTCAGCTCTTTTAAGTTTGTAGGTGCCATTCTATACGAAGCTATCAATATCGGAGAAGTTCTCGGTACTAACTCAATAGCAAATTTAACCTCTTTGATCGGCGGTAAACTTGGTAACTCTTCTGGGAACACATCTAAGAATTCACAAACAGTCGAAACCAACTCAAATTTAAATTCTGAATTCACAAACACATCTGAGAATTCACATTAGCTATATCATTAAATCTATCATATTCAACCAGGATTATTTCACCATTCTGACATTTCAACACAATTTGCTTTCATATAAAATTCACAACAACATCATGTAGAGTCAACCAATCCATACCGAGAATCACGTCAAACTCATCAAATAGTAATAACATCAAATCAGCTGGAAAGTTGCAATCCTAAATCATCAAAGGATAGTTTTTACAGACTTTATCAACTAAAACATACTGACCTAAAGTGTCCATTATTTTGATCACAAATTCAGTAGACACATATGGTATTTTCTTATCCGACACGTAAGTTGTGCATACATATGAGTGCATTGGGACAGTCAAAGCATTAACATTAGTATCAAAGATAGAAAATGTACCAGTAATCACATCAGGTGCTAAAGCTTCCTCTTGAGCTTGAATCGCATAAGCTCTAGTTGGTGCTCAAGCCTCAGATCTAATCGTAGAATCTTTCGTTCCAGTTTGACTATTACCAGTATTTCCATTATTTTTGGATGGTCTACCTCTCGCAGCCGTGTTACTTGAACGAGTGTTCTGAGCTTTCTCCTTATCAGATATCTTAGGGAAATCTCTAAGGAAATGGTCATAAGAACCAGATTTAAAGCACAATCCATCTCTCAATCTGTATTGCCCGAAATGTCGACTATTGCATTGTTGACATTCAGGTTTATTATTTTAGACACTACTCACACTAGTTACAGATGTAGCATGAGGTCTCAAACTCGAATGTTGCTTCTCTTTATCTCTTCCTGAAAATCCCACTAAAGCTGATGTACGACTGTGAAATTTCTATAGGTCATTTACCTGTGTCACGAGCCTCAAAATCTGCTTTTCTTTTAGCTTTACTGAGTTCTTCGACTTTATGTACTCAATCCACCAAAACCTTGAATCTTTTCAATTTCAGAATCTCGATTAACAATTTGATACCTTCATCTAGATTGTCTTCAAACCGGGTACACATAACAACCTTTGAAGGTATACATTCCCGAGCATATTTGCTGAGTTGTACGAATTCTTTTTCAAGCTCGGGTATAGTTATACGACCCTTTTTAACTTAAGAAACTTTTTCTTCTTTTTGTCGAGAAACTGACTAACATATTTCTTTCTGAATTCTATCTGAAAGAAATCCCAGTTCACTCGATCCTTCGGTACCACAGCAATCAAAGTATTCCACCACTGATACGTCGAGTCTTTCAACAGAGATAGAACACACTTTAAACATTCAACAGGTGTACATGACAACTCATTAAAAACCCTTATAGTGTTTTCTAACCAAAACTCAAGTTTTTCAGGATTATCTTTAGCTATACCGCGAAACTCTTCAACCTCATACTTACGTATTTTATCAATCAGAGGCTTGCTTACACATACTTGTTCCAAACCTTGAGGAATAATGGGGATAGGTTGGGGTATTGGAGGGGGTGGAGGTCGTGGAGCCATAGGGTTCATTTAACGAACTCAGAGAACCATTCTAACATCATTTGGAAGAAGGCTTCTTTTGCCTCACTTCCCTGGCCTTCAGCTACGAGCCCATTGCTAGTTGCTCCGCGTAATGGCATATTTTATTTATACGAAAACATAGTTCAAATTGAGTCAGGAGATATCACACTATCACATGTCATATAATGGCATGTATTTCTAGTCAGGAGATATCACACTATCACATGTCATATAATGGCATGAATTTCTAGACTCTGTACATGCTACGTTTAGTCCGAGAGCCAACAAGCTCTTCATTGAGAAAATGAAGAAGGAATTCTTGGAGTAGAAATATAGGAGAATGATAGTGTTTGAGTATGAGCAAGAGTTCATTCTGTTGAGTAAATATGCTAAGGACTTGGTCTTAGATGAGAAAGGCATTTGCATCAGATTTGAAGGAGGGTTAAACGAAGAACTCTGGGTATTGTTGTATGCATTAGAGATCCAGGATTTTATTACCCTGTCTGTGAAGGCTCAGAGAATGGAGTCAGCGATTCAAGAAAGGAACAAAGTTGGAGATAGGGAAAGGAACAAGTGCAGAGGCTCTAGTGTAATTACAAATGTTGGAAAAGGCCTAGAGATGTGAAAGGTTATTCTGCTGCTGCAGTAAGGGAGTCTCAAACTGTTAGCTTCCATCAAGATCGAAATAGGTATTAAGCCACTTCCATGGCCAGTACTAGAGGTTCAAGGAAGATGAAGGTCCCTGTCTTTAATAACTATGGGAAAAACCATACGGGAACATGTTAGAAAGTCATCAGGGCCTACTACAACTGTGGAGCACTCGATTATATTTTTAGGGACTAAATCGCTCGATCTATCCACTCGTTGATCATACAATTCTGGTGGTAAGTCGAACCTTTTTCAATAGTCAATCATTTCATATCAACGTAACATCGTTTTGATTAAGATTTTTCCTATGGAGGCAAGCGGTACCGAAATAAAAGGAAAAGCGATCGGAGAACTAAAAAGGAGTGGATTTGTGATTTCTACTCCTAAGTTCAAACGAAGGGAGGTATCGGCGATTTGAGATTTTCCACCGGGTTGTGGACCATCATCCGATGAGAATCGACAAATCGTGGTCGTTCACGATTTTGAGAGTAAGTAATTTAGATCGCTTGATTTAGTTTTGTGTTAATAAAAATCTCGTCCGTTAGATTAATCGAGTGTGATGTTGTCAGAGGTGCCGATGATCAAGAGAGTATAATACTTACCGTAATCAGGTGTGTAATCTCACACCGAAATTCTGTAGTTTATGATTCGGTAACATGTTTGATAGTTGATTGTTATTATTATACAACTAAAAATCGTAAAATTGGCATAAAACGAGAAATTGGCTTAAAGTACATTATTTCTATAGATTTGACAAAATCGGCTTTAAAGTTGTTAGAATTATCGAAATGCCCCTATGGGCCGAATCATTAAAATGCCTTAGTGGGCCGAATTAGCACAAAATGCTATAATGGGCTGATTCATTAAAAATATTCAATAGATTAATGGTTGTATTTATATGTGGATATTATATGTTACTATGTGTATTGCATCTTATATATTGCATGGGATGGGAAACTTGAATGAAGAGAAGTGTAGACCGGTGGCATTGCCACAAATTCGGATAATGGCTATGTGCCAATTTAAATATGGCTTTATGCCATCGTGATTAAGGCTGTGTGCTGCTTATATTACCGTATATGATACTCTGGTGGCTGAGCCATAAAAATATTATAAATGACAGCTTGTCTGCAAATTGGAGAGACTGGCGGGGTGGATTGACTTGATCCCCACAGGAGAGATTGGTTGGTCGGGGGAGAGTTTGGATGAATGCGTTGGGTTGCATACTTTGCATATTTATATATGTATATATTGTTATGTTATACGGGCTTAGGGCCAAGATGATGCTAAATGAGTTCAGGCCTAGTGGGCAACGATAAGGGGATTATACACTGAGTTCTAATAACTCACCCCGTTTTCCTTAACCCCTGCAGGTAATGTTCAGTGACGTGGGACTTGGACCATGGATGACTTGGTGGAGGCCATACTTCAGAAATGGTTTTTATTGAACTTTAGTTTTCTATTTCCTTTCATTTTACTACTTTTACTATTTTGAGTTTTTATGTTGTAATAAGGCCTCTGGAATATTTTATTTTTGCTTTCTGTTTGACGTACTTATATATATTTTGTTTAAATTGTTTTAAATGGGAATTTTTCTAAAAACTTAAATATGGATTTTCTGAAATAGATTAATGAATGGATTTCAAATAAACTTTTACGAATATTTTAAACTTGAAATTTTCTCTCAAATTATCATCAATATTTTCAAAAGTCATGTTTTAATAAAATCACTAGTTCAAATTATCGATTCATCAACCAACCTTCGAGGTTAGTAATATTCTATCTAATATTTCAAATCAAACTTGTTTTTCTTGATTATAACAAAAATAATATCAAATTTTAGTCCGAATCAAAAAGATTTAAAGCGTTTTCTCATGTGACATGTCGGATTCAGTCGTAACGCATGGGTCGGGTTTGGGGTGTTACATTTTATGGTATCAGAGCCTGATTACAAAACTCGGTTGTGGTTTGGGTTCAAGAAATGTTTTCAAAGCTGTTTAAAATTTCAATTTAAACATACGTGTTTTAAAGGAAGTATGGCACCACGGGTATTCGGCACCAAGTCAAGTAAGTACATGTTATCATTTTATGATTATTGTGATAGGACCGTAGATATACTCTAGAACTTTTAGTTTTAGGAACTGAAACTATAGAGATTGAGACTATAGGATGCGTTCTACGAAAACGAATTTATTTCCTATACTTCATAAAATATTGATTAATAAACACTGAAATAGCATACTGATTCATAAGACTCTTAATTAGATTAAATCGAATTAGCAAATATGAACGCTAGAGGACGTGGACGCGGTAGACGTGGCCGTGGTAGAGGCAGGGGCGCTAGAGTTGTATCTGAGGCATCGGAACATATGCCAAAAATGGACGCACCTGTGTCACCTGTGACTGAAGCTGGGTCACACGATCGTAAGAGAGAGGATGACACACTGTCCCAAGCAATGTTACAAGTTTTGGTAAGGGTTGCTGGGGCAAGAACTGGGTCGACAGCTCGTGGGTCGATATCGGAGTGACTCAGGTCAAATGGAGCTGAGGTTTTTAGGGGTACCTCAGGTGTAGCCCCAAATGTAGCGGAGTACTGGCTTGAGGCGTTGGAGTGAATCATGAACGATTTGGATTGCATCGCCGACCAGAAACTGAAGGGAGTAGTGTCCTTGCTAAGAGACGAGGCGTATCAGTGGTGGCTCACTGTTTGGGAAGGCACTCAGGCCGATCGCATTACCTGGGAATTCTTCAAGACCGCATTCCAAGGAAAGTATGTCGGGACTAGCTATGTGGATGCCCGAAGGAAGGAGTTCCTGAATTTGGTCCAATGAGGTAAATCTGTGGCAGCATATGAGGCGGAATTTCTACGTTTGAGTTGGTATGCTCAGGGAATAGTACTGACTTATTATGAACTCTGTGTGCATTTTGAGGACGGGTTGCGTGATGAGTTGCGGGTACTGATAGCTCCACTAAAGGAGAGGAATTTTGCCACACTGGTGGAGAAAGCCAAGATAGCTGAAGAGGTTAAACACTCGGAGAGGTAAAACCAAGACAAGAATAGGGGCAGGAACAAGAGAGTCTCTAGGTACTCAGGTCTTGCTAGAAGGTTTCAGAAGAGGTCCAGGAATGAGGGACCAGTACGAGTGGGTGCTCCAGCTGCTACTAATCAGTTACAGCCTTGTGCGGATTGTGGGAGACTTCACAATGGTGAATGTTGGAAGAAAACCGGTGGTTGTTTTAGATGTGGTTCCAAGGACCATCGGTTTAGAGAATGCCCTCGACAACCTGCTCATACTCAGGGTGATCGTAACAATTTTACGCAGCCAGCTAGAGGTGCTCAGCAGCCACAGAGAGGTCGTGGGCCAGGTCGAGGTGGTAATGGCGTAGGACGAGGTCATGGTGCACCGAGTAGATGTACCGGTAATAAGGGTAATGCAGAGGTGAGACAGCTAGGTTTGGTTTACGCGGTCAGACGTCGAGATGATGGTGATGACCTGATGTCATAATCGGTATGTTTTTCATAGCTGATGTACCTGTTACTGCTTTGATTGATATTGGACCTACCCATTCATATGTTTCTTGTGCTGTGTCTGGAACCTTGAACATTAGATCTGAGATTACTACTAGAGAAACAACTGTGATTAGCTTTTTAGGACAGTTGGTGATAGTAAATAAGTTGTTTAGAGATGTGCCCTTAGAAGTTCAGGGGGAAATATTTCTGGCAGACTTGATGGAACTACCATTCAGCGAGTTCGACCTCATTTTGGGCATGGACTGGTTGGTGAAACACCGTGCGAATTTGGATTGTGCGGCAAAGCAGATGGTGCTAAGAACTTCGGTGGATAAGGAAGTGATGATGATAGGTGAAAGAAGAAACTATCTGTCTAATGTGGTATCTACTTTAAAGGCACAAAAGTTGGTAAGAAAGGGGTATGGAGCATTCATAGCCTTTATTAGTGCTTTGGATGCCAAAGAGTTGTCTGTTATGAGTGCTAGAACGGTGAAAGAGTTTTTGGACGTCTTTCCTGAGGAGCTTCCAGGATTGCCTCCGGATCGGGAGGTAGAGTTTGGCATTGAGCTATTACCAGGGATGGCTCCGGTGTCCATTGCTCCTTATAGAATGGCGCCGAAGGAGTTGGCGGAGCCTAAAGCTCAAATTCAGGAGTTGTTGGATCACAAATTTATTTGACCAAGTGTGTCACCGTGAGGAGTGCCGATTTTATTCGTTAAGAAGAAGGATGGATCGATACGTATGTCCATCGATTATAGACAGTTGAATAAGTTGACAATCAAGAATAAGTATCCGTTACCGAGGATCGACGATCTGTTCGATCAGTTGCGAGGAGCTTCGGTTTTCTCGAAGATAGATTTGAGATTATATTATCACCAACTTAAGGTAAAGGAGGCTGATATTCATAAGACTGTGTTTCGAACTCGTTATAGGCACTACGAGTTCTTGGTGATGCCGTTTGGGTTGACTAATACACCAGCTGCATTTATGGACATGATGAACCGAGTTTTCCAACCCTATCTAGACCGGTTTGTGGTGGTGTTTATAGATGACATCTTGGTGTACTCAAAGACTGAAGAACAGCATGATTCGCATCTATGGGTTGTATTGCAAATATTAAGGGTGAACCAACTTTATGCCAAATTCAGTAAGTGCGAATTTTGCCTTAGAGAAGTGACCTTTTTGGGGCATGTTGTGTCTGCCGAAGGAATTAGAGTTGATCCTCGGAAGGTCGAGGCTGTGTTGGACTGGAAACCACCGAAGATAGTGGTCGAAATTTGGAGTTTTCTACGGTTGGCTGGTTATTACGGGCGGTTCGTTGAGGGGTTTTCGTTGATTGCTGCACCCCTAACTAAGCTGTTGCATAAGGGAGCGCCGTTTGTGTGATCGAATAAGCAGCAAGAGAGCTTTGAGAAATTGAAGAAGATTCTTATAAAAGCACCAGTATTGATTCAACCTGAGGCTGGTAAGGAGTTTATTGTTTATTGTGATGCGTCACAAACGGGCTTGGGATGTATGTTGATGTAAGGGTGAAAGGTGGTCGCCTATGCATCTCGTCAATTAAGGCTGCATGAGGTGAACTACCCCACTCATGATTTGGAACTAGCTGTAGTGGTGTTTTCTCTGAAGATTTGAAGACACTATCTGTACGGTGAGAAGTCTATTATTTATCCGGATCATAAGAGTCTGAAGTACCTCCTTACCCAGAAAGAGTTGAACTTGAGACAGCGGAGGTGGATAGAACTTTTGAAGGATTACGACTTCTCAATCGAGTATCATCCAGGAAAGGCTAACGTAGTGGCAGATGCGTTGAGTCATAAAGTGATATCAGATTTGAGAGCGTTGTTCGCTCATCTCAGCCTTTATGAAGATAGTAGTCTGTTAGTTAAACTTCAGGTGAAGCCTGCATGGATAAGTCAGATTAAGGAAAAGCAGTTGATAGATGAAGCGTTGGGTTCGCGACTTCAACAAGTGGAAGGCGGTGAGATAGGGGATTTTGGATTGATTAGTGATGGAGTATTGTGTTTCCACGGAAGAGTTTGTATGCCCAAGGATTCGGAACTGAGACAAATGATTCTGCGTGAGGCGCATAGTAGCCCATATGTTATGCACCCCGGGGGAAATAAGATGTACCGAGACCTTCCTGAGCAATATTGGTGGCCAGGGTTGAAACGGGAGGTTACTGATTTCGTGAGCAAATGCTTGACATGTCAGTAGTTGAAGGCGGAACATCAACTACCTCAGGGTTGCCACAACCAGTGAAAATTCCATTATGGAAATGGGAAAGGATAACGATGGACTTTGTTAGTGGGTTACCCTTATCGCCTACTAAGAAAGATTCCGTTTGGGTAATAGTAGATCGATTAATGAAGACTGCTCATTTTCTACCTGTTCGTACGGATTATTCATTGCAGAAGTTCGCCAAGTTGTATGTAGCAGAGATCGTGAGGTTACATGGGGTACCAGTGTCTATTATATCGGACAGGGACCCTAGGTTTACATCACGGTTTTGGAAGGCTTTGCATGAAGCTTTAGGAAAAAGGTTAAATTTCAGCACGTCGTTTCATCCGTAGACTGATGGTCACTCGTTGAGAGTAATCCAGATTCTTGAAGACATGTTGAGGGGCTGTGTGATCGATTTCAGGGGTAGTTGGGAAGATTTTCTACCTTTGACGGAGTTTGCATACAACAACAGCTATCAGTCCAGCATCCAGATGGCACCCTATGAGGCGTTGTATGGTCGTAGGTGTCGTACTCCTACTTGTTGGACTGAGCTGGGGGAGCGACAGTTATTGGGTCCTGAGCTGATTTTGGAGATGGAGGAGAAAGTTAAGGTAATTCGGGCTCGGTTAAAAGAAGCTTCAGATAGACAAAAATCGTACGCAGATCTGAAGCTTAAGGATATAGAATTTGCAGTGGGTGATCAGGTCTTTCTGAAGGTCTCACCTTGGAAAAAAATCTTTAGATTTGATCGGAAGGGCAAGTTGAGCCCTAGGTTCATCGGACCATACCGTGTGTTGAAGCGTGTAGGGCCAGTGGCTTATCAGCTTGAGTTACCTTCGGAGTTAAGTCAGATACATAGCGTATTTCATGTCTCTTTGTTAAGGCGTTATAATTCGGATCCATCTCATGTTGTACCGGTGGAGGAAGTTGAGTTAAGACCTGACTTGTCTTTTGAAGAGGAGCCAGTACAGATTTTAGATCGAGACGTTAAGGTGCTGAGAAGGAAGTCGGTACCGTTAGTCAAAGTTCTATGGCATATTCACGGATCAGAGGAAACTACATGGGAGCCAGAGGACACAGTTTGGCAACAATATCCTCATATCTTTTAATCAAGTAAATTTCGAGGCCGAAATTTTCTATAAGGGTAGAATTGTAACATACTAAAATTTAGAATTTTATGTGTTGCATGATATCTTATGTAAGGCTAGTTAAATTATTAATCATGTATATTTTAAGGTTCTAAGAAGGCTCAGGGTTGTTTTGGGCCTTAGTAAAAATTTGGTGTTTAAGCCTATTAAGGAGAGATGGTAAGTGGCATCAATGCTTATGGAAATAAGTGAGTAATTTGCTAGCATAAATGAGCAAATGGTAAAGAGGATGTGGCGTCACATGAAGGGCTTTAAGGGAAGAGGTTCGAATCCCTCTTGGTGCAAAATTTTGATTATTTTTTGTGCTATCCATTTAAAGTGTCGGCCATGGTTGTATTTTTGGTAAGGTGGACTTTTTAATTTTGGAAAGGTGGCTAAGGAAATAAGGCAAGGATGAGGGTAAGGAAAGAAATGAAATAAAAGGTGCAAGAAGGGGGACATGTTGGCCGGTTTTTGGGAGAATGTTTTGGAAAGTTTTTATGGTCAATTTTTTATCCTTTTGGTTTGGTACACACGGTTTTCGAGGGGCCTTAGAGTAGCCGAATTTTCTTTAGTCTTTTGGTAGAATTTTGGTGCTTGTTAGGCCAAATTTCATTTAGCATCCATTTGTGTTCTTTTCTCCAACTCCTCCTCTCATTGCCGAAACTTCAAGCCAATAGTGAGTATTATTTTTTTTTCTCTTCTTTTCTTTCTTGTCTTGCCGAAATCACCTAGCCTTTTTGACCAAATTATTTTCACTCATTTTCCTTTTGAAAACCGAAACTAAATAAGCACTTCTTCTCTATCTTTCTTTTCTTTTTCAACAAAATTCTTCAATCCTCTTTCTTCTTCTCTAATCCATATTCTCTCCATAGCCGAACCTAATACTACCCTACTTCTTCACCATTTCTTTTCCTTTCGAGTTGGACAATCTCTTCTTAATCGAATCGGTAAGTGATCTTATATCCCTCTTTTCATTTCATTTTCTTCTCCAAGCCGAATATGTGTGTTCATCGTTATTTGGTTAGTTTACTTTGTTTCTTATCAAAACATCATTCTCTCCATCACTGTCATGTTGAGATCAATGTATTTTTTGATTGTGTTATAGTGGGTGGCTTAATATCATTCTAGCCTCAAGTCGAACGGTGGAAATCGGATCCAATATTGATAAGGCAAAGAGTTCATTATGGAATATTTGATATCGTTCAATATTCGATTAGTTGCTAACGGAATAATAGTTTGGACTAATTGATTATATTTTTAGGGACTAAATCGCTCGATCTATCCACTCGTTGATCATACAATTCTAGTGGTAAGTCGAACCTCTTTCCATAGTCAATCATTTCATATCAACGTAACATCGTTTTGATTAAGATTTTTTTTATGGAGGCAAGCAGTACCGAAACAAAAGGACAAGCGATCGGAGAACTAAAAAGGAGTGGATTTGCGACTTCTACTCCTAAGTTGAAACGAAGGGCGGTATCGGCGATTCGAGATTTTCCACCAGGTTGTGGACCATCATCCGGTGAGAATAGACAAATCGTGGTCGTTCACGATTTTGAGAGTAAGTAATTTAGATCGCTTGGTTTAGTTTTGTGTTAATAAAAATCTCGTCTGTTAGAGTAATTGAGTGTGATGTTGTCATAGGTGCCGACGATCAAGAAATTATAATACTTACCGTAATGAGGTGTGTAATCTCACACCAAAATTCTGTAGTTTATGATTCGGTAACATGTTTGATAGTTGATTGTTATTATTATACAACTAAAAATCGTAAAATTAGCATAAAACGAGAAATTCGCTTAAAGTACATTATTTCTATAGATTTGACAAAATCGACATTAAAGTTGTTAGAATTACCAAAATGCCCCTATGGGCCGAACCATTAAAATGACTTAGTAGGCCGAATTATTACAAAATGCTATAATGGGCTGATTCATTAAAAATATTCTATAGATTAATGGTTGTATTTATATGTGGATATTATATGTTACTATGTGTATTGCATCTTATATATTGCATGGAATAGGAAACTTGAACGAAGAGAAGTGTAGACCGGTGGCATTGCCACAAATTCTGATAATGGCTATGTGCCAATTTAAATTTGGCTTTGTGCTATCATGATTAAGGTTGGGTGCCGATTATATTACCGTATATGATACTCTAGTGGCTTATGTAATATCCCGAATTATGGCTTATGCATTATTGTTAAAATGTGTGAAATAGCATGTCATTGTGAGCTTGTATGTGTTTTTTATGAATGTTTGTGAACCTTAGAAAATAGGAAAATAGCTTAGAAATTATTAGATTTTAATTTTAAAAGAGGGAGTTAAGCTGATAGGGCCTTAAGAAAATTAATAGAGGAAATTTGACATGGAAATGAGCTTGGTAAAGTGGCTACAAGGCGCCACTTAAAGCCCATGCAAGTGACGCCACAAGCATGTACAAATGGGCCTAGGTTCGAGTCACAAGGGAAGCAACATTTTGGGGTTTTATTTTCGGCAAAAAGGGAGAGGGGTGGACGGCACTAAGGCTAAATTTTAGGAGTTTAATCCTTTTATTTTTTAGAGATAAAAAGGTGATAAATTAATTAAGATAAGGGATAAGTTATGGATTATTTTATGAAGAGATGAAGAGAAAAGCAAGGGATATGATAGTGATGGCCGAATAGGGGACTCTAGGCTTAGTAATTTCGGCAAAAGGAGGAAAAGAGAGGCCATTCTGCATTCTTTTCTTTTTTTTCTTTGAAGCCTCTGTCGAATTCTCTAGGCAAAACCTCTCTTTTTCTTTTGTTTGACAAAACCGAAAATCATCTTCAATTCTTTCTTTCTTTTCTCCTCTAGCCGATTCTTTCTAAACCTCATATCCCTCTCTTTTCAATCTTGTTAAAGCCGAATACACAAGTGACCATAGCCGACTATTCTCCAAGTCTCAAGGCCGAATCTTTGTGTTGTCAGATATAGGAGCTGTCGATTTCTTCAGTAGGGGGTAAGATCAAGTTTGATTTCTATTCTTTTCTATTAGGCTTGTCGAAATCTAAAGGCTAATTCCATTAACATGCTTTGGCCGAAACCATGAAGGATTCTTTCGGGATTTTTCTGCTAAGTCGACTACAATAGAAGATCATTCGAGATTTTAGATCTGAGGTAAGTAAAGTGAGATATTAGGCCGAAGGCCATTGATGGTGTTCATTAAGTATTGAAATCAGATCTGACATAGTGCTTGTAGGGATTTCGACAGATATCTAAGACAAGGGATACTTTCGGGATTTGAAAATCGCAAGGTAACTGCATAAGTACAATCGGCCAAGGCCATATTTGGTGTTTTAAGTCTATTTCTTAATTATTCAAAAGCTGGAAACTAACCCTTTAGGTGATCTAGAGTTTGGTCGATTGCTAGGGGGGAGTACCACGAACTTTCGGGATTTGGTTAGTAACCAAATTGGCAACAAGGTGAGTTTTCGGGTTATGACAATCCTTCGGGATTTGATTCTTTAGCCGAATGGCTCTTTGCTAACATATTCAGGGTTGGCCGAATATAGGAACTAAGGATCTAGGACGTTAGATCGAGGTTTCGGGATTTCAGTAACTTCATTAAGTATACCAGGTGTGTACCCCACCCTAAGCCCAATAGTTTTATGGTATTGATTATATGCATGTGTTAATATGAACGTGGAAAATATGGCTAAGTACCATGCAATGGTACAAAGTACTCAGGTACGTTTCCTACTCCTACTGTGAGTATGATTTATGGCACATAAGTAAATTGATAAGAATGTGAAATAAGGCTTAAGGCATGAAATTGCATGATATGTATGACATGGGGCATTTGGGTGATTATGAAAGGGCAAGTGAATGTGGTGACTATTGTCACGATATATGAATGTGGTGACTTCGGTCACATTATCTGAATGTGGTGTCTCATGACACGAAATATTATCTGGTGGCTATGCCACGAATTTTATAAGGGCGATGAGCACGTCGACTGCAGCGACTGCCTTCGATGGTGTGTAGCGGAAGGAGTGTTGACTTAGTAGTCCCCACGGTGTGCAGGTTGGTACGGGTGATGTGTAGCGGATGGCATCTAGGTTTGGGTTCGGGAATGCATCATTAACTGTAAATTATGCTATGAATGTGTATGACTTGATATGCCTGAATCTATATGGACTTAGTGTTTGTGTACACATTGAGTCTGTTGACTCACCCCATTGTGGGAACATTTTTCAGGTGACGATCAGTGATGGACCGGGTTGGCAGGAGCTTAGTGGTGGCCATGGTCAGCAAGGAATTTTATTATCTGAATATTTTATTTTATTTTAAGTACATTAAATTTATTTTGGGTTTGTTTATTTGATGTAATAAGGCCATAGTACGAACTATTTTATGCATGCATGTTATTTATTTTCTTATCATACGAAACTTTTATCAAATTAAAAACTAAGTAAATTTTATATAAGAATGAATTCTAAACGTTTTGACACTTACAGAAAAATGATTTTTTTTTTAGAACCTAAAACAAATTCGACATACCTTTTAACTTAGAGTTTTGGAACTTAGCAACGAAATTTTTCAAAAAACTTATGTTTCAAAAATAAACTGGTTTTCAACTTGAGCCCAACCCAATTCGAGTTTTCTTCCAAAATTCACTTAAAGTTTCCAAAGAACAAACGAATTTGAACCGGTTTTTCTTAAGGAACATGCCAAATCTGGTCGAGGCTCGTGGGCCGGGTTTGGGGTGTTTCAGCTTGGTATCAGAGCCCAGTTTTTAAACTCTCGGCCTTGGGTTTAAGGCCCAAAATGTTTTTCGAAGCTAAGCCCAAAAGAAATTTTGTGAAATAAGCAGGTTTTCTGGCATGGCACTTAAGTCTCCGACCCGAAGTCCACCAGGTAAGTACCCCTATCTCTTGTGTGATTTATATTATGACTTGTAGAAGGGTAGAATTGGAACGTAGAATAGTATGATAGGTACTTGAACCCTAGGACTAGGTTACCCCAACAGTTACATAAGATTTTAAATGCCTAATTAAACAAACCTGTGACTAAGTCGCCGAGTCAGGGTGTGGCAACCATTGTGCGCATGTCTAGGATTGGTATTCGGTGGGAGCTTGGTATTTAAGCAATTCGCGTGACTCACCTCCTCTCCACTCGAATCCTACCTGGTGCGTAGCTTCGGTTCACCCTAACCAAGAGGACTTATTCATAGGCTAAACCCAATAACTAAAACCCGAAAGGGACTAGTCGTATTTTTATAAGAACCCTAGTTTTAAAACTCTTAAAATTACCCTTTTAATTTGTAAAAACTATTTTACAAAATTTTTCTGAAATATTTCTGATTTGCAAAATTACTAAAATACCCTAGTGGTAAAATTACTAAAACGCCCTTGGCTTCTAAAGTTACCATATTACCCTCGATTTCAGTAAAATTTCCCTATTTTGCAAAAGTATCCATGAAACCCTAACTTGTGAAAATTCAAGATACCCTGATTTGGAAAATTTACCAAATTACCCCTGTTTTACAAAATTACCAAAATGACCCCGATTTCCAAAATTTCTGTAACAACACCGATTTGGAAAACAAGTTCTCAAAAAGAACCCTAAGTTTCGAAATACCTTTGATTTATAGAGATTTTTCAAATTGACCCCGATTTAATTACCAAAATACCCCTGTAGGACAAATGTCGAAAATACCCCTAGGATAGGGAAAGACAAAAATGTTCAAAGAGTGAATGTGTATGGGAGGTATTATGGAATGGATGTGTTTCTTTGAATTAGGATAGAAAACTTGAACTTTGATTGATCGAAAGAATCACTCCTAAACTCTTTACATAAAACTCCTTCGCGAATAATCAGTGGAATAAAGGCTAATTCATAAAATTTCTTAATCAGATTAAAGAGCGATCGTAGATATGAGCTCTAGGGGACGTGGTCGTAACGTGCGAGGACGCGGTAGAGGCAGAATGGCCGTGTCGGAACCCGTTAGATCGGGTCAAGGGTCTGACAATGAGGTACCACCACCAGCTGTTGGTGTCGAGCAGCCAGCTCAGACGGGGGATGATGCTGTATCGCAGGCTGTGCTGCGAGTTCTTGAGATGGTGGATGGAGTAGGTGGAAATATGGGAGCTCGGAAATCTGTACCCGAGCGACTTCGAGCCAATGGGGCTGAAGTGTTTCGTGGAGTATCTGGTGTCGCACCCAGTACAGCTGAATATTGGTTGGAGGCAACAGAACGAATTATGGATGAGTTGGATTTGACCCCTGAGGAGAAAGTGAAAGGAATGGTGGCGCTGCTACGTGATGAAGCGTATCAATGGTGGCTCACAGTTCGGGATGGTGCCACAGCTGAGGATTTGACTTGGGAATATGTTAAGGCGGCTTATCAAAAGAAGTATGTTGGAACCAGATATATCGATGCGCAGAGAAAGGCATTTCTAGGGCTGGTTCAAGGGAACAAGTCTGTAGCGGAGTACGAAGATAAATTTCTGAGGTTGAGCCGGTATGCTCGAGGAGTAGTGGCTTCGGAGCATGAGCGATGTGTCCGGTTTGAGGACGGACTAAGGGATGACCTGAGGTTGTTAGTCGCTCCACATCAAGAGCGGGAGTTTTTTGCGTTAGTAGAGAAAGCTAAGATAGCGGAAGGAATTAAGGACTCTGTAAGGCAGCACTCTGATCGGAATAAGCAGAAAAGAGGATTTGGGCTGACAGGGTCAGCCGGGAATGTTCAGAAGAGGCCTAGAGTTGATGGGCCGCGAGGTCAGCAAGCTGGTACTAGAAGGCAATATCGTACTTGTGATTAGTGTGGGAAGAAACACTTAGGGGAATGTTGGAAGAAGACAGGAGGATGCTTCAAGTGTGAGTCAAAGGACCATATGATTAAGGATTGTCCTATGAGGCCGGATGGGAATAGACCAGTAGCTCAGAATATTAATCAGGCTGGTAGAGGTGGACAGCAGCCTCAGCGAGGTCGTGGTCTGAATGGCCGAGGAACGGTGCTGGAAGAGGATGTGGAACACCTGGCAGAGGTGTTGGTAATGCAGAGGCAAGGCAGCAGGGCTTGGTGTATGCAGTTCGTCGGAGGGAGGATGGAGACGCGCCGGACGTCATAATCGGTACGTTCCTTCTTTTTGGCAAGCCATACTTTGCTTTGATTGATGTGGGCTCGACCCATTCGTATGTTGCATGTAGAGTAGTGGAAACTCTAGACATAGTCTCTGAACTTTCTGATAGGGAGATGACTGTAGTAAGCCCACTAGGTCAAACTGTAGTGGTGAACACGATCTTTCGGAGTGTACCTCTAGAAATTCAGGGAGTAGTATTTCGTGCCGACTTGATGGAACTACCTTTCGGAGAGTTCGATCTCATACTTGGAATGGACTGGTTAGTAGAGCATCGAGCCATACTGGATTGTGCAACTAAGCGAATGGAGTTAAGGACCCCAGAGGATAAGGAAGTAGTTATGATAGGAGAAAGAAGAAATTACTTGTCTAATGTAGTTTCTGCTTTAAAGGCTGTTAAGATGGTTCGGAAAGGATGCAAGGCGTTCTTGGCCTTTGTTAGTGCATTGGATACGAATGAAGGGGGAGTTAGTGGGGTTAGAACTGTAAGGGACTTTGAAGATGTGTTCCCAGAGGAATTGCCTGGAATACCCCCGGATAGGGAGGTGGAGTTTGGAATTGATCTGCTGCCGGGAACAGCTCCTGTGTCGATCGCTCCGTACAGAATGGCACCAAAGGAGTTGGTTGAGCTCAAGGCTCAAATTCAAGAGTTGCTTGATCATGGGTTTATTCGACCCAGTGTGTCTCCATGGGGAGCACCGGTCTTATTCGTGAAGAAGAAGGACGGAACTATGCGTATGTGCATAGATTATCGTCAGTTGAATAAGCTGACCATCAAGAACAAGTATCCTTTGCCGAAGATTGACGACTTGTTCGATCAGCTTAAGGGGGCAGCGGTTTTCTCAAAGATCGATCTAAGGTCTGGATATCATCAGCTTAAGGTGAAGGAAGCTGATATCCATAAGACGGCTTTCCTAACAAGGTATGGGCATTTTGAATTCGTAGTAATGTCGTTTGGTTTGAAGAACGCCCCAGCTGCGTTCATGGATATGATGAACCGAGTTTTTCAACCATACTTGGATAGGTTCGTCGTGGTGTTTATCGACGACATTCTGGTGTATTCCAAGTCTGAGGAGGAACATGATGAGCATCTACGGATTGTGTTGCAAGTGTTGAGGGAGAAGAAGCTTTATGCCAAATTCAGCAAGTGTGAATTTTGGCTTAAGGAAGTTACGTTCTTAGGACATGTGGTGTCTGCTGAAGGAATAAGGGTGGATCCTAGGAAGATTGAGGCAGTGTTGGATTGGAAACCACCTAAGCCTGTGGCTGAGGTTCATAGTTTCTTGGGATTGGCAGGCTACTACAGAAGGTTCGTGGAAGGGTTTTCATCGATAGCCGCGCCTTTGACAAAGTTGTTGAGGAAGGAAGTATCTTTTGTATGGACAGATAAGCAATGGAAGAGCTTTGAGAAGCTTAAGAAAGTCTTGACTGAAGCTCCAGTTTTGATTCAGCCTGAGGCAGGAAAGGATTTTGTGGTGTATTGTGACGCTTCCCATACAGGATTGGGATGCATATTGATGCAAGATGGGAAAGTAGTCGCTTATGCATCTCGGCAATTAAGACCACATGAAGTTAACTACCCAACTCATGATTTGGAATTGGCGGCAGTGGTCTTTGCTCTTAAGGTGTGGAGGCACTATATCTATGGGGAAAAGTCGGTGATCTACACGGACCATAAGAGTCTTAAGTATTTGTTGACTCAAAAGGAGTTGAACCTGAGACAGCGAAGGTGGGTGGAATTACTGAAGGATTATGACTGTTCAATAGAGTATCATCCGGGCAAGGCGAATGTAGTGGCGGATGCCCTAAGTCGGAAAGTAGTGTCGGATTTAAGGGCAATGTTTGCACATCTGAGCCTGTATGATGATGGAAGTCTACTGGCAGAGCTGCAGGTTAAGCCGACGTGGTTAAATGAAGTGAGAGAGGGACAGTTGGATGATGATGATTTAAGTGCTAAGCTACAGCAAGTGCAGAATGGAGAGTTGGAAGATTATGGTATTAACGACGAGGGAGTATTGTGTTTCAAGGGTAAGGTCTGTATGCCTAAGGATCAGGAGTTAAGACGGAGGATTCTTCAGGAATCGCATAGTGGCCCTTATGCTATGCATCCTGGAGGAAGTAAGTTGTATCGAGACCTAAGAGAGCAGTTTTGGTGGCCTGGTCTTAAGAGGGAAGTTACCGAATTTGTAGGCAAGTGCTTGACGTGTCAGCAAGTTAAGGCTGAACACCAAGTTCCGTCAGGATTGCTTCAGCCGATCAAGATTCCACAGTGGAAGTGGGAGCGAATTACCATGGACCTCGTTAGTGGGTTTCCCCTTACGCCTACTAAGAAGGACTCGGTATGGGTAATAGTGGATCGGTTGACAAAGTCCGCGCATTTCATTCCAGTGCGAATCGACTATTCTCTGCAAAAGTTGGCAAAATTGTATGTGGCAGAAATTGTAAGGTTGCATGGAGTTCTGGTATCAATCATCTCGGATAGGGATCCAAGGTTTACTTCTCTATTTTGGAAAGTGCTACATCAAGCTTTAGGCACCAAGTTGGATTTCACTATGGCATTTCATCCACAGTCGGATGGGCAATCTGAACGAGTAATCCAAGTGTTGGAGGATATGTTGAGAGGATGTGTGATAGACTTCAAAGGAAGTTGGGAAGAATATTTGTCGTTAGCAGAATTTGCATACAACAACAGTTATCAAGCTAGCATTCGAATGGCACCGTATGAAGCACTGTATGGACGGAAGTGTCGCACACCTACATGTTGGACGGAATTAGGAGAACGTCGAGTTTTGGGTCCAGAGTTAGTGGCGGAATCTGAAGAGAAGGTTGAGATAATTCGAGCTCGGTTAAAGGAAGCATCTGATAGGCAGAAGTCGTACGCGGATCTCAAGCGAAAAGAAATAGAATTTGATGTGGGAGATCAAGTGTTTCTTAAAGTTTCGCCTTAGAAGAAGGTGATGAGATTTGGTCGAAAAGGGAAGTTAAGTCCAAGGTTTATAGGACCTTATAAGGTTTTGAAGCGAGTTGGACCAGTGGCATATCAGTTGGAGTTGCCACTGGAATTGAAGTAGATACACGACGTATTCCATGTGTCCATGCTACGACGTTATCGATCGGATCCATCTCATGTGGTTCTAGTTGAAGAGGTGGAGCTAAGGCCAGATTTGTCCTACGAGGAAGAGCCGATTCAGATTCTGGAACGAGAGGTGAAAGTGTTACGGAGGAAGTCAGTTCTTCTAGTCAAAGTGTTATGGAGAAATCATGGATCGGAAGAAGCTTCGTGGGAGCCGGAAGAAGCAATGCGACAGCAATACCCTCAATTATTTTAGCCAAGTAATTTCGAGGACGAAATTATTTTAAGGGGGTAGAACTGTAATATCCCGAATTATGGCTTATGCATTATTGTTAAAATGTGTGAAATAGCATGTCATTGTGAGCTTGAATGTGTTTTTTATGAATGTTTGTGAACCTCAGAAAATAGGAAAATAGCTTAGAAATTATTAGATTTTAATTTTAAAAGAGGGAGTTAAGCTGATAGGGCCTTAAGAAAATTAATAGAGGAAATTTGACATGGAAATGAGCTTGGTAAAGTGGCTACAAGGCGCCACTTAAAGCCCATGCAAGTGACGCCACAAGCATGTACAAATGGGCCTAGGTTCGAGTCACAAGGAAGCAACATTTTGGGGTTTTATTTTCGGCAAAAAGGGAGAGGGGTGGACGGCACTAAGGCTAAATTTTAGGAGTTTAATCCTTTTATTTTTTAGAGATAAAAAGGTGATAAATTAATTAAGATAAGGGATAAGTTATGGATTATTTTAGGAAGAGATGAAGAGAAAAGCAAGGGATATGATAGTGATGGCCGAATAGGGGACTCTAGGCTTAGTAATTCCGGCAAAAGGAGGAAAAGAGAAGCCATTCTGCATTCTTTTCTTTTTTTTCTTTGAAGCCTCTGCCGAATTCTCTAGGCAAATCCTTTCTTTTTATTTTGTTTGACAAAACCAAAAATCATCTTCAATTCTTTCTTTCTTTTCTCCTCTAGCCGATTCTTTCTAAACCTCATATCCCTCTCTTTTCAATCTTCTTGAAGCCGAATACACAAGTGACCATAGCCGACTATTCTCCAAGTTTCAAGGCCGAATCTTTGTGTTGCCAGATATAGGAGCTGTCGATTTCTTCAGTAGGGGGTAAGATCAAGTTTGATTTCTATTCTTTTCTATTAGGCTTGTCGAAATCTAAAGGCTAATTCCATTAACATGCTTTGGCCAAAACCATGAAGGATTCTTTCGGGATTTTTTTGCTAAGTCAACTACAATAGAAGATCATTCGGGATTTCAGATCTGAGGTAAGTAAAGTGAGATATTAGGCCGAAGGCCGTTGATGGTGTTCATTAAGTATTGAAATCAGATCTGACATAGTGCTTGTAGGGATTTCGACAGATATCTAAGACAAGGGATACTTTCGGGATTTAAAAATCGCAAGGTAAGTGTATAAGTACAATCGGCCAAGGCCATATTTGGTGTTTTAAGTCTATTTCTTAATTATTCAAAAGCCGAAAACTAACCCTTTAGGTGATCTAGAGTTTGGCTGATTGCTAAGGGGGAGTACCACGAACTTTCGGGATTTTGTTAGTAACCAAATCAGCAACAAGGTGAGTTTTCGGGTTATGACAATCCTTCGGGATTTGATTCTTTAGCCGAATGGCTCTTTGCTAACATATTCAGGGTTGGCCGAATATAGGAACTAAGGATCTAGGACGTTAGATCAAGGTTTCGAAATTTCAGTAACTTCATTAAGTATACCAGGTGTGTACCCCACCCTAAGCCCAATAGTTTTATGGTATTGATTATATGCATGTGTTAATATGAATGTGGAAAATATGGCTAAGTACCATGCAATGGTACAAAGTACTCAGGTACGTTTCCTACTCCTACTGTGAGTATGATTTATGGCACATAAGTAAATTGATAAGAATGTGAAATAAGGCTTAAGGCATGAAATTGCATGATATGTATGACATGGGGCATTTGGGTGATTATGAAAGGGGAAGTGAATATGGTGACTATTGTCACGATATATGAATGTGGTGACTTCGGTCACATTATCTGAATGTGGTGTCCCATGACACGAAATATTATCTGGTGGCTATGCCACGAATGTTATAAGCGCGATGAGCACGTCGACTGCAGCGACTGCCTTCGATGGTGTGTAGCGGATGGAGGGTTGACTTAGTAGTCCCCACAGTGTGCAGGTTGGTACGGGTGATGTGCAGCGGATGGCATCTAGGTTTGGGTTCGGGAATGCATCATTAACTGTAAATTATGCTATGAATGTGTATGACTTGATATGCCTGAATCTATATGGACTTAGTGTTTGTGTACACATTGAGTCTGTTGACTCACCCCGTTGTGGGAACATTTTTCAGGTGACGATCAGTGATGGACCGGGTTGACAGGAGCTTAGTGGTGGCCATGCTCAGCAAGGAATTTTATTATCTGAATATTTTATTTTATTTTAAGTACATTAAATTTATTTTGGGTTTGCTTATTTGATGTAATATGGCCATAGTACGAACTATTTTATGCATGCATGTTATTTATTTTCTTATCATACGAAACTTTTATCAAATTAAAAACTAAGTAAATTTTATATAAGAATGAATTCTAAACGTTTTGACACTTAAAGAAAAATGATTTTTTTTAGAACCTAAAACAAATTCGACATACCTTTTAACTTAGAGTTTTGGAACTTAGCAACGAAATTTTTATAAAAACTTATGTTTCAAAAATAAACTGGTTTTCAACTTGAGCCCAACCCAATTCGAGTGTTCTTCCAAAATTCACTTAAAGTTTCCAAAGAACAAACGAATTTGAACCGGTTTTTCTTAAGGAACATGCCAAATCTGGTCGAGGCTCGTGGGCCGGGTTTGGGGTGTTTCAGCTTAGCCACAAAAATATTATAAATGGCAGCTTGTCTGCAAATTGGAGAGACTGGCGGGGTGGGTTAACTTGATCCCCACAGGAGAGATTGGTTGGTCGGGGGAGAGTTTGGATGGATGGGTTGGGTTGCATACTTTGCATATTTATATATGTATATATTGTTATGTTATATGGGCTTAGGCCCAAGATGATGCTAAATGAGTTCAGGCCCAGTGGGCAACGGTAAGGGGATTATACACTGAGTTCTAGTAACTCACCCCGTTTTCCTTAACCCTTGCAGATAATGTTCAGTGACGTGGGACTTGGACCATGGATGACTTGGTGGAGGCCATACTTCAGAAATGGTTTTTATTGAACTTTAGATTTCCATTTCCGTTCATTTTACTAGTTTTACTATTTTGAGTTTTTATGTTGTAATAAGGCCTCTGGAATATTTTATTTTTGCTTTCTGTTTGACGTACTTTTATATATTTTGTTTAAATTGTTTTAAATGAGAATTTTTCTAAAAACTTAAATAAGTATTTTCTAAAATAGATTAATGAATGGATTTCAAAATAAACTTTTACGAATATTTTAAACTTGAAATTTTCTCTCAAATTATCATCAATATTTTCAAAAGTCACGTTTTTATAAAATCACTAGTTCAAATTATCGATTTATCAACCAACCTTCAAGGTTAGTAATATTCTATCTAATATTTCAAATGAAACTTGTTTTTCTTGATTATAACAAAAATAATATCAAATTTTAGTCCGAATCAGAAAGATTTAACGCGTTTTCTCATGTGACATGTCGGATCCGATCGTAATGCATCGGCCGGGTTTGGGGTGTTACATTTATCTAACGCAAATGGCAACCTCAATCTATATGCAACCGGCCCGATACGCTTGATAACCTTATACAGCCCAATAAATCTCGGACTCAGCTTTCCTTTACGGCCAAATCTAAGTATCTTTTTCCACAGCGAGACTTTTAAAAATACTCGATCGCCCACCTAAACCTCTATATCCTTGCATTTCAAATCCGCATACGACTTCTGACAATCTGAGGTGGCTTTTAGACTTTCTCAAATTACTTTTACTTTCTGCTCAGTTTCTCTGATTAAATCAACCTCGTGTATCTTGCCTTCACTTAACTCGGTCCAATATAAAGGTGTACGACATTTTCAACCGTACAATGCTTCATAGGGTACCATTTTAATACTTGATTGAAAGCTGTTGTTGTATGCAAATTCAATCAAAGGTAGGTGCCATTCCCACGTACCTTCAAACTCAAGTACGCAACATCTTAGCATAACCTCGAGTATTTGGATAACACGCTCGGATTGACCATCCGACTGAGGGTTAAAAGCTGTACTGAAATGTAACTTGGTACCTAAAGCATCCTACAGTTTCTTCCAAAACCACAATGTAAACCTCGGATCTCTATCCGAAACAATAGAAATAGGTACTCCGTCCAGTCATACGATTTGTGATATGTACAACTCAGCCAACTTATCGAGTGAGAAATCCGTACGTACCGGAATGAAATTAGCCGATTTCGTCAATCTATCAACAATAACCCAGATTGAATCTTTCTTACTCGACGTCAACGGCAAATCCCGATACAAAATCCATCGTGACTCGATCCCACTTCCACTCAGGTATCATAATCGGCTGAAGTAGTCCTGATGGCACCTGATGCTCAGCTTTCACTTGTTGACATACTAAACACTTCGACACATAGTCTGAAATGTCTCGTTTCATACCATGCCACCAATAATGCTGTCTCAGGTCGTTATACATTTTTGTGCTACCCAGATGAATCGAAAATATTACTATTATGAGCTTCGTCACAAATCATTCGAATCAATTCAGGGTTCTTAGGCACACATATCCGATTCTTAAACTGTAGACATCCCTCAACATCTATCTGAAAATTTGAATCTGTACACGAGCCATATTGACTCCTTTTTGCTTTTAAATCATCATCAACCGCTTGAGCTTCACGAATCTGTTGTATAAACAGTGGTCTCGCCTTCAATTCTGCAATGATCACACCATCATCGATCATAGCTATATCCGCATCCATTGCGCGAAGAGCAAATAATGACTTCCGGCTAAGTGCATCAGCAACCACATTAGCCTTCCCCAGGTGATAGTCAATTACAAGATCATAGTCTTTTAACAGTTCCAACCATCGTCGCTGTCTCAAATTCAGATCCTTTTGAGTCATTAAATACTTTAAACTCTTGTGATCCGAATAGACGTGGCATTTCTCGCTGAATAGATAGTGACGCCATATTTTCAAAGCAAAGACTATAGCAGCCAACTCAATGTCGTGCGTCGGATAATTCCTCTCGTACGGTTTCAACTGTCTCGAAGCGTAGGCTACAACTTTACCCTCTTGCATCAAAACACAACCCAGTCCATTTAAGGATGCATCGCTGTAAATAATAAACTCCTTACTCGACTCTAGCTGAACCAACACTAGAGCTTCCGTTAGCATAGTTTTTAGCTGATCAAAACTCTTCTGGCACCTATCTGACCACTCGAATTTAACATCTTTCTGTAGTAGCTTTGTCATCGGGGCTGCTATCATAGAAAGCCCTTTCACGAAATGTCTATAATACTCGGCAAGTCCCAGAAAGCTACAAACCTCAGAAACATTCCGCGGGGGTTTCCAATCAAGTATAGCCAAAACTTTACTCGGGTCAACCTGAATTCTCGATGCTGAAATAACATGCCCCAGAAAGCTAACTTCACACAACCAAAACTCACATTTACTGAATTTTGCATACAACTGTTTATCACGCAAAATCTGTAACACAAGTCGCAAATGCTCGGCATGCTCGGCTTCGTCGCACGAATAGATCAGCATGTCATCTATGAATACAACCACAAACCAATCCAGATACAGTCTAAATACCCGATTCATCAAATCCATGAAAACTGCAGGGGCGTTAGTGAGTCCGAATGGCATCACTAAAAACTCATAATGGCCGTATCTTGTCCGAAAAGCAATCTTTGGTACATCTGAGTCTCTCACCCGTAGCTGATAGTAACCTGACCTCAGATTGATTTTTGAAAATACCGAAGCTCCCTTAAGCTGATTAAATAGATCACTGATACGCGGCAAAGGATATTTATTCTTTACCGTCACTTTATTAAGTTGTCGATAATCGATGCACATCCTTAAAGTTCCGTCCTTCTTTTCACAAAGAGGACTGGTGCACCTGAGGGAGAGAAACTCGGTCGAGCGAAACCTCTATCTGTCAATTCTTGCAACTGAGCCTTCAATTCTTTTAATTTTGTCGGTGCCATTCTATAAGGAGCTATCGAAATTGGAGTTGTCCCTGGCACTAGCTTAATACCAAACTCTACCTCTCGAACAGGCGGCAATCCCGGCAATTCCTCTGGAAACACATTCGGATACTCACAAACAATCGGTACAGATTCAATCTTCTTTTCTGTTACTTTACTGTCAATCACATATGCAAGATAAGCTTCGCAACCCTTTCTCAAATACTGTCGAGCCAACATCGAAGATATCACAGCCGGTAACCCATTCAAATCCACGAATTCAATTTTAATTATCTCATTATTCTGGCACCTCAAATCAATAGTCTTTCGTCTGCAATTCACTACCGCGTCGTGTACTGTTAACCAATCCATTCCAAGGATAATATCGAACTCGTCAAATGATAATAATATCAGATCAGCCGGAAAGCATAAGTCTCGAACCATCAAAGGGCAATTCTTGTACACTTTATCAACTAGTACACATCGACCCAGGGGGTTCGAAACCTGAATCACAAACTCAGTAGACTCAACATGTAGAGTCTTAATAGATACTAATGTTTCACACACATATGAATGAGTTGAGCCGGGATCAATCAAAGCAGTTACACTAGTATCAAAGAGAGTTAAAATACCGGTAATGACGTCTGGCGATGAAGCCTCCTCTCTAGCACGGATATCATAAGCTTTAGCCGATGCACGGGCCTCTAATCGAATAGTCGCATCTGAAGCCCCCCTCTGAGCACCACTCCTACCTCCCACATTACGAGATGGTCTACCTCTAGCTGCAGTGTTGCTCAGTCTCGCACTCTGAACACTACCCTTATCAGCGGTCTTCGGGCAATCCCAAACAAAATGATCTTGTGAACCACACTTGTAACAATTACGATTATTAGATTTATCCCAACACTCGCCATATATTTCTTACGGAATTCCGTCTGAAAGAAATCCCAGGTAACTCTCTCCTTCAGAACAACTGATACAAGAGTATTCCACCAATAATAGGCAGAATCCCACAATAAGGATATGGCACACTTCAGGCACTCATCGGGTGTGCAAGACAGCTCTTTAAAAACATGAATAGTATTATCGAGCCAAAATTCAGCTCGTTCTGCGTCATTATCATCTTCGGCTCTAAATTCTTGAGCCCCGTGCTTTCTGATGCGATCAACCGGAGGCTTGCTTGCTCTCTCTGGATTTACAATCGGGGGTACCAGCGGTACCACAGAGGAAGTATTCGGATTCAGGGGTTGTTGAACAGCCAGATTGGTTCGTATATACTAACTAAACCAATCATTCATCATACTATAGAAGGCTTGTTTAACCCCCTCTTCGGGATTACTAGCAGCTGGTTGAGATTCATCCGGCACGGTCTTTGCACGGGAGCAGGCGCCACGCTCTCAACATCATCAGCTACAGCTCGCTCGGGATCAGGATCCATTTACTATATGAAATAAATAAATACATTTCACTGTCAGAAGTCATCACACTATCACATTATAAACATGGCATGTATAGCTAAACTCACACGCGCTACGTTAGTTCGAAAACTGACTAAACTGTAGCTCTGATACCAATAAAATGTGACACCCCTAACCCGTATCTGTTGCCGGATTAGGGTTACAGGCATCACTAACCTAATTACCAAGTCAATACACTTCATTCGAACTATCATGTGCTAATTTCATACCATTTCATATTATCACAAACACACATGTATATTTCATCTAATCTCAATACATCCACGAGCATATTACGCTTCACATGGTCATTTTTAAGCAATAGCCGAATAAGATTTGCATGGTACTCAAACATTCATTACATTTCTACTAAAAATGTTACAATCAAGCATACATCTTATTGAACTTATATTACACCTTTGGACATGTAAGCTTTCCATTTCAATATTACAATAGAAAATAAAAATTACTATCTATTTATCATACATTGAAATATAACACGACTTCAAATTTCAATCAACTCATTTATCGAAAAATCTTTTGTCACATACAGCTAAAATCATTACATTCATTTACAAATATATATTCCTTCATAATTACCCTTTAACAAAACATTACAACAATGATTTAGCCATTTATATCATATGGCCAAACCTACCATATCACTCAAGGGAAAATTTTAAGCTCTAAACCAAAACAAGTCATGGCTGAATATCTACAATTGAGTACACATAAATTTGCTCATTAATATACTTCTTTGATTATAACATGCACAAAATGTGATCTACTTCATCCATATCTAAGCATATTGGTACATTCAAATAAGCATGCCAATATAATTAATCATCTCATTGCCATATATGTACCATATCCAACCAATTTCTAGAAACCCAATCTCACACATATCTATTATGAAATAGCTTTCAACTAGGGATTTTTATATATGCATACTAAAATACTCAAATAGTAAATCTATAAAATAAAAAACTCAAACGAAATTCAAATAAAGATATGTATATATACATATAACCATCAATTAGGTCAACTCAAAACGGTTTAGTCTATACATGCCATATACTTAAAGTATATGCACAAAAGAGATACCAAAATATCGTTGATAGTGTGATGAACTGCCAAAATGATCCCCGAGCTTAAGCCTTGACTTCAAAGAATCTATAAAACAATATAACAAACACACCAAGTAAGCTATTATAACTTAGTAAGTTTCAAGCATTTAACTCATATATAAACTTTATCAAGATCAAATAATTTATTTCATTCACAATCTCTTTGCCGAATGGTCAACCATTCAAAGATAGATTTCAAAACGACATTATATGCATGTATAAATATGTATATACTTTTACACCACCTTCACAAGAATAAAATGAACAATATATATTTCCTTTACTTACCAAAATCTCTACTTACAATTTAACCCATCTTCAATCGTAAAGTATCATAAATAATATATATCTTTAGTTATTTACCTTCCAACCTTAATTAATAGTGCATAGCATAATGATACATTGCCTATTACTCGTACCCACCTTAATAAAACGAGCCTAACATATATTATCAAACTTGTATCTTTGTTACCTGAATTTAGTAACGAACCGCACACATAGTGCCGTTACTTTAGCAATTCTCGCACACTTAGTGCCAACTTTCCGTAACGTATCGCACATATAGTGCCGTTACTTTAATAATTCGCACACATAGTGCCAACTTTCCGTAACGTATCACACACATAGTGTCATTACTTTAATAATTTGCACACATAGTGCCTTGTAACTAATTTCACACACTTAGTGCTCGGTGATATGCTCGCGCACTCAGTGCCTTTGATAAACTGTTGTCCATTCAGTTCCATACATACACAAATGAGAGCCAATCCACTGTATCACATATAATTACATACACCAAGATATGTCCTTAATATTTTCTATCCAAATTTATAACACATTCGGTCAATCCATTGTCATGCATCCAACTATTCCATTTAAAATCAATCACATTCTAGCTTAATGTCCCAAATACTTAATTACATCATTAATATTAAAATGCCTTTTTCGTGCAATTATGCCCAAACTATAAACAACCTCACATTCGACCAATTTACATCAAACATAATACCACATTCGGTAATATATAATTTAACATACCTACCTCCTATTAATAAAAGTTTATATTATAAAATAAAATTCAATTTAACTTAATTGCTTAAAACTTACCTCGGAAGTTGACGAATTAAGCTTCCCGGCTATTCGTTTAACTTAGCTTTCCCCGATCCAACCCCGTTTCCTTTTGTTCTTGATCTAAATAATTCCAATTTAAACTCATTCAAAAATATATTCATTCAATTTGATCCAAAATCATTTAATTATGCAATTTACCATTTTACCCCTAACATTTGCAACTCTTACAAATTAGTCCCTAATACACAACTCATAATTTACTCAAAATTTGAACATCTTCCAATAAGGCCGAATCTTCCTCCTCCTATTACAAGCCTATACAACTCATTTCTTTGACATTTTAACCTCTAAAATTTTTCTTTTTACAAATAAATCCTTGATTAACCACTTTCATCAAAAGCTCAAAAACAAAAGATGTTCATCTAGCTCCAATATTATATTTAATACCAAAAAACCATCACAAAAATCAACCTAACATCCATGGCATTTCTCACATACATTATCAATGTACAAAATTAATACATGGGCTTGATAGAAAAATGATCAACAATCACAAAAATGCAAAAATCATCAAAAATCCAAGACTTAAGCTTACCTAATTTTGGTTGATGAGTGCCGAACTCTATTGAGTTTTTCTCTTCTTTTTCTTTTGCTATATTCGACCAAGAGAGCTCAAAAAGATGAACATGGCTCCCTTTATTTTATTATGTTTTATTCCATTATACATTCTTAAATATAATATATTATTAACATATATGACTAACTATTATATAATATAATATACATACATATTACACCACTTTGCCGTCCACTATAGTAATAATAGGGTAATTGCAATATAAAACCCTTTAATTAAAAAAGGCACATTGTTTTAACCCCCCAATCAAGCAAATGGCTAATTTTACCACTCATGCAATTTAGTCCTTTTTCTTGAATTAAACATACAAACAATCAAATTATCTCACAATATTTTAATACATGCTCAAACATATATCATAAATATTAAATAAAATATAAAAATTATTTTCTAACTTGAATTCGTGGTCTCGAAACCACTGTTTCGATTAGGGTCGTAATTGGGCTGTTACAAAAGATGTGGTGTAACACCCCTAACCCGTGTCCGTTGCTGGAACAGGGTTACGTAGCATTACCGGAGTTTACAGTTCAATTGCAATTAATTTATGTTATTTACTATTCAGTTTCGAAAATCAATCACAATCAATCATAATGTCCCTTATATAGTTCCTTGAGGTCCAAAATACATATTAGAATCGAGTCAGAACTAAATCGGGATCACAGAAACGTTTTCGCGACATTTCAAAAAATTTTCTTAGGTGCAGTAACACACACCCGTGTGGGTAGGCCCTGTGAGACACACCCGTGTCTTAGGTCGTCTGGGCAATCGATGTGAGGTTCACGGCTGTGTCCCAGCCCATGTCCTTACTCGTGTAACTCTCTGACTTGGGTCACACGGCCAGCCACACGCCCGTGTGCTAGACCTTATGGACAATATAATTTTCAAAAATTAGAAGTAGGGATTACACGGCCAGGACACATGCCCATGTGCTAGGCCGTGTGTCTCACACGGCTGAGACACATCCCCGTGTCTCTACCTGTATGCTCAATTCTGAGCATTTTGTCTCTCTAATTTTAAGATGCAGGGGACACACGGCCAAACCACACGCCCGTGCACATGGCCATGTGTCACCCAAGGTTGAGACACACACCTGTGTGTCTGCCCGTGTGGACAGAATAAGGCCATTTTCCAAGCCTTATTTCTCACCCTTTTTACCTTGCACCTACATCAACAGTTCAATATATTCACCAACCAATTCAAGTTATATAAATCAATCGAATGATCAAATTTTATGCATGACACATTAACTCTTGCTTTCAAGTATAATCGTTACATTAAAATTATATACTTACCCAAACTTAATTGCATCTAATATATTAAACCAAACACATTCATATAGTTTAAAAATTTGTAGAAGCTACTCTAATTAATGCCATTTTGAAGTTTGAAAATGTGTGTTTGTCTTTTAAAACAATTATTAGTTTTGAAAACTTATTTGTATTAGTTTTGCAGTTCCAAAATAAGAAATTAAACCTAATTAAAAGAAATTAAAAACGCTAGAGGCCTTATTACATAAATATCAACCCAATATAAAAATTAAATAACTAGGTCTAAAATAAAATAATGGCGAACGTGTGGCCACCTCCGAGTCCCTCGTAGCTCCAAATCATCTAAGGCTGAGGATTACCTGTACAGTTAAAAGAAAAGGGTGAGTTACAAGAACTCAATGTGCAGTCCCCTATCATGCAGTAACATTCCGGGCCTGAGCCCTATTCAGTAACAGTACAGTGTGGGCCTTATCCCATTACAGTAATCAATGTGGGCCTAAGCCCAATACAGTATCAATATGGTGCACATATGGAACCCACCCCAATCCAACCAACACACCACCCGTACCAACCAACACACCATGTGGGGAATAAAATTTACCCACCTAACCAACACATCAATATTGAAACATAGCTGCCAGTAATAACAACGCAACAGAGCTACTAGTAATCGTATTACAGCAAAGCTGCTAGTAACAATAACGCAGCAAAGTTGCCAATAACAGTATATGGGGCAGAGCCACCAGTACAGTATACTTTCTCCATAACAGTATCCCAACCCCATGCAGTATGTCATGTCATAAATCATACGTATATGCAGAATGTCATACTCAGTAACAATCATATACAAATCATGAACACATTAGTCATTTTACTCCTTAGAGGTATTTTAGTCATTTCATTCTTAAAGGCATTTCAGTCATTTTACTCATTAGGGGTATTTTAGTCATTTTACTCTTTAGGGGTATTTCAGTCATTTTACTCCTTTCCGCAGGTCTACAGTCGCCTCGAGTGACATAGATAACATATATGGTCGAAACGGTGTAAATGGGCCCAAAGCCCAATATTCAGCCCAAGTGGGTCCACATACTCGTGTGGCCCATTCAGCCTAATTTCAGTCACGGCTATGCAAACTATATAGCCCAGTCCAGTATTTGCCACTTATCGTGGGTTTAACCCGTGTGGGGCCCATGAGCCCATTGAGCCCACACGAGCCATTTCAGCCAAACAAGGCCCATAACGGGCCAAGAGTAGGAGGACGCTCGTGGTGGCCTCTACAGTCTATCGCCCATGATTGTGGGCTCAGTTTACCACACGAGCGATCACACGCTCGTGAGGCCTCAAATGTCGAAGTTTTGGATTTTCAACTTTTGTCGACACACAGAAACGATAGTGTGATTACACACCTATATAACGAGACGCGCGAAGAATTCCACGTGTATCAAACCTACACTCAACAAGACCTTCATTTAATTAAGTGATGATTCAAGTTAACCACTTCTTAACTTTTAGCCCAAAAATACACCACCTTACCTTGATTGAATGAGGGTGGCTTAATCCTCTAAGATCGCTAACCCAAAATTGATCACATGCCTTGTCGAGAATCTGAATTATAAATAGATCTTGTTAGATAGGATCGATTGTAAATGTGGCTTAAATCCACGAATACCACCTTCTCAAAACAAATGAATATTTGACTTTTTAGAAAAAATTAAAGAAACTAGATTTGAATGGAAAGAGGGAATACAAGCACTTACCGACTTGTCAGAAATACTTGTGGAACCGAAACAGAGAGGGGAAAGTGTTGAGTTTCGGCTAGAGTAAGAACCACCCCGAGAAGAGAAGAATCTAAATCGAAAAGGGAGGGGAGAACTTTTGGTCACAAGTCGAAAAGGAGAAAGAGTCACAAGGGCTAGGGTGATAGGTTCGGTCGAAAGAAATCAATAGGCAAGAAGGGATGAAACAGGCAGTTGGCCAGAACTTGAAAAGAATAGAGAAGAATGGGAGGTTTCGGTAGATGTTGGTGCAAAAGAGGGGAGAGGAATGGACTTGAAAACAAAATAGTTTAATTTACCAGGATGGTAGGAGTCGAATACCCAAAATGCACAAATGGCCACTTGCAAATTCGGCACAAGAGAGCAGATAAAGAAAAGAGCCTTAACAGTTTCAGAAACAAGTGACAAACTGACCAAAATTAAGAGAACACCCCTCAGCTGAAATTCCCTATCCCAGTTCGGTACCAACACTCCCCACACACTTCAACCTCCTTGATTCTATCCACAACACTCTCCTTAATCCTCTCCACAATTTGCTCCTATAGCCTCTCCATGACCAATTCAAACACCTCTTCAGCAGTGTTTCAGTCCAACTCTTCTACCTGCCCAGCTCAAGCAGCATAATAAACACTCCATTACGTATCCTAAGACTTGAACCTCAAACCTCTCAGTTACACCACATGCCACTTGCCACTAAGCCACAAGCTCCTCTTGTGTCATAAAACAAGCATTATTACTAATAAGGCCTAAGTGCCAGTGTCCAGGTTCATTTAAGGGAAAAATAAAAATCTTGCAAGAGCCAAGACTTGAACCCAGGCTACCTAAACACTCCCAAACACACCCAAATCACTTAGCCATTAAAGTAAACAAGCAACTTGTGTCAGAACATGCAAAATTAATGACCCTATATTTTTGGGGCGTTACATTTTCTTTTCCTCGATCTAACTCTTTATTTGATCTTTTCGGACCTATACAAATGAATTTAGCATCAATTTAATTCACTTTATACTCAATTGAATTCAATTCACATCGTAGGCAAAATTACCATTTTGCCCCTATTCTTTTCATAAATGACAATTTCGTCCCTAATTTCGAAAAATGAAATTCATGCAATTTAATCCTTATTTAAAGCCTAAATGAATTTTACATGTTACAATAACAGCCCATGAATTTCACAAAAATCAGAATTTTTCCATGGGTTTTACATATTTACAATTTAGTCCTTAAATCACAATTTCATCAAAATTCTATTTGTAAAAGTTGTTTATCTATCAACAACCTTTTATTTTCTACAATAAATTTCAAAATTTTAGCATTTACATCCATGGAAAAATTTCTATACTTTGATATCTTTACAAATTAATCCCCAAAATAGATAGATTATGTTATTCCGATCTCGAAAATATAAAAATTATCGAAAACATGACAAGATTACTTACCCAATTAAGCTTGTTTGTTTTCCTTTCTCTTTCCTAGGATTTCCATGTATTTTGGTGAAGAAAATGATAATTATAATATGTTATTTCTATTTAATTATTATATCATCATTTATTTTTCCTACTTTCCAATTTAGTCCTTTTCTTTTTCTAATTTTCCATGAATGATTCATCATAAATATCTACTAACTTTTCTTAATGGTCTAATTACCATATAAGGACCTCAAGTTTTGAATTCCATAGCTATTTGATACTTATAGATACTAGAACTCAACTTTTGCATTTTATGCAATTTGGTCCTTTCGACAATTAAACATGAAACTGGTAAAATTTTTTTAAAGAAATTTTCATACGTCATTTCTATCATAATGCAATTCATGCAATAATATTAAAATAATTTTTTTCTGACTCAGATTTATGGTCCCGAAACAATTTTTCTAATTTTACTAAAAACAGGCTGTTACATGTGGAGTACTCAATTGATGTTGCACCGAGAACTTCTTCTATCCCGAGTGCACCGTACAGAATGGCGCAAGTAGAATTGAAGGAGTTAAAGACTGAATTTCAATAATTTTTAGACAAAAGGTTTATCAGGCCAAGTGTTCCGCCTTGGGTGCGCTAATCTTATTCATTAAGAAGAAGGATGAGACTCTTTGTTTGTGTATAGATTGTCAACAGTTAAATAAGGTGACCATCATGAATAAATCATCGCTGCCCAGAATTGAAGATTTTTTTGATCTGTTGAGTGGAGCTAGAGTGTTCTCAAAAATTGATCTTCATTCGGGGTATTGTCTAGTCAAGATCAAGGGAGATGATATACCTAAGACTACATAATATTGGTCAAAATTTGAACACCTCTAACCCGTAACCATCGCCGGTCTAGGGTTAAAGACATTACTGGATAAATCAGATCTTATACAAACATTTCATGCCATAATTTAACTGATCAAATCAAAGTGTCCCTTAAACAAGTCTACGAGACCTTAAATATGCATTAGAAAGAGGTCGGGACTAAACCGAACACATACGAAAATTTTTGAAAATTAAACATTTTTCAAAGCTACAGAGGTCACACGCCCGTGTGGGCAGGCGGTGTGCCTCACACGGCCTCAGACATGCCCGTGTGTATATGCCGTGGCAAAACAGGGCATACATACTGACTTGTCCACACGGTCAAGGACACGCTCGTGTGCCTCACCCGTGGTCGACACTGACTTCCATCACACAGCTAGTCAAACGCCCGTGTGTCCAACCCGTGGTAGAAACTAACGTGTTTTGAAATGCAACCACGAGGGACACGGTCGAGCCACATGCCCGTGTGCTCAACCGTGTGGGCAAATATAGGCCACCTACAAGGCCAATTTACCACTCACACTTTGGATTATACCTACAAGCACAAATAAGCATCATTCCATACATCAAAAGCAACCAAAACATACCAAAATGATCATCTCTACTATACATTTAAGAGCATATCAAACCCACAAACTTATGTACCATTTAGCTCAATCTTATCACAAACATTTCTAAGCAAAATCCATCCACAAATTTACCAATTCATTATGAAAACCTTTCATCAATAATATAATAACTTTGCATCAGAAAACTTATCATAGTTTTGACCATCTCATTAGTCCAACCATTAACCATCAAACCAGTCCAAACTATACATCATATAGCATGAACTACTCGTTCACATCATTTATATTATCTAGCCATATCACATGGCTACTTTTACACCTTTCAAAACATAATCAAAACTCACTAGACTATACATGCCATACTTAAATATATACACTTTCATAAGGTACCAAAATATGATTTGATAGTGTGGTGACGATCCTCGACGATCCCCGAGCCTTCCGTAGCTTTAACGATCTATAAAACAATGCAAACACACACAGAGTAAACTTTCAAAAGCTTAGTAAGCCATATATAAATAAACTTAACATATAAACATTCATAAACATATCAAATACAAGATCATTAATATATCTCAATTGCAAATTCGTATTTCTTCTTTAGCTCAATTGTTTAACCATTGCTTATCGACAAATCACATTTCTATGCATCTCATTAAATCATAGCACATTCATACATATATCACAATTTATCTCAGCAAGTCTATACACATATCTCACTTTTGCAAATTCAAATATACTTACCTTTCATACTCAACTTAGTATACATTTCAAACGTACCTGAATCGGTTACACATTTCACATAATCTTTCATTTCCCAAAATTGCCCGTTGAACCATTCGGAATCAAATAGGATACTCGGATAACTCGGAATACTCATACAATGCCAACGTCCCAGACGTGGTCTTACATGTATTCAAATATCGATGCCACTGGCCCAGACAGGGTCTTACACGAATCAACTACGATGCCAATGTCCCAGACATGGTCTTACACGTAAATCTCAAGTCAATGCCAACATCCCAGACATGGTGTTACATGATATCACATATCAGAACCCTATGTCATGACATATGAATCCTATCTATTCCTAAGGTTCGTACGGGACTTTTCGAGCATTCTTACATTGTCGATACTTTCTCGGTTTTCACAGGTATATCTTCCAAAGTCATTTATCTCAATTCAATATCAAATGAACATGAATAAATCATTTTAACTATATTTATTTGTATATAGACTTACCTCGTATTCGGAATAAACGGACGGATTCGACTACTCGATCACTTTCGACTTTTCTCGGTCTAAATCCGTTTTCTTTGGTTCTTGATCTATACATATTCAAATTTAACCCATTTAATCACCAAATCATTCAATTAAATCCAAAAACACATATTTAGGACATTTTACAAATTAGCCCTCACATTTACACATTTTGACATTTAAGTCCTTATTTCACAAAATCACAAAATACACATAATTTCTTTGTACACATGCTTAGCCAAATTTTCAAATGCTTCATATAAGTCAACACATTTCATTTATTTTACATTTTTGTCATTCAAAATATTATTTTTACAATTTAGTCCAAAATACTCAAATTTACCAAAAATCCCAAAGGCAAAACATGTTAATCTAACACATACATTTCATATTTCATCAAATAATATAACAAAGCTCAAGCGTTCATCAATGGCTCATTTCAAATTCTTCATCAAATTACAAAATTAAGACATGGGTTTTGTAGTACTCGAAGCAACGAT
The DNA here is from genome assembly GCA_005393395.2 of Gossypium australe. NCBI lineage: Eukaryota > Viridiplantae > Streptophyta > Magnoliopsida > Malvales > Malvaceae > Gossypium > Gossypium australe. Next base: position 119,054,955 of record CM016616.1, read on the forward strand.
TACAAAACCATAGAAATTATAAAAAACCGAACAAAATCCATACATTAATCAAGTTAAACCATGGTCGAATATGACAAAGCTTCGAACCTTCTTTTTCTTTTCTTGTTTCGGTGGAAGAAAGATGAGAATGGCCATTTTCATGCTTTCGTTTTATTTAATTAAACATTAATTATTCTTTTACTAAATTACCCTTTTTAATTAACAAATAAAACTTTTATAATGGTTGGTCATAAATGTCCATAGCTTAATTATGGCATAATAACATCATAAGGACTTCACATATTAAAGACAATAACAATTCGGCACTTACACATTAATTACCCACTTTCACATTTCCTTTCGATTTAGTCCTTTTCTCAAATTAAGCACACAAACAATAAAATTAATTCACAAAACTTTCACACATGCTGAATCACATCCTGCAAACACAGATAATAATATTAAAATATTTTTCTGCCTCGAATTTGTGGTCCCGAAACCACTCTTCCGACTAGGGTCTAAACCGGACTATTACAATTCTCCCCCTTATGGATTTTTGTCCCCAAAAATCTTACCGTTAAATAGATTCAGGTATTGTTGTCTCATAATATCTTCGGGCTCCCTTGTAGCCTCTTCCACTCCGTGTCGATGCCATAAGATTTTCACTAATGAAATTTTCTTATTTCTCAATTCTTTCACCTCGTGATCTAAAATCTAGATTGGTTCTTCCGCATAAGTCATATCGGATCTAATTTCAATCTCAGACGGAGAAATCACATGTGATTGGTCAGATCTGTATCGATGAAGCATTGACAAATGAAACACATTATGAATCTTTTCTAGCTCCGGTGGTATCAACAATCTATATGCGACAGGTCCAATGCACTCAATAATTTCATACAGCCCGATGAATTTTGGACTCAATTTACCTTTACGACCAAATCGGACTATTTTCTTCCATGGAGACACTTTCAAAAGCACTTTATCACCAATCTCAAACTCTATATCTTTTCGTTTCAAGTCTGCATAGGATTTCTGACGATTGATGTAGCTTTCAGACTATCACGAATCACTTTCACTTTCTGTTCAGTTTCTTTTATAGTCAACCCCGTGAATCTTATTCTCACTGAGTTTTGACCAATACAGAGGTGTTCGACATTTTCTACCATACAAGGCTTCATATGGTGCCATTTTAATGCTTGATTGAAAACTATTATTGTATGTAAATTCAATCAATGGTAAATATTGTTCCCATATACCTTTAAACTCAATAATGCAACATCTCAACATATCCTCGAGAATCTGAATAATTCGCTCGGGTTGACTATCTATCTGTTGATGAAAAGCTATACTGAAATGCAATTTAGTACCTAAAGCTTCTTGCAGTTTCTTCCAGAATCGTGAAGTAAACCTCGGATCTCTGTCAAATACAATAGATAGTGGCACTCCGTGCAATCTCACAATATCGGAAATATAAAGCTCAGCTAATTTATCAAGTGAGTAATTAGATCGTACTGGAATAAAATGGGTTGATTTCGTCAATCTGTCAACTACAACCCAAATTGCATCTTTGTTTCCTGGAGTCAAAGGCAACCCTGAAACAAAATTCATTGTCACTCTATCCCATTTCCATTTAGGAATCAAAATCAGTTGTAACAAACTAGATGTCACTTGATGTTCAGCTTTAACTTGCTGACAGACTAAACTTTTCGAGACAAACTCTAAAATATCCTATTTCATACCAGACCACCAATATTGTTGTTTCAAATTATGGTACATCTTTGTACTTCTCGGATGACCAGATAGACGACTGCTATGTGTTTCTTTCAATATCAACTGAATCAACTCCAGATTTCTCGAAACACATAATCGATCTCGAAACCTCAAACAATTATCATCATCAATTTGAAATTCTGAATCAGAATCCAAATTACACTGAACTCGTTTTGCTAGCATTTCATTATCAACTTTCTGAGCATCACATATTTTCTTTAAAAACAACGGTTTCGCTTTCAATTCAGCTAAAAATGAACCATCATTAGACAGGTCTAAATGAGCATTCATCGCACGTAATGAAAACAGTGATTTTCGACTCAATGCATCAGCAAGAACATTTGCTTTACCTGGATGATAATCTATCACAAGCTCGTAGCCTTTCAACAGTTCTAATAATCTTCTCTGTCGTAGATTCAGGTCTTTCTAAGTCATCAAATATTTCAAACTTTTATTATCCGAAAACACATGGCATTTTTCACCAAAGAGATAGTGACACCAAATCTTTATTACAAACACAATTGTAGCTAGTTCAAGATCGTGTCGGATAATTCTTTTCATGCAGTTTCAATTATCTCGAGGCATAAGCTATAACTTTGCCTTCCTGCATCAGAACAGATCCTAGACCATTCAATGAAGCATCACTAAAAATCACAAACTCTTTACCCGATTCTGGTTGTTCCAAAACTGGAGCTTCAGTCAAAAGGGCTTTCATCTCATCAAAACTTTTCTAACATTTATCGGACCATTCAAATTTCATATCTTTTTGAGGCAATCTAGTCAACGGAGTAGCGATCATCGAAAAGCCTTTTACGAATCTTCGATAGTATCCAGCAAGTCCCAGAAAACTGCGAACTTCAGACACATTTTTTTGGTGCTTTCTATTCCAAAATAGCTGAAATCTTGCTCGGATCAACCCATATACCATATGCTGACACAATATGACCCAGAAATTCAACTTCAAGCAACCAGAATTCACATTTACTAAAATTTGCATGTAATTGCTTATCTCACAGAGTTTGTACCACAATTTTCAGATGTTCAGCATGCTTAATTTCAACACGCGAATAAATCAAAACATCGTCAATGAATACAACGACAAATCGATCTAGATACGATCTGAAAATTCTGTTCATCAAATCCATAAAACATAGCAGGAGCATTTGTTAGTCCGAAAGACATAACTTAAAACTCATAATGCCCGTACCTCGTTCTGACAGCAGTTTTTGGAATGTCAGAATCTTTTTTGAAGTTGCTGGAGCTTTGATGTTCGACTGCGATCTAGCTCGATCTCTGTTTGAATGTCCCACATTAACCTTTGAACGACTATGCTCATCTCTGAATTTCTTTGATGCAAATTGAAATGATTTACTCGAAAATCTCTTTCTCACATCTCTGGCTTTAGACTCAACTTTTCTTTTATCTTTCCCAAGTGCTTCAGCTTTACATGCTCGATTGGCGCGTACAGCAAATTCTTTTATTTCCAAAATTCCAACTAGCAAATGGATATCTTCATTGAGGCCATCTTCAAACCTTTTACACATTATTTCTTCAGTTGAAACACATTCCCGTGCATATTGACTTAATATCACGAATTTAATCTCTGAATTTTAGTGACAGTCATACGACCCTATTTCAATTTCAGAAACTCTTTTTGTTTTTATTCCAGAAACTCTTTTTGTTTTTGATCTATAAATCTCTGACTAATATATTTCTCCCGGAACTCAGACTAAAAGAAATCCCATGTAACTCGTTCTTTTGGAACAACAGAAATCAAAGTCTTCCACCATTGATAAGCTGCATCTCGTAACAATGAAATAGCACATTTCACACATTCATCAGGAGTTAATGACATTTCATCGAACACTCGGATTGTGTTCTCGAGCCAAAACTCAGCATCATCATCAGTAGTGGCCCTAAACTCTTCAACCCCATATTTGCCGATTTTATCAACCGGAGGCCTATTCATCTGATTTAGATTCATAATCGGAGGCACAACAGAAGTCTGAGGAAGATTAGGCAGCGGTAGAAGTTGTATGTCTGAGGAAGATTAGGCGGCGGTAGAAGTTGTAAAACAGTTGCGTTTGTTCAACAAATTGAGTGAACCACTCATTCATCATTTGGAAGAACGCTTGTTTAGCCTCTCCTTCCTGACCGCTAGTAGCCGGTCTCGAATCAGATGGCGCTGTCCCTTGAGTGGGAGAAAGTGCATTACTTTGAATGTCATCAGCTACAGCTCTTTCGAGATCCATTTACTATATAAAAATACATTTTATATGTCAGGATTCATCACACTATCACAGTTTGTATATATGGCATGTATAGCTAGACTCTCATACGCTACGTTAGTCCTAGAATCGACTAAACCGTAGCTCTATTATCAATCAAATGTAACACATCCAACCTGTAACCATCGTCAGTCTAGGGTTAAAGGCATTATTGGTTAAATCGGATCTTATACAAAAATTTCATGTCATAATTTAACCAATCAAATCAAAATGTCCCTTAAACAATTCTACGAGACCTTAAATATGCACTAGAAAGAGGTCGGGACTAAACTGAACACATACGGAATTTTTTGAAAATTAAATATTTTTCAAAGCTACAGAGGTCACACGCCCGTGTGGGCAGGTTGTGTGCCTCACACGGCCTCAGACACGTCCGTGTGGTAAAAAAGGGCATACATACTGACCTGTCCACACGGTCGAGGACATGCCAGTGTGCCTCACCCGTGGTCGACACTGACTTGCATCACATGGCCAGTCACATGCCCGTGTGTCCAGACCATGGTCAAAACTGACTTGTTTTGAAATGCAACCAGGAGGGACACGGTCGAGCTACACGCTCGTGTGCTCCACCGTGTGGGAAAATATAGGCCACTTACAAGGCCAATTTGCCACTCACACTTTGGATTATACCTACAAGCACAAATAAGTATCATTCCATGCATCAAAAGCAACCAAAACATACCAAAATGATCATCTCCACTATACATTTAAGAGCATATCAAACACACAAACTTATGTACCATTTAGCTCAATCTAATCACAAACATTTCTAAGCAAAATCCATCCATAAATTTACCAATTCATTATGACAACCTTTCATCAATAATATACTAACTTTGCATCATAAAACTTATCATAGATTTCACAATCTCATTAGTCCAACCACTAACCATAAAACCAGTCCAAACTATGCATCATATAGCATGAACTACTCATTCACATCATTTCCATTATCTAGCCATATCACATGGCTATTTTTACACCTTTAAAAACATAATCAAACTCAGTAGAATGTACATTCCATACTTAAATATATACACTTTCATAAGGTACCAAAATATGATTTGATAGTATGGTGACGATCCTCGACGATCCCCGAGCCTTCCGTAGCTTTAACGATCTATAAAACAATGCAAACACACAGAGAGTAAGCTTTCAAAAGCTTAGTAAGCCATATACAAATAAACTTAACATATAAATATTCATAATCATATAAAATACAAGATCATTAATATATCTCAATTGCAAATTCATATTTCTTCTTTAGCTCAATTGTTTAACCATTGCTTATCGACAAATCACGTTTCTATGTATCTCATTAAATCATAGCACATTCATTCATATATTACAATTTATCTTAACAAGTCTATACACATATCTCAATTTTGCAAATTCAAATATACTTACTTTTCATACTCAACTTAGTATACATTTCAAACGTACCTAAATCGATTACACATTTCACATAATATTTCATTTCCCGGAATTGCCCGTTGAACCATTAGGAATCAAATAGGATACTCGGATAACTTAGAGTACTCATACAATGCCAACGTCCTAGACCTGGTCTTATATGTAATCAAATATCGGTGCTACTATACCAGACAGGGTCTTACACAAATTAACTACAATGCTAATTTCTCAGACATGGTCTTACACGTAAATCTCAAATCGACGCCAACGTCCTAAACGTGGTCTTACACGATATCACATATCAGAACCCTACGTCATGACATATGAATCCTATCTATTCTTAAGGTTCGTACGGGACTTTTCGAACATTATTACATTGTCGATACTTTCTCAGTTTTCACGTGTATATCTTCCAAAGCCATTTATCTCAATTCAATATAAAATGAACATGAATAAATCATTTCAACTACATTTATTTGTATATAGACTTACCTTGTATTCTGAATAAACGGACAGATTCGACTACTTGATCACTTTCGACTTTCCTTAGTCTAAATCTGTTTTCTTTGGTTCTTGATCTATAGATATTGAAATTTAACCCATTTATTCCCCAAATCATTCAATTCAATCCAAAAACACATATTTAGGGCATTTTAAAAATTAGCCCTCACTTTTACACATTTTGACATTTAAGTCCTTATCACAAAATCACAAAATACACATAATTTCTTTGTACACATGCTTAGCCAAATTTTCAAATGCTTCATATAAGTCCACACATTTCATTTATTTTACATTTTTGTCCTTTGATCGCTAAAATTAGAGCTTTAAAATTCATAAAACGAATGATCAAACCTGGAAACTAACGCTGACAACGATTAAAGGCAAGTGTACCTATCGAATAGTAGTATAGCTTAGGCAAGACCGGATTGTCGAACCCAAAGGAACTAAAAGTACTAATACTAACTTTCTTTTATTATCTAGCCTAAAATAAAGTGAAGTTGCTTTGAATCTAAATTAACGACTACTAAGCTAAAGACGCAAAGACAAAAAGAACGAATTGGGAAATAACTAGAAGAAAAACTCAGTTGATCACGACGATACCCACAGGAAGAATCCACCTAGACTTCACTTGTTATCTAACACTGAACCATACGATTTATTCACTTAGTTTGATCCGTAGGACTCCCTAACGTATATTAAACCCTCTCTCGAGGCGAATAACGTCTAACCCTAGGTTAATTAGTGGAACTCTCATTCTCTTATAATAACCCCCTAGAATAGCAGTAAATCGATCTATGGATTCCTGTAACACCCTGGTTTTAGGGGTTGGATTTCTGGTGCTTAGCTCGGGTGTTGGCATACTTCAGTGTGTGTTTGGGTAAGTTTTAGGGGTCCTGAGAACCCTAGGTGATGGTAGAACGCTTTGGAAAATTTTTAGTTTTAGGGGCTAAAAAGGAGAACTTGGATAGAGGGGGTCTTAAGAGAATTTTTGGTGGAGTTTTGGCATAAAGAGTGGCTTGGCAGAGTGGCAAGGAGGCGCCACTTAGAGCATGGAGAAGTGACGCCATTTGCAAGGGGAAGGGGCTCAGGTTCGATTCGCAAGGGTAGCATTTGGGGCCTTGTTTTTGCGTCAAGGAGGATAGAAGCTGGGCGGTTTTTTGGATGCTTGAAAGGTGGAGAAGACTTCGTCATCTTTTTTTTAAATTTGGCTAGGTAAAAGTTTGACTCATTCAAACTTTTAAAATGGATGGAAGGGAGGTGTTTTAGGAGAGATTTTAGGATTTTTTTTTTGGGAGCTTGGGGCTTGGCCGAATATTATAAATAGGGGGGAGGGAGGTGCTTGTTTCATTCATCATTTGTTTCTCTCCCTTGCCAAAAAGTTCTTTCCTTCGTTTGTATTTATTTCCCCTTGTCCATTGCCGAAAGTTAGTCCAAGCAAACCCCTTTTTCATGCCATTTCTTTGTAGCCGAAAGTAGCAGAGGGCTTAACCTTTTATGAACCTATATCCCTCTCCCTTCTCACCTTTTTCTTTTTAAACCTTGCTTAAACCGTAGCCATCCATAGAAAACTACCATTGCTGAATATCCCAAACACTATCTAAGAGCCTTGCCGAATCATCCATTCTCACATTCTCTTCACTTTGGTTACAAGTCCCTGAGCCGAACCTTACTTCCTTGGTGGTGGTCGTTTCTAGCTGGAGCAATAGGGAGTGGTTAGCAAGGTCGTTTAGTCAGCAGTTGCAGTGGCATAGAGTAGCCTTCGGGATTCAAGTTGAGTTGGTAAGAGGTATTTATTTAGATTAAATGCTTAAGTGGTGTTTTGGGGGTTAACCTGTTTACCTGATTAAGCTTTTTGATGGAGGCCACAACCAGTCAGAGTGGGCAAGGGAAGGTCCCTAGTCCGAAGTTCAAGAAAAGAGCGGTTTCAGCAGTTCGGGATTGGCCACTGGGGTGTGGGCCAGCGGCAGGAGATAGCTATAGGCAGATAGCGGTAGTTTCGCTAGTCGATAGCGTCGGGATCGAGGGTTTAGAACTTCAGGTTATAAGGTGTGTAACTAACCCACTGGTTCCGGGTTTTATGTGTTATATGTTTTACTAACAAGTGCAGTAATAAGTCTGCCATATATACCCCTAAAGGGTATAGCGATGACCAGGTTAGTATCGGATCTGTTGCAGTGTGATTATTTGTTTATGAGTATGTTTATGGACATTAATAAGCATGTGCATGCACGATCACGATTATATTTTATGTGGCATGTGCATGGGTGGGTTATGAAAAGAAGGTACGGGTGTACTTCGAGTACGTGGTTGATGTCAGCTTTGTGCTACATCGTGGATTGGCGCTGACTGAGGTCGCGTGGTGGATCTTTCGATTTAGTTCGCGTGGTTACCTTAATTGATATCGGCTTTATGCCATATCGTGGCTTGATGGATTGCTGTGTGCTCCATCGTGGTTTGATGTTAGCTATATGCTACATCGTGGATGGCATTGGTTGCCTTTTTGGAGGGAAAAGGAGAGGGTGACTCGATAGTCCCCTGGTGTGTGGTAGGCTGGATCAGGGGGTGTGTAGCGGATGGACCCTAGGCTTGGGTTGGGTTTCATGATTGCATTATTTCATTTATGAAAAGATAGGGTAATGGGCCAAGCCCAATATGACATGTGGATAGGTATGTTTTGGGAACATACGTGGAAATGGGCCAAGCCCAGTTGATATGTGGTTTATTGAGGAATGGGCCTAGCCCAGTATTTGAGTATGATTTGAATATGGGCCAAGCCCAGATTGTGGTAATTGTTAAAATGAATATATATTACTTGTTGCATTCGATAATTGGGATATTATGTGGCTAGCATGTGGGTGGATTTCAGTGGTTAACTTACACACTGAGTCATTGTGACTCACCCAATCTCTTATCCAACATCGCAGGTGAAAGGATGATCGGACCGGGTTGGAGTGGATACAAGGTGGCCCATGCAAAGGACGTTTTAATATTTTCTTTATGCACTTTATTACCAAGTACTTGGAATCATTATGTTGTAATAAGAGCCTCTTAAGTTATTTGGTTTTCTTTTGGTAATTTATGTCTAAAGAGATTTGGGAATAATGTTACTTTTATGAACTAAGCTTAAATCACTTGAGTCTGATGTTTTAAACGTTTTCCAACCTAAGGAAATTGACAACTAAGAGTTTTAAAGACGAAACCCCGAGATTTCAAAGTAACCTAACAGTTTGCAAACAAACATGCCCAAGATTTCTGCAAGTAAAACTACTCTAAAGGAGTTTAGACAAAAAGTTAAATGGCAACCTGTTTTCTTCAATAAGTTTTTCCCATAACATAACCAGATTCGGTCGTAGTGAATGGGCCGGGTTTGGGGATGTTACAGTTCCCATATTAGGTTTCACCCTAATCTGACAAAATCTCGTCACCCTATCTCTAGGCGTGCGATCAACTCCGCTTAATTATGCTAGATCTACTCTTAAGCAGGGTCTATTCCTCCTCCACCTAAGCACATCAAACTTGAATCAATATCCACGAAATATTAGCTCAAGAATTAAGCACACATAATTAAGAACAAACTAAGTATTTATCATATAATTTAGAAAACGATGACAAGATTCATCTAGGTTTCATCCCCTTCAGGTATCTGGGGGGTTTAGTTCATAAAAAAAAATAGAAAACATCTCAAGAGAAAAGATAAAACAAAACATAAGAAATCCCTAAAACTCCCTGAAGGAATTGAAGGAGAGATCCGCCGTCTTGAGTAGAATTTCGGCTTCTTGAGATGGATCAACTGGCTAACTTCGAGTGATTCCCTCAACTCTGACCTTTCCGGCTTGGCTCATTGGCCTAGCTCGATGCCCCGACAAAAGCCCTCGCAGAAGGCTTCTACCGAACTCCCCTTTCAAGTTGCCGCCTTGGGTGTTTATATAGACTTTGTGATGCCTTTCTTGGCCCTTAAGTATCCTAATTTAAGTAGAATTCCTACTAGGGTGTTTGAGTAGACTTCAGAATGTGTTTGTTTGCCTCCAAGTATCCTTTCCTGAATGAAATTGCTCTTTCCAGTGACAGGGACACGGCCATGGCACAAGCCTGTGTGGATCGACTTCAGGCCATGTTCGGGTCTGTTTATAGAGGCACAGCCGTGTGAATCATGGTCAGGCCGTGTTCTAGCTGATCCATGAGGCACGATCGTGTGGCTTGAAGTCCAAGCCGTGTCGATTTCGTGAATTGGCCCATTTGGCCCATTTTAAGCCTGTTTCTCATTCTTTTCATCCTCGGGTGCTTTCCTGAGTATAAGACATGAAAAGAAAGGATTAAGAGAACCTTTCATATCAATCGAGGCTTAAATCATCCAAAAGCATACTAAATGTGGGATTAAAATATGTTGCTTTTACGGTTTGTCAAATACCCCCACACTTAAGCTTTTGCTTATCCTCAAGAAAAATTCTCAACTTACAATTAAGACAAACTTTCCATGATTCATAATTCATATAATAATGTGTCATCATAATTCATAGATAATTTATACATGGATGAGTCAATTCGAAGAGTCCTAAAGATTCAAACAGTCAAGGTCATATATTTGTAGCATAAAAACGTAGGTGTTTCCCCTTATCTAAATAATTACCTTTGATTCAAAATCAACAAGGATTGACATCCTCACTAAGGATTCACTCAAACCACTCGAGGTGTTTAAGGTTCAAAATTAAGCTCTCAGAAGTCGAACCTGAAAAGTTAATCCCATAGGCTTTCCTGAAAATCAAATATCCACCACTGTAATATGAGATGATACACAAATCAAAAGGTCTTTAACAGGGTTGTAACGGGGCTAGGGTTAAAGGTGTGGATAAAGGCTGAAATTAGAAGGTTAGAATTGAGATTGACCTGACAAATTACCTAACTAGAAATACGAACTAATGATAAGTAATTGCATCAAATGAAAATTTGTAATACTAATACTCTAATACGAGATTTTTCTTCAAGACTTGAAATTTACATGCATAAGCTCACCTAACTAATAGTGAATATACTTCGTTTTTTTAAGAACAAATAATTATAATAATAAGAAGAACTTTTACAACTGAAATATAGAACATAGTTAGGAAACTGTTCAAAATCAAATCTCGACCAAAAGGGTAGTTAAAAAGGAATGGTGATAACAAATACAAAGGGTTTTGGGTTAAAATTAGTGGGTAAGTCAATAGAAAGGGTTGTTAGGATTAAACGGGGTTCACTAGGAGTTAATTTATGAAGGTAGGCCTTTTAGTGGTGTAAGTGGGTTAAATCCTAAGTGCCTTTATCATCTTTGTATATCAAATCATAGATGTGGTCTCGACATGTATAATCAAGGCAAGTTCTAGAGTAACAGTTCAATGTGGACACACTCATAATAAAAAAAAATGAGCATGAAAAAGAATATATGCTCTAAAAGGCTCAAAAGCTCACGGAAATTATGGGTTTTTGATGTCAACCTCATAAATTTCGAACTTCAAGATATCATTCAGATTCCGGTAGACAACCTAAAAAAAAATTAATTCTGAAAAATAGACTTATCATGCTTGATTCCCTAGTATCCTTCGAATTTAATCATCAATGCATAATTATCAATGACTTAATCTAAAACATGTCAATGAAAATCATAAATCATTAGAAATTTCATCCTAATTAGTAATATGAAAATTTTACTTAAAAACAAGAATAAATTCAGGGATTCGAGAATAATGAAAAAAATTAGGCACTTTTATCCACAGGGATTTGAGAATAATGCAAAAAGTTAGGCCCTTCTTTAGATAAATATTCACCCTCCCACACTTAAGATGTATATTGCCCTCAATGTACAAGGATAGGTATAACATTTATGGGATAAATCAAAAGAGAAGGGGCAAGAATATTCCCTGAATTTTGGATGGTGTCCTTGGAGGATGGTAGAGGTCATTGTGTGTATGTTTGAAGAGGTCGATCTGGATGACAAACCTGTGCTAGATTAAGAAATTGGAGAGCTCGTAAAGGATTAGCCAGGGATTATTAAGACACATTTAAAATCACCTAAATGTATAATTTAAAACAAGAAAGAAAAAGGAAAGGAGACTAAGAAGGAAAATAAAAATAGAAGAAAAGGTGGATGAACCGGAGAGTCCTTATTGATGGATGGTTCGCGAGGTGGGTGTGACTTCTAGGGCTGCGGAGGTGCTGGCGGTGGTGGAAGTGGCGTGATTCCCTAGCAGCCTGGCGAACCTGACACTAAGAAACTAAAATAAGTTAAACTAAACAAAGCATATGATTGTCAAAAAGAAGGAAATTGAAGCAAAAGAGAAAAGAAAAATAAAAACTAATTGGTCTCAAAGACCCTTGGCTTGGTGAGTAGACGAAGCTGCCATCATGAACTCATGTTGATCGTTCTTCTTTGAGAAGACTATGGTTGGCCTTTTTCGCTTCTTCGACATGATGTTGGATGGCTCAAGGATCTAGAGATTTATTATAAAGAGGAAAAGTCTGAGAGGGAGAAGGGAGAAAAAAAAGGAATGAAGAAATCAGATGGGGAGAAAGGGGAAGGGCTATGGGGTTTAAATAGGATTTCAAATCTGGCACGTTCCCACGCCCGTGGACCAGGGGCATGTCGATTTACACGGACGTCTCGCACGGTCGTGTGTCTATGCATGCTGTATCTCCCTGGTCGTTCTTCTGCTAACCACGCCTATGTATGTGGAGTCACTATGTTAGCACAGTTGGAAGGCACGAGCATGTTCAACCCGTGGTCGACTAGTCAGTAACCTCACACGGTTGTAAGACATGGGCGTGTTCTGCCCATGGTGTGTAATTCAGTAGCTTCACACGGTCGAGAGGCACGGGCGTGCCACTTTTGCAGAGCCCGTGGGGTAGTGGTTGGATCCGTGACGTCGAAAAGTGGTTGGGACTGATTCGCACGGCCTCTGATAAGTCAGTGCAGAGATTCTGGTGGTCCACACGGTCACAGACACGGCCGTGTGTAAGACCGTGTGGCCTTGAAATTCTGCACTTTTGGTTAGTTTAAGAGAGAAGAAAGAAGGGAAGAAAAGAAACGGATAAATTTAAAAGTAAATAGTGTTAGTTGCTCGGGTTGCATACCGAGAAGCGCTCGTTTATAGTCTTAAGCTAGACTTTCCTTGAAATTGAAAAAAATTTGGGATGTTTAAAGGTTTGAATATCTTCCCTCATGCTTATAGTTTTATTTTCTTGATGAAGTTTAAGTCGAGAAGCGTTTACCTTAAAAGTGTCGAATGTTGGATTGCTTACCTTGACTGTTCCGTGGGGGAAGATATCGTGTACCTTTAGAGGAATTTCCTCGCTTACGTTCAGGTCTGATGTGGTGATACGAGGATCGGCTTTGTCTAACAGCACCTGGTCTCCTATTTTGAAGTGATTTGATGTTCCTACGAGTTCTTCAGGTGGTTCCTTAGCTTTTTCTTTGTGTGGTTCTGGTTTTTCTTTAACGTGTGTCTTCTGCTCTTTTAATTTGTTGACCCTAAGGCTTTATTCCTTATGTATTTCATCTTTGTTGGTTTGGGGTCTAAGATTGGCACAGGGTTGTATTCCTATGGTATTTCCTGCGATGAAAGTTGAGCAATTTGATTATCAAATAAAGTGACTTTCTTACCTTCATCGACTGTTGTCCTGGCCGAGTCAAGAGCTTGGAGACTGAGTGATTCGTCACCTACGCAAAGAATGAGTTCGCCTGTGGCAACATCAATTTTAGTTTTGGCAGTTGCTAGAAAAGGTCTTCCTAAAATTAATGGGATTGAACTATCCTCATCCAGGTCTAAGACAACAAAATCTACTGGGAAAACAAATTTATCGATTTTGACAAGAACATCTTCGATAATGCCCCTAGGAATTCTAACCGTTTTATCAGCTAATTGAATGCTCATCCTAGTTTGTTTGGGCTTCCCTAGACCTAGTCGTTTAAACAATGTATAAGGCATAACATTTATGCTTTCCCCTAAATTAGCTAACACATTATCAATAGTTAAACTACCAATTAAACATGGAATAGTAAAAATCCCTGGATCTTTTAGCTTTCGTGGTAGTTTATTCTGTAACATTGCTGAGCATGCTGCGTTTAATTCCACATGGTGCTCTTCATCTATTTTGCGTTTGTTTGTCAAAAGCTGTCTTAGAAATGTCCTCGAGTCTGGCATCTGAAAAAGAGCTTCAAGAAGAGGTAAGTTAAAATGTAATTTCTTTAAAAGTTTAAGAAACTTACCGAACTGTTCTTCTGAATTGTCTCTTTTTGTCGCTTCGAGATAAGGTATATGAGGTTGGTACTCTTTTCTTGTGTTACCTTTATTTTACCTTCGTCTACCTTTTGGTTTGGTTCGTCTAACCTTTTGCTATCATGATCTGTGATGGCTTGAATTTGCTCCTTAGGGTTAATCTCGGTGTTACTTGGTAGACGTCCTTGCGGTCGTTCAGACATTAGCTTTGCGAGTTGCTCGACTGCATTAGTGACTTCCTTGACTGACTTAGTAAGTTCCCCAACTCGGTTCTCGTTGTTTTTAATTGTTCTTTCAGTTTCATGGAAACGGTTTTCCGTGTTTGCCATAAATTTTGATAGCATCTCTTCGAGGTTTGGCTTTTTCTCTTGTGGATAAGGCTGATTTTGGAAGTTTTGAGGAGGTTGTTGCCTTTGGTTTCCTTGACCTCCCCACGAAAAATTTGGGTGGTTCCTCCAACCTGGATTATAAGTATTACTATAAGGATTATTATTGGATCTGAAATTATTACCTATATAGTTCATTTGTTCGCTCTCTGCATCTGGTTGGTAGGGTGGGTACTCAGGATTCGCCACAGTTCCACTTGCGTTGCACTGCATGACTGAATGTGCCTGCGAAAAACACAAACTATCAATCTTTTTATTCATCATGTCTACTTGTGTTGATAGTATGGTTATTGCATCGAGGTTGTAAACTCTGACTGATTTTGTCGGTTTCGTCCTTGTCACTTGCCACTGATAGTTATATAGTGACATCTCTTCAATGAATTCGTAGGCCGCTTCAGGAGTTCTGTTGTTAAGGGTTCCACCGGCAGTTGAATCAATTAGTTGTCTCGTTGAGGGGTTTACACCGCTATAGAATGTTTGGACTTGTAGCCACAAGGGTAGACCGTGGTGTTGACACCTTCTCAAGAGGTCCTTGTATCTATCCCATGCATCGTATAATTCCTCTAGATCCATCTGCATAAAAGAAGATACATCATTCCGTAATTTGGTTGTTTTGGCCGGTGGGAAATATTTCAATAAAAACTTTTCGACTATCTGTTCCCATGTAGTGATTGACCCTCGTGGTAACGAGTTTAACCACTGTTTGGCTTTATTCCTTAATGAAAAAGAGAATAACCGAAGACGTCTGGCATCATCAGAAACACCACTTATTTTGAAGGTATCGCAGAACTCTAAAAAGTTAGCTATATGAGTGTTTGGATCTTCGTCCTACAAACCATCAAATTGAACAAACTGTTGAATCATTTGTGTTGTGTTAGGCTTTAATTCAAAATTGTTAGCAGCTATAGCAGGCCTAACAATACTTGATTCCGCTCATGTTAAATGCGGTTTAGCATAATCAAACATAGTACGTGGAGTATTGTTCTCCCCCACATCATGTGGTGGTGGATTATTCTCGTCCATCCCTTCAGTAGGATTGGATCTGCCTCCTTGATCTTCCTCTGTGTAATTTAGGGCTCGCCTGATTTCTCTGCGGGTCCTACGAACGGTAGCTTCAATTTCACTATCATATACCAAAAACTTGATCGTTGAAATCAGAGCTTTAAAATTTATAAAATGAATAATCAAACCTGAAAACTAACTCTGACAACGATTAAAGGCAAGTGTACCTATCGAACAGTAGTATAGCTTAGGCAAGACCGGATTGTCGAACCCAAAGGAACTAAAAGTACTAATACTAACTTTCTTTTTATTATCTAGCCTAAAATAAAGTGAAATTGCTTTAAATCTATATTAACGACTACTAAGCTAAAGATGCAAAGACAAAAAGAATGAATTGAGAAATAACTAGAAGCAAAACTCAGTTGATCACGACGATACCCTCAGGAAGAATCCACCTAGACTGCACTTGTTATCTAACACTGAACCATACGATTTGTTCACTTAGTTTTATCCGTAGGACTCCCTAACGTATATTAAACCCTCTCTCGAGGCGAATAACGTCTAACCCTAGGTTAATTAGTGGAACTCTCGTTCTCTTATAATAACCCCCTAGAATAGCAGTAAATCGATCTATGGAGTCCCATATTAGGTTTCACCCTAATCCGGCAAAATCTCGTTACCCTATCTCTAGGTGTGCGATCAACTCCGCTTAATTATGCTAGATCTACTCTTAAGCAAGGTCTATTCCTCCTCCACCTAAGCACATCAAACTTGAATCAATATCCTCGAAATATTAACTCAATAATTAAGCACACATAATTAAGAACAAACTAAGTATTTATCATACAATTTAGAAAACGATAACAAGATTCATCTAGGTTTCATCCCCTTCAGTTATCTGAGGGGTTTAGTTCATAACAAATAAAGAAAACATCTCAAGAGAAAAGATAAAACAAAACATAAGAAATCCCTAAAACTCCCTGAAAACATTGAAGGAGAGATCTGCCGTCTTGAGTAGAATTCCGGCTTCTTGGGATGGATCAACTGCCTAACTTCGAGTGATTCCCTCAACTCTGACCTTTCCGGCTTGGCTCCTTGGCCTAGCTCGACGCCCCGACAAAAGCCCTGGCAGAAGGTTTCTGCTGAGCTCCCCTTTCAAGTTGCCCCCTTGGGTGTTTATATAGACTTTGTGATGCCTTGCTTGGCCCCTAAGTATCCTAATTTAAGTAGAATTCCTACTAGGGTGTTTGAATAGGCTTCGAAAAGTGTTTCTTTGCCTCCAAGTATCCTTTCCCGAATGAAATTGCTCTTTCCAGCGACAGGGACACGGCCATGGCACACGCTTGTGTGGATCAACTTCAGGCCGTGTTCGGGTCTGTTTATGGAGGCACGGCCGTGTGAATCGTGGTCAGGTCCTGTTCTAGATGATCCATGAGGCACGGCCATGTGGCTTGAAGTCCAGGCCATATCGATTTCGTGAATTGGCCCGTTTGGCCCGTTTTATGCTCGTTTCTCATTCTTTTCATCATCGGGTGCTTTCCTGAGTATAAGACATGAAAAGAAAGGATTAAGGGCACCTTTTTATATCAATCGAGGCTTAAATCATCCAAAAGCATACTAAATGTGGGATTAAAATATGTTTCTTTTACGGTTTATCATCCTTCAAAATATTATTTTTACAATTTAGTCCAAAATACTCAAATTCACCAAAAATCATAAAGGCAAAACATGTTAATCTAACACATACATTTCATATTTCATCATCTAACATAACAAAGCTTAAGCATTCATTAATGGCACATTTCAAATTCTTCATCAAATTACAAAATTAAGACATGGGTTTTGTAGTACTCGAAGCAACGATTACAAAAACATAGAAATTATCAAAAACTGAACAATATCCATACCTTAATCAAGTTAAACCATGGACGAATATCACAAAGCTTCAAACCTTCTTTTTCTTTTATAGTTTCGGTGGAAGAAATATGAGAATGGCCATTTACATGCTTTTGTTTTATTTAATTAAACATTAATTATTCTTTTACTAAATTACCCTTTTTAATTAACAAATAAAACTTTTATAATGGTTGGTCATAAATGTCCATTAGCTTAATAATGGCATAATAACATCATAAGGACTTCACATTAATTAGCCACTTTCACATTTCCTGCCATTTAGTCATTTTCCCAAATTAAGCACACACACAATAAAATTAATTCACAAAACTTTCACACATGCTAAATCACATACCGCAAATGTAACACCGCTTACCCGTGTTCGAAGCTGAAACCGGATACGAGGCATTACCTAGCTCAACTTGCTTAAACATGACATTTCGGGCTATAAAATTTCTTTTCGTCTTAACAAATTTGCATTCAATCCCATAACATACTCATCTTAGGCCTACAAGTCCTTAAACATACTTTCGGAAGGTTTCGGGAATCAATCAGAAACATTTACGCGCTTAGAAAATTTTTTCCTAATCAGGGGCCACACGCTCGTGTTGTTCAAGAGACACGCCTATGTGCCCCTTAGACACACGGCCGGACACACGCCCGTATCCCTGGCCCGTGTCCATCACACGGCCTCGACACGCCCGTGTCTTAGTCCGTGTGCCAAAACCTTGCCATTCTATTTATGACGTCATCATCTCATTATGGTCACACGGCCAAGGCACACGCCCGTGTCCTTAGACTGTGTGTCGAATTAAACTCCACATTTTTAAGTGCAGACTTCACATGGCCTGGGCACACGCCTATGTCCAAGGCCGTTCCCCTCACACGGCTGAGACACACGGCCATGCCCGAGTGTTTAATACTCAGCTTACTGACTTGTAAACCTAGCTCTCAAGGGGACACACGATCGATCAACACGCCCATGAGGCTGACCGTGTATCACACATGGCCTAGACACACGCCCATGCATCTACCCGTGTCAACATTAAAGAGGCTATATTCCAAGCCAAATACTACCCTACCTAGCAACCATACTTATACCAATTCAATTTGGCCTAACTCATGACCCTAAAGCACTTCTAAGAACTCAAGTCAAAGCATCCACATAAGCATACACTTCATGAATTTTATAATCCTTGACCATACACATAAACTTAACAAGTATTGGCCCAATTCCAATGACCATTTACAAAATGAGTTTGCTAACATTAATAGCCAACACTTTGGCTAATAAATATGACATAATAAAATACTCAAGTCCTATAAATGGCATACTTAAAATAAATCTAATTTTGTTATACCAAAGAGATGTCGATAGTGTGATTCCTGAACTCCGACGTCTCACGTTCCTCAAGTTATCTTCGCAATGCTACAAGGAAAGGGAAATGAGAGGGGTAAGCATAAAGCTTAGTAAGTGTGCATGAAATAAATAGCAACAATAAGCTCATAATGACATCAATCCATGGCATTAGATAACCACACAAAGTCATAAGTACTTTACCAAAACTTACTTATACTTGTTCTTATCTAGAACATACCATGCCACATATCGTACAATATTCCTCATGAATTTCTTACGGGTACCTGTATTCACTCATTCACATGACTTTAGTACTAATCTCATTTCTATTTCCCAAGCTTATCTAATTATCCCATTAATCACTAGGGATAAGGTCTTATACGATTGTCATATTCAATACTGAAGCCATATCCTAGATATGGTCTTATACGGAATTTCAATTTGGTGTCGTGGATATGTCCCAGATATGGTCTTATACGGGACCTTATCCATCTCATGGTTAGATGATAGTACTCTCACATTTATTATAGTCCAACCGGGACTTCAATGAAACACCCCATACCCGGCCTAGACGTTACGACCAGATCCAGCATGTCACATAGAAAGGTTGCTTAAAAACTGTGTGTTCGTTAAAAACCTCGTATTCTTTTTAAAAATTTTGAACCTTCTTGTTTGCGAAATACAGATTTGTTTAAGTGGTTGTCTTGTCAAAACGTTGTTATTATTGTTTTCGAAAACTTTGTTTATAGCAAAATCAAATTCAATGAGTTACGGAAGCGTGATATTTTGAAAACAGTTATTTATCATTCTAGGAAAACCCAGAGTTTAATCATTTCTAGTTTAAGCATAACGGAGATGAAAGTTTAAAACAAAAATAAAATTCCAAAGGCCTTATTACAAAATATTAACCCAAAATAAATAATCTTATAATAAAGCTAAACTGAAATTTACTAAAGTTCATGAGAAATACTCCGATGTATGGCCACCACAGAGTCCTCCGCAGCTCCCAAATCCTTTAACTCTGGGGATCACCTGCATGGTTGAAGCAGAGGGGTGAGTTATGAGAACTCAGTGTGTAATCCCCTAATCGGACATTAACTGGGCCCGAGCCCATACTGAAGCAGACCAGGTCGAGGCCCTATTCGGTGACAATCTGGGCCTTAGCCCTATAAACATACTAATGCAAACAGAGTATGCAGCCCAGCCCCAATCCAACCCTACACACCACCCGTACCAGCCCTACACACCTGTGGGGACCAAGTCAACCCACCCAGTCCTACACACAATATGGCATACAAGCTGCAAATCACAGAATTTGTGGCGGTGCCACCAGAATAACAAAATATATGTGGCACGACCACTATATAGAATGTGGCAGAGCCACCAGAATACACTTCCTCCGATCATCAACCCAACGCATGCAACATAATATAAACGCAATGCATCATACATACAAAAGTGCAAGTAAAGCATATACATGGTAAGCATAATCAAGGATATAACGGTCATTTACCCTTTAGTGGTATTTTGGTAATTTACCCTTCTAGGGGTATTTCAGTAATTTTGTATTTAACGGCCTTTACGAAGGCCTACTGTCGCCTCGAGCGACACAGGACCTTTTTTGGGTCTCTACAGAACTATTAGTCCTGAAATCCATTTCAGGCCCAAACGGGCCCACATGCTCGTGTGACCCAATACGCATGGTTTCGGTCTCAGATTTGCAGATTTCGCAATCGAACCTATCATTTGATAGTTTTCCAATAATTTTGCCCAAGTGGGTCAGATAGCCCATTGGGCCCATTTGGCCCGTTTCGGTTCGACCAGGCCCGTTACAGCCTCAGTTTCGCGAGAGTGTTCGTGACACTCTCAACGGCTTACTATGATTATTCGTATTTCGATTTACCACTACGAGCGCTCGCACGCTCAAGTAGTCACAGTTGCTGATTTTCTGGCTTGTCGGCTTTCGGTCGAATCACAAAACATTGCAAGCATGCATTCGGATGGGAATGAGATTACACACCTGTTCACGATTTGCAGTACTCGACACTTTTTCCAACACACCTGAGATCAACATTGACTAATAGTTAGTCTGAATCCTTAATACAACATCTTCCAAGCATTGAGATTGATAAAACAATCTACATCACTTCCAACAATCTGAGAATTTCACTGCAAGGGAAGATTGTATAATCGATTCTTTGGTTTAAGCCCGTCGAGTCCCGTGCAACGTTGAAACCGAGAAGAAGTGTTAGCCATTAAAACTCACATCCAAACTTAAAATCATATGAGCCTTTTGGCTTGAATAAGAACAACCCTATATTAAAACCCCTTCACCTATATTCGGCCACAACCTTACTTACCAACCAACTCTTGAAAACCAAAGATTAGAAGAACGACGAGAGGGTATGCTAACCCTCCAACAGCTTCGGCCCATACGAAAAGAACCAAAAAGATTTGAGGTAGAAAGGAAAGGATTGATTCGGCCTTAGTAAAAAACAAACAGGGTGAGAGATTGGTTTTAGAAAAAAGAAAAAGAGAGAAGAGAAGAAAAAGAATAAAGAGAAAAGGAATCACTACCTTGTTCAAATAGAAACCGAATAGAGAGGAAAGCTCAGCAACAGAGAATAGCAACTATGAATCAAGATGAAATCCTTCGGCAATTGGCAGCCAAGCAAAGAAACCAGACTCGGCTATGTGAAACACAAGAGTGAAAGGTGAGAAGAAAGTAAAAAAGAACATGTGAAAGGAGATGGAAAGGGGGTGTTTCGGCCAAAAGTGATTAGGTAGCAAGCAAAAGAAGGCCAAATAAGAAAAACCGAGCGAAAAAGAGGAAGGATGAGATTGAGAAATTCGGCAATAGCGAGAATGAAGAGAAAAGACCCAATAATGACAAAGTTAGAGAGAAAAAATGCAAAACAACCCAATGGCACACCCTAAAGTTTTCGATTTTGCTCTTACCCCAAATGCCGAATTTCCCTACTCAAAACCCACCCCTAGCCGAAATTTCCATCCCCCCACACACTCCACATGCGGCCAAACACTACCAACCTCCACTATCCCATGATTCTCTCCTCAATTTGCTCCACCATTCACTCTCCACCTCCCATTCAAAACATTTGACCAAGTCTCCCATCCACCTTGTAGAGTTTTACTCCAACTCCACCTTTTCTCCTCCTTAAGCACAAAATAAAAACTCTCATATGCTGCTTGCGGGATTCGATCCCCATCCCACCTTGCTTCCACATTGACGCCACCACCACTCCACCAGGTGGCCACTTGTGTTAGCAAAACACCAACAAACTCCCTTAAGCCTTGCTTTCAACGGTCCTCTCCCCTAAAGTGCCCAAAAAGAAAGTTTTTCCAAGGTTTGGCCTTGACCCCAGGCCTCCTTAGAGCCCCTAAGTACCCTCAAATAACCCGCAGAGCAAGCATAACATGTAATTACACAGATATGACAACCCCCTAATTTTTGGGATGTTACAACTCTACCCCCTTAAAGAAATTTCTGCCCCGAAATTTACCTGATCAAAAGTGGTGAGGGTACTGCTGTCGAATTGCCTCCTCAGGCTCCCACATGGCTTCTTCTGAACCGTGATTACGCCACAACACTTTGACTAACGGAACAGATTTCCTCCTCAACACTTTAACATCACGATCCAAAATCTGTACCGGTTCTTCTTCGAATGTCAAATCAGACCTCACTTCGATTTCTTCCACTGGCACTATATGAGAAGGATCAGAACGGTAGCGCCTCAGCATTGAAACATGGAATACATCATGTATCCGATTCAACTCCGGGGGCAACTCAAGCTGATAGGCGACCGGTCCCACACGCTTCACTATTCGATAAGGCCCGATGAATCTGGGGCTCAACTTGCCCTTCCGTCCAAATCTCAAAATCTTCTTCCAAGGTGAGACCTTCAAGAAGACATAATCCCCCACCGAATATTCTATCTCCTTACGCTTCAGAAGCTTCTTTTAATCGGCCCCGAATCAACTTCACCTTCTCCTCAGTTTTTGAAATCAATTCTGGACCCAATAACCATCGCTCACCCAATTCTGTCCAACCGTAGGGGTACAACACCTACGACCATATAACACCTCGTAGGGTGCCATCTGAATGTTGGATTGGTAGCTGTTGTTATACGCAAATTCTGCTAACGATAACTAATCTTCCCAACTGCCCCTGAAGTTAATCACATAGCCCCTTAACATGTCTTCTAGAATCTGGATTACCCTCTCCGATTGACCATCAGTTTGTGGACGAAATGTTGTGCTGAAATCTAGCATTGTGCCCAATGCTTCATGTAATACTTTCCAGAACCGAGATGTGAATCTAGGGTCCCTGTCTGAGATGATAGACATTGGTACCCCATGCAGTCTCACAATTTCGACCACGTATAACTTGGCCAACTTCTGTAACGAGTAATCAGTGCGAACCGGTATGAAGTGTGCAGACTTAGTCAACCGGTCAACAATCACCCATACTGAATCTCTCTTAGTAGGCATCAGGGGTAGCTCACTAACAAAATCCATTGTTATCCTTCCCCACTTCCAGAGTGGAATCTTCATCGGTTGCAGTAATCTCGAAGGCAGTTGATGTTTAGCCTTTACTTGCTGACTTGTCAAACACTTGCTCATGAAATCAGTAACCTCACGTTTCAGTCCTCGCCACCAATACAGTTCACGTAGGTCTCAAGACATCTTGTTTCCACCGGGATGCATAGCGTATGTGCTACTATGCGCCTCCCGCAGAATCATCTATCTTAATTCAGAGTCCTTCGGCATACAAACTCTTCCACGGAAACATAACATCCCTTCACTATTCAGCCCAAAATCCACCATCTCCCCACTTTTCACTTGCTGAAAACGAGAACCTAACGACTCATCTAACGATTGCTTCTCCTTAATCTGACTAACCCACGTCGGTTTCACCTGAAGTTCCGCTAATAAACTGCCATCCTCATAAAGGCTGAGATGAGCAAACATTGCTCTCAAATCAGATTCCACTTTCCAACTTAGTACATCTGCCACCATAATAACTTTACCCGGATAATACTCAATCGAGCAGTCGTAGTCCTTTAACAACACTATCCACCTCCGTTGCCTGAGATTCAATTCCTTTTGGGTAAGGAGATACTTCAGACTCTTATGGTCAGTGTAGATAATCGACTTTTCTCCATACAGGTAATGTCTCCATATCGTTAGGGCGAACACTACTGCAGCTAGTTCCAAGTCATGAGTGGAATAGTTCACCTCATGTGGCCTTAGTTGACGAGATCCATACGCCACTACCTTCCCTTCTTGTATTAGCACACAACCCAAACCTATGTGTGACACGTCACAAAAGACAACAAATTCTCTCCCTGCCTCAGGCTGAATCAAAATGGGTGCTTTAGTCAGAATCTTCTTCAGTCTCTCAAAACTTTCTTGCTGCTTATCCGTCCAAACAAACTTTACGCCTTTATGCAACAACTTAATTAGGGGTGCAGCAATCAAAGAAAACCCCTCAACGAACCGCCTGTAATAACTAGCCAAACCTAGAAAGCTTCGAATTTCTAATACCGACTTGGGTGGCTTCCAATCCAACACCGCTTCAACCTTTCGAGGATCAACCCTAATCTTTTCGACAGACACAACATGCCCCCAAAAATGTCACTTCCTTCAGCCAAAACTCACACTTACTGAATTTGGCGTAAAGTTACATTTCCCTCAATATCTGCAGCACAACCCGAAGATGAGAATCATGCTCCTCCTCAGTTCTTGAATACACCAAAATTTCATCTATAAATACACCACGAACCGGTCTAGATAAGGTTGAAAGACCCGGTTCATCATATCCATGAAAGCGGCTGGTGCATTCGTTAATCCGAACGGCATAACCAAAAACTCACAATGCCCATAACGAGTTCGGAATGCAGTCTTGTATATATCTGACTCCTTAACCCTTAGCTGATGATATCCCGATCTTAAAACTATTTTTTAGAAAATTGAATCTCCTCGCAGCTGATCGAACAGATCGTCAATCCTTGGTAGCGGATATTTGTTTTTAATTGTTAGCTTGTTCAATTGACGATAGTCGTTACACATACGCATTGACCCATCCTTCTTCTTCACGAAAAATACCAGTGCTCCCCACAGTGATACACTTGGTCTGATAAATCCTCAATCCAACAGCTCTTGAATCTGAACCTTTAGTTCTACCAGCTCCTTCAGCGCCATCCTATAAGGGGCGATGGACACCGGAGCCGTTCCTCGTAACAGCTCAATACCAAATTCGACCTTGCGATTTGGAGGCAACCCCGAAAGCTCTTTAGGAAATATGTCTGAAAAATCCTTTACGGTTCTGACATTCTCAGTCGACAAACTATCAGCATCAGTTGAGTTGACATAAGCTATGAATGCTTCACATCCTTTAAGCACCATCTTCTCAACTCTTAGTAGGAGATTACATTAGACAGATAATTCCTTCTCTCACCTATCACAATCACTTCCTCATCCTCTGGAGTCTTTAATACCATAAGCTTAGCAGTGCAATCCAAGTTCACACGCTGTTTCACCATGCCCAATATAAGATCAAACTCACCGAACGACAGTTCCATCAAATCTGCTAGAAATACAACCCCTTGCTCTTCCAAAAGTACATTCCTAAACATCTTATTCACCATCACAAGTTGTCCTAAAGGACTAATTACCGACATTCCCCTATCAACAAACTCAAATTGTATACCCAGAGTCCCAGACATAGTAAAGGCAACATACAAGTGGGTAGACCCAATATCAATTAAAGCTGTAAATGGCACATGAAATATGAGAAACGTACCTGTTATGACATCCCATGCGTCGTCATCCTCTCAACGTCGAGCAGCATAAACCAGTCCCGACTGCCTCTCATCTGTATTACCTATATTACCAGCACCTCTGCCCGGTGCTCCACGACCATGTCCTAACCCATTTTCCCCTCTGGCCAGACCATGACCTCTTGGTGGCTGTTGACCACCTCTTCCTGGCTGCATAAACCTCTGACCTACTACTTGCATTTGAATAGGCTCCCGAGGACAGTCCTTTATCTGATAACCCCTAGAAACACCCACTAGGACTTCTCCAGTACTCCCCCGAATGTATTTTCCCACACTGCACACAAGGTTGCAACCGACCCACAACAACTGGCACCTCAACCTGAGCTGGCCCATCAAACCTAGGCCTCTTTTGAAATCCCCCAGAAAAATCTGAACATCCAAAACCTCTCTTATTCTTGCCCCTTTCCTCATCTCGATTTTGTCTCTCAGAACGTTTCATCTCCTCGGCAATCTTTGTTTTCTCAATCAAAGTGGCAAAATATCTTTCTAGCTACGTAGCTATCAGTACCCACAGCTCATCCTGCAGACTATCCTCGAACCGAACACAACGCTCATAGTCGGTCGCGACTATACCCCAAGCGTAACGACTCAAGCGTAGAAACTCCGCCTCATATTCTACTACGGATTTGTTTCCCTGTACCAAATTCAAAAATTCCTTCCTCTGGGCGTCCACATAACTAGCCTCGACATATTTTCCTTGGAAAGTTGTTTTAAAAAAGTCCCAAGTTATACGATCTGCTTGTGTACCATCCCTCACAGTGAGCCACCAATGGTATGCCTCATCTCGCAGTAGAGACACTGCTCCTTTCAATTTTTGTTCTACTGTGCAGTCCAAATTATCCATAATTCGCTCCACAGCCTTTAACCAGTACTTCGCTACATTTGGGGCTACACCAAAGATGCCCCTAAAAACTTCGGCCTCGTTTGACCGGAGTCGCTCAGAAATGGATGCCCGAGCTACCGACAAAGTACTCGCTCTAGCAACCCATTCCAAAACTCGTAGCATTGCTTGGGACAAAGCATCGTCCCCTCCAATTCGGTCATGAGACCCTGTTTCCGCCACTGGCGATACTGGCACCCAGCCTTCAGGTACATGTGATCACTGCAATCAGAGCTTTAAAAATTTATAAAAGAATGATCAAACCTGGAAACTAACTCTAACAATGATTAAAGGCAAGTGTACCTTTCGAACAGTAGTATAGCTTCGGCAAGACCGGATTATCGAACCCAAAGGAACTAAAAGTATTAATACTAACTTTCTTTTTATTATTTAGCCTTAAAATTAGAGTGAAGATTGCCTTTAAACTAAATTGACAAGAACTAAACTAAGGACACAAAGACAAAAAGGATAAATTGGAAAATAACTTGAACAAAACTCAATTGATCACAACGACACCCTCAGGAAGAATCCACTTAGACTTCACTCGTTATCTAACCCTTAATTATATGATCTCTTTACTTAGCTTGATTCGTAAGACTCCCTAACCTATATTAAACCCTCTCTCAAGGCGAATAACGTCTAACCCTAGGTTAATTAGTGGAACTCTCGTTCGCTTATAATAACCCCCTAGGATAGCAGTAAATCGATTAATGGACTCCCATATTAGGTTTCACCCTAATCCGGAAAAATCTCGTAACCCTATCTCGAGGCGTTTGATCAACTCCACTTAATTATGTTAGATCTTCTCTTATGCAGGGTCTATTCCTCCTCCACCTAAGCACATTAGATTTGGATTAAGCAATAAAATTAAGAACAAACTAAGTAATTCATCATATAACTTAAAAATCAAATAACAAGATTCGTCTAGGTTTCATCCCCTTCAGGTATCTGAGGGGTTTAGTTCATAATGAATAAAGAAAACATCGCAAGAGAAAAGATAAAACAAAACATAAGAAATTCCTAAAACCCCCTGAAGGAATTGAAGGAAAATTCCGCCGTCTTGAGTATAATTCCGGCTTCTTGGGATGGATCAACTGGTTATCCTCGTGTTATTTACTAACTCTAACCTTCTCGCCTTGGCTCCTTGGCCTAGCTTTCGATGCCCTTTTCGGCTTCTGCCGAACTCCCCTCTCAAGTTGCCCCCTAAAGTGTTTATATAGACTTTGTGATGCCTTACTTGGCCCCTAAGTATCCCAATTTAAGTAGAATTCCTAATAGGGTGTTTGAATAGGCTTTGGAATTTGTTTCTTTGCCTCCAAGTATCCTTTTCCGAATGAAATTTCTTTCTCCAACGACAGGGACACGGCCATGACACACGCCCGTGTGAATCGTGGCCAGGTAGTGCTCGAACTTTTAATGAGGCACGGCCGTGTTAGCTTTGGTCCAGGCCGTGTCGATTTCTCTCTTGGCCCAATTTGGTCTGTTTTAAGCCCGTTTCTTATTCTTTTCATCCTTGGGTACTTTCCTAAGTATAAAACATGAAAAGAAAGGATTAAGAGCACCTTTTTATATGAATCAAGGCTTAAATCATCCAAAAGCATACTAAATGTGGGATTAAAATATGTTACTTTTACAGTTTATCAACATGCCCCAATTTTGAGGATCCAGCCCCAGCACCTTGGCCTCCACCACGGTCGCATGTTCCTTGTCCACACCCTCTTGTACTCATATTGTTGAATTGAGTTAATCTGATTAAGAATTTTATGAATTAGTTTATAGTTCTAATGTTTATTAACAAGTGTTTTATGGAAAACAGGTATAAGAGTCGTTTTCTCGGATCGAATTTCCTACTGTTTCAGTCTCTGTAGTCTTAATTCCTATGGCTAACAGTTTCAAGGTACTACCACTATTTCTAGTAGTTTTCACCCTACAGTAATTTCATCAGATAACCAGATATAAAGTAAGGGAACTTACGAATTTGGTGCCGGAGACTCAGTGTGCCATACATCCAATAATGATATATATTTTCTAAACCATATTCCAAACAAATTTTGAAAAACGTTTTCAAACCCATTCCACAGTCAAGTTTTGCAACCAGGCTCTGATACCATAAAATGTAACACCTCAGACCTAACCTAGACGTTACAACCGGATCCAGCATGTCACATAGAAAGGTTATTTAAAAGCTGCGTGTTCGTTAAAAACCTCGTATTCTTTTTGAAAATTTTGAACCTTGTTTTTTGAAAAATTCAGATTTGTTTAAGTGGTTTTCTTGTCAAAACGTTGTTATTATTGTTTTCGAAAACTTTGTTTATAGCGAAATCAAACTCAATGAGTTGCGAAAACGTGATATTTTGAAAACAATTATTTATCGTTTTAGGAAAACCCACAGTTTAATCATTTCTAATTTAAGCATAACGGAGATGAAAGTTTAAAAGAAAAATAAAATTCCAAAGGCCTTATTAAAAAATGTTAACCCAAAATAAATAATCTTAAAATAAAGCTAAACTGAAATTTACTAAAATTCATGAGAAATACTCCGATGTATGTCCACCACAGAGTCTTCAGTAGCTCCCAAATCCACTAACGCTGGGGATCACCTGCATGGTTAAAGCATAGGGGTGAGTTAGGAGAACTCAGTGTGTAATCGCCTAATCGGACATTAACTGGGCCCCACCCATACAGAATCAGACTGGGCCGAGGTCCTATTCGGTGATAATCTGGGCCTTAGCCCTATAAACATGCTAATGCAAATAGAGTATGCAGCCCAGCCCAATCCTATCCTACACACCATCCGTACGAGCCCTACACACCTGTGGGGACCAAGTCAACCCACCCAGCCCTACACACCAATATGGCAGACAAGCTGCAAATCACAGAATTTGTGGCGGTGCCACCAGAATAACAGAATATACGTGGCATGACCAGTATACAGAATGTGGCAGAGCCACCAGAATACACTTCCTCCGATCACCAACCCAACCCATGCAACATAATATAAATGCAATGCATCATACATACAAAAGTGCAAGTAAAGCATATACATGATAACCAACCATAGTCAAGTGTATAACAGTCATTTACCCTCTAGGGGTATTTCGATAATTTACACTTCCAGGGGTATTTCGATAATTTTGTATTTAATGACCTTTACAAAGGCCTACTGTCGCCTCGAGCGACACAGAACCCTTTTGGGGTCTCTACAAAACTATTGGGCCTAAAATCCATTTCAGGCCCAAACGGGCCCACATGCTCGTGTGACCCAATACGCATGGTTTCGGTCTCAGATTTGTAGATTTCACGATCGAACCTATTGTTTGATAGTTTTCCAATAATTTTGCCTAAGTGGGCCGGATAGCCTATTGGGCCCATTTGGCCCGTTTCGGCTCAATCAGGCCCGTTACAGCCTCAGTTTCGTGAGAGTGTTCGTGACACTCTCAATGACTTACTGTCACTATTCGCATTTCGATTTACCACTACGAGCGCTCGCACGCTCGAGTGGTCACAATTGTCAGTTTTTCGGCTTTCGGCCAAATCACAGAACATTGTAAGCATGCATCGGAGGGGTGTGAGATTGCACACATGTTCACAATTTGGGGTACTCGGTACTTTTTCCAATACACCTGAGACCAACATTCACTAACAGTTAGTCTTAATCCTTAACACAACATCTTCCAAGCATTGAGATTGATAAAACAATCTACATCACTTACCAACAATCTGAGAATTTCACTGCAAGGGAAGATTGTATAATTGATTCTTTTGTTTAAGCCCGTCGAGTCCCTTGCAATGTTGAAACCGAGAAGAAGTGTTAGCCATTAAAACTCACATCCAAACTTAAAATCATAGGAGCCTTTCGGCTTGTACAAGAACAACCCAATATTAAAACCCCGTCACCTAATTTGGCCACAACCTTACTTACCAACCAAATCTCGAAAACCAAACGTTAGAAGAATGACGAGAGGGTATGCTAACCCTCCAACAGCTTCGACCCACACCAAAAAAACCAAAAAGATTTGAGGTAGAAAGGAATGGATTGATTCGACCTTAGTAAAAAAGAAATGGGGTGAGAGATCGATTTTAGAAGAGAGAAAAAGAGAGAAGAGAAGAAAAAGAATAAAGAGAAAAGGAATCACTACATTGCTCAAAGAGAAACCTAATAGGGAGGAAAGCTCAGCAACTGAGAATAGCAACTATGAATCAAGATGAAACCCTTCGGCAATTGGCAACCAAACAAAGAAATCAAATTCGGCTATGTGAAACACAAGAGAAAAAGGTGAGAACAAAGTAGAAAAGAACATGTGAAAGGAGATGGAAAGGGGGAGTTTCGGCCAAAAGTAATTAGGTAGCAAGCAAAGAAAGGCCAACTAAGAAAAACCGAGTGAAAGAGAGGAAGGGTGAGATTGAGAAATTCGGCAATAGCAAGAACGAAGAGAAAAGACCCGAAAATGAAAAAGTCAAAGAGAAAAAGCATGCAAAACAACCCAATGGCACACCCTAAAGTTTTCGGTTTTGCTCCTACCCCAAATTCCGAATTTCCCTACTAAAAACCCACCCGTAACCGAAATTTCCACCCCCCACACACTCCACATTCGGCCAAACACTACCAACCTCCCCTATCCCATGATTCTCTCCTCAATTTGCTCTACCATTCACTCTCCACCTCCCATTCAAAACATTTGACCAAGTCTCCCATCCACCTTGTAGAGTTTTACTCCAACTCCACCCTTTCTCCTCCTTAAGCACAAAATAAAAACTCCGATATGCTGCCTGTGGGATTCGAACCCCATCCCACCTTGCTACCACATTGACGCCACCACTACTCCACTAGGTGGCCACTTGTGTTAGCAAAATACCAACAAATTCCCTTAAGCATTGCTTCCAACGGTCCTCCCCCCTAAAGTGCCTAAAAGAAAAAGTTTTTCCAAGGTTTGGCCATGACCCCAGGCTTCCCTAAAGCCCCTAAGCACACTCAAGTAACTCGCAGAGCAAACATAACATGTAATTACACAAATATGACAACCCCTAATTTTTGGGATGTTACATTTAACATATCAACTTTTGTCATCTTTCTCATTCAACACCAATACTCAATTTCAAAAGCATCATATATCATTATAACATCAAACGTTCTAAAACATGCTAACATAATTGCTGAATTTAACACATACAAACTTACCTCAATTTTAAAATAAGCTAGATCGTCGATTTAGTCCGAGACTTTATTCTTTCCCCAATCGAGGTTGACTCTTGGTTCTTCTTGATCCATAATAGCAAATTAGCTCGTTTCAATCATCACATTAGTAAAAGCATTTTAATAATCATGCTTTGGCATTTTGCCCTTACACTTTGGCAAAATGACCAT
Source organism: Gossypium australe (assembly GCA_005393395.2). Taxonomy (NCBI): domain Eukaryota; kingdom Viridiplantae; phylum Streptophyta; class Magnoliopsida; order Malvales; family Malvaceae; genus Gossypium; species Gossypium australe. Next base: position 119,086,910 of record CM016616.1, read on the forward strand.
TTTACCCCTAGGCTTGGAATTCAATTCTAATCCAATTTCTACCTTTAATGGGCCTAAGTGAACATTTATTTCTCTTATGGCTATCATCAAAACCCAACATTTCACACGTTTACTACCCATTTTACAACCTTTAAAAAAAGGTTCATTTAGGTGTTTTCATGGTAACACCTTTCACAAAAGTTGTTCATCTAACAACTAAGACTCATTTTCTTTCATAAATATGCAGCAAATCACATGCAAGCTCTCATGGCAAAACTCTAAACTTTTCACCACATTGCAAATTAGTCCCCTCTTTAGAAAGCTTAAGCTCTAGTGGTTCTAAATGTACAACAATCATCAAGAAAAACCATTAAAATCACTTACTAGAATGGAGAAGAGTTTGCTGAAATTTTTGTGCTCTCTCACCCTTATTTACTGCCAATTTTCGGTGGTGATGAAGAGAAGAAAAGATGTTTCTTTTCTTCATTTTTCTCTTATTTTATTCATTAATCACCTAACACCACCAAAACTTTGACTAATTTAATCATTTTTCCCCCTATGGCCGACTATGACCTTTAGATAGGTTTAAGTGCACATTAAAGGCTTCCAATTAAAATTCTATTGCTATTTGGCACCTCTAGCAACTAAAATAGAACTTTCACACTTTATGCTATTTAGTCATTTTTCGCGATTAAGCATAAAATCATTAAAATTAAAACACCAAAATTTTCATGCATCTATATAACCATGCTCTAATTCATAAAATAACATTAAAATAAATTTTCTCTGACCCTGAATTAGTGGTTTTGAACCATTATTTCGACTAGCCCCTAAATCGGCCTGTTACAATTCTCCCTCTTTAGGGATTTTCGTCCCCGAAAATTTTACCAGAGAAAAAAGTTGGGATACTGGTTTCTCATAGCCTCCTCGAGCTCCCATGTAGCCTCTTCTATTCCATGTCCTTGCCATAACACTTTCACAAGAGCTATACTTTTGTTTCTCAATTGTTTGACCTCTCGTGCCAAAATTTTAATCGGCTTTTCGCAATACGTCATGTCTGGTGGAATCTTTACCTCTGATGGCACAATCACATGTGAAGGGCCCGAACGATTTCATAGTAACATGGATACGTTCAAAACATCATGATTTTTTTCTAGCTTAGGTGGCAGGGCCAAACGATAAGCTACCGGTCCTATCCTCTCGGTAACTTCATAAGGTTAGATAAAATGCAAACTCAATTTGCCTTTCTGGCCAAATCTAAACACTTTTCTCCATGGTGATACTTTCAGAAACACTTTATCACCTACTTGGAACTCAATCTATTTCCTTTCCAAATCTGAATAGAATTTTTGTCTATCTAAGGCCGCTTTCAGACATTTATGTATCATCCTTACTTTCTCTGACCAAATCGACCCCGTGTATCTGATTCTCCTTGAGTTCTGTTGAAACGATGGAAATGTGCAAGTGTACACAAACGTAACATGTAATAAAGTGACAAGTAAATGTCGAGTTATCGTACTCACAGGGACTGTAAAAGAATTATTTATGAAAATGATTTCAAACACTTTGGTGATGGAAAAATATTTGGATTTAAGAGATATTTAAAAACTAAAGGAAAAACAAAGAAAAATAAAATAAAACAAAGTTCTAATGCACGATTTCAAAAAAACTGATTTTAATCAAGATGATATAATTGTGTTGAATTAATCACATTTCTTAACTTAGAATTATTAAGCTTGTATTTATACTTGTTAAAACATGGCAACTCGGTAATTTGCTAACTTATGAACATACTTACAAATAAAAATCCATTCATCTCTTGTACAAATTTCTATGCAAATTTGATCAATTAAACAGACTTCTAAAAGTAAACATGTTATTGCACATACATACTTATTAAACTAAACAATCTCTCGCATATTCCTATGTGATTCAACTGATTAATTCAACCTAATAAGCATATAAAAGATCATGCAATATAACAAAGTATTTTTACCTTGAAACAATTTAATCACAAAATCTTGCAAGTTATGCAAGGCATATGTATCGCCTAATACAATGCTAATTTAATCTTCAGCTACCTTAGAAGAATTAAACATGCACAGATTAAGTATTGTGTCCATTAATTACAATTCCAATGCGTTTAAATAATTAATTCATTAGCTATCTAAACAATTATAATGCCAGATAACTTAAACATGATTTTACTTAATCAAACATTTTACTGAGGCCTTTAACAGCATAAACACAATTTTAATACTTCAAGAGGACGAAATGCAATCAACCCAACACGAATTAAATTCAAGCTAAATTGATTAAATTAAATATTCCAACAGTATAAATATTCATAAATATGTTTGTCAAAACAACAATGAAATTTAAAGAGATAGGGAACAAGAGGCAAATCTGGTGTTTCTCCGTGGCTTGACTGATTACTCCGTTCTTCGTTCTTCGTTGTCCTCTGCTATCAAGGTGGCTTATGAACACTCCATTTGCTGCTCCAAATGACTAGGAAAACACCTCTTTTCCAAGAGGAGAAATCGGCACAAGAACACAAAAAGAAAAATGGGAAAATGGAAATTGAGAGAAAGTGAGAGAAGAGAATGTTGGAGGCTTGAGGTGTGCTTTGAATGATCAAAAAGGGGTGGTATTTATAGCTGATTGTGGCTACTAAAAATAGCAAATTGTAACATCTTGGATTTTGGGGTTTTGCCTTTAATGTGTGTTGTGTGTATGCTATGCTCTATGTGTTAATTTGGTGTGTTTGAGGGTCCCGAGAAGGCTCGGGGTTAAGCCTGAGCCTTGGTGAAAATTCTACTTTTAGGTACCTTAGGGGAGAGCTAGCTGAGGCAGGTTTTAAGTATCATAGTTTGGGTTTGATGACACAAGTGAAGTGCTATAGTAAAGTGGCAAAGAGGCGTCACTTAAGAGGCAAGTGAGTGACGCCACAGAGAGCAGTGAAGAAGTAGGTTCGAGTCACACAGTTTACATTTTGGGAATTCATTTTGGCGTCAGGAGTGGTGATGGATTCGGTTAGGGACCTTGAAGAGTGGGTGTTGAATTGGTCAAATGTTTTGAATGGTAGGCCATGAGAGAAATGTGGGATTTGAATTGTTCAAACTAATTCAAATAAGAGGAGTGGAGTGAAAGTAGGAGAGAAGAAGGGGTGTGGCCGAATTTTTGGTTGGTGTTGGGGGAATTCGGTAAAAAAATGGTAGCATTCAGATTTCGGTGAGTTTAGGTGCCGAAGTTTTAAGAGCTTTCTTTTTATTTTTGGCATTCGGGGGTGTTCCTCTTCTTTTCAATCTTTTCTCTGGTTTGCCGAAATTCCTCATACTATATTGGTTCATTCTTTTGCTTAGTAAAGCCGAAACCTTTTGGGCACTTTTCTCCTTTCTACTCCTTTCCTTTTTCCTCTCATATACTTCATATATCAAGCTTTCATCCCTCTTGTCGAATTCTCTTAGCTTCCATTCTTCTTTTTGTTTCTTCCCTCATTTACTCAAGCCGTAGCATCCCTTTTGTTCCTTACTTCATTGCCGAAACCTAGTGCTTCATCCTCTAGTCACCATTTGTCACCATTTGTTTCAAGGTTGATTCCTTCAAAGCTGGAACATTTGTTACTTCAACTCATTCTCTATTATCTTTTATAAGCCGAATCTCCCTAGCCATTTCTTCTTACATCTTCCCTCTGTTTCTTTAAAAGCCGAAACTTATCTTCTCTTCTTTCTCCTTGGGTTGTTCTTATTTTCTTGTTAGCTGAATCTCTCTGGTGTTTATATCTCTTCATTTAATTGTTGTTTCAGTGGATTGCCGCCACTTATCCTCCTATCTCTCTCAAATCAGTTTCTTCCTGTATAGTGGAGGGGCTTCGCTTGTGTACTCTTTGCTACATCTGGTTATCGGTTAAAAGATCTTTGGTAAGTAGTGTTGGACGAGTGGTGGTAAGAGTTCCTTATTTGCTTGTTAGGCCGAAAGGCCATTCTTGTAATTCATGTGGAAGATCGGTTCTAATGTAGGAACGTTTTAGGGATTCAATCGATCCTTAATCAAAGCCTGAAGCTTGCGGTTTCCGTTGATTTCGCCAAGCAAAGTAGGGGGTTGGACCCATAGTCCCAGCCCCTAAGTTTAAACAGCGTGCGGTATCGGGAGTACAAGACTGGCCACCGAGTTATGGACCGATGTCAGAGTAGAATAGGCCGATTGCAGTCGTTCCCTCTTCTGAGAGTGTCGATAGTATTGAGAGCTTAGTTCTCCTTGTATACAGGTGTGTAATATTCACACCTTTTTACTGTTACTTTTATGTTTGTAATGCTTTGTTAAATGTCGAAACTTCAGCATAAGCTGTTGCTTGCCCATGGAGGGTAAAAGCAGGACATCAGGTTAGTAATCACTATCTGTGCTAAATATGTAACTATACTGACATGATCATTTGAACACTTTGAGCATCTGATACATGTTGATATCTGTTGCATGCATACATCAATGATTTTATGTTGCATAAGGGGGGTATGCCATGAATGTAAGGGGAAGTGTATCTGGTGGCTTTTGCCATTTCAGCATGGTGACACTGTCACAAACTCTGATGATCTGGTGGCTTTTGCCATTTCATCCTAGTGACTCTGTCACAACTTTGATGATCTGGTGGCTCTTCCACACTCTGTTTTGGTGGCTTTTTCCATTTCAGCTTGGTGATGAGCAACATGATTACCATCGGTGGTGTGTAGCGGTGAGGGTTGATTGTAGAAATCCCCATTGCTGTGATTGGCAGGTACGAGTGGTGTGTAGCGGATGGAAATTTAGGTTGGGATGGGTTCTGCATCATCTTGCATATGTTATTCTGCTGTTCTGTACTGTGGGGTTAAGGCCGAAACTGATTTCGAATGGGCTTCGCCTAATGTGATTATTTAAAGAAGGCTAAGGCCCAAAAGGTAAGTGGTGGGCTTGAGCCCAATAATGGTGCTTGGAAATTGCACACTAAGTCTTTTGACTCACTCTGTTTGCTTAACATCTTTGCAGGTAATACATAGTGCAGTGGACCGGGCCGGAGAGGACTACGAGGTGGCCATGCACAGTTTTCTTTCTTTTAAATTAGAACATTATTTATCTTTAATTTTTGGGATTCTATGCTGTAATAAGGTCACTCTTAATTTGGTTAATTTCAATTTTTATCTTTGGACGTATTAAATACAAACTACTTGATAGGACGTTTTATAAAATACAAATGAAAGTTTTCTTACAACCTGTCTAGCGACTTTTCTTATAAAAAGGGACTTTGCGACAAACTCCTGGATTACTCTAATAATCAATAAGTGTTTTCAAATGGCATGTAATCACAAGGTTTTGGCTAATTAAATTTTATCTTAAATGAATAATGGGTTTTCAATTGAACCACGAAACTTGGGGTTTTTAAAAATGACTTAAAAATCTTCCAAAATTCGTAATACTTTATAAATTCTTTCCTAGTGAGATGCCAGATCCGGTCGTACTGTTTGGGCCGGGTTTGGGATGTTACAATTTGGTATCAGAGCTTGGTTTAAAAGCTCGGCCTTGGGTTTTGGGTTCAAAACATTTTCAAAAGTTTTGGTTTAAGATGGTTTAGAAAAGAAAATACATAGGTACATGTTTTTCCCTCGGAAGTGTGGCACCCGAGTCTCCGGCCCAAGTCTGCAAGGTAAGTCTTCTGATTGTTAAGTGATTTGCATAAAGTGAATGTATTATGTGAATATGTTGCTATGGATGATAGGATTAAGAAACTCTACTGTAGAGATAAAAACCTTTAGGTTTACATGTGCTTTGCGAAAAAACTCCCTATACCTCTATCTTTATAAAACTACTCATTAATCAACAGTGGCAAGAAATACTAATGCATAAAATTTGTAATCAGATTAAGACGAAACGGTAGGCATGAGTGGTAGAGGACGTGGATGTGTTACACGCGGCCGGGGGAGAGGCCGGGGTGCTGAGGCTGAATTCTCGGAAGCGAGGAATGAGCCTGAGGGTGAAGCGCCTGCATCACCCATGGTAGAAGCGGGATCACAAGATAGAACTGGTGGGGATGATGGCCTGTCTCAAGTAATGTTGCTTGTGTTGGAGCGAGTGGCTGGGGCAAGCACCGAAACAGTATCTCGGAAGTCCATTCCTGAGCGACTCCGATCAAATGGAGCTGAGATGTTTAGAGGTATTTCTGGAGTAGCTCCAAATGTGGCTGAGTACTGGCTAGAGGCAGTCGAGAGGATTATGGATGATCTAGACTGCACGGCAGAGGAAAAACTGAAAAGAGCGGTGTCTCTTTTTCGGGACGAGGCATATCAATAGTGGCTCATCGTAAGAGAGGGTACTCCGGTGGATCGGATTGACTGGGATTTCTTTAAGACGACATTTTAGAGGAAGTATGTTGAGGCCAGTTATGTGGACACTCAGAGGAAAACAAAATCCTCAACTCACAATTAAAATTAACTTCCTCAATTCATAATTCTAATCAATAATGTCTCATCGTAATTCACATATAATTTATACATTGATAATTTAACTAACAGAGTCTTTAAAGATTCAAACAATCGAAGTTACATATTTTTGTAGAACGAAAATATAGGTGCTTTCCATTATCTAAATAATTACCTTTGATCTAAAACAGACAAGAATTGATATCCTCTCTAAAGATTCACTCAAATCACTCAAAGTGTTGTAGGTTTAAATTAAGCACTCAAAAGTCAAACATGAGAAGTTATTACCATAAGCTTGCATGAAAATCAAATCTCCACCACTATGAAATGATATGATACACAAATCTAAAGGTCTTAAAAAAGGGTTGTAATGGGGTTTGGTTCAGAGGTGTGGATAAAGGCTGAAATAGAGGGTTAGAATCGAGATTGAATTGACAATTTACCTAACTAGAAAAATAAATTAATACTGAATAATTACAATTGAAAAATAACACGAGCTTCTTCTCAAAATGTGAAATTAACCTTTTAAACTCATAGAACTAATAATGAATATATTTCCAGCTTTTTTTTTAGAAGAAGATCACAATATAAGGTGAATTTAACAACTGAAATAGAGAATATAGTTAGGCAACTGATCAAATCAAATCTCGACAAAAAGGGAGTCAATAAAGTAGGAGGAGCAAAAATTGGGTTTTGGGTTAATATTAATGGGTGAATCAAGAAATGGTTTATTAGGCTCAAATGGGTTCACTAGGGGTTATTATGAAGGAAGGCTTTTAATGGAATAAGTGGGTTAAAACCTAGGTGTCTTTATCATTTAAGTATATCAAATCAAAATTGTATCGATATGCATAATCGAAGCAAGTTCTAGAATAACAAATCAATATTGACACACTCATAACCAACAATAAAGTGAGCAAGAAAAATATATACTCTAAAAGGCTCAAAGTCTCACAAAATTTATGGTTTTTAATGTCAATCTTGTAAATTTCAAACTTCAAAGTCATATTTAAATTTAGGGGAACAACCTAATAAATTTTTAATTCTGAAAATAGACTTACCATGCTTGATTCTCTAATGTCTTAAAGGTTAAACCATCAATGCACAATTACCTATGACTTAATCCAAAACATATCAATAAAAATCATAAGATGTACTATAATTCAAGGTTTTTCTAATAATACTATAATTAACCTCCCCATACTTAAGATGTACATTGTCCTCAATGTACAAAGATAAATAATAACAATATAGTAAGAATATCATAAGATAGGAAGAGAAGTGAAACTTCCTGATTTTTGGATGGAATCCGTGAAAAGAAGCCTGATGAGTTTAAGCATCGGTGAAGGTGGGGGAGGATACTCTGGTAGTAGCTTGAACCTTTTGGAATTGAGTCAATGAAGTAGCCATCATGAAATTATGAGGAAGTTGTGGTACATCTACTGTAAAATGGTCGTGCACGGGGAGACCGCGCCGGGATCCTTTCGCTTTTTCGAAGCGGGAATGGCGACCTTAGTCTTGCCTCGAGTATTAGTTATTGTGGACCTAAAAACAATTTGCAATAAATAATTCAAGCATCACCACAAGTGGTCAAAATAACAGGATATTCCCAACATATTGAATTTAAAAGTTAAGCAAATAAAACAATATTTTTAAATTAACAATATTAACTTATGGTATCCTATGCTAAATCTAAATGGAATGAATAATAAAAACAAATTAATAAAGAAGGTAATAAAATTAAATAATAGAAAATAAATATTAATTTAAAATATAGGGGAAAAAAGAGTGACCAACGGTGGCAAGGATGGTGGCAGGAGTGGGGCTCGACGGGTTGTCGGTGGGGGAAAGGCTAGTGGCATAAGGTGGTTGTTGGTGTGGTGGTGGTGCAAAGAAAGAATAAGGGAAAGAGGAAAAGTTTCGGGTTGAGGGAGAAAGAAAATGGAGGAAGGAGGGAGGAGGTTGGTTGGTGGTGGCCGGAAGTGGTAAGGTGGAAAAAGCTACGGTGGCTAGGGTTAGGGGGAAATTTGGGGGAGAAACTGAACAGGTGAAGGGGTTTTAAATAGGGATTGGGGCACACGGTCGAGGCCCACAGCCGTCTGCCTTATGTTCAGCCCGTGTGTTTTGTAAATGTTGGGTTAGGGCATGTCTGAGTCTTGTCCCATGCCCGTGTTCCCTGGGTGTGTTAGGTCACACGGCTGAATCGCGCGGCAGTGTGAGGTGTCGTTAATTTCTCCCACGCCTGTGTAAAGGGTCACACGCCTGTGTTAATTAATCAGTTTCGACCATGGCCTATAGGCACGGGAGTGTCGCACGCCCGTGTGACTTACTTAGTTTCAACCACGGCTTCTGGGCACGGGCGTGTCGCATGCCCGTGTCACTTACTCAATATCCCCCACGATTTTAAGGCATACCCGTGTGGGTTTATCGCATCCCATGTTCTTTAGTCAATGTCGACCACGGCCGCATCGCACGACCGTGGCATTTTATCATAGCCCATGTTTTGGGGAAAATATTCGTCCTGTTTCTGCACGGTCTCCACCACATCGATGTATGTACTCGTGGTCTCCACACGGCCATGGCCACGCCCGTGTGCAAGGCCGTGTGGGTAGGGAAACCTGCGCCTATGAATTTGGTTAGTTTTTAGTTACGTGCTAAAAGTCTAAACTATGGACATTAATGAGGTTAGTGCTCGGGTTTCCTCCCGAGAAGCGCTCGTTTAAAATCTTAAGCTAGACTTACCTTTCATTCGCATAATCATGGTGGTTTGAGGAGTTGAGACTCCTCACTCCTACTATCAATTTTGATAAAATAAGGTTTTAGATGAGTACTATTTACCTTGAAAGTGCCAAACTTAGGATTAGTTACCTCGACTGCCCGTATGGAAAGACATTAAGTACAGTGAAAGGGGTCGCTCTATTTGTATGAAGGTCTAAAATGGTGATTCGAGGGTCTGTTTTATCCAACAATACCTGATCCCTGATCTTAAATTGGGTTGTCCCATCTTTAAACTTGTCATGGAGTCGCTTTGGTTCATCGTGCTTTCTCGGTTTCTCGTGTGTCTGCCATTCATCTAGTTCATCGATTTGTATTCTTCTTTCCTCATGAATTGTTCTATTCTCAATATGAGAGCTAGACCATGGTTCTATCATCTTTTTCTGAGGAATTTCCTGCAAAGGAGATTGGACATTAAGCTCATTGACATTTACAGGACTTGTATCATCTTGATCACTAGATACTCTGACAGAATCACGTGTTGGAGTTTAATCATGTCATCACTTAGACGAAGTATCAATTCCCCTGTATCAACATCAATAATGGTCCTAGTAGTTGCTAAAAAGGGTTGTCCTAAAATTAATGGAATGTCACTACCCTCATCCATGTCTAAAACAACAAAGTCTACTTGGAATATGAATTTATCAATTTTGACTAGCAAATCTTCAATTATACCCCTAGGAAATCTAATGGTTTTATCAGCCAATTGAATGCTCATCCTAGTTTGTTTGGGTTTCCCAATGCCTAGCTGTTTAAACATTTTATAAGGCATAACATTGATACTTGCCCCTAAACCAGTTAAAGCATTATTAATAGATAAACCACCAATTAAACAAAGAATCGTAAAACTCCATGGGTCTTTTAATTTGCGGGGTAGTTTATTTTGTAAAATTGCCGAACAGACTGCATTTAGCTTCACATGTGACGTATCGTCTAACTTCCATTTGTTTGCCCAAAGCTCTTTTAAAAATTTTACTGAATTGGGCATCTGCGAAAGAGCTTCAATAAACGGTAAGTTAATATGTAATTTTTTTAAAAGTTTAAGAAATTTACCGAATTGCTCATCTGTGCGGTGTTTCTTCGTCGCATTGGGATATGGCACACGAGGTTTGTACTCTGTACTTACCAGTTCTGGTTTATTATGGCTTACCTCAACCTTATCTTTTTCTACCACGTTTTCTTGCTTCGATTTTGGTTTTTCTAACCCTTCACTATCGTGAGCAATAATGGCATGAAGTTGCTCCTTCGGGTTAATTTCAGTGCTGCTTGGCAGGCTGCCTTATGGTCGTTCAAATATTAGCTTAGTGAGCTATCGTATTTGGTTCTCAAGCCCTTGAATTGACGCTTGCTGATTTTTGAGTGCTTTTTCGGTGTTTTGAAAATGAGTTTCTGACATCGAGATGAATTTTGTTAGCATCTCCTCAAGGTTCGGCTTCTTCTCTTGTGGGTAGGGTTGCTGTTGAAAGCTTGTAAGGGGTTTGTTGTCTGATAAACCATAAAAGTAGCATATTTTAATCCCACATTTAGCTTACATTTTGATGATTTATTCCTTGATTTGTATAAAAAGGTGCTTGTAATCCTTTCTTTTCATGTCTTAGACCCAGGAAAGCACCCGAGGATGAAAAGAACACAAAATAGGCATAAAACAGAGTAAATGGGCCTTAGCATGAAATTGACATGGCCTGGCCCATAGCCCGCACGGCTGTGCCTCGACGGATACCTAGAGCACGACCTCAACTCTGCCCCACATGGTCGTGCCTCACTTTAGAAGTCCGAACATTGTCTGGTCTCGATCCATACGGGCGTGTGACATGGCCGTGCTTCTGTTGCTGGAAAGAGTAATTTCAGTCGGAAAAGGATACTTAGGGAGAAAGAATCGCATTCCAAGAGCCTATATATATCCCTTAAGTACCACCTTTGAAAGGCATCGAAAGCTAGGCCAAGGAGCCAAGCCAAGAAGGTCAGAATTAGGGAATAACACGAGGATAGCTAGTTGATCCATCCCAAGAAGCCGGAGTTATACTCAAGACGGCAGAATTCTTCTTCAATTCCTTCAGGAGGTTTTAGGAATTTCTTATGTTTTGTTTTATCTTTTCTCTTGCGATGTTTTCTTTATTCATTATGAACTAAACCCCTCAGTTACCTGAAGGGGATGAAACCTAGACGAATCTTGTTATTTGATTTTTAAGTTATATGATGAATTACTTAGCTTGTTCTTAATTATGTTTCTTGATCCAAATATAATGTTCTTAGGTGGAGGAGGAATAGACCCTGCCTAAGAGAAGATCTAACATAATTAAGCGGAGTTAATCGAATGCTTAGAGATAGGATTACGAGATTTTGCTGGATTAGGGTGAAACCTAATATGGGAGTCCATTGATCGATTTACTGTTATCCTGGGGGGTTGTTATAAGTGAACGAGAGTTCCACTAATTAACCTCGGGTTAGACATTATTCGCCTCGAGAGAGGGTTTGATATAGGTTTGGGAGTCTTACGGATCAAGCTAAGTAAATAGATCATATAATTAAAGGTTAGATAACAAGTGAAGTCTAGGTGGATTCTTCCTGAGGGTGTCGTTGTGATCAATTGAGTTTCTTCAAGTTATTTTCCAATTCACCCTTTTTGTCTTTGTGTTCCTAGTTCAGTTCTTGTCAAATTTAGTTTAAAAACAATCTTCACTCTAATTTTAAGGTTAAATAATAAAGAGAAAGTTAGTATTAATACTTTTAGTTCCTTTGGGTTTGACAATCCAGTCTTGCCTAAGCTATACTACTGTTCGATAGGTACACTTGCCTTTAATCGTTGTCAGAGTTAGTATCCAGGTCTGATCATTTTTTATAAATTTTTAAAGCTCTGATTTTAGCGATCAAGTTTTTGGCGTTGTTGCCGAGGAACTAAAATATTAAGAAAACTCTATTTTTATTACTTTAGCCATAACTTTTTATTTCTATTTTTAATTTGCTGAAAATTTCTTCCTTTTTCCAGCAGGTAATTCTAGTTTATGACTAGAAGGAACCCGAGAGGACCTTTGGTATACGACAGTGATATTGAAGCGACCACTCGTAGGAATCGTCGGGAAACCAGGTGAGCCCTAAATTACATAGAAAGGGAGGAAGAAGACAGATCCAATCCTACTGAAGGGATGGACGAAAACAACCCACCACCACGTGATGTAGGGGAAAATAATGCTCCATGTACAATGTTTGATTATACGAAACCACATTTGACAGGAGCGGAATCAAGTATTGTTAGGCCTGCTATATCTGCTAACAATTTTGAATTAAAGCCTAACACAATACAAATGATTCAACAATTTGTTCAATTTGATGGTTTGCAGGACGAAGATCCAAACACGCATATAGCTAACTTTTTAGAGTTCTGTGATACTTTCAAAATAAATGGCGTTTCTGATGATGCCATATGTCTTCGGTTATTTCCTTTTTCATTAAGAAATAAAGCTAAACAGTGGTTAAACTCGTTATAACGAGGGTCAATCACTACATGGGAACAGATGACCGAAAAGTTTTTAATGAAATATTTTCCACCGGCCAAAACAGCCAAATTACGGAATGATATCTCTTCTTTTGAGCAGATGGATTTAGAGATGCTGTATGATGCATGGGAGAGCTTTAAGGATCTCTTGAGGAGGTGCCCACACCATGGCCTACCCTTGTGGCTACAAGTTCAAACTTTTTATAACGGTGTAAACCCCTCAACAAGGCAATTGATCGATTCAGCCGCTGGTGGAACCTTGAACAACAAAACTCCAGAAGCAGCCTACGAGTTCATTGAGGAGATGTCACTAAACAATTATCAATTGCAGGCTTCAAGGACTAAATTGACGAAATCAGCAGGAGTTTTCAACGTCGATGCCATGACCATGCTATCAACGTAGATCGAGATGATGAACAAAAAGCTTGACAACTTATGTTCTTCACAGGCACATCCAGTCATGCAATGTGACACAGGTGGAAACATGGGGAATCCTAAATACCCACCTTACCAACCAGGAGCAGAGGACAAACAGATGAACTATATAGGTAATAATTTCTGATCCAATAATAATTCTGATAGTAACACTTACAATCCAGGTTGGAGGAACCACCCAAATTTTTCGTGGGAAGGTCAAGGAAATCAAGAAAATCAAAGGCAACAACCTCCTCAGAACTTTCAAAATTTGCCCTATCCACAAGAGAAGAAACCAACTCTCGAGGAGATGATGGCAAAATAATCGGCAGGTACAGAGAAACGTATACAAGAAACTGATAGAGCAATTAAAAGCAACGAGAGTCGAATCTATGAAATTACTAAGTCGGTTAAGGAAGTGACTAACGCAGTAGAGCAACCCGCAAAGCTGATGTCAGAACGACTGCAAGGACGTCTACCAAGTAATATCGAGATTAACCCCAAGGAGCAAATTCAAGCCATCACAGCTCAGGATATTAAGGGGTTAGAAGAACCCAATCTAATGCCAGAAAATAAGGTAGATGAAGGTAGAGTAGAGGTAACACAGGAAAAGCCAAAATCGATAATTAAAGAGTACCAACCTCGCATACCTTATCCCGAAGCAATAAAAATAGACGACTCAGAGGAACAGTTCGGTAAGTTTCTTAAACTTCTAAAGAAATTACATACTAACTTACCTCTTCTTAAAGCTCTTTTTCAGATGCCAGACTTGAGAAAATTTTTAAAACAGCTCTTGACCAACAAACGCAAAATAGATGAAGAGCACAACGTGGAACTACATGCAACATGTTCGGCGATACTACGGAATAGACTACCTCAAAAACTAAAAGATCCAGGGAGTTTTACAATTCCATGTTTAATTGGTAGTCTAATTATTGATAGTGCATTAGCTGATCTAGGGGCAAGCATAAATTTCATGCCTTTCACTGTTTAAATGACTAGGTCTAGGGAAGCCCACATAAACTAGGATGAGTATTCAATTAGCTGATAAAACTGTTAGAATTCCTAGGGGCATTATCGAAGATGTTCTTGTAAAAATCGATAAATTTGTTTTCCCGGTAGACTTTGTTGTCGTAGACATGGATGAGGATAATTCAATCCCATTAATTTTAGGAAGGCCTTTTCTAGTAACTGCCAAGACAAAAATTGATGTTGCCACAGGCGAACTCATACTTCGTGTAGGAGATGAATCAACCAATCTTCAAGCTCTCGACTCGGCCAGGACAACAGTTGATGAAGGTAAGAAAGTCACTTCAATTAATAATCAAATTGTCAATCCTAATCGCAGGAAACACCACAAGGCCAAAAAGCTGAGCCGATTCATAGACCCAAAATCGACAAAGGGGAATTACACAAGGAACAAAGCCTTAGGGTCGACAATTTAGAAGAGCAGAAGACACAGGTCAAAGAAAAGACGGAACCACACGAAGTAAAACCTGAGGAACCACCAGAAGAGCTCATGGGGACATCAAATTACTTGAAAATAGGAGATCAGGTACTGTTAGACAAAGCCGATCAACACAACGCTTCAACAGAGTCGAGGGCAAAGGGAGAAAAAATTATAAAAGTACACGATATCTTTCCACATGGAATAGTCGAGGTAAGCAATCCAATATTTGACAATTTCAAGGTAAACGCTTCTCGACTTCAACATTCTCATGAAAATAAAACTGTGAGCATGAGGGAAGATATTCGAACCTTTAAACCTCCCTAAATTTTTCAAATACAAGGAAAGTCTAGCTTACGACTATAAACAAGCGCTTCTCGGGAGGCAACCCGAGTACTAACCTTATTCTTTTTCGCAATTATTTTATTTTCCTTTTCCTTTCATTTTTCTTTTCTTTTTTCTTTCCTCTTAAAACTAACCAAAAGTGCAGAATTCCAGGCCACACGGCCGTGTGGACCACCTAAACCCCCACACTGACAGGGCAGAGGCCGTGCAATTCAGTCCACCCACCCCCAACGTCACAGATCCAACCACCCTCCCCACGAGCACCGACAGATAGGGCACGACCATGCCCTCAACCGTGTGAAGCTACTGACTTCCACACCACGGGTAGAACACGCCCGTGCCTCCAAACCGTACGAAGCTCCTGACTTTATGAATACAGGCGTGTGGATCCGAAGCACGGGCATGGGGGACAAACACACTCCACAACACGGCCGTGCGAGATGGTCGTGTAAATCGACACACCCTAGGCCCACAGCCATGAAGAAGCACCAAAAAATTGAACCTCTATTTAAACCCCTCACCTCTTCCCCTTCCTCCCATCTGATTTCTTAATTATTTTCCTTGCTTCTCACTCTCTTCCATATCAGTTCTCCACTTACTAAGGCTCTAGACCCTTGAGCAAGCCAACACCATGCCGAAGAAGCGAAAGAAGCTGAGCATAGATTCCTCAAAGAACGATCAACATGAGCTCATGCCGGCAGCTTCGTCTCAACACCAAGCCAAGGGTCTTTGAGACCAATTTATTTTTCCTTTTTGTTCCTCTTCTTCTTTATTTTCCTTATCTAAGCTTCTCAATTGATCTTTTTATTTACTCTTCTTTTAGTTTCTTAGTGTCAGGTTCGCCAGGCTGCTAGGGAATCACACCGACTACCAAAATGACTACACCACTCTCACCATCGCCACCACCTTCATAGCCCTAGAAGTCACACCCACCGTGCGAACCATCCTCCAATAAGGACTCTCCGGTCCATTCTTCTTTTCCTTTATTTTCGTTTTCCTTCTTAGTCTCCTTTCCTTTTTCTTTCTTATTTTTCATTTTATATTTAGTTCAGCTTAACTATGTCTTAATAACCCCTGGCTAATCCTTCAAGAGTTCCCCAATTTCTTCATCTAGCACAGAGCTCGGGAACCAACACCACCACCATACCGACGCCTTCGCCGTAGGTACAACATCCTCCACTAAACCCACCCAAGAATACAGGGAGTACCTCTCACCCTCTCTTTTTGATTTCTATAAAAATATCTATCTTTGTACATTGAGGGCAATGTACATCTTAAGTGTGGGGGGGTAAATATACCTAACTTTTTTCATTATTCTCAAACCCCTGAGGGTAAAAGTGGAATAAAAGTGCCAAACTTTTTTCATTATTCTCAAATCCCTGATTTAGTCTTGTTTTTATGCAAAGTTGTCATATTACTAATTAGAATGAAATTTTTGATGATTTGTAATTTTTATTGACATGTTTTAAAGTATGTCCTAGTTAATTGTGCATTGATAATTGAAATTGAAGAATATTAGAGAATTAAGCATGATAAGTCTATTTTTCAAGAATTAAAATTTTGCTAGGTTGTTAACCTAAATTTGAATACTACCTTGAAATCTAAAATTCACATGGATAATGTCAAAACACCCATAATTTTCGTGAGTAATTGAACCTTAAAAAGCATATATTCTTTTTCATGCTCATTTTTTTATTATGAGTGTGTCAACTATGAACTGTTATTCCAGAACTTGCCTCGTTTATGCATGTTGAGACCACATTTTTTATTTGATATTATAGAGATGATAAAGGCACCTAACCCACTTACACCACTAAATAGCCCACCTTTACAATTAACCCCTAGTGAAACCCTTTGAGCCTAACAAGACCCTTCTTATTGACTTACCTACTAATATTAACCCAAAAGCCTCTTTGTATTTGTTATTACCCTCTCTTTTGACTATCCCTTAACCGAGATTTGATTTGATCAGTTATCGAAGTTTATTAGTCTAATATTTAAATTTTTGTATTACTTAGTTTGTTCTTAAAAAAAAATTATCAGTGTTGAGCTTACCAAATCAAAGTCTAAATTTCAAAAGAAAAGCTCGTATTAGTAGGATTATTACTTTTCAATGGATAATATTTTAGTTTTTAGGTATTCGTCAATTCAATCTCGATTCTAACCTTTTAATTTCAGCCTTTAACCACACCTTTTACCCTATCCCCATTACAACCCTAACAAAGACTTTTTGATCTGCTTATCATCTCATATTACAGTGGTGGAGATTTGATTTCCAAGCAAGCCTATGGGGTTAACTTTTCAAGTTCGACTTATGAGCGATCCTTTCTTGAACCTTAAACACTTCAGAGTGATTTGAGTGAAACCTTAGTGAGGACATCAATCTTTGCCAATTTTGAATTGAAAAGGTAGTCATTTAAATAAAGGAAGGCACCTATGTTTTCAAGGTACAAAATCATGACTTATCTCGTTTAAATCTTTAGGACTCTTTGAATTGAATTATCCATGTATGAATTATCTATGAATTATGATGAGGCATTGTTGATAGGAATTGGAAATCATGGAAAGTTCGTTTTAATTGTAAATTGAGAATTTTGCTTGAGGACAAGCAAAAGCTTAAGTGTGGGGGTATTTGATAAAGAATAAAAGTAACATATTTTAATCTCATATTTAGCTTACATTTTGATGATTTATTCCTTGATTTGTATAAAAAGGTGCTTGTAATCCTTTCTTTTCATGTCTTTGACCCAGGAAAGCACCCGAGGATAAAAAGAACACAAAATAGGCCTAAAACGGAGTAAATGGGCCTTAGCATGAAATTGACACGGCCTGGCCCATAGCCCGCACGACCGTGCGTCGACGAAAAACTAGAGCACGGCCTCAACTCCGCCCCACACGGCCGTGCCTCACTTTAGAAGTCCGAACATGGCCTGGTCTCGATCGACACGGGCGTGTGACATGGCCGTGTTTCTGTCGCTGGAAAGAGCAATTTCAGTCAGAAAAGGATACTTAGGGAGAAAGAATCGCATTCCAAGAGCCTATATATATATCCCTCAAGTACCACCTTTGAAAGGCATCGAAAGCTAGGCCAAGGAGCCAAGCCAAGAAGGTCAGAATTAGGGAATAACACGAGGATAGCCAGTTGATCCATCCCAAGAAGCCGGAGTTATACTCAAGACAGCGGAATTCTCCTTCAATTCCTTCAGAGGGTTTTAGGAATTTCTTATGTTTTGTTTTATTTTTTCTCTTGTGATGTTTTATTTATTCATTTTGAACTAAACCCCTCAGATACCTGAAGGGGATGAAACCTAGACGAATCTTGTTATTTGATTTTTAAGTTATCTGATGAATTACTTAGTTTGTTCTTAATTATGTTGCTTAATCCAAATATAATGTGCTTAGGTGGAGGAGGAATAGACCCTGCCTAAGAGAAGATCTAACATAATTAAGCGAAGTTGATCGAACGCCTAGAGATAAGGTTACAAGATTTTGCCGGATTAGGGTGAAACCTAATATGGGAGTCCATTGATCGATTTACTGCTATCCTGGGGGTTATTATAAGTGAACGAGAGTTCCACTAATGAACCTAGGGTTAGACGTTATTCGCCTCGAGAGAGGGTTTAATATAGGTTAGGGAGTCTTACGGATCAACCTAAGTAAATAGATCGTATAATTAAAGGTTAAATAACAAGTGAAGTCTAGGTGGATTCTTCTTGAGGGTGTCGTTGTGATCAATTGAGTTTCTTCAAGTTATTTTCCAATTCGCCCTTTTTGTCTTTGTGTTCCTAGTTTAGTTCTTGTCAAATTTAGTTTAAAAACAATCTTTACTCTAACTTTAAGGTTAAATAATAAAGAGAAAGTTAGTATTAATACTTTTAGTTCCTTTGGGTTCGACAATTTGGTCTTGCCTAAGCTATACTACTGTTCGATAGGTACACTTGCCTTTAATCGTTGTCAGAGTTAGTCTCCAGGTCTGATCATTCTTTTATAAATTTTTAAAGCTCTGATTTCAGCGATCATTGTCTCTGATTTCCTTGACCACCCCATGACAAGTTTGGGTGGTTCCTCCATCCTGGATTGTAAGTGTTACTATAGGGATTATTCTGAGGTATAGAATTATTACCCATATAGTTCATCTGTTCGCTTTCTATGCCAGGGTTGTAGGATAGATATTATGTATTACCCATTCCTCCTTCATTCGTATCGCACTGCATCATTGGATGTACCTGCGAAGAACCACACAGACCATCAATATTTTTACTTAAAAGCTCTACCTGGTTTGATAGCATGGTGACTGCGTTGAGGTTAAAGACGCCAGCAACTTTTGTTGGCTTCGTTCTCATGACTTGCCACTAATAGTTATTCAGTGACATCTCCTCTATAAACTCATAAGCTGCTTCAGGGGTTTTATTATTTAATGTTCCACTGACAGCTACATCAATCAACTACCTAGTTGAGGGGTTCACACCAGTGTAAATGGTTTGAACCTGTAGCCAAAAAGGTAACCTATGGTGAGGGCATCTTCTCGATAGATCCTTGTATCTCTCTCATGCATCGTAAAGTGTTTCTAAATTCATCTGCACAAAAGAAGAGATGTCATTCCTCAACTTAGCCACTTTAGCCGGCGGAAAGTACTAAAGTAAAAACTTTTCGGTCATTTATTCCCATTTAGTGATTGATCCTCGTGGTAACGAGTTTAACCATTGTTTAGCTTTATTCCTCAATGAGAAGGGAAACAACTGAAAGCGAATGGCATCATCAAAAATGCCATTAATCTTGAAAGTGTCGCAGAACTCTAAGAAATTAGCTAAATGAGTATTTGGGTCTTCATCCTGCAAACCATCGAACTGCACAAACTGTTGAATCATTTGAATAGTGTTAGGTTTTAGTTCAAAATTATTTGCAGCAATAGCAAGTCTAACAATACTAGATTCAGCCCCAGTTAAATTGGGCATAGCATAATCGTACATAGTATGAGGAGCAGGATTCCGATTCACCGGATTTGCGACAATCACAGGAGGTAGCGGATTATTCTGGGGATCAGCCATCTCCTCGGTATTAGTGATATCGTTTTCTTGCTCTTCTTATATGTATTGTAGGCTTTGCCTTATCTCTCTTCAGTTTGTACGAGCTGTACTTCAATCTCACTGTCGTAAAGCAAAGGTCCTGCCGGGTTTCTTCTAGTCATAAACTAGAGACACCTATCGGAAACAGATGTGTTTCTAAATAAAAATAAAAATAAAAATATATTACAATAAAATAAAAATGGCTAAAGTAATAAAAATTTAGTGTTTCTAATATCTTAGTCCCCAGCAATGGTGCAAAAAACTTGATGTGTCTCTAACTAATTATGATCACAATAAAGGCAAGCGCACCTATCGTTTAATAGTATAGTTATGGTAAGACCGGAAATATTGTATCCATAAGGACCAAGAGTACTAGCACTTACTATCTTCCTATTATCTAGCCTAAGAATTGGAGTGATTTCTTTTAAACTAATATTAATTAAAATCACGATAGAGAATGAATTGGGAAAATACTTTTAGACAACTTTATGAGAGAGGCAATACCCAAGGAAGAATCCACCTAAAGTTCACTTATTACTTCTAATTCATACAATTTAGTCACTTGACTTAATTCATAGAAGTCCCTGATTTATGTTAATATCTATTTCAAGACTAAAAAGAACTGACTCTAGGCTGATTAATTAAAATCTCTTTCTAATTAAAACGCCTATTGTCGCATTAACTCGATCTATGGATTCCTTTATTAGATTTGACTCTAATCCAGTAGATTTATGCCTCCCTAGTTTTAGGGTTGCAATCAACTCCGTTTAATTGTGTTGATCTACTCTTAAATAGGGACTTTTGCTCCTCTAAATAAGCACATTCAAATTGAATCAATAACCTGAATTATCAAAACAAGAATAAGAACTCACAATTAAGAATAAGAACAAGTATTTATCTTATAAATCAAATAGTAATAAGATCTGTCCTAGGTTTCATCCCCTGAGGTATTTAACGGATTTAGTTCATACTGATAGAGGAAAACATCTTAAAATAAGGAAAACTATAAAACATAAGAAAACCCAAAAACTTCAAGAGAAATTGATAGGAGATCTTTAGTCTTGATGGAGATCCTTCTTCCAAGCTGCTCCCAATGGCTGTCTTTGAGTATTTTCTGCTTTCTACTCTACGTGTCCCCTTAGGTCCTCCCCTAGGTGTTTATATAGGCTTTGGGATGCCTTTCTTGGCCCACAAGTAGCCTTTTCCGAATAGATTTAGACTTTGTTATACCAAAGAGATGTCGATAGTGTGATTTTCCGAACTCGAACGTCCCACGATCCTCGAGTTATATTGGCAATGCTACAAGGAAAGGGAAATGAAAGGGGTAAGCATAAAGCTTAGTAAGTTTGCATGAAATAAATAGCAACAATAAGCTCATAATGACATCAATCCATGGCATTAAATAACCACATAAAGTCATAAGTACTTTGCCAAAACTTACTTATACTTGTTCTTATCTAGAACATAACATGCCACATACCGTACAACATTCCTCATGAATTTCTTACGGGTACCTGTATTCACTCATTCGCATGACTTTAGTACTAATCTCATTTCTATTTCCCAAGCTTATCTAATTATCCCATTAATCACTACGGATACTTAAAAATGATTGTTCATCGTCATTAATATAAATACAAAGCCAATGCCACATCCCAGATGTGGTCTTACATTGGGTCACCTCTGAATGTCGATGCTATACCCCAGATATGGTCTTATACGGGATCTCACTTCAAGTATCGATGCCATATCCCAGATATGGTTTTATACGATTCTCATATTCAATACCGAAGCCATATCCCAGATATGGTCTTATACGAAATTTCAATTTGGTGCAGAGGCCATGTCCCAGACATGGTCTTATACGATACCTTATCCATCTCACGGTTAGATGATAGTACTCTCACATTTATTATAGTCCAATCAAGACTTCAACTTATCAACTTTTCTCATCTTTCTCATTCAACACCAATACTCAATTTCAAAAGCATCATATATCATTATAACATCAAACATTCTCAAACATGCTAACATAAATGCTAAATTTATCACATACAAACTTACCTCATTTCAAAATAAGCTAGATCGTCGACCTAGTCTGAGACTTTATTCTTTCCCCTATCGAGGTTGACTCTTGGTTCTTCTTTTTTTGTAATAGTAAATTAGCTCATTTCAATCTTCACATTGATAAAAGCATTTTAATAATCATGCTTTGGCATTTTGCCCTTGACTTTGGAAAAATGACCATTTTACCCCTAGGCTTAGAATTCAATTCTAATCCAATTACTACATTTAATGGGCCTAGGTGAACATTTATTTCTCTTATGGCTATCATCAAAACCCAACATTTCACACAGTTACTACCCATTTTACAACCTTTACAAAAAGGTTCATTTAGGTGTTTTCATGGCATCACCTTTCACAAAAGTTGTTCATCTAACAAATAAGACTCATTTTCTTCCATAAATATGCAGCAAATCACATGCAAGCTCTCATGGCAAAACTCTAAACTTTTCACCATATTGCAAATTAGTCCCCTCTTTAGAAAGCTTAAGCTCTAGGGGTTCTAAAAGTACAACTATCATCAAGAAAAACCATTAAAATCACTTACTAGAATGGAGAAGAGTTTGCTGAAATTTTTGAGCTCTCCAACCCTTGTTTGCTGCCAATTTTCGGTGGTGATTAAGAGAAGAAAATATGATACTTTTCTTTTCTTCATTTTTCTCTTATTTAATTCTTTAATCACCTAACACCACCAAAACTTTGTGTCGTAACCATTTTTTTGAGAAAAAACGGGAATCGACTTTTAAAAATAAAGAGTCGCCACCGATCTTTGTTAGGTGTGATCGGATCACCTTTGTTTTAATAAAACATTTTGATTTACTAAAATAGCGTTTTTGGTCTACGAAAATTTGGGAAAACGAGTTCAGGAGTCGGTTACGTGCGAGGAAGGGTTAGCACCCTCGTCAGGCCCAAAATTGGTACCAAATTGATTGATCAATGTCCCAATGCTGAAAACTTGAAAACATTTAAGGTAAAAAGAATTAAAAGAATGGGTTAATTGAATCGGGATTGAATCTCAAAATTAAGTCGTTTCAAAGGAATAAGATTGTCATACCCAGCACGTTAGGATATGACGCCTTTATACTCTGACGTCGAGATCATCTTTGGTCTTCAAATCGCGTGAAGAAGGGTATTCGAATACTTAGTAGAATAGAAAAATCAACACCCAGCACGTTAGGATGTGATCTTTCGAACTTCTAAACACACGAACATTGCCTTATTTCTTTGGAAACTTTTAAATAAAATGTTAATTTTGTAAAAAATACGTTTTTTTTCCAAACATAATCCATATGACGATATAACATTAGTCATTATCGACCCTAAGTATCAGAAACAATTATAATATACTAACGTTTCAAATAGGCAATAAAGAAATAATAATAAGAAATACGACAAATAATAATTCCTATACTAAAACAATTACAAATATATGATGAAGTATAGACAAATACAATGAACAATAAAAAACAAATATGAACATATTTCATGCAAGTTTAAATAATAGGTAACAAGACATACATATGATATAAATATTATAAACAATGTATGAAATGAAAATAGTATATAATGATTTTAAATAAAAACATATAACAATATAGATAATATAGATAAAACATGTTTTTCAATCTAAATATATATTCTATAAAAAAATATGATATAATATAATACTATATAATATATAAAATTTTTAAAATATATAACATAATAACTAATATATGAAAATAATCTGTAATGAAGATAATATTAAACGAAGTAAAATAATGAATAATAAATGTCTATCTATATATACACATATGTATGTATAATACGCTAGTTGTAAAATTATTTACGTAATATAAACAATATAAATAAAATAGATCAAATAATTAAAAAAAACTTTAAAAATAATACATAATATACATGACTATATAAATAGAAATAAAAATATAATATAATAATATGTAAAAGAAATAATATTAAGATAAATAACATAAATAATAATTATAACGATAATAAATAATAATAGCAATGCAAAAAAAAATTAAGACTAAGTCGAAATCCAAATGAAACTAAAGGGGCTAAAATAGTAATAAGACGAAAGTAATAAAGTAATAATAAATTAATAATAGAATAGTGAAAATAACAAAAGAAGACTAAATTGAATTAACGAACAACATATCCAGGGCAGATTTGCGATAAAAGAAAGGACGAGGACCAAGCTGCAACTCGCGCGAACATGTGGGGTCTACATGAGTAAATAACCCAACCCCTGATTGTGTGACGTTTCAAATGACCAGGTATGGACTAAATTAGAAATGGAGTGAAAGAATGGGGCAAAATTCAAAAAGGCGAGAAAGGCATAAGGGGACTCAATTGAGCGGCGTCGCAAGAGGGAGGGATTCATCGTGCGAATACTCCATTTAAAAGATATGGACGGTTCCTCTGGTATCCCAAACGACGCAACTTTTATTGTTTAAACCAAAAGAATCTGTTTCATTCTTTAATACTCTTAGAACAAAAGTTTCAAAAAAACAAAACCCCCTTCTCATTTTTTCATGAACCGAAAAGGCACCCTGGTGCATCTTGGTCCCGTTGATCGAGCTTTCGATCGGGAAGAACCAACACCACCTCTAGCGGTTGACAGCGCGCAAAAAGGGGGATTTGAGTGCCCCGTCTGAAAACCCCGCTGGAAGGCCAGCTCTTAGGTGCCCCGAAACGAAAGGGGAAGGGCCTCGGGTAACCCTTTCTCTGACCAAACTCCGATGAGGGAGAGAGATCCCTCCGACGCCGCGGTCGATAAGGCTTTGGTGAGCCCCTTTTCCCTTTCTTTTTAACTTTTGTTTTTAATTCAAAAATAGAAGAAAAAAAGATCAAATAATAAATCGGCGATAGATGATAGATGAAAAGGAAATCAACCTTTCGAGTTTCGATTTCTGATTGCTTTCTTTTAGCTGGTAAGATAAAACAAAAGGGGAACCCTTGTTACAAGATTGGCTTCGATTTGATTAGGACCGAATATACAAAGTCTTTTGCTTGCTGTTCTTGTATTTTTCGGTAATGCATTCGGGGGAAGAAGAGAAGAGCGGAAACTGAAACGTTTCCCCCTCTCTTTTATACCTGATTTACAGGTTTCTTTCTTTGCTTTCTGTCTGTCGCTTCTTCTTTCTCCGTTTTGCAAGGTATGGGCGAACGACGCTGGTGGAAGCCGAGGCGCGGGGAGCGTGCTCGTGGTACAGTGTGCGGGCTTGGGGAACGACGCGCGTAGTGACAGAGAGACGCGCGTGTGCATGGGGTGACGAGCAGTGGTCTGCGGCGCCTAGGGTTGGTTAAGCGGCGCGAGAGGGGAGAGGAACCGTTGGGGGTATGCGGCGCTGGCTAGGGTTTCTTGATGCTAAGTTTATTTGGGCCATTCAGGCCGATTTCGGGATTGGGTCATAATTTGGGCTAGCTTGTAAATGGGTTAGGGTTTAGTTTAATAATTGGGCTGGCTGGTGTAAATGGACATTGGACATTTTAATGGATTGTTGGATTTATTTTATTGGGCCTGGTACTTGGTCTTTTATAAATGGACATTATTTTTTTGCCCTTATTTATTATTTTTGGTTTTTAATGGCTTTTGTTTTGGCTAATGGGCTCGGGCCGAAAAATTGGTTATTACAGCTGCCCCTCTTTGCTCGTTGTCGTGAAACGAGAATAGAGCAAAGACAATAAAAGAACCAATTTTTCCGATCTTGGCTAAGTCTTGACTTCTTGGTCCTCGTCTCCTTTGAATGTCTTCAAATTTTGCTGTAGCCTGTAGCTTTGATCCATTCTGCCACTACTTCTATGAGACATGACCCGTATCTTCAATTCACTTTTCCTCGATCTTGTTTATTTTTCAACTTGCTGCAACATGACTTCAGGACACGAAGAGATTTGTAGCTTCGATCTACTAATTGCTCCACTGGGACTTCGATGAAATCTAAACTTTTCAAACTGCTTCCGTATTCTCGCAATGCGTTGACCTTTCCTTTCTTTCTTTTTCTTTTTGTTTTTTTAGAAACAGAAATTGAAAAAGAGAAATTGAAAAACAGAAACTAAAATACCTCAGCGTGCGACCTGAGGAGTTGATTTTTGCTAACAGAAATTAAAAATACCTCAGCGTGCGTAACCCGAGGCCCAACTCCTTTTTCTCATTATGAGTCGATTTTAGCAGAAATTAAAAAACAAAAATTAAAAATACCTCAGCGTGCGTAACCCAAGGCCCAACTCATTTTTCTCATTATGAGTTGATTTTAACGGTAATTGAAAAACAAAAATTAAAAATACCTCAGCGTGCGTAACCCAAGGCCCAACTCACTTCTCGCATTATGAGTTGATTTTAACAGAAATTTAAAAACAGAAATCAAATATCTCGGCGTGTCCCGAGGCTCAACTCACCTCTCGTATTATGAGTTGATTTTAACAGAAGTTGAAAAACAGAAATTAAAATACCTCAGCGTGCGTAACCCGAGGTCCAACTCACTTCTCGCATTATGAGTTGATTTTGGTAGAAATTAAAAAACAGAAATTAAAATACCTCAGCGTGCGTAACCCGAGGCCCAACTCACCTCTCGCAATATGAGTTGATTTTAATAGAAATTTAAAAACAGAAATTAAAATACCTCAGCGTGCGTAACCTGAGGCCCAACTCACTTCTCGCATTATGGGTTGATTTTAATAGAAATTTAAAAACAGAAATTAAAATACCTCAGCGTGCGTAACCCGAGGCCCAACTCACTTTTCGCGACATGAGTTGGTTTTAACAGATATTTAAAAATAGAAATTAAGACGTATCATCTGGTAAACTCGGATATCTTCTTTCTCCTTGGTTTGGTACAACTATCGTCAGAACTTCTTGCTTTACTGGCGTACCTCTATGTGTCAAGCGCAAGTCTATCATGAAATGCATGCGTTTGTCCTAAATGCATTTATGCCTACATGGTTAAGCAATGCGCCCTAGGTTTGTTTGTCCTATATCTCTTTTCGTCACAACCTTCAGGATGACCGGTATTTATCTCTTCGATCCTTGATCCCCCTTTTAGGTTTTGTTTCCGTCCTTAAGTTTTACTAGTAATCTGTATAACACCCCAAACCCGGTCAACACACCACGACCGAATTTAGAATGCCACAGAGGAAAATGTTTTGAAGAGAATTGTGTTACAAATTAAATTTTGTAGGAAATTCTTTGTTGTTCTATGCTTGTAGAAATTAGGAGCATGATTGGTTAAAACAGAAAGTTTACTTTGAAATCCCGGAAATAAATCTTTAAAACTTAGTTGTCGATCCATAGGTTAGAAAACATTTATGTCATTTTAAGAAAAACCTGAATGATTACTTTGAAAACCGTTTGCATTTGAGTGTAGAAACCTAAATTTTGAAATCATTTAAGTTGTCGAAAACGTTTGAGTTGTCATTTATTATCAAGTGATTTGTATTACCCGATGGTAATGTTTTTGTTTGAAAACCATTGCGTCATATTATTAAAATTTGTCAAGTAATTTACTTAGCCATGTTTAAAACAAATCTAAAGCATATAAATAATCCAAAAAAAAACATAATTTAAAAGGCCTTATTACAAATCCAAATAATGATGAAAATCGAATTAAAATAAAATATAGTACCCAAACCAAAGTCCGTGTAAAACCGAATTTCTATTGCATGGCCACCTCAAGTTCATCCGGCTCCTCATCCACGATCTACGAATCACCTAAAAAGATAAGGGAGAAGGTGAGTCACCAAGACTCAGTGCATAAATCCTTCCCCCGATTAATGCAACATACTTGCACAATTCATAACTAAGTAATGTATATAATGCACCCAACCTAGCCATCTATAACTCCTTTTCCACCCCGTGTAGTACCAAACCACTGGTGGTGCCAAACCACTGGTGACCCAAAGTCACGATATCCAATAATAATGTGGTGCCAAACCACTGGTGACCCAAAGTCACGAAGAATCCATCTGTGGGGCCAACCCACGTGTGATACCAAATCACTGGCAACAATCCCAATATATCAAATGTGGGGCCAACCCACGGTGGTACTAAGCCACTGGGACGAGTCGCTATGAGGTGCCAAACCTCTGGTGTCCCAAAGACACGGATATCAAATCCTTCCTGTAACACCCCAAACCCGGACAAAACACCACGTCCGAATCTGGTATGTTACGGGGAAAAACGTTTTTGAGAGATCAGTTTTTTTTTTCCGTTTAAAAGCGGGGTGAAACATAGTGATCTTGAAGAAAATTGGAGTAGGCTTGTTTGAAATCAAATGGTGTATTTGAAATCCGGAAATTTTGAAAACTCATCCAAAGTGTGTAGTAAAAAAAACGAGTTGATTTCATTTAATAACTCCAATAGTTTCTTAGTGCTACTTAAAACATTTTTGACTTAGTAGAGAATCGAGTTTGATTTGAAAATCATTTGAGTTTACTTAATATAAAAACATTGTGTAATACCCGATGGTATAATTTAAAACACATTGCGTTATAATTTTGAAAACATCATCTTTCCAAATTTTTAGTAAAATTTCATACCAAGTTATTTTGTTAAGCATGTTAAGAATCTAATTAAAACATAACCATCATAAAACATAAATTAAAGGCCTTTTACAAATCCAAATTAAAACCCAAATAAAAATAAATAAGCTAAAGTACCCAAATTGGATAGTCTGAGCAAAACTTTATTTAGCATGGCATGAGCACCCCGAGTCCATCCCGGCTCCAAGTCCGCGTCTACGAGTCACCTGAAATGTCAAAGGAGAGGGTGAGTCGAATGACTCAGTGCATAAATCCCGCTCCCGATGAAACAACATGCTAACACACATCATACATAGCAACATAATTAATGCAACCCGATCCTAACCATCCGTAACGCCTTTTCTACCCCGTGTGGTACCAAACCACTGGTGGTGCCAAACCACTGGTGACCCAAAGTCACGATATCCATAATTGTGGTGCCAAACCACTGGTGACGTATAGTCACAATGTGTTACCAAAACACTGGTGACCGAAGTCACAAATCCAATGATGGGGCCAACCCATCGTGTGAAACCAAATCACTAGCAGACAATCCCATATCTCAAGTGGGGCCAACCCACGGTGGTGTCAAACCACAGGGACGAGTCGCAATGAGGTGCCAAACCTCTGGTGTCCCAAAGACACAAATGTGGTACCAAACCACTGGTGACCGTAGTCACAATAATCGAGTGATGGGGCCAACCCATCGTGTGATACCAAATCACTGGCGTCAATCCCGTATAATCAACTGTGGGGCCAACCCACCGTGGTACTAAGCCACTAGGACGAGACGCTGAGGTGCCAAACCTCTGGTGACCCAAAGTCACAAAATATCACTGTGGTACCAAACCACTGGAGGTGCCAAACCTCTGGTGACCCAAAGTCACAGTGTCCCAAAGACACGGATATCATCATATCCCCCTCCTCTCATCAAACCCATCCATGTCATACTAACTCATGCACAATATGCAAATCATGTATCTCATGCAAACACACCCAACGTTGTATCTCATAGCATATACATAGCACAGATCAGAATATCCAAGGTATCCATAATAGAACTTGTAATAAAATAGACTTACCCGGGTCCGTACACATACCCCATTTGGGTATCCAATTATCCATCATACTGTTATGGTTTTTAACAGGCAAACAAGTTTATTAATAACATTACTAGGTATTAGTGTGTTAGTTTACACACCTGGTAATCACGAGTCTAAAATCCCAACGAAACGATCTAAGGCTCTTTGATTACTAGCTCCTACAATCGGCCAAACATAGGGGTTAGGCATCTACAACATTCGGCCAATGCTAACAACCAATAGGAGTTAATGCTAACTCTTTACCTTTATGCTTGATTTGGTTTCCTACCAAATCTTGAATCAAGTAGTGATTCTACTGATGATCGGCCAACCCCTAAAACAACAACAATCACACCTTAACAACTTGCCTTAACAGGATACAAAGAATTTAACTAAAAGAACTAGCCTTACCATTACTTACCGATTGCTTAACAGAGAATGAAGGCTCCTCTTGCTTGCCTCAAAAATCCAATTGTCCTATAACAAGAGTCGATTAAACATAAGAGATTAATACCCCTCCACCAAAGCTGAGATCGACCCTTTAACCAACTCAAATCGATTAAGAACAAGAAAGAACATAAATGACCATTCGGCCATGGATTTACCAACCTCCGAACGATTGAAGCAAGAACCCAACACACTATATTCGGCCACCCAACACTAGAAGAGAACCACAAGAGATTCGGCCAAGACTTGTGCCAAAAGAAGAATAAAGATTCGGCCAAGGTTTTGAGAAGAGAAGAAAGAAAAATGGAAAAGTGGTAGGTGCTTTTCGGTTTTGAGATGAAAAGAAATGGAAGGAGTGAATGGGAACTTTCGGTTTAGGCAAGGTAAATTTCGGCTTTAGTGTTTCAAAAGGGAAGAAAAAAAATATGAGAT
This sequence comes from Gossypium australe, assembly GCA_005393395.2. NCBI lineage: Eukaryota > Viridiplantae > Streptophyta > Magnoliopsida > Malvales > Malvaceae > Gossypium > Gossypium australe. The sequence goes on from CM016616.1 coordinate 119,117,416, forward strand.
ATGAGAAGAGGGAATACTAGTTTCGGTTTGCACAAAATAGAGAAGAGGAAGATAGGAAGGAAAGCATTCGGCCAACAACCCAAATGTAGAAGACAAAGTGCAAAAGAAATTCGGCAAGTACACCTTTTGACTTACGGTTTTAGGAAGCAAAGAAAACAAAATAATGAGAGAAGACCAATGGAATTTCGGCTAACAAAAGACTAAGGAGAACTTTTGCTCTTGACTCAAAAAGTGACCGAACACCCCCAAAAATGCCAAAATGCATTCGGCTAGCACCTAACCACACTAAGCCGTCCACTTCCCCAACACACACCCCACAAATTCGGCCAACATCCCTCCATTCACTCACCACCACACCTTCAAACAACAAGACCAAGTCTTCCTCCTACAAACCCTCTCCACCTTTCATTTGAATGGTAAGACTTGGTCCAAAGTAGAATTTGATTTGCCTTCAACCTCTCCTCCATGCCGTCCCAAAAAGAAGCCAAAATGGGGACTCTGCAGCTCGAACACTAGACCTCCACCACATGTAGATGACGCCACACCAAGCTCCCCCATGTAGCGCATGCTTTGCCACTAAGCTAGCTCCTTACTTGTGCAACAAAACAACAAATTATTTTCTTAAACCCCAGCTTCCTCAGCTCCCTTCACTTAACACTCAAAAACCAAAATTTTCCCATTCACTCAGGCTCACTCCTAGCCCACAATTAAGCCCCTAAAACACCGAAATAGCAACACAGCACACTAAACACATGCAATTACATGCAACAACAAAATAGCCCCTAACCCGGGATATTACACTTCCCCCTCCTCTCATATCACCCATAACAGTGCAATTATTATGCAAATCATGGTTTATTATGAATCATATAGAAAATATATCACATATCATGGTAATAAGCATCATATAGCAAAACATATTGAAACGGACTTACCCGAATCCTTGCTCATACCGTTACGGTACCATATCGAGATTCTCACAGTTTTCGGCTTTAAATCATGATCAAGGTATTAATATATTACCAAGTTATAAAGTGTGTAAGTTACACACCTGATAATAGTGAGAACTATACTTTCCCGCTCGTCGATACCCTCGGAATCTCGAACAACAACAATATGCGATTTCTCTCCGATTGATGGTACATAACCCGATGAAGAACCACGAACAAATAATGGCTCGGGGGTACATACGACATCAAATAATCAATTTTCACCGGCAGAGGGTCCACAACCCGATGGAAAGTCTCGGATTCCCGACACATCCCTTCGTTTGAAATTTGAGGGTATAGCAGATACACCCCTCTTCCAAACATTATTTACCGCTTTTTTCGAACCCATTCTTGATTGCCCCAAAATCTAACGTTCATGGAAAAAAATAATAATCGAGCGATAAAGTCCCCTAAAACGAAATTGATTAGCAGTCCATCTAAATGATATAACAAGTATAAAAATCCTTACCTTAACACTTCGATTCAATTCCGATAATCGTCACTTCCTATGGAGTTTGTCAAAATCCTAGAATGATGAAATCCTTTTCCACACGTTCTTAGTATGGCTATGGTCGACTATCAATGAAGAAATGATCAGCACTCCCCTATACCACTACAAAGATAAAAAGGTTTGTTTGAAAGAGAAGAGATAATGATTTCGGTCAAAAAGACCCTCTCAAGGAAATATACAATTTCGGCAATGAAAGAAAAAATAAAAGAATTGAAAAGAGTGTTCCTACTGATTGATCAAGGTGTGAATAAGAAAAATGGTTGAGAAGTGAATATATGTGAAGAGAAAGATTCGGCTAAGGAGATTGTCATCAACATTCGGCCATGGTGAAGAATTAGGGAGAGAATAATGTTGAAAGTCTCTTGTGGAAAGCAAAGAGGAAAAAGAATAGAAATGAGGAGTTTGGGTTTCGGTTCTCGAGGATAGAAGATGAATCAAGGAAGAACTTTGAGTCAATGTGCGTTCGGCAATAAGGGAAAAAGAGAACAAATGGCCTTTGATGGTTTTGTAGTTTCGGTCACAAAAAGAAGGGAAAGAAGGAATGGACTTGAGGGGAGAAAGAACAACTAAAAACCAAAATGGTCAAAACTCAAATGGCCAAAAGAAAAGAAAATGGTTACCTTTTGGCCAAAATACATTCGGCTAAGAGGAGAAAAAAATTAGAGAGAAACACAAAATAACCAATAGAAAGATGTGCTCATCTAGCACTTAATTCTACCAAAAACTAGCACCATACCATACCAAAAGCTAACCAAAAATTCGGCCATCCCCCCTAGCCCCTAACACCGTCCAAATTCATGGACACTAAGGTCAAAGTTTTTGCCACACAAAACTTTCCAAAACATTCACCTTATAATGTGCCTTGTAATCCTCTACTTTCCCTAAGTTAAAGAAATTCTATCCCCACAATCTAGCAATTCTATCCCTTATTTCATGCTTACCATAACCTTAAGTCTTCTTGCCATAAAAAAATGTCCATCTTATCCATAAATACTTCTTTGACCGACACTTACGGAAAACCAAAAATAAAAACTCCCAAATTGCATGCTAAGAGATTCGAACCTCTCCCCTCATGCACTTACTCATGCGCCAACACCACTTTGCCAATTACTCATCTTATGCAAGCTATTTACTCATAAATTTCCAAATGTCTTGAAGCTACTTACCCTCTCCTTAAAGTGCTAAAATACCAAAATTTTCCTAAAGCCCAATTTAACCCGAGACTTCATAAAAACCTCGTAACCTTCCAAATCCACATAACTAATAAGTCCAAATTGCAATAACACCATTCTCATATTCTTGAAGATTTTAAACACTCCTAAGCCCAAGCCCAATCGGCCCAATCCTACTAAGCCCAATTTCAGGATGTTACAATTCTACCCTTCTTAAAAAAAATTCGTCCTCGAAATTTCCAACCAACTACTAACACACTGCTCAAATCACTGTTGGAAGGCCGGTACCCCATGGCGCAGCAGAATAAAATTAGATCCTGCGATCCAAATCATGGATCCATGTGTGAGGAACGAATCGGGGTGAAATAAAGGTTTCGAAATTACCAAAACTTCAATCTGAGTAGACAGCGACGCCTTGGCAACAAGAGTTTTGATCTACTGTCGAATCAAGCCTCAACCTTTTCCGATGTCGGCCTCTACGTAATCCACCCGGTTTGACTATGAACGGAAGAAATCTCCAAAACTATTTTGGAGGCTTATTTGCTTAACGGCTGCTAGACCTAACAAGCAATCACTTAGGGATTTCATGTTAAGTTTTGTCTCCTTTTAATACCTTTTATAATGGGTGCCTTTCTCATTGGGCCTTTTATAATAGGTATCCTCTTAATTGGGCCTTTTATAATTGGTATCTCTTGAATGTATTACAAGATTAAATAAATACAATAAAGTTTTTAACCGAAAATTATAATTCCATTAATTATATCTGAAAATTATAATTACATTAATTATAATAAGGATTCCGGTAAACTATATTTATTTAAATTTATATATGAATCAAATTCATATATTAATAAAATTATGTTATCATTATGTGTACAACATCCTTGTACATATAATATGTTCAATATTTGATTGCCCAATTAAATTAATTCTTTAATTAATTTAATTTATGTAACAACCAAGCATAATACCGACTATATTTTATTCCGTTCATTTCAACCATAGGGTGTGGCCCTGTAGGTTCTTGCAACGTTAGCAGTAATACTAGAACGATTCTATTGTCACAGACAATGAGTGGCATCTAGCAATGCATCATTGCTACCTAAGTTACAAGAAGTCATGATTCGACATAGCCTTTCGTGATTAACCTTTCATGCATTAATCCTTAAGTCCTTTATCTCTGGAACGGATACAAGTCATGGGATAGTCACACTTGCATAGTCCATCCCATGTTTCTTGATATCTTGAGTAGACTATGATATACAAATTAGTATGACATCTCATATCAACTTATTTGAGCATGGCCATGCATTTCTAGTCTCACTCAATCAAGTGGCCTAAGATATTACTCCTATTATGTAGGAGGGACTTATCCTTTATTGATCAACCATATCCCTCTACATAGATTGTGGTATATCCAACATCAGCCTTTATTGAACAACCTGTTACGGTGTACGTTTGATTGTATCAAAATATACAACTCACGATGCTGGGATAATAATGATCTCAAGTCTGAGGATCATATACATATTAATCACTATGAGTAATGTTGTGACAATTACATAATAATCCAAGAAACATACTCATAGCGGGTCAATCCAATATGTTGTTCTCTAACACACATATTCATGCATTGATTTTGACACTCCATATCAATGACAACTCTTTATCATCAATCAACTACATGTTAGTCTTAATGCATTGTTATTGTCCTAGTCAACAATAATACTCGACTAAGGATCTTTTAAGAATAATCATATTATTCTCAGGACATTATTATAAAACAGTTTATCTATACACACAGAAAGAAAAACTTAAATAATAATGACAACACTTTATATTAATAAACATGGTAAATTAAGTATGTTATTACAACCATCTCATGATTGATCTTTGGGCATACTCTTACAATCTCCCACTAGCACTAAGACCAATCACTCATATATCTAATACCAAGTGACTTAGTGTGACGATCATGCTTCTGCTGTGTCAGAGGCTTGGTCAGGGGATCAGCGATGTTATCATCTGAAGGTACTCTGCATATCTCTACATCCCCTCGATCGATAATCTCTCGAATAAGATAGTAGCGTCTAAGTATATGTTTGGATCGCTGGTGAGATCTGGGTTATTTAGCTTGTGCAATAGCTCCATTGTTATCACATCGGAGTTCTATAGCATCTGATATGCTAGGCACAACCCCTAGTCCAGTAATGAACTTCTTGATCCAAACTGCTTCTTTTGCTGGCTCACTGGCTGCAATATACTCGGCCTCTATTGTAGAATCGGCTACTGTACTTTGCTTTGAACTCTTCCAGCTCACAGCACCACCATTAAGGCAAAACACAAAACCTGATTGCGATCGAGAATCATCCTTGTCGGTTTGGAAGCTGGCATCAGTGTAACCTTTTACACTTAACTCTTCCTCACCTCCATATAATAGGAACGTATCCTTAGTTCTTCTTAAGTACTTAAGGATACTCTTGACTGTGGTCCAGTGACCTTCACCGGGATCTACTTGATACCTGCTCGTCATACTTAAGGCATACGAGACATCTGGACGGGTACATAACATAACATACATGATAGATCCAATAGCGGAAGCATATGGAATTTTACTCATACGTTCTCTCTCTTGTGGAGTTGAAGGACACATTTCCTTCGAGAGTGAAATACCATGTCTCATAGGTAGGAATCCTCTTTTAGATTCTTCCATACTGAACCTTTTCAGTACTTTATCTATGTATGTACTTTGGCTTAGACCTAGCAGTCGTCTTGATCTATCTCTATAGATCTTGACTTCTAAGATATAAGTGGCTTCGCCCAAGTCCTTCATAGAAAAACAACTTCTTAACCAAGTCCTAATAGACTGCAAGGTAGGTATGTCATTTCCCATGATAAGTATGTCATCCACATATAGTACCAAGAATGTGATAGTGTTCCCACTAACTTTCTTGTAAACACATGGTTCATCTTCATTTTTGATAAAACCAAACTCTTTGATTGCATCATTAAAACGAATATTCCAACTTCGAGAAGCTTGCTTTAATCCATAAATGGATCTTTGTAGCTTACATATCTTTCTAGCATCCTTTGGATTTACAAAACCTTCAGGTTGTGTCATATACACATCCTCTTCAAGTTTCCCGTTAAGGAAAGCTGTTTTGACGTCCATCTGCCAGATTTCATAATCATGAAATGCAGCTATGGCGACCAAGATCCTGATGGATTTAAACATAGCTACTGGAGAAAAGGTTTCATCATAGTCAACACCATGAATTTGGCGAAAACCTTTAGCGACTAATCGCCCTTTGTATGTTTGTACATTACCATCCATGTCTATTTTCTTTTTGAAAACCCATTTGCACCCTATAGGTTTAACCCCTTCGGGTGGGTCAATCAAAGTCCATACTTGGTTTTCATACATGGAATCCATCTCAGATCTCATGGCCTCAAGCCATTTCTCAGAGTCTGGGCTCGTCACCGCTTCTTGATAAGTCCTAGGCTCATCTTGATCTATAAGAAGAACGTCACCATGCGTTGTAATGAGAAATCCATATCTCTCAGGTGCATGGCGTTCTCTTAAAGATCTGCGTGGTGGTTGTGTTTCTATAGCAGTTGTTTGTTCCTCAATTTCTTGTGGAATTTGGTTTTGTTCAATCTCTGGTTCAGTGGTATCTTGTGATTCTTGAATTTCTTCAAGTTCAATCTTTCTCCCACTTCCTTTTCTAGAAGTAAATTCTTTCTCTAGGAAGACACCAGTCCGAGCAACAAAAATTTTGTTCTCAGTGGGATTAAAAAATAATATCCTTTGGTTTCTTTTGGATACCCCACAAAAATACACCTTTCAGATTTGGGTTCAAGCTTAGTAGACGTCTGACGTTTAACATAAGCTTCACAACCCCAAATTTTCATAAAGGACATACTAGGACGTTTCCCAGTCCACATCCAATATGGCGTCTTTTGAACCGATTTAGATGGAACACGATTTAGTGTGAAGGCAGCAGTCTCAAGTGCATGTCCCCAAAAGGAAGTCGGTAGATCAGCATGACTCATCATGGATCGAACCATGTCTAACAAAGTTCGATTTCTTCTCTCAGATACTCCATTCCATTGAGGAGTACCAGGAGGAGTAAGTTGTGAGACAATCCCACATTCTTTCAAAAGATCATCAAACTCTAGGCTCAAATACTCTCCACCTCGATCAGATCGAAGTGACTTGATAGTTTTGCCTAGTTGATTTTGTACTTCATTTTTAAATTCCTTGAACTTTTCAAGGGACTCAGACTTATGGCGCATGAGATAAACATACCCATATCTACTGAAATCATCAGTGAAAGTAATGAAGTAGTGAAATCCACCTCTGGCCTGTGTATTTATTGGTCCACATACATCAGAATGTATTAGGCCCAATAAATTACTAGCTCGTTCACCTTTTCCAGAAAAAGGAGATTTAGTCAGTTTTCCCAATAAGCAAGATTCACATACTTCAAATTGTTCAAAAACAAATGAATTCAAGAGACCATCTCTATGGAGTTTGGATATGCGTTTCTCACTTATGTGGCCCAAACGACAATGCCAAAGATAAGTTTGATTTGAGTCATTTATTTTAGATCTTTTAGTATTTATGTTGTAAATGGGATTCATTTGATCTAAAATATAGAGGCCATTAATCAATTGTGTCGAACCATAGAAAACATTATTGAGATAAAATGAACAACAATTATTCTTAATAATTATCTCAAAACCAATTTTTTCTAAACAAGAAATTGAAATAATGTTTTTAGTCAAACTGGGCACAAAATAACAATCCTCTAAACATAAATCAAGTCCACTAGGCAAAGATAAAGTATATGTTCCCACAGCTAATGCAGCAACTTTTGCTCCATTTCCAACTCGTAGGTCCACATCTCCTCTAGCCAAAGTCCTACTCCTTTGTAGTCCCTGTACAAAAGTACAAATATGAGAACCCCAACCAGTATCTAATACCCAAGAAGTAGTAGTTGATAAATTAATATCAATAACATAAATACCTGAAGCAGACATTCCGCTTGCTTTAGCCTTCTTGACTTCTTCAAGATAGGCAGGGCAGTTCCGTTTCCAATGTCCAGTCACACCACAGTGAAAACAGTTTCCTTCATTAGACACCCCACCTTTAGGTTTCAGTGCAGCCTTTCCTTTTCCAAATTTGGGCTTACCTTTGCCCTTGGGCTTTGTTTGAACTTTGGCCTTTCCCTTGCCCTTGTTATTACGGACCATCAGTATGGGTTGGGTCCAACCTTTTTCAAGTTGCCTTCAGCAGTTCGTAACATACTGAGCAATTGTGGTAGAGTCTTGTCAATTTCATTCATATTGAAATTGAGGACAAACTGGCTGTAGCTATCCGGCAACGATTGTAAAATAACATCAGTGGCCAACTCTTGGCTCAATGGAAACCCAAGCTTAGACAGGCTTTCAATATAGCCAATCATCTTAAGGACATGAGGTCCTACTGGGCTTCCTTCAGCCAACTTACATTGGAATAAGGCCTTAGAGATATCAAACCTCTCTTGCCGTGCTTGTCCCTGATAAAGTTCTTTCAGGTGCTCGATCATATCATAAGCAACCATGTCCTCATGTTGCTTTTAAAGTTCAGGATTCATAGTGGCAAGCATAAGACATCCAACATCTATCATGTCATCGAGATACTTCTTGTAAGCATCTCTATCAGTCCTCGAGGCATTAGCGGGTGGTTCATTAGGAAGTGGTTGTTCAATGACATATAATTTCCGTTCTTGTTTAAGGACAATCCTCAAGTTACAGAACCAATCAAGAAAATTCAAACCATTCAATTTGTCCTTCTCAAGGACCGATCGCAATGAGAGTGTGCTAGTGTTTGCAGCCATAATATATCTACAACAATTAAATATGCATGTGAGTAAATTTACCAATTTTATATCAATCATTAAAAAGACTTTATTAAATGATATTCCCACTATTTTATTTCAAAATTAATAACCCTCGTATATTAATTTCGGAAAAACTTTCTCAAAAGTATTTCTAGTAGGTTAAGGATCCATATTTCACCACCTCTTAAGTCAGCTTTGGCTTTACTCTTAAGATTATGGTTATTTAGGTAAGCAACATTTGCTAATTACATCATATGTAACTCCTAATATTTGGTGAACAACTCTTGTTCTAATCATCTTATGATTTATCCAATTTACTTGCCTCTAGGTTTCTAATCCTATTAGAGTAACCTAGTTAAGTCATTAACTAATTTTTTAACCAGCGAATATCACTTGTTTATTCTTTGCGTTTAACCAAGATAAATACTAGTACTTCGCTTTGGCAGAACGTACATAGTATTGATCGAGGCCTTAACGAGGGCAAAATTGGAAGGCCATGTTGACTTAATATTTTAATAGAGGGATTTTATTAAGGTTGTTGCATCTCACCAATTATGGTCTACTTTAGCCCATTTAGTCTTCTAATCGATCTCATCAATTAATAGGGTTTATTATCAACAAGGTTTATTATCATCCATAGCATCTCATACATGAATAAATAAAGCAATAAATAAATGCAATAGTTATAGCCCATAAACTAAAGTGGTTCAACCCAAGCCAATGGGAAAACCAAAAGGAAACCTAAAGGTGTAAGCCCTTTCACAAGCTATCATTCACAATCATTGTCCCACCTTCCTTCTTGTTTGGCCCACAGCAACTCTTGCAAATTACAATATGCAGAAACTCGTTTTACATACGAGGGAATAAGATGAGAAGAGAAATACAAGAGAATAGTAGTAAGGCACGACACGCAGGCCGTATTTAAAAAAAAAAATACAACCATTTATCAAATGGGTCATTGGGCTATAACTATGCATTTCAAACACCGTGCATGTCAAAAATAGCATACATAATTCAATGCTTTTTTTTTTGCTAAGGTGAATTATAAAATATCCTTTCAACCTTTTGTGGCCTATCAAGTTTATAAATTTCTTTTATTAACAATTTTTTTTTGCGGGGGTCTGAGGATGTCAGAGGAAGCGGGAGGGTGCGGGGGCGGAGCCCCCGCGGTATGGACCAGGGGTGTGGGGACGGAGCCCCCGCGGCGCGAATCGCATACCCCAGTCAAATGAAGCCTCACGATTTGATAAATTTTTATCAACAGAATCGTGTTTTTAGGATTTTAATCCTTGAGGTTTCATATCGGAACAACCCTTGTTCCACTAGCCAGTTAACACTTACTGGAAACTATAAATACCACTGCCGCATTATTACAGATTTGTTAATAGTTAACAGTAATAACATAAAATCGAATAGGCCACAACACCATGATTAACATTTAATCAATTACCGAAAGGAACAATTATCAGATTATGCTTAAACGATTTAAACAATCGAAAATATAATAAGATCAAAACATGTATCTCATACAATTGCATCACCCAAGTATTTAAACCCGAGTTCGTATCACACAAGTGGCTTTGATACCACTGTTGGAAGGCCGGTACCCCATGGCGCAGCAGAATAAAATTAGATCCGGTGATCCAAATCATGGATCCATGTGTGAGGAACGAATCGGGGTGAAATAAAGGTTTCGAAATTACCAAAACTTCAATCTGAGTAGACAGCGATGCCTTGGCAACAAGAGTTTTGATCTACTGTCGAATCAAGCCTCAACCTTTTCCGATGTCGGCCTCTACGTAATCCACCCGGTTTGACTATGAACGGAAGAAATCTCCAAAATTGTTTTGGAGGCTTATTTGCTTGACGACTGCTAGACCTAACAAGCAATCACTGAAGGTTTTCATGTTAAGTTTTGTCTCCTTTTAATACCTTTTATAATGGGTGCCTTTCTCATTGGGCCTTTTATAATAGGTATCCTCTTAATTGGGCCTTTTATAATTGGTATCTCTTGAATGTATTACAAGATTAAATAAATACAATAAAGTTTTTAACCGAAAATTATAATTACATTAATTATATCTGAAAATTATAATTACATTAATTATAATAAGGATTCCGGTAAACTATATTTATTTAAATTTATATATGAATCAAATTCATATATTAATAAAATTATGTTATCATTATGTGTACAACATCCTTGTACATATAATATGTTCAATATTTGATTGCCCAATTAAATTAATTCTTTAATTAATTTAATTTATGTGACAACCAAGCATAATACCAACTATATTTTATTCCGTTCATTTCAACCATAGGGTGTGACCCTGTAGGTTCTTGCAACGTTAGCAGTAATACTAGAACGATTCTATTGTCACAGACAATGAGTGGCATCTAGCAATGCATCATTGCTACCTAAGTTACAAGAAGTCATGATTCGACATAACCTTTCGTGATTAACCTTTCATGCATTAATCCTTAAGTCCTTTATCTCTGGAACGGATACAAGTCATGGGATAGTCACACTTGCATAGTCCATCCCACGTTTCTTGATATCTTGAGTAGACTATGATATACAAATTAGTATGACATCTCATATCAACTTATTTGAGCATGGCCATGCATTTCTAGTCTCACTCAATCAAGTGGCCTAAGATATTACTCCTATTATGTAGGAGGGACTTATCCTTTATTGATCAACCATATCCCTCTACATAGATTATGGTATATCCAACATCAGCCTTTATAGAACAACCTGTTACGGTGTACGTTTGACTGTATCAACATATACAACTCACGATGCTGGGATAATAATGATCTCAAGTCTGAGGATCATATACATATTAATCACTATGAGTAATGTTGTGACAATTACATAATAATCCAAGAAACATACTCATAGCGGGTCAATCCAATATGTTGTTCTATAACACACATATTCATGCATTGATTTTGACACTCCATATCAATGACAACTCTTTATCATCAATCAACTACATGTTAGTCTTAATGCATTATTATTGTCCTAGTCAACAATAACACTCGACTAAGGATCTTTTAAGAATAATCATATTATTCTCAGGACATTATTATAAAACAGTTTATCTATACACACAGAAAGAAAAACTTAAATAATAATGACAATGCTTTATATTAATAAACATGGTAAATTAAGTATGTTATTACAACCATCTCATGATTGATCTTTGGGCATACTCTTACAATCACACCACTATGCTTTCGCTGCGCACTCTGCCCTTAAAAACCACAATGTACTTTTTAACATAATCTTGAATCTTTTTTCACACAACCAAAGCAAGCCGTTATCTACCACTTATACCAAAAATTTTCCTACATTCAATCATCACTTCCAACCAAAACATACCCGACTTGAGGGTGAGGAAACAATCCCGAGCCTTATGCTCCTTAGACCCGCATCTCAAGCATACTCCTAACCTCCTCCAGCATTCTCCCGGATAACACCTTCCACAGTAATCGCAAGCCGAAAAGTTCGGTCGTGCCTTGACATGCTTTACAGAACGAGATTGTGACCCTAGAGAACCGTGATCTCTTTTCTTCTTACAGTCCACAGACCCAACTCGAAGTGCTTCACCGATTCCTTTAACCTCCTCCAAAACTTCCTTAACTATCTGAGTCAGCTCATCAATCCCAACTCGATCATGAGACCCTGTCTCAGCCACTAGCGATGCTAATGCCTCCTTTTCAAAAATATGCCTCAGTGCCGAAGATCTAGCCCTAGCACCTCGGTTTTTACCACGTCCATGACGACCACGATCTCGAGTGCTCATGCCCAACGTCTCGACTTATATAATTTAAAAGTTTTATGCATTAATCATTATTCCACTATCTTTAAAGCACATTTTTATGAATAATTCATATTAAAGAGGTTTGTTTTCGCGAGTACATCCAACCTATAGTTTTGGGTCTCTAGAGTAGTTCCTACTACTATTCATTCATGCCATCATCATCACAATCATATCATCAAAAGCAACAATTTGAGATACTTACCTGGGCGGATCGGTGCCGGAGACTCGGTGCCATGCCTTTCAAACCATATAATCCCAAACAAAACATTTAAAAATCATACTTTAAAACATTTTGGGCCTTGGGCCCACAGCCGAGCCTTTGAACTTAGCTCTGATACCAAAATTGTAACACCCCAAACCCGGTCAACACACCACGACCGAATTTAAAATGCCAGAGAGGAAAATGTTTTGAAGAGAATTGTGTTACAAATTAAATTTTGTAGGAAATTCTTTGTTGTTCTATGCTTGTAGAAATTAGGAGCATGATTGGTTAAAACCGAAAGTTTACTTTGAAATTCCGGAAATAAATCTTTAAAACTTAGTTGTCGATCCATAGGTTAGAAAACATTTATGTCATTTTAAGAAAAACCCGAATGATTACTTTGAAAACCGTTTGCATTTGAGTGTAGAAACCTAAATTTTGAAATCATTTAAGTTGTCGAAAACGTTTAAGTTGTCATTTATTATCAAGTGATTTGTATTACCCGATGGTAATGTTTTTCTTTGAAAACCATTGCATCATATTATTAAAATTTGTCAAGTAATTTACTTAGCCATGTTTAAAACAAATCTAAAGCATATAAATAATCCAAAAAAAAAACATAATTTAAAAGGCCTTATTACAAATCCAAATAAAAATGAAAACCGAATTAAAATAAAATATAGTACCCAAACCAAAGTCCGTGTAAAACTGAATTTCTATTGCATGGCCACCTCAAGTTCATCCGGCTCCTCATCCGCGATCTACGAATCATCTGAAAAGATAAGGGAGAAGGTGAGTCACCAAGACTCAGTGCATAAATCCTTCCCCCGATTAATGCAACATACTTACACAATTCATAACCGAGTAATGTATATAATGCACCCAACCTAGCCATCCATAACTCCTTTTCTACCCCGTGTGGTACCAAACCACTGGTGGTGCCAAACCATTGGTGACCCAAAGTCACGATATCCAATAATAATGTGGTGCCAAACCACTGGTGACCCAAAGTCACGAATAATCCATATGTGGGGCCAACCCACGTGTGATACCAAATCACTGGCAACAATCCCAATATATCAAATGTGGGGCCAACCCACGGTGGTACTAAGCCACTGGGACGAGTCGCTATGAGGTGCCAAACCTCTGGTGTCCCAAAGACACGGATATCAAATCCTTCCCCCTCCTCTCATATCACCCATAACAGTGCAATTATTATGCAAATCATGCCATCATGCTTTGTTATGAATCATATAGAAAATATATCACATATCATGGTAATAAGCATCATATAGCAAAACATATCGAAACGGACTTACCAGAATCCTTGCTCATACCCTTACAGTATCATATCGAGATTCTCACAGTTTTCGGCTTTAAATCATGATCAAGTTATTAATATATTACCAAGTTATAAAGTGTGTAAGTTACACACCTGATAATAGTGAGAACTATACTTTCCCGCTCGTCGATACCCTCGGAATCTCGAACAACAACAATATGCGATTTCTCTCCGATTGATGGTTCATAACCCGATGAAGAACCACGAACAAACAATGGCTCGGGGGTACGTACGACTTCAAATAATCGATTTTCCCCGGCAAAGGGTCCACAACCCGATGGAAAGTCTCGGATTCCCGACACAGCCCTTCGTTTGAAATTTGAGGGTATAGCAGAACCACCCCTCTTCCAAACACTATTTACCGCTTTTTTCGAACCCATTCTTGATTGCCCCAAAATCTAACGCTCACGGAAAAAAATAATAATCGAGCGATAAAGTCCCCTAAAACGAAATTGATTAGCAGTCCATCTAAACGATATAACAAGTATAAAAATCCTTACCTTAACACTTCGATTCAATTTCGATAATCGTCACTTGCCTATGGAGTTTGTCAAAATCCTAGAATGATGAAATCCTTTTCCACACGTTCTTAGTATGGCTATGGTCGACTATCAATGAAGAAATGATCAGCACTCCCCTATACCACTACAAAGATAAAAGGGTTTGTTTGAAAGAGAAGAGATAATGATTTCGGTCAAAAAGACCCTCTCAAGGAAATATACAATCGGCAATGAAAGAAAAAATAAAAGAATTGAAAAGAGTGTTCCTACCGATTGATCAAGGTGTTAATAAGAAAAATGGTTGAGAAGTGAATATATGTGAAGATAAAGATTTGGCTAAGGAGATTGTCATCAACATTCGGCCATGGTGAAGAATTAGGGAGAGAATAATGTTGAAAGTCTCTTGTGGAAAGCAAAGAGGAAAAAGAATAGAAATGAGGAGTTTGGGTTCCGGTTCTCAAGGATAGAAGATGAATCAAGGAAGAACTTTGAGTCAATGTGCGTTCGGCAATAAGGGAAAAAGAGAAGAAATGGTCTTTGATGGTTTTGTAGTTTTGGTCACAAAAAGAAGGGAAAGAAGGAATGGACTTGAGGGGAGAAAGAACAACTAAAAACCAAAATGGTCAAAACTCAAATGGCCAAAAGAAAAGAAAATGGTTACCTTTTGGCCAAAATACATTCGGCTAAGAGGAGAAAAAAATTTGAGAGAAACACAAAATAACCAATAGAAAGATGTGCTTATCTAGCACTTAATTCTACCAAAAACTAACATCATACCATACCAAAAGCTAACCAAAAATTCGGCCATCCCCCCTAGCCCCTAATACCGTCCAAATTCATGGACACCAAGGTCAAAGTTTTTGACACACAAAACTTTCCAAAACATTCACCTTATAATGTGCCTTGTAATCCTCTACTTTCCCTAAGTTAAAGAAATTCTATCCCCACAATCTAGCAATTCTATCCTTTATTTCATGCTTACCATAACCTTAAGTCTTCTTGCCATAAAAAAAAATATCCATCTTATCCATAAATACTTCTTTGACCGACACTTAAGGAAAACCAAAAATAAAAACTCCCAAATTGCATGCTAAGAGATTCGAACCTCTCCCCTCATGCACTTACTCATGCGCCAACACCACTTTGCCAATTACTCATCTTATGCAAGCTATTTACTCATAAATTTCCAAATGTCTTGAAGCTACTTACCCTCTCATTAAAGTGCTAAAATACCAAAATTTTCCTAAAGCCCAATTTAACCCGGGACTTCATAAAAACCTCGTAACCTTCCAAATCCACATAACTAATAAGTCCAAATTGCAATAACACCATTCTCATATTCTTGAAGATTTTAAACACTCCTAAGCCCAAGCCCAATCGGCCCAATCCTACTAAGCCTAATTTCGGGATGTTACAATCTGCCTTTCTCGTTTACCACTCTTTTACCCCCTGTTGAACTTTGTCTTTGCTTTGAGGATCTTGTACTTACCAGATTCTCATCCAGGTAATGCTCAACATTCCTTTGTTTAGAGTATATAATTTCACTATTTATCATTTAAATGAACCAAACATGGGATGCCTGGAAATGGGAAAGTAAGTATGGAAGGGGTACCTCATACCCATATTTATTTCAAGAATGTTAAGAAAATTGACAAGGAATAATTCAATAAAGGAAATGTCATAAAAAGGAAGTAGATTCAATTATCGCAAGTGCTTTGGATATCGAACGCATGAACTCTTCGCGTTTCTTCATCCTGGATCTTTCCGAACAAAGCTTCTTGTGTAGAGGATTTTGAGCTTCCGAGTCCGCTTCAAATATTAATGTCTCGCCCTTTGACTCCCTGTTCAAATCGCCCTAGTTCTTTATGCCCGAATCCCCTTCATTAGGATGCCCTTTCAGGTTTTCATCCCAATTTTGTTTATCAAGACGCCCTTCCTGGGTTTTCATCCTAATTTTTTTTAGGCGTAGTATTTCTTCACGGCATCTGAGTTTACTGGATTTGGTAACCCCTTCCCATCCATCTCAGTGAGGATCAAAGCTCCACCTGAGAAAGCTTTCTTCACGACGTATGGCCCTTCCCAATTTGGTGCCCATTTTCCTCAAAAGTCTTTTTATATGGGAAGAATCTTTCTTAGTACGAGTTCCCCTTCACGAAATTCTCTTGGCCGCACCTTTTTGTCATGGGCCATGATCATTCTCTTCTGGTACATTTGTCCATGACAAATTGCCTTCAAGCGTTTTTCCTCGATAAGATTTAGCTGGTCATATCTAGTTTGAACCCATTCCGATTCTTCTAGTTCTGACTCCATCAGGACTCACAGAGAGGGGATCTCAACTTCAATGGGCAGCACAGCTTCCATTCCATAGACCAGAGAGAAAGGAGTTGCCCCCGTAGAGGTTCGTACACATGTGCGATATGCATATAGAGTAAATGGTAGCTTCTCGTACCAGTCTTTGTACGTTTCGGTCATTTTCCCAATAATCTTCTTAATATTTTTGTTAGCCGCTTCTATCGCCCCGTTCATCTTTGGACGATAGGGTGAGGAATTATGATGCTCTATTTGAAATTGCTCACACACTTCTTTCATCATATTGTTGTTCAGATTCAAGGCGTTATCCGAAATGATTCTCTCCGGCAAACCGTATCAACATATGATCTCATTTTTTAAGAACTTGCAAACTGCGGTCTTTGTCACATTACCAAATGAAGCAGCTTCCACCCATTTTGTGAAATAATCTATGACCACGAAAATGAATCGATGTCCATTAGAAGCTTTTGGGGAAATTGGCCCTATAACATCCATGCCCCGCATAGAGAAAAGCCACGGAGAAGTCATGACATGAAGGGGTGAAGGTGCTGCATTAATTTTATCACCGTAAATTTGACATTTGTGACACTTTCGTGCGTGACTAATGCAGTCGCTTTCCATCGTCAACCAGTAATAACCGAGTCTCACGATCTTCCTAACCATAGTAAAACCATTGGCATGCGTTCCACAAATTCCTTCGTGGACCTTTTCAAGTATCTTTCTGGCTTTACTATTATCCACACACCTCAGGAGCACTTGATCTTTTCCTCTTTTGTACAGGATGTCCCCACCAAGAACAAATCCTTCCATTCTCCTGATTGTTCTTTTGTCGTTCTCATTTGCTTGCTTAGGATATCTTTGATTCTTGACATATTCTAAGATATCATGGAACCATGGCTGTCCGTCAGCCTCTTTTTCGATGCTAAAACAATGTGCAGGAGCCTCGTATATGCTCATTTGGAGAGGCATTATTTCTGTTTCTCGGTTTGCTTTGAACATCGAAGCCAAAGTGGCAAAGGCATCAGCCAATTGGTTTTCTTCTCGTGGGAAGTAGCTAAAAGTTACTTCTTTGAATTCCTTGATTAGCTCTGTCACGGGATCGTGATACTTGACTAATTTTGAGTCTCTCACTTCCCAATCTCCACGTATTTGGTAAATTACAAATGCCGAATCCCCAGATACCTTTAAGACTTTGATGTCTCGTTCAATAGCTGCACGAAGTCCCATGATGCAAGCCTCATATTCTGCTATGTTGTTGGTACAAAAGAAATTTAATCTGGCAGTGAATGGGTAATGATTCCCTTTTGGTGACACTAAGACTGCTCCAACCCCATGCCCCAATGCATTTGAGGCACCATCAAAGCTCATCTTCCATGATTTCTCATTTGATGACTCACATTCTTTTTCTGTAAAGCACATTAAGTCTTCATCAGGGAAATCAAATCTCAACGGCTCATATTCCTTTGTCGTTCGAGTTGCCAAGAAGTCAGCTATCGCGCTTCCTTTTATCGACTTTTGACTCACATAGGTGATGTCGTACTCTGATAGTAGAATCTGCCATCTTGCCATTCTTCCTGAGAGTGCAGGTGATTCCATCATGTACTTTATTGGGTCCAGCTTTGAAATTAGCCATGTCGTATGATACAACATATATTGCCTGAGTCTTCGAGCTACCCAGACCAAAGCACAATAGAATTTTTCAATCGACGGGTACTTTGCTTCATACTCGGTGAATTTCTTGCTGAGGTAGTAGATTGCCCTTTCTCTTTTCCCTGACTCGTCGTGCTGCCCCAGTACACAACCTAATGAGTTATCGAACACAGTCAGATACAATATTAAGGGTCTCCCGGGGGTTGGTGGTACTAACACCGGGGGGCTAGACAAATATTGTTTTATCTTGTCAAAAGCCACCTGGCACTCCTCATCCCATTTTCCAGGATTGTGCTTTCGAAGGAGTCGAAAAATTGGGTCGCATTGGTTGGTAAGTTGAGCGATAAACCGAGCAATGTAGTTCAACCTCCCTAAGAAACCTCTGACTTTTTTTGTGTGCTTGGAGGCGGTAATTCCTATATGGCTTTTATTTTGTCTGGATCAACCTCGATACCTCTCTCACTGACGATAAAGCCCAGTAATTTTCCAGAGGTAGCCCTGAAGGTACACTTGGCTGGGTTGAGCTTTAGCCGGAATTTTCTCAGTCTTTCAAACAACTTCCTGAGGTTCTTGACATGCTCTCCTTCCCCTCGAGATTTGGCGATCAGATCGTCAACATAGACTTCTATCTCTTTGTGCATTATGTCATGGAACAGCATCACCATTGCCCTCTGATATGTTGCCCCGGCATTCTTTAATCCAAACGGCATCACCTTGTAGCAGAATTTCACCCACATCGTCACGAAGGTAGTTTTCTCCATATCCTCAGGGGCCATCTTTATCTGATTATAACCCGAGAATCCATCCATGAAAGAAAATAATGAATGTCTTGCTATGTTGTCTACCAATGTGTCGATGTGTGGCAAGGGGAAATTATCTTTTGGGCTTGCTCGATTCAGGTCACGATAGTCTATGCACATTCGCACCTTACCGTCTTTCTTCGGTATTGGGACTATATTCGCCACCCATTCCGGATATTTAGAGACCTGTAAGAAGCCAGCATCAAATTGTTTTCTTACTTCTTCTTTTATCTTTAACAATATTTCAGGTCTCATTCGTCTTAGCTTTTGTTGAATGGGTTTGCATTCTGGCTTCAGTGGGAGTTTATGGACCACTACATCCTCGCTCAAACCTGGCATGTCCTGATACGACCATGCAAATACATCTTTGTACTCCCGAAGCAAGGCGATCAAATCGTGTTTGGTGTGCTCTGAGATGGAGGTCCCAATTTTCACTTCTTGCCTCTTTTCTTCGTTTCCCAAGTTCACTGCCTCAACAAATTCTTCATGGGGCAGAATCTGTTTATCTTCTTGTTCTATCATTCTCATTAAGTCAGGGGTTGAGACATAATCTTCAGCATTTTCCTCAGCTTCGGATTCTCCTAAACAAACAGCTTGCTCGAAATTGATTCTAGGACTTGTAACGGGATTGTTCACATCGTCGATATCTGAGCACCTGAAAGGTAAATGGAAAAGAAACTATAAAGGAATATCAAGGTGTTAGGACACACAAACATAGCACCGTGGCATGATATGCAATATACGTAGGGACAAATTATAAGAAGAAGGAATAAATATGAAGCCAATGAGAATGAAGAGACCATAACATAAATGCATCTCTATTGAAGTTCATTTAAAAGATAAATTGCAGACATAAACTCTTGTAACAGTTTTCCCAATAACTTGGGGCATAAAAGGGGTGGACATTGAGGATTACTTTGGAGGAGCCCTAGAAACTACAAGAAGGTCCTCAGCAGTCCAATTGCTCAAAACAGATCCAGGAGGACCCAGGCGTATCATTGAAATGTCTTCCATCGTGTCATTCGCTTTGTCAACAATGTTTATATTGAAGTTTTGAAAATCCCTTTCAATCAACAGCAGCGTGTTTCGTGCATTATCTCTTTCTGGATACCTCACTCCTGCAGATGTAAACGTTTTCGACAAGGGCAGATACATTATGGGCTCCCATTCCGCTTCCTGACCTGAAGCTCTTGCAATCCTCTTTTCCTGATCTTTCTGCAGCTGTTTCTTTCTTTGTCGCACATCCAGCTTGAACCCTACACCGTATCAGGCCTTGTGGTGTATCGGCTTTAGCGCTCTAGCTATCCCTTGCTGGTATCTTCCTAAGCCCTTCCTCGCTCGGGCTCCTTTTCCAACCGTCAGTTTGATCCCCATCTTGGCATTCCTTGATAATCTGGGCGTGGGAATCTTGTTTCCCTCAGCCACAAACGTGGCATTAATAAATTCGAGTGAACGGAAGGAACATTCCACTACATCTTTGTTCACTTCGATATAAGGTGTGACAGCAGAAATAGATGCAACGATGTCTTCTTCGCCAGCGACTATGATCAAGCGGTTATCCATGATGAACTTCACTTTTTGGTGGAGAGACGAAGGGACTGCCCCAGCATAATGGATCCAAGGCCTTCCTAAAAGGCAATTATACGACGGAGTAATGTCCATAACCTGGAACTCTACGTTATACGTGTATGGGCCCACTTCTAAGGGGATTTCAATCTTTCCCATAACCTCTCGTCGTGTCCCGTCAAATGCCCTTACCGTGGAATGACAAGGCCTTAAATAGGACATATCAACTGGCATCCTGGAGAGTGTGGCCAAAGGCATGACATTGAGTGCAGATCCATTGTCGATGAGCACATTCGGCACTATGTAACCCTTGTAACTGGTTGTAACATGTAATGCCTTCACAGAGCCCCTACCGTTTGATGGTATCTCATCATCACTAAATGAGATGAAATTATCTGCATTTAGATTGTTCGCCCATCTGTCAAGCTTTTCTACAGATACATTGCTTTCTACGTAAGCTTGATTGAGCACTTTTAGCAAGGCGTTCCGATGTGACTCTGAGTTCAACAGTAAGGATAACACCGAGATTTTTGCCGGTTGTTTGTTCAACTGCTCCACGATGCTATATTCGCTGTGCTTGATGAACTTCAAGAATTCATGAGCTTCATCCTCATTCACAGGTCTTTTAATATCTAATTTTGACTGTACTTCAACATCCACCTCTGCCTCATGCATCAGTGCCTTTCCTTTCTGATTCAAGTCAGCGGCTTTTTTCTTTGGTTCAGCCTTTTTAGAAGAATAGCACCTCCTGCTGCGAGAAAAGTGTCCTACTATGTCGATATCTCCAACCACAGCCTTTGGCTTTTCAACTTCGGGTGCGACAATGTTAACATCGTATTTCCATGGCACCGCCTTATCGTCCTTGTAATGGAAAGGAGAAGGTACTTTAATCACCAACGTCGGTTTGACTTCCTCCTTCTTGGCCTCATAATAAATCACCAGAGGCCGATCGGCACTATAACGAGTGACTGGTGGTTGGTTATCAGAGGCACATATTTCCCTTTCCTCGGCCTCATCCATTTTATCAAGGATCTCGACTTCCTTGTTGTTCATCATATATTGGAGTAGTTTCCTGAATTCTTTGCAAGACTGGATGTCGTGCTCTTCGATACCATGAAAGGTACAAAAACTTTGTCCTTCCATACTGTCTTCTCCAAAGCTTCTATGGGAATGACGAAACAAACTGTGTTCCATCATCACCTTCTAAACCTTTCGCAAGGGTGTTTTTATTTCAGAGACGCAGCTCTTAGCTCGCCGCGTGTCTTCCTTTATCACTGCGCTTACATTCCCTTCGGTATGGTTACGGAGCGGATTTCCAGCCACATTACCAATACCGTCAAATTGTAAAATCCCTGCGTCTATGAGATCCTGCACCCTCCTTTTGAAGGCTATACAATTTTCCGTGGAGTGCCCTTGGTTTCCCCATGATAAATGCAACTAGTATTGGGATCGTACCATTTCGGGTATGGCGGTTTCAAAGGTGCCATATAATGCGAGGATATTAATTGTTTTTCCAGCAATTTTGGGCACAGATCTCCGTATGACACAGGGATAGGGGTGAGCTGAGGTTTTTCCAGATTAGGTCTCACCGGCCTTTGTTCGTGTTTGGTAGGCTTGGAGCGGGCGTGTTATTAGGTGGGAACACAGTGAATGGCCGTTGGTTATTCGTGTTGTAGACAGGGTAAGAAGGAGGTGCTTGATAATAAAGGTTTTGGGGAGGGAGATAGAAATTTGGAGGTGGGCAATATTGAGGTCGTGGTTGGATTGGGTACGAATTGGAAGCGTAGTGGTTCCCAGTCCCCACCATATGGGTTTCAGGCTCTTTCTTCTTTATAGGTACTGGCCTTTTCGAGCTCTCGGAACCCTCCATCCTTCCGCTTTTGATGCCATTTTCAATGAGTTCCCCAGATATTACGACATCGGCGAAGTCCTTTGTGGCATTTCCTACCAACCTGTCATAAAATGGCGCTTTTAAAGTGTTGATAAAGAGAACTGTTATCTCAGTTTTGGTCAGTGGGGGTTCTACTTGAACCGAGACGTCCCTCCACTTTGAGCATATTGTCTGAAAGTCTCTGCTGGCTTCTTTTCCATCATCTGTAGCGTTAGTCGATCGGGCGCCATGTCGGAGACATGCTTGTATTGCTCACAGAACGCTGAAGCTAAGTCATTCTATGATTGGATCCTCTCTCTGCCGAGCTGATTATACCATCGGAGGGCCGACCCGGTCAAGCTATCTTGAAAGCAGTGTATTAATAATTTGTCTTCGTTCACATATCCAGCCATTTTTCGACAAAACATGATAAGATGCGCCTTTGGACACCTTGTTCCATCATATCTTTCAAAGTCTGGCGCTTTAAATTTCGGAGGCAGGACCAGATCGGAAACCAGACTGAGCTCTTTGGCGCTCATTGCAGAAGGGACTCTAGTACCCTCTATCACCCTGAGTCTTTCTTCCAAACTCTTATACTTGTCCTGGGCATCCTGATCCTTCATTCTTAACTTAGCTAGTTCTACCGGATCATCCAAATCTGGGACAATTGGGTCAGCAGGGTTAGCTCCATGGTTTGATACGAATACACCTTGCCCTAGATAGGCAGGTGGTGGTACAGGTGGTTGTTTTGGGCCCGCAAATTCCCTTTGAGGCCAATCTCCATGAGGTGGAGTGAATCCTGAGGGGTGGAATGGACTCTGATTAACTTTCGAATGGGGTTCTGTAATTTCAGGACTCTGTGCAGTTCCTTTTCCTTTGACCAAAGTCGTCACCATCTCCATTAGCTTGGCCATTTGGTCCTTTTGCTCAAGTGATTCTTCCCTGGATTTCACCATCAGGTCCCTTGTCTCTTGCTGCGATTTGGCCAACTGTTCTTGCAACTGTCCCTGGATTCTTTCCATTCTTTCAATTCTTTCATTTAATTCGGCATCCATGGCTCTAGCTCTGAGACGTGTTCTATAAGGATGATTTGATTCCAGATTCGTAGTGTCGCAACTGTGGATTATATGATTTTAGCCTTAGTAAATGATCAAGGTGATAAGATATTAATGCATGCAATGGAAATGCAAATGCATGGTATGAATGCAAAAGGTGTCAACTCTGATTCAATTCCCCATAAGAAACTTTCTTAGAAAACGGAGCTCTTTACATAAAGAATATTACAAATATGGTTTGGCCTTAGCGCCTAGATCCCTAATCTTTTGGAGTAACGAAACCAGCTCCTGTCCTTAGCTTGTCCGTGACTCGTGCCGCACCCTTAATACTTCCGCCTCTGCTGCCAAAATTTGTAAGTGCTCGGCCACCTCTCGAATTTGATTTATGGCTTCTCTCATGAGATAGTCTCTATTTTCAATTTGCTTCTGAGCCTTATGTAACTCCTCCTCCCGTTGCTCCCTACTCTCTTTCAAGTACCCAATATAATTCTGACAGTCCTGCAGTGCCGCTTCTAACTCTTCAGTCTTCTTTTCCATTTCTTCAATTCTGCTCAAGCTTGCCTTTAATTCGATCACCGAGTTGCAATTTCGATAATGATTTAAAGACTTTTCCAACTCCGCCACTCTAGTCTTCAACTCATTTCTTCCGTTTTGGCCTTCTGACACTTGTTTATCTAAGATCTCTTTCTGAGCTTTCATTTCTTGAAATTTCCTTTCCCATTGCTCGGCCTTAGCTCTTTCTTCTTGTAACTCTTGTTGCCATTGACCGTAAGTCTTTCCTAGCCCCGCAGTTCTCATTGAGAGATGCATCTTTTTGTAGTCCCTCTTTAGGCTATCCAACTCTTCTTCAGTTTTGTTCTTCCCTTTCCTTATCTTTTTTGCTTCTGATTTCTGTATTTCTACATCCAATTTCAAATGCATCTTCTCTTCCTCTAACTGCTCGATTTTCTTCTCAAGCTCTAAACTACGCTTTACAAAATCTTGCTTTATAGTTTCCAATTCCATTGGTATCATTTGCAACCGTTCCTCTATAGATTGAGCATTATCTGAACTTGGTCTCGGGATATTGTCGTTGAATCTTTTGTTTAGGCACACTTTATACTTAGAAGTCGCCGTTTCACCTACAGTCAACCTATTCATCCGGTAGGTTTGCTTCCAAGCATTTGCAATTTCCTTAATCTTCTTCTTATAACCCTCTCCTGTATAAGTGAATTTGCTTCGATCTAACCCATGTGTTACTGGCACGAACTGTCTAGACTGGTACTGCCTTACTGCTAGCAAAGGGGCATACCCGATGACTCCCCGAATTCCTGGTAGAGGGACCCAATTAAAGTCTCCGCATCTGTAAAGGGTCTCTCCAGGCACCATCCACGGAGCTCTCCACTCAACGTTTTCCTCCTGAAGATTCTAAACAATTGTCCTCCATCCTTCTTCCGTTATATCTCCTCGTCTTGTCACGGCTACTTCTTCTTTTATCGGTGAATAATCCCTATAAAAGGGTCGACAAGAGACTTTATCCATCTTCCAAAGATGCCCATAAAACCACACCATCAATAGCTGTGCGCATCTGATAAACCTTCCTTCTCCCGCCCTTTTGCATGCATTTAATGATCTGGAAGTCTCCGCCAGAATTGCCAGGATAGGTGTGACTTGTTTTTCCAATCGGTCGAATAGATCCACCACTGCTTCATCGATGTGTCTCAGGGCTTTTGGGAAAACGACTAATTCATAGAGGCTTAAGGCGAAGATATCAACTTTCTTCCCCACATCAAGATGCGTCAAAATCAGATCCCTTAAATTTACCCAAGGAATACATCTCCCTTCACTTTTCTGTTGAATCTTGGTCGAGATCCACTGTTCACTCATTCCCGTAATTTTCATCAACTTCTTCGCCAAAGAAGGGACATAGGCAGGCCTAATATAAACCTTGTCAACTTGCATTCTGGGAATACGAAGTAAAGTGGTATATTCTTCTATTGTCGGCACCAAATCCACTTTCCCAAAAGTGAAGCAACTGTATGCGGAATTCCAAAACTGGACCATAGCCCGAAACAGGTGTTTATCTATCTTAACATTCAATAAATGAGAGATATCACCGTAACGGTGGTAGAACATCTATTTAGCTTCATCTTCCCAATGGGTCCAGATATCTCGCAATTCTTGAAGCTCATTTTGTGTCACGCTAACGCGGGTGAAGTCCCTTAGCTCTGACGTATGACCTTCAACTAAGCTATCTCCTTTTTCTAACTGCAACTTTTCCGACCACGCGCGCACAGCCGCATTGTCCTCTACTTTATCAAGCAAGTCGTTTTCCATAGCAAACTTCCTATCTCAGCAACTGAACAGAAATTGACACCTTTACTATATGAAATGTCATGCAAATCAAACAAATCAACACAAGTTAGTATCGCATAATCAAAACAAGTAAAATATCATTAAATACTTATCTGGGTAACTATTTCGACATTCTACCTAGGGTAGGCTCTAGGGTTTCTACATGGAGTTCGGTTCTAAAGAAGGATACCTGAACCAGCAGATTCCTCGATCCTCACCCATTATAGGCTCATGCAGATCGAGTTCAGTTCAGGGGGATACATTTCCCTATGGCCATGCGGAGGTGAAAACCTCACGAAGCACATAGGTACGGATGTATCCCGGAAGCAGTCCACTAGCGCATGCGGAGGTGAAAACCTCACGAAGGCTTAGTTTCTTACTCCACTTAAAGGTGTGACCACAACGGTCATGCAATGTAAATGCAAGTAATATGAGACTCAGTAGTGTAGCAATTATAGCACGAACAAATGCTTTAGAAAAAACACGATTTTTTTCGTTAAAAAACAAAACAATTTTTCAAGTTTTCAATCAAAAGGACGAAAAATCAATCAATTTTGAGGCCTGGCTCTCAAGTCCCCAGTGGAGTCGCCAAGCTGTCGTAACCATTTTTTGAGAAAAATACGAGAATCGACTTTTAAAAATAAGGAGTCACCACCAATCTTTGTTAGGTGTGATCGGATCACCTTTGTTTTAATAAAACATTTTGATTTACTAAAACAGCGTTTTTGGTTTACGAAAATTTGAGAAAACGAGTTCGAGAGTCAGTTACGTGCGATGGAAGGTTAGCACCCTCGTCACGCCCAAAATTGGTACCAAATTGATTGATCAATGTCCCAATGCTGAAAACTTGAAAATATTTAAGGTAAAAAGAATTAAAAGAATGGGTTAATTGAATCGGGATTGAATCTCAAAATTAACTCGGGTCAAAGGAATAAGATTGTCATACCCAGCACGTTAGGATATGACGCCTTTATACTCTGACGTCGAGATCATCTTTGGTCTTCAAATCGCGTGAAGAAGGGTATTCAAATACTTAGTAGAACAGAAAAATAAACACCCGGCACGTTAGGATGTGATCTTTCGAACTTCTAAACACACGAACATTGCCTTATTTCTTTGGAAACTTTTAAATAAAATGTTAATTTTGTAAAAAATGCGTGTTTTTTTCCAAACCATAATCCATGTGATGATATAACATTATTCACTATCGACCCTAAGTATCAGAAACAATTATAATATACTAACGTTTCAAATAGGCAATAAAGAAATAATAATAAGAAATTCGACAAATAATAATCCCTATACTAAAACAATTACAAATATATGATGAAGTATAGACAAATACAATGAACAATAAAAAACAAATATGAACATATTTCATGCAAGTTTAAATAATAGGTAACAAGACATACATATGATATAAATATTATAAACAATGTATGAAATGAAAATAGTATATAATGATTTTAAATAAAAACATATAACAATATAGATAATATAGATAAAACATGTTTTTCAATCTAAGTATATATTCTATAAAAAAATATATATATAATACTATATAATATATAAATTTTTAAAATATATAACATAATAACTAATATATGAAAATAATATGTAATGAAGATAATATTAAACGAAGTAAAATAATGAATAATAAATGTCTATCTATATATACACATATGTATGTATAATAAGCTAGTTGTAAAATTATTTACGTAATATAAACAATATAAATAAAATAGATCAAATAATTAAAAAAAAACTTTAGAAATAATACATAATATACATGACTATATAAAATAGAAATAAAAAATATAATATAATAATATGTAAAAGAAATAATATTAAGATAAATAACATAAATAATAATGATAACGATAATAAATAATAATAGCAATGCAAATAAAAAATAAGACTAAGTCGAAATCCAAATGAAACTAAAGGGGCTAAAATAGTAATAAGACGAAAGTAATAAAGTAATAATAAATTAATAATAGAATAGTGAAAATAACAAAAGAAGACTAAATTGAATTAACGAACAACATATCCAGGGCAGATTTGCGATAAAAGAAAGGACGAGGACCAAGCTGCAACTCGCGCGAACATGTGGGGTCTACATGAGTAAATAACCCAACCCCTGATTGTGTGACGTTTCAAATGACCAGGTATGGACTAAATTAGAAATGGAGTGAAATAATGGGGCAAAATTCAAAAAGGCAAGAAAGGCATAAGGGGACTCAATTGAGCGGCGCCGCAAGAGTGAGGGATTCATCGCACAAATACTCCATTTAAAGAGATATGGACGGTTCCTCTGGTATCCCAAACGACGCAGCTTTTATTGTTTAAACCAAAAGAATCTGTTTCATTCTTTAATACTCTTAGAACAAAAGTTTCAAAAAAACAAAACCCCCTTCTCATTTTTTCATGAACCGAAAAGGCACCCTGGTGCATCTTGGTCCCGTCGATCGAGCTTTCGATCGGGAAGAACCAACACCACCTCTAGCGATTGACAGCGTGCAAAAAGGGGGGTTTGAGTGCCCCTTCTGAAAACCCCGCTGGAGGGCCAGCTCTTAGGTGCCCCGAAACGAGAGGGGAAGGGCCTCGGTAACCCTTTCTCCGACCAAACTCCGATGAGGGAGAGAGATCCCTCCGACGCCGCGGTCGTTAAGGCTTTGGTGAGCCCCTTTTCCCCTTCTTTTTAACTTTTGTTTTTAATTGAAAAATAGAAGAAAAAAAAGATCAAATAATAAATCGGCGATAGATGATAGATGAAAAGGAAATCAACCTTTCGAGTTTCGATTTCTGATTGCTTTCTTTTAGTTCGTAAGATAAAACAAAAGGGGAACCCTTGTTACAAGATTGGCTTCGATTTGATTAGGACCGAATATACAAAGTCTTTTGCTTGCTATTCTTGTATTTTCCGGTAATGCATTCGGGGGAAGAAGAGAAGAGCGAAAACCGAAACGTTTCCCCCTCTCTTTTATACCCGATTTACAGGTTTCTTTCTTTGCTTTTTGTCTGTCGCTTCTTCTTTCTCCGTTTTGCAGGGTATGGGTGAACGACGCTGGTGGAAGCCGAGGCGTGGGGAGCGTGCTCGTGGTGCAGTGTGTGGGCTCGGGGAACGATGCGCGTGGTGACAGAGAGACGCGCGTGGGCATGGGGTGACGAGCAGTGGTCTGCGGCGCCTAGGGTTGGTTAAGCGGCGCGAGAGGGGAGAGGAACCGTTGGGGGTATGCAGCGCTGGCTAGGGTTTCTTGATGCTAAGTTTATTTGGGCCATTCGGGCCGATTTCGGGATTGGGTCATAATTTGGGCTAGCTTGTAAATGGGTTAGGGTTTAGTTTAATAATTGGGCTGGCTGGTGTAAATGGACATTGGACATTTTAATGGATTGTTGGATTTATTTTATTGGGCCTGGTACTTGGTCTTTTATAAATGGACATTATTTTTTTGCCCTTATTTATTATTTATTTATTTTTTTGGTTTTTAATGGCTTTTGTTTTGGCTAATGGGCTCGGGCCGAAAAATTGGTTATTACACTTTGACTAATTTAATCATCTTGTCCCCCCTATGGCTGGCTATGACCTTTAGATAGGTCTACTTGCACATTAAAGGCTTCCAATTAAAATTTTATTGCTATTTGGCACCTCTAGCAACTAAAATAGAACTTTTGCACTTTATGCGATTTAGTCTTTTTTCGCGCTTAAGCATAAAATCACTAAAATTAAAACATCAAAATTTTCATGCATCTATATAACCATGCTCTAATTCATAAAATAACATTAAAATAAATTTTCTTTGACCCTGGATTAGTGGTTCTGAACCACTATTCCGACTAGCCCCTAAATCAGGCTGTTACAGCAAACACAGAAAATAATATTAATATATTTTTCTGACTCGAATTTGTGGTCCCGAAACCACTATTATGACTAGGGTCTAAATTGGACTGTTACAAAGTTGATTTTGAGTATGAGAAGTTATTTTATTGAATTTTAAAGAAGGAATGAGTTTTGTTGGTTTTTGAGTCAACCAAAATCAGGAACAGAATATGTAGTGTTCACCGATACGTCTCTAAATGGTTTAGGATGTGTGCTAATGCAAAATGGAAGGTTGACTGCTTATGCATCACGCCATCTCAAGCTTCATGAGAAGAACTTCCCAACTCACGATCTAGAACAGGCAGAGTATTTAACCTATTAATCCAAAAAAACTGGCAAAGTGTACCCAACTCATGCAAAATGATGTGTTTAACTTGTCAAAGAGTCAAGGCAGAATATTGGGTTCCTTATAGTATGTTGTATGCACTGGAGGTTCTAGAGTGGAAATGGGGTAATATCACCATGGATTTTGTTTTGAGCTTGCCTCTTAGTGTGTCAAAGAAGAATTCAATGTGAGTGAACATTGACAGGTTAACAAAATTAGATTACTTTGTGGCGATTGTAATGCAGTTTGTACAAGTGTACATAGTCGTTCAAGTAATAAGTAAGTAAAATGAGTTATATCTCCATAAGGACTGTATAAGCTTAACATATTGATTGCAAAATTATAATTAACAATTTGATGTAAAAGCTCAATAATTTGGATGGTTATGATTAAACTAAGTAAAATTAACTAGTTGCAAAGATTAATCCTTATGCAATTCTAATCTAGATGCAATTTACATAAATATATGAATAAATGGCTTTAGCAATAAAAAATAATCAACATTAAATGGGCTAGGATGATTATATTAATCAATTCAATTTTACTTTATCATGCTTAACAATGTTTGAAAATATTTCCATGGCAACTCGATCTTTCATGAGTTTGGAAACCAAATTAAGTTATTTTAGAGTCTTTTACTTAGTTAAATATGCATTTTACTGATCATATTAACTAAGGGTTTCTTAGCATTTATGTAAGTTCACAAGGACATATACATTTGCAATAGTTTAAGTACATAAACCTAAAAACTATGTAAGATAATAGAGCTAACTAATGATATTACAAACCTCAACTTAGTCGGGTTTAAGAATCTAAATTGAGCGTTGCACTTTTCAATTATGTGTCTACTAGTCATTATCTGGTTAGGATTGCTCAGCTAATCTGAGTGCACCCAATCATGTATAAATGAAATGCATCATGATATTAATTGAAAACGTGATTGATTGAGGCCTAAACATAATTAAAATATCATTATTGATGTCAAAAAAATAAACTTAAAGCAAACATAATTTGTCAAAAGGAAAGAGTAAACTCTATTTAGTTTAGTAGCCTATTGGATCTATTTTGACTGATTCAATTCAATAGCCTTTCGGATCTATTCTGATTGATGCGCTCCTCTATTATGCTTGATGCTTATTTTGCTAAGGAGTTTCTAAGGTGACTGGCCGAAGGATGCTTTTGACAATGCTTTTGTGGTTAAAGGGTGGAAAGGAGATGGGCGACTATATAAGAGAAGGAAAAGGGAAATGAAATATAGATAAAATGCTAATGAGAGAAGAGAAATGAGTTGCAAGAGATGATGGATTAAAGGACTGATGCATGGTATTTATAAGTGAAGGTAAAGGGTAGAGTTTGCTAAAAATAGAATTTGAATTCCTTCTTTTTCTATCACACATAGCCGACCACATTTCAAGGAGAAGGGGACGACTTAGTCTCCTCATTTTAATTCAAACCAAGGCTATTAATAACCATAGGGTGAATGGTTTTAATAGTAAAGTAGTTGGGCTGATTTTTAATTATTTTCCAACAGTAAGGACTTTCAATTAAATACCCCAATGGTTGCTTTTGGGCAACCATCTACTTGTGTCAAAAGTGGGCTTTAGTTCCCCCTTGTGCCAAAAATGGTTTCTCAATCCAATAATTTAGCAGACATGTCCATCTTTTAGCAGATCTTTTACTGGGTCAATTTATCAACCTCATGACCCAAATTGCATGGTCTTGCCATCCACATGAATTAATTTGTGCATGACCATGTTTCATTCACATTAATCACATCTTCAATAGTCCTCCTACATAGTGAAAAATCACATATTAATAAATTAACATGAAATAATATAAAATATGTACAAAAATAATGTAATTAAGCACAATTTTACATACTGTATATATTCATGTCCAATATTACTTATTAAGTAAAATTAACTTATTTTAATAACAATTAGTCAAGAGAAACATATTTATTAAGGAAAAGGCTGGTAAAAATATATAAAAAAAACCCTATATAATTTTGAGTTTACAGCGGTACGTACAAACTACATATTGGAAAAGCTAGCGAAGTTGTATATTTAGGATATAGTTCACCTACACGACATTCCCTTTTCAATTGTTTCTGATCGGGATCCCAAATTCACGTTGAGATTCTGAAAGTAGCTATAGATGCCTCTTGGAACCAAGCTTCGATTTAACACTGCCTTCCATCCTCAAACTGATGGTTAATAAAAAAGGGTAATCCAAGTGTTAAAGGTTATGCTTAGAAGCTACGTGATTAACTTCAAAATGAATTGGGAGAAATATCTACCTTTGGCAGAGTTCACTTACAACAACAATTTCCACGCTAGTTTGGGCATGTCACCCTTCGAGGCATTATATGGAAAGAGTTGTCGATCTCCAGTTTGCTGGTTGAGCTTAGTGAGAAGAAGTTGGTTGGTCCAGACTTGGTTCACGAACCAGAAGAGAATGTGTTGATCATTAAGATTCATTTAAAGATTGCTCAGGCACACAGGTACTAAAGATTGCTCCTCAACCAAGTCTAATTCATGCCATTTCAATATCATCAACTATAAGGCACACAAGTACCACAAAATACTATTCAATTTCATACCAAAATCACATTATCAATTCACTTAACTAATTAACTTCATATAGGTGCTTTCTTACTTCTAATCACATGCATACCGATTCTTCAAATTTTAAACCATATGGTACTTCAAATACCAATTCACAACAAGCATATAAAATGGCAATTATCAACCAGACAACAAAAGTCATTTTCACCTATATACATACATCACCAACATGCCAAATTAAGCCAAATCACATGGTTATATACATAAAAAACAATACACCATTTACAAACCAACCCAAATGGTTAAATTCATTACCAAACTATATACCAAAATGACCAAAGCTCCTATACATGCCATATATGTAACAGTCCGGTTTAGGCCCTAGTCAGAATAGTGGTTTTGGGACCACAAATCTGAGTCAGAAAAATATTTTAATATTATTTTTTGAGTCTTCAGCATGTGAATTAGTATGTGTAAAATTTATGTGATTTAATTTGTACATTTGTGTTCTTAATTTGAGAAAAGGATTAAATCGAATAAAAGATAAAAGTGACATGCTATTTGTAAATGTGCTATATTGTCATATCTTTATTATGATAAAGTCCGTAAGAAGGAAATTAGCCAATATATTAGCTAATGGACGGTTTTGGACATAGTTCATATGATTTTCTTATTTAATTAAAAAGGTTAAATTAGAAAGAATATGTAATTAAGTTATAATAATAAAACAAAAGAAATAAGATAGTGGAATGTTTATCCATATACAATTGAAAATAAGAAAAGAAGAGGGGTTTTAAGCTTCCATGACATTCGGCTACTATCAAGCTGAATTCAAGGTTCGTTTTTGCTCGGTTTTTGATAATTTCTATGTTTTTGCAATCGTTGCTTTGTGTACTTTGAAACCCATGCTTCAATTTTATGATTTGATGAATGTTTTGAAATGTGCCATTGATGAACACATGAGTTTTGTGATGTTTGATGGTGAAATATGAAATATATGTATTAGAATAACATGTTTTATCTTTGAAGTTTTGATGATTTTGAATAATTTGGACTTAATTGAAAAAATATTATTTTGAGGGACTAAATTGTGAAATAAATGAAAAATATGGGTTGCTAGGGACCTATAGAGAATTCGGCTAAGCATGGGTGTATTGAGATTTTGTGTATTTTGTGATTTTGTGAAAAATGGACTAAAATGTCAAAATTTGAAAATACGAGGGCTAATTTGTAAATTTCCCTAAATATGTGTTTTTTTTGGATTGAATTGAATGAATTAGTAAATAAATGAGTTAAATTTGAATAGGTATAGAACAAGAACCAAAGAAAATAGACTTAGATCTTGGGAAATCAAAAGTAATTGAGTAGCCGAGTTCGTTTCTGTTTATCCGAATCTAAGGTCAGTCTATATACAAATAAATGTGTTTGTATTGATTTATGTATGTTCATATGGAATATCATTGTGATGAATGTATACGAGAATGATAGTATATGAATTCTGAGGAAGTATCGACAGTGTATTTAAGTCCGAGAAGTCCCGTACGAACCTAGAAATAGATAGGTTTATGATATGTGAGATCATGTAAGACCACGTCTGGGCCATTGGCGTTGATTTGAGATTTCGTGTAAGACCACGTCTAAGACGTTGGCATCGATATGAGATTTACGTGTAAGACCATGTATGGAACATTGACATCGTATTTGATTCGTGTAAGATCCTGTCTAGGACAGTGGCATCGATATCTGAGTACATGTAGGATCACGTCTGGGACGTTGGCATTGTATGATTATTTCGTGTACTCTGGATATCCTATTTAATTCTGAACGGTTCAACGTGCAAGTCCAAGAAATGAATGTCTATGTGAAATGTATAAATGATTCAGGTACGATGGAAAGGTAAGTGTTCAAATGAGCTTACTAAAGTGAATATGTGTACAGATTTGATGTGATAATATGTGATACAAGCTTGAATGAGCTATGAATAAAGTGATACTTTGAGCTATGGAATGGGGGTAAGTAATGGCTAAACAAATGAGCCAAAGGATATGTGATAAATTTGTAAATAAGAAACATTAATGTTATTGTATCTATGTGGCTATATGCATTTTATGTTAAGTTTCTTTGTATATGGCTTACTAAGCTTTTGGAAAGCTTACTTTGTGTGTGTTTACTCTGTTATACAGATCGTCAAAGCTACGAAAGGCTTGGGAATTGTCGAGGATAATCACCACATTATCAATCTTTATATTAGTACTTTTGATTTTTATATATAGCTGAATATGGCATTATAGGCTAGTTGTTTTGGGATATGATTGATATATGTGCTTGGCCATGTGATATAGCTAGATATATGATTGTATTTTGAATGACTAGTTATGTCCTATGATGCTAGTTTTGGTATAGTTTGATAGCAAATGAAATGGTCATATGAATCGTAAGCTTAAGGATACATAGTTAGCATATTATTGATGATAAATTGTGGATGGGTTATGTTTAGAAATGTTTGTGAATAAGTTGAGCTAAATGGCTTATAAGTTGGTGTGATTGTTGAGCCCGTAAGTAGTTAGAAATGATGAACATTTTGGTATGTTTTGGCTGCCTATGATCCTTGGATTGATTTGGCATCTTGCTTGTAGCGATAACCAAATGTATGGGTTGCATTTTGGCCTTCAAAATGGCCTATAATTGCCCACACGGTTGAGCACACGGGCGTGTGGCTCGACCGTGTCCTTCGTGGTTGCAATGTAAATCAAGTCAGACTTGACCACAGGCAAGACACACGGGCGTGTGACTGGCCGTGTGGATCAAGTTAGTAGCGAACACGGGCTTGACACGTGGGCGTGTGACTGGTCGTGTGGTGCAAGTCAGTAGCGACCACGGGTGAGGCACACGGGCGTATCCACGGGTGAGGCACACGGGCGTATCCACGGCCGTGTGGACAAGTCAGTATGTATGCCCTGTTTTGACATGGCTTAGACACACAGGCGTGTCAGAGGCCGTGTGAGACACACGGCCTGTCCACAGGGGCGTGTGACCTCTCTAACTTTGAAAAATTTTTAAATTTCTGAGAATTTCCGTATGTGTTCGGTTTAGTCCCGACCCCTTTCTAACACGTGTTTATGGTCTTGTATACCTAGTTAAGGGACACTTTGATGTGAATTGTCAGATTTTGCTATGAAAAGTCAGTAAAAGATTCTGTTTGTTTAGTAATGTCTCTTAACCCTAATCCAGTGATAGATATGGGTTAGGGGTGTTACATTTGGGTGGTATCAGAGCTACGATTTAGTTGATTGTCGGACTAACATAGCGTGTGAGAATCTAGCTATACATGCCATATATATATAAAATGTGATAGTGTGATGAATCGTGACGTTTAAAATGTGTTTATCGTATAGTAATGGATCCCGGAAGAGCCATACCTAAAGATGTAGAAAGTAACGCACCTGCTCCCGCTTAAGGGACAACGCCATCTGATTTGAGACCGGCCACTAGCAGTCAAGAGGGAGAAGCTAAACAAGCTTTCTTTTGAATGATGAACGAGTGGTTCACTTAGTACGTGAGAAATAATCCAGCTGTTTCACAACCTCCGCTCCCACCTAATCCCTCTCAGACCTCAGTTGTGCCTCCAGTTATGGGTATGAATATGTTGAATAAACATCCAGTCGACAAAATCTGTAAATATGGGGCTGAAGAGTTCAGGCCCAATAGTGATGATGATGCTGAAAAAGTCGAGTTTTGGTTAAAGAACACTATCTGAGTATTCGATGAGATGTTGTTGAGCCCTGAAGAGTGTATAAAGTGTGTTTCCTTGCTACAAGACGCAGCCTATCAATGGTGGAAGACCTTGATTTTCGTTATTCCAAAAGAACGGGTCACATGGGATTTCTTTCAGACTGAGTTTCGGAATAAATACATTAGTCAGAGATTTATTGATCAGAAACGAAAAGAATTTTTGGAATTAAAACAAGGTCGCATGTCTGTCACTGAGTATGAAAGAGAATTCGTAAGATTAAATCAATATGCTCGGGAATGTGTATCAATTTAGGCAATAATGTGCAAAAGATTCGAAGATGGTCTGAATGAGAATATTAAATTGTTAGTAGGCATACTTGAGATAAAAGAGTTCGTAGTACTGGTTGAACGAGCTTGCAAAGCTGAGGCACTAGAGAAAGAGAAAAGAAAAGGTGACTTTGAAACCAGAGATGCGAGAAAGAGATTTTCGAGTAAAATATTTTAGCCTGCTTCGAAAAAATTCAATGATGAACAAAGTCGATCAAAGGCTAGTGTGGGACATTCAAGTAGAGATCGAGCTAGATCACAGTCAAATTTCAAAGCTCCTATTACTTCGATGGCCAGTGTTGGAAATGTCCGATCCGAGCGACCTGTGGTAAAAGACATTCGGGTAGTTGTAGATTGAATGACCGATCTTGTTTCAGATGTGGATCGTTAGATCATTTCATCAGTGATTGCCTAGAGTCTGTTGAGCAATAGATTGTTCAAAATCCGAGATTTGATAATGTTCCAGCGAGAGGTAGACCTTCCCAAAATGCAAGAAATGTTAGTGGTAGTCAGAGAACTATGAAAGACTCTGTTATGAGATTTGAAGCTATAGTACCTTCCAGAGCTTATGCCATCCGAGCTCATGAGGAAGCTTCATCTCCAGATGTTATAACGGGTACTTTATGATACCTCTATGATTGCATTGATAGACCCAAGTTCTACACATTCGTATATATGCATTAACTTAGTATCCAGCAAGACTTTGCCTGTAGAGTCTACTCAGCTTGTTATAAAAGTATAGAACCCCTTAGGTAAAAGTGTCATGGTTGATAAAGTATGCAAGAACTGTCCGTTAATGTTTTGAGATGTTTGTTTTTCGACTGATCTGATGCTATTACCCTTTGATGAGTTTGACATAATTTTGGGTATGACTTGTTGACACTACATGATGCTGTTGTGAATTGCAAGAGAAAGACCATTGATTTGAGATGCCAGAATGATGAAATAGTTTGGGTTGAGTCTAATGATTTGACTGGGTTACCTATTGTGATATCTATGTTGAAAGCTCATAATTATTTGAGAAAAGGTTATAAAGCTTATTTTGCTTATGTAATTGACTCAAAAGTATCTGAAAGGAAAGTTGGATCAGTGCCAGTTGTCTGTGAATTCCCTGATGTGTTTCCTGAAGAATTGTCGGGATTACCACTGATACGTGAAGTTGAATTTGGTATTGATCTATTATCGGGAACGAATAGTATCTCGATAGCTCTATATAGAATGGCACAAACAGAGTTGAAAGAGTTAAAGTCACAGTTGCAAGAGTTGACAGATAGAGGATTTGCAAGACCGAGTTTCTCACCTTGGGGTGCTCTTGTTCTGTTTGTGAAAAAGAAAGATGGCACGATGAGAATGTGCATTGATTATCGTTAGTTGAACAAGGTGACTATAAAGAATAAATCCTCTGCCTAGAAGTGATGATTTGTTTGATCAGCTTAGAGGAGCCATTATGTTTTCAAAGATAGATTTGAGATCGGGATATTATCACTTGCGAGTAAAAGATTCATATATTCTGAAAATTGATTTTAGAACGAGGTACGGGCATTATGAGTTTTTAGTTATGCCTTTCGGATTAACCAATGCTCCTGCTATTTTATGGATCTGATGAACAGAATTTCCAGACCGTACTTAGATCGATTTGTTGTTGTGTTCATTGGTGACATTTTGATTTATTCACGTGATGAGATTGAACATACTGAGCATTTGAGAATTGTTTTGCAAACTATGGGGGATAAGCAATTGTATGCAAAGTTCAGTAAATGTGAATTTTGGCTGCGAGAAGTTGGTTTTCTAGGACATATTGTATCAACCTCTGGTATACGAGTTGATCCGAACAAGATTTCTGCTATTCTGGAATGGAATCCTCCAAAAAATGTGTCTGAAGTTTGCAGCTTTCTGGGACTTGCTAGTTATTACCGAAGATTCATAAAGGCTTATCGATGATTGCTACTCCGTTGACTAGATTGCTTCAGAAAGATGTGAGATTTGAATGGTCTGATAAATGTCAAAAAAGCTTTGATCAGTTAAAAACTCTATTGACTGAAGCTCCAATTTTGGTATAGCCAGAATCGGGTAAAGAATTCGTGATTTATATTGGTGCTTCGTTAAATGGTCTGGGATGTGTTTTGATGCAGTGAGGGAAAGTTATAGCTTATGCCTCGAGACAATTGAAGCCGCATGAAAAGAACTATCCGACATACGACCTTGAACTAGCTGCTATTGTTTTAGCATTAAAGTTTTGGCGTCATTATCTTTTCGGTGAGAAATGCCACGTGTTTTCAGGTCATAAAAGTTTGAAGTATCCGATGACTCAGAAAGACTTGAATCTGCATCAAAGAAGATGGTTAGAGCCGTTGAAAGATTATGAGCTTGTGATAGATTATCATTCGGGTAAAGCAAATGTCGTTGCTGATGCTTTGAGTCAGAAATCACTATTTGCATTACGTGCTATGAATTCTCATTTAGACTTGTCTGATGGTGGTACAGTTTTAGCTGAATTAAAAGCGAAACCGTTGTTTTTACAACAAATTTGTGATGCCAAGAAAGTTGATAATGCAATGTTAGCGAAATAAGCTCAGTGTGATTTGAATTCTAATTCTGAATTTCGAGTTGATGATAATGATTGCTTGAGATTTCGAGATCAAATCTGTGTTCCAAGGAATCCAGAGCTAATTCAGTTAATTTTGAATGAAGCTCATTATAGTCGCCTATCTATTCATCCAGGAAATACAAAGATGTACCATGACTTGAAGCAACATTATTGGTGGTCTGGAATGAAAGGAGATATTTTTGATTTTGTCACGAAAGGTTTAGTTTGTCAGCAAGTTAAAGCTAAACATCAGGTTCCATCTGGTTTACTACAACAGATTCTGATTCCCGAGTGGAAATGGGATAGAGTGACGATGAACTTTGTTTTGGGTTTGCCCTTAACTCTGAGAAAGAAAGATGCAATCTAGGTTGTAGTTGATAGATTGATGACATCAGCCCATTTTATTCCGGTATGATCTGATTACTCACTTGATAAATTAGTTGAGTTATATATTTTTGATATTGTGAGATTGCACGGGGTGCCACTATCTATTGTATCTGACAGAGATCCGTGATTTACATCACGATTCTAGAAGAAATTGCAAGAAGCTTTAAGCATGAAATTGCATTTCAGTACATCTTTTCACCCACAAATAGATGGCCAGTCTGAGCGAATTATTCATATTCTTGAGGATATGTCGAGATGTTTCATCCTTGAATTTGACGATGCGTGGGACCAATACTTGCCATTGATTGAATTTGTGCATAATAATAGTTTTCAGTTGAGCATTAAAATGGCACCTTATGAAGCTTTGTACGGATGTAAATGTCGGACACCTCTGCATTGGATTGAGCTTAGTGAAAATAAGATACACTAGGTCAATTTGATAAAAGACACAGAACAGAAAGTGAAAGTACTCTATGATAGTCTGAAAGCACGCCAGATCGTCAGAAATCCTTTGTAGATTTGAAATGGAAAGATATTAAGTTTGAGATTGGTGATAAAGTGTTCTTGAAAGTGTCTCCGTGGAAGAAAGTACTCAGATTCAGACTTAAAGGCAAACTGAGTCCGAGATTCATAGGACCATATGAAATTATCGAGTGTGTTGGACCTGTTGCGTATAGATTGTTGTTGCCACCAAAGTCGGAAAAGATACATAATGTCTTTCACGTATCAATACTTCGTCGATAGAGATCTAATCCATCACATGTGATTTCTCCGTCTGAGATTGAGATTTGATCTGATATGATTTATGAAGAAGAACCGATCTGTATCCTAGCTCCTGAAGTGAAAGAATTGAGAAATAAGAAAATCTAGTTAGTGATTGTGTTATGGCATCGACACGGGGTTGAAGAGGCTACGTGGGAGCCTGAAGATACAATGAGACAGCAACATCTAAACTTATTTAACGGTAAGATTTTCGGGGACAAAAATTCCTAAGGGGGAGAATTGTAACAGTCCGGTTTAGGCCCTAGTCAGAATAGTGGTTTCAGGACCACAAATCCGAGTCAGAAAAATATTTTAATATTATTTTCTGAGTCATCAGCATGTGAATTAGTATGTGTGAAATTTCTGTGATTTAATTTGCTCATTTGTGTGCTTAATTTGAGAAAAGGATTAAATCACATAAAAGATAAAAGTGACATGCTATTTGTAAATGTGCTATATTGCCACATCTTTATTAAGATGAAGTCCTTAAGAAGGAAATTAGCCAATATATTAGCTAATGGACGGTTTTGGACATAGTTCATATGATTTTCTTATTTAATTAAAAAGGTTAAATTAGAAAGAATATGTATTTAAGTTATAATAATAAAACAAAAGAAAAAAGATAGTGGAATGTTCATCCATTTAGAACCAAAAATAAGAAAAGAATAGGGGTTTTAAGCTTCCATGACATTCAGCTACAATCAAGCATAATTCAAGGTTCGTTTTTGCTCAGTTCTTGATAATTACTATGTTTTTGTAATCATTGCTTCGTGTACTTTGAAACCCATGGTTCAATTTTGTGAATTGGACTTACATGACATCTTTGCTTGGAGACTCATCAATGCCATGCCTTGGCTTGGGCTTACATGGGTCTTCATCTCATAATAACTCTTCAATGCCAAGACTCATCTTGGACTTACATGATAACTTTGCTTGATTGCCGATGCCATTCCTTGGCTTGGTCTTATACAGACTTTCTTATCTCATGTGGTAGATCGAGTATCCTAAGTAATTCAACTTCAATGGGGACTTTCTCATGCTTAATCTCATTGATTTCTTTATTTAACACAACATTAAGCATTTCTATGGTAATAA
Organism: Gossypium australe; assembly: GCA_005393395.2. NCBI lineage: Eukaryota > Viridiplantae > Streptophyta > Magnoliopsida > Malvales > Malvaceae > Gossypium > Gossypium australe. The sequence continues at coordinate 119,159,097 of CM016616.1, forward strand.
TGTACATTATACTAAGCATTTCATTGATAGTAATCATAAAGCTTAGAAGTCATACAAATTTACCTCAATATACAAAATGTATGTAGATATGCAATTTAGTCCTCGACTTTGTTCTTGCCTCGGTTTCGATCTGGGCTTCGTTTTTCTTAATTAGCAAGCTTCAAAATTTTGAAGAACCCTAGCTATGGAGTCTCTCCAATTTTTGGCACAAGGAAGAAGATGAATAAGAATGTTTACTATCTTTTTCCCTTTTTAATCTTTTAATAGATAAATAACCAAAATGCCCTTCTCGTTAATCTTTTACAAATTTCTAACTCATGTCCAATTTTGTCCAAAAATTATAATTTGGGTAAATTTCTATTTAAGGACTTCTAATTAATATTCTAAAGCTATTTCATACAAAAAGCTTCTAGAAACTCATATTTTGTAACTTTTGCAATTTAGTCCTAATGGACCCTTTTATGGAATTTTTCATAAAATTTTTACATGAAACTTTCATATCATCATGCAAACATCTCAAATACTTTAATAACTCATTTTACTACTTCAAATTTGTGGTCTCGCACCACCGTTCCGACTAGGCCCTAAATCGGGCTGTTACAATTCTCCCCCCTTAAGGATTTTCGTCCTCGAAAATCTTACCAGTAGGTTTGGGTTCTGATTTCTCATGCTCTCTTCTGGTTCCCATGTAGCTTCTTCTATCCCATGTCTCTGCCACAATACTTTCACTAGGGCAATACTTTTATTCATTAGTTGCTTGACTTCCCGAGCTAAAATCTTGACTGGTTCTTCACCATAAGTCATATCAGGATGAATCTCTATCTCTGACAGGATAATTACATGTGAGGGATCTGATCGGTAGCATCTCAACATAGACACGTGAAACACATCATGTATCTTTTCTAACTCAGATGGCAAAGCCAATCGGTAAGCTACCGGCCCAACTCTCTCAGTAATATCATATGGTCCAATGAAACGTGGGCTTAACTTGCCTTTCCGGCCAAATCTTAGAACTTTTCTCCATGGTGACACTTTCAAGAAAAATTTGTCCTCGACTTGATACTCTACTTATTTCCTTCTTAAATCTGAGCAGGATTTCTGTCTGTCGGAGGCGGCTTTTAAACACTCTCGTATCACTTTCACTTTCTCTTCAGCTTCTCTAACCAATTCAACTCTGTGAATTTGATTTTCTTTGAGTTCAGTCCAAAATAAAGGCATTCAACACTTACGCCCATATAGAGCCTCATAAAGCGCCATCTTTAAGCTCTACTGAAAGCTATTATTGCAGGCAAATTCTACTAATTGAAGAAACTTTTCCCAACTACCTCGGAATTCGAGAACACAACATCTGAGCATATCTTCGAGTACTTGTATTAACCTCTCCGATTATCCATCGGTTTGAGGATGAAAAGCTGTACTAAAGCTCAACTTTGTACCCAGGGCCTCTTATAACTTCTTCCAAAATCTAGATGTGAAACTTGGATCTCTATCAGATATGATTGACAACGGAACTTCGTGAAGTCTTACCATTTCAAAAACATACAAGCTTGCCATCTTGTCGAGTGAGTAATCCACTCGTACAGGTATAAAATGGGCTAAGTTCGTGAGTCTATCAACCATAACCCATACAACATCTTTCTTGCTCGGAGACAACTGCAACCCCGTTACAAAGTCCATGGTAATACGATCCCATTTCCACTCGGGAACCAAAATGGGTTGAAGCAAACCCAAAAGGTACTTGGTGTTCAGCCTTTACTTGTTGGCAAATCAAACATCTTGGAACAAACTCTGAAATATCTTTCTTCATTCCCAGCCACCAATACTGTTGCTTCAAATCATTATACATCTTTGTACTACCCGGATGTACAGATAAACGTCCGTTATGTGCGTCATGCAAAATTTTCTGAACAAGCTCTTCCTTTATCGGTACACAAACATTATCTTTAAACATCAAAAATCCATCAGAATTAATCCGAAAGTCAGATCCAGCATCTGACTCGCACAGGGCTCTCTTGGCTTGCAATTCGATATCTTTTTTCTAAGCCTCAAAGATTTCTTGGAGGAATACCGGTTTAGCTCTCAACTCAGCTAGAATAGAACCATTACCAAATAAAGTCATCCGTGAATTCATTGCCCTTAATGCAAATAGGGACTTTTCGCTTAAAGCATCGGTGACCACATTTGCCTTTCCTGGATGATAGTCAATGATCAACTCATAATCTTTTATTAACTCTAACCATCTCTGTTGCCTTAGGTTCAACTCTTTTTTCATCATCAAGTACTTCAAACTTTTATGATCGGTGAAAATTCAGCATCTTTCACCATATAGATGGTGTCTCCATATCTTCAATACAAAGACTATGGTAGCCAACTCTAGATCGTGTGTCAGATAGTTCTTCTCATGAGGCTTCAACTGTCTTGAGGCATTAGCAATCACTTTGCCCCTTGCATAAGCACACAGCCTAACCCGTTTAAGGATGCATCGCTGTAAATTACGAATTCTTTCCCCGTCTCAGGTTGTACTAAAACAGGAGCTTCTGTCAACAATGTTTTTAGTTTCTCAAAACTTTGTTGGCATCTTTCTGTCCACTCAAACTTTACATTTTTCTGTAACAATTTGGTCATCGGGGTTGCAGTCATGGAAAACCCCTTGACAAATCGTCTATAATAGCTGGCTAAGCCTAGGAAACTTCTAATCTCTCAGAGATGTTCCTCGATGGTTTCCAATCCATTATAGTTGATATCTTACTTGGGTCTACTCGGACTCCTTCTCCCGAGACAATATGTCCCAGAAATCCCACTTCCTTAAGCCAAAATTCACTTTTACTGAACTTGGCATACAACTGATTTTCTCGTAGAATCTGTAAAATTGTCCGTAGGTGCTCAGTATGCTCAGGCTCATCTTGAGAATAAATCAATATGTCATCAATAAAAATGACTACAAACTTGTCGAGATATGGCCTAAGGATGCGGTTCATTAGGTCCATGAATATTGCAGGAGCATTGGTCAACCCAAAGGGCATGATTAAAAACTTATAATGCCCGTATCTTGTTCGAAAAGCGGTCTTGGAAACATCTGAATCCTTTACTCTCAACTAATAGTACCCCGATCTCAAGTCTATTTTGGAGAACATAGTGGCTCCTTTCAATTGATCGAACAAATCATTGATTCTAGGCAATGGGTACTTGTTATTCACTGTCACTTTATTAAGCTGACGATAATCTATGCACAATCTCATGGTGCCATCTTTCTTTTTCACAAATAAAACTGGAGCACCCCATGGAGAACAACTTGATCTTGTAAAGCCTTTATCTATTAACTCTTGCAACTGTAACTTCAATTCTCTAAACTCCGTTGGAGCCATTTTGTAAGGAGTAATAGATATTGGTACAGTACCGAGAGCTAGCTCAATGTTGAACTTAACTTCTCTAACTGATGGTAGTCCTGGTAATTCTTCTGGAAAAACATCCAAGTACTCACATACTATTGGTACTGACTCAATCTTTAGCTCTGTTTCTCTAATATTCATCACAAAGGCAAGATATGCTTCATACCCTTTTCTTATGTATCTCTGTGCCGTCATATGAGAAATTACTACTGGCGATCTGCTTTGATCATCTGATTCTACATGGAGAAAGTCCCCGTTCTCACATCTCATCTCAAGGTATTTCTTCCCACAATTAACTATTACCTCATGGGTGGTCAACCAGTCCATACCAAGAATGATGTCAAACTCATCAAATGGCAGCAACATAAGGTTTTCCTTAAAACAATGGCCTTTAATCATTAATGGACAATCTTTACAAACTTTATCAACTAACACACTCTTGCCTAAAGGATTAGGCACCTTAATCGTGAATTATGTAGACTCTATAGGCATACTCATACTGGATACTAGTTTCATGCAAATGTAAGAGTGTGTGGATCTGGGATCTATTAAAGCAATAACTTTGATATCATAAAGAGAAAAGGTACACGTGATAACATCAGGAGATGATGCCTATTCGCAAGCGCGAATGGCATAAGTCCTTGCAGGCGCTCTACCCTCGGGTCTCGTGGCCTGCTCTCTAGGGTTACCTCTTCCACTTGCCCTACTTCCCAGGTTCTTCTACGGTCTTCCTCTGATCATACTCCCTGATCTCGGGTTTTGAGTTCTCTCTTCTTTTGTCGTCTCAGGACAATCCTTTATGTAGTGGTATTAGGAACCACATCTAAAACATGCATTTTCATGGGCTCGGCATTCTCCCAGATGACGTCTGCCACACTGTGGGCATTCGGGTCTATCAGATCGGATATTCCCCACACTAGCAACTGAAGTCATCTGTGCCTTATTTCCCGAATACTGCTTACTCTTATCCTTCCTTGAAAACCCAGTGGAAGTAGCCGATCGGGTGGAGAAATCTCTTGACTTCTTACATGAGGATTGGAATGACTTATTCCACTGTCTCTTTCTAGAGTCACGAGACTCCACTTCAGATTTTCTCTTCTCCTTTACTAGCTCTTCAGCTTTACAAGCCCTCTCTACTAGCACAACGGATTCCTTTAGTTCTAAGACAGCGACAAACAATTTGATATCATCTTTTAGTCCATCTTCAAATCTCTTTCTCATAATGGCCTCAGTGGATACACACTCTCAAGCGTATTTACTGAGTCGCACAAACTCGCGCTCGTAATCAGTCACCGACATCTTACCTTGCTTCAGTTCTAGAAATTCTTTTCTTTTCTGGTCTACAAATCTTTGACTGATATACTTTTTCTTGAACTCTTCTTGGAAAAATTCCCATGCGACCTTTTCCCTCGGTACCACCGACACAAGGGTGTTACACAATTGGTAAGTAGAATCTCTTAAAAGAGAGAGTACACATTTCATGCATTCATCATATGTGCACGACAACTCATTAAATACCCAGATGGTATTTTCTAACCAAAACTCAGCTTTTTCCAGATCATCATCTCTTTTAGCCCAGAATTCTTCTGCCCCATGTTTCATGATCCTATCAACTGGAGGCTTAACTCCTCTTGCCACCTCTACTACTTGAGGGGCTACTAGGTTAGGTTGAGGGGTAGGCGGGGGTGGAGGGGGTTGTGCATTCGGGTTCGTACGAGCAAACTTCGTATACCATGTATTCATCATATGGAGGAAGGCTTCTCTAGCCTCTTCTCCTTCTCTTTGACTCATCGTAGTGGGTCTATTCTCATTCTCTTTTAGCACCGTCCCTTCAGTAGGAGCCGGCGTATTACTTTCTACGTCATCCGCCACAGCTCTTTCGAGATCCATTTACTATATGCATAAACATAATTTAAGTCGCCAGGAGTCATCACACTATCATTATAAAAACATTCTTACGTATGGCATGTATAGCTAGACTCGTGCTCATGCTACGTTAGTCCTAAAATCGACCAAACCGTAGCTTTGATACCACTAAATATAACACCCCATACCCGAGTCCGGGGCTAGGACCGGATACGAGACATTACTATGCTTGAACTTGCTTAAACTTGTATTTACAGGCTATAAAATTTTATTTCGAATTTAAAAAAAACTCTCTTTCTTAAACAACTCATTCTTCTCATAGGCGTACGAGGCCTTAAACACATATCTGGAAACTTTCGGAACTCAATCGGAAACTTTTCCTTAAAACAGGGGTCACACGCCCATGTGGTTTGGGACACGCCCATGTACTCCTAGACATGCCCGTGTCTTCCACTCGTGGTCGGCACTGACTATATTCACACGGCTAGGGGCACACGCCCATGTTCTGACCGTGTGTCACACACGGACTAAACAAACGGCCGTGGGATTAGCCTGTAGTTTAATCTAACTTAAAGTGCTAAGGTACAGGGGACACACGGCCTAGACACATGCTCGTGTGTCTATCCGTGTGGGCACTTGAAGGCTATTTACCAAGCCAATTGCCACCTTGAAATCAAGATCAATCTCATATTCAAACCAACAACTCAAATTACTACATCTTTCATGAACAAAACTACATGCTTGATCGCTGAAATCAGAGTTTTAATATTTATAAAGAGAATGATCGAACCTGGAAACTAACTCTGACAACGATTAAAGGCAAGTGTACCTATCGGACAGTAGTATAGTTTAGGCAAGACCGAATTGTCAAACCCAAAGGAACTAAAAGTACTAATACTAACTTTCTTTTTATTATTTAGCCTAAAATAAAGTGAAGGTTCTTTAATCTAAATTAACGACTACTAAGCTAAAGACGCGAAGACAAAAAGAACGAATTGAGAAATAACTTGAAGGAAAACTTAGTTGATCACGACGATACCCTCAGGAAGAATCCACTCAGACTTCACTTGTTATCTAACACTGAACCATACGATTTATTCACTTAGTTTGCTCCGTAGGACTCCCTAACGTATATTAAATCCTCTCTCGAGGCGAATAACGTCTAACCCTAGGTTAATTAACGGAAATCTCTTTCTCGAATAATAACCCCCTAGAATAGTAGTAAATGGATCTATGGATTCCCATATTAGGTTTCACCCTAATCCGAAAAAATCTCGTCACCCTATCTCTAGGCGTGCGATTAACTCCACTTAATTATGCTAGATCTAATACTAGGTAGGGTCTAGTCCTCCTCTACCTAAGCACATCAAATTTGGATTAAGCAAACATAATTAATAATAAACTAAGTATTTATCATATAATTCAGAAAACAATAACAAGATTCATCTAAGTTTCATCCCCTTCAGGTATCTGAAGGATTTAGTTCAAAATAAATAAAGAAAACATCTCAGAGAAAGGATAAAACAAAACATAAGAAATCCCTAAAACTCCCTGAAGGAATTGAAGGAGAAATCCGCCGTCTTGAGTAGAATTCCGGCTTCTTGGGATGGATCAACTGGCTAACCTCGAGTGATTCCCACAATTCTGACCTTTTCGGCTTGGCTCCTTGGCCTAGCTTCACCGCCTCCTCAAAGGTGGTACTTAAGGGGTTTATATAGGCTCTTGGAATATGTTTCTTCGCCCAAAAGTATCCAAATCCAAATGAAATTGCTCTTTTCCACGACAGGGACACGGCCAGGTCACACGCCCGTGTGACTAGTCTTTGGGCCGTGTTCGGATTTCTTTAATGAGGCAAGACCGTGTGACTCGGAGGTAAGGCCGTGTTCTAGATGCTTGACAAGGCACGACTGTGTGGTCTTTGGGCCAGGCCGTGTCGATTTCATGATATGGCCCATTTACTCCGTTTTGGGATCGTTTTATGTTCTTTTCATCCTCGGGTGCTTTCCTGGGTATAAGACATGCAAAGAAAGGATTAAGAGTACCTTTTTATATGAATCGAAGCTTAAATCATCCAAAAGCATACTAAGTGTGGGATTAAAATATGTTACTATTATGGTTTATCAAATACCCCCACACTTAAGCTTTTGCTTGTCCTCAAGCAAAATTCTCAACTTACAATTAAGACAAACTTTCCATGATTCATAATTCCTATCAACAATGTCTCATCATAATTCATAGATAATTTATACATGGATGATCTAACTCGAAGAGTTCTTAAGATTCAAACAATCAAAGTCATACATTTGTAGCACAAAAACGTAGGTGTCTACCATTATCTTAATAATTACCTTTAATTCAAAATCGACAAGGATTGACATCCTCACTAAAGATTCACTCAAATCACTCGAGGTGTTTAAGGTTCAAAATTAAGCTCTCAGAAGTAGAACTTGAAAAGTTAATCCCATAGGCTTGCCTGAAAATCAAATCTCAACCACTGTAATATGAGATGATACACAAATCAAAAGGTCTTTAACAGGGTTGTAACGGGGCTAGGGTTAAAGGTGTGGATAAAGGCTAAGTTAAAAGGTTAGAATCGAGACTGACTTGACGAATTGCCTAACAAACAAAAATTGAACTAATCCTAAATGATTACATCAATTGAAAACTAATAATACGAGCTTTTTCCACAAGATGTGGAATTTTAACATGTAAGCTCAGTTAATTATAGAACTAATAATGAATATACTTCTATTTTTTTAAGAACAAAATAATAATATTACATAATAATGAATGAATCTATTACTTAAAAATAACAGCTAGACAACACATCAAATCAAATCTCGATATAAAGGTAGTCAAAAAGAATGGTGATAACAAATACAAAGGGGTTTTGGGTTAATATTAGCTGGTGAGTCAATAAAAAGGGTTGTTAGGATCAACGGGGTTTACTAGGGGTTAGTTGTTAAGGTAGGCTATTTAGTGGAGTGAGTGGGTTAAATCCTAGGTGCCTTTATCATCTCAGTATATCAAATCATAGGTGTGGTCTCAACATGTATAATCGAGGCAAGTTCTAGAATAACAGTTCAAAGTTGATACACTCCTAAACAATAAAGTGAGCATGAAAAAGAATATATGCCCTATAAGGCTCAAAATCTCACAAAAATTAAGGGTGTTTTGACATCAACCTTGTAAATTTCAAATCTCAAAGAAATATCCAAATTTAGGTTAACAACCTAGCAAAAATTTTATTTTGAAAAATAGACTTATCATGCTTGATTCTCTAGTATTCTTCAAAATTAATCATCAATGCACAATTAACTATGACTTAATCCAAAAACATATCTGTAACATCCTGGAATTGGGGGCTTGATATTATTTTATGTCTATTGTGTGTGCATGCTATGCTCTGTGTGTTGTTTTGGTGTGTTTGGGGGTCCCGGGAAGGCTTGGGGTTAAGCCTGAGCCTTGTTGAAAAATTCTGTTTTAGGCACTTTGGGAGAAAGCTAGCTGAATTGGGCCTTAAGGGTATCTAATTAAGTTTTGTTGACACAAAAATAAGGTTGGTGAAGTGGCAAGGAGGCGCCACTTGGGGTGCTTGAAGTGACGCCACAAGGAGAGGGAGCAGTTCGAGTAACATGGATTACATTTGGGAATTTTGTTTTTTAATGTCAAATAGGAGATGATGGATTCGTCAAGGTTACTTAAGGGGTGGAGTGTTGAATTGGTCAAACATTTCGAGTGGGAGGCTAGGAGGAAAAGGGGGAAGTTTGAAGTGGTCAAAAGATTTGAAAGTGTGGCCAAGAGTGAAAGGAGGAGTTTGAATCATTCAAACTAGATTGAATGGGTGATGGAGTTGGCCGAATTTGGGGATGTTAGTGGAGTTGAATTTTGGCATTGTGGACGGGTGGAGCAGAGGTGAACCGTATGCTTTGTGTGGTTAGGTGCCGAAAGTTTTAGGGAGTTTTTAGTTTTCATTTTGGTGCACTATCGGTTTTAGGGGTGTTCTTTTACTCTCTTTTGCAATCGGTGAGCATATGTTTAATTCTTCTGTTCTTTTATTTTCCAACCGAAAGCATCTCTTGGGGGTTCCACTTTTGGCATTCACTCTTTTTCTTTTGCTTTCAACCAAAGCCGAAACTTGAATCTTCTTCTTTTTCTTTTGCTCTTACTTATCTTACATCTCACATTTTCTTTTTCTTCTTGCCGAACCCTCCTACCACCTTTTCATTTCATTTTTATTTCTTTCTCATCTTTCAATTGATTATTTTTAAAATCGAAACTTACCCATTCCTTCTCTCTTTGGACGTTGATTCCACTTCTCTAATCTCTTCTATAAGCCGGATCTCCTTAGCCATTCTTTACTACATTTTCCTCTCGAATTCTCTAAAAAGCTGAAACTTGAATCTTAGCCTTCATTGAAGTTCTTTTATCTCCATTTTCGGTTCTTTCATCTGGTTCTCTTCTACTCTTGGTCATTGCCGAATCTTCTCTACTGTTGTACTTGTGCCGAATTCTCTTAGGTGTTATTCGAATCCTTTGTGTTAAGGGGCTAAGTGTTAGGCATCTACTTCGGAGCATTCTTTGGGTTGGTCTATTAAGGGCGTCTATTCCGGGAAGTATTGCTAGTCGAATCTTTGAACCCTACCTCTCTTTTTTGGGATTTCAAGGTAAGGGGTTTTCACTTTAGATTTTTGATTAGGTTCACTTATCGTTATTCGCTACCTTAACCCTGTGTTGTTGTTAAACAACAGCTGTTTCCTTATAGTATCTTCTGACCAAGATCTTTTGATGAAATCCAATACCAATCAGGCAAAGGAGGGGGTTGGACCCATCAACCCAGCCCCTAAGTTTAAGAAACGCGTGGTATTTGCTGTTCGAGATTGGCCACCAGGTTGTGGATCGGCTTCAGAACAGAATAGTAGGCAGATAGCAGTTGTTCCTGCTAGCGATATTAGGTGTGTAAAACTCCACACACTTTATTTTATCTGTAATATTAATTGTATGGGCTGAAAAGCATGAAAAGGCTGTGTAGGCAGTCGTGATACCCTTATGGGTAAGGCTAGGGATGCCAGGTACTTGACTGTATCGTTTTCCTTGCATGGATGGATGTATGTGGTAATCTTTTACGTTGTGGATAGCATGATGCATTCATTATGATATGTATATTATACATGGGATATGGATATGATATTGAAAGGGAAGTGCTTGATTATTTTGGTCACATAGGGATCGGTGGCTAAGCGATGTTATATTATTTGGTCACATAGTGATCGGTGGCTAAGCCATGTAATATTATTTTGGTCACCTAGTGATCGGGTTTACGACTTACAGCATGACTGTCAAAGTGGCGTGTAGCGGATGGAGGGTTGATTGTAGAAATCCCCACGGTGTGATGGGCTGGTACAGGTTGGCGTGTAGAGGATGGAAAAACTAGGTTGGGCTGGGACATATTGCATTCATTTATTTTTATGCCATATTGAGTGGGCTAAGGCCCAATATGCATTTGTGGGCTACGAGCCGTTTATGTGATATAGGGGATTTACACACTCAGACTCGGTGACTCACCCCCTTCCTTAACCTTTCAGGTAATCAGTAGATCATGGATATGGGAGCTGAGGCGGAGTCGTGGAGGCCATAAAGTCTTTTCTTTTTGTAAACTTGTTTCCTGCTTTATTTTATTTTTAATTGGAGATTTTTGTTATGTAATAAGGCCTTTCTAAGTAAATATTTGGTTTTTTAGTATTTATCATTTATTTAAAATTTGATACTATGAAAACTTAGTCATGAAACTGAAGTTGGGGTTTTCAAGATATGAATAACACTGAAATAAACCGTTTTTTTTGCTAAATATCACCGGGCTTAACAAACATCCGATAAAATTGAACTTTTCCTAAACTAACAAATCACCGTTTTCAAAACATAACTTTAGTCGAGAAGTTTTCAAAACTACGGATTATCCCTTAATTAAACTAAAATTTGTTTTTCTTCACCCTGTAACATACCAGATCTGGTCGTAACGTTTAGGTCGAGTTTGGGGTGTTACAATTTTGGTATCAGAGCCTAGGTTGCAAATCACAAGCTATGAAATGGGTTCAACAGTGTTTTGTAAAGTTGATTCAAATGTTATTTGGAGAAAAGTTTTGAAAGGAATATGGCATCCGAGTCTACGGGCACCTGATCCATGGAGGTAAGTATTCTAATTATTTGGTGATATATGTATGAAATGATTGTTATCATAAATGAATATGTTTGTTAGCTCTAGAAGATCCAAACTTTAGGGACTGAAACCTCTAGCTTGTGATATGTTTTGCGAAAACTACTCTCTAAATCTAGTTCTCATAAAATTGCTCGGTATTAAAATAGTGAAAGATGCTAACTCATAAAATTTTTAATCAGGTTAAAACGCAACCGTAGTCACGAGTACTAGGGGACGTGGACGTATTGTGCGTAGTGGTGGTAGAGGCAGGACTGTTGGGTCAGAACCATTAGGATCTGGTCATGGGTTAGAAAGTGATGTACCAGCACCGTTAGCTTTGGAAGCGGAATATCAGGGTCAAACAGGCGGAGACGATGATGTGTCTCAAGCGATATTACGAGTGTTGGAGAGAGTTGCTGGAGTAGGCATGGTACGGGGGCTCGAAAATCTGTGTCGGAACGACTTCGAGCTAATGGAGTGGAAATGTTTAGGGGTATTTCTGGCGTAGCTCCTAATGCAGCTGAGTATTGGCTGGAGGCAGTTGAGCGTATAATGGATGATCTCGACTTCACGGAGGAGGAAAAGTTGAAAGGAGTTGTGTCTCTTCTGTGGGATGAGGCGTATCAATGATGGCTGATAGTCAGGGATGGTTCAGTGGCTGACCCCATTACCTGGGATTTCTTCAAGTCGGCATTCTAGAATAAGTACATCGGATCGAGTTATGTGGATGTGCAACGTAGGGCATTTCTGAATCTGGTTCAGGGAAATAAATCAGTAGCTGAATATGAGGTGGAATTCTTACGCCTTAGTCGTTATGCCCGAGGGATAGTGGCCACAGACCATGAGCGTTGTGTTCAGTTTGAAGATGGTCTGAGGAATGATTTGCGGCTGTTGATAGCTCCATAGCGAGAAAGGGAATTTGCTGTCTTACTGGAAAAGGCTAAGATAGCCGAGGAAGTGAAGCGGTCCGAGAAGTAGAATCAGGATAGAGATAGAGGTAGAAATAAAAGGAATTTTGGATCGTCGGGGTCAACTGGGCGTTTTCAGAAAAGACCTAAGTTGGATGGGCCGAGTCGGGTTGTGAGATCTGTTGTTGATAGTCAGCCTCAGAGGTGTGCTCGATGTGGTAAAATTCATTTGGGCGAGTGTTGGACCAGTAACAGAAGATGTTTCAGGTGTGGGTATACTGATCATCAGGTTAGAGACTGTCCAAAGGAGCGGGGTGGTGCAGGGCCAGTAGGTCAGGGTTATGCTCAGTCGGGTAGAGGTGGTCAGCAACCGCAGAGAGGTCGTAGTCCGGCCTAGGGAGGTAATGGTTTTGGTCGGGGCCGTGGAACACCAGGCAGAGATACAGGGAACACCGATGTGAGACAGCCAGGGTTAGTCTATGCAGCTAGACGCTAAGAGGAGGGTGATGCACCGGATGTCATAACCGGTACGTTCTTAATTTTTGGTTTGCCTTTTTCTGCATTGATTGACATTGGGTCGACACATTCTTATGTTGCTAGTATGGTATCTGGAACTTTAAGCCTAGACTCTGAGATTGCTTCTAGGGAGATGACTGTAATTAGCCCGCTAGGACAATCTGTGGTGGTGAACAAACTTTATAGGGATGTACCTTTACAAGTTCAAAGGGTAGTTTTTCCGGCTGGTCTGATGGAACTGCCGTTTGGGGAGTTCGATTTGATCTTAGGCATGGACTGGTTAGTGAAATATCGAGCAAATTTAGATTGTGCAGCCAAGCGTATGGTGCTAAAAACTCTTCAAGATAATGAGTTGGTGGTAATAGGTGAAAGGAGAAACTACTTGTCTAACGTAGTGTCCGCTCTATAGGCTGAAAGAATGGTGAAGAAAGGATGTAAGGCGTTTATAACTTTTGTTTGTGCTTTAAAGGCTAAAGAATCAACTGTAGGGGATGTTAGGACGGTGAAGGAATTTCCTGATGTTTTCCCAGAAGAGCTTCCGGGATTACCTCCGAATCGCGGAGTGGAGTTCGGTATTGATCTTCTTCCGGGAATAGCACCATTGTCTATTGCCCCGTATAGAATGGCGCCGAAGGAGTTAGTGGAGCTGAAAGCGCAGATTCAAGAACTGTTAGATCGGGGTTTTATCTGACCGAGTGTATCACCTTGGGGAGCACCAGTGTTATTCATTAAGAAGAAGGATGGATCAATGCGTATGTGCATTGACTACCGTCAGTTGAACAAGTTGACGATCAAGAACAGATACCCGTTGCCAAGGATTGACGACTTGTTTGATCAATTGAAGGGGGATTCAGTTTTCTCAAAGATAGATTTGAGGTCAGGATATCATCAGCTTAAGGTCAAGGAAGCGGATATTCATAAAACGGCTTTCAGGACACGCTATGGTCATTACGAATTTTTGGTGATGCCGTTTGGGTTGACCAATGCACCAGCAGCGTTTATGGACATTATGAACCGAGTATTCCAACCCTACCTGGACCGGTTTGTTGTGGTATTTATAGATGATATCTTGGTCTATTCAAGTTTAGAGGAGGAGCATGATTCACATCTTCGGGTGGTTTTGCAAATCCTGAGGGAGAAGCAGTTGTACACAAAATTCAGTAGTGCAAATTTTGGCTGGGCCATGTTGTGTCGGCAGAGGGGATTAGGGTTGATCCTCGGAAAGTTGAAGCTGTGTTGGATTGGAAACTGCCTAAGTCTGTGGCAGAGATTCAGAGTTTCCTTGGTCTTGCTGGGTATTACTGAAGGTTTGTTGAAGGGTTCTCATTAATTGCAGCACCTTTAACCAAGCTGTTGAGGAAAGGGGTTTCGTTTGTTTGGGCTGACAAGCAACAAGAAAGCTTTGAGAAGCTGAAGAGGATTTTGACGGAGGCTCAGGTGTTGATTCAGCCGGAGGCTGGAAAGGAGTTCGTGTTAATGCAAGACGGAAAGGTTGTTGCGTATGCGTCTCGACAGTTGAGACCACATGAGTTAAATTATCCCACACATGATTTGGAGTTGGCAACAGTGGTATTTGCTTTGAAGATTTGGAGACATTATCTGTATGGGGAGAAGTCCTTCATTTATACAGATCACAAGAGCCTGAAATGCCTTCTCACCCAGAAGGAGTTGAATTTAAGGTAGCGGAGGTGGATTGAATTGTTAAAGGATTATGATTGCTCGATCGAATACCATCCGGGTAAAACTAACGTTGTGGCGGATGCATTAAGTCATAGGGTAATCTTTGACCTGAGAGCAATGTTTGCTCACCTCAGTTTATACGATGATGGGAGTTTATTAGCAGAACTTCAAGTGAAACCTTCTTGGGTCAGTCAGATTAAAGAAAAGCAGTGGGTTGATGAGTTGTTAAAGTCAAAGTTTCAGTTGGGATCAGGTGATGAGGTAGCGGATTTCAGTGTGAATGCTGATGGGGTATTATGTTTTCAAGGAAAGACTTGCATGCCAAAGGATCCTGAATTGAGGGGTAAGATTTTACAGGAAGCGCATAGCAGCCCATACGCTATGCATCCTGGGGGAAGTAAGATGTATCGAGATCTGCGAGAACAATTTTGGTGGCCGGGCTTGAAGCAAGAAGTAACTGAATTTGTGAGTAAGTGCTTGACGTGTCAGCAGGTAAAAGCAGAACATCAGTTGCCTTCGGGTTTGTTGTAGCCGGTGAAGATTCCGCAGTGGAAGTAGGAAAGGATCACGATAGACTTTGTTAGTAGGCTACCTCCTATACCTACTAAGAAGGATTCGGTTTGGGTAATTGTTGACCGTTTGACGAAGTCTACTCATTTCATACCAGTTCGAGTCGACTACTCTCTACAGAAATTAGATAAGTTGTATGTAGCAGAGATCGTGAGATTGCACGGGGTACCAGTGTCTATCATCTCAGACAGGGACCCTAGGTTTACGTCGAGATTTTGGAAGGCGTTGCATCAAGCGTTGGGTACAAAGTTAGATTTCAGCACAGCGTTTCATCCACAGTCTGACGGACAATTGGAGATGGTAATTCAAATCTTGGAAGATATGTTAAGAGGCTGTGTCATCGATTTCAAGGGTAGTTGGGAAGAGTTTTTACCATTAGCGAAATTCGCATAGAACAACAGCTTCCAAGCTAGTATTCAGATGACGCCCTATGAAGCATTGTATGGGCGGAGGTGTCGTACTCCTACCTGTTGGACGGAATTGGGTGAACGCCAGATTTTGGGCCCAGAATTGGTTACAGAGACGGAGGAGAAGGTTAAGCTAATTAGGGCTCGGTTGAAAGAAGCATCCGATAAGCAAAAGTCTTACGCAGACCTGAAGTATAAGGACATAGAATTTACTGTGGGTGATCGGGTTTTCTTAAAGGTTTCACCATGGAAGAAGGTTCTAAGATTTGGACGGAAGAGTAAGCTAAGCCCCAGGTTCATCGGGCCTTATCGTGTGGTAAAGTGTGTGGAACTGGTAGCCTATCAGCTCGAGCTACCTTCAGAGTTAAGTTAGATTCATAATGTATTTCATGTTTCTGTGTTAAGGCGCTATCGTTCTGACTCATCTCACGTGGTGCCAGTGGAGGAAATCGAAGTAAGATCCGATTTATCTTTTGAGGAGGAGCCAGTTCAAATCCTAGATCGAGATATTAAAGTTTTGTGAAGAAGGACAGTTTCGTTGGTTAAAGTTTTGTGGCAAAATCATGGTTCAGAGGAGGCCACGTGGGAGCCAGAGGATGTTATACATCAGGAATACCCTCACCTCTTTTGACCAGGTAAATTTCGAGGCCGGAATTTCTTTAAGGGGTAGAATTGTAACATCCTGGAATTGGGGGCTTGATATTATTTTATGTGTATTGTGTGTGCATGCTATGCTCTGTGTGTTGTTTTGGTGTGTTTGGGGGTCCCGGGAAGGCTTGGGGTTAAGCCTGAGCCTTGTTGAAAATTTATGTTTTAGGCACTTTGGGAGAAAGCTAGTTGAATTGGGCCTTAAGGGTATCTAATTAAGTTTTGTGAAGTGGCAAGGAGGCGCCACTTGGGGTGCTTGAAGTGACGCCACCAGGAGAAGGAGTAGGTCCGAGTAACATGGATTACATTTTGGGAATTTTGTTTTTTCAAGTCAGATAGGAGGTGGTGGATTCGGCAAGGTTACTTAAGGGGTGGAGTGTTGAATTGGTCAAACATTGAGAATGGGAGGCTAGGAGGAAAAGGGGGAAGTTTGAAGTGGTCAAAAGATTTGAAAGTGTGGCCAAGAGTGAAAGGAGGAGTTTGAATCATTCAAACTAGATTGAATGGGTGATGGAGTTGGCCGAATTTGGGGATGTTGGTGGAGTTGAATTTCGACATTGTGGATGGGTGGAACTGAGGTGAACCGTATGCTTTGTGTGGTTAGGTGCCGAAAGTTTTAGGGAGTTTTTAGTTTTCATTTTGGTGCACTTTCAGTTTTAAGGGTGTTCTTTTACTCTCTTTTGCAATCGGTGAGCATATGTTTAATTCTTCTGTTCTCTCATTTTCCAACCGAAAGCATCTCTTGGGGGGTTCCACTTTTGGCATTCACTCTTTTTCTTTTGCTTTCAACCAAAGCCGAAACTTGAATCTTCTTCTTTTTCTTTTGCTCTTACTCATCTTACATCTCACATTTTCTTTTTCTTCTTGCTGAACCCTCCTACCACCTTTTCATTTCATTTTCATTTCTTTCTCATCTCTCAATTGATTCTTTTCAAAACTGAAACTTACCCATTCCTTCTCTCTTTGGACGTTGATTCCACTTCTCTAATCTCTTCTATAAGCCTAATCTCCCTAGCCATTCTTTACTACATTTTTCCCTCGATTTCTCTAACAAGTCGAAACTTGAATCTTAGCCTTCATTGAAGTTCTTTTATCTTCATTTTTGGTTCTTTCCTCTGGTTCTCTTCTACTCTTGGTCATTGTCGAATCTTCTCTACTGTTGTGCTTGTGCCGAATTCTCTTAAGTGTTATTCGAATCCTTTGTGCTAAGGGGCTAAGTGTTAGGCATCTACTTTGGAGCATTCTTTAGGTTGGTCTATTAAGGGCGCCTATTCCGGGAAGTATTGCTAGTCGAATCTTTGAACCCTACCTCTCTTTTTGGGATTTCAAGGTAAGGGGTTTTCACTTTAGATTTTTTATTAGGTTCGCTTATCGTTATTCGCTACCTTAACCCTATGTTGTTGTTAAACAACCACTGTTTCCTTATAGTATCTTTTGACCAAGATCTTTTGATGAAATCCAATACCAATCAGGCAAATGAGGGGGTTGGACCCATCAACCCAGCCCCTAGGTTTAAGAAACGCGTGGTATCTGCTGTTCGAGATTGGCCACCGGGTTGTGGATCGGCTTCAGAACAGGATAGTAGGCAGATAGTAGTTGTTCCTGCTAGCGATAGTGTCCACGTAGAGAGTATTATTTTACGTGTGATCAGGTGTGTAAAACTCCACACACTTTATTTTATCTGTAATATTAATTGTATGGGCTGAAAAGCAAGAAAAGGCTGTGTAGACAGTCGTGATACCCTTATGGGTAAGGCTAGGGATGCCAGGTACTTGACTGTATCGTTTTCCTTGCATGGATAGATGTATGTGGTAACCTTTTATGTTGTGGATAGCATGTTGCATTCATTATGATATGTATGTTATACATGGGATATGGATATGATATTGAAGGGGAAGTGCTTGATTATTATGGTCACACAGTGATCGGTGGCTAAGCCACGTTATATTATTTGGTCACATAGTGATCGGTGGCTAAGCCACGTTATATTATTTTGGTCACCTAGTGATCGGATTTATGACTGACAGCATGACTGTCAAAGTGGTGTGTAGCGGATGGAGGGTTGATTGTAGAAATCCCCACGGTGTGATGGGCTGGTACAGGTTGGCGTGTAGAGGATGGAAAAACTAGGTTGGGCTGGGACATATTGCAATCATTTATTTTTATGCCATATTGAGTGGGCTAAGGCCCAATATGCATTTGTAGGCTACAAGCTGTTTATGTGATATAGGGGATTTACACACTGACTCTCGGTGACTTACCCCCTTACTTAACCTTTCAGGTAATCAGTAGATCGTGGATATGGGAGCCGAGGTGGACTCGTAGAGGCCATAAAGTCTTTTCTTTTCGTAAACTTGTTTCCTGTTTTATTTTATTTTTAATTGGGGATTTTTGTTATGTAACAAGGCCTTTCTAAGTAAATATTTGGTTTTTTAGTATTTATCATTTATTTAAAATTTGATACTATGAAAACTTAGTCATGAAACTGAAGTTGCGGTTTTCAAGATACGAATAACACCGAAATATACCATTTTTTTTTCTAAATATCACCAGGCTTAACAAACATCTGATAAAATTGAACTTTTCCTAAACTAAAAAATCACGATTTTCAAGACATCACTTTAGTCGAGAAGTTTTCAAATATACGGTTTATCCCTTAATTAAACTAAAATTTATTTTTTCTTCACCCTGTAATATACCAGATCTGGTCGTAACGTTTAGGCCGAGTTTGGGGTGTTACAATGTCAATAAAAATCATAGACCATCAAAAATTTCATCCTAATTAGTAATATGAGGCAATTACTTAAAAACAAGACTAAATTCAGGGATTTGAGAATAATGAAAAAAGTTTGACCAGATTTGAGAATAATGCAAAAAGTTAGGGCCCTCTTTAGATAAATATTCACCCCCCACACTTAAGATGTACATTGCCCCCAATGAAAAAAGGAATTTTTATCCAATCTAAAATTAACTAACAACTAAGCTAAAGATGCAAAGACAAAGAGAATGAATTTGGAAAAATACTTTGGGAAAAACCAATTGATTAAGACAATACCCGAGGAAGAATCCACCTAGGCTTCACTTGTTATCTAACTCTGAACCAGACGATTTATTCACTTGACTTGATCCGTAGGATTCCCTAAGTTATATTAATACCTCCGTCGAGGCTACTAACGTCTAACCCTAGGTTGATTAATTGAAATCTCTTTCTAATTAAAACCCCTAGAATTGCATTAACTCGATCTATGGACTCCCATATTAGGTTTCACCCTAATCTGGCAAAATCTCGTCACCCTATGTCTAGGCGTGCGATCAACTCCGCTTAATTATGCTAGATCTACTCTTAGGCAAGGAATTTTGCTCCTTCACCTAAGCACATCACACTTGAATCAATATCCCGAAAATGTCAAAACAAGAATTAAGAACACATAATTCAGAACAAATCAAGTATTTATCATATAGTTCAACAAACGATAACAAGATTCATCTTAGGTTTCATCCCCCTCAGGTATCTGAGGCTTAGTTCATAACGATAAAGGAAAACATCTCAAAAGATAAGATAAAACAAAACATAAGAAAAACTCTAAAACTCCCTAAAAGAATTAAAGAGAGATCCTCCATCTTGAGTATGACTCCGGCTTCTTGAGATGAATCTACTGGCTTTCTTCGAGTAAATTCCACAATTATGACCCTTCTGGCTCGGCTCTTTGGCCTAGTTGGACGCCCCCTGAAGGTTGGCCTCTAGGATGTTATATAGGCTTTCGGAATGGCTTTCTTTGTCTCTAAGTACCCTAATCCGACTGAAACTCTTCTTTCTCACGTCAGGGACACACCCATGGCACACGCCCATGTGAATCGTGGCCAGGCTGTGTTCGAGTCTATTTGATGAGGCACGACCGTGTGGCTTGGGCCCAGGCCGTGTTGATTTAGTGATATGGCCCATTTACTCCATTTTGGGTCCGTTTCTCGTTCTTTTCATCCTCGGGTGCTCTTTTGAGTATAAAACATGAAATTAAAGGATTAAAGCACCAAATTACATAATTCAATGGATAAATCATCCAAAACCATGCTAAATGTGGGCTTAAAATATGTTACTATTACGGTTTATCAATAAATAAATGTGTTTGTATTGATTTATGTATGTTCATATGGAATATCATTGTGATGAATGTATACGAGAATGATAGTATATGAATTCCGAGGAAGTATCGATAGTGTATTTAAGTTTGAGAAGTCCCGTACGAACCTAGGAATAGATAGGTTTCCGATATGTGAGATCATGTAAGACCACGTTTGGGACGTTGGCGTTGATTTGAGATTTCGTGTAAGACCACGTCTTGGATGTTGGCATCAATATGAGATTTATGTGTAAGACCATGTATGGAACATTGGCATCGTATTTGATTTGTGTAAGACCCTGTCTAAGACAGTGGCATCGATATCTGAGTACATGTACGACCACATCTGGGACGTTGGCATTGTACGATTATTCTGAGTACTCTGGATATCCTATTTAATTACGAACGGTTCAACGAGCAAGTCCGAGAAATGAATGTCTATGTGAAATGTATAAATGATTCAGGTACGTTAGAAAGGTAAGTGTTCAAATGAGCTTACTAAAGTGAATATGTGCATAGATTTTGATGTGATAATATGTGATACAAGCTTGAATGTAACGCCCCAAATTTTTGGGCCTCGTAGAATTGGGCCTATTGGTCCTTGGGCATGGGAGCGTTTAAAATTTTTGAGAACAAGAGAAAGGCCCTAATGCAGGTTGGACTTATTAGGTGAGTGATTTTGGAAGGTTAGGGGGCTTCCATGAAGTCCAAGGGTCAAACCTATGCTTTAGGAAAAATTTTGGTTTTAGGTGAATAAAACCCTAGGAGTTAGTAAGTAGGCTTTAAGAATAAAATGTGGAGAAAAATGACACAAAAGGAGTTGTGGTCTAGTGGCAAATGGCGCCACATGGGAGACAAAGAAGTGATGCCATAGAGGAAGCAAGGGGTCCAAGGTTCAAGTCTTGGCGCTTGCATTTCTTTTTGATTCTTTTTAAATGAACTTAGACTTTGGCCCATAGGCTTATATTTAGTTGCGCATGTTTTAAGTCACGAAAGGAGCTTGTGTTGTGGTGGCATTTAATGTCTGGAGCATAGGAGAGGGCAAGGGTTCGAACCCCATTGCAAGCAAAAAGGGATATTTTATTTTGATAAGTTGGGGCGACAGGTAGTTGTGTTGGAATTAAACTCTGCTAAAGGAGGGATCCCACATTGGGAAGCTAGCATGAGGGTAGGCAAGAAGCTGGCTTTAAATAGAGCGATCTATGAGGAGAATAGGCATACCTTGGTTGGCGGTTGGGCATAGGAGTGTTCGAAGCGCGAATCAACTCTAGATTCCTATCAGGTGTGTGTTTCGCACTACTCTAGCTGTAGAGCGGCAAATGCCGAAATGCTGGTCACACGATGATGGTAGCCACACGAGCGTGCGAGCGCACGTGTGGGAGCTTCGACGCGATAGTTGAGGCCATCATAAGTGTTATTGAGGGTTTAGGCTGTTTGGGCCATGTGGGACCAATGGGCCCGCGGGCCCATATTAATAAATTGTATGATTGTGAAGTAGGTATTGGACTGGTCTATGTGAATCTCATATCTGTGGCTATATTTGGGCTAAATGGGCCACACGAGCGTGTGGGCCCATTTGGGCCGAGAATGGACCCTAGGCCCATTTGCATCGTTATCTTTATTTAGAATGCTTTGGTTTGCGAAATACCCCAGTTTGCAAAATTACCGAAATACCCCAGTTTGTGAAATTACCGAAATACCCCCGGATTGCAAAATTACCGAAATACCCCTAATTTGTGAAATTACCAAAATACCCCTGGTTTATAAAATTACTAAAATACCCTCGGTTATCAAAATTACTAAAATACCCTTAATTTGCAAAATTACCAAAAAACCCAATTTGTGAAATTATCGAAATACCTTGGATTGCAAAATTACTAAAATACCCCTAATTTGTAAAATTACCTAAATACCCTCGATTTGTAAAATTACTGAAATACCCCTATAGGGTAGAATTACTTAATTACCACTGTAGGATAGAATTACTAAAATACCCCTGAAGGGTAGGATTATCGAAATACCCTTATAGGGTAAGATGACTATTTTGCCCTTGTGGGTAAATGAATGACTTAGACTATGAGTTGACTAATTTGACTGTGGTTGTATGACTGATATGCTTTTATTACATGTTTAAATGATTGTTACTTAGCATGGCCATTTTGCATACACGTGTAATGATTGAGCATGACATGCATGACATATTGCATGGGTTGGGACAAAGTTACGAAGGAAGTGTACGGCCCATTGTCGTTTTGTACAAGGCTTTCAGCCTTTCTGTGATATTTATGGCTCTGTGCCATCTTAATTATGGCTTTGTGCCAACCATATTTACCCATGGATATGTGCCTAACATATATATTGATGACTCTATGTCAATCATAATTACCCGCGGCTGTGTGCCGATTATATTACCGTCGCTGATGGCTATGTGCCAAACTTATTACAATCACCGATAGCTTTGTGCCATCCTGATTATGGTTTATAACCATTCTATTTACGGCTTTTAGCCGTTCTGTTATCTGGCAGCGTTGCTGCGATATTTATGGCTTTTTAAACCATTCTGTCCACGGCGCCGAGCCGTTCTGTCCACGGCTCCTAGCCGTTCTGTTCACGGAGCCTAGCCGTCCTGTTGACTTAGTGCCGCAACCGGTGCTAAGCTTGGAGAGTTTGGCTAGGTAGGTCGACATGGTCCCCACATGGAGAGATTGGTTGGTACAGTGGATAGTTTGGTGGTTAAGGGTTGGGTTACATCTCCATTGCATTGTTATGATATAGGGCTTATGTCCAGATTGTTACCGAATAGGGCTTAGGCCCAGATTGTTACCGAATAGGGCTTAGGCCCAGATTGTTATCGAATAGGGCTTAGGCCCAGATTGTTACCACATAGGGCCTAGGCCTAGACTGTTACCGAATAGGGCTTAGGCCCAGACTGATAATGTATGGGCTCGGGCCCAGACTGTGATCGTAATAGGGGATTACACACTGAGTTTTCGTAAACTCACCCCATTTTTAACTGTGTAGGAAATCCTCAGCCTTAGACGGATTGAAGTTGCGAGGGACTCGGAGAAGACCACACACTGCTTATGCTTGCAGCTTTGATTATATACTTTTAAATATTTTGATTTGGGTTGTAATAAGGCCTCTCTATTTTTAACTTATTATTTGTGATATTGATTTATGATGTTTTCTAACTGCTAAAAGTGGAATAGGATTTCCAAAACGATAACTATCTTCAAAACACTACATTTCCACAACGTTTTCAAAATGCTTCTACAACTCAATTTTTAAACATCACCTTTTCGTAGATTGTTTATTTTGAATATGCTTCCGCAACAGATAAGGTTTTAAAAGTAGTTACGTTTTCAAGTGGACAACAATTGCTTAAGTATTTTGAGTTTTAGCAAAGAGGTTTTAACTCTCAAACAAGTTTTAACAACAAGAAATATGGTTTTGAAAAACACTTCCATGTGACACGCCGGATTCGAGCCTAACTTCTAGGCCGAGTTTGGGGTGTTACATTGAATGAGCTATGAGTAAAGTGATACTTTGAGCTATGGAATGAGGGTAAGTAATGGCTTAACAAATGAGCCAAAGGATATGTGATAAATTTGCAAATGAGAAACATTAATGTTATTGTATCTATGTGGCTATATGCATTTTATGTTAAGTTTATTTGTATATGGCTTACTAAGCTTTTGGAAAGCTTACCTTTGTTTGTGTTTACTCTGTTATACAGATCGTCAAAGCTACGAAAGGCTCGGGAATCGTCGAGGATAATCACCACAATATCAATCTTTATTTTGGTACTTTTGAGTTTTGTATATAGCCGAATATGGAATTATAGGCTAGTTGTTTTGGGATATGATTGATATATGTGCTTGGCCATGTGATATAGCTAGATATATGATTGTATTATGAATGACTAGTTATGTCCTATGATGCTAGTCTTGGTATAGTTTGATAGCAAATGAAATGGTCATATGAATGGTAAGCTTAAGGATGCATAGTTAGCATATTTTTTATGATAAGTTATGGATGAGTTATGTTCAGAAATGTTTGTGAATAAGTTGAGTTAAATGGCTTATAAGTTGGTGTAATTGTTGAGCCCATAAGTGGTTAGAAATGATGAACATTTTGGTATGTTTTGGTTGCCTATGATGCTTGGATTGAATTGGTATGTTGCTTGCAGGGATAACCCAATGTGTGGGTGGCATTTTGGCCTGAAAATGGCCTATAATTGCCCACACGGTTGAGCACACGGGCGTGTGACTCGACCGTGTCCTTCGTGGTTGCAACTCAAAACAAGTCAGGCTCGACCACGGGCAAGACACATGGGCGTGTGACTAGCCGTATGGATCAAGTCAGTAACGAACACGGGCTGGACACATGGGCATGTGACTGGCCGTGTGGTGCAAGTCATGTAACACCCTATACCTGAGTCCAAGGCTGAGACCTGATACGAGACTTTACTATGCTTGAACTTTCTTAAACATGCACTTACGGGCTGTAAAATTTTGTTCCGAATTAAAACTTCTCTTTCTTAGTCTTGTCATACATTTCATGGGCCTACGAGGCCTTAAACACATATCTGGAAACTTTCAGAACTTAATTGAAAACTTTTCCTTAAAACAGGGGTCACACGCCCATGTGGCTTGGGACACGCCTGCATACCCCTAAGACACGCCCATGTCTTCCAACCGTGGTCGACACTGACTATATTCACACGGCCTGGGGCACACGCCCATGTTCTGACCGCGTGTCACACACGACCTAAACAAATGGCCGTGGGATTAGCCCGTAGCCTAATCTAACTTAAAGTACTAAGGTGCAGGGGACGCACGGCTTAGACACACGCCCATGTGTCTATCCGTGTGGGCACTTCAAGGCTATTTACTAAGCCAATTGCCATCCTGAAATTACGGACCAATCTCAAACTACATTCATCAATTCAAATACTTCATCTAACAAGAATAATGATGTATACTTTATTGACATTTATAAACATATATACTTAGTAAATCTTGGTCTATCACTTAGCCATATACGAAAGAATAATAAACATGATAGCCCATACTTTTACCTTTCTTAAGACATTCTCAAAATAAAATGCTTCCTATACATGCCATACTTAATCTAAACATCTTGGCTATACCAAATTAGCGATCGATAGTGTGCTCCAAGCTCCGATGACGATGATCCACGAGATTAGCTTGGCGGGACTACATGGAAAGAAAGAACAAAAGACGTAAGCATTTAGCTTAGTAAGTTTGCATAAAATTCACATAACATCATACTTGTTTAACATAACCCATTTGGCATAAACAATGGCATCATAATTTCAGCTATTTAAGCTTACTTACTTTTACTGATTCTTACATATCTCATGATACTTACTAGTCTCATGCTCGTGAGGTAAACAAGGTACCTGTATCACTTGATCACATAGATCAGCATACTTTACTATAATAATCATAATCTCTAATTCATCATTCATAACATGAATAATACTCATTTCCAACTTGACAATAGCTTTGCTTACTTAATTTCTTGCTATCTCATTTAAGCTTTACTCATTTGCCCGATGAATTTCTATGAATAACCAAGGATACTAAATCTCATCCCACATATAACTCGATGCCAAAGCCATATCCTAGATATGGTCTTACATGGGATCTCTCACCTTGGTATCGATGCCATGTCTTGGCATGGACTTATCAAAGTCTTCCTCGTGTGTTCCCTTAGTAACTTACTGTTGCCATTTCTTGACATGGTCTTATTTGGTACCTTTACACATGAACTAGTCAATGCCGAGCCTTGGCTTGGACTTACTTGAAATCTTCCTGTTACGCACCAATTCCATGCCTTAGCTTGGACTTACATGGGATCTCTATCTCAAGATAGCTTTTCAATGCCAAGACTTGTCTTGGACTTACATGACATCTTTGCTTGGAGACTCACCAATGCCATGCCTTGGCCTGGGCTGACATAGGTCTTCATCTCATAATAACTCTTCAATGCCAAGACTTGTCTTGGACTTACATGACATCTTTGCTTGATTGCCGATGCCATGCCTTGGCTTGGTCTTATACGGACTTTCTTATCTCATGTGGTAGATCGAGTATCCTAAGTAATTCAACTTCAATGGGGACTTTCTCATGCTTAATCTCATTGATTTCTTTATTTAACATAGCATTAAACCTTTCCATGGTAATAATGTACACTATACTAAACAATTGAATGGTAATAATCATAAAGCTTAGAGTTCATACAAACTTACCTCAATTTACAAAATGTATGTAGATATGCAATTTAGTCCTCGGCTTTGTTCTTTCCTCGGTTTTGTTCCGGGCTTCATTTTTCTTGATCTATAATAAAAGTTTCGATCATTTAATCCTCACATTGATTATAATGACTCTTTAACACATACTTATGGCAAAATTACTATTTTGTCCTTAAACTTTTTCATAATTACACTTTTGCCCCAAGGCTCGTAAAGTGATTTTTATTCATCTTTTGTGAACTTCATGCTTAGCTGATTCATTTTCTCAACTACAACAATAACAAAATCTCACTATTTCTACCATGTATGGCAAATTTTATAATAATTACAAACTACTCCTTACTAGCATTTATCATGAAATTCACTTAGAAAAAGATGTTTATCTAACATCAAACTCTCATAATCTTCCATAAAACATCATTTTACAAACATGTCATACATGGGTAGATTTTTGAACATGCATCTTAGCTCAACTTATAACTAAAAATAGCTAATTCATGTTACGAGGATTCCAAAAACACGAAGAATATTAAAAACGGGGCTAAGATTAACTTACTAGCAAGCTTGAAAAATTGAAGAACCCTAGCTATGGCTTCCTTCAAATTTTCGGCAGTTGAGGAAGAAAATGAGAATGATTTTTGTCATCTTTTTCCTATTTTAATCATTTAATAGATAAATGACCAAAATGCCCTTCTCATTAAACTTTTACAAATTTCTAACTCATGTCCAATTTTGTCCAAAAATTATAATTTGGGCAAATTGCTATTTAAGGACTTCTAATTAATATTCTAAAGCTATTTAATACAAAAAGCTTTTAGAAACTTATATTTTGCAACTTTTTCAATTTAGTCCTAATGGACCCTTTTATGGAAATTTCCATAAAATTTCTACATGAAGCTTTCATATCATCATGCAAACATCTTAAATACCTTAAAAACTCATATTACTATTTCAGACTTGTTGTCTCGCACCACCATAAACTTTCGAGCTATTACAATTCTCCCCCCTTAGGGATTTTCATCCTCGAAAATCTTACCATCAAGTAGGTTTAGGTACTGGTTTCTCATGCTCTCTTCTGGTTGCCATGTAGCTTCTTCTATTCCATGTCTTTGCCACAATACTTTCACTAGGGAAATACTTTTATTCCTTAGTTGCTTAACTTCCTGAGCTAAAATCTTGACCGGTTCTTCACCATAAGTCATATCGGGATGAATCTCTATCTCTGACGGGGTAATTACATGTAAGGGATCTGATCGGTAGCGTTTCAACATAGACACGTGAAACACATCATGTATCCTTTCTAACTCAGATGGCAAAGCCAATTGGTAAGCTACCGGCACAACTCTCTCAGTAATATCATATGGTCCAATGAAACGTGGGCTCAACTTGCCTTTCCGGCCAAATCTTAGAACTTTTCTCCATGGTGACATTTTCAAGAAAACTTTATCCCCGACTTGGTACTCTATCTCTTTTCTTCTTAAATTCGAGTAGGATTTCTGTCTGTCTGTTGTAGCTTTTAGACACTCTCATATCACTTCACTTTCTCTTCAACTTCTCTAACCAAATCAACTCCGTGTATTTGATTTTCTTTGAGTTCAGTCTAAAATAAAGGCGTTCTGCACTTACGCCCATATAGAGCCTCATAAGGCGCCATCTTTAAGCTCGACTGAACACTATTATTGTAGGAAAATTCTACCAATGGATGAAACTTTTCCCAACTACCTTGGAATTCAAGAATACAACACCGAAGCATATCTTCGAGTACTTGTATTAACCTCTCCGATTGTCCATCGGTTTGAGGATGAAAAGCTGTACTAAAGCTCAACTTTGTACCCAGGGCCTCTTGTAACTTCTTCCAAAATCTGGATGTGAATCTTGGATCTCTATCAGATATAATTGATAAAAGAACTCTGTGAAGTCTTACTATTTCAGAAACATACAAGCTTGCCAGCTTGTCGAGGGAGTAATCCACTCGTACAGGTATAAAATGGGCTGACTTCGTGAGCCTATCAACCACAACCCATACAACATCTTTCTTGCTAAGAGATAATGTCAAACCCGTTACAAAATCCATGGTAATACGATCCCATTTCCACTCGGGAACCAAAATGGGTTGAAGCAAACCCGAAGGTACTTGGTGTTCAGCCTTTACTTGTTGGCAAATCAAGCATTTGGAAACAAACTCTGAAATATCTTTCTTCATTCTCGGCCACCAATACTGTTGCTTCAAATCATTATACATCTTTGTACTACTCGGATGTACAGATAAACATCCATTATGTGCCTCATGCAA
Source organism: Gossypium australe (assembly GCA_005393395.2). Taxonomy (NCBI): domain Eukaryota; kingdom Viridiplantae; phylum Streptophyta; class Magnoliopsida; order Malvales; family Malvaceae; genus Gossypium; species Gossypium australe. The sequence goes on from CM016616.1 coordinate 119,187,968, forward strand.
AATTCTCTGAATAAGCTCTTCCTTTCTTGGTACACAAACTCTATCTTTAAACATCAAACATCCAGAGAAATTAATCTAAAAGTCAGATTCAATATCTGACTCGCACTAAGCTTTCTTGGCTTGCAATTCGCTATCTTCTTTTTGAGCCTCAAAGATCTCTTGGAGGAATACGGGTCTAGCTCTCAACTCAGCTAGAATAGAACCATCATCGAATAAAGTCATCCGTGAATTCATTACCCTTAATGCAAATAGGGACTTTCTGCTTAAAGCATTGGCGACCACATTCTCCTTTCTTGGATGGTAGTCAATGATCAACACATAGTCTTTTATTAACTCTAACCATCTCCATTTCCTTAAGTTCAACTCTTTTTGCGTTATCAAGTACTTCAAACTTTTGTGATCGGTGAAAAGGCATCTTTCACTATATAGATGGTGTCTCCATATCTTTAATGCGAAGACTATGGCAGCCAACTCTAGATCGTGTGTCGGATAGTTCTTCTCATGAGGCTTCAATTGTCTTGAGGCATAAACAATCACTCTGCCCTCTTGCATAAGCACACAGCCTAACACATTTAAGGATGCATCGCTGTAAATTATATATTCTTTCTCCGTCTCAGGTTGTACTAAAACTAGAGCTTCTGTCAACAATGCTTTCAATTTCTCAAAATTATTTTGGCATCTTTCTATCCACTCAAACTTCACGTTTTTCTATAACAATTTAGTCATTGGGGTTGCAATCATGGAAAACCCCTTGACGAATCGTCTGTAATAGCCGGCTAAGCCTAGGAAACTTCTAATTTCAGCGATATTCCTCAGTGGTTTCCAGTCCATTATAGCCAAAATCTTACTTGGATTCACTTGGACTCCATCTCTCGAGACAATATGTCCCAGAAATCCTACTTCTTTGAGCCAAAATTCACATTTACTTAACTTGGCATACAACTGATTTTCTCGTAGAATCTGTAAAACTGTCCGTAGGTGCTCAGCATGCTCGATCTCATCTCGAGAATAAATTAATATGTCGTCAATAAAAATGACTACAAACTTGTCAAGGTATGACCTAAAGATGCGGTTCATTAGGTCCATGAATATTGTAGGAGCATTGGTCAACCCAAAGGGCATGACTAAAAACTCATAATGCCCATATCTTGTTCGAAAAGCGGTCTTGGAAACATCTGATTCTTTTACTCTCAACTGATAGTACCCCGATCTCAAGTCTATTTTGGAGAACATAGTGGCTCCTTTCAATTGATCGAACAAATCATCGATTCTAGGCAATGGGTACTTGTTCTTCACTATCACTTCATTAAGCTGACGGTAATCTATGCACAATCTCATGGTGCCATCTTTCTTTTTCACAAATAAAACTGAAGCACCCCATGGAGAATAACTTGATCTTGCAAAGCCTTTATCTGTTAACTCTTGCAACTGTAACTTCAATTCTCTAAACTCCGTTGGAGCCATTCTGTAAGGAGTAATAGATATTGGTACAGTATCGGGAGCTAGCTCAATACTGAACTCAACTTCTCTAACTGGTGGTAATCCTGGTAATTCCTTAGGAAAAACATCCAAGTACTCACAAACTATTGGTACTGACTCAACTTTAGCTCTGTTTCTCTAGTATTCACCACAAAGGCAATATATGCCACATACCTCTTTCTTATGTATCTCTGTGCCGTCATATGAGAAATTACTACTGGCGATCTATTTTTTCATCTAATTCTACATGGAAAAAGTCCCCATTCTCACATCTCATCTCAAGGTATTTCTTCCCACAATTAACTATTACATCATGGGTGGTCAACCAGTCCATACCAAGAATAATGTCAAACTTATCAAATGGCAACAACATAAGATTTGCCTTAAAACAATGGCCTCTAAACATTAATGGACAATCTTTACAAACTTCATCAACTAGCACACTCTTGCCTAAAGGATTAGACACCTTAATCATAAATTCTGTAGACTCTATACGTATACTCATATTGGATACTAGTTTCATACAAATGTAAGAGTGTGTGGATCCGGGATCTATTAAAGCAATAACTTTGATATCATAAAGAGAAAAGGTACCCGTAATAACATCGAGAGAAGATGCCTCTTCACGAGTGCGAATGGCATAAGTCCTTGCAGGAGCCCTACCCTCGGGTTTCGTGGCCTTCTCTCTAGGGTTACCTCTTTCACTTGCCCCACTTCCTGAGTTTTTCTGCGGTCTTCCTCTGATCATACTCCCTGATCTCGGGTTCTGAGTTCTCTCTTCTTTTGTTGTCTCAGGACAATCCTTTATGTAGTGGTCTTAGGAACCACATCTAAAACATGCATTTTCATGTGCTCAGCATTCTCCTAGATGACGTCTGCCACACTATGGGCATTCGGGTCTATCCGATCAGATGTTCCCCACACTAGCAACTGAAGTCGTCTGTGCCTTATTTCCCAAATACTGCTTACTCTTGTCCTTCCTTGAAAACCCAGTGGAAGTAGCCGATCAGGTGGAGAAATCTCTTGACTTCTTGGATGAGGATTGGAATAACTTATTCCGCTGTCTCTTTCTAGAGTCACGAGACTCCATTTTAGATTTTCTCTTCTCTTTTACTAGCTCTTCGGCTTTACAAGCCCTCTCTACTAGCACAACGAATTCCTTTAGCTCTAAGACAGCAACAAACAATTTGATGTCATCATTTAGTCCATCTTCGAATCTTTTACTCATAATGGCCTCGGTGGATACACACTCTCGAGCATATTTACTGAGTCGCACAAACTCGCACTCGTAATCAGTCACCGACATCTTACCTTGCTTCAGTTCTAGAAATTTCTTTCTTTTCTGGTCTATAAACCTTTGACTGATATACTTTTTCTTGAACTCTTCTTTAAAAAATTCCCATGTAACCTTTTCCCTCGGTACCACTGACATAAGGGTTTTCCACCATAGATAGGTAGAATCTCTTAAACGAGAGACTACACACTTCATGCATTCCTCAGATGTGCACGACAACTCATTAAATACCCTAATGGTATTTTCTAACCAGAACTCAGCTTTTTCCGGGTCATCATCTCTTTTAGCCCGAAATTCTTCTGCCCCATATTTCCTGATCCTATCAACTAGAGGATTAACTCCTCTTGCCACCTCTACTACTTGAGGGGCTACTGGGATAGATTGAGGGATAGGCGGGGGTGGAGGGGGTTGTGCATTCGGGTTCATACGAACGAACTCCATACACCATGTGTTCATCATATGGAGGAAGGCTTCTCTAGCCTCTTCTCCTCCTCCTTGACTCACCGTAGTGGGTCTATTCTTATTCTCGTTTGGCACCGTCCCTTCAGAAGGAGCCGGCGCGTTACTTTCTACGTCATCCACCACAGCTCCTTCGGGATCCATTTACTTTATGTTTAAACATAATTTAAGTCATCAGGAGTCGTCACACTATCATTATAAAAACATTCTTAGGTATGGCATGTATAGCTAGACTCGTGCTCATGCTACGTTAGTCCAAGAACAGACTAAACGTAACACCCCGTACCTGAGTACAAGGCTATTACCTGATACAATACATTACTATGCTTCAACTTTCTTAAACATGCACTTACGGCCTGTAAAATTTTGTTTCGAATTAAAACTTCTCTTTCTTAGTCTAGTCATACATTTCATGGGCCTACGAGGCCTTAAACACATATCTGGAAACTTTCAGAACTTAGTCGAAAAATTTTCCTTAAAACAGGGGTCACACGCCCATGTGGCTTGGGACATGCCCGTGTACCCCTAAGACATGCCCATGTCTTCCAACCGTGGTCGACACTGATTATATTCACACGGCCTTGACACTCCCATGTACTTAGGCCGTGGTAGACATTGACTATATTCACACGGCTTGGGGCACAGGCCCATGTTCTGACCGTGTGTCACACACGGCCTAAACAAACGACCGTGGGATTAGCCCGTAGTCTAATCTAACTTAAAGTACTAAGGTGCAGGGGACGCACGGCTTAGACACACGCCCGTGTGTCTATCCGTGTGGGCACTTGAATGCTATTTACTAAGCCAATTGCCATCCTGAAATTAAAGATCAATCTCAAACTACATTCATCGATTCAAATACTTCATCTAACAAGAACAATGATGTATACTTTATTGACATTTATAAACATATATACTTAGTAAATCTTGGTCTATCACTTAGCCACATACAAAAGAATAATAAACTTGATAGCCATACTTTTACCCTTCTTATGACATATTCTCAAAATGAAATGCTTCCTATACACGTCACACTTAATATAAACATCTTGGCTATACCAAAATAGTGATTGATAGTGTGCTCTGAGCTCCGATGACGATGATCTACGATATTAGCTTGGCGGGACTACATGGAAAGAAAGAATAAAAGACGTAAGCGTTTAGCTTAGTAAGTTTGCATATAATTCACATATCATACTTGTTTAACATAAACCATTCGGCATAAACAATGGCATCATAATTTCAGCTATTTAAGCTTACTTACTCTTACCGATTCTTACACATCTCATGATACTTACTAGTCTCATGCTCGTGAGGTAAACAAGGTACCTGTATCACTTGATCACATAGATCAGCATACTTTACTATAATAATCATAATCTCTAATTCATCATTCATAACATGAATAATACTCATTTCCAACTTGATAATGGCTTTGCTTACTTAATTTTCTTGCTATCTCATTTAAGCTTTACTCATTTTCCCGATGAATTTCTATGAATAACCAAGGATACTAAATCTCATCCCACATATAACTTGATGCCGAAGCCATATCCTAGATATGGTTGTTGGAACGCCGGTACCCCATGGCGCAGTAGAATAAAATTAGATCCGGCGATCCAAATCATGGATCCATGTGTGAGGAATGTATCGGGGTGAAATAAAGGTTTCGAAATTACCAAAACTTCAATCTGAGTAGACAGCGACGCCTTGGCAACAAGATTTTTGATCTACTGTCGAATCAAGCCTCAACCTTTTCCGATGTCGGCCTCTACGTAATCCACCCGGTTTGACTATGAACGGAAGAAATCTCCAAAACTGTTTTGGAGGCTTATTTGCTTGACGGCTGCTAGACCTAACAAGCAATCAATTAGGGTTTTCATGTTAAGTTTTGTCTCCTTTTAATACCTTTTATAATGGGTGCCTTCCTCATTGGGCCTTTTACAATAGGTATCCTCTTAATTGGGCCTTTTATAATTGGTATCTCTTGAATGTATTACAAGATTAAATAAATACAATAAAGTTTTTAACGGAAAATTATAATTACATTAATTATATCTGAAAATTATAATTACATTAATTATAATAAGGATTCTGGTAAACTATATTTATTTAAATTTATATATGAATCAAATTCATATATTAATAAAATTATGTTATCATTATGTGTACAACATCCTTGTACATATAATATGTTCAATATTTGATTGCCCAATTAAATTAATTCTTTAATTAATTTAATTTATGTGACAACCAAGCACAATACCAACTATATTTTATTCCGTTCATTTCAACCATAGGGTGTGACCCTGTAGGTTCTTGAAACGTTAGCAGTAATACTAGAACGATTCTATTGTCACAGACAATGAGTGGCATCTAGCAATGCATCATTGCTACCTAAGTTACAAGAAGTCATGATTCGACATAACCTCTCGTGATTAACCTTTCATGCATTAATCCTTAAGTCCTTTATCTTTGGAACGGATACAAGTCATGGGATAGTCACACTTGCATAGTCCATCCCATGTTTCTTGATATCTTGAGTAGACTATGATATACAAATTAGTATGACATCTCATATCAACTTATTTGAGCATGGCCATGCATTTCTAGTCTCACTCAATCAAGTGGCCTAAGATATTACTCTTATTATGTAGGAGGGACTTATCCTTTATTGATCAACCATATCCCTTTACATAGATTGTGGTATAACCAACATCAGCCTGTATAGAACAACCTGTTACGGTGTACGTTTGACTGTATCAAAATATACAACTCATGATGCTGGGATAATAATGATCTCAAGTCTGAGGATCATATACATATTAATCACTATGAGTAATGTTGTGACAATTACATAATAATCCAAGAAACATACTCATAGCGGGTCAATCCAATATGTTGTTTTCTAACACACATATTCATGCATTGATTTTGACACTCCATATCAATGACAACTCTTTATCATCAATCAACTACATGTTAGTCTTAATGCATTATTATTGTCCTAGTCAACAATAATACTCGACTAAGGATCTTTTAAGAATAATCATATTATTCTCAGGACATTACTATAAAACAGTTTATCTATACACACAGAAAGAAAAACTGAAATAATAATGACAACGCTTTATATTAATAAACATGGTAAATTAAGTATGTTATTACAACCATCTCATGATTGATCTTTGGGCATACTCTTACAATGGTCTCATCTTGGTATCGATGCCAGGTCTTGACATGGACTTACTCAAAGTCTTCCTTGTGTGTTCCCTTAGGAACTTACCTTCGCCATGTCTTGACATGGTCTTATTTGGTATCTTTACCCATGAACTGGTCAATACCGAGCCTTGGCTTGGACTTACTTGGAATCTTCATTGTTACTCACCAATGCCATGCCTTGGCTTGGACTTATATTGGATCTCTATCTCATGATAGCTTTTCAATGCCAAGACTTGTCTTGGACTTACATGACATCTTTGCTTGGAGACTCACTAATGCCATGCCTTGGCTTGGGCTTACGTAGGTCTTCATCTCATAATAACTCTTCAATGCCAAGACTTGTCTTGGACTTACATGACATCTTTGCTTGGAGACTCACTAATGCCATGCCTTGGCTTGGGCTTACGTAGGTCTTCATCTCATAATAACTCTTCAATGCCAAGACTTGTCTTGGACTTACATGACATCTTTGCTTGATTGCTGATGCCATGCCTTGGCTTGGTCTTATATGGAATTTCTTATCTCATGTGGTAGATCGAGTATCCTAAGTAATTCAACTTCAATCGGGACTTTCTCATGCTTAATCTCATTGATTTCTTTATTTAACATAGCCTTAAACCTTTCCATGGCAATAATGTACACTATACTAAGCAATTCAGTGATAATAATCATAAAGCTTAGAGTTCATACAAACTTACCTCAATTTACAAAATGTATGTAGATATGCAATTTAGTCCTCGACTTTGTTCTTGCCTCGGTTTCGTTTCGGGCTATGTTTTTCTTGATCTATAATAATAGTTTCGATCATTTAATACACAAATTAATTAAAATGACTTTTAACACATACTTTGGCAAAATTACTATTTTGCCCATAAACTTTCTCATAATTACACTTTTGCCCCAATGCTCGTAAAGTGATTTTTATTCATCTTTTGTGAACTTCATGCTTACCTGATTCATTTTCTCAACTATAGCAATAACAAAATCTCACTATTTCTACCATGTATGGCAACTTTTATAATAATTACAAACTAGTCCTTACTAGCATTTCTCATGAAATTCACTTAGAAAAAGATGTTTATCTAACATAAAACTCTCATAATCTTCCATAAAACATCATTTTATAAACATGTCATACATGGGTAGATTTTCGAACATGCATCTTAGCTCAACTTATAGCTAAAAATAGCTAATTCATGTTACGAGGACTCCAAAAACACGAAGAATATTAAAAACGGGGCTAAGATGAACTTACTAGCAAGCTTGAAAAATTGAAGAACCCTAGCTATGGCTTCCTTCAAATTTTTGGCACTTAAGGAAGAAGATGAAAATGATTTTTGTCATCTTTTTCCTATTTTAACCATTTAATAGATAAATGACCAAAATGCCCTTCCCATTAAACTTTTACAAATTTCTAACTCATGTCCAATTTTGTCCAAAAATTATAATTTGGGAAAACTGCTATTTAAGGACTTTTAATTAATATTCTAAAGCTATTTAATACAAAAAGCTTCTAGAAACTCATATTTTGCAACTTTTTCAATTTAGTCCTAATGGACCCTTTTATGGAAATTTCCATAAAATTGCTAGATGAAACTTTCATATCATCATGCAAACATCTCAAATAGCTTAAAAACTCATATTACTACTTCGGACTTGTGGTCTCGTACCACCATTCTGACTAGGCCCTAAATCGGGCTATTACAAGTCAGTAGCGACCACAGGTGAGGCACACGGGCGTGTGCACGACCGTGTGGACAAGTCAGTATGTATGCCTTGTTTTGACACAGCTTAGACACACGGGCGTGTCTGAGGCCGTGTGAGGCACACAGGCTACCCACACGGGCGTGTGACCTCTGTAACTTTGAAAATTTTTTAAATTTCTGAGAATTTTCGTATGTGTTCGTTTATCCCCAACCCCTTTCTAACATGTGTTTAAGGTCTTGTAGACCTACCTAAGGGACACTTTGATGTGAATTGTCTGATTTTGCTATGAAAAGTCAGTAAAAGATTCTGTTTGTCCGGTAATGCCTCTTAACCCTAATCCGGTGATGGATATGGGTTAGGGGTGTTACAATATATCCCAAAAACATTGATTCAAAAGTACCAAAGTGATAGGTTGATAATGTGATGCAATTTTTGACGAGTCCCGATTCTGAGCTAGCTTCGATATCATTATAAAACACGGAAAAATAAACAAAGTAGGTTATAAAGCTTAGTAAACTTACATGAAATAATAAGCAAAGCTCACCATTCAATTATCATTTAGTAATATGAACATAACATGCTACAAAAAATTTAACCACATTGTTAACATGTATTCAATCACATAATTAACCATGAACTCACAATTTTCATAGATTTGATGCTTATATAGTTTCCATAAATACCTATACTGATATGTATCTATTTCTCACTATTTCATATCTTCGATATACACATTGAACCATTTGGAATACTATCGGATACACGAGAATCTCGCACCCTAAGTGCCAAATACATAGTCGAAGCTATCTCAATCTCAAATCACATATAATGCTCGCTCTCGAGCTATCAATGGGTCTTCTCACACAAGCTGATGATCTTGACGAAGCTAAACAGTGCTGCTCATACAAGCTAACAAGAATCTGCAACACATGCCGGATAACTCAGCCACCGGTAGGACGTACGGACCAACACCCAAATCACATAACCCTAATGACATGTCATTCATATCCTAATCTATTCCTAAGGTTCAACCAGGATTTTACATTTGCCGAATCGTCGTTGAATATATCTGGAAGGTTATATTCAATATTTATGTAATATTGAAGCATTTAAAACACAAATATAACAATGCTTATTACATACAAACTTACCTCGATCACTAAAACGACGTAATGGATTGACTAGTCCAAAACCTTGTTCTTCCCCTGATCTATATGTAATCAAATTAAACTAATTCAATCATCATTCTATTCAATTTAGTCCAAAATACACATTAAAGCAACTTTACATTTTTACCCATAATACTTCAATATTTTTACAATTTAGTCTTATCTCATAAAAACACAAATTCATGCCATTCAACCTATACCCATTTTAGCCAAATTTCAATTAAGTCCCTAGCATCAAATATTTTCCATTTATTTCACAATTTAACCATAAAATTTACACATTTCACAAATTAATCCTTAATTGACAATTTTGTCAAAAATACCTTTAAAAATTTTGCAAATTAGTCCCTAGGCTAGCTAGATTAAGCTGCAACGATCTCAAAAACATAAAAATCATTAAAAACGAGACAAAATACATACCTAATTAGAGAGACTAGGGTTGTCGAATGTTTAAGCTTTAACAATGGCTTCTCTTCATCTATGAATCAGTTGAAGAACATAGAAAGATGATGACTTTTAAGTGGTTTTATTTATTTTATCCTTTAATTACAAATTTCCAAAATTAACCTTTTAAAATCAACCAAATTTCAATAACACCAAACCAACATCTTCCACTAACTAATTAATGGGTTAGTTACCACTTAAGGACCTTTAATTTAAAGTTCTATAGCTATTAGACACCTTTATCTAATAGAATGCAAGTTTTACACTTTATGCGATTTAGTCCTTATTATCAAATTAAGCACTCAAATGACAAAATTTCTTAACACAATTTTCACACAATCATACAATCATGCTGTAGACATTTAAATAATAATAAAATGTTCATTTTGACCTCAAATTTGTGGTCCTAAACCACTATTCCAATTTGACTGAAAGCTGGATGTTACAGTAACCCTGAACTGGTTCGAACTGTAAGGTCGAGAGATAAGTAGTTCTTGCCGACTCATTGTTCTAGTGGAAGATTAGAAGATCTTGTTGGGGTTCAACTAGTTGATGGAACAAGAAAACCCGAAGTGACAGTTGATTATGATTACTAAAGCAAGCTAATCACCCATGTTCAGATTTGATATATTCTACCAATTGATTTATCATTATTTACTTATTTCTTTTCTTTCTGTTATTATTATTAAAAATCCCAAAAACCTTTCTTTATATTGATCGTAATATAATTCATCTAAAGTACTAATTAGATCTACTTTTGCTTTGGTTAGAATTCACTTAATACTCGCCTTCCTTGGGTACGATCCTTGAAGTACTCATCTGTTGTAACTATATTACAACCTGACCCATCTACTTACGGATACCACCTTTTCATATATTTTGTCCAAGATTTTTACTCTAGACGTTTGTATGTATGGAGGCAGTCAAGTTGTTACCGTTGCTGCCAGGGAGGCAACATCATTAATTTGATTTTAATTTTACACTTTAATAGAAGAATTAGGAAATTTTTAGATTATAGCTACGATTTCACTTTCTTATTTTCACTAATCTATTCTCTTTGGGTTTAGTGTATGACTCATACTATGGGAACAAGTATAGAGCCATTCATAGATCTAGAAAGAATAAATCGTAGGAATCGTCGACAACAACAACTAATGCAAAACCAACCACATGCTACATGTAATTTACCACCATTAGAAAATCTACTGTTCAACAAAGTTAACAGCAATAACCTAAAAGATCCACGGCCACAACTACCCGCAAAAAATCTCATGGCATGTAACGAAAGAACTCTGAGAGAATATGCACTACCAAATCTGGATATGATTCAATGGAGTATAATGAGGCCAACTATCACGGCCAATAATTTTGATATTAAACCAGCTATGATCAAGATGATCCAAAATAATTAGTAGTTTCGAGGAACGATGGCAGAAGACCTGAGTCAACATTTAAAATGATTCCTCTATCTTTGTGACACTTTTAAATATAACGGGTCACCGATAATGCTATTCGTCTTCGTTGCTCCTCATTAGCGAGGCGATCCAACTAAGAAAGGAAATTTCTATGTTCAAGCAATTAGAGGGAGAGAGTGTTCACAAAGCTTGGGAGAATTTTAAGACGTTAATTCAGAAATGTCCACATCATGGACCTCCAGAGTGGTTATGGCTACAAATATTTTATAATGGGTTGGATGTACACGCAAGGTCAAGATTGGATGGAGTCGCAGGAGGAGCCTTAATGAACTATATGTACGAGGATGCATACGAATTAATATACAATATGACGATGAACTCCTACCAGTGACCAACTAAACGATATATACGGCTAAAGACCATCTGTGGTAAAGACTGTCTAGGAGGGCGACTATAATATCCTAGATTTAGGGGTTATGCGTTTATGCATAATTCAAGTGATAGTGGGCTTAGTGTGTGTTTGGATATGTTTTAAGGGTTTTTAGAATTTTAGAATGTAAGGGAATGCCTTAGAAAAATATTAGATTTTTTATTCTTAAAAGGGAGCTAGTCAAGATAGGCCTTAAGAAAATTTGTTGGAGGATTTAAACACAAGGAGTCAATTGGTAAAGTGGCAAGTGGAGTGTGGAGTGTACTAATGGTCTTAGGTTCGAATCCCATGGATGACAATAAGGTGACTTTTATTTTTGCATGTGTATGGCATGTGTTGGTCAACTCTAATTAAGATAACGTTGGATTTTATCATTTATGGATAGTAGACTAAGGGAATAAGGCAAGTTATTAGTTAAGGTATGGAATCAAGGTGTTATGGAAGGATAAGGGGACATAAGGCTTGATGTATGGGTGTTGTTTTGGAAATATTTTTTTGGTCATTTTGACCATGCATGTGGACGCATAGATGGCTAGGGGGGTTGGCCGAATTTTTGGAAGGAATTAGAAGGAAGATTAGGAGGAAATAAAGAGGAAAATGTGGGATTTATGATGAGAATATAAGTTGGCCGAATTTGAGGCTTTGGAGGATGGCATTTTCGGTTTTGGTAATAGTAGGATAGGTGTGCCGAAATTCATAGTTGATAGTTTTGGTTTTTCTTTTAAATTTTTGGCTAAGATTAGTTAATAAATGTGGATTTATTTTCATTTATTTTAAATAGGTGGTTAAGAGATAATTTAGGAGATTAATGTGGGCTATGATTAAGAGATAATATAGGAGATTGATATGGAATAAGTGATGAATTATTTTATTATTTATTAAGATGATAAATGGGAGAAAAGTGTGGGATATGATAAGAGATAAATGAGGAGATTGATAAGGGATTAATGTTGGATTAATTTGATTTTATTAATTTAGGTGATAAATGAGCAAGATAAGGGGTATAAGAGGAAAATGAGCTAGTGTGCCAAAATTGTGTAGTATAAATAGGGGGAGTGATCATCTTTGTTATTTTTTTCTTCTTTATTTTTCTTTGTGCCGAATTGGGTTCCTCCATCTCATCCTCTCTTTGTGCTGAAAACACTTGAGGATTCAACTTGTTTTCTCTTCTTGTGACCCAAAGCCGAAAGTGTTAAGTACTTATTCTTCTCCTTTTCTCTTCTTTTTCTAATCTTTGGCAAAAGCCGAAATACTTCTTTGTGATAGCCGAATCTCCCTAGTGTTCTCTAAGCCGAACCTATAATCCCTTGTTATCTTCTTTTAGTAGCCGAATACATTCTTCTGTTCTGTGGTCGAATCTTTTTGGAGCCTGTAGAGAGGAGGGTGTCGACATTCTTTTATCATCAAGCTTTCAGTCGATTTCTAATAGTAAGGTAAGGGGTTGTCGTTCTTTTTGTTTCTCGTTATTTTATCAAATCGAGGGGACTAACTCCCTTTTCTTTTGATGGCCGAATTCATGGAGGGTGTTATCGGGATTTCTGTAGGCGAACGTTAAAGGTATAGGGATCCGTCGGGATTTGAGTACTCAAGGAAAGTAAGTATAGTTTCGACCAAGGGCCATTCTTGTGGATTTTTGCTTAAAGCCGAATCTAACTTGTGGCATATACGGTTTCGGCAGCTTCAAGAGCAAGTAGTGGTGATTCGAGATTTTAAGGTGAGCAAGGTAAGGCAGTAGTAATATTCGACCTTAGGCCATAATTGGTTTTAGTGTTAGTCGATTCTGACAAAAGGTTGTATAGGAGGATTCGGCAAGGTTGGGTGCAAATTGGTTAGACTTTGGGAGTTTCGGGATTTGATCGATTGTGTCAAAGAAAAGGTGCGTAGTTATGGCACTGTCTTTTGAATGCTTAAATGAATGTTTAAATGTGTTATTATGAATATGTGATATGATAGGAATGGTAGCCGAAATAAGGGCTAAAAAGGTGGATACCCATGATGGGTAATCGATTTAACAAGGTCAGTATATTATGACGTTAATTTACATATGATATATGTATGAAATTGTGATGGATGTATGCTTATTTTAATGATATTGTGGCATGATACATGGGGCTTGGGATGTGAATATCGAAGGAAAGGGTGTACATTATGTACGTGGTCTAATGTTAGCCTTGTGCTACATTAGCGCTTGATGTTAGCTATGTGCTTCATCAAGGGAGGTGTTGGCTAGGTGCCACATCTCGGTGGATGATAGCTGTGTGCATCATTGTGGATTGAGGATGACTTCGAGTCACCTCGTGGATACAGATATGTGGATCACTATGTGATCGGTGGCTTAGCCACAGCCTTGGGCAGCAAGTCTACCAAGGTAAGATATGTGGATCACTATGTGATCGGTGGCTTAGCCATGGCCTTGGGCAGCAAGTCTGCCAAGGTAAGATATGTGGATCACTATGTGATCAGTGGATTAGCCACGGCCTTGGGCAGGGGGTCTGCCAAGGTAGGTGTAACGGATGGACATTAGGTTGGGTTGGGCTTCATTTTGCATTATTTTGTATACGGACTGTGTGGATATGGGCCAAGCCCATATGTGGAGACATGTGAAATAACTATGCACTAAGTCTGTTTGAATCACCCAATTTTTTTATTAAACCTTACAGGTGATGCATGATGCTCGGACCGGGTTGGAGTGAATACGAGGTGGCCCATGCGAAAGATGATTTAATTGATTTACGAATTTTATATTATCAGTATTTGGGAATTTAATTGATGTAATAAGGGCCTCCAAAAGTATTTAAGGATTTTTACTGTGTTTTGGTTGGATTGGCGTTTAAATTATTATTTGAAAATGTTCTTATTTTCGGCAACATACATCTTTAGAATATATAATTTAGTTTTCAAATCGGATATTTTATAACAACTAGATTTTAATGGGCTTTTAAATACACAATGTTTTTCTAAAGACTCTACTGTAGTTGTAACAGTCCAGTTTAGACCCTAATCAGAACAGTTGTGTCGGGACCAAAAACCTGAGTTAGAAAAATATTTTAATATTATTTTTGAAGTTTATGGCATGTGATAAAGTATGTGTGAAAGTTATGTGAGAAAATTTTATCGTTTGTGTGCCGATTTGTGAAAAAGGACCTAATTGTGTTAAATGCAAAAACTGTGTGCTAGTAGTTAAAAGTGCTTAATTGACATGGCTTCTTAAATGAAAGGTCCTTATGTTGTAAATGGACCATTGAATTCATGAAATGACATAGTTGGACATGAGTTAGTGGATTTTAAATGAAATCATTAAGGTTAAATATGGTATTTGATAATTAAAGTTAATATTAATGAAACAACAAAATTTTGATGGCCATTATCATCTTCTTGGCACCGAATATTGAACGAAAAAGAAAGAAATTTATCTAGTTAGGGTTTGGCACTCATTTTGCTTAATCAAGGTATGTTTTGAGCTTAGTTTTTAGTGATTTTTATGTTTTTGTGATTGTTGCTTAGCATTCTATCAAGCCCATGCCTCAATTTCAGAATTTGATGATAATTTTTAGTTATGCCATTGTTGAATTTGTGAGCTTTTTGATGTTAGTTGATGAATGAAAGATATGTGTTGGGTTAACATGTTTTGTATTTAGATTTTTGATGAATTTGAGTATTATGGGCTAAATTGTGAAAATGAGAAATTGAAGCACTAGAATGTGAAATAAAATGAAATATATGGGCTTAAATGAACTCTATGAAAATTTGGCTAAGCATGAAAAATGTGAAATTTTGTGTATTTTGTGATTTTGTGAAATGAGGACTAAAGTGCTAAAGTGTGAAATTATAAGGGCTAAAGTGTAAAATACCCTAATTGTGTGTTTGTGGATTGTTCTAGATGAAGATGAGATTGAATGAGTTGAATTTGATATTATATAGATCAAGAAAAGAGAAATTCGGGCTTAGATCACGGCAAGGACAAAGTACTCAATTGATCGACTAGTATCGTTGTTTCTACGTCCGAGGTAAGTTCGTGTATAATACGTATTGTTTAATTAATGTTCCTATGTGATGAAATGAATGGAAATTGTGATTGTGGGGTTTGGTAATGAGAAATGTGAGTTCGAAGATATGTGGCACTAAATGTGCTTAAATAGAATAGTTACAGTGATGAATGGCACTAAGTGTGCGAGATAAAGAAAGCATCGGCTGTATTATTTGGCACTAAGTGTGCGATACTAAGACAAATTCGATTTAATGTTGTGGCACTAAGTGTGCGATATTATTATAGCTTCGGCTAATTAATTGGCCCTAAGTGTGCAAGTTCATCGATCCTTTAAAGAGGACCGAATGAATTATTGCATCAAGCATTTAAGTGGTAAATGTGGTAGATAAATACGTGATGGTACAGGTATGTACAGAACCTATGTGATTGATGATATTGTGTATGAGATAGATGGAAGACAATATGAATGAATGATGAAAAGAGTTGGATTGAGTAGCATTATGATTGCTTGTATATGAACCTATAGATATGGTATGAAAGTTAGTAAAAGCCATGGATGAAATTGAGTAGTGATGTGAATTGAACTAAGTGCTCATTAATTTTATATATTGAATTTGAATTGTTGAGTTAATTGTGTTACAGTACGAATTTACTAAGCTTTAAAGCTTACTGTGTAAAGTCTTTCTCTGTTTTACTGTGGTATTTAAAGCTAACTCAGGTCCGGGGATCTTCAGCGACTCAATCACACTATCGGATATTTATTTTGGTACCTTTTAGAAAGTTGTATTCATGGTATATGGCATGTATAGGCTAGTGAGGTTGTGGAATGTTTTGACATGTATAAGTCTAGCCATGTAAGATGGCTTGATAATGGATGAGACTTTGAATTGATTTTGGTATATGTTTTGCTATGTGAAAGTGGTGTATATTATGTGTATATATGGTCTATATGGATGGCCATTATGTTATACTTTAGTGAAATAGAAATAGAAATAGTATGTTTCATACTTGATTTGGTAGTTGAGATGGTGAATACATTTCATATTTGAAATTGTTTGAAATAAGTTGTTAATCATATGCTTTTAGTATGGAATTGGTTCATTAAATGGACATGTTTTGGGTATAAAGTGATGCTTGTATGAATGACCCAAAATGGGTGGCAAGTTGGCTTTGTAAATAGCCTATTATTGCCCACATGGTTGAACACACGGGCGTGTGTCTCAACAGTGTCTTTCACTGTCCCAACTCAAAGTAAGTCAAACTTGAACACGGGCCAGACACACGGGGGTGTGACAGGCCGTGTGATTCAAGTCAGTGTTACACACGGGCTAGACACACGGGCGTGTGACAGGCTGTGTGACCCAAGTCAGTGTTGCACACGGGGTAAGACATGGTCTATGGCATGGCCGTGTGAGGCACATGGCCTAGCCACACAGGCGTTTGCCCTGTTTTGGAGAAAAATTTTCTAAGTTCTGCAAAGTTTTCGTATGAGATCAGTTTAGTCCCGAACCTTCTCTATAGCATGTTTAAGGTCTCGTAGACCTTCTAAAGGGACTTTGTGTTATTGATTAACTATGATATGCTAATGTGTGAGAAATGGTTGTTTAAATGTTATAATTCGACCGATAATACCTCGTAACCCTAGTTTGACGATGGATACGGGTTAGGGGTGTTACATTTTATTGGTATCATAGCTACGGTTTAGTCGATTCTAGAACTAACATAGCATGTGAGAGTCTAGTTATACATGCCATATATATATCTACGATAGTGTGATGATTCCTGACAGTTAAAAATGTGTTTTCGTATAACAAATGGATCCCGATCGAGCTGTAGTTGATGATGTTGAGAGTAATGCGCCTGCTCCCGCTCAAGGGACAGAGTTGCCTAAATCTAGACCTGTTACGAGTAGTCACAAGGGAGAGGCAAATCAAGCCTTATTCCAAATGATGAACGAGTGGTTCACGGAGTTCGTTCAAATGAATCTGGCTGCTCAACAACCTCTACCCTCGCAAGTTCCTGTAGCGCCACAAGTTATAGGCCCAATTCGATTGAGTAAACCACCAGTTGATAAGATTCATAAGTATAGGGCCGAAGAGTTCAGGGCCAGAGTTGATGATGATGTCGAACGAGCTGAACTTTGGCTTGAGAATACCATTAGAGTGTTTGATGAATTATCATGTACTCATGATGAATGTCTTAAGTGTGTTGTTTCACTATTGAGAGATACGACGTATTATTGGTGGAAAACATTGATACCTGTGGTTTTGAGAGAATGAATCTCCTGGGATTTCTTCCAAACTAAATTCTAAAAGAAATATATCAGTCAACGGTTTATAGATCAGAAACACAAAGAGTTCCTTGAGCTGAAACAGAGCCGTAAGTCTGTTACGGAATACGAGCGAGAATTTGTGAGATTGAGTCAACATGCACGAGAATGTGTTTCAACAGAAACTACTATGTGTAAACGATTCATTGAAGGGTTGAATGAAGATATTAAACTTCTGGTCGGAATTCTTGACTTGATTGAATTTGTGGTATTGGTTGAAAGAGCTTGTAAAGTCGAGGAGCTTTGTAAAGAAAAGAAGAAAGCAAACTCAGTGGCTAGAGGCTAAAGAAAAAAGTCAATGAGTAAGTCGTATCATTCTTTGTCAAAGAGATTCAGAGATGCAACAAGTCGCTCAAATGCTTCATTTGGACATTCGAGTAGAGATCGTGTGAAACAATATACGAGTCCTAAAGCTCAAATTCCAATGGAATCAAGTGTTTGTAATGTCAGAAACAATAACCCTGAGTGTAGACAGTGTGGGAGACGTCATATTGGTGAATGTTGGGGCAAGTATAATAATAGAGTTTGTTATAAATGTGGATCACGAGATCATTTCATTCGGGATTGCCCGAATTTGGCTGAAAAAGATAATGCTCAGAGTGCGAGGCCGAGTAACATGGCAACTAGGGGTAGACCACCAAGAAACACAGGAATTGTGAGTGGTAGTCAGAGGGGAACAACAGATACAGCTATGAGATTTGATGTGAGAGCACCTGCCAGAGCCTACGCTATTCGCGCTCGGGATGAAGCGTTATCTCCAAACGTCATTACTGGTACTTTCACTCTTTTTGATACTGATGTGATTGAATTGATAGATCCAGGATCTACTCATTCATATGTGTGTGTGAACTTAGTATCTAGTAAGACTCTGCCTGTTGAGTCTACTGAATTTGTAATTAGAGTATCGAACCCCTTAGACAAGTGTGTTCTGGTTGACAAAGTGTACAAGAATTATCCGTTGATGTTTCGATATATTTTTTTTCTGGCTAATCTGATGTTACTACCCTTTAATGAATTTGATATAATTTTGGGTATGGATTGGCTAACTTTGCATAATGCTATTGTGAAATGTAAACAGAAGACTATTGATTTGAGAAATCAGAATGACGAGATAGTCCGAATTGAATCCAATTATTTGAATGGGCTACCGGTTGTAATATCTTCGATGAAAGCTCTAAATTAGGTGAAAAAGGGATGTGAAGCTTATCTTGCGTATGTGATTGATACGAAAGTGACAGAAAAGAAAGTTGAATATGTGCTTGTGGTTTGTGAGTTCTCTGATGTGTTTCCTGAAGAATAACCTGGATTACCTCCGATATGAAATGTTGAGTTTGGCATTGAATTAGTGGCGGGGACGACCCCTATTTAATAGCACCGTATATAAAGGCTCCGACTGAACTAAAAGAATTGAAGTCTCAGTTGCAAAAGTTGACAGATAGAGGATTTGCACAACCAAGTTTCTCGCCCTGGGTGCTCCTGTATTGTTTGTGAAAAAAAAAGATGGTACTCTAAGGATGCGTATTGACTACCGACAGCTGAACAAAGTGACTATTAAGAATAAGTACCCTCTACCGCGAATTGATGATTTGTTTGATCAGTTGAAAGGGGCTACAGTATTTTCGAAATAAGACTTGAGATCAGGTTATTATTAGATGAGAGTCAAAGAATCAAATGTGCCAAAAACTGTTTTTCGAACGAGGTACAGGCATTATAAATTTTTAGTTATGCTTTTCAGACTAACGGATGCTCCTGATTGATGAACCGGATATTTAGGTCATATTTAGATCGATTTGTTGTTCTATTCATTGATGACATTTTGATTTATTCGCGTGATGAAATTGAGCATGCCTGTAATATCCGGGATTTATGGCTTATGCATTAATGCTAAATTGTATGAGGTAGCATGCCTATGTGTGTTCTGATTGTGTTGTATGAATTTTGTGAACCTTAGAGTGTAGGTGAATACCTTAGAAATTACTCGATTTTAAGATTAAAAGAGGAAGCTAGGCAGAGGAGGCCTTAAGGAAATTAGTAGGGGAATTATGACACAAAAATGGCCTTGGTAAAGTGGCATGAAGGCGCCACTTAAAGCCTAGGTAAGTGACGCCATATGCAGGGTGTAAGGGCTTGGGTTCGAGTCACAAGGGAAGCAATTAAAAGTGTTTTATTTTTGCGACAATAGGGAGCAGCAGTGGACGGTATGGGGACTTCATTTAGATGAGGATTGCCCTTTTTAAAATTCGGCTAAGATAAGAGATAAATGTTGGATTATTTTTATTAATTTGAATAAGGTGATAAAGAGAGAAAATAGGAGAAAAGGAAGGGGTGAGATAAGGGGAAGAGTGTGGCCGGCCTAGGGACTCCTTGAGAGGATTTTCGGCCAAGCTTAGTAAGGGGGGATAGTTGAATTTGATTAAGCATTCTAGCCTCCCTTTCGGTTACTCTTTTCTCTCCAAGCTATCACTTTTCTTTTCTCTTCTTTTTCTTGTTCTAGCCGAAACCCCTCCCTAAAGATCACCATTGCCGAAACTTCTAAGCCTCACACCTCTCCCTCTCACGTTTTATTATACCATTAAAAGCCGAATACTCAAAGTAACCTCAAAGCCGAAATCTTCCTCTTCCTATTACCATCTTTGCCGCAACCTTTTCAACCCAAAACACCCTATTGCCGAATCTCTCTGTACCTCATTCTCTTCTTCTTTTTGCAAGACTCCAAAAGCCGAAATCAATTGATCAACATCTAAGCCATAGTCGAATCTCTCTGTGGTGTCAAGCAGAAGTGCTGTCGATTTTAGCAGTAAGGGTAAGGATCAATTATTGTCGTTTTAATCCTTTTCTTTTAACCGAAATCTAGGAACTAATCCCTTTTATGTCCTTTGGCCGAAACTTTGAAGGGGGTTTCGGGATTTGGTTGTTGTCGACTAACAGGAGGAGTTCTTCGGGACTTTAAGACCTAAGGTAAGCGAATTTGATCTTAGGCCGAAGGCCATTTATGGTGTTCAAATGTTAGAATTTGATCTAACCTATGCATATAGGAATTTCGATAGTTACTACAAAGAAGTGACAATTTCGGGATTTAAGATTCACAAGGTAAGTGGCTATGAACATTCGGCCAAGGCCATATTCTAGTATTAGTGCCTAACTGATTTTAACTATGGGTTTTAGGATGGAGTGAAATCGGTTTTGGTAGATTTTCGGGATTCTTCGGGATTTCAGTGAAAGCGTTAAGTGAACCAGGTGTGTAACCCACACTAACTCTTAATAGATTTACGGTATTGTTTTAATATATGTGTTAATAAGAATGTGAAAGTTATGGTTAAAGGTACCATGCAATGGTACAAAGTACTCAGGTACGTAACTTTAATATTACGTCAATAAGTGTTATGAACAATGTGAAATATGGCACATATGTGAATATTGATAGGAATGTGAAATAAGGCATAAGGCATGATTTATGCATGTTTTGTATGACATGGGGCATATGGGTGATATGAAAAGGAGAAGTGATCTGGTGGTTTTTACCACAATATCTGAATGTGGTGACTTATGTCACGAAATCTGAATGTGGTGACTTATGTCATGAATTATTATCTGGTGGCTATGCTACGAAATTTTAAGGGCGATGTGCAAGTCGTCTGCAGCGACTGCCTTCGATGATGTGTAGCGGATGGAGGGCCGACTTAGTAGTCCCCACGGTGTGATGGTAGGTACGGGTGATATGTAGCGGATGGTTATCTAAGTTTGGGTTCGGGATTGCATCATTATTATATTTGTTATATGTATGAACTGTTTATGCCTAAATCGTTAGGAGTTGTGTGATTGTTATACATTGAGTCTGTTTGACTCACTCCGTTGTGGGATAACTTTTCAGGTGACACTCAGTAGATGGATCGGGTCGGCAGGAGCTTAGTGGTGGCCATGCTCAGCTTCAAGTTGTTTTATTTGAGACTTTATTTTCTTTAATTTGGATTTTATTTCGGGTTTTCTTTGTTGTAATAAGGCCATTAGTATTGAACTGTTTTTGCATGCATTTTTATTTATTTTAGTATGATACGATTATTATCAAATCAAAGGTTAACTAAGATTTTCTTTAAAATAAATTCTAAGTGTTGTCACCTAAGCATTAACGATTTTCAATTTAATGTTAAACTCTAAAACTTCGGTACCATTTTCATAAAATTTAGATTTCAACCACAACCTCATTTTCAACTCAACCACAACACAAATCGATTTTTCTTCGAAATCAACCAAATTTTCCAAAGTTACAAATACGATTTTGAAATGTTTCTCTCAAGGAACATGCCAGATCTGGTCGAGACTCGTGGGCTGGGTTTGGGATGTTTCAGCTTGGTATCAGGGCCCAGTTTTAAACTCTCGGCCTTGGGTTTATAGACCCACAATATTTTCAAAATTAAAGCACAAATGCATTTTGTGAAAATTTTTGTGAAATAAGCAGGTTTTCTGGCATGGCACCTAAGTCTCCGACCCGAAGTCCACCAGGTAAGTACCCCTAACTGTTGTGTGAATTATTATATGATTTGTATGTGGAAATAAAGGGGACGTAGATTAGTACACTAAGATTATTAAACCCTAGGATTAGCTTACTTCAATACAGAATTACATAAAACTTTAATGCCTAAATAAACAAACTTGTGTCTAAGTCGCCAAGTTAGGGTGTGGCAACCATTGTGCGCATGTCTAGGATTGGTTTCGGTGGGAGCTTGGTATTTAAGCAGTCCTGGTGACTCACCTCCTCCCCACTCGAATCCTACCTGGTGCGTAGTGACGGTTCACCCTAACCAAGAGGACTTATTCACGGGCTAAACTCAATAATTAAAACCCGAAAGGGACTAGCCATATTTTTTTTAAAACCCTAGTTTAAAAATTCTCAAATTACCCCTTTGATTTGTAACAACTATTTTATAAAATTTTTCTGAAATATTTCCGATTTACAAAATTACCTAAACATCCCTGAATGTAAAATTACTAAAATGCCCCTGGTTTGGAAAAAATTTATTACCATACTACCCTCGACTTTTACTAAGATATTTTCAAAATACCAGAAACCTCTATTTTGCAAAATACCAAGATACCTTGATTTGGAAAATTTACTAAATTACCCTGGTTTACGAAATTACCAAAAAAAAACCCCGAATTCCAAAATTTCCGCAATACCTTTGATTTGAAAAATTTATCTTTCAAAAATACCCATGACTTTAAAATTTCGGAATGCCCTTTTTAGATTTTTGGAAATTACCCCGATTTATCACCCCTGTAGGACAAATGACGAAAATACCCCTGGGATAGGAATAGACAAAAATGTTCGAAGAGTGAATGTGTATGGTAGATATTACTGAACGGATGTGTTTCTTTGAATTAGGATAGAAGACTTGAAACTCTGAATGATCGAAAGAACTACTACTAAACATCTTTTCATAAAATTTCTTCGCGGATAATCAGTGGAATAAAGGCTAATGCATAAAACTTTATTAAATCAGATTAAAGCGCGATAGTAGACATGAGCTCTAGGGGACGTGGTCGTAATGTGCGGGGACGTGGTAGAGGCAGGATGACCTTATCGGAACCCGTTAGATTGGGTCAAGGGTCTGAGAATGAGGTACCACCACCACCCCCACCACCAGCTGTTGGTGTTGAGCAGCAAGATCAAACGAGGGATGATGCAGTATCGCAGGCAGTGCTGCGAGTTCTTGAGATGGTGGCCGGAGCATGTGGAGGTATGGGAGCTCGAAAATCTATACTCGAGCGACTCCGAGCCAATGGAGCAGAGGTGTTCCGTGGCGTATCTGGTGTGGCACCCAGTACGGCTGAGTATTGGTTGGAGGCGATAGAACGGATTATGGATGAGCTGGAGCTGACAGTTGAGGAAAAACTGAAAGGGATGGTGTCGCTTCTCCGTGATGAGTCATATCAATAGTGGCTCACAGTTCGGGATGGTGCTACGGCTGAGGAACTCACTTGGGAATATGTTAAGACGGCATACCAGAAGAAGTATGTTGGTATGAACTACATTGATGCGCAGAGGAAGGCATTTCTGGGGCTGGTTCAAGGGAACAAGTCCGTAGCGGAGTACGAGGCTAAATTTTTAAGGTTGAGGCGGTATGCTCGAGGGATAGTGGCTACGGAGCATGAACGATGTGTCCGGTTTGAGGATGGACTTAGAGACGATTTGAGGTTGTTGATAGCTCCGCAGCAGGAGCGGGAATTTACCGTATTAGTAGAAAAGGCTAAGGTAGCTGAAGGGATTAAGGACTCTGTGAGGCAGAACACTGATCGGAATAGGCAGAAGAAAGGTTTTGGATCAGCAGGGTCATTTGGGAATGTGCAAAAGCGGGCTCGAGTTGATGGGCCGCGAGGTCAGCAGGCTACGACAGGAGGGCAGTATCGTACTTGTGCTCAGTGTGGAAAAATGCACTTAGGGGAGTATTGGAAGAAAACGGGAGGATGCTTTAAGTGCGGGTCTAAGGATCATATGATTAAGGACTGTCCGATAAAGATAGATGGAAGTCGACCATCTGGTCAGGGCTACAATCAGGCTGGAAGAGGTGGACAGCAGCCTCAGCGGGGTAGAGGTGCGAATGGCAGAGGTAATGGTGCTGGAAGAGGACGGGGAACACCGGGCAGAGGTGTTGGTAATACAGAAGCAAGGCAGCCGGGTCTGGTGTATGCAGTTCGCCGTAGGGAAGACGGAGACGCACCGGACGTCATAACCGGTACGTTCCTTATATTTGGTAAGCCTTACTTTGCTTTGATTGATGTGGGCTCGACCTATTCTTATGTTGCATGTAGAGTAGTGGAAACTCTAGGCATAGCCTCTGAACTATCTGATAGGGAGATGACTATAGTAAGCCCGTTAGGTCAAACTGTAGTGGTGAATAAGATATTTCAGAGTGTACCTCTAGAGTTTCAGGGAGTGATATTTTCTGCCGACTTAATGGAACTACCCTTCAGAGAATTCGATCTTATTCTTGGCATGGACTGGCTAGTGGAACATCGGGCTGTATTGGATTGTGCAGCTAAGCGAATGGAGTTAAGGACCCCGGAGGATGAGAGGATAATTATGATAGGGGAAAGAAGGAACTACTTGTCTAACGTAGTTTCGGCATTAAAGGCTGATAAGATGGTTCGGAAAGGGTGCAGGGCATTTTTGGTTTTTGTTAGTGCATTGGATGCAAAAGAAGGGGGAGTTAGTGGAGTTAGAACAGTAAGAGAATTTGTTGATGTTTTTCCGGAGGAGTTACCTGGAATACCTCCGGACAGGGAGGTGGAATTCGGAATTGATCTGCTGCCGGGTACAGCTCCTTTGTCAATTGCTCCGTACAGAACGGCACTAAAGGAATTGGTTGAGCTCAAGGCTCAAATCCAAGAGTTGCTTGATCGTGGGTTTATCCGACCCAGTGTGTCTCCATGGGGAACACCGGTCTTGTTCGTGAAGAAGAAGGACAGAACTATGCGTATGTGCATAGATTATCGTCAGTTGAATAAGCTGACCATCAAAAACAAGTATCCTTAGCCAAGGATAGACGACTTGTTCGATCAGCTAAAGGGGGCTGCGGTTTTCTCAAAGATAGATTTACGGTCTGGATATCATCAGCTTAAAGTGAAGGAAGTGGATATCCATAAGACGGCTTTCCGGACAAGAAACGGGCATTATGAGTTCTTAGTAATGTCGTTTGGGTTGACGAACACCCCAGCTGCGTTCATGGATATGATGAACCGGGTTTTTCAACCTTATTTGGATAGGTTCGTCGTTATGTTCATCGACGACAGCTTAGTATATTCCAAGTCTGAGGCGGAACATGATGAGCATCTCTGGATAGTGCTGCAAGTATTAAGGGAGAAGAAGCTATATGCCAAATTCAGCAAGTGTGAATTTTGGCTTAAGGAAGTTGTGTTCTTAGGATATGTAGTGTCTGCAGAAGGAATAAG
Organism: Gossypium australe; assembly: GCA_005393395.2. NCBI lineage: Eukaryota > Viridiplantae > Streptophyta > Magnoliopsida > Malvales > Malvaceae > Gossypium > Gossypium australe. The sequence goes on from CM016616.1 coordinate 119,213,851, forward strand.
GGTGGATCCTAGGAAGATTGAGGCAGTGTTGGATTGGAAACCACCTAAGTCGGTGGCTGAGGTTCGTAGTTTCTTGGGATTGGCAGGCTACTACAGAAGGTTTGTGGAAGGATTCTCATCGATAGCCGCACCTTTGACAAAGTTGTTGAGGAAGGAAGTACCTTTCGTATGGATGGATAAGCAACAGGAGAGCTCTGAGAAGCTTAAGAGGGTTTTGACGGAAGCTCCAATTTTGATTCAACCTGAGGCAGGGAAGGATTTTGTGGTGTATTGTGACGCTTCCCATACAGGTTTGGGATGTGTTTTGATGCAAGACGGGAAGGTAGTTGCTAATGCATCTCGGCAATTAAGGCCGCACGAGGTTAATTACCCGACGCATGATTTGTAATTGGCGGCGGTGGTCTTTGCTCTTAAGGTATGGAGGCATTATCTATATGGAGAAAAGTCAGTGATTTACACAGACCACAAGAGCCTTAAGTATCTGCTGACTCAGAAAGAGCTGAACCTGAGACAGCGAAGGTGGGTGGAGTTGTTGAAAGACTACGATTGTTCCATAGAGTATCATCCGGGCAAGGTAAATGTGGTGGCGGATGCCTTAAGTCGAAAGGTTGTGTCGGATCTGAGGGCGATGTTTGCACATCTTAGCCTGTATGACGACAGAAGTTTGTTGGCAGAGTTGCAAGTCAAGCCGACATGGTTGAATGAGGTAAAAGAGAGTCAGTTGGTGGATAATGACTTGAGTGCTAAGCTACGGCAAGTACAGAATGATGAGTTAGAGGATTATGGTGTTGATAGTAATGGAGTATTGTGTTACAAGGGTAAAGTCTATATGCCTAAGGATAAAGAGTTAAGACGGAAAATTCTTCAGGAATCGCACAGTAGCCCTTATGCTATGCATCCTGGAGGTAGTAAGTTGTACCGAGATCTAAGGGAATAGTTTTGGTGGCCTGGACTTAAGAGAGAAGTTACAGAGTTTGTAGGGAAGTGCTTAACGTGTCAGCAAGTTAAGGCTGAACACCAAGTTCCGTCAGGATTGCTTCAACCGATAAGGATTCCGCAGTGGAAGTGGGAGAGAATCACTATGGACTTCGTTAGTGGGCTTCCCCTTACACCTACTAAGAAGGACTCGGTATGGGTAATAGTGGATCGGTTGACAAAGTCCACGCATTTCATACCAGTGCGGGTTGACTATTCTTTGCAGAGGTTAGCAAAGTTGTATGTGGCAGAAATTGTGAGGTTGCATGGAGTGCCGATGTGAATCATTTCGGATAGGGACCCAAGGTTTACTTCTCGATTTTGGAAAGCACAACATCAGGTTTAGGCACCAGATTAGACTTCAGTACGGGTTTTCATCCACAGTCGGACGGGCAATCTGAACGAGTAATCCAAGTGTTAGAGGATATGTTGAGGGGCTGTGTGATAGACTTCAGAGGAAGTTGGGAAGAGTATTTGCCTTTAGCGGAATTTGCATACAACAACAGCTATCAAGCCAGTATTCGGATGGCACCGTATGAAGCGCTGTATGGTCGGAAGTGTCGCACTGCTACGTGTTGGACGGAATTAGGGGAACGTCGAGTTTTGGGTCCAGAGATTGTGGCAGAATCCGAAGAGAAGGTTGAGGTAATTTGAGCACGGTTAAAGGAAGCATCTGATAGGTAAAAGTCGTACGCGGATCTCAAGCGGAAGGAAATAGAATTTGATGTGGGAGATCAAGTGTTTCTTAAAGTGTCGCCTTGGAAGAAGGTGATGAGATTTGGTCGAAAAGGGAAGTTAAGTCCCAGGTTTATAGGACCTTATCGGGTATTGAAGCGAGTTGGACCAGTGGCATACCAGTTAGAGTTGCCTTCGAAATTACAGCAGATGTACGATGTGTTCCACGTTTCTATGCTACGTCGTTATCGATCGGATCCATCCCATGTAGTACCAGTTGAAGAGGTGGAACTAAGGCCAGATTTGTCCTACAAGGAAGAGCCGATTCAGATTTTAGAACGAGATGTGATAGTGTTGCAGAGGAAGTCAGTTCCTCTAGTCAAAGTGTTATGGCGTAATCATGGATCGGAGGAAGCTTCGTGAGAGCCAGAAGAAGCAATGCGACAGCAATACCGTCACTTATTTTAGCCAGGTAATTTCGAGGTCGAAATTATTTTAAGGGGGTAGAACTGTAATATCCGAGATTTATGGCTTATGCATTAATGCTAAATTGTATGAGGTAGCATGCCTATGTGTGTTCTGATTGTGTTGTATGAATTTTGTGAACCTTAGAGTGTAGGTGAATACCTTAGAAATTACTCGATTTTAAGATTAAAAGAGGAAGCTAGGCAGAGGAGGCCTTAAGGAAATTAGTAGGGGAATTATGACACAAAAATGGCCTTGGTAAAGTGGCATGAAGGCGCCACTTAAAGCCTAGGTAAGTGACGCCATATGCAGGGTGTAAGGGCTTGGGTTCGAGTCACAAGGGAAGCAATTAAAAGTGTTTTATTTTTGCGACAATATGGAGCAGCAGTGGACGGCATGGGGACTTCATTTAGATGAGGATTACCCTTTTTAAAATTCGGCTAAGATAAGAGATAAATGTTGGATTATTTTTATTAATTTGAATAAGGTGATAAAGAGAGAAAATAGGAGAAAAGGAAGGTATGAGATAAGGGGAAGAGTGTGGCCGGCCTAGGGACTCCTTGAGAGGATTTTCGGCCAGGCTTAGTAAAGGGGGATAGCCGAATTTCATTAAGCATTCTAGCCTCCCTTTCGGTTACTCTTTTCTCTCCAAGCTATCACTTTTCTTTTCTCTTCTTTTTCTTGTTCTAGCCGAAACCCATCCTTAAAGATCACCATTGTCGAAACTTCTAAGCCTCACACCTCTCCCTCTCACGTTTTCTTATACCATTAAAAGCCGAATACTCAAAGTAACCTCAAAGCTGAAATCTTCCTCTTCCTATTACCATCTTTCCCGCAACCTTTTCAACCCAAAACACCCTATTGCCGAATCTCTCTGTACCCCATTCTCTTCTTCTTTTCGCAAGACTCCAAAAGCCGAAATCAATTGATCAACATCTAAGCCATAGCCGAATCTCTCCGTGGTGTCAAGCAGAAGTGCTATCAATTTTAGCAGTAAGGGTAAGGATCGATTATTGTCGTTTTAATCCTTTTCTTTTAACCGAAATCTAGAAACTAATCCCTTTTATGTCCTTTGGCAGAAACTTTGAAGGGGGTTTCGGGATTTGGTTGTTGTCGACTAAAAGGAGGAGTTCTTCGGGACTTTAAGACCTAAGGTAAGCGAATTTGATCTTAGGCCGAAGCCCATTTATGGTGTTCAAATGTTAGAATTTGATCTAACCTATGCATATAGGGATTTCGATAGTTACTACAAAGAAGTGATAATTTTGGGATTTAAGATTCACAAGGTAAGTGGCTATGAACATTCGGCCAAGGCCATATTCTAGTATTAGTGCCTAATCGGATTTAACTATGGGTTTTAGGATGGAGTGAAATCAGTTTTGGCAGATTTTCGGGATTCTTCGGGATTTCAGTGAAACCATTAAGTGAACCAGGTGTGTAACCCACACTAACTCTTAATAGATTTACGGTATTGTTTTAATATATGTGTTAATCAGAATGTGAAAGATATGGTTAAAGGTACCATGCAATGGTACAAAGTACTCATGTACGTAACTTTAATATTACATCAATAAATGTTATGAACAATGTGAAATATGGCACATATGTGAATATTGATAAGAATGTGAAATAAGGCATAAGGCATGATTTATGCATGTTTTGTATGACATGGGGCATATGGGTGATATGAAAAAGGGAAGTGATCTGGTGGTTTTTACCACAATATCTGAATGTGGTGACTTATGTCACGAAATCTGAATGTGGTGGCTTATGTCACGAATTATTATCTGGTGGCTATGCCACGAAATTATAAGGGCGATGTGCAAGTCGTCTGCAGCGACGGCCTTCGATGATGTGTAGCGGATGGAGGGTCGACTTAGTAGTCCCCACGGTGTGATGGTAGGTACGGGTGATGTGTAGCGGATGGTTATCTAGGTTTGGGTTCGGGATTGCATCATTATTATATTTGTTATATGTATGAACTGTTTATGCCTAAATCGTTAGGAGTTGTGTGATTGTTATACATTGAGTCTGTTTGACTCACCCCGTTGTGGGATAACTTTTCAGGTGACACTCAGTAGATGGATCGGGTCGGCAGGAGCTTAGTGGTGGCCATGCTCAGCTTCAAGTTGTTTTATTTGAGACTTTATTTTCTTTAATTTGGATTTTATTTCGGGTTTTCTTTGTTGTAATAAGGCCATTAGTATTGAACAATTTTTACATGCATTTTTATTTATTTTAGTATGATACGATTATTATCAAATCAAAGGTTAACTAAGATTTCTTTAAAATAAATTCTAAGTGTTGTCACCTAAGCATTAACGATTTTCAATTTAATGTTAAACTCTAAAACTTCGGTACCGTTTTCATAAAATGTAGATTTCAACCACAACCTCATTTTCAACTCAACCACAACACAAATCGATTTTTCTTCGAAATCAACCAAATTTTCCAAAGTTACAAATACGATTTTAAAATGTTTCTCTCAAGGAACATGCCGGATCTGGTCGAGGCTCGTGGGCCGGGTTTGGGGTGTTTCAATGCCGAGCTCTTGAGAATTGTGTTACAGACCCTGCGTGATAAGAAATTGTATGCAAAGTTTAGTAAATGTGAGTTTTAGTTGAGCGGGGTTGGTTTTTTGGGACATATAGTATCAGCTGCGGGGATACGAGTTGATCCGATTAAGGTTTCAGCAATTTTTGATTGGAAACCTCTGATAAATGTGTCTGAAGTCCGTAGTTTTCTGGGACTAGTGGGATATTATAAACGGTTTGTGAAAGGCTTCTCGATGATTGCAACTCCATTGACGAAATTGCTACAGAAAGATGTTAAATTTGAGTGGTAAAAAAAGTGTTAGCAGAGTTTTGAACAGTTGAAAGCCCTATTGACTGAAGCTCCAGTGCTAGTACAACCAGAATCTGATAAAGAATTTGTGATATATTGTGATGCTTTATTGAATGGTCTAGGATGTGTTTTGATGCAGGAAGGCAAAGTTATAGCTTATGCATCAAGACAATTGAACCTGCATGAAAAGAATTATCCTACGCACGACCTTGAGTTAGCTGCGATCGTATTTGCTCTAAAAATTTGGCGCCATTATCTTTTTGGTGAGAAATGTCATGTGTTTTCAAATCATAAAAGCCTAAAATATCTGATGACTCCGAAAGATTTGAATCTGCGATAGAGAAGATGGTTAGAACTGTTAAAAGACTACGAGCTTGTGATTGATTATCATTTGGGAAAAGCAAATGTTGTTGCTGATGCTTTGAGTCGAAAATCGTTGAGTGCCTTACATACGATGAATTCTCAGATAGATTTGTGTGATGATGATTCCATTATAGTTGAGTTGAAAGCGAGACCGTTGTTCTTACAACAGATTTGTAATGCCTAAAAAGTTGACAATGAAATGCTAGCAAAACGAGCTCAGTGTGATTTGAACTCTGATTCAGAATTTTGAGTTGATGATGATGATTGTCTGAGATTCTAAGATCGGATTTGTGTTTCGAGAAATCCAAAATTGATTCAGATGATTTTGAACAAAGCTCATAGTAATCATTTGTTTGTTCATCAGGGAAGTACGAAAATGTACAATGATCTGAAACAATTTTACTGGTGGTCTGGAATGAAAAGAGATATATTTGATCTGTCAGCAAGTTAATGCTGAACATCAGGTGCCATTTGGTTTGTTACAACCGGTCATGATTCCTGAGTGGAAATGGGAGAGAATCAGGATTGGACTTTGTGTAGGGATTGCCCCTATCTCTGAGAAAGATAGATGCAATCTGGGTGATAGTTGATAGATTAACGAAATCAGCTAATTTTATTCCGGTAAGAATGGACTACTCGCTTGATAATTTAACTGAATTGTACATTTCTGATATTGTGAAATTGCATGGGGTACCACTATTTATTGTGTCTAACAGAGATCCGAGGTTTAGTTTGCAGTTTTGGAAGAAATTGCAAGAGGCTTTAGGTACAATGTTACACTTTAGTACGACATTTCATCTGCAAATGGATGGTTAATTCGAGCGGATCATTCAGATTCTCGAGGATATGTTGAGATGTTGTATTCTTGAGTTTGAAGGTAAGTGGGAAAAGTTCCTGTCGTTAATTGAATTTGCTTATAATAATAGTTTTCAATCAAGCATTAAAATGGCACCATGTGAGGCTCTTTACGGTATTAAATGTAGAACACCATTGTACTGGACTGAGCTTTGTGAGAATAAGATTCATGGGGTAGATTTGATAAGAGAGACTGAGCAAAAAGTGAAAGTGATTCGAAACAGTTTCAAAGTGGCATCAGATCGTCAGATGTCTTACGTAGGTTTGAAACGAAAGGATATTGAATTTGAGATCGATGATAAAGTGTTTTCGAAAGTATCTCTGAGGAAGAAGGTACTCTGATTCTACAGAAAAGGCAAATTGAGTCCGAGATTCATCGGGCCGGTTGCTTATAGATTGATGTTGCCACCTGAGCTAAAGAAGATTCATAATGTGTTTCACGTATCGATGCTTTGACGATACAAATCTGACCCATCGCAGTGATTCCCCCTACTGAAGTTGAGATTCAATTTGATCTATTGTATAGCAAAGAACCGATTCGAATTCTAGCTCGTGAGATCAAAGAGTTGAGAAATAAGAAAATTGCATTAGTAAAAGTGTTGTGGCATAGACACGGGGTTGAAGAGGCTGTGTGGGAGCCCAAGGATGTTATGAGAGAGCAATACCCGAATCTATTCACTGGTAAGATTTTCGGGGACGAAAATCCCTAATGGGGAGAGTTGTAACAGCCCGATTTAGACCCTAATTGAAATATTGGTTTCAGGACAACAAATCTGAGTCAGAAAAATATTTTAATATTATTTTTTATCTTTATGGCATGTGATAAAGTATGTGTGAAAGTTCTATGTGAATTTTATCGTTTGTGTGCCGATCTGTGAAAAAGGACCTAATCGCGTTAAATGCAAAAGCTGTGTGCTAGTAGTTAAAAGTGCTTAATTGACATGGCTTCTTAAATGGAAGGTCCTTATGTTGTGAATGGACCATTGAATTCATGAAATGACATAGTTGGACATGAGTTAATGGATTTTAAATGAAATCATTAAGGTTAAATATGGTATTTGATAATTAAAGTTAAGTTTAATAAAACAAAAACATTCTGATGGCCATTATCATCTTCTTGGCACCGAATATTGAAGGAAAAAGAAAGAACTTTATCTAGTTAGGGTTCGGCACTCATTTTGCTCAATCAAGTTATGTTTTAAGCTCGATTTTTAGTGATTTCTTTTTGTGGTTGTTGCTTAGCATTCTATCAAGCCCATGCCTCAATTCTAGAGTTTGATGATAATTTTTAGTTATGCCATTGTTGAAATTGTGAGCTTTGTGATATTAGTTGATGAAAAATGAAAGATATGTGTTAGGATAACATGTTTTGTATTTGGATTTTGATGAATTTGAGTATTATGGGCTAAATTGTGAAAATGAAAAATTGAAGGACTGGAATATGAAATAAATGAAATATATGGGCTTAAATTAACTCCATGAAAATTTAGCTAAGCATGAAAAATGTGAAATTTTGTGTATTTTGTGATTTTGTGAAATGAGGTCTAAAGTGCTAAAGTGTAAAATGCCCAATTTTGTGTTTGCGGATTGTTTTGGATGAAGAAGAGATTGAATGAGTTGAATTTGATATTATATAAATCAAGAAAAGAGAAATTTGGGCTAAGATCGAGGTAAGGACAAAGTACTCGATTGATCGACTGGTATCATTGTTTCTGCGTCTGAGATAAATTCATGCATAATACGTATTGTTTAATTAATGTTCCTATGTGGTGAAATGAATGGAAATTATGATTGTGGGGTTTGGTAATGAGAAATGTGAGTTCGAAGATATGTGGCACAAAGTGTGCGTAAATAGAATAGTTACAGTGATGAATGGCACTAAGTGTGTGACATAAAGAAAGCACCGGCTGTATTATTTGGCACTAAGTGTGCAATACTAAGGCAAATTCGGTTTAATGTGATGGCACCAAATGTGCGATATTATTATAGCTTCAGCTAATTAATTGGCATTAAGTGTGCAAGTTCGTGGATCCTTTAAAGAGGATCGAATGAATTATGGCATCAAGCATTTAAGTGGTAAATGTGGTAGATAAATAGGTGATGGTACAGGTATGTACAGAACCTATGTGATTGATGATATTGTGTATGAGATAGATGGAAGACTATATGAATGAATGATGAAAAGAGTTGGATTGAGTAGCATTATGAATGCTTGTATATGAACCTATAGATATGGTATGAAGTTAGTAAAAGCCATGGATGAGATTGAGTAGTGATGTGAATTTAACTAAGTTCTCATTAATTTTATATATTGAATTTGAATTGTTGAGTTAATTGTGTTATATTACGAATTTACTAAGCTTTAAAGCTTACTGTGTGAAGTCTTTCTCTATTTTACAGTAGTATTTAAAGGTAGCTCAAATTCGGGTATCGTCAGGGACTCAATCACACTATCGGACATCTATTTTGGTACCTTTTAGAAAGTTGTATTTATGGTATATGGCATGTACAGGCTAGTGAGGTTGTGGAATGTTTTGAGATGTATAAATCTAGCCCTGTGAGATGGCTTGATAATGGAAGAGACTTTGGATTGATTTTTGCATATGTTTTGCTATGTGAAAGTGGTGTATGTGATGTGTATATATGGTCTATATGAATGGCCATTATGGTATGCTTTAGTGAAATAGAAATACTATGTTTCATACTTGATTTGGTAGTTGAGATGGTGAATACATTACATGTTTGAAATGGTTTGAAATAAGCTGTGAATCATATGCTTTTAGTATGGAATTGGTTCATGAAATGGACATGTTTTGAGTATAGAGTAATGCTTGTATGAATGACCCAAAATGGGTGGCAAGTTGGCTTTGTAAATAGCCTATTATTTCCCACACGGTTGAACACACGAGCATGTGTCTCGACCATGTCTTTAACTGTCCCAACTTGAAGTAAGTTAGACTTGCACACGGGCCAGACACATGAGCGTGTGACAGGCCGTGTGACCCAAGTTAGTGTTGCACATGAGGTAAGACATGGTCTATGGCGTTGACGTGTAAGGCACACGGCCTAGCCACACAGGCATGTGCCTTGTTTTGGTGAAAAATTTTCTAAGTTCTGCAAAGTTTCCGTATGAGATAAGTTTAGTCCCGAACCTTCTCTATAGCATGTTTAAGGTCTCGTAAACCTTCTAAAGGGACTTTGTGTTATTGATTAACTATGATATGCTGATGTGTGAGAAATGGTTGTTTAAATGATATAATCCGACCGTTAATACCTCGTAACCCTAGCCGACGATGGATACTGGTTAGGGGTGTTACAGTAGTCCCTGAGGTTCAAGAATTTTACGCATCTGCAGGGGACCAAGAGTCTAAAAAAAAGGACATTCATAGGAAATAATACCTGTGCGAGGGAAAGAAGTACGAATCACCCACTTGGGTTACTTGTGAATTTTATAATGCTCCATTTTATGAAAAAGATTTTATAGAAGAAACTGATTTAGAATATTTTTGAGATATAATCATGGATAACATTATAAACTTCCTAACAGAAAGGAAGTGTGAATGGAAATGTCGCTCAGGTACTGATACGCCAACCTCCTTTAATCAAGCAATAATGTTTCCTAAAGCAAAAATGTGGATTAAAATTTCTGTGCACTAGAATAGCTCATGCTTTGAATGTTTCTAATGTCAATACTTTTCGAGCGGTTTTTCTTTACGTTATTTTGCAAAAAAAAAAAAAAGGTATGCATCGGAAACTGGATATATTAAAATATGAAACAGAGCATCAATAGCCAGAAAGTGGGAGTATTCTTTCCTCACTTAGTGATGACTTTTATGCAAAAGAGTAGGCATTTCGGTGGTGTCTACTTAGCAATCAATGAAGCCATCCCGAAGCATAATTGGCAATACCTTGTATACATAGTACTGAGCTTTAGGCAAAAAATAGATAAAGGAATGGAACAAACGCCAAAAAGAGACGATGGTCACTTCGGCTTCGTCTCAAAGGAAACCAAAATCGACTACTCATCAAGAAATTAGAGAGAGCAGTCATCCCAAGTTGGATTGGATGATACACTGGATGCAGGAGTTAGGCCCGGTTTTTAAGGAGTTCGCACAGTAGAACAATATTATGGTACCTAATTACACGCCATATATGTTTGGGCTGACGCATCAGGAGCAGGAGGAAGAGGAATATGAGAGCGACAGGGAAGAAGGAGATGAAAAATGAGAGGAAGATGGTGAGATGAATTTTGAGGAGGATGACTGAACCCTTAATTTTTATTTTTAAAAGATTTTATTAAAATTGGGATGATTTTTTTATTTACTTACATCATTAGGGGTAGGAGTAATAATATAATATTATTTGTTATATGTTTTGTTTAAATTTTCTATCTTGGAACCCCACATGGAAGAGACACAATGATTTTGAGCTTTCAATGATCAAAGGAGGAAGCACCGACCAATTTCCTATGAAACTATCACGACCAATCGAGTAACTTCGTTCCTTATCTTTTTAGGGCTACACATTGAGGACAACGTGTTATCTAAAATGTGTGGGGGTAACATAGAAAATTTGTTTAATTTTTAATTTTTTTACTTTTTCTTGATTTTTCTTGTCAATTGTGTGTTTGAGTTATAGAAATACAAGTGATTGGTTAGGAGAATGTATGATCTACCATGAAATACACTATTATTTACATCCTTTTTACACATAACTTTAGCTTGTTTAATAGTTAAGTCAAATCATCTTAGTATATATTTAGGTTTTCATGCTTAAAGTAGTAATTTATGCTTTTTAGTAGTTTTTATTACATTCTATATCTCTAAATAAGGTTACATGGTCTTGTAGGATAAATCAGGAGCTAAAGATGCATATTCGTGCCTATGTCGTGACACCAAGATACTAATGTCTCGACATCGAAGACGGAAGCTAAAACCATGTTTTGGAGTTGAACTGCCCTCGATGTTGTGACACGGCCCTTCGATGTCGCGGCATCAGACTTTGATGTAGCAATATTGTAGGCCCGTGTAGGAACCAACCCCCTACGCAACCCAAACACTCCTACATGTTTTAATTATGTTTTGGAGGGAAATTAGGTATATTTGTCTTAGTTGAACTCTAAGGACTTCAAGGATAATTTAGGAACTTTAATATTTTAAGTTTAGCCTATATAAAGGCCATTGTAATCAGTTCAAACCCATAATATTTAGGGTTTGATTCTTAGGTTTTCCTTTCATTCTTAGTTTTCACTCAGGCTATTTTATGTTCTTGTAATGGGAAGATCCTTTTCTGAAGTGAGACTTCCACGAGGGGAGATTGTTTCGTAATCATGCTTTCATCGATAAATCCATGAGCATCTCTTTTTCTTATTCTCTTATTTATATTTCTTTCTTTAACATTGTTAGATGAATATTTTTGTAAATATTAGAATCAATTTATGCTTTCTACATATTTTGCATGTTTCAATTGCTTTAACTTAATTAATTGATTGGATGATAGAGTTTATTAGCAGATCAACTATTTGGGAGAGGAAGAACTTAAACCCTAGGCTTGACAACCCTAAGAAATCATTTAGGTGGGAATTAACCAAAAATTGGTATGGCCTATCCATGAATACCTTAACCCCAAACCAGTCTCGAATGTGAGGTTGGAAGATAAGTAGTACTTACTAACTTGTTATTCTAGTGGAAGATCGGAAGATCCTATTGGGATATCAACTGTTTGATTGATTAGAATTCTACATCAATAATTATTTAGATAAAAAGAGTTGGATCTAAGCTAAAAGCGTAATTGAAACAAGGAATACGAAAAGTCGATACATGAACCTAGGAGTAGATTTAGGTTTACTTAAGTTTATTTAGTTTTTTATTATTATCATCTTGCTTCTTGATTAACACTACTAACTTGTGACTTGAGTAGATTAGTAATTGTTTTTTTATAATTGGCTTAATACTAGTTTTCCCTAAACTGTAATCCTTTAGGTATGGTCCTCAAAATACTTACCAAGTGTTTCGTTGTAAACAAACTATATTACAACTTGACTCATATACTTGTGGACACCTTCTCAAATCCATATCCTTAGTTGCAGTATTCACACTCTGGACGTTAGTACATCAAAATGTGGTCAATGTATATAGGTTGATTGTATTTACAGTAAATTTTGCTTGATGATAGGTAATTTAAAATTTTTTATTATTAGACTACTAAATTCTATATATTACACTATAAATAGGCATTGAGAAAATTGAATATATCATATGATATAGAAAATATAAGGAAATGAGTATGCTAGTATGAATGATAGATTGTTGAATTTGTGATTGTTTAGTTTACTAAATTTCTGAATAGTGAGATACTAGGGATGAGCTAAGGCATTATTTGGTATACACTCATAGCCAAAATGCTAACCTTTGTTCGTTCTTCTTTAGTACCTATTTTGATAAAAAAAAAAACACTTCTTGATGAAGCTCTATACAAAAACCTGAGCCAAAAATGATAATTTGTGCTTACCCTTTTCTTTGGTTCCGAATTGCATGATTATAGATGTCTGGCCATACATATTGAGGAATAAGTAGATACATTACAGTGGTTTCATAAAAATAGAGTGATAAGAGAGATCAGTGTAGTATAGTGATTATATGTTAGCTTAAAAGTGCAAAAAGAAAAATTTGAAAAGGAAATTACACGAGTAGAAAAAGTACGTGAAAAATGAAAGCCATTGTGAGTGAGGTACCGTGAAAAAGAAAGAAAAGCAAAAAAAGTCACAAAAATAGAAAAACTCATTCATTAAGTGTACAAAAACTCGTGAGCTAGCCGTAGTTACTATATGATGCTAAGGTTTCCTATAAGGAGAAAGAAGGAAGGTGAGAGAAGGAGAAATAAGGCAGTGAGCGAGAAAGGGTCACTAAGGAGGAGAATAGGTGACAATACGATGTGCTAAAATATTTTCGTACTTGAAACCATTTGATGCTTACTATTCTTAAGTTCCATACTTGTCCTACGCTTGAGAACATTACAAGCCAAAAATCCCTATGTGATTTAGGTAGCTTTATGCATGAAGTGACATTACATTAAACAATCACATATACGACTCTTTCTATTCTGTTAGGATAATCAAATTACTTATACAATTTTTTGATGGATTCCTATATATGAGACCCTTAATGCTTGAATGCATTGTAATATATTGATCTTATGTGTTTGGTAAGAAAAGTGGTAAGTCAGCTATATATCATTTTGAGATTATGCGTGAACATGAAATACTTATTCATGTGTTCCAAAGCTAACATTTGTACCATACTTGCTCAAGGGTTGTCTTTTCATTTACTATTTTTTTTTTTTTGCTTGAAGATAAGCAATAGCTTAAGTGTGGGGGAGTTGGATCTGATGTAATTCAATGTAGCAGATTAAACTAGTTTTTTCCCTTTAGGAGCTTTAATACATTCACTTTTGTTAAGTTTTAGTAATTCTATCTATGTAATGCCACGAATTTTGGGCCTAGAAGAATTAGGCCTTGGCCGTGGAAGCGTTTAAAATTTTGAGAACAAGAGAACGACACAAGTGCATGTTAGGTCTGTTGGGTGAGTGATTTTGGAAGGTTAAGGGGTTTCTATGAAGTCCTGGGTTCAAGCCATGTCATATGGAAAAATTTTATTTTTAGCATTAGGGGAACTATGACCCCTGGTTTAAGCCTTTTAAATAATTGTGGTTAAAAAGAGACACAAAAGAGCATGTGGTGTTGTGGCAAGATGGTGTCACAGGTGTGGCAAAGAGGTCATAGGTTCAAGTCTCACTGCATGCAAATGGGATTATTTATTTTGCTCATGTGTGGGAAAGAGTTTGTGTTGGATTTGAACTCTGTGATTGGAGAGTTTGAATGAGTCAATTGAGTGTTTTAAGGAGTGGATCATGGAGGAAATCAAGGAGAGGGAGGTAGAGATTTTCAAGGAGTTTGAAGGCTTGAGACGTTGGTGCTGAAATGGGGTCTTTGCTCTTGAAAATTCGGCTAGTGTGTAGTAGGATGCCATTTTTCTTTTAGCCATTTCGACTTTTGGCTCATTTTGTTTTGTTCTTTTTTTTTTTTTTGCCTTTTGCCAAAATTGAGCAATACCCCTTTCCTCTGTTATTTTTCTTTGCAACATTGCTGTTTGTGCCGATTCTCCCATTATTCTCCTCCTCTTGGCACTTTTCTGCTTTGCTTGTTTCTCAATTTGACCAAACCAATCTCTTCTCTCCCTCCTTTCTTACTTATTCGAAGTTCTTCTTTTTCACTTATCTAAAACCGAATTCCCTTTCTCTCTACTTCTTTTTCTGCAACTTTTCTCTGTCAACCTTGAGTATTCTTTCTTAATCTGGAGTTAGGTCGAATATTAGTTATCTTTTCTTCTTCTTCTTTTCTATTTTGGTTGGCATTTGATTGATGTACTTGACCGATTCTCTTCCTCCCCATCTACTTTAATCCACATCATCAAAGCCTTTGAAGAGTCGAATATGTTCTTCTCTTGAAGGTTGTCCTAGTGCAACTTATTTATTGGCCGGTTGTTAGGGGTAAGTGGTTTGTGCTTTCAATCATTGACCGAATGCTAGTTCTCTTGTTGGCCGCATGTTTTCCTAAGGTTAGTATTTGATTAACCTTGGTTATTGGACATTAATGCTTAATAATGGTTGTTGTACAGATAAACCACAAGGAGGTGAGATCGATTCATAATCAAACGGCTTAGGAAGTATAAGTCGATTCAGTTAAGGTAAGTAATAGTCTTGGGTTCGGCTTCTATAGGCTTGTTAAATCTTATTAATGGAATGGCTAACCGAATACCTTAATCGAATATAGGTTCTACGCTCGTGGCCTATTGCGTTTATCCCCAACAAGATGTGTACACACACCACTCCAAATGTAGATCGGCAAATGCCGAAATACCAAAATGCTAGAAATACGGCAATGGTTACCATACGAGCACACGAACGCTTGTGTGGGGAAGTCGATTCAATGACAGAGGTCACCATGAGCGTCCTCGTGCTCTTGGGCTGTTTTGGACCTCGTTGGGCCGTGTGGGCCTAATGGGCTCATGGGCCTCACACGGATTAAATTTACGAAAAGTGGCAGAAATTGAACTGGGCTATAACGTTCACATAGTCGTGATTGAAAATGGTCCGAATGGGCCACACGAGAGTGTGGGCCCACGTGGGCCGAATATTGGGCTTTGGGCCCAAATACACCGTTTTGACCATATATGTTATCTGTGTCGCTCGAAGCGACTGTAGACCTTTGAGAAGGTTGTTAAACGACTAAATACCCTTATACGGTAAAATTAACTGAAATACCCCCATAGGGTAAAATGACTAAAAAGCCCCTACATGTTATATGATTGTTGTTGTATGTCATTTATGGTATGTTTGCATTCATGTGATACTATCATTGCATGGGGGGATGGGATCATTGATTTGGAGGAAGTGTATGATTTGATAGGACCGCATGGTCGCTTGATGACTGTGGATCCACCGATGGCTTTAAGCCGAGTATGAGATTGGCAGCTCTACTGCAATATTGGTTAGTGCCGCAACTGGTGCTACATAAGGAGTGTAGGGATGGGTGGGTCGATTAAATCCCCACAGGAGTGCAGGGTTGGATAGGAGACGGAGTGCAGGGTTGGTATTGGTATTAATGCATTGCATATACTGATTTTGATATTGAGATGGGCTTAGGCCCAAATAAATGTGATATGTGACATGTGTTATGGGCTAAGGCCCAACTGAGGCTATTATGGGCTAAGGCCCAAATGCCACCGTTACTGCGTTGAGCTTAGCCCCGGATTGATGTGATGCATGCTTTATGATCGATGAGGGTTGTACACATTGAGTTTTCGTAAACTCACCCCCTCTTTTTATTTTTTCAGGAAATCCTCAGTAAGCGATTCGACATACGGGCGAAACTCGGAGTGGCCACACTATGAACAGCTTCAAATTTTAGTATTCTATTTTACCTTACTTAAATCGTTTTCTTATTGTGTTGTAATAAGGCCTCTTTTAATTTCTGGTTTTGAATTGGGATTTTCAGTTTATTACATTTTATATCTGTTAAAAGTAGATCGTGGTTTTTCAAAACAATAACTGTTTCTCAAACGCTACGTTTCCGCAACTCAATTTTAAATATCACGTTTCTGTAAATCATTTGTCTTAAATTAGCTTTCGCAAATAAAAGGGAATAACTTTTTAATAAACCATGATAGATAATAAACAAACACAAACTGAGACTTTAGTTTTTAAATTTCAAGAAGGGTTTTCAATGAAAACATGGTTTTCAAAAACCACTTCAATGTGACACGCTAGATTCGGCCCTAACGTCTAGGCTGGGTTTGGGGGTGTTACAATCTAAATTCAATTAATTGTGTAATTTGAGTCTTTTATTGACTTTAGGGGGCGAATGAGGCACAAGGGTGAGCTAATATGCTTTGTGAGCATGCAAGAGACCATTAGAAGGCGTGCTAACTTAATACTGGTTGTTGGGCTGCAACACAAAGAGCTAGAGGTTGCAACAAAGGGAGCAAAATAGAAGGATTTCAAGACTACCGTTTATGTTGCAGCAGAGCCTGGGGATGTCGCGACACACCCCTAAAGACAGCCTAAAGATGAAGTATATTGCACTCAATATCGCAACACAGGACTTGGTGTGTCACGACATCACCTCTGTATGGGATATAATTACGAGTCAAGGGCATTTTGGTCTGCACAATCAAACATTGAGCATGAGGACGGTAACTAATGTAGGGTTAAGGACGATGACAACTAACCTAGGATTAAGGATGATGACCACTCTAAAGTCTATAAATAGGCTCATTTAACACATGTTATGGATAGCTTTTCATAGTGTATAATTTTATTCCTAGTTTTACCCTTCAGTTTTACACTTTTCTTAGGCTTTAGGTTTATTGAAGTTTTGTTATTTTCTTTTGTGAAATAGATCATATTTATTCATTTGATCAAACTCCTGTGAGGATTCTACGTTCTATTCAATACAAATCCAGCTTCTTCTAAACTCTATATTCTTGAATTATTTTTTATGTCCACTCTATATATCAAGTCTATATTATTTATGAGATCCATGAGGAACTAATCCTCCTGTGGGGGATTAGTGAGTGGAGGTATGATTAATCTTAGTAGATCAGTTGTTCAGGAAAGGAAGATCTTAAACCCCAGGCTTGATAACCCTAAGAAGTCATTAAGGTGGGAATTAACCTAAATTTGGTATGGCCTATCTGTGAATACCTTAACCCTGGAACGGTCTGGACTGTGAGGTCAAGATATAAGTAGTTCTTGTAGACTCATTATTCTAGTGGAATATGAGAAGATCCTACTGGAGTATCGACTAGTTGATCGAATAAGAAAAGTTGAAGCCACAGTTGATTATGATTATTGAAGTAAGCTAATCACCCATGTTCAGATTTGATAAATTCTACTATTTGATTTCTCATTATTTACTTATTTATTTTCTTTCTATTACTATTATTATTATTTAAAATCCCAAAAATCTTTCTTTATATTGATCATAATACAATTCCTCTAAAGTACTAATTAGATCTATTTGTGCTTAGGTTATAATTAACTTAGTACTCACTTCCCTTGGGTATGATCCTCGAAGGACTCATCTACTCTGTTGTAACTATATTACAACCTGATTCATTGACCACCTTTGGACTTACCAACTTCCAGAGTAGAAATCCTGCACAAAAGATGTGAAAAGTGGTATCCGCAAGTATACGAGTCAGGTGATAATATAGTTACAATGGAGGAGGTAAGTACTTAAAGAATCGTACCCAATGGAGTTGAGTGCTAGATTAATTCTAATCTAAACATATATCTATTTAATTAGTACTTTAATCAAATTATAGTACGAAACATCAAAAGAAAGGTTTTTAATAAACTATATTAAAAATAATAAGAAAGGAAATAAATGAAAAGTAAATAAATGAGAACCGAGAAATAAAATAATCAAACATATATCAAACCTTGGTGTAACATCCCAAAATTGGGCCTAGTATACCCGTGGTGGGTGATCGAATACTCAGGTCAGTGATTTACGTTATTAAATGATTATTGATAAATATATGAAATGTGATGACATGTGATGCATTATTGTTCAAGTGATATGTTGCCATGATACACATATATGCATGGGACTTGGGATGTGACTATCGAAGGAAAGGGTGTACTTTATGTACGTGGTCTGATGTTAGCCTTGTGCTACATTGGCGCTTGATGGTGGCTATGTGCTCCATCAAGGGAGGTGTTGGCTAGGTGCCCATCTCGGCGGATGATAGCTGTGTGCATCACCGTAGATTGAGGATGACCTCGAGTCACCTCGTGGATACAGAAATGTGGATCACTATGTGATCAGTGGCTTAGCCACGGCATTGGGTAGCGAGTCTGCCAAGGTAAGATATGAGGATCATTATTTGATCGGTGGATTAGCCACGGCCTTGGGCAGGGAGTCTGCTAAGGTAGGAGTAACGGATGGACTTTAGGTTGGGTTGGGCTTCATGTTACATATTTATGCATTTTGCATGACTAATTATGCGGATCAATGTGGATTGGGCCAAGCCCAACATGTGAAATTATGTGGATATATTGCCTTATCATCTGATATGTGATTGATGTGTGGATGTGGGCCAAGCCCATATGTGGGGACATGTGTATTAACTATGCACTGAGTCTGTTTGACTCACCCAATTTTTCTCAAACCTTTCAGGTGATGCATAAAGCTTGGACCGGGTTGGGAGTGGATACGAGGTGGCCCATGCAGAAGATAAATTTATTTGTTTTACACATTTTTCTTATGAAAGGTTATTTATTGTAATAAGGGCCATTTAAAGTATTTAAGGACTTTATTTATGTTTTAAGTTGGATTGTCGAATATATTATTATTTGAAAATATTTTATTTTAAACAACTTAATTTTATTTGGAATTTTAATTACACAATGTCTTAGTAAAGACAACAAATTTTTATGTTTTTAACTCTAAGTCAAAAGTTTTTCAAACGTTTTTCCGCAGTGGCATTTCAAATTCGGTCATGGCGTATTGGCCGGGTTTGGGGTGTTACACTTGGCATGGGTGATTAGCTTGATTTGGTAATCATAATCAACTATCGTCTCAGGTTTCCTTATTCAATCAACTAGTCAATACCCCAGCAAGATCTTTCAATTCGTCCACTGAAATACTGAGTCAGCAAGAACTACTTATCTTTCGACCTCACTTACCAAATTTGGGTTAATTCCCACCTTGATGACTTCCTAAGGTTGTCAGGCCAAGGGTTTAAATTCTTCCGTTCCTAAACAGCTGATCTGTAACACCCCAAACCCGGCCCATGCGTTATGAGCGATTTTGGTATGTCACATGAAGAAAAACATGTTAAATTCTTTTTATTCGTACAAAAATAGGTATTGATTTGTTAAAATCAAGAAAATAAATTTGATTTGAAATATTTGATAAAATACTACTAACCTCGAAGATTGATTGATAAATCGATAAATTTGAACTGGTGATCTTATAAAACCGTGATTTTTGAAAATATCGTTGATAGTTCGAGAGAGAATTTTCGTGTTAAAATATTTGTAAAAGTTTATTTTGAAATCCATTTGTTAATCGATTTTAGAAAAACCTATATTTAAGTTTCTAGAAAAATCCCATTTTAAGTAATTTGAGCAAAATATAAGTAATTCAAACATAAAGCAAATAATAAAATACTCCAGAGGCCTTATTACAACTATAAAACCCAAAAATAGCAAAAGTAATAAAACGGAATATGAAATTTAATAAACTTCGAAACACCAAATCTGAAGTATGGCCTCCACCGAGTCATCCATAGCCCAAGTCCACATCAAAGATCATTACCTACAAGGATTAAGAAAAAGGGGGGTGAGTTACAAGAACTCAGTGTATAATCCCTTTACCATTGTCTACTGGGCTTGAACCTAATTAGCAATAACTTAGGCCTAAGCCCCTATAGCATAATGTTGGGCCGAAGCCCATATAGCGAAACAGAATATATATATATGAAAAATGTATGTGTGCAATATATGCAACCCAACCCATCCTAATAATCCATCTGCTACACACCACCCGTACCATCCAACACACATGTGGGGATCAAGTCAACTCACCCTGCCAACACACCAATCGCAGGCATTATGCCATTTATAACAAATTGTGGCTGAGCCACCAGAGTCATAATTAAACGTGGCATAGCCACTATACAGATTGCGGTAGAGCCACCAGAATATCATATACGGTAATGTAATCAGCACACAGCCTTGGTAAATATGATCGACACAAAGTCGTTAATTCATATGTTAGGCACATAGCCCCGGGTAAATACGTTTGGCATACAGCCATAATCACGATGGCACAAAGCCATATTTAGGTTGGCACATAGCCATTATCAGAATTTGTGGCAGAGCCACCAAAATATGTGGCAGAGCCACCAGAATCATAGCGAATCAGATTAACAAACATTTTTGTGGCAGTGCCACCGGAATTACTTCTCTTCAACATTTTCCCATCCCATGCAAAATTATGTATATGCAACATACATAGTAAATCATAATATTACAAATATAAACAACAATTTATTAATTCAGAGATTCATTACAAACAATTTGGCCCAATTAACACTTTGTAAAATCGGCCCATCAGGGCAATATATCAAATCGACCCATTAGGGGCATTTCCATAATTCATCCCATTAGGGGCATTTTCATAATTCGGTAATTTACCCACTAAGGGTAATTCGGTAATCTCGCAGCCCAGGGGTATCTCGGTAATTTACCATCCAAGGGTATTTTGGTAATTCGCAACCTAGACTTAACTACTAATGTGGGGCATAAAAATTGAAACTGTCCATCTGTGTCATACTGACTAAATTAACTATAACTCGCGTTAGAAAACTCGAAATTAAGATCCGCAAATTTTCCTCAAAACTAACTCATATATCGTCTTACTACAATTTTTCCAGAATTTTTGGCTTAGCCATTTAGTACAGTTTTTTCCTTAAAATTTCCCTTATTTCACTGTCCAACGATTCTGACCTCTCTTATCTTAATTTAAAATATCTCACTGTACGGTTTTCATATATTGCTCCCACTTCTTTCTAATGAAAATAGGCTCACTAAGGAATCTATATATATAAATTATAACCCATAATTCACTTTGTATAATTTTATATGATTTTTCCAAGATAGATCAGGGAACCACGAAGTCAATCAAAACTAGTCTCACTAAAATTAGGATATCACAGAAAATAAAATTCCTTTTCCTTCTCCATTTCTTTCATATCAAAATAGACACAGTAAGCTTTTATTCGTTACCTTATTCACTTTCTAATTCCCTTTCTCCTATTTTTCATGATTTTTTGAAATCACGTCCTTGCTACTGACAAAAACTATTTCATTGCAAAAATATGGTTACCACTATGAAGATACGCATGCCCGAGTGATCACAGATGCCGGTTTCTGGTTTTCTTTCGTATTTCGACCAATTCGCAGAACATTTCATGCAAATTTTCAGAGAAGTGTGAGATTACACACCATTTCAAACATGTATTCGGAAAGTACGGGATTACAGACCTTGATTAGGATTCCCTAAAGAACCACTCTTCCTTGCCCCCTAAAAATAAAATCAATCAAAGTTAGTCTCGGTTTCTTAAAGTTTCCAAAAGCCCAAAAGTACTCACTTACAAGAGTCACTTACCACAATCGCGATCCTTCCCTACTAGATTCTAAAATCTGGCCTTGCACCTTGGCTATTGCAACGAGTCCCAATCAACTTTCGAAACCAAGGCTAAGACAAAGATAAGTAGCAGTAAAGGATGGCTTGATTCGGCCTTCATCAAAAGAGAATAAAAGGAGTTTAAAATAATAACAAGTGGCTAAGTTCGGCTTAGCCAAGGGATGAGAGTTTCGGCTTAGCCAAGTCAAGAGAAGAAAGAACAAACAACATGAATAAGAAGAAAGAACCTTTACCTTAATAATAGGGATGAACCGAAATGAAGAACACGGTTTGGCACTAGTAGCAAGACAACAAAGAAGGATCGGTAGTTTTGGTTTTCAAGAGAAGATAAGTGAAAAATAATTGGTTACAAAGGCTAGGTGTTTTCGGCAAGACAAGAAAGAAAAGAGAAAATGTCCACTATTGTCTTGAAGTTGCGGCAATGGGAGGAGAAGTTGGAAGAATGAACACAAAGGATGCCCAAAGGAATTAGACCTAACAAGCACCAAAACTATCAAAATGCTCCCATCAAAATTCGGCTACCCTCTCCCTTTTCGAAACCATTATCATCTTTACCAAAAGATGAACATAGACCAAATAAAACCTTTCCAAAACATCCCCCACGAAAAATGCCAACATGTTCCCTATTCCTTCCCTTTTCTTTTACTCCTTTCCTTACCTTCATCCTTTCCTAATTTCCTTGGCCACCTTGCCAAAATAAAAAGTCCAACTTGCCTTATTTACAAGCTTGGCCGAAACTTAGGGAAAGAGTACAAAAATAATAGTCAAAATTTGCACATTATGGGATTTGAACCTCTTCCCTTAAAGTCCTTCATGTGGCATCATATCCTCTTTACCAATTGCTTATTTATGCTAGCACATTACTCATTTATTTCCATAAGCCTTGAAGCCACTTACCATCTCTCCTTAATAGGCTTAAACAAAAAGTTTTACCTATAGCCTAACTTGAACCCGAGAGTTCATAGAAACCCCGTAACTTTCTAAAATCACCTTCCTAATAAGTCCAACTTGAAATAATGCCATT
The DNA here is from genome assembly GCA_005393395.2 of Gossypium australe. Classification (NCBI taxonomy): domain Eukaryota; kingdom Viridiplantae; phylum Streptophyta; class Magnoliopsida; order Malvales; family Malvaceae; genus Gossypium; species Gossypium australe. The sequence goes on from CM016616.1 coordinate 119,236,830, forward strand.
CTCTTATTCTCAAAAATTTTAAGCACTCTTATGCCCAAGGCCCATTGGGCCCAATTCTTCTAGGCCCAATTTCGGGATGTTACATGATCCGTTAAGAAATCCGTACAAAACAATTAATTATTTATCGCCTTCGGATGTACTAACGTCTAGAGTGTGAATACTGCAATAAAATATAGAATTATGAGGCAGTATCCCAAGTATACGGGTCTAGTTGTAATATAGTTTTACAATAGAGTGGGTGAGTACTCCAAGGATCGTACCCATGGGAGGCGAGCACTAGATCAATTCTAACCTAAGCACTAAAAGATCTAATTAGTACTTTAGATTCAGTTATAATACGAAGAATATAAAATAAAGGATTTTTTTTTGTTTTTTTATAATGATAAAAATAAAACAACATAAAAAGATAAAATTCAAAAGATTAAAAGGGAATAATAACTCAAATTTGATTATGGATGATTAGCTCACTTCGCTAATCTCCATTAATTGTCGCTTCAGGTTCCACGTCAATCAACTAGTCGCTACCCTAGCAGGATCTTCCGATCTTCTACTAATATAACTAGTCAGCAAGAACTACTTATCCTCTGACCTCATAGCCCATACTGGTTTGGGTTTAAGGTATTCATGGATGGGCAATACCAATTTTGGGTTAATTTTCACCTTGATGACTTCCCGGGGCTGTCAAGCCTAGGGTTTGTTTCACGTTCTCCCTTTCTCAAACAATTGATTCATTGAGTAACCCTACAAAACAGTTAACAGATCATACCTCCACTTTCTAATTCCCCATGGAAGTATTAGTTCCTTATGGTGTTCATAAAAAAAATATAATCTATAGAGATAGATCAATACGACTCCTAGGTCTAAACCAAAGTACATACATAGATAAAGTACTGAAAAGGTTTAGTATGGAAGAATCTAAGAGAGGATTCCTACCTATGAGACATGGCATTTCACTCTTGAAGGAAATGTGTCCTTCCAATTCACAAGAGAGAGAACGTATGACTAAGATTCCATATGCTTCGGTTATTGGATCTATCATGTATGCCATGTTATGTACTCGTCCAGATGTATCGCATGCTTTAAGCATGACGAGTAGATACTGTAACAGCCTGATTTAGGGCCTAGTCGAAATAGTGGTTGCGAGACAACAAATCCGAAGTAGAAATATGTGTTTTATGATTTTATGAGGCTTATGATGTGATTGCATGATTGTGTGAAAATTTCATGAGGAAATTTTATTTATTAGTGATCAATTTGTCCATTAGGACTAAATTGCAAAGATTAGAAAATATGAGATTCTAGAAGATTTAAGTATGAAATAAAATTATAAAAATTACTAGAGGTCCTTACTTAGTAATTAGACCATTAAATGTCAAGATGGACAAAAATGGACATGGGAAGGAAAAATCTCAAGAAAGGGGCATTAAGGGCATCTTTGTCATTTGGTTAATAATATAATTAAAAGGGAAAAAGAAGTCAACATTCATGTCCATCTTCCCCATGCTAGCCGAAATTTTCAAGCTCTCCATAGCTAGGGTTTCTTCATCTTTCAAGCTTGATTGTAAGTACCTCTTAGCCTAGTTTTTAATGTTCTTCGTATTTTTGAGATCCTCGTAGCTCGATTTAGCTATTTCTAGCTATATTTTGAGCTAGGGTTTATATTAAAAAATTTACCCATGTATGACATGCATGTATTTTGATGATTTAAGAAAGAATATGAAAGTTTGATGTATGATAAACATCTTTTTCTAAGTGATTTTCATGAAAAATGCATAAAAGGACCAAATTGTAAAAGTTATAAAAATGGTCATACATGAGTGAAATAGTGGAAATTGGGGACTGTTGTAGTTAAGAAAATAATTCAGCTAGGCTTGAAATAGAAGAAAGTTTCATAAAAATCATTTTACGAGCCTAGGGGCAAATGTGTAATTATGTGAAAGTTTAGAGGCAAAATCATAATTTTGCCAAAGTATGATTCATGAGTCAATTTAGTCAATGTGAGTATTAAACAAGTGAAATTGTTACTATAGATCAAGAAACGCGAAGCCCGGACTGAAACTGAGGCAAGAACAAAGTGTTGGACTAAATCGAATATCTACACACATTTTGAGTACCGAGGTAAGTTTGCGTGAATTTAATGTTTCATAGTGTTTTTATATTTTAAATAGCTTGATCTTATGATAATGAATATCATTTCATGAAAATCTACTAATTAAGCCTCGATGAGAAAATGATGAGAATATATTAAGTTGAAGTCCCAATTGAAGATTCGGAATAACGAGGATACCATGTCACGACATGAGATAAGGAAGGTCCCATATAAGACCATGTCTGGGACATGGCATCGGCATCGAATAAGGAAGGTCCTGTATAAGATCATGTCTGGGACATGGCCTCGGCACAAAAGGAAGATCTCGTGTAAGTCCATGTCTGAGACATGGCGTCGACATCTATATGCGATCTTGTATAAGACCATGTCTGGGAAATGACATTGACATCGAACTAAGAAATCCCATGTAAGACCATATCTGGGATATGGCATCGGCATCAAGAGGCGATTCCATGTAAGACCGTATCTGGGATATGGCATGGCATTTAGATACATTTATGGTGAGATTGAGTATCCTCCGATATTCTGAGTAGTTCAACGGGCAAATGAGCTAATCTATACAAAGATGACAAAGTGTTACATTTAAGTTAAGGATGATAATGATTTAAGTTTATGTTCAGAAAAGCATAAGTGCTAAATTATGTGATGAACTGATACAGGTACCATGGTAAAATACGAGTTATGAAACCGTAATGTGATATGTGATGGGTAAGCGTAAGTATGAGTAAGTATGTCAAAATACTTGAGAACTTATGTTGTTATTGTTCCATGAGATAAATGAATTTTACCATGAGTACTTATGTTGCTATTTTAGTTCATGCAAACTTACTAAGCTATATGCTTACCCCTTTCTTCTCCCTTTTCCTTGTAGTATCGCCAAGCTAGCTCGAGGATCGTAGAACGTCAAAGCTCGAATCACACTATCAATCATTCTTTTGGTATAGTAAAGTCGATTTATTTTGGGTATGGCATGTATAGGAACTTGGCCATTTTGTGTTATGTCATATTTGAAAGCCAAAGTGTTGGCTACTAACATTATATACTCATTTTGTAAATGGCCATTGGGAATTGGCCAATATTTGTCCAGTTTCTTACTCTTAATGATGATGAGTTTTATGAAGTGAAAGTTCATGAAATTGATAGAGTAGAATGTGAAGTGTATGAATGATGATTAGTGATTCTTCATAGTGTATTATTGCTATGTTATGTGTTGCTTGTGTTGGCATATGTGTATTTATATTTCAGGGTAGCAATCGACTTGGAAAATAGCCTTTTAATTGTCCACACGGGTAGACACATGGGCATGTGTCTATGCCGTGTGTGACACATAGTCAACCTCATGGGTGTGCTGATAGGCCGTGTGTCCCCTGCATCAAATTTTTGAGAATTCAATTCGTCACACGGGCCAACACATGGGCAGGTGCCTAAGCCGTGTACCCTTAAAAGGCTGCTGATGTCATAAAAAAAACCCAGGTTTTTCACACACAGGCGAGGGCATGGGCATGTCTAAGCCGTGTGAGGGACACAGGCCACAGACATGAGCGTGTGTCCGGCCGTGTGAAAACCCCTGTAGGTTCGAATTGAAAAATAAATTCCACACTGGCTAGGAACATGAGCGTGTGTGACCACACAGCTTGCCCACACGGGCGTGTTCCATTCCACATGGGCGTATGGCCCTGTTTAGGAAAAAATTTTCTAATTGAGCAAAAGTTTCTAGTTTAATCCCAAAACCTTCCGTATGTATATTTAGGGCCTTGTAGGCCCAAAATAAGGATGTTATGAATATGAATGAGAAGCTTTAGGGTAAAAATGAAATTTTATAGCCTGATGTTGTACGTTTAATTAAGTTAAGTCCAGTAATGCCTCGTACCCTGTTCCGGCGTCGGACACGGGTAAGAGGTGTTACAGATGCCAAGTAGATCCTGGTAAAGGTCATTGGTTCACATTTAAAAATATCCTTACATACTTGAGAATGACTAAGGATACATTCTTTATATAAGGAGGTGAGGAATAGATGGGTGTAAAAGGTTACACTGATGCTAGTTTCCAAACTGACAAGGATGATTCACGATCATAATCGGGTTTTATGTTTTGCCTTAATGGTGGTGCTGTGAGCTGGAAAAGTTCAAAGCAAGATAAAGTAGTTGATTCTACAACTGAGGCTGAGTATATTGTAGCTAGTGGGGCTACAGAAGAGGCTATTTGGCTCAAGAGGTTCATATCTAAACTAGGGGTTGTGCCTAACATATCAAATCTATAGAATGTTGTGTCAACAATAGAGCTATTGGACAAGCAAAGGAAGCCATCTCACCAGCAAAGTGATCCAAACATATACTTAGGCACTTTCATCTCATTCAAGAAATCATTAATTGAGATGTGGAAATATGCAGAGTACCAACATATGACAACATCGCTGATCCACTGACGAAGCCTTTGGCACAACAAAAGCATGATCGTCACACTAAGTCACTCGGTATTATATATATGATTGATTGGTCTTAGTGCTAGTGGGAGATTGTTAGAGTATGCCCAAAGACCAATCATGAGATGATTGTAATGACATAATCGTTTTACATTATTTATTAATATAAGGCATTGCCATTATTATTTTAGTTTCTTTTTCTGTGCATATAAATAAATGGAATTGTAATAAAGTCATAAGAAAAGATGATTATTCTTAAAAGTTCCTTAGTCAAGTATTATTGTGGGCTTCGACAACAAAATGCATTGAGACTAATGTGTAGTTGATTGATGACAAAGAGTTGTTATTAACATAAGGATGTCAAAATCAATACATGGTATGTGTTAGGAAAGAACATATTGAACTAACCTGCTATGAGTATGTTTCTTGAATTATTATTTAATAGTCACAATATTACTCATAATGATAACTATGTATATGATATTCAGACTTGAGATCGTCATTGTCCCAACATCGTAAGTCGTATATTGTGATACAGCCATGACGTCTACCATAGCAAGTTGTACTATAAAGACTAATGTTGGATATACCACAATCCATATAGTGGGATATGGTTGATCAAGATAGCCTCCCACATAATGGGAGAAATATCTTAGTCCCCGTGATGGAGTGAGACTAAAATGCATGACCATGCTCGAATGAGCTGATATGAGATCCATATTTATTTTTTTATTATAGTCTACTCAGAAAATCAAGAAATATGATATTAGACTATACAAGTGTGACTATTCCATGACTTGTGTCCAATCTAGGTATTGAGGCTAAAATGATATAATACATGAATAGATTATTAGAGAAAGGTTATGTCGAATCACAACTTCTTCTAACTTGGGTGGCAATGATGCATTGCTAGATGCCACTCATTGCTTCTAATGTTAGAAACGTTCTAGTATTACTACTAACGTTAGAACAGCCAACAAGGTCACACCCTATAGTTGAAACAAACAGAATCCAAATACATTTGGTATTGTATTTAGTTGTCACATGAATTAAATTCATTGTTGAATTAATTTAATTTGATAGTTAAATATTAAACACATTATATTTACAAACTTGTTGTACACAAATAAAGAACATAGATAAAATTAATATATGAATTTGATTCATACAAGATATTAATTGTATATATTTTATCGAATTTATTAATATAAATAGTTATATTAATTAATTTCGATCAAAATATAAAAGACATGGAAATTAATATTTTGGAAAGAATATAATTCATTTTTTTAACTTTCCATTTTTCTTATTTATTAATAATGGAATAATACTATATTCTTTTGGAAAGAATATAGTTCCTTTTCTTAACTTTCCATTTTCCTTCTCTATTAATAAGGGAATAATATTGGGTTTTCTTTTAATATGTTATATCATAGAGGATAAAAGGATGATAATCCCTTCGTGTGTTTAGCTTACCAACTTAATAATTTAAAAGGTCTAGCAATCGTTTTTAATTCTCTCTGAAAGTTTAAGAGAAAGTGGTTGTTCATTTTTGACGGGGTGGACTGCGTAGAGGCCGGGACATTTTCGTTGCGGCTTGCAATCAACATCGAATCATCAACATCCTTTCAAGATTTTCAGTAAAGAATGTATATTTTCAGCCCTATTTCAACCTAATTCGTTCCTCGTACTTAGATCCTTGGTTGTCGCTTGCTGAAATAATTTTTCCGCTACGCCACTGGTCGTACCGGCGGTCCCAAAATGAACCCCAAGCACGCAGTCTACCCTGTGAACACCTAACTTGCAACCTACCCTGCAAACTACTTTTTCCAGTGAACCTAAATCTGTGGCATGCCCTTCTACCTTGCCGTACCCCATGCTTTGGCGATCCCACTTACTTTGGTAAACCTCTACCCTTAACATAATTCATTATATTTTCAACTTATTTATTATTCTATATGACATTCCTTTTACCATTTGCGAAGTCCTTACTCTTGCAACCCCTAACGTGTTTTTACCTACCTAGTCATACATCACTTAGACAATTCACATGCATCTAGACAACATGGTACAACCTATTTCTTATACATACTAACTCATCACTTTGATTCAAACAACATAAGATATAATGACATACCTCATTACTCGATGAACTCCTTGGTCTTCATTTACTCGTTAGTTCATCAATTTATCAAACAATCATCAGGCATTATAATCTAAACATTCAATCATTCAATCAAGCAATTATAAAATATCCAAAAATTCAAAATAAATGTCCGTAAAGTCCATTTACAACCCATCAAAATTTATTTAAAATGTAAATCTAAGTCTAATCCGTTGGAATAGTCCCATATTGCCTTAATTTTTGGGGTTTGGAAACACAGCACATACTCAGGGAATCTGCCTTGTGATGGATCACTTGGAAAGTTCACTTCGCCACTAATCCCAAGAGCTATTTTTCTACAATGTACAAGTAAGGAGTGTGAACTTATTGAAGCTCAATGAGTGCTTAAACATACTACAAGTAAACACATCAATCATGATAAAAGTAAGCATACTATACATTTAGCACCAAAATACAACTCGTATGATAAAATAATTCGCCCAAATAATAATTCACACATTTATAATTCACACAATCAACATAGTCATAGGACATCATATTCATATATTTACAATTTGTAATTGTGAAACATAATGGAAAATTATATGCATTGGATAAATAGATCTCCAAACACTCTAAATGACTCAAAGATTCCTGCGCTAACTCCAATAAATGTAGCACAAGTGCTCACAATCTCCAAACACACCATGCTATTTACAGTGAATGGAGCTATGTTATACATTCCCTTATCTCTCAAACACTATCTTCTGGCCACAATGCCCTATCACATATAAAGGTGAGTACTCACAATCCTATGGCATGCCAATGATATCCAATGGTTTCAAGTGTACACAATGCCAACATATTATTTTTAACACATTCACAGTACACATTTTAATAGGGCCCGTAGTTTTGTAGAGCTCTCAAATGGTAGCAAAGTTCACAATTTAGCAAAATTCACACAATATAGCACAGTTCAAGCATAGCATAGTTCACATATAGCATATGTTCGCAAAACAACAAAGGTTCACATAACAACATAAGTTCGCATATAGCATAGGTCCGCATAACATCATGGGTTCGGATAACAACATGAGTTCACACAATCATTGGTTCACACATAGGTTCGCACATAGCATAATAGGGCGCGCATAATAGAAACACTTACTCTAGGAACTTATGATAGGTGTTTAGTCTACCTAAGCTTTCTATTAGCATGCGAACTGGTGTTCCCTTGTAGTGTACAAGACTACTCACCTGCTATTTCATTACTTCTTGTCGAACCTAAGTCACCTTCTACTTGCCTTTGTCTCTACCCATTGAGGCTCCTTCACGATCCATGGCTTAACAAAACAACACAAAAACATACATATCATAATTTGTTTAAAGTTAAATAACCTTCCTAACATCTTAACACCTCGCCATTCAAACCTCTCTAGCGAGCTCACCACGCACATCATCAATCCTTTAATTTCTTCACCCTTACTTAATTTAATCCTTATTTATTATTTCCTAACATCACCTTTAATGTTTAATTGCAGATATATACCTTTAATTTCACACAATTCCACAAATCTTTATTTTCCAGGAAATCACGTTTGTTTTCATAGAAGAAAATTCATTCGATCCATTCAAATTCATTGAGGATTTGTTTAATTAAGATTATAAACCTCTTAATTACATCAAAATGATTTGAAAATTGTTTTAAAACTACCATTTAGCTCACTATTATGGGATCTACCATTTTGAAGCAAAAATAAACGTTAAATTAATAGATCTTATGAATTCCTTATTAGATCTATAAAAACTCTATAAAACCCACATATTATCTATTTAAACAATGAGAAATCATATCATTACCTTTGATTTGAAAAACTCCATGAGATTTGGATTGATTTAAGAAAAAATGTGTTAAAAAGTAGTAGAGAATTATAAGAGAAATGATAAGTTTCTTTTTAAATTGGAGAAGAAAAAATGTGTTTGGATGCTTAGAAAACCAGAAAGAATGAGAGAATTTTAAGAGAAAACTTCTAATTTGGATCTAACGAACTTTTCAAATGAATGGAAATGTGGAGGGAAGGGACGGTGGGTGTTCTTATATAGCCAACCAAATTTCAAATTTTGGTTTATTTCCCCTAAGGCCCCTTCCCATTCTCTCCCTTTTAAACTAACTCCCTTTTCAATGAAAACTTTTTATTTTCAAATTTTGACCTCTGATTTAAAATCTGTTTCAACTTAATCCCTACTAACACATATATTTATTAACACAATTATTATTACTATTATTATTTTAATTAATAACTACGACCCTTATTTTGATATCTCTCTTAAGCTCACGTCTTAATTACTCGATTCTACTAACCCAGTATTTGAGGTGTGACAATTCTCTCCCTCTAAAGATAATTTCATTCTCCAAATTACCTGGATCGAATAGATAAGGATATTGACGTCTCATTGTGGCCTATCCAGTTTTATAATTGCACCATAAAACTTTCCCTAAATGTATGCTCTTATTACGCAACTCCTTTATCTCATGAGATAAGATCACAATTGGTTCCTCTTCGTAGGTAAGGTTAGGTTGAACCTCAATCTCCTCAATTGGAACAATATGTGATGAGTTAGATAGGTACTTCCGCAACATGGATACGTGAAAAACATCCTAAATAGACTCAATGTAACACCCCAAACCCGGCCCATTTGTGTGACCGAATTTGAAATGCCACTGCGGAAAAACATTTGAAAAACTTTTGACTTAGAGTTTAAAACATAAAAGATTTGTTGTCTTTACTAAAACATTGTGTAATTAAAGTTCCAAATAAAATTAAGTTGTTTAAAATAAAACATTTTCAAATAATAATATAATCGATAATTTAACTTAAAACATAATAAATATTCTTAAATACTTAAAATGGCCCTTATTACAATAATTAAATACTTAAAATACTGAAACATAAATTGTATAAAGAAAATCCTCTTTTGCATGGGCCACCTCGTATCCACTCCAACCCGGTTCGAGCATCACCTGAAAGGTTTGAGAAAAATTGGGTCAGTCACACAGACTCAGTGTGTAATTAATCCATTGAATTCCACCCACATGTTAACCACATATTAATCCATATATCAGATAACAAAATTTCATATTCACATATTACCACATTTTGGGCTTGGCCTATATTCATATCACATATCAGGTAACAGGGTAATTAACCCCATAATTCCACATATCGGGCTTAACCCATTTCCACACTGATCCACATTTATAAACTGGGCTTGGCCGATTTTCACATTAATTCACATATCCATTGAGATTATGCAAAATGCACCCAACCCAACCTAGGGTCCATCCTCTACACACCTCCGTATCCAGCCTACCACACACCAGGGGATTAACAAATCACCCTCTCCTTTTCACTCCAAAGGCAATCAATGCCGTCCACGTGCAATTAAGCATAATAATCCACAACGCGACCTCAGTCAGCGCATTTCATACCTGTAAGGGTGGATTATTCGCTTCAGAAGCTAGCAAAGTTATATGTAGCCGAGATAGTAAGATTGCATGGTGTGCCAGTATCGATTATATCGGATAGGGATCCGAGGTTACATCAAGGTTTTGGAGAGCCTTGCATCAAGCCTTGGGAACGAGATTGGACTTCAGCACAGCTTTTCACCCGCAAACTGACGGACAATCGGAAAGAGTGATACAGATTTTAGAGGATATGCTCAGAGGATGCGTTCTGGATTTCAGTGGTAGTTGGGAAGAGTATCTACCATTGGCAGAGTTCGCTTATAACAATAGTTATCAAGCGAGCATTCAGATGGCACCATTCGAGGCACTGTATGGACGAAAGTGTCGTTCTCCTACGTGTTGGACGGAACTAAAGGAGCGACATGTCTTGGGTCCAGAATTGGTAGCGGAAACTGAAGATAAAGTTAAGTTAATCCGGACTCGTCTCAAGGAGGCATCAGATAGGCAAAAGTCTTATGCCGATCTCAAGCGCAAGGAAATGGAATACGAGGTAGGAGATAAAGTCTTTCTGAAGGTGTCGCCTTGGAAGAAGGTGTTGCGATTTGGGAGAAAAGGGAAGCTAAGCCCAAGGTTCATCGGGCCATATACAGTGTTAAAGCGAGTGGGACCGGTAGCTTATCAGCTCGAGCTACCGGCAGAGTTGAGTCAGATTCATGATGTCTTCCATGTGTCGATGCTTAGACGGTATCGGTCCGATCCATCACACGTCTTGCCAGTGGCAGAGATTGAGGTTAACTCAGACCTATCTTTCGAGGAGGAGCCAGTTCAGATCTTAGATCGTGATGTCAAGGTTTTACGTAGGAAGTCAGTACCCTTGGTGAAAGTGCTATGGCGAAACCATGGTACGGAGGAAGCGACGTGGGAACCCGAGGATGTGATGCGTTAGCAATACCCCCATCTCTTTTGATCAGGTAATTTCGAGGTCGAAATTATTTTTAAGGGGGTAGAACTGTAACATCCTAAAATAGGGGTTATTTGTGATTGAATTATTTTTTCTTGTGTTTGAATTGCTGTGATATTATTCGTGGTGTTATAAGACTTAATTAGGGGTCTTGAATAGGCTCGGTTTAGTAGAATAATTTTTAGTATGGTTTATTTAATGAAGTGGATTAAGTGAGCTTAGCACTTAAGTTAATTTAAGTGTTAATTAAAGCATAAGAGCAGTAAGTGGCAAGTTGGTTAAGGAGCTTGAAAGGTGGCTTGAGGTTAGAGGTTCGAGTTGCATGTTTAGCATTTTGAAGGTTTATTTTTGTGATCTAGCATTGATGGACGGTACTTATTTATGATAGGTTGGACTATTTATTTTGGTAAGTTGAATATATGTTTAAGGAAAGCTTGATATTGGGGATAAGAATCTTGAGTTTATGGTATGATGAGGGGACAAAGGCATGAAGGGTGGTGGATGTTTTGGAAAGTTTTCCTAGGCCTTTAGTGGTTGAATATGGACGGCATGTGTGGGAAAGGGGGATGGCCGATTGTTGTTAGGTGGTTTGGGGGGTAAATAGTTGGCCAATTCCTTCTTTTGAACATCTTTTTACATTTTGTTTTCCCTCTCCAAAAACTCTCACCTTTGGCCGAATGTCTAGGGTACTTTTGGTGCAAAATTTCTTTTGATGTTAGCTTCATTTTGTTTGAAATAAATACCACTTTCTTTCTTTCATTTGTCCTTTTGACCCAAACTACATTTTTGTATTTTGTGCATTTTCTTCTTTGGTAAAAATTAGTGTTGACCGAATCTCATTTCTCCCATTCCTCTTTTTCTTCTTTTGATCAATTCTTTTTCACTCTCTTTTCAACATTTATCAGAACCAAAAACCATTCTTTCTTTTTCTAGACTTTGGCCGAATCTCCTACACCATCATCTTCCATCTATTTATTTTATTTTCTTCTCAAAACCGAAGCCTCTATTTCCCTTTCTTCACAATATTTTCTTTATTAGCCGAATATACTCCTTCGGGTGTGCCGAAACTCTCTTCTCCTATTTTGTGTAGCCTTGACCGAATATTTTAGCAAGGGTGCCTCTTCTACTTTTTCTTCCAATCGACTCTAAGGTGAGTGTCCAAGGCCGAATGCCTTTTCTTTGGTTCTCTTGTTCTTGTCGACTTCAAAAGGGGTAAGAGCTGATTTCGATATTGGACTGCAAGTGTGAATCGACTGTTTTGGAATCGATTTTGTTGTAGGGCCTTCGAAGTGTTGGAAGCAATCTAGTGTAGCCGTCACCTTTGATTGATTGATTGGTAAGTGGTGGTAAGAATGTGTTAGTAGTTTAATCCCTTTAGTATTTGTTTAAGCCGAAGGCTATTAACATGTGATTGCCGATTTAGGGAAGCAAAAGCGCTTGGAGTGTGGTGGCTAGTATTCAAAGGCATTTGGGTAAGGTTTCGGGTTCACAAGGAACCCTTTGCAATTAATTTTTGGTTTGGCCGAATAGGCCATGGCACTAATCTTGTGTTTGGCCGAATATAGGGCAAGGATATTGTGGGTAGCCGATTTGGTTCTTCAGGATTTAAGGCTTTCGTTAATTTCAGGTGTGTATGTATACACACTTTATGATTTATAAACTGTGCTAAATATTTGTGTATGCTAAATCTGGTTCATGTAGCTTTGGATTTAATACCATAACGGTATAAGCGATGATTCAGGTAAGTTCCTGACAGTATGAGTTTTCTATTAATGCTTTTGGGAAGCATGGCATATTTGATATATGTGATTTAAATATATATATGTTGGCATAAACTCTATTATATAATTGATTGATGTGGGTTGATGAGAGAAGGGGGCAGTGATATTCGTGTCGACGGACACCAGTGTTTTGGTAACACATTGTGACTACGGTCACCAGAGGTTTGGCACCTCCAGAGGTTTGGCACCTCATAGTGTCTCATCCCTGTGGCTTAGCACCACCGTGGTTGGCCCTACTTTGAGATACGGGATTGACGCCAGTGATTTGGTATTACACGATGGGTTGGCCCCATCATTTGATTTGTGACTTCGGGTCACCAGTGGTTTGGCACCACAATATGACGGATTTCGTGACTATATGTCACCAGTGGTTTGGCACCACCAGTGGTTTGGTACCACACGGGGTAGAGAAAGGTGTTCGGATGGCTAGGTTGGGTGCGTTTTACATTTGTGCATATTAAATTAATTATGATTGTGTATGATGTTACATTAAATCGGGAAAAAGGGTTACACATTGGGTCTTGATGACTCACCTTTTTCCTTTAACATTTTCAGGTGATTCGTAGCTGCCGATAAGGAGCCGGATGGACTCGAGGTGGCCATGAAATGAAAATGTGGACTAGGTGGATTTTGAACTATTTATATTTTATTATGGGTTTGATTTTATTTAAGTTGTAATAAGGCCTCCTAATATTGCACTTGGAATATTTTACATGTTTTGATAATTTGCTTAAACTACTTCATGATATTAAAATGGGTACACATGTTTTCTAAAAATTAATACGTAAAATGTTTTATTGTGCCATCGGGTACACTTGAATCTGTAACAACCTGATTTAATATATTTTTAAACAACACTAAGTGATGATTTCTTCATACACCTCAACTGTTTTAAAAACAAGATAATATCTTTTATCAAAAATTTAATTCGGCTTAAAGAGATTTTCAAAAAGTTTTTCTCTGTGGCATACCAAATTCGATCGTAATGTTTGGACCGGGTTTGGGGTGTTACACTCAAGTTCAGTCAGCAACTTGAGTCTATATGTTACCAATCCAATCCTCTCAATAACCTCATAGGGTCCAATAAATCTCGGACTCAACTTTCCCTTCCATTCGAATCTCAAAACTTTCTTCCAAGGTGAAACCTTAAGGAACACTCTATCTTCAACCTGAAACTCGATATAATGACATTTTAGATCTACATAAGACTTCTACCAATCAGAAGAGGCTTTCAATCTATCGCAAATCAATTTCACCTTCTCCTCAGTCTCTTGAATCAAATTTGGACCCACAACTCGTCTCTTGTCCAACTCAAATCAACGTAAGTGAGTCCTACATCTTCTACCATACAGTGCCTCAAATGATGCCATCTGAATACTTGATTGGTAACTATTGTCAGTGAACTCCACTAAAGGTAGATACCGCTCCTAGCTACTACTGAACTCAATGACAAAACTGCACAAGATATCCTCGACTACCTAAATTACCCTATCCAACTGACCATCTATCCAAAGATGATAAGTCGTACTGAAGTTAAGCTTCGAACAAAAATCTTCTTGTAGACTTTTCTAAAATCTCGAAGTAAATCGTGGATTTGTATCAAAGATAATCGAAATTGGAACAACATGAAGTCTGACTATCTCGGTTATGTACAGTTCAGCTAGCTTCTGCATCAAATATTTAGTACGTATAGCTACAAAATGCACACTTTTCGAGAATCGATAAACAATCACCCAAACTAAATCCTTCTTTGTTGGGGTCAGTGGCAAACCCAAGATGAAGTCCATGGTGATCTTCTCTCATTTCCAATCTTGAATCAAAACTGGATGTAACAATTCCAAGTGATGTTGATGCTCCGCCTTCGCACTATGTCACGCCAAACATCTAATTACAAAGTCTGTCACATCACGCTTCAATCCAAGCCACCAATACAACTCTCAAAAATTATAATATGTCTTATTACTTTCAGGATGCATAGCATATGAGCTACTATGGGCCTCGGCAAAAATCTCATGCGTAAGTTCCACATCGCCAGACACTTAAAGTTTTCTTCAAAAACTTAAAATACCATCTACGTTCAACCCAAAGTCTTTTCCATTTGTAATACCCCTTACCCGTATTCGACGCCAAAAAAGGGTACGAGGCATTACTGGACTCACATAACAAGCAATCACAAAATTTTGAGTCATAAATTTCCATTCAAATTAAAATCATTCATAATCGATCATAAAGTCTCTTATACGAGCCTACAAGGCCCAAAGCATGTATTGGAAACGGTTCAGAACTAAACTGGGAACTTTAGAAATTTTAAAAAAACTTAGAAAAATTTTCCATGTTACAGGGCTCACACGCCCGCGTGGTCCAAGGGACACGCCCGTGCTGAAGGCCGTGTTTGAAATTAGGGTGCTCTTTGACTTGTGCCACACGGCCGTATAGCACACACGATGAGACATACGCCCGTGTCTCTGCCCGTGTGCTCAATTCTAGACATTCTGTTTTTCCAAAATTAAGGTGCAGGGGACATATGGCCAGAACTCATGCCCGTGGGGCAGATCGTGTGTCACACACGGCCTAGACACATGCCCGTGTGCCTACCCGTGTGGACAAAAACAAGGCTATTTACCAAGCCATTTTTCCACCCTTGTTCACACATAAACTTACACCAATTCAAGGCATAAACATAACATACTTAGGCAACCAAAACATCCACAATTGTGGCCAACACACTAGCAACATCTATCATACTCACAACAATTATTAAGTGTGTAACACCCCAAACCCGGCCTAGACGTTACGGCAGAATCTGGCGTGTCACATCGAAGTGTTTTTCGAAATCAAGGTTGACGGGAGAAATCGTTTGAGTAAAAATCCATTTAGTTCTTATTTCTTGGGAAACAGTTGGTAAGTTATAAAAACCGACACTTGGTAAAACGATTACCATGTTTGTTACTGTTGGTTTAAATTCGCGAAAGTTACTCTATTTTCAGTTATCTTGAAGTTGAAAATATGTGTTTGCCTTGTAAAGTAGTTATTAGTTGTGAAAACTTGTTTGTATCCGTTTGGCAGTTCAAAATAAGAAATTAAAAACCCAATTAGAAGAAATTGAAAATCACCAGAGGCCTTATTACAAAAATACCAACCCAATATAAAATATTTAAATGATTATGCTTAAACAAACATCCTCGATCGTGTGGCCCCCTCCGAGTCCCTCGTAGCTCTAAATCACCTGAGACTGGGGATTACCTGTATAGTTAAAGAAAAGGGTGAGTTACGAGAACTCAGTGTGTAACCCCCTATCACTTAATCAGTAATACATGCAATAACAGTCTAGGCCTGAGCTCTGTTCAGTAACAGTGCAGTGCGGGCCTGAGCCTAATACAGAATCAGTATGGTGCAAGTATACAAACCCACCCCACCCCAATCCAGACAGCACACAACCCGTACCAACCAACACACCATGTGGGGACAAAGTTGACCCACCCAACCCACACACCAATATTACAGCATAGATGCCAGTAATAATAACGCAGAAGACCTGCCAGTACCGTATAAGTGGAAAAGCCACCAGTAACAGTAATTGTGGTAGAGCCACCAGTATCAGTATGTGTGGCAGAGCCACCAGTAATAGTACTTGCTCCATTATAGAATCCCAACCCCATGGAGTATGCCATGTCATCAACATTTGTGTATGTAACATGTCCTTGTAACACCTCAAATCCGGCCTAGAAGTTAGGCCCGAATCTGGCGTGTCACATCGAGGTGTTTTTTGAAAACCGCGTTTTCATTGAAAACCCTTCTTGATATTTAAAAAAACTAAAAGTCCCAGTTTGCAATTGTTATTAATAATCAACATTTATTAAGACCTCATTACCTTTAAAACCTTGTTCGATGCGGAAGCTTAATTTAAAACAATTAACTTATAAAAACGTGATATTTTCAACTCAGTTGCGAAAGCAATGTGTTTTGAAAACATATATTGTTTTGGAAAACCGGGATCAAAAGTTGAGCAGATTTAAAACATAATAAACTAAAAATCCCAAACTAAAAATCGGAATTTAAGAGAGGCCTTATTACAAAATATGAACCCAAAATAAAATAAAAATAAGTAGTATACGAAAATCTGAAACTGCTCGTAGTGTGGCCACCTCCGAGTCCGCCAGTACGTCGAATCGTCTACTGAGGATTTCCTGAGAAAAATTAAAAAGAGGGGGTGAGTTTGCGAAAACTCAGTGTGTACAACCCTCATCAGTATAAACATGCTTCACAACAATCCGGGCGGAAGCCCATTACAGTAACGGTGGCAATTGGGCCTTAGCCCAAAATAGCCTCGGTTGGGCCTTAACCCATATCATATGTCACATATCATAAATATATGGGCCTAAGCCCATCTCAATAATATAATCCATATATGCAATGCATTAATGCCAATACCAGCCCTGCACTCCGTCTCCGGTCCAACCGTGTCTGTCATGCTCAATCATTACACATGTATGCAAAATGGCCATGCTCAGTAACAATTATTTAAACATGTAATAAAAGCATATCAGTCATACAACAACAATCAAATTAGTCCACTCATTGCACAAGTTGATCATTTACCTACAAGGGTAAATCAGTCATTTTACCCTATAAAGGTATTTCGGTAATTCTACCCTACAGGGGTAGTTTGACAATTCTACTTATAACCAATCCATGTATGCAATGCATCTCAAACATAATCAATCATACAATTAACACATAACGCTAGTACTACCACGAGGGTACAACGGTCATTTATCGTTTAGGGGTAAAACGGTAATTACACACTAAGGGTATTTCGGTTATTTTGCAATCCGAAGGTATTTCGATGATTTTGCAATCAAGGGTATTTCGGTAATTTTGCAAATTGGGGGTATTTCAGTAATTTTGCAAATCGGGGGTATTTCAGTAATTTCATAAACTAGGAGTATTCTAACCAGAGATAACGAGACGATTAGGTGAGGGCCCATTCTCAGCCCAAATGGGCCCATACGCTCGTGTGGCCAATTTGGCCCAAATCTAGCCATAGATATGAGATTCCCATAGTCTAATCCAACATTTACTACGCGATCATACAACTTATTCATATGGACCCACGCTCGTGTGGCTACCATCGCCGTGTGACCGCCATTTCGGCATCTGCCGCTCTACAGATAGAGTACGACAAAATACACACCTGATAGGAATCTGAAGCTAATCCAGGCACCGAATGCTCTTATGCCCAACGCCATCCTGGTATGCTTCAACTCCTCATAGACAGCTCCTTTTATAGCCAGCTTCTCACCTTCCCTATTGCTAGCTTTCCGATGTGCGATCCCTCCTTCAGTAGAATTTAAATCCAACACAAACTCTTGCCGCCCCAACTTAGCAAAATAAATACTCCCTTACTTGTCATGAGATTCGAGCCCAAGCTCTCCATCAGCCAATTCACACCACTTGCCACTAAGCCACAAGCTCCTCTTGTGTCTAAAACCATGCGCAACTATATATAAATCTATGGGCGAACGTCCAAGTTCACTTAAAAAATAAATCAAAATGAAATGCAAGTGCCAAGACTTGAACCCAAGCACTCACTTATCCCCTTAATGACACCTTGCCACAAGACCACTCCCTTCCTTGTGACATTTTTCTCCACATTTTTTTATTCAAGCCTACTACTAACTCCTAGGGTTTTATTTACCTAAAACCAAAATTTCCCTAAAGCCAAATTTTGAACTCGGGACTTCATAGAAGCCCCCTAACCTTCCAAAATACTCACCTAACAGGTCCAACTTGCATAAATGCCATTCTCATGTTTTCAAAAATTTTTAAACGCTCCCGTGCCGAAAGCCCAATGGGCTCAATTCTACTAGGCCCAAATTCGGGGCTTTACAAATCTACCTCCCTTAAAGGAATTTCTTCTTCGAAATTTCCAACTATCTAATAGCCGCACACTATCAGTTATACCACTACGCTTCTACTGCGCACTCTAGTCCTAATTGCAATTTAGGTAAATAGCTCATTACCACTTCGCCTATTATCTGAATTAGAAATTTTATGAATAAGCCCATAGTTCCAGTAATTAAAGAAATGTTTTATGGAAGTAGTAGTTAAGAGTTGTTTTCGAAATTGCAAGCTCACTATAGTTTTAGTCTCATACGGGCCTCAATATAGTCTATCATCTAATTTAAGCCCAGTAACTATCTATAGCATAACAGTTTTAAACAGATAGGAGAACTTACTTGGTCCGACGCCGAAGACTCGGTGTGCCACACAAAATCTTCCAAAACCACTTCAAAATTATTTGTAAACATCTTTAAAGTAAAAACTAAAGCCCATTTCACAGCCCGAGTTTTGCAACCTGGCTCTGATACCACTAAATGTAACACCCAAAATCCGGCCTAAAAGTTAGGTCCGAATCTGGTGTGTCACATTTAGGTGTTTTTTGAAAACCGCATTTTCATTGAAAACCCTTCTTGATATTTTAAAAAAACTGAAAGTCCCAGTTTGCGATTGTTATTAATAATCGACATTTATTAAGAAGTCATTACCTTCAAAACCTTATTCGATGCGGAAGCTAAATCTAAAACAATTGACTTATGAAAAATGCGATATTTTCAACGTAGTTGCGAAAGCGAAGTGTTTTGGAAACAGATATTGTTTTGGAAAACCGCGATCAGAAGTTGAGCAGATTTAAAACATAATAAAATGGAATTTAAGAGAGGCCTTATTACAAAATATGAACCCAAAATAAAATAAAAATAAGTAGTATACGAAAATCTGAAACTGCTCGTAGTGTGGCCACCTCCGAGTCCTCTAGTATGTCGAACCGCCTATTGAGGATTTCTTGAGAAAAATTAAAAAAGGGGGTGAGTTTGCAAAAATTCAGTGTGTACAACCCTCGTCAGTATAAACATGCATCACAACAATCCAGGCCGAAGCCCATTACAGTAACGGTGGCAATTGGGCCTTAGCCCAAAATAGCCACTGTTGGGCCTTAACCCATATCATATGTCACATATCATAAATACTTGGGCCTAAGCCCATCTCAATAATATAACCCATATATGCAATGCATTAATGCCCATACCAGCGTTGCACTCTGTCTCCTGTCCAATCGTACACTCCTATGGGGATTTAATCGACCCACCCATCCGTACACTCCTTATGTAGTACCGGTTGCGGCACTAACTTATCGATGCAGCATGGTTGCTCGGTGGCTAAAAAGCCTTCAGTAGCGATATTACAATTGGCATAAAGCCATCAGTGACTGTATTATGTTTGGCACATTGCCATTAGCGACAGTAATATAATCGACACACAGCCTTGGGTAAATATGATAGACACAAAGTCGTCGATATATAAGTTAGGCACATAGCCACGGTAAATACGATCGGCACAAAGCCATAATATCGGCACAAAGCCTTCGGTATTGGCACAAAGTCCATAATTACGGCACGAAGCCATATTAATGGCATACAGCCCTCAGTAACATTATCGGTGCAGCATGGCTGCTCGGTGACTAAAAAGCCTGCGGTAGCTATACAGCCTTCGGTGGATCCACAGTCGTCAAGCGACCATGCGATCCTATTAGCACTTCCTCCGTATTAATAATCCCAACCCCATGCAATATGTCGTGTATGTCATGCTCAATCGTTACACGTGTATGCAAAATGGCCATGCTCAGTAACAATTTTTTAAACATGTAATAAAAACATACCAGTCATACAGCCACAATCAAATTAGTCCACTCATTGTACAGGCCAATCATTTACCTACAAGGGCAAATCACTCATTTTACCCTATAAGGGTATTTCGGTAATTCTACCCTACAAGGGTAGTTCGGTAATTCTACTCATAACCAATCCATGTAAGCAACGCATCTCAAACATAATCAATCATACAATTAACGCATACAATGCTAGTACTACCACGAGGGTACAACGGTCATTTATCGTTTAGGGGTAAAATAGTAATTACACACTAAAGGTATTTCGATAATTCTACAATTCGAGGGTATTTCGATAATTTTACAATCAGGGGTATTTCAGTAATTTTTCAAATCGGTGGTATTTTAGCAATTTTGCAAAATGGGGGTATTTCAGTAATTTCATAAACTAGGAGTATTCTAACAAGAGATAACGAGACGATTGGGCCTAGGGCCCATTCTCAGCCCAAATGGGCCCATACGCTCGTGTGGCCCATTTGGCCCAAATCTAGACATAGATATGAGATTCCCATAGTTTAATCCAACATCTACTACACAATCGGACAACTTATTCATATGGACCAACGGGCCCATTGGCCTCACGTGGCCCATTTCAGCTCGAATAGCCTAATCCACAAGTACACTCATGATGGGCTCAACTATCGCGTCGAAGGCCCCACACGTGCGCTCGCACGCTCGTGTGGCTACCATCACCATGTGACTGGTATTTCGGCATCTGCCGCTCTACAGCTAGAGTAGGGCGAAATACACACCTGATAGGAATCTGAAGCTAATCCGCGCTCTAGATGCTCCTCTGCCCAATGCCATCCTGGTATGCTTCCCCTCCTCATAGACAGCTCCATTTATAGCCAGCTTCTCACCTTCCCTCTTGCTAGCTTTCTGATGTGGGATCCCTCATTCAGTAGAGTTTAAATCCAACACAAACTCTTGCCGCCCCAACTTAGCAAAATAAATACTCCCTTGCTTGTCATGAGATTCGAACCTAAGCTCTCCCATCAGCCAATTCACGCCACTTGCCACTAAGCCACAAGCTCCTCTTGTGTCTAAAATCATGCGCAACTATATATAAATCTATGGGCCAAAGTCCAAGTTCACTTAAAAAATTAATCAAAATGAAATGCAAGCGCCAAGACATGAACCGAAGCACTCACTTATCCCGTTAATGACGCCTTGCCACTAGACCACTCCCTTCCTTGTGACATTTTCCTCCACATTTTATCATTAAAGCCTACTACAACTCCTAGGGTTTTATTCACCTAAAACCAAAATTTCCCTAAAAGCCCGGGACTTCATAAAAGCCCCCTAACCTTCCAAAATCACTTACCTAATAGGTCCAACTTGTATAAATGTCGTTCTCATGTTTCCAAAAATTTATAAACGCTCTAGTGCCGAAAGCCCAATGGGCTCAATTCTACTAGGCCCAAATTCGGGGCATTACAAATCTACCTCCCTTAATGAAATTTCATTTTCGAAATTTCCAACTATCTAATAGCCGAACACTATCGGTTATTCCACTACTCTTCTGCTGCGCACTCTAGTCCTAATTGTAATTTAGGTAAATAGCTCATTACCACTTCGCGTATTATCTGAATTAGAAATTTTTTGAATAAGCCCATAGTTCCAGTAATTAAACAAATGTTTTATGCAAGTAGTTAAGAGTTGTTTTCAAAATTGCAAGCTCGCTACAGTTTTAGTCTCATACGGGCCGTAATATAGTCTATCATCTAAATTAAGCCCAGTAACTATCTACAGCATAACAGCTTTAAATAGATAGGAGAACTTACTTGGTCCGACGTCGAAGACTCGGTGTGCCACACAAAATCTTCCAAAACCACTTCAAAATTATTTGTAAACATCTTTAAAATAAAAACTAAAGCCCATTTTACAGCCCGAGTTTTGCAACCGGGCTCTGATACCACTAAATGTAACACCCAAAACCCGGCCTAGAAGTTAGGCTCGAATCTGGTGTGTCACATTAAGGTGTTTTTTGAAAACCGTATTTTCATTGAAAACCCTTCTTGATATTTAAAAAAACTGAACGTCCCAGTTTGCGCTTGTTATTAATAATCGACATTTATTAAGAAGTCATTACCTTCAAAACCTTATTCGTTGCGGAAGCTTAATTTAAAACAATTTACTTATAAAAACGTGATATTTTCAACTCAGTTGCGAAAGCGAAGTGTTTTGGAAACAGATATTGTTTTGAAAAACCGCGATCAAAAGTTGAGCAGATTTAAAACATAATAAACTAAAAATCCCAAACTAAAAACCATAATTTAAGAGAGGCCTTATTAGCAAATATGAACCCAAAATAAAATAAAAATAAGTAGTATATGAAAATCCAAAACTGCTCGTAGTGTAGCCACCTCCGAGTCCTCCAGTACGTCGAACCGCCTACTGAGGATTTCCTGAGAAAAATTGAAAAAGGGGGTGAGTTGGCGAAACTCAGTGTGTACAACCCTCGTCAGTATAAACATGCATCATAACAATCCGGGCGGAAGCCCATTACAGTAACAGTGGCAATTGGGCCTTAGCCCAAAATAGCCTCGGTTGGGCCTTAACCCATATCATATGTCACATATCATAAATATCTGGGCCTAAGCCCATCTCAATAATATAATCCATATATACAATCCATTAATGTCCATACCAGCCCTGCACTCGGTCTCCTATCCAACCGTACACTCCTGTGGGGATTTAATCGACCCACCCATCCGTACACTCCTTATGTAGCACCGGTTGCGGCACTAACTTCTCGGTGCAGCATGGCTGCTCGGTGGCTAAAAAGCCTTCAGTAGCGGTATTACAATTGGCACAAAGCCATCAGTGACTGTATTATGTTTGGCACATAGCCATCAGCGACGGTAATATAATCGGCACACAGTCTTGGGTAAATATGATCGACACAGAGTCATCGATATATAAGTTAGGCACATAACCACGGTAAATACGATTGGCACAAAGCCATAATATCGGCACAAAGCCCATAATTACGGCACGAAGCCATATTAATGGCACATAGTCCTCAGTAACATTATCGGTGCGGCATAGCTGCTCGGTGGCTAAAAAGCCTGCAGTGGCTATACACCCTTCGGTGGATCCACAGTCGTCAAGCGACCATGCGATCCTATTAGCACTTCCTTCATATTAATAATCCCAACCCCATGTAATATGTCGTGTATGTCATGCTCAATCATTACACGTGTATGCAAAATGGCCATGCTCAGTAACAATTATTTTAACATGTAATAAAAGCATATCAGTCATACAACCACAATCAAATTAGTCCACTCATTGCACAAGTCGATCATGTACCTACAAGGGCAAATAAGTCATTTTAACCTATAAGGGTATTTCAATAATTCTACCATACAGGGGTAGTTCGGTATCTCAACTCATAACCAATCCATGTATGCAACGCATCTCAAAAATAATCAATCATACAATTAACACATACATCGCTAGTAATACCACGAGGGTACAATAGTCATTTATCGTCTAGGCGTAAAACGGTAGTTACACACTAAGGGTATTTCGATAATTTTGTGATCCGAGTGTGTTTCGATAACTTTGCAATCAGGGGTATTTCGGTAATTTTGCAAACCAAGGGTATTTCAGTAATTTTGCAAATCGAGAGTATTTCAGTAATTTCGCAAATTGGGGGTATTTCGGTAATTTTACAAATCAAGGGTATTTTAGTAATTTCAACTATCGCGTCGAAGCCCCTACGCGTGCGCTCGCACGCTCGTGTGGCTACTATCGCTGTGTGACCGGCATTTCGGCATTTGCCCCTCTATAGCTAGAGTAGGGCAAAATACACACCTGATTGCAATCTGAATCTAATCCACGCTCAGAATGCTCCTATGACCAACGCCATCCTGGAATGCTTCCCCTCCTCATAGACAGCTCCATTTATAGCCGGCTTCTCACCTTCCCTCTTGCTAGCTTTCCGATGTGGGATCCCTCATTCAGTAGAGTTTAAGTCTAACACAAACTCTTGCCACCCCAACTTAGCAAAATAAATACTCCCTTGCTTGTCATGAGATTCGAACCCAAGCTCTCCCATCAGCCAATTCACGCCACTTGCCACTAAGCCACAAGCTCCTCTTGTGTCTAAAATCATGCGCAACTATATATAAATCTATGGGCCAACGTCTAAGTTCACTTAAAAAATAAATCAAAATGAAATGCAAGCACCAAGACTTGAACCTAAGCACTCACTTATCCCTTTAATGACGCCTTGCCACTAGACCACTCCCTTCCTTGTGATATTTTTCTCCACATTTTATTCTTAAAGCCTACTACTAACTCCTAGGGTTTTATTCACCTAAAACCAAAATTTCCCTAAAGCCTCGGGACTTCATGGAAGCCCCCTAACCTTCCAAAATCACTCACCTAACAAGTCCAACTTGCATAAATGTCGTTCTCATGTTTTCAAAAAATTTTAAATGCTCCCGTGCCGAAAGCCCAATGGGCTCAATTCTACTAGGCCCAAATTCGGGGCATTACAAATCTACCTCCCTTGATGAAATTTCATCTTCGAACTTTCCAACTATCTAATAGCCGCACACTATCGGTTATACCACTACGCTTCTGCTGCGCACTCTACTCCTAATTGCAATTTAGGTAAATAGCTCATTACCACTTCGTGTATTATCTGAATTAGAAATTTTATGAATAAGCCCATAGTTCTAGTAATTAAACAAATGTTTTATGGAAGTAGTAGTTAAGAGTTGTTTTTGAAATCACAAGCTCACTACAGTTTTAGTCTAATGTGGGCCTCAATATAGTCTATCATCTAAATTAAGCCCAGTAACTATCTACAGCATAACAGTTTTAAACAAATAGGAGAACCTACTTGGTCCGATGCCGAAGACTCGGTGTGCCACACAAAATCTTCCAAAACCACTTCAAAATTATTTGTAAACATCTTTAAAATAAAAACTAAAGCCCATTTTACAGCCCGAGTTTTGCAATCGGGCTCTGATACCACTAACTATAACACCCAAAACCAGCCTAGAAGTTAGGCCCGAATCTGGTGTGTCACATTGAGGTGTTTTTTGAAAACTGCATTTTCATTGAAAACCTTTCTTGATATTTAAAAAAAACTGAACGTCCCAGTTTGCGATTGTTATTAATAATCGACATTTATTAAGAAGTCATTACCTTTAAAACCTTGTTCGATGCGGAAGCTTAATTTAAAACAACTGACTTATGAAAACATGATATTTTCAACTCAGTTGCGAAAGTAAAATGTTTTGGAAACAGATATTGTTTTGGAAAACCGCGATCAAAAGTTAAGCAGATTTAAAACATAATAAACTAAAAATCCCAAACTAAAAATCGGAATTTAAGAGAGGCCTTACTACAAAATATGAACCCAAAATAAAATAAAAATAAGTAGTATACGAAAATCTAAAACTGCTCGTAGTGTAGCCACCTCCGAGTCCTCCAGTACGTCAAACCGTCTATTGAGGATTTCCTGAGAAAAATTAAAAAGGGGGTGAGTTTGCGAAAACTCAGTGTGTACAACCCTCGTCATTATAAACATGCATCACAACAATCCGGGCCGAAGCCCATTACACTCGGTTGGGCCTTAACCCATATCGTATGTCACATATCATAAATATCTGGGCCTAAGCCCATCTCAATAATATAATCCATATATGCAATGCATTAATGCCGATACCAGCCCTACACTCCGTCTCCTGTCCAACCATACACTCCTGTGGGGATTTAATCGACCCACCCATCCGTACACTCCTTATGTAGCACTGATTGCGACACTAACTTATCGGTGTAGCATGGCCGCTCGGTGGCTAAAAAGCCTTTAGTAGCGGTATTACAATTGGCACAAAGCCATCAGTGACTGTATTATGTTTCGCACATAGCCATCAACGACGATAATATAATCGGGACACAGCATTGGGTAAATATGATCGACACAGAGTCATCGATATATAAGTTAGGCACATAGCCACGATAAATACGATTGGCACAAAGCCATAATATCGGCACAAAGCCCATAATTACGGCACGAAGCCATATTAATGGCACACAGCACTCAGTAACATTATCGGTGCAGCATGGCTGCTCAGTGGCTAAAAAGCCTGCGGTGGCTATACAGCCTTCGGTGGATCCACAGTTGTTAAGCGACCATGCGATCCTATTAGCACTTCCTCCGTATTGATAATCCCAACCCCATGCAATATGTCGTTTATGTCATGCTCAATCATTACACGTGTATGCAAAATGGCCATGCTCAGTAACAATTATTTAAACATGTAATAAAAGCATATCAGTCATACAACCACAATCAAATTAGTCCACTCATTGCACAAGTTGATCTTTTACCTATAAGGGCAAATCAGTCATTTTACCCTATAAGGGTATTTCGGTAATTCTACCTTATAGGGGTAGTTCAGTAATTCTACTCATAACCAATCCGTGTATGCAACGCATCTCAAACATAATCAATCATGCAATTAACACATACAACGCTAGTACTACCACGAGGGTACAACGATAATTTTGCAAATAGGGGGTATTTCGATAATTTCGCAAATCGGGGGTATTTCGGTAATTTCATAAACTTGGAGTATTCTAAACAGAGATAACGAGACGATTGGGCCTATGGCCCATTCTCAGCCTAAATAGGCCCATACGCCTTTTTGTGGCCCATTTGGCCCAAATCTAGCCATAGATATGAGATTCCCATTGTCTAATCCAACATCTACTACACAATCATACAACTTATTCATATGGTCCCACGGGCCTATTGGGCCCACATGGCCCATTTCGGCTCAAACAGCCTAACCCACAAGAACACTCATGATGGGCTCAACTATCGCGTCGAAGCCCCTACACATGCGCTCGCACGCTCGTATGGCTACCATCGTCGTGTGACCGGCATTTCGGCATTTGCCGATCTACAACTAGAATAGGGCGAAATACACACGTGACAGGAATCTGAAGCTAATCTACGCTCCGAATGCTCCTATGCCCAACGCCATCCAGGTATGCTTCCCCTCCTCATAGACAGCTCCATTTATAGCCAGCTTCTCACCTTCCCTCTTGCTAGCTTTCCGATGTGGGATCCCTCCTTCAGTAGAGTTTAAATCCAACACAAACTCTTGCCACCCCAACTTAGCAAAATAAATACTCCCTTGCTTGTCATGAGATTCGAACCCAAGCTCTCCCATCAGCCAAATGACACCACTTGCCACTAAGCCACAAGCTCCTCTTGTGTCTAAAATCATGCGCAACTAGATATAAATCTATGGGTCAAGGTCCAAGTTCACTTTAAAAATAAATCAAACTGAAATGCAAGCGCCAAGACTTGAACCCAAGCACTCACTTATCCCCTTAATGACGCCTTGCCACTAGACCACTCCCTTCCTTGTGACATTTTTCTCCATATTTTATTCTTAAAGCGTACTACTAACTCCCAGGGTTTTATTCACCTAAAACCAAAATTTCCCTAAAGCCAATGTTTGAACCCGGGACTTCATAGAAGCCGCCTAACCTTCCAAAATCACTCACTTAACAGGTCCAACTTGCATAAATGTCGTTCTCATGTTTTCAAAAAAATTTAAACGCTCCCGTGCCCAAAGCCCAATGGGCTCAATTCTACTAGGCCCAAATTTGTGGCATTACAGTTCTACTCAGTACAGTCATACAGTACATACTTTCATATGTCAATCTACCTTTATGGGTAAAATAGTCATTTACATGTATTAGGGGTAAAATAGTAATTTTACCGTTTAGGGGTATCTCAGTCATTTTACTCATTAGGGGTATTTCAGTCATTTTACTCATTAGGGGTCTCAGTCCAGTTAGTGACCTTTCCGACGGCCTACAGTCACTTCAAGCGACGTAGATAATCTATTGGGTTAAAACAGTGTAAATGGGCTTACAGCCCAATATTCGGGCCAAATGGGCCACACAAGCGATCACGGCTATGTGATCTACATAGCCCAATCCAGTTTCTTCCATTTTTCGTAAATTTTATTCGTGTGGGGTTTACGAGCCATTGGGCCCACATATCCCATTTCGGCCCAACGAGGCTCATCATGGCCCAAGTGCACGAGAACACTCGTAGTGGCCTCTTCAGTCTACCGCCCTTGTTTGTGGGCTTGGTTCTTCCATACGAGCGATCGCACGCTCGTGAGGCCTCAAATGCCAAAGTTTTGGCTTTTCGGCTTTTGCTGATTCATAGCGGAGATAGTGTGATTACACATCTTTTTACGGAGTCGTTCCAAGATCTACGAGCATCCAACCTAGAATCATCGAGATCTGATGTTAGTCCTTAATTGTTAGGGTAACACCCTCTTAATAACATTTAATCCAAAATACCTTTCTTACCTTGTTTGAATGAGGGTGACCTTAATCCCTCAACAAACGCTATTCAGAACGATCACACGCCTTCGCTGCTTTCCTAATGTACAGTCAAGAATCGATTAGTAAGTGGTAGGGCATATTCGGCCAACCCCAAAAGATATGAGGTAATCTTATTACTTTGTCGGACTTTTTGAGAACGAAAGTGTGACTCCTCCAAGCCGTTCACATTTCACCACTCCTTGAGGAAGACCCTAGAATCGCAAAGGGTGCAGTACAAGCAGAATGAGATAACAACCGGTTAGTGGGGTTATTCGGTTTTGGAAAAGAAAGGAAGGGCATAGGTGCATTTGATTTTAAGAGTAAAACAGGGGATGGATTTTGAACACTTACAGATTGTCAGAGCCGTTGTAGAATTGAAACAGAGAGGGACAACACTTGGGTTTCAGCCCAAGTAAGAAGAGAAGCCAATCAAGAAGGGAAGAGGGGGACTTTCGGGCATAACCTACCAACTGCCGAAAAAGAAAAGAAATACAAGCGAGAGGCAAAGGTGGGGTTCAGATGAAACAAAATAAGCCAGAGAAATGAAAAGGCAGTAGGCTGAAACTTGAAAGGAGAGTTTCGGTAGAGGTTGATTCAAGAGAGAAAGGAATGGTCAATTGCAAAAGAAAGAACAGCAGGAACCGAAAAGCAAAGATGCATGAGGGATAAGTTGCAAATTCGACACTAGAGAGAAAAGGGAGAAAAGTCCAAAAACTGGTGACAAAACTGACCAAAAATGAGGAAAAAACTCCTTATTGCTAAAAATCACGCAATTTATCATCTCATCAATAAACCATATTGCTAAAAATCACACAATCATGCCATAATCACAATTCCAAACATTTCACATTCACCAAGCATACCATGATCATATCACTATAAACATTGACACATATATGAATATACTTAGGCTTACAACCATGTTAGCCAATATAAGCCAACTTACATGGCTATATACAAAAATGGACATAAACCATTATAAGCCAACATATATGGCCAAATTAATCATGATGAGACATTTAACAAAGTGATTAAGTCCTTATACATGTCATAGACTTAAAATATTTGAATTCACTCATACCCAAAATGATAGCTTGATAGTGTGATAGGATCTCCGGCGAACTCCAACCCGAGCTAGCTTAATAACCCTAAAAGCATGGGAAAGGAAGGGGGTAAGCTATATAGCTTAGTAAGTCTGTATAAAAACAATGAGCAACTCTTACAAATCTTTTATCAAGTCCAACAATTTTAAACACAAGATAATAAAAAATACTATAAATCTCAAAGTTATAATCCTTATTCAATCATAATATTTACGCTATCAACTTATAAGCCTAACTTAACATATATTGGCATTAGCCTAACAACCATAATCTCTCATTTGTAACATATTACAACAAATAGCAAATCATTTTAAACCTCATAGTAAACATGCTCATTAATTATGAGTATTTACATTTCAAGCATATACTATAGCATCTTTCAATTGCCTAAGTTCTTATCTTTCCATTTGCTCATATCCGATAAATCACAATTTGCATGAATAAAACATGCTATATCATAACTCAATTTGGCCCGAAAGCCAATCAAATAATCGTCAACCAAATTTATCATAAAATTCATACATCACAAGTATAGGCTAATAAACACAAGGTTTTCACAAAATCATTCTCATGGAGATCATGAACTCACAATTTCATGAAGTCAATGCTCATAAACTTTATGTAGATACCTATACCGATTCGTAATTACTTACATACTCTTTCTCTTCTTTGACATACTCGTCAAATTTCCCGTTGAACCATTTGTAATACTGAAGGATACTCAAGGATCTTGTACACATAGTACCTGAAAAATCCTAAAATTAAGGGTCCTGCATTTTGCATTATTTTATGTGTTTGGCTAGCTAAGCTTGTTATTTTGGGATGTTCGGGGGTCCTGGGAAGGCTCAGGGTCGAGCCTAGGCCCTGGTGAAATTTTAGTTTTTGGGCACTTTGGTAGGGTGAGCTAGTGGAGGCAGGACTTAAGTCTAATAGTTGGTGTTGTGTTAACAAAAGAAAGCACGGTGGTCTAGTGGAGTTGGCGTCACTTGTGTAGCAAGGGAAGTGGGGTTCGAATCCCACATGCCGCATTTTGGAGTGTTAATTTTGCGTGCAAGGTGGAGAAGTGTTGGAGTAGGTGTGGGACTTTACCAAGAAGGATTTGAATTGGTCAACCAGTTCAAAACGAATGGTAGAGAGGAGATTGAGGAGTTGAATTGGTTAAAATAATTTGAAAGGGTGATGGAGAGGGCTTGGTGGAGCAAAACAAGGGATTTTGAGAGGGTGGGTGAGAGTTGGCCGAATGTGGGAG
Source organism: Gossypium australe (assembly GCA_005393395.2). NCBI lineage: Eukaryota > Viridiplantae > Streptophyta > Magnoliopsida > Malvales > Malvaceae > Gossypium > Gossypium australe. The sequence continues at coordinate 119,268,131 of CM016616.1, forward strand.
TTGTGGGAGGTGAATTTCGGCTATAGGGTGTTTTGGCAAGGGAATTTCGGCATTTGGGAAGGGAGATAGCAAAACTGAACCATTTGAGTGTTGTGCAACTTTTTCCTTTAGGTTGCACCGAAAATTATATCTTAGTTTCTTTTCTGTTCCCTTTACATTTGTGGAATCTGTGCTTTCGGGTTCTTCTTTCAGTCAATTCTTCTCTTTGCTTTGTTTTCTAGCCGAAACCATCCTCTCCTTCTCCTCTCCAAAGTTTGAAGACTTTTCTTTTATTTCTTGCTAAGAGCCAAACCCTCATCGTCTTCTTTTTGTTGTTTGTTTGTTTATTTCCATCACTAAAACCAAAACTTCAGGTCCTCTCATTCTTCCTTTGCGTGTTCTCCTTTTGTTTTGGTTTTAGCAAGCTTGGCCGAATCTCTCCTTCTCTTACGAATTGTCTGTAATGGCAAGCCGAACCTGTTTTGGATCAGTTCCTCGTTGATCAAGGTAGGGAGTTTCTCTCTAATTCTTTTTGTCTCTTCTCTGTTTGTTTTCTCTGCTATACCCGAATCTTCATCCCTGCTTAGGCTGATGTGTTAAAGATTAGGCAACTCTCTTCATTGTTCTTTAACATTTAGATTTTGGGAAGTGTTGGTAAGAGCCAAAACTCCTTGTTAGATAACTTTCATTTCTCATTTATTGATTGAGATTTCTCCATGGAGGCCAGTCATAGTCAGTCTAAGGAGAGTGGACTCGTGGACCCTGCTCCCAAATTCAAACGGCGTAAGGTGTCAGCGGTTTGAGATTTTCTGTGAGGTTGTGGTAGAGAGCCGACATCTGTTTGGGATAGACAAATCATTGTTGTTCCCACTAGTGAGAGTGATGGCGATCAGGAGTTTATAGTTCTTCATGTAGTCAGGTGTGTAATCTCACACCTTTATTTTGTTTTGGTTGGTGTTATACTCTGTGTTGGCTAAAAGCCGAAATACCCGTAACGGGAATGCAGTTGAAATATCCTAGTGGGTATTGTTGGAGATATACCAGGTAAGTAAACTTATGACTATACCATTTTGGGTAAATTAGCATGATTGGATGTGTGTTCTGATTATCTGACATACTTTGATATATGTTTGCATCCATCACATTATGACATTATGACATGTTGCATGGGAAAGGGATACTGATTGACTGGGGAAGTGTATTTAGGTGGCTCTGTCACATATTTCGGTGACCCTGTCACGTTAATTAGGTGGCTCTGCCACATATTTCGATGGCTCCGTCACATTATTTCGGTGGCATGCAACAATTTCGGCGATGAGCAGCGTGACTGCCATCGAAGTGTGTAGTGGATGAGGGTTGATTGTAGAAATCCCCACCGGTGTGTTTTGGCTGGAATGGGTGGTGTGTAGCGGATGGATTACTAGGTTGGGCTGGGTTGCATTGCATTCGGTATGGGCTTCGGCCCAGGTTGATTTCGTAAGGGCTAAGGCCCAGATTGTGCTTGATCAGGCTCGGGCCCAGTTAATGTTCTTTTGGGGGATTACACACTGAGTTCCCTTAACTCACCCCTCTGTTTAAGTCTTGCAAGTAATCCTTAGATTGAGGATTTGGAGCCGAGTTGGACTCCATGGTGGCCATATGCCGTTACTTCAGTAAATTAAGTTTTACTTTCTTTTAAATTTCATTTTAATTTGAGATTATGTTCTGTAATAAGGCCTCTGTGATTTTATTTGGTTTTTAACTCTTTTTCTTTTTTTTTTATTTGGCTGCTATCTTATAATAAACATTCAATACGGGGTTTTCCTAAACATTAATAACTGTTTTGAAAATATCACGTTTTTCCAAATATTCAAAATTCGATTTCTATAAAAATGGCAGTTTTCAATAAATCTTAACTTTTCTAAAACGGACATTGAGTAAATGGGGATTTTATAACAAACAACGAAACACAAAATATTTTTAGAAATGTAACATTTTCAATAAACAACTTCTCTAAACAATCTCTTAGTTTTTTTCCAACTTTCTAAATCTCTTTCCGAAACAACATTTTTTTTTCTGAAAGTCATCGAACCTGATTATTTATAAACTAAGTCATTGAAACCAGGAACCCTGATTTTTTTATTTCAAGAGAACCACAAAATAAGATGGATTTCCATAAACAACAAAACTTGAGGATTAACGAACACGTAAGTTTCTTTAACAACTCTCCCATGTGATATGACAGATCCGGTCGTAACGTCTAGGCTGAGTTTGGAGTGTTACATTTTCTGGTATCAGAGCCAAGTTGCAAAACTCGGCTGTGAATTTGGTTGGACAACATTTTTCCAAAATTGGTTTGAAATCTGGTTTAAGAAATGTATCTTTCTGGAAGTATGGCACCCGAGTCTCCGGCACCAAATCCGTAAGTCTTCTGACTTTGTTTGATATTATGAAATGATGTTAGAAAGAAAATATTAGAATTAGTGTTGTATGACTGCTAGCTATAAGAGTTAAGACTGTAGAGACAGAGACATTAGGAAGTTCGATCTACGAAGACAACTACTATACTTTATTTGCATAAAACATTGTTAATAAACATTGAAATTATACACTAATTCATAAAATTTCTATTTGGATTAATTCAATTCAGCAAACATGAGCACAAGAGGACACGGACGTGGTATACGCGGTCGTGGTAGAGGCCGGGGTGCTGAGGCGGGATTCTCAGAAAGTAGACATGTGCCGGAAGGCGAAGTACCAGCATCGCCAGTAGTGGAAGCAGGGTCTCAAAACAGAAATGGAGGGGATGATGCCTTGTCCCAAGCTATGTTACGAGTCTTGAATGGTTGCTGGAGCAAGCACTGGATCGGTAGCCCAGAAATCTATCCCTGAGCGACTTCGGGCAAATGGGGCTAATATATTTAGGAGCATTTCTGGCATGGCCCCAAACGTAGCTGAATACTGGTTGGAGGCCGTTCAGCGAATCATGGATGATCTAGATTGCCCAGTGGAGGAGAAATTGAAGGGAGTAGTGTCTCTCCTACGAGATGAGGCATACCAGTGGTGGCTCATAGTGAGGGAAGGTACTCAAGCAGACCGTATCACCTGGGATTTCTTTAAGACAATGTTCCAGGGAAAATATGTTGGGGCGAGCTATGTGGACACCCAGAGGAAAGCATTTCTAAATTTAGTTCAAGGGAATAAATCCGTGGCAAAATATGAGGCGGAATTCTTACGCCTAAGTCATTACGCTTGGGGTATCGTCGCAACTGATTATGAACGTTGTGTTCGGTTCAAGGATGGTCTGTGAGATGAGTTGCGAGTACTGATAGCTCCGCAGCAGGAAAGATATTTTGCTATACTAGTTGAGAAGGAAAAAATTGCCGAAGAGGTGAAACGTTCTGAGAGGCAGAACCGGGATAAAGATAGGGGCAGGAATAAGAGAAGTTTTGGGATGTCAGGATCTACTGGGGGTTTCCAAAAGAGGCCTAGGTTATATGGGTCAGTTCGAGTTGTGATGCCAGTTGCTGTAGGTCAGCTGCGACCTTGTGCACAGTGTGGGAGAACACATCCAGGGGAGTGTTGGAGAAGAACAGGAGGATGTTTTAAATGTGGATCTAGGGATCATCTGATAAAGGACTGTCCACAAGAGTTGGAAATGATACGGACGATAGGTCAGGGTTTTGCATAGTCAAGGAGAGGTGGTCAGCAGCTGCCGAGAGGTCGTGGTCCGGCCAAAGGAGGAAATAGTTTTGGTCAAGGTCGTTGAGCACCGGGTAGAGGTGCTGGTAATACAGATGTAAGACAGCCAGGATTAGTCTATGCAGCTAAACAGCGAGAGGATAGCAACGCACCAGACGTCATTACCGGTACATTTCTTATATTTGATGCACCCTTTACAGCTTTGATAGATATTGGGTCTACACATTCATATGTTGCCTGTACTATATCTGGGACTTTGAGCATTAAATCTGAGATTGCTGCTAGAGAAATGTCTATGATTAGCCCTCTAGGACAATCAGTGGTAGTGAACAAACTATATAGGAATGTGCCTTTAGTAGTGCAAGGGATTGCTTTCCCGGTAGATTTGGTGGAACTGCCGTTCGGCAAGTTTGATCTGATCTTAGGCATGGACTGGTTAGTTAAGCATCGTGCAAACCTGGATTGCGCTGCTAAGTACATGGTGTTAAGAACTCCAGAGGATAAGGAAGTAATGGTGATAGGAGAAAGGAGAGATTATCTGTCCCATGTGATTTCGACACTAAAGGCTGAGAGGATGGTACGAAAAGGGTGCAAGGCGTTTTTGGCTTTCGTCAGTGCATCGGATAATAAAGAGTTGTCCGTAGGGGATGTCAGAACGGTGAAAGAGTTCTCAGACGTCTTTCCTGAAGAACTTCCGGGATTGCCTCTGGATCGCGAGGTCGAATTTGGCATTGAACTATTGCCAGGAACGGCTCCGGTGTCCATCGCCCCGTATAGGATGGCGCCGAAGGAGCTAGTAGAACTTAAAGCTCAAATCCAAGAGCTGTTGGACCGTGGATTTATCTGACCAAGTGTATCATCGTCGGGAGCGCCGGTATTGTTCGTCAAGAAAAATGATGGGTCGATGCGAATGTGCATTAACTATAGGCAATTGAACAAGTTGACTATTAAGAACAAATACCCACTACCAAGAATTGACAATTTGTTCGATCAACTGCAAGTAGCTTTGGTTTTCTCGAAGATAAATTTGAGATCTGGGTACCATCAGCTAAAGGTCAAGGAGGCGGATATTCATAAGACTACGTTCTGAACTTGGTATAGGCATTACGAGTTTCCAGTGATGTCGTTCGGGTTAAGAAATGCACCAACCGCTTTTATAGATATGATGAACCGGGTTTTCCAACCCTACCTGGACCGGTTCATGGTGGTATTCATAGATGACATCTTGGTGTACTCAAGAACTGAGGAGGAACATGATTCTCATCTTCGGGTTGTGCTGCAAATATTAAGAGAAAAGCAACTGTATGCCAAATTCAGCAAATGTGAATTTTGGCTGAAGGAAGTGACATTTTTGGGGAATGTTATTTCTGCCGAGGGAATTAGGGTTGATCCCTGAAAGATCGAAGCTGTATTGGATTGGGAACCACCAAAGTCTGTGTCAGAAATTCGAAGGTTTTTAGGTTTGGCTAGGTACTACAGAAGGTTCGTTGAGGGGTTTTCGTTGATTGATGCACCTCTAACCAAGTTATTACAAAAAGGAGTACCATTTGTGTGGACCGAAAACAACAGGAAAGCTTTGAAAAGCTAAAGAAGATTCTGACAGAGGCACTAGTGTTGATTCAGCCTGAGGCTGGGAAGGAGTTCGTTGTTTATTGTGATGCATCGCACACAGGTTGGGGTTATGTGCTAATGCAAGAAGGGAAAGTGGTGGCGTATGCATCTCGTCAATTAAGGCTGCATGAAATGAATTATCCCACTCATGACCTGGAGCTAGCCGCAGTGGTGTTCGCCCTAAAGATATGGAGGCATTATCTGTACGGAGAAAAGTCGACTATCTACACCGACCATAAGAGTCTAAAATATCTACTTACCTAGAAGGAGTTGAATTTAAGGCAACAGAGGTGGATTGAGTTGCTGAAAGACTATGATTGCTCGATTGAGTATCACCCGGGTAAAGCTAACGTGGTGGGAGATGCATTAAGTCGTAAAGTGATATCAGATTTGAGAGCAATGTTTGCTCATCTCAGTCTTTATGAAGATGGTAGTCTGTTAGTAGAACTTTCGGTGAAACCGACATGGGTTAGTCAGTTAAAGGGAAGCAATCGTTGGACGAATTATTGGGTTCTCGACTGCAGCAAGTGGAAAGTGGAGAGACAGTGGATTTTGGGTTGAACAGTGAAGGGATATTATGTTTCCGTGGAGGAATTTGTATGCCGAAGGACTCTGAGTTAAGACAGATGATTCTGCAGAAGGCGCATAGTAGCCCTTATGCTATGCATCCCGGTGGAAGTAAGATGTACCGAGATCTACGAGAATAGTACTAGTGGCCAGGGTTGAAGCGTGAAGTTACCGACTTTGTAAGTAAGTGTTTGACATGCCAGCAAGTGAGGGCGGAACATCAGTTGCCTTCAGGATTGCTGCAACCGGTGAGGATTCCACTTTGGAAGTGGGAGAGGATAACGATGGATTTTTTTAGTGGGCTACCCCTAACGCCTACTAAGAAAGATTCAGTGTGGGCAATCGTTGACCGATTGACAAAGTCCTCACACTTCATACAGGTTCGTACCGACTATTCGTTACAAAAGTTAGCCAAGCTGTATTTAGCAGAGATTGTGAGGTTACATGGGGTACCAGTGTCCATCATATCAGACAGGGACCCTAGGTTTACATCGCGGTTTTGGAAGGCATTGCATGAAGCTTTAGGTACAAGGCTAGATTTCAGCACAACGTTTCACCCACAGACTGCTGGTCAGTCGGAAAGGGTAATTTAAATTCTGGAGGGCATGTTAAGGGGCTGTGTGATTGACTTCAGAGGTAGTTGGGAAGATTACCTGTCGCTGGCTGAATTTGCATACAATAACAGCTATCAGTCCAGCATTTAGATGGCGCCCGACAAGGCGTTCTATGGTCGTAGGTGTCGTACCCCTTCCTATTGGAGGGAGTTAGGTGAGCGTCAGTTGTTGGGTCCGAAATTGATTTCAGAAATAGAGGAAAAGGTTAAGCTGATTCGGGACTGGTTAAAAGAATCTTCCGATAGACAGAAATCGTATGCGGATCTAAGGCGTAGGGAGATAGAATTTTCAGTAGGGGATCACGTCTTCTTGAAAGTCTTACCCTAGAAGAAGGTTTTAAGATTTGGATGGAAGGGCAAGTTGAGACCCAGATTCATCAGGTCTTATCGAGTGTTGAAACGTGTGGGAGCAATGGCTTATCAGCTTGAGTTACCCCCGGAGTTGAGTCAGATACATAATGTATTCCATGTTTCGATGCTAAGGCGCTATCATTCAGATCCATCTCACGTAGTGCCGGTGGAAGAAATTGAGGTAAGACCTGATCTGTCTTTTGAAGAGTAACCAGTGCAGATCTTAGACCGGGATATTAAGGTATTAAGGAGGAAATTGGTTCCTTTGGTTAAAGTATTATGGCGTAATCACGGTTCAGAGGAAGCCACGTGGGAGCCAATAGAGGCAATGTGACAGCAATACCCTCATCTCTTTTGACCAGGTAAATTTTGAGGCTGAAATTTCTTTGGGAGGGTAGAACTGTAACATCCTAAAATTAGGAGTCCGGCATTTTGCATTATTTTATGTGTTTGGCTAGCTAAGCTTGTTATTTGGGGATGTTCGGGGGTCTTGGGAAGGCTCGGGGTCGAGCCTAGGCCCTGGTGAAATTTTAGTTTTTGGGCACTTTGATAGGGTGAGCTAGTGGAGGCAGGACTTAAGTCTAATAGTTGGTGTTGTGTTAACAAAAGAAAGCAAGGTGGTCTAGTGGAGTTGGCGTCACTTGTGTAGCAAGGGAAATGGGGTTTGAATCCCACGTGTCGCATTTTGGAGTGTTAATTTTGTGTGCAAGGTGAAGAGGTGTTGGAGTAGGCCTGGGACTCTACCAAGGAGGATTTGAAATGGTCAACCAGTTCAGATCGGATGGTGGAGAGGAGATTGAGGAGTTGAATTGGTCAAAACAATTTGAAAGGGTGATGGAGAGGGCTTGGTGGAGCAAAACAAGGGATTTTGAGAGGGTGGGTGAGAGTTGGCCGAATGTGGGAGTTGTGGGAGGTGAATTTCGGCTATAGGGTGTTTTGGCAAGGGAATTTCGACAATTGGGAAGGGAGATAGCAAAATCGAACCATTTGAGTGTTGTGCAACTTTTTCCTTTAGGTTGCGCCAAAAATTATTTTGTGCATCTTAGTTTCTTTTCTGTTCCCTTTACATTTGCGGTATCTGTGCTTTCGGGTTCTTCTTTCAGTCAATTCTTCTCTTTTCTTTGTTTGCTAGCCGAAACCATCCTCTCCTTCTCCTCTCCAAAGTTTGAAGACTTTTCTTCTATTTCTTGCTAAGAGCCGAACCCTCCTCATCTTCTTTTTGTGCACCTATAACAGAAAATTTTATTCACATTATATAAACGAGGAGTTCCGTCTCCTACATGGCTTACCACTTCCGTAAAAAAAATGTGAATAAAAGAATCTATTTCTTAAAAAATAATCGTATTCGTTGTTTTAATTATCGAATATTTTATTTTTTGTAGGGGGACTATAATGAGGAGGACGATAGACCCGGGGCCGCCGAATCAAGAGTTTTGGGTCTTGCTGCTTGTGCATAAAGTTTGCTATTCCATTCGGCTCTCTCTTAATACCAAGGTAATGGTTCTTTTCCATCGTTCCATTTTTCTCCCTTCCATAACCGAATGTTTAACCTCCTCCTTTTCTTTTATTTTTGTTTGTTTGTTTATTTCCATCACTAAAACCGAAACTTTAGGTCCTCTCATTCTTCCTTCTCGTGTTCTCCTTTTGTTGTGGTTTTAGCAGGCTTGGCCGAATCTCTCCTTCTCTTACGAATTGTCTGTAATCGCAAGCTGAATTTGTTTTGGATCGGTTCCTCATTGATCAAGGTAGCGAGTTTCTCTAATTCTTTTTATCTCTTCTCTGCTCGTTTTCTCTGTTATAACCGAAACTTCATCCCTGCTTAGGCCGATTGAGTTAAAGATTAGGCAATTCTCTTCATTGTTCTTTAACATTTGGATTTCGAGAAGTGTTGGTAAGAGCCAAAACTCCTTGTTAGATAACCTTCATTTCTCATTTATTGATTCAGATTTCTCCATGGAGGCAAATGACAGTCAGTCTAAGGAGAGTGGACTCGTGGACCCTGCTCCCAAGTTCAAACGACGTAAAGTGCTAGCGGTTCGAGATTTTCTGTCGGGTTGTGGTAGAGAGCCGACATCTGTTTGGGATAGACAAATTGTTGATGTTCCTGCTAGTGAGAGTGACGACGATCAGGAGTTTATAGTTCTTCGCGTAATAAGGTGTGTAATCCCACACCTTTATTTCGTTTTGGTTGGTGTTATACTATGTGTCGGCTAAAAGCCGAAATTCCTGTAATGGGAATGCAGTTGAAATATCCTAGTGGGTATTATTGGAGATATACCAGGTAAGTAAACTTATGACCATACCATTTTGGGTAAATTAGCATGATTGGATGTGTGTTCTTGTTATCTGAAATACTTTGATATATGTTTGCATCCATCACATTATGACGTTATGACATGTTGCATGGGAAAGAGATATTAATTGATTGGGGAAATATATTTCGGTGGCTCTACCACATATTTCGGTGACCGTGTCACATTAATTCGGTGGCTCTGCCACATATTTCGGTGACTCCGTCACATTATTTCAGTGGCACTGCCACAATTTTGGCGATGAGCAGTGTGACTACCATCGAGGTGTGTAGCGGATGAGGGTTGATTGTAGAAATCCCCACCGGTATGTTTTGGCTGGAATTGGGGGTGTGTAGCGGATGGATTACTAGGTTGGGCTGGGTTGCATTGCATTCATTATCTGCTATACCATGCTAATAGGGCTCAGGCCTAGATTGTTCCATAAGGGCTAAGGCCCAGTTCGTTTCGGTATGGGCCTCGGCCCTGGTTGATTTCGTAAGGGCTAAGGCCCATATTGTGTTTGATCGGGCTCATGCCTAGTTAATGTTCTTTTGAGGGATTACACACTGAGTTGTCGTAACTCACCCCTCTGCTTAAATCTTGTAGGTAATCCTTAGCTTGAGGATTTGGAGCCGAGGTGGACTCTGTGGTGGCCATATGTTGTTACTTCAATAAATTAAGTTGTACTTTCTTTTAAATTTCATTTTAATTTGGGATTATGTTTTGTAATAAGGCCGCTGGGATTTGATTTGGGTTTTAATTTTTTTCTTTTTTTTTTATTTGACTGCTATCTTATAATAAACGTTTAATACGAGGTTTTCTTAAACATTAATAACTATTTTTAAAATATCATGTTTTTACAATTATTCAAAATTCGATTTCCATAACAATGGCGATTTTCAATAAATCCTAACTTTTCTAAAACGGACATTGAGTAAATTGGGATTTTATAACAAACAACGAAACACAGAATGTTTTTAGAAACGTAACAGTTTCAACGAACAACTTCTCTAAACAATCTCTTAATTTTTTCCAACTTTCTAAATCTCTTTTCGAAACAACATTTTTTTTTCTAAAAGTCATCCTGATTATTTATAAACTAAATCATCGAAACCAGGAACCCTGATGCTTTTTTTTTTTTTCAAGAGAACCACAAAACAAGATGGATTTCCATAAACAACAAAACTTGAGGATTAACGAACACGTAAGTTTCTTTAACAACTCTCCCATGTGACATGCCAGATCCGATCGTAACGTCTAGACCGGGTTTGGGGTGTTACAGTACCGTACCAATGCCATATCCAAGATATGGTCTTACATGTAATCTCATATCGATGCCAATAACCCAGCTATGGCCTTGCACGAAGTCTCATATCGATGCAATATCCCAGATATAGTCTTACATGAAGTCTCATATCGATTCCATATCCCAGATATGGTCTTACACGTAATCACATGAACCCTAATGTCATGACATTTGTATCCTAACTATTCTTAAGGTTCAACCGGGACTTTTATTGTATCGAATCGCTGTCGGTCATTTCCATAGTATCATACTCAATAATATAGCATTTACCAGAATTATATCAATTAAGAATTTATACACAAAATTTAATGCTTATTAAACATACGAACTTACCTCGACATAAAAATGGCGAAAAGGACTAAATCGTCAAATACTCGTTTTCCCCAACTCTAGGTTAGAACCTCGTTTTTCTTGATCTATAATATAACATTGAACTTATTTAATCATTATACTATTCAAATCAGCCCAAAATCACATTATGGCAAAAATTACATTTTTACCCCTAAAGTTTGACATTTTTACAATTTAGTCCCTATGCTCGTAAAATGAAATATACTTAATTTATTCAATACCTTGCCTAGCCAAACCTTATACATGCTTATAAGAGCCTACAATTTTTATTTACTCACATTTTTACACCATATTTTATAACTTTTACAAATCAATCCTTTTAGGCATTTTCACCAAAAATGACTTAGCAAAAGTCGTTTATCATACACCAAACATGCATTTTCTACCATTAGACATCAAAATACACAAACATCCATCATGGGTAAAATTTTAGACATTGACATCTCTTCAAATTGATGGTAGAAATAGAAAGATCGAGTTACAACGACTTCAAAAATGTAAAGAGCATTAAAAACGGGGCTAGAACGGACTTACAATTGTGCTTGGAAGCTTGAAAAACCCTAGCCATGGTTTCCCCTTGTGAATTTTAGCCATAGGAGGAAGATGGACAAAAATTGGCTTTATTTTGGCTTTTTAATTCATTTTAATTACCAAAATGCCTTTAATGAAAAACATTAGAAACATGCCAAACCATGTCCATTTTTATCCACCAACTTAACCAATGGTCTAATTACCATTTAAGGATCTCTAATCTAAAATCTCATAACAACTGGACACCTCTAACATAGAATTCAGGTTTTGCACTTTTTACAATTTAGTCCTTTTGACTAAATTGAGTGCCTAAATGTCAATATTTTCGAATGAAATTTTCACGAAATCTTTCCATAAAATTGTAGACCATAAAAATATAATTAAAATGAATTTTTCTTTGTCTGATTTGTGGTCTCAAAACCACTATTCTGACTAGACCCGAAATCGTGCTGTTACACCATTACCTTCCTCAACCTGATAGATCTTCTTTACCAAAGACTCATCAACCAACTGCTTCTCTTTAATCTGCTGTGATTATTAGAGTATACCCGAAGACCAATCATGAGGTGATTTTAATCACATACTCGTTTTACCTTGTTTGTTAATATAAGACATTTCCATTATTATTTTAGTTTCTTTTCTTGTGTGTACAAATAAACTTGTTCATAATAGAGTCCTGAGAATAATATGATTATTCTTAAAAAGGTCCTTAGTCAAGTATTATTATTGGCTTGACAATGATAATGCATTCAGACTAATGTGTAGTTGATTGATGACAAAGAGTTGTCATTGAAATATGGATGTCAAAATTGATACATGAGTATGTGTTAGAGAACAACATACTAGACTGACCCACTATAAGTATGGTTCTTGGATTATTATGTAATAGTCATAACATTAGTCAAAGTGATAACCATGTATATGATCCTCATACTTGATACTATCATTGTCCCAACATAGTGGGTTGTATATTTTGGCACAGTCAAACGTCTACCATAACAGGTTATACTATAAAGACTGATATTGGGTATTTTACAATCTATATAGAGGGATATGGTTGATCAAGATAGGATTTGTACCTCGTACATAATGGGAGCAATATCTTAGGCCTCTTGATGGAGTGAGACTAGAAATGCATGGCCATGCTCGAATAAGTTGATATGAAATACCACAATTATTTGATCAAGAATATCAAGAAATATGAGATTGGACTATATATGTGTGACTATTCCATGACTTGTTTCCAATCTAGGTATTAAGGATAAAAGTATATAATACATAAAAAGATTATCACAGAAATATTATGTTGAATCACGAGTTTTTGTAACTTGGGTAGCAATGGTGCATTGCTAGATTCCACTCATTGCTTGTAATATTAGAAATGTTCTAGTATTACTATTAATGTTACAAGAACCTACAGGGTCACACCCTATAGTTGAAGCAAACAAAATCCAAATAACTTTAGTATTATATTTAGCTATCACATGAATTAAATGAATTATTGAACTTAATTTAATTTGAGAGTTAAATATTGAACACATTATATGTACAAACTTGTTTTACAGAAATAGAGAACATAAATAAAATTAATATATGAATTTGATTCATACAAAATATTATTTGTATATAGTTTACCAAAATTATTAATATAAATAGATATAATAATTAATTCTGGTCAAAATATAAAAGACATGGAAATTGATATTCTTTTGGAAAGAATATAATTTCTTTTCTAACATTCCATTTGTTTCTCTAATAATAAGGGAATAATCTTATTTTTTTTTCTGATAGGTGATATCAAAAAAATAAAAGGAAAATAATCTCTTAGTGTGTTAGGGTTACCAAGAAAACACAAATCAAAAGGTCTAGTAGTCGTTCTTGAAAATATTCTTTGAAAAGTTCAAGAGAATTTTGTTGTTCGTTCTTTGACTGGGTGGATTTCGTAGAGGCTGAGACATTATTGTTGCTGCTTGGGATTGACATCGTTCAAAGGGATCCTATCAACAATGTTGTTCTTCGCTCTTTTAGTTTCTAAAAGGTATATTTTTTACCCTTGTTTCAACCCAATTTGTTCCCCGTACATGGATCCATGGTTCATGATCACCAGAATATTTTTTTCGCTGCGCCACGGGGTGTACTGGCTATCCAACAGCAATAAGGTCGACTTCACTTGAAGATTAGCCAACAAACCACCATCACCGGATAAGCTCAATCATGCAAACATCACTCGTAACTTGATAATCGATTTTTTGGCTCAAAACATCAGCAACCACTTTGCTTTGTCGGGGTGATACTCAATCACGCAGTCATAGTCTTTAAGCAACTCAATCCAACGTCTCTATCTCAAGTTCAGATCCTTTTTGGTTAGGAGATACTTAAGACTCTTGTGATCGGTGTAGATAACACACCTCTTACCGTACAGATAGTGTCACCAAATCTTGAGCGCAAAGACCATCACAACTAATTCCAAATCATGAGGTTGGGTAATTCCGCTTATGGGGCCTCAACTATCTCAAAACGTAGGCTACCATCTTACCTTCCTACATCAAAGCACATCGATTACCGTATATGATGAATCACTATAGACCATAAACTTTTTCTCGGACTCTAGTTGAACCAACACTAGCGCTTTAGTAAACACTATCTTGAGCTTCTCGAAGCTCCTCTATCTTTCCTCCGTCCACTCAAACACCACATTCTTCTGTAGTAGTTTCGTTAAGGGTGCAACTATGATGGAGAATCCCTCAGTGAATCTATGGTAGTAACTAGCCAACCCCAAGAAGCTTTGAACCTCAGTGACGCTCTTTGATTGTTTCCACTTTAAAATAGCCTCATTCTTATTCGGTCAACTCAGATCCCCATAGAAGACACCACATGCCCGAGAAACATCTCTTCTCTCAACCAAAACTCGCACTTTCTCAGCATAGCAAACAATTACTTCTCCTGAAAAATCTGAATAACAATCCGTAGATATGCATCATGATCATCTTCAATTGGGGAATATACGAAAAATTCATCTATAAAGACAACTACGACCTAGTCCAAATACGAGTGAAATACTCGGTTTATCAAATCCATGAATGCTGCAGGTGCGTTATGTCAACCTGAATGACATAACCAAAAAGTCATAGTGGCCATACTGGGTCTTGAACGCAATCTTCAAGATATTATACTCATTCATCTTGATCTGATAATACCCAGATCTTAAATCAATCTTTGAGAACACTGTTACTCCTCTGAATTGATCAAACAGGTCATCAATTTGAGGCAATGGGTACTTTTTCTTTATGGTTAACTTGTTCAGCTGTCAATAATTGATACACAGCCTCAAGGTACCATCCTACTTCACAAAAAACACCTGCACTCTCCAAGGTGATAAACTCGGTCAAATGAACCCTCGATCTAATAACTCTTGTAATTGAACCTTCAGCTCATTGAATTCCTTCGGTGCCATGCGATAGGATACAATGGACACTAGTGCAGTACCAAGAAACACCTCAATACCAGCTCAACTTCCTAATCTGGTAGGAAACCGGGTAACTCCTCCAGAAACATGTTAGGAAAATCCCTCACGGTGAGAATATTCTAAAACCTTAGATCCCTACTCCCAGAATTCAGCACATAGGCTAAGTAAGCTTCGTAACCTTTACTCAACAACTTTTCAACCTTAGTTGTTGGAACCACATTGGAGAGGAATTCAAGTTTCTCCCAATGACCACAATCGTCTTTCCCCAAAAAGCTCATAAATGTCATACCCAGCCTAATAGTCTCTACCAGAATCCCCAACTCACAAGCCAAATTGCTAACGATATATGAATGAGTGGAACCTAAATCTAACAGCGAAAATAATTAGATGGATTGCAACGTAAAAGTACCTGTAATCACGTCAGTTGACTCGTGATCCCACGGCTCCCTAACAACATAAACAAGAGCTGGTCCTCTGAACTCAGTTCATGTAGCCACTATATGAGCAACAATCTTTTGACCTATCAGTCTCCCATTACCACCACGACCTCGACCACAGCCTCTAGCAAGTGTGGTAGCCTAAGTCAAATCAGTCCTCTTCGGCCAATCTCAATACCGCTACTCCAATGAACCACATCATAGACACGCCCATGATACTCTCTAACACACTCTTGGGTGTCTATGTCAATAATGTTCAGAAGTCATCACCTTAGTCGATCCACTCATAGTGACCACTACGGTGCTCTACCGTCCAGACTGGCTCAATTGAGAACCCCGTTAGGCATTCCTCCTGGACCTCTGAGATTCACGACCTCTCTTACTCGGCCTTCCCGAAGCACTAGACTAATTAGAGCCCTTTTCTTAAACTCAAATACCACTGGTCTTGGTGGATCGATCAGTGTCTCCTCAATTACCTTAGCCTTCTCCACCAAATCATTGAAGGCTTCATTGCTCTGCGCTACTAGATATACGCAGATGTCCCAGTTTAGTTAATACTAGAACCTTTTACATCTATCCCTCTCAAACTGCACCATCTTCAGAGCATACTAGCTGAGCTGTAGAAATTTCGACTCATACTCTACCACAGACATACCTTTCTAAACCAAATCCAAAAACTCTCTCTTCCTAGCATCTAGATATTGCTCTTCCAAAAACTTCCTCCAAGACAACTCCAAGAAGAAATCTCAAGTCAATCGATCAGTAGTGGTCCCCTCATCACACGTATTCCACCATCGTTGAGCTTCAATGTTAAATAGGGACACAAGGCAACCCAATTTTTCCTCATTCGAGCAACCCATCTACTCTAGGATCCACTCTACGCTCTCTAACTAGTACTCAACAAAATGGTCGGGTTAGCTCCCTTCGCACCACAAATTTTTTACCACCCAGAGCTCAAAGTTGCTCAAGTGACAAACCTCTATTATCTAGGGCATAGTTTCCACCATTTATCCTCTGAAATGCCCCAATCATTACTAGCACTGAGGGCCCAAAACCAACTTCAACTGTAGCTTTTCCCAGAGGTGGCTCCTCCGGCACATTAACAGTAGGACACCCATATATAAGAGGCATTTCAATATACTATAAACATAAAATAAAACAATGTGAGAAAGTGAGAAGTGATGAGTGATCCCAGCAATTCCCGTAAAGAAAACATTTTTAAAGAAGGCAATATGTTCCCGTTCATACCCCACAAATAAGTAATTTCATTCAAGGGTATTTTCATCCCAGGTTCAATATTCCCAGATCCATTTTAAAATCAAATAATTTATATTTTTCCAAAAAAAAGTTTTAAAACTTGAAAATTAATAAATAGTTTGGCAAAACATGTGGCTCCGTCCATTTTTTACATAACCTAACTCTGATACCACTAAATATGGCACCCCAAACTCGAAAGGGATGATCCGACCAAAATTTCAAAAGTCACATTAGCAAGTGGTTCTCTATTAAACCACCAAAAAACACACCACCCAACCAATTACACCACTCAATTATGATTCATAATAAAAAGGAAATCTTATTCCATGCTTTACTAATCAAACCATTAAAATATTTGAGGAAAGTTAAACTTATGACACCTGTAACCTCGCCTCGTGGCAAACTCATAGAAAACTTAAGCAGCTCGCAATTGACTCTGCGAACCCCCAGCACGCAGTCTACTCTGCGAACACCTAACTTGCAATCTACCATACGAACCACTTTTTCCAACAAACCTAAATTTATGGCATGCCCTTTTACCTTGGCGAACTCCATGCTTTGGCGATCCCACTTACTTTGGCAAACTTCTACCCCTAACATAATTCATTTTACTTTCAACTTATTTGTTGTTCTATATGATAACCCTTTTACCATTCGTGAAGTCCTTACTCTTGCCCCTAACATGTTTTTACCTACCTAGTCATGCATCACTTAGATAGTTCGCAGGCATCTATACAACATTGTACAACTTATTTCATATAAATACTAAGCCATCACTTTGATTCAAACAACTTAAGATATAAGGACATACCTCATCACCTGGAGAACTAGTTTGTCTGTATTTACTCATTAGTTCATCAATTTATCAAACAATCATCATGCATTATAATCTAAACATTTAATCATTTAATCAGGCAATTATAACAAATCCAAAATCCAAAATTAACACTCTGTAGAGTTCATTTACAACCCATCAAAATTTATTTAAAATCTAAATCTAAGTCTAAGTCCTTGGAACTATCCCATATTGCCTCCTATTTTGTGGTTTGAAAAAAAACACATACTCAGGGAATTTGCCTTGTGATGGATAACTTGGAAAGCTCACTTCGCCACTTATCCTACAAGCTATTTTTCTACAAGGTACAAGTAATGAGTGTGAGCTTATTGAAGTTGAGTGAGTGCTCAAACATATTACAAGTAAACAGATCAATCAGGATAAAAGTAAGCATACTATATAGTTCACACCAAAATACAGCTCACACGGTAACAATGATATAACAGTTTGCATGATAAAGTAATTCACCCAAATCACAGTTCACACATTTACAGTTCGCACAGTTAACATACTCATAGTACGCCATATTCATATTGTGGTAATTTGTTATTGTGAAACACAATAATAAATTATATGCACTGGATAAACGGATCTCCAAACACTCCAAATGACTCAAAGAGTCCTGTGCTATCTCCAGTAAGTATGGCACGAGTGCTCACTCTCCAAACACACCACGCTATCTACGGTAAATGGAGCTATGCTCTACATCCTCTTATCACTCCAACGCTGTTTTTAGGCCAAAATGTCGTATCACATAATAAAGGTGAGTACTCACAATCCTATGGCATGCCAAAGATATCCAATGGCTTCAAGTTTTCACAATGCTAATATATCATTTTTAACACATTCAAAGTATGCAATTTAATAGGGATTGCAGTTTTACAGACCTCGCACACAGTTTGTACATAACATAGTTCACATATAACATATGTTCGCATAACATCATGGTTTCGCATATAGCATAGGTTCACATAAAAACATAGGTTGGCATAAGAACATAAGTTCCCATATAGCATAGGTTTACATAAGAACGTAGGTTCACATAACATCATGGGTTCGCAAAACAACATGGGTTCGCATAACGACATGAGTTCACACAATCATAGGTTTGCACGTAGTATAGATTCACACATAGGTTTGCACATAGCATGACAGGGCTCACATAAATAGAACCACTTACTCTAAGAATTTAGGATAGGTGTTTAGCCCATGTAACAACCCGTTTTTAGTGAAATTGAAATAGAGGTTTCAGAAACACAAATTTGATGTCAAAATAAACTAAAAATCCCAAACTAAAAACTGGAATTTAAGAGAGGCCTTATTACAAAATATGAACCCAAAATAAAATATAAATTAGTATACGAAAATCTGAAACTGCTCGTAGTGTGGCCACCTCCAAGTCCTCTAGTACGTCGAACCGCCTATTGAGGATTTCCTGAGAAAAATTAAAAAAGGGGGTGAGTTTGCGAAAACTCAGTGTGTACAACCCTCGTCAGTATAAACATGCATCACAACAATCCAGGCCGAAGCCCATTACAGTAACGGTGGCAATTGGGCCTTAGCCCAAAATAGCCACTGTTGGGCCTTAACCCATATCATATGTCACATATCATAAATATCTGGGCCTAAGCCCATCTCAATAATATAACCCATATATGTAATGCATTAATGCCCATACCAGCCCTGCACTCTGTCTCCTGTCCAATCGTACACTCCTGTGGGGATTTAATCGACCCACCCATCCGTACACCCCTTATGTAGTACCAGTTGCGACACTAACTTATCGATGCAGCATGGTTGCTCGGTGGCTAAAAAGCCTTCAGTAGCGATATTACAATTGGCACAAAGCCATCAGTGACTGTATTATGTTTGGCACATTGCCATTAGCGACAGTAATATAATCGACACACAGCCTTGGGTAAATATGATAGACACAAAGTCGTCGATATATAAGTTAGGCACATAGCCACGGTAAATACGATCGGCACAAAGCCATAATATCGGCACAAAGCCTTCGGTATTGGCACAAAGCCCATATTTACGGCACGAAGCCATATTAATGGCACATAGCCCTCAGTAACATTATCGGTGCAGCATGGCTGCTCGGTGGCTAAAAAGCCTGCGGTGGCTATACAGCCTTCGGTGGATCCATAGTCGTCAAGTGACCATGCGATCCTATTAGCACTTCCTCTGTATTAATAATCACAACCCCATGCAATATGTCGTGTATGTCATGCTCAATCGTTACACGTGTATGCAAAATGGCCATGCTCAGTAACAATTTTTTAAACATGTAATAAAAACATACCAGTCATACAGCCACAATCAAATTAGTCCACTCATTGTACAAGCCGATCATTTACCTATAAGGGCAAATCAGTCATTTTACCCTATAAGGGTATTTCGGTAATTCTACCCTACAAGGGTAGTTCGGTAATTCTACTCATAACCAATCCATGTAAGCAACGCATCTCAAACATAATCAATCATACAATTAACGCATACAGAGCTAGTACTACCATGAGGGTACAATGGTCATTTATCGTTTAGGGGTAAAACAGTAATTACACATTAAGGGTATTTTGATAATTTTACAATTCGAGGGTATTTCGATAATTTTACAATAAGGGGTATTTTAGTAATTTTTCAAATCGGTGGTATTTTAGTAATTTTGCAAAATGCGGGTATTTCAATAATTTCATAAACTAGGAGTATTCTAACAAGAGATAACGAGATGATTGGGCCTAGGGCCCATTCTCAGCCCAAATGGGCCCATACGCTCGTGTGGCCCATTTGGCCCAAATCTAGACATAGATATGAGATTCCCATAGTCTAATCCAACATCTTCTACACAATCGGACAACTTATTCATATGGGCCAATGGGCCCATTGGCCTCACATGGCCCATTTCAGCTCGAATAGCCTAATCCACAAGTACACTCATGATGGGCTCAACTATCGCGTCGAAGGCCCCACACGTGCACTCGCGCGCTCGTGTGGCTACCATCACCATGTGACTGGTATTTTGGCATCTGCCGCTCTACAGCTAGAGTAGGCCGAAATACACACCTAATAGGAATCTGAAGCTAATCCGCGCTCTGGATGCTCCTCTGCCCAATGCCATCCTGGTATGCTTCCCCTCCTCATAGACAGCTCCATTTATAGCCAGCTTCTCACCTTCCCTCTTGCTAGCTTTCTGATGTGGGATCCCTCATTCAGTAGAGTTTAAATCCAACACAAACTCTTGCCGCCCCAACTTAGCAAAATAAATACTCCCTTGCTTGTCATGAGATTCGAACCTAAGCTCTCCCATCAGCCAATTCACGCCACTTGCCACTAAGCCACAAGCTCCTCTTGTGTCTAAAATCATGCGCAACTATATATAAATCTATGGGCCAAAGTCCAAGTTCACTTAAAAAATTAATCAAAATGAAATGCAAGCGCCAAGACTTGAACCGAAGCACTCACTTATCCCATTAATGACGCCTTGCCACTAGACCACTCCCTTCCTTGTGACATTTTTCTCCACATTTTATCCTTAAAGCCTACTACTAACTCCCAGGGTTTTATTCACCTAAAACCAAAATTTCCCTAAAGCCAAAGTTTGAACCCGGGACTTCATAGAAGCCCCCTAACCTTCCAAAATCACTTACCTAATAGGTCCAACTTGTATAAATGTCGTTCTCATGTTTCCAAAAATTTATAAACGCTCTAGTGCCGAAAGCCCAATGGGCTCAATTCTACTAGGCCCAAATTTGGGGCATTACAAATCTACCTCCCTTAATGATATTTCATTGTCGAAATTTCCAACTATCTAATAGCCGAACACTATCGGTTATTCCACTACGCTTCTACTGCGCACTCTAGTCCTAATTGTAATTTAGGTAAATAGCTCATTACCACTTCGCGTATTATCTGAATTAGAAATTTTTTGAATAAGCCCATAGTTCCAGTAATTAAACAAATGTTTTATGCAAGTAGTTAAGAGTTGTTTTCAAAATCGCAAGCTCGCTACAGTTTTAGTCTCATACGGGCCGCAATATAGTCTATCATCTAAATTAAGCCCAGTAACTATCTACAGCATAACAGTTTTAAATAGATAGGAGAACTTACTTGGTCCGACGCCGAAGACTCGGTGTGCCACACAAAATCTTCCAAAACCACTTCAAAATTATTTGTAAACATCTTTAAAATAAAAACTAAAGCCCATTTTACAGCCCGAGTTTTACAACCGAGCTCTGATACCACTAAATGTAACACCCAAAACCCGGCCTAGAAGTTAGGCCCGAATCTGGTGTGTCACATTAAGGTGTTTTTTGAAAACCGTATTTTCATTGAAAACCCTTCTTGATATTTAAAAAAACTGAACGTCCCAGTATGCGATTGTTATTAATAATCGACATTTATTAAGAAGTCATTACCTTCAAAACCTTGTTCGTTGCGGAAGCTTAATTTAAAACAATTTACTTATAAAAACGTGATATTTTCAACTCAGTTGCGAAAGCGAAGTGTTTTGGAAACAGATATTGTTTTGAAAACCGCGATCAAAAGTTGAGCAAATTTAAAACATAATAAACTAAAAATCCCAAACTAAAAACCATAATTTAAGAGAGGCCTTATTAGCAAATATGAACCCAAAATAAAATAAAAATAAGTAGTATATGAAAATCCAAAACTGCTCGTAGTGTAGCCACCTCCGAGTCCTCCAGTACGTCGAACCGCCTACTGAGGATTTCCTGAGAAAAATTAAAAAAATGGGGTGAGTTGGCGAAAACTCAGTGTGTACAACCCTCGTCAGTATAAACATGCATCACAACAATCCGGGCGGAAGCCCATTACAGTAACAGTGGCAATTGGGCCTTAGCCCAAAATAGCCTCGGTTGGGCCTTAACCCATATAATATGTCACATATCATAAATATCTGGGCCTAAGCCCATCTCAATAATATAATCCATATATACAATCCATTAATGCCCATACCAGCCCTGCACTCGGTCTCCTATCCAACCGTACACTCCTGTGTGGATTTAATCGACTCACCCATCCGTACACTCCTTATGTAGCACCGGTTGCGGCACTAACTTATCGGTGCAGCATGGCTGCTCGGTGGCTAAAAAGCCTTTAGTAGCGGTATTACAATTGGCACAAAGCCATCAGTGACTGTATTATGTTTGGCACATAGCCATTAGCGATGGTAATATAATCGGCACACAGTCTTGGGTAAATATGATCGACATAGAGTCATCGATATATAAGTTAGGCACATAGCCACGGCAAATACGATTGGCACAAAGCCATAATATCGGCACAAAGCCTTCGGTATTGGCACAAAGCCCATAATTACGGCACGAAGCCATATTAATGGCACATAGTCCTCAGTAACATTATCGGTGCGGCATGGCTGCTCGGTGGCTAAAAAGCCTGCGGTGGCTATACAGCCTTCGGTGGATCCACAGTCGTCAAGCGACCATGCGATCCTATTAGCACTTCCTTCATATTAATAATCCCAACCCCATGTAATATGTCGTGTATGTCATGCTCAATCATTACACGTGTATGCAAAATGGCCATGCTTAGTAACAATTATTTAAACATGTAATAAAAGCATATCGGTCATACAACCACAATCAAATTAGTCCACTCATTGCACAAGTCGATCATGTACCTACAAGGGCAAATAAGTCATTTTAACCTATAAGGATATTTCAGTAATTCTACCATACAGGGATAGTTCGGTATTTCAACTCATAACCAATCCATGTATGCAACGCATCTCAAAAATAATCAATCATACAATTAAGACATACAACGCTAGTAATACCACGAGGGTACAACAGTCATTTATCGTCTAGACGTAAAACGGTAGTTACACACTAAGGGTATTTCGATAATTTTGCGATCCGAGGGTGTTTCGATAACTTTGCAATCAGGGGTATTTCGGTAATTTTGCAAATCAAGGGTATTTCAGTAATTTTGCAAATCGAGAGTATTTCGGTAATTTCGCAAATCGGGGGTATTTCGGTAATTTTGCAAATCGAGGGTATTTTAGTAATTTCAACTATCGCGTCGAAGCCCCCACGCGTGCGCTCGCACGCTCGTGTGGCTACTATCGCCGTGTGACCGGCATTTTGGCATTTGCCCCTCTATAGCTAGAGTAGGGCAAAATACACACCTGATTGCAATCTGAAGCTAATCCACGCTCAGAATGCTCCTATGACTAACGCCATCTTGGAATGCTTCCCCTCCTCATAGACAGCTCCATTTATAGTCGCCTTCTCACCTTCCCTCTTGCTAGCTTTCCGATGTGGGATCCCTCATTCAGTAGAGTTTAAGTCCAACACAAACTCTTACCGCCCCAACTTAGCAAAATAAATACTCCCTTGCTTGTCATGAGATTCGAACCCAAGCTCTCCCATCAGCCAATTCACGCCACTTGCCACTAAGCCACAAGCTTCTCTTGTGTCTAAAATCATGCGTAACTATATATAAATCTATGGGCCAACGTCTAAGTTCACTTAAAAAATAAATCAAAATGAAATGCAAGCACCAAGACTTGAACCTAAGCACTCACTTATCCCCTTAATGACGCCTTGCCACTAGACCACTCCCTTCCTTGTGATATTTTTCTCCACATTTTATTCTTAAAGCCTACTACTAACTCCTAGGGTTTTATTCACCTAAAACCAAAATTTCCCTAAAGCCAAAGTTTGAACTCGAGACTTCATGGAAGCCCCCTAACCTTCCAAAATCACTCACCTAACAGGTCCAACTTGCATAAATGTCGTTCTCATGTTTTCAAAAAATTTTAAACGCTCCCGTGCCGAAAGCCCAATGGGATCAATTCTACTAGGCCCAAATTCGGGGCATTACAAATCTACCTCCCTTAATGAAATTTCATCTTCGAACTTTCCAACTATCTAATAGCCGCACACTATCGGTTATACCACTACGCTTCTGCTGCGCACTCTACTCCTAATTGCAATTTAGGTAATAGCTCATTACCACTTCGCGTATTATCTAAATTAGAAATTTTATGAATAAGCCCATAGTTCTAGTAATTAAACAAATGTTTTATGGAAGTAGTAGTTAAGAGTTGTTTTCGAAATCACAAGCTCCCTACAGTTTTAGTCTCATGTGGGCCTCAATATAGTCTATCATCTAAATTAAGCCCAGTAACTATCTACAGCATAACAGTTTTAAACAAATAGGAGAACTTACTTGGTCCGATGCCGAAGACTCGGTGTGCCACACAAAATCTTCCAAAACCAC
This sequence comes from Gossypium australe, assembly GCA_005393395.2. Lineage (NCBI taxonomy): Eukaryota > Viridiplantae > Streptophyta > Magnoliopsida > Malvales > Malvaceae > Gossypium > Gossypium australe. The sequence continues at coordinate 119,292,676 of CM016616.1, forward strand.
TTCAAAATTATTTGTAAACATCTTTAAAATAAAAACTAAAGCCCATTTTATAGCCCGAGTTTTGCAACCGAGCTCTGATACCAGTAAATATAACACCCAAAACCCAGCCTAGAAGTTAGGCCCGAATCTGGTGTGTCACATTAAGGTGTTTTTTTGAAAACTGCATTTTCATTGAAAACCTTTCTTGATATTTAAAAAAAACTGAACGTCCCAGTTTGCGATTGTTATTAATAATCGACATTTATTAAGAAGTCATTACCTTCAAAACCTTGTTCGATGCGGAAGCTTAATTTAAAACAACTGACTTATGAAAACGTGATATTTTCAACTCAGTTGCGAAAGTAAAGTGTTTTGGAAACAGATATTGTTTTGGAAAACCGCGATCAAAAGTTAAGCAGATTTAAAACATAATAAACTAAAAATCCCAAACTAAAAATCGGAATTTAAGAGAGGCCTTAATACAAAATATAAACCCAAAATAAAATAAATTTAAGTAGTATACGAAAATCTAAAACTGCTCGTAGTGTGGCCACCTCCGAGTCCTACATTATGTCGAACTGCCTATTGAGGATTTCCTGAGAAAAATTAAAAAGGGGGGTGAGTTTGCGAAAACTCAGTGTGTACAACCCTCATCATTATAAACATGCATCACAACAATCCGGGCCGAAGCCCATTACAGTAACGGTGGTAATTGGGCCTTAGCTTAAAATAGCCTCGGTTGGGCCTTAACCCATATCATATGTCACATATCATAAACATCTGGGCCTAAGCCCATCTCAATAATATAATCCATATATGCAATGCATTAATGCCGATACCAGCCCTACACTCCGTCTCCTGTCCAACCGTACACTCCTGTGGGGATTTAATCGACCCACCTATCCGTACACTCCTTATGTAGCACTGATTACGACACTAACTTATCGGTGTAGCATGGCCGCTCGGTGGCTAAAAGGCCTTCAGTAGCGGTATTACAATTGGCACAAAGCCATCAGTGACTGTATTATGTTTGGCACATAGCCATCAGCGACGATAATATAATCGGGACACAGCATTGGGTAAATATGATCGACACAGAGTCATTGATATATAAGTTAGGCACATAGCCACGATAAATACGATTGGCACAAAGCCATAATATCGGCACAAAGCCCATAATTACGGCACGAAGCCATATTAATGGCATACAGCCCTCAGTAACATTATCGGTGCAGCATGGCTGCTCAGTGGCTAAAAAGCCTGCGGTGGCTATACAGCCTTCGGTGGATCCACAGTTGTCAAGCGACCATGCGATCCTATTAGCACTTCCTCCGTATTAATAATCCCAACCCCATGCAATATGTCGTGTATGTCATGCTCAATCATTACACGTGTATGCAAAATGGCCATGCTCAGTAACAATTATTTAAACATGTAATAAAAGCATATCAGTTATACAACCACAATCAAATTAGTCCACTCATTGCACAAGTTGATCATTTACCTATAAGGGCAAATCAGTCATTTTACCCTATAAGGGTATTTCGGTAATTCTACCTTACAGGGGTAGTTTAGTAATTCTACTCATAACCAAACCATGTATGCAACGCATCTCAAACATAACCAATCATACAATTAACACATACAACGTTAGTAGTACCACAAGGGTACAACGGTAATTTTGCAAATAGGGGGTATTTCGATAATTTCGTAAATCGGGGGTATTTCGGTAATTTCATAAACTTGGAGTATTCTAAACAGAGATAACGAGACGATTAGGCCTACGGCCCATTCTCAGCCTAAATGGGCCCATACGCCTTTGTGGCCCATTTGGCCCAAATCTAGCCATGGATATGAGATTCCCATTGTCTAATCCAACATCTACTACACAATCATACAACTTATTCATATGGTCCCGCGGGCCTATTGGGCCCACATGGCCCATTTCAGCTCAAACAGCCTAACCCACAAGAACACACATAATGGGCTCAACTATCGCGTCGAAGCCCCTACACGTGCGCTCGCACGCTCGTGTGGCTACCATCGTCGTGTGACCGGCATTTCGGCATTTGCCGATCTACAACTAGAATAGGGCGAAATACACACGTGACAGGAATCTGAAGCTAATCCACGCTCCGAATGCTCCTATGCCCAACGCCATCCAAGTATGCTTCCCCTCCTCATAGACAACTCCATTTATAGCCAGCTTCTCACCTTCCCTCTTGCTAGCTTTCCGATGTGGGATCCCTTCTTCAGTAGAGTTTAAATCCAACACAAACTCTTGCCGCCCCAACTTAGCAAAATAAATACTCCATTGCTTGTCATGAGATTCGAACCCAAGCTCTCCCATCAGCCAAATGACGCCACTTGCAACTAAGCCACAAGCTCCTCTTGTGTCTAAAATCATGCGCAACTAGATATAAATCTATGGGTCAAGGTCCAAGTTCACTTTAAAAATAAATCAAAATGAAATGCAAGCGCCAAGACTTGAACCCAAGCACTCACTTATCCCCTCAATGACGCCTTGCCACTAGACCACTCCCTTTCTTGTGACATTTTTCTCCATATTTTATTCTTAAAGCGTACTACTAACTCCCAGGGTTTTATTCACCTAAAACCAAATTTTCCCTAAAGCCAATGTTTGAACCCGGGACTTCATAGAAGCCCCCTAACCTTCCAAAATCACTCACTTAACAGGTCCAACTTGCATAAATTTCGTTCTCATGTTTTCAAAAAAATTTAAACGCTCCCGTGCCCAAAGCCCAATGGGCTCAATTCTACTAGGCCCAAAATTGTGGCATTACAGTTCTACTCAGTACAATCATACAGTACATACTTTCATATGTCAATCTACCTTTATGGGTAAAATAGTCATTTACATGTATTAGGGGTAAAATAGTAATTTAACCGTTTAGGGGTATCTCAGTCATTTTACTCATTAGGGGTATTTTAGTCATTTTACTCATTAGGTGTCTCAGTCCAGTTAGTGACCTTTCCGACGGCCTACAGTCACTTCGGGCGACGTAGATAATCTATTGGGTCGAAACAGTGTAAATGGGCTTAAAGCCCAATATTCGGGCCAAATGGGCCACACAAGCGATCACGGCTATGTGATCTACATAGCCCAATCCAGTTTCTTCTATTTTTCGTAAACTTTATTCGTGTGGAGTTTACGAGCCCATTGGGCCCACACATCCCATTTCGGCCCAACGAGGCCCATCATGGCCCAAGTGCACGAGAACACTCGTAGTGGCCTCTTCAGTCTACCGCCCTCGTTTGTGGGCTTGGTTCTTCCACGCTAGCAATCGCACGCTCGTGAGGCCTCAAATGCCAAAGTTTTGGCTTTTCAACTTTTGCTGATTCATAGCGGAGATAGTGTGATTACACATCTTTTTACGGAGTCGTTCCAAGATCTACGAGCATCCAACCTAGAATCATCGAGATTTGATGTTAGTCCTTAATTGTTAGGGTAACACCCTCTTAATAACATTTAATCCAAAATACCTTTCTTACCTTGTTTGAATGAGGGTGACCTTAATCCCTCTACAAACGCTATTCAGAACGACCACACGCCTTCGCTGCTTTCCTAATGTACAGTCAAGAATCGATTAGTAAGTGGTAGGGCATATTCGGCCAACCCCAAAAGATATGAGGTAATCTTATTACCTTGTCGAACTTTTTGAGAACGAAAGTGTGACTCCTCCAAGCCGTTCACATTTCACCACTCCTTAAGGAAGACCCTAGAATCGCAAAGGGTGCAGTACAAGCAGAATGAGATAACAACCGGTTAGTGGGGTTATTCGGTTTTGGAAAAGAAAAGAAGGGCATAGGTGCATTCGATTTTAAGAGTAAAACAAGGGATGGATTTTGAACACTTACCGATTGTCAGAGCCATTGCAGAATTGAAAAAGAGAGGGACAACACTTGGGTTTCAGCCCAAGTAAGAAGAGAACCCAATCAAGAAGGGAAGAGAGGGACTTTCGGGCATAACCTACCAACTGCCGAAAAAGAAAAGAAACACAAGCGAGAGGCAAAGGTGGGGTTCAGATGAAACAAAATAAGCCAGAGAAATAAAAAGGCAGTAGGCTGAAACTTGAAAGGAGAGTTTCGCCAGAGGTTGATTCAAGAGAGAAAGGAATGGTCAATTGCAAAAGAAAGAACAGCAGGAACCGAAAAAGCAAAGATGCATGAGGGGTAAGTTGCAAATTCGGCACTAGAGAGAAAATGGAGAAAAGTCCAAAAACTGGTGACAAAACTGACCAAAAATGAGGAAAAAACTCCTTAGCCAAAATTTCTAGGCTTCCATATACCCATTCGGCACAAACACTCTCACACACTCCAACTTCCTTGATTCACTCCTCCAATCTCTCTATAATCCTCTCTGTGATTTGTTCCTAAAATCTCTCCATGACCAATTCAAACTCCTCTCATCCATCAGACTTCCACTGCAACACAAACTCTAGCCGTCCCAGCTGCAAAATAAATCCCCCTATGCTGCGCCAACACTCGAACCTTAGACCCATTTGCCACACTTGCAATGCCACTACCACTGTACCAATAGGCTTTTTGTGACTTAAGATAAGCATAAAAATTAATAAGACCTAGGTACTAGCGTCCAGATCCTTTTAGAGCAAAATTTTAAAATTTTGCAAAAGCCAAGACTTGAACCCAGGCTTCTCAAACACTCCCATACACACCCAAATACTTAGCCATTAAAGCAAACAAGCAATTTTGTGTCTGAACATGAAAAATTAAAGTCCCTAAATTTGTGGGGTGTTACAAAGTCACAATTGACTATTTTCAAGGTACCTAGTTGTACACCAATTTATCATCTCATCAATAAACCATATTGCTAAAAATCATGCAATCATGCCATAATCACAATTCCAAACATTTCACATTCACCAAGCATACCATGATCATATCACTATAAACATTGACACATATATGAATATACTTAGGCTTACAACCATGTTAGCCAATATAAGCCAACTTACATGGCTATATGCAAAAATGGACATAAACCATTATAAGCCAACATATATGGTCAAATTAATCATGATGAGACATTTAACAAAGTGATTAAGTCCTTATACATGTCATAGACTTAAAATATTTGAATTCACTCATACCCAAAATGATAGCTTGATAGTGTGATAGGATCTCCGGCGAACTCCAACCCGAGCTAGCTTAATAACCCTAAAAGCATGGGAAAGGAAGGGGGTAAGCTATATAGCTTAGTAAGTCTGTATGAAAACAATGAGCAACTCTTACAAATCTTTTATCAAGTCCAACAATTTTAAACACAAGATAATAAAAAATACTATAAATCTCAAAGTTATAATCCTTATTCAATCATAATATTTACGCTATCAACTTATAAGCCTAACTTAACATATATTGGCATTAGCCTAACAACCATAATCTCTCATTTGTAACATATTACAACAAATAGCAAATCATTTCAAACCTCATAGTAAACATGCTCATTAATTATGAGTATTTACATTTCAAGCATATACTATAGCATCTTTCAATTGCCTAAGTTCTTATCTTTCCATTTGCTCATATCCGATAAATCACAATTTGCATGAATAAAACATGCTATCATAACTCAATTTGGCCCGAAAGCCAATCAAATAATCGTCAACCAAATTTATCATAAAATTCAAACATCACAAGTATAGGCTAATAATCACAAGGTTTTCACAAAATCATTCTCATGGAGATCATGAACTCACAATTTCATGAAGTCAATGCTCATAAACTTTATGTAGATACCTGTACCGATTCGTAATTACTTACATACTCTTTCTCTTCTTTGACATACTCGTCAAATTTCCCGTTGAACCATTTGTAATACTGAAGGATACTCGGGGATCTTGTACACATAGTTCCTGAAAAATCCTAAAATTAAGGGTCCTGCATTTTGCATTATTTTATGTGTTTGGCTAGCTAAGTTTGTTATTTTGGGATGTTCGGGGGTCCTGGGAAGGCTCGGGGTTGAGCCTAGGCCCTGGTGAAATTTTAGTTTTTGGGCACTTTGGTAGGGTGAGCTAGTGGAGGCAGGACTTAAGTCTAATAGTTGGTGTTGTGTTAACAAAAGAAAGCACGGTGGTCTAGTGGAGTTGGCGTCACTTGTGTAGCAAGGGAAGTGGGGTTCGAATCCCACATGCCGTATTTTGGAGTGTTAATTTTGCGTGCAATGTGGAGAGGTGTTGGAGTAGGCGTGGGACTTTACCAAGAAGGAGTTGAATTGGTCAACCAGTTCAAAACGGATGGTAGAGAGGAGATTGAGGAGTTGAATTGGTTAAAATAATTTGAAAGGGTGATGGAGAGGGCTTGGTAGAGCAAAACAAGGGATTTTGAGAGGGTGGGTGAGAGTTGGCCGAATGTGGGAGTTGTGGGAGGTGAATTTCGGCTATAGGGTGTTTTGGCAAGGGAATTTCGGCATTTGGGAAGGGAGATAGCAAAACTGAACCATTTGAGTGTTGTGCAACTTTTTCCTTTAGGTTGCACCGAAAATTATATCTTAGTTTCTTTTCTGTTCCCTTTACATTTGTGGAATCTGTGCTTTCGGGTTCTTTTTTCAGTCAATTCTTCTCTTTGCTTTGTTTGCTAGCCGAAACCATCCTCTCCTTCTCCTGTCCAAAGTTTGAAGACTTTTCTTCTATTTCTTGCTAAGAGCCAAACCCTCATCGTCTTCTTTTTGTGCACCTATAGCCAAATCAAGAGTTTCGGGTCTTGCTGCTTGTCCCGAAAGTTTGCTATTCCATTCGGCTCTCTCTTAATACCTAGGTGATGGTTCTTTTCCATCCTTCCATTTTTTCCCTTCCATAGCCGAATGTTTAACCTTCTCCTTTTCTTTTATTTTTGTTTGTTTGTTTATTTCCATCACTAAAACCGAAACTTTAGGTCCTCTCATTCTTCCTTCGCGTGTTCTCCTTTTGCTTTGGTTTTAGCAAGCTTGGCCAAATCTCTCCTTCTCTTACGAATTGTCTGTAATCGCAAGCCGAACCTGTTTTGGATCAGTTCCTCGTTGATCAAGGTAGGGAGTTTCTCTCTAATTCTTTTTGTCTCTTCTCTGTTTGTTTTCTCTGCTATACCCGAATCTTCATCCCTGCTTAGGCTGATTGTGTTAAAGATTAGGCAACTCTCTTCATTGTTCTTTAACATTCAGATTTCGGGAAGTGTTGGTAAGAGCCAAAACTCCTTGTTAGATAACCTTCATTTCACATTTATTGATTGAGATTTCTCCATGGAGGCCAGTCATAGTCAGTCTAAGGAGAGTGGACTCGTGGACCCTGATCCCAAGTTCAAACGGCGTAAGGTGTCAGCGGTTTGAGATTTTCCGTCGGGTTGTGGTAGAGAGCCGACATCTGTTTGGGATAGACAAATCATTGTTGTTCCCACTAGTGAGAGTGATGGCGATTAGGAGTGTATAGTTCTTCATGTAGTCAGGTGTGTAATCTCACACCTTTATTTTGTTTTGGTTGGTGTTGTACTATGTGTCAGCTAAAAGCCGAAATACCCGTAACGGGAATGCAGTTGAAATATCCTAGTGGGTATTGTTGGAGATATACCAGGTAAGTAAACTTATGACTATACCATTTTGGGTAAATTAGCATGATTGGATGTGTGTTCTGATTATCTGACATACTTTGATATATGTTTGCATCCATCACATTATGACATTATGACATGTTGCATGGGAAAGGGATACTGATTGACTGGGGAAGTGTATTTAGGTGGCTCTGCCACATATTTCGGTGACCCTGTCACATTAATTAGGTGGCTCTGCCACATATTTCGATGGCTCCGTCACATTATTTCAGTGGCATGCCACAATTTCGGCGATGAGCAGCGTGACTGCCATCGAGGTGTGTAGCGGATGAGGGTTGATTGTAGAAATCCCCACCGGTGTGTTTTGGCTGGAATGGGTGGTGTGTAGCGGATGGATTACTAGGTTGGGCTGGGTTGCATTGCATTCGGTATGGGCTTCGGCGCAGGTTGATTTCGTAAGGGCAAAGGCCCAGATTATGCTTGATCAGGCTCGGGCCCAGTTAATGTTCTTTTGGGGGATTACACACTGAGTTCCCTTAACTCACCCCTCTGCTTAAATCTTGCAAGTAATCCTTAGCTTGAGGATTTGGAGCCGAGTTGGACTCCGTGGTGGCCATATGCCGTTACTTCAGTAAATTAAGTTTTACTTTCTTTTAAATTTCATTTTAATTTGAGATTATGTTCTGTAATAAGGCCTCTGGGATTTTATTTGGTTTTTAACTCTTTTTCTTTTTTTTTTATTTGGCTGCTATCTTATAATAAACGTTCAATACGGGGTTTTCCTAAACATTAATAACTGTTTTGAAAATATCACGTTTTTCCAAATATTCAAAATTCGATTTCTATAAAAATGGCGGTTTTCAATAAATCCTAACTTTTCTAAAACGGACATTGAGTAAATGGGGATTTTATAACAAACAACGAAACACAAAATATTTTTAGAAATGTAACATTTTCAACAAACAACTTCTCTAAACAATCTCTTAGTTTTTTTCCAACTTCCTAAATCTCTTTCCGAAACAACATTTTTTTTCTGAAAGTCATCGAACCTGATTATTTATAAACTAAGTCATTGAAACCAGGAACCCTGATTTTTTTATTTCAAGAGAACCACAAAATAAGATGGATTTCCATAAACAACAAAACTTGAGGATTAACGAACACGTAAGTTTCTTTAACAACTCTCCCATGTGATATGACAGATCCGGTCGTAACGTCTAGGCCGAGTTTGGAGTGTTACATTTTCTGGTATCAAAGCCAAGTTGCAAAACTCGGCTATGAATTTGGTTGGACAATATTTTTCCAAAATTGGTTTGAAATCTGGTTTAAGAAATGTATCTTTCTGGAAGTATGGCACCCGAGTCTCCGGCACCAAATCCGTAAGTCTTCTGACTTTGTTTGATATTATGAAATGATGTTAGAAAGAAAATATTAGAATTAGTGTTGTATGACTGCTAGCTATAAGAGTTAAGACTGTAGAGACAGAGACATTAGGAAGTTCGATCTACGAAGACAACTACTATACTTAATTTGCATAAAACATTGTTAATAAACATTGAAATTATACACTAATTCATAAAATTTCTAGTCAGATTAATTCAATTCAGCAAACATGAGCACAAGAGGACACAGACGTGGTATACGCGGTCGTGGTAGAGGCCGGGGTGCTGAGGTGGGATTCTCAGAATCTAGACATGTGCCGGAAGGCAAAGTACCAGCATCGCCAGTAGCAGAAGCAGGGTCTCAAGACAGAACTGGAGGGGATGATGCCTTGTCCCAAGCTATGTTACGAGTCTTGAATGGTTGCTGGAGCAAGCACTGGATCGGTAGCCCGGAAATCTATCCCTGAGCGACTTCGGGCAAATGGGGCTGATATATTTAGGAGCATTTCTGGCATGGCCCCAAACGTAGCTGAATACTGGTTGGAGGCCGTTCAGCGAATCATGGATGATCTAGATTGCCCAGTGGAGGAGAAATTGAAAGGAGTAGTGTCTCTCCTACGGGATGAGGCATACCAGTGGTGGCTCACAGGGAGGGAAGGTACTCAAGCAGACCGTATCACTTGGGACTTCTTTAAGACAACGTTCTAGGGAAAATATGTTGGGGCGAGCTATATGGACACCCAGAGGAAAACATTTTTAAATTTGGTTCAAGGGAATAAATCCGTGGCAAAATATGAGGTGGAATTCCTACGCCTAAGTCATTACGCTTGGGGTATCGTTGCAACTGATTATGAACGTTGTGTTCGGTTCAAGGATGGTCTGTGAGATGAGCTGCGAGTACTGATAGCTCCGCAGCGGGAAATATATTTTGCTATACTAGTTGAGAAGGAAAAAATTGCCGAAGAGGTGAAACGTTCTGAGAGGCAGAACCGGGATAAAGATAGGGGCAAGAATAAGAGAAGTTTTGGGATGTCAGGATCTACTGGGGGTTTCCAAAAGAGGCCTAGGTTAGATGGGTCAGTTCGAGTTGTGATGCCAGTTGCTATAGGTCATCTGCGACCTTGTGCACAGTGTGGGAGAACACATCCAGGGGAGTGTTGGAGAAGAACTGGAGGATGTTTTAAATGTGGATCTAGGGATCATCTGGTAAAGGACTGTCCACAAGAGTTGGAAAAGATACGGACGATAGGTCAGGGTTTTGCATAGTCAAGGAGAGGTGGTCAGCAGCTGCCGAGAGGTCGTGGTCCGGCCAGAGGAGGAAATAGTTTTGGTCGAGGTCGTTGAGCACCGGGTAGAGGTGCTGGTAAAACAGATGTAAGACAGTCGGGATTAGTCTATGCAGCTAAACAGCGAGTGGATGGCGACGCACCAGACGTCATTACCGGTACATTTCTTATATTTGATGCACCCTTTACAGCTTTGATAGATATTGGGTCTACACATTCATATTTTGCCTATACTATATCTGGGACTTTGAGCATTAAATCTGAGATTGCTGCTAGAGAAATGTCTGTGATTTGCCCTCTAGGACAATCGGTGGTAGTGAACAAACTATTTAGGAATGTGCCTTTAGTAGTGCAAGGGATTGCTTTCCCGGCAGATTTGGTGGAACTGCCGTTCGGCAAGTTTGATCTGATCTTAGGCATGGACTGGTTAGTTAAGCATTGTGCAAACCTGGATTGCGCTGCTAAGTACATGGTGTTAAGAACTCCAGAGGATAAGGAAGTAATGGTGATATGAGAAAGGAGAGATTATCTGTCCCATGTGATTTCGGCACTAAAGGCCGAGAGGATGGTGCGAAAAGGGTGCAAGGCGTTTTTGGCTTTCGTCAGTGCATCGGATGATAAAGAGTTGTCCGTAGGGGATGTTAGAACGGTGAAAGAGTTCTCAGACGTCTTTCCTGAAGAACTTCCGGGATTGCCTCTGGATCGCGAGGTCAAATTTGGCATTGAACTATTGCCAGGAATGGCTCCGGTGTCCATCGCCCCTGTAACACCCCTTGACCCGAGTCCATCGCCGGATAAGGGTTTACATGTGTTACCATACAATCTAACACTTAAGCTAAAACAATTGAATCATGGATGATCATCTTTATTAAAGAATTATCTATAAACAAATAATAAACCCATGTGTACCACATAACCTATATATTAGATCCAAATCATTCACAAAAGAAACATCGATGAACATAATTCATCATACCGTGTATATTACATCAATATCACATAAACAAGTAGATTTCATGAAAATTCATAAGTGTCTAAGCTTCTTATAGCATAAGGTCCCTGTTACAAATAAACTAATGCGTGCAACCATTACACATCAATTGTACCCCCACTTAATAGGTCGAATATGCATGGTTCCATTATTGGCATTTCATGTACATTACCTAGCATAAACCAAGTTTAACGATTTCATGCACTCAATAAAAACAAGTAATTCAACAAACCGAATACATATATAAATATATAAATAAAAATGCATACATCTCAATTATGCACTCTTTTCCATACTCGACTATGCCTAAACTATTTTAAACATTTTAACCACATTTGCAATGGTCACCTAGATTTGGCCGAATACACATACTCATTTTATTCAATATAATTCACCCTATTTAAAACAACCAAATTTGATACATATCTAAATACATACTTCACAAGCATATAACTCAATTTCATATTCATATCAATTTCATGAAATTCAAATGCCTAACATCTATCTCTATTAACCTATCACATATACACATGATTAAAATTCTACCTTAATCTATCAAAGTGACTATCAAAGATCAAAATACATATACATGTCATGGCATATATCTATTAAACCATTTCATATAATGCCTAAACCACATCCAAACATAAATGATAATTCATGGCATGTGAAAACTATATCATCAAAACACGAAAAAAGTTATCCAAAATAGATAGCCATTTTCGCATAGCTAGCATATTTACACGATTACAAAACATTAGTTATACTGTTTAGTCTAACCTATACATGCCCTTTTTAGTACAAAACTAAAATTATTCAATACCAAAAGAAAGTCGATAGTGCGGTTGACTTCTTCCCAGATCCTTCGAGTCCGTAGCTTGAACCTAAAATCTATAAAACAAGGGTAAACAAGAATACACACAGTAAGCTTGCTAGCTTACTAAGTCTCAAGCAATATTTGTGACATATACACACATACTTAACAATTTAACTTCCATTCTTACGGCAATTAGCATAGATAATTCAATACGAGTTTGACCTAGCCAAATATTAGTCATATCCTTAATCTAATCAATATTAGTTTATCACATGAATTTATACAATAACATTTCATATATACAACCTATGCATTTGAATATTTCAAGTTACAGAAACATAACATAATTTCGATCTCATTGCACATCATATTCATAACCGAAGTTTTAAGTATCACAATTATATGTCTATACCTCAACTTCTCGTATATATATATATAAATCATACCAATCAATGATAAGCCTAATATCTTGAGATAAAATTCAATTCGAGTCATTAATTTCATCACATCACAATTAGCTCATATAAAGTAAACTAACTTACCTTATCACTTACCAATATAATAAGCTAATTTCCTTTTTCTTTTTAGAGCTTATAGATCAATCTACTATGTATATACATCTCAAACTCTCTGTTTTGACGTATCACCGGCAAAAAGCCTGCTAGGCATTAAAGCCCAAAATAAATCACCGGCACGAGGCCTACTAGGCAGTAAGCCTGAAATGAATCACCGGCACAAGGCCTGCTAGCACAAAGCCTGACATATATCACCGGCACAAAGCCTGCTAGGCATAAAGCCTGAAATAAGTCACCGGCACTAGGCCTGCTGGGTAATAAGCCCGAATATGTTTATCAAATCAATTCATTAACTCACATTTCTTATCATATACATCACTATGAATTCATATACACAAAACCAATTCACTTGTCATATTGAAAACATATACTTGTTCACATCACATTAACAGAATATATTTAATCCAATTTAACACCTTTACATTCAGCTAACACATAATTCTATAGTCAACATTATTGAATTTCATCCTTTAACATGTTTATAATTTACTTTTGAACATATAAGTGCTTAAGGACTTACCTCGGCTGTCGATAGACCGTGCAAATCGGCTATTCGAGAACCTTCGTCTTTCCCCGATCTAAATCCGTTTTTCTTTGTTCTTGATCTAAAACACATTAAAATTTAGCTCATTCAAGTACATTTCATCTCAATTTAGTCCCTAAGCACATAAATAGGCAATTTACCATTTTACCCTACTATTTCAATTTTTTACAATTTAGTCCTATTTGCCTAAAACACAAAATACACCAAATTTCTCAATACCCCTTAAGGGCCGAATATGTATAGGGACTATACAAGTCCTTTTCTTTCACTTATTTTGCAAATAAGCCCCTCTAAAATTTCATTTTTACAATTTGGCCCTAAAAACAAAAATTCATCAAAATTTCCAATACATATATACTAATTTTTAACTTATCTTTTATCTAACATCATCAAACATCAAAAACCATATAAACCTATCAATAGCCGAACCTCAAACATGCTTAGATTCAAAAACTTTAACATGGGTCAGTTACGGTTTGAAGCAACGATCTCAAAAACGTAAAAATTAACAAAAACCAAATTCAAACTAACCTTGAAATCAAGCTTCCAAGTGCCGAAAATCAAAGAACATAAACCCCCCTTTTCTTTCTCAATATTCGGCCATGAGAGAGTGAGAAAGATGATGGTTTTGTTTATGTTATTTTAACATATTATAAAAGTAATTATTCAATTACTAATTTAACCTTTAATATAAAATAAAAACTAACATATATCTTAAGGTTATTCTTGACATAAGCCACCCACTAACTCAAAAATGGGTTATTTACCCTTTTAATGCTCCACTTTAAAAAGCCATCATCAAATAGGCACTTTACACTATAGTTTGAGACTTTTAAAATTTACGCGATTAAGTCCTTTTTGTCAAATTAAGCACCCAAACGATGAAATTTTTTTACGAAACTTTCACACATTTTAATTCACACATAATAAACACAAAATAAAATATTAAAATATCTCTCAGACTCAGATTCGTGGTCTCGAAACCACCATTCCGATTAGGGTCAAATTCGGTCTGTTACAGCCCCGTATAGGATGGCACCGAAGGAGCTGGTAGAACTTAAAGCTCAGATCCAAGAGCTGTTGGACCGTGGATTTATCTGACCAAGTGTATCATCGTGGGGAGCGCTGGTATTGTTCGTCAAGAAAAACGATGGGTCGATGCGAATGTGCATTAACTATAGGCAATTGAACAAGTTGACTATTAAGAACAAATACCCACTACCAAGAATTAACAATTTGTTCGATCAACTGCAAGCAGCTTTGGTTTTCTCGAAGATAAATTTGAGATCTGGGTACCATCAGCTAAAGGTCAAGGAGGAAGATATTCATAAGGCTAAAGGTGTCTAATAACTATAGAACCTTAAAATTAAGGTCCTTAAGTGGTAAATAGACCATTATTTTGATAGTGGATGATAGCGGCATGGCATTTGGTGTAATTATTAAATGTTTTAAAGGTTAAATAAGTAAATTGATTATTAATGGTTAATTAAATTAAAACAAAGCCAATTTGTAACACCCCAAACCAGGCCTAGACGCTACTACCGGATATGGCATGTCAAATGGAAAGGTTGTTAAAGAACTTTGTGATCATTTAAAAATTTTGAGTTTTGGTTTAATTTCAAAACAAAGAACAGACTCTATGTAATGGTTCTTGCAAAACGTTATAAATATTACTAACTCCAGAGGGTTGTGTTATAATACAAAAAATCAGATGTTTCCGGAAGATGCGCTGTTTTGAAAATGTTTCTGCAGTTTCAAAAAAAAAAATTCGTGATTTTAATTATCAATAGTTTGTGATCCATTCTTTAATTCTCTGGAAAAATAGTTTTTTTACGTTTTAAGAAAACCCCGTATCGATAAATTCAAAATAGACATTAAATGCGTTAAAAACAAAAAAAAAAAGCAAATTAAAATCCCCGTGGCCTTATTACAAAACATAATCCAAAATTAAAATAAGTTTAAAGTAATGTAAAATAGAGTTTACAAAAGAAACAATGCATGGCCACCACAGAGTCCACCTCGGCTCTAGATCCGCAAAGCTAGGGATTACCTGCAAAAATAAGCAGAGGGGTGAGTTACGAGAACTCAATGTGTAATCCCCCACATGAACAATAACTGGGCCCGAGCCCACTCAATTACCAACTGGGCCTTAGCCCTTACGAAATCAAACTGGGCCTTAGCCCTTACGAAATCACACTGGGCCTTAGCCCCATTAGCATGGTATAGCAGATAATGAATGCAATGCAACCCATCCCAAACTAATTATCCATCTGCTATACACCACCCGACCAACCAATACACACCGGTGGGGATTTCTACAATCAACCCTCATCCACTACACACCA
This sequence comes from Gossypium australe, assembly GCA_005393395.2. NCBI lineage: Eukaryota > Viridiplantae > Streptophyta > Magnoliopsida > Malvales > Malvaceae > Gossypium > Gossypium australe. The sequence goes on from CM016616.1 coordinate 119,308,158, forward strand.
TCTATGGCAGTCACGCTGCTCATCGCCGAAATTGTGGCAGTGCCACCTAAATAATGTGACAGAGCCGCCGAAATGTGTGGCAGAGCCACCGAAATACACTTCCCCTTTCATCAATATCATATCCCTTTCCCATGCAACATGTCATAACGTCATAATGTGATGGATGCAAACATATATCAACGTATGTCAGATAACCAGAACACACATCCAAATCATGCTAATTTACTTATAATGGCATGGTCATTGTATACTTACCTGGTATATCTCCAACAATACCCACTAGGATATTTCAACTGCATTCCCATTACGGGTATTTCGGCTTTTAGCCGACACATAGTATAACACAAACAAAATGAAATAGAGGTGTGAAATTACACACTTGATTACGCGAAAAACTATTCACTCCTGATCGTCGTCACCCTCACTATCACGGACCACTACGAATCTATCTATTCAGATCCGATGTCGCTTCTCTTCCACAACCTGGTGGGAAATCCTGAACGGCTGATACGCTACACCGTTTGAACTTGGGAGTAGAGACTACGAGTCCACTCCCCTCAGGCTCCTTTATCGATACCTCCTTAGAACGGCTACCACTCGCATCCATGAAGAATGTCTTGATCAGTACAGTACTTTCAGAGAGAAACGATGGTTGTCTAACAAAGAGGTTTGGTTATGGCAGAGTAACACGAAAAGGAAATAATCATGAAGAACCCGAGAGAAGACTCCTTACCTTGATAAATGATGAACCACACCACAACCGATTCGTCCTCGAATCAGAGATGAGTCATGAGAGAAGCAGAGATTCGGCCTAACAGTCAAAGGTTACCCTTGAGTGTTTCGGCTTAAGAGAAAAAAGTTGAAGAAATAGAGATAATGAAGGGAAAAGATAGTGTTACCTATTATTTGGAAGAACCCAAATAGGAGATTCGGCCCTTAATGCCAATGATAAACCGAATGGAATGATGAGATTCGGCAACCAACGAACCCTCAAGCTTCAGTCCACAAAATGTTCAGCTATGGGTTAAAGAAGAGAAGAACTGATTCCAAAAGAGAAAAGTAGAGGTTCGATTAATGGAGAAAACTATAGAGAAGCAAAGAAGAAGTTTCGACTATGGTGAAACTCAAGAGAGAAACAATTCAAAATGGCTACAAGAGAGGTTCGGCTATGGTGGAGAAAACAAATAGTAGGAGATAGAAAGAGGTATTTGGTCGAAGGAGAAAATAGTAGAAGGGTAGTGAAAGAGAGAAAAGTTTTGGTTAACTTGAGAGAAGAGAGAAAAGGTGATGAGAGTTGATGAGAATGAATGAAGGGGAAAAATGCACAAGTGGTCACCTCAAGATTCGGCTAATACCAAAGAGACAAGAAGAAGAATAGAAGAAGTAAGAGGGTGCTGCGGTTTTGGTAAAGAAGAAGTGAAGCAAGATGGCCGGAATGCAAAAGAAGAAAGGACTTCTAAAATGGCTTTCGGTTTTGTTCTCTAAAAAAAACACTTGAAGAACGGCACTCCCATACCCCCTTATGACTGAATGTTGAAAATGCCTCAAGAACCAAGGAAAATCGGCACACACACCTACTAGCAAAAACCGAAAATGCTCCCTAGACACCTCTTCCACTTTCGGCCAAACACTTCACACATTCACACCCCACGATTCACTTCTTGATTTCCTCCCCCACTCACTCTCCATCCACCGTTTGAAATGGTTGACCAATTCAAACTCCCCAAACTCCTCTCCTCCATCCATTCAAACCCGTTTGACCCATTCCACTTCTCCCTGGTAGAGTCCCAGCCGAATGCCACCTCTTCTCCTCCTTGAGCACAAAAATAAAGCCCCATGATGCAACAGATGGGATTCGAACACTCTCCCTCCCTTCCATGCTCCACTGTGACGCCAACACCACTCCACTAAGCGCTCCTTTGCGTCATCAAACACCAACAATTATGCTTAACCCTTGCTTCCCCTAGCTCTCGCCCCTTATGCCCAAAAAGCAAAATTTCACCAAAGCTCTGGCTCAAACCCGAGCCTTCCCAGGACCCCCAAAAACACCTAAATAACAAGCTAAGCGAGCTAAACACATGCAGCAACACAGAAATGCCAGACCCCTAATTTAAGGATGTTACAGTGATACCCCCTTAAAGAAATTTTGGCCTCGAAATTTACCTGATTAAAAGAGGTGAGGGTATTGCTGCTGCATCACATCTTCTGGCTCCCACGTGCCTTCCCTTGAACCATGATTACGCCACAACACTTTGACCAACGGAACCGACTTCCTTCTCAATACCTTAATATCCCGGTCCAAGATTTGCACTAGTTCCTCTTCAAAAGACAGGTCAGGTCTTACCTCAATTTTTTCCATCGGCACTATGTGAGATAGATCTGAATGATAGCGCCTTAGCATCAAAACATGAAATACATTATGTATCCGATTCAACTCCGGGGGTAACTCAAGCTGATAAGTAACTGGTCCCACATGTTTCAATACTCGATAAGGCCCAATGAATCTAGGGCTCAACTTGCCCTTCCGTCCAAACCTTAAAACCTTCTTCCAAGGTGAGACTTTCAGAAAAACCTGATCACCCACTGAGAATTCTATTTCTCTACGCTTCAGATCTGCATATGATTTCTGTCTATCAGAAGCTTCTTTTAATCGGTCTCGAATAAGCTTAACCTTTTCCTCTGTTTCTAAGATCAATTCCGAACCCAACAACTTTCGCTCTCCTAACTCTGTCCAACAGGTTGGGGTACGACACCTACGACCATACAACGCCTCGTAGGGTGCCATCTAGATACTGGACTGATAGTTGTTGTTGTACGCGAATTCAGCCAACGACAGGTAATCTTCCCAACTACCCCTGAAGTCAATCACACAGCCCTTTAACATGTCCTCCGGAATCTGAATTACCCTTTCTGACTGACCATCAGTCTGTGGGTGGAACGATGTGCTGAAATCTAGCCTTGTACCCAAAGCTTCATGTAACACCTTCCAGAACCGTGATGTAAACCTAAGATCCCTGTCTGAAATGATAGACACGGGTACTCCATGCAACCTCATAATTTTCACCACATACAACTTGGCCAACTTCTGTAACAAATAGTCGGTACGAACCAGTATGAAGTGTGCGGACTTAGTCGACAATCAACAATTACCCACACTGAATCTTTCTTAGTAGGCGTTAGGGGTAGCCCACTAACAAAATCCATCGTTATCCTCTCCCACTTCCAAAGTGGAATCTTCACCGGTTGCAGCAATCTCGAAGGCAACTGATGTTCTGCCTTCACCTGCTGGCATGTAAAACACCTACCCACAAAGTTGGTAACTTCCCGCTTCAGACCAGGCCACCAATACTGTTCCCGCAGATCATGATACATCTTACTTCCACCGAGATGCATAGTGTAAGGGCTACTATACGCCTCTCGCAGAATCATCTGTCTCAACTCAGAGTCCTTTGGCATACAAACCTTTGCACGAAAACATAATACCCCCTCACTATTCAGACCAAACTCACCTGTCTCACCAGCTTCCACTTGCTGAAGTCGAGAACTTAACAATTCATCTAACAGTTGCTTCTCTTTAATCTGACTTACCCATGTCGGCTTCACTTGGAGTTTGGCTAGCAAGCTACCATCTTCATACAGACTGAGATGAGCAAACATTGCCCTCAAATCCATTATCAATTTACTACTCAACGCATCTCTCACTATGTTAGCTTTACCCGGGTGATACTCAATCGAGCAATCGTAGTCTTTCAACAACTCAATCCACCCCCGTTGCTTTAAATTCAACTCCTTCTGGGTGAGGAGATATTTCAGGCTCTTATGATCTGTGTAGATAACTGACTTTTCCCTGTACAGATAGTGCATCCATATCTTTAGGGCGAACACCACTGCAGCCAGCTCCAAGTCATGAGTAGGATAATTCACTTCATGCGGCCTTAATTGCCGAGACGCATACGCTACTACCTTCCCGCCTTGCATCAACACACATCCTAACTCTGTGTCTGATGCATCACAAAAAACAATGAACTCCTTCCCAGCCTCAGGCTGAACCAACACTAGTGCCTCAGTCAGAATCTTCTTTAGCTTCTCAAAGCTTTCTTCTTGTTTATCAGTCCACCCAAACGGTACTCCTTTTCGCAATAACTTGGTTAGAGGTGCAACAATCATGAAAACCTCTCAACAAACCTCATGTAGTACCCAGCCAAACCCAAAAAACTTTAAATTTCAGACACTGACTTCGGTTGCTTAAAATTCACACGGCTTCAACCTTCCGAGGATTGACTCTAATCCCTTCAGCAGACACAACATGACCCAAGAATGTCACTTCTTTCAGCCAAAACTCGCACTTACTGAATTTTGCGTAAAGTTGATTCTCCCTCAATATCTACAGAACAATTCGAAAATGCGAATCATGCTCCTCTTCAGTCCTTAAGTACACCAAGATATCATCTATGAATACCATTACAAACCGGTCTAGGTAGGGTTGGAATACCCGGTTCATCACATCCATAAATGCGGCTGGTGCATTCGTTAACCAGAACGACATCATTAAAAACTCATAGTGTCCATAACGAGTTCGAAAAGCAGTCTTATAAATATCTGCCTCCTTAACCTTTAGCTGGTGATACCCAGATCTCAAATCTATCTTCGAGAAAACCGAAGCTCCTCGTAGCTGATCGAACAAATCGTCAATCCTTGGTAACAGGTATTTGTTCTTAATAGTCAACTTGTTCAATTGCCTATAGTCAATGCACATACGCATCGACCCGTGCTTTTTCTTCACGAACAACATCCTCGCTCCCCACGGAGATACACTTGGTCGGATAAATCCACGAACCAATAGCTCTTAGATCTAAGCCTTAAGTTCCACCAGCTCCTTCGGCGCCATCCTATAAGGGGCGATGGACACTGGAGCCATTCTCAGAAGTAGCTCAATGCCAAATTCCACCTCGCGATCCGGAGGTAACCCCGGAAGCTCTTCAGGAAAGACGTTTGAAAACTCCTTCACGGTTCTAACATCCCCTACAGACAATTCCTTAACATCCGATGTGCTGACGAAAGCTAGGAACGCCTCGTACCCTTTTCGCACCCTCTTTTCGGCCTTTAGTGTCGAAATCACATGGGACAGATAATCTTTCCTATCTCCTATCACGGTTACTCCCTTATCCTCTGGAGTTCTTAAAACCATAAGCTTAGCAGCACAATCCAGGTTTGCATGATGCTTAACTAGCCAGTCCACGCCCAAGATCAGATCAAACTCGCCAAACGGTAATTCCATCAAGTTTATTGGGAAAATAATTCCTTGCACTTCTAATGGCACATCCCTAAATAGTTTGTTCACTACCACAGATTGTCCTAAAGGGCTAATCACAGACATTTCCCTAGATGCAACCTCAGATTTTATACCCACAGTCCAGACATAGTACAAGCAACATATGAATGGGTCAATCCAATATCAATCAAAGCAGTAAACGGTTCATCAAATATAATAAACGTACCGATTATGACGTCCGGTGCTTCGCCATCCTCTCGACGTCTAGCCGCATACACCAATCCAGGCTGCCTTGCATCTGTATTCCTAACACCTCTTCCCGGTGCTCCACGACCTCTGCCAAATCCATTTCCCCCTCTGGCCGGACCACGACCCCTCGGCGGCTGCTGACCACCTCTCCTTGATTGTACAATTCCTTCACCTACCGTCCGCACCCTAGCCACCTCTTGTGGACAATCCTTTAACAGATGATCTCTAGATCCACACTTGAAGCATCCTCCAGTTCTTCTCCAACACTCCCCTGAATGCATTTTCCCGCACTGAGCACACGGTCGCAACTGTCCAACAGCAATCGGCATCGCGACTCGGCCTGGTCCACCAAACCTAGGCCTCTTTTGGAAGCCCCCAAATGATCATGACGACCCAAAACTTCTCTTATTCTTACCCCTATCCTTATCCCGGTTCTGCCTCTCAGAACATTTCACTTCTTCGGCGATTTTTGCTTTCTCGACCAACACGTTGAAATCTCTTTCCCTCTACGGAGCTATCAGTACTCGCAGCTCATCTCACAGACCATCCTCAAACCGTACACAACGTTCATAATCAGTTGCAACGATACCCCGAGCGTAATGACTCAAGTGCAGGAACTCCACCTTATATTCAGCCACGGACTTATTACCCTAAACCAAGTTCAGAAATGCCTTCCTCTGGGCGTCCACATAACTCGCCCCAACATACATTCCCTAGAACGTTGTCTTAAAGAAGTCCCAGGTGATACAGTCCGCTGTAGTACCTTCCCTCACTGTGAGCCACCACTGGTATGCCTCATCCCATAGAAGGGACATTGCTCCTTTCAATTTTTCCTCCGACGTGCAGTCCAGATCATCCATAATCCGCTCAACTGCTTTCAGCCAGTATTCAGCTACGTTTGGGGCCACACCAAAAATGCCCCTAAACATCTCAGCCCCATTGGCTCGAAGTCGCTTAGGGATTGATTTCCGGGCTATCGATCTAGTGCTTGCTCCAGCAACCCGTTCCAAGACTCGTAACATCGTTTGGGACAAAGCATCGTCCCCGTCGATTCTGCCTTGAGACCCTACTTCCGCTACTGGCGATGCTGGCGCTTCGCCTTCAGGCACATGCGCTGATTCTAAAGATCCAGCCCCAGCACCCTGGCCCCTACCACGGCCACATCCACCATGTCCATGTCCTCTAGTGCTCATGTTCGCTAGATCGAATTAATCTGATTAAAAATTTTACGAATAAGTATATCATTCCAATGTTTATTAGCAATGTTTTATGCAAAGTAACTATAGTAGTTGTTTTCGTAGATCGAACTTCCTAATGTCATAGTCTCTACAGTCTTAACTCTTATAGCTAGCAGTCATACAACACTAATTCTAATATTTTCTTTCTAACATCATTTCATAATATCAAACAGAGTCAGAAGACTTAGGGATTTGGTGCCGGACACTCGGGTGCCATACTTCCAAAAAGACATACATTTCTTAAACCTGATTTTAAATCGATCTTGAAAAACAATTTCGAACCCATTCCACAGTTGAGTTTTGCAACCGGGCTCTTATATTACAAAATGTAACACCCCAAACTCGGCCTAGACGTTACGACCGGATCTGGCATATCACATGAAAAGGTTGTTAAAGAACTTTGTGATCGTTTAAAAATTTTGAGTTTTGGTTTAATTTCAAAACAAAGAACAGGCTCTATGTAATGGTTCTTGCAAAACATTATAAATATTACTAACTCCGGAGGGTTGTGTTATAATACAAAAAATTAGAGGTTTTCGGAAGATGCGCCGTTTGAAAAAGTTTTTGCAGTTTTAAAAAAAATTCTCGATTTTAATTATCAATAGTTTGTGATCCATTCTTTAACTCTTTGGAAAAATAGTTTTTTTACGTTTTTAAGAAAACCCCGTATCGATAAATTCAAAATTAAATGCGTTAAAAAAATTTAAAATCCCCGTGGCCTTATTACAAAACATAATCCAAAATTAAAATAAGTTTAAAGTAATGTAAAATGGAGTTTACTAAAGAAACAATGCATGGCCACCACAGAGTCCACTTCCGCTGCAGATCCACAAAGCTAGGGATTACCTGAAAAAATAAGCAGAGGGGTGAGTTACGAGAACTCAGTGTGTAATCCCCCGCACGAACAATAACTGGGCCCGAGCCCACTCAATTACCAACTGGGCCTTAGCCCTTACGAAATCACACTGGGCCTCAGCGCCATTAGCATGGTATAGCAAATAATGAATGCAATGCAACCCAGCCCAACCTAATTATCCATCCGCTATACACCACCCGACCAACCAAAACACACCGGTGGGGATTTCTACAATCAACCCTCATCCGCTACACACCATCGATGGCAATCACGCTACTCATTGCTGAAATTGTGGCAGTGCCACCAAAATAATGTGATAGAGTCACCGAAATATGGGCAGAGCCACCGGAATAATGTGATAGAGTCACCGAAATGTGTGGCAGAGCCACCGAAATACACTTCCCCTTTCATCAATATCATATCCCTTTCCCATGCAACATGTCATAACGTCATAATGTGATGGATGCAAACATATAGCAACCTATGTCAGATAACCAGAACACAAATCCAAATCATGCTAATTTACTCATAATGGCATGGTCATAGTTTACTTAACTGGTTTATCTCCAACAATACCCACTAGGATATTTCAACTGCATTCCCATTATGAGTATTTTAACTTTTAGACGACACATGGTATAATAGAGACAAAACAAAATAGTGGTGTGAAATTACACACCTGATTACGCGAAGAACTATTCACTCCTGATCGTCGTCACCCTCACCCTCACGAACCACTATGATTTGTCTATTCAGATCCAATGTCACCTCTCTTCCACAACCTGCTGGGAAATCCCGAACGGCTGATACCCTACGCTGTTTGAACTTGGAAGTAGAGACTATGAGTTCACTCCCTTCAGGGTCCTTTATCGATACCTCCTTAGAACGGCTAGCACTCATATCCATGAAGAAAGTCTTGATCAGTATAATACTTTCAGAGAGAAACGATGGTTGTCTAACAAAGAGGTTTGGTATGGCAGAGTAACACGAAAAGGAAATAATCACAAAGAACCTGAGAGAAGACTCCTTACCTTGATAAATGAGGAACCACACCACAACCGATTCGTCCTCGAATTAGAGATAAGTCGCGAGAGAAGTAGAGATTCGGCCTAACAGTTAAAGGTTACCCTTGAGTGTTTCGGCTTAAGAAAGAAGAGCAGAGGAAATAGAGATAATGAAGGGAAAAGATAGTGTTACCTATTATTCGGAAGAACCCAAATAGGAGATTCGACCCTTAATGCCAATGATGAACCGAATAGAATGATGAGATTCGGCAACCAACGAACCCTTAAGCTACAGTCCACAAAATGTTCGGCTATGGGTTAAATCAGAGAAGAACTGATTCCAAAAGAGAAAACTAGAGGTTCGATTAATGGAGAAAAATATAGAGAAACAAAGAAGAAGTTTTGGCTATGGTGAAACTCAAGAGAGAAACAATTCAAAATGGCTACAAAAGAGATTCGGCTATGGTGGAGAAAACAAATAGTAGGAGATGGAAAGAGAGATTTGGTCGAAGGTGAAAATAGTAGAAGGGTAGTGAAAGAGAGAAAAGTTTCGGTTAACTTGAGAGAAGAGGGAAAAGGTGATGAGAGTTGATGAGAATGAATGAAGGGGAAAAATGCACAAGTGGTCACCTCAAGATTCGGCTAATACCAAAGAGATAAGAAGAAGAAAAGAAGAAGTAAGAGCGCACTACGGTTTTGGTAAAGAAGAAGTGAAGCAAGATGGCCGAAATGTAAAAGAAGAAAGGACTTCTAAAATGGCTTCCGATTTTACTCTCTAAAAAAACACTTGAAGAACGGCACTCCCACACCATCTTATGACCGAATGTTGAAAATGCCTAAAGAACCAAGGAAAATCGGCACACACACCTACTAGCAAAAACCCAAAATGCTCCCTAGACACATCTCCCAATTTCAGCCAAACATGTCACACACCACACCCCATAATTCACTCCTTGATTTCTTCCCCCACTCACTCTCCATCCACCGTTTGAAATGGTTGACCAATTCAAACTCCCTAAACTCCTCTCCTCCATCCATTCAAACCCGTTTGACCCATTCCACTTCTCCCTGGTAGAGTCCCAGCCGAATGCCACCTCTTCTCCTCATTGAGCAAAAAAATAAAGCCCCATGATGCAGCAGATGGGATTCGAACACTCTCCCTCCCTTCCATGCTCCATTATGACACCAACACCACTCCACCAAGCGCTCCTTTGCATCATCAAACACCAACAATTATGCTTAACCCTTGCTTCCCCTAGCTCTCTCCCCTTATGCCCAAAAAGAAAAATTTCACCAAAGCTCTGGCTCGAACCTGAGCCTCCCCAGGACCCCCAAACACACCTAAATAACAAGCTAAGCATGCTAAACACATGCAAAACACAGAAATGCCAGACCCCTAATTTAAGGAGGTTACACAATTTATATCATCTTTTATCATCTTCAATTGATTCTTCTTGTGAAAATAGGGTTAAAGATTCGACAATTTCAATCTTGGCAATTAGGTATGTATTTTGTCTCGTTTTTAACGATTTCTACATTTTTGAGATCATTGTAGTTAGTACTAGCTAACCTCGGGACTAATTTGCAAAACTGTTAAAGATTTTGAATGTTTCCATTGATGAATATGTGGGAGTTTTGATGATTGATGATAGATCTTGAATGTTTGTTATTAGTTAAACAAGTTTTGTAAAGTAATTTTGAGTAAAAATGAAAAATAGGGATTTATTTGTAAAAATGTTAAAATGTATGGTTAAATGTATGAATAAATGAAAAATATGGGTTGCTAGGGCCTTATAGTAATTTAGCTAACCATGGTGTTGTGAAATTTGCAAGAATTTGTGATTTTGTGTATTGATGACTAAATTGTAAAAAAGTGAAACTTTAGGGGGAAAGTGTAAACATGCCTAAATGTGTGTTTTGGACTTAATTGAATAAAGTAGTGATTGAATAAGTCAAAGTGGAAGCATGCTTATGTGTTGTTTGAATGTGTTTTGAGAGTTCCTGGAACTTTAGAATGTAGGTGAATGCCTTAGGAAAATAGTGGATTTTAAGTCTTAAAGGGGGAGCTAGGCAAATGAGGCCTTAAGAAAATTTGTAGGGGAATTTGGACATAAGAATTGGCTTGGTAAAGTGGCAAGGAGGTGCCATTTAGAGCCTTAAGAAGTGACGCCACAAGCAGTGTGCAGGGCTTAGGTTCGAGCAGCATGGGAAGCAACTTTGGGCTGCTTTTTGCGTCAAGCAGGAAGGGAGTTGGACGGCATTGGGAGACTGGGTGGATGAGCATTAGATGTGGTCAAATTCTTTTTAAAATTGGGCTAAGGTAGGAGGATAAAGGTTGACTCATTCAAATTCTTTGAATGAGTGATGAAGAGGAAAATTAGGAGGAAAAAGTGGGATTTGAGAAGAGGATAAGTTCGAAACAAGGATAGAATGACGCCACTAGAAACTAGATAAGTCAATTCAAACCTTGAAGAATTAGGAGAGTGAATTAAACTCACCAAAAAGAAAAATATTCATTCATGAAAAAGATTCTCCCTTACAAATGACAAAGGTCCACCTATTTATAAGACAAGTGGATATCGGGATTACAAATGTTTCTCAACCCTTAATGCCTTAGGCCGTCCCATGCTCTTCAAGAATTTAAATTCATGAAAACACAATATTCGGCCAAGGCATGTACCAACTTAGCCGCCCCCATGCTATTAGAAAAGTATAATAATTTTATGAAAACTAAGTCTGGCATGTGTTGCTCCATTGTTTAAAACAAAATCTAGCAATTAAAAAATTATCCCCATGTTCTTTCCTGGCCGTCCCATATTCCAAGTGCTAGGATTAAAATTCCTTCCCATCATGCTCATCCTTGCCGTCCCATACTAGGTGCCATCCAATTAATTTAAAAATCCAATTCATCCATGCTCATCTTCTAAGCTAGTGCCGCATGCTCATCTTGTAAATCCCATCATGTTGATTAATTTATTCCAAAGTCAATGCCTTGTGCTGTTCATGCATTATCACACTTGCACATTCTTTTATTTTTTTTATTTCATGCATCCATTATGCTCCTTGTGCCGTTCATGCATTATCACACTTGCACATTGTTTATGCTTCCACTCACCATTTCATGCTCTAATTTAATAATTGCTCCACATTAAGCCTTGCCGTCCACCTTTGTTTGATTCCAATTGTGCTTTCCATGCTAAGAATTTTTTTATTGATTGTTCTCCTTTGTACTTGGTTGCCGTCCATGCTTGAATAAGGTAGCTTCTTAGTTTATTCAAAGAGTGTCCATCCATTAGTCCCTTTTGTTGCTGTCCATGTTGTTTGTCTTTTAGCTACAATCCTTCCATGACTTCTATTATCCCTTGCACGTATGCTATCCATGTTATTCATCCACTCCCAATGTTTTATCTTAATTATTTATAACTTGTGATCATCCAACATGCATCAAAACGTGGAGAAAACTACAAAACATATAAGCCAACATTATTAGTAAAATTCGGCTGAACATAGTTAGCACAGAATTTAATCACTTTATTTTAAACACTAAGTAAAACACACTAACATTCAACTTCGACAAAGGACATATTAAAAACTTGTACTATCTAGATAAATTAACATGAACTAAGAAAATGCAGCAAACTAATAAATGAATGAAGATAAATCAAACATGCATAATAAAGTGTTAAATAAACTAGCAGTCGAACTAGCTAGTGTATTCAACTTCAAATAAATTGTAAGCGTTCAGCATGTTCTTGGGCTCTTTTCTATCTGTATTCCAAATTTGTGACACCAAAGCCGACGCGGCATGTTTGAATTGTTTAGCACGGGCACGCGTAATTGGCCCATTAGGTAGCTCGATTAGGTCTTGGTTGACTTCCGTCACAGGCTTCTTAAGTGAGTTCATATCATCCCCTCCCTCTTTAAGTTGATTCGTCCTTGAATCATCACCTACATCGAAAGGAGATAGATCAGAGACATTAAAACTTGCACTCACATTATACTCACCTTGTAAATCCAGTTTATAAGAGTTGTCATTTATTCGCTCAAGGACTTGAAATGGACCATCTCCCCTCGGAAGAAGTTTGGATCGTCTTTGCGCGGGAAACCTTTCTTTGCGCATATGAACCCAAACCCAGTCCCCCGGTTCAAAGCGAATGCGCCTACGGCTTTTGTTGGCTCGTTGCTCGTACACCTTAGTTTTTGCCTCTATGTTGTCCCTAACCTTTTGGTGCAACTGTTTAATATATTCAGCCTTGCCTTTTCCATCTACATGCACAAGTTGATTAGAAGACAAAGGTATTAGATCAAGCGGTGTTAATGGATTAAAACCATACACAACTTCAAATGGGGAAAACTTTGTAGCAGAGTGTATAGAGCGATTGTAAGCAAACTCTACGTGTGGCAGGCAATGTTCCCATGCCTTTAAATTCTTCCGAATGATTGCTCGAAGCAATGTTGAAAGAATTCGATTTACCACTTTGGTTTGACCGTCCGTTTGCGGGTGGCAGGTGGTAGAGAATAGTAACTTGGTTCCTAATCGTCCCCACAGTGTCCTCCAAAAATGGCTAAGAAATTTTGCGTCCCGGTCGGATACGATCATCTTAGGCATGCCATGCAACCTAACCACTTCTTTAAAAAAAAGATTAGCAATATTCACAGCATCATCAGTTTTATGGCAAGCTATAAAGTGAGCCATTTTAGAGAATCTATCCACAACCACAAATATCAAATCTCATCCATTCTTGCTTCTGGGCAAGCCAAGTACAAAATCCATAGAAACATCAGTCCAAGGAGTTTCAGAAATGGGTAAAGGTTTATACAAACCGTGCGGATTAGTTCGAGATTTAGCCCTTTTACAGGTAACGCATCTCCCACAATATCGTTCTACATCTCATCGCATCTTAGGCCAAAAGAAGTGCTCTTGGAGGGTGGCTAAAGTTTTAGCAACTCCGAAATGTCCCATCAATCCGCCACTATGAGCCTCATCTACTAGCACCACTCGCATAGATCCTTGCGGAATACATAGTTTACCTTCTCGAAATAGATATCCGTCATGGCGGTAGTATTTCTCGTAGGCTCCCTTTTCACATAACTTGAAAAATTCACCAAAGTCAGTATCATTCGCATATAGGTCCTTAAGAAATACAAACCCCATCAATTTAGAATCCAACACATTTAACAAGGCATACCTTCGGGATAGTGCATCAGCAACTACATTTTCCTTACCTTTTTTGTATTTAATGACATAAGGAAATGATTCGAGAAATTCTACCCACTTAGCGTGTCGCTTGTTGAGTTTATGCTGCCCCCTTAAATACTTCAATGACTTGTGGTCGGTATGAATCATAAATTCTTTGGGCAGTAGGTAGTGCTGCCACGTTTCCAAGGCTCGAATTAGAGCATACAATTCCTTGTCATATGTCGGGTAGTTTAAGACAGCACCGTTGAGCTTTTCGATTAAGTACGCAATGGGGCGTCCGTCTTGCATAAGTACAACGACAATACCTAACCCTGAGGCATCACATTCTAACTCAAAAGTTTTGTCAAAGTTTGGTAAAGCTAATAATGGTGCTTGAGTCAAACAGTCTTTAATTTTCAAAAACGCTTTCTCTTGTTCTTCTCCCCAAACAAAGTTAGAATTCTTACGAATTACACCGGTCAATGGTGCGGCCAACGTGCTAAAATTCGGTACGAACCGTCGATAAAAACTAGCCAGCCCGTGAAAGCTTCAAACTTGGGAAATATTTGTCAGACGGGGCCATTCTTGGATTGCTTTAACCTTCTCTTGATCAACTTCAAGGCCTTCCGAACTAACAACAAATCCTAAAAACACAATTTTGTTAGTACAAAAATCACATTTCTGCAAAGTTACATAAAAGGTTTCCTTTCACAGAACTTCTAGAACAGACTTTAAATGTTTCACGTGCTCATCTAAAGTTTTACTATAGACAAGTATGTCGTCAAAGTATACGACACAAAATCTACCGATGAATGATCGCAACACGTGGTTCATGAGTCGCATGAACGTGCTTGGGGCATTTGTTAGCCCGAATGGCATAACGAGCCATTCGTAGAGTCCTTACTTCGTCTTGAAAGTAGTCTTCCACTCGTCACCCTCGCGCATACGTATTTGATGATATCTGCTTTTAAGGTCGATCTTTGAAAATAAGCTCGCTCCTCTCAATTCGTCAAGCATGTCATCCAAACGCGGGATAGGGTGTCGGTACTTGATCGTGATCTTGTTGATGGCTCGGCAATCTACGCACATCCTCCATGTTCCCTCTTTCTTGGGAACTAACAAGACTGGTACAGCACAAGGGCTTAAGCTCTCGCGTACATAGCCCTTTTCAAGAAGTTCATTCACTTGTCTTTGAAGTTCCTTCGTCTCTTCTGGATTGCTTTGGTAAGCTGGTCTATTTGGAATTGCGGCTCCCGGCACAAAGTCTATCTGATGTTCTATTCCATGAATAGGAGGCAACCCACTTGGAATCTCTTCCGGGAATATGTCCCGGAATTCCTGTAACAAAGTCAAAATAGGGGAAGGTAACTGGTTATTAAAATCGTTAGTTCTGAAGAGACTTTCCTTGTACATAAGTACCAACAGAGGCTGTTTTAGCAACATAGACTTTCGGACATCTTTTTCTTTAACATAAAAACTTTCTTTTTCACTCTCGTCTTTTGTTTCCTTTTCTTTGTGTTCGAACTCTCTTTTTTTATCACTCATTCTTTTGCCTTTCTTCTTTTCTTTTTCTTTCTCATTTTTCCGTTCACTTTCTTTTGATTTTTCAATTGATGCCTTCATCTTCAATTGATCGTCTAAACTTGCTTGGGTGCTAGCAGAGCTAGTGTCACGTTACGGCCCAAATACTTGAAGGTGTACCGATTGGTGTAGCCATCATGGATCGCTCGCTTGTCGAATTGCCAAGGTCGCCCAAGCAAAAGATGTCCCGCTTGCACCGGTACCACATCTCACAAGACCTCATCTTGATACTTCCCTATTGCAGAGGAGACCAAAACTTGTTTTGTGACCTTAAGTTCTCCCCCGTCGTTAAGCCATTGCAGTTTATACGGATGGGGATGTTTGGTGGTAGTCAATCCGAGTTTCTCCACCAATATGGTGCTGGCCACATTAGTACAGCTTCCTCCGTCAATAATGACGCAACAAATCTTCCCTTGTACTTGGCAACGCGTATGGAAGATGTTTTCGCGTTGTTGTTCATTTTCGATGCCTTGAAAGCTAAGACTCCTTTTTACCACTAAGATCTCTCCATTTTCAGCTTGTTCTACTTCTTCCTCGTCTTGGGACGTCTCACTGGCATCATCTTCCCTTTCACTTTCAGATTCAATCTCGCCATTATCTCGAATAAACATAGTGTTTCGGTTTGGACATTGACTTGCAATAAGGCCCCGACCCAAACATTTGAAACAATTAATGTCTCGGGATCGATTCGGAATAGCTTCCATTTTACCCTTGCTCGTCTCACCGCTTGGTTGTTAAACTTAGGTGCGCCACTTGCTTCTTTGGTTCGGCTTGGTATGTCCCGTTTATTGGTCACTTGCCCCCACTTAGATGTTGAAGCATTATTGGGGATTGCTCTAGACGTAGCTTTCGTTTTAGCTGCTTTTCGACCTTTATTGCCATGTGAACCATATCAATGATATCGATGTAATGGTGTAGTTCTACAACATTTGCGATATCCCGATTAAGGCCAGCGCTAAAGTGTGCCATTGTGGCTTCTTGTTCTTTATCTACATTGGCTCGGATCATGGCCACTTCCATTTCCTTGTAGTAATCCTCCACGCTACGATGACCCTGAGTTAGGCTTTGCAACTTTTGATGCAATTCGCGGTGATAGAAAGTTGGGATGAATCTTTTCTGCATTAGTGCCTTCATTTCCGCCCACATAGATATTGGGCGTTCACCATTCCGTCTTCAGCTCGTTGTTAATTGATCCCACCAAATAATGGCATAATCAGAAAATTCGATGGCAGCAAGTTTCACCTTCTTATTTTCTGAGTAATTATGGCATTCGAAGATTAACTCCACCTTCTTTTCCCACTCAAGGTAGGCTTCAAGACCGGACCGCCCTTGGAAAGCAGGAATCGCCATTTTAATATTTTTCAAGTCATCATCAGCCCATTCTCGATCTCTTCGCTCACAGACTCGTGGACCTCCTCTTCGTTCATTGTGTTCGAAAGCTGGATTGCTGTCAGCTTCACTCGGTTCGTAGATGTCGTTGTCATGTAACCAAGGTTGTTCTTGTCCCCTTCTCAGAAATAGAGGGGTGTTTGTTCGAGATCTCCGTTCATTTCTTCGGTCCAATCGCTCGTTGATTGATTGGAACAAACGTGTGATTTCTCGCATTACGGTTTGCAAATTAGGATCTCTTCCTTTAGGATCATTCCTTCGGGGTTGCAATCCTCTTCCACCCCCGGCGGCATCTTATGCTTCGTCGCTTACTACTCGCCGTTCGGGACTCCTAGACATGTTAAACAAGATTAATGAAACCTCACTACAATCTTAGACACGTTAAACAAGATTAATGAAACCTCACTACAATCCTCACTTGTTCACTCACAAAGAAATTATTAACCCTCACACTCGTGTTTTCACTCAATTTCTGGCTTTTCTTTCAATGTAATCTCTCTCGCCTTTTACCACTCGAATTCACTCTTCTAGATTCTAGAAGGTTGTCTTTGACTTACTAGCAACTCGTAGGTCATTTCAAAGAGTTAAAAGGGTAAAATTGTTTCGAAAAAAGGTAGGTTTTAAGAGGGTAGAAAGGTTGGTAGGTGGTGTCGGAAAGTAAGGCTCAATAGTAGAAGTGGTGAATTATGAAGAGTTTGAAAATCCAGATATTACGATAATTTTTTTAACTTACTCGAAAAAGAAACTCGAGATGATCAAAACGTGTCTAATTTAATTGGCTCTGATACCAACTGATACGAATCGTCTCGGGTTTGAAAATGAATCGTAAATGTTGCCCGATCGTAAATTAGGTAGTTTTTCGTTTAGATAACAAAGAGGTAATTTTATTGATAATGTCATTGAAAAATAAAGATAGGTAAGTGGCTGAGGTGGATACAAATTTGAAACAAGAAAGAACCTATAATAAAAATTAAAGACCCGAATCTTATAAGCTTAAAATTGATGAAAGGAGTTTTGAATAAAAACCGAGACCCACTATCTAGCAAGATAGGAACCAACGGTACAGATAAATGAACGCCACACCCGAAAGGATGATAAGTTCGAAACAAGGATAGAATGACGCCACTAGAAACTAGATAAGTCAATTCGAACCTTGAAGAATTAGGAGAGTGAATTAAACTCACCAAAAAGAAAAATATTCATTCATGAAAAAGATTCTCCCTTACAAATGACAAAGGTCCACCTATTTATAGGACAAGTGGATATCGGGATTACAAATGTTTCTCAACCCTTAATGCCTTAGGCCGTCCCATGCTCTTCAAGAATTTAAATTCATGAAAGCACAATATTCGGCCAAGGCATGTACCAACTTAGCCGCCCCCATGCTATTAGAAAAGTATAATAATTTTATGAAAACTAAGTCTGGCATGTGTTGCTCCATTGTTTAAAACAAAATCTAGCAATTAAAAAATTATCCCCATGTTCTTTCCTGGCCGTCCCATATTCCAAGTGCTAGGATTAAAATTCCTTTCCATCATGCTCATCCTTGTCGTCCCATACTAGGTACCATCCAATTAATTTAAAAATCCAATTCATCCATGCTCATCTTGTAAGCTAGTGCCGCATGCTCATCTTGTAAATCCCATCATGTTGATTAATTTATTTCAAAGTCAATGCCTTGTGCTGTTCATGCATTATCACACTTGCACATTCTTTTATTTTTTTTTTATTTCATGCATCCATTATGCTCCTTGTGCCGTTCATGCATTATCACACTTGCACATTGTTTATGCTTCCACTCACCATTTCATGCTCTAATTTAATAATTGCTCCACATTAAGCCTTGCCGTCCACCTTTGTTTGATTCCAATTGTGCTTTCCATGCTAAGAATTTTTTTACTGATTGTTCTCTTTTGTACTTGGTTTCTGTCCATGCTTGAATAAGGTAGCTTCTTAGTTTATTCAAACAGTGTCCATCCATTAGTCCCCTTTGTTGCCGTCCATGTTGTTTGTCTTTTAGCTACCATCCTTCCATGACTTCCATTATCCCTTGCACGCATGCTATCCATGTTATTCATCCACTCCCAATGTTTTATCTTAATTATTTATAACTTGTGATCATCCAACATGCATCAAAACGTGGAGCAAACTACAAAACATATAAGCCAACATTATTAGTAAAATTCGGCTGAACATAGTTAGCACAGAATTTAATCACTTTATTTTAAACACTAAGTAAAACACACTAACATTCAACTTCGACAAAGGACATATTAAAAACTTGTACTATCTAGATAAATTAACATGAACTAAGAAAATGCAGCAAACTAATAAATGACTGAAGATAAATCAAACATGCATAATAAAGTGTTAAATAAACTAGCAGTCGAACTAGCTAGTATATTCAACTTCAAATAAATTGCAAGAGTTTAGCATGTTCTTGGGCTCTTTTCTATCTGTATTCCAAATTTGTGCTACCAAAGCCGACGCGGCATCTTTGAATTGTTTAGCATGGGCACGCGTAATTGGCCCATTAGGTAGCTTGATTGGGTCTTGGTTGACTTCCGTCACAGGCTTCTTAGGTGAGTTCGTATCAATTGGCATCGTATTGATTCGTGTAAGATCTTGCCCGGGACAGTGGCATCGACATCTGATTACATGTAAGACCACGTCTTGGATGTTGGCATTGTACGACTATTCTGAGTATTCTACATATCTTACTAGATTCCAATCGGTTCAACGGGCAAATCTGAGCTAAGAACGATTACGTGATTGTATATCCGTTTCAGGTATGTTTGATATGTACACAAGGTGTGTATCAAATATAAGTATCTATATGAACTTATTAAAATGAATATGTGCAATGAAAAGATGAGACCGTATGTGAAATTATGCCTAAATGAGCTATGTGTATATGTGGTATTTGAGTTGAATAATGTGATAAGTTATGGCTAAGTAAATGAGCCAAACTCTATGTGAGATATATATGTTATGAGAACCATTATTGTTATTGGATCAGTACGGTTATGAGCGTTTTATGTTAAGTTCATTTGTATATGGCTTACTAAGCTTTTGAAAGCTTACTCTGTGCGTGTTTCTTCTGTTTTATAGATCGTCAAAGCTACTGAAGGCTCGGGAACCGTCAAGGATCAC
Source organism: Gossypium australe (assembly GCA_005393395.2). Lineage (NCBI taxonomy): Eukaryota > Viridiplantae > Streptophyta > Magnoliopsida > Malvales > Malvaceae > Gossypium > Gossypium australe. The sequence goes on from CM016616.1 coordinate 119,328,079, forward strand.
CATCACACTACTCAACTTGTTTTGGGTACTTTTGAAATATGTATATAGCTAGATATGGCATGTATAGGCTAGTCATTTTGGTTATGTTTGAAATGTGTATAATAGCCATGATATGTGGCTAGATAGGTATTGGTAATATGCTTGGGCATATATATGGAAATGATGCATGTTTTGGTATGACTAGATAGTTTATGAAATGGTTAAAGATATGCTAAGCATATGAATGCATTATGAGTATGTTTGACTGACCAAAGAAGTGGATATATGAAGGGTAAAGGTAGATGAATCATGCTTAATTGCATATGCATTTAGTTGTACAATTTGGCATGGTTGGAGTTGCAATTGTAGGTGAAGATTTGATGATTACTTTGATATGTTTTGGTTGCAAAATATGCATGAAAGGATTTGGTAATTTGCTTATAAAGATTGACCCTATTGTGTGTGGCATTATGGCCTTGACAATGGCCTATTTTGCCTACACAGTTATGGCACACGGGCGTGCCTAATAGCCGTGGAAAAATGACAGTATCTAACTAAATGTGCACGGCCTTGGTACACGGACGTGCCTGGTAACCGTGTGATTTAGTCAGTATATAGCTTAAGAGCACACGACCATGGTACACGGGCGTGTTTAGTGGCTGTGTGGAAAAGTCAGTATACATACCTTGATTTGGCACGGCCAAGACACATGGGGGTGTCTGGTGTCCGTGGTAGACACACGGCCTGCCCACACGGATGTGTGGCCTGCATAACTTAGAAAAGTTTTAAATTTTCGAGAATTTCTGTATGTGTTTGGCCTAGTCCCGGCCCTACTCTAAAGCATGATTTAAGTCTCGCTGACCAATATGTGGGACACTTTGACTGTGTTTGGTGAATGATTGTATGAAATGTTTATAAAAGTTTTCGATCTGTTAGGTAACGTCTTTAACCCTAATTCGGCGTCGGACATGGGTTAGGGGTGTTACAGAAAATCAAGTTAAAGATTGAAATCAATATGACAAGGTAAGAACATCAAGATTTCAATATATTTTTAATTTTTATATTATTGAAAAAGCATGGAAGTGATGTTAAAGTAGAGTTTTCTTATGTAAGGTTATATTTTCTTGATATGTTAGTGAAGGGAAATAAGAGACAGTGATGGGAAATTAGAAACACGAAAATTTACGTGTTTTTACATATCCTTTTTAACTTAAAATCATGCTATTTCGATTAAATTCTTGTCAAAAAATAATCAAATATTATAAAATAATTAAATTGTGTTAAAAATATGAACATGATGAATTTTAATTAATTTTATAGTTAATTTTGATTAATTTTGACTATTTTTGACAAATTCGCACAAAGGGCAAAAATTGGCTCGGCAGACACTGCTCGAAGAATAAAACCGAGAAGCAATTTGAAGTATCGAGGAAAATTTATTTCCAGCCTAAGATAGCCCAAAAATATGTTTTAATTCATAGTATTTAGATTATTAATATATATATATATTTACTAAGTTTTCGGCTTTTCACATATTTTCGGCTTTAGATTATTAATATGTTTTTATCTTCACAGTTTTCGGCTTTTCACATATTTAGATTATTAATATATATATTTACTAAGTTATAAAGTGTGTAAGTTACACACCTGTTTCTAACGCAAGTTCTAAATCCCGAAGACCCGATCTACTGCACTAGATCTCCTTGCCCTACATTCGGCCAACACTTAGATCAATAACATAGGCCATTCGGCCAACAACAAACCTTAGTCTCAAAAGCCTTCGGCTTTTCAACAATTTAAAGAATGATGAACTAACATAGATATCCTTACCACTTGCCTTACCAAATCCGATTGGAGAAGAAACCAAAGAAGATCCACTCTTGGTTGATATTCGGCCAAAACAAAATTAGAAGAAAGAGGAAGATTTCGGCAAAGGGTTGAGTGATCAAGATGATTCGGCTAAGGTTTTGAAAGAAGAAAAACAAATGAGATGCGACTAAAGAATGAAAGAAAAGAGTGGCAAAGTAAAATAAAATGGGAGAGGAAGGATTCGGCTAAGAAAACTAAGAGAGATGGGAGAAAATATGATGGGTATTCGGCTTAAGCTTAAAGAAAAGAGATTCAAAGAGTTTCGACAAAAAGGAAGAAAAGGGAGAAGATGTGATCTTTGAACAGTTATGAAAAGAAAGAAAAGAGATATGAGAGAAAGAGAGGTAAGCACTTGGGAGAAAAAGAAGTAAAGTAAAACTAAAGAAGTTTAGAGGAACATTCGGCTAAGTGCTCAAGGGATAAACGACAACCACCCATGGGGATTTCGACTTTAGGTCAAGAAAGAAAATAGTGCACAAGTGATCTCCTATTTCGGTTCCCAAAAGAAAAAAAACACACAAGCTTTCTAGACAACGAAATTGCACAAAAAGAATGCCCAAACCTCACTATGCATATTCGGCCTCCTCCCTCTTCAACATGACCGAAATTGTCACCAAAGACATTCCTTGGCCGGCCAACTCACATTCTCATCACAAAACCCACATTTTCCTCCTTATTTCCTCCTAATCACATTCAAAATTAAGCCAAGCCCCCCTAGCCCCCCATACCGTCTACATTCATGGTCAAATGGCCATAGAAAAATTTCCAAAACATCACTCCATACTTCAAGACTTATGTCCCCTTATCATACCAAAACTCCTTGATTCCATACCTTAAATAAGCACTTGCCTTTTTACTTAGTCTACTATCCATAAGTGAAAAAAGTCCATCCTTACCATAAATAAAATTTGACCAACACATGCCATACAAAAGCAAAAATAAAAGTCACCTTATTGCCATCCATGGGATTCAAACCTAAGCCCCCACACACTGCTTGTGGCGTCACCTCTTAAGGCCCTAAGTGGCACCTCCTTGCCACTTTACCAAACCCAACCTTTTGTTTAAATTCCCTATGAATTACACTGAACCCCCAGCTCCTTCAGCTCCCTCTAACTAAAGCTTAAAAACAAAAATTTTCCTACAACTCGAGCCTACCCTTGGCCTATTCCTAAACCCTAGAACATCTCACTTAACAACACGACAATCCGAACTCATGCAAAACAATACAATCACAATTAACCCCTATTCCAGGATATTACAATTCCACCCCCTTAAAATAATTTCGGCCTCGAAATTACCTGGTCAAAAGAGTTGAGGGTACTGTTGTCTCATCACATCCTCCGGTTCCCATGTAGCTTCTTCCACGCCATGATTTCGCCATAAAACCTTCACTAATGGAACTGACTTCCTGCGCAACACTTTCACATCTCGATCCAGAATCTGCACTGGTTCTTCTTCCACCGTCAAATCTGGACTCACCTCTATTTCCTCCACTGCCACGACATGCGATGGATCAGAACGATGGCGTCTAAGCATGGAGACATGGAATACATCGTGTATCTAACTCAGCTCTGCTGGCAACTCGAGCTGATAGGCTACTGGTCCCACTCGTCTCAGCACCTTATACGGCCCAATAAACCTTGGACTTAACTTGCCTTTTCTCCCAAATCTTAATACTTTCTTCCATGGTGAGACCTTCAAGAAGACCTTGTCACCCACAGCAAACTCTATATCTCTCCGCTTCAGATCGGCATAAGACTTTTGCCTGTCTGAAGCTTTCTTCAACCGAGCTTGAATCAACTTCACCTTATCCTCAGTTTCTGCAACCAACTCTGGTCCTAACATCTGACGCTCACCCAACTCTGTCCAGCATGTAGGTGTGCGACACTTTCTACCATACAACGCCTCATATGGTGCCATCTTAATGCTTGCCTGATAACTATTGTTGTATGCGAACTCAGCTAATGGCAAAAACTCTTCCCAGCTGCCTCTGAAGTCCAAAACACAACCTCTCAACATATCTTCTAAGATCTGTATAACCCTTTTCGACTGCCCGTCAGACTGTGGATGAAATGCATTACTGAAATCCAACTGGGTACCCAAAGCCTGATGTAACGCTCTCCAAAACCTCGACGTAAATCTAGGATCTCTGTCCGAGATGATCGACACTAGCACACCGTGCAACCTCACTATCTCCGCCACATACAACTTAGCTAACTTTTGAAGCGAGTAATCTACCCTTACTGGAATGAAATGAGCTGACTTAGTCAGACGATCCACAATCACCCAAACTGAGTCCTTCTTACTATCGTGTAAGGGGTAATCCACTGACAAAGTCCATAGTGATCCTTTCCCACTTCCACTGTAGAATCTTCACCGGCTGAAGTAACCCAGACAGCAACTGATGTTCAGCCTTGACCTGCTGACACGTCAGACATTTACCCACAAACTCAGTTACCTCCCGCTTTAGACCTGGCCACCAAAACTGTTCTCTTAAATCCCGATACATCTTGCTACCTCCAGGATGCATAGCGTATGGGCTGCTATGTGCGTCCTAAAGAATTCTCTGCCTCAACTCGACATCCTTCGGCATACAAGCTCTCCCTTGAAAACACAATACTCCATCACTGGACAAACTGTAATCCTCTAAACCACCATTCTGAACCTGAAATCTCCGATCGTTCAAACCCTCATCCTCTAACTGTTTCTCTCTAATCTGCTCAATCCAAGTCGGCTTAACCTGCAATTCCGCCAAAAGACTCCCATCGTCATACAAGCTAAGGCGAGCAAACATCAATCTTAAGTTTGATACAACCTTGTGGCTCAACGCGTCTGCCACCACGTTAGCCATGCCCGGATGATACTCAATCGAACAGTCGTAGTCCTTCAACAACTCAATCTATCTGCGCTGCCTCAAGTTCAAATCCTTTTGAGTCAAAAGATACTTTAACTCTTGTGATCCGTGTAGACTATCGACTTCTCTCCGTACAAATAGTGTCTCCATATCTTCAAAGCGAAAACCACTGCAGCTAATTCCAAGTCATGCGGTCTCACATGCCACTACCTTCCCTTCCTGCATCAGCACACATCCCAAACCAGTATGTGATGCATCACAGTAAACCGTGAATTCCTTACCTGCCTCAGGCTGAATCAAAACCGGAGCTTCAGTTAGAATATTCTTCAACTTGTCGAAACTTCTTTGCTGCTTCTCAGTCCACACAAATGGAACTCCTTTCCTCAATAACTTGGTCATTGGTGCTGCGATCAAAGAAAATCCCTCTACAAATCTTCGGTAATACCCTGCCAGACCTAGAAAACTCCGAATTTCTGCCACTGACTTAGGCGGCTTCCTATCCAACACTGCCTCAATCTTTCGAGGAACCACTCTAATCCCCTCAGCTGATACTACGTGACCCAAGAAAGTCACCTCCCTAAGCCAAAACTCACACTTACTAAATTCGGCATATAGCTGCTTTTCCCTCAGAATCTGCAACACTACTCGCAAATGCGCATCATGCTCCTCCTCTGACTTTGAGTATACCAAAATGTCGTCTATAAACACCACAACAAACTGATCCAAAAACTGCTGGAATGCCCGGTTCATCATGTCTATGAATGCTGCTGGCGCGTTAGTCAACCCAAACGGCATTACCAGAAACTCGTAGTGCCCATACTGAGTGCGAAATGGCGTCTTATGGATATCAGCCTCTTTCACCTTTAGCTGATGATACCCAGACCTTAAATCAATCTTGGAGAAAACCGCTGCCCCCTTAAGCTGATCAAACAAGTCATCTATCCTTGGCAATGGATACTTGTTTTTGATCGTTAGATTATTCAACTGGCAGTAGTCTATACACATCCGCATCGTACCATCCTTCTTCTTGATTAAGAGTATCGATGCTCCCCAAGGTGAAACACTTGGTCGGATAAAACCTCGGTCCAACAACTCTTGAATCTGAGCCTTTAATTCCACTAATTCCTTCGGCGCCATCCTATACGGAGCAATAGACACTGGCGCAGTTCCGGGTAACAGATCTATACCAAATTCAACTTCATGATCCAGAAACAGTCCTGGAAGTTCTTCTGCAAATACGTCAGCATATTCCTTTACCGTTTGGACATTCCCTACAGTAGATTCCTTAGCCTCCAACGCACACACATGAACCATAAATGCCTCACAGCCCTTCCTGACCATCTTCTCAGCTTTCAACGCAGATACCACGTTGGATAGATAATCTCTTCTATTACCTATCATAACCACCTCTTTACCCTCAGCTGTCTTCAAAACCATGCGCTTAACAGCGCAATCCAAACTTGCCTGGTACTTGACCAACCAGTCCATCCCAAGAATCAGATCGAACTCCCCAAACGGCAGTTCCATCAGATCAGCTACAAACACTACCCCTTGGAGTTCTAGGGGTACATCCCTATATAGCTTATTCACTTCTACAGAGTGACCTAGAGGGCTAAGTACTGTCATCTTCCTAGAAGTAGTCTCAGAGTTTAAGTTCATGGTCTCTACTATGCTACTAGCAACAAACGAATGCGTCGAACCCACATCTATCAAAGCAGTATATAGTAAACCAAAGATTAAAAACGTACCGCTTATGACGTCTGGTGTGTTGCCCTCCTCCCGACGCCTTGCTGCATAAACTAACCCAGGCTGTCTTGCCTTAGTGTTGCCTGCACCTCTGCCCGATGCTCCGCGGCCCCGACCAGAACTATTACCTCCTCTACCATTACCACGACCCCTCTGCGGTGGCAGTCCCTCATTTCTGAACTGAGCACGACCCTGACCCTCAGACTGATTCCTGGCTAACTTACGTGGACAGTCCCTCACACGATGATCCAGTGAGCCACATTCAAAGCATCCTTTTCCACCAGTCCAACATTCCCCCAATAAGATTTTCCGCACTGATTACACTATGCTGGCCCTTGATTAGCAGTAACAGGCCTCCCCGATTGGTTTGGCCCACTCTACCTAGCCCTTTTCTGAGAATTATCGGCCGACCCAGATGATCCAAAACCTCTCTTGTGTCTATTCCTGTCATGATTCTGCCTCACAGATTCCTTAACCCCTTCGGCTACCTTAGCCTTTTCTACCAACACAACAAACTCTCGCTCCTGCTGTGGAGCAATCAGCAACCTCAGCTCATCTCTCAAGCCGTCCTCAAACCTGACACACTGCTCGTGCTTCGTAGCCATGATACCTCTAGCATACCGGCTCAATCTTAAAAATTCTACCTCATACTCTGATACGGACTTACTCCCCTGAACCAACCTCAGAAATGCCTTCCGCTACGCATCAATGTAACTAGACCCAACATATTTCTTCTGATACGCTGCCTTAAAATAGTCCCAAGTGAGATCCTCCGCTGCAGCACTATCCCGCACCATGAGCCACCACTGGTATGACTCATCCCGAAGAAGCGACACTATCCCTTTCAGCTTATCCTTAGTAGTTAGATCCAAGTCATCCATGATTCGCTCCGTCGCCTCTAACCAATACTCAGCCGTACTGGGAGCCACACCAGATACACCTCGAAATACCTCAGCTCCATTGGCTCAGAGTCGCTTGGGTACGGATTTCCGAGCTCTCGCGCCTCCACCTACTCCAGCTACCCTCTCAAGAACTCGCAGCATCGCCTGAGACACTGCGTCATCCCCCGTTTGATCCTGGAACTCACCACCTACAGCTGGTGGTGGTGCTGGTATCTCATTTTCTGACCCCTGACCAGACCTCACTGGCTCAGACACAGCCATCCTACCCCGACCGCGTCCACGCGTAATACGACCCCGACCTCGAGTGCTCATATCTAAAGTCTCGACTTAACTGATTTAAAAGTTTTATGCATTAGTCATTATTCCACTATCTTTAAAGCACAGTTTTATGAGTAATTCTTATTAAAGAGTTTTGTTTTCGCGAGTCCATAGAGTCTTATAAATTTCAGTCTCTAAGGTAGTCCACTATCACTAGTCATTCAAAATTTATAACATTCAAAAAAATCACAACCAAAGGCTAGGGGTACTTACCTGGGCGGATTGGTGCCGGAGACTCGGTGCCATGCCTTTCAAATCATATAATTTCAAACAAAAACATTTTAAGACCATACTTTAAAACATTTTGGGCCTATGGCCCACAGTCGAGCCTTTGAACTTGGCTCTGATACCACAAATGTAACACCCCAAACCCGGTCAACACACCACGACCGAATCTGGCATGTCACAGAGGAAAACATTTTGAAGAAAATCGAGTTACCGATTAAATTTTAGTGAAAGACTCCTTGTTGCTCTATGTTTGTAGAAATCAGGTGCATGATTAGTTAAAAACCGATAGTTTACTTTGAAATCCCGGGAATAAATCTTTAAAACTTAGTTGTCGATCCATAGGTTAGAAAACATCTACGTCCTTTTTTTAAAAAAAACCTGAATGATTAATTTGGAAACCGTTTGCATTTAAGTGTAGAAACTTAAATTTTGAAACCATTTAAGTTGTCGAAAACATTTGAGTTGTCATTTATTATCAAGTGATTTGTATTACCCGATGGTAAAGTTTTGAAAACCTTGTAGTTTAGAAAACCTTATGCTTAACCATGTTCGAAGTCTAATCCAAAACATATGAATAATTCAAAACATAATTAAAAAGGCCTTATTACAAATCCAAATAAAAATGAAAATCGAATTTAAATAAAATAAAGTACCCAAACCAAAGTCCGTGTAAAACCGAATTTCTATTGCATGGCCACCTCGAGTCCATCCGGCTCCTCATCCGCGATCTACGAATCACCTGAAAAGATAAGGGAGTAGGTGAGTCACCAAGACTCAGTGCATAATCCCCCTCCCAGTTAATGCATCATGCTTACACAAATCATAACCAAGCAATATATATAATGCACCCAAACCTAGCCATCCATAACTCCGTTTCTACCCCGTGTAGTACCAAACCGCTGGTGGTGCCAAACCACTGGTGACCCAAAGTCACGAATAATCCAATTGTGGGGCCAACCCACGTTGTGATACCAAATCACTGGCGACAATCCCGCTATATCAAATGTGGGGCCAACCTACTGTGGTGCTAAGCCACTGGGACGAGTCGCTATGAGGTGCCAAACCTCTGGTGACCCAAAGTCACAAAATAAACTGTGGTACCAAACCACTGGAGGTGCCAAACCTCTGGTGTCCCAAAGACACGGATATCAAATCCTTCCCCCTCCTCTCATATCACCCATAACAGTGCAGTTATTATGCAAATCATGCCATTATGCTTTATTATGAATCATAAAGCAAAAATCTCACATATCTTGGTATTAAGCATCATATAACAAATCATATCAAAACAGACTTACCCGAATCCTTGCTCATACCCATACGGTATCATATCATGATCTTCACAGTTTTCGGCTTTTCACATATTTAGATTATTAATATATATATTTACTAAGTTATAAAGTGTGTAAGTTACACACTTGTTTCTAACGCAAGTTCTAAATCCCGAAGACCCGATCTACTGCACTAGATCTCCTTGCCCTACATTCGGCCAACACTTAGATCAATAACATAGGCCATTCGGCCAACAACAAACCTTAGTCTCAAAAGCCTTCGGCTTTTCAACAATTTAAAGAATGATGAACTAACATAGATATCCTTACCATTTGCCTTACCAAATCCGATTGGAGAAGAAACCAAAGAAGATTTACTCTTGGTTGATATTCGGCCAAAACAAAATTAGAAGAAAGAGGAAGATTTCGGCAAAGGGTTGAGTGATCAAGATGATTCAGCTAAGGTTTTGAAAAAAGAAAAACAAATGAGATGCGGCTAAAGAATGAAAGAAAAGAGTGGCAAAGTAAAATAAAATGGGAGAGGAAGGATTCGGCTTTGAGCAACAATGGAAGAAAACTAAGAGAGATGGGAGAAAAGATGATGGGTATTCGGCTTAAGCTTAAAGAAAAGAGATTCAAAGAGTTTCGACAAAAAGGAAGAAAAGGGAGAAGATGTGATCTTTGAACAGTTATGAAAATAAAGAAAAGAGATATGAGAGAAAGAGAGGTAAGCACTTGGGAGAAAAAGAAGTAAAGTAAAACTAAAGAAGTTTAGAGGAACATTCGGCTAAGTGCTCTAGGGATAAACGACAACCACCCATGGGGATTTCGGCTTTAGGTCAAGAAAGAAAATAGTGCACAAGTGATCTTTTATTTCAGTTCCCAAAAGAAAAAAAACACACAAGCTTTATAGACAACGAAATTGCACAAAAAGAATGCCCAAACTTCACTATGCATATTCGGCCTCCTCCCTCTTCAACATGACCGAAATTGTCACCAAAGACATTCCTTGGCCGGCCAACTCACATTCTTATCACAAAACCCACATTTTCCTCCTTATTTCCTCCTAATCACATCCAAATTAAGCCAAGCCCCCTAGCCCCCCATACCGTCTACATTCATGGTCAAATGGCCATAGAAAAATTTCCAAAACATCACTCCATACTTCAAGCCTTATGTCCCCTTATCATACCAAAACTCCTTGATTCCATACCTTAAATAAGCACTTGCCTTTTAACTTAGTCTACTATCCATAAGTGAAAAAAGTCCATCCTTACCATAAATAAAATTTGACCAACACATGCCATACAAAAGCAAAAATAAAAGTCACCTTATTGCCATCCATGCAATTCGAACCTAAGCCCCCACACACTGCTTGTGGCGTCACCTCTTAAGGCCCTAAGTGGCGCCTCTTTGCCACTTTACCAAACCCAACCTTGTGTTTAAATTCCCCACGAATTACACTGAACCCCCAGCTCCTTCAGCTCCCTCTAACTAAAGCTTAAAAATAAAAATTTTCCTACAACTCGAGCCTACCCTTGGCCTATTCCTAAACCCTAGAACATCTCACTTAACAACACGACAATCCGAACTCATGCAAAACAATACAATCACAATTAACCCCTATTTCAGGATATTACATGCCGATTTCTTCTCTTGAGAAAGAGGTCCTCATCAGCCATTTTTGAGCAGCAATTAAAGTGTTCATAAGCCACCTTGATAGCCGAGGACAACGGAGAACGAAGAACGGAGCAATCAATTAAGCCACGGAGAAACACTGGATTTGCTTATTGTTCCCTATCTCTTTAAATTTTGTTATTTTTTTTTGACAACCATGTTTATGAATATTTATGCTATTGAAATGGTTATTTTAATCAATTTAGCTTGAATTTAATCTGTGTTGGGTTGATTATATTTTGCCTGCTTGAATTATCGAATTGTATTTTTGTTGTTATAGGCCTCGATAAGATGCTTGATTATGTAAAATCATGCCTAAGTTATTCTTGCAATATTAATTGTTAGATAACTAATGAATTAATCATTAAATCATATTGAAATTGTAATTAATTGACACAATACTTAATCAGTGCATGTTTATTCTTCTAAGGTAGCTGAAGTTTAAATTAGCATTGTATTCGGCAATGCATATGCCTTGCATAACTTGCAAGATTATTGTGATTAAACTGTTTCAAGGTAGAAATACTCTGATACCTCACTTGAGCTTTTATATGATTGTGAAGATTAATTAATTGCTTGGATTGACATTGAAAAATGTTCAAGAGATTGATTAATTTAATAAGTATGTATGAGCAGTAGTTAGCAAATTACTGAGTTGCCGTGAATTTGTTCGTAGGAGTATAAACATAAGTTTAATAATTCTACATTAAAGGAATGTAATTAATCCAACACAGTTATATCATCTTGATAAAACCTTATTTGAACTCATGCATTAGAACCTTTTTATTTTTAATTTTTTTACTTAGTTTTTAAACCTTAGTTTTTAATCATCTTTAAACCAAAATATTTTCCATCACCAAAGTGTTTTAAAATCAATTTCATAAATATTCCTTTTTACAGTCCCTGTGGGTATGATAACTCGACATTTACTTGTCATTTTATTACTAGTTGCGACTGTGTACACTTGCACATTTTCGTCGTTCCAAGTTTTTGATGCTGTTGCCGGGAACTGTTTTAAAAAAGCCATTCTTTGTGAATCTGTTTTTACATTTTGGTTTATTTATTTTCCTGTTTAAATCTTTACTTACGAAATTTTTCTGTGATTATTTCAGGTGTTTATGAGTATTGACCAGATTATCGACTTACTCCCTATGGACCTTGAAATAGAACTAACCTTTCGACAGTGAAGAAGACAAGCGAACCAGAGAAGGACCGAAGAGATGAACTTCGAGAATATGAATCAAGGAAACGGGGCAAACCTTGCTCAGATTCCTATCCTTACTGCTGATGATAGGGATAAAGCTTTAAAACAGTATGCTATGCCAGTATTTAATGATCTTAATTCGGGTATTAGGAGACCTGAAATCGAGCACAACAATTCTAGCTGGAGCCAGTCATCTTCCAGATGCTTCAGACTGTGGGGCAATTCAGTGGAATGCCTACTGAAGATCCTCATCTTCACTTAAGACTATTTATGGAAGTGAGCGATTCTTTCAAGTTAGCCGGAGTACCCGAAGATGCATTACGACTGAAGATGTTCCCATATTCGCTAAGGGACAGAGCTCGTACCTGGTTGAACTTATTGCCACTGAACTCTATTTCTACATGGCAAGAGTTAGCCGAAAGATTCCTCATTAAGTATTTCCCACCGAACAAGAATGCCAAGTTGAGGAATGAGATCACTGCCTTCCAACAAATGGATGATGAGTCCTTGTATGAGGCATGGGAAAGGTACAAAGAGTTATTACGAAAGTTCCCTCATCATGGAATCCCACATTACATTCAACTTGAGACATTCTATAATGGTCTCAACACTCACACGAGGATGGTAGTGGACGCCTCTGCTAATGGTGCTCTCCTTTCTAAGTCTTATAACGAGGCTTACGAAATTATTGAGAGGATTGCCAGCAACAATTATCAATGGCCAACCATTCTAGCAGCGCCAGGAAGATGAGTCGCTGGAATACATGAAGTGGACGCTCTCACTTCACTCGCATCTCAAGTATCTTCAATATCCTCAATACTTAAGAATCTTACCACAAACGGGTCTAACAGTTTTGTAGCCCAACCACTTAACCAATTTGAGAATATAACTTGTGTGTATTGTGGGGAAGGACATTTGTTTGAAGAATGTCCATTGAACCCCGAATCCGTATATTACATGGGTAACCAGAGCCAAAACCGAGGGAGGCAAGGACTGCAATCCAACTTTTATAACTCATCGTGGCGAAATCACCCGAATTTTTCCTGGAGTAACCAAGGGGTTGGAACCAGTAACACTTACACCCAACCTAGACCAACTCAGCCGCCTAGCTTCCCCTAACAAGTTCAGAAACCAATACAAGTAGAACCATCCAATAGCTTAGAGAATCTATTGAAGGCACACATGGCAAAAAATGACGCCACTATAAGGAATTTGGAGAATCAAGTGGGCCAGCTTGCTACTGAACTCAGAAACCTACCACAAGGTGCTCTACCTAGTGACACAGAGAATTCGAGAAATCCGGGGAAGGAACATTGTAAAGCATTGACATTGAGAAGCGAAAACACAGTAAAGCCCAACACTGTCGAAGTTGGAAAGGAGCCAGCTGGCGCTCAAGATTCAGAAGAAGTTCAACCAAGTGCTGAAATCCCAGTTTCACCAGAACCAGAATCTGCAAAACTTGACAAAGTAATCTCAAGACCTGCTAATTCTGATCAATTAACAACTTCACATCAACATCCCATTGGTTGAAGCACTTGAGGAAATGTCGAACTACATCAAGTTCATGAAAGATATCTTGTCTAAGAAATGAAGACTTGGAGGATTTGAGACAGTAGCTCTAATGAAGGAATGCAGTGCATATCTTCAAGACAAACTACCCCCAAAATTGAAGGATCCTGGATGTTTTACCATACCGTGTAACATTGGAGCAACATATTGTGGTAAGGCATTATGTGACTTAGGTACAAGTATCAACTTGATGTCTATGTCAATATTTAGGAAGTTGGGGATAGGAGAAGTTAGACCAACTACAGTTATGCTTCAACTAGCAGATCGGTCCTTAGCACATCCAGAAGGAAAAATCGAAGACGTATTGGTACGTGTAGATAAGTTTATCTTTCCTGCTAACTTTGTAATTCTAGATTTTGAAGCAAACAAAGAAGTACAAATCATCCTAAGAAGGCCGTTCCTAGCAACTGGAAGGACCCTTATTGATGTGCAGAAGGGTGAGCGCACTATACGTGTTCAGGATGATCAGGTAACATTTAACATCTTTAAGTCTATGTGATTTCCTGGCACAATTGATGATTGCTCTGCAGTGTCCGATTTAGAGGATTTAACAGTGGAGAAGGAACTCAACTGTGTTGAGGACCCCTGGAAAGAATTTTGACACCAGATCCCTCGAATGATGAAGAAGAGGATGAATACTTAGCTTTGCTAGAAGCTAATCAAAGGGGATTTAATTCGCAATCCTATTTTGAATCTTTGGAGTTAGAAAAGAGGGACTATTCCCAACCAAAAGCGTCGATCGAAGAGCCACCTAAATTAGAACTCAAGGTATTACCTTCTCATTTAAAATACGTTTATTTAGGTAACACTTCTACTCTGCCTATGATTGTTTCAGCAGAATTGACCACTAAGCAATAAGAGAAACTTATCTTGGTTTTGAACAATTCAAGAAGGCCATCGGATGGACCATAGCCGATATTCGTGGTATTAGTCCATCTGTATGCATGCACAAGATTATCCTAGAAGATGGAAAAAAGGGGACAATCGATGAAAAATAGAGACTGAACCCTATCATGAAGGACGTAGTAAAAAAAGAGATCATCAAGTGGTTAGATGCGGGTATCATCTATCCCATCTTAGATAATTCATGTGTAAGTCCGGTCCAGTGTGTGCCAAAAAAAGGAGGTATCACGGTCGTAGAGAACGAGAACAAAGAGTTGATACCGACTAGAACGGTTACGGGGATGGTGAATCTGCATTGATTACGGAAAGCTAAACAAGGCGACTAGGAAAGATCACTTTCCTTTGTCGTTCTTGGACCAGATGTTGGATAGACTCGCAGGACAAGATTAGTATTGTTTTCTCAATGGATACTCAGGGTATAATCAGATTACAGTAGCACCAGAAGATCAACACAAAATGACATTCACCTGCCCGTACGGTATGTTTGCATTTAGATACATTCCATTTGGTTTATGTAATGCACCTGCTACATTTCAAAGATGTATGATGTCTATTTTTACTGACATGTTTAAGAAGTATTTGGAAGTTTTTATGGACGATTTTCAGTATTCAGAGATAGTTACGATGATTGCTTAGCCAATCTAGCTAAGGTACTAAGGTGATGCGAAGAAACGAATCCCGTACTCAACTGGAAAAGTGTCATTTTATGGTATGAGAAGGAATTGTTCTAGGGCATCGGATAACGAGACATGGGATCGAGGTAGACAAAGCAAAGGTAGACGTTGTTGAGGAACTCCCACCTCCAACATCTGTAAAAGGTGTTAGGAGCTTTTTGGGCCACACCGGTTTTTATCAAAGATTTATCAAGGACTTCTCCAAAGTTGCTAAACCCTTATGCAAATTATTGGAGAAGGACTCGATATTCAAGTTTGATGAGGAATGCTTAAAAGCCTTCAATGATTTGAAGAGTCGATTAGTCACGGCACCCATAATCGTCACACTAGACTGGGATTTGCCATTTGAATTGATGTGTGACGCAAGTGACTTCGCAATTGGAGCTGTCTTGGGCCAACGAAGGAACAAAGTTTTCATCCCATCTACTATGCAAGTCAAACTCTAACAGGAGCTCAATTGAATTATACGGTAATAGAAAAAGAGTTACTTGCTATTGTGTTTGCTTTCGACAAGTTTTGATCTTATCTTGTAGGTACCAAAGTGACTGTCTATACGGACCACTCGGCAATTAAGTATTTACTTGCGAAGAAAGACACTAAGCTAAGGCTTATCTGATGGGTACTACTACTTCAAGAGTTTGATCTAGAAATTCAAGGTCGAAAGGGAGTAGAAAATCAAGTAGCAGATCACTTGTCCAGATTGGAGCCAGAAGAAGGGAATTCTCTTTTTTTACCAATTTAGGAGACGTTTCCAGATGAACATATACTGAAGGTAAATCATGTCCATAATACCCCTTGGTTTGCTGATATTGCTAACTATTTAGCTTGTGGGTTGATGCCAATTGATAAGACGTATCAACAAAGGAAAAAGTTTCTTCACGATGTGAAGTACTATTTCTGGAAGGAGCCATATGTGTTTAAAAAGTGTGCAGATCAGATGATCAGGAGATGCGTGGTAGAAGATGAAATACCGAAGATTTTATACCACTGTCACTTAGCTCCAAGTGGGGGACACTTCAGAGGTACACGTGCAGAGGCCAAAGTATTGCAAGCAAGATTCTTTTGGCCAACACTATTCAAGGATGCATATGCTTACGTGAACAGCTGTGATCGATGTCAAAGGGTTGGAAATGTCACCAACAGAAATGAGATGCCTCGAACAAACATCATTGAGGTAGAGTTGTTCGATGTATGAGGTATTGAATTTCTTGGTCCTTTTCCTTCGTCTTGTGGTCACAAGTACATACTAGTAGCAGTAGACTATGTGTCTAAGTGGGTCGAGGTTGAGGCATATCCTACAAATGATTCTAAGGTTGTGATGAAGTTTCTGCAGAAGCATGTGTTCACAAGGTTTGGAACCCCAAGAGCTATCATCAGTGATAAAGGATCCCACTTTGTGAATAAGTGGTTAAAATGGTTATTAGACAAGCACAGAGTGAAACACAAGGTTGCAACAGCTTACCATTTACAGACGAATGGGCAAGCTGAATTGGCAAATAAGGAGATCAAAGGCATACTTGAGAAGGTAGTCTGCCCGAACTGACGAGATTGGTCCACAAGATTAGATGATGCTTTATGGGCTTACAGAACAGCATACAAGACACCTTTAGGGATGTCACCCTATAGGTTGGTCTTTGGGAAAGCCTGTCATCTATCATTGGAGTTAGAGCACAAAGCTTACTAGGCTCTTCAACAACTTAATTTGGATCCTAAGCTCGCGAAAGAGAAACGAATGTTCCAACTCAATGAGTTAGAAGAGTTCCGAATGTTCTCATATGAAAATGCCAAATTACTTAAAGAAAGACTCAAGAAATGGCATGACAACAACATTCGAGTTCGAGAATTTGAAGTAGGTCAGCAAGTTTTGTTGTTCAATTCCAGATTGAAGTTCTTTCCAGGTAAACTAAAATCACGTTGGTCCGGTCCATTTACGATTCACCAAGTCTATCCATACGGAGTTGTTGAACTCCAAGGTAAGGGAGGTAATTTCCAAATTAATGCTCAACGCCTGAAACTGTAACACCCCAGACCCGGCCTAGAAGTTAGGCCCGAATCCGGTGTGTCACATCAAAGGCATATTTCAAAACGATTTTGCTAAGTTAAATTTTAGGGCCTAAAACCCGTGACTCTTGTTAAGTAATAATAAAAGACCATTTTATAGCTTCAAGTATTTCGGAAACCAAGTTTAAGCATAAGAAATTTACTTAAGTTTAATCATTAAGTAAACAGTTAAAACATCAAAACCCAAAATTTAAAATCAAATCAAAGTACAAGGCCTTATTACATCCAACGAAAGTAAAGCAACTAAAACCATGTCCTTTGAAACAAATAAATAAAAATAAAAATTTAAACATCTTGTAGTGTGGCCATCTCCGAGCCCTCTCCCACGTCGAGCCGTTTACTGAGGATTACCTGAAACATTAAATAAACGGTGTGAGTTTCGAAACTCAGTGTGTACAACCCTTGGCAATCAAATCAACATACAAATATTCACATTGGGCCTAAGCCCTATCGAAATCGGTGGTCTTGGGCCTTAGCCCACAATGACCTCATATCATATCATATCATATCATATCATATGCAAGACAAGGTAATGTAAAACCCTCCCAAAAATCCATCCGCTACACACACCATTTCCCTTCCAACCCTACACACCTGTGGGGATTTCGAAATCGACCTACCCATCCTCTACACACCAAAGGTAGCACTCACAGCGGCACTACTCAATGTTGCAGCAAAGCTGCTAATCATATAATAGGCTTAAAGCCTTCGGTGGATCCATGGTCATCAAGCGACTATGCGATCCTCAAATATTCCTCCGTACCATAATTCCCACCCATATGTATCCTAATCAGAATATCATATGAATGCAACATGCACATGAGTAACATCCACAAAACTCATACTCATCACATAGGTGTATTTTCGTCATTTCACAACCCAAGGGTATTTCCGTAAATCTACTCTACAGGGGTATTTAGGTAATTTTGCAAAACAGAGGTACTTTGGAAATTTTGTAAATCAGGGATGCTTTGGTAATTCTGCAAACCAAGGGTATTCTGGTAATTTCACAATCCAGGGTTATTTTAGTGATTTTATAAATCTAAGGATGTTTTGGTAATTTTCAAACTAAGGGTATTTTCGTTATTTTCAAATCAGGGGTATTTTAGTAATTTTACAAATCTAGGGGTATTTGGTCCCTCTCGGGTTTTAGTTATGAACTTTGGCCCATTAACAAGTCCTTGCAGCTAAAGTGAACAAACACTACGCACCAGGTAGGATTCCAAAGAAGAGGAGGTGGGCCGCTTAAGTACCCAGCTCTCCCTAGATCCAATCCTAAACATGCATATGCCTGTTACCACACTCTAACCTAGCGACTTGTCTACAGAAATGTTTAATTATTAGAAAGTCTTATGCGGATTAAGAGTTGTTCAATACTAAGCCTAAAGTCCATAAAACCCTAGCTTACTAGTCTATGTCCCCATAAAGCCCATTAACCCGTTTCACGTTCATATAACCCATAATGGCCACATCACATTTTTATGGCCTACTAGGCCCAAATCATAGTCATATGGCCCATTAGGCCCAAAACAAATCCAGATCATGTAACCTGCATGCCTAGCCCAATTCATATAATCAAATTAATGCATTTCATCAAACTTAGCCTCAGGGCCCACCGGGCCCATTTAGCCACTTTCTGCTTTTTGGCTTTTCGGCATTGCCGATTTTGTGTGTGCATAGTGTTTGTACACACCTGGTTACCGCGACGTGCTATTCTATCCTTAGCATTGAACCTACAACCAACCAACCTTCAATCAACCACTCATACTTAATCAAAATATTTACTCAAAAGCCGAAACCTTACTGTAACCTTACCGTGTGCCATCGGGTTCTAATAGCCATTCCTTAGCTATTAATCACAAGTGTTCCCCGGATCTGCACTCACACATATATCATCAAAACTGAGTGACTCATTTCTAATATATGTCACCCCTATAAGCTATACCTACATTCGGCCATCCACTTAATCCACCATCGAGTTGAGTACACTTACCCTTGCTAACTGTAACATCCTGAATTTTTGGGCCTATGCGTTTAATGGGTGGATATGTTTAATGTGTTCATTTAAGTGTTAGGGGTCCAAATTGGGCTCAGGCTTAGGCAGAGGCCTTGATTAAAATTATCTGTTTGAGCATTATAGGGTTTAAAAGATAGTATCTATGTTTAAAATACCAAAGTGGGCTTGTGGCCCAATCTTAGGAGGTGACGCCACACAAGGGAGTAAGGGGCCCAAATTTAAGTTTCATGGAGCCTAATTCTTTTAATTTAAGTTAGCTAAATTTTGGGCATTAGGATTAGGTGGAGTGGATGGCAACAAGGCTAAAATTTAGGGGTTTTAATGTTAAGTTAGATAAAGGCTATTATTTAGGAATTTAAAATATGTGGATAATAAGCAGATAAAGGCTATTATTTAGGAATTTATTTTATGAGGATAATAAGCAGATAAAGGCTAAAATTTAGGATTTTAATGTTTAAAATATGTGGATAATATGCTGATAAAGGAGGGAGGAGTTAGAGATAATTAAGTCTCTTTTAGATGAGCCAGTAGATTAAGATAAAGGAGAAAAGATAGGATTTATCTGCAAGGTTAGGTAAGCGCCGAAATTTCTATAAAAAGGGGGAATATCTCTTCAATTTCGGCATTTGGGGTTTTTCTCTCATTCTTTTCTCTTCTTCTCTGAGTAAAAGCCGAAAACTCCTAAAGTTCCATCTTCTTCTTCATTCTCTGCAAAAGCCGAAATCTCTAAGCCTATTCCCTTATCTTCACTTTGATTCAAAAGCTGAAACTACACCTATTCTTCTCCTTAATATTCATTGGCTGAATATCCCTTAGCCATCTTTTCAATTTTTAGTTCTTTCAAAAGCCGGAAGCGCGATAGATCATCTTTTCAGGATTTTTCCTAGAAGCCGAAACTCATAGATCTCTAAGTTATAGAATCGTGTTACATTCGGGATTTCAAGGTAAGAGGATTTGTTTATTCATATATATAAAATCGGGTAGAATACTAACTATGGCCGAATATAGGAGAGGCCTATTTTCACATCTTTCTGGCTTTTTGAGCAAAGTTGTAGATCGGTCTAGCAAGGGTATCGACATTAATCAGGTGTGTAAC
The DNA here is from genome assembly GCA_005393395.2 of Gossypium australe. Classification (NCBI taxonomy): domain Eukaryota; kingdom Viridiplantae; phylum Streptophyta; class Magnoliopsida; order Malvales; family Malvaceae; genus Gossypium; species Gossypium australe. The sequence goes on from CM016616.1 coordinate 119,348,447, forward strand.
ACTTCCACATCATTTAGATTGCCCGTTAAAATATGTTATAAATCTGTTATATTCTGATAACTGCCGAAATTCTGGCATAATGGTTGAAACCCAAGGAGGGTGAAAGCGAATCACCAGGTTAGTGATCTCTGTCATTCCTCAGTGAATGTTCCTGTTCAGATGACATATGTGATAAGTATGCTGTTTTCTGTGATTGCATGGGGTTGGGTTTATTGAAAGGGGAAGTGTTCTGTTGTAGCGGCTTCTGCCGTGACCTGTTGTAGCGGCTTCTGTCGTGACCTGTTGTAGTGGCTACGGCCATGATCTGACGATGAGCAACATGACTGCCATCAATGGTGTGTAGGGGTGTGGGTTGATTGTAGAAATCCCCAATGGTGTGAATGGTTGGTACGGGTGGCGTGTAGCGGATGGAAACTTAGGATTTGGGTTGGGCTTGCATATTAATTTTTATTATGTATATTAAACTGTTTATTTTGTTTTATGGGGCTAAGACCCACATCTAATGGTGCATGAGGGTTGCACACTGAGTCTCGTGGCTCAACCAATTAATTAATATCTCAGGTAGCACTTAGTGCATTAGACCGGGCTGGAGAAGAGCGCAAGGTGGCCATGCAAAAGAACATCTGGATCCAGCAAAAAGACTCAAGTTATTATTTTATATTTTTAATTAATGGATTTTAAATCTCGTTGTAATAAGGCCATGGGCCACTAGTTTATATTTTGTTTTATTTTGGGCTTTAATTACTTTTAGTTATTTAAATTCTTATTTAACTAATGCATGTATTTAAATTTGGGTTTTTAATTAATAAAGGCATATTTTATTTAAACTATCAACTATTTATTTTTTCGAATAAAAGGATAAACTTTAGAAAAATATTTTCTGAAAATACGACATGTTTTCCAAAATTTTCTTAGTGACATACCAGATCCGGTCGTGGTGTTTGGCTCGGGTTTGGGGTGTTACAAATTGGTATCAGAGCCCGGTTCAAAAATCGGCTTTGGGGTTTTTGGGCTCAAAACGTTTTCTAAAAATGGGTTTTTGAAACATGTATATTTATAAGTCATACAGGACGGTTTTCTCGGCATGGCACCTATGTCTCCGGCCCAAGTCCGCCAGGTAAGTATTCTGAACCATTGTGTGATATAAATATGTGGGCTTGATGGGCTTTATAGGACGTAGATTAGTTAGATTAGAACTTGATGGACTCTAGGCTTAGCTGAAACAACTCCTTAAATCTCATAAGACTTAATTTCACTAAACAAACCCATAAACGAGTCGCAAGACTAGGGTGTGGCAACAGGCATGCACATGTCTAGGATTGGATCCGGAAGAGCCTGGTACTTAAGCAGTCCTAGTGACTCACCTCCTCTTCGCTGGAATCCTACCTGGTGCGTAGTGACTGTTCACCCTAGCCACGAGGAATTGTTGACGGGCCAAAATCTATAATTAAAACTCGAAAGGGACCAGCCACATTATTTTTAGAAAATGACCAAAATACCACTGATTTGTAAAATTACCGAAATACCCCCAGATTTCAAAATTACCGAAATACCCCAGATTTCAAAATTACCGAAATACCCCAGATTTCAAAATTATCGGAATACCCCCAGACTTCAAAATTACCGAAATACCCCCGGATTGCAAAATTACCAAAACACCCTTATTTCACAAAATCACCAAGGAACCCTATTTTGAAAATTACGAAAATACCCCTGTAGGATAAAATTACGAAAATACCCCTGGGTAGTGGAATAACGAAAATACCCATATGTATTGAATGTGGGTGTATGGATGTTGTCAGTTGAATGTATGTAGTTCTTAGAACTAAGAAAGGTGAACTTGAGACTTAATTACGAATTCGAAAGAACTACTCTTAAAACTACTAATCATAAGACTATTCGTGGATAATCAGTGGAAGAAAACCAATAATTCATAAAAATTTTAATTAGATAAACGCGAACCGATAGCATGAGTACAAGGGGACGAGGACGCTCTAGATGTGAATACTGGTGTGTACTCTACCATAGAATACTAAGTGTTTATTTTAGGTTTAGAATTGGAGTGCGCAACGAAAGCATGGTAGTGGGACTTAGGTAGTACGATTAATAGTTAGTTGGAAATTTCGAGGACGAAATTTCTTTAAAGGGGGTAGAACTGTAACTGTAAGAGTATGCCCAAAGATCAATCATGAGATGGTTGTAATAACATACTTAATTTACCATGTTTATTAATATAAAGCGTTGTCATTATTATTTCAATTTTTCTTTCTGTGTGTATAGATAAACTGTTTTATAATAATGTCCTGAGAATAATATGATTATTCTTAAAAGATCCTTAGTCGAGTATTATTGTTGACTAGGACAATAATAATGCATTAAGACTAACATGTTGTTGATTGATGATAAAGAGTTGTCATTGATATGGAGTGTCAAAATCAATGCATGAATATGTGTGTTAGAGAACAACATATTGGATTGACCCACTATGAGTATGTTTCTTGGATTATTATGTAATTGTCACAACATTACTCATAGTGATTAATATGTATATGATCCTCAGACTTGAGATCATTATTATCCCAGCATCGTGAGTTGTATATTTTGATACAGTCAAACGTACACCGTAACAGGTTGTTCTATAAAGGCTGATGTTGGATATACCATAATCTATGTAGATGGGTATGGTTGATCAATAAAGGATAAGTCCCTCCTACATAATAGGAGTAATATCTTAGGCCACTTGATTGAGTGAGACTAGAAATGCATGGCCATGCTCAAATAAGTTGATATGAGATGTCATACTAATTTGTATATCATAGTCTACTCAAGATATCAAGAAACATGGGATGGATTATGCAAGTGTGACTATCCCATGACTTGTATCCATTCCAGAGATAAAGGACTTAAGGATTAATGCATGAAAGGTTAATCACGAAAGGTTATGTCGAATCATGACTTCTTTTAACTTAGGTAGCAATGATGCATTGCTAGATGCCACTCATTGTCTGTGACAATAGAATCGTTCTAGTATTACTGCTAACGTTGCAAGAACCTACAGGGTCACACCCTATGGTTGAAATGAACGGAATAAAATATAGTTGGTATTGTGCTTGGTTGTCACATAAATTAAATTAATTAAAGAATTAATTTAATTGGGCAATCAAATATTGAACATATTATATGTACAAGGATGTTGTACACATAATGATAACATAATTTTATTAATATATGAATTTGATTCATATATAAATTTAAATAAATATAGTTTACCGGAATCCTTATTATAATTAATGTAATTATAATTTTCAGATATAATTAATGTAATTATAATTTTCGGTTAAAAACTTTATTGTATTTATTTAATCTTGTAATACATTCAAGAGATACCAATTATAAAAGGCCCAATTAAGAGGATACCTATTATAAAAGGCCCAATGAGAAAGGCACCCATTATAAAAGGTATTAAAAGGAGAAAAAACCAAATATGAAAACCCTAAGTGATTGCTTGTTAGGTCTAGCAGCCGTCAAGCAAATAAGCCTCCAAAACAGTTTTGGAGATTTCTTCCGTTCATAGTCAAACCGGGTGGATTACGTAGAGGCCAACATCGGAAAAGGTTGAGGCTTGATTCGACAGTAGATCAAAACTCTTATTGCCAAGGCGTCGCTGTCTACTCAGATTGAAGTTTTGGTAATTTCGAAACCTTTATTTCACCCCGATTCGTTCCTCACACATGGATCCATGATTTGGATCGCCGGATCTAATTTTATTCTGCTGCGCCATGGGGTACCGGCGTTCCAACAGTAACATCCTGAATTTTTGGGCCTATGCGTTTAATGGGTGGATGTTTAATGTGTTAATTTAAGTGTTAGGGGTCCAAATTAGGCTCAGGCTTAGGCAGAGGCCTTGATTAAAATTATTTGTTTTGGCATTATGGGGTTTAAAAGGTAGTATCTATGTTTAAAATACCAAAGTGGGCTTGTGGCCCAATCTTAGGAGGTGACACCACACAAGGGAGTAAGGGGCCCAAATTTAAGTTTCATGGAGCCCAATTCTTTTAATTTAAGTTAGCTAAATTTTGGGCATTAGGATTAGGAGGAGTGGATGGCAACAAGGCTAAAATTTAGGGGTTTTAATGTTAAGTTAGATAAAGGCTATTATTTAGGAATTTAAAATATGTGGATAATAAGCAGATAAAGGCTATTATTTAGGAATTTATTTTATGAGGATAATAAGCAGATAAAGGCTAAAATTTAGGTATTTTAATGTTTAAAATATGTTGATAATATGCTGATAAAGGATGGAGGAGTTAGAGATAATTAAGTCTCTTTTAGATGAGCCAGTAGATTAAAATAAAGGAGAAAAGATAGTATTTATCTGCAAGGTTAGGTAAGTGCCAAATTTCTATAAAAAGGGGGAATATCTCTTCAATTTTGGCATTTGGGGTTTTTCTCTCATTCTTTTCTCTTCTTCTCTGAGTAAAAGCCGAAAACTCCTAAAGTTCCATCTTTTTCTTCATTCTCTGCAAAAGCTGAAATCTCTAAGCCTATTCCCTCATCTTCACTTTGATTCAAAAGCCGAAACTACACCTATTTTTCTCCTTAATATTCATTGGCTGAATCTCCCTTAGCCATCTTTTCAATTTTTAGTTCTTTCAAAAGCCGGAAGCGCGATAGATCATCTTTTCGGGATTTTTCCTAGAAGCCGAAACTCATAGATCTCTAAGTTATAGAATTGTGTTACATTCGGGATTTCAAGGTAAGAGGATTTGTTTATTCATATATATAAAATCGGGTAGAATACTAACTATGGCCGAATATAGGAGAGGCCTATTTTCACATCTTTCCGGCTGTTTGAGCAAAGTTGTAGATCGGTCTAGCAAGGGTATCGACATTAATCAGGTGTGTAACACTTCCACATCATTTAGATTGCCCGTTAAAATATGTTATAAATCTGATATATTCTGATAAATGCCGAAATTCCGGCATAATGGTTCAAACCCAAGGAGGGTAAAAGCGAATCACCAGGTTAGTGATCTCTGTCATTCCTCAGTGAATGTTCCTGTTCAGATGACATATGTGATTAGTATGTTGTTTTCTGTGATTGCATGGGGTTGGGTTTATTGAAAGGGGAAGTGTTCTGTTGTAGCGGCTTCTGCCATGACCTGTTGTAGTGGCTTCTGCCGTGACCTATTGTAGTGGCTACGGCCATGATCTGACGATGAGCAGCATGGCTACCATCAATGGTGTGTAGGGGTGTGGGTTGATTGTAGAAATCCCCAATGGTGTGAATGGCTGGTACAGGTGGCGTGTAGCGGGTGGAAACTTAGGATTTGGGTTGGGCTTGCATATTAATTTTTATTATGTATATTAAACTGTTTATTTTGTTTTATGGGGCTAAGGCCCACATCTAAAGGTGCATGAGGGTTGCACACTGAGTCTCGCGACTCAACCAATTAATTAATATCTCAGGTAGCACTTAGTGCATTGGACCGGGCTGGAGAGGAGCGCAAGGTGGCCATGCAAAAGAACATCTGGATCCAGCAAAAAGACTCAAGTTATTATTTTATATTTTTAATTAATGGATTTTAAATCTCGTTGTATTAAGGCTATGGGCCACTAGTTTATATTTTGTTTTATTTTGGGCTTTAATTACTTTTAGTTATTTAAATTCTTATTGAACTAATGCATGTATTTAAATTTGGATTTTTAATTCATAAAGGCATATTTTATTTAAACTATCAACTATTTAGTTTTTTGAAGAAAAGGATAAACTTTAGAAAAATATTTTCTGAAAATACGACATGTTTTCCAAAATTTTCTTAGTGACATACCAGATCCGGTCGTGGTGTTTGGGCCGGGTTTGGGGTGTTACACTAACGATCCTACCATGCTTGCGATCTTTGAGCCTTATCCTTGTTACCACAGAGTTAACGATAGGTTAGTTAGATAGCCTTTCAGCTTTTAACAAATCGTACCAAAGAGGTTAATTGAATACTTACCAAATCCACTTTCGATCCTGCAGCCTAAATTCCTCTTTTGAGATTAGTATGGTGACAAAGACAATTCGGCACAAATAGGGAGAAGAAGAGGAGAAGTGATAGGCTAGAACTAAAAGTGAACAAAAGAAGGAATTTAAGAAGAGAAGGTATGGGGAATTTGGTTAGAGAGAAAACCAAAATTTTGGCAAAGGAATGATGGGTTTTTTTTTCCGGCAAATCAAAGAATTTGGCTAAGGGGGAGAAAAAGAAATATAATGGAACCCTTCCAAGGAATTCGGCACCTTCTTTTATAGCCAATAGCGGAATCCTACCTTTCCCCACAGTCTAATTCGGCACCAACTCTTCCCACATCTCATCTCCTAATTTTTCTCCTTGATATCTCCCTTGTCTCATCCGAAATTCCCTCCTTTATCAGCTCACAAGACCAATTCAAACACTTCAACAAAAAGTCCAAATTCCACACAACTCTGGTCGTCCACTAAGCAAAATAAACATTCCAAAAACACCTTACCACTACTCGAACCTTGGACCTTTTCACGCCACCTTGTAGCTCCTCTAACGCCCCTTGCCACTGGACCACAAGCCCATTTGTGTCCTATTTTTCCCTTAATCTGCTTAAGAGGCCTAATGCCTGAGACTTGGGTTCGCTAAAGCAAGAAAAATAAATTTTTCCCTATGGTCATCCCTATCTCTAAGACTTCAAATAATCCCGATAAAACCTTGACATTAATATTCTAAGTGCTACTCATACATACCAACCTCAGTGCATAGAAATTTAAAGTTTCGGGATTTTTGGGGTGATACAACCTAATAGGCCCAAATCTACTAGGCCAAAATTCGGGGCGTTATAGAAATATTATTGGGGAGATAAAATTGAACGGGATAAAATCTCGTTCTTTTTATCCGATACTTAATTTTTCATTTTTCTTTTTGAATTAATGATTTAGGGTATATTTCAGGTTTAGTATGTTTAAATAAATTCTATCTAGGAGATTGGAACTTAAGCGGGACCGTTTGTGACCCCTCCAATCTTTCCTGGGAATTTATTTTGACATAAGTTTCTAAGAAATTATCCCCTAAATGGAAAAATAAATTTTTAGTTTTTCAAATAAAAGCGTCAATTTTGATCCAAGTTTTAATTTGCAACTCAATTTTAAATTTTCATTAAGTCTAGGGACTTAATTGAATTATTTTTAAAATTTAGTCACTCTTTTCGTAAATAATAATAATAAAACTAGGTGCCTTTCTTTGTGAATATTTTCAAAAAGCATCTAGAATAAATATCTTCAATGTTATTAATAATTTGATAAACTCTAATAAATAATTATATTATTTATAATTTATATATTAATTTTTATCAACTTAGCCTAGAATTAGGATTAATTTATTTTTATTATAATAACAGTTGACAATTTCATATGCAGATATTTAATTATTAATTGTTCTTTACTTTGAGTAGAATTAAAACTTAAGGATTTTTTGTTTAATCATTAAAATTTTCTAAGAATTCTACTACAAATCTTATTTCTCCCTCTATAAATACCATCAACCTTCCTCCCTCCATTCATTCATTTTCAAAACCCCAAAGAACCAAAACCCCAAAAGTGCCGCAAGCTTAGCCCACCACTCGGCCAGCAGCCAGCTCCAGCACGCCCCAGCAACCTGCGCGCAGACCTGTTCCAACACCCATCCATGCGCGCTTGCTGTTCCTGCCCAACAACTACCCAGGTCGTGTTCTGCACCTGCACTTAGCACCTGCACATGTCCCAGCGCACCAGGCTAGCTTGTGGAAGGTCCCGCACACTACTGCTTGCCGAATCAACCCCTACCGCACATTGCTGCCTGCTCCCGCACCATCAGCCGCGCGCCTAGTCACCCTTCAAGCACTTGATCGACACACCATCCTTGCACCAACCCCTTTAACCAAACTCTCCAACCTCCTTCAAATTGCCATTTATTTTCCTTCATAATTATTTTTGGAGTTCTTATATTTTTACACAAAAGGTGGTAAGACCTAATTTTCTTTCAAAATTTTAATTTTATTCGATTATTTAATTTTTCAATTTATTGAATTATTAATATTTTTTATTAATCAAATTTTTGAGAAAATAATTTTTTTCATCTTATGATCAGGTTTATCATGCCTCGCAAGAGAACTCGTGTCTCTGCTCAAGTCGACGAAACACAAAGCAAGTTCCATTGTGTTGAAGCCAAAGTGAGATACGAAAGTATCTTAAAAAATCAACAGATGCATCCTGAGAAAGGCTTCACACTGAAGGAAAGCAACTACAAAGACTTTATGGCACGTATTCGTCAAGTTCCCGAAGGCCTCAATTGGGAACTATTTTGTGAGAAGAGACCTAGTGTGGATGATGAGCTAGTTTGTGATTTCTATGCAAATTTAACCTCAAGTGAGATGATAGAAGTTCCAGTTCGCGGAATCAAGGTACCAATTAATTCAAATGCTATTAATGAGTTCTTTGAATTACCTGATTTCGAGAATGACGAATATTCATCTTTGATAAGCAATATCAGGCCTGACATTCTGCAAGAAATTCTCAAGGAACTTACAGTTTAAGGTTCCAATTCGGCTGTGTCAAAACAAGGAATCCACACTTGTCGGATAGAATACTTGACACCACTCGCGAAGGTACGGTTCTATTTCATTCGATTCAGCCTAATGCCTAGCTCACATGGGACTACAATCTCATTAGAGCGAATGGTCTTATTATACTCGATCTTAACTGGAAAGACTATTGATGTGGGAAAGATCATCTTGAGGGAGATGCAAAATTGTGCCGTTAAACGTTTTGGCCCTGCTTTCTTCCCCTATACAATAACTATTTTGAGCTTGAAAGTTGAAATTCTTGTAAATGTAAAGAAGACAGAGTACACCCAAGGCACAATCACGGATTGGGACATATACCGAATAGCCAGAGACTCTATTCTACAGCAACGAGTTGAAGAAAGTGAGGATCCTGAGGACCCTGAAGAAGAAGAAGATCCCATGATACAATCATTTGGAATACCCGATAAGGCAGAATTAGTAGAACCAGAAGCAAAACCTGATGCTGAAACTTCAATGTTTAGAGCTCCACCACCTAGCTCAGATCTTCGAGATGAGTTGTCAAAATTGATGGACCTAATGCAACATATGCAATGGCAGGAGCAAGCTTACTGGAGATACTCAAAAATAAGGGATGACTCGATGAGAAGTGCTCTTAAGAAAATATACAATGATCCATTTCTTTTTGTGCCTGAATTTCCAGATTTCATATTTGAACCATGGAGTCCATTATCAAAGAAGGAGTGAAGCAATTCATGCAAAGGCAATAATGATGGAGCAAAAGATGAGTCCAAGTTGGAAGGATCTGAAATAAATAAAAAGGAGGGATCTTGACTTTATTTTTCTTCTTATGTTAATTTAGGATTAGAATTAATTAGGAATTATTTATTTTTGCACAATAAAATAAGAGATGGTAATCAAAAGTAAATATGGACAAGTAGTAAAGTCTAAAGTATGACAATAGGTATACACATGTCTAGGATTGGATCTAGGAAGAGCTTGGTACTTAAGCAGTCAAATTGACTCACCTCCTCTTTTATGGAATCCTACCTGGTGTATAGTATCTATTCACTTTAAACAATGAGGACATTGTTCATTTTAAGTTGGGGGGGAGGGTACCGAAAATTGAAATTATTTCCTCTCAGAATAAATTTTTCTTTTAATTATGAATATGATATATTTTTGTTCAATAAATTTGAATTTTGTTAAGTATGCTAAATTTAAGTATGAATAAAGTTTGATTATTTCAATAAATTGTTATGCTAGCTTAATAATGACATGAAATGTATTTCTAATAAAGCATGCAATTCATACCATAAAATTTTAGTTCTTTAGGAAAGTTAGGCATGCATGAAAGTTTAAGTCTTTAGAATTGACTTAGTAGTTTCTTGAGGCGAAATCCTAGGAAGCATGGAACGTTGAAAGTGATTTAGGCAACTGTTGTTTGGACCTTTTGAGCCTTTCAAGCCAACCATGATGAAATTTTTATCCTTTGAAACCCAATTTTGAGACTTTATGGCCTAATTTTATTTGACCCCTTACAAAATTAGCCATCACTTCTCTTAATTATCTTAAAAATGTCCCAAACACTAGACTTAGTACTATTCAGAGTATTCTTTGAAAATAAGTTTGGGGGAGTTGCAAAGAAGTATGGAATGCTTCTAAAAATTGTAGTACATGCAGTAAAATAATCGAAAAAAAGCATATGTACTTGAAGTAAATTGCACTAAAGAGCATGTGAAAAGGAAAGAAAATTTGATGTATTGATGGTAATTATTTCGAAAGGTCCAATACAAGCTGAGTCTAGGGTTTTTTTAACCTAAAATTATCTATTTTTTACTACCCCTAAGCCCAGCCACGTTACAACCTTGTTAAAGACCTATTGATTCAAAGTTCCAATGTTACCTACATTAGTGGAGAGAAATTGCTCTGTTCAACATATGAAGACATCAATTAAGCTTAATGATTTTAGTTTAATTTTGAACAAGGGATTAAAATCAAATTGGTAGGGATTAACATGTCTTTATTAAGAAACATTTAGTCTAATTTTGCTATTGTACTAATTGTTGAGATTAATTTGAACGATATATATACTTGAGTAGCATAATTATCAAATTTCTTGTTTTTGAGCATAAGAATATTGATTTCATGATTTTGGGAAGAATGTTGTTCTGAAGGAGTTTTTCAAAAGTGTTTCCAAGAAAATTCTTTTCAAAATTGTGCATTACTCGGGACGAGCTGTAACATCCTAAATTAGGGCCTTTGCATTTTAGGTGTCTGTGTGTGAATGCTATGTTTGTCATGCTAGTTTAGGGTACTTTAGGGTCCAGGAATGACTTAGGGTTAAGCCGGAGCCTTGGTAGAAAATTGTTTTTTTTTGGGCACTTTAAGGGAGAGCTGAATGGGATAGGACTTAAGGGTTGTTTGTGTGTTTTGACACCAGAAGTGCTTTAGTAAAGTGGCAAGGAGGTGCCACTTAAAGCTCAGGAAGGTGACGCCTCAGGGAAGCTGGCAGGGAGCAGGTTCGAGCTGCGTGGATTCCCTTTTAGGGATTTCTTTTTTACGCCAAGGTAGGGGAGAGTTGCTTTCAGCTTGGACTCTGGTGGATGAGTGCTGAATGGGTCAACACCATTGAATGAAGGGAAGAGAGCAATTCAAGGAGAAGGAATCAAACAACAGGTTTGAATGGAGAGTGGAGAGTGATCAGTAGAGAGAATCATGGGATTGGGAGAGAGGGAGAGAGTTTGGCCGAACGTGGGAAGTGGGGTGTGTGAGTGTGTGTACGATTTAGTGATGTTAGGGGGGCAGCCGAATGTTAGATGATAGCATTAGGAGTGTTGAGAATTTCGGCTAGCTAGAGAAACCGAGAGCATTCTTTTGTTCAATTCTTCTTGTCAAAACCGAAACACTCATACCACTTTGTGCATTTTTTCTTTTCTCTCAAATACCAAAACCAAAACACTCTCATACCAGCCACCAATTTAGTGGTTGAACTGAATTTAGTGAATCGAACCAGCCACCAATTGGGCTGCCCAGAACCGTCCATATGCTGACCCAAATCAGCATTTTATCTGACTAAATAAGCTTGGGAAGAAGCCCTTGAAGAACTTTCAACCTTGCATTCAAACCTCTCCAAAAAATGTGGCTTTATGGATTTGCCCCATGCTATTTTTAGCAAAGTTGAATCTCTCAACTTTGCCATGTGTGTGGCCAGCCAAGGAGGGTCTCTTTGGCTGATGTAATTTGCTAGTTTAGCAGCCACAATCATCTATAAAATCCACCCCTTGCTGATCATTCAACCCATCCCTCACACTCTCATTCTCTCTTCTCCTCTCTCTCTTTCTCTCAACTTTCCATTTCCATTTCCCCTTTTGTTCAAGTGCCGATTTCTTCTCTTGGGAAAGAGGTCCTCATCATCCATTGTTGAGCAGCAACTAAAGTGCTCATAAGCCACCTTGATAGCTGAGGACAACGGAGAACGAAAAATGGAGCAATCAGTCAAGCCACAGAGAAACACTAGATTTGCTTCTTGTTCCCTATCTCTTTAAATTTCGTTGTTGTTTTGACAACCATGTTTATGAATATTTATGCTATTGAAATGGTTATTTTAATCAATTTAGCTTGAATTTAATCCATGTTGGGTTGATTATATTTTGCCTACTTGAATTATCGAATTGTGTTTGTGATGTTATAGGCCTCGGTAAGATGCTTGATTAAGTAAAATCATGCCTAAGTTATTCTTGCAATATTAATTGTTAGATAACTAAGGAATTAATCATTAAATTGTATTGAAATTGTAATTAATTGACACAATACTTAATCAGTGCATGTTTATTCTTCTAAGGTAGCTGAAGTTTAAATTAGCATTGTATTCGGCAATACATATGCCTTGCATAACTTACAAGATTATTGTGAGTAAACTGTTTCAAGGTAGAAATACTCTATTACCTTACTTGAGCTTTTATATGATTGTGAAGATTGATTAATTGCTTGGATTGACATTGAAAAATGTTCAAGAGATTGATTAATTTAATAAGTATGCATGAGCTGTAGTTAGCAAATTACCGAGTTGCAGTGAATTTGTTCGTAGGAGTATAAACATAAGTTTAATAATTCTACGTTAAAGGAATGCAATTAACCCAACACAATTATATCATCTTGATTAAACCTTATTTGAACTCATGCATTAGAACTTTTTTATTTTTAATTTTTTTACTTAGTTTTTAAACCTTAGTTTTTAATCATCTTTAAACCAAAAAATTTTCCATCACCAAAGTGTTTTAAAATCAATTTCATAAATATTCATTTTTATAGTCCCTGTGGGTACGATAACTCGACCTTTACTTGTCACTTTGTTACTTGTTGCGATTGTGTACACTTGCACATTTTCATAGTTCTAGACATATTGTAGAGAAAGGAAATAAAGGTGTTATAAACTTGGTATTCAACATTTTGCACTAAAATAGTTTTGGACAGCAACAATAGTTTAAATTTGAAAAATCACTAAATATTGTAGAAATCAAATTAGAGGTTGAATAAAATATGAAATTAAATTTTATTGAGTCTAGTTTCTCATAGATGAAACGGTGTAAGCAATGGAATTGTAAATTATGAGTTATAATAAATTTTATAAGACAAGGTCAGAATGATTTCGGGTTCCTCTGTTCTGACTTTGGAAAATCATCAAAAAATTTAAAAAATAATTAAGGGTTTAAAATTATATTTTTAAATTCTTAATGAGTCTATTTTCAATAGAAACAAACGGAAACATCATTTAAACCCCGTATTAAGAGATAATTAATTTTTAGTGAAGAAAGGTCGAAGTTGTCAAACAGTAGAAAAGGGATAAATTTGAAGATTTTACTGTATTTATTGGATAAACTATAAATTCTAAAATTTTAGTTGTAGAAAGATATTTTTGTCTAGTTTCTAAAACATCAAGTGGATCTTAATTTAGAATTTTATATCTCAAGATATAAATAATTTAGTGACTATGACTCAAGTGGACTAGCTTGATATGAACATATAAGTAAATAGTGGAATTATATATAGACATTAAGGGTGTGGAATGGAGAGGATGAGGAGGAAAATATATAAATATTCAACTAGTTTGGGTTTGCATTTGAAATGGCTAATTTGCATGTTTTAGACTTAGGGGCTAAATTGAATAAAAGTACAACTTTAGGGGGAATTTTGTAAAATGTCAAAAATGACCAAATTGAAGGAAATGAATTGTTTTATTGTCTAAATTAATAATTGAATGAAATTATTAATTTAGATCAAAATTGGGTGAAAAATTGAGGAAAATAGAAATTTCCAAAATGCCCCTAAATCGTGGTATTTTTGCAATTTAGCTAGGTAAGTTCATATGGTTGAACTTTTATGATAATTTGTTAACTTAGAAATGATATAATGTATTATTTCATGTGTTTTTCATTGAATTGTGACTATTGAAAGTATATGAAAAGTGATTTGAATGTTCAAATTGAGTAGAACGCTGGATTGAGGACGATTGTTCAGTGACAAGTGAAATGATAAGTGATGAATTGATGGATAAGACCATGGTTGGACCATGGCAAGTGTGTAAATGTAAGACCATAGACCAACTATGGCATTTCAGTGAAAAGACCATAATTGTAATATCCTGATTTTGTGGGTCTATGCATTTGGTATGTTGCATGGCTAAGTTAGTAGGCTAAGGCTTTAAGGTGTGTATTGGGCTCGGGTTTGGGCTTTAAAACCTGGGTTAAATGGCTGATAAATAGTGTTAGTTTATAATTTAATTTAAATTATTAAGTTTAGTAGCCAGTTTGGCTTGTGGCCCAAAAAGGGGAGGTGCTTTAGGTGGGCATTAAGGTGGCGTCACAAGGGGGAAGGGGTTTGGGCCTAGTGTGGCCGCTTGGGGCCCAAATTAATGGGTAAAATTCGGCACTCTTAGGGGAAGGGGGTGGACGGCACAATGGCTAGAATTTAGGAGCTTTATTCCTTTTATTTAAGTGATTAAAAGCTGATAAATAAGAGAGGTAAGATAAGGGATGTGATGATAGATGGATAAGATAAGGGATAAAGGCTATCAGGAGAGGGGAGAGTTGGCCGAAACTCCAACTCTGAGGTATGTGCATGTGTAGCCGAATTTAGTAGGAAGATATCATCTTTTTCTTTCATTTTTTTCCTTCTTTCACACTTTTTCCTCTCTAGCAGAAACTCTTCTCACCCACTTGCCTTAATTTTTCTCTTCTAGCTGAAACTCCCTAGTGTTTCTCCTCTCCTCGAAAACCCTTTGAAAGCCGAATACTCCTTGTGCACATCATCTTCCTCCATAGCCGAATCTACAAGGGTGGTTTCATTTTCCCGAAGGTGCACCATAAGCCACATACTTCTTAGTAATCTGGTGAGTTTTGGGATTTCTTTCATCTACGATTCCCCTATTTTTATTAAGTTCTAACTCGAAACACTTGTTCAAAGGCCCTGTCGATTTCACTCTCTGCCCCTAGAAGCCGAATCTGTCTCATTAAAAGTCTCCTGTGCTGATTTGGTGGAAAAGCCGAAGGTAGGTGGTGGTAGGTTCGGCTGAATGTCCCTTTCTTGATTCTTTTTCATTTGGCCTGATGTCACATGGGCTAGATTGGTTGACTATCGGTTTGTTTGATGTTTTGGGCTTGGCCGAATTTAGGTTGGAAGGTGACGTGTTCGTGAAGACTTTCAGGATTCGATAGTTAGGTAAGGGTCCCTTTTTAACGCTATTATTATTAATTAGATCTCATCGTTTAAATGGTTTAGTGATTAAGGGATTACTATGGACTCGAATAACAGCCAAGCAATAGGAGAGGTTGGATCTATAAATCCAACGCCAAAGTACAAGAAACGATCAATATCGGGAGTGCGAGATTGGCCATCGGGGTGTGGGCCGACATCGAAAGTAGATCATAGGCCGATAGTGGTAGTCTCGAGTGACAGTAGCGTAGAGGCAGTAAAAGCGTTAGTACGAATACCAGGTGTGTAACTCTTACACGATTTCTTATTTAATATGTTAATGTTGTGTGTTGTTAAAAAGCCGGAATGACGACAATGGTTACTAAAATGCCCCTGGTGGGTAAAAGCGTGGATGCCGGGTAAGTTGTTATTATTACTTGCGATGAATGTGGTATATGAAAGCATATTATTCTGTATACATAATTTGGTATGTTAAGCATGATCATACTGATGTCGTTACCATAAATATGTGTTATGGGTGATGAGAGGAGGGGGAAGTATGATCTATCAGACTGTCACCAGTGATTTGGTATCACACAGTGGGTTGGCCCCACATATTATAAAATTGTGACTAAGTCTCAGTGGTTTGGCACCACCAGTGGTTTGGTACCACATATGTTATTTTTGTAACTTTGGTTACCAGTGGTTTGGCACCACCAGTGGTTTGGTACCACAAGAGGTAGACTTGGGAGACTCGGATGGATACTTAGGTTGGATGGGTTGCATGACTTGCATATTTTTGTATGAATTTGTGTAAGAGCATAATTTCTGTTGGGATGGGGATTTATAACTGAGTCTCAGTGACTCACCCCTTCCGTTATATTTTGCAGATCAGGCGTAGACCGTGGATATGGAGCCGCAGTGGACTCAAGGTGGCCATGCACAGCATTTGTTTTATATCAAAGTTTTCTGTTGGATTTAGCTATTTTATTTAAATTTTGGTTTTTCAAATATGTAATAAGGCAGCTGAAGTTTTATTTTGGGTTCTTTTACTTAGGTGATTTCAAAGTTTCTATTTAATATGTTGATTAGACTATAAATTGGTTGTTTTCAAAGGCTAAAGAAATATTTGTTTATTTTTATGCAATGACTCAGTAAACAATACGGAGTAACAATGTGATCACTAAGTTTTCAAACCAAGTTTCAACATGTTTTACACGATACAAAATGCATCGACATTTTCTCTAAAATCTTACATAGGTTTTCTATCAAAAATAAGTCGACAGATCGGTTTCAAAAACAATTTCTTTTTCGTGGCACGCCAAATCCGGTTGTAGCGTTTTGACTGGGTTTGGGGTGTTACATTTTGGTATCAGAGCCCGGTTCAAAAGCTCGGTTGTGGGCTTAGGGCCCAAAATATGTTTTAAAAGTTTGTGAAATGATTATTTTTCTGGAAAGCATGGCACCTGAGACTCCGGCACCGATCCACCCAGGTAAGTACCCTAACTTTTGCTGTGATATTTATATGTTGGGCTTTGTGGGCTTTAGACATAGACGTAGTTAAGTGTGATAGTACTGATGGACCCTAGGG
This sequence comes from Gossypium australe, assembly GCA_005393395.2. Classification (NCBI taxonomy): domain Eukaryota; kingdom Viridiplantae; phylum Streptophyta; class Magnoliopsida; order Malvales; family Malvaceae; genus Gossypium; species Gossypium australe. The sequence continues at coordinate 119,365,296 of CM016616.1, forward strand.
CTAGCTTACACAACTTTTTAATTACATTAGACTTAAGTTTAATTGAACAAACTTGTGAGAAAGTCGCTGAGTTAGGGTGTGGCAACGGTCATGCGCATGTCTAGGATTGGGTTCAGGAAGAGCTTGGTATTTAAGCAGTCCTAATGACTCACCTCCTCTTCGCTCGAACCCTACCTGGTGCGTAGTGACGGTTCACCCTAACCAAGAAGACTTATTCACAGGCTAAATTCGATAATTAAAACCCGAAAGGGACCAGCCACACTATTTGTAAAATCTCTAGTTTTGAAAATTACCGAATTACCCCATTGATTTGTAAAAACTACCTTGAATTTGGAAAATGACCAAAGTGCCCCTGTTTGAAGAATTACCAAACTACCCTTAACTTACAAATTACCAAAATACCCCTGCTTCACAAAATTACCAAAATACCCTTATCTTGAAAAAAATCACCCGAAACTTTATTTTGAAAATTTATGAAAATACCCCTGTAGGTTAAAATTACGAAAATACCCCGGGTAGTGAAATGATGAAAATACCCCTACACGTTGAATGTGGTCTGTGAATGTTGGTTGTGTGATGAATGTACTTAGAATTAGGAGATAAGCCTGAAACTGAAACTTTAGATAGATTCGAATTCGAAAGAATCACTTATAAAACTATCTTCCATAAAATTGATCGTGGATAAATAGTGAACAGAGTTAATAATCCATAAAATTCTTAACCAGATAAACGCGAACGAGAAGCATGAGTACACGATGTCGTGGACGTCCGCCGTGTGGTCGTGGTAGGGGTAGGATGGCCTTGTCGGAGCCAGCAGGGTCTGGCCATGGGTCTGGAAATGTGATGCCGGATCTACCGGCGGTGGAAGCTGAGTTCCAGGATCAGACTGGTGGTAATGATGCGGTATCTCAGGCGGTACTACGAGTTTTGGAAAGAGTTGCTGGGGCAGGCGCGGGTGCAGGAGCCCAAAAATCCGTGGCTAAGCGACTTCAGGCTAACGGAGCAGAAGTGTTTAGGGGAGTTTCTGGAGTGGCTCCCAACACTGCTGAGTACTGGTTAGAGGCGATGGAGCGTATAATGGATGACTTGGACTTCTCGGCTGAGGAGAAGTTGAAGGGGATAGTGTCTCTCCTCCGGGATGAGTCGTATCAGTGGTGGCTCACGGTTAGGGATGCTGCAGTGGCCGATGATATCACCTGGGATTACTTTAGGGCGGCCTATCAGAGGAAGTATGTGGGAGCTGGTTATACTGATGCACAACGTAGGGCGTTCTAGAACTTGGTTCAGGGGAATAAGTCGGTACCCGAGTACAAAGCTGAATTCTTGAGGTTGAGTAGGTATGCTCGGGGTATGGTGGCTACGGAACATGAGCGCTGTGTTAGGTTCGAGGACGGGTTAAGAGATGAGTTGCGGGTGTTAATTGCACTTCAGTGTGAAAGGGAATTTGCCGTTCTCGTGGAAAAGGCCAAAATAGCTGAGGAGGTGAAGCGAACCAAGAGGCGGAATCAGGACAGAAGTAAGGATAAAAGGAGTATTGGGCCATCTGGGTCGATTGGAAGTTCTCAGAAAAGGGCTACATTTAGTGGACTAGATCGAGCTGCAAAGCCTGCTGCTGCTCAGTGGCCACCCCAGTGTGCTCGATGTGGGAAGTCTCATTCGGGAGAGTGTTTGGCTGGTAATAGAGGGTGCTTTGAGTGTGGATCATTGGAGCACCGGGTAAGAGATTGTCTGCGGAAGTTAGCTAGGACTCAAGCTGAGGGTCAAGGACGAGGTCAATTCAGGAGGGATGGTTAGCAGCCACAGAGGGGTCGAGGTGCAGCTAGGGGTGGTAATGGTAACGGGCGAGGCCGCGGAGCACCTGGCCGAGGTGCTGGAGGTACTGATGCTAGACAGCCTGGGTTGGTCTATGCAGCCAAACGTCAGGAGGAGGGCGATGTACCGAACGTTATAACCGGTACGTTTTTAAATTCCGGGTTGTCTTATACTGCTTTGATTGATGTTGGTTCGACACACTCGTATGTTGCTAGTAGTATAGTGGAAACTTTGAACTTAGTTAGTGAGACTGCTGCTAGGAAGATGACGGTAGTTAGCCCTCAAGGACACTCTGTGGTGGTAGACAAACTGTATAGGGAAGTACCCCTAGAACTTCAAGGGGTTGTGTTTCAAGCGGATTTGATGGAACTACCCTTCGGGGAGTTCGATTTAATCTTAGGAATGGATTGGTTGGTAAAGTACCAGGCAGAGCTGGACTGTGCAGCTAAGCGCATGGTGATAAAATCGGTTGAGGGTGAAGAAGTGGTGATGATAGGGGAAAGAAGGAATTACCTATCTAATGTGGTGTCCGCGCTGAAGGCGGAAAAGATGGTAAGGAAAGGATGTGAAGCATTTGTAGTTTATGTTTGTGCTTTGGAAGGTACGGAACCAGCCATAGGAAGTGTTCGGACGGTGAAAGAGTTTGTTGATGTTTTTCCGGAAGAGCTTTCGGGTTTGCCCCCGGATCGCAAAGTGGAGTTCGGTATAGATCTTTTACCGGGAACAGCCAGTATCCATTGCTCCATATAGGACGGCGCCAAAGGAATTGGTGGAGTTGAAAGCGCAGATTTAGGAGTTGTTGGATCGGGGTTTCATTCGGCCAAGTGTATCACCTTGGGGAGCGCCTGTGCTCTTTGTTAAGAAAAAGGACGGGTCGATGCGAATGTGTATAGACTACCGTCAGTTGAATAAATTGACGATTAAGAACAAGTATCCATTGCCTAGGATAGATGACTTGTTCGACCAGCTGAAGGGAGCATCGGTCTTCTCCAAGATGGATTTAAGGTCGGGGTATCACCAACTTAAGGTAAAGGAGGCAGATATCCATAAGACATCGTTTCGTACTCGATACGGGCACTATGAATTCTTGGTTATGCCGTTCGGGTTGACGAAAGCACTGGCAGCGTTTATGGATATGATGAACCGGGTGTTTTAGCCGTACTTGGATCGGTTCGTCGTAGTATTTATAGATGATATTCTGGTGTACTCGAGGTCGGAGGAGGAACACGACGCGCATTTGCGGGTAGTGTTGCAGATTTTAAGGGAAAAGCAATTATACACCAAGTTTAGTAAGTGTGAGTTTTGGTTGAAGGAAGTTACTTTTCTGGGTCATGTGGTGTCGGCGGAAGGGATAAGAGTAGATCCTTGGAAGATTGAGGCAGTATTGGATTGGAAACCACCTAAGTCAGTGGCAGAGATCTACAGTTTCTTGGGGTTAGCAGGCTACTATAGGAGATTTGTGGAAGGGTTTTCTTCGATAGCGGCACCTTTGACAAAGTTGTTGAGGAAGGAGGTACCTTTTGTATGGACGGATAAGCAGCAGGAGGGTTTTCAGAAGCTGAAAAGGGTTTTGACTGAGGCTTCGGTCTTAATACAGCCTGTGGCAGTGAAAGATTTTGTGGTGTATTGTGACGCTTCCTATACGGGGTTAGGTTGTGTATTGATGCAGGAGGGGAAGGTTGTTGCTTATGTGTCTCGGCAGTTGAGACCGCATGAAGTTAACTATCCAACGCATGATCTGGAGTTGGCTCAGTGATCTTCGCTTTGAAGGTGTGGAGGCATTATTTGTACGGGGAGAAGTCGGTGATCTACACGGACCATAAGAGTTTGAAGTACCTTCTCACGTAGAAGGAGTTGAATTTAAGGCAAAGAAGGTGGATTGAGCTGTTAAAGGACTATGACTGCTCCATTGAGTACCACCCGGGAAAGGCTAATGTGGTAGCGGATACCTTGAGCCGTAAGGTGGTGGCAGATTTAAGAGCCATGTTTGTCCACCTTAGTCTGTATGATGACGGAAGCCTGTTAACGGAATTGCAAGTGAGGCCAACATGGATTGATGAGGTTAAGGAAAAACAGCAGGAAGATGAAGTTTTAAGTGCTCGATGTTTGCAAGTATAGAATGGTGGACTGGAGGGGTATAGTCTGAGCAGCGATGGAGTGTTATGTTTTCAGGGAAAAATGTGTATGCCTAAGGATGTGGAGTTAAGGCAGAAGATTTTACAGGAGGCACATAGCAGTCCCTATGCTATGCATCCGGGAGGTAGTACGTTGTACCGGGACTTGCGGGAGCAGTTTTGGTGGCCGGGCCTTAAGCATGAGGTAACGAAGTTTGTGGGTAAGTGTCTGACGTGCCAGCAAGTCAAGGCTGAACATCAGTTACCTTCGGGATTGTTGCAACCGATTAAGATTCCATAATGGAAGTGGGAAAGGATTACAATGGATTTCATGAGTGGGCTACCTCTTACGCCTACCAAGAAGGATTCAGTTTGGGTGATGTGGACCATCTGACGAAGTCTGCTCATTTCATTCCTGTACGTGTGGATTATTCTCTTCAGAAGTTAGCGAGACTATATATAGCAGAAATTGTAAAGTTACATGGGGTGCCAGTGTCGATTATTTCGGACAGAGACCCTAGATTTACGTCAAGGTTCTGGAAAACTTTGCATAAGGCATTGGGTACAAGGTTGGATTTCAGTACAGCGTTCCATCCCCAGTCTGATGGACAGTCGGAGAGGGTGGTTCAAGTTTTAGAAGATATGCTAAGGGGATGTGTCTTGGATTTCAAAGGCAGTTGGGAAGAATTCTTACCGTTGGCGGAGTTCGCGTACAGCAATAGTTATCAGGCGAGTATTAAGATGGCTCCATATGAAGCTTTATATGGTCGGAAGTGTCGTACCCCTACATGTTGGACGGAGTTGGGGGAGCGGCAGTTGTTGGGACCAGAGTTGGTGCGGAAACAGAGGACAAGGTGAAAGTGAGTCGAGCTCGGTTGAAAGAAGCTTCGGATAGGCAGAAGTCTTATGCCGATCTTAAACGGAAAGATATAGAGTTTGCTGAAGGTGACAAGGTCTTCTTGAAGGTGTCGCCATGGAAGAAGGTTCTGAGATTTGGTAGGAAAGGCAAGTTGAGCCCTAGATTTATCAGACCATATCGGGTGTTGAAGCGGGTAGGACCAGTGGCGTACCAGCTTAAGTTGCCACCAGAGTTGAGTCAAATCCACGATGTGTTTCATGTTTCCATGCTTAGACGCTATCGCTCGGATCCATCACATGTTGTGCCAGTGGAGGAGATAGAGGTGAATCCAGACTTATCTTTTGAGGAGGAACCAGTACAGATCCTAGATCGGGATGTTAAAGTTTTACGTGGAAAATCAATCCCTTTGGTAAAGGTGTTATGGCGGAACCATGGATCGGAGGAAGCGACATGGGAGCCGGAGGATATTATGCGACAGTAATACCCTCAACTTTTCTGACCAGGTAAATTTCAGGGTTGAAATTTATTTTTAAGGGGGGTAGAACTATAATATCCTGATTTTGTGGGTCTATGCATTTGGTATGTTGCATGGCTAAGTTAGTAGGCTAAGGCTTTAAAACTTGGGTTAAACGGCTGATAAATAGTGTTAGTTTATAATTTAATTAAAATTATTAAGTTTAGTAGCCAGTTGGGCTTGTGGCCCAAAAATGGGAGGTGCTTTAGGTGGGCATTAAGATGGCGTCACAAGGGGGAAGGAGTTTGGGCCTAGTGTGGCCGCTTGGGGCCCAAATTAATGGGTAAAATTCGGTACTCCTAGGGGAAGGGGGTGGACGGCACAATGGCTAGAATTTAGGAGCTTTATTCCTTTTATTTAAGTGATTAAAAGCTGATAATTAAGAAAGGTAAGATAAGGGATGTGATGATAGATGGATAAGATAAGGGATAAAGGCTATCAGGAGAGGGGAGAGTTGGCCGAAACTCCAACTCTGAGGTGTGTGCATGTGTAGCCGAATTTAGTAGGAAGATATCATCTTTTTCTTTCATTTTTTTCTTTCTTTCACACTTTTTCCTCTCTAGCCGAAACTCTTCTCACCCACTTGCCTTAATTTTTCTCTTCTAGCCGAAACTCCCTAGTGTTTCTCCTCTCCTCGAAAACCCTTTGAAAGCCTAATACTCCTTGTGCACATCATCTTCCTCCATAGCCGAATCTACAAGGGTGGTTTCATTTTCCCGAAGGTGCACCATAAGCCGCATACTCCTTAGTAATCTGGTGCGTTTCAGGATTTCTTTCCTCTGCGATTCCCCTATTTTTATTAAGTTCTAACTCGAAACACTTGTTCAAAGGCCCTATCGATTTCACTCTCTGCCCCTAGAAGCTGAATCTGTCTCATTAAAAGTCTCCTGTGCCGATTTGGTGGAAAAGCCAAAGGTAGATGGTGGTAGGTTCGGCCGAATGGCCCTTTCTTGATTCTTTTTCATTTGGCCGGATGTCACATGGGCTAGATTGGTTGTGACTATCGGTTTGTTTGATGTTTTGGGCTTGGCCGAATGTAGGTTGGAAGGTGACGTGTTCGTGAAGACTTTCGGGTTCGATAGTTAGGTAAGGATCCCTTTTTAACGCTATTATTATTAATTAGATCTCATCGTTTAAATGGTTTAGTGACTAAGGGATTACTATGGACTCGAATAACAGCCAAGCAATAGGAGAGGTTGGATTTGTAAATCCAACGTCAAAGTACAAGAAACGATCAATATCGGGAGTGCGAGATTGGCCATCGGGGTTTGGGCCGACATCGGAAGTAGATCATAGGCCGATAGTGGTAATCTCGAGTGACAGTAGCGTAGAGGAGGTAAAAGCATTACTACGAAAACCAGGTGTGTAACTCTTACACACTTTCTTACTTAATATGTTAATGTTGTGTGTTGTTAAAAAGCTGGAATGACGGCAATGGTTACTAAAATACCCCTGGTGGGTAAAAGCGTGGATGCCGGGTAAGTTGTTATTATTACTTGCGATGAATGTGGTATATGAAAGCATATTATTCTGTATACATAATTTGGTATGTTAAGCATGATCATACTGATGTCGTTACCATAAATATGTGTTATGGGTGATGAGAGGAGGGGGAAGTATGATCTATCAGACTGTCACCAGTGATTTGGTATCACACAGTGGGTTGGCCCCACATATTATAAAATTGTGACTAAGTCTCAGTGGTTTGGCACCACCAGTGGTTTGGTACCACATATGTTATTTTTGTAACTTTGGTTACCAGTGGTTTGGTACCACCAGTGGTTTGGTACCACAAGGGGTAGACTTGGGAGACTCGGATGGATACTTAGGTTGGATGGGTTGCATGACTTGCATATTTTTGAATGAATTTGTGTAAGAGCATAATTTCTGTTGGGATGGGGATTTATACACTGAGTCTCAGTGACTCACCCTTCCGTTATATTTTGCAGATCAGGCGTAGATCGTGGATATGGAGCCGGAGTGGACTCAAGGTGGCCATGCACAGCATTTGTTTTATATCAAAGTTTTCTGTTGGATTTACCTATTTTATTTAAATTTTGGTTTTTCAAATATTTAATAAGGCTGCTGAAGTTTTATTTTGGGTTCTTTTACTTAGGTGATTTTAAAGTTTCTATTTAATATGTTGATTAGACTATGAATTGGTTGTTTTCAAAGGCTAAAGAAATATTTGTTTATTTTTATGCAATGACTCATTAAACAATACGGAGTAACAATGTGATCACTAAGTTTTCAAACCAAGTTTCAACATGTTTTACACGATACAAAATGCATCGACATTTTCTCTAAAATCTTACATCGATTTTCTATCTAAAATAAGTCGACAGATCGGTTTCAAAAACAATTTCTTTTCCGTGGCATGCCAGATCCGGTTGTAGCGTTTTGACCGGGTTTGGGGTGTTACAATAATTGGGTTATGGCATCGTGAACGTAAGGCCATGGTTGGGCCATGGTGGTATATGTGCATGTGTAAGACCATAGCTGGGCTATGGCATTATGAAGATGATAAGACCATATCTGGGATATGACTCCTCGTGAGTAAAACCATGGCTGGGCCATCACAATACAGGTGTAAAACCATAGTTGGACTATGGCACAAAGAAAACGATGTACTCAAATCTGTAAGACGTTCTCTGATTTGACAAAAATTGGTAAGTGATATATGAAATTAATATTGAAAGACTTATGGTTATTATTGATATTGATCTGAAATAAGTGTACCCATTGATATTTAAATGATCCAACGGGCAAAGTTTTGATATGAGATAACATGATTTTGAAATGAATTATTACCAATATATACCTAAAATGCATGGAAATGATGGTACATGAAATATTGATATAATGAAATGAATGATATTTGTTTATGAAGAAATGACAAAAGAATGATATGTATTATGACATGTAAATATGTGATTATCTTTATTATGTTGATACGAGGAAATTATGTATGTTGTGATGAGTAACAAACTCAAGTGTAACCTATCGGGAAAATAAGTTTATCAATGTTGAAATTATATGTAATGTGTGCAAGTACGCTAACCAGTGTTGTTGCTTGATACTTAGACAAATGCCAAGCTATTGGTTGAATGGTGATATGTTTATTTATATGATGCATTGGAATGGTAAGTATTTAAGTGACAATATGCTAGTGCTCATGATAGAGTGGTAGGGTTTAAATTATTCAATTTCTTATGAAACGACTTATCATGTGATCAATTCGAAAAAGACTTTGGCTAAATACACTAGCTTGTTACCATGGTTGAATGATATGTTTATGACTTGTGTGTCATGCATTGGAATAAGTGTGGAAAGTAAAGAAATACAAATGAAAATAAAGAAACTTGGAAGAATTAAAGATATTTAACATTTTACTAAGCTTGGGATAATATGTATAAGTAATGTTGTGGATTTATTCATCTTGTAAATCGATAAATATAGCTTCATGAGTATTGAGATTATCAGAAGCTCGATTAGGTTGGAAGCTTGTCAGAGATATATCATACTATCCATTGGTTCTATCGGTAATTTTGGATTATTTGATTCTCATTATAATGGCATGTATAGGTTAATTTGGCCAATGATGACATGTAAATGATTGGTTATGACTAATCATTGGAACGACTAGTGACGAATATGTTTTGGTGTTTATGTATAAAAGTCCATATCATGGTATGTGTTTGAAATGGTTGATTGATAAAAATCGTATTGTCATACTAATTATTGAAGTTAGTTAGCATATTTGATATAATATGCATAAATGTGAAATTGGTATCTAGGTAAATCTGAGTTTAATATTTATACAAAAATAAATTATCATTTGAGGTATCTATGGGTACATTGGTTGTATGTGGTTAGTTTTCATGTATAAGGCTTGATTTTGGTATGAATTAATTGTCACGGAATAGCCTATTTTCGTCCACACGGGCAGAGACACGTCCGTGTGTCTCAGCTGTGTGTGACACATGACCTAGCACATGAGAGTGTCGCCTGGCCATGTGCTCCCTACACCTTTAAAATTTTAAAACAAAAAGTTATACGGCCTGGATACACGGGTGTGTCCCTGGCCGTGTGAGCCACACGGCCTACACACACGGGCTTGTGACCCCTGTACATGAGAAAATTTTTAAATTTCGCGAAAAATTTTTCTATGTTCGTCCGACTCGATTCTAATGTATATTTTAGGCCTCGAGGGTCCATCTTAAGGACATTATGGTTAATATCGAAAAATGAATAATAATGATACGAATTATCTATAAATGTTTTGAAAACTCCGGTAATGCTCCGTAACATTGTCCTGGTGACGGATATGGGTTAGGGGTGTTACAGAGACCGAGATAGCTTCGACTATGTAAGGCACTTAGTGTGCGAGATTATAATAGCTTCGACTACGTATTGTGTAACACCCCTCACCCGTATTCTACGCCGGAATCGGGTACAAGGCGTTACCGTAGTTGACTCACATGGTCATACAACTTTGGGTTACCAAATTCCATTCCAAATTAAAACTTTTCCATTCTCATATCTAACCTCCTTATAATGGACCTACGAGGCCCTAAACATACTTGTAACACCCCAAACCCGGCCTAGACATTACGATCGGATCTGGCATGTCACGGAGGAAGATTGTTTAGAAAATGTGCGTTCGAAAAACTTCGTATTCTCTTTGAAACTTTGAGTTTAGGTGTTTGATGTAAAAGCCCGACTCACTCCGCGTCCATTTTAGAAAAGTACACTTAATTTGAAAACTGCCTTTATCGTGAGAGTCGGGTTTGAATAAATTGCAAATATGTGATATTTTGAAAATTGTTCGCCGTTCATGAAAACCCAAAGTTTAATCAATTTTAGTTTGTAATCGTTTATTAACATTTTTGGAGAAAACTTTATTAATGTTTTAGAAAAATCCCGAGATGAGCATTCAAAAAGACAATAATAAGTAGTAATCTGGATTAAAAGCTAAAACCAAAACAAAATACCACTGGCTTTATTACAGAACATAATCCTAAATTTAAAATAAGTTTAAATTAATGAAAAATGGAGTTTACGGAAGAATTAACGCATGGCCACCACAGAGTCCACCTCGGCTCCAAATCCTCGAAGCTAGGGATTACTTCAAAAAAACAGAGGTGTGAGTTACGAGAACTCAGTGTGTAATCCCCTACACGAAAAATAACTGGGCCCGAGCCCACTCAATTCCCAACTGGGCCTTAGCCCTTACGGAATATAATTGGGCCTTAGCCCCAACGAAATCAAACTGGGCCTTAGCCCTATTAGCATGGTATAGCAAATAATGAATGCAATGCAACCCAGCCCAACCTAATTATCCATCCGCTACACACCACCCGACCAACCAAAGCACACTGGTGGGGATTTCTACAATCAACCCTCATCCGCTACACACCATCGATGGCAGTCACGTTGCTCATCAGCGAAATTGTGGCAGTGCCACCGAGATAATGTGACAGAGTCACCGAAATATGTGGCAGAGCCACCAAAATAATGTGACAGAGTCACTGAAATACACTGCCCCTTTCCATCAATATCATATCCCAATCCCATGCAACATGTTATGACATATTATTTTAGTGTATGCATGAATATAACCATGTAGCAAATAATCAGAACTTACTCATCCATACCAAATTACCCAAAAGGGTGTAATCGAAATCTTACGTACCTGAGTTATCTCCAACTCACTCGCTAGGGGTATCACAGCGGTTTACCCGTTAAGGTAGTTCGACTTTTAGCCAATACAAAGATTAATACTAAACAAACAAATGAAGGTGTGAGATTACACACCTGATTACGTGGAGAACAAAACACTCCTGCTCGCCGTCACCTATGTCAACACATCAGACCATAAACTAACAATTGAAAGATCTTTAGTCGACATCTACCTAAATGATTACTAATGCTTACCCTCACCAGTGCGCACAACCACGATTTGCCTATCCGAATCCGATGTCGACTCTCTTCCACAACCTAGCGAAAAATCACGAATCACCCACACCCTACGTCATTCGAACTTGGGAGCAGAGGCTACGCCCTTAGGCTCTCTTGTTGATACTCCTTTAGAACGGCTAACACTCGCCTCCATGAAGAGAGTCTCAATCAATAAGATACCATGATGAGAAATGGTGGTTGTCTAAAAAGGGGGCTTCGGCTCTTACCACCACTTCCCAAATCCGAATGATCAAAAAGCAGAAGAGAGAGTTGTTTAATCCCTAAAAGAAACGGCCCAGACAAAGTTGTTGATCCAATTATAGTAGAGTAAACAGAAAGAGAGAAATTGAAATGAATCAGAGAGAAACTTCCTACCTTGATCAGTAATGAACCCAACTTCCACAGATTCGGCTAAGCATGTCGAGAGAAGAAAAGAGGGGATCAACCGAAAGCTAGAATAAGGAAAAATAACCACTTGGCTATGCAAAATCATAGGACCGAAAAGAGAACAAAAAGTGAAGAGAAGAAATTACCGTTACCTTATGCCTACAGATGAGTCGAAAGAGAAAGTGAGATTCGGCCACTCCACTAAAGCAACTACAAGAGGAGAACGCGAGATGAGAGAGTAGGAGGAGATGGAGTTTCAATTAATGTGATAAAAAAGAAACAAGCACAAAACAAAAGGAGAAGGTTACACATACGGCTAAGGAAAAAAAAAAGGAAAGGAAAGAACCTATACTTACCAGATTCGGTCAGGAGAAGGGGTGATCAAACACGCAGAAAATAAAAGATGAACTGTTGAAGAGGTTCGGCTTATGGTAATGTAAAAGAAACAAATGGTAAGGGAAAGATAGAAGAGAGTAGACGATAAGAGGGGTGCAAAGAAGTTTTGGCCAATGCCCCAATTAAAGAAAAGAAAAGATGAAGAAAAAGGGTTGAGTATTTCGGCACTAGCAAGAAAGAATTGAAAAGAAAAGACTCCAAATGTTTGAGTAGCCAAAAACCAAAAACCAAAAACCAAAAATGCAAAAATACTTAACACTATCAGAGAATTTCGGCACACATACCCTAGGAAATTTCGGTTTCCTCACTTCCACTAACCAAAGCTGATTTTGCTCCTTAACTCCCCATCTTAGCCGAATTACTCATCTCCCCCCATGCACTTCCCATTTTCAGCCAACAACTCACCCACCACCAAATCCCATGATTTTCTCCTTGATCTACTCCCCCATTCACTCTCCACCACCTTTTTCAAAATAATTGGCCAAGTCTTCCCTCTCTCCTACAGAGTTTGGCCTTCACTCAGCTACCTCTTGTCTGAACAAAAAAATAAAAGCCTCTAGAATGCTGTATGCAAGACTCGAACACTCTCCCCCCTCCACGTCCCCTTGTGACGCCATCCACCTTGCCACTAGCTTACTTGTGCTAACAAACTACCATAATTTCCCTTAAATCCTGCTTCCACTAGCTCTCCCCACTTAAGTGCCCTAAAACCCAAAATTTTACCAGTGCTTAAACTCGACCTTTGGCCTCCCCAAGGCCCCTACACACCCTTAAACAACACACAGCACCAACACAGCATGCAATAACACGTATTTTACAAACCCCTATATTTCAGGATGTTACAATACTTCCGAAAGGTTTCGAAAATAAACCAAAAATTTTTACGCACTTAGAAAAATTTTACCTAAACAGGTGCCACACGCCCGTGTGAAATGGGACACGCCCGTGGGGGCAGGCCGTGTGGTCACACACGCCCATGTCCCTCACATGTGGTCAACACTGACTTATTTCACACAGCCGGACACACGCTCGTTGTAACACCCCTTACCCATATCCTACGCCAGAACCGGGTACGAGGCATTACTAGACTTAACAATACACTCTACCAAATCCCAAGCCAGAAATTTTCACTTATAATTTAAACTTTAACAAACACATTCATACACAAGCATTATAACTTCATGACCAATATGAGCCACAACTCGTGGCTAAATATAGAATAATCCTTATTACCGTTATGAAGCAATCCATTTGGTCAAATTAATTAACACATATACAAAATGACTTAGTCAAGCCCCTATACATGCCATAACTTAAATCATTTATAAACAAAGATACCCATAGATATCTTGATAGTGTGGAGTGATCTCCGACGACCTTCAGCCCGAGCTTGTTTAATAGGACTCTGAAACATGGGAAAGAAAAGGAGGTAAGCTTATAAAGCTTAGTAAGTTCACATGTAAAAGTAATATGCATTAGCAATGAATTTAACTTACTACTAAGCTGTCATAACTTGCATAAATAATGCTAAGTTCTTACTTTCTCAACTTACTCATTTGTAGCCTTACCAAAGCCTCAATGAGACAAATCCTCACAACAAATTCTCAAATTGATACAATCATTAAATCACATGCTTATACCTTATTACTCATGTTCACATTAATCCGTCTACTTGAATCGCTGTCACTAAATTATATATTCCTTGAGCTACAGAGCTCCGAATTAGAAACTGCTAATTTTCCCTAAAGCTAAAATTTCTAGAATTTTTGGTCTTACCAATTAGTACAGTTTATTCATTAAAATTTTCCATATTTCATTGTTTGACTATTCTAACCTCTCTTCACTACGAATCAATTTTGTCCTCTTACAGAATTCAGATGACCTTCTTGTTTAGTTCATTTGAAAGTAGACTCATTCAAGATTTTAGGAATATAAATTATATCCCATAGTTATTTGTGTAAAAGTTTTAATGATTTTTCTAAGTCAGAACAAGGGATCACGTAATCATTCTGACCAATCTCACAAAAGTTTAAATATCTCAAAATATACAAATTCTTTGTTTGCTCTATTGCTTTTATATGAAAATAGACTCAATAATCTTTAAATCAATATCTCATCCAACTTATAATTAAATTTCTACTATTTTTGGTGATTTTTTAAATTCACGTCATTACTGCTGTTCAAAATAGTTTTATTATAAATTTTTGCTCTCTCTCACTTTAGTTGTATTCATTACTTATCTATAACAATCTTTCCAATTTCCAATTACATATCGAGAATATTTCTCATACATTACACATGCATATACCTACACTTATTACTACAAAGTCACACATAATTTCACTTTATCGATTTTCTCGTTGAATGCTTCGGAATAATAACGTATACGTGGTGGTTTCTCACACAGCCCACCATTGAAGTTGAAGCTCTCTTGTAGACATAGTGGCCTTCACTTAGTATCACTCATGTGACCTAGCTCGATTGTACACATAATTTTGGCTCTCTTGTACACATAGTGGCCTTCACTTAGTACCACTCATGTGACCTAGCCATCTCGTAGCTCTCTTATACACATAGTGGCTCATACTACAAACCACACATGTGACCTAGCTACGTATATATATGTATCTTGTACCTCTCTTGTTCACATAGTGGCCTGCATTGAGTACCACTCATGTGACCTAGCTACATACCATTTATATCTTTCAATTCCAAAGGTTCAAACGGGAAGTATCTCACTTTCTAATACTTTATTCCATTCCTTCAATAGTCAATTATGATTCAAAAATCAGCTACAATACATAAAATATACTGAAATATAAAAATGTCAATAAAAATAATGAATTATTTACATACAACTTACATAATTACATTCTCAATCTCATCACATCATTAATTTAACTTATCCTCCCCAAATTATTCTATTCAATACTTTATTGATATTACACAAAGCCATCTTCCTAATTTTGGTCTTACATGTAAACTTATACCAATTCTCATTAAAATGTCGAGTCATTATCGAACATTATAATTATATTGGAAAATCAATACTACAGTATTCATAACTAAAATTTCAATTTAACATTCAAATTTGCATCATTAAGTGCTTATTAAACATATGAACTTACCTCGATACCAAAACGGTCATTTTACCAACTTTCTCGATTTTCGATTTTCCTCCCATTTTAGGTCCAAATCTCATTTTCCAGGGTCTAAGACATCACATTTCACTTACTTAATTAAGGTACTACTCAAAACAGTCCCTAACTCAAACTTTAGAAAAATTACAATTTTGCCCCTAAACTTTTACAAAATTACGATTTTGCCCCTAGGCTCGAAAATTAAACTTCATCCCTTATTCTTATGTTTTATAACATGCTGATCATTTTTCCCTTCTATGGGAACATCAAATTCTTGCTCTAGCATGCACTTATGTACATTAGGTATTTTTGTCGATTATGTCGTTTTACTCGTATTCACTTAAAATCGCTTAGTAAAAGTTGTTTAACATAATTCTAAGCTTCATATTCTGCCATAAAACATCAAAATAAACACATTTCGCCTATGGGTATTTTTTCCAAATATGAACCCTAGGTTAAATTATTGCTAGAATAAGCTAAATCAAGTTACCGAGACTCCAAAAACATAAAGAACATGAAAAACGGGGCTAGAATAGACTTACCATGAAGCTTGGAACGCTTGAAAACCCTATCCATGGCTTCCCACATGTTAAATTCGGCCTAAGCTTGAAGATGGACAAATTTGGCATTTAAATTTTGTTTTTAATTCATTTAATTCACTAAATTACCAAAATGACCCTTAAAAAAATCTTTTGAAACATACCCATCCATGTCTATTTTTGTCCATCAACTTAACCAGTGGTCTAATTATCATTTAAGGACCTCCAATTTAAAATTTCATAACAATTAGACACCTCTAACATGTAGAACTCAACTTTTGCACTTTTTATAATTTAGTCCTTTTGACTAAATTGAGTGCCCAAACGTCAAAATATTCGAATGAGATTTTCACGAAATCATTTCGTGAAATTGTAGACCATAAAAATATAAATAAAATAAAATAAATTTCTCAACATCGAATTTGTGGTCCCGAAACCACTGTTCCGACTAAGCCCACAATCGGGTTGTTACAATTCTCCCCCACTTTAGGGATTTTCGTCCCCACAAATCTCACCAGTTCATGCATTTATGTCTAATTTCACAAGTCACTTTCAACTTCTCATATAGTCTCGACATCTTCAACATCTTACTTCTTAAACTAAGATTCGGAACTGTACTCTCTTATCATGGACATAAAAATCATATTACTGATCTTCTTAAATTCTGACTGAAAATCCCACTAATAAGTAACTGGCCTTATTCTATCAATAATCTCATACTCTTCGATGAACCACAACTCACCTGTCTTTACTTATCCAAATGAAAAATTCTCTGTTAATGAAATACTTTCAAAAGCACTTGACACTCATCTAAGTTCAATACTTTTACCTTTCGATTCTATATACAATTTCTGATAATTTGTATTTGATCTCTAAAATCAATCTTCACTTCCACTTTTTTCTAGTCTTTTAGCTCAATTTTACCCCATGAGTTCCTTTTCCTCAATTGCTTTCAGTATTTAAGACACGATAACACACATACCTTTCTGAGAATCTGGATCACTTCCTTAATATAACTATCAGTACAAAGGTGACATCCAATAATATTTAACAATCTCATACTCAAGACTTACTATAGCTTTCTTCTGTAGTCACAATACAAATTTTGGTTTCCAATCACGAATAATGAAATTTGCACTTTGTATAATCTGGCAGCCTCAGAATAAATAACTCCGATAACTCATCAATAGAAATACTCGTTTGTACTGAGAAAAGTGCACAGACTTCTTCAAGCAGCCAATAATAACTCAGATAACATTTATTTTTTTTTTTACTTTTTTTATGATAGTAATAGCCTCAGTTCACGTTTCCTCGGAAAACCATCACATTTCCACACATATATCAATACTGATTGTAATAGCTTATGAGATACTTGAAAATCAACTCTAGTCTATTAAAAGTTCAGATATTAGGTTCAAAGTCTGGTATGTAACAGTTCATACTCTTACTAGTGTAACTGCCTCGGAGTATCATCCATCTCTGTACTTCTCAAATAAACAGATAATTATCACTATGCTAGGCATCATAACATTCTGTCTTTAACTCGCTGATATATGTATCAAGATCATTTGAAAAGTGAAAACCAATACACAGGTCTAAGTTGAACTTCCTATCATTCACACTTTGCCAACTTCAATTTCTTCTCAAATCTAGAGAAAGATTAAACTTATAGTAGAATTTACTTTAACTATTACTCGTCGAAGCACTTAATTATACTGATGCCACGATACTCATACAGCTTAAAAATCATAGTGCCATAATAAGACTAACTTCTCAATTACTTTAGTAGATAATGTCTCGGCTGAAAACAAAACATTTTGATCATCGGAGAAATTTAAACACAAATTTCCATAACAACCAATACAAAAGCACAATCTTTATACCTCTGGTAACTGTATCAAAGTACTCTTGCCATCAAGTCAAAACTTATAATCATCATAAACATTTTAATAATAAGAAGAAACCATTTTCATCAATAGAACATTTCCTATTAATATCTCAAGGCTGATACTTTGAACAATAACTTATTAAGGAAACAAAAATAACAAAATCTCAGAACATGGAGCTACATAGAAAATACTCATAAGTACTGAAAATAATCTTAACAAAAGCCACACAATCTTCCTTTATTTTCATTGAGCAATAGCTAGTAAAATGGGACGCTAACATCATACAAACCTTACCGTCAACTTTCTATCTGTGCATGATGCAGAAAACCCAAAAAGATAGAGCAATTTCGATCACAGCTCAAATAGACTACAATGCTTTCATCTACCTGTAAATTTAGTTGACATTCTCATACTATAGGAATTTCATTCAAAATCTTGCAGATATATATACCTCTGAAAGTAAATGGAAACATATAATAGTCGGAAGAGATTGCTGCAATTTCTCAACCATAAACATTGCATTCAGTCATTAATACATCTCGATCATGATTGCACTATCTAATTCTGTCATTACTAATATGATATTATTCCAATTGCAAACAGAAATAAATTCAGAATAAATTCCAGCAATCACATACTTTAGGCCTCATACCTGGATGAGTTAATTAGCTAAGACTAACCTTTCTTTAACTATAACATTTCAAAATCCGAATGATCTTAATATTAATCTGACATCTTTTCTGCAACTGTGTTCATTTATTAAACCATTCTTAACTTTTATCATGTTGTCAATTAATCTACAATTCAACTCTTTTGTCTTCCACTTGTAAACCCATTCGGTCTGAATTTCATGAAATTTCTTTATAACATACCTTATTGGAAGGGGGTGAGGTTGTAACGCCTCTGACTTGCCTCTTACATACTCATGCATATAACTTAACACTCATCAATATATATATTTTGTTTCAAGTAACTTAACATGCATACTCATTTTACACAACCTTCCCATCATCTTATACAAACAAGTGCACTTATATTTTCATTCATAAATCTCGAGTAAAATTACTCATAACATTCAATTAATTTCACAAGTTATACTCATAGCATCATACAAATGCTAATCAAACATGAACAGTTATCATAGTATAAACTTTCCTTTTATCACATCTTTCATATTTCAAGAGAAATCCCTATCAACAATTTATTCATCATCACATAAACATCATAAGCTATTATTCTTACTTTTTACGAGTCTTAACGCATCATAAACACACTGTTTGCACTATCAAATTTAGCTCGGTTGAAGTGTGCATCTGTCTAATAAAACATTTTTCATCAGGGTCGGGAGTCGTCACACTATCACAGTTCATTATGGCATGTATAGCTAGACTCTCACACTCACTATAGTAGTCTAAGAACCGACTAAACCGTAGCTCTCATACCACTAAATGTAAAGCTCTTTACCCGTATCCTACACCGGAACCGGGTACGAGGCATTACCAGACTTAACAATACATTCTACCAAATCCCGAGCCACAAAATTTCACTTATAATTTAAACGTTAACAAACAAATGCATACACAAGCATTATAACTCCATGACCAATATAAGCCACAACTCGTGGCTAAATACAGAATAATCCTTATTACCGTTATGAAGCAATACATTTGGTCAAATTAATTAACACATATACAAAATGACTTAGTCAAGGCCTTATACATGCCATAAAATAAATCATTTATAAATAAAGATGCCCATAGATAGCTTGATAGTGTGAAGCGATCTCTGACGACCTTCAGCCCGAGCTTGTTTAATAGGACTCTGAAACATGGGAAAGAAAAGGGGGTAAGCTTATAAAGCTTAGTAAGTTCACACGTAAAAGTAATAAGCATTAGCAATGAATTTAACATACTACTAAGCTATCATAACTTGCATAAATAATGCTAAGTTCTTACTTTATCAACTTACTCATTTGCAGCCTTACCAAAGCCTCAATGAGACAAATCCTTACAACAAGTTCTCAAATTGATACAATCATTAAATCACATGCTTATACCTTATTACTCATGTTCACATTCATCTGTCTACTTGAATCGCTGTCACTAAATTATATATTCCTTGAGCTACAGAGCTCCGAATTAGAAACTGCTAATTTTCCCTAAAACTAGACTCACATATCTACATACCATAAAATTTCTAGAATCTTTGGTCTTGCCAATTAGTACAGTTTATTCATTAAAATTTCCCCTGTTTCACTGTTCGACTATTCTGACCTCTCTTCACTACGAATCAATTTTCTCCTCTTACAAAATTTATATGACCTTTTTGTTTAGTTAATTTGAAACTAGACACATTCAGGATTTCAAGAATATAAATTATACTCCATAGTTATTTGTGTAAAATTTTTAATGATTTTTCTATTCAGAAGAAGGGATCACGTAATCATTCTGAACCAGTCTCACCAAAATTTAAATATCTCCAAATATACAAATTTGTTGTTTGCTCTATTTCTTTTATATGAAAATAGACCCAATAAGCTTTAAATCAATATCTCATACAATGTATAATTAAATTTCTACTATTTTTGGTGATTTTTCAAATTCACGTCATTACTGCTGTTCAAAACAGTTTTATTGTAAATTTTTGCTCTCTCACTTTAGTTGTATTCATTACTTACCTATAACAATCTTTCCAATTTCCAATTACATATCAAGCATATTTCTCATAGTTACACATGCATATACCTACACTTATTACTACAAAGTCACACATAATTTCACTTTATCGATTTTCCCGTTGAACGCTTCGTAATAATAACGGATACGCGGTGGTTTCTCACACAGCCCACCATTGAAGTTGAAGCTCTCTTGTATACATAGTGGCCTTCACTTAGTACCACTCATGTGACCTAGCTCGATTGTACACATAATTTTGGCTCTCTTGTACACATAGTGGCCTTCACTTAGTACCACTCATGTGACCTAGCCATCTCGTAGCTTTCTTGTACACATAGTGGCTCACACTACATACCACACATGTGACCTAGCTACGTATAGCTTTCTTGTACACATAGCGTACTCTCGGTACCACACATGTGACCTAGCTACGTATATATATGTATCTTGTAGTTCTCTTATGCACATAGTGGCCTGCATTTAGTACCACTCATGTGACCTAGCTATATACCATTTATATATTTCAATTCCAAAGGTTCAAACGGGAAGTATCTCACTTTCTAATACTTTATTCCATTCCTTCAATAGTCAATTATGATTCAAAAATCAGCTACAATACATAAAATATGCTGAAATATAAAAATGTCAATAAAAATAATGAATTATCTACATATAACTTACATAATTACATTCTCAATCTCATCACATCATCAATTTAACTTATCAATTTCATTAATTACCTATAACAATCTTTCCAATTTCCGATTACATATCGAGCAAATTTCTCATACGTTACACCTGCATATACTTACACTTATCACTACAAAGTCACACATAATTTCACTTAATCGATTTTCCCATTGAACGCTTCGAAATAATAACGGATACGCGGTGGTTTCTCACACAGCCCACCATTGAAGTTGAAGCTCTCTTGTACACATAGTGGCCTTCACTTAGTACCACTCATGTGACCTAGCTCGATTGTACACATAATTTTGGCTCTTTTGTACACATAGTGGCCTTCGCTTAGTATCCGTGTCCCAGCCCGTGTGCCAAAACCTTGGCATTCTGTTTATGAACGTCATCACCTCACTATGGTCACACGGCCAAGGCACACGCCGTGTCCTTAGACCGTGTGTCGATTAAATTCCTAAATTCAAGTGTAGACTTCACACGGCCTGGGCACACGTCAATGTCTTTGGCCGTGCCTCCCACATGGCTGAGACACATGGCCGTGTCTATGCCCGTGTGTTTACTACTGAGATTACTGACTTGCATTTCTAGCATGCAAGGGGACACACGACCAAGTCACATGCCCATGGGGTCAATTGTGTGTCACACACGGTCTAGACACATGCCCGTGTGCCTACTCGTGTGGACCAATTCAAGGCTATTTTCCAAGCCAATTAGCCACCCTCACTTGCACACATTCACACACCATCACATAACATTTCCAAATCATCAATTATAACTCTTGAATTATCACATTTGAATCATGAAAATCAAATCTTCATCCCATTTACGAGGGGAAACTATTACTAGTACAATTACAATTGACTTGAGCCATCATCTATGGCTATACACAGCCAATCCGTAAACTCTTTTAGGCCAACACCTTTGGCTACTTTAACTATGACTTAATTAAACCAAAATAAGATCCCTATACATGCCATATCACAAGAAGACTTGAATCTCATACCCAAGTGTTTGCTTGATAGTGTGAAAATATCCCTGGCGGTCTCCAACCCGAGCTAGTTAAGTTAACCTATAAGAGATAGGAAAGGAGGAGGAGTAAGCAATAATGCTTAGTAAGTTTATATGAAAATAATAATCAAGTATTGATATTCATTGATTATACTCAACCACAAAGGTATTTTAATGAGATTTACTCTTAAACTCATGGTTACCCATTCAATCGTTTATAACACTTACTCATTCCATATCTTACCATATTCTAACCATGTGACAATTATAGCACTCTGATTTATTAGAACATAATCCCTGCTTCTATCATCACAATAATACATGAAACATTTACTTAAACAATTTCTCAATAATCTATTCAGGATAATACCAGACTCTCGGTGGTTCCGCACACAGCCCACCATTTAATAATTTATAAGGTGGTATCGTACATAGCCCACCATTTAATAATTTATAAGGCGGTATTGCACATAGCCCACCAATTAACACTAAGCACGATGGTATCGCACATAGCCCATCGGTTACAAATAGTAAGGTGGTAACGCACACAGCCCACTATTGATAATATTGGTGATGGTATCGCACATAGCCCATCGCTAACAATTAATAAGGACGTAACGCACACAACCCACCATTGATTATATTTGCGATGGTATCGCACACAGCCCATCGCTAACAATTAATAAAGTGGTAACGCACGCAGTCCACCATTGATTACACATTCATCGATATTTATCCACACACCTTTTCATATTTCGAATGTTCATCCATGAATGTCCTCACACACTATCATTCTTAAATAGATTTCTACAATAATCATTTGCATTCACACAATGCATTAATAAATATAACATATGCAGTCAGGATGCATCATTTACACATAATTCACCATGGGTTCATCACATACCGAAATTCACCTCAATTGAATTCTGGCACATACCTGTACCTCTCATGATATGACCACATACTTTCTCATTTTGAACATACCTGTTGAGATGTTCAAAATACTAAAGTATACTCTTGTGACTCATACATCTAGTATCATAGCAACATCATACCCCGATAGAGTCTTACATGAAATATCATATCGATGCCATGTCCCTGACCGAAGCCATATTCCAAATATGGTCTTGCACGGGACCTTAATTATCATAGTTTCATACTATTTGCATTCCCTCTATTCTCATATTCAATTTAAGACTTTCAATTCTTGACATCTCGCCAAAACGTATTTAATATATTCATAGAGTCAATTTACAATTCATACATAATCGAAATATTAAATACTTCACTGTAGTTGCATTATGAGCACACAAACCTACATCGATACCGGAAAGGGTAGAAAGGGACCTGTTTGTCCATATTTCTCTTTTCTCCCGTTCTAGGTCCGAATATCATTTTCTTTGATCTAGAATAATAAATTTTTCTTATTTAATCATTTTATGATCATATTACATCATAATCTTTACTTAGGCAAAAATGACCATTTTGCCCTTGTAACATGGCAAAATTACGATTTTGCCCCTAGGCAAAATTACCATTTTTCATCACATTTTCTTATTAAACAAGCCAATCTGAACATTTATTCCTCTTAGAGCTACTCACAAATCCAACTATTTCATGCATTTATCACCAAATTACAACATTTACAGCTTAGTCCAATTTAGGTGTTTTCATGATAACACCTTTCACAAAAGTTGTTTCTCATCTCCCCAACATTTATTTTCTTCATTAAAAACTCAGCTAACAACATAAACTCTCTCATGGAAAATCCCTAAACTTTCAACCATTTAACAAATTAGTCCCCTCATCAGCTAGATTAAGCTTTGGTGACTCCAAAAGTATAAAAATCATCAACTAAAACCATCAAAATCACTTACTTGCAAGAGGATTGCTTGGCTGAAAGTTTGAGCTTCAAGAACCACCATTATTCCTTTTATTTTCGGTGGAAGAAGAAAAGAAAATGAAAAGATGATAGCTTTTCCTTATTTCATCTTATTTTATTTATTTAGTCAACTAATGTCACCAACCCTTGTCAAATTTTAATTCCCTTGTCCCCTTGACTGGCCATCACCTTTTGGAAGGCTTAATTGCACTTTAAGGACCTCCATTTTTTTATTCATTAGCTGATTGACACCTCTAGCAATTAAAATAGAACTTTCATACTTTACGCGATTTAATCCTTTTTCGAGATTAAGCATTAAACCACTACAATTGAAACACCAGGATTTTCACGTACCCTTATAATCATGCTCTGACTCATAAAATAAAATTAAAATAAATTTTATCCGACCCCGGATTAGTGGTCCCGAGACAACTGGTCCGACTAGCCCCTAATTCCGGCTGTTACAATTCTCCCCCTTAGGGATTTTCGTCCCCGAAAATCTTACCAAGAGAAGTTGCTTTCAACTCCCATGAAACACTCCTACTAACTTTTCAAAATCACAAATTGATTTACCTTCAAATCTCTCTTACCAAGGACCTTTAAGCTGTAGTACACAAGGTTGAAGCACATCTTTAAAACATAGATTACTCTTTCTCCAGAGCACATATACCCAATAATCTGACAGATGTGAACTCTGTACATGATAAAATGATCATTCAGATCTTTATCGAATAACTCACTACAATCCGGATGGCATCCTTCTCATTGGGAAATCATGTCAATCCAAATTCGAAGTCTATAGCTCTTTATCACACTTTCTCCCTAGAATCGTTGCTGACTATAATAGTCCTAACTTTGAGCACTCTGAAAATTCAGCTTCTACCGATCAGCTACTTCCGAACATAAACTCAATCATATCATGATATGTACTCAATTGTCAAAACATCTATGCACATAACTGTACCTTTTCCTATTCCTGAATGGGTAGACGTGCTACTACTGAGTCTCATACCAAAACTTCTACATAAGTTCTGGATTCATCATCTTACAATTTCTATCTCAAGGTAACAATAACAACGGAAATCTTATCCGACCTGAATTTTAACGTCTAAAACAAACTCATTTGGAGCTTATTTAAAATATCATCCAGATATCTGTACTATGTCCACTACAGAAGAAGTATTTCAATAACTATACATACCCTTGTAATAGTTCAAGCCATAATCACCGTCTCACATTCATATTATAACATTGAATTCACAACATAGACATAAAAGTGATCATCTCTGAATCATCAATCTAACAATTCTTTTCAACGTAACTATAATCACCCAAAGATGTTAACTATTTCTTTGCACTCTGGTAATAAAACACTTTTCAATCTATTCATTAGCGCATTATTAAAAATTCATAAACTCTTTTCCCGATTCAACTGAACTCAATACTAGAATTTTCAGTTAATAGTACCTTCAGTAGCTTCCAACTTTACCATCCCGTTTAAAAAAAATTATTTCATTAAGCATATCATTGTATTATGCTCTCTAGAATCAATTTTCCTCATTTAGACTATTCGTTTCTCTGCTAATGAATACACAGAATTTATTCTCCTTGTTAAAACATGCGTAAGCATACACATAACTCGAATCATATCTCAACAAATCAACCTATTATTTTGTCCATACTGAGAATACAGTTCAAACACAATTATTTGAAATTCTCTAATCACGTTGATCAAAAACCTTTACTATCGTCTTAATATAGATTAACAGGGATATCTCAATTGAATGCATTAATTCTATTCGGCTTACTTGAAAATCCATCGCACAATTTGAAACTTGTGATTTCACTTCTTATACTTTTGTCGACATTATCATCTTATACGAAAATCAGAGAAATTCGTATACTAGAATTTTCGCTTTTCTATGATCAAACTAAAAGCGTGATCATGGTAGATATAACTATCACAACCTGAAGAACACACTTTAAAGATAACCATGATCAGTAGAAACATAAGAATAGTCTCACATAAAAAAATTATCATCTAATTCACTCCAAAATATCAAAATAGAATTACAAAGAGATAAAGGAATGTCAATCACAATCAACCAAATCGACAACAGTTTCTTCTGATTTTATAATCAGCTAACATTCTTACAAGATCACAATTTCATAAAAAGAACAACCACATAACCCTGAAGGGTAATAGATATTTATACATAATACTCAAAAAGATTATTATAATCTATTCAACTATGGTTGTCATAATTAAACACTTTCACAGTTCGAATATGGCTTCTCTAACCATATTTCGTCATCACAAACCCCTTTATTTATCCTTTCACTAATAAACATCAATTCGAAAAGACCTCAGTAAGTACACACATCAGGCTCCCTACTCAATTGAGTCAAATAGCCGAGGCAAATTTTCTCCTTGCTCGAAACATTGCATAATCAGTACGATCTTTAAAACATTCAGATATTCTTCTCAAAACTGTTCTTACCTTCTAACTACCTTTAACTCTATATACATTACTACTTGTTTTGCCACTAAACTCTTTCATTTCGTACTCATGAGCGTATTCAACTCGACTCTCGTAAAAATCTCATTAATAATCAACACTGATAAGGGGGTGAGGTCGTAACGCTTCTAGCTTGACCCTCATGACTACACACATATGACTTAACATTCATCATTCATAAAATATCATCGTGATTGCACAACTCGCTCCAAACGAATTTTCACGCTTACTCATATTACAAATATTGCTATCACCCATAATTTTAAATAGTGATTTTACTAACGCAGGCTCCATATTAATATCTATTGAAGTACTCAACATTTAACTCTGATTCCTCTTTCCATTGCTTATCAAATTAGAGAATGTCTTACGGGTTTGAGTACGTCGTTTACTTGATTGCCATAGTCCAACTATGGTCTTACTCGTATCACAACATCATAGCCCAGTTATAATCTTCCATGTCGTCACGATGCCATAGCCTCGCTATGGTCTTACACCAAATCCCATATCAATACCAATGACATATCCCAGATACGATCTTACACGATTTCACGTCGAAGCCAGGTCCTAGACGTGGTCTTACACGGAATCATGTATCGTTGCCAATGCCATGTCCTAGACATGGTCTTATATGGGATCACATGTACTGCCATGGTCTTATATGGGATCACATGTACTACCATGGTCCAACCATGGTTGTAACACCCCTTACCTGAGTCCGACACTGGGACAGGATACGAGGCATTACCGTACTTAATCCTTCTTGAACATGAAGTATTGGGCTATAAATTTCCTTCCAACTTAAAACTTCTCCTTCTTAATCATATCATACATATCATGGGCCTACAAGGCTTAAACATACATCTGGAAAGTTTCAGAGTTCAACCGAAAACTTTTACATTCTTTGAAAATTTTTGCCTATACAGGGGTCACATGCCCGTGTGACTCGGGACACGCCCGTGTGGGCAGGCCGTGTGGTCGCACACGCCCATGTCCCTACCCCGTGTAGAATTTATTTTTATTTTGAACCTACAGGGGTTTTCACACGGCCAGACACACGCTTGTGTCAATGGCCCGTGTCCTTCACACGGCCTAGACACGCCCGTGTCCTCACCCGTGTGTGAAAACTAGGGGTATTTTGTTTATGACGTCAGCAACCCCTTAAGGAGCTATTTTCCAAGCCAATTTTCACCCTGAAACATCAACACTCTTATACCAACTCAAGTAATACATAACATGGCCTTTATACACCATGAATAACCCTTGAAACATCACTAGTAGAAATCATGAAACTCATCATCAATAGGATATGAAACTTAGCAAATATTAACCAATTTCTTTGGCTATATACAAAAAGGATAGTAACCTTAATAGCCAACACTTTGGCTCCCAATATGATATAACTCAAAATGACACAATCCCTATACATGCCATACTTAAAACAAAACAACTTGGCTATACCAAAATAATGATTGATAGTGTGATCCGAGCTCCGACGTCTATGATCCCTGAGCTAGCTTGGCAAAACTACAAGGAAGAAAGAGAAGAGAGAAGTAAGCATACAGCTTAGAAAGTTTGCATGAAATTCATATAGCAACATACTTTCTCATAATAACTCATCCATCATGAAACAAGAACAACATAAATCTCAAGTGCTTGAGCTTACTTACTCATGCTTACCCTTTCTTATCACATATTACATAGTAATTTCATACCTGTATTTTGATCATGGAACCTGTATCACTTAATCACATAGATTAGCACTTTCGCTAATATTAACATAAACTCAAGTCTACATCTTTCTTAATTTACATAAAACTCTTTATCAACCTTGAATAACTCAACTTATTACTAGCTTTACTTACTTAGCTTTTTCGTTACCTCTTTCATACTTGGCTCTTTTGCCCGTGAATGACTCAGAATATCAAAGGATACTCAATCTCACCAAACATGTGTCTCGATACCAATGCCATATCCCAAATATGGTCTTACATGGGATCGCCTCATGAATGCCGATGCCATATCCCAGATATGGTATTACATGGGATTTCTTAACTCGATGTCGATGCCATGTCCCAGACATGGTCTTACACGAGATCGCCTCATTAATGCCGATGCCATATCCCAGATATGGTCTTACACGGGGTTTCTTAACTCAATGTCGACGCCATTGTCCCAGATGTTGTCTTACACGAGATCGCCTCATGAATGCTGATGCCATATCCCAGATATGGTCTTACACGGGATTTCCTTATCTCATGTTATGACATGGGTATCCTCATTATTATGAATCTTCAACCAGGACTTTTACTAACATGTTCTCATTGATTTCCTTATTATACATTGATAGTCAACTTCATGGAAGCAATGTACATTATACAACATAATAAGTAATTTTAAACATAAAAACATATGTAGCCTTAAATTCACACAAACTTACCTCGATACTCCAAAATATGTGTAGAAGTGCAATTTAGTCCACGACTTTATTTTTGCCTCGGTTTCAATCAGGACTTCGTGTTTCTTGATCTATAATAGCAAATTCACTTGTTTAATACTCACATTAACTAAATCGACTCATGAATCATACTTTGATAAATTTACGATTTTGCCCTTAAACATTCTCTGCCCCTAGGCTCGTAAAATGATTTCAATTCAACTTTCTTGCATTTCAAGCCTACCCGAATTATATTCTCAACTATAACAACATTCAATTTCCACTATTTGACTCATGTATGACCATTTCTATATCTTTTACAATTTGGTCCTTTTATGCATTTTTCATGAAAATCACTTAGAAAAAGATATTTATCATCCATCAAACTTTCATATTCTTCCTTAAAACATCAAAATACAAGCATGTCATACATGGGTAAATTTTTGAACATAAACCCTAACTCAAAATATAGCTAGAAATAGCTAAATCGAGCTACAAGGGTTTCAAAAATAAGAACAACATTAAAAACAGGGCTAGGATGCACTTACTATCAAGCTTGGAAGTTGAAGAAACCCTAGCTATGGAGGGCTTGTAAAATTCGGCTATGGCAAGAAGAAGATGGACACAATTTTGACTTCATTTTCCCTTTTTATTCATTTAATAACCAAATGACAAAAATGCCCTTAATGGCCCTTTCTTGAGATTTTTCCTTCCCATGTATATTTTAGTCCATCTTAATATATAATGGTCTAATTGCTAAATAAGGACCCCTAAAAATTTTTATGATTCTATTTCATACTTAAATCTTCTAGAAACTCATGTTTTCTAATCTTTACAATTTAGTCCTAATGGACAATTTATTCGCTAATTAATAAAATTTATTCATGGAAATTTTACACAATCATGCAAGCATCTCATAAGCCTTATAAAAATCAATTAATCATATATTTCTACTTCAAATATGTGGTCTCGCACCACTTTTCTGACTAGGCCTTAAATCGGGTTGTTACAATGGTCTTATTCATCAATTTATTATTGAACGACCGTACTCATTTCCTACATTCTACTTAATTTAAATACTCAGTTTAAATCCCACACTATCATAATATTTGTGACTTTATAAAACAAAACATTACACATCCTCTACTCTAACAGTCGCACATGAGATTCCTGTGTGGACATATTGATTATACATCATTCCAACAATTGTATATACACACATATCCCGTTCACTGGGTAAGTTCACTCAACATATTCACTTAATCAAACATGTTGAGCATACTACACCATAAGCATGTCGAACCAACATGGTCATACAACTTGACTCACATGGTCATACAACTTTGGGTTACCAAATTTCATTCCAAATTAAAACTTTTCCATTTTGATATCTAACCTCCTTATAATGGACCTACGAGGCCCTAAACATACTTCCGGAAGGTTTCAGAAATAAATCGAAAACTTCTACGCACTTAGAAAAATTTTACCTAAATAGGGGCCACACGCCCGTGGAGGTACGCCGTGTGGTCACACACGCCCATGTCCCTCACACGTGGTCGAAACTGACTTATTTCACAAGACTGGACAGACGCCTATGACCCTGGCCCGTGTCCTTTACACGGCCTCGACACGCCCGTGTCTCAACCCGTGTGCCAAAACCTTCGCATTTTGTTTATGATGTCATCACCCACTATGGTCACACGGCCAAGGCACACGCCTGTGTCATTAGACCGTGTGTCGAATTAAATTCCTAAATTTAGGTGCAGACTTCACACGACCTGGGAACACACCTATGTCTTTGGCCGTGCCTCCCACACGGCTGGGACACATGGCCGTGTCTCTGCCCGTGTGTTTACTACTGAGCTTACTGACTTGCATTTCTAGAATGCAAGGCGACACACTGTAACATCCGATTTACACCCTAGTCAGAACAGTGGTTTTGGGACCACAAATCTGAGTCTGTATAATATTTTTAATATTATTTTCTGTGCCGCTGATATGTGACTAAGCATGTGGTAAATTTCCGTGAGCTAATTTGTCTGTCCGTGTGTTTAATTTGACAAAAGAATTGAATTGCATTAAATGTGAAACTTGCATGCTACATGAAAAGGTGCCTATTTGCCATGTCTTTTAAAGTATGGAAGATTTATATGGCAAATTAGCCTATTATTTTGGATGGTGGACGGCAATGGTCTTTAATGACCTTATACATATATGTTTTGCTTTATTTTATTAAAGGTTAATAAGGTAATTATATTATTAATATGTATATTATTATTTGATAAAATAAGGCATGAAAATGGGCATTAAATCATCCATTTCTTCCACCAAAAACACAAAGATAAAGAAAGAACAAAAGCTTTAAGGATTTCGGTTGGCTTTAAGTTTGATTAAGGTATGTTTTTGCTTTGGTTTTTGATGATTTTTATGTTTTTGAGGTTGTTGTTTAGTCTACTATCAAGCCCATGTCTCAATTTGATGAATTGATGTTGTTCATGAAATGTGCCATTGATAATATGTTGAGCTTTGTGATAATTTTCGGTGTTAAATGAAAGATTTGAGCTAGATGAACATACTTTGTTCTTGAAATTTTGATGAATTTAGCTAATTAGTGCTAAATTAAGAAAATATTATTTTGGAGGACTAATTTGTGAATTTGATGAAAAATATGGACTTATATAGTCCCTAGGGAGATTCGGCTATGCATGTGTGTGAACAAATTTTGTGAATTTGATGTTTTGAGAAAAATGGACTAAATTGATAAATTGTGCAAATGTGAGGGTTAATTTGTAAATAGCCCTAAATGTGTGTCCTTGGATTGAATTGAATGAATCAGTGAATAAAAGAGTTAATTCTGAATATGGTTAGATCAAGAACCGAGGAAAACAGACCTAGATCGCGGGAAAGCGAAAGTAACCGAGTAGCAGTTTTCGTTTCTGTTAAATCGAATCCGAGGTAAGTCATTATGCAAATAAACGAATTCGTGTTGAATTATGTATGTTCTTATTACTATTTTTATCGATGAATACTTACGGTATGGTCTGATCATGAATTTCGAGATAAGGATTACTTAGCGACAATGTCCGAAAAGTCCCGTATGAACCTAGGAATAGATAGGATTAGCCATGTCATGAAATAGGTATCTGTTCTGTTTTTACCATGTAAGACCACATCTGGGACGTTGGCGTGGATTTGAGATTACGTGTAAAACCACATCTGGGATGTTGGCATCGATTTGATCTTTACGTGTAAGACCATGTCTGGGACATCGGCATCGTATTGATTCGTATAAGACCCTGTCTGGGACAGTGGCATAGATATCTGAGTGCATATAAGACCCTGTCTGGGACGTTGGCATTGTACGACTAGTCCGAGCTTTCTGAGTATCTTACTAGATTCCTTATAGTTCAACGGGCAAGTCTGTAATATGAAATGGCCATGTAAATAGCGAATCCGATTCAGGAACGTTGATTCATACACTAAGTGTGTATAAAAGGTAAGTTCCTATGTGATCTTACTATGATGATTATGTATATTTGGATAACAATAAGAGATGTGATAGTAAGCATGGAAAAGCTTTGTATATATGTAATAATTTGCTAAGTGATTTAGATGTGCCAATGTATCTTTGAGTATATAATTCCTTCTATGCTAAGTTTGTTTGTATTATGACTTACTAAGCTTTTGGAAAGCTTACTCCGTATGTGCGTTTTCTCTGTCTTATAGGTTGTCAAAGTTACTGAAGGCTCGGGACCGTCAAGGATTTTCATCACATAATTCAACTTGTTTATGGTACACTTTGGATATATATTTTGCTAGATATGGCATGTATAGGCTAGCCTTTTGTATTTGTAAATGTAGTGAATTTGGCCATGTGATTTGGCTAGTTATATGTTGGTATTATGTTTAAATGAAAGTGATATATGAAATATATCTTGGTATGGTTGAAGCACATGAATTGGTCAAGTTTTTGGGTAAGCATTTGGATGAATTATACTTGATATACTGTAACACCCCAAACCCGGACAAGACACCACGTCCGAATCTGGTATGTTACGGGGAAAAACGTTTTGAGAGATCAGATTTTTCGTTTAAAAGCGGGGTGAAAACATAGTGAACTTGAAGAAAATTTGATTAGGCTTGTTTGAAATCAAATGGTGTATCTGAGACCCGGAGATTTTGAAAACTTATCCAAAGTGTATAGTTAAAAACGAGTTGATTTCCTTTAATAATTCCAATAGTTTTTTTAGTGCTACTTTAAAACATTTTTGACTTAATAGAAAATCGAGTTTGATTTGAAAATCATTTGAGTTTACTTTGTAACAAAACATAGTGAGATACACGATGGTATAGTTTAAAACACATTGCGTTATAGTTTTGAAAACATTATCTTTCCAATTTTTTTTAGTAAAATTTCATACCAAGTTATTTTGTTACGCATGTTAAGAATCTAATTAAAACATAACCATCATAAAACATATATTAAAGGCCTTTTACAAATCCAAATTAAAACCCAAATAAAAATAAATAAGCTAAAGTACCCAAATTGGATAGTCTGAGCAAAACTTTATTTAGCATGGCATGAGCACCCCGAGTCCATCCCGGCTCCATGTCCGCGTCTACGAGTCACCTGAAATGTCAAAGGAGAGGGTGAGTCGAATGACTCAGTGCATAAATCCCGCACCCGATGAGACAACATGCTAACACACATCATACATAGCAACATAATTAATGCAACCCGATCCTAACCATCCGTATCTCCTTTTCTACCCCGTGTGGTACCAACCACTGGTGGTGCCAAACCACTGGTGACATATAGTCACAATGTGTTACCAAAACACTGGTGTCCCAAAGACACAATATCCGTCAATGTGGTGCCAAACCACTGGTGTCCCAAAGACACGATTGTGATACCAAATCACTGGTGACCGAAGTCACAAATCAATTGATGGGGCCAACCCATCGTGTGATACCAAATCACTAGCAGACGATCCCATATCTCAAGTGGGGCCAACCCACGGTGGTGTCAAACCACAGGGACGAGTCGCAATGAGGTGCCAAACCTCTGGTGTCCCAAAGACACAATGTGGTACCAAACCACTGGTGACTGTAGTCACGATAATCGAGTGATGGGGTCAACCCATCGTGTGATACCAAATCACTAGCAAACAATCCCATATCTCAAGTGGGGCCAACCCACGGTGGTGTCAAACCACAGGGACGAGTCGCAATGAGGTGCCAAACCTCTGGAGGTGCTAAACCTCTGGTGACCCAAAGTCACAAAGTGTGTTACCAAAACACTGGTGCTCGTCAGCACAAAATATCACTGCTCCCTCCACTCATATCACCCATCAACATACCATACTCATGTAATCATGCATATCATACAAGTCATGCATATCATGCTAATATGTCTAACCTCATATCCCATGTCACATATATCCATAGCCATGGTATCATATAAATCATCAGTAAACTCATAACAATAATAATACTGACTTACCCGAGTCCAAGATCATACCCATTAGGGTATCATATCCATCATCACTGTTTCAGTACTTATCACACAGGTTATCAATCATATTACTAAACAGAAGTGTGTTAGTTTACACACCTGGTTATTACGAGTCTAAAGATCCCAACGAAACGATCTAGTCCCTCGATTATCAGGCTCCTATAACAATCGACCAGCATAATGGTTAGGCATCTACACATTCGGCCAACACCATTTAGACCAAAAGGGTTTGTCGAATCACCCTTACCTTGCTATTGGTTTGCTTTCTTATCAAACCCGAACCACAATGGTTCTCCTTCCAACAATTGGCACCCTAAAAGAGAATGGTTAAACTTTAATAATCTTGACTTAATCGAAACCAAAAGAGTATATTGAAGAACCAGCCCCTTACCCCTACTTACTAATCGGTTAACAAAAGAATGACGGTTCCCTTGCTTGCTTCCACACTCCAAAGACCCTATAACGAAGGGATTAGAACCCTTCCAAAATGACCATATTCGGCCCTTAATCAACCAACATCGACAAAGTATAAGGGAGAAGGAAGATGACCATTCAGCCAAACACTTACCCAATTCCAAACGATTGAAGCAAGGCCCCAAATACTCCACTGATATTCGGCCAAGAAACCACTAGAAGAGGGAGAAAAGAGTTTCGGTCAAGGCCTCCAAAGAAAGAAAAAGAAATCGGTTTTAAGTGCTTATCACCTCAAATGTTCGGCTTGAGTGGAAGAGAAAGAAAAGAAGTGTGAGAAAAAATGTAGTTTCGGCAATGGCAATTGAGAAAGAGGGAAGTGGATGGAATGAAAGTAGTTTCGGTTTGTCAAAAGAAGAAATGAAGAAAGAGTTTTGAAGGATGGGTTTCGGCTAGATGGTATGGAAAAGGGAAAAAATGAAAGTTAGGAGAACAAGGTAAGATGATTTCGGCTTAACTCAAATGAAAGAAAGAAGAAAGAGTGGGGAGGAGCATTCGGCTAGCCAACACCAAATGTAGAAACACCACTTACAAAATTCGGCAAAATTGCTTTTGGACCTACGGCTTCAAGGAGAAAAAAGAAGAAATTAGCTTGAGAATTCGGCTTGGTATGACAAAAA
Organism: Gossypium australe; assembly: GCA_005393395.2. NCBI lineage: Eukaryota > Viridiplantae > Streptophyta > Magnoliopsida > Malvales > Malvaceae > Gossypium > Gossypium australe. The sequence continues at coordinate 119,400,733 of CM016616.1, forward strand.
GAAAGAAAAGTGATTTGACTCCTAATGGCCGATTATGCACCAAAATGCCCAAAAGGAATTTCGGCTACCCCAATTACCACTTACCAACCGGCCAACCTCTCCCCCAAGCATCCAAGCCGTCACTTCCCCACACTCCAAGCTCCCTAAAATTCGGCCACACTCCCCCCATGCACTCACATCCACACATTTCAAATGAGTGGACCAAGTCTTTCTCCTAAAGTTGCTCTCCACCTTTCATTTGAAAGGTATGACTTGGTCCAAGGTAGAATTTCACTAGCCTTCTACCTCTCCTCCATGCCGTCCCAAAATGAAGCCAAAATGGAGACTCTGCAGCTCGAACACTAGACCTCCACCCCATGTAGATGACGCCACACCTAGCTCCCCAAGTAACGCATGCTTGCCACCTTGCCAACTCACTTTTTGTGCAACAAAACAACAATTAAAATTCTTAAACCCCAGCTTCCTCAGCTTCCTTCACTTAACACCCAAAACCAAAATTTTCCTACCTACTCAGGCACACTCCTAGCCCACAATCAAGCCCCGATACAACACAAACAACAACCCAGCACACTAAACACATGCAATACCATGCCACAACAAAATAGCCCCTAACCCGGGATATTACAGTTCTACCCCCCTTAAAATAATTTCGGCCTCGAAATTACCTGATCAGAAGAGTTGCGGGTATTGCTGTCTCATCATATCCTCGGGTTCCCACGTGGCTTCCTCCACGCCATGATTCCGCCAGAGTACCTTAACCAAAGGTACAGACTTCCTACGCAGAACCTTCACATCCCGATCAAGAATCTACACAGGTTCTTCTTCCATAGTCAAGTCTGGATTCACCTCGATCCCTTCCACTGCTACCACATGTGACGAATCTGAACGATACCTCTGAAGCATCGAAACGTGAAAAACATCGTGAATCTAACTAAGCTCTGCTGGCAACTCAAGCTGATACGCCACTGGTCCAACTCGTCTCAATACCTTATACGGCCCAATAAACCTCGGACTTAGCTTGCCTTTCTTCCCGAATCTCAACACCTTCTTCCAAGGCGAAACCTTCAGGAAAACTCGATCCCCCACAGCAAACTCTATATCTCTTCGCTTAAGATCGGCATAAGACTTCTGCCGGTCTGAAGCTTCCTTCAATCGAGCCTGAATCAACTTAACCTTATCTTTAGTCTCAGCAACTAACTCTGGTCCCAACAACTGACGTTCACCTAAGTCCGTCCAACACGTAGGTGAGCGACACTTCCTACCATACAACGCCTCATACGGTGCCATCTTGATGCTCGCTTGGTAACTGTTGTTGTAGGCAAACTCAGCTAATGGTAGAAACTCCTCCCAACTACCTTTGAAATCCAGAACACAACCTCTCAGCATATCCTCTAAGATCTGAATAACTCTTTCTGATTGACCGTCAGACTGCGGGTGAAAAGCCGTGCTGAAATCCAAACGAGTACCCAGAGCCTGATGCAATGCTTTCCAAAACCTTGACGTAAACCTGGGATCCCTATCCGAGATTATCGAAACCGGCACACCGTGCAACCTTACTATCTCTGAAACATACAGCTTCGCTAACTTCTGAAGTGAGTAGTCAACCCTCACCGGAATAAAGTGAGCTGATTTAGTCAGACGATCCACCACTACCCAAACTGAATCCTTTTTGCTTGGCGTAAGCGGTAATCCACTGACGAAATCCATGGTTATCCTTTCTCACTTCCATTGAGGAATCTTCACAGGCTGAAGCAAACCTGACGGCAACTGGTGCTCAGCCTTGACCTGCTGACAAGTCAGACACTTACTCACGAACTCTGTCACCTCTTTCTTCAAGCTAGGCCACCAAAACTGCTCCCTAAGATCCCTATACATCTTGCTACCTCCAGGATGCATAGCATAAGGACTGCTATGTGCGTCCTGAAGAATCCTTTGCCTCAGCTCAACATCTTTAGGCATACAAGCCTTACCCTGAAAACACAACACCTCATCACTAGACAAGCTGTACCCCTCCAAACCACCATTCTGCACTTGCAACCTTCGCGCACTTAGAACCTCATCCTCTAACTGTTTTTCTCTGATCTGCTCAACCCAAGTAGGCTTAACTTGTAACTCTGCCAAAATATTCCCATCGTCATACAAACTCAGGTGGGCAAACATCGCTCTTAAGTCCGAAACAACCTTACGGCTCAACGCATCTGCCACCACGTTAGCCTTGCCCGGATGATACTCAATCGCACAGTCGTAATCTTTCAGCAACTCAACCCATCTGCGCTGCCTCAAATTCAAATCCTTCTGAGTCAGAAGATACTTCAGACTCTTATGATCTGTGTAGACTATCGATCTCTCTCCATACAAGTAATGCCTCCAAATCTTTAAGGCGAAGACCACAGCCGCTAGCTCCAAGTCATGCGTCGGATAGTTGACCTCATGTGGCCTCAGCTGTCTAGAAGCGTAAGCCACAACCTTACCTTCCTGCATCAACACACAACCCAGTCCCGTATGTGATGCGTCGCAATAGACTGTGTATTCCTTACCAGCCTCAGGTTGAATCAAAACCGGAGCCTCAGTCAAAATCTTCTTTAACTTATCGAAGCTTTCCTGTTGTTTCTCAGTCCATACAAACGGAACTTCTTTCCTTAACAACTTGGTCATCGGCGCTGCTATCAACGAGAAACCCTCAACAAACCTTCGGTAATATCCGGCCAAACCCAGAAAACTCCGAATCTCAGCCACTGACCTAGGCGGCTTCCAATCCAAAACTGCCTCAATCTTACGAGGATCTACCCGAATCCCCTCAGCTGACACTACATGACCCAAGAAAGTCACTTCTCTAAGCCAGAACTCGCACTTACTGAACTTAGCATAGAGCTGCTTTTCCCTCAAAATCTGCAGCACCACTCTCAAATGCGCATCATGCTCTTCCTCTGTCCTTGAGTACACCAAAATGTCGTCTATGAAAACCACGACGAACTGATCTAGATACTGCTGAAACACCCTATTCATCATATCCATAAACGCTGCCGGTGCGTTAGTCAACCCGAACGGCATTACCAGAAATTCGTAGTGCCCATACCGAGTCCGAAACGCTGTTTTATGGATATCAGCCTCCTTGACCTTCAACTGGTGATACCCCGACCTCAAGTCGATCTTCGAAAATACCGCAGCGCCCTTCAGCTGATCAAACAAATCATCTATCCGTGGCAACGGATACTTGGTTTTAATCGTCAGCTTATTCAACTGGCGGTAGTCTATGCACATCCGCATTGTGCCATCTTTCTTCTTAACAAAGAGTACCGGCGCACCCCACGGCGAAACACTTGGCCTGATAAAACCCCGATCCAATAACTCCTGAATCTGAGCCTTAAGCTCCACCAATTCCTTTGGCGCCATTCTATACGGAGCAATAGACACTGGCGCAGTCCCGGGTAACAGATCTATCCCGAACTCTACTTCTCGATCTGGCGGCAAACCCGAAAGCTCCTCAGGAAACACATCAGCAAATTCCTTAACAGTACGAACCTTCTCTACAACAGACTCTTTAGCCTCCAAGGCATACACATGAACTACATACGCCTCACAGCCTTTCCTGACCATCTTCTCCGCCTTCAGAGCAGATACCACATTAGATAAGTAATCCCTCCTATTACCAATCATAGCCACCTCATCACCCTCAACCGTCTTAAGAACCATGCGCTTGGCCGCGCAATCCAACCTCGCCTGGTACTTGACCAACCAATCCATCCCAAGAATCAAATCGAACTCCCCAAACGGCAGTTCCATCAGATCAGCAGCAAACACTACCCCTTGGAGTTCTAGGGGTACCTCTCTAAACAATTTATCTACTACTACAGAGTGACCTAGAGGGCTAATCACAGTCATCTGCCTAGAAGATATCTCAGAGTCTAAATCCATGGTCTCTACTATACTACTGGCAACATAAGAGTGTGTTGAACCCACATCAATCAAAGCAGTATAAGGAGAACCAAAGATCAAAAACGTACCGGTTATGACGTCCGGTGCGTCGCCCTCCTCTCGGCGCCTTGCTGCATACACTAATCCAGGCTGTCTGGCATCAAAACTACCCGCACCTCTGCCCGGTGCTCCATGGCCCCGACCAGAACCATTACCACCTCTGCCATTACCACGGCCCCTCTGCGGTGGCGGTCCATTACCTCTGAACTGATTACGGCCCTGACTCTCAGACTGAATCCTAGCCAACCTACGCGGACAGTCCCTCACGCGATGATCCAGAGAACCACACTCGAAGCAACCTTTACCTCCAGTCCAGCAACCACCCCAATAAGATTTTCCACACTGATTACACTGCGGCGGTCCCTGCCTAGCAGCAACAAACCTAGCAGACTGATTCGGCCCACTCGGTCTAGCCCTCTTCTGCGGATTACCCGACGACCCAGAAGACCCAAAGCTCCTCTTGTTCCTATTTTTGTCCATACCCTGCCTCACTGACTCCTTAACACCCTCGGCTACCTTAGCCTTCTCAACTAATACAGCAAACTCGCGCTCCTGCTATGGAGCAATCAGCAGTCTCAAATCGTCTCGCAGACCATCCTCGAAACGAACACACCTTTCATGCTCAGTGGCCACAATGCCCCTGGCATACCTACTCAGCTTCAGGAACTCAGCCTCGTATTCAGAAACAGATTTACTCCCCTGAACAAGCCTCAGAAATGCCTTTCTCTTGGAGTCAATATAACTAGCTTCGATGTATTTCTTTTGATATGCAGCCCTGAAATAATCCCATGTCAAATCCTCTGCTGCCACATTGTCCCGAACCGTGAGCCACCACTGATATGACTCATCCCGGAGAAGCGATACGATGCCCTTCAGCTTCTCTTCAGCAGTCAAATCCAGATCATCCATGATCCGCTCAGTTGCCTCCAGCCAATATTCAACAGTGCTGGGAGCAACACCAGATACACCTCGGAAGAATTCGGCCCCATTTGCCCGAAGTCGCTCAGGCACAGATTTTCTAACTCCTGCACCACCACCTACACCAGCTACCCTTTCCAACACTCGCAGCATCTCCTGTGACACTGCGTCATCCCCGGTCTGATCTTGGAACTCACCACCTCCAGCTGGTGGCGGAACCGGTATCTCATTTTCTGAACCCTGACCAGATCCTACGGGCTCAGAAACTGTCATTCTACCCCTACCTCTACTACGAGTATTACGACCACGTCCGCCTCGAGTGCTCATGACTAAACTTTCTACGTATCTGATTAAGAATTTTATGAATCAGTACTTATTCCACTGTTTTAAAGCAAGTCTTATGAATATTTAAAGAGGATTTGTTCTCGCGAGTTCACAAAATCCTATCAGTTTCAATCTCTAGAGTAGTATACTATTGCAATTCATCAGATCACATCACATCCAATCAAATCACAAGCAATAGTTCGGGGTACTTACCTGGGCGAACTGGTGCCGGAGACTCGGTGTCATGCCTTTTCAAACCATACTTTCATAACAAACACTTAAAACAGACTTTTGGAAACATTTTGGACCTCAGGTCCACAGCCGAGCCTTTGAACTTGGCTCTGATACCACAATTGTAACACCCCAAACCCGGACAAGACACCACGTCCGAATCTGGTATGTTACGGGGAAAAACGTTTTGAGAGATCAGATTTTTCGTTTAAAAGCGGGGTGAAAACATAGTGAACTTGAAGAAAATTTGATTAGGCTTGTTTGAAATCAAATGGTGTATCTGAGACCCGGAGATTTTGAAAACTTATCCAAAGTGTATAGTTAAAAACGAGTTGATTTCCTTTAATAATTCCAATAGTTTTTTTAGTGCTACTTTAAAACATTTTTGACTTAATAGAAAATCGAGTTTGATTTGAAAATCATTTGAGTTTACTTTGTAACAAAACATAGTGAGATACACGATGGTATAGTTTAAAACACATTGCGTTATAGTTTTGAAAACATTATCTTTCCAATTTTTTTTTAGTAAAATTTCATACCAAGTTATTTTGTTACGCATGTTAAGAATCTAATTAAAACATAACCATCATAAAACATATATTAAAGGCCTTTTACAAATCCAAATTAAAACCCAAATAAAAATAAATAAGCTAAAGTACCCAAATTGGATAGTCTGAGCAAAACTTTATTTAGCATGGCATGAGCACCCCGAGTCCATCCCGGCTCCATGTCCGCGTCTACAAGTCACCTGAAATGTCAAAGGAGAGGGTGAGTCGAATGACTCAGTGCATAAATCCCGCTCCCGAGGAGACAACATGCTAACACACATCATACATAGCAACATAATTAATGCAACCCGATCCTAACCATCCGTATCTCCTTTTCTACCCCGTGTGGTACCAACCACTGGTGGTGCCAAACCACTGGTGACATATAGTCACAATGTGTTACCAAAACACTGGTGTCCCAAAGACACAATATCCGTCAATGTGGTGCCAAACCACTGGTGTCCCAAAGACACGATTGTGATACCAAATCACTGGTGACCGAAGTCACAAATCAATTGATGGGGCCAACCCATCGTGTGATACCAAATCACTAGCAGACGATCCCATATCTCAAGTGGGGCCAACCCACGGTGGTGTCAAACCACAGGGACGAGTCGCAATGAGGTGCCAAACCTCTGGTGTCCCAAAGACACAATGTGGTACCAAACCACTGGTGACCGTAGTCACGATAATCGAGTGATGGGGTCAACCCATCGTGTGATACCAAATCACTAGCAGACGATCCCATATCTCAAGTGGGGCCACCCACGATGGTGTCAAACTACAGGGACGAGTCGCAATGAGGTGCCAAACCTCTGGAGGTGCCAAACCTCTGGTGACCCAAAGTCACAAAGTGTGTTACCAAAACACTGGTGCTCGTCAGCACAAAATATCACTGCTCCCTCCACTCATATCACCCATCAACATACCATACTCATGTAATCATGCATATCATACAAGTCATGCATATCATGCTAATATGTCTAACCTCATATCCCATGTCACATATATCCATAGCCATGGTATCATATAAATCATCAGTAAACTCATAACAATAATAATACTGACTTACCCGAGTCCAAGATCATACCCATTAGGGTATTATATCCATCATCACTGTTTCAGTACTTATCACACAGGTTATCAATCATATTACTAAACAGAAGTGTGTTAGTTTACACACCTGGTTATTACGAGTCTAAAGATCCCAACGAAACGATCTAGTCCCTCGATTATCAGGCTCCTATAACAATCGACCAGCATAATGGTTAGGCATCTACACATTCGGCCAACACCATTTAGACCAAAAGGGTTTGTCGAATCACCCTTACCTTGCTATTGGTTTGCTTTCTTATCAAACCCGAACCACAATGGTTCTCCTTCCAACAATCGGCACCCTAAAAGAGAATGGTTAAACTTTAATAATCTTGACTTAATCGAAACCAAAAGAGTATATTGAAGAACCAGCCCCTTACCCCTACTTACTAATCGGTTAACAAAAGAATGACGGTTCCCTTGCTTGCTTCTACACTCCAAAGACCCTATAACGAAGGGATTAGAACCCTTCCAAAATGACCATATTCGGCCCTTAATCAACCAACATCGACAAAGTATAAGGGAGAAGGAAGATGACCATTCGGCCAAACACTTACCCAATTCCAAACGATTGAAGCAAGGCCCCAAATACTCCACTGATATTCGGCCAAGAAGCCACTAGAAGAGGGAGAAAAGAGTTTCGGTCAAGGCTTCCAAAGAAAGAAAAAGAAATCGGTTTTAAGTGCTTATCACCTCAAATGTTCGGCTTGAGTGGAAGAGAAAGAAAAGAAATGTGAGAAAAAATGTAGTTTCGGCAATGGCAATTGAGAAAAAGGGAAGTGGATGGAATGAAAGTAGTTTCAGTTTGTCAAAAGAAGAAATGAAGAAAGAGTTTTGAAGGATGGGTTTCGGCTAGATGGTATGGAAAAGGGAAAAAATGAAAGTTAGGAGAACAAGGTAAGATGATTTTGGCTTAACTCAAATGAAAGAAAGAAGAAAGAGTGGGGAGGAGCATTCGGCTAGCCAACACCAAATGTAGAAACACCACTTACAAAATTTGGCAAAATTACTTTTGGACCTACGGCTTCAAGGAGAAAAAAGAAGAAATTAGCTTGAGAATTCGGCTTGGTATGACAAAAAGAAAGAAAAGTGATTTGACTCCTAATGGCCGATTATGCACCAAAATGCCCAAAAGGAATTTCGGCTACCCCAATTACCACTTACCAACCGACCAACCTCTCCCCCAAGCATCCAAGCCGTCACTTCCCCACACTCCAAGCTCCCTAAAATTCGGCCACACTCCCCCCATGCACTCACATCCACACATTTCAAATGAGTGGACCAAGTCTTTCTCCTAAAGTTGCTCTCCACCTTTCATTTGAAAGGTATGACTTAGTCCAAGGTAGAATTTCACTAGCCTTCTACCTCTCCTCCATGCCGTCCCAAAATGAAGCCAAAATGGAGACTCTACAGCTCGAACACTAGACCTCCACCCCATGTAGATGACGCCACACCTAGCTCCCCAAGTAACGCATGCTTGCCACCTTGCCAACTCACTTTTTGTGCAACAAAACAACATTAAAATTCTTAAACCCCAGCTTCCTCAGCTTCCTTCACTTAACACCCAAAACCAAAATTTTCCTACCTACTCAGGCACACTCCTAGCCCACAATCAAGCCCCGATACAACACAAACAACAACCCAGCACACTAAACACATGCAATACCATGCCACAACAAAATAGCCCCTAACCCGGGATATTACATATACATATATTTTGGTCTTGGAAGTTGGCATGATTGTAATGGATATTGAATGTTTAGATTGAATGGTTATTTTGGTTGTCTAGTATGCATGAAATGTGTTGGTAAATATTGCTTGTAGGTAAGACCCAAGTGGGTGGCATTTTGGCCTTGAAAATGGCCTATAATGTCACACGGTTGTGGCACACGGGCGTGCCTAGTGACCGTGGGGCTAAGTCAGTAGCTAGCATAAGAATACACGGTCTTGGCACACGGACGTGCCTAGTAGTCGTGTGATTTTTGACAGGATCGACCACGGCCAAAGTACACGGGCATGCTTAGTGGCCGTGGAGCAAAGGTCAGTTTCGACCACGGGAAGGACACACGGGTGTGTCTAACAGTCGTGGGAGGCACACGGCCTACCCACACGGGCGTGTAAGCCCTGAAACTTAGAAAAGTTTTAATTTTCCATGAAATTTTGTATGAGTATCGGTTTAGTTCCGACCCAGTTTATAAGCATATTTTAGGTTTCGTTGACCGTATTAAGGGACATTATGTTTGAGATTAATGGATGAATGTATGAACTTCTGAAAATGTTTCCGATCGGTCCAGTAACACCTTTAACCCTAGTTCGACGACAGATACGGGTTAGAGGCGTTACATTTGGTTGGTATTAGAGCTACGATTTAGTCGATTCTCAGACTAACGTAGCGTGTCAGAGTCTAGCTATACATGCCATATATCTGAATTGTGATAGTTTGATGAATCTTGACGTATAAAGTGTGATTTTTGTATAGCAATGGATCTCAAAAAAGCCGTAGCAGACTACGTAGAAAGTAATGCACCTACTCCCGCGCAAGAGATAGCGCCCTCTGATTCGAGACCAGCTACGGACGGTCAAGAGGGAGAAGCTAAGCAAGCTTTCTTCCAGATAATGAGTGAGTGGTTCACTCAATTTGTAGAGAATAACCCGACAATTTCGCAACCCCCGCCCCTAGTTAATCCCTCTCAGACATCTATTATACCTTTGACTGCAAATCTGAATCCGTGGAATAAGCCCCCGGTTGACAAGATCCGTAAGTGTGGGGCCGAAGAGTTTTAGGCTACTAGTGATGATGATGCTGAAAGGGTTGAGTTCTGCTTAGAAAATATTATACGGGTATTCGACGAAATGTCTTTGACTTTGGAAGAATGCATAAGGTGCATTGTGTCATTATTCCGAGATGCAGCTTATCAATAGTGGAAAACTTTGATTTCTGTTGTTCCAAAAGAGCCAGTTACATAAGACTTCTTTTAGAGTGAATTTTGGAAGAAATATATCAGTTAGAGATTCGTCGATCAGAAATGAAAGGAATTTCTAGAACTAAAATAGGGCCGAATGACTGTTTCGAAATATGAATGAGAATTTGTAAGATTGAGTCAGTATGCTCGGGAATGTGTATCTTCTGAAGCTAAAATGTGTAAAAGATTCGAAGATGGCCTTAATGAAGACATTCGTTTGCTAGTCGGGATTTTAGAAATAAAAAAGTTCGTTATACTCGTTGATTGAGCGTGCAAAGCTGAGGCGCTTGGGAAAGATAAAAGAAAAGCTGAGTCTGAAGCTCGAGATATGAGAAAGAGATTTCCAAGCAAATCATTTCAGTCTATTTCAAAGAGATTCAGAGATGATCAAAGTCGTTCCAGAGATAATGTGGGACATTCGAACAGAAATCGAGCTAGATCGCAAATGAGTTCTAAAACTCCAACAACTTCAGTGGCCAGCGTTGGTAATGTTCGATCTGAGAGACCTGAATGTAAACATTGTGAAAAAAGGCATCCGGGAAGCTGTAGATTAAATGACAGAGCTTGTTTCAGATGTGGATCACTTGATCATTTTATCCGTGATTGCCCTGAATCGATTGAGTCAGAAACTGTTCAGAATCTGAGATCGGATAACGCACCTGTGAGAGGAAGACCTTCGAAGAATGTAAGAAACGTCAGTGGTAGTCAAAGAACTATGAGAGACACTAATGTAAGATCTGAAGCTAGAGCGCCTGCCAGAGCGGAAGCTTCATCACAAGATGTTATAACGGGTACTTTTATACTTTATGATACTTCTATGATTGCATTGATAGACCCTGGTTCTACGATTTGTATGTATGCATGAGTTTAGTATTCAGTAAGACTTTGCCTGTAGAGTCTACTGAGTTTGCTATAAAAGTATCGAACCCCTTAGGTAAAAGTGTCCTTGTTGACAAAGTATGCAAGAACTGTCCGTTAATGTTTTGAGATATATGTTTCCTTGCTGATCTGATGCTTTTTCCATTTGATGAGTTCGATAATATTCTGGGTATGGATTGGTTGTCTTTGCATGATGCTGTTGTGAACTTTAAAAGAAAAACTATTAATTTGAGATGTCCAAATGATGAGATTGTTTGAGTTGAGTCTAATGATTTGAATGGAATGCCTGCCGTGATATCTGTTTTAAAAGCTCAAAGTTATATGAAAAAGGGTTATGATGCATATTTTGCTTATGTTATTGATTTGAAAGTATTTGAGAAGAAAGTTGAATCAGTGCCTATTGTTTGTGAGTATTCTGATGTGTTCCCTGAAGAGTTACCAAGTTTACCTCCGATACGTGAAGTCGAATTTAGTGTTGATTTACTGCCTGGTACTACACCTATATCGATAGCTCCATATAGAATGGCACCAACAGAGTTGAAAGAGTTAAAGTCACAGTTACAAGAATTGACAGATAGAAGATTTGCTAAACCGAGTTTCTCGCCTTGGGGTGCTCCTATTCTGTTTGTGAAAAAGAAAGATGGCACGATGAGGATGTGTATCGATTACCGTCAGTTGAATAAGGTGACAATAAAGAATAAATATCCGTTGCCCCGAATAGACGATTTATTTGATCAGTTAAAAGGAGCTACTGTATTTTCTAAGATTGATCTGAGATCGGGATACTACCAGTTGAGAGTTAAAGATTCAGACATTCTGAAGACGGCTTTCAAAACGAGGTACGGGCATTATGAGTTTTTAGTTATGCCATTTGGACTAACCAATGCTCCTGTTGTTTTTATGGATCTGATGAACAGAATTTTCAGACTGTACCTAGATCGATTTATTGTGGTGTTCATAGATGATATCTTAATTTATTCACGTGATGAAAATGAGCATGCTAAACATTTAAAAATTGTGTTACAAACTTTGAGAGAAAAGCAATTGTACGCGAAATTTAGCAAATGTGAATTTTGGTTACACGAGGTTAGTTTTCTGGGACATATTGTATCAGCTTCTAGAATTCGAGTGGATCCGAGTAAGATTTCTGCTATTTTGAATTGGAAACCTCCGAGAAATGTATCTGAAGTCCGTAGTTTTCTGGGTTTATGTAACATCCCCAAACCCGGCCCATTCACTACGACCGAACCTGGTTATGTCACTAGAAAAAAAAGACGGTTGAAAATCTTCTTCACTTTTGAATAAACCTTGAAGAAATTAACTTTTGAAACCTTGTTTATTTATTACCTTATGAAAAACTTTGAAGTTATAAATTAGCTGAATTAGAAAAAAAACTTTATTAAACATATTCTTCATAAATAGGTTGCTAGGATTAACATCATTTTCACATAGCAATTTATTTTAAATAAACCATAGTTAAGTAATACCAAAAACATAAAATGGCCTTTATTACAACCCAACAATTCAAATAAAGTACTTATATCAAAATCAAGCATGAAATAATTGAACATCATCTTCGGCATGGGCCACCTTGTCCTCTCCGATCCCGGTCCAGCTTTATGCACTACCTGAAATGGTTAAGGGAAAAAGGTGAGTCACCAAGACTCAGTGTGCCACCCTTTTTCCCGGATTAGCAAAATATCATATACAAACATAAAGATGATCATCATGCATCCAATTATAATGCACCCAATCCTAACCATCCATACACCATTTTCTACCCCGTGTGGTACCAAACCACTGGTGGTGCCAACCACTGGTGTCCCAAAGACACAATAATCATCATTGTGGTGCCAAACCACTGGTGTCCCAAAGACACAAAATCCGTCAATGTGGTGCCAAACCACTGGTGTCCCAAAGACACGATTGTGATACCAAATCACTGGTGACCACAGTCACAAATCAATTGATGGGGCCAACCCATCGTGTGATACCAAATCACTGGCGTCAATCCCGTATCTCAACTGTGGGGCCAACCCACCGTGGCACGAAGCCACTGGGACGAGACGCTATGAGGTACCAAACCTCTGGTGTCCCAAAGACACAAATGTGGTACCAAACTACTGGTGACCGTAGTCACAAAACAATTGATGGGGCCAACCCATCGTGTGATACCAAATCACTGGCGTCAATCCCGTATCTCAACTGTGGGGCCAACCCACCGTGGTACGAAGCCACTGGGATGAGACGCTATGAGGTGCCAAACCTCTGGTGTCCCAAAGACACAAATGTGGTACCAAACCACTGGTGACCGTAGTCACAAAACAATTGATGGGGCCAACCCATCGTGTGATACCAAATCACTGGCGTCAATCCCTCAATACCGCCTTGTGGGGCCAACCCACTGTGGTGCGAAACCACGGGGACGAGACGCTGAGGTGCCAAACCTCTGGAGGTGCCAAACCTCTGGTGACCCAAAGTCACAAAGTTATGTTACCAAAACACTGGTGCTCGTCAGCACAAAATATCACTGCCCCCTCCTCTCATATCACCCATCATCATACCAACTCATGTATAGTATTCAAAATCATGCAAACATGTTTAACGTTGCATCTCATAGCACATACATCATAAATCATGACATCATGTATCAATAACAGTACTCATAATGAAACAGACTTACCTGAATCCGTGCACATACCCCATAGGGTATCATATCACTCAACCATATTGTTTCGGTTTTACCAATCAATCAGTTTATCAAACATATACAAAGCAAGAAGTGTGTTAGTTTACACACCTGGTTACTAATGCGACTATCAAATCCCGTAGATCAAGATCTAACGCACTAGATCCCCCATTCCTTAACACTTTTCGAGCACTAGCCACAACCCGAGATATGCGAGATCAAGCCTTCCCCTACAATCGGCCAAAACTAAACAACATAATCATGCTAATCAACCTCTAAGGGTATAATCGTAATTTTACCTACTAAGGGTATTTTCGTAATTTACCCACCAAGGGTATTTTCGTAAATTCACAACTAAAATGGCCTTTTCGAAGGCCTAATGTCACCACTAGCGACTCAGCTACCATTTCCGGTTGTACCGGACGATTGGGCCTAAAACCCGATTTCGGCCCATCCGAGCCCACACGCTCGTGTGGCCCACCTAACACGAATCTAGCCACGTATATAACTTCCACCTAGTCTAGTTCAACATATACTAACCAATCATGCAATTTACTCATATGGGCCCACGGGCCCATTGGGCCCACTTCGGCCCATCGAGGCCCAAGCAGCCCCAACCCACGAGAATACTACTGATGGCCTCAACTATCGCGTCGAAGCCCCACACATGCGCTCGCACGCTTGTATGGCTACTAATGCCGTGTAACCGGCATTTCGGCATTTTGCCGCTCTACAACTAGAGTAGAGAGAGTTACACACCTGATAGGACTCTGGGGCTAATCCGCGCTCCGACCACTCTTGTGCCCAAACGCCCTCCAAGATGTGTTTACTCTCCTCCTAGGATGCTCCTTATATAGCTAGCTCTTCACCTTCATTCTTTGTGTCTTTCCGATGTGGGATCCCTTCCTCAGTAGAGTTTAAATTCAACTGAAACTCTTGCCATCCAATCCGCAAAATAAATACTCCCTTGCTTCTCATGAGATTCGAACCCAGGCTCCCTTGCAACATAATCCACGCCGCTAACCACTTGGCCACAAGCTCCTCTTGTGTCTTAAACCATGCGCAACTAAATATAAACTATGGGCCAAATTCTAAGGTCCAAGCAAAAAGAAACCAAAATGCAAAAGCCAAGACTTGAACCTTGGACCTCCTTCCTTCCCTTGTGGCGTCACCCCCTTGTCCCCTAAGTGGCGTCACTTTGCCACTACACCACACTCCTTTTGTGTTATTTTCTCCATATTTTATTCTTAAGGCCTATCTGCCAACTTTCAGGGTTATTTTTCACCTAAAACCAAAATTTCCCCAAAGCCAATATTTGATCCCGGGACTTCATAGAAGCCCTCTAACCTTCCAAAATCACTTATCCAATGGGTCTAACTAGCATTTAAGCCGGTCTCTTGTTCTCCAAAAATTTAAACGCTACTACGCCTAAGGCCCATTGGGCTCAATTCTCCTAGGCCCAATTTCGGGATGTTACAGTTTAGCTGGTTATTATCATCGATTTGTAAAAGGATTTCCAGTGATAGCTACTCCGTTGACTAGATTACTTCAGAAGGATGTTAGGTTTGAATGGTCAGATAAATACCAGAAAAGTTTTGATTAATTGAAAACTCTGTTAACAGAAGCTCCAGTGTTAGTATAGCGAGAATCAGGTAAAGAATTTGTTATATACAGTGATACTTCGTTAAATGGTCTGGGATGTATTTTGATGCAGGAAGGCAAAGTTGTAGCTTATGCCTCGAGACAATTGAAGCCTCATGAGAAGAATTATCTGACACACGACCTTGAGCTTGTTGCGATTGTGTCTGCACTTAAGATTTGGCGCCATTATCTGTACGGTGAGAAATGTCTTGTGTTTTCAGATCATAAAAGTTTGAAATATTTGATGACTCAGAAAGATTTGAACCTGCGTCAAATAAGATGGTTAGAGCTGTGAAAAGATTATGAGATTGTGATAGATTATCATTCGGGTAAAGCAAATGTTGTTGCTGATGCATTGAGTAGAAATTCATTGTCTGCACTACATGCTTTGAATGCTCAGTTAAATTTGTCTGATGATAGTTCTGTGTTAGCTGAGTTAAAAGTGAAACCATTGTTTATACAGCAGATATGTGATGCTCAGAAATCTGATAATAAGTTATTAGCGGAACGAGCTCAGTGTGATTCAAATTTTGAATCTGAATTTCGAGTTATTGATGATTGCTTGAGATTTCGAGGTCGTATCTCTGTTCCGAGAAATCCAGACTTGATTCAGCTGATTTTGAGTGAAGCTCATAACAGTCGTCTATCTGTTCATCCGGGGAGTACGAAAATGTATCATGATTTGAAACGATACTATTGGTGGTCTGGTATGAAACGAGACATTTTTGACTTTTTTCGAAATGTTTAATCTGTCAACAAGTGAAAGCTAAACATCAAGTTCCGTCTGGTTTGCTATAGCCAATTTTGATTCCTGAATGGAAATGGGATAGAGTGACAATGGATTTTGATTCTAGTTTACCTCAGACTCCGAGAAAGAAAGATGCGATTTGGGTCATAGTTGATCGATTAACGAAATCTGCCCATTTTATTTCTGTAAGATCTGATTATTCACTTGATAGATTAGCAGAGCTTTATATTTCTGAGATTGTTAGGTTGCACGGGGTGCCATTATCTATTGTGTCAGATAGGGATCTGACGGTTACATCGAGGTTTTAGAAGAAATTGCAAGAAGCTTTAGGCACGAAACTGCATTTTAGTACAGCTTTGCATCTGCAAACAGATGGTCAATCCAAGCGAATCATTCAAATTCTCGAAGATATGTTAAGATGTTGTATACTTGAGTTTAACGGTATGTGGGAACATTATCTGCCATTGATTGTATTTGCATACAACAATAGTTTTCAATCAAGTATCAAAATGGCACCTTATGAAGCTTTGTACTGTCGCAAATGTCGTACACCTCTGTATTGGACTGAGCTCAGTGAAAATAAGCTACATGGGGTTGATTTGATAAAAGATTCAGAACAGAAAGTGAAACTGATCCGAGATTGTTTGAAAGCAGCATCTGATCGTCAGAAGTCTTATGCAGACTTGAAATGAAAAGATATAGAATTTGAGATCGGCGACAAAGTATTTTTGAAAGTGTCTCCGTGGAAGAAAGTACTCCGATTCGGACGTAAGGGCAAATTAAGTCTGAGGTTCATCAGACCATATGAGATCATTGAATGAGTTGGGCCTGTTGCATATAGATTAAGGTTGCCCTCTGAGCTAGAAAAGATACACAATGTATTTCATGTTTCGATACTACGTAGATATCGATCCGATACGTCACATGTGATTGCCCCATCTGAAATTGAAATCTGATCAGATATGACATTTACAGAGGATCCGATCTGTATCTTAGCTCGTGAAGTGAAAGAGTTAAGAAACAAGAAAATTCCTTTGGTAAAAGTACTATGGAATCGACACGGAATAGAAGAGGCAACATGGGAGCTGGAAGATTCAATGAGACAGCAATATCCGACTCTGTTTAATGGTAAGATTTTCGGGGACGAAAATCCTAAGGGGGGAGAATTGTAAAAGTCCAGTTTACACCCTAGTCGGAACAGTGGTTTCGAGACCACAAATCCGAGTCTGTATAATATTTTTAATATTATTTTCTATGCCGTTGATAAGTGACTAAGCATGTGGTAAATTTCTGTGAGCTAATTTGTCTGTCTGTGTGTTTAATTTGACAAAAGGATTGAATTGCATTAAATGTGAAAGTTGCATGCTACATGAAAAGGTGCCTATTTGCCATGTCTTTTAAAGTATGGAGGATTTATATGGCAAATTAGCCTATTATTTTGGATGGTGGACGGCAATGGTCTTTAATGACCTTATACATATATGTTTTGTTTTATTTTATTAAAGGTTAGTAAGGTAATTATATTATTAATATGTATGTTATTATTTGATAAAATAAGGCATGAAAATGGGCATTAAATCATCCATTTCTTCCACCGAAAACACAAAGAAAAAGAAAGAACAAAAGCTTTAAGGATTTCGGTTGGCTTTAAGCTTGATTAAGGTACGTTTTTACTTTGGTTTTCGATTATTTTTATGTTTTTGGGATTGTTGCTTAGTCTACTATCAAGCCCATGTCTCAATTTGATGAATTGATGCTGTTCATGAAATGTGTCATTGATAATATGTTGAGCTTTGTGATAATTTGTGGTGTTAAATGAAAGATTTGAGCTAGATGAACATACTTTGTTCTTGAAATTTTGATGAATTTAGCTAATTAGGGCTAAATTGAGAAAATATTATTTTGGAGGACTAATTTGTGAATTTGATGAAAAATATGGACTTATATAGTCCCTAGGGAGATTCGGCTATGCATGTGTGTGAACAAATTTTGTGAATTTGATGTTTTGAGAAAATTGGACTAAATTGATAAATTGTGCAAATGTGAGGGTTAATTTGTAAATAGCCCTAAATTGTGTCCTTGGATTGAATTGAATGAATTAGTGAATAAAAGGGTTAATTCTGAATATGTTTAGATCAAGAATCGAGGAAAACGGACTTAGATCGCGAGAAAGCGAAATTAACTGAGTAGCCGTTTCCGTTTCTGTTAAATCGAATTCGAGGTAAGTCATTATGCAAATAAACGAATTCGTGTTGAATTATGTATGTTCTTATTACTATTGTTATCGATGAATACTTACGATATGGTCTGATCATGAATTCCAAGATAAGGATTACTTAGTGACAATGTCCGAAAAGTCCCATATGAACCTAGGAATAGATAGGATTAGCCATGTCATGACATAGGTATCTGTTCTGTTTTTATCATGTAAGACCACGTCTGGGACGTTGGCGTTGATTTGAGATTACGTGTAAGAGCACGTCTAGGATGTTGGCATCGATTTGATCTTTACGTATAAGACCATGTCTGGGACATCGGCATCGTATTGATTCGTATAAGACCCTGTCTGGGATAGTGGCATCGATATCTGAGTGCATATAAGACCTCGTCTGGGACGTTGGCATTGTACGACTAGTCTGAGCTCTCTGAGTATCCTACTAGATTCCTTACGGTTCAACGGGCAAGTCTGTAATACAAAATGGCCATGTAAATAGTGAATCCATTTCAGGTACGTTGATTCATACACTAAGCGTGCATATAAGGTAAGTTCCTATGTGATCTTACTATGATGATTATGTATATTTGGATAACAATAAGAGATGTGATAGTAAGCATGGAAAAGCTTTGTATATACGTGATAATTTGCTAAGTGATTTAGATGTGCCAATGTATCTTTGAGTATATAATGCCTTCTATGCTAAGTTTGTTTGTATTATGACTTACTAAGCTTTTGGAAAGCTTACTCCGTGTGTGCGTTTTCTCTGTCTTATAGGTCGTCAAAGCTACTGAAGGCTCGGGACCGTCAAGGATCGTTATCACACTATTCAACTTGTTTATGGTACACTTTGGATATATATTTTGCTAGATATGGCATGTATAGGCTAGTCTTTTGTATTTGTAAATGTAGTGAATTTGGCCATGTGATTTGGCTAGTTATATGTTGGTATTATGTTTAAATGAAAGTGATATATGAAGTATATCTTGGTATGGTTGAAGCACATGAATTGGTCAAGTTTTTGGGTAAGCATTTGGATGAATTATACTTGATATACATATGTTTTGGTCTTGGAAGTTAGCATGATTGAAATGGATATTGAATGTTTAGATTGAATGGTTATTTTGGTTGTCTAGTATGCATGAAATGTGTTGGTAAATATTGCTTGTAGGTAAGACCCAAGTGGGTGGCATCTTGGCCTTGAAAATGGCCTATAATGTCACACGGTTGTGGCACACGGGCGTGCCTAGTGACCGTGGGGCTAAGTCAGTAGCTAGCATAAGAATACTTGGTCTTGGCACACGGACGTGCCTAGTTGCCGTGTGATTTTTGACAGGATCGACCACGGCCAAAGTACACGGGCGTGCTTAGTGGCCATGGAGCAAAGGTCAGTTTCGACCACGGGAAGGACACACGGGTGTGTCTAGCAGCCGTGGGAGGCACATGGCCTACCCACACGGGTGTGTAAGCCCTGAAACTTAGAAAAGTTTTAATTTTCCATGAAATTTTGTATGTGTATCAGTTTAGTCCCGACCCGGTTTATAAGCATGTTTTAGGTCTCGTTGACCGTATTAAGGGACATTATGTTTGAGATTAATGGATGAATGTATGAACTTCTGAAAATGTTTCCGATCAGTCCGGTAACACCTTTAACCCTAGTCCAACGGCGGATACGGGTTAGGGGTGTTACACACACGACCAAGTCACATGCCCATAGGGTCAACCATGTGTCACACACGGTCTAGACACACGCCCCTGTGCCTACCCGTATGGACCAATTCAAGGCTATTTTCCAAGCCAACTAGCCACCCTCACTTGCACACATTCACACACCATCACATAACATTTCCAAATCATCAATTATAACTCTTGAATTATCACATTTGAATCATGAAAATCAAATCTTCATCCCATATTACTAGTACAATTACAATTGACTTGAGCCATCATCTATGGCTATGCACAACCAATCCATAAACTCTTTTAGGCCAACACCTTTGGCTACTTTAACTATGACTTAATTAAACCAAAATAAGATACTTATACATGCCATATCTCAAGAGGACTTGAATCTCATACCCAAGTGTCTGCTTGATAGTGTGAAAACATCTCCAGTGGTCTCCAACCCGAGCTAATTAAGTTAACATATAAGAGATAGGAAAGGAGGAGGAGTAAGCAATAATGCTTAGTAAGTTCATATGCAAATAATAATCAAGTATTGACATTCATTGATTATACTCAACCACAAAGGTATTTTGATGAGATTTACTCTTAAACTCATGGTTACCCATTCAATCTTTTATAATACTTACTTATTCCGTCTCTTACCACATTCTAACCATGTGAAAATTATAGCACTCTCATTTATTAGCACATAATCCCTGCATCTATCATCACAATAATCCATGAAACATTTACTTAAACAATTTCTCTATAATCTATTCAGGATAATACCAGACTCTTAGTGGTTCCGCATACAGCCCACCATTTAATAATTTATAAGGTGGTACCGCACATAGCCCACCATTTAATAATTTATAAGGCAGTATCGCACATAGCCCAACATTTTACACTAAGCACAATGGTATCGCACACAGCCCATCGGTTACAAATAGTAAGGTGGTAATGCACATAGCCCACCATTGATAATATTGGCGATGGTATCCAACACAGCCCATCGCTAACAATTAATAAGGTGGTAACGCACACAACCCACCATTGATTATATTGGCGATGGTATCGCACACAGCCCATCACTAAAAATTAATAAGGTGGTAACGCACACAGCCCACCATTGATTACACATTCATCGATATTTATCCACACACCTTTTCATATTTCGAATGTTCATCCAAGAATGTCCTCACACACTATCATTCTTAAATAGATTTCTAAAATAATCATTTTCATTCATGCAATGCATTAATAAATATAACACATGAGGTCAGGATGCATCATTTACACATAATTCACCATGGGTTCATCATATACCAAAATTCACCTCAATTGAGTTTTGGCACATGGGTTCATCATATACCGAAATTCACCTCAATTGAGTTCTGGCACATACTTGTACCTCTCATGATTTGACCACATACTTTCTCATTTTTAACATACCTGTTGAGATGTTCAAAATACTAAAGAATACTCTTGTGACTTATACAACTAGTATCATAGCAACATCATACCCCCGATAGGGTCTTACATGAAATATCATATCGATGCCATGTCCTTGACATGGTCTTATATGATATCTCACACCGAAGCCATATTCCAAATATGGTCTTACACGGGACCTTACTTATCATAGTATCATGCTATTTGCATTCCCTCTATCCTCAGATTCAATTTAAGACTTTCAATTCTTGACATCTCGTCAGAACGTATTTAATGTATTCATAGAGTCAATTTACAATTCATACATCGTCGAAATATTAAATACTTCACTATAGTTGCATTATGAGCACACGAACTTACCTCGATACCGAAAAGGGTAAAAAGGGACCTTTTGTCCATATTTCTCTTTTCTGCCGTTCTAGGTCCGAATCTTATTTTCTTTGATCTAGAATAATAAATTTTACTCATTTAATCATTTTGTGATCATATTACATCATAATCTCTATTTAGGCAAAAATAACCATTTTGCCCTTGTAATATGGCAAAATTATGATTTTTCCCCTAGGCTTGTAAATCATTTTTCATCACATTTTCTTATTAAACAAGCCTTCCTCTTACAACTACTCACAAATCCAACTATTTCATGCATTTATTACCAAATTACAACATTTACAACTTAGTCCCATTTAGGTGTTTTCCTGATAACACCTTTCACAAAAGTTGTTTCTCATATCCCCAACATTCATTTTCTTCCATAAAAACTTAGCTAACAACATAAACTCTCTCATGGAAAATCCCTAAACATTCAACCATTTAACAAATTAGTCCCCTCATTAGCTAGCTTAAGCTTTGGGGACTCCAAAAGTACAAAAATCATCAACTAAAACTATCAAAATCACTTACTTGCAAGAGGATTGCTTGGCTGAAAGTTTGAGCTTCAAGAACCCCCATTCTTGCTTGTATTTTCTGTGGAAGAAGAAAAGAAAATGAAAAGATGATAGCCTTTTTATTCATTTAGTTAACTAATGTCACCAACCCTTGTCAAATTTTAATTCCCTTGTCCCCTTGACCGGCCATCACCTTTAGGAAGGCTTAATTGCACTTTAAGGATGTCCATTTTTGTATTCCTTAGCTGATTGACACCTCTAGCAATTAAACTAGAACTTTCGTACTTTACGCGCTTTAGTCCTTTTTCGCGATTAAGCATGAAATCGCCAAAATTGAAACACCAGGATTTTCACGTACCCTTATAATCATGCTCTGCCTCATAAAATAAAATTAAAATAAATTTTCTCTGACCCCGGATTAGTGGTCTCGAGACCACTGTTCCGACTAGCCCCTAATTCGGGCTGTTACATATTGGCACTTAGTGTGCGAGATATCGAGTATTCGACAATATTCCGAAAAGGTATGAGTTCGTTACAAATTTGTACATGTATGTACATGTAAAGTATGAGATTCAAATAGAAGAAGTTATGAATTTGCATATAAGCATATGATTAAGCATATGGAAGGTTTGTTGTTATAATGAATTATATGTAAAATAGTTCAAATTGATGATTTGTGTATTATGATTTGTTGAGTATATTTCGTACGAACTTACTAAGCTTTATAGCTTACTTTGTTTATTTTTCCCGTGATTTATAGTGAATACAAAGCTAGCTTGGATTCAGGGATCGTCAGAGGCATCGTCACACTATCCAACCATCACTTTGGTACTTTTGAACTTTTGGTTTGGTCATATGGCATCTATAGGGACTTTGAGTCATTTTGGTTATGTTTTGGTAATAATATTGGCCATATGAATTGGCATTGAAAATGTTTATGTTTGGCATGTATATATATAGCCATGTGTGATGGATTATTTTAGTTTGTTGGTATGCTTGAATAATGTACATATATGTATTGTTAAGTTTTGTGAATTGAGTTGGTTTGTGGTTGTGTGATGATTGATGATAATAGGTACTATGAACGGTCATTTTGATGATTTAAGAACACAAAGTTTGGTATGAATTTAGATAGTATATTGTGGTACTTATGTGCCTTGAAATGGTTAATATTGAAATGGTAAGATTTGGGCTTGGCTTGTTGTTTTGGATTGCATATTATGCTATGGTTTGGTGTTAATTGGATAGCTGAAGATGTATACCAAATGGGGTGGCAAAATGGCTTGGTAAATAACCTATTTTTTTCCACACGGGCAAAGACACGGGCGCGTGTCTCAGCTGTGTGTGACACACAGATATGGTGCACGGCCGTGTGTCCCCTGGTATTTAAATTGAAGTGAAATTAGTGTGCTCCACAAGGTCTCACACACGGGCGTGTGATCGGCCCTGTGGCACAAGTCAGTATGCACCCCCTATTTGGCACATGGCCTAGCACACGGGCGTGTGACTTGGCTGTGTTGCATAAGTCAGTATACCCTATAGGTTTGGCACGGCCTAGCACACGGCCTGGCATACGGGTGTTTGTGGCTATTTCGAAGGGCACACAGGCTAGACACACGGACGTGTGGTTGGCAGTGTGACCCAAGTCATTAAGCTCACTTGTTTGGACACGAGGTAGGACACGAGTTGGGACACGACCTTATGATCCCATTTTGACTTTCCAAATGGCCTGTGACACGGGCGTGTCTGGTGGCCGTCTGAGACACATGGCCTGGTCACACGGGCGTGTGTCCCCTGTTTTGGAGAAAAATTTTCTAAGTGCTCAAATTATTTTAAAGGTTATCGGTTTAGTCCTGAACCACTTCTAATGTAACACCCCTTACCCTATCCATCGTCGGATCAGGGTACGAGGCATTACAGCAATCTTATACACTTCTTCGTGTAAGAGTATGCCCAAAGATCAATCATGAGATGGTTGTAATAACATACTTAATTTACCATGTTTATTAATATAAAGCGTTGTCATTATTATTTTAGTTTTTCTTTCTGTGTGTATAGATAAAATGTTTTATAATAATGTCCTGAGAATAATATGATTATTCTTAAAAGATCCTTAGTCAAGTATTATTGTTGACTAGGACAATAATAATGCATTAATACTAACATGTAGTTGATTGATGATAAAGAGTTGTCATTGATATGGAGTGTCAAAATCAATGCACAAATATGTGTGTTAGAGAACAACATATTGGATTGACCCGCTATGAGTATGTTTCTTGGATTATTATGTAATTGTCACAACATTACTCATAGTGATTAATATGTATATGATCCTCAGACTTGAGATCATTATTATCCTAGCATCGTGAGTTGTATATTTTGATACAGTCAAACATACACCGTAACAGGTTGTTCTATAAAGGCTGATGTTGGATATACCACAATCTATGTGGAGGGATATGGTTGATCAATAAAGGATAAGTCCCTCATACATAATAGGAGTAATATCTTAGGCCACTTGATTGAGTGAGACTAGAAATGCATGGCCATGCTCAAATAAGTTGATATGAGATGTCATACTAATTTGTATATCATAGTCTACTCAAGATATCAAGAAACATGGGATGGACTATACAAGTGTGACTATCCCATGACTTGTATCCATTCCAGAGATAAAGGACTTAAGGATTAATGCATGAAAGGTTAATTACAAAAGATTATGTCGAATCATGATTTCTTGTAACTTAGGTAGAAATGATGCATTGCTAGATGCCACTCATTGTCTGTGACAATAAAATCGTTCTAGTATTACTGCTAACGTTGCAAGAACCTACAGGGTCACACCCTATGGTTGAAATGAACGGAATAAAATATAGTTGGTATTGTGCTTGGTTGTCACATGAATTAAATTAATTAAAGAATTAATTTAATTGGGCAATCAAATATTGAACATATTATATGTACAAGGATGTTGTACACATAATGATAACATAATTTTATCAATATATGAATTTGATTCATATATAAATTTAAATAAATATAGTTTATCGAAATCCTTATTATAATTAATGTAATTATAAATTTCGGATATAATTAATGTAATTATAATTTTCGGTTAAAAACTTTATTATATTTATTTAATCTTATAATACATTCAAGAGATACCAATTATAAAAGGCCCAATTAAAAGGATACCAATTATAAAAGGCCCAATGAAAAAGATACCCATTATAAAAGGTATTTAAAGGAGACAAAGCTTGGCATGAAAACCCTAAGTGATTGCTTGTTAGGTCTAGCAGCCGTCAAGCAAATAAACCTCCAAAACAGTTTTGGAGATTTCTTCCGTTCATAGTCAAACCGGGTGGATTACGTAGAGGCCGACATCGGAAAAGGTTGAGGTTTGATTCGACAGTAGATCAAAACTCTTGTTGCCAAGGCATCGCTGTCTACTCAGATTGAATTTTTGGTAATTTCGAAACCTTTATTTCACCCCGATTCGCTCCTCACACATGGATCCATGATTTGGATCGCCGGATCTAATTTTATTCTGCTGCGCCATGGGGTACCGGCGTTTCAACAGTGGTATCAGAGCCACTTGTGTGATACAAACTCGGGTTTAAATACTTGGGTGATGCAATTGTATGAGATGCATGTTTTGATCTTATTGTATTTTCGATTGTTTAAATCGTTTAAGCATAACTTGATAACTGTTCCTTTCGGTAATTGATTAAATGTTAATCATGGTGTTGCGGCCTATTCGATTTTATGTTATTACTGTTAACTATTAACAAATTTGTAATAATGCGACGGTGGTATTTATAGTTTCCAGTAAGTGTTAACTGGCTAGTGGAACAAAGGTTGTTCCGATATGAAACCTCAAGGATTAAAATTCTAAAAACATGATTCTGTTCATAAAAAGTTATCAAATCGTGAGGTTTCATTTGACTGGGGTATGCAGTTCGTACCGCGGGGGCTCTGCCCCCGTACCCATGGTCCATACCGTGGGGGCTCCGCCCCCGCACCCCTGTTCTATGACGCTCAGACCCCCCGCAAAAAGTTTTGTTAATAAAAGAAATTTATAAACTTGATGGGCCACAAAAGGTTGAAAGGATATTTTATAATTCACCTTAGCAAAGAAAAGAAAAATGAATTATGTATGCTATTTTTGACATGCACGGTGTTTGAAATGCATAGTTATAGCCCAATGACCCATTCGATAAAAGGTTGTATTTTTTTTTAAAATACGGCCTGCGTGTCGTGCCTTACTACTATTCTCTTGTATTTCTCTTCTCATCTTATTCCCTCGTATGTAAAACGAGTTTCTGCATATTGTAATTTGCAAGAGTTGCTGTGGGCCAAACGAGAAGGAAGGTGGGACAATGATTGTGAATGATAGCTTGTGAAATGGCTTACACCTTTAGGTTTCTTTTTGGTTTTCCCATTGGCTTGGGTTGAACCACCTTAGTTTATGGGCTATAACTATTGCATTTATTTATTGCTTTATTTATTCATGTATGAGATACTATGGATGTCTAAAGCATGCCTATTATATATATTAAAACTTGGTGATAATAAACCCTATTAATTGATGAGATCGATTAGAAGACTAAATGAGCTAAAGTAGACCATAATTGGTGAGATGCAACAACCTTAATAAAATCCCTCTATTAAAATATTAAGTCAACATGGCCTTCCAATTTTGCCCTCGTTAAGGCCTCGATCAATACTATGTAGGTTCTGCCAAAGCAAAGTACTAGTATTTATCTTGGTTAAACGCGAAGAATAAACAAGTGATATTCGCTGGTTAAAAAAAATTGGTTAATGACTTAACTAGGTTACTCTAATAGGATTAGAAACCTAGAGGCAAGTAAATTGGATAAATCATAAAATGATTAGAACAAGAGTTGTTCAAATATTAGGAGTTACATATGAGTAAAGCCAAAGCTGACTTAAGAGGTGGTGAAATATGGATCCTTAACCTACTAGAAATACTTTTGAGAAAGTTTTTCTGAAATTAATATACGAGGGTTATTAATTTTGAAATAAGATAGTGGGAATATAATTTAATAAAGTCTTTTTAATGATTGATATAAAATTGGTAAATTTACTCACATGCATATTTAATTGTTGTAGATATATTATGGCTGCAAACACTAGCACACTCTCATTGCGATCGGTCCTTGAGAAGGACAAATTGAATGGTTTGAATTTTCTTGATTGGTTCCGTAACTTGAGGATTGTCCTTAAACAAGAACGGAAATTATATGTCATTGAACAACCACTTCCTAATGAACCACCCGCTAATGCCTCGAGGACTGATAGAGATGCTTACAAGAAGTATCTCGATGACATGATAGATGTTGGATGTCTTATGCTTGCCACTATGAATCCTGAACTTCAGAAGCAACATGAGGACATGGTTGCTTATGATATGATCGAGCACCTGAAAGAACTTTATCAGGGACAAGCACTGCAAGAGAGGTTTGATATCTCTAAGGCCCTATTCCAATGTAAGTTGGCTGAAGGAAGCCCAGTAGGACGTCATGTCTTTAAGATGATTGGCTATATTGAAAGCCTGTCTAAGCTTGGGTTTCCATTGAGCCAAGAGTTGGCCACGATGTTATTTTATAATCGTTGCCGGATAGCTACAGCCAGTTTGTCCTCAATTTCAATATGAATTAAATTGACAAGACTCTACCACAATTGCTCAGTATGTTACGAACTGCTGAAGGCAACTTGAAAAAGGTTGGACCCAAGCCCATACTGATGGTCCGTAATAACAAGGGCAAGGGAAAGGCCAAAGTTCAAACAAAGCCCAAGGGTAAAGGTAAGCCCAAATTTGGAAAAGGAAAGGCTACACTGAAACCTAAAGGTGGGATGTCTAAGGAAGGAAACTGTTTTCATTGTGGTGTGACTGGACATTTGAAACGGAGCTGCCCTGTCTATCTTGAAGAAGTCAAGAAGTCTAAAGCAAGCAGAATGTCTGCTTCAGGTATTTATGTTATTATTATTAATTTATCAACTACTACTTCTTGGGTATTAGATACTAGTTGTGGTTCTCATATTTGTACTTATATACAGGGACTACAAAGGAGTAGGACTTTGGCTAGAGGAGATGTGGACCTACGAGTTGGAAATGGAGCAAAAGTTGTTGCATTAGCTGTGGGAACATATACTTTATCTTTGCCTAGTGGACTTGATTTATGTTTAGAGGATTGTTATTTTGTGCCCAGTTTGACTAAAAACATTATTTCAATTTCTTGTTTAGACAAAATGGGTTTTGAGATAATTATTAAGAATAATTGTTGTTCATTTTATCTCAATAATGTTTTCTATGGTTCGGCACAATTGATTAATGGCCTCTATATTTTAGATCAGACGAATCCCATTTACAACATAAATACTAAAAGATCTAAAATAAATGACTCAAATCAAACTTATCTTTGGCATTGTCGTTTGGGCCACATAAGTGAGAAACGCATATCCAAACTCCATAAAGATGGTCTCTTAAATTCATTTGTTTTTGAACAATTTGAAGTATGTGAATCTTGCTTATTGGGAAAAATGACTAAATCTCCTTTTACTGGTAAAAGTGAAAGAGCTAGTGATTTATTGGACCTAATACATTCTGATGTATGTGGACCAATAAATACACAGGCCAGAGGTGGATTTCACTACTTCATTACTTTCACTGATGATTTTAGTAGATATGGGTATGTTTATCTCATACGCCATAAGTCTGAGTCCCTTGAAAAGTTCAAGGAATTCAAAAATGAAGTACAAAATCAACTAGGCAAAACTATCAAGTCACTTCAATCTGATCGAGGTGGAGAGTACTTGAGCCTAGAGTTTGATGATCTTTTGAAAGAATGTGGGATTGTCTCACAACTTACTCCTCCTGGTACTCCTCAATGGAATAGAGTATCTGAGAGAAGAAATCGAACTTTGTTAGACATGGTTCGATCCATGATGAGTCATGCTGATCTACCGACTTCCTTTTGGGGACATGCACTTGAGACAGCTGCTTTCACACTAAATCGTGTTCCATCTAAATCAGTTCAAAAGACGCCATATGAGATGTGGACTGGGAAACGTCCTAGTATGTCTTTTATGAAAATTTGGGGCTGTGAAGCTTATCTTAAACGTCGGACGTCTACTAAGCTTGAACCCGGATCTGAAAGGTGTATTTTTGTGGGGTATCCAAAAGAAACCAAAGGATATTATTTCTTTAATCCCACTGAGAACAAAATGTTTGTTGCTTAGACTGGTGTCTTCTTAGAGAGAGAATTTACTTCTAGAAAAGGAAGTGGGAGAAAGATTGAACTTGAAGAAATTCGAGAGTCACAAGATACCACTAAACCAGAGATTGAACAACAACAAATTCCACAAGAAATTGAGGAACAAACAACTGCTGTAGAAACACAACCACCGCGCAGATCTTTAAGAGAACGCCGTGCACCTGAGAGATATGGATTTCTCATTACAACGCATGGTGACGTTCTTCTTACAGATCAAGATGAGCCTTGGACTTATCAAGAAGTGGTGACGAGCCCAGACTCTGAGAAATGGCTTGAGGCCATGAGATCTGAGATGGATTCCATGTATGAAAACTAAGTATGGACTTTGATTGACCCACCCGAAGGGGTTAAACCTATAGGGTGCAAATGGGTTTTCAAAAAGAAAACAGACATGGATGGTAATGTACAAACATACAAAGGGCGATTAGTCGCTAAAGGTTTTCGCCAAATTCATGGTGTTGACTATGATGAAACCTTTTCTCCTGTAGCTATGTTTAAATCCATCAGGATCTTGCTCGCCATAGCTACATTTCATGATTATGAAATCTGGCAGATGGACGCCAAAATAGCTTTCCTTAACGGGAAACTTGAAGAGGATGTGTATATGACACAACCTGAAGGTTTTGTAAATCCAAATGATGCTAGAAAGATATGTAAGCTACAAAGATCCATTTATGGATTAAAGCAAGCTTCTCGAAGTTGGAATATTCGTTTTAATGATGCAATCAAAGAGTTTGGTTTTATCAAAAATGAAGATGAACCATGTGTTTACAAGAAAGTTAGTGGGAGCACTATCACATTCTTAGTACTATATGTGGATGACATACTTATCATGGGAAATGACATACCTACCTTGCAGTCTATTAAGACTTGGTTAAGAAGTTGTTTTTTCATGAAGGACTTAGGCGAAGCCACTTATATCTTAGGAGTCAAGATCTATAGAGATAGATCAAGACGACTACTAGGTCTAAGCCAAAGTAAATACATAGATAAAGTACTGAAAAGGTTCAGTATGGAAGAATCTAAAAGAGGATTCCTACCTATGAGACATGGTATTTCACTCTCGAAGGAAATGTGTCCTTCAACTCCACAAGAGAGAGAACGTATGAGTAAAATTCCATATGCTTCCGCTATTGGATCTATCATGTATGCTATGTTATGTACCCGTCCAGATGTCTCGTATGCCTTAAGTATGATGAGCAGGTATCAAGTAGATCCCGGTGAAGGTCACTGGACCACAGTCAAGAGTATCCTTAAGTACTTAAGAAGAACTAAGGATACGTTCCTATTATATGGAGGTTAGGAAGAGTTAAGTGTAAAAGGTTACACTGATGCCAGCTTCCAAACCGACAAGGACGATTCTCGATCGCAATCAGGTTTTGTGTTTTGCCTTAATGGTGGTGCTGTGAGCTGGAAGAGTTCAAAGCAAAGTACAGTAGCCGATTTTACAACAGAGGCTGAGTATATTGCAGCCAGTGAGGCAGCAAAGGAAGCGGTTTGGATCAAGAAGCTCATTACTGGACTAGGGGTTGTGCCTAGCATATCAGATGCTATAGAACTCCGATGTGATAACAATGGAGCTATTGCACAAGCTAAAGAACCCAGATCTCACCAGCGATCCAAACATATACTTAGACGCTACCATCTTATTCGAGAGATTATCGATCGAGGGGATGTAGAGATATGCAGAGTACCTTCAGATGATAACATTGCTGATCCCCTGACCAAGCCTCTGACACAACAGAAGCATGATCGTCACACTAAGTAACTTGGTATTAGATATATGAGTGATTGGTCTTAGTGCTAGTGGGAGATTGTAAGAGTATGCCCAAAGATCAATCATGAGATGGTTGTAATAACATACTTAATTTACCATGTTTATTAATATAAAACGTTGTCATTATTATTTCAGTTTTTCTTTCTGTGTGTATAGATAAACTGTTTTATAATAATGTCCTGAGAATAATATGATTATTCTTAAAAGATCCTTAGTCGAGTATTATTGTTGACTAGGAAAATAATAATGCATTAAGACTAACATGTAGTTGATTGATGATAAAGAGTTGTCATTGATATGGAGTGTCAAAATCAATGCATGAATATGTGTGTTAGAGAACAACATATTGGATTGACCCGCTATGAGTATGTTTCTTGGATTATTATGTAATTGTCACAACATTACTCATAGTGATTAATATGTATATGATCCTCAGACTTGAGATCATTATTATCCTAGCATCGTGAGTTGTATATTTTGATACAGTCAAACGTACACGTAACAGGTTGTTCTATAAAGGCTGATGTTGGATATACCACAATCTATGTAGAGGGATATGGTTGATCAATAAAGGATAAGTCCCTCCTACATAATAGGAGTAATATCTTAGGCTACTTGATTGAGTGAGACTAGAAATGCATGGCCATGCTCAAATAAGTTGATATGAGATGTCATACTAATTTGTATATCATAGTCTACTTAAGATATCAAGAAACATGGGATGGACTATACAAGTGTGACTATCCCATGACTTGTATCCATTCCAGAGATAAAGGACTTAAGGATTAATGCATGAAAGGTTAATCACAAAAGATTATGTCGAATCATGATTTCTTGTAACTTAGGTAGCAATGATGCATTGCTAGATGCCACTCATTGTCTGTGACAATAGAATCGTTCTAGTATTACTGCTAACGTTGCAAGAACCTACAGGTCACACCCTATGGTTGAAATGAACGGAATAAAATATAGTTGGTATTGTGCTTGGTTGTCACATGAATTAAATTAATTAAAGAATTAATTTAATTGGGCAATCAAATATTGAACATATTATATGTACAAGGATGTTGTACACATAATGATAACATAATTTTATCAATACATGAATTTGATTCATATATAAATTTAAATAAATATAGTTTATCGAAATCCTTATTATAATTAATGTAATTATAAATTTCGGATATAATTAATGTAATTATAATTTTCGGTTAAAAACTTTATTATATTTATTTAATCTTATAATACATTCAAGAGATACCAATTATAAAAGGCCCAATGAAAAAAGACACCCATTATAAAAGGTATTAAAAGGAGACAAAGCTTGACATGAAAACCCTAAGTGATTGCTTGTTAGGTCTAGCAGCCGTCAAGCAAATAAACCTCCAAAACAGTTTTGGAGATTTCTTCCGTTCATAGTCAAATCGGGTGGATTACGTAGAGGCCGACATCGGAAAAGGTTGAGGCTTGATTCGACAGTAGATCAAAACTCTTGTTGCCAAGGCGTCGCTGTCTACTCAGATTGAAGTTTTGGTAATTTCGAAACCTTTATTTCACCCCGATTCGTTCCTCACACATGGATCCATGATTTGGATCGCCGGATCTAATTTTATTCTGCTGTGCCATGGGGTACCGGCGTTTCAACACTTCAATACATACATTTTAATTATATATTAAAATCATTCATAGTCACACTCTATGTCCTTATTATGGTCTTACAAGGCCCAAAACAATCATTAAAGTTGGTTCAGGACCAAACCGAAACTTTTCGACATTTAGAAAATTTTTAGCAAAACAGGGTCACACGCTCGTGTGACATATGACACGACAGTGTGAGTAGACTATGAGGTTCTCACATACCCATGTCTGGACCCCGTGTATAATTCACTAGCATTCTATTTATGCACCACGGCCAAACCACACGCCCGTGCGGTGGCCGTGTCCTACCCCACGGCTGAGACACACGATCGTATCTCTAGCCCATGTGGCATACATTAGGCTATTTTTCAAACCTTTTGTGTCCTTAACTCTTTGTACTAATATACAATATATCGATCTTTGTTATACCTTTAGCTAATTCTAACTTAGCCACATCAAGACATTTCTCCATGCATGCATAAAATAGGTTTACTTACCTATAGGCATTATGAGACACATCTCATGGCTCTATTCAACGAAGAAAAATAAGCCTAAACATTTGGCTAATTCATAATAATACATACAACCAATAACTAAATCTTCACAGATGCCATTCACTTGAAAATAATTAGGAATTGTCGTGATTCCAACTTCACAAATTGATAGTGTGATGATACCTCCAACGATCTCCAACCCCGAGCCAACCTGACAACACTAAGAGAAATGGGAAATGGTGTAAGCTTTATAGCTTAGTAAGTTGGCATATTAGTAATAATAAGCAATTTAATTAACAATATTAACCCATTTCTTAATAAATATACTCAAGGAAATAGAATCAACATTCACATAGTTTCACCTTTTTCGTAAGTTCAGCTTAGGCTATTTTTCTGAGTCAGAGTCACTAATTTAATTATTTCATAAGATACAAAACTCGAAATTAAGTTTCATGAATTTTCCCTGAAAAATTTCCAGAATTTTTTGTCTGGCCAATCAATACCAGATTATTCTTAAAGTTTCCCTTATTTCACTGTTCGATGGTTTTGACCTATTTTTACAAAAACTCATTTATCTCATTGTACAGAATTCAAATAATGTTCTAGTTTATTCTAATCCAAAATAAACTCATTAAGTATTCTAAGCATATAAACTATGATCCATGATTATTTTTGTACAATTTTTAATAATTTTTCCAAAAGAGAACAAGGGATCACGAAGTCATTCAGAACCAGTCTCACTAAAATTTAAATATCTCATAATTTCCACTTCTTTTGCTTACTCTATTTCTTTTATATGAAAATATACTCAATGAGATTTCAATTCATATCTCCTTCACTTTCTAATTCAATTTCCACTATTTTCGGTGATTTTTCAAAAGTTGTCCAGTACTATTTTAATGCAAATTTCACTTTTTCATGATTTCCATGTATTCACTTTCATTTTTTTTACACATATGCACTAAAACAACATATAACCTGGCACATAACTATCACTTGATCATATGCACATCTCACTCATTTGCATCCTTACTATTAATGCATCATAATCTAAGCATTTTATTCAACATATAAATCATACAATAACAATTTTGTACACATACCTGTACTACTTATTCATACGATTCTCTACTTAGTTTCATACCTGCACTTCACTTATACAAACAATTTCATATTCACACTTACTCATATAAATACATCAAGCATAATGTTCACTTTCACATTATTATCACATGATTAAATCCTTTTCACATTCAATCACTTTTCATTATATCAATTCAATACTCGTTGAACCATACGGAATACTAAAGGATACGCAGAATAAGGCACACAGTGCCACACTGTAATGTAGCCGAAGCTATCACTGTAATGTAGCCGAAGCTACCACTGTAATGTAGCTGAAGCTACCACTGTAACACTGGGGTTACCCTCGGGCCTGCTCACACAAGCTTTCAGGTGTCTGCAACACATGCAAGATCACCCAGCCACTGATATAACACAATGAACCAGCACCCAGGGAACACTTTCACACTGAAAACACTGAAATTGCTAGTGACATGTCACTTGTATCCTAATCGTTTCCTAAGGTTCAATCGGGACATTTTCACACTTGTTAACACTTAGTCAATATTCACTTAATCACTTGTCTCATGATATGTAACGCCTCGAATTTGGGCCTAGTAGAATTGGGCCAATTGGGCCTTGGGCGTGGGAGCGTTTAAAATTTTTGGAGAACATGAGAACGGCATTAATGCAAGTTGGACCTATTTGGTGAGTGATTTTGGAAGATTAGGGGGCTTCGATGAAGTCCCGTGTTCAAACTTGGGCTTTAGGAAAATTTTGGTTTTAAGTGAATAAAACCCTAGGTGTTAGAAAGTAGGATTTAAGAATAAAATGTGGAGAAAAATGATGCAAAAGGGGTTGTGGTCTAGTGGCAAATGATGCCACATAGGTGACAAGGGAGTGACGCCACACAAGGAAGCAAGGGGTCCAAGGTTCAAGTCTTAGCGCTGGCAATTCTTTTTGTTTTCTTTTAAGATGAACTTAGACTTTGGCCCATAGACTTATATTTAGTTGCACATGTTTTAAGACAACAAGGAGCTAGTTGGCAAAGTGGCTAGTGGCGTGGATTAAGTTACAGAGGAGCCTGAGTGCGAATCCCATCGCAAGCAAAAATGGATATTTATTTTGCTAAGTTGGGATGGCAAGTGGTTGTGATGGATTTAAACTCTTCTGAAGGAGGGATCCCATATCGGAAAGATAGCAAGAGGAAAGGTAAGAAGCTGGCTTTAAATGGAGTGATCTTTGAGAAGAGTAAGCATGTCTTGGTGGGCGTTTGGGTATAGGAGTGTTCGGAGCGCGGATTAACTCTAGATTCCTATCAGGAGTGTATTTTGCCCTAATCTAGCTGTAGAGCGGCAAATGCCGAAATGCCGGTCATACGACGGTGGTAGGCAGACGAGCGTGCGAGTGCACGTGTGAGAGCTTCGACGCTATAGTTGAGGCCTTCATGAGTGTTCTCATGAGTCTAGGCTGCCTTGGGCCAAGTGGGCCCATATGAATAAATTGCATGGTTGTGTAGTAGATATTGAACTGGTCTATGTGAATCACATATCTATGGCTAGATTTGGGCTAAATGGGCCACACGATGTGGGTCCATTTGGGCCGAGAATGGGCCCTAGACCATTCGTATCGTTATCTCTATTTAGAATACCCTTGGTTTACAAATTACTGAAATACCCTTAGTTTACAAAATTACCGAAATACCCTTGGTTTACAAAATTACCGAAACACTCTTAATTTGTGAAATTACCGAAAGACCCTTGATTTGTGAAATTACCAAAATACCCTCAGATTGCAAAATTACCGAATACCCCTAATTTGTGAAAGTACTAAAATACCCTTAGACTGCAAAATTACCGAAATACCCTCGTATTGCAAAATTACCGAAATACCTTTGATTTGTGAAAGTGTAATAGTCCGAATTTGAACCTAGTCGAAACTGTGGTTTCGGGACCACGAATCCGAGTCTGAAATATTTTTTAAATATTATATTTTGTGTTTATTATATGTGAATTAATGTGTGTGAAAGTTTCATAGAAAAATTTAATCGTTTGTGTGCTTAATTAAATAAAAGGACTTAATCGCGTAAAGTGTAAAAGTTTCAAACTATAGTAAAATGTGCCAAATTGATAGTGGCTTCTTAATTTGAGGCATTAAAAGGGAAATTAGCCCATTTTTGATGATAGTGGACGGTCATGGTCTTAAATGACCTTATAATTTATGTTATGAATATTATTATTAAAAGGTTAGTATAGTAATTTGTTAAATAATAATTTATGTTATAATTTACTAAAACAAAGCCACTATCATCTTTATTTTCTGTCATGGCCGAATGTTAGCAAAAGAAAAAGGGGTTGAAGAAGCTTTGATTTTCGGCAATCATTTGGTTTAATTAGGTATGAATTTTAGCTCGGTTTTTGTTGATTTTTACGTTTTTGAGATCGTTGCTTAGAGTATTAGCTGACCCATGTTGAAATTTTGATATAAACTCATGAATGATGTTCGGCCATTGATATGTTCTTGCAGTTTTTGGTGTTTGATGATTTTATATTAATGATATGTTAAAGATTAGCTTGTTTTGTATTGGAAATTTTAGTGATTTTGAGTACTTAGGACTTTATTGCAAAGAATAAATTTTTGAGGGGTTAAAATGCAAAATGAATGAAAGAAATGGACTTGTATGGTCCTTATGAACATTCGGCCCTAAGGTACTATTGTGAAATTTTGTGTATTTTGTGTTTTGTGCAAATAGGACTAAATTGTAAAAATGTGAAATATTAGGGGTAAAATGGTAATTTGTCCATTTATGTGTTTTGGGACTAAATTGAGATGAAATGTGCTTGAATGAGCTAAATTTTAATGTGTTTAGATCAAGAACAAAGAAAAACGGATTTGGATCGAGGAAAGGCGAAAGTTATCGAGTAGCCAGTCTACGCTGTCCGTCGATAGTCGAGGTAAGTCTTTAAGCAAATTAATTTTGTAAGAATTGATTATGACTTAGTATACATGTTGAATTATGAAATTGTGGAATTAATCATGTTAAAGCCGAATGTGAGAAAGAAATTTAGCAATGTACATAATCGAATTCATTGAGTTAATTATGTGATAGTATGGGAATTATATGTGATATTTGTGATATTGCTAATGTGTAATGTGAATGAGTTGGTTTGGAAAGAAATGTTTCGGGCTTATTGCCTAGCAGGCCTTGTGCCGGTTAAATGTTTCGGGCTTATTGCCTAGCAGGCTGAATGCCAGTGATCAAAATTCAGACCTCTGGTCTAGCAGGCTTAATGCCAGTGTATATTTCGAGCTTTGATGCCTAGCAGGCTTGATGCCGGTGATGTGTTATAAATGGGGAAATTGTGAATCATACAAAGCGAAACATATTTAATGCAATGAGCTAAAGGCTCAGGTAAGTATAAGCCTTTTCCTTTATACTTATAAAGAGTAAGGTGAGTTGGTATAGCATTATTTGAATTAAGCATGATATGATATGGTTGATGATTCGATAAGAATTATGATATGTGTTATTGAGTTTACTATTGATGTGTATGAAAACTTTATAATAGAATTTGAGTTTAAATGTGCTATTTTGGGGAAATCGTTTATAAGTGAAAGTGTTAATGTAACATCCCCAAACCCGGCCCACGAGCCTTGACCGGATCTGGTTGTGTCACTGCGGAAAGACGGTTGAAAATTTTTTTGACTTAGAATAAATCATTATAGTTTGTTGACTTTTGAAAGACCATGTCCATTTAAACTTATGAGTAAAACTTTGTTATTATAAAATGTCTGAATTAAAAACTTTATTAAACATATCTTGCATAAGTAGGTTGCTAAAATAGCCCAACTTCACATAGTAATTTAATTCAGTCAAACCATAATTAAAATGATACGAATAATAATTAAAAGGCCCTTATTACAACCATTATTTGAACGAAATACTTAAAATTAAAAATAACTAAAACATCTTCTTCGGCATGGGCCACCTTGCATCCTCTCCGAACCCGGTCCGACTCATGAGTCACCTGAAATGGTTAAGAAAGATAGGGTGAGTCCACCGACTCAGTGCATAATCATTTCACATGTTCCACACGTATGGGCTTGGCCCAATACCATACTATTCTCATAGCAAATCATGCAATTATGCATCTCAGCCCAACCTACCTTCTAACCGTAACACCAACCTTAGCAGACCCCCTGCCTAAGGCCGTGGCTAGTCCACCACTGATCACATCGTGATCCACAGCATTCTACCTTGGCAAGCTCGCTGCTCAAGGTCATGGCTGAGCCACCGATCACATCGTGATCCCAACAGTAATCCATCTACGGTGATGCACTTAGCTATCAACCACCGAGATGGGAACCAAGCCAACATCTCCCTTGATGATGCACACAGCAACTCATCAAGCGCTAATGTAGCCCGAAGCTATCATTAGACCACGTACATCATATGTACACCCTCTTCCTTCATCGAATCAAACCCAAGTCCCATGCAAATATGTAAATGCTACATGTTAAGTCATCATATAAAATGAGTATACATCTCATATCATTACCACATCATATATTTACATATGCATCATAATAACATAATACCAAAGGCTTACTCACCTGATATCCGATTTCTCAAAATGTGGTATTCACCACCTAACCCCACATCATTCATATACATAAGCATTAGCAAGCAATTAACCGAAGAAATAGTGCGATGATTACGCACCTTAACACTTGCAGTTCTAAACTTTCGATCCCTACGCTATCGCTTAGCGAAACAACTGCTATTTGCCTATAGCTATCACCTGCTGCTGGCCCACACCCCGGTGGCCAATCTTGAACTGCCGAGACAGCTCTCTTTTTGAACTTCAGGATAGGGACTTTCCCTTGCCCTCCTTGACTGGAACTTGCCTCCATCAACACACTTAATCAGATAAATCGGTTAAACCTCCAAACCAATAAACTAAGTATTTAGTCTTACTAAATATTGCTTACCAAAACCATTTACCAAGTCGACTGCTAACAAAAGGAGGCTTGACTGAAAATCTCAAAACCCAGAGTACCTTCACCAAACGATTACAAAAGCAATCCCGAAGAGGTCTATATCACTTCTAACATTCGGCCAAGACTACCAAAAATAGGGAGAAGGGAATTCGGCTAGAGTCTAGAAGTAGAAACGAAAGAAATGTGGTACAAAGAAGAAAGGAGAAGTTGGCACAAGAGCATTCGACCAGAGAGGAAGACTATTCGGCTTTGAAGAAATAAGAGAAGAAAATGGAATATTACGGGGGTTTAAATGGCAACAAGAAAAGGAGAGGGATTTTGGTTTAGGAACCACTGAGATGAAGAAGAAAAAGGAAGGAAAAGTGGCTTGAAGTTTCGGCCAAAGTGAACTTTTAGAGTGTGAGAAGAAAAAGAGTGTAGGCTTTAGAAGAGGGAGCTAAAATTCGGCAAG
Source organism: Gossypium australe (assembly GCA_005393395.2). Taxonomy (NCBI): domain Eukaryota; kingdom Viridiplantae; phylum Streptophyta; class Magnoliopsida; order Malvales; family Malvaceae; genus Gossypium; species Gossypium australe. The sequence continues at coordinate 119,440,684 of CM016616.1, forward strand.
AAGGAAGCTCACACCCCTTATATAGCATTCGGCCATCCTCTTAACCTTCATGGTTGAAAAAGTCAACAAAAGAACCCCCCTAGCCGTCCAGCACCTTTGCCACTCACCCAATCCCTTGATTCCTTCCTAAAATCACTCTACACCCATCTTTCAAACTAATTCAAACTTAATCCAACTCATCTCTCCTCCTAGCCACCCATTTAAAATGATTTGAACAAGTCAAATCCTTCTTTTAAGATGCCAAAACTGAAACCAACTCTTCCCCCTTGCTCCTGACGCAAAAACAAACCAAAATGCTGCCCAAGCCGCTCGAACCTGAGACCCCTTAGCACCCTTGAGGCGTCACTTCTCCATGCCTTAAGTGGCACCTCCTTGCCACTCTTCCAAAGGAATTCTTGTGTCAACACCTCTCAAATAATTCTCTTAAGGCCCCCCATAGCCAAGCTCCCCTGTTAACCACTGAAAACTAAAAATTTTCTAAGGCATCCATTACCTTCTAAGGTTCTCAAGACCCCTAAAACTCACCCAACCACACACTGAAGCATGCCAACCCCTGAGTTAAATGCATAACCCCTAGAACCAGGGTGTTACCGTTAAGGATGAAATAATTTGAGTGTTTGCGTACGTGCAAAAATAAGGTTATAAGGTTGATATGAATGTTATGCTCACCTGAATTGGAGTATGCGAATATATGTAGTATATCTCTTTGGTTTTGATAAGTTACATGTTTATGGAAATAAAGTATAAACACTTAGGTCAATGAATTGATAGTAATCGGCTATGTTTAAATTCATATAATGTAATGTTTATATTCAATGCCATAAGCTTAAAGATTAAAGGTTTAAGTATTTAATTGTTATATTATTCTTTGCTTGAGACTTACTAAGCTAGTAAGCTGACTCTGTGTATGTTAAATGTTCTGCTTTATAGATTTTGATCAAGCTACGGGCTCATAGGATCATCTGTGAAATCATCCACACTATCGACTTGTTTTGGTATTTTCGAAGTTTAGATTCTGAACTTAAGGCATGTATAGGCTAACTCTATGGTTGAATATCATTTTGATGATGTATAGTAGCCAAGTGAAAATGGCTTAAATTTTCATATCAAGTTCGGCTCTATTTACCCTTGTCTATGTGCTTAATATGTTTGGCTTCATTTATTCGGTTAGGGCTGTTCTTTTAATTATATCTTGTGAATTATGCGTAATATATGATTGCTTGTTGTAATGTCATTGTTTGTGTTAAATTAGTCAAGAGTTTTGGCTATTAACTTAATGTTTGCTAGTATAATTCAAAGTAGGTATGTGTATTTGAGCATTATTCGAAATTTAGGTATGTATGTCAACTTTAGTTGATTAACGAAGTATAAATTATATTGAGTAATGCAGGTATGTGTATTCATCCAAGCCTTTGTAACATATTCAAATGTAGTTAACATGCTTAAGAGAATTAGGTATGGTTAATGAATGAGTCTTATGTGCTAGTAAATAATAATGTATATTCGATGATGACTTATATTGTTTTAAGGTATGTTTTATGAATTATATACATGAAATGATTGGCTTGTAAGTAGTTATTGAGAAGTGAATGGAAATGAGGTTATACGGTTATGAAATCAACGTATTTGGAATTGCACTTTTATGTTATAATTTGAGTGTGAAGATGAACTTATGTTCGGCTTGAGTAGCATGATATTGCGTTCGTATTGTATGTTTGACTAGGCTATTTGAACAATTAGGTTCGATTTATAAATGCATGAAAGCATATATTTTTGGATTGTTATAAAATGAAAATGAAATAAATAGGTTTGGTATAATGTTCAATTTGTATAATGTGCATAAAATTTTATATGCATGTTCTTGTATATTCGGCCATGTAAATAAATGTATGCATGATATTGAAATGAGCTTATATATATATATATATATATATATATATATATGTTTATGGGATTGTCTGTATATAATTAAATCATTTTATAGGGATGTTCAATTAGGATCTAATTGATTTAATAAAAGTTTTAATTTATCTGGTAATGCCCGTAACCTTAATCCGGCGACGGACACGGGTTAGGGGTATTACATTTGATTGGTATCAGAGCTTACGATTTAGTCGATTCGAGGACTACCATAGCACGTGTGAGTCTAGTTATACATGCCTTAGTTGTATGTACGATAGTGTGATGACTTCTGACATTTCAACTGCGTTTTATATAGTAAATGGATTCCGATCCTGACAGAGCCGTAGCAGATGATGTAGAGAGTGTAGCGCCTGATCGCGCACGTGGGTCAGCGCCGGTAGACTCTCGACCTGTCTTGGGTAACCATGAGGGGGAGGCTAAGCAAGCCTTCTACCAGATGATGAACGAATGGTTTACCCAGTTTGTTCAGAATAACCCGGCTGTACAACAACCTCACCCCTGAATAATCCAACTCTGATACCTTCAGCACCCCCGATGATAGATCTGATGAGATCTAGTAGGCCTCCCGTTGATAAAATTAGGAAATATGGGGCCGAAGAATTCAAGTCCAATGATGATGATGATGCAGAGCGAGCCGAAATGTGGCTTGATAACACTATTCGGGTACTTGATGAGCTAGCTTGTACTCCAGATGAATGCCTGAAGTGTGCTATATCTCTACTTCGGGACACTGCATATCACTGGTGGAATACACTAGTACCAGTGGTTCTGAAAGAAAAAGTGATTTGGGATTTCTTCCAGACCGAGTTTCGTAAGAAATATATCAGTCAGAGATTCATCGATCAGAAACGAAAAGAATTTTTGAAATTAAAACAAGGTCATATGACTGTGACGAAAAATGAGCGAAAGTTTGTCAGATTGAGCCGTTATGCCAGAGAGTGTATATCAACTGAAGCCATTATGTGCAAATCATTTGAAGACGGTCTGAATGAAGACATAAAGTTGCTTGTTGGCATTCTTGAAATCAAAGAATTCGTGGTACTAGTCGAGCGAGCTTGCAAAGCTGAAGAGCTTGGAAAAGAGAAAAGAAAGGCTGAAATAGAAGCTAGAGACACTCGTAAAAGATCATCGAGTAAGACTTTCCATTCAGTGCCTAAGAAGTTCAGAGATGACTTCAGCCGACATAAAGCTACTTCAGACCTGCCTAGACGAGATCGGCCTCCAGTGAGTTCCCGAGACACTTCGATGGCTAGTGTTGGTAATGTTCAGCAGAACCGGGCTGAGTGTAAACATTGTGGAAAATGGCATTCTGGGAGTTGTAGATTCCATGATCGGTCCTGTTTTAAATGTAGATCATCGGACCATTTCATTCGAGAGTGCCCGATGCTAGCCGAGAAAAATACGGCTCAGAACACTAAACCGAGTAGCGCGCCAGCACAGGGCAGACCACCTAGACATTCAGGCAATGTAGGTGGCAGTCAGAGAGGGACGAAGGACACTGCAGTTCGATCAGATGCTAGAGCTCCAGCTAGAGCTTATGCTATACGAGCCAGAGAGGATGCTTCTTCCCCAGATGTCATTACCGGTACTTTTACACTTTATGATACTACTGTGATTGCATTGATTGATCCTGGTTCGACTCATTCATATGTGTGTGAAAATCTAGTATCCAGTAAGACTCTGCCCGTTGAGTCTACTGAGTTCGTGATCCGTGTGTCCAACCCTTTGGGTAGATGTGTTCTCGTTGATAAAGTGTGTAAAGGTTGCCTGTTGATGATTCGGGATTCCTGCTTTCCAGCTAACTTAATGTTGTTGCCTTTCGACGAGTTCGATATAATTTTGGAAATGGACTGGTTAACTTTGCACAATGCAGTGGTGAATTGCAAAAAAAAAAAAAAAGATTATTGAATTGGGATGTCAGAACGGAGAAATCATACGGGTTGAATCTAATGATTTGAGCGAGTTGCCTACCGTTATATCCTCGATGTTAGCTCGAAAGTATGTGAGAAAAGTATGTGAAGCTTACTTGGCTTATGTGTTGGATAATAAAGTGTCCGAAAAGCAGATTGAATCTGTACTAGTTGTGTGTGAATACTCAGATGTGTTTCTCGAAGAATTATCAGGTTTGCCGCCAGTTCGAGAGATAGAGTTTGGTATTGAATTAGTATTGGGGACGACTCTGATTTCGATAGCTCCGTATCAGATGGCACCTACTGAGTTGAAAGAGTTGAAAGCACAGTTGCAAGAGTTAACAGATAGGGGCTTTGCATGACCGAGCTTCTCTCCTTGGGGTGCACCAGTTCTATTTGTGAAAAAGAAAGATGGAACTATGCGAATGTGTATTGATTATCGGCAGCTGAATAAGGTGACTATAAAGAATAAATACCCGTTGCCTCGGATTGATGACTTGTTTGATCAGTTGAAAGGGGCTTCAGTGTTTTTGAAGATAGATTTGAGATCGGGTTATTATCAGTTGCGAGTCAGAGATTTCGATGTGCTAAAGACTGTTTTCTGAACGAGGTACGGACATTTTGAGTTCCTAGTCATGCCTTTTGGACTTACTAATGCACCTGTTGTCTTTATGGATTTGATGAATCGGGTTTTCAGACAGTATTTGGATCGGTTTGTGGTAGTGTTTATAGACGATATCCTGATCTATTCTAGAGATGAAACTAAACATGTTGAACATTTGAGATTGGTGCTACAAACTTTGCGAGATCAACAGTTGTATGCAAAATTTAGTAAGTGTGAATTCTGGATCAAAGAAGTCAGCTTTTTGGGTCATGTCGTTTCAGCATCAGGTATTCGGGTTGATCCGAACAAAATATCGGCTATACTTGATTGGAAGCCACCAAAGAATGTTTCAGAAATTCGAAGCTTTTTGGGACTCGCGGGATACTACAGACGATTCGTCAAAGGTTTTTCCATGATAGCTACACCTTTGACAAAGCTACTACAAAAAGATGTCAAGTTCGAGTGGTCAGAAAAGTGTCAGAAAAGTTTCGATCAGTTGAAAGCCCTTTTGACCGAAGCTCCAGTGTTAGCTCAGCCTGAATTGGGTAAAGAATTTATTGTTTATAGTGATGCTTCTTTGAATGGTTTGGGTTGCGTTTTGATGCACAAGGGCAAAGTCATAGCCTACACTTCGAGACAATTGAAGCCTCATGAAAAAAATTATCCGACTCATGATCTGGAATTAGCAGTTATTGTGTTCGCATTGAAAATTTTGCGTCATTAGTTATTCTGTGAGAAATGTCATGTTTATTCAGATCACAAAAGTTTGAAGTACTGGATGACTCAGAAAGATTTGAACTTGAGACAACGCAGATGGTTAGAGCTGTTGAAAGACTATGAATTAGTCGAAAATCATTGTTTGCTCTTCGTGTGTTGAACGCACATATGGTTATGTTTGGTGATTGTTCGATCATAGCCCAGTTGAAAACAAGACCGATGTTTATTCAGCAAATTTGTGATGCACAGAAAATTGACAAAGATATGATTGCTAGACGAATTCAGTGTGAAAATGATGCAGAGTCAGAGTTTCAAATTGACGCAAATGATTGTTTGAACTTCAAAGGCCGAATATGTGTTCCGAGGAATGCGGAATTGATTCAGATGATTTTGAATAAGGCCCATAATAGTCGCCTATCGGTACATTCGGGTAGCACTAAAATGTATAATGATTTGAAACAGTTCTATTGGTGGTCTGGCATGAAACGGGATATATCTGAATTTGTTTCAAAGTGTTTAATTTGTCAGCAAGTAAAAGCCGAGCATCAAGTGCCTTCAGGGTTACTTCAGCCGATCATGATACCTAAATGGAAATGGGATAGAATCACTATGGATTTTGTATCCGGTTTGCCTACGACACCGAGCAAGAAGGACGCAGTCTGGGTTATTGTGGATAGACTGACTAAATCAGCTCACTTTGTGCCAGTTCATACAGACTATTCGCTCGATAAACTTGCTGAATTGTATGTGTCACAAATTGTGAGATTACATGGTGTGCCGAGTTCCATTGTTTCAGACAGAGACCCGAGATTCACATCACGGTTTTAGAAGAAGTTGCAAAATGCTTTGGGTACTAAACTCCACTTTAGCACAGCCTTTCATCCGCAGACAGACGTTCAGTCTAAACGAACCATTCAGATACTTGAGGACATGTTGAGATGTTGCGTCCTTGAGTTTGAAGGTACGTGGGAAAGATACTTACCTTTGATTAAATTTGCTTATAATAACAATTTTCAATCAAGTATAAAAATGGCACCTTACGAAGCTCTTTATGGCCGCAAATGTCGTACACCATTGTATTGGACTGAGCTTAGTGAAAGCAAGATACACGGGGTTGATTTGATTAAAGAGACTGAGTAGAAAGTGACTGTGATCAGAGATACTTTGAAAGCTGCCTCGGATCGACAAAAGTCTTATGCTGATTTAAAACATAAAGATGTTGAATTTCAAGTCGGAGACCGAGTGTTTTTGAAAGTTTCCCCGTGGAAGAAAGTACTCCGATTTGGTCGGAAAGGCAAACTAAGCTCGAGGTTTATCGGACCGTACGAGATTATCGAACGTATTGGACCTGTTGCTTATAGATTGAGGTTGCCCTCTATATTAGAAAGGATACACAACGTATTTCACGTTTCGATGCTTCATAAATATAGATCAGATCCGTCACACGGGATCGCTCCGTATGAGATTGAAATCCGATCCGATATGACGCATGACGAAGAATCGATCCATATTTTAGCTCGGGAACTGAAAGAGTTAAGAAACAAGAGAATTCCATTAGTGAAAGTACTATGGCATCGGCACGGAGTTGAAGAGGCTACGTGGGAGCCTGAGGATTCAATGAGGCAACAATGTCTGACTTTATTTAACGGTAAGATTTTCGGGGACGAAAATTCCTAAGGGGGAGAGTTGTAACAGTCCGAATTTGACCCTAGTTGGAACAGTGGTTTCGGGACCACGAATCTGAGTCTGAAATATTTTTTAAGTATTATATTTTGTTTATATTATATGTGAATTAATGTGTGTGAAAGTTTTGTAGAGAAATTTAATCGTTTGTGTGCTTAATTAAATAAAAGGACTTAATCGCGTAAAGTGTAAAAGTTTCAAACTATAGTAAAATGTGCCAAATTGATAGTGGCTTCTTAATTTGAGGCATTAAAAGGGCAATTAGCCCATTTTTGATGATAGTGGACGGTCATGGTCTTAAATGACCTTATAATTTATGTTATGAATATTATTATTAAAAGGTTAGTATAGTAATTTGTTAAATAATAATATATGTTATAATTTACTAAAACAAAGCCACTATCATCTTTATTTTCTCTCATGGCCGAATGTTAGCAAAAGTAAAAGGGGTTGAAGAAGCTCTGATTTTCGGCAATCATTTGGTTTAATTAGGTATGAATTTTAGCTCAATTATTGTTGATTTTTACGTTTTTGAGATCGTTGCTTAGAGTATTAGCTGACCCATGTTGAAATTTTGATATAAACTCATGAATGATGTTCAGCCATTGATATGTTCTTGCAGTTTTTGGTGTTTGATGATTTTATATTAATGATATGTTAAAGATTAGCTTGTTTTGTATTGGAAATTTTAGTGATTTTGAGTATTTAGGACTTTATTACAAAGAATAAATTTTTGTGGGGTTAAAATGCAAAATGAATGAAAGAAATGGACTTGTATGGTCCTTATGAACATTCGGCCCTAAGGTACTATTGTGAAATTTTTTGTATTTTGTGTTTTGTTCAAATAAGACTAAATTGTAAAAATGTGAAATATTAGGCATAAAATGGTAATTTGTCCATTTATGTGTTTTGGGACTAAATTGAGATGAAATGTGCTTGAATGAGCTAAATTTTAATGTGTTTAGATCAAGAACAAAGAAAAACGGATTTGGATCGAGGAAAGGCGAAAGTTATCGAGTAGCCAGTCTACGCTGTCCGTCGATAGTCGAGGTAAGTCTTTAAGCAAATTAATTTCGTAAGAATTGATTATGACTTAGTATACATATTGAATTATGAAATTGTGGAATTAATCATGTTAATGCCGAATGTGAGAAAGAAATTTAGCAATGTACATAATCGAATTCATTGAGTTAATTATGTGATAGTATGGGAATTATATGTGATATTTGTGATATTGCTAATGTGTAATGTGAATGAGTTGGTTTGGAAAGAAATGTTTCGGGCTTATTGCCTAGCAGGCCTTGTGCCGGTTAAATGTTTCGGGCTTATTGCCTAGCAGGCTGAATGCCGGTGATCAAAATTCAGACCTCTTGTCTAGCAGGCTTAATGCCGGTGTATATTTCAGGCTTTGATGCCTAGCAGGCTTGATGCCGGTGATGTGTTATAAATGGGGAAATTGTGAATCATACAAAGCGAAACATATTTAATGCAATGAGCTAAAGGCTCAGGTAAGTATAAGCCTTTTCCCTTATACTTATAAAGAGTAAGGTGAGTTGGTATAGTATTATTTGAATTAAGCATGATATGATATGGTTGATGATTCGATAAGAATTATGATATGTGTTATTGAGTTTACTATTGATGTGTATGAAAACTTTATAATAGAATTTGAGTTTAAATGTGCTATTTTGGGGAAATCGTTTATAAGTGAAAGTGTTAAGGATGAAATAATTTGAGTGTTTGCGTACGTGCAAAAATAAGGTTATAAGGTTGATATGAATGTTATGCTCACCTGAATTGGAGTATGCGAATATATGTAGTATATCTCTTTCGTTTTGACAAATTACATGTTTATTGAAATAAAGTATAAACACTTAGGTTAATGAATTGATAGTAATCAGCTATGTTTAAATTTATATAATGAAATGTTTATATTCAATGCCATAAGCTTAAAGATTAAAGGTTTAAGTATTTAATTGTTATATTATTCTTTACTTGAGACTTACTAAGCTAGTAAGCTGACTCTGTGCATGTTAAATGTTCTATTTTATAGATTTTGATCAAGCTACGGGCCCAGAGATCATCTGTGAAGACATCCACACTATCGACTTGTTTTGGTATTTTCGAAGTTTAGATTCTGAACTTAAGGCATGTATAGGCTAACTCTATGGTTGAATATCATTTTGATGATGTATAGTAGCCAAGCGAAAATGGCTTAAATTTTCATATCAAGTTCGGCTCTATTTACCCTTGTCTATGTGCTTAATATGTTTGGCTTCATTTATTCGGTTAGGGCTGTTCTTTTAATTATATCTTGTGAATTATGCGTAATATATGATTGCTTGTTGTAATGTCATTGTTTGTGTTAAATTAGTCAAGAGTTTTGGCTATTAACTTAATGTTTGCTAGTATAATTCAAAGTAGGTATGTGTAGTTGAGCATTATTCGGAATTTAGGTATGTATGCCAGCTTTAGTTGATTAACGAAGTATAAATTATATTGAGTAATGCAGGTATGTGTATTCGGCCAAGCCTTTGTAACATATTCAAATGTAGTTAACATGCTTAAGAGAATTAGGTATGGTTAATGAATGAGTCTTATGTGCTAGTAAATAATAATGTATATTCGATGATGACTTATATTGTTTGTAACACCCCAAACCCCGTCAATACGCCATGACCGGATCTGGCATGCCACAGAGGAAAACGTTTTGAAGAAAATGGAGTTAACAATTAAATTTTAGTGAAAAACTCTTTGTTGTTCCATGTTTGTAGAAATCAGGTGTATAATAAGTTAAAAACTGATAATTCACTTTGAAATTACGTAAATAAATCTTTAAAACATAGTTGCAAATCCATAGATTAGAAAACCTTTTATAATTTTAAAAGAAACCAAAGCGATTAGTTTGAAAACCATTTGTAATTGAAATTTGGAAACTTGAGTTTTGGAAAATAGTATGAGTTATCAAAAATACTTAAGTTGTTAAATATTATCAAATGATTTATATTACCCGATGGTAACGTTTTGAAAACCATTGCGTTTTGTAGTTTAGAAAACTTTGTGCTCAAATTATTATATCAACCATGTATTTTATAAGCCATATTTAAAATATCAAGTCCAAAGCATATAAATAATCCAAAAACATAATTAAAGAGGCCTTATTACAAATTTAAATAAAATATAGTACCCAAACCAAAATCCGTGTAAAATCGAATTTTTATTGCATGGCCTCCTCGAGTCCATCCGGCTCCTCATCCGCGATTCACGAATCACCTGAAAAGATAAGGGAGAATGTGAGTCACCAAGACTCAGTGCATAAATCCTTCCCCCGGTTAATGCAACATTCTTACACAATTCATAACCAAGCAATATATATATATAATGCACCCAAACCTAGCCATCCATAACTCCTTTTCTACCCCGTGTGGTACCAAACCACTGGTGGTGCCAAACCACTGGTGACCCAAAGTCACGATATCCAATAATAATGTGGTGCCAAACCACTGGTGACCCAAAGTCACGAATAATCCATCTGTGGGGCCAACCCACGTGTGATACCAAATCACTGGCGACGATCCTGTAATATCAAATGTGGGGCCAACCCACTGTGGTACTAAGCCACTGGGACGAGTCGCTATGAGGTGCCAAACCTCTGGTGTCCCAAAGACACAAAATATCAACGATCTAGGTGTGGGGCCAACCCACGTGTGATACCAAATCACTGGCGACGATCCCGATATATCAAATGTGAGGCCAACCCACTGTGGTGCTAAGCCACTGGGACGAGTCGCTATGAGGTGCCAAACCTCTGGTGTCCCAAAGACACGAAATAATCTGTGGTACCAAACCACTGGAGGTGCCAAACCTCTGGTGTCCCAAAGACACGGATATCAAATCCTTCCCCCTCCTCTCATATCACCCACAACAGTGCAATTATTATGCAAATCATGCCATCATGCTTTATTATGAATCATATAGAAATATATCACATATCATGGTAATAAGCATCATATAGCAAAACATATCGAAACGGACTTACCCGAATCCTTGCTCATACCCTTATGGTATCATATCGAGATTTTCACAGTTTTCGGCTTTAAAACATGATCAAGTTATTAATATATTACCAAGTTATAAAGTGTGTAAGTTACACACCTGTTACTAGCGAAAACTCTAAATCCCGCAGACCCGATCTACCGCACTAGATCTCCTTGTCCTACATTCGGCCAAACCACAAAACTATTAACAAGGCCATTCGGCCACACCAACAAACCTTAGTCTCAAAAGCCTTCGGTTTTTCAACCACTTAAAGAATGATGAACAAACATGAATCCTTACCACTTGACTTACCATCTTCGATTGCTAGAGAATAGGGTTAAATCGATTGCTTCCAAAGTCCCGAAGAGCCTAAAAGAATTCGGTTCCTATGAATGGTTAGAACTTTGCTAACAAATGCCCAAAATTTGGCTTTTTCCCTCATGAGAATCAACAGAGAAAAGAGAAAAGAACCAAAAGAAATACGGCCATGAACACTTACCCCTTTCCAAAACCGATTGAAGAAAACCAAAAGAAGACCTACCCTTGTAGATATTCGGCCAAGACAATAGCAAAAAGGAAATGGAAATTTCGACAATAAAAGAAAAATAAAAGAATTGAAAAGAGTGTTCCTACCGATTGATCAAGGTGTGAATAAGAAAAATGGTTGAGAAGTGAATATATGTGAAGAGAAAGATTTGGCTAAGGAGATTGTCATCAACATTCGTCATGGTGAAGAATTATGGAGAGAATAATGTTGAAAGTCTCTTGTGGAAAGCAAAGAGGAGAAAGAATAGAAATGAGGAGTTTGGGTTTCGAGTTCTCAAGGATAGAAGATGAATCAAGGGAGAACTTTGAGTCAAAGTGCGTTCAGCAATAAGGGAAAAAGAGAAGAAATGGTCTTTGATGATTTTGTAGTTTCGGTCACAAAAAGAAGGGAAAGAAAGAATGGACTTGAGGGGAGAAAGAACAACTAAAAACCAAAATGGTCAAAACTCAAATGGCCAAAAGAAAAGAAAATGGTTACCTTTTGTCCAAAATACAATCGGCTAAGAGGAGAAAAAATTAGAGAGAAACACAAAATAACCAAAAGAAAGATGTGCTCATCTAGCACTTAATTCTACCAAAAATTAGCACCATACCATACCAAAAGCTAACCAAAAATTCAGCCATCCCCCCTAGCCCCTAATACCGTCCAAATTCATGGACACCAAGGTCAAAGTTTTTGCCACACAAAACTTTCCAAAACATTCACCTTATAATGTGCCTTGTAATCCTCTACTTTCCCTAAGTTAAAGAAATTCTATCCCCAAAATCTAGCAATTCTATCCCTTATTTCATGCTTACCATAACCTTAAGTCTTCTTGCCATAAAAAAAAATGTCCATCTTATCCATAAATAACTCTTTGACCGACACTTAAGGAAAGCATGCAAAAATAATCAAATTTGCACACCAAGAGATTTGAACCTCTTCCTTTCAAGTCCATCATGTAGCATCTTATCCTCTTTACCAATTGCTCTTTTATGCAAGCTATCTACTCATAAATTTCTATATGTCTTGAAGCTACTTACCATCTCTCCTTAAAGTGCTAAAATACCAAATTTTTCCTAAAGCCCAATTAAACCCGAGACTTCATAAAAACCTCGTAACCTTCCAAATCCACTTAACTAATAAGTCTAATTTGCAATAACACCATTCTCATATTCTTGAAGATTTTAAACACTCCTAAGCCCAAGCCCAATCCTACTAGGCCCAAATTTCGGGATGTTACATTGTTTTAAGGTATGTTTTATGAATTATATACATGAAATGATTGGCTTGTAAGTAGTTATTGAGAAGTGAATGGAAATGAGGCTATACGGTTATGAAATCAATGTATTTGGAAGTGCACTTTTATGTTATAATTTGAGTGTGAAGATGAACTTATGTTCGGCTTGAGTAGCATGATATTGCGTTTGTATTGTATGTTTGACTAGGCTATTTGAACAATTAGGTTCGGTTTATAAATGCGTGAAAGCATATATTTTTGGATTGTTATAAAATGAAAATGAAATAAATAGGTTTGGTATAGTGTTCAATTTGTATAATGTGCATAAAATTTTATATGCATGTCCTTGTATATTCGGCCATGTAAATAAATGTGTGCATGATATTGAAATGAGCTTATATATATATGTTTATGGGATTGTCTGTATATAATTAAATCATTTTATAGGGATGTTCAATTAGGATCTAATTGATTTAATAAAAGTTTTGTTTTATCTGGTAATGGCTGTAACCCTAATCCGGCGATGGACACGGGTTAGGGGTGTTACAGAAAGTACCGAAATACCCCTAGTTTGTAAAATTACCGAAATACCCCTGATTTGCAAAATTACTAAAATACCCTGATTTGCAAAAATTACTGAAATACCCTCTATGGATAAAGCTACCGAAATACCCTCGACGAGTAAAATTACCGAGATGCCCTTATGGGGTGAAATGACTGTTTTACCCTAACCGATTAAATGACCATTGTACCCTCGCGGTAGTGCTAGTGTTGTATGTGTTAATTGTATGACTGATTATGTTTGAGATGCACTGCATACATGGATTAGTTATGGGTAGAATTACTGAGTTACCCCTGTAGTGTAGGATTACCGGAATACCCGTATAGGGTAAAATGACTGATTTGCCCTCGGGGGTAAATGATTGACTTGTGCTATGATTTGACCGATTTGACTGTGATTGTATGATTGTGTTTTAACTGACTTGACTATGGGCGTGTGTCTGATTTGCTGTTAATATGTGTTGAAATGACTGTTACTGATCATGGCCATTTTGCATACATGTGTAATGATTGAGCATGACATACACGACATATTGCATTGGGTTGGAATTTGTATTTTGGAGGAAGTACTGTACTGGTGGCTATGCCCCGTTTTACTGATTTAGTGTCCTTGCCATGATATACTGATTTTAGTGGCTCAGCCACATATATAGTTATTAGCAGTAAGGCTGCATTATTGGAGAGCTTGGCTCTGTGCCATCTTCATTATGGCTTTGTGCCAATCGTATTTACCCGTGGCTATGTGCCTAACAGATATCGATGACTCTGTGTCGATCATATTACCCAAGGCTGTGTGCCGATTATATTACCGTCGCTGATGGCTATGTGCCAAACATAATACAGTTACTGATGGCTCTGTGCCAATTATAATACCACTATTGAAGGCTTAAGAGTCGCATATATATATATATTGGCAGCTCGGCTGCGCTCTTCGTGTGTAGGGCTGGGTGGGTCCACTTGGTCCCCACGTGGAGTGTAGCGTTGGTACGGGTGGTGTGTTGGCTGGATTGGGGTGGGATGCATCCCTATACTACTGCATATCTATTTATGCTCTGATCTGTACTATACTGTTACTGTTGAAAGGGCTTCGGCCCAGATGATTTTGGTTTCTGCTTCTGTACACTGATTGATACTCTGGTAAGGGGATTACATACTGAGTTTTCATAAACTCACCCCTTTTTTTAACTGTGCAGGTAATCCTCAGCCTTAGACAGATCGGAGCTACGAGGGACTCAGAGGTGACCATACCTGTGATTGGCTTTAAAGTACATGTCCTATTTTTATTTTAGTTTAATTGGTTGGGTTATAAATTTTGTAATAAGGCCTGAAGATTTCTAAACTTTAAGTTTTGGGATTTTATTCATTGTTTTATAATTGCTAGAAGTAGATCACAATTTATCGAAAAAAACTATTGTTTTTTTCCAAATATCACATTTCGCAACTGTTTTAAATTAAGCTTTTCATAACAAACAAGGTTTTAAAGATAATAATGTTTTTCGAGAATGATTTCTAATAAACCATGTTTTGAAAATAAGCAAACGAAATCTGAGGTTTTGAATAGTAGAAAGTTTTAAGTTCTTTAAGAAGGGTTTCTAATGAAAGCATGGTTTTCAAAAAACTATTCAATGTGACACGCCAAATTTGGGCCTAACTTCTAGACCGGGTTTGGGGTGTTACATGATAACACTAAGTCACAATTACTCATAACATTCACAATCATAGAAGTCACATTTAAGTACAATATTTCAATGCAGTTCCATGTACCATAGACATATTTTAAATCAATTTATAAACTTGGCACATTAAACATTTGATTTAACATAATTCAATTAATGCATTAATTTAGCTTTCAAATATAAATTACAACATTATTGCATTATTATTAACACGCCAAATTACCTGGAATGCCGAAACGGCTAATTTTCCCGACTTAGCCCACAACTTTGTTCTTCCCTGATCTTAGTCCAAATTTCATAATTTCTTGATCTAACATGTCAAATAACACTCATTTAACACATTATCAACACACTAATCAATTCAATTAACATATCAAATTATGGAAAATTTATAATTTTTCCCCTTAACTTTTCAAAAATTGCACTTTTATCCCTAGGCTTGTAAATTAAACTTTATTCCTTTTTCTTATGTTTTATGACATGCTGAATATTTTTCTCTTCTATGGCAACTTCAAATTCTTACTATAACACATACTTATGAACAATAACAACTTTTATCGATTAGCTCGTTTTACTCATTTTCACTGAAAATCACTTAGCAAACATCGTTCTCCTAACCTCAAACATTCATATTCTACCATTAGATATCAAAATACATGCTTATCTAGCATGGGTATATTTTTTAAACTTTGATTACACTTCAAATTAATGGTAGAAATAGACAAATTAAGCTTCGAGGATCTCAAAAATACGAAAATCATTAAAAATAGGACAAAAATCGTACCTATATAAGCCATAGAAGCTTGGCCGAATGGAGCTCATCCATGGCTGCCATTTTTGGTTTTTACAATCGGTTGAAGAAGAAGAAAAAGATGATAGTTTTTATCATTTTGTCTTATTAGGCCATTTTAGCTTAATTACAAAATTACCCTTTTTATTTCAACCAAATTTCAAAAATACCAAACAAATATCTCCCACTAACTTATTAATGGGCTAATTATCTCATAAAGACTTCCAATTTAAAAACACATAACAATTTAACACCTCTAACAAATAGAACTCAACTTTTGCACTTTTTACAATTTAGTCCTTTTGACTATATTAAGTGCCCAAACGTTGAAATTTTTCCAACAAAATTTTTACAAAATTTTTTCGTAAAATTATAGACCATAAAAATATAATAAAAATAAAAGTTTCCTCGTCAAATTTGTGGTCCCGAAACCACTATTCTGACTAGACCCAAATTTGGGCTATTACAACTCTCCCCTCCTTTAGGGATTTTCGTCCCCGAAAATCTTACCAGAATGAGGTTTAGTATCTTTCTCATAATTTCCAACATCACTAAATAATCTTTTTTAAGACGATACTTTTAGAAACACTCTGTCATCGATCTGAATCCCAGTAGAACTCAATGAACTCTGTCAAACAAAGAATCGATACATATTGAAATTATTATGCTAATTTCGTCAAACTTTCGAAAACAACCCACTAGCATTTCTCTTGATCTGAAGATTTGAGGGAAACCCGATACAACATCTAAATACAGTCAGAAGTACCAGGTTCATATTCGTATGCCCAAAACATTTA
Source organism: Gossypium australe (assembly GCA_005393395.2). NCBI lineage: Eukaryota > Viridiplantae > Streptophyta > Magnoliopsida > Malvales > Malvaceae > Gossypium > Gossypium australe. The sequence continues at coordinate 119,457,149 of CM016616.1, forward strand.
CTTCAAATCACTGTACTTATTGGTTACTCCTTGAATGGATAAACCAAATATTACTACTAGTAACTCTAAATAGAATTTTCTGCATAAATTCAGAGTTCCACAGTACATGAAGTCCACCTCGAAATAATAATAATAATCAAATCCAACTTGAAGTTCAGAATCAATAGTCGATCCTCACTATACTTATTTAGTTGATCACCCACTAACACATCTTGAGTTTCTCAAATTCACAAGTATACGTCACTTTAGCTTTTTACTTAACCAAAATCAAACTATCATTTAATATGATCTATCAGGTAACCAACTCACACAAAATAAATGAGGACTTTTCATATAAGCATCTGTAATTACACTTGGCTCCCCACAGATCAATCGATAATCACTCACAATCTTTCAATAGCTTAATTCATCACCACTGTCTTAAACTCAAATTTTGCTGTGCCATCAGATATATTAAACTCTCGAAACCAGGAAACATAAGACAATCCTCATTAAACAAACAGTGTCATCAAATTTCTCAATACAGACATAATAATAACCATCTCTAAATTACTAACTGAACAACTCTTTTTAATGTAAGATTAACCGTCTGAAAACATGAACCATTACTTTACATTATAGAGAATATACACATTCAAATCTGTTCACTAGTGCGTCACTGAAAAATCATAATTCCATTGCTCAATGCAAACTAAATTCAGAACTAAAGCTTCAGTTAATCATACCTTCAACTGCTTCAACTTTGTTAGCATCCTAAATTGTTCCACAATTGGAATAACCTTATAAACAGAACAACTTTATTTCAAAATAACATCACCTATTTAAAATAAATCCATTAGGTTTTAACTCAAATGAAACGTAACATCTTACTTGAGCTTACAAAAAAATATCATAATTACCTGAGGAAACAAAATCATTATATCATTGGAATTTGACTGTCACAATTCACATTTTGTCGATACCGATTCAATGATAAGTCACACTTGATAAGTAAACAATAAAGATGGAAAAGAAAACCAAGATAATGAAATCCAAGATACAAGACCACACTGAATATCCTGGAATACCATTCAAACTAAATAATAGAAATCCTGACGATTCCGTAAAGAAAACCAGAAGAGAAAGAAATATAGTTCATATGTTCCGAAGCCGATTATAACAGAGATAAAACATATTCTATGTAGATATAAACAGAACAATAGCCAGAAGAAACAGTAGAATCATTTCATATAAGTTCACTGTCAACTCTTATCTCAGACGTAACGAAATTGAATTCCAATAAAAGATAGTGAAATACCAATCATAGATCAATCAAATTGACGATTATTTACTCAGAAAACAAGCAATCATAATTGTCTCTGAAAAGATACGAACACGTAGAATGCCCAGAAGAGATAGTCGTAAATTTCTCAACTATGACTGTCATACTTAAACATCTTCACATGTTAAACATCATTCTTCTGACTAATTCTGCCCTCAGTAATTTCCACATTATTCCTTTCACTAAAGAAAATCAGTTCAGAAAAATTTCAGTTAATACTTCCTTTCAGTATCTTAAATGAATAAGTCGATTTATCAAAATTAAATTTTTCACTAATTATGATATTGTATAAACCAAATAATTATTGAGTCAATCTGATATTTCTCTAACTCTGTCCTTCACTTGTCTACTATCCTCAGTCTCTGATCATATCTATAGTTATTCTATAACTGAACTCTTTGATTCCACACTTAGGAACTTAATCAACATGATTCTCATGAATTTCCGTTATAAACTCCTTATCGATAAGGGGGTAAGGTCGTACAACCTCTAACTCGATTCTCACACATATGTATAAATGACACATCTTTCATTATCAACATATGTCATTATAACTATACTACCCACTTCGAACAATTTATCATTCATATATGCCTTACATAAAATTTCCAATTATCTCATTCAAACAAGTGCACTCAGTCATACATTCTACGAAATTTGAATAACTTACTTATCACATTCACTAATCAATTTTAGTCAAGCATGCTACAGTATGTGAAGGTCAAAAAAATATGAATTACTGTATAAACTTTCATTTCGCACATTATCACATATACACATTACGAATTTTTATTCATACTTTTCTGAATTTAACTCATCATAGCTACACTTTATTCAAATACTTTAGTATCACTATCAAATGGTCGGATATAGCTCGGTTGGAGAGTACTTCTCTTTTAATAAGATTGTCCTCAATCGTGTCGGAAGGCATCACACTATCACATATTGGTGGCATGCATAACTGGACTCTCACACTTGCTATGTTAGTCCGAGAACCGACTAAACTATAGCTCTGATACCACTAAAATGTAACACCCCTTACCCCTATCCGTCGCCGGATCAGGGTATGAGGCATTACAACAATCTTATACACTTCTCCGATATATACATTTTAATTATATATTAAAATCATTCATAGTCACACTCTATGTCCTTATTATGGGCTGACGAGGCCCAAAACAATCATTAAAGTTGGTTCGAGACCAAACCGGAACTTTTCAGCATTTTGAAAATTTTTACCAAAACAGGGTCATACGCTCGTGAGACATATGACACGGCCATGTGAGTAGACCGTGAAGTTCTCACACACCCATGTCTGGACCCCGTGTATAATTCACTAGCATTCTGTTTATGCACCACTGCCAAATCACACGCCCGTACAGTGGCCTTGTCCTACCCCACGGCTGAGACACACGACAGTGTCTCTAGCCCGTGTGGCATACATTAGGCTATTTTTCAAACCTTTTGTGTTCTTAAATCTTTGTACTAATATACAGTATATCGATCTTTGTTATACCTTTAGCTAATTCTAACTTAGTCACATCAAGACATTTCTCCATGCATGCATAAAATACGTTTACTTACCTATAGGCATTATGAGCCACATCTCATGGCTCTATTCAACGAAGCAAAATAAGCCTAAACATTTGGCTGATTCATAATAATACATACAACCAATAACTAAATCTCTATACATTCCATTTGCTTGAAAATAATTAGGAATTGTCGTGATTCAAACTTGATAAATTAATAGTGTGATGATACCTCCAACAATCTCCAACCTCGAGCCAACCTGACAACACTAAGAGAAATGGGAAAATGGTGTAAGCTTTATAGTTTAGTAAGTTGGCATATGTAACATCCTGAATTTTTGGGTCTATGCGTTTAATGGGTGGATATGTTTAATGTGTTAATTTAAGTGTTAGGGGTCCAAATTGGGCTCAGGCTTAGGCAGAGGCCTTGATTAAAATTATCTGTTTGGGCATTATAGGGTTTAAAAGGTAGTATCTGTGTTTAAAATATCAAAGTGGGCTTGTGGCCCAATCTTAGGAGGTCACGCCACACAAGGGAGTAAGGGGCCCAAATTTAAGTTTCATGGAGCCCAATTCTTTTAATTTAAGTTAGCTAAATTTTGGGCATTAGGATTCGGTGGAATGGATGGCAACAAGGCTAAAATTTAGGGGTTTTAATGTTTAAAATATGTGGATAATAAGTAGATAAAGGCTATTATTTAGGAATTTATTTTATGTGGATAATAAGCAGATAAAGGCTAAAATTTAGGGATTTTAATGATTAAAATATGTGGATAATATGCTGATAAAGGAGGGAGGAGTTAGAGATAATTAAGTCTCTTTTAGATGAGCTAGTAGATTAAGATAAAATAGAAAAGATAGGATTTATCTGCAAGGTTAGGTAAGTGCCGAAATTTCTATAAATAGGGGGAATATCTCTACAATTTCGACATTTGGGGTTTTTCTCTCATTCTTTTCTCTTCTTCTCTGAGTAAAAGCTGAAAACTCCTAAAGTTCTATCTTCCTCTTCATTCTCTACAAAAGCCAAAATCTCTAAGCCAATTCCCTCATCTTCACTTTGATTCAAAAGCTGAAACTCTTTCCATTCTTTTTCCTCCTAGCCAAAATCTTCAAGTCTCTTCCTTGTTTTCTTTTCTTATTCTCTTTTCCTGTCAGAAACCGAAACTCTTCACTCAAGTATTTTAAAAGCCAAAGACACATCAGCCTTCTCTTGTTCATACTTTTTCCGGGATTTTCCTAAAAGCCGAAATCCCTAGATCTCATCTCCTGTGATTGTCAAATTACTTCTGTGGTGCCTACTTGTGCCGAAATCTGAAAGGAACTTTAGTGGAGTCAATCGCATAGATCTTTGAGTTATAGATCGGTAGCACTCGAACCGTGTTACTTTCGAGATTTCAAGGTAAGAAGATCTATTAGTTTCAATGTGTAAATTCAGGATTTACTAACCCTTGGCCGAAAATAGGAGAGGCCCTATTTTCACATCTTTCCGGCTTTTTGAGCAAAGTTGTAGATCGGTCTAGCAAGGGTATCGACATTAATTAGGTGTGTAACCTTTCTCACTGTTAGACTGTTTGCTAATATATATTCATATGTATAAATCTGTTATACTCTGCTAAATGCCGAAATCCCAGCATAACAAGTGAAAACCCTTGAAGGGTAAAGGCTGATTAACAGGTTAGTGACTTCTGTCCTATTTCAGTGATTATTCCTGTTAAAACGATATGCTTTCTATGATGATTTCATTGTATGCTTGGGGTTGGGAAATTGATGAAAAGGGAAAGTGATCTGTTCTGGTGGCTTTTGCCATTTCAGCCTGGTGACTCTGTCACAAACTCTGTTTCTGGTGGCTTTTTGCCATTTCAGCCTGGTGACTCTGTCACAAACTCTGTTTCTGGTGGCTTTTTGCCATTTCAGCCTGGTGACTCTGTCACAAACTCTGTTTCTAGTGGCTTTTTGCCATTTCAGCCTGGTGACTCTGTCACAACTCAGACGATGAGCAACACGACTGCCATCAACGGCGTGTAGCTGTGCGGGTTGATTGTAGAAATCCCCTATGGTGTGAACGGCTGGTACGGGAGGCGTGTAGCGGATGGAAACTGAGGATTTGGGTTGGGCTTGCATAATGTTTTTTTTGTTATATATATATATATATTAAACTGTTATTCTGTACTGTGGAGCTGAGGCCCAAATCTAATGGTTCATAAGGGTTGCACACTGAGTCTCGCGACTCAACCAATTTCTTAACATTTTCAGGTAACACCTAGTGCATAGGACCGGGCTGGAGAGGAGCGCAAGGTGGCCATGCAAAAGAACTCTTGGATTTAACAAGAAGACTCCAGTTTATTATTTTATATTTTTATTTAATGGGTTTTAAATTTTATTGTAATAAGGCCATGGGCCACTAGACTATTATTTATGTTTTGGTTTTATGTTGGGCTTTTATTACTGGGCTATTAAGTTTTATGTTTTAAATTAAGTTAAGACATGTATGAAATTATAGTTTTTGTTTAAAATTCACCAAGGTAATTTATAACTTTATATTTTATACTTACTAGTAAATCACTAAGTTTTCGGTTTTATTAGTTAAACCTAGTAGTTGTTTTCCAAAATGCGACATGTTTTGTAAAATCCCTTAAGTGACATACCAGATCCAATTGTAGCATTTGGGTCGGGTTTGGGGTGTTACAAATTGGTATCAGAGCCCAGTTCAAAACTCGGCTCTGGGGGTTTTTGGGCTCAAAATGTTTTCTAAAAATGGGCTTTTGGAACATGCATGTTTTGAAATGATAACAGGTTTGTTAGCTCGGCATGGCACCTGTGTCTCCGGCCCAAGTCCGCCAGGTAAGTATTCTGAACCATTGTGTGATATATTTGAGTGGGTTTAATGGGCTTTATGGGACGTATAATAGTTAGATTAGAACTTGATGGACTCTAGGCCTAGTTGAACAACTTCTAAAATCTCATAAGACTTAATTTCACTAAACAAACCTGTGAACGAGTCGTAAGGCTTGGGTGTGGCAACGGGCATACGCATGTCTAGGATTGGATCCGGAAGAGCCTGGTATTTAAGCAGTTCTAGTGACTCACCTCCTCTTTGCTGGAATCCTACTTGGTGCGTAGTGGCTGTTCACCTTAGCCAAATTAGGGTGTGGTAATAGACATACGCAAGTCTAGGAGTGGATTCAGGGAGAGCTTGGTATTTAAGCAGTCCTGGTGACTCACCTCCTCTCCACTAGAATCTTACCTGGTGCGTAGTGACTATTCACCCTAGTTACGAGAATTTATTGATGGGCTAAACCTTATAATTAAAACCCGAAAGGGACCAGCCACCCTACTTGAAAAAAAAAATCCCCAAGTTTTGCAAAATTTTCAAAATACTTTTGATTTGTGAAAACTTCCAAACAGTCATGAATTTATAAAAAATACTTATGTTTTGAAAACTTACCCGAAAAATCTCATGTTTACAAAGTACCCCTGTTTTTTTTTTAAAAAAAAAACAACAACAACAAAAAACTACCCATGGTTTGTAAAATTACCAAATTACCCTTATTTTGTGAAATGACCAAAATAACCCTGATTTGTAAAATTACCAAATTACCCTTGATTTGCAAAATGACCAAATTATCCCTGGTTTGTAAAAATTACCAAATTACCCCTGATTTGTGAAATGACCAAAATACCCCTGATTTGTAAAATTACCAAATTACCCTGATTTGTGAAATGGCCAAAATACCCTTGATTTGTAAAATTACCGAAATACCCCCAGATTACAAAATTACCGAAATACCCCCGGATTACAGAATTACTGAAATACCCCTGGATTGCAAAAATTACCAAAATACCCTTATTTCATGAAATCAACAAGGAACTCTATTCTAAAAATTATGAAAATAGCCCTATAGGATAAATTATGGAAATACCCCTAGGTAGTGAAATGACGAAGATACCCCTCCATGATGAATGTAGGTTTGTGGATGTACTTGTATGCTAATGTCTGATGACTGAATGTGTGTGCTTCCTGGAATTAGAAGGTAAACTTGAGACTGAAACTGTAGATAGGTTCGAATTCGAAAAAAACTACCTCTAAAATTACTATTCATAAGACTGTTCGTGGTTAATCAGTGAAAGAAATTAATAATTCATAAAATTTCTAATTCAGATAATACGAGAATCAACGATGAGCGCTAGAAGAGGAAGAAGAGGCCGCGGCTGAGGCCGTGGAAGTGTTAGGACTAATGTGCTGACTCAGCTAGTTAGGGAGGTACTGAAGGAGGTTAAAGAAATCGGTGAAACACTTCGGGTTGGGTGCGTAGACTCTAAGAAAAAAAGAGATCGTAGTTTTCTAGGGTTGCAGTCTCGTTCTGTGAAGCATGTTAAGGTACGTCCAAACTTCTGGGTTTGCGAATATTACAGAAGGCATCATCCGGGTGAATGTTGGAGGAAGTCAGGAATGTGTTTACGATGCGGGTCTGAGGAGCATAAGGCTCGGGATTATTCAATCACTATTAAGTCAGGTATGTTTTGTGTGGATGCTATATTTTTAGGTATAGAAACTGTATGCGTGCAATGTTTATATATTATTAAATTAGAGTGCGCAGCGAAAGCATAGTGGTGAGACTTGGGTAGTACGATTAATAGTTAGTTGGAAATTTCGAGGACGAAATTTCTTTAAGGGGGTAGAACTGTAACATCCTGAATTTTTGGGTCTATGCGTTTAATGGGTGGATATGTTTAATGTGTTAATTTAAGTGTTAGGGGTCCAAATTCGGCTCAGGCTTAGGCAGAGGCCTTGATTAAAATTATCTGTTTGGGCATTATAGGGTTTAAAAAGTAGTATCTATGTTTAAAATACCAAAGTGGGCTTGTGGCCCAATCTTAGGAGGTGACGCCACACAAGGGAGTAAGGGGCCCAAATTTAAGTTTCATGGAGCCCAATTCTTTTAATTTAAGTTAGCTAAATTTTAGGCATTAGGATTAGGTGGAATGGATGGCAACAAGGCTAAAATTTAAGGGTTTTAATGTTTAAAATATGTGGATAATAAGTAGATAAAGGCTATTATTTAGGAATTTATTTTATGTGGATAATAAGCAGATAAAGGCTAAAATTTAGGGATTTTAATGATTAAAATATGTGGATAATATGCTGATAAAGAAGGGTGGAGTTAGAGATAATTAAGTCTCTTTTAGATGAGCTAGTAGATTAAGATAAAATAGAAAAGATAGGATTTATCTGCAAGGTTAGGTAAGTGCCGAAATTTCTATAAGTAGGGGGAATATTTCTTCAATTTTGGCATTTGGGTTTTTCTCTCATTCTTTTCTCTTCTTCTCTGAGTAAAAGCTGAAAACTCCTAAAGTTCCATCTTCCTCTTCATTCTCTGGAAAAGCCGAAATCTCTAAGCCAATTCCCTCATCTTCACTTTGATTCAAAAGCCGAAACTCTTTCCCTTCTTTTTCTTCCTAGCCGAAATCTTCAAGTCTCTTCCTTATTTTCTTTTCTTCCTCTCTTTTCCTGTCAGAAACCGAAATTCTTCACTCAAGTATTTTAAGAGCCAAAGACACATCAGCCTTCTCTTGTTCATACTTTTTCCGGAATTTTCCTAAAAGCCGAAATCCCTAGATCTCATCTCCTGTGATTGCCGAATTACTTCTGTGGTGCCTACTTGTGCCGAAATCTGAAGGGAACTTTAGTGGAGTCAATCACATCGATCTCTGAGTTATAGATCGGTAGCACTCGAACCGTGTTACTTTCGAGATTTCAAGGTAAGAAGATCTATTAGTTTCAATGTGTAAATTCAGGATTTACTAACCCTTGACCGAATATAGGAGAGGCCCTATTTTCACATCTTTCCGGCTTTTTGAGCAAAGTTGTAGATCGGTCTAGCAAGGGTATCGACATTAATCAGGTGTGTAACCTTTCTCACTGTTAGACTGTTTGCTAATATATATTCATATGTATAAATCTGCTATACTCTGCTAAATGCCGAAATCCCGTCATAACAAGTGAAAACCCTTGAAGGGTAAAGGCTGATCAACAGGTTAGTGACTTCTGTCCTATTTCAGTGATTATTCCTGTTAAAACGATATGCTTTGTATGATGATTTCATTGTATGCTTGGGGTTGGGAAATTGATGAAAAGGGGAAGTGATCTGTTCTGGTGGCTTTTGCCATTTCAGCCTAGTGACTCTGTCACAAACTCTGTTTCTGGTGGCTTTTTTCCATTTCAGCCTGGTGACTCTGTCACAAACTCTGTTTCTGGTGGCTTTTTGCCATTTCAGCCTGGTGATTCTGTCACAACTCTGACGATGAGCAGCACGACTGCCATCAACGGCGTGTAGCGCTGCGGGTTGATTGTAGAAATCCCCTATGGTGTGAACGGCTGGTACGGGAGGCGTGTAGCGGATGAAAATTGAGGATTTGGGTTGGGCTTGCAATAAATCACTTTTCATTATATCAATTCAATACCCGTTGAACCATATGGAATACTAAAGGATACGCAGAATAAGGCACAGAGTGTCACACTGTAATATAGCCGAAGCTATCACTGTAATGTAGCCAAAGCTACCACTGTAATGTAGTCGAAGCTACCGCTGTAATGTAGCCGAAGCTACCACTGGAACACTGGGGTTACCCTCGGGCCTGCTCACACAAGCTGTCAGGTGTCTGCAACACATGCAAGATCACCTAGCCACTGATATAACACAATGAACCAGCACCCGGGGAACACTTTCACACTGAAAACACTGAAATTCCTAGTGACATGTCACTTGTATCCTAATTGTTTCCTAAGGTTCAATCGGGACTTTTTCACACTTGTTAACACTTAGTCAATGTTCACTTAATCACTTGTCTCATGATAACACTAATTCACAATTACTCATAACATTCACAATCATAGAGGTTACGTTTAAGTACAATCTTTCAGTGCACTTCCATGTACCATAGACATATTTTAAATCAATTTATAAACTTGGCACATTAAACATTTAATTTAACATAATTCAATTAATTCACTAATTTAGCTTTCAAATATAATTACAACATTATTGCATTATTATTAACACACTATGTAACACCCCTAACCCGTACCCGTCGCCAGATTAGGGTTATGAGGCATTATTGAACCCAACTCAGATCATCACAGTTATTCATTACAAATCATACTTGAAATTTATAATCAAAACCTTTTGACAATTCAGTCTCATTGTAATATCCGGGATTTAGGGGTTGTGTATTATTGCTTAAATATATGTGAAAGCATGTGTATGTGTGGTTTGAATGTGTTTTATAGATTTTGAGAACTTTAGAATATAGGAGAATGCCTTAGAAAATTCTGGGTTTTAAGTCTTAAAAGGGGAGCTAGGCAAATGAGGCCTTAAGAAAACTTGTAGGGGAGTTTGGACATAAGAAAAGCCTTGGTAAAGTGGCAAGGAGGCGCCACTTAAGGCCTTGGTAAGTGACGCCTCAAGCAGTGGAGAAGGGCTCAGGTTCGAGCAGCAAGGGAAGCAAATGGGAGTTTTATTTTGCAGCAAGAAGGAGAGGTAGTGGACGGCACAGGGACTTTATGTGGATGAGGATGAGACTTGGTCCTTTCTTTTTAAAATTCGGCTAAAGGGAGGAGATAATGGTTGGCTCATTCAAATTATCTTGAATGGGTGAAGAAGAGATAAAATAGGAGAATAACAAGGGATTGAGTAGAGAGATGAAGAGTTGGCCGAATGGAGGGGTCTAGGTGTGGTATTTTCGGCCAAAGGGAGGGGAGTGAGACCATTTACTTTCTTTTATTTTCAATTGTGCCTCTGCCAAAATTCTTTATCCCTGTTGACCAAAAACCGAAAGTATCTTCTCTTCTCTTTTCTTTTGTGCTAGCTGTAATCTCCCTCAATTCCACCATTGCCACAACACCTCAAACCTTCCATCTCTTATTTCTTTTGTCCAAGCCGAATCTCCTTTTGCCACCAAGTTAAATCGCACCACATTCCATCATTTACTTTCTCTTCTCACGAATCTTTCAAAAGCCGAATCCTCTATTTTGTGGCCATAACCGATTGCTCCTCTACCCTGTTGAAGTCAATTTGATCATAAACATTAAAAGCCGAAAACTCAACATCTCTTTCCTCTTGTCGACACATAGAGTTGGTGAACCAATTGCGTTTTGGTCATTCTATTTGGTAAGGGATCTCTCTTGGGTTTAAAAAGCTCTTTTCTCTATTTTGGTCTATCGAAATCAAGACTCTAATCCCATTAATGCTCTTTGGCCGAAACTTTGAAGGTGAGTTTCGGGATTTGTTTGTAGTCGCCTATAAGGGAGATCATCCGGGATTTGATTAGCTAAGGTAAGAAAAGTGTGATACTAGGCCGAAGGCCATCTGTTTGGTTCATTAAATGTTAGAATTAATTCTAACATAAAGTTTGTAGGGATTTCGACATCTCCATAAGACAAGTAACAATTTCGGGATTTAGATCTGCAAGGTAAGGGAGTATTAATATTCGGCCAAGGCCATATTAAGTGTTAGTGACCAACCGATTCTGACTATGGTTTTTAGGGAGGAGTACAATCTGTTTCGGTAGACTTTCGGGATTCTACTAATATTATGTATGTGATAATGGAAATGTGAAAAATGTGGCTAAAGGTACCATTCAGTGGTACAGAGTGTTCAGGTACGTTAACCTTTACTACTATGTTAATAATGTTATGAACATTGAATATGACACATATGTGAACTCGTTATGAATATGGAATAAGGTATATTGCGTGATTTCTGCATATTTTGTGTGACGCATGGACATATGGGTGATAATGAAAAAGGGAAGTGATCTGGTGGTTTCTACCACATTATCTGGTGACTCATGTCACATAATTTGAATCTAGTGACTAATGTCACATATTATTATCTGGTGATTCTGTCACATTATCTGGTGGCTATGCCACGATTATAAGGGCGATGTGTAGTTGACTGCAGCGACTGCCTTTGATGGTATGTAGCGGATGGAGGGTCGATTTAGTAATCCCCACGGTGTGATTGGCAGGTACGTGTGATGTGTAGAGGATGGTTATTTAGGTTTGGGTTTGGGATTGCATCATTGCCTATATTTGTTATATATATGATTTGACATGCCTAAATCGTTTGGGAGTTTGTGTTGGTTGTTACACATTGAGTTTGTTGACTCACCCCTTTGTGGGATATCTTTTCAGGTGATACTTAGTGACATGGACCGGGTCAGCGAGGACTATGTGGTGGCCATGCTGAATGTTTTTTTTTCGGTATTTCAAACGGTTTAAATTTGCATTTTCTATTATTTTATTTTCAGGATTTATTTGATATTTTTCAGATGCAATAAGGCCACTACTTAGACGTTTAAACTTTTATGCTGTAAGTCTAAACTTTCATTCAATAATCGGTATATGAATTAACCAAACGTTTTCGCAAAACTCTAAATATTTTATCACCTAATTAACTACGGTTTACAACTTATTAACCAGTTCTAAAAACCGGCAACCCCACTTATTTTACAAAATGTAAAATAAACGCTTTCTTAAAAAAAAATACAAACTCGAGCCACATCTCACTAGCTTAACACGCCAAGATTTTAAAATTTGTCTTAAAAGCCGACATGTTTTATCAAACACAAATCCACTTCAAAATCATCACAGTTTTCCAAAACGCAAACGAGATTTAGTTAAAGTTTTTCCTAAGGAACATGCCAGATCCGGTCGGGACTTGTGGGCCGGGTTTGGGGTGTTTCACTCATATGCAAGGACCAACTTAAACATGTTTCATATATCTACAGTTCAGAATATTTAACTACCAAATCTGAAGAAATCAAATATTTGGTACGTATTAAGCAATTACTATTCACTTTATATATATAATAAGTATAAAGACATCAATTACTAAAGTCAAATTTCAGCATTTTATTTCATGCCTTAAACACGAATGCATATTAACACATATCAACTCATAGCATTTTTATTGGCTAACTAATCACATATATATAACATTTTGAACACTGTAACATAATCGAATCTACCCTTGATGATAATACAATATGCACATTATACCAGTCAAATATTCAATAACAAAACTGAAATATGAATAACTTATACCCATTTTCCCAATTTAAAACTTGCCTAAACCAACCATTTTAAATCATGATCTAGCACTTACAAAGGTTAACCTAAATGTTAAACACTTGACTAATTTAATACAACACTAGCATTGCCATCCATCAACCATAAAGTAGCATAATGTAAATCTTGCATAAAAGAAAAGACCATAACCAAATCATTGAAACCAAACACATTCATCAAATAGTCAAGAACCATTAAGACTGAATTTTAAATAATTAATCAAGCCATTTTCGCATGGCTATTATATACAAACAAAACTTCATTTAAACATTTAGTTAGCCTATACATGCCTTTGATTGAAAAACTAACTTTAAAATACCAAAAAAGGGTGATAGTGTGGTTGACTCCTCGAACGATACGTTGAGCCCGTAGCTTGACTGGAATCTATAATACGAAACAACGAACACACACAAAATAAGCTACTAGCTTAGTAAGTCTTAAGCATTATACTATATCTTTCAACCGTCTAAACATGAAATAAAATCAATTCATGACATTACATTTACATGTCTTACTTATAACACAACATAACAAAGTAATACTACTTTCTTTAACTTGATAACTTTCAATTTCCATAACAAATACATCAATTACCGATTATACATAATAATCACATAGCTAAGTGTAACAATAAACCTACATGAGCATCTTTTATTTTAAAACATACTCATGTTTTGAATTTCAAATAACCACATGGCATATTTCGTCATTTTATTTGCTCACTATCATAGCATATTTATATATGCATTTATAACACTAAGTATAATAGTACATACCTTGTAGCCGAAATAGCAAAGCCACTTTCAAAACTTAAGCTTTCTAGATTTGTTTCATGGCTTTAATATTATATAAATTCGAAATTGAAACTCACCGGAATAAAACCTGCTAGGCTTTAACCCGAATCACACACCCAACACTAGGCCTTCTAGACTCAAGGTCCGAAGTTTAAACACCGGTATTTAGCCTGCTAGGCAATAAGCCTGAACTATTTCACCAGCACAAGGCCTGCTAGGCTCGAAGCCCGAAATAAATCACCGGCACATGGCCTGCTAGGCTCAAAGCCTGAATATCATTAGAATTAATCCTTCAACACACATTTCTTAATGTTAATATCACAAATAATACATATACTTCATATTACATTCACATATCAAAACGAATATACTTATTCATATCACATTAACGAAATATATTCAATCCAATATATAATACCCTCACATTCGGCTAATTCATACATTTATGCTTAAAATTACTAAATTCATTTACTTACTACGTTCATAAAAAAATTCTTTGATGTATATTTGCTTAAGAACTTACTTCGATAGTTGACCAATTAAGCTTCTCGGCTATTCGTTTAATTTTGTTTTTCCCCGATCCAAAACCTCCTCCTTTTGGACTTGATCTTACTAACACATGAAATGGCCGAAAATGGACATTCAAACTCCCTTCTTTTCTTTGTTAAAATTCGACAGGATGAAGAAAGAAGATAGAAGGTGAGTTTTCTCTCATCTTTTTTTTTTTTGTTTTTATTATTATAATCAAATTATAATACTAATGTCATGCCACTATCTAAAATAAATGAATTAAAAAAAAAAGAAACTTAATCATCATACCGTCCACTACTATAAGAAATGGGGTATTTGACATGCAAGTCCAATCTTTCAATGAGCAATTCAATTAAACCCTCCTACTTAATACAAGCTACTTTTATTATTTATTTCCATTTTATAATATAAAACATCCACTTAGTACTATTTTATTACACTAGCCGTCCAGTATACAATCAAAATGGCTAATTTATCACTTCAATACCTACTTCAAAGAAGACAATTCAATTTGGCCACCACTTTCATAAAAGCTATTATTTTCTACTTGTTCGATTTAATCCTTTCACTTAAATTAAACACTCAAACGATAAAATTTTTATACGAAACTTTCACACATCATAAATCACATATAATTCGCACCCAAAATAATATTTAAAAGTTTTTTGGACTCGGGTTCGTGGTCCCAAAACCACCGTTCCAATTAGGGTCAAATTCAGACTGTTACACACCAACTTACCTCGAATGCCGAAACGGCTAATTTTCCCGACTTAGCCCACAACTTTGTTCTTCCCCAATCTTAGTCCAAATTTCATAATTTCTTGATCTAACATGTCAAATAACACTCATTTAACACATTTTATCAACACGCTAATCAATTCAATTCACATATCAAATTATGGCAAATTCATAATTTTGCCCCCTAAGTTTTCAAAAGTTACACTTTTACCCCTAGGCTCGTAAATTAAACTTTATTCCTTTTTCTTATGTTTTATGACATACTGAACATTTTTCCCTTCTATAGCAACTTCTAATTCTTACTATAACACACACTTATGAACAATAACAACTTTTACCGATTAGCTACTTTTACTCGTTTTCACCGAAAATCACTTAGCAAACATCGTTCTCCTAGCCTCAAACATTCATATTCTATCGTTAGATATCAAAATACATGCTTATCTAACATGAGTATATTTTTTTAAACTTTCATTACACTTCAAATTAATGGTAGAATTAGATAAATTAAGCTTCGAGGATCTGAAAAATACGAAAATCATTAAAAACGGGACAAAAACCGTACCTATATAAGCCATAGAAGCTTGGCCGAATGGAGCTCATCCATGGTTGCTATTTTTGGTTTTTACAATCGGTTGAAGAAGAAGAAAAAGATGATAGCTTTTATCATTTTGTCTTATTAGGCCATTTTAGCTTAATTATAAAATTACCCTTTTTATTTCAATCAAATTTCAAAAATACCAAACAAATATCTCCCACTAACTTATTAATGGGCTAATTATCTCATAAGGACTTCCAATTTAAAAACACATACCAATTTAACACCTCTAATAAATAGAACTCAACTTTTGCACTTTTTACAATTTAGTCCTTTTGACTAAATTAAGTGCCCAAACGTTGAAATTTTTCGAACGAAATTTTTACGGAATTTTTTCGTAAAATTATAGACCATAAAAATATAATAAAAATAAAATTTTCATCGTCAGATTTGTGGTCCCGAAGCCACTGTTCCGACTAGACCCAAATTTAGGCTATTACATCTAATGCATGAATAAGGTATCGTATGCTCCTGTTAGGGACATATTGGTTGAGGTTGATTGAAAAATGTTTGAATTGATGAAATGTATGCTAATAGTATGTATAATTGAGTTGTAACTCTGGTAATGCTCCTTAACCCAATTCCAGCATTGAATACGGGTGAGGGGTGTTACATTTATTGGTATTAGAGCTACGATTTAGTCAATTCTAGGACTAACGTAGCGTGTGTCAGAGTCTAGCTATACATGTCATATGTAAAATGTGATAGTGTGATGGCTCCTGATATTTTAAAATGTGTTTTCATATAGTAAATAGATCCCAACCGAGCTATAGCTGGTGAGGTTGAGAGTAATGCGCCTGCTCCCACTCAAGGGACTGCGCCATCTGATTCTTGATCGTTGTAAAATCAGAGCTTTAAATATTTATAAAAGAATGATCAAACCTGGAGACTAACTCTGACAATGATATTAAGGCAAGTGTACCTATTGAACAGTAGTATAGCTTAGGCAAGACCGATTATCGAACCCAAAGGAACTAAAAGTATTAATACTCACTTTCTTTTTATTACTTAGCCTTACAGTTAGAGTGAAGATTACTTTTGACGAAGACTGAACTAAGGACACAAAGACAAAAAGAACGAATAGGAAAATAACTTTGAGGGAAAACTCAGTTGATTACGACGATACCCTCAGGAAGAATCCACCTAGACTTCACTTATTAATTAACCTTAAATTATATGATTTCTTTTACTTAGCTGGATCCGTAAGACTCCCTAACCTATATTAAACCCTCACTCGAGGCGAATAACGTCTAACCCTAGGTTAATTAGTGGAACTCTCGTTTGCTAATAATAACCCCCTAGGGTAGCAGTAAATCGCAATGGACTCCCATATTAGGTTTTACCCTAATCCGGCAAAATCTCGTAACCCTATCTCTAGGTGTCTGATCAACTCCGTTTAATTATGCTAGATCTTCTCGTAGGCAGGGTCTATTCCTCCTCCACCTAAGCACATTAGATTTGGATTAAGCAACATAATTAAGAACAAACTAAGTAATTTATCATATAACTTAAAAATCAAATAATAAAATCCATCTAGGTTTCATCCCCTTCAGGTATCTTAGGGGTTTTGTTCATAATGAAAAAACAAACCATCGCAAGAGAAAAGATAAAACAAAACATAAGAAAACCCTAAAACCCCCTGAAGGAATTGAAGGAGAATTCCGCCGTCTTGAGTATAACTCCGGCTTCTTGAGATGGATCCTTGCGTTATTCCCTAATTTTGACCTTTTCGGCTTGGCTCCTTGGCCTCGCTTTCGCTGGTTTCGGCTTTTGCCGAACTCCCCTCTCAAGTTGCCCCCTTGGGTGTTTATATAGACTTTGTGATGCCTTACTTGGTCTCTAAGTATCCTAATTCAAGTAGAATTCCTAATAGGGTGTTTGAATAGGCTTTGGAATGTGTTTCTTTGCCTCCAAGTATCCTTTCCCGAATGAAATTTCTCTTTCCAGCGACAGGGATACAGCCATGGCACACGCCTGTGTGAATCGTGGCCAGGTCGTGTTCGGACTTTTAATGAGGCACGGCCGTGTGGTATTTGGGCCAGGCCGTGTCGATTTCTCTCTTGGCCTAATTTAGTTCGTTTTAAGCCCGTTTTACATTCTTTTCATCCTTTGGTGCTTTCCTGAGTATAAGACACGAAAAGAAAGGATTAAGAGCACCTTTTTACATAAATCAAAGGATAAATCATCCAAAAGTATGTTAAATGTGGGATTAAAATATGTTACTTTTACGGTTTATCAAGTACCCCCACACTTAAGCTTTTGCTTGTCCTCAAGCAAAATTCTCAACTCATAATTAAAACAAACTTCCTTGATTCATAATTTCTATCAACAATGTCTTATCATAATTCATTGATAATTTATACATGGATAATTTTAACTCAAAGAGTCCTAAAGATTCAAATGAGATAGGTCATGACTTTGTTCCTCGAAAATATAGGTGTCTCCCCTCTTTTAAATAACTACCATTTCAATTCAGAACCGACAAGGATTGACATCCTCACAAAGGATTCACTCAAATCACTCAAAAAGTGTTTAAGGGTAAAAATTAAGCACTCATAAGTCGAACATGAAGAGTTAATCCCATAGGCTTGCCTGAAAATCAAATCTCCACCACTGTAAAATGAGATGATAAACAGATCAAAAGGTCTTTGATAGGGTTATAACGGGGCTTAGGTTAGGGGTATGGATAAAGGCTGAATTAGAAGGTTAGAATCGAGATTGACCTGATAAATTTCCTGACTAGAAAAAAAATGAACATAATTTTTCATTAATTAAAAACTAATAGTACGAGCTTTTTTCCTTGAGAATTGGAATTTGAACATGCAAGCTCACTTAATCATAGAATGAATAATGAATATACTTCGTTTTTCTTCTGAAACAAACTATCATAATAATAAGGAAGAATTTTTACAACTGAAATATAGAACATAGTTAGGAAACTTGTTCAAAATCAAATCTCGACAAAACGGGTAATTAAAAAATGGTGATAACAAATACAAAGGGTTTTTGGTTACAATTTGTAGGTGAGTTAATAAAAAGGGTTGTTAGGCTTAACGGGGTTCACCAGGGTTAATTATGAATGTAGGCTTTTAAGTGGAGTAAGTGAGTTAAAACCTAAGTTCCTTTATCATCTCGGTATATCAAATCATAACTGTGGTCTCGACATGTATAATCAAGGCAAGTTCTAGAATAACAGTTCATAGTTGACACACTCATAATAAAAAAAATGAGCATGAAAAAGAATGTATGCTCTATATGGTTCAAATACTCACAAAAATTATGGGTGTTTTGATATCATCCTTATAAAATTTGAATTTCAAGGTGATATTCAAAATTGGATCAACAACCTAGCAAAAATTTTAATACCTGAAAAATAGACTTATCATGCTTGATTCTATATTATTCTTTAAATTTAATCATCAATGTACAATTAACTATGACTTATTCTAAAACATGTTAATCGTCATCACAAATCATCAGAAATTTTATCCTAATTAGTAATATGACAACTTTGCATAAAAACAAGACTAAATCAGGGATTTGAGAATAATGAAAAAAGTTAGGTTCTTTTATTCCATTTTTAACCTCAGGGATTTGAGAATAATGCAGAAAGTTAGGTCTTTTTACCCCCCCACACTTAAGATGTACATTGTCCTCAATGTACAAACATAGATAATGCATATATATTTAAAATCAAAAGGGAGGGGATAGAATACTCCTTGAGGTGTGGACTGTTTCCTTGAAGGAGGGCAGGGGTTGTGGCGGCAATTACGGCGAAGGCGTCGGTATGGTGGTGGTCTTAGTTCCCGAGCTTTGTGCTAGATGAAGAAATTGGGGAACTTGTGAAGGATTAGCTAGTGGTTATTGAAACATAATATAAATAAACTAAAGATGAATTTAAAGAAAAGCAAGCTAAAGTAAATGAGACTAAGAAAAAAACTGAAATAACAAGAAAATACTAATGGACTATGAAGTCCTTATTAAAGGATGGTTCGCAAGGTGGGAATCAATGCTAAGATTGGGGATGTGGTGGCGGTGGTGAGAGTGATGATGTTATCGCGGTGGTCGGCGTGATTCCCTAGTAGCCTGGCAAACCTGACATCAAGAAACTAAAAGAAAATTAAACGAAAAGAGCAGTAGAGAAGCTTAGATGAGGAAAATAAAGGAGAAGAACAGGAATTTGAAGCAAGAGAGAAAGCAAAAATAAAAACTAATTGGTCTCAAAGACCCTTGGCTTGGTGTTGGAACGAAGCTACCAGCATGAACTCATGTTGGTCGTTCTTTGTTAAGGAGTCTATGCGTGGCTTCTTCCGCTTCTTCTGCATGGTGTTGATTTGCTCAATGATCTAGTGTCTTGAAGGGTCTGAGACTGAAGAGAGTGAAAAGGAGAGGAAATATTAGATGGAGGGGAGGAGAAGAGGTGAGAGGTTTAAATAGAATTTCAGATTTTGTGCTCCCCCACGGCCGTGGTCATAGGGTGTGTCAAATTACACGGCCACCCCACACAGCCGTGTTCTAGGGTGTGTTGTCACCCTTTTGGCCGTGCTTGGTCCTCCCATGCCCGTGCGTGTGAATTCTTTCTTTTGGCATGGTCATTATGCACGGGCGTGTCTCCCCCGTGTTTTATAAGTCAGTAACCTTAGTAATTTCACACGGTTGTGTAGCACGGGCGTGTTCTGGTCGTGGTGTGCAAGTCAGTAGCTTTAGTAATTTCACACGGTTGTGGGCACAGGCGTGCCCTTTCTGTCGGTGCCTGTGGGGAGGGTTTGTTGGATCCGTGGTGTTGGGGAGGGTGGTTGGGCTGACTGCACGGCCTGTGTCCTGTCAGTGTGGTGGTTTAGGTGGTCCACACGGCCACGGACACGACCGTGTGTAAGGCCGTGTGGCCTGGAAAACCTGCATTTTTGGTTAGTTTAAAAAGGAAAAAAGAGAAGAAAAAGGAAAAGATAAATAAAAACAAAGGAAAAAAAATAAGGTTAGTGCTCGGGTTGCCTCCCGAGAAGCGCTCGTTTATAGTCTTAAGCTAGACTTTACCTCTCATTGATATGGTCATGGTGGTTTGAGGAGATGAAAATCCTTTCTCATGCGATCACTTCGGTTATGGATATATAGTTTAAGTCGAGTAATGTTTACCTCAAAAGTGTCGAATTTAGGATGGCTTACCTCGACTGTGCCGTATAGGAAGACATTAAGTACCTTAAAAGTGATTTCTTCGTTTGTCTTGATGTCTGAATTGGTGATTCGAGGGTCTTCATTATTCAACAATACCTGATCCTCTATTTTGATGTGATTTATTGTTCCTATCAGCTTGTCTGGGGTCTCCTTCAATTTCACTTCGTACGGCTCCTG
Source organism: Gossypium australe (assembly GCA_005393395.2). Taxonomy (NCBI): domain Eukaryota; kingdom Viridiplantae; phylum Streptophyta; class Magnoliopsida; order Malvales; family Malvaceae; genus Gossypium; species Gossypium australe. The sequence goes on from CM016616.1 coordinate 119,478,141, forward strand.
TTCCTCTCTGATTTGTGTTTCCTACTCTTTTAGTTTGTCAACCCTAAGGCTTTGTTCCTTATGTGTTTCTTTATTACTCGATGTCCTAGCTGAGTCAAGAGCTTGAAGAGTGATTGTTTTGTCGTCTACACGAAGTGTAAGTTCACCGAATTCTTCCTTTGTGTGTTCTTTCTTTATTGCATCGGGATATGGCACACGAGCTTGGCACTCTGTATTTACCGGGTTTGGTAAATCATGGCTTACCTCATCCTTACCTTCACTTACCACAGGTTCTTGCCTTGGGTCAGATTCCACTAACAATTCACTGTTATGAGCTTGTACGGCTTAGGGCCCATGATTCAGCTCAGGTTTGTAGCCTTGTGGTGTTTCCTGTGGTGAAAGTTGAACAATTTGATTATCAACTGAATTTACTTTCTCACCTTCATCACTTGATGTCCTGGTCGAGTCAAAAGCTTGTAGACTGATTGATTCGTCACCTCCAGGACGAATGAGTTCTCCCATACGAACATCAATTTTAGTCCTGGCAGTTGCTAGAAAGGGTTTTCCTAAAATTAAAGGAATCGAATTGTCCTCATTCATGTCTAAGACAACAAAATCTACTGGGAATATGAATTTATCAATTTTGATTAGAACATTTTCTATTATACCCCTAGGAATTTTGATAGTTTTATTAGTTAACTGAATGCTCATCCTACTTTGTCTGGGTTTCGCTAGACCTAGTTGTTTAAACATTTTATAAGGCATAACATTGATGCTTGTCGCTAAATTAGCTAAAGCATTATCAATAGATAAACTACCAATTAAACATGGAATTGTAAAACTCCCTGTGTCTTTTTGCTTCTGCGGTAGTTTGTTCTGTAACATTGCCGAGCATGCTGCATTGAATTCCACGTGGTGCACCTCGTCTAATTTGCGTTTGTTTGTCAAGAGCTGTCTTAAAAATTTCCTCGAATCTGACATCTGAAAAAGAGCTTCAAGAAGAGGTAAGTTAATATGTAATTTCTTTAAAAGTTTAAGAAACTTACCAAATTGTTCTTCTGAATCGTCTCTTTTCATTGCTTCGGGATAAGGTATGCGAGGTTGGTACTCTTTGATTACCGGTTTTGGCTTTTCTTGTGTTACCTCTGTTTTACCTTCTTCTACCTTGTTTTCTGGTATTGCATTGGGTTCATCTAACCCTTTACTGTCCTGAGCAGTGATGGCTTGATTTTGCTCCTTAGGGTTAATCTTCGTGTTACAAGGTAGACGCCCGTGCGGTCGTTTTGACATCAGCTTTGCAAGTTGTTCGACTGTGTTAGTGACTTCCTTGACTGACTTAGTAATTTCCATGATTTGACTCTCATTGCTTTTGATTGTTCTCTCAGTTTCTTGGATACGTTTCTCTGTGTCCGCCGAAAATTTTGTCAGCATCTCTTCAAGGTACAACTCCTCTTCCTGTTGGTGAGGTGGTTGTTGAAAGTTCGGAGAAAGTTCCGGTCTTTGGCTATTTTGATCATCCCACGAGAAATTGGGATGATAACTCCAACCTGCGTTATAAGTGTCATTATAAAAATTATTTTGTGGTCTAGAATAGTTACCCGTATAGTGAGCTTGCTCGTTTTCCATGCCATATCCGTAGGGTAGGTACTCAGGATTCGCCACTCCTCCTAGGTTCGAGTCATATTGCATTACTGAGTGTACCTGCAAGAGACTACACAAACCATCAATCTTTTTATTCATCATCTCTAGCTGGTTAGATAGCCTGGTGACCACGTCGAGGTTGGAGACACTGGCGACTTTTGTTGGCGTTGTCCTCATAACTTGCCACTGATAGTTATTTAGTGCCATCTCCTCTAAACTAAAATTACCTGTCAAAGCAAAGAAAAATTAGCAAAGTAAAAATAAACCAAATAATAAAAATTTTGCAATAATAAAAAAATGGCTAAAGTAATAAAAATTAAGCTTTCTTAATATTTTAGTTCCCCGGCAACGGCGCCAAAAACTTGATCGCTGTAAAATCAGAGCTTTAAATATTTATAAAAGAATGATCAAACCTGGAGACTAACTCTGACAATGATATTAAGGCAAGTGTACCTATCGAATAGTAGTATAGCTTAGGCAAGACCGGTTATCGAACCCAAAGGAACTAAAAGTATTAATACTCACTTTCTTTTTATTATTTAGCCTTAAAGTTAGAGTGAAGATTACTTTTGACGAAGACTAAACTAAGGACACAAAGACAAAAAGGACGAATAGGAAAATAACTTTGAGGGAAAACTCAGTTGATTACGACGATACCCTCAGGAAGAATCCACCTAGACTTCACTTATTAATTAACCCTAAATTATATGATTTTTTTTATTTAGCTTGATCCGTAAGACTCCCTAACCTATATTAAACCCTCTTTCGAGGCGAATAACATCTAACCCTAGGTTAATTAGTGGAACTCTCGTTCGCTAATAATAACCCCCTAAGATAGCAGTAAATCGCAATGGACTCCCATATTAGGTTTCACCCTAATCCGACAAAATCTCGTAACCCTATCTCTAGGTGTCAGATCAACTCCGTTTAATAATGTTAGATCTTCTCTTAGGCAAGGTCTATTCCTCCTCCACCTAAGCACATTATATTTGGATTAAGCAACATAATTAAGAACAAACTAAGTAATTTATCATATAACTTAAAAATCAAATAATAAAATCCATCTAGATTTCATCCCCTTCAAGTATCTTAGGGGTTTTGTTCTTAATAAATAAACAAACAAACACAAGAAAAAAGACAAAACAAAACATAAGAAAACCTTAAAACCCCTTGAAGGAATAGAAGGAGAATTTCGCCGTCTTGAGTATAACTCCGGCCTCTTGAGATGGATCAACTGGCTATCCTCGCGTTATTCCCTAACTCTGACCTTCTCGGCTTGGCTCCTTGGCCTCGCTTTCTGTAATATCTGGGATTTAGGGGTTATGCGTTTTAATTCTTATTCACGTGGTGGTGTGTTTTGTGTGCTGTTTGTATATGTTTGGGGGCTTCGGGAACTTTGGGGTGTAGGTAGAGGACTTAGGAAAATATTTGACTTTAAGCCTTTAGGGGAGAGCTAAGGGAGCTAAGCCTTAAGGAAATTAGTGTGGGGTTTATGACACAAGAAAAGGGGTGGTGGAGTGGCAAGGTAACACCCAGGAGCAAGGGGGAGTGTGCGTCTCAAGGAGTGTCAAGGGGGAGGAGGTTTGAGCTGCAGAGGAAGCATTTTGGGGTTGCTTTTTGCGTCAAGGGGGAGGGAGAGTTGGACGGCAATCAGATTCTGAAGAGATGAGGGTGTACTTGGTTAAGATATTCGGATAAAGGGGTGGAGAGTTATTTGAGGAGGTTGACTCATTCAAATGAGTTTGAATGAGAGGTGAAGAGGAAAATTAGGAGAAAAAGAAGGGATTTGGGAGAGAGGGGAAGAGTTGGCCAAATATGGGGCTTTGGAGGGTGGCATTTTCGATTTTGTTGTAGTGGGGTATGTGTGTGCCAAAAATTCTTGAGAGTAGGTCCTCTCTTCGGTTTTGTGTGTGTATCTTTTGATTCCCTTTCTTTTCTCTGAGCCTCTGCCGAAAGTGTTAGGAAATAGCCATCTATGCATTTATTTTCTTTTGGGGTGTCTTGCCGATTCTTTGAGTTTCTTTTACCTTCTTTTGTCTTCTTCCAACTTCAAGAGTCGAATATCCTATTAAACTTCACGTAATTTCTTTTCTTCATCTCTTTTTGTCTAGTAGCCGAATCTTGGGAGACCATTAAGGTCATTTGCTTTCACCATTTCCTCACTATTCTCCATTTGACTGAAACACCATAAACCCCCACTTCTTTCTTCTTCTCTTCACCGATTTGCTTGTCTTCTATAGCAGAATACACTCTTCTACACTGTGGCCGAATCTCCCATTCACCCTTTTCTTTCTTCTTCTATTACATTATTTCTCCGGTTATATCTCTTAGCCGAATCTATCAGATCCTAGGTAGGTGGAGTGGTCGTTCATTCTCTGTCGAGATCTGTTCCAATCGATTCTAATAATGGGTAAGGGTTCTCTTCTATTCGATTCTCTTATTTCTCTTTTTGGTTGCCGAAAGTTAGACGTCTAACTCTATTTCTGTGGTGTGGCTGAATCTTTAGAGGGTGATTTCAGGTCTTCTACCTGAAGTTAGCGTTAAGGGAGTGGTGATCTTTCAGGATTTGATCGATTAAGGTAAGATGATACTCAGGTTCGGCCAAAGGCCATTCTTTTGACCATTTAATGTTAGGGCCGATTCTAACATGGCCAATGTAGGGATTTCGACAACTCTCAAAATCAAGTGAGAACCTTCGGGTTTTGGATCTACTTTGGTAAGATATTTCGATTTTGATGATATTTAGTTTTCGTATGGATTGATTCGATTTCTTAACGGGGTTTTCTGACTAAGATATTATTGATGGATGCGAGTACCAGTCAAGGAGAGAAAGGGGTTGTCCCTACCCCTAAGGTCAAGAAACGTTTGGTTTCTACGGTTCGGGATTAGCCACCAGGGTTTGGGCCAGCGTCGAAAAGAGACAAGTAGATCGCTGTAGTCTCTTCGAGTGAGGACGTTAGGGAAATCGAGAGTCTAGTGCTTCGAGTTATCAAGTGTGTAGTTATTGCATTGTTCCTCTGTTTTATTATCATATGTATGTGGTATGTATTGTAGCCGGGAATAACGACTGTGGTGGTGTGGCTACCCATGGTGGGTATTCTGTTAATCAGGTTAGTAACTGTTGATATCAAATCTTGGATGATATATGTGTAAGCATGTGGTGTATGCATGTTGATATGTTCATAATAGTTATACTGTCATTTTATCATAAAATAATGTATGTGCACGGGGATCGGGATATGATTAATAGAGGACAGGGTGTACATTTATGTACGTGGTTTGATGTTAGCCTTGAGCTACATCGTGGATTGGTGATGGTTATGTGCCTCATCGTGGATTGGTGTTGGCTATGTGCCACACCGTGGATTGATGATAGCTTTGTGCTTCATCGTGGATTGATGATGACCTTGAGTCACATCGTGGATATCGATATTTGGTCACATAGTGATAGGTGGCTAGGCCACGTTATAATTGGTCACATAGTGATCGGTGGCTAGGCCACGTTATATTTGGTGACATGGTGATCGGTGGCTATGCCACGTTATATTAACTTTGACCAGCTTGACGGCCAAAGAGGTGTGTAGCGGTTGGAGGGTCGATTTAGTAATCCCCTGGTGTGTGTGGCAGGATACGGGGGTGTGTAGCGGATGGACACTAGGTTGGGTTGGGGTTCATTTTGCATAATCATGTGTTGTATGGGGATTTATGTGGATGAGGGCCAAGCCCATTTGTGGAGACATGTGAGATAATTGCACACTGAGTCGGTTTGACTCACTCTTTTTTTCTAAAAACAATGCAGGTGATACATGATGCTTGGACCGGGCTGGAGTGGATTCGAGTTGGCCATGCAGAAGATGATTTATTTATACTTGCATTTTAAATTCTTATTTACTATTGGGATAATTTTTATTGTAATAAGGCCATTTTTAGTATTTGGGGATTTCTATTATGTTTTAAGTTAGATTGACTATCGAATTAATCACTGGAAATGATTTTGGAGACAATTTACAACTTAAAGACTTAAATTAAAGTTTTAAAACCGGATACTTGTAACCACTCGATTTTTCTTAAATTTTGAAATGCACAATGATTTAAACTACACACGACTTTCCAAGTTTTTATTCTCTTCGGCAACCTACTTTCAAAACGAAAAACATGTTGTAAACAAGTTATCTTTTATAAACTAAGAAAAAGATTTTAAACCCAACACGTGTTTTCACCCTTAGATCAAATTCTTTTCAAACGTTTTTCCCAGTAACATTCCGTATTCGGCCTTGGTGTTTTGGGCCGGGTTTGAGGTGTTACAATTTGGTATCAGAGCCTAGATTTTAAACTCAGCCTATGGGTTTTGAGGCCCATAACGTTTTCAAAATGAGATTTTTAAAGTTAGTTAAAGAAAAATTTTTCGTGGAATGGATTTTTGGGGGCATGGCACCCGAATTCTCCGGCTCAGGTCTGCCAAGTAAGTCTTCTGACTGATTGAGTGGAATAGATATATACTGCATTGTTATGGATATTGTTGTGAACTTTAGAAGATAGGACAATCTCTCTAGAGACTGAAACTTTTAGGGATGTGTGCTTTATACGAATGAACAACTAGAACTTCTATACCATAAAACTTTTCCTTTAAACAAACAGTGGAAAGAAGCTAATGCATAAAATTTCTTAAATCAGATTAAGACGCGATGATAGATATGAGTTCTAGGGGACGTGGTCGTAACGCACGTGGGCGTGGTAGAGGCAGAATGGTTGTATCAGAACCAGTTGGGTTCGGTCACGGATCAGGGAATGAGTCGTCGCCGCCAGCTACGGAAGTTGAATTTCAGGACAGACGGGTGGAGACGATGCAGTTTCTCAGGCTATGCTACGGGTTTTGGAAAGAGTTGCGGGAGCGAATATGGGTACTGGGGCTGGAAGTTCGTTTCTGAGAGACTTAGGGTAAATGGAGCTGAGCTATTTAGGGGAGTTTCTGGGGTAGCTCCGAATGTGGCAGAGTACTGGTTGGAGGTAGTCGAGAGGATCATGGATGATTTGGACCGCACTGCTGAGGAAAAGCTGAAGGGCGCTGTGTCTTTACTTCGGGATGAGGCCTACCAATGGTGGCTCACTGTCAAAGAGGGTACTCCGGCGGATCGAGTGGATCGAGTGGATCGAGGGGAAGTACATCGGAGCTAGTTATGTGGACGCACAGAGGAAAGCGTTTCTGAATTTAGTACAAGGGGGTAAGTCAATAGCAGAATATGAGGCAGAATTCTTGAGGTTAAGTCGGTATGCCAGAGGGATTGTTGCTACTGATTACGAGCGCTGCGTGAGATTTGAGGATGGGCTGCAGGATGAATTGCGGGTGTTGATAGCTCCTCAGCGAGAGAGGGACTTTGTGACTCTGGTCGAAAAAGCTCGGATAGCAGAGGAAGTTAAGCGAACTGAAAGGCAAAACAGAGATAAGGACAGAGGTCAGAATAAGAGAGGTTTTGGATCATCAGGATCTTCGGGGGGTTTTCAGAAAAAGCCTAGGGTTGAGAGTTCTGCTCGTGTTTCTATGCCAGCTGCTGGGAATCAGGTTCATCCGTGTGCTCAGTGTGGAAGGGCTCATGTTGGCGAGTGCTGGGGAAGGAGTAGGGAGTGTTTCAGGTGTGGGTCTAAGGCTCATTTGGTTAAGGATTGTCCTCAGGATCTGAATAGGGCTCGGACAGTAGGTCAGGGGTATGTGCAGCCAGGACGGGGTGGTCAACAGATGCCGAGGGGTCATGGTTCAATCCATGGAGGAAATGGGTCAGGCCGAGGTCGTGGAGCACCGGGCAGAGGTGCTGGGAGCTCAGATGCAAGGCAGCCGGGGTTAGTGTATGCAGCCAGATGTCGTGAAGAGGGGGATGCACCAGATGTTATCACGGGTACGTTTCTTATTTATGGGTTACCCTTTACTGCTTTAATTGATGTTGGGTCAACTCACTCGTACATTGCTAGTATGGTGTCTGGAACATTGGTTGGGAATTCTGAGACTGTCCCTAGGAAGATGACTGTACTTAGTCCTTTAGGACAATCTGTACTGGTAGATAAACTCTTTAGAGACGTGCCTTTAGAAGTTCAGGTTGTAGTGTTCCCAGCTAACTTAATGGAGCTGCCGCTCGGGGAATTTGACCTGATCCTAGGGATGGATTGGTTAGTAAGGTATCGTGCGAATCTGGACTGTGCTGCTAAGCGCATGTCGTTGAGGACTCTCGAGGACAATGAGGTTATGGTGATAGGTGAGACGAGAGACTACTTGTCTAACATAGTGTCTGCTCTTAAGGCGAAGAAGATGGTGAAAAAGGGATGTATGGCTTTCCTGATGTTTGTTAGTGCTTTGGATGCTAAGGAAGTAGCTGTGGGAGAGGTCAGGACAGTGAAGGAGTTTGTGGATGTTTTTTTGGAAGAACTTCCAGGGTTGCCTCCGGATCGGGAGGTGGGGTTTGGAATCGACTTGTTGCCAGGTACAGCGCCAGTGTCTACCGCTCCGTATAGGATGGCACCGAAGGAGTTGGTTGAGCTTAAAGCCCAGATCCAAGAGTTGCTAGATCGCGGGTTTATTTGACCGAATGTGTCTCCATGGGGAACATCAGTCTTGTTTGTAAAGAAGAAGGATGGAACTATGCAGATGTGCATAGATTATCACCAGTTGAATAAGCTAACGATCAAGAACAAGTATCCGCTGCCGAGGATAGACGACTTGTTTGATCAGCTTAAAGGGGTTGCGGTGTTTTCAAAGATTGATCTGAGGTCGTGGTATCAATAGCTTAAGGTGAAGGAAGCAGATATCCATAAGATAGCTTTTCGAACTCGATACGGGCACTATGAATTCCTGGTAATGCCGTTCGGGTTGACGAACACCCCAGCTGCATTCATGGATATGATGAACCTAGTTTTCCAACCCTACTTGGATCAATTCGTCGTGGTGTTCATAGACGATATCCTAGTATATTCCAAGATGGAGGAAGAACATGATGAGCAACTTCGGGTAGTGCTGCAGGTCTTAAGGGAGAAGAAATTGTACACCAAGTTTAGCAAGTGCGAATTCTGGTTAAGTGAAGTTGTTTTTCTGGGTCATGTAGTATTTGCGGAAGGAATAAGAGTGGATCCTAGGAAGATTGAGGCAGTATTGGATTGGAAACCACCTAAGTCGGTGGCAGAGATTCGCAGTTTCTTAGGGTTAGCAGGCTACTATAGAAGATTTGTCGAGGGTTTCTCTTCAATAGCGGCACCTTTGACAAAGTTGTTGAGGAAGGAGGTACCTTACGTATGGACGGATAAGCAGCAGGAGAGTTTCGAGAAGCTGAAAAAGGTTTTGACAGAGGCTCCAGTCTTAATTCAGCCTGTGGCAGGGAAAGACTTTGTGGTGTACTGTGATGCTTCTCATACCGGGTTAGGTTGTGTTCTAATGTAGGAAGGGAAAGTTGTTGCCTATGCGTCTCGGCAGTTAAGACCGCATGAAGTTAACTATCCGACGCATGATCTGGAGTTGGCTGCAGTGGTCTTCGCACTGAAGGTGTGGAGGCATTATTTGTATGGAGAGAAGTCAGTGATCTGCACGGACCATAAGAGTTTGAAGTATCTGCTGACTCAGAAAGAGCTGAATTTGAGACAGCGAAGGTGGGTGGAATTGCTGAAGGATTACGACTGTTCAATTGAGTATCACCCGGGTAAAGCGAATGTAGTGGAGGATGCGCTAAGTCAGAAAGTAGTATCAGATCTGAGAGCGATGTTCGCACATCTTAGTTTTTATGATGACGAGAGTTTGTTAGCCGAGCTACAGGTAAAGCCGACATGGTTAAGTCAGGTAAAGGAGAAACTGTTGGTGGATGATGTTTTTAGTGCTAAGCTTGCACAAGTTCAAGGTGGAGGAGTAGAGGACTACAGTGTAAACCGTGACCGGGTTTTGTGCTTTCGTGGTAGGGTCTGTATGCTGAAAGATGAGGAGTTAAGGCAGAGAATTATTCGAGAATCGCATAGTAGCCCTTACGCTATGCATCCTGGGGGAAGTAAGCTGTATAGGGATCTAAGGGATCAGTTTTGGTGGCCTGGATTAAAATGGGAGGTTACAGAATTTGTAGGGGACTGCTTGACGTGTCAGCAGGTCAAGGCTGAACACCAAGTGCCATCGGGGTTGCTGCAACCGGTGAAGATTCCGTAGTGGAAGTGGGAGAGAATCACCATGGATTTCATTAGTGGGCTTCCTCTTACGCCTACTAAGAAGGACTCAGTATGGGTGATTGTGGATTGATTGACAAAGTCCGCGCATTTCATACCTGTTCGGGTGGATTACTCTCTGCAGAGGTTGGCAAAGCTATTTGTAGCGGAGATTGTGAGACTGCATGGAGTACCGGTGTCGATTATATCAGATAGGGATCCTAGATTTACGTCGAGGTTTTGGAGGGCGTTGCATCAGGCTTTGGGCACCAGGTTGGATTTTAGTACGGCATTTCATCCGCAGACGGACGGCCAGTCTGAAAGGGTGATTCAGGTGTTTGAGGATATGCTAAGGGGATGTATTATCGACTTCAGAGGTAGTTGGGAGGAATTCTTGCCTTTAGCAGAATTCGCTTACAACAATAGTTACCAAGCGAGTATTCGAATGGCGCCGTATGAAGCGTTGTATGGGCGGAAGTGTCGGACTCCTACTTGTTGGACAGAACTAGGTGAACATCATGTTTTGGGTCCTGAGTTAGTGGCAGAATCAGAGGAGAAGGTTTTGGTGATTCGAGCACGGTTGAAAGAGGCATCTGATAGACAGAAGTCGTATGCGGATCTTAAGCAGAAAGAGATAGACTTTGCAGTGGGTGATCAAGTGTTTCTTAAGGTTTTGCCGTGGAAGAAGGTGATGAGATTTGGACGCAGGGGCAAGCTGAGTCCTAGGTTTATCGGGCCTTATCGAGTTTTGAAGCGAGTGGGACCAGTGGCGTATCAGTTGGAATTACCTTCGGAATTGAAGCAGATGCATGATGTGTTTCACATTTCAATGCTACGTCAGTATCGATCGGATCCGTCTCACGTGGTGCCAGTGGAGGAAGTGGAGTTGAGGCCAGATTTGTCCTATGAGGAAGAGCCGATTCAGATCTTGGAGCGAGATGTTAAAGTGCTTTGGAAGAAGTCCGTTCCCCTAGTCAAGGTGTTGTGGCAGAACCACGGATCGAAAGAAGCTTCTGGGAACCGGAGGAGGCAATGCGACAGCAATACCCTCACTTATTTTGATCAGGTAATTTCGAGGCTGAAATTATTTTTAAGGGGGTAGAACTGTATTATCCGAGATTTAGGGGTTATGCGTTTTAATTCTTATTCACGTGATGGTGTGTTTTGTGTGCTGTTTGTATATGTTTGGGGGCTTCGAAAACCTTGGGGTGTAGGTAGAGGACTTAGGAAAATATTTGACTTTAAGCCTTTAGGGGAGAGCTAAGGGAGCTAAACCTAAAGGAAATTAGTGTGGGGTTTATGACACAAGAAAAGGGGTGGTGGAGTGGCAAGGTAACGCCTAGGAGCAAGGAGGAGTGTGTGTCTCAAGGAGTGTCAAGGGGGGAGGAGGTTCGAGCTATAGAGGAAGCATTCTGGGGTTGCTTTTTGCGTCAAGGGGGAGGAAGAGTTAGACGGCAATCAGATTCTGAAGAGATGAGGGTGGACTTGGTCAAGATATTCGGATAAAGGGGTGGAGAGTTATTTGAGGAGGTTGACTCATTCAAATGAGTTTGAATGAGAGGTGAAGAGGAAAAATAGGAGAAAAAGAAGGGATTTGGGAGAGAGGGGAAGAGTTGGCCGAATATGGGGCTTTGGAGGGTGGCATTTTCGATTTTGTTGTAGTGGGGTATGTGTGTGCCGAAAATTCTTGAGAGTAGCTCCTCTCTTCGGTTTTGTGTGTGTATCTTTTGATTCCTTTTCTTTTCTCTGAGCCTCTGCCGAAAGTGTCAGGAAATAGCCATCTGTGCATTTATTTTCTTTTGGGGTGTCTTGCCGATTCTTTGAGTTTCTTTTACCTTCTTTTGTCTTCTTCCAACTTCAAGAGTCGAATATCCTATTAAACTTCACGTAATTTCTTTTCTCCATCTCTTTTTGTCTAGTAGCCGAATCTTGGGAGACCATTAAGGTCATTTGCTTTCACCATTTCCTCACTATTCTCCATTTGACCGAAACACCATAAACCCCCACTTCTTTCTTCTTCTCTTCACCAATTTGCTTGTCTTCTATAGCCGAATACACTCTTCTACACTGTGGCCGAATCTCTCATTCACCCTTTTCTTTCTTCTTCTATTACATTATTTCTCTGGTTATATCTCTTAGCCGAATCTTTCAGAGCCTGGGTAGGTGGAGTGGTCGTTCATTCTCTGTCGAGATCTGTTCCAATCGATTCTAATAGTGGGTAAGGGTTCTCTTCTATTCGATTCTCTTCTTTCTCTTTTTGGCAGCCAAAAGTTAGAAGTCTAACTCCATTTCTGTGGTGTGGTCGAATCTTTAGAGGGTGATTTCGGGTCTTCTGCCTGAAGTTAGCGTTAAGGGAGTGGTGATCTTTCAGGATTTGATCGATTAAGGTAAGATGATACTCAGGTTCGGCCAAAGGCCATTCTTTTGACCATTTAATGTTAGGGCCGATTCTAACATGGCCAATGTAGGGATTTCGACAACTCTCAAAATCAAGTGAGAACCTTCAGGTTTTGGATCTACTTTGGTAAGATATTTCGATTTTGATGATATTTAGTTTTCGTATGGATTGATTCGATTTCTTAACAGGGTTTTCTGACTAAGATATTATTGATGGATGCGAGTACCAGTCAATGAGAGAAAGGGGTTGTCCCTACCCCTAAGTTCAAGAAACATTCGGTTTCTACGGTTCGGGATTGCCACCAGGGTGTGGGCCAGCGTCGGAAAGAGACAAGCAGATCGCTGTAGTCTCTTCGAGTGAGGACGTTAGGGAAATCGAGAGTCTACTGCTTCGAGTTATCAGGTGTGTAGTTATTGCACTGTTCCTCTGTTTTATTATCATATGTATGTGGTATGTATGGTAGCCGAGAATAACGGCTGTGGTGGTGTGGCTACCCATGGTGGGTAATCTGTTAACCAGGTTAGTAACTGTTGATATCAAATCTTGGATGATATATGTGTAAGCATGTGGTATATGCATGTTGATATGTTTATAATAGTTATACTGTCATTTTATCATAAAATAATGTATGTGCACGGGGATCGAGATATGAGTAGTGGAGGACAGTGTGTACATTTATGTACATGGTTTGATGTTAGCCTTGAGCTACATCGTGGATTGGTGATGGCTATGTGCCTCATCGCGGATTGGTGTTGGCTATGTGCCACATCGTGGATTGATGATAGCTTCGTGCTTCATCGTGGATTGGTGGTGACCTTGAGTCACATCGTATATCGATATTTGGTCACATAGTGATCGGTGGCTAGGCCACGTTATATTTGGTCACATAGTGGTCAGTGGCTAGGCCACGTTATATTTGGTCACATGGTGATCGGTGGCTATGCCACGTTATATTAACTTTGAGCAGCTTGACGGCCAAAGAGGTGTGTAGCGGTTGGAGGGTCGATTTAGTAATTCCCTGGTGTGTGTGGCAGGATACGGGGGTGTGTAGCGGATAGACACTAGGTTGGGTTGGGGTTCATTTTGCATAATCATGTGTGGTATGGGGATTTGTATGGATGAGGGCCAAGCCCATTTGTGGAGACATGTGAGATAATTGCACACTGAGTTGGTTTGACTCACTCTTTGTAACATCCTAAAATAGGGGTTATTTGTGATTGAATTATTTTTCTTGTGTTTGGATTGCTGTAATATTATTCGTGGTGTAATAAGACTTAATTAGGGGTCTTGAGTAAGCTCGGTTTAGTAGGATAATTTTTAGTATGGTTTATTTAATGAAGTGGATTAAGTGAGCTTAGCACTTAAGTTAATTTAAGTGTTAATTAAAGCATAAGAGGAGTAAGTGGCAAGTTGGTTAAGGAGTTTGGAAGGTGGCTTGAGGTTAGAGGTTCGAGTAGTATGTTTAACATTTTAAAAGTTTATTTTTGTATGTTAGCATTAATGGCCGGTCAACCTATGATTATGATAGGCTGGACCTTCATCTTTTGGTAAGTTGAATTTATATTTAAGGAAAGCATGGAATAAGGGATAAGATTCTTGAGTTTATGGTATTAAGAGGGGACAAAGGCATGAAGGGTGGAAAGTGTTTTGGAAAGAAATCCTATGCCTTAATGCATGAATGTGGACGGCAATGTGGCTAAGGGGGGAGGTTGGCCGAATATGCTAGTTGTTGGTAAGGTTTAGGAGTTGTTTTGGTCATTTCTAGCAATTGGTGCAAAAGTTTGCAAAACACTCTCTCAACCTCTTTTCTTTTGGCCGAATTTTACCTTTTGATAAGCCTAAACTCTTTTGACCATTTAGTCATTTTGCTCATCTTCTATTTTCCTTCCCATTCTCTCAAAACCGAATCTTGAGTATTGTCTTCAACCATAACCGAAATTTCTATTCCTTTTTGTCCATTATTTCTTTTCTTTCTTAGCAGAATCTACATTCTTAGTGTGCCGAAATTCCTTTCTTCTACTTTGGGTAGCCTTGGCCGAATATCAAAGCAAAGGTGATTTCTTTTCAAGTGTTTTTCCAATCGGTTTGGGTAGGTAAGTGTGTTAGCCGAATGGTTATTTCTTTTCCCTTTTGATTCCTTGTCGACTTGGATGAATGGATGAACCGAGATATGGCGTTCGTGATGGCTAACTATTTCTTCTCTTAAACCGATTCTATCTAGGTACTTCGGGTTTATAAGTGATCAATCCAAACTTCTCTCCTCTAGCAATCGGTTTTGGTAAGGTGGTAAGGATCTATAGTTTTTATTTATTTAGTATTCGATTAAGCCAAAGATTATTGATGAGAGCAATGTCAATGGCCGATTGTAGGGTGGTGAAACAAAGTGTTAAAGCGTGTACAAGGCGAGTAGGTAAGGATTCGGGTTCGTGAGATAATCTTTCTATTTATTTGGTTTGGCCGAATAGGCCATGTCATTAATGTCCATTTTTGGCCGAATATAGGGGCAAGGAAAACTTGTGTGGCCGATTTGTCTAATCGGGATTTAGGACTCTCGTTAGTATCAGGTGTGTGCATACACATCTTATAACCTTTTTAAATATGCTAAGTGTTATATTATGCCTAATCGGTTTGTGTAGGTATGGATGTAATACCATCATGGTATTAAGGATTCGGGTAAGTCTTTATTGCTATGAGATTATAATTTGATGCTTTTGGGAAGCATGACACATTTGGTATGTGCAATATTTGATTTATGGCAATGATAAATCTATGAATGTTGTTAAATAAACCTATTAGCATGATTTCAGTAAAAGTATATAATTGTTGATATGGGTTGATGAGTGGAGGGGGCAGTGATATTCGTGTCGACGGACACCAGTGTTTTGGTAACACATTGTGACTACGGTCACCAGAGGTTTGGTACCTCCAGAGGTTTGGCACCTCATAGCGACTTGTCCCTGTGGTTGATACCACCGTGGGTTGGCCCCACTTTGAGATATGGGATCGTCTGCCAGTGATTTGGTATCACACGATGGGTTGGCCCCATCATTCGATTTGTGTCTTCGGACACCAGAGATTTGGTATCTCCAGTGATTTTTCATCACATCTGTGACTATATGTCACCAGTGGTTTGGCACCACCAGTGGTTTGGTACCACACGGGGTAGAGAAAGGCGTTTGGATGGTTAGGTTGGGTGCATTTTAAACTTATGCATGTTAATTGGTTATGATTTGTGTATGTTATTGCACTAAATCGGGGAAGGGTTACACATTAAGTCTTGGTGACTCACCTTCTCCTTTAATTTTTTTTCAGGTGACTCGTAGATCGCGGGTGAGGAGCCGGATGGACTCGAGGTGGCCATGCAGTGGAGATTTTTAATAAATGAATTTTGGATTTTATCTATTTTTCTTTTGGGTTTATGTTGCTTAATTGTAATAAGGCCTCCTAGGATGATTTTATTATCGCTGCATGCTTGAATGTTTGGTTTAAACTATTTGATGATGATAATACTGTTGCACATGTTTTCTCAAATTAAACATAAAATGTTTTTAAAGTACCATCGAGTACATTTGAAATTTTTAAACAACTCGACTCAACAAATATTTTTTTAAGTGTGGTTTTTAACAAAGAAAATTCAAATTGAAAGGCATTTCGACTACTTTTAAAATCAGTTTTAAAATGGTTTTCAAAATGTTTTCTCTGTAGCAAACCAAATTCGGTCATATTGTTTGGGCCGGGTTTGGGGTGTTACACTCTTTTTTTCTAAAAACAATGTAGGTGATACATGATGCTTGGACCGGGCTGGAGTGGATTCGAGGTGGCCATGCAGAAGATGATTTATTTATACTTGCATTTTAAATTCTTATTTACTATTGGGATAATTTTTATTGTAAGAAGGCCATTTTAAGTATTTGGGGATTTCTATTATGTTTTAAGTTAGATTGACTATCGAATTAATCACAGGAAATGGTTTTGGAGACAATTTACAACTTAAAGACTTAAATTAAAGTTTTAAAACCAGATACTCGTAACCACTCGATTTTTCTTAAATTTTGAAATGCACAATGATCTAAACTACACACGACTTTCCAATTTTTTATTCTCTTCGGCAACCTACTTTCAAAATGACAAACATGTTGTAAACAAGTTATCTTTTATAAACTAAGAAAAAGATTTTAAACCCAACACGTGTTTTCACCCTTAGATCAAATTCTTTTCAAATGTTTTTCCCAGTAACATTCCGTATTCGGCCGTGGTGTTTTGGGCCGGGTTTAGGGTGTTACAATTTCGCTCATTTCGACTTTTGTTGAACTCCCCTCTCAAGTTGCCCCATTGGGTGTTTATATAGACTTTGTGATGCCTTACTTGGCCTCTAAGTATCCTAATTCAAGTAGAATTCCTAATAGGGTGTTTGAATAGGCTTTGGAATGTGTTTCTTTGCCTCCAAGTATCCTTTGCCGAATGAAATTTCTCTTTCCAGCGATAGGGACACGGCCATGGCACACACCCGTGTGAATCGTGGCCAGGCCGTGTTCGGACTTTTAATGAGGCACGGCCGTGTTGTATTTGGGCCAGGCCGTGTCGATTTCTCTCTTGGCCCAATTTGGTTTGTTTTAAGCCCATTTTACGTTCTTTTCATCCTTTGGTGCTTTCCTGAGTATAAGACACGAAAAGAAAGGATTAAGAGCACTTTTTTACATAAATCAAAGGATAAATCATCCAAAAGTATGCTAAATGTTGGATTAAAATATGTTACTTTTACGGTTTATCAATTCTAGACCCGTAATGTGTAGTCAGGGAGAAGAGGCTAAAGAAGCCTTCTTCCAAATGATGAACAAGTGGTTCACTCAATACATTCGAATGAACCCGACTGCTCAACAACCTCCAACCCCTCCTAATCCACAACCGGTTCTTGTAGGTCCTCAAGGAGTCGAGCTTTTAAGATTGAATAAGCCTCAAGTTGATAAGATCCGTAAACATGGGGCTGAAGAGTTCAGAGCTAATGTTGAGGATAACCCTGAGAGAGTTGAGTTTTGGCTTGAAAATACGTTCTGAGTTGTAATAGTCTGAATTTGACCCTAATCGGAACGGTGGTTTCGGGACCACGAATTCGAGTCCGAGAAATAATTAAATATTATATTCTGTGTTTATTATATATGAATTTATGTGTGTGAAAGTGTCGTAGAAAAATTTTATCGTTTAAGTGCTTAATTTGACAAAAAGGATTTAATCGCGTAAAGCGTAAAAGTTGCTTACTAAAGTGAAAAGTACTCAAGTGTCAATGGATTTTTAATATGATGCACTAAATGAGCAATTTGTCCACTTTACATGTTAGTGGCCGGCCATGGACAACATTAACCTTTTATTATATTGTTTAGTTATTTTATAATAAAGGCTAAAATGGTAATTCAATTATAACTTAATATAAATGATAATAAAACACAAATGAAAGATGAGTGTTCATCTTTTTAGTCTTGACCGAATGCATGCAAAGGGGAAAAGAAAATAGAAAAGCTTGGTTCGGCCATTTCTTTTGAATCAAATTAAGGTATGTGATTAATTCGGTTCTTGTTAATTTATACATTTTTGAGACCGTTGCTTCGAACTGTAACCGACCCATGTTGTAATTTTTAAATCTGAGCATTCTAAGGTTCGGCCATTGATATTGTTATATGATAATTGATGTTTGGTGAATTTAAATTTAAGATAGTATTAAGATTGATAAGTTTTGTATTGAAGTTTTGGTAAAAATTGAGTAAATAGGACTAATTTGTGAAAATAAAATTTTAGAAGGGCTTATTTTTAAAATAAATGAAAAATATGGACTTATATAGTCCCTATGAACATTCGGCCTTTAAGTGTTGTAGAGAAATTTTGTGTATTTTGTGTTTTGTGCAATTAGGACTAAATTGTAAAAATGTGAAACCCTAGGGGTAAAATGGTAATTTGCCTATTTATGTGCTTAGGGACTAAATTGAGATGAAATTTACTTGAATAAGCTGAATTTTAATGTGTTTAGATCAAGAACAAAGAAAAACGGATTTGGATCGGGGAAAGGCGAAAGTTGTTGAATAGCCGGTCTACATTGTCCGTCGATAGTCGAGGTAAGTTCTTAAGCTGAAACATATCAACGAATTATTTATGAACATATTAAATGATGATGTGTGATAAATTTGAGTACATATTTATGTCATAGCCGAATATACATAAGTAAATAATATTGAATGTATAATTTGATAATGTGGTATGAATGGGTATCTCGATGTGAATTGTGGGATTGTACAATGACATAACGATTTTATTTGTGTAATGTGAATAAGTTTAGTTGAATTGGATATGTAATATAATTATGAAATGTTTGTGGAATGATTGACCACATTGATATGTTTCGGGCTATATGCCTAGCAGGCCTCGTGCCGGTGATATATATATGTATATTTCGGGCTTATTGCCTAGCAGGCTTAATGCCGGTGTTATGATTACGGACCTCGAGTTCAGCAGGCTTCGTGCCGGTGTGTGAGATTCAGGTAATGTTTAGTAGGCTCTAGCTAATGAATCAGGTTTGCCTAAGTATTTGGTAGTGAATTTATAATTCAGTTATAAGGTATGTGTTATTCCTACTTAAGTGAACTATGAATGTGCCTATATGTATTTATAAATGTATGTATGTGATGCTATTGAGAAAAAGATAACTATAAAGGTATAAAGGAATGTACAAGTTGGTGTTATATATATATATGTATATATATACATGCATATTCGGCTTTAGTATAATATATATATATATATATATGTATAAGATAAGAAATATTTATTTAAGATCAGGAGTTGGATGTTTAAGTGTTTTACCATCGTATATGATAATATTTTTGCTTAAGAGTTACTAAGCTAGCAAGCTTACTGTGTGTATTCTTGTCTACCTTTATTTTATAGATCTTAGGTTCAAGCTACGGACTCGAAGGATCCTTGAAGAAGTCAACCGCACTATCGACTTACTTTTGGTATTGAATAACTTAGTTTTAGATTCAAAAAGGCATGTATAGGCTAGACTAAGTTGTTTTAACTAATGATGTTTAATCGTGTATATATATACTTAGCCATGCGAAAATGGCTATCTATTTTGATTAAACTTTGTTCTTGTGTTTTGATGAAATGATTTGCTCATGCCATGAATTATCGTTTGTGATCGGACTTGGATTAGGCAATTTATGAACTGGTATAATAGGTATATGTCATAATGTGTTTATATATTTCGATGTTTGATGATTAATTTGATAAATTAAGGCTGAATCTTATTCATGTGTATAAGTGATAGACTAATAAATAGAAATGTGGCTACTTTAATGCGGTTAATTCTTTGTGAAAACTTGTTATGCTTAGGTATGCATTCGGTTATAAAATGGTACCATTGGGTTGATCTCATGAAAATGTTATAAGCTTAATTGTTTAGGGATATGTTAGGTATTCGAATATCAAAAAGTTGATATGAGTAAGATTTGAGTTATATTTGTAAAGTATGTATAAGTTGTGTAACTTTTGAAATGTTTATTTGCTTAGCACTATAAATAGATATGATATAGTTAAAGTAATTAATGTGTTAATTAAGTATCATTTAGAAAAGTGTGTGCGTGTGTACAGTCTTGTCAATGTTATGAATTAAAAATTTGTTATGCAATGCATGTATATGTTCGGCTAAGCCTATGAGAAAAGTGCATTTGTTATTAAAATGTTTAAGGAATTAGCTATTTTGGTTTATTTTCGAATATGGTAAATGAGCATATCTATGATATATATATATTTTTACCTATAAGTGATTATTTGATCTGGATGAGTGTTTGGGATCTATCAAACTTATTTTGGAGCTTTGTAATGTACATGATATTTTATAAATATGACTTTGTATAATTCGGCCATATGGGATAAAATTTATGATTATGTGTATTCATTCTTATAAGTAAGTTTTAATGAGATAATATTCTTTAGTAATGCCCGTAACTCTAATCCGGCGACGGATACGGGTTAGGGGTGTTACATGAGTGTTTGATAAACTTTCTTGTACACCGGCTGAATTTTAAAGTGTGCTATTTCCCTTCTGAGAGACACCGCATATCAATGGTGGAATACATTAGTATCTGTAGTGCGGAGAGCGAGTGACCTGTGAATTCTTTTAGACAGAGTTTAGAAAGAAATATATAAGTCAGCGATTCCTTAATCAAACGCATAAAGAGTTTTTAGAGTTGAAACATGACCGAATGACAATGACAGAGTATGAAAGAGAATTTGTACGATTGAACAAATATGCTCGCAAATATGTTTCCACTGAAGAAATCATGTGCAAGCGGTTCGTTGATGGGTTGAACGAAGACATTAAACTTCTAGTTGGAATTTCAGAACTGAAAGAATTTGTTGTTTTAGTCGATAGAGCTTGCAAAGTCGAGGAACTTAGCAAAGAAAAGAGAAAGGCTGATTCAGAGGCAAGAGATTCGAGGAAGAGATCAATGAGTAAACCTTATCATTCCTCGTCAAAGAAATCAAGAGACTATTTTAATTGATCGACCACTTCAGCGGGATACTCCAATAGAGATCGTGGAAAGCAATATACCGCCCTAAAACTCAAGCCACATCAGTATCGGGTGTTGGCAAAGTAAAAGATATCAAGCCCAAGTGTCAACAGTGTGGAAGGCGACATTTTGGAGATTGCAGGGTGAAAAATAATAATAGAGTTTGTTACAGTTGTGGTTCACGGGATCATTTTATCAGAGATTGTCTCGAGCTAAATGAAAAACATAAATCTCATAATGCAAGATCGAGCAATGCAACTACTCAAGGGAGGCTGCCGAGAAATGCGGGAAATGCATTTGGTAATCATGGTACAATGAGAGATTCTATAGTGAGATCTGAGGCCAGAGTACCTGATAGAGCTTACACTATTCGCGCTCACGAAGATGCGTCATTGCCAGATGTCATTACAGGTACATTTTCTCTTTACGACACTAATGTTATTGCATTGATTGATCCTGAATCAACTCATTTGTATATATGTATGAATTTGGTGTGTAATAAGAGTTTTCCTATCGAGTCTATTGAGTTTGAAATTAAAGTATCGAACCCCTTAGGCAAGTTTGTTCTAGCTGATAAAGTATGCAAGAACTGTTCTTTAATGACTCAGGGTTACTGTTTTCCGGCTAATTTGATGCTTTTTCCATTTGATGAGTTCGATGTAATTTTGGGTATGGATTGGTTGACTCCACATGATGCTGTTGTGAACTGTAGACGAAAGATTATAGAATTGAAGTGTAAGAATAATGAAATTCTTCAGATTGAATCAAATGAATCGAATGAATTTCCTGTTATGATTTCATCTATGTCAGCATAAAGTTGTATGAGAAAAGGTTGTGAAGTTTATCTTGCTTATATTTTGGATACCAAAGTGTCTGGATCAAAGATTGAATCAGTGCCAGTTGTTTGTGAATATCCGGATGTGTTTCCTAAAGAATTATCGGGTTGTCACCTATCGGAAAGGTTGAATTTGCTATTGAATTAGTAAAGGGAACTTCACCGATATCTATAGCTCCATACAGAATAGCTCTGACAGAGTTGAAAGAGTTGAAAGCTCAGTTGCAAGAGTTAATAGATAGAGATTTTGCAAGACTGATTTTTTTGCCCTAGGGTGTGCCAGTATTGTTTGTTAAGAAGAAAGACAGGTCAATGAGAATGTGTATTCGTTATCGATAGCTCAATAAGGTTACGATAAAGAATAAGTATCCGTTGCATAGAATAGACGATTTGTTTGATCAGTTGAAAGGTGCAACCGTGTTTTCAAAGATTGACTTGAGATCTGGCTATTATCAGTTGAGAGTTAAAGTCTCTGATGCACCGAAAACTACGTTCAGAACTAGGTATGGACATTATGAATTTCTTATTATTCCTTTTGGATTAACTAATGCTCCTGCCATTTTTATGGGTTTGATGAATCGGATATTTAGATCGTATTTAGATAGATTTGTTGTTGTATTCATTGACGACATTTTGATCTATTCGAGAGATGAGTCTGAGCATGTTGAGCATTTGAGGATTGTGTTGTAGACCTTGAGAGATAAGCAACTATATGCTAAATTAAGTAAGTGTGAGTTTTGGCTCCGGGAAGTTGGATTTTTAGGATATATAGTCTCAACGGATGGTATTCGAGTTGATCCGAGCAAGATTTCTGCAATTATTGACTAGAAACCACCTAGAAATGTATCCGAAGTCAGAAGCTTTCTAGGATTGGCTGGCTACTATCGATGTTTTGTAAAAGGGTTCTCGGTGATTGCTACGCCGATGACCAGATTGCTACAGAAAGATGTAAAGTTTGAATGGTCTAAGAAATGTAAACAAAGTTTCGATCAATTGAAAACATTGTTAACTAAGGCACCAGTGTTGGTTCAACCTGAGTCAGGTAAAGAATTTTTAATTTATAGTGACATGTCACTCAATGGTTTGGGTTAGGTAGTGATGCAAGAGGGAAAAGTTGTAGCTTATGCCTCGAGACAGTTGAAACCGCATGAAAAGAACTATTCGACGCACGATTTAGAATTGGTCGCTATAGTTTTTGCATTGAAAATTTGGCGACAGAGGAATGGCACACCTTTACCGATCATAAAAGCTTGAAATATATAATGACTCAGAAAGATTTGAATTTGCGACAACGAAGGTGGTTGGAACTATTGAAAGACTATGAGTTAGTAATTGATTATCACCCGGGGAAAACGAATGTGGTCACAGATGCTTTGAGTAGAAAATCATTGTTTGCCTTGAGAGCAATGAATACACAGTTGACATTATCTGATGATGGTTTGATTCTAGCTGAGTTAAAAGCTAAACTAGTATTTCTTCAGAAAATTTGCGAAGCTAAAAAATGTGATAGTGAACTGCAAGCTAAAAGAGTACAATGCGAGTCGACTAGTGATTCAGAGTATCAAATCAGATCCTGTAACGACCCGAATTTGGGCCTAGTAGAATTGGGCCTATTGGGCCTTGGCCATGGTAGTGTTTAAAATTTTTGAGAACAAGAGAACGACACTAATACAAGTTGGACCTATTAGGTGAGTGATTTTGGAAGGTTAGGGGGCTTCTATAAAGTCCCGAGATCAAACCTAGGCTTTAGGAAAAATTTTGGTTTTAGGCGAATAAAACCTTGAGAGTTAGTAAGTATGCTTTAAGAATAAAATGTGGAGAAAAAATGACAAAAAAGGAGTTGTGGTCTACTGGCAAATGGCGCCACAGAGGAGACAAGGGAATGACGCCACACAAGGAAGTAAGGGGTCCAAGGTTCAAGTCTTGACGCTTGAATTTCATTTTGATTTCTTTTTTTTAAATGAACTTAGACTTTGGCCGTAGACTTATATTTTGTTGCGCATGTTTTAAGACAACAAGGAGCTAGTTGGTAAAGTGGCTAGCGGCGTGGATTATGTTACAAGGGAGCCTGAGTTCGAATCCCATTGCAAGAAAAAAGGGATATTTATTTTGCTAAGTTGGGATCCCACATCGGGAAGCTAGCAAGAGGGAATGTGAGAAGCTGGCTTTAAATAGAGTAATCTATGAGGAGAGTAAGCATGCTTGGGTTGGCGTTTGGGCATATGAGTGTTTGGAGCGCGGATCAACTCCAGATTCCTATCAGGTGTGTATTTCGCACTACTCTAGCTATAGATCAGCAAATGCCGAAATGCCGGTCATACGGCAATGGTAGCCACACGAGCGCGCGAGCACACGTGTGGGGGCTTCGACGCGATAGTTGAGGCTAACATGAGTGATCTTATGGGTTAGGCTGTTTGGGCCATGTGGGCCCAATGGGCCCGTGGGCCATATGAATACATTGTATGATTGTGTAGTAGATATTGGACTGGTCTATGTGAATCTCATATCTGTGGCTAGATTTGGGATAGTGGGCCACACGAGCGTGTGGGCCCATTTGGGCCAAAAATGGGCCTTAGGCCCATTCGCATCGTTATCTCTGTTTAGAATTCCTTAGTTTGCAAAATTACTGAAATACCCTTAGTTTACAAATTTACTGAAATACCATTGGTTTACAAATTACTGAAATACCCTTAGTTTACAAAATTACTGAAATACCCTTGGTTGACAAAATTACTAAAATATCCTTGGTTTACAAAATTATTAAAATACCCTTGGTTTACAAAATTACTGAAATGCCCTCGACTTGTAAAATTACTGAAATAACCTCAATTTGTGAAATTACTGAAATACCCATATGTTGAAAAATTACCAAAATACCCCTAATTTGTGAAATTATCGAAATACCCTCGGACTGTGAAATTACTGAAATACCCTCGACGGGTAAAATTACCGAGATGCCCTTGTGGGGTGAAATGATCGTTTTACCCCTAATTGATTAAATGGCCGTTGTACCCTCGTGGTAGTACTAGTGTTGTATGTGTTAATTGTATGATTGATTATATTTGAGATGCACTGAATACATGGATTAGGTATGA
This sequence comes from Gossypium australe, assembly GCA_005393395.2. Classification (NCBI taxonomy): domain Eukaryota; kingdom Viridiplantae; phylum Streptophyta; class Magnoliopsida; order Malvales; family Malvaceae; genus Gossypium; species Gossypium australe. Next base: position 119,502,813 of record CM016616.1, read on the forward strand.
GTAGAATTATCGAATTACCCTTATAGGGTAGGATTACCGAAATACCCTTATAGGGTAAAATGACTATTTTGCCTCTGAGGGTAAAAGACTGATTTTGTTCCATGATTTGACTGTGATTGTATGACTGTGTTTTAACCGACTTGACTGTAGGCGTGTGTCTGATTCGCTGTTAATATGTGTTGGAATGACTGTTACTAAGCATGGCCATTTTGCATACACGTGTAATGATTGAGCATGACATACACGACATACTGCATTGGGTTGGGTTATGTATTTGGAGGAAGTACTGTACTGGTGGCTATGCCACGTTATACTGATTTAGTGGCTCTACCACGATATACTGATTTTAGTGGCTCAGCCACGTATACTGTTACTGGCAGCTTTGCTGCGTTGATATTGGCAGCTCGACTGTGCTCTTGGTGTGTAGGGCTAGGTGGGTTGACTTGCTCCCCACATGGTGTGTAGGGTTGGTACGGGTGGTGTGTTGGCTGGATCGGGATGGGATGCATCCTCATACTGTTGCATATCTGTTTATGAGATCTATCACTGCACTGGGCTTAGGCCAGTTGTTCTGCTATTTGGTTTGGGCTAGGCTCAATTGATTCTATTATGGGCTGTGACCCAAATGATATTGTAGTAGGCTTTGACTGACGTATGCTTTGAAGTGACTGTACTGTTACTCTAAAAGGGTTTTGGCCCAGACTGTTTCAGTTTTTGTTTCTGTATACTGACTGTTACTCTAGTAAGGGGATTAGATACTGAGTTTTCATAAACTCACCCCGTTTTTAACTATGCAGGTAATCCCCAGTCTTAGAGGATTTGGAGCTGCGAGGGACTCGGAGGTGGCCACACGTCAAATATGCTTTAATGTTAAACTTAGCGACTTTATTTCATTTTATTTTAATTCATTGGGCTAATAATTTTGTAATAAGTCCTCTTTATTTTTAACTAATTATTTCTGGTATTTATTTATGATATTTTCTAACTGCTAAAAGTGGAATACGATTTCCAAAGCGGTAACTATTTTCAAAACACTACGATTCCACAACGTTTTTAAAATGCTTCTACAACTCTATTTCTAAACATCACATTTTTGTAAATTCTATATTTCAAATATGCTTCCGCAACATATAAGGTTTTAAAGGTAATTACGTTTCCAAATAGATAACAATTGCTTAAGTGTTTTGAGTTTTTAACAAATAGGCTTTAATTCTCAAACAAGTTTTTATCAATCACAAAGATGGTTTTGAAAAACACTTCCATGTGACACGCTAGGTTCGGGCCTAACTTCTAGGCTGGGTTTAGGGTGCTACAGATCTGATGATTGCTTGATGTTCCGAGATAGAATCTGTGTACTAAAAAATTCGAAGTTGATTAAAAAAGTTTTACACAAGGCACATAGTGGTTGTTTATCCGTTCATCCTGGAAGTACTAAGATGTACAATGATTTGAAACAACTGTATTGGTGGTAAGGTATGAAACGAGACATTTCTGAATTTGTAGCGAAATGTTTAGTGTGTCAGCAAAATAAAGTTGAACATCAAGTACCTTCGGGTTTACTTCAGTCTGTAATGATACCAGAGTGGAAATGGGACAGGGTTACAATAGATTTCGTATTGGGATTGCCTTTGTCTCTGAAAAAGAAAGATGCAATTTGGGTTGTTGTTGATTGATGAAAGAAATCAACACATTTCATCTCGGTATGTACCGACTATTCACTCGATCGATTAGTTGAATTGTACATTGTTGATATTGTTAGATTGCACGGGGTGCCAATTTCAATTATTTCGAATAGAGATTCGAGGTTTACGTCATGGTTTTGGAAGAAATTGCAAGAGGCTCTGGGTACAAAATTGAATTTCATTACAGCTTTTCATCTGCAAATCGACGGCCAGTCTGAGAAAGTAATTCAGATTCTCAAAGATATGCTCCGACGTTGTGTTTTAGAGTTCGAAGGCAACTGTGAGAAGTATTTACTGCTGTTTGAACTTGCATATAATAACAACTTTCAATCGATCATAAAGATGGCATCGTATGAAGCATTGTATGGTCGTAAATGCCGAACTCCATTGTACTGGACTGAACTTAGTGAGAAATAGATTCACGGGGATTATTTGATTAGAGAAACCGAAGAGAAAGTGAAAGTAAATCACGACTATTCGAAAGCAGCTTCAGATCGTCAGAAATCATACGCGGATTTGAAACGAAAAGATATTGAATTTCAAATCGGTGACAAAGTGTTTTTGAAAGTATCTCCATGGAAGAAAGTCCTTAGATTTAGTCAGAAAGGCAAGTTGAGTCCGCGTTTCATCCGGCCATACTAGATCATCGAAAGAATAGGGCCAATGGCATATTGACTAGCCTTACCATCAGAGTTAGACAAGATCCATAATGTGTTTCACGTATCGATGTTGCGTCGATATAGATTGGATCCCTCACATGTGATTTCTCCGTCAGAGATTGAGATTCAGCCTGATATGACGTACAACGAAGAAACGATCAGAATTTTGGCTCGAGAGATCAAAGAACTGAGAAATAAACGCATAGCTTTAGTGAAAGTCTTGTGGCAACGTCACAAAATTGAAGAGGCTACGTGAGAGCCCGAGGGAGCTATGAGAAAATAGTACCCTAACCTATTCATTGGTATGATTTTCGAGGACGAAAATCCCTAAGGGGGAGAGTTGTAACAGTCCGTTTTTAGTCAAATCAAAATAGTGGTTTCGGGACCACAAATACGAGGTCAAAATATTTATTCTATTATTATTTTAATGTTTACAACATGATTGAATGATTGTGTGAAAGTTCCGTTAAGAAATTTTATCGTTTGAATGGTCAATTTGATAAAAAAAGGACTAAATCGCAAAAAATGCAAAAGTGGATGATAGTGGCATGGCATTTGGTGTAATTATCAAATGTTTTAAAGGTTAAATAAGTAAATTTATTATTAATAGTTAATTAAATTAAAACAAAGCCAATTTCTATCATCTTTTATCATCTTCAGTCGATTCTTCTTGTTAAAATAGGGTTAGAGATTCGACAACTTCAATCTTGGAAATGAGGTATGTATTTTGTCCCATTTTCATTGATTTTTATGTTTTTGAGATTGTTGCAGCTAGTACTACCTAACCCAAGGACTAATTTGCAAAATTGTTAAAGATTTTGAATGTTGCCATTGATGAATATGTGTGAGTTTTGATGATTGATGATAGATTTTGAATGTTTGTTGTTAGTTAAACAAATTTTGTAAAGTGATTTTGAGTAAAAATGAAAAATAGGGATTTATTTGTGAAAATGTGAAAATGTGTGGTTAAATGTGTGAATAAATGAAAAATATGGGCTACTAGGGGCCTTATTGTAATTCGGCTAAGCATGGTGTTATGAAATTTGCATGAATTTGTGATTTTTTGTATTGAGGACTAAATTGTAAAAATGTGAAACTTTAAGGGCAAAAGTGTAAAGGTGCCTAAATGTGTGTTTCAGGCTTAATTGAATAAAGTAGTGATTGAATAAGTTGAATTTGATATTATTTAGATCAAGAAAAGCAGAATACAGATTTAGATCGAGGAAATAACAAGATTGGATTAGTTGATCGTGTCATCGTTTTCACATCCGAGGTAAGTTCGTATGTAATAAGCATTGTTACAATTATGCTTTAAATGCTTTGATATTACATAAATTGTGTATATGAGATTATAGTCATGTTTGATGATGATTCGGATATATTTATGGCACTTAGTATGCGATTTGAAATAGCTTCGGCTATTTATGGCACTTAGTGTGTGATCTGAATAGCTTCGGCTATATATGGCACTTAGTGTGCAAGACTGAGATAGCTTCGGCGATGTAAGGAACTTAGTGTGCGATATTGTAATAGCTTCGACTACGTATTGGCACTTAGTGTGCGAGATATCACATATTCGACAGTATTCCGAAAAGGTATGAGTTCGTTACGAATTTGTACAGGTATGTACATGTAAAGTATGATATTCAAATAGAAGAAGTTATGAATTTGCATACAAGCATATGATTAAGCATATGGAAGGTTTGTTGTTATCATGAATTATATGTTAAATAGTTCAAATTGATGTTTTGTGTATTATGATTTGTTGATTATATTTCATACGAACTTAATAAGATATATAGCTTACTGATAAACCGTAATATATACATATTTTAAACTCACATTTAGCATACTTTTGAATGATTTATTCCCTGAATTGTGGAATTTGGTGCTCTTAATCCTTTAATTTCATGTTTTATACTTAAGAGATCACCAGATGATGAGAAACAGGCCTAAAACGGAGAAAATGGGCCAAAGTACGAAATGCATATGGCCTGAGCCTACACCACACGGCCCTGCCTCCTTAATAGACCCGACCACGGCCTGGATATGATTCCCATGGGCGTGTGCCACGGGCGTGTCCCTGCCGGGACCTGTTTTAATTTCACTTGGATTAGGATACTTAGGGGCGAAGAAAGACATGCCGAAAGTCTATATAAACACCTTGGGTATGACCTATGAGGGGGCGTCCAGTTAGGCCGAAGAGCCAAGCCAGAAAGGCCAGAATTGTGGGATTTACTCGAAGAAAGCCAGTTGATTCATCTCAAGAAGCCGAAATCATACTCAAGACGAAGGATCTTCCCTTCAATTTCCTTCAGGGGGTTTTAGGTTTTTCTTATGTTTTACATATTTTCTTCTGAGATGTATTCTTTTATAATTGTGAACTAAACCCCTCAAATACCTAAGGGGGATGAAACCTAAGACGGATCTTGTTATTGTTTTCTAAAGTATATGATAAATACTTGATTTGTTCTTAATTATGTGTTCTTAATTCTTGTTTTGATATTTCAAGATATTGATTCAAGTATTGATGTGCTTAGGCAGAGGAGGAATAGACCCTATCTAAGAGTAAATCTGGCATAATTAAGCGAAGTTGATCGCAATCCTAGAGATAGGATGACGAAAATCTACCGGATTAGGTTCAAACCTAATATGGGAGTCCATAAATCGAGTTAATGCAATTCTAGGGGTTTTAATTAGAAAGAGATTTCAATTAATCAACCTAGGGTTAGACGTTAGTAGCCTCAAGAAAGGTATTAATATAAATTAAGGAATCTTACGGATCAAGTCAAGTGAATAAATCGCCTGGTTCAGAGTTAAATAACAAGTTAAGTCTAGGTGGATTCTTCCTCGGGTATTGTCTTAATCAATTGGTTTTTCCACAAGTATTTCCCCAATTCACTCTTTGCCTTTGCATCTTTAGCTTAGTTGTTAGTTAATTTTAGATTAAATAACAATTCCCTTAATCCTTAGGCTAAATAATAAAAAGAAGGTTAGTATTAGTACTGGAAACACGAAAATTTACGTGTTTTACATGCCCTTTTTACTTAAAATCATACTATTTCGGTTAAATTCTTGTCGAAAAATAATTAAATATTATAAAATAATTAAATTGTGCTAAAAATATGAACATGATGAATTTTAATTAATTTTATAGTTAATTTTGATTAACTTTTACTATTTTCGACAGATTCGCACAAAGGGCGAAAATTGGCTCGACAGACACTGCTCAAAGAATAAACCCGAGAAGCAATTTGAAGTATCAAGCTGAATTTAGTTTGACATAATAAATTAATCTTAATTGATTATGAAAAAGGCCGAGTTGAACCGTATCAGTTGAACCAAACCGATTGAACCAAACCGAGCAAAAGAATTGGGTAGCCCAAACCGTCCATATGCTGACCCAAATCAGCTTATTAGCTGATCAATTAAGCTTTCAAAGAAGCCCTTGAAGACTTTTCAAAGTTGCATTCAACCCCCTCCACAATTAGTGGCTTTGTAGATTTGCCCCATGCCATATTTAACAAAGTTGAAACCATCAACTTTGCCGCATAAATGGCTGGCCAAGGGAGGTCTCTTTGGCTAATGGGATTTGCTCTTTTTATCAGCCACAATCAGCTATAAATACCACCCCTTTCTGATCATTCAAAGCATCCCTCATTTCTCATTCACTCTCTCATTCTCTCATCACTTCTCTTCTCTCCATTCTCTCTTTATTTCCAAAAACAAACCAAGCCTTCTTGTGCTGATTTCTCCTCTTGGAAAAGAGGTGTTTTCTCAGCCATTTGGAGCAACAATTGGAGTGTTCGTAAGCCACCTTGATAGCCGAGGACAACGGAGCAATCAGTCAAGCCACGGAGAAACACCAAATTTGCTTCGTGTTCCCTATCTCTTTAAATTTCGTTGTTGTTTTGACAAACATGTTTATGAATATTTATGCTATTGGAATGGTTAATTTAATCAGCTTAGCTTGAATTTAATTCGTGTTGGGTTTATTGCATTTCGTCCTCTTAAATTATTAAAATTGTGCTTATGCTGTTATAGGCCTTGGTAAAATGCTTGATTAAGTAAAATCATGCTTAAGTTATTCTGGCATTATAATTGTTTAGATAACTAAAGAATTATTTATTTAAACGCATTGAAATTGTAATTAATGGACACAGTACTTAATATGTGCATGTGTAAGTCTTCTAAGGTAGCTGAAGATTAAATTAGCATTGTATTTGGCGATACATATGCCTTGCATAACTTGCAAGATTTTTGTGATTAAACTGTTTCAAGGTAAGGATACTTCGTTACCTCACATGGTCTTTTATATGCTTATTAGGTTGAATTAATTGTTTAAATCGACATAAGAATATGCGAGAGATTGTTTAATTTAATAAGTATGTATATGCAATAACATGTTTACTTTTATAAATCTATTTTATCGGTCGAATTGACATGGGGATATGTACAAGAGATGAATGGATTTTTTATTTGTAAATATGTTCATAAGTTAGCAAATTACCGAGTTGCCATGATTTATTCGTAACAAGTATAAGCATGAGTTTAATAATTCTAAGGTAAGAAATGTAATTAATCCAACACAATTATATCATCTTGATTAAAATCAGCTTTTGAAATAATGCATTAGAACTTTGTTTTGTTTTATTTTACTTTGTTTCTTTTTAGTTTGTAAATATTTATTAAATCCAAATATTTTCCCTTCACCAAAGTGTTTGAAATCATTTTTCATAAATAATTCTTTTACAGTCCCTGTGGGTACGATAACTCGATATTTACTTGTCACTTTATTACTTGTTGCGATTGTGTACACTTGCACATTTCCACCGATCCAAGTTTTTGGCGCCATTGCCGGGGACTGTTTTTTAAAGCCATTATTTGTGAATCTGTTTTACATTTTGGTTTATTTTCGTATTGAAATTTTTACTTACTCAATTTTTCTGTGATTATTTCAGATGTTTATGAGTATTGACTAGATTATTGACTTACTCCCTGTAGACCCTGAAATAGAACGAACTTTTCGACAACGAAGAAGACAAGCGAACCAGAGAAGGACCGAAGAAATGAACTTCGAGAATAAGAACCAAGGAAACGAAGCAAACCCTGCTTTGAATCCTATCCTTATTGCTGACGATAGGGATAGAGCCTTAAGACAATATGCCGTGCCAGTATTTAACGATCTTAATCTGGGTATTAGGAGACCCGAAATCGAGGCACATTTAACATCCCAGTTTAGGGCCTAGTCAGAATAGTGGTGCGAGACCATAAATCTGAGGTATATGTATGAGTTTTGAGGTTTATGCTATGTATGCATGCTAGTGTGAAAGTTTCATGAAGCAATTTTGTGAAATTGAAGTTAAATTGTCCAAAAGGACTAAATTGCAAAAGTTGCAAAATGTGAGATTCTAGAAGCTATTTGTGTGAAATAGCTTTAGAATATTAATTAGAGGTCCTTAATAAGTAATTTTCCCAATTTTTAGTTTTTGGACAAAATTGGGCATGGATGAGTTAAAATAGAAAGTTTATCAAAAAAGGGCATTTTGGTCATTTGGCTATTAAATTATTAAAATAGGAAAAAATATGACAAAATTCACTCATCTTCTTCTCCAAGGCTGCCGAAATTTTCAAGAGCCATTGTTAGGGTTCTTCAAAATTTTCAAGCTTGCTAGTAAGTGCATCTAAGCCCCGTTTTTTATATTCTTCGTATTTTTGAAGTCCTAGTAGCATGAGTAAGCTATTTTTAGCTACTTGATGAGCTATGATGGATGTTCAAAAATGTACCCATGTATGACATGCATGTAATTTGATGTTTTATGGAAGAATATGAAAGCTTGATGTAGTAGAAACATCATTTGCTAAATGAATTTCCATGGAAAATGCATGTAGGGACTAGTTTGTGAAAGTCTTAAGTTTGGTCAAACATGTGTGATTTAGTGACAATTGATGAATGCTTTAGTTGAGTAAGTGATTCGGTTAAGCATGAAAGGCTAGAAAGTTGAATAAAAATCACTTTACGAGCCTTTGGGCTAAAGTGAAAATATGAAGAAGTTTAGGGGCAAAATAGTAATTTTGCTAAAGTATGAGATGTGGGTCAATTTAGTCAATGTGTGTATTGAATAAGCTGATTTATTCATTATAGATCTAGAAAGACGAAGCCCGGATCTAAACCGAGGCAAGAGCAAGGTGGTGGACTAAATTGCATGTTTCTATACTTTTGAGTACCGAGGTAAGTCTGTAGTACCCTAGAATTAGGGGTTATGCGTTTAGTGCATAATTCAAGTGTAGATAGGTTTAGTGGATGTGTGGAGGTGTTTTAAGAGTTTTTAGAACTCTAGGAGAAAGGTGAAAGCTTTGGGAAAATGTTGATTTTTAAGTGAAAGAAAGAAAGTTAGGCTAAGGAGGCCTTAAGGAAAATTTTGGAAGTTCTTGGACATAAGAATCACCTTGGTAAAGTGGCTGCAAGGCGCCACTTAGGGCCTTGGTGAAGGACGCCATGTGCAGGGTGTAGGGCCTTGGTTCGAATCACGTTGGTGGTAGAGGAGTGTGTTTTTATTTTTGCTCTTTGCGTCAAGAAGGGAAACTGGGCTAAGGAGGCTTTAAGAGGAATTTTGGGGAGTTTATGACACAAAAGAACTAGCAGCAAAGTGGCTTGGGGCGTTACCTGAGGAGCAGGGAAACTTGCGGCAAAGGGAGCTTCAGGAGGGCTCAGGTTCGAGCCTTGTTGGCAGCATTAAGGGATTTTTTTTATTTTTGCATGTGACGTTAAGGGAAGAGAGGGGAGGAGGTGGACGACACGTGGACATTAGGATGAGATAAGGCTTGTTTTATTTTTTTAATTTTTGGCTGGGATATTTGATAAAGGTTTATTTATTTTAAGTTAGTAGATAGAAGATAAGTGTAGCTTTATTTATTTATTTTATTTATCTTAAGTGGGTAGATAAGTGATAAGGGTTGATTATTTTATTATTTTTTAAATGAGCTGATAAGAGATAAATTAGGAGAAGATGGTGGAATAGGATAAGGGACATAGTGGTGGCCGAATGAGGGGCTCCTTGGGCTGATGTATTCGGTCATGTATAGGGGGGTGAGTGCTGAAATTATTCTTTGTGAAGTGTTCATGTTTTGGCCGAAACTCTTCTACTTTCTCCTCTCCTTCTTTATTTTCTTTCAATCCCAATTCTACACCTTTTTCTTATGGCCGAATGTTCATTTTTCTTTTAGAAGCTTAGCCGAAATTGGTAGCCTTCATCTTCTCCTCTCATCTCTTGAGATCATCAAAACCGAAACACTCCTTATGTTAGCCGAATGACCCATCTTCTTTTAAGGGCCATAGCCGAACCACATAGCCTCATTCTTCACTCTTTTCTCTCCATTATTAAGGTGCCGAGACACCATAGCCGATTCTCTTATGAACCTCCCCACTATTTCATTTTTCTCTTAATTTCTTCAAGGCGGAAAGTGATAGAGGGGCTGTCGACTTTCTCTTTTAGTCTTCACAAGCAACGATAGTGGTAAATAGTCTTTCCTTAGCAATCGGTTTTTGCTTCATCTTCATTGGTGTGCCGAAATCAAGTGTTTAAGCCTTGGTTTAAGGTTGGCCGAATGTTCATAGGCCATAATCTGGTGTTTCATTGTGTGTAGCTAGCGTTAAGGATCATCAAAGGAGCCTTTCAGGATTAAAATGAGTAAGGTAAGCAAGAATGTACCATTCGGCCAAGGGCCATGTTCTTAGTATTCTTGTGTTGGCCGATTCTAATAAGTTATTAAGCACGGATATTGGTAACTTCAAGAGCAAGCAAGTACTTGGGTTCTAAATAAGCAAGGGGCAAGTCGACAGTGGTAAAAGAGAAGCCTTCGGGATCCAAGTTTGTTTGGTAAGGATATTCAGTAAGTATAGTTTAGATTGGGTATATTTGGATTATGATGTTATTGGTTAACCGTTTGGTTCTAATTAAGATATCATTAATGAACATGGATGCCGGACGAGAAGGTAAAGGGATAGTCCCTATCCCGAAGTTTAAAAGGAGGGCAGTTTCTGCAGTTCGGGATTGGCCACCGGGGTGTGGGCCAGCATCAGAGCAGGAAAGTAGGCAGATAGCCGTAGTCTCGATTAGTGATAGCATTGGTATCGAAGGCGTAGTTCTTCAAGTTATAAGGTGTGTAGTTAGCCTACTGTTTTCCGGGTTTATGTTGTGTATGTGATATTTTGTATGTGTTATGTATGTATTAACGAGTGCAGTGACAAGTATGATATGGATACCCTTAAGGGGTATGTCGATAATCAGGTTAGTTCTAAATCTGTATGTGATGTGGTTATTAAAGTGCATAGGTGTGATATGCTAAATAACATGTACATGCATTATTATCATGGCATTATTTTATGATTGCATGTGCATGGGTGGGATATGATATGAAAGAAGGACAGGGTGTACTTCGAGTACGTGGTTTGATGAATGGCTCTGGGCCTCATCGTGATTGATATAGGCTATGTGCCATATCGTGGTTACTGATGGCTTTGTGCTCATTGTGGTTTTGATGATAGCTTCGGCTACATCGTGGATTGGCGCTGACTGAGGTCGCGTTGTGGATTATTTGCGATTAAGTTCGCGTGGATGGCATTTGTTGCCATATTCGAGTAAAAAGGGGAGGGTGATTTAATAATCCCCTGGTGTGTGGTAGGCTGGATACGGGGGTGTGTAGAGGATGGACCCTAGGCTGGGTTGGGCTTCATAATTGCATAATATTGTATGTGAATAAATGTGGAAATGGGCCAAGCCCAATATGATATGTGGATTAATGTGAAAGTGGGCCAAGCCCAGTATGTGATGTGGATTAATGTGGTAATGGGCCAAGCCCAATATATGTGGAAACATGTGGTTAATTACACTATTATAAGAATGAGATATGATTATGGGCCAAGCCCAATAAGTGAACACATGTGAATAAGTTGCATTACTATTTGTTATATGGATTATTATATGGTTTAACATGTGGGTGGAATTCAGTAGAAAAATTGCACACTGAGTCTGTTAGACTCACCCAATTTTTATCAACCTTACAGGTGATGCATATAGCTCGGACCGGGTTGGAGTGGATACGAGGTGGCCCATGCAGAAGAAGATGTTTCTACTTGTTTTATTAAAGTATTTATTATTTTCAGTATTTTAAGTATTCAACCGTTGTAATAAGGGCCTTAAGTATTTGAAGTGTTATTATATTTGGATTGATGATTACTTTGGAAATGATTTTATTCTTAACAATTTATATTCTAATATATATATAAACCAAAGTTTTAATCCGGGAGTTTGTAACAACTTAACTTATTTCGGAATTTTAAAAATACACAAGATTTTACAAACAACCACAAATATTTATGTTTTCACTTCTAAGTCCAAAATATTTTTCGAACGTTTTCCGCAGTGGCATTTCTGAATTCGGCCGTGGCTCGTGGGCCGGGTTTGGGGGTGTTACAGTTTAGTATCAGAGCCCGGTTCAAAACTCGGCTTTGAGGGTTTTGGGTCCAAAAAAAACATTATTTTAAATAGACTTTTCAAAATATGGACTTTTAAGAACTATTTTTCAGGTTTTCTAGCATGGCACCTGTATCTCCGACCCGAATCTGTATGTGAATTTGATGGGCCTTATGGAACGTAGATTAGTGAACTAGGATCTATTGGACCCTAGGATTAGTCTACTCCAACACAGAATTGCATAAGACTTAGGTGCCTAATTAAACAAACCTGTGACTAAGTCGCCGAGTTAAGGTGTGGCAACCATTGTGCGCATGTCTAGGAGTGGATTCGGTAAGAGCTTGGTATTTAAGCAGTCCTAGCGACTCACCTCCTCTTTACTTAAATCCTACCTGGTGCGTAGCTACGGTTCACCCTAACTACGAGGATTTAGTCACAGGCTAAACTCAGTTATTAAAACCCGAAAGGGACTAGCCATAACTGTTTTATAAAAACCCTTAGTTTTGTTTTTAACTCACCAAATTACCCCTTTGACTTGTAGGAAGATTATTTCTGGAAGTTTTTCCAAAATAATACCGATTTACAAAATTACCTATATACCCCTGGTTGTGAAAATTACCAAAATGCCCTTGGTTTAAAAAAAATTTCTATATTACCCTCGATTGCTGTAAAAATATTCTTACTTTATGAAATACCGAACACCCTAGTTTTCAAAATAGCAAGATACCTTGATTTGGGAAAAATTACTAAAATGCCCCTAGCTTCCAAAATTACCAAAATGACCCTACTTTCCGAAATTTTTTGCCGTATCTTTGAATTGAGAAAATTTTCAAAAAATACCCTGGAGTTTGAAATTGCAAAGTACCTTGATTTATTAAGATTTTCAAATTGACCCCGATTTATTACCAAAATACCCCTGTAGGACAAATGACGAAATTACCCCCGGGTGGGGACTGAACAAGGATGGGCATAGTTGCCTGGTAGTTGTTGTGGATGAATGAATGTGTCTCTGTTGATATGGATGAATGTGGTAGCTAGTGTGTAGCATGCTTGAGAACCTATGTGGAATGAATGTGGTAGATATTGTGAATTGATAAATGATTGAGTAAGTAGATATGAGAATGTGAAGTGATAATGCTAAATGGCGGGCTAAGTGCGATACCATCCTAATGCATATTGACGATGAGCTGGATATGTGCGATGCTATTGTTAGGTATATCGTCGAATGGGCTATGTGCAAAACCACTACGATCACCTTTGAGGTAGGCTAAGTGCGATAATACCTTATAAATTGATTGTGGTGGGCTAAGTACGAAACCACTGAGAAATTAGCTGTGTGGATTAGTTGTGTGGTTGTGTTACTTAGAAATTAGCTGTGTGGATTAGTTGTGTGGTTGTATTAACGAGTCAATTAACTATGTGGATGAATTACTGAGGAATGATGTTGTATTGTATATTGTATAAATGTGATATTGAATGCAGGGGTGCATTTCAATTGTTATGAGTATATGATTCATGATGTGTTGGAAATGTGGTAAGGGATAGAAAGAGTAAGCATAGTTGTGTATTATATGTTAATATAATGCTAATTGCTGTTTAGCTTATACTATGATGCTTAATTGTTTATGTGTAAACTTACTAAGTTCAAATCTTACTCTCTTTCTTTTCCCTTGTCTTATAGAGCAAAAGTGTTGAATCAAGATACGAGGATAAATTGGAAGATCGCCCACACTATCAGCACACTCTGGTACATGAGACTCAATGTTTTGTATATAGCATGTATAGGGGCTAGACAAGTTAGTGAATTTTTGTTGTAAATGGCTAAGTTATGTTGGCCTTTAAATGGATAGCTTATTTTGTATAATGTCATAGTTGTTGGCTATTCTATTATATGAAAAGATGTAGTTATCTATATGAGATTACACTTCAATTTGAGTTATTATGGATGTATTGGATGAATATATGTTATGAGTATTATAGGGGTGGGAAGAGCTTAGCATATAGCTTTGTTCTTGTCCATATAGCTTTGTTCTTGTCCATGTGGATAGACACACGGGCGTGTGCCTAGACCATGTGTGACACACTGTCAGCCCACGGGCGTGTAACTTGGCTGTGTGACCCATGCAAATTGACCTTTTAAGTCAGGTTAGACCACGGGCTAGTCACACGGGCGTGTGACTAAGTTTTGAGGCCGTGTGAGTGAAGTCAGTGTACACCAGATTGGGAAGCACGGGCGTGTGCCTTAGCCGTGGGGCATTGGCAGAATGCTTGGGTTTTTATGCACGGTTTGGGGACATGGGCGTCTGTGTCTATGCACGGGCGTGTCTCATCTTGCACGGGCGTGTGATCCTTGTATAAAAGAGAAAAAGTTTAAGATTTGAAAAAAAATTCTGGTATAGTCTCGAGAGCCCTCGTATGTATGAGTGAGGCCTTGTAAGTCGAGAATGAGGTCGTTCAGGTGACTTAAGAGAGTAGTCACGATGAGCCTAAGTGGCGATCAAGTAGTTTTAATACGCTAATGCCTCGGACCCAGTTTCGGCGTAGAATCCTGGTAAGGGGTGTTATAGCACAACATTTGAGCTGAAGCCAGTCATGTTCCAGATGCTTCAAACTGTGGGCCAATTCAGTAGAATGCCTACTGAAGATCCTCATCTTCACTTAAGACTATTTATGGAAGTGAGCGATTCTTTCAAGTTAGCTGAAGTTTTCGAAGATGCCTTACGATTGAAGTTGTTCCCATATTCGCTAAGGGACAGAGCTCGTGCCTGGTTGAACTCATTGCCATTGAACTCCATTTCTACATGGCAAGAGTTAGCCGAGAGATTCCTCATGAAGTATTTTCTGCCAAGCAAGAATGCTAAGCTGAGGAAAGAGATCACTGCTTTCCACCAAATGGATGACGAGTCCTTGTATGAGGCATGGGAAAGATTTAAAGAGTTATTACAAAAATGCCCTCATCATGGAATCCCACATTTTATTCAACTGGAGACGTTCTATAATGGTCTCAACGCTCACACAAGGATGGTAGTGGACGCCTCTACTAATGGTGCTCTCCTTTCTAAGTCTTATAACGAGGCTTATGAAATTATTAAGAGGATTGCCAGCAACAATTATCAATAGCCAACCAGTCCTGTAGCGTTAGGAAGATAAGTCGCTAGAATTCATGAAGTAGACGCTCTTACTTCACTCGCATCCCAGGTATCATCAATATCCTCAATGCTTAAAAATCTTACTACTAATGGGTCTAATAGTTTTGCAGCACAACAGCCTAATCAGTTTGAAAATATAGCCTGTGTTAATTGTGGGGAGGGACATTTGTTTGAAGAATGTCCGTCGAACCCAGAATCAGTATGTTACATGGGTAATCAGAACCAAAATCGAGGAAGGCAAGGGCTGCAATCAAATTTTTATAACCCATCATGGAGAAACCACCTGAATTTCTCCTGGAGTAACCAAGGGGCTGGAACCGGTACCACTTACACCCAATCTAGACCAACCCAGCTGCCTAGTTTCCCGCAACAAGTTCAAAAACAAGTTCAAGCTGAAGCATCCAATAGCTTGGAGAGTTTGCTGAAGACATACATGGCAAAGAATGATGCCTTAATCCAGAGCCAAGCAGCTACATTGAAGAATTTGGAGAATCAAGTGGGCCTGCTTGCAATAGAACTTAAGAACCGACCACAGGGCACCTTACCCAGTGATATGGAAACCCGAGAAATCGGGGAAAGGAACATTGCAAAGCATTGACATTGAGGAGCGGAAAGATAGTAGAGCCCAATACTGTCGAAGTTGGAAAGGAGCAAGCTGATGCTCAAGACTCAGAAGAAGTTCAACCCAGTTTCACCAGAACCAAAATCTGCAAAACCCGATAAAGTAACCTCAGGACCAGTTAATTCTGATTAACCAACAACTTCATTAGATGCAGAATTATCGCCAAAAGCGAATCAACCATAATCAGTTCCAGTAATGAAACCACCACCACCCTACCCTCAAAGACTTCAGAAGCCGAAGCAGGAGATTCAATTCAAGAAGTTCCTTGACATACTCAAGCAACTTCATATCAACATCCCGTTGGTCGAAGCACTTGAGCAAATGTTGAACTACGTCAAGTTCATGAAATATATCTTGTCAAAGAAACGAAGACTTGGAGAATTTGAGACGGTAGCTCTCAAAAGGAATGTAGTACATATCTTCAAGGAAAACTACCCCCAAAATTGAAGGATCCTAGATGTTTCACCATATCGTGCAACATTGGATCAACATATTGTGGTAGGGCATTATGTGACTTAGGTGCAACTATCAACTTGATGCCTATGTCAATAGTCAGGAAGTTGGGGATAGGAGAGGTTAGACCAACTATGGTTACACTTCAACTAGCAGATCGATCCTTAGCGCATCTAGAAGGAAAAATCGAGGACGTACTGGTCCGTGTAGATAAATTTATCTTTCCTGCTGACTTTGTAATTCTAGACTTTGAAGTAGAAAAAGAAGTGCCAATTATCCTAGGAAGACCATTCTTAGCAACTGGAAGGACCCTTATTGATGTGCAAAAGGGCGAGCTGACTATGCGTGTTCAGGATGATCAGGTAACATTTAATGTTTTTAAGTCAATGTAATTTCTTGACATAATGGATGATTGTTCTGCAGTATCTGATTTAGAGGAATTAATAGTAGAGAAGGAACTTAATTGTGTTGAGGACCCACTGGAAAGAATTTTGACATCTGATCCCCCAAATGATGAAGAGGAGGATGAATACTTAGCTGTGCTAGAAGCTAATCAAAAGGGATTTAATCTGCAATCCCGTTTTGAATCTTTGGAATTAGAGAAAAGAGATTACAGTCAGCCAAAAGCATCAATCGAGGAGCCACCTAAGTTAGAACTCAAGGTATTACCTTCACACTTAAAATATGTTTATTTAGGTAACGCCTCTACTCTGCCTGTGATTGTTTCAGCAGAATTAACTAATGAACAAGAAGAGAAACTTATCATAGTTTTGAAACAATTTAAGAAGGCTATCGGATGGACCATAGCTGATATTCGCAGTATTAGCCCATCTGTATGCATGCACAAGATCATATTAGAAGATGGCGAGAGAGGAACGACTGATGGACAACGGAGACTAAACCCCATCATGAAAGATATAGTAAAAAAGGAAATTATCAAGTGGTTGGATTCTGGTATAATTTACCCCATCTCAGACAGTTCATGGGTGAGTCCAGTCCAGTGCGTGCCGAAGAATGAGAGCAACAAGTTGATACCAACTAGAACAGTTACGGGATGGAGAATCTGCATCGACTACCGGAAGCTGAACAAGGCAACTAGGAAAGCTCACTTTCCTTTTCCATTCTTTGACCAGATGCTGGATAGACTCGTAGGACAAGATTACTACTGTTTTCTCGACGGATACTCAGGGTATAACCAGATTATGGTAGCACAGGAAGATCAACACAAAATGACATTCACCTGTCCGTACAGTACATTTGCATTTAGACGCATGCCATTTGGTTTATGTAATGCACCACCTACATTTCAAATATGTATGATGTCTATTTTTACTGACATGGTTGAGTAGTACTTGGAAGTTTACATGGACAATTTCTCAGTATTAGGAGATACTTACAATGATTGCTTAGCCAATCTAGCTAAGGTACTGAGGTGATGCGACGAAACGAATCTCGTACTCAACTGGGAAAAATGCCATTTTATGGTACGAGAAGGAATTGTTCTAGGGCATCGGATAACGAGACATTGGATCGAGGTTGACAAAGCAAAAGTAGACGTTATTGAGAAAATCCTACCTCCAACATCTGTAAAAGGTGTTAGGAGCTTTTTGGGTCACGCCGGTTTTTACCGAAGATTTATCAAGGACTTCTCCAAAGTGGCTAAACCCTTATGCAAGCTATTGGAGAAAGACTCGATATTCAAGTTTGATGAGGAATGCTTAAAAGCCTTCAATGATCTGAAGAATCGTTTAGGCATGGCACCCATAATCGTCACACCAGACTGGGATTCGCCATTCGTGTTGATGTGTGACACAAGTAACTTCGCCATCAGAGCTATCTTGGGCCAGTGAAGGAACAAAGTTTTTCATCCCATCTACTACGCAAGTAGAACTCTAACCGGAGCTCAACTGAACTATACAGCAACAGAAAAAGAGTTACTTGCTATTGTGTTTGCTTTCGACAATTTTCGATATTATCTTGTAGGTACCAAAGTGATTGTCTATACGAACCACTCCGTAATTAAGTACTTATTAGCCAAGAAAGATGCTAAGCCGAGATTGATCTGGTGGGTGCTTCTACTTCAAGAGTCCGATCTAGAAATTCAAGATCGAAGGGGAGTAGAAAACCAAGTAGCAGATCACTTATCCAGATTAGAGCCACAAGAGGGAAATTCTCCACTTTTACCGATCCAAGAGACATTTCCAGATGAACACATACTGAAGGTAAATCATGTCCATAATATTCCTTGGTTTGCTGATTTTGCTAACTATTTAGCTTGTGGTTTGATGCCGATTGATAAAATGTATCAGAAAGGAAAAAGTTTCTTCACGATGTGAAGTACTATTTTTGGGAAGAGCCATATTTGTTTAAAAAGTGTACAGATCAGATGATTAAGAGATGTGTGATAGAAGATGAAATACCGAAGATTTTATACCACAGTCATCCAGCTCCAAGTGGGGGACACTTCGGAGGTACTCGTACAGCGGCCAAAGTATTGCAAGCCAGATTCTTTTGTGCCAACACTATTCAAGGATGCATACACTTACGTAAAGAGTTGTGATTGATGTCAGAAGGTTGGAAATGTCACCAAGAGAAATGAGATGCCTCGAACAAATATCATTGAGGTGGAATTGTTCGATTGGGGTATTGACTTTCTTGGTCCCTTCCCTCGGTCTTTCGGTCACAAATATATATTGGTAGCAGTAGATTATGTGTCCAAGTGGGTCGAGGCTGAAGCTTATCCGACGAACAATGCCAAGGTTGTGATGAAGTTCTTGTAGAAACATGTGTTCACAAGGTTCGAAACCCCAAGAGCTATTATTAGCAATTAAGGGACCCATTTTGTGAAGAAGTGGTTAAAATGGTTGTTGGATAAGCATGGAGTGAAACACAAGGTTGCTACAGCTTACCATCTGCAGACAAATGGGCAAGCTGAGCTAGCGAATAAGGAGATCAAAGGCATACTTGAGAAGGTAGTTTGCCCGAACCGACGAGATTGGTCCAAGAGACTAGATGATGCTTTATGGGCTTACAGAACAGAATACAAGACACCTTTAGGAATGTCACCCTCCATGTTCGTCTTTGGGAAAGCCTGTCATCTACCTTTGGAGTTAGAGCACAAAGCCTACTGGGCTCTTCGACGACTCAGCTTGGATCTTAAGCTTGCAAAAGAGAAACGGATGCTCCAACTCAACAAGCTAGAGGAATTTCGAATATTCTCATACGAAAATGCCAAATTACTCAAAGAAAGACTCAAGAAATGGCATGACAAGCATATTAGAGTTCGAGAGTTTAAAGTAGGTCAGCAAGTCTTGTTATTTAATTCCAGATTGAAGTTCTTTCCAGGTAAGTTAAAATCACGTTGGTTCTGTCCATTTACGATTCATCGTGTCTGTCCATACAGAGTTGTTGAACTCCAAGGTAAGGGAGGTAATTTTCAAGTCAATGCTCAACGTTTGAAACATTACTACGGAGAAAGACCTAAACGAGATCAAATCTCGTTCAGTTTATCTGATCTTTAGATTTTCTTGTTTTCAATAAATTATTTAGCATATATTTTCGGGTTTATTATGTTTAGATAAATTCTGTCTAGGTGATTGGAGCTTAAGCAGGACCGCTTGTGAACCCTCCAATCTTTCCTGGGAATTGATTTTTACATAATTTTCCAAGAAATTAGCCCCTAAATGATAAAATAAATTTTTGGTTTTCCAAATAAAAAGGTCAATTTGGACCCAAGTCTTAAATTGCAACTCAATTTCAAATTTTCATTAAATCTAGGGACTTAATTGAATTATTTTTAAAATTTGGTTGCTATTTTCGTAAATAATAAAAACTAGGTGCCTCTTTTTAAATATTTTTAAAAAGGCATCTAGAATAAATATTTTTTTACCATAATTATAAATTATTGATAAACTTTAATATATAATTATATTCATTATAATTTATATATTAATTTTTATCAACTTAACTTAGGATTAGGATTAATTTTATTTTATGTTTATCTTAATAAATTAATAGCAATTGATAATTACATATGCATATTATTAATTGTTGTTAACATTGAGTAGAATTAGAATTAGAATACTTTTATTATTTAATTGCTCTAAGAGTTCTACTTTAATTCCTATTTCTCCCTCTATAAATTACACCATTGCTTCTCCCCATTCATTCATCACTCAAAACCCCAAATCACCAATTCGTCAAAGTGTCGCAAGTCCCTAGCCACACACAGCCATTCGGCCAGCTGCCAACCTCAGCACGCCGCACGCCCCAGCTCCAGCAGCTACCCAGGTTCTGGCCTCACGCCTGCTGCCTCCAGCTCGCGTTGCTTGCTGCACACCATCTCTCTGCACACCCGACCAGCCCAGGCGGTGTCCTACTCCTGCGCGCTGCACCTGCGCACACCTGTTGCCTACCTGCACAAGACCTTGTGCGCTGCTACTTGTGTGCAGCCCCTACCATGCACCCATCCGCCCAACCTAAGCCAAAGGCCTTCAACCCTCCTTTTAAATTTCCATCTTTTGTTCATTAGTATATTTTATTTCAGGAGTTCTTAATTTTTACGGGGAAGGTGGTAAGAACAATTTTTCTTCAGGAAGTTTAATTTTTATTCAATTATTTAATTTTTCAATTTATTGAAATATTAGTAATGTTTATTAATTAAGTCTTTGAGAAAATAATTTTTTTTCTTTTTTCTCCTATCTTATATTCAGGTCAATCATGCCTCGCAAGAGAACTCGTGCCTCCGCCCAAATTGACGAAACACAAAACAAATTTCACTGTGAAGAAGCCAAAGCAAGATACGAAAGTATCTTTAAAAATCAACAGATGCATCCAGAGAAAGGCTTCACATTGAAGGAAAGCAACTACAGAGACTTCATGTATTCGTCAAATTGCTGAAGCCCTCAATTGGGAATTGTTTTGTGAAAAGAGACCAAGTGTGGATGAGGAACTAGTTCATGAATTCTACGCAAACTTAACCTCAAGCGAATTGATCAAAGTTCCAGTCCACGGAATCAAGGTACCAATAAATTCAAATGCTATTAATGAATTCTTTGAATTACCTGATTTCGACAACGATGAATATTCTTCTATGTTGAGCAACATTGAGCCTGAAAATTTGTAAGAAATTCTCGAGTAACTTACAGTTCCAGGTTCTAAGTGGACTGTGTTTGAAACACCCCAAACCCGGCCCCCGAGCCTTGACCGGATCTGGTATGTTCCTCGAAGTAAACCGGTTCAAAATTCTTTTGTTACTTAGGAAAACTTGTGTGGTTTGAAAGAAAGATTGTTTTGGGTTGGGCTTGAGTTGAAAACGAGTTTACTTTATATTGAAAACCCATTTATTTCAGGTGACAAAATATTTAGAGTTTATTTTAAATTAAATTTACTTAAAACTTTGCTTAATAAAAATTCGTACATAGTAAATAAGAGTAAAATAAAGTAATCCAACTATGGCCTTATTACATCAAATAATTCCCAAAAATAAATTAAAATGCTTAAATAGAATAAAAGTCCAAATAATAAAATTTTCCTTGCTGTGCATGGCCACCTTTAAGCTCCTGCCGACCCGGTCCATTACTGATCATCACCTGGAAGAAAATATTCCCCAACGGGGTGAGTCAAACAGACTTAATGTGTAACCAACACTAAAACTTAACAATTCAGGCATACAATATCATATCACATACTTATTCATATAACAGATATAAAATAATGATGCAACCCGAACCCAAACCTATATGCCATCCGCTACACATCACCCGTACCAACCTGCACACCGTGGGGACTACTAAGTCAACCCTCCTTCCGCTACACACCATCGAAGGCAGTCGCTGCAGTCGACGTGCTCATCGCCCTTATAAAATTTGTGGCATAGCCACCAGATACATATTTTGTGTCATGAGACACCATATTCAGATATCGTGGTCTTAGGTCACCACATTCAGATATCGTGGTCTTAGGTCACCACATTCACTTCCCCCTTTTCATAAAACCCATATGCCCCATAACATACATATCATACATTAACATACCAAATTCTTATCTCACATTTTTATAATTTCGTATGTGTGTCATATCAGATATTTAACATATTCCTAGTAGGAGTAGGAAAACATACCTGAGTTCTTTGTACCATTGCATGGTACCTTAGCCTTATTTTCACATTCTTATATTCACATACAATAATTTAAAGCCATAAAACTATTAAAGGTTAGTGTAGGGTACACACCTGATTCGCTTAAGGTTTTCAATCCAAATCCCGAAAAGCTTGATCTAATGCCTTAGATCTTAGATCTTTACATTTAATCAATCATTTAATACTTAGTAAAGAGCCATTCGGCCATATATCCAAATCCTAGTGGGATTAGTACAATTAAAACCTACCTTGTTGCCGATTGACTTAAGAATCAAGTCCCGAAACTTTGTATCCTCCTTCCTTGAAATCGGCAATCACTAGATTACTGAGTTAGTTAGTTTCGGTTTTTGAATGAATCTTAATTATGAAATAGACCTTTGGCCGAATGTACATATATGTACTTACCTTGCTTTTAAATCCCAAAACTCACCGAATAACTAGGGAACACGCGACCTATGGTGTATCTTCGGGAAAAGAACTTCTCCTTCCCTGTAGTCAACACTAGCAGAATCCCGAAATCTCTCCTTAAGATTTCGATCAAAGAATAATGATAGGAATTAGTCTTTAGATTTCAATTAGCCTTAAAGAAAAGAATGAAAATCAAACTTGATCTTACCTTTAATACTATAGTCGACTATAGCATAATCCCGAAAGAATTCCTTCAAATAGAAATCGGCAATACCCCTTATTTGCACCCACAAAGCTATTCGGCTATAGCCTAGATCTTAACAAGCTTTCGGCTTTTGGAGCTTAACAAGAAATCAGCTAATGATGGTATCTTGAGGAGTTTATGCATCCGATTTTAATGGAGATCACAAAAGCTATGAAGAATTCGGCTAGGCTTACTTTAGTTTTCGACTTTGGCTAACAAAAGAAGAAGAAGAGATGCTCTAGGAAATTCGGCAGAGAGAGAAGACTTGAAAGAAAAGAAAATATAAAGAATGGCCTTGCTTTTCTTTCTTGGCCGAAAATACTAGGCTAGAGTCCCCTACTTGGCCACCACTCTTCTTAAGTGATAATTTTATCTCTTTAATTATCACTTTATTCAAATTAAAAGAAATAATCCTCATTTATCTCTTAAAATAAATCCATTATTTATCCCTTATTTATCCACCCTTTATCTCTTAAAAATAAAAGAATAAAAACTCCTAATTTATAGCCTTGTGCCGTCCCTTGCTACTAATCTCTGCTGCAAAATAAAATTTTTATTTTGCTTCCCCTGCAGCTCGAACCTTGGCCCAATAACACATGTTGTGGCGTCACTTGCTGGGCTTTAAGTGGTGCCTCCTTGCCACTTTTCCAAGCCCGTTCTTGTGTCAAATTTCTTCTATTAATTTTCTTAAGACCACCTTGCTTCATGTCCCTCTCTTAAACTTTAAACTTAACATTTCTTAAGCATTTCCTTACATTTCTAAGACATTTCCTTACATTTCCAAGTTTCCAAAAATGTTCGTTTGCCTCCTTTAAACTTACATTTCTAAGACATTTCCTTACATTTCCAAGTTTCCAAAAATGTTCATAATACATTCATAACACATAAGACATGCCATTTCATATAATTAAATCAAAAATGCATAGGCCCACTTTCAGGATGTTACAGTGTTAAAGCAAGGAATCCACACATGTCGAAGAGAGTATTTGACACCACTTGCGAAGGTGTGCTTCTATTTCATCCGTTTCAGCCTTATGCCTAGTTCGCATGGGGCTACAATCTCATTAGAGCGAATGGTCCTATTAGACTCGATTCTAACTGGAAAGACCATTGATGTGGGAAAAATCATCATAAGAGAAATGCAAAATTGTGCCGTTAGACGTTCTGGGCCGGCCTATTTCCCCTTTACGATAACAATTTTATGCTTAAAAGCAAAAATCCTTGCGGACGTGAAGAGGACAGAGTATAGTCAAGGCACAATCACCGATTGGGACCTTTACCGAGTAGCCGGCGATTCTGTTCTACAGCAACGAGTTGAAGAAAACGAGGATCCCGAAGAAGTAGAAGATGAACCCACTGAAATCTCGCCAGAGCAATCAACTGAAGTCCCTAATGAGGCAGAATCAATGGAACCATAAGCTAAACCTGATGTCGAAACCTCAATGTTTGGAGCTCCACCGTCTTGAACAGATCTTCGCGATAAGCTGTTGAAGCTGATGGACTTAATGCAACACATGCAATGGCAGCAACAAGCCTACTGGAGATACTCAAAAATAAGAGATGACTCAATGAGGAGTGTCCTCAAGAAAATTTATAATGACCCATTTATTTTTGTGCCTGAATTTTCAAATTTCATATTTGAACCATGGATTTCATCATCAAAGAGGGAGCAAGGCGATTCATGCAAAGGCAATACTGATGGAGCAAAAGATGAGTCGAATTCGGAAGGATCGGCAAACAAATAAAAAAGGGGAGGACTTCAACTTTAGTTTATTTTTATTCTTAAGTTATTTTAGGATTAGGTTAATTAGGAATTTTTATCTTTGCACAATAAAACAAGAGATAGGAATCATGAATAAAATCTGAACAAGTCACAAAGGCTAAAGTGTGGCAATAGGTATATACATGTCAAGAATTGGATTTTAGAGAGAGCTTGGTACTTAAGCAGTCAATTTGACTCACCTCCTCTTTTCTAAATATCCTACCTGGTGTATAGTATCTATTCACTTTAAACAATGAGGACATTGTTCACTTTAAGTAGGGGGTCGAAAATTTGAACTTCCACTCAGAATAAAATTTTCTTTTAATTATGATTAGGATATATTTTGTTCAATAATTTGAGATTTTGTTAAGTATGCTGAACTTCAGTATTAATAAACTTCTATTATTTCAATAAGTTATTATGTTAGCTTAATAATGATATGAATGTATTTTTTAATAAAACATGTAAATTCGTACCATAAAATTTTTAGTTCCCTATGAAAAAATTAGGCATGCATGAAAGTTTAAGTCTTTAGAATTGACTTAGTAGTTTCTTGAGGAGGAATCCTAGGAAGCATGGAACGTTGAAAATGATTTAGGCAACTATTGTTTGGACCGTTTGAGCCTTTCAAAACCAACCATGATGAAATTTTTATCCTTTGAAACCCAATGTTGAGACCTTATGACCTAATTTTATTTTGAACCCTTACAAAATTAGCCATCACTTCTATTAATTATCTTAAAAATGTCCCAAACACTAGACTCAATACTATTCAGAGTATTCTTTGAAAATAAGTTTGGGGGAGTTGCAGAGAAGTATGAAGTGCTCTAAAAATTGTAGTACATGCAGTAAAATACTCGAAAAAAAACACATATACTCGAAAGAAAATAGATGTACAAAAGAGCATGTGAAAGTAAAATAAGTTGGTATATCGAGGGTAAAAATTATGAAGGTTAGATTTTACGCTAAGTCTAGGGTTTTAAACCTAAAATTATCTATCTTTTACCTACCCCTAAGCCTAGCCACGTTACAACCTTGTTAAAGACCTATTGATTCAAGGTTCCAATGTTACCTACATTAGTGGAGAGAAATTGCTCTGTTCAACATATGAAGACATCAGTTAAGCTTAATGATTGCAGTTTAATTTTGAATAAGGGATTAAAATCAAATTGGTAGGGATTAACATGTCGTTATTAAGAAACATTTAGTCTAATTTTGCTATTGTAGTAATTGTTGAGATTAATTTGAACGACATATATACTTGAGTGGCATAATTATCAAATTTCTTGTTTTTGAGAATGAGTATATTGATTTCATGATTTGGGGAAGAATGTTGCTTTGAAGGAGTTTTTCAAAAGTGTTTCCGAAAAAATCCTTTTCAAATTTGTGCATTACTCGGGACAAGCAATGAATTAAGTTTGGGGTGTGGAAACACGAAAATTTACGTGTTTTTACATACCCTTTTAAACTTAAAATCATATTATTTCGGTTAAATTCTTGTTGAAAAATAATTAAATATTATAAAATAATTAAATTGTGCTAAAAATATGAACATGATGAAATTTAATTAATTTTATAGTTAATTTTGATTAATTTTTACTATTTTTGATAGATTCGCACAAAGGGAGAAAATTGGCTCGGCAGACACTGCTCGAAGAATAAACCCAAAAAGCAATTTGAAGTATCAAGGCGAATTTATTTCCAGCCCAAGACGGTCCAATTATGAATATTTAATCATAATATAATTAATTTTAATTTATTCCCAATTTAGTTTTGGCTAAATAAATTAATCTTAATTAATTATTAAAAAGCCCCAGTTGAACCGTATCAGTTGAACCAAACCGATTGAACCAAATCGAGCAAAAGAATTGGGTAGCCCAAACTGTCCATATGCTGACCCAAATCAGATTATTAGCTGATCAATTAAGCTTTCAAAAAAGCCCTTGAAGACTTTTCAAAGTTGCATTCAACCCCCTCCACAATTAGTGGCTTTGTAGATTTGCCCCATGCAATATTTAGCAAAGTTGAAACCATCAACTTTGCCACATAGATGGCCGGCCAAGGGAGGTCTCTTTGGCTGATGGGATTTGCTATTTTTAGAAGCCACAATCAGCTATAAATACCACCCCTTGCTGATCATTCAAAGCATCCCTCATTTCTCATTCACTCTCCCATTCTCTCATTATTTCCAAAAACACACCAAGCTTTCTTGTGCTGATTTCTCCTCTTGAAAAAGAGGTATTTTCTCAGCCATTTGGAGCAGCAATTGAAGTGTTCATAAGCCACCTTGATAGCCGAGGACAACGGAGAATGAAGAACGGAGCAACCAATCAAGCCACGGAGAAACACCGGATTTGCTTCTTGTTCCCTATCTCTTAAAATTTCGTTGTTGTTTTGACAAACATGTTTATGAATATTTATGTTATTGGAATGGTTAATTTAATCAGCTTATGTAACACCCCCTTACTCGAGTCTAACACTGAGACCAGATACGAGGCATTACCATGCTTAATCTTACATAACACTTCGAAACGGGCTATAAAATTTCATTTAAGCATATCTCTTACTCAAACTCGGCCTACGAGACCTTAAACATGCTTCCGAGAAATATCGAAATCTTTCAGGGAACTTTCACGAATTCGAGAAACCTTTTTAACAAAGCAAGGGCCACATGCCCGTGTAGGCCTAAGGACACGTCCGTGTGCCCCTAAGGCATGCCCGTGTCTCCCTCCCGTGGTCGACACTGACTAATTTCACATGGCCTTGACACGCCCGTGTGTAAATCCTTAGCATTCTAACTTATCCACAGGGCCTATACACACGCCCATGTACTCCAGCCGTGTGGTGATTCAAATCCCATGTGCAAGGTGCAGACTTCACACGGTTTGCGTACACGCCCATGTGTTAACCGTGCCTCCCACACGGTCTAGACACACGCCCGTGTGTCTACTCACGTGGACAATTAGCAGGCTATCTACCAAGCCTTTTGCCCCTATCATTTGCATACATTCATTCATCAGCACATAACTTCACATAGCATCAATATAACTCTTGAATTTAGGACATTTAATCATAAAAGAGATAAAGTCTTCATCTCATACACTAGGGAGAACCATTCCCAATACATTTACAAACAACTTAAGCCATCATCTATGGCTATACACAACCAAACTATAAGTTCTCTTAAGCCAACACAATTTGGTTACATCAATTAGAACTTAATTAACTTTAAAAGAATCCCTATACATGGCATGACTCATAAGAACTTGAAACATCATACCAAGCGTCTGCTCGATAGTGTGAAAACATCTCCAGCGGCCTCCAACCCGAGCTAGTTAAAATATCCTATAAGAGATGAGAAAAGAAAGGGAGTAAGCATTAATGCTTAGTAAGTTCATATGCATATGACTAACAACTACTGATATTCATTGAATATATACACAATCACAAGGTATTATAATGAGTTTTCTCATAAACTCATAGTTACTTACTCAACCATTCTCGAAGCTTACTCATTCTATCTCTTACCACATTCTTACATGTCACAAGCGAACTACTCGTGTTAATTAGTATTCATTCCTGCATTGGTCACCACATGATCACATAAAACAACACATCAAGTATTTTCGATAAGCCACTCACGCTATTAATCTCTAGGTGGTTTCGCACTTAGCCCACCATCAATCTCTAATAGGGTGGTATCGCACACAGCCCACCAATCATTTATACATATGGTGATTTCGCACTTAGCTCACCAAATGATTATTATAAGCTATGGTATCACACACAACACATAGATTAATAATTAATCAGGTGGTAACGCACACAGCCCACCGTTAATAATATAATTGATGGTATCGCACACAGCCCATCACTAACAATTAATAAGGTGATATCGCACATGGCTCACCGTTATTACACAATCATGGTTAGTTATCCACATGTGATTCTCTATTTCAAATGTTCATCCGAGAACATCCTCACACACTACTATTCTTACTAAACTTTCTACGATACTCGTTTGCATTCACACAATGCATCAATAAATCTATCTCATGCAACTAAAGTGCATCGATTACACATAACCCACTAGGGTTCATTATATACTGAATTCATCTCAATTCAATTCTAACACACACTTGTGCTTCTCGTGGTACGACCACATACTTTCTCCCTTTCAACATACCCGTTGAATCACTCAAATTGTTAAATAACACTCTTGAGTCTCATACACAAAGTGCCATATTGACATTATACCCCGATAGAGTCTTACACGTATTGACATATCGATGCCATGTCCCTGACATGGTCTTATATGAATTTTCACACCGAGGCCATATTCCAATATGGTCCAATATGGTCTTACACGGGACCTTAATTGTCATAATCTCATGCTAATTTCTTTCCCATTAGTCTTAGATTAAAGTAAGACTCTCATTTCTTGACATTCCGTCAAAGTGTACTTAACGTATATATGAAGGTAATTAAGCGATCAATACAACATTGAAATATTAAGTGCCTCACTTAGAATTTCATAATTTAGTAAATGAACTTACCTCAATGTCGAAAGGGCCGAAAGGGACTTTTTGTCCATATTTCTCTTTTCACCCATTCTAGGTCCGAAACTCGTTTTCTTTGATCTAGAACAATGGAAATTACTGATTTAATCACTTATAAATCATAATACACTATAATCTACACTTTAGGCAAAAATGACTATTTTACCCTTACACTTTGGCAAAATTACGATTTTGCCCATAGGCTCATAAATAAATTTTCATCACATTTTCTTATTAAACAAGCCTAGCTGAACATTTAATCCTCATACAACTATCCACAATGCCAACTATTTCATGCCTTAATGAATAATTTACAACTTTTGCATTTTAGCCTCAATTAGGTGTTTTCATAACAACACCTTTCACAAAAGTTGTTTATCATCATCCTATCATTCATTTTCTTCCATAAAAACTCACCAAACAACATAAAATCTATCATGGTAAGTCCCTAGACTTTCAACCATATTGCAAACTAGTCCTCTCATTAGCTAGCTTAAGCTTTGAGGACTCCAAAAATACAAAAATCATCAAAAACAACCATCAATTTGACTTACTTGAAGAGAAAATGAGCTTCTAAAATTTCAAGCTTCCAAAGCCCTCACATGGCTGATATTTTCAGTTGGAGAAGAAGACCAAATAAAAAGATGATAACTTTTGCTTATATCATCTTATTTTATTTATTTTCTCCAACAAATATCACCAACTTTTGACTACAATAAATGAACTTGTCCCCTATGCACCCCATGGCCGGCCAACACAACTAACATGGCCAAATTGCACATTTGGGACCTCCAATTTATAATCCTTAGCTATATGACACCACTAGCAAACAAAATAGAACTTTCGCACTCTATGCAATTTAGTCCTTTTTCCGCGATTAAGCAAGAAATCGCTAAAATTAAAGCACCAAAATTTTCATGCATCCTAATGAACATGTTATAACACATAAAATAACATAAAAATAATTTTCTCTAACCTCGAATTAGTGATTCCGAGATCACTGTTCTGACTAACCCTAAATTGGGGTGTTACAACTCTCCCCCTTAGGGATTTTCGTCCCTAAAAATCTTATCAAGAGGAGTTGCTTCCACATTCTTAAAACGTTTCTATCAACTCTTCAAAATCACAAATCCACTTATCTTCAAGTTTCTCTTGCCAACAACCTTTAAGCTATAATACACAAGGTCGAATCGCAACTTGAGACTTAGGTTATTCTTCCTCCCGGGCATATACACAATAATCTTTCAATTAGGAACTCTGTACATGTCCATATGATCGTTAGGATCTTTACTGGTTGACTCACTACAATTCGGATGACATCTCCCTCCTTGGGAATTTTGTCAAACCAAATTTGAAATCTCTAAGGTTTTATCTCTCTTCCTTATTAAAACATTCACCGACTGTAAGATTCCTGACTTATACGCTTTGGAAACTCAGCTTTTAGTGGTCGATTACTTCTGACCATAAACCCCATCATATCGTGAAATGTACTCGCTAGTCAAAACATCTATGCATACAACTGCACTTTTTCTTAGCCTTGAATGAGTAGACATGCTATTACTAAGTCTCATCCCAAAACTTTCTGTATAATTTCGGGATTCACCAACATACAAATTTTCTTGCAACATTCGATACTTTAACTCATCAAAAGTCAGAAAGAACATATCATTTTTTTTCATGGATCATTTCATAACATCTAACTCGCGGTACATACACAAAAGTGATCGTATCAAAATCACCAATCTAACAACTCTTTTTCTCGATTCAGACTGAACTCAGTACAAGAACTTTCAATTAATAGTTCCTTCAATAGCTTTCAACTCAACCATCACAGTTTGAGCATTTAAATGAGCATACCTCTGTATCATGCTCCCTACTCATGAACACACAAAATTTTATTCTCCTTATTGATTCATGCGAAAATATACACAAAACTTGCATCATGTTTCAATATATTAATCTACTCTTTTCTCCATACTGAGAACATATTTCAAGCACACCCTTATCTGAGTTTCTCTCGCTATGCTAATCTAAAACCTTTACTATCGTCATATCTCACGGTAACAGGGAAATCTCGATCAAATTCATTAACTCTTTTCGGCTTACCCGAAAACCCATCACACCACGTGAAACTTGTAATTTCATCTCTTATTCTAGAATCGTCACCAACTTCCTCCTCAAAGTACCCAAATAGGGTTACGAGGAGATAAAGGAATGTCGATTTCAATCAACTAAATTGACAACCGTTTTGTCTGATTTTTACTATCAAAAACATTCTCACACAATCTTATGGAAAGAACAACTACATCAGCCCTGAAAGGCAACAGATATTTATACATAATACCCAAGAAGATCATTATAATTCATTCATGGCATTAATTATCCATACACAAACCACAGGCTTCGAGTCAACTTACTCATACTTACCCTTATATAACACGTTCTATGCCACATATCGTAATCATCTCTTCGTGATTCATTCACGAATACTTATATTCACTCCTTCACATGACTTTAGTACTAATTTCATTTCTACTTCTAACTCATCTACCTATCCCATTGATCACTAGGGATAGTCAAAGACGTATATTCATCGTCATTCATGTAGGTACAAAGTCAATGCCACATCCTCGAAGTGGTCTTACATGGAGTCACTTCTAAATGCCAATGCCATATCCAGGATATGGTTTTATATGGACTTTCACATCAAGTATCGATGCCATATTCCAAATATGGTCTTATACGATTCTCATATTCATTCCCGAAGCCATATCCTGAATATGGTCTTATACGAGATTATAACTTGGTGCTGAGGCCATGTCTCAGACATGGTCTTTTACAGGATCGTGTATCGTTGCCAATGCCATGTCCCAGACATGGTCTTATATGGGATCACATGTATTGCCATGGTCCTACCATGGTCTTATTCATCAATTTATTATTAAATGACCGTACTCATCTCCTGCATTCTACTTAGTCAAGCTTCTCAGCTTAACTCCCACACTATAATATGTGTGATTTCATAATAGAGATAAAAAAAAAAACATTATACATTCTCTACTTTAACATTCACACGTGAGATTTAACCATGTGGACGTATTTATCATAAACAATGGCATCGCAAATCTCAAATGCTTACTTACTCTTACTGATTCTCACATATCTCATTTAAGCTATACTCGTTTGCCCGATGTATTACTCTGAATGACCGAGGATACTAAATCTCATTTCACATGTATCTTAATGCCAATTCTATATCCTTGATATAGTCTTACATGGGGTCTCTATCTCATGATAACTTTTCAATGTCGAGACTTGTCTTGGACTTACATGATCTCTTAGCTTAATTGCCGATGCCATGCCTTGGCTTGGTCTTATATGGACTTTCACGTCTCATGTGAGAGATTGAGTATCCTAAGTAATTCAACTTCAATCGGGACTTCCATATACTTAATCTTAGTAACTTCTTTCTTTAATATATCAATTAAACATTTTCATGGGAATAATATGCATATAACCACATTACAAGCAATTCAATGAAGTTATTCATGAAGCTTGAAAATCATACAAACTTACTGAAATTAGCTCGATTGGGAATAATCTCTGTCTTAACAAAACAATTTCGTTAGAGCCGGGAGATATCACACTATTACGGTCCACATATGGCATGTATAACTAGACTCTTACTCACGCTAGGTTAGTCCGAGAACCGACTAAACCATAGCTCTGATACCACTAAATGTAACACCCCTTACCTGAGTCTAACACCGAGACCAAATACGAGGCATTACCATGCTTAATTTTACTTAACACTTTGAAACAGGCTATAAAATTTCAGTTAAGCATATCTCTTACTCAAACTCAGCCTACGAGGCCTTAAACATGCTTCCGGGAAATACCGAAATCTTTCCAGGAACTTTCACGAATTCGAGAAACCTTTTTAACAAAGCAGGGCCACACGCCCGTGTAGGCCTAGGGACACGCCCGTGTGCCCCTAAGGCATGGCAGTGTCTCCCTCCCGTTGTTGACATTGACTAATTTCACACGACCTTGACACGCTCGAGTCCCTGGCCCGTGTGTAAATCCTTAGAATTCTGACTTATCCGCACGGCCTATACACACGCCCATGTACTCCAGTCGTGTGGTATTTCAAATCCCATGTGCAAGGTGCAGACTTCACACGGCTTGCGTACACGCCCATGTGTTAACTGTGCCTCCCACACGGTCTAGACACACGCCCGTGTGTCTACTCACGTGGACAATTAGCAGGCTATCTACCAAGCCTTTTGCCTCTATCATTTGCATACATTCATTCATCAGCACATAACTTCACATAGCATCAATATAACTCTTGAATTTAGGACATTTAATCATAAAAGAGATAAAGTCTTCATCTCATACACTAGGGAGAACCATTCCCAATACATTTACAAACAACTTAAGCCATCATCTATGGCTATACACAACCAAACTATAAGTTCTCTTAAGCCAACACAATTTGGTTACATCAATTAGAACTTAATTAACTTTAAAAGAATCCCTATACATGGCATGACTCATAAGAACTTGAAACATCATACCAAGCGTCTGCTCGATAGTGTGAAAACATCTCCAGCGGCCTCTAACCCGAGCTAGTTAAAATATCCTATAAGAGATGAGAAAAGAAAGGGAGTAAGCATTAATGCTTAGTAAGTTCATATGCATATGACTAACAACTACTGATGTTCATTGAATATATACACAGTCACAAGGTATTATAATGAGTTTTCTCATAAACTCATAGTTACTTACTCAACCATTCTCGAAGCTTACTCATTCTATCTCTTACCACATTCTTACCATGTCACAAGCGAACTACTCGTGTTAATTAGTATTCATTCCTGCATTGGTCACCACATGATCACATAAAACAACACATCAAGTATTTTCGATAAGCCACTCACGCTATTAATCTCTAGGTGGTTTCGCACTTAGCCCACCACCAATCTCTAATAGGGTGGTATTGCACACAGCCCACCAATCATTTATACATATGGTGATTTCGCACTTAGCTCACCAAATGATTATTATAAGCGATGGTATCGCACACAGAACATCGAGTAATAATTAATCAGGTGGTAACGCACACAGTCCACCGTTAATAATATAGTTGATGGTATCGCACACAGCCCATCACTAACAATCAATAAGGTGATATTGCACATGGCTCACCGTTATTACACAATCATGGTTAGTTATCCACATGTGATTCTCTATTTCAAATGTTCATCCAAGAACATCCTCGCACACTACTATTCTTACTTAACTTTCTACGATACTCGTTTGCATTCACACAATGCATCAATAAATCTATCTCATGCAACTAAAGTGCATCGATTACACATAACCCACTAGGGCTCCATTATATACTAAATTCATCTTAATTCAATTCTAACACACACTTGTGCTTCTCGTGGTACGACCACATACTTTCTCACTTTCAACATACCCGTTGAATCACTCAAATTGTTAAATAACACTCTTGAGTCTCATACACAAAGTGTCATATTGACATTATACCCCGATAGAGTCTTACACATATTGACATATCGATGCCATGTCCCTGACATGGTCTTACATGAATTTTCACACCGAGGCCATATTCCAACATGGTCCAATATGGTTGTAACATCCTGAAATTGGGCCTAGTAGGATTGAGCCCAATGGGCCTTAGGAGTAGTAGCGTTTAAAATTTTAGAGAACGGTATTAATGCAAGTTAGACTTATTAGGTAAGTGATTTTGGAAGGTTAGAGGGCTTCTATGAAGTCCCGGGATCAAACTTTGGCTTTGGGGAAATTTTGGTTTTAGGCGGAAAAAACCCTGGAAGTTGGCAGGTAGGCCTTAAGAATAAAATATGGAGAAAATGACATAAGTGGAGTGTGTGGTGTAGTGGCAAAGTCACGCCACTTAGGGGACAAGGGAGTGACGCCACAAGGAAGGAAGGAGGTCCAAGGTTCAAGTCTTGGCTTTTGCATTTTAATTTCTTTTTAATTGGATCTTAGAATTTGGCTATAGATTTATATTTAGTTGCGCATGGTTTAAGACACAAGAGGAGCTTGTGGCCAAGTGGTTAGCGACGTGGATTATGCTACAAGGGAGCCTGGGTTCGAATCTCATGAGAAGCAAGGGAGTATTTATTTTGCGGATTGGACGGCAAGAGTTTCAGTTGAATTTAAACTCTACTGACGAAGGGATCCCACATCGGAAAGACACAAAGAAGAAGGGTGAAGAGCTAGCTATATAAAGAGCATTCCAGGAGGAGAGTTAACATACTTGGTGGGCGTTTAGGCACAGCAGTGGGCGCAGCGCGGTTTAATACCAGAGTCCTATCAGGTGTGTAACTCTCTCTACTCTAGTTGTAGAGCGGCAAATGCCGAAGTGCCGGTCACGGCAATAGTAGCCACACGAGCGTGCGAGCGCACGTGTGGGGCTTCGATGCGATAGTTGAGGCCATCAGTAGTATTCTTGTGGGTTGGGCTGCTTGGGCCATGATGGGCCGAAGTGGGCCCAATGGGCCCGTGGGCCCAAATGAGTAAATTGTATGATTGTTTAGTATATGTTGAACTAGACTAGGTGGAACTTATATACGTGGCTAGATTTGTGCTAGGTGGGCCACACAAGCGTGTGGGCCTAAATGGGCCAAAATCGGGTTTTAGGCCCAATAGTCTGGTAAGGACCAGAAATGGTAGCTGAGTCGCTAGTGGCGACATTGGGCCTTCAGAAAGGCCATTTTAGGTACGAAATTACTGAAATACCCTTAGTGGGTAAATTACCAAAATACCCCTAAAAGGTAAATTACGAAAATGCCCTTGGTAGGTAAAAATTACCGTTATACCCTTTAGAGGTTGATTAGCTTGGTTATATCGTATTTGTTGTTCTGATTATGATGGTCATACGTTTCATGCGTTATCTTTGATATATGATTTGCATACTTGGCATACTGCATACACGAATTATTATGACTGATGAACATGGCATGGACGTGGGTATAATGAGAGGAGGGGGAAGATTGATATCCGTGACTTTGGGTCACCAGTGGTTTGGTACCACAGTTAATTTCGTGACTTTGGGTCACCAGAGGTTTGGCACCTCATAGCGACTCGTCCCAGTGGTTTAACACCACAGTGGGTTGGCCCCACAGTTGATATCGGGATTGTCGCCAGTGATTTGGTATCACAATGTGGGTTGGCCCCACACTTGGATTATTGATGTTCGTGACTTTGGGTCACCAGAGGTTTGGCACCTCATAGCGACTCGTCCCAGTGGCTTGGCACCACAGTGGGTTGGCCCCACATTTGATATAACGGGATTGTCGCCAGTGATTTGGTATCACAACGTAGGTTGGCCGCATATATGGATTATTCGTGACTTTGGGTCACCAGTGGTTTGGCACCACAATTATATTGATATCAGTGACTTTGGGTCACCAGTGGTTTGGCACCACCAGTGGTTTGGTACCACACGGGGTAGATCTGGGAGTTTCGGATGGATAGGTTGGATGGGTTGCATGACATGCATATTTGCATATGAATTTGTGTACGAGCTTAACATCTTTTGGATGGGGATTTACACACTGAGTCTCGGTGACTCACCCCTTAGTTAATTTTGCAGGTAATCGTTAGATCGCGAATTTGGGAGCCGAGGCAGACTTGTGGTGGCCACACAATGTTTTTCTCGTAAACTCGTTCTCTTAGTTAAACTTATTTGTAGCTGGGATTTTTGTTATGTAATGGGCCACTTTAACTGTATTTTTGGTATTTTATTTGGTTTAGCTTTTGATTTGTTTACTGCTTATTATTAAATGATCAATATGGGATTTTCCTAAGATGATATAAACCGCTTCTTATTCAAAATTACTTAAACTCGATTTTTCACAACAACTATAAAGAATACGAGCTTTTTAACGAACGCACAGTTTTTAGACATTCCTTTCATGTGACATGCCAGATCCGATCGTAACGTTTAGGCCGGGTTTGGGGTGTTACAATGGTCTTACACGGGACCTTAATTGTCATAATCTCATGCTAATTTCTTTCCAATTAGTCTTAGATTAAAGTAAGACTCTCATTTCTTGACATTCCGTCAAAGCGTACTTAACGTATATATGAAGGTAATTAAACGATCAATACAACATTGAAATATTAAGTGCCTCACTTAGAATTTCATAATTTAGCAAATGAACTTACCTCGATGCCGAAAGGGCCGAAAGGGACTTTTTGTCCACATTTCTCTTTTCACCCATTCTAGGTCTGAAACTCGTTTTCTTTAATCTAAAACAATGGAATTTACTGATTTAATCACTTATAAATCATAATACACTATAATCTACACTATAGGCAAAAATGACTATTTTATCCTTACACTTTGGCAAAATTACGATTTTGCCCCTAGGCTCGTACATAAATTTTCATCACATTTTCTTATTAAACAAGCCTAGCTAAACATTTAATCCTCATACAACTATCCACAATGCCAACTATTTCATGCCTTAATGAACAATTTACAACTTTTGCATTTTAGCCCCAATTAGGTGTTTTAATAACAACACCTTTCACAAAAGTTGTTTATCATCATCCTATCATTCATTTTCTTCCATAAAAACTCACCAAACAACATAAACTCTATCATGGTAAGTCCCTAAACTTTCAACCATATTGCAAACTAGTCCTCTCATTAGCTAGCTTAAGCTTTGAGGACTCCAAAAATACAAAAATCATCAAAAACAACCATCAATTTGACTTACTTGAAGAGAAAATGAGCTGCTAAAATTTCAAGCTTCCAAAGCCCTCCCATGGCTGATATTTTCGGTTGGAGAAGAAGACCAAATAAAAAGATGATAACTTTTGCTTATATCATCTTATTTTATTCATTTTCTCCAACTAATGTCACCAACTTTTGACTGCAATAAATGCACTTGTCCCCAATGCACCCTATGGCCGGCCAACTCAATTAACAAGGCCAAATTGCACATTTGGGACCTCCAATTTATAATCCATAGCTATATGACACCTCTAGCAAACAAAATAGAACTTTCGCACTCTATGTGATTTAGTCCTTTTTCCGCAATTAAGCAAGAAATCGCTAAAATTAAAGCACCAAAATTTTCATGCATCCTAATGAACATGTTATAACACATAAAATAGCAAGAAAATAATTTTCTCTATCCTCGAATTAGTGATTTCGAGATCACTGTTTTGACTAGCCCCTAAATCGGGCTGTTACAGCTTAGCTTGAATTTAATTCGTGTTGGGTTGATTGCATTTCATCCTCTTATATTATTAAAATTGTGCTTATACTGTTATAGGCCTCGGTAAAATGCTTGATTAAGTAAAATCATGCTTAAGTTATTCTGGCATTATAATTGTTTAGATAACTAAAGAA
Organism: Gossypium australe; assembly: GCA_005393395.2. Taxonomy (NCBI): domain Eukaryota; kingdom Viridiplantae; phylum Streptophyta; class Magnoliopsida; order Malvales; family Malvaceae; genus Gossypium; species Gossypium australe. Next base: position 119,541,387 of record CM016616.1, read on the forward strand.
TTAATTATTTAAACGCATTGAAATTGTAATTAATAGACACAGTACTTAATATGTGCATGTTTAATTCTTCTAAGGTAGCTGAAGATTAAATTAGCATTGTATTTGGCGATACATATGCCTCGCATAACTTGCAAGATTTTTGTGATTAAACTGTTTCAAGGTAAGGATACTTTGTTACCTCACATGGTCTTTTATATGCTTATTAGGTTGAATTAATTGTTTGAATTGACATAGGAATATGCGAGAGATTGTTTAATTTAATAAGTATGTATGTGCAATAACATGTTTACTTTAATAAATCTGTTTTATCGGTCGAATTGACATAGGGATATGTACAAGAGATGAATGGATTTTTTATTTGTAAATATGTTCATAAGTTAGCAAATTACCGAGTTCCCGTGATTTATTCGTAACAAGTATAAGCATAAGTTTAACAATTCTAAGGTAAGAAATGTAATTAATCCAACACAATTATATCATCTTGTTTAAAATCAGCTTTTGAAATCGTGCATTAGAACTTTGTTTTATTTTATTTTACTTTGTTTCTTTTTAGTTTTTAAATAATTATTAAATCCAAATATTTTCCCTTCACCAAAGTGTTTGAAATCATTTTTCATAAATAATTCTTTTACAGTCCATGTGGGTACGATATGTAACATCCTAGAGGGGTTATGCGTTCGTGCATAATTCATGAGATAGTGGGCTCAGTGGGTGTGTTGGATGTGTTCTGAGGAGTTTTAGGAACCCTAAGATATGAGGGAATGCATTGGAAATGATTTAGAAATGTTAAGTTTCAAAAGAGGAAAGTGAACATTTTTGGAAATGTCTTGTATTGGAAATGTAAGGAAATGTCTTGTCTTGGAAATGTAGGGAAATGTGTTGGAAATGTGAGGAAATGTCCTGGAAATGTAAGGAAATGATTTAGAAATGTTGAGTTTAAAGGAGGCAAACGAACATTTTTGGAAACTTGGAAATGTAAGGAAATGATAAGTTTTAAAGTTTAAAAAGAGGAAATTAAGGCAAGGTGGCCTTAAGAAAATTTATGGAGGAAATATGACATGAAATTGGGCTTGTAAAAGTGGCCTGGAAATGCCACTTAAAGGCTTAGCATGTGACGCCACCTACATGTGCAATTGGGCCGGGGTTCGAATCACTTAGGAAGCAGAAGAAAGCTTTTATTTTTGCGGCAACAAGAGGAAGAGATGGACGGCTTGGGAAGTCTTTGGGAGGAGTTTAAGATGAGGTTTTATTCTTATTAAAATTCGGCTAAAAGGGGTGATAAATGTGGATATTATTTCTTTTATTTTGATAGATAAGGAAGAGATAAAAGAGGATTATTATTAGTATTATTTTTATTAGGAGATAAGAGATAAATATTGGATTAAGTTTTGTTGATAATTAAAGTGATAAATCAAGGGATAAAGTTATCAAAATAGAAGAGTGGTGGCCAAGTAAGGGACTCTAGCCTAGTAATTTCGGCTATAAAAGGAAAAGAGAGGCCATTCTGCATTATTTTTTGTTCTTTGGAAACCTCTGCCGAATTCTCTTCACCAAATCTTCTTCTTCTTTTATTTTTGCCAAGCCGAAATACCTTGTGTTCTAGCCGAATCCTCCATCTTTATTCTTCCTTCTCTTTTCTTTCTAATCCCTCTAAAAGCTGAAAGTTGTGAGAGCATCATTTAGCCATAGCCGAATCTCTGAAGGTTGAAGTGAAGGTACAATCGATTTCTCCAAATAAGGGTAAGATCTAGATTCAGTTTCCTTTCTTTCCTTTTTAAGCCTGTCGAAATTCAGGGACTAATCCCTCATATTGTGTTTTGGCCGAAACTATGGAAGGGAATTTCGGGATTTAGGTGGTGTCGATTAGAGAAGGAGTTCTCCGGGATTTCAACATTCAAGGTAAGCGAATATAAGATGCGGCCATAGGCCATTCTATAGTGTTTTAATGTTAGATTAAACTCTAACATTTGTCTATAGGGTTTTCGACAGCATTAAGGAAGCAAAGATCAATTTCGGGATTTAAGATTTGGAAGGTAAGCATCTATGTATATTCGGCTAAGGCCTAGATTAGTATTTAGATCTGTTCTTTAAATGTTCAAGAGCTGAAAACTAACCAAGTTAATTGATTCAATGCCTGGCCGAATACAAGGAGGAATAAAGCAAAGATTTCAGGATTTGTTGGTGTCCCAATCAGCAACAAGGTAGGTATTAAGTGTACAAATCCTACTAGGATTTGGTTTTATAGCCGAATAGGCTTTATGCTAATATATTAAGGTTAGCCGAATGTAGGAATTGAGATCTAAGACATTAGATCAAGCTTTTCGGGATTTAAGTGAACCGCTAAGCAAATCAGGTGTGTACCCTACCCTAAGTTTTAATATGTTCATGGCTATGTTTTAAGTTAAATGTGTTATTAAGAATGTGAAAATATGGCTAAAGCACCATGTTATGGTACACAGTACTAAGGTACGTTTTCCTACTCCTACTATGAGTATGACATGATTTATTATGCCATGAATGTGAATATGATAAGAATGTGAATTACGGCATGATATTGCATAATGTATGATATGGGGGCATATGGGATATTATGAAAAGGGGAAGTGAATGTGGTGACCTAAGACCACGATATCTGAATGTGGTGACCTAAGACCACGAATTTTATAAGGGCGATGAGCACGTCGACTGCAGCGACTGCCTTCGATGGAGTGTAGCGAAAGGAGGGTCGACTTAGTAGTCCCCAAGGTGTACAAGTTGGTACGGGGAAGTGTAGCGGATGGCTAACTAGGCTTGGGTTTTGGGTTTGCATCATTGTTTTTACTTGTTATATGAATATGTATGTGATATGATAATGCATGCCTGAAATGTTGATTCTTAGTGTTGGTTACACATTGAGTCTGTTGACTCACCCCGCTGTGGGACTATTTTCAGGTGACGATCAGTAATGGACCGGGTTCGGCAGAAGCTTAGGGATGGCCATGCACAGCAAGAAATTTACGATTTGGACTTTTATTTTATTTCAAGTATTTTAAATTTTAATTTTGGGATTATTTGATGTAATAAGGCCATAGTTGAATTTCTTTACTTTCCTTTGATTTATTATGTTACAAATATTTATTAATTGAAAGATTAAGTAAATTTATTATCAAAACCAACCCTAAACGTTTTGTCACCTAAAGCTAAAGGATTTTTAATCAAATAAACTCGTTTTCAACTCAAGCCCAACCCAAAACAAATTTTCTTTCAAAACACACAAGTTTTTCCTAAGTCACAAAAGAATTTTGAAACGGTTTACACCGGGGAACATACCAGATCCGGTCAAGGCTCGTGGGCCGGGTGTGGGGTGTTTCACGATAACTCGACATTTACTTGTCACTTTATTACTTGTTGCGATTGTGTACACTTGCACATTTCCACCGTTCCAAGTACTTTTGGTTCCTTTGGGTTCGACATTCCGACCTTGCAACTAAACTATACTACTGTTCGATAGGTGCACTTGCCTCAAGTCGTTGTCACAGTTAGTTTCTAGGCTTGACCATTCTTTATATAAATTTTTAAGACTCTAACATACGATCACTTACTTTGTCTATTTTTCCCTGTGTTTTATAGTGAATTCAAAGCTAGTTCGGATTCAGGGATCCGCGGAGGCATTGCCACGCTATCCAACCATCACTTTGGTACTTTTGAACTTTTGGGTTGGTCATATGGCATCTATAGGGACTTTGAGTCATTTTGGTTATGTTTTGGTAATAATATTGGCCATATGAATTGGATTATTTTGGTAAATGCTTATGTTTGGCATGTATATATATAGCCATGTGTGATGGATTATTTTGGTTTGCTGGTATGCTTGAATAATGTACATATATGTATAGTTAAGTTTTGTGAATTGAGTTGGTTTTTGGTTGTGTGATGATTGATGATAATAGGTACTATGAATGCTCATTTTGATGATCTCAGAAGACAAGGTTTGGTATGAATTTAGATAGTATATTGTGGTACTTATGTGCCTTGGAATGGTTAATATTGAAATAGTAAGATTTAGGCTTGGCTTGGTTGTTTTAGATTGCATGTTATGCTATGGTTTGGTGTTAATTGGATAGGTGAATATGTATACCAAATGGAATGGAAAAATGGATTGGTAAATAGCCTATTTTTGTCCATACGGGCATAGACACAGGCGTGTGTCTCAGCCGTGTGTGACACACGGTCATGTTGCACGGTCGTGTGTCCCCTGGTGTTGAAATTGAAATGAAATTAGTATGCTCCACACAGTCTTACACACGGGCGTGTGATCAGTCGTGTGGCACAAGTTAGTATACCCCCCTAATTGGCACATGGCTTAGCACACGGGCGTGTGACTTGGCTGTGTTGCATAAGTCAGTATACCCTACAGGTTTGGCACGACCTAGCACACGACTTGGCACACGGACGTGTGTGGCCACTTCGAAGGGCACAGGGGCATGTAGTTGGTCGTGTGACCTAAGTCAGTAAGCTCACTTGTTTGGACACAAGGTAGGACATAGGGTAGGACACGGGCTGGGACATGGCCATATGATCCCATTTCGAATGTCCACACGGCCTGTGACACGGGAGTGTCTGGTGGCCGTGTGAGACACACGGCCTAGTCACATGGGCGTGTGTCCCCTGTTTTGGAGAAAAATTTTCTAAGTGCTCAAATTTTTTAAAGGTTATTGGTTTAGTCCCGAACCACTTCCAATGCATGAATATGGCCTCGTAGGCTCGTATTAGGGACATATTGGTTAAGGTTGATTGACAAATGTTTGAATTGATGAAATTTATGCTAATAGTATGTATAGTTGAGTTGTAAGTCCGATAATGCACCTTAACCCTATTCTAGCGTTGAATACGAGTGAGGGGTGTTACACCTCTACTATTTAATTTCATAGCTAATAAACCCTTTTAGCTTATAGAACTCTAATTTTTCACTTTATGCGATTTATTCCTTTTTATTAAATTAAGCACTCAAACAATAAAATTTCTTAATGAAATTTTTACACAATCATACTATCATGTTGTAGATATTAAAATAATAATAAAATAACTATTTTAACTTCAAATTTATGGTCCTGAAACCACTGTCCTGATTTGACTAAAAACGGGCTCTTACAACTCTCCCCCTCAGGGATTTTCGTCCCCGAAAATCTTACCAGTGAATAGGTTAGGGTATTGTTTTCTCATAGCTTCCTCAGGTTCCCACGTAACTTCTTCAACCCCGTGACGTTGCCAAAGTACTTTCACTAAAGCTATGCTTTTATTTCTCAACTGTTTAACCTCTCGAGCTAAAATTCTGATTGGTTCTTCATTGTACGTCATATTGGGTTGAATTTCAATCTATACCTGTGAAATTATATGTGATGGATCTGATCTATACCGGTGCAACATCGACACATGAAACACGTTGTGAATCCTTTCTAATTCTGACAGTAAAGCTAGTCGATATGCCACTGGCCCTATTCTTTCAATAATCTCATATGGTCTGATGAATTGTGGACTCAGCTTGCCTTTGTGACCAAATCGAAGGATTTTCTTCCACGGAGAAACTTTCAGAAATACTTTGTCGCCTATCTGAAGTTCAATATCTTTTCATTTTAAATCCGCGTACGATTTCTGTTGATCTGAAGCTGCTTTCATACTGTCGCGAATTACTTTCACTTTTTCTTCAGTCTCTCGGTTTAAATCAACCCCGTAAATATTTTTCTCACTCAGCTCGGTCAAATATAATGGAGTTCAACATTTGCAACCATACAAAGCTTCGTACGATGCCATATTAATACTCGATTGAAAGTTGTTGTTATACACAAATTCAACCAATGGAAAATATTTCTCCCAGTTGCCTTCGAACTCTAAAACACAACATCGGAGCATATCTTCAAGAATCTGAATTACTCTCTCAAACTAACAGTCAGTTTGCGGATGGAATGCAGTACTAAAGTTCAACTTCGTACCTAGAGCTTCTTGCAATTTCTTCCAAAATCGCAATGTGAACCTCGAATCTCTATCCAAAATAATTGAAACTGGCATCCCATGCAATCTAACGATCTCTGAAATGTACAATTTAGCCAATTTGTCAAGTGAATAGTCTATACGTACTGGAATAAAATATGCTGATTTCGTTAGTCGATCAACGACAACCCAAATAGCATCTTTCTTTTTCAGTGATAAGGGCAATCCCATACAAAATCCATCGTAACTCTATCCAATTTCCATTCTGGTATCACCATAGGCTGTATTAATCCCGAAGGTACTTAATGTTCAGCCTTGACTTGTTTACAAACTAAACATCTTGATACAAATTCTGAAATGTCTCGTTTCATACCCGACCACCAATACAACTGTTTCAAATCATTGTAGATTTTAGTACTTCCCGAGTGAACAGATAGACAACCACTGTGTGCTTCATTCAGAACTTTCCGTATAAGTCTAGATCTCTCGGTATGCAAAATCTAACTCGGAAAAATAAACAATTGTCAGATTCGATCTAATAGTCTGAGTCACTAATCGACTCACATTGTATTCTTTTGGTTTGCAAATCATTATCACACTTCTGAGCTTCACAAATTTGCTAAAGAAAAATCGGTTTAACTTTCAACTCTGCTAGAATCGAACCATCATTAGACAAAGTTAACTTTGTATTCATTGCTCTCAAAGCAAACAGAGATTTTCTACTCAAAGCATCGGCGACTACATTTGCTTTCCCTGGATGATAATCAATTACTAACTCATAATCTTTTAATAGTTCCATCCATCTCCGTTGTCGAAAATTCAAATCTTTCTAAGTCATTAAATACTTCAAGCTTTTGTGGTCAATAAAGATATGACACCTCTTACCGTATAAATAATGTCGCCAAATCTTCAATGCAAATACTATAACGGCCAACTCTAAATCATGCGTCGGATAATTCCTTTCATGCGACTTTAATTGTCTAGAGGCATAAGCTATAATTTTTCCTTCTTTCATCAAAACGCAACCCAAACCATTCAATGACGCGTCGTTGTAAATCACAAACTCTTTACCCGGCTCAGGTTGACCTAAAACTGGTGCCTCAGTTAACAATGCTTTCAATTGATCAAAACTCTGTTGACATTTCTCTGACCACTAGAATTTTACATCTTTCTGTAGCAATCTGGTCATCGGTGTAGCAATCATCGAGAATCCTTTAACAAAACGTCGATAATAACCAGCTAATCCCAGAAAGCTTCTGACTTCAGATACATTCCTTGGTGGTTTCCAATCAACAACGGCAGCAATTTTGCTCAGGTCAACTCATATACCTTCCACTAAAACAATATGTCCCAAAAATTCAACCTCTCGGAGCCAAAACTCACATTTACTGAAATTAGCATATAGTTGCTTATCTCTCAAGGTTTGTAACACAATCCTCAAATGCTCTACGTGCTCAGACTCATCTCATGAATAGATCAGAATGTTGTTAATGAACACAACAACGAATCTATCTAAATACGGTATAAAGATCCTGTTCATCAAATCCATAAAGACTACAAGAGCATTAGTCAATCCGAAAGGCATAACAAGAAATTCATAATGTCCGTACCTTGTTCTAAACGTAGTTTTCGGCACATCTGAATCTTTAACTCGCAACTGATAGTAGCCCGATCTCAAATCAATTTTCAATAACAATGTTGCCCTTTTTAACTGATCAAATAAATCATTTATTCTCAGAAACGGATACTTATTCTTTATTGTAACCTTGTTAAGTTGTCGATAGTCAATACACATTCTCATTGACCCGTCTTTCTTCTTTACAAACAATATTGGCGCACCCCAGGGTGAAAAACTAGGTCGTGCAAAACCTTCATTTGTTAATTCTTGCAACTGAGATTTCAACTCTTTCAACTCTGTCGGAGCCATTCTATAATGAGCTATAGATATCGGTGAAGTTCCGGGTAATAACTCAATAGCAAACTCAACCTCTCTAATCAGTGGTTAGCCCTGTAACTCTTCTGGAAACACATCCGGATATTCACAGACAACTGGCACTGATTTAATTTTAGATTTAGACACTTTTGTATCTAAAATATAAGCAAGATAAGCTTCACAACCTTTTCTCACACATTTCTAAGCTGATAAAGACAAAATCACTATATGCAATTACTCAATTCATCTGATTCAATTCAAAGAATTTCACTATTCTGACATTTCAATTCAATAGTCTTTCCTCTACAATTCACAACAACATCATGCAAAGTCAACCAATCCATACCCAGAATTACATCAGACTCATCAAACGGTAATAGCATCAAATCAGCCGGAAAACAGTAACCCCGAGTCATCAAAGGACAATCTTGCAAACTTTATCAACTAAAACATACTTGCCTAAGGGGTTCGATACTTTAATCACAAACTCAATAGATCCAATAGGCAATTTCTTACTAAACACTAATTTCTCACAAACATACGAATGAGTCAATCCAGGATCAAACAATGCAATAACATTAGTGTCGTAAAGAGTAAATTTACCCGTGATAACATCTGGTGATGACGTTTCTTTGTGAGTGCGAATAGCGTAAGCTCTAGCAAGTGCTCTAGCCTCAGATTCCTTAGCCGGATCTTTTGTCACACCTCTACTACTGGTCACATTTCCCGCATTTCTCAGTGGCCTCCCTCTATTAGTTGTGGTACTCGGTCTTGCATTTTGAATCTTATCTTTCTCAACTAACTTTGGGCAATCACGTATGAAATGGTCTTATGGACTACATTTGAAAGAAGTCCGGTAATTCATTCTACACTCACCAGGGTGTCGTCTTCCACATTGCTAACATTCAGGTCTATAATTTCTCACACTGCCAACACTCAATACCAATGTAGCATGAGTTTTAGGACTTGAGTATTGTTTTCCACGATCTTTGTTTGAATATCCAATTGAAGCATTTGGAGGAGTGTACGAATCTCTAGATTTCTTTGATGAAGATTGATATGGATTACTCATCGATCTTTTTCTCGAGTCTCTAGCCTCTGAATCTGCTTTCCTCTTTTCTTTGGTAAGCTCCTCAGCTTTGTAAGCTCTATCAACTAGGACAACAAATTCTTTCAATTATAGGATTCCGACTAGAAGTTTAATATCGTTGTTTAACCCATCAACGAACTGTTTACACATGATTTCTTTAGTAGAAACATACTCCTGAGCATACTTGCTCACGAATTCTCTTTCGTATTCAGTCAATGTCATACGGCCTTGTTTCAATTCTAGAAACTCTTTATACTTTTGATCAAAACATCGCTGACTTATATATTTCTTTCGAAACTCGGTCTGAAAGAATTCCCAGGTAACGCTTTCTCTCGGTACCATAGACACTAAGGTATTCCACCACTAATATGTAGTGTCCCTCAATAAGGAAATGGCACACTTTAAACACTCATATGGCATGCACGAAAGTTTATCAAATACCTGAATAGTATTTTCAAGCCAAAATTCAACTCTCTCAGAATCGTCATCAATGGTAGCTCTCTTCAGCCTCGTATTTACGGATTTTATCAACTGGTAGCTTATTTAGTCGTTGAAGTTCCACAGCTTGAGAAGCTATGGAAACAGGTTGGGGGTTAGGTGGGAGTGGAGGTCGTTGAGCAGCCAGATTTGTTTGAACAAATTCCGTGAACCATTCACTCATCATTTGGAAAAAGGCTTCTTTAGCCTCTTCTCCACAACTACTCGATACATTTCTAGATTTAGACGGCGCTGGAGCTGGTGCATTACTCTTGACATCATCAGCTACAGCTCAATTAAGATCCATTTACTATATGAAAACACAGCTTAAATTGTCAGGAGTCATCACACTATCATAGGTTATATATGACATGTATAGGTAGACTCTCACATACACTACGTTAGTCCTAGAATCGACTAAATCGTTGCTCTGATACCAATAAATGTAAACCCCTCACCCGTATTCTACGCCAGAATAGGGTTACAGAGCATTACTAGACTTATAAATCAATTACACAAACTTTTACTCATACATTTTCAAATTTTATGTAATTATCAATCAACACATTCATATTGTCCCTAATACGATCCTACGAGGCCCTAAACATGCATTAGGAGTGATTCGGGACTAAATCGATAACTTTGGAAACTTTTTGAACATTTTGAAAATTTTCTCAAAAACAGGGGACACACGCCCGTGTGTCCCAACAGTGTGTCTCACATGGCCACAGACACGCTGGTGTAACAGGCCGTGTGGACATTCAAAATGGGAGCACATGGCCGTGTCCCAGCCCGTGTCTGACCCTGTGTAACTCACTGACTTGGGTCACACAGCCAACACAAACACCCGTGTGGCTAGCCTGTGTGCCCTACAATTGGCCATACACGCCCGTGTGTTAGGTCATGTGCTAGATCGTGCGAAACCTGTAGGGTATACTAACTTATGCCACACGACCAAGTCATATGCCCGTGTGTAAGGCCGTGTGGAGCATACTGACTTGGTTTCAATTTCAACACCAGGGGACCCATGGCCGTGTAACATAATCGTGTGTCACGCACGGCTAAGACACATGCCTGTGTCTCTGCTCGTGTGGACAAAAATAGGTTATTTACCAAGCCATTTTGCCACCCAAACTTGTTCATAACTACATCAAACTCAAAGGCACCAAAACATAGCATCAATAGGCATTCTTCTAAACTTATCCAAACATAAATCATACCATTTTATTACTAACAACAACAAGACACACACTATATCCCAATATGCCTTCCAATTCATACAAAATTTCACTTACTTAAACATCTAAATGACCAAACTCATATACGCATTATTTTGCCTAATTTCACAAACATACCATTATCCACAACTCAATCATTTGACACTCATAATACCTATTACCATAAAGCATCACACAACCATCATCCAACACATTTTACAAAACATAGACACATATATATTGTAACAACCCAAACCTGGCCCAAACGCTACGACCGAATTTGGTTTGCTACGGGGAAAACATTTTGAAATCTTTTAAAACCGATTTAAGTTTTCGATAAAAGATAGCATCTTGTTAAAACAGTTGAGGTGTATAAAACTCATACTTTGATTTGTTTTGAAAATATTTATTAAGTCAAGTTATTATATATATTCTAAATGTACCCGATGGTACTTTAAAAATACTTTACGATTGCTTTGAAAAACATGTGAACTCATTTTTTTTTAAAAAAAACAAAAAGTTTAAAACAAATATTCAAGCATATAACAATAATAAAGTAATCCTTGGAGGCCTTATTACAACCCAATTAAAATCAAACCAACAAAAATAAAATTTAAATGAACCGAAATTCAAAGTCTATTAAATTAAAATCCCACTGCATGGCCACCTCAAGTCCCTCCGGCTCCATATCCGCGATCTACGTGTCACCTGAAAAATAAAGGAGAAGGTGAGTCACCAAGACTCAGTATGTAACCCTTCCCCCGGTTTGAGCAATTTCATACACAATGTATAACAATTAACATGCATTAGATTATGTACCCAACCTAGCCAACCAAACGCCTCTGTCTACCCCGTTGTGGTACCAAACCACTGGTGACGTATAGTCACAGATGTGATGCCAAATCATTGGAGGTGCCAAACCTCTGGTGTCCGAAGACACAATCCATTTGATGGGGCCAACCCATCGTGTGATACCAAATCACTGGCGTCAATCCCTTAATATCATCTGTGGGGCCAACCCACTGTGGTGCTAAGCCATTGGGACGAGACGCGATGAGGTGCCAAACCTCTGGAGGTACCAAACCTCTGGTGACCGTAGTCACAGTGTGTTACCAAAACACTGGTGTCCGTCGACACAATGTCACTGCCCCCTCCTCTCATTATCCCATATCAAACAGTCATAAACATAGTTCATACATTTATCATATGTATCAGATAAGCTATGCTTCCCAAAAGCATCAAATAGCAACTCATATTAACAGGTACTTACCTGAATCGCCACTTATACCAATACGGTATTAAATCCAATGCTACATAAATCAGAGTTAGCATTCACAACATTTAGCACGGTTAATAAGTCATAACGTGTGTATGTACACACCTGCCACCACGAGAAGTCTAAATCCCGAGAAGAGAAGTCGGCCACCCTAGATCTACTTGCCCCTACTCGCTTTGAATACAAGCTTCAGCACCCGAATCACGAATCCGGTTCACAAACAAAACCGAAAGCTAGAGATTAGGGGCTTGGGTCGACTGCTTCACAAACTTGGGGTACCTTTGTTTACTATTCAGCCAAGGCTACACCAAATAGGAGAAGGGATTTTCGGCACTTCCAAGGGGTGTATTCGGCCAAAGAGGAAAATAATGGGGAGGAGGTAGAGTTTCGGCTAATGATTTGAGAAGAGAAAGAAAAGTTAAAAGATGGAAGACCAAAGTATGGTAGATTCGGCCAAGGTTTCAGAAGAAGAGAGAAAAATAGGAGTAGGTGTTTCGGCTAGAGATCAAAAGAATAGGAAAAGTGAATGACAATGGGATTTTTGGTTTGAGAGAGAATGAAAGGGAAAATATCCCAAAGTGAGAGCTAACCGAAAATTATGAAGAAAAGCTCAGGAAATTCGGCATTATCCCGCCCAATTACCTTGCCGTCCACTCCACTAAGGAAGTCAAAATTTGGCCAACTCTTTCAAAAGAATTTGAATTCACATATGCCTACTTTTTCTCTTGCCAACTTTTGTTGATTAATCATATATTAATCCAATTAATCTTAATAATATCCTTGCTATTTAAAGGAGTTTAAAAAGAGAAAAACTCTCCCCCTTTGTGCCGTCCATTCAAAGAGCAAAAAGAGAGAATTTTGTGACTCGAACCAAGGCTCTCCCTCACCCATTGTGGCGTCACATGTAGCTTCTAAGTGGCCCTCCTTTTGCCACTTTTCCAAGCTGATTTTCATGTCAACATATCCTCTATTTATTCTTGTAACCCCTACTTGCTAGGGCTCCTTACCTTTAAAGTTCCCAAATTAAAATTTTCTACTAAACCGAGCCTACTCAAGACCTTTAATTAAGCTTTATTATTCCACGATTAATACCATAGCAATTCAATCACAAGAAAAATCGTTCAATCACAAATAGACCCAATTTTAGGATGTTACAATTCTACCCCCCTTAAAAATAATTTCGTCCTCGAAATTACCTGATCAGAAGAGGTGGGGGTACTGCTGCCGCATCACATCCTCGGGTTCCCATGTAGCTTCCTCTGTACCATGGTTCCGCCATAGCACTTTCACTAAGGGCACTGACTTCCTACGCAGGACCTTTACATCTCGATCCAAGATCTGAACTGGCTCTTCTTCGAAAGATAAATCCGAGTTGACCTCAATCTCCACCACTGGCACAACGTGCGATGGATCTGACCGATACCGCCTAAGCATCGACACATGGAAGACGTCATGGATCTGACTCAACTCTGCCGGCAGCTCAAGCTGATAAGCTACTGGTCCCACTCGCTTCAACTCTGTGTATGGGCCAATGAACCTTGGGCTTAGCTTCCCTTTTCGCCCAAATCTTAACACTTTTTTCCAAGGTGACACCTTTAGGAAGACCTTGTCTCCTACATCATACTCCATTTCTTTGCGCTTCAGATCAGCATAAGACTTTTGTCTATCTGACGCTTCCTTAAGACGAGCCCGAATCACCTTAACTTTGTCCTCCGTTTCCGTGACCAATTCCTGACCCAAGACTTGTCGTTCTCCCAACTCCGTCCAACATGTAGGAGTACGGCATCTCCGTCCATACAGTGCTTCGTATGGTGCCATCTGGATACTCGCTTGGTAACAATTGTTGTAGGCGAACTCGGCTAATGGTAAAAATTCCTCCCAACTACCTTGGAATTCCAAGACACAACCCCTCAGCATATCCTCTAAGATCTGTATGACCCTTTCTGACTGCCCGTCTGACTGCGGATGGAAAGTTGTACTGAAATCCAATCGCGTACCCAAAGCTTGATGCAACGCTTTCCAAAACCTCGACGTGAACCTTGGATCCCTATCTGAGATAATTGATATTGGCACACCATGCAATCTGACTATCTCAGCCACATACAACTTTGCTAGCTTCTGGAGTGAGTAATCCATTCTCACCGGTATGAAGTGAGCTGATTTAGTCAGGCGGTCCACTATTACCCAAACTGAGTCTTTCTTGCTTGGGGTAAGAGGTAATCCACTGACGAAATCTATAGTGATCCTCTCCCATTTCCACTGAGGGATCTTCACTGGTTGAAGTAACCCTGACGATAGCTGATGTTCCGCCTTGACCTGCTGACATGTCAGACACTTTCCCACGAACTCAGTCACCTCACGTTTCAACCTCGGCCACCAGAACTGTTTCCGTAAATCTCTATACATTTTGCTGCCTCCCGGATGCATAGCGTATGGGCTGCTATGTGCATCTTGGAGAATTCTTCGCCTCAATTCCACATCCTTCGGCATACAAGCTCGTTCTTGAAAACGTAGCACCCCATCATCAGTCAAACTATACCCTTCCAACCCACCATCTTGCACTTGCATCCTCTTTGCATTTAATCCTTCGTTGCCAATCTGTTTTTCCTTAATCTCCTCGACCCAAGTTGGCCTAACTTGAAGCTCTGCCAAAAGGCTTCCATCGTCATATAGTCTCAAACGATCAAACATTGCTCTTAAGTCCGCCACAACCTTCCGGCTCAACGCGTCAGCCACCACGTTAGCCTTACCCGGATGATACTCGATCGAACAGTCGTAGTCCTTCAACAGTTCAATCCATCGGCGCTGTCTTAAGTTCAAATCCTTCTGAGTCAAGAGATACCTCAGACTCTTGTGATCCGTGTAAACTATTGACTTCTCTCCATAAAGATAATGTCTCCATATCTTCAATGCGAAGACCACTGCCGCTAACTCCAAGTCGTGCGTTGGGTAGTTCACCTCATGCGGTCTTAACTGACGAGATGCATAGGCTACTACCTTCCCTTCCTGCATCAACACACATCCCAACCCAGTATGGGATGCATCACAATAAACCGTGAACATCTTTCCTGCCTTAGGCTGTACCAAAATCGGAGCTTCTGTCAAGATCTTCCTCAGCTTATCAAAACTTTCTTGCTGCCTTTCCGACCAAACAAATGGTACTCCCTTCCTTAATAACTTAGTTAATGGGGCTGCGATTAGTGAGAATCCTTCCACAAACCTTCGGTAGTACCCTGCTAGACCCAAAAAGCTTCGAATTTCTGCCACCGACCTAGGCGACTTCCAGTCCAACACCGCTTCAATCTTGCGGGGATCCACTCTAATCCCTTATGCTGACACCACGTGACCTAAGAAAGCCACCTCCCTAAGCCAAAATTCGCACTTACTGAATTTGGCATATAACTGCTTCTCCCTCAGTACTTGCAGAACTATTCGCAAATGTTTGTCATGCTCCTCCTCTGTCTTTGAGTAAACCAATATGTCGTCTATGAACACCACGACAAATTGATCCAAATACTGCTGAAATACCCTATTCATTAAGTCCATGAATGCCGCCGGTGCGTTGGTCAACCCAAATGCATCACTAGGAACTCGTAATGCCCATACCGAGTTCGGAATACCGTCTTGTGAACATCAGCCTCCTTCACCCTAAGTTGATGGTAACCCGACCTAAGGTCTATCTTCAAAAATACCGACGCACCCTTCAGTTGGTCAAACAAGTCATCGATCCGAGGCAACGGATACTTATTTTTGATCGTTAACTTGTTTAACTGACGATAGTCGATGCACATCTGCATAGAACCGTCCTTCTTCTTGACAAACAATACAGGTGCTCCCAAAGGAGATATACTTGGTCGGATAAACCCTCTATCCAAGAGTTCCTAAATTTGAGCCTTCAGCTCCACCAATTCCTTTGGTGCCATTCGATACGGTGCTATAGATACAGGTGCCGTTCTAGGTAGCAAATCTATACCGAATTCGACTTCCCGATCCGGAGGCAAACCCGGAAGTTCTTCTGGGAATACATCAGCGAATTCCCCTACTGTTCGGACCTTTCTAACCGCTGACTCCTTAACCTCCAAAGCACAGATTCGAACCAAAAACGCCTCACACCCTTTTCTGACCATCTTTTCAGCCTTTAAGGCCGACACCACATTGGATAGGTAATCTCTTCTATTACCAATCATGACCACTTCATCCCCTTTGGCCATCTTAAGAACCATACGCTTAGCAGCGCAATCCAACCTCGCCTGGTACTTAACCAACCAGTCCATTCCGAGGATCAAATCGAACTCCCCAAACGGCAGTTCCATCAGATCAGCTACAAACACGACCCCTTGGAGTTCTAGGGGTACATCCCTATAAAGCTTGTTCACAACTACAGAATGGCCTAAAGGGCTAATTACAGTCATCTCCCTAGCAGCAGTCTCAGAGTCTAGGTTCAAAGTCTCTACTACACTACTAGCTACATATGAATGCGTTGAACCCACATCAATTAATGCAACATACGGAAGACCAAAAATTAGAAACGTACCGGTTATGACGTCCGGTGCGTCGCCCTCTTCGTGACGCCTCGCCACATAAACTAAGCCAGGCTGCCTTGCTTCTGTATTGCCTGCGCCTCTGCCCTGACTTCCCCGACCGCGATTAGCACCATTTCCCCCTCTACCATTACCACGACCTCTTTGTGGTCCCACACTTCTATCCTGAGTACGGTACTGCCCCTCTGACTGATTCTAAGCTCGCTTCCGGGGACAATCCCTCACGCGGTGATCCAAAGACCCACATTCAAAGCAACCCCTCTCACCGGTCCAACAACCTCCCCAATGAGATTTTCCACAGCGATTGCACTGAGCCGGTTTCTGATTAATAGCCATGGGCCTTGCTGCCTGATTTGGCCCACTCTGCCTAGCCTTTTTCTGGACATTACCACCTGACCCTGACGACCCAAAGCCTCTCTTCTGCTTGTTCCTATCATTGTTTTGCCTCACCGATTCCTTGACACCTTCGGCTACCTTAGCCTTTTCTACTAGAGACGAAAACTCACGAACCTGCTGTGGGGCAATCAGCAATCTTAACTCGTCCCTAAGCCCGTCCTCAAAGCGGACACAGCGCTCATGTTCCGTAGCCACGATGCCTCTAGCATATCTACTCAGCCTTAGGAACTCCGCCTCATATTCCGACACTGACTTAGTTCCTTGTACCAATCCCAGAAAAGCCTTCCTCTGCGCATCAGTGTAGCTAGTACTCATATACTTTTTCTGGAAAGCAGCCTTATAGTAATCCCATGTAAGATCATCTGCCGTGGCACCATCTCGGACCGTGAGCCACCACTGATATACTTCATCCTTCAGAAGCGACACGGCTCCTTTCAGCTTCTCCTCATTAGACAGGTCAAGATCGTCCATGATCCTTTCCGTGGATTCCAACCAGTATTCCGCTGCACTAGGTGCTACTCCCGACACACCCCGGAACACCTCAGCTCCGTTAGACCGAATTCGCTCGAGAACCGATTTCCGAGCTCCTAGACTTCCACTAGCCCCAGCCACCAACTCGAGGACTCGCAACACAGCTTGCGATACTGCCTCACCTCCGGTCTGATCCTGCTCCTCCGCTCCAAAAGCTGGAGGTGGTGGTGGCGGTGGTACCTTATTTTCAGAACCCTGACCCGACCTGACAGGTTCAGACACGGTCATCCTTCCCCTACCATGTCCACGGCGTCCACGTCCTCTAGAGCTCATTCTAACTACTGCGCTTTAATCTGATTAAGAAAATTTTATGGATTAGCAATTTGTTCCACTTGATTATCCGCGAAGAATTTTATGAAAAGTTAAATAGGGATTCTTTCGATCAAACAATGTTTTAGGTCTTCTACCCTAGTTCACACAAAAGGGCACATCCATTCCCTATTACTTTCCATACTTATTCACTCCTTGGACATTTCTGTCCTGTTTCTATCCCAGGGGTATTTTCGTCTTTTTCCTACAGGGGTATTTTTGTAATTAAAAACCGAGAGATTTCAAACTTTAATAAAGCAGGTCGCTTTGAAATTCCCAAAACTGGAGAGCATTTCTGAAAATTTGTAAAATTTGAAGTTAGGGCATCATTTTTGAAATCAGGGGCATTTTGGTAATTTTGTCAATCAGGGGTAATTTTGTAATTTTAATAAATTCGGGATATTTTAACAGTTGTAAAACTCTGAGGGTTCCTTTTGCGAGTTTCTCTCTTTAAAACGATGATGTTGCAAAAATTTTAAATTCGAGGTCATTTTGGTAATTTTGCAAGTTGAGGGCATTTTCACAATTTTCCAAAACCAGAGTATTTTATTGGTGCTTTGCAAAGTAGAGTTTTTGGATATTTATAAAATAAGGAAATTTTTGGACAAAACCATTGAATTGATATTTTATGAGTCAAGGGCATTTTAGTAATTTCACCCCTAAGGGCATTTCTGTAATTTTCACAAATCAACTTTTTCGGGAAAACATTGTAAAAATGGTGGTTCTCATATTAGAAAGAGTGATTTTAAGAGTTTTGAAAACCAAGCTTTTGTTGTTCTCTTTTTTTTTTTCGAAAACACGGCTAGTTCCCTTTCGGGTTTTAGTTGTTATGTTTAGCCTATGACCGAGCCCTCTTGGTCAGGGTGAACCAAAGCTACGCACCAGGCAGGATTCGAGTGGAGAGGAGGTGAGTCACGTGGACTGCTTAAATACCAAGCTCCCACCGGAACCTTTCTAGACATGCACACAGAGGTTGCCACACCACTGAGCCCTCTGAGTTAGGGTGAACCGAAGCTACACACCAGGTAGGATACCTGCGAAGAGGTGGTGAGTCACTAGGACTGCTTAAATACCAGGCTCTTCCGGATCCAATCCTAGACATGCGTACAGAGGTTACCACACCCTAGCTCAATGACTTAGCCATAGGTTGGTTTAATTCATTAAGGCTTATGTTTCGTGTTTGTGTTTGAGTAGTCTAATCCTAGTTGTTCAAATTCCTATAAGTCTATTCTACGTTCCATGCTTCCTACCCTTCTACAGAAAATAATTCACAAAGAAGTTAGAAGTACTTACCTGGGCGGATAGGTGCCGGAGACTCGGTGCCATGCTATTCAGAACCAAAAATATTTCTCAAAGGCCTACTAAAATATTTTGGGCCTTGGGCCCCCACAGCCGAGCTTTGAACTGGGCTTTGATACCAATTTTGTAACAACCCAAACCTGGCCCAAACGCTACAACCGAATTTGGTTTGCTACGGGGAAAACATTTTGAAATCTTTTAAAATTGATTTAAGTTTTCGATAAAAGATAGCATATTGTTAAAACAGTTGAGGTGTATAAAACTCATACTTTGATTTGTTTTGAAAATATTTATTAAGTCAAGTTATTATATATATTCTAAATGTACCCGATGGTACTTTAAAAATACTTTACGATTGCTTTGAAAAACATGTGAACTCATTTTTTTAAAAAAAACAAAAATTTTAAAACAAATATTCAAGCATATAACAATAATAAAGTAATCCTAGGAGGCCTTATTACAACCCAATTAAAATCAAACCAACAAAAATAAAATTTAAATGAACCGAAATTCAAAGTCTATTAAATTAAAATCCCACTGCATGGCCACCTCAAGTCCCTCCGGCTCCATATCCGCGATCTACGTGTCACCTGAAAAATAAAGGAGAAGGTGAGTCACCAAGACTCAGTATGTAACCCTTCCCCCGGTTTGAGCAATTTCATACACAATGTATAACAATTAACATGCATTAGATTATGTACCCAACCTAGCCAACCAAACGCCTCTGTCTACCCCGTTGTGGTACCAAACCACTGGTGACGTATAGTCACAGATGTGATGCCAAATCACTGGAGGTGCCAAACCTCTGGTGTCCGAAGACACAATCCATTTGATGGGGCCAACCCATCGTGTGATACCAAATCACTGGCGTCAATCCCTTAATATCATCTGTGGGGCCAACCCACTGTGGTGCTAAGCCACTGGGACGAGACGCGATGAGGTGCCAAACCTCTGGAGGTACCAAACCTCTGGTGACCGTAGTCACAGTGTGTTACCAAAACACTGCTGTCCGTCGACACAATGTCACTGCCCCCTCCTCTCATTATCCCATATCAAACAGTCATAAACATAGTTCATACATTTATCATATGTATCAGAAAAGCTATGCTTCCCAAAAGCATCAAATAGCAACTCATATTAACAGGTACTTACCTGAATCGCCACTTATACCAATACGGTATTAAATCCAATGCTACATAAATCAGAGTTAGCATTCACAACATTTAGCACGGTTAATAAGTCATAACGTGTGTATGTACACACCTGCCACCACGAGAAGTCTAAATCCCGAGAAGAGAAGTCGGCCACCCTAGATCTACTTGCCCCTACTCGCTTTGAATACAAGCTTCAGCACCCGAATCACGAATCCGGTTCACAAACAAAACCGAAAGCTAGAGATTAGGGGCTTGGGTCGACTGCTTCACAAACTTGGGGTACCTTTGTTTACTATTCGGCCAAGGCTACACCAAATAGAGAAGGGATTTTCGGCACTTCCAAGGGGTGTATTCGGCCAAAGAGGAAAATAATGGGGAGGAGGTAGAGTTTCGGCTAATGATTTGAGAAGAGAAAGAAAAGTTAAAAGATGGAAGACCAAAGTATGGTAGATTCGGCCAAGGTTTCAGAAGAAGAGAGAAAAATAGGAGTAGGTGTTTCGGCTAGAGATCAAAAGAATAGGAAAAGTGAATGACAATGGGATTTTTGGTTTGAGAGAGAATGAAAGGGAAAATATCCCAAAGTGAGAGCTAACCGAAAATTATGAAGAAAAGCTCAGGAAATTCGGCATTATCCCCCCCAATTACCTTGCCGTCCACTCCACTAAGGAATTCAAAATTTGGCCAACTCTTGATTTGAAATAATTCAAAAGAATTTGAATTAACATATGCCTACTTTTTCTCTTGCCAACTTTTGTTGATTAATCATATATTAATCCAATTAATCTTAATAATATCCTTGCTATTTAAAGGAGCTTAAAAAGAGAAAAACTCTCCCCCTTTGTGCCGTCCATTCAAAGAGCAAAAAGAGAGAATTTTGTGACTCGAACCAAGGCTCTCCCTCACCCATTGTGGCGTCACATGTAGCTCCTAAGTGGCCCTCCTTTTGCCACTTTTCCAAGCTGATTTTCATGTCAACATATCCTCTATTTATTCTTGTAACCCCTACTTGCTAGGGCTCCTTACCTTTAAAGTTCCCAAATTAAAATTTTCGACTAAACC
The DNA here is from genome assembly GCA_005393395.2 of Gossypium australe. Lineage (NCBI taxonomy): Eukaryota > Viridiplantae > Streptophyta > Magnoliopsida > Malvales > Malvaceae > Gossypium > Gossypium australe. The sequence continues at coordinate 119,562,636 of CM016616.1, forward strand.
GAGCCTACTCAAGACCTTTAATTAAGCTTTATTATTCCACGATTAATACCATAGCAATTCAATCACAAGAAAAATCGTTCAATCACAAATAGACCCAATTTTAGGATGTTACATATATATACATGATTCAAACATACCAAAATAACCCAAAATAAGCCATCACTCATGGCTATATATATACAAACCAAAACATATATATTTACAAGCCAATTCAAATAGCTAAATTCATTACTAACACATAACCAAAATGACCAAAATCCCTATACATGTCATATGCCAAAATACCAAAGTTCAAAAGTACCAAGTGATAATAGGATAGTGTGACGTAGTCTTCGACGATCCTCGAATTCGAGCTAGCTTTAAAATCACTATAAAACATGGAAAAATAAAAAAAAAGTAAGCTTTATAGCTTAGTAAGCTCGTATGAAATAAACTCAATGTAATCATAAATACACAATTCAAGAAATTGTATATATCAATATGTAGCTCATATTATCTAACAAACCTTTCATATCTTTAATCATAAAATTATATGGAAACTTCACAAGTTCTTCGATTTAAAGCTTATACGGTTCGTGTACATATCTGTACCATCTCATATCAATCTCATACTCAACGACGTCTTTCATTTACCCGTTGAACCACTCGAAATACTATCGAATACTTGAGAAACTTGCACCGAAGTGCCACATACATAGCCAATGCTATCTCAATCTCATACCACATATATGCTCACTCTCGAGCTATCGACGAGCCTGCTCACACAAGCTATCAGTCAAGACGTAGCTACATAGTGCTGCTCACACAAGCTGTCAAGTAACCGCAACACATGCTAGTATACTCAGCCACCGGTAGGATGTATAGGACCAGCACCCGGATCACATAATCACAATAACCCCTAATGACATGTCACTAGTATCCAAATCTATTCCTAAGGTTCAACCGGGATTTTACACCTGCCAAATCATTTTCGAATCATTGTTGAACATGTCCATAGTCTTGCATTCACAGTTTATGTAATATCACAACATTAAAAACATAATTATAACAATGCTTATTACATATGAACTTACCTCGGATGTAAAAAAGACTAAACTGGTCGATTAGTCCAGAACTTTGCTTTCCCCCAATCTAGATCCGATTTTCACTTTTCTTGAACTATATGCAATCAAAAGTAACTTATTTAATCATCTCTCTATTCAATTTAGTCCAAAATTCACTTTAAGGCATTTTTATACAATTGCCCCTAATGTTTCACATCTTTTACAATTTAGTCCTTATTTCATAAAATCACAAATTCATGCAATTAGGTCCCTACAAATGCTAGCCGAATTTCTCTTGTTACCATAGTAGCCCATATTTCTCATTTATTTCACATTTTAACCATGAATTTTACACTTTTCACAAATTAATCCCTAATTTGCATTTTCACTAAAAATCACTTAATAAAACTTGCATAACTATCATCTAACATTCAAAATCTATCATTAAACATCAAAATACATGCTTATTCATCAATGGTAACTTTCTAAATCTTTAACATTTTTGCAAAATAGTCCCTGGGCCAGCTAAACCTAGTTGCAACGTTCTCAAAAACATAGAAATCATTAAAAACGGGACAAAAATCATACCTTAATGAGCTATTAAACCATGACCGAATGAAAAACCTAAAAGAATGTCTTTCTTCTCTTTAAAATCGGTTGAAGATGATGACATTAGGTGAATATTTTATTTTTTTAATTTATTTTAACTTAATTTCTAAATACCAAAATTAACCTTGGTTATAAAACATAAAAATAACTTAATACTCGTTCATACTTGTCCACTTATATTTCAAATGGTATATTTACAACATAAGGACCTCCACTATTTGATTTCATAGCTAATAAACCCTTTTAGCTTATAGAACTCCAATTTTTCATTTTACGCGATTTAGTCCTTTTTATTAAATTAAGAACTCAAACAATAAAATTTCTTAACGAAATTTTTACACAATCATACTATCATGCTGTAGATATTAAAATAATTATAAAATAAATATTTTGACTTTAGATTTGTGGTCCCAAAACCACTAGTCCAATTTGACTAAAAATGGGTTGTTACAATGGTCGTATGGATCATACCATTTATATAAGGCTAGAATATGCATGGATTTGGTGCCTTATTATGGCTTGTATATATATGCATTTTTGGTTGTAGGTATATGTCAATTTGGGTGAGAAAAATGGCTTGTACAATGGCCTATTTTCGTCCATACGGGCAGAGACACGACCGTGTGCCTCATCCGTGTGTCACACACGGCTGTGTGTCCCCTGTAGCTTTCAAAGGGTTGTAAGTCAGGTGTTACACAACCTAGCACACGAGTGTGTGAGTTTATTTTTGACGGGTACACGGCCTAGCACAAGGGCGTGTAGCTTGGCCGTGTGGTCCAAGTCAGTGAGTTACACGGGCACGGACACGGGTTGAGACACAACCATGTCCCTACTTCGAATGCCCACACGGCTTGAGACATAGGCATGTCTCTTGATAATGTGAGTCACACGGCCTGGCCACACGGCCGTGTGACCCCTGCGGTGTTTCCTGAAAAATTCTTTAAGTTTCTAAATTTAGTTTCGACTTGTTTCTAATGCATATTTAGGGCCTTGAGGGCTCGTATAAGGGAAAATATGTATGATTTTGATTAGTTTAAATATGATTATTGATATGATTTGAAATGTTTGAAATGTCTGTCTATTTGATTGGTAAACATCGGTAATGCTCTGAAACCCTATTCCGGCGACGGATACGAGTTAGGGGTGTTACAGTCCACCTAAGCTCCCCCTTAGCACGCAAAGTGGTGCCCCATTGTAGTATACGGGACCACTCACCTGCTAGATCGTTGCTTGCTGTCGAACCTAAGTCACTTTCTACTTGCCTTTGTCTCTACTCATTCAGGCTCCTTCGTGATCTGAGGCTTCGCATAACAACACACAAACATACAGATCACAATCAATTTAAAGTTAAATAACCTTCCTAACATCTTAACACCTTGCCATTCACACCTCTCTGGCGAGCTCACCATACACATCACTAATCCTTTAATTTTTTCACTCTCACTCGATTTAATCCCTATTTCTTACTTCCTAACATCACCTTTAATGATTAATTACAAATCCATACCTCTAATTTCACACAATTCCATAAATCTTCATTTTTTGGAAAATCACGTTTGTTTTCAATCACATAAAAGAAAAATCTTTCTATCCCTTCAAATTCATTATAGATTTGTTAAATTAAGATTATAAACATCTTAATTGTATCAAAATGATTTGAAAACATTTTAAAATAATCACTTAGCTCACTATTACGAGATCTACCATTTTCAAGCAAAAACAAACGTTAAATCAATAGATCTTATGAATTCTTGATTAGATCTATAAAAACTTGAATTAAAACCACATATTATCTATTTAAACCAAGAGAAATCAGATTATTACCTTTGATTTGAAGAACTCCTCGAGATTTGGATCGATTTTCAGTTCCGTGAGAGTGCTCGTGACACTCTCAATGATTTACTGCCAACTTTAGTGGCTCAGTTTATCACTAGGAGCGCTCGCACGCTCGAGTGGTCACGGTTACTGGTTTCCGACTTTTCTATTTTTGGCCGAAACACAAATCAAGACATGCTTTCATTGATGGCTGGTGTGAGAATACACACTTGATTACAAGTTGTGCTAACCACCGATTCCAACACCTATAATGATAATTGAGAAATCAAGTTAGTTTTTCTCCTTGATAAACTTAACTTGAAACACTATACTCATTGCTTCTACTTACCAGAGATCGACCCCTCCTTGCTGTGCAAGAGTATTTGGTTTACTGCCCTTGATCACGAAGACAAGTTCCTAAAGAAGAGCACAGATTAGCAATGTTGTTTCCAGACAACATAGAAACAGTCTTTCGACCTCAAGGAACTCAAAACTTAATAAAGAGCCACCAACCCTCCCCCATTCGGCCATAGTTATAGTTACCCACAAACGCACGACAATAATTGACAAACGGCTAACTTCAAGTTTCGACTCTCAACACTGAGAACAAAAAGAACTTGAGATGGAAGAGGGTGAGTAAATTTGGCCTAGACCATAAAGAGTTAAAAGTTGAGTGTTTCGGTTCCTGAAGAGAGAAAAGAGAAAACAAACTAAAAAGAAAAAAAACCATTACCTTGCAATTAGAGAAGAATCGAATAAGGAGGAAGATTCGGAAAACAGAAGAGAACCAAGTTTCCTGCTACTAGATGTTTGGCTAAGGGGAAATAAAATGGAAGTAGAGGTGATTTTTTGACTTTACGAAGAGAGAAGAAATAGATGCCACAAGAGGATAGATGAGTAGGAGAAGTTTCGACTATTAGCAAGGGATAGAAGAAATAGTTTCACAATGGAAAAGAGAGGAGAGATTCGGCTTACGGAGAGGAAGGAGTAGAAAAGGAACGGAAAGAAAAGAGGAATAAAAGAATTCAGCAATAAGAAAATTGCAAAAAGATGACCCGAAATGCTTAGGGAAAAAAATGACCAAAATGCAAAAATGCCAAGGAAAATGTAATAGCCCGAATGTGACCCTGATTGGAATAGTGGTTTGGAGACCACGATCTCCAAATTTGAAAACATTTTAATAATTTATTTGATATCTGAGTTGTGCGTGTGAACATGTGCTTAAATATTGTAGAATTATTTGTATGTTTGAGTGGCTACTTTAAGAAAAGGATTAAAATTGAATAAGCATGAAAATAGCTATTGTGGAAATTAGGGCCAAATTGATTAGTTCACTTTTTACATGAGATTTAAATAGCAATTTAGCCATAATTATTTCTAGTGGACGGCAATGACCATGAATTTGGGTGTAGGTTATATTTTATATATTATTTTTATTAGATAGTGGGATGACATGCATTAAAGAAATAATGGATAAAGAAATAATAGAAAAACATTTTTCTTTCCACTATCATCATCTTCTCCACGAAAAACAAAGAGAAGAAGAGAAGAAAGCTAAACTCCATAGTTTCAGCCCTTCTTGCATGTCTTCCTAAGGTGAGTAAACAAGGTTAATTTTTGAAAATTCTTGCATGGTTGTGCTAGTTATCTTGAATTCTATAAAGTCCATGTGGAAATTTTGGGGTTTGAAGCTTGTGTTAGGTTCAGCCATGGATGATTTCTTTGATATGTATGAGGTTTGATGAAAAAGAAATGCTAAGCATAGATTAGACTTCAACGGGTAGGAATAGGAATTTAGATTAAATGAATGTGAGAAGGTCTAATTTATGTGAATAAGTAGTTGAGGGTAAAAATGCAAATAAATGGCTTATCTGGACTTATCTATGAATGAAGAAAATTCAGCTCTTAAGGGACTTGTCCGAATTTCATGAAATTCTTGTGTTTTATGCTTGGGGATTAAATTTCAAGAAAATGAAATTAGAGGGGTAAATTACAAATTGGTAAATTATATGCTATGAATTATTTTTAATGTTATAAAGAGATTTAATTAGCTTGAGGAGCATTCAGCTTTTGATAAAGGATGTATAAAATTTTTATATTTTATTTATATGTTCGAATGAATGAAAAGAACTAGTGTTAATTTGAATAAGTTTCAAATTATGAATGATAGATTAGAAGAATAGTACAATTAAATGTTTTAAATGGCGATGAATGAAATTTATTTGAATAGGCTCATTTAAATTTGGTTTTAGATCAAGGAAGGAAAGATTTGGAAATGGATCGGGGGAAAGCTAAACTGGACGAGTAACCAGGAAGCTTATTTGGTTAATTATCGAGGTAAGTTTTAAGCAATGAATTTGAGTTGAATTTTTACTTTATTTGAATTTAAGTTGAATGGTGATAGTATATTTCGATGTATTGCTGAAAATGTATATATATATATATGAAATTGATACAAGATAGTCGATGGTGAGGGTACTTAGATGTTGTATTGAGGTGCATGAAATAGAAAATTTTGATAGTGATATTATAATGAGATTCGAGCATATTAAGTGAAGTTGATGATGGCTCGATGTGGCATAAGCCGAATGTAATATAAGACTTTGGATATTGAATACCTTGATATATATATATGTATATATATGTGTGTGTGTGTTCTTGTGTGTAGGGAGAATGTAAATTTTATATATAAAATATATATGTAAATTTTATATATAAAGTATGCATATCGAATGAATAATAAGTTATGAGAAGCATAAGTCGTGCGAAATGGTTCGATGAGTACTATACGCGCAAACTCTTAGTAACGTCTCTATGTGAGCGATACGTTACGGAAACTCTTAGTAACGACTCTATTTGAGCGATACGTTACGGAAACTCTTAAGTAAAGACTCTATGTGAGCGATACGTTACGATAAGTATGAAGTAACGGCTCTATGTGAGCGATATGTTACGATAGGTATGAAGTAACGGCTCTATGTGAGCGATACGTTACGAGAAATATTAAGTAAAAATACTAAGTGTGTGAGACTTTGCTAAACTCTATTAACAATGCGTAGGCGTGAGGTTTGTTTTAAAGACTTCTATTATAAATGCAAATAAGCATACAAGAATGATTGAGTATATTATCCTATGTATATGCATGAATGACTAAGTTTAGGATTGGTAAGTCATCTAGAGATAAGTATCGTCTCTATAAATTAAGAGTGATAGAAGTTGATGTGTAAGTTGAATACTTGTTAAATATGTATTACGTATATAAATTATTTAGAATGTGGTTACATATTCAATTTTTGGAGTTTTGGTTATTCGGTCTAATGGTGACAAATAAATAGAGTTATTTATTTATTTATTTATTTATTTCATTTGAATAAATTTATGGGAATGGAGACTAATTGCTTAATTCTTACTAAGCTATGAAAGCTTTCTTTGTGTTTTGGTTATTTCCTAAACGCATAGGTTACTTTTGGGAAGCTCATCTTATGCTCGGAAATCACTTCGGAAGCTCTCCATACTATCATCTCTTTTGGGTATCTTTTGAAGTAGTAAACTTTGACCATTATGGCATGTATAGGCTAAGATACTTTTGAATTGAATTCAAACGGTGTGTATATATGCATTTATGCCATGCGAAAATGACTAAATTATGTTAACTTGGTCTTGTGTGAATTCGGCCTTGATGTTTGTTTAATATGAAAGTGCATTTTCTATGTGTTTGTGTTTGATGTATGAAAAAGTGGCTTGAATGATTTTAAGATTAACATTCTTGCTATGTAATGTCGAAAATGGTGTGGGTATGAATAGGTAATTAACATCTCATGATAAGTAAGAATGGCATCATAAGTTATGTAAATTTTGAGTTGTGCAAACTAGTCGTGATAGTCATATATATGTATAATGTGTTTGGTTTATATGTTTTAGGTTAATTATAGGATAGGTATGGTTTTGATAACTTGACTATGATAATTGTATGAGATGTGGTTGTTTATACATTTGGATAGATTCGGCAAATGGTGTGAATTTGGAATAACATAGATTTTATAAGCAACGTTTTGCTATGTGCATAATTGGTGTTTATGACAGGCAAATTTGTTTTAGTAAAGTGAATGTAGCTTGCGCATATTTGGCTTTTGTAATGTCAATGACCAAATGAATAGTTCTTTTAGTAAGTTTGAACTTGTTCAAAAGATAGATATATATAAGTGATTGGGAGTATCGGCCTTGGTATATGTAGTGTATCGATAAGTATGTAATATGTTTTCATGTATATATATATGTGTTAATTTAATAAGTTGGTGATAATATGCTTGTGTACTTGGCTATATGAAGCTTTTAAAATGTTCGATAGTTGAAATGGTATATATTAAATTTTATATATATTTATGAAAGTAAGTAGAATGTAATTGATATATGTTTAATAATGAATTCAAAATAGTAGACAGTCATGTATATTGATACCTATTATGGGTTGGGTTTATATTGGTAATGCCTCGTAACCCTAATCTGGCGACGGATACGGGTTAGGGGTGTTACATTTTGTTGGTATCAGAGCTACGGTTTAGTCGGTTCTTGGACTAACGTAGCATGTGTGAGTTTAGCTATACATGCCATAATATATAAATGATAGTATGATGTCTTTTGACAGTGTAATGTTTTTGCTCTTTTATTTAGTAATGGATTCCGATCCCGCGCGAGTTGTAGCCGAAGACGTCGAGAGTGTAGCGGCCGCTCTCGCGTAAGGGACCGTGCTAGAAGAATCTCGACCAGCTACGAGTAATCCTGATGAGGAGGCTAAACAAGCCTTCTATAACATGATGAATGATTGGTTTCATCAATATGTACAAACCAATCCGGCTGTTCAACCACCCCAAAATCCGAATGTGCCCCATGTAGTACCGGTGAATCCTCCAGTTGCCAATCTTGAAAGAGTAACTAAACCTCCAGTTGATCGCATTAGGAAGCACGGAGCTCAGGAATTTAGAGCGGAGGATGATGATGATGCTGAGCGAGCTGAATTTTGGCTCGATAACACCGTTCGTGTCTTCGAGGAATTGTCTTGCACACCCGATGAATGTTTGAAGTGTGCTATATCTTTGTTACGGGATTCTGCCTACTACTGGTGGAACACGCTTGTGTCAGTTGTTCTGAAAGAAAGGATTACTTGGGACTTCTTTCAGACTAAATTTCGCAAGAAGTATATAAGTCAACGCTTCATCGACTCTAAGCGTAAAGAATTCCTCGAGCTCAAACAGGGTCGTATGACCGTATCTGAATACGAGCGAAAGTTTGTGTAACTCAGTCGCTACGCTCGGGAGTGTGTTTCATCAGAGGCTATTATGTGTCGGAGGTTCGAAAATGGTTTGAATGAAGATATAAAGCTTTTAGTTGGTATTCTTGAAATTATCGAGTTCGTAGTGCTAGTTGAAAGAGCTTGTAAGGCGAAAGAACTGGGGAAAAAAAAGAAAGGTTGAACTTGAATCTAGAGACTTTCAGAAGAGATCAATAACACAGATAATAACAAAGAAGAATAAGAATGATGGTAGCCAATTCAAACCCAAAACCAGGATTTCTATACGAGAGCGACCACTAGTGAGTTCTCGAGCTACATTGGTGGCTAGTGTTGGCAATGATCAATCAAGCAAACCTGAGTGTCAGCAATGCGGCAAACGACATTTTGGAGAGCGTTGGGGCAAATCCATTTCTCGCACTTGTTACAAGTGTGGCTCGCAGGACCATTTCATTCGGGATTGCCCGGAGACTACTGGAAAGGGTACTACTCAGAGTGCGAGACCTAGCGGCATTTCAGCTAGAGGTAGATCGTCTCGTTATGGGGGAGGTAGGAGTGTTGCACGGAGAAGGACTATAGATGTAGTTGTTCGATCAGATACTCGTGTACTGGCTAGGGCGTACGCCATCCGTGCTAGAGAGGAGGCCTTATCCCTAGATGTCATTACCGATATTTTCACCCTCTTTGATTCTAGTGTAACTGCTTTGATTGATCCTGGTTCCACTCATTCCTATGTGTGTGAAACTCTAGTGTTCAGTAAGACTCTACCTGTTGAGTCTACTGAATTTGTGATTCGGGTTTCAAACCCCCTAGGTCGATGCTTATTGGTTGATAAAGTGCACAAAAACTGCCCCTTGATGATTCGCGATATGTGTTTTCCAGCTGATCTGATGTTATTACCTTTTGATCAGTTCGACATTATTCTTGGTATGGATTGGTTAATAGTTCATGATGCAGTAGTTAATTGCAGATGAAAGACCATTGAATTAAGATGTCAGAATAAAGAGATAATCCGAATAGAGTCGGCGGATTTGAGTGGACTACCCGCTGTGATATCTTCGATGTTGGCTCGGCAGTATATGAGAAAGGGTTGTGAAGCCTATCTGGCATATGGAATTGATAGCAAGGTAACTGAAAGGAAGATTGAGTCAGTACCGGTTGTGAGTGAATATCCGAATGTGTTCTCGGAGGAATTACCAGGATTGCCACGAGTTCGTGAGGTAGAATTTGGGATTGAGTTAGTGCCGAGAACTACCCCGATTTCGATAGCTTCGTATAGAATGGCACCGACTGAATTAAAAGAATTAAAGTCTCAATTACAAGAGTTGACAGATAGAGGTTTCGCCAGACCGAGTTTCTCTCCCTGGGGTGCTCCTGTTTTATTTGTTAAAAAGAAAGACAGAACATTGAGAATGTGCATTGACTATCGGCAGCTCAATAAGGTAACTATAAAGAACAAATACCCATTGCCACGTATTGACGATTTATTTGATCAGCTTAAGGGAGCCTCTGTGTTCTCAAAAATTGATCTGCAGTCGAGATATTATCAGCTGCGAGTTAGAGAATCTGACATACCGAAGACTACTTTTCGAACGAGATACGGTCATTATGAGTTCTTGGTAATGCCGTTTGGGCTCACTAATGCCCCTGCTGTTTTCATGGACTTGATGAATCGGGTATTCAGACCGTATTTAGATGGTTTGTAGTTGTGTTTATTGATGATATACTGATTTATTCGCGAGACGAAACTGAGCATGCTAAGTATTTGAAGTTAGTGTTGTAGATTTTGCGTGAGAAACAATTATACGCGAAATTCAGCAAATGTGAATTTTGGCTAAGTGAAGTTAGCTTTCTGGGACATGTTATTTCGGCATCGGGCATTCGGGTTGACTCGAGTAAAGTTTCAGCCATACTTGATTGGAAGCCTCCGCGAAATATTTCTGAGATTCGAAGCTTTCTGGGACTTGCCGGATATTATAGACGCTTTGTGAAAGGGTTTTCTATGATAGCAGCTCCGATGGAAAAATTGTTGCAGAAGGATGTTAAATTTGAGTGGTCAGAAAAGTGTCAGGAGAGTTTCGATCAGCTAAAAACTCTATTAACGGAAGCTCCGGTACTTGTTCAGCCAGAATCGGGTAAAGAGTTCGTTGTTTTTAGTGATGCCTCTTTAAATGGCCTGGGTTGTGTATTGATGCAGGAGGGTAAAGTTATAGCTTACGCTTCGAGACAGTTGAAACCGCACGAGAGGAATTACCCAGCGCATGATCTTGAGTTGGCCGCTATAGTTTATGCTTTGAAGATATGGCGACACTATCTTTTTGGTGAGAAATGCCACGTCTATTCGGATCATAAGAGTTCTAAAGTATTTAATGACTCAGAAGGATCTGAATTTGAGACAACGACGATGGTTAGAGCTGTTGAAAGATTATGAGCTTATGATTGATTATCACCCGGGAAAGGCTAATGTAGTTGCTGATGCGCTTAGTCGAAAATCGTTATTTGCTCTGCGTGCAATGAATGCAAATCTGGCTATAACTGATAATGGTGTACTCATTGCTGAATTAAAGGCAAAACCATTGTTTGTACAACAAATTCGAGAAGCTCGGGAGATCGATGATGATTTAAGAGCAAAAAGAAGTCAGTGTGATTCAAATGTGAATTCAGAATTTTTGATAGATGATGAAGGGTGTCTACGGTTTAAGAATCGGATATGTGTGCCTCAGAACTCTGAATTGATCCGAATGATTTGTGAAGAAGCTCATAATAGTAAATTGTCGATTCATCCGGGCAGTACAAAAATGTATAACGACTTGAGACAGCATTACTGGTGGCATGGTATGAAACGAGACATCTCAGATTATGTGTCAAGGTATTTAGTATGTCAATAAGTGAAAGCCGAGCATCAGGTGCCGTCGGGACTACTTCAGCAATTTTGATACCTGAATGGAAGTGGGGTCAAATCACGATGGATTTTGTATTGGGTTTGCCGCTGACGCCGAGTAAGAAAGATTCAATTTGGGTTATTATTGATAGATTGACGAAATTAGCTCATTTCATTCCGGTACATACCGATTTTTCACTTGATAAGCTAGCTGAGCTGTACATATCGCAGATTGTGCGGTTGCACGGAGTACCTTTTTCTATCGTTTCGGATAGGGATCCAAGGTTCACGTCGCGGTTTTGGAAGAAATTACAGGATGCTTTAGGTACTAAACTACACTTTAGCACATCCTTTCATCCGCAGACCGATGGTCAATCTGAGCGAACCATTCAGATACTGGAGGATATGTTGAGATGTTGCATCCTCGAGTTTGAAGGTACATGGGAGCGATACTTACCTTTAGTTGAATTTGCTTACAATAATAGTTTTCAATCTAGTATCAAAATGGCACCCTACGAAGCTTTGTACGGTCGTAAATGTCGTATGCCTTTGTACTGGACCGAACTCAGTTAAAACAAGATACTCGGGGTTGATTTGATTAAAGAAACTGAACAGAAAGTGGCGGTAATTCGTGATAGTTTGAAAATGGCATCGGATGGTCAAAAGTCTTACGCAGATTTGAAACGTAAGGATATTGAGTTCCAGATTGGAGATCAAGTGTTCTTGAAAGTTTCACCGTGGAAGAAGATGTTTAGATTTGGTCGTAAAGGAAAGTTGAGTCTGAGATTTATTGGGTCGTATGAGGTTATTGAGCGTATCGGGCCGGTGGCGTACAGATTGAGGTTACCATCTGAGTTAGACAAGATTCATAATGCTTTCCACGTGTCGATGTTACGACGTTACAGATCCGATCCTTCTCATGTGATTAGTCCATCAGAGGAGGAAATTCAGCCCGATATGACTTATGAGGAAGAACCGATTCACATCTTAGCTCGTGAAGTGAAAGATTTGTGAAATAAGAAGATTTCCTTAGTTAAAGTACTGTGGAAAAGGCACGGAGTCGAGGAAGCAACTTGGGAATCATAGAATGCAATGAAAGAGCGATATCTAAACCTATTCACCGGTAAGATTTTCGAGGACGAAAATTCGTAAGGGGGGAGAGTTGTAACAGCCCGAATGTGACCCTAATTGGAATAGTGGTTTTGAGACCACGATCTCCAAATTTGAAAACATTTTAATAATTTATTTGATATCTGAGTTATGCGTGTGAACATGTGCTTAAATATTGTAGAATTATTTGTATGTTTGAGTGGCTAATTTAAGAAAAGGATTAAAATTGAATAAGCATGAAAATAACTATTGTGGAAATTAGGGCCAAATTGATTAGTTCACTTTTTACATGAGATTTAAATAGCAATTTAGCCATAATTATTTCTAGTGGACGGCAATGACCATGAATTTGGGTGTAGGTTATATTTTATATATTATTATTATTAGATAGTGGGATGACATGCATTAAAGAAATAATGGATAAAGAAATAATAGAAAAACATTTTTCTTTCCACTATCATCATCTTTTCCACGAAAAACAAAGAGAAGAAGAGAAGAAAGCTAAACTCCATAGTTTCGGCCCTTCTTGCATGTCTTCCTAAGGTGAGTAAACAGGGTTAATTTTTGAAAATTCTTGCATGGTTGTGCTAGTTATCTTGAATTCTATAAAGTCCATGTGAAAATTTTGAGGTTTGAAGCTTGTGTTAGGTTCGGCCATGGATGATTTCTTTGATATGTATGAGGTTTGATGAAAAAGAAATGCTAAGCATAGATTAGACTTCAACGGGTAGGAATAGGAATTCAGATTAAATGATTATGAGAAGGTCTAATTTATGTGAATAAGTAGTTGAGGGTAAAAATGCAAATAAATGGCTTATCTGGACTTATCTATGAATGAAGAAAATTCGGCTCTTAAGGGACTTGTCCGAATTTCATGAAATTCTTGTGTTTTATGCTTGGGGATTAAATTTCAAGAAAATGAAATTAGACGGGTAAATTTCAAATTGGTAAATTATATGCTATGAATTATTTTTAATGTTATAAAGAAATTTAATTAGCTTGAGGAGTATTCGGCTTTTGATAAAGGATGTATAAAATTTTTATATTTTATTTATATGTTCGAATTAATGAAAAGAACTAGTGTTAATTTGAAAAAGTTTCAAATTATGAATGATAGATTAGAAGAATAGTATAATTAAATGTTTTAAATGGCGATGAATGAAATTTATTTGAGTAGGCTCATTTAAATTTGGTTTTAGATCAAGGAAGGAAAGATTTAGAAACGGATCGGGGGAAAGCTAAACTGGACGAGTAACCGGGAAGCTTATTTGGTTAATTATCGAGGTAAGTTTTAAGCAATGAATTTGAGTTGAATTTTTACTTTATTTCGAATTTAAGTTGAATGGTGATAGTATATTTCGATGTATTGCTGCAAAATGTATATATATATATATATATATATATGAAATTGATACAAGATAGTCGATGGTGAGGGTACTTAGATGTTGTATTGAGGTGCATGAAATAGAAAATTTTGATAGTGATATTATAATGAGATTCGTGTATATTAAGTGAAGTTGATGATGGCTTGATGTGGCATAGGCCGAATGTAATATAAGACTTTGGATATTGAATACCTTGATATATATATATATATATATATATCTGTGTGTGTGTTTTCTTGTGTGTAGGGAGAATGTAAATTTTATATATAAAGTATGCATATGTAAATTTTATATATAAAGTATTCATATCGAATGAATAATAAGTTATGAGAAGCATAAGTCGTGCGAAATGGTTCGATGAGTACTATACGCGCAAACTCTTAGTAACGGCTCTATGTGAGCGATACGTTACGATAGGTATGAAGTAACGGCTCTATGTGAGCGATACGTTACGAGAAATATTAAGTAAAAATACTAACTGTGTGAGACGTTGCTAAACTCTATTAACAATGCGCAGGTGTGAGGTTCGTTTTAAAGACTTCTATTATAAATGTAAATAAGCATACAAGAATGATTGATTATATTATCCTATGTATATGCATGAATGACTAAGTTTGGGATTGGTAAGTCATCTAGAGGTAAGTATCATCTCTATAAATTAAGAGTGATAGAAGTTGATGTGTAAGTTGAATACTTGTTAAATATGTATTACGTATATAAATTATTTAGAATGTGGTTACATATTCAATTTTTGGAGTTTTGGTTATTCGGTCTAATGGTGACAAATAAATAGAGTTATTTATTTATTTATTTCATTTGAATAAATTTATGGGAATGGAGACTAATTGCTTAATTCTTACTAAGCTATGAAAGCTTACTTTATGTTTTGGTTATTTCCTAAACGCGTAGGTTACTTTTGGGAAGCTCATCTTGTGCTCGGAAATCACTTCGGAAGCTTTCCATACTATCATCTCTTTTGGGTACTCTTTTGAAGTAGTAAACTTTGACCATTATGGCATGTATAGGCTAAGATACTTTTGAATTGAATTCAAACGGTGTGTATATATGCATTTATGCCATGCGAAAATGGCTAAATTATGTTAACTTGGTCTTGTGTGAATTCGGCCTTGATGTTTGTTTAATATGAAAGTGCATTTTCTATGTGTTTGTATGTATGAAAAAGTGGCTTGAATGATTTTAAGATTAACATTCTTGCTATGTAATGTCGAATATGGTGTTGGTATGAATAGGTAATTAACATCTCATGATAAGTAAGAATGGCATCGTAAGTTATGTAAATTTTGAGTTGTGCAAACTAGTCGTGATAGTCATATATATGTATAATGTGTTTGGTTTATTTGTTTTAGGTTAATTATAGGATAGGTTGGGTTTTGATAACTTGACTATGATAATTGTATGAGATGTGGTTGTTTATACATTTGGATAGATTCGGCAAATGGTGTGAATTTGGAATAACATAGATTTTATAAGCAACGTTTTGCTATGTGCATAATTGGTGTTTATGACAGACAAATTTGTTTTAGTAAAGTGAATGTAGCATGCGCATATTTGGCTTTTGTACTGTCAATGACCAAATGAATAGTTCTTTTAGTAAGTTTGAACTTGTTCAAAAGATATATATATATATATAAGTGATTGTGAGTATCGGCCTTGGTATATGTAGTGTATCGATAAGTATGTAATATGTTTTCGTGTATATATATGTGTTAATTTAATAAGTTCGTGATAATATGCTTGTGTACTTGGCTATATGAAGCTTTTAAAATGTTCGATAGTTGAAATGGTATATATTAAATTTTATATATATATATGAAAGTAAGTAGAATGTAATTGATATATGTTTAATAATGAATTCGAAATAGTAGACAGTCATGTATATTGATACCTATTATGGGTTGGGTTTAAATTGGTAATGCCTCGTAACCCTAATCTGGCGACGGATACGGGTTAGGGGTGTTACAGAAAAGCTAGAGAATTTCAGCACCCTTACCAATCAAGGCCGAATATGCTACACAAGACCCCTCTTTAGCCGAAATTCTCCTCCCCACACTCCCAAGTTCGGCCAACTCTACCTTTCTCTCCTATCCTACAATCCTCTCCTCTTTTTGCTCCACAATTCACCATTCACTTCCCATTCAAAGTTGCTTGACCAAGTCTCCATCCACCTTGTAGAGTTCTAATCCAACTCCACTTCTTCTCCTCCCAAAGCATAAAATAAAAACTCCCATGTGTCGCTTGTGGGATTCGAACTCTTTCCCCCTTGCTCTCCCATTGACGTCACAACCATCCTACCACCTGGCCAACTTGTGTTAAGAACCACACTTTAATTTACTTAAACCCTGCTTCCAACAGCCTTCTCCACTGAAGGCCCAAAAATCAAAATTTTTCCAGGGCTTGGCCTCGACCCCAGGCCTCCCTAGAGCCCCTAAATCCCCTCAAACAACCCGTAAAACAAAAACAACATGCAATTATACAGCAAAAACACAAACCCCTAATTTTGGGATGTTATAATTCTACCTCCCTTAAAGAAATTTCGGCCTCAAAATTTTACCTGATCAAAAGAGATGGGGGTATTGATGTCACATTGCCTCCTCCGGCTCCCACGTGGCTTCCTCTGAACCGTGATTACGCCACAACACTTTGGCCAACGGAATGGGTTTTCTCCTCAATACTTTAACATCACAATCCAAAATATGCACTGGTTCCTCTTCAAAAGACAGATCAGGTCTTATCTCAATTTCTTCCACCGGCACTATATGGGAAGGATCTGAGCAGTAATGCCTTAGCATAGAAACGTGGAATACATTATGTATCCGGTTTAACTCAGGGGGTAGTTCAAGCTGATAGGCGACCGGTCCAACCCGTTTCGACACTCGGCAAGGTTCGATGAATATGGGACTTAACTTGCCCTTCCGTCCAAATCTCAGAATCTTCTTCCAATGGGAGACTTTCAAGAAGACAAAATCTCCCACAGAAAACTCTATCTCTCTACGCTTTAAGTCAACATACGACTTTTGCCTATCAGATGCTTCTTTTAACCGACCCCATATCAACTTTACTTTTTCCTCCGTTTCAGAAATTAACTCTGGACCCAACAGCCGTCGCTCACCCAATTCAGTCCAGCATGTAAGGGTATAACACCTACGACCATATAATGCCTCGTATGGTGCCATCCGAATGCTGGATTGATAGCTGTTGTAGGCAAATTCCGCTAAAGGTAAATAATCTTCCCAAGTACCCCCGAAATCGATCACACAACTTCCTTACATATCTTCTAAAATCTGAATTACCTTCTCCGACTGACCATCAGTCTGCGGATGAAACGATGTGCTAAAATCCAACGTTGTACCCAGAGCTTCATGTAACACTTTCCAGAACCGAGACGTGAATCTAGGGTCCTTATCTGAGATGATAGACACTGGTACCCCATGTAACCTCACAATTTCTGCTATGTACAACTTGGCCAACTTCTGCTGCGAGTAATCGGTGCGAACCGGTATGAAGTGAGCAGATTTAGTCAGCCGATCAACAATCACCCATACTGAATCTTTCTTAGTAGGCGTCAGGGGTAGCCCACTAACAAAATCCATTGTTATCCTCTCCCACTTCCAAAGTGGAATCTTTACAGGTTGCAGCAATCCTGAAGGGAGTTGATGTTCGGCCTTCACTTTCTGGCATGTCAACCACTTACTTACGAAATCAGTCACCTCATGCTTAAGTCCTGGCCACCAATATAGTTCACACAGATCTCGATATAATTTGTTCCCACCGGGATGCATAGTGTATGGGCTACTATGCACTTCCCACAGAATCATCTGTCTTAACTCAGAATCCCTCGGTATACAAACTTTTCCACGGAAACGTAGTACCTCTTCACTATCCAACTCAAATTCTACAATCTCCCCCTTCTCTACCTGTTGAAAACGAAAACTCAACAACTCATCCATCATCTGCTTCTCCTTAATCTGACTAATCCATGTCGGTTTTACTTGCAGTTCTGCCAACAAGCTATCATCCTCAAATAAACTGAGACGAGTGAACATTGCTCTCAAATCAGATACCACCTTGTGACTCAGCGCATCTGCTACCACGTTGGCTTTCCCCGGATGATACTCAATCGAACAATCGTAATCCTTCAGTAACACAATCCACCTCCGTTGCATGAGATTTAACTCCTTTTGGGTAAGGAGATACTTAAGACTCTTATGGTCAGTGTAGATGATTGACTTTTCCCCATACAGGTAGTGTCTCCATATCTTTAGTACAAACACTACCGCGGCTAATTCCAAATCATGCGTGTGGTAGTTCACCTCGTGCGACCTAAGTTGACGAGAAGCATATGCCACCACCTTTCCTTCCTGCATCAGCACACCACCCAAACCCGTGTGCGACGCATCACAGTAGACAACAAATTCTTTTCCAGCCTCAGGCTGTACTAATACCGGAGCTTCAGTTAGAATCTTCTTCAACTTCTCAAAACTTTCCTGCTGTTTATCAGTCCAAACGAACGGTACCCCTTTACGCAGTAACTTAGTTAGGGGTGCAGCAATCAATGAAAACCCCTCAACGAACCGCCTATAATACCTGGCTAGACCCAGAAAACTTTGAATCTCTGATACTGACTTCGGTGGCTTCCAATCCAAAACAGCCACAACTTTCCGAGGATCAACCCTAATTCCCCCGGCAGATACGACATGCCCCAAAAATGTCACTTCATTCAGCCAAAATTCGCACTTACTAAATTTGGCATAGAGTTGATTTTCCCTCAATATCTGCAGAACAACCCGAAGATGTGAATCATGCTCCTCCTCAGTTCTTGAATACACCAGAATATCGTCTATAAACACCACCACGAACCGGTCTACGTAGGGTTGGAAGGCCCGATTCATCATATCCATGAAAGCAGCTGGTGCATTCGTTAACCCGAATGGCATAACCAGAAATTCATAATGCCCATAACAAGTTCTGAAAGCAATCTTGTATATATCAGCCTCCTTGACCCTTAGCTGATGATACCTCGATCTTAGATCTATCTTAGAGAAAACCGAAGCTCCTCGCAGCTGATCAAACAGATCGTCTATCCTTGGTAGCAGGTATTTGTTCTTAATTGTTAGCTTGTTCAACTGACGATAGTCAATACACATACGAATCGACCCATCCTTCTTCTTTACGAACAACACTGGTGCTCCTCATGACGACACACTTGGTCGGATAAACCCTCGATCCAGAAGCTCTTGGATCTAAGCCTTTAGTTCCACTAGCTCCTTCGGTGCCATCTTATAAAGGGCGATGGACACTGGAGCCGTTCCTGGTATCAGCTCAATACCAAACTCGACCTTACGATTCATTGGCAATCCTGGCAGCTCTTCAGGGAATACATCAAGAAATTCCTTTACAGTCCTGACATCCCCAACAGACAACTCCTTAGCATCCAATGTGCTGACAAAAGCTAGAAACACCTCGCACCCCTTTCGAACTAGTTTCTCGGCTCTTAGCATTGAGATTACATTGGTTAAGTAGTCCCTTCGCTCTCCTATCATCACCACTTCCTTATCCTCTAAAGACTTCAGTGCCACACGCTTAACAGCACAGTCCAAATTTGCATGATGCTTCACTAACCAGTCCATGCCCAGAATGAGATCAAACTCGCCAAACGGCAGTTCCATCAAGTCCGCAGGAAACACAACCCCTTAAACCTCTAAAGGCACATCTCTAAACAGCTTATCCACTATGACAGACTGTCCTAAAGGACTAATCACCGACATTTCTTTATCAACAAGTTCAAATTGTATACCCAAGGTTTCGGACACGTTACACGCAACATACGAGTGCGTCAACCCAATATCAATTAAAGCAAAACATGGTACATCATGAATAAGGAACGTACCAGTTATGACGTCAGGTGCGTCGCCATCCTCTCGATGCCGAGCAGCATAAGCCAACCCTGGCTGCCTTGCACTTGTACTACCAGCACGTCTGCCTAGTGCTCCATGACCTCGTCCAAACCTATTTCCCCCTCGGGCTGGACCACGGCCTCTCGGTGGTTGTTGACCACCTCTCCCTAGCTAAACATATCCTAGACCTGCAGCTGGCATCGGACCCGGTTTCTGTGTACAATCTCTAATTCTGTGATCTCTTGACCCACATCTAAAACACGCCCCATTTCTCTTCCAACATTCTCTCTGATGAGAGAACCTACACACCTCGCAGGGCTGCGGTCTGCAAGCAACAAACGGAACTCCAGTTCAAACTGGCCCATCAAATCTAGGCCTCTTATGAAATCCATCTGAAGAACTTACAGTCCTAAAATCTCTCTTATTCCTGCCCCTTTCTTTCTCTCGGTTTTGACACTTAGAGCGTTTCACCTCCTCAGCAATTTTAGCCTTCTCCACCAAAGCAGCGAAATCTCTTTCTCTCTACGGAGCTACCAGTACCCGCAACTCATCCCGAAGGCCATCCTCAAACCTCACGCAGCGCTCATATTCAGTTGCAACTATACCTCGAGCGTATCGGCTCAAGCACAGGAATTCGACCTCATACTCCGCCACAGATTTATTCCCCTGAACGATTCAAGAATTCCTTTCTCCGGGCGTCCACATAAGTAGCCCCGACATACGTCACCTGAAAGGCCATTTTAAAGAAATCCCATGTTAATCAATCCGCCTGTGTGCCTTCCCTCACAGTGAGCCTGTAACACCTCATACCCAATACCGATGCGGGGACTGGGTACGAGACATTACTATGCTTGTCTTACTAAAACATACTCTTATGGGACTGTAAAATTTTGAACCAACTAAAAAAAATACTTTCCTTTCTTGATCATAACATGCATATTATGAGCCTACGAGGCCTTTAACAATTATCCGAACTCTTCTGGGCACTTCATTTAACATTCAACTTAGAAGCAGGGTTCACACGCCCATGTTACTTAAAGACACGCCCGTGTACTCATAGACACGCCCATGCCTACAACCGTGGGAGGTTACTGACTTTATACACACGGCTTTGACACACCTGTGTCTACCAACCGTGTGAAGCTACTGACTTCAACTACACGGCCTGGGCACACGCCCATGCTTTGAATGTGTGTCTTACACGGCTCAACCACACGGTCGTGCAGAATGATCGTGGTCCAACCTGATTTAAAACATTAAGGTACAGGGTTAGCACGGCCTGGACACACGCCCGTGTGTCTAACCGTGTGGGCACTTAGAGGCTATTTACCAAGTCATTTGCTTCCCTGAAACTAATATCAGCCAATACAAATCATGAACAATATTATATGCTTCATTAACCTCAATAAACATAAATACTAAGTCAATTTGGCTAATCACTTAGCCATTTACAAAAGATTAATAACTTACTAGCTTATACAATAACCCTTCTTAATACATGTTCTCAAAAGAATACTTCCTATACATGCCATACTTAGTAAAGTAAGTTGGCTATACCAAAATAAGAGTTGATAGTGTGCTACGAACTCCGACTCCAATGATTCCACAGATTAGCTTGGCGGGACTACATAGAAAGAAACATTAAAAGATGTAAGCATTTAGCTTAGTAAGTTTGCATGTATAACACATAATAAATAAACCTATTTCATATAAATCATTTAACATAAGAATGGCATCATTATTTCAGCTATAAAGCTTACTTTCTCATACAAGATTCTTACTTGTCTCATGATACTTACTATTTTCATACTTACAATGTAAACAAGGTACCTATATCACTTGATAACATTAATCAATATACTTTAATATAGTAATCATGATCTCTAACTCATCATCATAACGTAAATGATACTCAATTTTGACTTGATGATAACTTTGCTTTCATAACTTTCTTATGATCTTATTTTAGCTTGCTCATTTGCCCCGATGAATTTCTGCGAATAACAGAGGATACTAAATCTCTTGCTATAAACTTGATACTAAGGCCATATTCTAAATATGGACTTACATGGAATATCTCTTCTTGAATCAATGCCAAGCTTGAGTCCTTGGTCTTACATGATAACTTGTTCAGTGCCAATCTTGGGTCCTTGGACTTACATGATAACTTGATCAATGCCAAGCTTGGGTCCTTGGACTTACATGATAACTTGATCAATGCCAAGCTTGGATCCTTGGACTTACATGATAACTTATTCAATGCCAAGCTTGGGTCCTTGGGCTTACATGATAACTTGATCAATGCCAAGCTTGGGTCCTTGGACTTACATCATAACTTGTTCAATGCCAAGCTTGGGTCCTTGGACTTAAAGGATAACTTGATCAATGCCAAGCTTGGGTCCTTGGACTTACATGATAACTTGTTCAATGCCAAGCTTAGGTCCTTGGACTTCCATGATAACTTGATCAATGCCAAGCTTGGGTCCTTGGACTTACATGATAACTTGTTCAATGCCAAGCTTGGGTCCTTGGACTTACATGATAACTCGTATGATAGACCGAGTATCCTAGATAATTAATCTTGAACCGGGACTTTCTCTTGATTAATCTCATTGATTTCTTTATTTAACATAATATTAAGCATTTCATAGCAATAATATACATTATACTAAGCACTTCTATGATATAAATCATAAAGCTTAGAAATCATACAAACTTACCTCAATATACAAAATGTATGTAGTAATGCAATTTAGTCCTCGACTTTGTTTTTGCCTCGGTTTCGATCCGGACTTCATTTTTCTTGATCTATAATCGTAAATAGATCGTTTAATAATCATAATGACTAAATTGACTCATAACTCATACTTTGGCAAAATTACTATTTTGCCCCTATACTTTCCAATATTTGCACTTTTGCCCCTAGGCTCGTAAAATGATTTTCATGCAACTTTCTTAGACTTCATGCTTAGCTGAATCATTTTCTCTTCTATAACAATCATAAATACTTACTAATTCTAGCATGTATGACCAATTTTTATAACTAATTCAAAAGGTCCATACTATCATTTTTCATGAAATCCATTAAGGAAAAGATGTTTATCTAACATCAAACTCTCATAAACTTCCATAAAACATCATTGAACATGCATGTCATTCATGGCTAAATTTTTAAACATGCATCTTGGCTCATCAAATAGCTAAAAATAGCTTAGTCATGCTACCGGGACTTCAAAAATACGAAGAATATCAAAAATCGGGCTTAGGAGCACTTACTAGCAAGCTTGAAAAATCGAAGAACCCTAGCTATGGCTTCTTTCTATTTTCGGCAGCAACAAGGAAGAAGATGAGTGAATTTTTCTCATCTTTTTCCTATTTTAATCACTTATTAGGCAAATGACCAAAATGCCCTTCCTTTAAAACAAATTTCTATTTAACACCATCTCAAGGCCAATTTTGTCCAAAATTATATTTTTGGTAAAATTGCTATTTGAGGACTCATACATATTATTCTAAAACCATTTTATACAAAAAGCTTCTAGAAACTCATTTTTTTGCAACTTTTGCAATATAGTCCTTTTTGGACCAATTGACCTCAACTTAAAAAAATTTGCTTCACGAAACTTTCATACTAGCATGAAAACATGGTATAAACTTTAAAAACATCATAAATTCATCTCGGTTTCGTGGTCTCGCACCATTATTCCGACTAGGCCCTAACTCAGGCTGTTACAGAGCCACCACTGGTATGCCTCATCTCTCAGTAGGGATACTGCCCCTTTCAGCTTTTGCTCCACTATGCAGTCCAGATCATCCATGATCCGCTCAACTGCCTCCAACCAGTATTCGGCTACATTTGGGGCTACACCAGAAATGCCCTCGAAGATTTTAGCCCCGTTTGCCCTAAGTCGCTCAGAAATGGATCCCCGAGCTACTGACCCAGTACTTGCTCCAGCAACCCAACCGGTAGCATTGCTTGGGGCAAAGCATCATCCCCACCAGCTCAGTCATAAGACCCCATTTTGGTCACTGGTGATGCAGGTGCTTCCCTTTCAGGCATGTGTCCCGATGCTGAGGACCCAGCCCTAGCACCTCGGCCTCTACCACGGCCACGTCTACCTCTTCCACGACCTCTTGTACTCATCTCGATGTTTATGAATCAGTTTATAGTTCCTATGATTATTAACAAGTGCTTTATGGAAAATAGTTATAAGAGTTGTTTTTCGCAGATGGAGTTTACTACAGTCTCAGTCTCTATAGTCTCAGTTTCTATAGCTAAAAGTTTCAGTGTACTACCACTAACTCTAGTAGTTTCTTACTACAGTCATTTCATCATAAAATCTAGTATAAAGTAAGGAAACTTATAGATTCAGATGTCGGTGACTCGATGTGCCAGACGTTCAGTGATACTACTTTTCTAAACCAAACTTAAACAAATTCGAGATGTTTTGAAACGTATTCCACAGTCGAGTTTTTGCAAACTTAGCTCTGATACTACTAAATGTAACACCCCAAATCCGGCCTAAACTTTATGACCGAATCTAGTCTGCTACATCAGGTGATGTTTGAAACCACATGGTTGTTTGGAAAACATATCGTTAAGAATCACATTTATAAGTTCGAAATTTCATTTCTCCTTACTTATGCCCAAAGAGGGATTTACTCATTTTAACACTCTTCCAAAATGCGCGTTTTGTCTTGTTTAATAAAACTGAGCCGATTACAAAGAATTTGGCCTTATCATTTACGAAAACGAGTTATTTGAAAAGTAGTTGCTTATTTTTTTGAAAACTTTGCGTTGATTAAATTTGCTGTGTTTAAAGAAAATCCAAATAAAAGTTAAAATAGTTCCAATGGCCTTATTACAACAATTATAAAACCCAATATTTAAAATAAAGAAGTACCAAATTTAAAATACTTGGCTCACCTTTAAAACATACGGAACGAGTGGCCATCTCGGAGTCCCTCGTGGCTCCAAATCCTCTACGGCTGGGGATTACCTGTACATTTAAAGCAAAGGGGTGAGTTGCAAAAACTCAGTGTGTAATCCCAGTTACAATTGCAGTCTGGGCCCAAGCCCATATTAGTTTGCGCCTAAGGCCCCATAATCATGATAATGCAATGAGAGAAAATGCAGCCCAACCCAATCCAACAAACACACCACCCGTACCAGCCCTACACTCCTGTGGGTACCAAGTCAACCCACCTAGCCCTACACACCAACAATGCAGCCGAGCTGCCAGTATAATACAGCAATGGTGCCAGTAAC
The DNA here is from genome assembly GCA_005393395.2 of Gossypium australe. Taxonomy (NCBI): domain Eukaryota; kingdom Viridiplantae; phylum Streptophyta; class Magnoliopsida; order Malvales; family Malvaceae; genus Gossypium; species Gossypium australe. Next base: position 119,587,950 of record CM016616.1, read on the forward strand.
AGTATTTGTGGCTGAGCCACTAAAATCATTATATCGTGGCTGAGCCACTGAATTAGTATAATGTGGCATAGCCACCAGTATAGTATTTCCTCCAATATATATATTAATATATATTTAATCATCCCAACCCAGTGCAAGATGTCGTGACATAATAATTCAGTGTATGCAAAAATGTACCACCATAACAGTTAAACAGAATACACACAATCATGCTAAACCTACCCTTAAGGGTATAACAGTAATCTTACCCACCGAGGGTATTTCAGTAATTTATCCACCAAGGTATTTCAGTAATTTATCCACCAAGGATATTTCAGTAATTTACCCACCAAAGGTATTTCAATAATTTCATCATCAACGATCTTTCAGGAGGCCTACTGTCGCCTCGAGCGACTCGGGACTCCTTATTGGACCTCTACAGTGCAATTGGGCCTAAAATCCATTTCTGGCCCCAAACAGGCCCACAAGCTCGTGTGGCCCACTAAGCATTTTTTGGTCTCGGTTTTGCAGACTTCGCAGTCGCATCCGTCATTCGGTAGTTTTCTGTCAAATTTTCTCATGTGGGCCTATTAGCCTATTGGGCCCATTTAGCTCGTTTCGGCCCAATCCGACCCGTTACGGCCTCAGTTACTTGAGAGTGCTCATGACACTCTCAACGATTTACCACCATCCTTAGTGGCTCAGTTTATCACTACGAGTGCTCGCACGCTTGAGTGGTCACGGTTGCCGGTTTTCGACTCTTCGACTTTTGGCCGAAACACAAATCAAGACATGCTTTCATTGATGGTTGGTGTGAGATTACACACCTGATTACAAGTTGTGCTAACCACCGATTCCAACACCTATAACGATAATTGAGAAATCAAGTTAGTTTTTCTCCTTGATAAACTTAACTTGAAACACTATACTCATTGCTTCTACTTACCAGAGATCGACCCCTCCTTGCTGTGCAAGAGTTTTGGTTTACTGACCTTGATCATGAAGACGAGTTCCTAAAGAAGAGCACAGATTAGCAATGTTGTTTCCAGACAACATAGAAACGGCCTTTCGGCCTCAAGGAACTCAAAACTTAATAAAGAGCAACCAACCCTCCCCCATTCGGCCATAGTTATACTTACCTACAAACACACGACAACGATTAACAAACGGCTAACCACAAGATTTGACTCTCAGGACAAAGAACAAAAAGAACTTGAGATGGAAGAGGGTGAGTAAATTCATCCTAGACCATAAAGAGTTAAAAGTTGAGTGTTTTGGTTCCTGAAGAGAGAAAAGAGAAAACGAACTAAAAAGAAAAGAAATCATTACCTTGCAATTAGAAAAGAACCGAATAAGGAGGAAGATTTGGCAAACAAAAGAGAACCAAGTTTCCTGCTACTAGATGTTCGGCTAAGGGAAAACAAAATGGAAGTAGAGGTGATTTTTCAGCTTTACGAAGAGAGAAGAAATAGATGCCACAATAGGATAGATGAGTAGGAGAAGTTTCAGTTATTAGCAAGGGATAGAAGAAACAGTTTCACAATGGAGAAGAGAGGAGAGATTCAGCTTATGGAGAAGAAGGAGTAGAAAAGGAATGGAAAGAAGAGAGGAAGAAAAGAATTCAGCGAGAAGGAAATTGCAAAAAGTTGACCCGAAATGCTTAGGGAGAAAAATGACCAAAATGCAAAAATGCGAAGGAAAAGCTAGAGAATTTCGGCACCCTTACCAATCAAGGCCGAATATGCTACACAAGACCCCCTCTAGCCGAAATTCTCCTCCCCACACTCCCAAGTTTGGCCAACTCTACCTCTCTCTCTCCTATCCTACAATTATCTCCTCTTTTTGCTCCACAATTCACTCTCCACCTCCCATTCAAAATTGCTTGACCAAGTCTCCATCCACCTTGTAGAGTTCTAATCCAACTCCACTTCTTCTCCTCCCAAAGCATAAAATAAAAACTCTCATGTGCCACTTGTGGGATTCGAACTCTTTCCCCCTTGCTCTCCCACTGACACCACAACCATCCTACCACCTAGCCAACTTGTGTTAAAAATCACACTTTAATTTACTTAAACCCTGCTTCCAACAGCCCTATCCACTGAAGGCCCAAAAATCAAAATTTTTCCAGGGCTTGGCCTCGACCCCAGGCCTCCCTAGAGCCCCTAAATCTCCTCGAACAACCCGTAAAACAAAAACAACATGCAATTATACAGCAAAAACACAAACCCCTAATTTTGGGATGTTACATGTCATGGGTCTCAACCTCACGGTCTTACACTTGTTTTCATATCGTGATCTGCCAATCTGGTTAGCAATATAATTACCCTACTAGTGGCTTCACAAAAGGGCATTTCTCATCATTTACTTACCCAAATGTATTTGCATTCCAGACTGTCTCATACTTTTCATATCTCAAACTTTACCTACAAACTTATTAATCAATATTCCTCTTCAATAGAACTTATTACATATCATCATAACACTTATATCATCTTTACTATACTAGTACACTTACCAATTATTATATATATCATAATCTTCTATATATATTTTTTCTTCTACTTGAAAAGTTTACTTAAGAGAGAGATTCATGGTAGAAGCTCACCTGATACTCCCCTACTATAGTTCTAAGCTTTAAACTTACATATTCTCCTCGAACCAACAATAACAACTGCTTACAAAACATATGACCACCATTAAAACTCATTTTCATACAATTTACTATTATTGCAAACTCCAATAACCCCCATGAAAAGCCTTATACTTACCACTTACTGTTCATATACCATTTACAGACTCACTCTTTCAAAACATCTAACATGCAGAGCTGTAATGCTTACCTAAAGATGGAATGATAATTGATTAAACTAAGAATTCTTAACTTCCAATTTAATGAGGAACATATACCATTGGATTTAAGAAAAAGAATCAAAAATTACTCTCAAAAGAAGAAGAACCTCTCTCAGAACCCTCACACATATAAATATGACCCACCCTACCTAGTGGAACTTAACAAGTGTCACACATTTTAGAATTTGTCTTCTTAATGGTCTACAGTTTACCGAGAGAAATATAAATGAGATTTTATAAATATCACTAGTCTTTCCAGTTGGTTCCTAACCAGGTTACTTTACAACCTAACTTGTAACACCCCTAACCCGTATCTGTCGCCGAAATAGGGTTACAGGGTATTACTGGAGTTTACATAACAATTATAGATAATTATTATTAATTACTATTCATTTTCGAAAGTAGTCATATTGTCCCTTGAATGGACCCTCGAGGCCTAACATAAACATTGAAATTGAGTCGAGACTAAATCAGGAACTTAGAGAATTTTTAGCAAAATTTCAATTTTTTCCCTAGACCCAGGGCACACACGCCCGTGTGGTCAAGGGACATGCCTTTATGACCATAGGACACACCCCTACTGCAGGCCGTGTTCGACCCCGTGTAACTCTCTGACTTGTGCCACACGGCCTTCTACACATCCGTGTTCTAGGCCGTATGGTTAATTTAATTTTTACAATTTAGGTGCAGGTTTCACACGGTCAAGACACACGCCTATGTTCTAGGCCGTGTAGCACACATGGCTGAGACACACACCCGTGTCTCTGCCCATGTGCCCAAATCTGATCATTTTATTTTTGAAATTTTAAAATGCAGGGGGCACACGACCAAATCACATGCCCATATGCCAGGCCGTTTATCACACACTATCAAGACGCACGCCCGTGTGGACAAAATAAAGCCATTTCCTAACTTTATTTCTCACCCAAATTTGCCAACAACCTACACCAACAATTGCAAACATATACCAACCAATAGAAGCATTATAATCAAGGCAATTCTAACATCTAAATGATATATCTTTTCATGCATTCATGTTTAAAATTTTTACCTTTGTAAGCATACATGATTAGTCAATTTCACTAATTCAAAATTTACCCATCAATAAATATATATCATCTACTATTTAAACACTCCCAAACATATTGATTATATTATAACCCTATATAAACATGCCAAAATAAATCACTCTAGCCATTCCAATGGCTATATTACATACAACCATTTACATGCCATCAATGACCAAGTTAGCTTATACATTCCATTATACCAAAATGAATTTACTATTTATACCAAAGCAAGCTAGAAGATAGTGTAATGTTGTTCCGACCGATCTCCAACCTTTATGAGCTTCCGAGCACTATAAAACAGAGAAAATAAAACCTAGTAAGCATTTAATGCTTAGTAAGCTCGTATAACAAGAATTAAACTTACCCATTTACATTCATTCAAATAACACACAATAACATGATTACCAACAAATTGTCAAGTTTGCCTAATCACATACACTCAAACAAGTATGTTAGTCACAATATTCACATATACACCAATTATGTTAGTCACAATATTCACATATACACCAATTAAGCATAGATGAGCTCATCATGTTACAAACTTTCAGGTATTTCAGGCGCATTCGAGATATAATTCATTTAATCTCATAATTTCTCATTTTAGGAATTTGTCCATTGAATCATTGAAATTTTGATGGATACTCAGGTAGTACACACAAGGAGTACAGAACTATAAACCATCAACTCATAATTAGGGGTACCCATTAAGGCACTAAATCAGGGAGCACACTCTCGAGCCACTTATTAGAATGTTCAAATGAGCCATGTAACAAGACACTTATCTGGGCTAAACAGGAAACTCATAAGAGTTTTACTTAGGGAGCTCATAGAGCATATCAGGTAACCCTAAAGAATTAATATTATGGAGCACCGGATAAGGTAATAGAGAGTTCAAGCGAGCCATATCAGGAAGCCCATAAGAGCTTATATCAGGATGCTCATGTAGAGCTGCATTTGTGTCTGCATTATATGCTGGATCACAACCGATCGAGTCATGTGACAAAACGCACACACAAAGCTGTGGTAGTGTGCAACACATGCAAAATCACTACCGATCAAGTTGCTCACAAGAACTATTTAATAGGATGCTCAAGAGGGCTTTACCAGGATTACTCATCCGAGCTAAATCCTGTCTGCAACATATGCAAGATTACATTCAATATGGGAAATTACATATATCCATTGAACTTCATTATTCAAACGAAACTTGAAATTTATTCAAGCTATACTGGGCATATATATTTCATACTTTAAAAATTTACAATTCATACAATCACATAATACATTCAATACAAGCATATAAATAAACACAATTCAGTTACATGAACTTACCTTAATAATCATTCGTACAAGAAATTCTACTAATCCGAAACTTTTTCTTTTCCTCAATCTAGCTTTAAATTTGAGTTGTCCGAATCTATATAAATGAATTTAATCATCAATTTAATCAATTTCATACTCAATTGAATTCAATTTACATCCTAGGAAAAATTACCATTTTGCCCCTAAACTTTCCATAAATTCCAATTTCGTCCCTAGGCACGGAAAATGAAATTCATGCAATTTATTCCTTATTCCAAGCCTAACCAAATTTTACATGATACGATAAAAAACTTTGAATTTCACACAAATTAGAATTTTTCCATGGGTTTTACCACTTTTCAATATAGTCCCTAAACCATAATTTCGTCAAAATTCTCTTTGTAAAAGTTGTTTATCTATCAACAACCTTTCATTTTCTACCATAAATTTCAAATTTTCAACATATTTATCCATGGCAAAATGTTGTTACTTTGATAATTTTTTAAATTAATCCCTAAATTAGATAGAGTAGACTACCCCGATCTCAAAAATATAAAAACTACTAAAAATGGGACAAGAATACTTACCCAATTAATCTTGATTAGTTTCTTCTCTCTTTCCTAAGGTTTCCATGAAATTTGGGGATTAAGATGATAATAAAATAAGATGATATTTCTATTTAATTATTTATCATCTTTAATTATTTTGATTTCCAATTTAGTCCTTAGCCTTTTCTAATTTTTTTCATGGATGAATCACCAAAAATATCTACTAATTTTTCTTTAATGGTCTAATTACCATATAAGGACTTAAAATTTTGAATTCCATTGCTATTTAATCCTTCTAGCTACTAGAGTTCAACTTTTGCATTTTATGCAATTTAGTCCCTTCCAAAATTAAGCACATAATCGATAAAATTTTCTTATCAAAATTTTCATATGACATTCCTATCACAATGCAGATCATGTAATAATATTAAAGTAAATTTTCTTTCCGGCTCAGATTTGTGATCCCAAAAACACTGTTCCAATTTCACTAAAAATGGGTTGTTACAACTTTCCCCCTTAAGAATTTTCGTCCTTAAAAATCTTACCAGTAAAAAGATTTGGGTATTGCTTTCTCATGGTATCCTTTGATTCCCAAGTAGCCTCTTCTGTACCATGTCGTTGCCAAAGAACTTTCACTAATGTTACCTTTTTATTTCTTAACTCTTTTGTTTCACGTGCCAAGATTTTGATCGGTTCTTCACTATATGTCAATCAGGCTGAATCTCTACCTCTGACGGAGAAATAACATGTGAAGGATCTAACCGATATCGTCTTAACATAGACACGTGGAAAACATTATGAATTCTGTCAAGTTCCGGTGGTAATGCTAATCGATATGCAACAGGTCCAATTCTTTTTGTGATTTCATATGGCCCAATGAATCGTGGACTCAATTTTCCTTTACGGCCAAACCGGAGAACTTTCTTCCAAGGTGATACTTTTAAGAATACCTTGTCGCCAACCTGAAATTCTATTTCTTTTCGTTCAAGATCTGTAAAGGACTTTTGACGATCAGAGGCTACTTTTAACCTATTCTGAACGACCTTTACTTTTTCTTCTGTTTCATGGATCAAGTCTACTCTGTGTATCTTTTTCTCACTAAGCTCTGTCCAATACAATGGAGTTCTACATTTCCGACCATACAAAGCCTCATACGGTGCCATTTTAGTGCTAGACTGATAACTGTTATTATATGCAAATTCAACTAAAGGCAGATATTTTTCCTAGTTACCTTTAAATTCAAGCACACAACACCGAAGCATATCTTCTAAAATTTGTATAACACGTTCGGATTGTCCATCAGTTTGAGGATGAAATGTAGTACTGAAATGTAACTGTGTACCCAAGGCTTCTTGCAATTTATTCCAGAATCGAGATGTAAATCGAGGATCTCTATCTGAAATAATGGAGACTAGCACTCCATGCAATCTAACAATCTCAGAAACATATAATTCAGCCAATCTATCCAAAGAAAAAAATCCATACGTACTGGAATAAAGTGTGTAGACTTTGTTAATCGATCGATGATTACCAAAATAACATCTTTCTTCTTTGGAGACAGAGGTAACCCTAATACAAAGTCCATGTAATTCTTTTCCAGTTCTATTCCGGTATCGTAACTGGCTGTAATAATCCCGAAGGTACCTGATGTTCAATTTTTACTTGCTGACATATTAAACATTTAGTTACATAGTCAGAAATATCCAGTTTCATTCCCGGCCACCAGTACATCTTTTTCAGATCATTATACATTTTGTTACTACCAGGATGAATAGACATGGTACCATTATGAGCTTCATATAAAATCTTTTGTACCATTTTCAAGTTCTTCGGAATACATGTTCTGCCTCTGAATAATAAACAATCATCAGACCCAATCTGAAATTCCGAATCAGGAGTCGATTCACACTGTATCCATTTTTCTTGTAGTTTATCGTCATTTCTCTGAGCTTTAGAAATCTGTTGCAAAAATGCCGATCTAGCTTTTAACTCAGCTATGATTGAATCATCATCAGATAACCACAATCGGGTATTCATTGCTCGTAAAACAAACAGGGATTTTCTGCTCAAAGCATCTGCAACCACATTGGCTTTCGCCGGATGGTAGTCAATAACCAGATCATAATCTTTCAACAACTCAAGCCACCTACATTGCCTTAAGTTCAAGTCTTTCTGCGGCATCAAATACTTCAAACTTTTATGATCAGTGAATATGTGACATTTTTCACCAAATAAGTAACGCCGCCAGATTTTTCATGCAAACACAATTGTTGCTAATTCAAGATCATGTATCAGGTAATTTCTTTCATGTGGTTTTAGCTGTCTTGAAGCATAAGCTATTACTTTACCTTCTTGCATCAATACACAGCCTAAACCATTTAATGACGCCTCACTATAAATTATAAATTATTTACCCGATTCAAGCTGAACTAACACTGGTGCTTTTGTCAATAAGGCTTTCAACATGTCAAAACTCTGCTGATATTTATCAGACCACTCAAATTTCGCACCTTTTTGAATAATCGAGTCATTGGAGAAGCTATCATCGAGAAACCTTTAACAAACCTCCGATAATATCCTGCTAATCCCAGAAAACTTCTGACTTTAGACACATTTTTCAGTGGCTTCCAGTTGACAATAGCTGAAATTTTATTCGGATCCACCCTGATACCTTCAGCAGAAACTATATGTCCGAGAACCAACTTCCCATAGCCAAAATTCACATTTACTAAATTTGGCATATAATTGTTTCTCACGCAGAGTTTGCAACACAATTCTCAGATGATCTGCATATTCACTTTCATCTCGGAAGTAAACCAAAATATCATCAATAAATACTACCACAAACCTGTCTAGATAAGGTCTGAAGATTCTATTCATTAGATCCATAAATACAGCAGTTGCATTTTTCAACCCAAATGGCATCACAAGAAACTCATAGTGCCCGTATCTGGTTCTAAAAGCTGTCTTTAGTACAGCTGAATCTTTTACCCGTAGTTGATAGTAGACAGGACGGAGATCAATCTTTGAAAATACAATGAAACCTTTCAATTGGTCAAATAGATCATCAATTCGAGGCAGTGGATACTTATTCTTTATTCTGACTTTGTATAATTGTTTGTAATCTACACACAATCTCAATAATCCATCTTTCTTCTTTACAAACAGAACCGATGCACGCTAAGGTGAGGAACTAGGTCTAGCAAAGCCTCTATCAATCAATTCTTGCAACTGTGCTTTCAACTCTTTTAATTCAGTAGGAGTCATTCTGTAGGGTGCTATGGATATCGATGTTGTCCCCGGTACAAGATCTATAGAATACTCCACTTCTATAACTGGTGGTAAATCAGGCAATTCCTCCCAAAATACATCAGGAAATTCACAAACAATCGGCACTGACTAAATCCTCGACTCAGATACTTTAGTATCCAACACATATGCAAGATAAGCATCATAACCTTTTCTGACATATTTCTGTGCTGATATTGCTAAAATCACATTAGATAACCCATCCAATTTATCAAATTCAACATGAAGTAACTCACTATTCTAACATTTCAATACAATGTACTTCTGTTTACAATTTACCACTGCATCATGCTGAGATAGCCAATCCATACCCAGAATTACATCAAATTCATCAAATGGCAACAACATCAAATCAACCGAAAAGCAATAACCCTTTACTATCAACGGGCAATTTTTACAAACTTTATCCATCATAAGATATTTTCGCAAGAGATTTGAAACTTTAACCACAAATTTAGTGAATTCAATAGGTAAATTTTTAACAGACACTAAATTTGTGCATATGTATGAATGCGTTGAACCAAGATCAATCAAAGCAATAATATTAGTATCAAGTAGAGAAAATGTACCAGTAATGACATTTGGTGCAGAAGCATCCTCTCTAGCACGAATAGCATATGTCCTTGCTGATACTCGTGCTTCAGATTTAACTATTGTATCCCTTGTAGTACCTAGGCTACCACTGGCATTGCTGGGGTGACAGGGTGGTCTGCCTCTCGAGGCTGGATTACTTGGCTTTGAAGTTTGATCAAAATCTTTTTCAATTCTTTCCGGGCAATCTTTGAGAAAATGATCAAGAGAACCACATCGATAACATGCTCCACTTCTCAAACAACATTCCACATAATGAAATTTGTTACAATACTTACATTTCGGATTAGTATTACCGACACTTCCAACACTGATTACAGATGGAGATGAAGACCTCGAGTTAGAGCATTGAGAGCCCTGCTCTTTTCCAGAATATCCTGTAAAGGTGGTAGAATGATCATGGTACTTCTTTTATTTCTTTGAAGCAGACGATTGTGACTTGCTCATAAATCTTTTACCAAAAACTCGAGCTTCTATTTCAGCTTATTTCTTTTCTTTACTCAATTCTTCGGCTTTGTGTGCTTGATCAGCCAAAACCACAATTTCCCTTAATTCAAGGATTCCAATCAACATATTGATATCTTCATTTAATCCCTCTTCAAAATGTTTACACATATCAGCTTCAGACGGGACCCATTCTTTGCCCTACTTACTTAACCGAACAACTCCTGCTCGTATTCAGATACAGTCATGTTTCCCTGTTTAAGCTCTAAAAATTCTTTCTTTTTCTGATCCAAAAATCTTTGACTGATGTACTTCTTTCTGAATTCAGTCTGGAAAAATTCCCATGTAACATTTTCTCTCGGTACCACAGAAGTTATGGTATTCCACCAATGATAAGCTGTGTCTTTCAGTAAAGAAACTACACATTGCAAACATTCAGTTGGTGTGCAAGATAATTCACCTAAAACCCTGATGGTATTTTCTAACCAAAACTCAACCCTTTCAGGATCATCATCATCAGTAGCTCTAAATTCCTCAACCCCATATTTAGGATTTTATCAACAAGAGGCTTACCAGTTCTAACGGGTTCAGCACCCTGTGGCATCTGTGGAACCGATTGAGGAGCAGGTGGGGGAGGTTGTTTTATAGCAGGATTCGTTCTTATAAATTTTGTAAACAACTCATTCATCATTTCGAAGAAAGCTTATTTTGCCTCCTCACCTCGGCCCTCAGATTTGGGCCTTCTACTACTAGATGCAGCTCTTTGAACTGAAGCTGGAGCATTGCTCTTAGCTTCCTCGGATACAGCTCTAGCTTGGTTAAATGACAATACTATATGAAAAACACATTTAAAATGGTCAGGAGATATCACACTATCACAAATTATGTAATGGCATGTATAGCTAAACTCGTACTTGTTACGTTCATCCTGAGAATCGACTAAACCGTAGCTCTAACACCAATAAATGTAACACCCCTAACCCGCATCCATCGCTAGAATAGGGTTACAGAGTATTACCAGAGTTTACAAAATAATTATAGATAATTCTTATTAATTACTATTCATTTCCAAAAGTACTCATATTGTCCTTTGAATGGACCCTCGAGGCCCAACATAAACATTGGAATCAAGTCAGGACAAAATCAGGAACTCAGGGAATTTTTTGCAAAATTTCAAAATTTTTCTTAGATGTAGGGCACACACGCTTGTGTGGTCAAGGGACACGTCCGTGCGACCATAGAACACGCCGGTGTTGCAGGCCGTGTTCGACCCCGTGTAACTCTCTGACTTGTGCCACACATCCTTCTAGACGCCCGTGTGCTAGGCCATGTGGTTAATTTAATTTTACAATTTAGGTGCAGGTTCCACACGGGCAAGACACACGCCTGTGTTCTGGGCCGTGTAGCACACACGGCTGAAACACACGCCCGTGTCTCTGCCCGTATGCCCAAATTTGAGCATTCTGTTTCTAAAATTTTAAAATGCAGGGGGCACACGACCAAATCACATGCCCATGTGCTAGGCCGTGTGTCACACACGGTCAAGACACACACTCGTGTGCCTACCCGTGTGGACAAAATAAAGCCATTTCCTAACTTTATTTCTCACCTAAATTTGCCAACAACCTACACCAACAATTGCAAACATATACCAACCAATACAAGCATTATAATCAAGCCAATTCTAACATCTAAATGATATATCTTTTCATGCATTCATGTTTAAAACTTTTACCTTTGTAAGCATACATGATTAGTCAATTTCACTAATTCAAAATTTACCCATCATTAAATATATATCATCTACTATTTAAACACTCCCAAACATATTGATTATATTATAACCTTATATACACATGCCAAAATATATCACTCTAGCCATTCCAATGGCTAGATTACATACAACCATTTACATGCCATTAATGACCAAGTTAGCTTATACATGCCATTATACCAAAATAAGTTTACTATTTATACCAAAGTGAGCTAGAAGATGGTGTGATATTGTTCCCACCGATCTCCAACCTTTATGAGCTTCCGAGCACTATAAAACAAAGAAAATAAAACCTAGTAAGCATTTAATGCTTAGTAAGCTCATATTGTAACACCCCAAACTCGGCCTAGACGTTATGGCCAAATTTGGCGATGTCACATGGATTGGGTTTTGAAATCGAACTTATCAAGTTTAAACTGTTTCCGTTTACTAGCTTCTATTTATCTCTCGTCAATTTCAAAAGTATTTTCTCATTAATTTGATTCTTCCAAAAACATATTATGTATCGGAAGCTTTTAAAACTTTGATATTTTAAAGATAACCGTTCACGTTTAGGAAAAAATGTTATTTTTAATTAAACTGAGTTTTTGTTGAGTTTTTCAGTTTAAAAGTCCATGAAAATAGTTAAAATCCCAAAATAAAGGCAAATAGTCCAAAAGCCCCAAATTATATAAAAAAATACCTCAAACAAATTAGGAAATAAAAACAATAAATAAAGTTAAAGCAGTTCAATAAACATGTGGTCACCGCTAAGTCCTCCGCCGCACTAAACTGTCTAAGTTTAGGGATTACCTGTACAGATAAAACAGAAAGGGGTGAGTTTACGTAAACTCAGTGTGTAATCCCGACAGAAGACATGCATACAGTCAAACAACAGATATCAGTCAAATGCAGTCTGGGGCATAAGCCCATCACAGATTCAGATACAGTTTAGGCCCTAGCCCATTCAGATACAGTTTCAGATATAATTTAGGGCCTTAGCCAATCTCAGATACAGTATGCATACAGTGACAGAAATCAGTATCCTACCCACCAGCCTCTACACACCATCTCCGACCATCCCTACACATCATGTGGGATTTAAAATACCCACCCAGCCCTACACACCAAGTCATACCGAATGCGGCACATATCAGTGATATTGCAGCTGAGCTGCCAGATAATATGCATGAAAGCCTTTCAGTACACTTCCTCCAATAATCAATCATCCCACCCCAATGCAAGTGCAACTAAACATGCTCAATGCAGACATACAGAAATACATGCTGAAATCTAGTTATCAGCCATACATACGAATCAGTAAACATGCATAAATTTAACATGCTCATTACATACGTTACATACACAGGTCACATGATTTAGGGTCTAAGTAGCGCTTACCGACCCTGTAGTAGGTTCACAGTCGAGTTGGGCAACCCGTGCAACTCTAGGAAACATTTTACCTAAATGGGCCCGCACGCCCATGAGGTTTGTCCGTGTGGGCCCACACGCCCAGGTTGGCCTTGCCCATGTGGATCACACGGCCTGGCCTAGATATCACACGTCAGTGTGGGGCCATACGCCTAATTCAGTTTAGACCGTGTGGCACACACGACAAAACCCCGGCCATCACACGGCCGTGCCTTGCGCATGGCATGGCCTTTGTCAATCACACGATCGTGTTGTCGCACATGGCCTACCCCACGGGTGACCACATGCCCGTGTGGCATCGATAGTGGCCTTTTTTGGCTTTTGCCGAAAGCTCAATTTCTGTGTTTCAGGTAAACACCTAGTATCGTTTTGATGCAGAGACACTCCTGAGACCACCAAAACCTATAATTGACCAAATACACTCTGAGTGAAACGCTTAAAACGATATACTAAATTGAACTATATCGAAAAAGGTAACCCTTTAATCCATCCAAACTCTTACCTTTGAATCAACAGTGATGGTTCCACTCTACCAAGTCCCTTACAAGCGATTTCGGGTCCTTGAATCCTCCCCTAACGTCAAAACGATACCCATTAATAACGTATTTTAACAAGCGAAACATGATTACCTTACCCAACTTACCGAGTTAAAACACGAGCAATACAAAGCGGAAAAGAGCCACAAAAACCTCAAGACCCAACGATTAATTGGAAAAAAGAATGCTTCAAAAAATAGAGAGAGAGGCGAAGAAAAGCAAGAACACAGAGAGAGAAGAGTAGTAGAGAGAAAAACATTAGATTTGGGAAATTTTGGAAAAAGAAATCAAACTGAACAGAATCAGCAATCTTGTAATCACCCTAATTTTCCTCCCACTAACCCCACTTACTCACAACCACCTCAGTATTTCAGCTCCACCAAAACTCTTTCATACGACTACACAAAAATAATACCCACGCTCACGCAGGGATTCTAACACAGAACCTCTATCACACCAACACCCTTACCACTTGAACCAGCAGGCTCATTCTGATGTGGATTTACAAACAATTAAATATAAGCCCATCGAACAGAGATAGGGCTTAACTCCAAAAATAACAAAATTTTCCAAATGCAATGCTTGAACTTGAGACATCTCACACACCCAAAACACTTAACCACTAAAGCAAACACACAATTGTGTCAAATTTACAAAAGCCAAAAATAAAATTTTTGGGGTGTTACACATATAACAAGAATTAAACTTACCCATTTACATTCATTCAAATAACACACAATAACATGATTCCCAACAAATTGTCAAGTTTGCCTAATCACATATACTCAAACATGTTAGTCACAATATTCACATGTACACCAATTAAGCATAGATGAGCTCATCATGTTACACACTTTCAAGTATTCTGACGCATTCGAGATATAATTCATTTAATCTCATAATTTCTCATTTTAGGAATTTGTCTGTTGAATCATTGAAATTTCGATGGATACTTAGGTAGTACACACAAGGTGTACAGAACTATAAACCGTCAACTCATAATCAGGGTTACCCATTAAGGCACTAAATCAGGAAGCACACTCTCGAGCCACTTATCAGAATGTTCAGATGAGCCATGTAACATGACACTTATCCAAGCTAAACAGGAAACTCATAAGAGTTTTACTCAAGGAGCTCATAGAGCTTATCAGGCAACTCTGAAGAGTTAATATCAGGGAGCATCAAATAAGGTAACAGAAAGTTCAAGCAAGCCATATCAGGAAGCCCATAAGAGCTTATATCAAGACGCTCACGTAGAGCTACGTTTGTGTCCACATTATATGCTGGATCACAACCGATCTAGTCATGTAACAAAACGCTCACACAAAGCTGCGGTAGTGTGCAACACATGCAAAATCACTACCGATCAAGTTGTTCGCAAGAACTATTTAATAGGATGCTCGAGAGGGCTTTATCAGGATTACTCTTCCTAGCTAAATCTTGTCTGCAACATATGTAGGATTACATTCAATATGGGAAATTACATACATCCATCAAATTTCATTATTCAAACGTAACTTGACATTTATTCAAGCTATATTGGGCATATAATTTATTTCATACTTTAAGCATTTATAATTCATACAATACATATCCTACGCTGGAAGAAGGAATGAGGCGTTACCTAACTTAATAACCTACAGACAAACATTTTCGGGTTATGAAATTACGCTCAAAATTAAAACTTTTCAAACTTCATCTTAAAGTCCCTAATATAGGCCTACGAGGCCCAAAACATACTTTAGAAATGGTTCAGTACTAAATCAGGCACTTTAGAAAACTTTGGAAAATTTCATTGAAAATAGGGGCACACGCCCGTGTGGCAAGGGGCACACGCCCGTGTGGCAAGGGGCACACGCCCCTGTGGCAAAGGGCACACGCCCCTGTGGCAAAGGACACACTCGTGTGGCAAGGGACACGCCCGTGTGGCAAGGGACACGCCCGTGTGGGCAGACCATGTGGTCACACACGCCCATGTCCCTAATCATATGGATTTATTCTTCAATTTGAATCTACAGGGGTTTTCACACGGCCTGGCACACACCCGAGTCCATGGCCCGTGTCCCTCACATGGTCATGACACGCCCATGTCTCATCCCGTGTGTTAAAATCTTGACATTCTGTTTCTAACGTCAGCAACATCTTAGGGTCACACGGCCAAGGCACACGCCCTGTATTATGGCCGCGTCATCACACGATTGAGACACACGGCCGTGCCTCGGCTCGTGTGGTTACTACTGGGCATTCTGTTTCACCAAATTAAGGTACAATGGACACACAGCCGGACTACATGCCCATGGGGCGAACCGTGTGTCACACACGTCCTAGACACACGCCTGTGTGTCTACCCGTGTTGACAAAAAAAAGGCTATTTACCAAGCCCTTTTGCCACCCTTGCTTGTACCAACATAAGCCACATCAAGTAACACCATTCTACACATAAACGTCTGACCAAATCAACCACAACCAAGACATACACACATCATATATTTCACCATGCAAATTGCACATTCATGAAAAACATCATCATTTATGTCTATCAATAACGAATATTAGCCATCATCCACGGCCTTATACAAAATGAATCAATCTTAAAGACAAGCCAACACATTTGGCCAAAACAATATGACATTTAACAAAAGACTAGCCCTATACATGCCATACTCAAAATGATAAATCTAACTATACCAAATGTTCATATTGATAGTGTGATCGATGACTCCGACGTCCTTTGATCCCCGAGCTAGCTTGGCGGCACTATAAGAAAA
Source organism: Gossypium australe (assembly GCA_005393395.2). Classification (NCBI taxonomy): domain Eukaryota; kingdom Viridiplantae; phylum Streptophyta; class Magnoliopsida; order Malvales; family Malvaceae; genus Gossypium; species Gossypium australe. The sequence goes on from CM016616.1 coordinate 119,604,534, forward strand.
TGGAAAAAGAAAGGGTAAGTATAAAGCTTAGTAAGTTGCATGTAAATAAGTAACAACATCAATCATGCATCTTAAACACATAGTATATTATAAACCAGCACAAAATTCTTGATTTAACAATAGTAGATTTATTACATATTTACACATCACAAGTATAAGCCAGAGATTACAAGATCGTCCCGAGATCATTCTCATAGATAGGACTTACTCAATTTCATCCTTACCATTAAGGCATCATAACTAAGCTCATATCTCATGAGTTCTGAGTAAGAACCTGCACCACTCACAAGATGATTATATCTTTTCATATCTTTATCATAAGCTTTAAATAACCCGTGAAACCATTTGGAATACTAAAGGATATCTGATAAGCCTCACATAAGAGGGTAAAATGCCGATGCCATGTCCCAGACATGGTGTTACACTAGCTCACATGTTTAGGCCGATGCTATATCCCAGACATGGTCTTACACTAGCTCTCGTTTCAATGCCGATGCCATGTTCCAAACATGGTCTTACACTAGCTCTCATAATGTGGCGATGCCATGTCCCAAACATGGTCTTACACTAGCACACATATCAACGCCAATGCCATGTTCCAAACATGGTCTTACACTGGCTCTCATAATGTGGTCGATGCCATGTCCCAAACATTGTCTTACACTAGCACACATATCAACGCCGATGCCATGTTCCAAACATGGTCTAATTATTTCCTCCTTTAACAAGCCTAATCAAACATTTATTACTCTTATAGCAACTCAAAATTCCAATTATTTCACACATTTACTAACCATTTTATAAACTATACAAAATGGTCCTTTTTTGGTGTTTTCATGAAAAATCCTTTCACAAAAATTGTTTATTAAACAACCAAGATTCATTTTCTTCCATAAAATTTTAGCAAACAACATGAACATTCACATGGCAAGACCCTAGACATTCAACCATAGTGTAAAATAGTCCCCTCATTAGCTAGATTAAGCTACAAGGGTTCCAAAAACACAAAAAAGAAATGGCCATCAAAATGACTTACTTGTAAGGGCTGTAAGTTGCTGAAAATTTTCAAGCTTCCATGGTTGTTTTCTTGGAGAAAAATTGGTGGAGAAAAGAAAATATGATAGCCTTTTCTTTTTGTTTTATTTTATTATATCTATTAAGTCACCAAACCACCTAACCTTGACCAATTTCACAAAAAAAAATTCATGTCTAGCCACCACATTTTTATTTGTCTTTTTACTCAATAAGGACCTCTACTTTAGTGTTCCATAGCTATTTAACTCCTTGTAAAACAAAACTTTTGCACTTTATTCAATTTAGTCCTTTTTCAAAATTAAGCATGCAATCGCTAAAATTAATTCACCAAAATTTTCATGTACTCATATAATCATGCTATAACACATAAAATAATATTAAAAATAATTTCTCTAGCCTCAGATTAGTGGTTCCGAAACCACTATTCTGACTAACCCTAAAATCGAGTTGCTACAATTCAGTTACACGAACTTACCTTAATAATCGTTTTTACAAGATATTCTACTAATCCGAAACTTTTTTCTTTTCCTCGATCTAGCTTTGAATTTAAGTTGTCTGGATCTATATAAATGAATTTAATCATCAATTTAGTCCATTTCATACTCAATTGAATTCAATTTACAACCTAGGCAAAATTACCATTTTGCCCCTAAGCTTTCCATAAATTCCAATTTCGTCCCTAGGCACGGAAAATGAAATTCATGCAATTTATTCCTTATTCCAAACCTAACCAAATTTTACATGTTACAATAACAGCCCTTGAATTTCACAAAAATTAGTATTTTTCCATGGGTTTTACCACTTTTCAATTTAGTCCCTAAATCATAATTTCATCAAAATTCTCTTTGTAAACGTTGTTTATCTATCAACAACCTTTCATTTTCTACCATAAATTTCAAATTTTCAACATATTCATCCATGACAATATTTTGCTACTTTGATAACTTTTTAAGTTAATCACCAAATTAAATAGATTTGACATCCCGATCTCAAAAATATAAAAATTACTAAAAACGGGACAAGAATACTTACCCAATTAAGCTTGATTAGTTTCTTCTCTCTTTCCTAGGGTTTCTATGAAATTTGGGGATGAAGATGATAATAAAATAAGATGATATTTCTATTTAATTATTTATCATATTTAGTTATTTTGATTTTCAATTTAGTCCTTAGCCTTTTCTAAATTTTCCATGGATGAATCAGCAAAAATATCTACTGATTTTTCTTTAATGGTCTAATTACCATATACGAACTTCAAATTTTGAATTCCATAGCTATTTAATCCTTCTAGCTACTAGAGTTCAACTTTTACATTTTATGCAATATAGTCCTTTCCACAATTAAGCACATAATCGATAAAATTTTCTTATCAAAATTTTCATATGACATTCCTATCACAATGCAAATCATGCAATATATTAAAATAAATTTACTTTTCGGCTTGGATTTGTGGTCCCAAAATCACTTTCTGATTTCATTGAAAATGCGATGTTACATAACTAACACAGTACTTTAGACAAACAAGACGTACTATACCTTTGACAATAATTCAAATCATACTTACCCCTTATTACTTAACATGTAAACTCCCTAAGCTAACCTAGACATTATGGCTAGATTGATAAGGCTGTATTAGCCACCGAAATGGCTAAGCTAACTTACGTTACTTTTGAAGACTTTAAATAAACTCATTTTAGAGGAAAATCGTATTTGCACTTTAAGTTAGTTTAAAAGATTTTATTTATTAGATAATCTATACTTAAGACTCATTTTATTATTGAAAGTGTTGTTTAAGAAAAAATGTAACAACCCGATTTAAGGGCTAGTCGGAATAGCGATTTCGAAACCACTAATCTGAGATCGGAGAAAATTATTTTTATATTATTTTATGAGTTATGGCATGATTATGTGAGTGCATGAAATTTTTGGTGCATTAATTTTAGTGATTGTACGCTTAATTGTGGAAAAATGACTAAATTGCATAAAGTGCAAAAGTTTCATTTTCAAGCTAAAGGTGTCTAATAGCTATAGCATATTAAATTGGAGGTCCTTAATGTGCAATTAGACCCTTAAGATAGGGTTGGCCAGCCATAGGGGACAAAGAAGTGAAAATAGGTCAAAGTTGGTGGAAGATTAAGTGAGTAATTGATGTTTTGTAATAAAATAAAGAAAAGAAAAAATATCATCTTTTCTCTCCATCTTCTCCACCAAAATTTTCAGCAAAATAAGGGGTTGAGAACTCAAAAATTTCAGCCAAGCTTTTCTCCTTGCAAGTAAGTGTTTTAATGATCATTCTTTGATAATTTTTATACTTTTGAGACCCTTGTAACAAGATCTAGCTAATGAGAAGACTATTTTCCAAAATGGTTAAGAGTCTAGGGTTTTACCATGTGAGCATTTATATTGTTTGCTGAATTTTTATGGAAGAAAATGAATCTTAGTTGTAAAATAAACAACTTTTGTGAAAGGGGTTTCCATGAAAACACCTAAAAATGACCTTTTTGTAAAGGTTGTAAAATATATGGTAAATGTGTGAAATAGTTGTTATTGTGAGTTGCTATAAGAGAAATAGATGTTCAGCTAGACTTCGTTAATGAGGAAATTTGATGAAAATTGATTTACGAGCCTAAGGGCAAAATCATAATTTTGTGAAAGACTAAGGGCAAAATGGTAATTTTGCCAAAGTAGAAATTTTAAAGCGTCTTGATCAATGTGATGATTAAATGAGTGAATTTATTATTATAGATCAATAAGAATATGGAATTAACCTTGATCGAGGAAAGAACAAGGTGGTGGGCTAAATCGAACAAATATACATATTTTGGTACCGAGGTAAGTTTGTGTGAAATTAAAGCTACATAATGCTATTATATTCTTAATTGCTTGATATCGTGAGAAATGTATATTATTTCTATGAAATTGATTGATGATGCCTTGATGAAAGTATGATGATATTATGTTAAGACGAAGTCCCGATTGAAAATTATGAATAGCAAGGATACCATTGTCATGACATGAGACAAGAGGGTCCCGTACAAGATCATGTCTGGGACATGGTATCGGCACCAGATGAAAGTCCCGTATAAGACCATGTCTGGGACATGGCCTCAGCACCGATGAAAGATCTCGTGTAAGACCATGTCTGGGACATGGCATCGTCATCAACATACGATCTTGTATAAGACCATATCTGGGATATGGCATCGACATCGAGATATGAGATCTCGTGTAAGACCATATCTGGGATATGGCGTTGGCATCGAGATGTGATCCCATGTAAGACCATATCTGGGATATGGCATTGGCATCGTGTTACATGTATGATGAGATTGAGTATCCTTCAATATTCCAAGTAGTTCAACGGGTAAAGGGCTAAGTTTATGTTAAAGATGATAATGAGTTAAGTTTATGTTCAAGATAGCATAAGTGCTAAATTATGTGATGAAGTGATACAGGTACCTATGAGTAAAATACGATATATGAATCCGAAAAGTGATATGTGATTGGTAAGAGTAAACATGAGTAAGTTGTGTCAAGTGCTTGAGAAATTATGTTGTTATTATTCAATGAGATGAATGGATGTTATTATAAGCCTTTATGTTGCTGTTTATTTCATGCAAACTTACTAAGCTTTATGCTTACCCCTCTCATTTCTCTTTTACTTATAGTATCGCCAAGCTAGCTCGGGGATCATAGGACGTCAGAGCTCGGTTCACACTATCAAGTTATTCTTTTGGTATAGTAAAGTTTGATTATTTTGGGTATGACATGTATAGGACTTGGTTATTTTGTTATATGTCATATTGGTTTGCCAAGATTTTGGCTATTAATGTTACTCAATTCATTTTGTAAATGGTCATGGAAATTAACCAATACTAGTTAAGTTATATTTATTCAATGATGATGAAATTCATGAACTGCAAGCTTGTAAGATTGATTGAGTAAAGTACATACAGGATGAATGTAGTGTGGATGTCTTAAGTTCGGATATTAGAGGTGCCTTATTTGTCATGATGTGTGTTGCATTGAAGTGGTATAAGTGTGGTTGCTTTTCAGGGTGGCAGTTGGCTTGGAAAATTGTCTTGTAATTGTCCACACAGATAGACACACGGGCGTGTCTCTAGGCCGTGTGTGACACACGGTCAGCCCCATGGGCATGTTGTTAGGACGTGTGTCCCCTGCACCTAATTTGTGAAAATTTCAGCTTGACACACAGGCTAGCACACGGGCGTGTGACTAGGCCGTGTGCCCCTAGAGGTTTGCTGACATCATAAATAGAATGTCAAGGTTTTCACACACGGGTGAAGACATGGGCGTGTCATGGCCGTGTGAGGGACACGGGCCATAGACACGGGCGTGTGTCAGGCCGTGTGAAAACCCCTATAGGCTTGAAATAAAATTTAAATCCACACAGGCTAGGAACATGGGCGTGTTCCCTTCCACACAGGCATGTGGCCTTATTTTGAGTAAAAAAAAATCTAAGTGTTTGTAAGATTCCGGTTTCGTCTCGAACCATTTCACATATATGTTTAGGGTCTCATAGACCCATAATAGGGACACTATGATTTCAAAAGAAAAGTTTTAAGTTGAAATGGATATTTATGTCCCGATATCGTATGATTAAATATGTTAAGTTCTGTAATACCTCGTATCCGATTCCGGCGTCGAATATGGGTAAGGGGTGTTATAAAAAAATAGTTTGCTTGTCACTCTTCTTTGTAAAAACTCAATGTTAAACTAATGCAGTGAAAAAACCATTTTTCAAGTCATTTTTGAAACTTAGTTGCCTTATCGATTTGTTTTCAAAAACGGTTCATTTGCAATGCAGCAGAAATTAAGGAACAATGTCAAATTTTACTTAAGCCCGATATCATGCATTTTTCAGTTATTATGCTTGAGTAATCCATGCATGCAAAAATCTCCAAAAGAAAAGTTACTAAGCCACAGACTAGAAATAATTAAAAATTACAGACCAAAACCAATAAAGACATAATAATATTTGTTAAGAATCGTCCAAGGTCTAAGGTGATTCTTCGAATGTCGAGTCTGGTCCTAATTTCGAGGTTTAGCTAAAAAGCTAAACATTATTAGGGGTGAGCTTATGAATGCTCAGTGTGAGTGGAACTATTATTTAAACAGACATAAATATCGAATACAGTGAAACATATTAGCTTTAACAGAAGAACACATAACCATCATTGAAATTTTATAACATTACATAGTCATTATCAAATTGATGTCAAACGGTGTATGAGCATAGGTCATTAGTCATCCGAGTAACAATCATTAATTTCGATACCATTCAATACAACACAATACAATACGTAGTATAAATCAATAACATTCGAACATGTCATGAGCATGATACAATGCAAAAAGGTTCATACCCATACCATCTGCTACACACCATGAGTTCCCCAGTACCCATCTGCCAAACTCCAAAAAATGTGAGCTTAGCTCAATGTGGTAAACCCACGGAATAATCAATAATACAGAAAATCTATCGGATATCAAATAGTCCGATACAATCGTCAATAACATATAATATGCGATAAAATCATCAATCCCCTCGGTACTCCAGGTGCAGTGCACTCACTACATATAAATACGGACTTAATATGCAGCCAGTACTATACGGAACTCATTTGTCAACCACAAGATATGTCATCCCATTGCAAATGCAATATGTCACACAAAATCATACATAATCATATCTCAATACTTTTCACATTTATTCGCCATGTTCAACATACCCTCAATAATCACATACTTTCAGTAAATGGAAACAATGTTCCAACTTTCAAATTACCATTAAGATGATATCATTCAACATTACACAATTTCACATACTTTTACAATTTTTCTAATGTGCATGTATAGCAACCTTTCCAATATAACATAGCAAACTATCCATACAATGATATCATGCATAAACTCATATCTCAACAAATCATGCTATATGTAAAATCAATCTAATACAAAATAACACAATCATCAATCACAATACCATTCACACAGTCACATTGTCAAACTAGCAACTTTGCTAACATATCAATCTTTTAGGGCTCGAAACGTACCTGGTTCGACCACTCACAAAATTAATTATTTGGCTATTAAGTCAGTCCAATCAGAAAGCTAAATCATCAAATATATTAAAAAAATATTATTTTTAATTAATTTTTGAGTTTGGGACCCACACCTTATTTTTCGTTTTCTCACAGCACACTAGCGAATCTTCAAATTTTCCTTAATAAACCTTAAAAACGAACCTAAGTCAAAAATAGTATAAATTTCATCAATTCATCTCTTAACCAGCCCTTAAACACCCACTTATGGGTTCTAAACAATCGTCAAAATTACTACTATTTTTTGAATCCAAACTAATTAGATTTCTTGCACTACTTTGTTGCAAATCGTGTGAGCGAACGTCATTTGGCTTTACGGTTGATTTGGAGTGTTCCGATCAGCACCTAACACAATTACATACTAGAAAATAAGTAGATAATATTGATTAAAATCCCCCATTTAATCAATCTATAACCTTTTCCCAACAACTTTGTCGAAACAACAAACTAGTTTACAATTAATTGCACTTACACTTCCCGAATTGCGATCCGAATGGCTAATTGATCAAGAACGTCTTTCCCTAACTAACATGTGATTAAAGGTTGATTATGAGGATTCAAGAACTCAAATTAATGCAAGGAAATTAAAGTCAAGAACCAAGAAACAAAACAACCTCCATTCTTGCACATAGGCGCACGCACCACCACCCGCGGTGGCCAAATTCGGGGCTAATTTAAAAATGATTTAAAAATCCAGTAAAAATCTGGAAAAATAAATTTAAAATATTTAAAATTTCCATAAATTCAAGATATGGAAATTTAGGTTTTTAATTGACAAGATTAATCAACAAATTGAAGAAAGAAGAGATCTTACACAAGCTAATTGAGAGAAACGACAATGACACATTCTTGGCAATGGTCAGGATCGATCTTAGAGTTCAAGATTTTAAATTTGAGGCTGATTTTAATGAGGAAAAATACCAGCAAGATGGTGGAGAAGATGTTAACAAATCTTGAGACAAAAAGAAAAAGAAAGATATGGTAAAACTAGGTACAGGTGACGATAACAATGGAGGAAGAAAGAAAAAAAATTGAAGATCAAGGAGGAGAGGAGAGGAGAGGAACGACTAGGGTGAGTAAAAATAAAATAAAGACTAGTTATTTTGTGTAAAAGTAACATTTATACCTAGGGTTACAAAAGTATGGATGGCACACACATTAAAAATAAGGGATTTTGTAATAAAAAAAATAGTTATTTTACATGAGAAAGGATTTGAACTTGGGACTTCAATTTAATTTTCATGCTTTTGCATTTAATAAACAGTTTTGCTAAATCAACCCAAACCCTTACTTTTCTCTACTTAATCTTTCGGACTTCTTCATCTTCAGTCTCTACTTTCTCAAAAGGTAATAATTTTCTTTCTTTCATTTCCTTTCTTTTCTCTTTTTCTATACAAAAATGGTCAACACAATCACATAAAGGAGGAGTCGAGGCCAAAGTAACTGAAATGAAATTCCCAGAAATCCCTTCTCCTTTGGACCTCAAGGTCCCAATGATATTCCACCACGCGTGGAAACTCCTTATGAATGTAGTACTACCTAGGATGAGATTCACTGATATTTAAGAACTTGGGGTCTTCTCCACCAAAATTTTGCCTAGGACGTTCTTAGCACATTTGTCATGGGCTTTAATCTGCGACCTATAACACTACTATATATTTTTTTTTCAATCCAGCTTGCTTGTTCAAAAAGTCTAAAAGGTGATAAGGCTGCCCAAAGTTCAAGTTTGTTGATTCACATAGTTGATTGGTGGGTTTGAAATGTATAATCTATCTTTTATTAATTATTTCAATTATTTTTATTTTAATTCCTCAATATATTTATTCTAATTTCTTTATTATTAGTCATAAATAATCTATCACATTAATAAAAAAACTCATTTCATTTTAAAATTGTTTCGAAACTAAAATTTCAAATCGGACTTCATTTTCTTTAATCAATTTCAACTCCAATCCATACAATTGAATATCAATAGCTTAAGTTTTGTATCATATTCCTTTAGGAAGACGATTTCTTTAGGTGATTTGGAAAAACTATAGTCACTTTAACTATTTATTTTCGTCTTGACTTGAATGTAGCAGTGGTTAAAACTCTTGTTAGACATCAGTTTAGCATTAATTCGAATCATGATACCGGCATCTCCTACCTCTAATATTGTATAAAAGAACCTTTGTTTCCAATGATTGTATCTTGGTGTCTCATAAGAAAAATATAGTCGTATGTTCTAATGGTTAAAAGTCTTAAATTACACATGATATGGTAAGGAATCTTTGCTTTTGTTTCTTTGTAATTTTAGAAAAAAAAAACTACTTATTTTCTTTCTAATCAAACACTCTCGAAAGAAAGCATGTACAAAATACTTCATCTAAAAGCAAATTAAAATCTTAGACAATGCAAATGGCAATATAGCACTAGCAAAAAGGCAACTCACACCACATGCTTAGTTCAAAGGGAATTTCCCAAATAAAAGCCTACCATTTGCTTCCTAGAGGCTTAAACCTAGGTGGATTCTATCAGAGTATGAGTCAAAAAATCAATTTGACTTGTTAACTGAGCTTACTAGTTTAACTAGCTAGTTATTGATCTATTACTGGTCAATTAGCTTCTTAAATATAGTTAGTTGATTAGTTAGTTGATATGTTATCAAATCCTATTAGTTTTATAAATGTATATATGTGATATTTCTAAGTTGAATATAACAAGCCTTTGTACTACTAAATTCCTCTCTTGTTAACCCTTGTTTTCATTCTTAGTTTTTACTTCATTTTAGTTTTGCTTTTAGATTCTCATGGTTATTATAATATGGCATCAGAGCTTGCATTTACGAGCTAATTTTTTTGTTTCTCTTTATTTCTTACTGGTTCGTATCATTTTTTGATGATTATTAAAGTTTTGCTTCTTACTCAAAACTTGTTTGACAAAAGTTCTATGTAGCTCAAGTTTTCTTTTGTAGTTATGGCACCAAACCTTACTCTCCTAATACTTAGTGGTCATGAATCAAAATTTGATTTTGTTGCTAACTTTGCATATCAAGTTTCTAATGATAAAGTCCTCCATTAAATAGATTAATCCAATACTTTATTCTAATTATTTTGTTTTGGAAACAAATACTTTTGACCTTAAAGACTCATAAATTGAAAAAAATATGTTGATGGCTCTCTTGTTCCTCCCACTTAATTTGTTACTAAACCTGATGGATTTAAGCCTTTTAACCTTGAGTTTGAGGTTTATGAACAGCAAGACAATGCTCTTACATCTTGGATCTTGTCATCAGTTACTAAGAGTGCTCTTTTTCATTTAATTGGGCATAATAGAACTTATTCTATTTGGAAAACTCTTAACCAGCTTCATAGTAGCAAGTTGACCTCCAAGTTGATGAATTATAGGTAGTTTTTTCCCACACAGAAGAAAGGTGATCTACCTATGAAAGAATATCTCATGAAAATCAAATTTGTTCGTGACAATCTTGCCAATTTTGGTAAATGTATTTATGAAAAGGTGTAAATTACAACTATCTTGAATGTCTCACCTCATAAATATGATTCAGTTATTACTATTATCACAACCAATCAAGTTCGATATGATCTCAATGGTGTGACTACAATCCTTCTTAATGTAAAAGCTAGACAACTACTGCTATGATCACACATGCTTGAGCTAATGTTGTTACACAAGGCTCTCAATAAATTTTGAGTATTTTTTATTCTCAAAATCTATAGTCTCTAAAGGTGCCTGCTTATTGTCCTTCATCTTACACTCACGGAAGGGGTCGTGATCGATTCTCTAATGCTTCTCAACCTCAATGTCAACTATGTGGCAAGATGAGATAGTTGATTGTTGTTATTTTCAATTTGATACTAGCTTCAAAGCATCACTCAAACCACCTCCTTTGTTTCATGGCTACAATTATGTTCCTCTTCAAGCCAACAACTATGTATATGGTTCACAATCTGTTGTTTCCCAATAGATGTTTTCTTATGCAATTTAGTGGCCTCTTTATGTTCAGTCGCTCCTTTCGACAACTTCATTTGGTTTGTCTAATTTAACACCATCCTCTCATCTGGTGTTATTGATCCTCTCACCACAATATTACCACCCTAGATACATCACCCCATGTACAGTTGTACAGGTAAAATTTATGTTAATAATGGTACTTGTTTACCTATTATGCATACCGGTTAGTCATTATTTCTTTCTATGTCCAAGGTTTTACACCTTAAGAATATGTTGCATATGTTTGCCATCACTAAGAATTTACATTTTGTTTCTAAATTTACTAATGACAATAAAGTGATGTTTGAGTTCTACCCTACACACTTTCTAGTAAAATACTTAGTGACTAAAAAGGTTCTAGTTTGCGGTCCAACAAGTGACAAACTCTTATCGGTTTCAACAACCTATGTGTCATTATCAATCCACTTTTTGTTCTTTTCTTACTTGTAATACGATACCATTGAGTGTGTGGCATCAACATTTCAGCCACTCCTCTTCTAATATATTGAATAAAGCCTACTTTATTGTAATATCTTCGTTGAGAAAACTAAGAATAATATCCTTATACTACTTGTTAGCTAGAGAATTTTCTATCTCATTAACCAAGTATCATGCCTTTCTTGAATTGTTGTTACAGATGTATGTGTCACGGGCCATGGATCAAAGCCCGAGATCATTGCACACAAAACGTCCCATAGAGGTCAACTTATTAAATGAGACTAATTTGACCTATATGAACTGGCCCGATTCGTGAAACTCTTGGAGAAGCCCATCTACTTGAAGCCTTGATGGTCTAGTGAAACACTTCAGTAAAACTAGAGTTGCCATGGTAAATAGTGTAAGTCCTAAAAGGATAAGATTGTATAGAGTTTGAATCCTTTAAGGCTATCAAATTGTAGATAGGCTCTAATCTCGACCGTCGATGTAACTCAATCTGTACCCTTAGTTTAGGAGAGCTCAACTATAAATAGAGGTCTTCTCCCTCATTTGTATTCACTCGATTGTAATTTTTCATAGTAATTGAATACTATTTAGAGTATTTACTCAAACACTTGATGTGCACTATTTTTCTGTGGCTTTTTATTCGTTCTTAGCTTGTTTTGTTTTACGAGTTTGCTTCCACTCTACTTTAGTGCCTTATAGAAATCCTACGAGATTTCTCACTTTTTGAGGGAAAGGCTGACTTAGGCAGATTTGAACCCAAGAAATCGTTTAAGGTCGCGCGGTTCGCCGAACTAAAGATTTAGCCCCACAACAGTTGGTATCAGAGTCAGTGTTTGAAGGCACCAATTAAGATGACGAAAGGAGGAGACGAGCAGAATGTCCCGATAGAGACCTGTGAGAGGTTTAGGAAAAATAGCAAATTGAGTGATATGACGTCAGCTCTGGCAGGTTGGGTGACCAATCTCGATGAATCCATGGGTGGAGTTGGAGTCTCTCGATTCCAATGTGGAAAAGATGCAAAAGGTGTTTAATTACACTGTGGATAAGCTGACGGAGAGGGAAAATGCTCTTGAGGCCATGGTGGTGGCTTTGAATGAGAAAACTGATGCCATTATGGCAAAGATTACAAAGCTCAAGGGGGCTTACTATTTGTAAAGTTACTTTGGGTAATAGGATGCTGGCTTCGGCTCCTAAGAAGTGTAGTATGGATGTTCCAAAACCAAAGAGTTTAATGACACAAGGTCTGCGAGTAAACTGGGAAAATTTCTTTGGGAGTGGAATAATAATTCCATGCGATAAGCGTTGAGGATGATGCCACTAAGGTAAACACTACTTCAATCTATTTTACTGATGTTGATCTTTTGTGGTGGCTTTGTAGGTCCACAGATGAAAAACATGGTGGGACAATTATTGGGACTTGGGAGGAGTTTCAAAGAGAGTTGAAGAAGCAATTTTACCCACAGTATGCCGAGGAGGAGGCTTCAATGAATTGATGCTTCAAATCTCTGACGTGAGTGAGAAAGAAGCTTTCTACTAGTTTAAAGATAGGCTAAAACCTTTGGCGAAGCAAGAGTTGAGTCGACAAGATATTATTGAGCTTACTGTAGTCATAGCTGAAGAGAAATCCTTTATCAAGCTTGGTTCGAGGAAAGACAAGTTTGAGTCTTCCAAACCTAAAGAAACGTGCAATGGTGGGCGTGAAACACCCCTTAGCCCGCCAAGAAAACATGGCGTATATCAATCAGCCAAACAAACTGCCCAACAGATCAACACTTTACTGATAGACTCATTTTAGCTTAATTTAAATCCTTGAGAAATCAATTGTAAGGGTTCTCTTTTTAGTTAAAGACCATTAATCTTGGTTCAATTAATAACGCATTCTTAAAGAAAATAATAGGAATTAATAAAGGCAATGTTTAACACATATGCTGCCATTTATGGCGAGTACACTTAAAAGAAAATGGTAAGTTTGTAAATTGTGAATCAATAGAGTTTGGCGTACACGTGAATAATAAGGGGCAGTTCCATTTTAAGACAAGACAATCCAATTGTGGGGTAAAAACAAAATTCAAGTATAGGACGTATATATTCACCATCCACCAACTAGCCATGCATGATACGAAATAAACAAGTGGCTCACTAGTCCCGTTCTTCTGGTCTTCTTCTACTAGTCAAAATCCTGAGAGAGAGAAACAACAAATTAAGTTCAATTGAACTTAGCGAGTTCCAAGTAGACACATTGTTTATCAGATTATCGATAATCGACCCAAAAATAAAGACATTTTCGAGACTTAGTCTTACAGGTACATTACACCAAGTTGCCAGTACATTTTTTGGTAATGACACTTAGTTAAAACAACGAACACAATATCTCTAGCGAACACATACTGCCAACTTATACGCACTTCTTACAGTTACGTATTTTTACCTATAAACCAAACTTGTGCCAACCTTGGGCCCATTTTCAGATTTCAAGATTGAATATCAACCAAATCATATTTGTTTTCATATTCCTTATTAGATTGAACAAGTGTTCTCCCACAAGGCCAGGTCGTGATCTACTAAATCGGTTTGCAATAAAGTTGCCCTACTAAAGGCATCACAAATAAAACTTCTTTGCACATTTTCACATATCACAAACATTCTAACATTGGGCTTGCACAAAATGTAGTTATTTTTATATCAACCATGGCCACGCTTACGCACACAACACGGACTTATTACACACTCGTCCATACAAGACACATAAACCCATCTTCAATAAAGACAACTTATCTTTCATAACTCACATGTCAAAAAATTTTCATAACTTAAAAGAAACAAGAAAAAACTCACCAGGAACTTCAGGAAAAAATCTACTCTATTGGTCGCTTATCTCGGTTCCTAAGACCTTCGCTAGCTTATTGAGCTAAATAAGAAACAATCATAATCATTAGACCATTCATCTATTAACAATTGATCATGCATGCACTAATGCAAAGATGTAAATCCCCCAAACATCCTAAGGGTTTCCTAGAAATTACCAGTCAGATGGTACTTATTAATGGCATTTTGACAAGTTTCTAGAAACTTTCCTCGTCTCATCTAGCAAAGATAATTAAAGATTTTGGAGACGTATGGAAGAACACAAAGAAACAAAGGTGAAACATGTTGGCTATAGGCATCCTCATATAGCACAAACAGCAGGAAATAAACTTAATGGGAAGGTTAGACATCCCACTATCACCATTGAAAATTGAAGCTAAACTTGCCAAACAAGATTTGAAGTCTAATGTTTTTACCAAATGCAACTGCTACCACTAATCAGAGTGGTAAAACATTACTTGTACACTTAAGCAACCAACTAAATAGATCATTCGACAACTTAAAGATATCAAGTTGTCATCTATAGTACTCTAGTTCAATTCTAACTAAGTCTTAATTAAACTCTAACGATACTCACCGAGCTATCGTTTCTACATAAAATAACCTTATCACTCTACGAATTAACAAGTTTGCCCAGAACATCTAGGGTTGGTGGATTATCTTATAAAAGAGTCTGCCAAACCTTAGAGTTTGCCAACCTTAGAATCTGCCAAATGGCGAATTCCAGCATGGAGTCCCTAAACAAGGGCGTACTGATAAATTCACACAACACGTTAAACCAACACTTTAACTGATAATCATCCCATTAATACACCGACTTATTTAATTATACGACAACAGTATATCGATATGATCTACATCGAGCAAACTGTTACAGGGGGAAACTATGAGGAAGATGAAAGTTACAACGGTAAAAATGGTGGTAATGGGAGACCACATAATCAGAAGGGAAAGCCTAACAACAGATCGAAGGGGCTAGCAAGATGCTTCCTTTATGATAGTCTGCATATGGTAAGGGACTCTCCAAAGAAATTTGTGGTTTCTACCATCGACGGGGACGATGGGTAAAACATAGCATCAATGAAGCTTGGTTCGATTGTGCGTTCTGTCGAAGCCAAGAGGGCTAAAGAAAATAAGAAGAAGCCAGTGAAGTGCTTCTTATGTTATGGTCTGTATAGGATGTCAAACTATCGAGTGCGATCAAAGCTATCCACATTCACTAAAAAAATTGAAGCAGAGCCTATTGAGGATAAGGTGTAGGAGTTTAAATCAATTATGCTCAAATTTACTAAAGCGAAGAGAGATTGCAAGCAGAATGGGTTGATGTATGTAGACATAAATATCACAGGTCAAAAAAAGTGTGCTCTTCATGGTATAAGGGCATTAGATCTGTTCATATAAGAGAAAGCCCTGGGTAAGTTTGGTGTCTTAGTGAGCGAGTCGACTAAAAAGATCAAGACTATTAATTCTAAAGAAGTCTCGACTGTGGGAGTAACACCAGGAGTTGAATTACAAATCGGTCAATAGAAAGGGAAAAAAAAAACTTCAAGGCAATTCACGTAGATGATTACGACTTTATTATTGGCTTGAATTTCCTTGACAAGGTTAATGTTGTTCTATTTCCTTTTTTCGATTGCTTATGTATCTTGGATACTCAATAACAATAATGCGTTGTGTTGATGAGTTGAGACACGAGAGCTGGAACCAATGTATTTTTGAAAATCCAACTAGCTAAGGATGTTTTATATGAGTGGAACATTAATTTGGTAGATCAGAGTGCTAAGGACATCTCCTTGAAAATGCTAGATGTGCGAAAAATAGATGTAAGACTTGTGGAGTCATTATAGGGATTACCACCTAAGAGAGAGGTGGATTGTGCATAAGACTTTGGGGGTAAAATAGTGATGCAAACTGGACAGACGAGACAAGTGAGGTATATCTCAAACACTTTGGTAGAGTTTTACATTTTGACTTATCATTGGCTTAGCAAAGACACAGGAACCCTTTTAGAGTTTTGAAATGAGTAAGTCGAGGAACTTACAAACCAGAGTTAGTGCAAAACTCAAAGTGAAAACAGTGTTCAATGTAGGCATGTCTAAGCTTATTTGTACGAATCAAAAGGATCTCGATTGAGGCAAGTCATAATAAGGACAAGTAAGAGCGGTGGTCTCTTACGATTGAGATGTACAATAGATAAGTGCAGTGTGAGTTAGGCGACGACAGAGGCATAAGCCGAGGCAAATGTTCTGAGAGGTGGGATGACCCGATAGAGAGAGAAGTTGGGAATCGGTCAAGGCATCGAGAATTTTCTAAGACGAGTCAAACCAGTTCAATTTCGAGGATGCAATGAGGACATCTCGAGAATGGGTAGGTGAGAATGTCATGAGTTGCAGATCAAAGTCCGTGACTATTGTGCACAAAATGTCCCATAAAGGTCAACTTATTAAATAGGACTCATTTGACCTACAAGAACTAGGCCGATTCGTGGAACCCATAGAGAAGCCCATCTACTTGAAGCTTTGGTGGGCCAGTGAAACACTCTAGTAAAACTAGAGTTTCCAGGGTAAATAGTGTAAATACTAAAAAGATAAAAATTGTATAGAGTTTAAATCCCTTAGGACTCTCAATTGTATATAGGCTCTAATCTCGACCATCGATGTAACATAATCTATACTGTTGGTTGTGGGGGAGCTCAACTGTAATAAAAAGCCTTCCCCCTCATTTGTATTCACTCAGTTGTAATTTTTCATAATAATTAAATATTATTGAGAGCATTTTCTCAAACACTTGGTGTACGCCATTTTTTGTGGCTTTTTGTTCATTCTTAGCTTCTTTTGTTTTACGAGTTTGCTTCCTCTTTGTTTTGATGACTTAGAGAAATTCTACGAGAATTTTCAATTTTCAAGGTTGACTTAGGCAGATTTGAATCCAAGAAATCGCCTAAGGCCGTGTGGTTTTTTAGACTAAAGATCTAGCCCCATGACATGGACCTAGACCAATATGTTCAAATGGGATTTCTTATTATGTGATATTTCTTAATGCCTATACTCATTATAGTTGGATCTATTTTCTCAAATGCAAGTTCCAAGTTCAAACTGTTTTTATGGAGTTTCTCAAGTTTACAGAACAACATATTGGTTGCAAACTCAGCTTTTTAGTTAGGAGGAAGTGAGTTTGGTTTGTTTTGTTACTTCTATACTTGAAGGCTTACGGGATTCAACAGCAAGTCTCGTGTTCTCATACTTCTAAAAAAAACGAGTTGGTTGAGCATAAACATAGACAAGTGGTCGATATTGGCCTTCCAGTGCTTGCTCAAGCTCAAATGCCTCTTTCTTATTGGAACGATGCCTCCTCTACTATTATGCATTTGATCAATGAACTTCCTACAAAGGCATTACATGGAATCTCACCTTATGAAAAATTGTTTCACATCAAGCTTGATTACAACTATCTTCAAATATTTGGGTGTCTCTGTTTTCCATACTTGAGGCCTTTTAATGCTTAAAAATAGTTTTTCATACTTGAAGCCTTTTATGGCCTAAACTAACTGCTATTGATGGTCAACCATTTTTAGATTGCATCTGTATGGAAAAGTTGTTGGTACCCTACGATATGTTTGTCTTACCAGACTAGATATTTCTTACAGTGAACAAAATAAGTCAATACATGCTATTGACTTACTTGAGGCCTTTTAATACTCAAAAATTGTTTTCCATACTTGAGGCCTTTTATGGCCTAAACTCTATGCTATTGATGGTCAACCATTTTCAGATTGCATTTGTATGGAAAAGTTGTTGTTACCCTATGATATGTTTGTCTTACCAGACTAGATATTTCTTACAATGAACAAAGTAAGTCAATACATGAATATTCCTTTGGACGCACATTGGAGGATTGTTAAAAGGATCCTTTGGTACCTGAAAGGAATAACTGACTTTAGTCTTTTTTTTAGATCTACAAAAGTTATGAATCTCACATGCTTTGTTGATATAGATTGGCCTGCCTGTGCTGATGATCAGCATTTGACCTCTAGATATTGTATCTATCTTGATGGCTATCCTATTGGGTGGTGTTCTAAAAAGGAATTGGTGGAGTCCAAATCAACCTATGAAGCAAAGTATAGAAGCCTTGCAAGAGTTAAACGTGGGTAGAGTAGTTATTTGTTGAGCTTAGAGTAATCATCATTAGTGGTAAATCCACTACTTGGTGTGACAGTACTATTATTGTCTCAATAACAGCTAATCCCACACATCATGATCGTGTTAAACATGTAGAGATCAACTTACATTCTTTCGAGAAAAAGTTTTTGATGGCACGATGCTGGTTAATTTTGTCCCTTTTGAGGAACAAGTGGTGAATGTCTTCACTAAACCTCTTCCACCATAATCATTTGATAGGTTACGAGTTAAGTTGGGAGTCTTATCTCCCATTTAGGAGGAAAAACTAGGGAAATATTATAGTATGAGTAAAAGAATCAATTTCACTTGTTGACGGAGCCCTGCTAGTTTTAACTAGCTAATTATTGATCTGTTACTAATCAATTAGTTCGTAAAATAGTTAGTTGATTAGTTAGTTGATATGTTATCAAATCTTATCACTTGTACAAGTGTATAAATGTGAGATTTCTGAGTTGAATGGAAGAAGCCTGTGTACTATTAAATTCCTCTCTTGTTCATCATTGTTTTCATTCTTAGTGTTTACTTCTTCATTTTAGTTTTGTTTCTTGATTCTCATGGTTATTCTAATAGGTTCTGTGGGTGAACATCCTTGATCACCAACGGAAGTTCAAATTGTTGGAAATTGATATCCCAGATATTTTCAACTTGAGTCACGGTTATTTCTAAATCAGAACTAGGAAAGCATCAACATAAAGAGCTACTTTTCAAAAATGATGTTTGGACAAGAATAGCTTGAAAACTGACCATTCTGCTTGTAAATTCTACAAATTTAAAATTTTCTTCCAATTATTTGAACATTCAAGAAAATATCTGGGCTTTGTTTAATACGCACATTCACAATGACAAAGATTGCATAAAAAATATCCTTCTTTACTATTAAAATATTAATATTTTATTTTTCTAAAGAGTAAGAAAAACGAGTACTATAAAAAAGGATGGGTTGTGATTTGTGAATTTATGAGCTAAACCCAGTCCAGCCAATTCGCAGGCAGCTTGGACCCTTGAGCCATTAACACGAATGGTATTCAAGAAACAGCCAACTAAAAACAGAGATGTGAGCCTAAGATAACTTTAGGTCAATTCTTCCCCCCACTCTCTCCCTCTCCATATGCCTAGTAAATTATCAAACAAATGGAGCCATCAAGTTAGAAAATCATATAATATGATCATTAGGATATTATTAATATGCCCTTTTTTTCTTTTTGTTCGAAAACTCCCGAACATATACTGTTTTCTAAATTCTAACGTGAATAACATGACAAGTTGTTTGGTACTTGCCCCCTTATAGAGCTTGAATTGTACACATAAAGGACATAGATGGCGAGTTCATAGTCTAACTTGCTTAGAGTCCACTTCCTCCAGCCAAGTGGCTTCTACTGATCCCGACAGCAAAGCTAGTCCAGTGCTCGACATATCTATCTATCCTCAGACTCTGGCACAGCAAGCTCTGCCTACTAGGTATCACAAAACATCAAGACATATATACGCAAACTAAGCATGTGCATGTATCTTCCTTTCGATAACTGAGGTTACCAGCATTTGATCCTTGATCACTAAAAAGCTATAAATATAGCACTCTAGCAATAAACCACACGATACATTAACAAATTTCTTTCAACAAGCTAATAACAAAAGTTTTTTCCTAACTTCTGACAAATGTGTATTATGTACTCATCAAACTCCCTATACATTATTACTAAGAATTGAAGTGCTCGGTATAAGATGGGAACACAAAGGTTAAAAAGAAAGAATTACCTCTGAGGCATGCCAGTGTGCACTGCCAAGAGTATGAAACCCTTTGGCCAATATTTTCTCATTTGTTTTTCATATTTTCCTTTCTTTTCCCGCTTGAGGTACTTTTGAGAAAAATAAACACATATTTCAACTCTGATCTTCTGAGTTGGATAGATCTAACTGGATCCTTAGTTGCAAATGAACCTGAATGATCAATGCCCCCTGATAAGAAATTTGAAGGTAGTCACTGTAGTGAGACGCACCATCTTCCCCATTTATAACCACCTCCAAAACAATTTTTGTGCCCATAAAATGCAACAATAATTTGAGAGGTCTAGCTAGTCACTGTCAATGCAATGTCTGTCTGAAAATAGGAAGAAAGAAAAGGTGTTTTAGTAACACCAATTTGCATTTGAGACGGAGAGAGTGGAGAGTTCAGTCATTACCTGATGGTCTTTTCCCTTCCATAGCTTCTTTCTTCTCCTGGCAACTAGAGCAAAGGAAGGGACCATCCCACGGACATACCTTTACCAAACTAGAAGTACGAGCATGAACGGAAATACCCTCTCCAGGTTTCATTTCTATTTGACAGACTGCACACATGAACAGCTTAAACATGTTGCACACTGGGTATTTTGTATTCAACCTGCATCCAACAAAAGAGTTCCTCGTGAGATGAAAGTAGAAATTACTTTATCACGTCTTCATTTATAGCAAGCTATGCTAAACAGAATGGATAGATACAAATGATTTATGGTCTGATGCTTGATCTGACAATTGAAGTACAAATTTAACATTTTAATAAATAGAAGATCCTCATAAGCATTAACCTTTCTGAAAGCAAAGCAGATCCCTCCTCAAATAATTCCTCCACCACATATGGCTCCTTGTATTCTTTATCTTTATAAGAGAATGATTCGGAAGGCTTCTTGCAAAATAATGACATCAAAAGGTGTTTTACTGGCTTCTTTGGTGGTGGCGACGGAGCAGCTGGCTTCTCTTGTGGTAAGATATCAATAACAATGCAGGTTGTATCATCTCGAAGACCATTTGCCTGCAAAGCTTCCTGTTCATAGGAGACAAAGGAATCAGAAGATAATGAGAAAGGCAACAGATACTAAAATATAGAAAAGGCAGAAGGGCAATATCTAAAGAGCATAGTGCAGACAAATATAATTCAGGACAGTACTTTCACAATCTGTGCGGCTGCTGCTTCTGGTGGCATTCCACGACAACAATCAAGAGCTGCTTCAGCTGATAAGGCATCCCAAACACCATCACTAGAGATAATCATCCTACCACCAGCTGTAGACATCTGCAGAAAATAAACAAGTGGGTAAATTAAATTGTTAATAACAGTAAAAAAGAAACACTAGCACTCTCAGTCAGTTAGGAACATTTCCAAAGAAAGCTGATTAGAGTAAAAAAAAATAATAAAGAAAAATTGAAAAACCAATGTGCAAAAGCATTTCAATTGTGAGTGAAGGCTCATGAAGATATGAACTTAATGCCTCTACTAAATCCTTCAATGATCATGAATTCGGAAAAGATATTGGTCCCAAGCTCAAGGAAGTCCATTACAGCAAAATTCATACCAAGTTTCTTAGTACAGTGGCATCAGGGAAATATATAATAATATGGTGCTCTGAAAGGAACTGTACAAAATACAATATTCAAGCACAGAGTAAGAAGTTCAATCCAGAAATTAAGATAGGCCAACAAACATATATCAAATGCAGCGTGCATGCGGAGTATGAGAGACAAACCTTTATTTGCTTTATGTATGGAACAGGAACAATGAACTCCCCAACATCCCTATCGCCAATGGATCGTGAAAGACACAAGCCTCCAGGCCAACATCTCAAAGGACCAATCTACAAAATAACTTTACCATTAAGTCACCAGCTTTGATCCACAAAATTAATCAAATACAGATTTTGTCACTAACTGCAGATGCTGAAATTCTCTACAGGGAACCATATAATTTACAAGCATATCAGTGGCATGTTTTTAGAATCTGCATCTAAACATTATAGATACAGAAAAGTTGTTGCTAATTACAATTGTTGCAGCTATAATTACTAAGTTTTAAAAGAGGTGTTCTCTAATTCACATCAATTATCAAATAAGAGTAGTGTCTTTTTGATACACTTTTCCATAGAGTCATGAAATGTCTGAAACTAGCTTCTAGATTGTGTTTTCCTAGTGTTGTGGTTGCACATCCATTCACATGAATATATCTTGAGGGTGTTACGTTTCACTGCCTAGAAAGAAAAGGCTAAGAATCTATATAAACTTTGTTGAAACACTAAAAAAAATGAGATGCAAAATTGCAATGGAAGAGAAGATACCTCTGTACCACAACCAGCATTTAATCGACCAATATCACCCCCACTAGCAGTGATTCGTTCCCTTCTAATAAGATGAAAACAGAGAGTAAGGCCTCAGTATTTAGAGAAACTTGCAAATCAAACAAACTCTGTCATTAACCTACTCGTCTTCATTGAAATCAAGCCTATGATCAGCTGACAAGTAATATATTCCACCATTAGCTGAGTCAAATATACACTGGGAATCACCAACAGATGCAACTGTTATGACCCATCCTTCTATTATCACAAAGGTTACAGTTGTCCCTGATTTTTTTCCTGGAAAGAAAAGCATAACATGCATATCATATACTAAACGTCTGTGAGAAGCCCAAAGAAATTACTACCAAAAACTTAAAAAATTAAAAGAAAATACCCACTTAAAAATAAGTTTTCTTCATCCCAATTGCTCCATTGGGGGGAAGAAATAATGTGCTTGTGTCCATGAACTTACCCAAATACTCCTATTTTGTCCAATGATTGTCCTATAAAACATATGCTATACTAAGATATGTTTACCAAAACAGCTCATACCTATCTTGTGGAAGTCTTTATCTGTTTTAACAAAGCCAGAAACCAAAGCCCTAGGCAGTGCAGCAACCCATTCATCTGTATTAAGATCCGTTGGAATAGCATTTAGGACATTATTAAGGAGATTCTCTTTAGTGTAAATAGCAGCTGCAGATCCATTGTGCCCATCAAAGAGCTGCAAAAGTGAAAAAAAAAAAAAAATAGCAAAACCAACATATAAAAAGAGAAAAAAAAAAACAACAATGAAGAACATCAAGGAAGCATCACTTTAGAAGATGATCTTTTCTACTCCAATAAGCAAATAAATGATGACAAGTACTTTTGGGAAAACCAAACAAATTGTACAGAATAATTGAACCAATATGCCTAACAGATAAAAGTTTGTAAATCTTTATATTCTAGTGATACAAATGACAGATTTCTTGGTGAATTAGGCGACTCCTCAAGCATTAGTATATGATTAGCATTGGTTCAGTAAAAATGGGAGACGGAAATTCATACCCCGAAAACTGAGAATGTGGTGACACCATTTCCCCTTGTTCTTTGGCATTCCGTTTTAAGCAACGTAAAGTCCTCACCTTTCTTGCTCTGGCTCGCTAGTCCGTGTACAATCTCCGGTTTCTCTATCTTTTCATTTGATGATTCTCGTTTCAGTAGAACCGACAGTGGCACTGGTTGATATTGGCCTCTCGAGGACATTGTTACAAATCCAAACACCAAACCAGTTGCTAAATCGACTCCTCTAAAAACAATGCCTCTAATTATTCATCAATTACGCCAGAATTCCTGAAAGATACACAATGCAATCAAATCCCATCGCAACATAATCGAAAGTTAAATGAATCGATCAACGATCAACCAAAATATAAATATGTATAAAGAGATGAGACGCTAATGGCTAGGGGAAAATGAATATCGAGATCTTTGAGGAAAAAAATAGAATATCTAATTTACATAATAACTGAACGATCAGATTTTACATCAAACCAAATAGAAGAATCAATGTAGACAATCACATATTATAGATATTCCTAAAATCTGCTAAACAAAAACCAAAAAAGGAGAACGAATGTCAATGCAGAAGGTAAAATGGAATTGAGAAGAATATAACAAAAATTGAAAGGAAGAGAGAAGGAGAAAATTAAAGTGAAAAGAAAGAGAAATCGGCTGAGAGCAGCTGAAGAAGGAGATTACGCGCGAAAGAGAATGAGAGGGACGATGGCACCACCAGTTGAATTGGATTTGTCGCTGTGATTGATAAACACGGATTCATCGATTGTATTTCTTTTTTTAAGAATTTTCTGTTTTTTTCAAACATCTGACGCGGTGAAAACGGTGCTCTTCTACTTGAGTGGCCGCATTTAAAAAATAAAAATCAAAACTGATTCCATTATTGGTTTTGTCTTATAAAAAAAATAAATAAATAAAATGGTAAATTGCACCATTAGTCATTAAATTATTGGTAAGTTTTTATTTTGGTCACTTGACTAAAAAAAGTTACAAATTGGTCATTGTACTATTTAAAAGTTTTCATTTAAGTCACTGGGCTGGTAAAATCGATGCTAAATGGCATCCTCTGTTCACATTACATGAACCAATTGAAAGCTCTTTTTCTCATTTTCTTCTATAGTTTAGTTTTTTTTTTTTCATGAAATGAAATTCAAATTGTTTTTTTTTTTCCAATCTCCAACATTGATCGTCAGATCGCCTTGGATCTAAGGTATGTTCTTATACTCATAGATAGTTAATGATCCATCGTACTGATTGTAGAATCGTCACTTGGAGCTCGCTATCGAAACTTTAAAAATAACTTAACTGTCCAATGACTTTGTTATGGTGTTCGCCATTATCGACTTGCTACCCTGTTACTAGATTGGGACCGACCCGTAGTTTGCATAGTCTGCAACTTGCATTCGCACATGAGGAGTTCGCATCCTTTCATGAGCTCGCAGGGGGTGGGTTCACACCACCATGTAGGTGAACCTGCACGTAGAGAACACGTGTTAATCCTAGAGTAGGGTATGTGTTGGCATGCATGAAGACCTACCTACAACGTCACATTTGGGAACCATATCATATAAATAGGGAAATTAACACCCTTTAGAGACAGACACACAAAACACTCAACAATTTGGTGCGGTGAGCGTGGGTAGACTTCCGACCATTAGAAAATGAGAAAACCAAGATGACTCACCCTAATGAGAATTTTCCTAACAGCTTCCTATCGAACCAAGCAGGAGGTTCTGACACCGACAACCAATACCGAGAAATGGATCTCTTTTCTGGCTGGTCTATTGATCGACCAAAAAACTTAGGCAACTCAGGCCAAGGAGGTGCTTCTAATTCCTTTGATCTTAATGCCCCTTCTGGTTAGGGGCCATCCTTCCTCTCTGACCAGGGAGCATTACCACGGCAGTTGTTTGGTTTACAGGAACAACTAAGGATAATGAAAGAATAGATTAATCAACAAAGCACCAGGTTTTAAACAACAACAATTGTTTCACCAAAAGCTGCTAACGCAAAATGAAGAATTAAGAAGAAAAATGCAGTTCGACCATTCTGATTTGCAGAATCATGTCGCGCCTTTCTAAGAAAAGGCTATGGGAGCACATGCAAAGCCATGGTAGAATGAGATGGATGTTTTGAGCAGAGATGTTCAAGAATTACACCCTAATGTACAAAACATGGACTGGTTATTTTGTTCTAACAACCCTTTGTCCCTAGAAGTAGCAGCTGTGAACCTACCATCCGAATTCAAAGTGCCAAAAGAGATGTTTGAAGGTAGAAGGGACCCCAAAGCGTATCTCATGCAATATAATGATTAGATGAATGTATTAGGGGCTTCTGACGAAATAAAGTGTAAATCTTTCTTGACGACTCTCAGGGGAAGTGCGAAGGACTGATATTTATCTTTGCAACAAGGCTTCATTCAAAGCTTCTCGCAGTTGGGTCAGATGATTTTTGGAAGGTTTCGTGCCCATAGGATGATAATGACCACTCCTATGGGTTCAATGTCAACAAAGCAGAGGGATGGAGAATCTTTGCAGAACTATGTGAAACGGTTTCATGCAGCCATGTTAAACACGAAAAATTTGGATGACAATGGGCTATTGATGCCTTCATTATGGGGGATCAAAACGAGCACATGCAGTATTCATTTATTGATAATAGACCGTAGAGTTTGGCAAACTTATATGATAGGGCACATAAGTTTGCTTAGGCAGAGGAAATTAAAAGAGCATTTCCCAACACCTTTCAAAGGGATGATAGACAATTTAGGGGTCTCAGAGTATGCATGGCCAACAAGGTCCTCCTTTAAAGAGTCTACATGTGGCGCTCCAAACCCAGCCGGAATGGACTAACCCAAATCTGAAACGACACATAGCCACTTATGTGACTCTCTTTACCGATCAACCAAACACACCATAAAACCAACCATCACACCATCAAATCATGCTTAATCAAGAACATTTAAACATACCAACCTAAATCATGCTTTGGCTAACAAAATACAGCAAAAAATAAACATGGGTAAAATTTTTATTTTACACATCGAAAGAAAAACTCATAATTTGTGAAATGTGGTTCATTATGTGTCTTGGGCATTTTATTTTAAACCATTTGAGAAAAATTCAGCTTAAAACAACATTTAAAACTCATTTAAATGCAAAACAAAGTTTAAGGACTAAGTTGTAAATTTTATAAATATCCAGTTAAACCATTTTAAGAAATTGAAATTAACATATTGAAGTTCAATGTTTAAATCCATGTCATGTAAATTTACAAATCATTTCGTAGTGTTTAAGGCTTCAAATTTTATTATGTAAATTTTATTCGCAACAGATACAAAACATGCCTAGAAATCTCTGAACATCGTGTTGCGACCACGTGATTCCCATGTCACGATATCGAGCCCTTTTTGCAACATCCTATATGGCTCGTCGCAACATCGACTGGAAAAATGCAAAAAAATTGCAACATTTGCACTAGGCATTTTAACATTCAAGTACGCATACCAAATCAAGATTTCATGCTATTTTCCCTATTTTAACATATCCTATAACTTACATAAAACATGTCAATCATGCTTAAATACACAAAATCATTCAATAACATGCTTTGGCATCCAAATCAGTCACCTATACTTCATGCTTTTCTAAAGTCTCAAATCAAGATATTCAACATAGCATATTTGCATATATGGAAATTTAGAGTGCATTATAGGTACATACCTTGTCATTTGGTCATTTTGCATTTGTCTAAGCCTTAAACACATTATTTAAGAAATTTTAATCGCCACTAAGGCGCAAGTATGCTATTTAACATATAGTCTAAGCATTCATCAAACATACTTTATGCAATCATCCTAGCAATATAACATCCACAAAACAGATATAAAAGTCCATAAACAGACAATGGAAAGTCCATTTAAAAATCCAAAATAAAAGTAAAATCTAGTCCCTCAAATTTAAACCCACATTGCTATGAACTAAAAACCAGATCATATGAAAAATCAAGGTGCCTTTGCTTTTGGGTCACCAACTTGCTCACCTCACCACTCCACACAAGTTATTTTTCTGCAAAATTAGATACAAAAGAGTGTGAACTTAACTAAGCTCAGTGAGTACTCAATATGCTACAATAAATCACAAACACAAGAGTTAAAAACACAAAAACAAGCATGTTAAATACACTTATCACATAGCATCATCAAATACCATATCATAATGATACATTGGCAACTTGTGAGGATGAAAATGCATATCAAAGGCTCTCATTGGATATATGAATCTCCATCACACCATGACTCAAAAGAGTCTACATGTCCCAAGTAAGTGTAGTATGAAGCTAAAACTCTCCAACACACCAACATGTCCCATGAATGGAGCAATGCTCTACATTCCTTTATCCCTCCACATATCCCACTAGCAAAACATATAAATGAGTACTCAAATACTATGCCATGCCAACTATATCTAATGTTTTCAAAGGTTGCCAATATATCCATTTCACACACACATTTTCTTGTCTATGCACACTCACATTTATCATCTTTTACCATGTTTAAACACTTAACACATGTTCATATAATGCGCTACAAGTGCTAACATTTTTCTTATTAAGCCAAATTCAATTTCATACCTGAGGTGTGTGCATAATATCAACTATCTACAAGGCATATTCAATCACATATTCAGTATATATATAATCACATCACACACTTAAACATTTCAAAACACAAGTAATCTTGTTTATCAGCTAATCAAAGCTCAAGTAATAACACTTAATTCTAGGACTTATTGATGATTTTGATCACCTAATCCCCCTTTAACTCACAGTTTTGTGCATTAACTATAGCACACAAGATCACTCACATTAGCAACTAGCTTCCACAACAAAACTCAAGTTAGCTTTTGTTTACCTTTGTCCTTGCTTGTAGAGTCTCCCAAATGAGTTGGAACATTACATACATATCAAACACATTACAAAGGCATTACCAAAAACAACAAACAAGATTAATTAATTCTAAAATCACAGACCAAAGCCTCTAGATCTCTATACCGAAAATTTAGCTAGTTTTGTCGAAAATACGATTTCACCACTCAAATCTTGTTTCTAAACCTTATTTTTTATTATAATCTTCCTAAATATCATCTAATTACATATTTAAACCTTCAATTTTGTCCAATTACGCGGATCTCATGTTTTGGGAAAAATCAAGCCAAAAAAGCTTTAAAGTGAAGAAATCATTCAAATATTTCAAAATTACTTCAAATTTTTCTAAATTAGGATTAAAAACCTTCTAATAGGATCAAAATAAGTTGAAAATATCTTTGAAACAGTACTTTAACTAAATAAAATGAGATTCACCATTTTCAAGCTAAAAATCAACGTAAAATCAATTAAACTATTGAAATCATAATTTAATCTATTAAAATTCAATTTGAAATAACAACACATTCTATTTGATTAAGAAAAGTTAGAATGTTACCTTAATTTTGCAAAATTGATGAACTATGAAGTTAATTCATGTTTGAATGTGTGAAGAACTTTAGAGAAATTGAGGTTGAAATCTTGAGTATTCTTTGAAATTGAAAGGAGATTTTCTGTAACACCTCTTACCCATATTCGACACCTGAACCAGGTATGAGGCGTTACCATACTTAACTTTCTCAATCTTATAATATCAATCCATAAAAACTTCATTTCAAACTAAAACTTTTCATTCGAGACCATAATGTACATATTATAGGTCTATGAGACCCTAAACTTGTACTCGGAATAGTTTGGGACCAAACTGAAAACTTTCAAACACTTAGAAAATTTTGACATAAAACAGGGCCACACGCCCGTGTGAAGAGTGGGGCACGCTCGTGTAGCGTATCACATGCCCGTATTCCACACCCGTGTGGATTTATTTTTCAATTTGAACCTACAGGGGTTTTCACACGACTGGACACACGCCCATGTCCCTGGCCCGTGTCCTTCACACGGCCATGACACACCCGTGTCCTCGCCCCTGTGTGAAAACCTTGGCATTTTGTTTATGACATCATCATCTCAATAAGGCTACACGACCAAGGCACACGCCTGTGTCCTTAGACTGTGTGTCAAATTAAATTCCAAATTCAAGTGCAGACTTTACACGGCCTGGGCATATACCTGTGTCTTAGGCCGTGTCTCTCACACGGTTGAGACACATAGCCGTGTCTCCACTCGTGCGGTTACTACTGAGCATACTGACTTGCCAACTTAGCATCCAGGGGTACACACGGCCTATCAACACGCCCATGGGGCTGACCGTGTGTCACACATGACCTAGACACACGCCCGTGTGTCTACCCGTGTGGACATTTGTAAGGCTATCTACCAAGTAAAATGCCACCCTACCTAGCAACCATACTTATACCAATTCAGTTCAACATACATCATGACCTTAAGGCACTTTTAAGAACCCAAAATCAAGACATCCACACAAGCATGCACTTCATGAACTTCTTCATCATTGAATATAAAAACTTGTCAAGTATTGACCAATTCCCAATGAGCGTAAATGAACATTAATTTCTCTTATAGCAACTTTCAATACTCATTATTTCATGCATTTACTACTCAATTAACAACCTTTACAAAAAGGTCCTTTTAGGTGTTGGAAACACCTTTCACAAAAGTTGTTTATTTAACAACCATAATTCATTTTCTTTCCTAAAAACTCAGCAAACAACATAAAAAGTCTCATGGAAAATCCCTAAACTTTCAACCATTTTGCAAAATAGTCCCCTCTTTAGCCAGCTTAAGCTTTAGGGGTTCCAAAAGTACAAATATTATCAAGAAAGACCACTAAAATCACTTACTTGCAAGAGGATAGCTTGGCTAAAAGTTTGAGCTTCAAAACCCCTATTTCTTGTTGAAAATTTTGGTGGAAGAAGAAATGGAAATAGGAAAAGATGATAGCTTTCTTATTTTCCTTTTATTTTATTCATTAATCACCTAACACTACCAAACATTGACTAAATTAAGCCTTCTGTCCCCCTATGGCCGGCTATTGCCTTTAAAAAGGCCTAATTACACATTTAAAACATCCAATTAAAATTCTATAGCTATTTGACACCTTTAGCTTGTAAAATAGAACTTTCGTACTTTATGCGATTTAGTCCTTTTTTGCAATTAAGCATGAAATCGCTAAAATTAAAGCACCAAAATTTCCATGCACTTTTGTAATCATGACATAAAACATAAAATAATATTAAAATAATTTTCTTTAACCTTAGACAGTGGTCCCGAAACCACTATTCTGACTAGCCCTTAAATCGGGCTGTTACAATTTTCCCCTCTTAGGGATTTTCGTCCTCGAAAATCTTACTGGTGAAAAGGATGGGATATTGGTTTCTCTTAGCCTCCCCGGGCTCCCATGTAGCCTATTCTACCCCATTTCTTTGCCATAGTACTTTCATAAGGGCTATACTTTTGTTTTTCAACTGTTTGACTTCTCACGCCAAAATCTTAACCGGCTCTTCGCCATAAGTCATGTCCGGTCGAATTTCTACCTTTGATGGTACAATCACATGCGAAGGGTCTGATTGGTAGCGACGCAACATAGACACGTGGAATACATCATGAATCTTCTCCTACTCAGATGGCAAAGCCAAACGGGAAGCTATCGGCCCTGTCCTCTCTGTAATCTCATATGGTCCGATAAAGCGCGAACTTAATTTTCCTTTCCGGCCAAATCTGAGGACTTTCTTCCATGGTGATACTTTCAGAAACACTTTATCACTGACTTGAAACTCAATTTCTTTTCGTTTCAAGTTTGTATAGGACTTTTGTCTATCAGAAGTAGCTTTTAAACATTCACGTATCACTTTTACCTTCTCTTCGGTTTCTTTGACTAAATCGACCCCGTGAATCTGATTCTCTCTGAGTTCGGTCCAATGCAGGGGCGTTCGGCACTTACGCTCATATAATGCCTCATAAGGCGCCATCTTCGAGCTCGACTGAAAGCTGTTATTGTAGGCAAATTCCACCAACGATAAGTATTTCTCCCAATTACCATGGAATTCCAAAACACAACATCGAAGCATGTTTTCAAGTATCTATATTACTCTCTCTGATTGCTCGTCGTTTTGCGAATGGAAAGCTGTACTAAAGCTCAATTTTGTGCCTAAAGCCTCTTGCAACTTTTTCCAAAACCGTGACGTAAATCTCGGATCTCCATCCGAAATAATCGACAACGGTACTCCATGAAGCCTTACTATTTTTGACACATACAAATCTGCCAACTTATCAAGCGAGTAATCAACCCGTACTGGTATGAAATGGGCTGACTTCGTAAGTTTATCGACCACGACCCATACGGCATCCTTCTTTTTCGGTGTCAACGGCAAACCTGTCACAAAGTCCATAGTAATACGGTCCCATTTCCACTCAGGAACCATAATAGGCTGAAGTAAACCCGAAGGTACTTGGTGTTCAACCTTCACTGGTTGACAAAGTAGGCACCTCGTTACAAACTTGGAAATGTCTTTCTTCATACTCGGCCACCAATACCATTTCCTCAAGTCATTATAAATCTTCGTGCTGGCTGGATGTACAGACAAATATCCACTATGTGCTTCGTGTAGAATTTTTCGAATAAGCTTACCATCTCTGGGTACACAGACCCTATCTCGGAACATCAAACATCCATCAGAACTTATCCGAAAGTCCGACTCAACATTTGACTCACATGGAACTCTTTTAGCTTGCAAATCATTGTCGCTTTTCCGAGTTTCAAAAATCTCTTGGAGAAACAATGGCCTAGCCCTCAACTCGGCTAGAATAGAACCATCATCTAACAAAGCTATCCATGTATTCATGGCTCTCAGCGCAAATAAGGATTTCCTGCTCAAAGCATCAGCGACCACGTTCGCTTTTCCCGGATGGTAGTCAATCACTAGCTCATAATTCTTTATTAGCTCTAACCATCTTCTCTGCCTTAGATTCAACTCCTTTTGAGTCATCAAGTACTTTAGGCTCTTATAATCAGTGAACACCCGACATTTCTCACTATACAAATGGTGTCTCCAAATCTTTAGTCCAAATACAATTGTGGCTAACTCCAAATCGTGGGTCGAGTAATTCTTCTCGTGTGGCTTTAATTGTTTAGAGGCATACGTTATCACCTTGCCCTCTTGCATGAGTACACAACCCAATCCACTTAGGGATGCATCTCTGTAAACCACAAATTCCTTTCCCGATTTGGGTTGTACTAGAACTGGAGCCTGAGTCAACAATACCTTCAATTTTTCAAAACTCTGCTAGCACTTTTCTATCCATTCAAACTTCACATCTTTTTACAATAGCCTCGTCATTGGAGTAGCTATCATGGAAAATCCCTTGACAAATCGTCTATAGTAGCCAGTTAGGCCCAGAAAACTCCTAACCTCGGTTACATTCCTTGGCGGTTTCCATTCAACAATCGCTAAAATCTTTCTCGGGTCAACTCGAATACCGTCACCCGAGACAATGTGCCCCAAAAATCCAACTTCCTTAAGCCAAAATTCACTTTTACTAAACTTGGCATATAATTGTTTATCTCTTAAAATTTGCAGAACCGTCCTCAAATGCTTAGCATGCTCGTTCTCATCCCTAGAGTAGATCAATATATCATCAATAAAGACTACAAAAAACTTATCCAAATATGGCTAAAAGATGCGATTCATCAAATCCATGAAAACGACAGGGGCGTTTGTTAAACCGAAAGGCATGACCAAAAATTCATAGTGACCATACCTTGTCCGAAATGCGATTTTTGGCACATCGGAGCCCTTGACTCTCAACTGATAATATCCTGGCTCCCTTCAATTGATCAAACAAATCATTGATTCTCGGCAACAGGTACTTATTCTTTATAGTTACCTTATTGAGCTGCCGATAATCTGTACATACCCTCATGGAACCATCTTTCTTCTTCACAAATAATATGGGAGCACCCCACGGAGAAAAACTCGATCTTGCGAAGCCTTTATCCGTTAACTCTTGTAACTGTGCCTTCAGTTCTTTTAGCTCAGTTGGAGCCATTCTGTATGGAGCAATAGAAATGAGGGTAGTACTAGGAGCTAACTCAATCCCAAATTCAATCTCTCTAACCAGAGGTAACTCTGGCAATTCCTCTGGGAAAACATCTGGATACTCACATACTATGGGCACTGATTCAATTCTTAACTCAGTCTTTTTAGCATGTTAACTCAATAAATTTCCTTCCACAATTCACTATCACATCATGAGTAGTTAACCAATCCATCCCAAGGATGATATCGAATTCATCAAACGGCAATAACATGAGCTTAGTCGGAAAGTAATGACTTTAATCATCAAAGGACAATCTTGGTATACTCTATCAACTAACACACATTTGCCTAGGGGATTTGACACTCGCACCACAAATTCAGTAGACTCTACAGGCACGTTCATGCTAGAGACTAATTTCATGCAAATATATGAGTGGGTAGATCCCGGATCAATTAAAGCTATAACATAAGTATCATAGAAAGAAAATGTACCCGTGATCACGTCGGGGGAGGACGCCTCTTCGTGAGCGCAAATGGCATATGTTTTAGCCAGTGCTCTACCCTCAGCTCTTGCAGTCTACTCTCTAGATGTATTCTTACTACTCATTTCATTTCCCGGTTTTCTCTGTGGCCTTTCTCTAGCAGTACTTCCTAGTCTTGCGCTCTGAGGTTTCTCTTTCTCACCCACATCGAGGCAATCCCAAATAAAATGGTCTAGGGATCCACACTTGAAACAAGCTTTCTCATTCGCTCGACACTCACCGGGGTGACGTCTTCCACACTGTGGACATTCCGGTCTACTCGATCGAGCATTGCCAACACTAGCAACCGAAGTGGTCTGAGCTTTGGATCCCCGAGTATTGTCTACCCTTAATTCTACTTGAAAATCCAGCTGAGGTGGCTGATCGAGTAGTGAAATCTCTTGACTTCTTGGATGAGGATTGGAATGACTTGACTAGCTGCCTCTTCTTCGAGTCGCAAGACTCGATTTCAGCCTTCCTTTTCTCTTTGACCAATTCCTCGGCCTTACAGGCTCTA
Organism: Gossypium australe; assembly: GCA_005393395.2. Lineage (NCBI taxonomy): Eukaryota > Viridiplantae > Streptophyta > Magnoliopsida > Malvales > Malvaceae > Gossypium > Gossypium australe. The sequence goes on from CM016616.1 coordinate 119,639,396, forward strand.
TCTACCAGCAGCACAAATTCTTTTAGTTCTAAGACACCAACAAATAAATGGACATCCTCATTTAACCCGTCCCCGAACCTTTTGCACATAATGGCTTCTGTCGATACGCACTCCCGAGCGTACTTACTAAGTCTTACAAACTCACGCTCATATTTGGTCACCGTCATTCGACCTTGCTTTAGCTCTAAGAATTCCTTTCTTTTCTGGTTAATGAACCTTTGACTAATATACTTCTTTCGGAATTCTTCTTGGAAGAATTTCCAGTTAGCTCTCTCCCTTAGTACCACTGACACAAGGGTGTTCCACCACTGATAGGCCAAATCTCTCAAGAGAGATACCACACACTTCATGCTCTCTTTAGGCGTGCATGACAATTTATCGAATACCCTAATGGTATTCTCAAGCCAGAATTGCACCCTCTACGGGTCATCATATTTACTAGCTCAAAATTCCTTAGCTCCTTGTTTTTGGATCTTATCGACCGAAGGCTTTTCTCTTCTTACTACCTCTACCACTTGGGGAGCTACAGGAGTGGGCTGAGGAATAGGTAGGGGTGGAGGGGGTTGAGCATTAGGGTTTGCTCGTATATACTCATTGTACCAATTGCTCATCATATGGAGAAAGGCTTCTTGAGCCTATTCTCCCTGACCCAAAGTCTTGGGTCTACTCTGTACTAGCGCTGTCCCTTGCGTGGGAGCCGGTGCATTACTTGCAGCATCATCGACTGCAGCTCGGTCGGGATCAGGATCCATTTACTATATAAAAACACAATTCAAATCGTCAGGAGTCGTCACACTATCATTATGAAAATACTCTTACGTGTGGCATGTATGGCTAAACTCATACTTACGCTACGTTAATCTGATAATCAACTAAATTGTAGCTCTGATACCACTAAATATAACATTCCTTACCCGTATTCGACACTTGAACTAGGTATGATGCGTTACCATACTTAACTTGCTCAATCTTATAATATCAATCCATAAAAACTTCATTTCAAACTAAAACTTTTCATTCGAGACCATAATGTCCTTATTATAGATCTATGAGTCCCTAAACTTGTACTCAGAATAGTTTAAGACCAAACTGGAAACTTTCAAAAACTTAGAAAATTTTGACATAAAATAGGGCCACACGCCCTGCGAAGAGTAGGACACACCCGTGTGGCATATCATATGCCCGTATTCCACACCCACGTGGATTTATTTTTCAATTTGAACCTACAGGGGTTTTTATACGGCCGGGCACATGCCCGTGTCCCTAGCCCATGTCCCTCACACGGCCGTGACACGCCCGTGTGTGAAAACCTTGGCATTCTGCTTATGATGTTATCATCTCAATAAGGCCACACGGCCAAGGCACACGCCTGTGTCCTTAGACTGTGTGTCGAATTAAATTCCTAATTTCAAGTGCAGACTTCACACGGCCTGGGCATATGCCCGTATCTTAGGCTCTGTCACCCACACGGTTGAGACAAACGACCGTGTCTCCACTTGTGCGGTTACTACTGAGCATACTGACTTGCCAACTTAGCATTCAAGGGTACACACGGCCTATCAACACGCCCATGGGGCTGACCGTGTGTCACACACGGCCTAGACACACGCCCGTGTGTCTACCCATGTGGACATTTGTAAGGCTATCTACCAAGCCAAATGCCACCCTACCTAGCAACCATACTTATACCAATTCAGTTCAACATACATCATGACCATAAGGCACTTCTAAGAACCCAAAATCAAGACATCCACACAAGCATGCACTTCATGAACTTCCTCATCATTGAATATAAAAACTTGTCAAGTATTGACCAATTCCCAATGGTCCTTTACAAAATGAATTGAATAACATTAATAGCCAACACTTTGACTAACAAATATGACATAACAAAATGACCAAGTTGTAACACCCCTCACCCGTGTCCAGCTCCCGGACAGGGTTCGAGGCGTTACTGGACTTAAACATTCACAATCGTACAAAATCGGGTTACCGAATTTTGCCCAAAATTAAAACTTTTCAAACACATGCATATCGTCCCTTATATAGGCCTTCGAAGCCTATAACATACATCGGGGTGATTCAAGACTAAACTAAGAACTTTGAAAATCTTTGGGCAACTTAACCAATTTTCTTGCTTTGGAGAGTCACATGCCTGTGTAACTCTCTGATTTTGATGTCAGCAACCGTTTAAGGGCACACGACCAAGGCACACGTCCATGGCCAGAGGTCGTGTTCTCCACACGGCTGTGACACACGGCCGTGTCTCTACCCGTGTGGTCAAGACTTAGGCTAACTTCCAAGCCTTTTTATCATCTTTACATGCACACACATACCTTTGACCTTGTCATCTGTTTAATCACTTATACCACATAATATGATATTAACACATACCATGGACAAATAGGCTTACAAGCCAAAATCATCATAAGCCACATCGCATGGCTATAATCAAAAAACAATATAAGCCAATACATTTGACTAATCACAACAACATCCATCATAGAAAAATTAAGTCCCTATACATGCCACTCACTTGAAAACATTTAACATACATATGCCAATACTCCAAGGATAATGGCTCGATAATGTGATGCTACCTCCGATGATCTCCAACCCTGAGCTGACCTGACAAAACTAAAAGAAATGGAAAGGAGGGAGTAAGCTTTACGCTTAGTAAGCTCGCATGAAAATAATAAGCAATGCGATAACATACTATTTTCATATTCTTTCTATTTATTCAAATTCCAGTTAAGCTATTTCCTTGAGTCACAGTCATTAAATTATTTATATCTAGAGCTACAGAACTCCAAATTAAGATCCGTTAATTTTTCATGAAACTAGACTCACAAATCTTCTTACCATAAAATTTCCAGAATTTTTGGTTTAGCCAATCAATATAGTTTACTCATTAAAGATTCCCCTATTTTGTTGTTCGATAGCTCTAACACCTCTTCATTAAAATTAAAATTTCTCATTATAAAGAGTTTGGATAACCTTCCCGTTTGTCTCTCTCGAAAGTATACTCACAAGGATTCCGAGAATATAAATTACACACCATAACCATTTTTATACAATTTTTAGTGATTTTCCAAATTTGGAACAGGGGATTTCTGAAACCATTCAGACCCTGTCTCACCAAAATTTAAATATCTCATAATAAAAAATTTATTTACTCACACCATTTCTTTTATGTGAAAATAGACTCAATAAGCTTTAATTTCATCTCTCATTCACTAATTAAATTTCTACTATTTATGGTGATTTTTCAAAATCACATAACTGCTGCTATTTCAATCTATTTTTCTGAAAATTTTACTCTCCCATGTTTTTTTTTATATAACTTCCATATATGCACACATAACACCAAGCATGTTCAATACTAGCCATACAAATGAATAATCATCACCAATATTTACGATTACTCATAATGGCGCTTACGCCATATCAGCCTGACCACAATTTCAATCACGTATCACATATCAAACACATTATGCACATACACACATGGTCACATGCACCCTTGCTCACACGTACATTTGCCACATTTCTCAATTGGTCACATTCACAACTGCACTTATTTATAACATGATCGCACTAATCACCATTAGTAAGTTATCTCGTTGAACCCCTTCAGAAAACGCCCGATACTCGGTGGTCTCAGCACATAGCTCCACCTACACATAATTTGGCTTTCTTGTATACATGGTGAAGGTCCCTTATCACCCATGTGACCTAGCCATTCCATCTCGTAGCTTTCTTGTCTACATGGCGTCCAACACTAGGAACCACTCATGTGACCTAACTGCTCATAACCCGTAACTTTCTTGTACACATGGTATACACACAGTATTACACATGTGACCTAGTTACCTATGAAATTATTATCCCGTAGCTTTCTTGCACACATGGTGAAAGTCCCTTATCATCCATGTGGCCTAGCTACACATCAAATTTTGCCATCTCGTATCTTTCTTGTGCACACGGTGAAGGTCCCTTATCACTCGTGTGACCTAGCTACATATTGTCCATATCTCTCGGTTTTCCGAAGGTTCAATCGAGAATTTCTCATTCCATACATTTTCATATTTTAGTTATCATCCAATGATTTCCATAATATCTAGCAAAATAATTATTGAACAAGTAAAATAAATGCATTATTTACATATCAACTTTCCATTTCACATAATAACCATAGTCATAGAAAACACCTTTAAGCACAACATTTCAACCCATTTTCCATGTCACCTATGTCACATTTTATCATAAACATATTATTAAATCAATTCACCAACATAATATACTAAACATGTAATTTAGAAAAATCAATTTAATACCACAATATACGTTTCAAATATACATTACGACATTATTGAATTATTATTAACACACCAACTTACCTCGGATCCAGAAACGACAATTTACCAACTTTCCCGATTTTCGATTTTCCTCCCGTTCTAGGTCCAAATCTCATTTTTCAGGGTCTAAAACATCACATTTCACTTATTTAATTAATGTACTACTCAAAACAGTCCCTAACTCAAACTTTGGAAAAATTACAATTTTGCCCCTAAACTTTTGCCTAGTTATGATTTTGCCCCTAGGCTCGAAAATTAAACTTCATCCCTTATTCTTATGTTTTGTAACATGCTGATCATTTTTCCCTTCTATGGCAACATCAAATTCTTGCTCTAACATGCACTTATGTACATTAGGTATTTTTGCCGATTATGTCGTTTTACTCGTTTTCACTTAAAATCGCTTAGTAAAAGTTGTTTAATATAATTCTAAGCTTCATATTCTACCATAAAACATCAAAATAAACACATTTCACCTATGGGTATTTTTCCAAATATGAACCCTAGGTTAAATTATTGCTAGAATAAGCCAAATCAAGTTACTGGACTCCAAAAACGTAAAGAACATGAAAAACGGGGCTAGAATGGACTTACCATGAAGCTTGGAAAGCTTGAAAACCCTATCCATGGCTTCCCACATGTTAAATTCGGCCTAAGCTTGAAGATGGACAAATTTGGCATTTAAATTTTGTTTTTAATTCACTAAATTACCAAAATGCCCCTTAAAAAAATCTTTTGAAACATACCCATCCATGTCCATTTTTGTCCACCAACTTAACCAATGGTCTAATTATCATTTAAGGACCTCCAATATAAATTTCATAACAATTGGACACCTCTAACATGTTGTAACACACCAAACCCGGCCTAGAAGTTAGGCCCGAATCTGGAATGTCACATTAAAGGCACAATTCAAAACGGTTTTGCTAATTAAAAATTTAAGGCCCAAAAGCCCAAAATCTTTGATTTTTATTAATTAAAGATAAAAACCCATTTTATTGTTTTAAGTAATTCGGAAACCAAGTTTAAACATAAGAGCTTACTTAGGTTTAATAATTAAAATAAACAATTAAACTTAAAACCCAAAATAAATCTGAAGTCAAAATGGAGTACAAGGCCTTATTACATCCACCGAAAATTAAGTAAATAAAAATGTATTTTGAAACCAATAAATGAAAATTCAAGCCTCTTGTAGTGTGGCCATCTCCGAGTCCTCTCCCACGTCGAGTTGTCTATTCGGGATTACCTGAAACATTAAATTAAAGGGTGTGAGTTTCGAAACTCAGTGTGCACAACCCTTGGTAATCAAATCACTTACAAATATTCACATTGGGCCTAAGCCCTATCAAAATCGGTGGTCTTGGGCTTTAGCCCACAATGACCTCATATCATATCATATTGTATCATTTATAAACAAGTAATGCAAAGCCCACCCCAAAAATCCATCCGCTACACACACCATTTCCCTTCCAACCTTATGACTCCTGTGGGGAATTCTAGCTCGACCCACCCCTCTGCTACACACCAAGGGTAGCCCGGTTGCGGTACTACCAAAGTTGCAACAAAGCTGCTAATCATATATTGGGCTTAAAGCCTTCTGTGGATCCATACCATACGGCCATGCGATCCTGGATCCATACTCCACGGCCATGCGATCCTTAAATCTTCCTCCGTACCATAATTCCCACCCATATGCATCCTAAGTAGAATATCATATGAATGCATCAAACATACGAGTAACATCCATAAACTCATATTTGTCACATAGGGGTATTTTTGTCATTTCACTACCCAGGGGTATTTCGGTAATTTTGCAAATCAAGGGTATTTCAGTAATTTCACAAATCGAAGGTATTTTGGTAATTTCACAAACCAGGGGTATTTCAGTAATTTTGCAAATCAAGGGTATTACGGTAATTTCATAAACCAGGGGTATTTCGATAATTTTGCAACCTAGGGGTATTTTAGTAATTTTACAATCAGGGGTATTTTGGTACTTTACAAATCTAAGGGTATTTTAGTAAATTTTACAAATATAAGGGTATTTTAGGAATTTTGCAAATATAAGGGTATTTGGTCCCTTTCAGGTTTTAGCTATTAACTTTGGCCCATCAACAAGTCCTCGCGGCTAAAGTGAACAGACACTACGCACCAGGTAGGATTCCAAAAAAGAAGAGGTGGGCCACTAGGGCCGCTTAAGTACCAAGCTCTTCCTAGATCCAATCCTAGACATGTGTACGCCCGTTGCCACACTCCGAATCTGCGACTTGTTCACAGACATGTTTAATTAGATTAAGTCTTATGGAATTTAAGAGTTATTCAAACTAGGCCTAAGGTTCATAAACCCTAACATACATGTAACACCCCAAACCCGGCCTAGACGTTACGACCGGATCTGGCATGTCACATGAAAGGAATGTCTAAAAACTGTGCGTTCGTTAAAAAGTTCGTATTCTTTATATTTGTTGTGAAGAAAATCGAGTTTAAGTAATTTTGGATAAGAAACGGTTTATTAACATTTTAGGAAAATCCCAAATTAAACATTTAAAATAATAAGCAGTAACCAAATTAAAAGCTAAAATCAAATAAAATACCATAGACCTTATTACATAACAAAACCCAAATAAAAATAAGTCCAAATAAAAGAAACAAGTTTACGAGAAAACATTGCATGGCCACCACAAGTCCGCCTCAGCTCCCAAATTCTCGATCTAATGATTACCTGCAAAATTAACTAAGGGGTGAGTCATCGAGACTCAGTGTGTAAATCCCCATCCCAAAGATATAAGCCCTTACACAGTTTCATAAGTGAATATGTATATCATGCAACCCAAAACCTAACCATCCGAAACTCCTAAATATACCCCGTGTGGTCAAAACCACTGGTGACCGAGGTCACAAATAATAAATGTGTGGTCAAAACCACTGGTGACCGAGGTCACAAATAATATATGTGTGGTCAAAACCACTGGTGACCGGAGTCACAAAGATAGATATATGTGGTACCAAACCACTGGTGGTCAAAACCACTGAGACTTAGTCACAATAATATAATAAGCCGGGCCAACCCACTGTGTGGTCAAAACCAATGGTGACAGTCTAAAATCATATCTTCCCCTCCTCTCATCATACCCATGCAATATGACATAATAATTCGTGTATGCAGTATGACATGTATGCAAATCATATATCAAAGATAACGTATTAAACGAATTACCATCATAATCAGAATAACAAATACGACATAATCAAGCTAATCAACCTCTAAGGGTATAACAGTAATTTTACCTACCAAGGGCATTTTCGTAATTTACCTTCTAGGGGTATTTTGGTAATTTACCCACTAAGGGTATTTCAATAATTTCGTACCAGGAATGGCCTTTCCGAAGGCCCAATGTCGCCCCGAGCGACTCAACTATCATTTCCGATCTTTACCAGACTATTGGGCCTAAAACCTAGTTTCGGCCCATTCGGGCCCACCCGCTCGTGTGGCCCACCTAACACAAATCCAGCCACGTATATAGGTTCCACCTAGTCTAGTTCACTATATACTATATCATCATACAATTTTATTCTATTGGGCCCATCGGGCCCACTTCGGCCCATTGCGGCCCTAAGCAGCCTCAACCCACAATAATACTACTGTTAGCCTCAACTATCGCGTCGAAGCCCCACACGTGCGCTCGCACGCTCGTGTGGCTACTATTGCCGTGATCGGCACTTCGGCGTTTGCCGCTCTACAACTAGAGTAGAGAAGTACACACCTGATAGGAATCTGGTGCTAACCCGCGCTGCGACCACTCCTGTGCCCAAACGCCCACCAAGGTATGTTAACTCTTCTCCTGGAATGCTCTTTATATAGCTAGCTCTTCACCTTCCTTCTTTGTATCTTTCCGATGTGGGATCCCTTTGTCAGTAGAGTTTAAATTCAACTGAAACTCTTGCCGTCCAATCCGCAAAATAAATACTCCCTTGTTTTCCATGAGATTCGAACCCAGGCTCCCTTGTAGCATAATCCACGTCGCTAACCACTTGGCCACAAGCTCCTCTTGTGTCTTAAACCATGCGCAACTAAATATAAACTATGGGCCAAATTCTAAGGTCCAAGCAAAAAGAAAACCAAAATGCAAAAGCCAAGACTTGAACCTTGGACCTCCTTCCTTACTTATGGCGTCACCCCCTTGTCTCTTATGTGGCGTCACTTTGCCACTACACCACACACTCCACTTGTGTCATTTTCCTCCACATTTTATTATTATGGCCTACCTGCCAACTTCCAGGGTTTTTTTCACCTAAAACCAAAATTTCCCCAAAGCCAAAGTTCGATCCCGGGACTTCATAAAAGCCCTATAACCTTCCAAAATCACTTAACTAATAAGTCTAACTTGCATTAATGCCGTTCTCAAAAATTTTAAACGCTACTACGGCTAAGGCCCATTGGGCCCAATCCTACTAGGCCCAATTTCAGGATGTTACAAATCTACCCTCCTTAAAGAAATTTCGTCCTCGAAATTTCCAACTAACTAACAGTCATACATCCTAACCTACCACACTACACTCTTGCTACGCACTCTGATCTTAATAAAACTAATATACTTTCTAACTAAATCTTGGAACCCCTTCACATAACCAACTATCTAACACCGAAGCAAGCAGATATTTCTCATACATACAATTCCTATATTCAAACATCACATCCACACATCGCAGAATAAATACAATCTTTCAGCATATAATAGAATATAGTAAGAAGGAAACTTACGGATTTGGTGCCGGAGACTCGGGTGCCATACTTACAGAAAAGAGATATATATTTTTCTAAAACATCCTTTGAAAACATTTTTGAACCCAAACCCACAGCCCAGTTTTTGAACCTAGGCTCTGTTACCATAATTGTAACACCCCAAACCCAGCCTAGACGTTACGACCGGATCTGGCATGTCACATGAATGGAATGTCTAAAAACTGTGCGTTCGTTAAAAAGTTTGTATTCTTTATATTTGTTGTGAAAAAAAATCGAGTTTAAGTAATTTTGAATAAGAAACGGTTTATTAACATTTTAGGAAAATCCTGAATTAAACATTTAAAATAATAAGCAGTAACCAAATTAAAAGCTAAAATCAAATAAAATACCATAGGCCTTATTACATAACAAAACCCAAATAAAAATAAGTCCAAATAAAAGAAACGAGTTTACGAGAAAACATTGCATGGCCACCACAAGTCCGCCTCAGCTCCCAAATCCGCGGTCTAATGATTACCTGCAAAATTAACTAAGGGGTGAGTCATCGAGACTCAGTGTGTAAATCCCTATCCCGAAGATATAAGCCCTTACACAGTTTCATAAGTGAATATGTATATCATGCAACCCAAAACCTAACCATCCGAAACTCCTGAATCTACCCCGTGTGGTCAAAACCACTGGTGACCGAGGTCACAAATAATATATGTGTGGTCAAAACCACTGGTGACCGGAGTCACAAAGATAGATATATGTGGTACCAAACCACTAGTGGTCAAAACCACTGAGACTTAGTCACAATAATATAATAAGCGGGGCCAACCCACTGTGTGGTCAAAACCACTGGTGACAGTCTAAAATCATATCTTCCCCCTCCTCTCATCATACCCATGCAATATGACATAATAATTCGTGTATGCAGTATGACATGTATGCAAATCATAAATCAAAGATAACGTATGAAACGAATTACCATCACAATCAAAATAACAAATACGACATAATCAAGCTAATCAACCTCTAAGGGTATAACAGTAATTTTACCTACCAAGGGCATTTTCGTAATTTACCTTCTAGGGGTATTTTGGTAATTTACCCACTAAGGGTATTTCAGTAATTTCGTACCTAGAATGGCCTTTCCGAAGGCCCAATGTCGCCCCGAGCGACTCAACTATCATTTTCGGTCTTTATCGGACTATTGGGCCTAAAACCTGGTTTCGGCCCATTCGGGCCCACCCGCTCATGTGGCCCACCTAACACAAATCAAGCCACGTATATAGGTTCCACCTAGTCTAGTTCACTATATACTATATCATCATACAATTTTATTCTATTGGGCCCATCGCGGCCCTAAGCAGCCTCAACCCACAAGAATACTACTGTTGGCCTCAACTATCGTGTCGAAGCCCCACATGTGCGCTCGCACGCTCGTGTGGCTACTATTGCCGTGATCGACACTTCGACATTTGCGTCTCTACAACTAGAGTAGAGAAGTACACACCTGATAGGAATCTGGTGCTAACCCGCGCTGCGACCACTCCTGTGCCCAAACGCCCACCAAGGTATGTTAACTCTCCTCCTGGAATGCTCTTTATATAGCTAGCTCTTCACCTTCCTTCTTTGTATCTTTCCGATGTGGGATCCCTTCGTCAGTAGAGTTTAAATTCAACTGAAACTCTTGCCGTCCAATCCGCAAAATAAATACTCCCTTGCTTTCCATGAGATTCGAACCCAGGCTCCCTTGTAGCATAATCCACGTCGCTAACCACTTGGCCACAAGCTCCTCTTGTGTCTTAAACCATGCACAACTAAATATAAACTATGGGCCAAATTTTAAGGTCCAACCAAAAAGAAAACCAAAATGCAAAAGCCAAGACTTGAACCTTGGACCTCCTTCCTTACTTATGGCATCACCCCCTTGTCTCTTATGTGGCGTCACTTTGCCACTACACCACACACTCCACTTGTGTCATTTTCCTCCACATTTTATTCTTAAAGCCTACCTGCCAACTTCCAGGGTTTTTTTCACCTAAAACCAAAATTTCTCCAAAGCCAAAGTTCGATCCCGGGACTTCATAAAAGTCCTCTAACCTTCCTAAATCACTTAACTAATAAGTCTAACTTGCATTAATGCCGTTTTCAAAAATTTTAAACGCTACTACGCCTAAGGCCCATTGGGCCCAATCCTACTAGGCCCAATTTCAGGATGTTACAATACATGTCTACGTCCCCATAAGCCCATCAAGCCCAAATCACACCCTTACGGCCCATTAGGCCCAAATCTCATCATATGGCCTATTAGGCCCAAAACAAATCCAATTCATGTATCATGCATGACTAATTCAATTCGTATAACCAACCAAACAATTTCATCAATTCTTAGCCTCAGGGCCCACCAGGCCCATTTAGCCACTTTCGGCTTTCGACTTTTCGGCATTGCCGATATCGTGTGTGTAGTGTTTGTACAAACTTGGTAACCACGCGCGCTGCAAATCCCTTAGTCACGACCCTACAATCGACATTACTAGCGATTAACCAAGATTTAACGCATACTTATCAAAAATCGAAATCTCACCGTACCCTTACCGTGTACCTCACATTCTAGCAGCCCTTCCTTCGCTACTATTGGCAATTATCCTCTAGATCTGCACCCAAACGCCCACCAAGGTATATTAACTCTCCTCATAGAATGCTCTATATATAGCTAGCTTCTCACCTTTCTTCTTTGTATCTTTCCGATGTGAGATCCTTCCATCAGTAGAGTTTAAATCCAACTCAAACTCTTCCCGTCCAATCCGCAAAATAAATATTCCCTTGCTTGTCATGAGATTCGAACCCAGGCTCTCTTGTAGCATAATCCACGCCGCTAGCCACTAGGCCACAAGCTCCTCTTGTGTCTAAAATCATGCCCATCTAAAGCTAAGTATATGGCCAATGTCTAAATCCACTTAAAAAAAAATCTAAAAGAAATACAAGTGCTACAACTTGAACCTTGGACCTCCTTCCTTCCTTGTGGCGTCACCCCCTTGCTCCCTAAGTGGCGCCACCACACCACACCTCCATTTGTGTTATTTTTCTCCATATTTTATTCTTAAAGCCTACCTGCTAACTTCCAGGGTTTTAATCACCTAAAACCAAAATTTCCCTAAAGCCAAGTTTGATATCGGGACTTCATAGAAGCCCTCTAGCCTTCCAAAAGCACTCACATAATAAGTCTAACTTGTATTAAAGCCGTTCTCTTATTCCCAAAAATATTTAAAAAGTTTCTACGCTCGGGGCCCAAAAGGCCCAGTTCTCCTAGGCCCAATTTCGGGATGTTACACATGTAGAACTCAACTTTTGCACTTTTTACAATTTAGTCCTTTTGACTAAATTGAGTGCCCAAACGTCAAAATTTTCGAATGAAGTTTTCACAAAATCATTCCGTGAAATTGTAAACCATAAAAATATAAATAAAATAAATTTCTCAACATCAGATTTGTGGTCCCGAAACCACTGTTTCGACTAAGCCCAAAATCAGGCTTTACACAAGTCTTATACATGCCATTCTCAAAATAAATCTAACTTTGCTATATCAAAGAGAAGTTGATAGTGTGATTCCGAACTTCGACATCCTACGATCTCCGAGTTAGCTTGGCGCCACTACAAGGAAGAGAGAAATGAGATGGGTAAGCATAAAGCTTAGTAAGTTTGCATGAAATAAACAGAAACATAAAGGTTCATAATGCCATCCATCCATTGCATCGAGTAAGAACACAAAATCTCAAGCGCATTGCTATAACTTACTCATACTTACTCTTACCAAATACAAGTCAGGTCTCATATCGTAAACATTTCTCATGAATTACTTACATGTACCTGCATCACCTCATCGCATAGCTTTAGCACTAATTTCATCTTTATTATAAGCTTAACTATTTCTTCCGTCGAATCATTTGGAATACTTGAGAATACACACTCATCATCAATCACAAAAATACGATGCCAATGCCATATCCTAGATATGGTCTGGTCTCATCTCGATGCCGATGCCATATCCCAGATATGGTCTTATACGGGATCTTATATCAATGTCGATGCCATATCCCAAATATGGTTTTATACGATTTTCATATTCGATGCCGATGCCATATCCCAGATATGGTCTTATACGGGATCTCAATTCGGTGCCAAGGCCATGTCCCGGACATGGCCTTATACGGGACCTTACCAATATCATGTCTTGATAATGATATCCCCTCTCTTTAAAAGTCCAACCGAGACTTCAACATCATAAATTTTCATCATTTTCTCGTTTGACATCATTACTCAATTTCATAGAAATAATATATATATCTTCACGAATATCGAACATTTTAAAACTTAATAACATGATGTTGAATTTATTACACACAAACTTACCTCGATTTCAAAATATTTGTGGAATCTTTCAAATTAATCCACCACCTTGTTTTTGCCTCGATTTCAGTCCGGGCTTCGTGTTTCTTGATCTATAATAACAAATTCTCTCATTTTAATTACCACATTAATCAATACATTCCAATAACCATACTTTGGCTAAATTACCATTTTGCCCTTAGACTTTTACAAAATGACGATTTTACCCTTAGGCTCTTAAATCAATTCTAATCAAATTTCTTCCTTTAACGAGTGTAGGTGAACATTAATTTCTTTTATAGCAACTCTCAATACTCTTTATTTAATGCATTTACTACTCAATTAACAATCTTTACAAAAAAGTCCTTTTAGGTGTTTTCATGGAAACACCTTTCACAAAAGTTGTTTATTTAACAACCATAATTCATTTTCTTCCCTAAAAACTCAGCAAACAACATAAACACTCTCATGGAAAATCCCTAAACTTTTAACCATTTTGCAAAATAGTCCCTTCTTTAGCTAGCTTAAGCTTTAGGGGTTCCAAAAGTACAAATATTATCAAGAAAGACCACTAAAATCACTTACTTGCAAAAGGATAGCTTGGCTGAAAGTTTGAGCTTCAAAACCCCTATTTCTTTCTGAAAATTTTGGTGGAAGAAGAAATGGAAATAGGAAAAGATGATAGCTTTCCTATTTTCCTCTTATTTTATTCATTAATCACCTAACACTACCAAACATTGACTAAATTAAGCCTCTTGTCCCCCCTATAGTCGACTATTGCCTTTAAAAAGGCCTAATTTCACATTTAAAACCTCCAATTAAAATTTTATAGCTATTTGAGTCCTTTAGCTTGTAAAATAGAACTATCGCACTTCATGCGATTTAGTCCTTTTTTGGAATTAAGGATAAAATCGCTAAAATTAAAGCACCAAAATTTTCATGCACTTTTGTAATCATGCTAAAACACATAAAATAATATTAAAATAATTTTCTTTAACCTCGGACTAGTGGTCCCGAAACCACTATTCCGACTAGCCCCTAAATTGGGCTGCTACATTTTGTGTTTGGAGAGTTTAAAAATAAAAAAGTGATGAACTAATTTTAGGAGAAAAACAAGAATTTGTATTTAGAAAAATTTTTGAAGAGATGAAAAATGGGAGAGAATGAGATGATGGGTGGTTTAAATAACCAACCAAAATTTAAAAATTGGGCATTTGCCCTTTAACCATGTACAATTTCCTCCCTTTCCCAAATTGGTCCTTACTTTTCAATTAAAACCATTTTCAAAATTATTTTCAAATCAAATCTCGTTTTTAAAATCCGTTTTAACCAAATTAATTCCCGAACACTTAATCTTAATTTCTTAACCTAAAAATTTTTTAATTCTAATAATTTTATTTGTAACACCGTAAACCCGGCCTAGACGAAAAGACCAAGTCTAGGAAGTCAAATGAACTTACCAGAAACAGATGCACTTAAAACCGGTTTAATTGATACATAGATAAGTCTTAAAACCATAAACTATTTAACATAATTCAATCTTAAAACTTCAAGTCAGAAAACAAATAACAAGTTTAAACACACACATATATTTAAAATAGGACCATTAGATGACCGAGTCCCGCATCCCCTGACCACTTACTTTTTGGGAGGTTCCTAAAATTCATTCAGTCTAGTTAGTACGTTGCAACCTAATTTAAAATATAAATACTCAACGTATGTAAAATAACTCATATATCATTGAGAATTCAGACAACACACTCAGTCTTATTTGATCAGATTAATAATTCACAATAGTTTCGGATACAGAGCAGTTCAGATACACAGCAAATCAGATACAGAAATAGATTCAGATGTAAATATAGATACAGATGCAATTATCCTACCCTCATCTGCTACACACCATCTCCGACCAACCCAACACAATAGTAGGTATATAATACCCATCTAGCCCTACACACCTCATAGCATCGGAACGACATGTTGCAGTGTTTGCAGTGTCACTGCTAGATCAAATAATTATAGGTGGTTTGACCACCAAATTAGTATAGAACACTTCCTTCAATTCATAATTCCAGCCCCATGCAAATATAGAGAACATATGACCAATATATATTATCTTATGCAGATACAATCATACAGTTCCAATATAATAGAGGGTTAAAATTCTTACGAATTTTCTCATACGAGTATATGGAACCAGTTTATAATCATGATAAAGTAGATCATACAGTTCAGTTTAGTTCATACACATCCTATAGATGGCCTACTGATGGTCGTCGATTCCACCAATATAATCCTACACATAAATTGCAAATTTAAGCAGTATAGGGAGTAAGGTCGATCCAATAGAGATTGGATTTACTCAAAGCTGTTTCTCTCTCTCGACTAGATTTATGTCTGGGCAGTTGTCGTGCCCACGACTTCAAACGAACTTGTCAAAAAAATAAATAAATCAGAGGGGGTTTTAAGATGTTTAAAAACTAACTAATTGAAACAGAATAATTAAACGAATTGAAATCAAATATTAAATTTGGGTTTGAAATCAAAGTAAATAAGCCTTAGCCTTAGACTCGGTAAATTTTGAGTCAAGAATCGATCCTTGAAAATTGATCTTCTCCTCTAAACGATAAGTTGGTTATAGCGATTAAGAACGTCCTAACCACCAATTCCTCCTTTCGTAGCTGGTTCCGGTACAACCTATAAACCAACCCTTACCGATTATCTAATTGAGATACGTGTGTTCCCGATTGAAGATTCCGGTAGCCTTGTGTTCTGAAGAACCCAACTCGAATCAGGGCCTCAACTGCGTGGGTCATTTAAACCCGATCACCTCTTCCTTGATTTGTTCTCGGAAACTCGAATACAGCACAGCTGACTCGAATCTCCAACTGTCGACAAATACGACCCCAATCCAACGTGCATTTTGACTTGGAATCAAATTCAACCTTAAGGGATGATTTATCTATCCCGATACTTAGGAAAAAGGCGAATATCGATTGGAAGGATAATTTGCGCGGATACGAATCTCACGATTCCCGACCGAATAGAGTACCGGCCTAAGGCTAAGATAGAATTTAGTGTCGCATGATTTTACTCATGCTTGCAAGTTGTGGAATGTGTTTTGGCTTGGTGTGAAGGGTGATGGAATTTTGAAAAGGGAAAGGGGCTTGGAAGGCAATTGCACCAATTTTGGAAAAACCAACAATTGGATTGGAAATTGGCAGAATGTTTGACGCTGGCTTGAAGGAAAAATAAAAGAAATCCTATTCTAAGTTGAAATAAGAAAAGACAAAGAGAAATAAAACTCCAAATAGGAATAGGAAAAGAAATATTTGATTGATGATTTTCCAAATACAAATAACCCCTATTTATATACTTGGGGTTCACTAAAAATAGGCTTAATTAATTTAACATAAAATCTTAAATAATTAAAAATAAAATAAACTAAAAATAGGATTTTCCATATTTGGCTTTTTACAAAGTCAAATTGCTTGATGTGTCCTTGGCTTTCTCCATCTTTTTTATTTGGCCCCATTTCCATGATTTTCTTTCAATTTGGCCCATTTTAGCTTGCTTTTGATCAATTGCATCCCTGACAAGATTTAAATCATAAAAATAAAAATTTAGCAGGGATTAATTGAGAAATAAACCTAATTAAACATAAGAAATCATCCAAAATAATCATGTTATCACCTACAGTCGCCTCATACAACAATTATGGAATTAATAGAAATTTGGTGATTCAGGGTCATATGCTCGTGTGGGTGCCCGTGTAACTCCACACGATTTGGCACACGAACATGTGGCTGCCTATGTACTTCTATTCACCAAGTCAGTGAGTTACACGGTCTAGGCACACGCCCGTGTACCTCACACGGTCCGACACACGCATGTGTCCTCTACCCGTGTGTTCCTAATACAAAAATAATGAGTCACACGGTCTGGACAGACATCCATGTGCTAGCCCGTGTGACCACTGCACCTTAATATCTCACACATGGCCTACCACACGCCCATGTAGCTCGTCAGTGTGTCTTGAATTCGAAGTCATTTAGTTACACGGTCCACCACACGGCTCTCCACATAGTCGTGTGGCACATACGACCTACACACACTCCCGTGTGGCAGCCCGTGTGCCGCCGACTATCTCGTTTCCAACGACAAAGAACATAAAAGAAAAAAATAAAAAAATAGTAAGGGAAAGGAAGTTAAATGTATAATAAAAATCATTTAAAATTCTAAGATCGGTATTATCGGAGAAGTGAAAAAATAATATTCTTTAATACCCACGTAGAGATTCGAGCACATGACCAATGAAAATGACAGATACTTAACCATTGAACCACTAAGCTCATCGTTGAGACATCAACGTAAAAAATTTAACTTATGTGATGCATGCAAGTCTAAAGATCAATTAAAGAATACGCAAAACTTCAAAAGATACGACTTGAACCTCAAACCTTCAGTGAGCAACCATGGCACATTACCACAGAAACACTCACATCTTCTATTGACACAACCTAATAAGAAAACTCACTTTTTTGGGGCGTTACAACTTTCTCCCCTAAAAGAAAATTTTGGTCTCGAAATTTTACCTAATTCAAATAGATGCGGATATTACTGGCGTATCAAATCTTCAGGTTCCCAAGTGGCTTCCTCGGTACTGTGATCTTGTTATAGGACGTTAACTACAGGTACAGTCTTCCTTTGTAAGACTTTAATGTCCCACTCCAGAATCTAAATTGATTCCTCCTCGAAGGTTAGATCAGGTCTCACCTCAATCTCCTCTACAGGCATTATGTGAAACGGGTCAGACCAACATCTTCGCAACATTGAGACATGGAACATGTCGTGGATCCGATCAAGTTCAGGTGGCAACTCAAGCTAATAAGCAACTGGTCCAACCCGTTTCAAAATACAATAAAGTCTGATAAATCTCAGACTTAACTTGCCTTTTTGTCCGAACTGGAGGACCTTTTTCCATTACGATACTTTCAGAAACACTTAATCACCCATAGAGTACTCAATATCTTTTCATTTTAAGTTAGTATATGACTTTTTCCGGTCAGAAGTAGCTTTCAAACGATCTCATATCAGTTTAATCGTGTTCTCAATTCCAGATACAACCTCAGGAACCAAAACCCATCGTTCACCTAACTCAGTCCAACACAGAGGGGTACAACACTTTTGACCATACATAGCCTTGTAAGGTGCCATCTGAATGCTAGACTAGAAATTGTTGTGATACGCAAATTCAGCTAAAGGCAGGGGATCCTCCTAATTGCCCCTGAAGTCAATCACACAACTCATAAGCATATCATCTAGAATCTAAATAACTCACTCAGACTACCCATCAGACTGAGGATGATACACAGTACTGAAATCCAGTCGTGCACCTAAAGCTTCATGCAGTTTATTCTAGAATCGAGAGGTGAAACACGAATCCCTATCTGTGATAATTGAAATCGGGACTACGTGTAACATCACAATCTCAGACACGTACAGTTTAGCTAACCTCTGTAGTGAATAATCAATTCTGATTGGAAGGAAATGGACAGACTTGGTTAATCGATCATTGATAACCCACACAGAATCTTTCTTAGTAGGTGTCAGAGGTAACCCGCTAAAGAAATCCATTGTCGTACGCTCCCATTTCCACTAGGGAATATTAACTAACTGAAGCAACCCTGAAGGCAACTGATGTTCAGCCATGACCTACTGACACGTCAGACATTGAGAAATGAAAGTAGTCATTTCCCGTTTCAAACCAGGCCACAAGTATAGCTCTCGTAGATCATGGTACATTTTATTCCCACTAGGATGCATAGTGTAAGGGCTACTATTCACTTCCTGTAAGATTGATTTTCATAATTCACATTCCTTAGGCACACAAACCCAACCTTTGAAGTACAGAACCCCGTCACTATTCAAGCCAAATTCAGAAGCTTCACCAGACTTAACATGACGAAATCGCTAAAGACTCATCATCGATCTGTTTAGCTCAAACCTAATCAACCCAAGTTGTTTTAACTTACATTTCAGCTAATAGACTCCCGTCATCAAATAAGCTCAACCGAGCGAACATCGCTCGTAGATCAGACATCGCTCGACGACTAAGAGCGTCAGCTACCACATTAGCCTTTCCAGGCTGATACTCTATGTTACAATCGTAGTCTTTAAGTAATTCAACCCATCTATGTTGTCTAAAGTTTAACTCCTTCTAGGTTAATATATATTTGAGGCTCTTGTGATCGGTGTAGATAATACACCTCTCACCGTATAGATAATGCCTCCAGGTCTTCAATGCAAACACAACTGCAGCTAGCTCAAGATCATGAATAGGGTAGTTACCCTCATCCAACTTAAGCTATCAGGATGCACAAGCTACTATCCTACCCTCTTGCATCAGAACACACCTTAAGCTGACGTGTGACATATCACTGTAAACCACAAAATCTTTACCTTGCTCAGACTGAACTAAATAGGAGCTTGTGTCAGAATAGACTTGAGCTTTTCAAAGCTAGACTGATTCTCCTTATACCACCTGAACGAGGGGTTCTTATGCAGTAACTTAGTTAGGGGAGATGCAATTAGGGAGAATCCCTCAAAAAATCTTCGGTAGTAACCTGCTAACCTGAGGAAGCTCCAGAGTTTGGATATATTCTTCGACTATTTCCACTCAACTATAGCCTCAATTTTCTTGGGATTGACTCAGATCCCCTCGGCAATCACAACATGCCCCAAAAAGGCAACCAAAAAGCCATAACTTTTACTTACTAAACTTAGCATACAGCTATTTCTCACAGAGTGTCTGTAGTACGATACGAAAATGCTCGTTATGCTTGGTTTCAGTTATTGAGTAGATCAGAATATCATCTATCAACATACTATAAATTGATCCAAATAAGGTTGAAATACTTGATTCATTAGGTCCATAGATGCAGCCGGGGCATTCGTTTAGCCAAAAGGAATAAATAGGAACTCGTAATGTCCTTAACGAGTCCTGAAAGTAGTTTTGAACACGTTCGTCTCCTTAACTTTGAGCTAATGGTAACCAGAACGGAGATCAATCTTATAAAACACAGAAGCTCTAAGAAACTGATCAAATAAATCATCGATTCTCGAGAGCGGATACTTGTTTCTGATTACCAACTTATTCAGCTGACTGTAATCAATACACATTCTCATCGTATCATATTTCTTCTTGAAAAACAGCACCGGTGCTCCCCACGGAGACACACTCGGTCTAATGAACCCTTGACCGAGAAGTTCTTGAAGTTGAGCTTTAAGGTCAGCAAGCTCTTTCGGAGCCATGCGATATGGTGCAATCAATAATGAAGCTGTTCCACATATCACATTGATACCAAACTCAACTTCACGGTTTAGCGATACACTTGGCAACTCGTCAGAAAAGACATCCGAGAAGTCCTAGACCGTTCGAATGTCATTAAAGATACCTTAGCTGAAGCAGAGTTGGAAATGAAGGCAAGGTAGGCCTCGCACTCTTTTCAGACTAATTTATTGGCTACGAGGGCGGAGATTACAGTGGCAAGATAATTTCGACTCTCCCCTATCATCACTATCTCACAGTTCTCATCCGTTCTCAAAGTAACCCTTAGAGGCACAATCGAGACTGACTCGGTGTTCAATGAGCCAATCCATTCCCAGAATCAGATCAAAACTCCCTGAAAGGTAGTTCCATCAAATTAACCAGAAATACCTCTTGAATATCTAATGGTACACTTCTGTAAACCTTGTCAACCTGGATAAACTGATTTAGAGGACTAACCACAAATACCTTGCTAGCAGTATACACAGGAAAAATATTCAGTTTCACAGATATAGTACTAGTTATGTAGAAATGTGTATAACCTATATCAATTAAGGCAAAATATGGTACAAAGTAAATAAAGAACGTACCTGTGATAACATCGACGTCGTCCCTATCCTCATGACGCCTAGCCAAGTGCAAAAGTGCGAGCTAATGTGCCTCAGTCTGAGTCATACCTTTGTCCAGTGCTCGTTAACCCCTACCAGAACTATTACCACCCATACCAATACCCCGACCTCTAGGTGGTTGTGGAGTTACTCTTGGAGGTTGAATAGTACTCGTGGTCGTAACTGGTGTAGGAGCTGGCACCTAATCAAGACGGTGAGGACAGTCTCAAACTCAGTACTCAATCGACCCACAACACAGACAAGCTCTAGATTTCCTTTAGTACTCACTCGAATGACGTCTCCCGCAATTAGCACAGCGTAAGATCACATTAGAAGCAGCCGACACCTTATTCTTAGGAGGTTCGTCGGATCTAGCCTATTTCTTGGGACGCTGAACAGAACCAGAAGGACCTAAATCTTTTTTCACCTTACTCTAAGCTCTCTTACAGTCTTTCCCTTCACGTTCAGTGCGATTGACTTCCTTCACTATTTTGGCTTTATCAACTAATACCGCAAACACTCGCTCCTTCTAAGGAGCTATCAGAGCACGTAGGTCATATCGTAGTCCGTCCTCAAACTACAAGCATTTATGAAACTCATTTGTGACCAGCGCTTGAGCATACATCTCAAAAACTCGGCCTCACACTCAGCTACAAACCTCTCCCCCTGAACCAGATTCATAAACTCGTGTCTGCGAGCCTCAACATAGCTAGCCCCCATCGTCTTACCCTAGAAGGCGCTCTTAAAGTAATCCCAAGTAATCAGTTCTAGTTAGGTGCCCTACTTAACTATTAGCCACCATTGGTAAGCCTCTTCTCAGAGAAGAGATATCACACCTTTCAGTTTTTGTGCAGATGTACAATCGATGTCGTTCATGATGCGCTTGGTAGCTTCGAGCCAATACTTAGCCATAGTAGGAGCGACTCCAATGACGCCCTTGAACAATTTAGCACCATTTGATCAAAGCCGTTCAGTAACTGACCCCCGAACTCCAAGTCCAGCACGGGTCTCAGTGACCCTCTCTAGTACTCGTAGCATCGCCTGGGACATAGGATCATCCCCAATTGGCGCAGTCTAAGATCCCATCTCAGCAGTAGGAGTACCAACAGTCTCGCTAGTCTCCAAAACGGGTATGCTACCCATGGAGAATGACCCAACTCGAGCTCCCCCACGATGCCCACGACGCCTACATGACCCTCGTCCATGACTTCATCGTGAACTCATACTTTTCATTGTCTATAATGTTAGAAACACACAGATCAATTGAATATTTCCATCACAAATCCCATAACAATTTATTTCAAGTTGTAGAATTAACCAACAAAAACCATTTATCACAGTACAATATACACAACATATTAGAAGAGATACTTATAGACACAACGTCGGAGACCTGGTTCTTTACTAAGCTAGTTACTTAGCTCATGATATAAAAATACTTTATCCAAAACACATTTTTTTAAAACAGAGTTCCAATTACACAGCTTGAGTGTTATTAAACTTAACTCTGATACCACTAAATGTAACACCCTAAACCCAACCTAGACGAAAAGACCAAGTCTAGGAAGTCAAATGAACTTACCAAAAACATATGCACTTAAAGTTGGTTTAATCGATACATAAATAAGTCTTAAAATCATCAACCATTCAACATAATTCAATCTTAAAACTTAAAGTTAGAAAACAAATAACAAGTTTAAACACACACGTATATTGAAAATAGGACTTTTAGATGACCGAGTCCCGCGTCCATCGACCACTTAGTTTTAGGAGGTTCTTGAAATTCATTCAGTCTAGTTAGTACGTTGCAACCTAATATAAAATATAAATACTCAATGTACATAAAATAACTTAGATATTATTGAGAATTTAGACAACACAATCAGTCTTATTTGATCAAGTTAATAATTCACAATAGTTTTGGATACAGAGCAATTTAGATACATAGTAGATCAGATATAGAAATAGATTTAGGTGTAAATACAGATGCAAATGCAGTTATCCTACCCTCATCTGCTGCACACCATTTCCGAAAAACCCAACATACCAGTAGTTATATAATACCAGTCCAACCCTACACACCTCATAGTGTCGGAACGAAACGTTTCAGTGTTTACAGTCTCACTGCCAGATCAGATAATTACGGGTGGTTTGACCACCAAACCAGTACAGAACACTTCTTTCAATTCATAATTCCCGCCCCATACAAATGCAGAGAACAAATGACCAATATATATATTTTTATGCAGGTACAATCATACAGTTCCATTATAATAGAAGGTTGAAATTCTTACGAATTTTCTCATACGGGTAAGTAAAACCAGTTTATAATCATGATAAAGTAGATCATACAATTCAGTTTAGTTCATACACATCCTACAGACGTCTTACACTCTCCTCATACAACAATTATGGCATTAACAGAAATTTGGCGATTCAGGTTCACATACCCGAGTGAGTGCCCGTATAACTCCACACAATCTGACACACGACCATGTGGCTATTCGTGTGCTCCTATTCACCAAGTCAGTGAGTTACACGATCTGGGCACATGCCCGTGTGCTGTCCGTGTACCTCACATGGTCCGACACATGCTTGTGTCCCCTGCCCGTATACCTCACACAGTCCTGCACACACATGTGTCCCCTGCCCATGTGTCCTTAATACATAAATAACGAGTCACATGATCTGGACACACGCCCATGAGCCAGCCTATGTGACCACTGCACCTTAATATCTCATACACGATCTACCACCTGCCCCTTTAGCTCACTCGTATGTCTCAAATCTAAAGTCAGCCAGTTGCACGATCCACCACATGACTCTCCACACAGTCATGTGGCACACTCGGCTTGCACACATGTCTTGTGGCATCCCGTGTGCTGTCGACTGTCCCATTTCCAACGACAAAAAAAAACCGTAGAAGAAGAAAATAAAAAATAAAGAAAAAAATGAGGGAAAGGAAGCTAAACATATAAGGAAATTTATTTAAAATTCTAAGATCGGTATTATTGGAGAAGTGCAAATAATATTCATTAATACACATGCAGAGATTCAAACACAAGACCAATGAAATAGATAAATGTTTAACGATTGAACCAATAGGCTCACCGTTGAGATATCAGGCATAGAATTTAACTTATGTGACACATGCAAGTCTAAAACTCAATTAAAGAATACACAAAACTTGTAACAGCCTGATTTTGGGGCTAGTCGGAACAGTGGTTTCAGAACCACTAATATGAGGATGTAGAAAATTACTTTAATTATTTTATGTGTTGTAGCATGATTATAAGGATGCATGAAAATTTTGGTGCTTTAATTTTAGCGATTGTGTGCTTAATGGCGAAAAAGGACTAAATCTCATAAAGTGCGAAAGTTTTATTTTACAAGCTAGAGGTGTCTAATAGCTACAGAATATTAAATTAGAGGTCTTTAAAGTGCAATTAGACCTCCCTAAAGGTGATGGCCAGCCAAGGGAGACAAGGGCATTAAATTAGTCAAAAATTTGGTGGTATTAGGTGACCAAAATGAATAAAATAAGATAAATAAAAGGAGATATCATCTTTTACTATTCCCATTTCTTCTTCCACCAAAATTTGAAGAGAAAATAGAGGTTTTTGGAGCTCAAACTTTCAGCCAAGCTATTCCCTAGCAAGTAAGTGATTTTAAAGGTCTTTCTTGATAATTTTTGTACTTTTGGAACCTCTAAAGCTTAAGCTAGCTAATGGGGGACTATTTTGCAAAGTGGTTGAAAGTTTAGGGACTTGCCATGAGAGTGTTTATGTTATTTTCTGAGTTTTTATGGAAGAAAATGAATGTTGGTGGGTTAAGGAATAACTTTTGTGAAAGGTTTTTCCATGAAAACACCTAAATAAGACTTATTTATAAATATTGTAATTGAGTAATAAATGCATGAAATGATTGGTTTTGTGAATTTTTATAAGAGAAATAAATGTTCAGCTAGGCTTGTTTAACGAGAAAATGTGATGAAAAACAATTTACGAGCCTAGGGGCAAAATCATAATTTTCCCAAAGTATAAGGGCAAAATGGTCATTTTTGCCTAAGTAGAAATTTTGATGTATCATGAGTTATGTAGCGATTAAATGAGTAAATTTTATTATTATAGATTAAGAAGAGTGTGGAAACAACCTTGACCGAGGAAAAGGCAAGGTTACGGACTAAATCGTCGATTAACACATTTTGCACCGAGGTAAGTTTATGTGTAAACGATACATCTTTAATACATATGTTGTTACTTATTGATGCATTGTATGAGTTAGGGTGATAAAAAGAGCTTGGCAAATAGCCTTGTTCTTGTCCACACGGGTAGACACACGCGCGTGTGTCTAGGTCATGTGTGACACACGATCAGCCTCATGGGTGTGCAGTTAGGTCGTGTGTCCCCTGCATGCTAGTTTTACAATTCAGTATGTTCAGTAGTAAACACACGAGCAGAGACACGACCGTGTGTCTCAACCGTGTGGATGGCACGGCCATGGATATGGGCATGTGCCCAGGCCGTGTGAAGTCCACACCTAAAATTTAGAATTTAATTCGCCACACGGTCGAAGGACACGGGCGTGTGCCTAGGTCGTGTGACATTGATGGGATGATGACGTCAGAAACAGAATGCCAAAGTTTTGGCACATGGGCTAAGACACGGGCATATCGAGGCCGTGTGAGGGACACGAGCTGTGTGAAAACCCCTGTAGGTTCGAATTGAAAAATAATTCCACATGGGTGTGGAACACGGGCATGTGACATGCCACACGGGCGTGTGGACTGTTTAGAGAAAATTTCCTAAGATTTTCTAGAGAGCTTTAAAAGGGTTCGATTCGATCCCGAACCACTCCTAATGTATGATTTGGGCCTAGTAGGCTTGATTAAGAGATATTAATAAAAGTTTTAAATTTGGAGAGGAGAGTCAAGTCTCAAAATTATATGATTGATTGCGTATAAGCTTAGTAATACCTCGTACACTATTCTAACATTGAATACGGGTAATGGGTGTTACAAAACTTCAAAAGATGTGACTCGAACCTCAGACCTTCAATAAGCAACAGAAGCATATTACCACTAAAACACCCACATCTTTCGTTGATAGAACCTAATAAGAAAGCTTACATTTTTTGGGCGTTACATTATTATGATTTTTGGTTCACTAATCCTCGATTTATTAACCCGAATCTACTGACCCGATTTTTGGGATGTGGCAACTCTCTCCCTTTTAGCAGAATTTCGTCCTCAAAATTACCTGAATTGAATAGATAAGGATATTGATGTCTTATTGCATCATCGGCTTCTCAAGTTGTAACACCCCTTACCCGATCCAATCATCGATTCAAAATAATAGGATGCTACATGCAACAATCAAAACCACATCTAAAATTTATATAATATAGGTCAAATACATTGCACTGAAATAAATTGAAATATCTTAATTGTGAAATTCAAGTAAGAAATATGATTGATTTGAAGAATTTTAATAGTTATGAAGTTTCAAAATTTTTATTGATACTGTATTGATACCATACATAAATCACGATACCAAAATTCAATTTTGTTTGTTAGGAAAAAATAAGGGTATCGATATTTATTTCCTGGTATCAATATTTTAAGAAAAGTATTGATACTCATATAAAAAGTGATACATTTTAGTATTAAGGGTCATATGGTCAAGTATCGATACCAATTGGCACAGTACAAAAGAAAAGTTTCTGTGGCAAACTCGAAAGAAACTGCATGTATGGTGAAGTCTTAATGGTTGAATCTTGTAGTGAGCCACAAAACAAATGGATATGGCACAACTAGTAAGACTTAGTATAATTTACATGATTTAGAATTAATGCACTTTGAGAAAGAAGAATACTAAATTGTGTTCCGATAAGGATTACAAATTGAAAGTAGATAAAGAATTTATTAGCTAGCTTATGGAAGCATATTTTCAATAAAAGATTTTAACCGTGTAACATTGAAAGAGCATTGACTAACTATAGGTGACCGTAAAAGGTTTCGATGAGATGACAGCATTGAAGAATGTCGAAATGGCAACGTTTTGGGCGAATAGATCTCCGACAAGGAATAAATAGAGTAACTAGGTGAGTACCTGCTAGAGTATATGGTGAATACAAAAGAATGAGTCATTTAAGCTTGAAGGACTAACTCGAGTAAGGGCTATGTCTGGTGAGGTATGGAGTGAAATATCTATGAGTGTCCATAAAATTCATGAATAGTTAAGGAAATGATGTTTTGGAATAGGAACGTAAAAACAATAGTATTCTACCTAAATGGATTTCTTGGAATGAGACGAGTTAAGGAAAAACATGAGAAGGTGAAGTGATGAACGTGAATATTGAATAAGGAAAGGGACAGATGTAAGGTATGATGTCAGGATAAGGCACAACACCACAGTATGAAGAACGAAAACCTAGAATGATATACGCTAGAGATAAGTCAAAGAATAAGTATAATGAGATGGATAAAAGGAATGTTAAATACAATCCTGGTAATTTGTGTTTGCCTTACTAAGTTCACATGAACTCATTCTTGCATCTTATGTTTCAAGTGAGCAGAATTGGGTCTACGCCTACAGGTACGATGCTTAAGTGGTGTGTTTAAACCTAAATACATGGTTGTAAATCAGTGCCTTATGATATTTATGTTAGATTTTAGGCTTATTCAAAGTCGCCACTAAAATCTCACTACCATACGCCATACTTGTAATCATGCATTGTATATATATACTTAGTGATTCAATTTAAAGCTCTCATAACTATGTAAATGTTCTTGAATAGAAACTTCTTTTTCTTAGTAAATAGTTAAGTTACATTCATACTAGGAGGTGACACCCAATATTTGGGTCTGATTTATCGGACTAAGTTTGGAGCGTTACAAGTCTAGAATTATTCCCAATTTATTTTAAATGTTTCATATGCTCGATTTAGGTTCGAATATGATCGATTAACATGGAAATGATTGTAATTTAATTATGAAATGATTTATTTTGTTATCTATGACTAGTTAGTGAACAGTGTTAATGTTTTACAATTGTAATACCTTATAGCTCGGGTTGGGCAACCGGACCGGGTATAGGGTGTTATATCTAGTGATATCAGAGCTACAATGTAACAATCCAGTTTAGACCCTCGGAACAGTGGTTTTGGGACCACAAATTCGAGTCTGAAAAATATTTTAATATTATTTTCTGTGCCTATTGTATGTGATTAAGCATGTGTTAAAGTTCCGTAGATTAATTTGTCTGTTTGTGTGCTTAATTTGAGAAAAGGGCTAAATCGCGTAAAATAAAAAAATGGCTAATTAATGTGTAAGTATTAATTTGTTGATGTCTTTATAAGGTGAAGTCCTTAATAGGCAATTAGCCCATTAATGAAGTTAGTGGTTGGTAAAGGACAAGTATGCCCTTAATGTTATTATGTTTACATATTTAAAAATAAGGTTAAAGTTGTAAATTGATTAATAAATGAATTAAAACATAAAAACAAAGCATGAAATGGCCATTATCATCTTTTTGTCCACCGAATTTAGAAAGAAAGAATAGGGTTCATGAGTTTGAAGCATTCGATCCTTGTCTTCTTTGATTAAGGTATGAGTTTTGCTCGGTTTTTTGATAATTTCTACGTTTCTGTAATCGTTGCTTCCACGCTTCAATTTTGTGAATTGATGATGTTTTTGAAATGCGCCATTGATGAACACATGAGTTTTGTGATGTTTGAAGATGAATTATGAAAGATATGTTTTTGATTAACATAGTTTGTCTTTGAGTTTTTGGTGATTTTGAGTATTTTGGATTAAATTGAGAAAATGAAATTTTGAGGGACTAAATTGTGAAATAAATGAAATGTGTGGACTTGTATGAACTACATGAGAATTCGGCTAGGCATGGGTAACTTGAAATTATGTGTATTTTCTGATTTTGTGAAATAGGGACTAAAATGTGAAAATGTGAAAATGTGAGGGCTAATTTGCAAATTGCCCTAAATATGTGTTTTTAGATTAAATTAAATGATCTAGTGAATAAATGGGTTAAATTTGAATATGTATAGAACAAGAACTGAAGAAAACAGATGTAGATCGAGGGAAGTCGAAAGTTATTAAATAGCCGTTTATCTCCGTTCTTCCTGTACTAGGTTAGTTGATATACAAATAAAAGTATTTGATTTGAGCTATTTATGCATTTATGAAATTTAGATGGCTATGAATAATGCTCGAGATGGAATGTATGAAATCCGTGGATATATCGACAAGTTATAAATGTTCGAGAAGTCACGTACGAACCTAGGAATAGATAGGATAACATATGTCATGACATAGGCGTCCGTTATGTGATATGATGTGATGCATTGTTGCAAAGGAATAGATAGGAATAAATGAGATGCTTGAGATATGATGTGTTGGTAATTAATGGCTAAATAATGAGCCAAGGATGATATTATGAATTTGCAAATGAGAATTATAAATGTCATTGCATCTATGTGCCTATATGCATTTTATACTAAGTTTATTTATATATGGCTTACTAAGCTTTTGGAAAGCTTACTCTGTGTATGTGTTTACTCTGTTTTATAGATTGTCAAAGCTACTGAAGGCTCGGGGTGTAACACCCCAAACCCGGCCCAAAACGCTATGACCGAATTTGGTTTGCTACAGAGAAAACTTTTTGAAATCTTTTAAAACCGGTTTCAGTCTTCGATAAAAGATAGTGTCTTGGTAAAACAGTTGAGGTGTATAAAACCCATACTTAGATTTATTTTGAAAATATTTACTAAATCAAGTTATTATATATATTTTAAAATGTACCCGATGGTACTCAAAAACATTTTTGATTTGGTTTAGAAAACGTGTGAACTTATTATTACCATAATTAAATAGTTTAAACTAATAATCAAAGCAGGTAACAATAACAAAGTAATAAAAGGAGTTATTGGAGGCCTTATTACAACCCAATTAAAATTTAAACCAACAACCGAAAAGAATAAATAAACCGAAATTCAAAGTCTATTAAATTTAAATCCCACTGCATGGCCACCTCGAGTCCATCCGGTCCACATCCGCGATCTACATGTCACCTGAAAAATATAAAGGAGAAGGTGAGTCACCAAGACTCAGTATGTAACCCTTCTCCCGGTTTAAAGCCACATCATACACAAATTATAACAATTAACATGCATCAAATCGTATACCCAACCTAACCATCCGTATCACCTTTTTCTACCCCGTGTGGTACCAAACCACTGGTGGTGCCAAACCACTGGTGACGTATAGTCACAGATGTGATGCCAAATCACTGAGGTGTCAAACCTCTGGTGTCCGAAGACACGAATCGATTGATGGGGCCAACCCATCGTGTGATGCCAAATCACTGGCGTCGATCCCGTATTATCATCTGTGGGGCCAACCCACTGTGGTGCTAAGCCACTGGGACGAGACGCGATGAGGTGCCAAACCTCTGGAGGTACCAAACCTCTGGTGACCGTAGTCACAGTGTGTTACCAAAACACTGGTGTCCGTCGACACAATGTCACTGCCCCCTCCTCTCATCATCCCATATCAAACGGTCATAAACAGAACATACATTTATCACAGGTATCAAATAAGCCATGCTTCCCAAAAGCATTATTATCAATCTCTTACTGACAGAGACTTACCGGGATCCTCTCTTGTACCGTTAAGGTACTAATTCCATATCTACATAAAGCAGATTTACACATAACATGCATTTAATATACTTTATTAATTATTATAAGTGTGTATGTACACACCTGTCGCCAACGAGAAGTCTAAATCCCGAAAAGAGAAGTCGGCCACCCTAGATCTACTTGTCCCTATATTCGGCCAAATACATAGATTAGTATTATGGCCTATTCGGCCAAATCAAATTAATCCAAAGGGTCATCCCGTGATCCCGAATCCTTACCTTTTCTCTTTTGGCTACTAACCGCAGCACCCGATGTACGAATCTGCTTTACCAAATAATTTGGTCAAATGACCATGCCAATAGCCTTCGGCTTTTAATCACTAACTGATAACTTACTAAAATAGATCTTACCATCACTTACCAAAAATTGATTGCCAGACGATGATGGATTCACTTGCTCGCTTCCAAATCCCGAAGGTCCTATAACCAATCGGTTCCAAAAGGGTATTAACATCCTTGCTTATTAAATACCAAAATCAGCCCTTACCCTTTGTAGATGTCGACAGAGAAGAGAATATAGAGACGAGGGTTTCGGTCATCTCTTACCTTCACCAACCGATTGCCAAAAAGAAACCCCGAAAGCACCTCTGTCTACCTGATATTCGGCCACAATGAATCTTAATAGGAGATAAGAGATTTCGGCAACAAGGGGTGGAGGTTATTCGGCTATTAGAGATAGGAAAATTATAGGGATTTCGGTTAAAGGATAAAAGAAATAGATGAGATATTGAAGTGTGGAGAATTCGGCCAAAGACTAAGAAAAAGGAGAATGGTTTTCGGTTCTGGAAGAGAATGAAAAAGAAAAGATGAAGGCTAGGAAAATTGCTAGCCGAAAATTCCAAGTAATTCACTTAAGCAAATTCGGCCCCCCTACACCTATGCTTGCCGTCCACTCTTCTTTGAAGAGTTTAAAATTCATTCCACTACCTTAATTCACTCTAGGCCACTTATTCAAATTAATTTAAAATAATTTGAATATCTAAAATGCCTAAATTCTCTCTTGCCAACTCTTAAGGACTAATCAAATAATGATTCAATTAAGAAAACAATTTAAAAGCCCCATTATCCCTTCACCTCTTCAAAAACAATTAAACAATAAAGCCACCTTGCCTTCCTAAATAAATAATAATAAAATAAAATAAAGGTTAGCAAACACCCCAGCCGAATGCAAAGACCAAAACTAGATTAATCTTTTACCAATTCCCTATTTATTCTCTTATCCTTTAACAATTATCAAATAAATAATGAAAATAGAAGAGACCATGTGCTTGTCAAACTCCAACCGAAAGAAACAAGGGACCATGTGCAGGCCAATTCACGCCAACAGCAAAGAAAAAAAAACTAAAAACCATTTGCAGTTGCTGGGATTCGAAACCAAGACCCCACTGCAGCCCCCCTCTTCCAACGCCCTTGCCAACTCTTCCAGCCCGACTTTCATGCCATAAAGCCCCCTTATTTATTTATAAGACCTCCCTGGGCCGTTTACCCCAAAAATTAAAAATGCAAAACGCTGCTTTAGCAGCTCGAACCTACGCCCATCAACTTCCAAGCCTTTAAGTGGCACACGTTAGCCACTTAGCCAACCCAACTTTCCTGTCTATACCTTGCCCCCAAAGTCTTTAAAGCCTTCTTACTCGGCCCCCTTCCCTTTTGCGTCAGAAAGCCAAAAATAAAACTCATCCCTTGTACCTCCCAAGACTCGAACCTCCTCCCTTGCAATACCCCTAGACGCACCAAGCCAATTGTGCCAGTTAGTTCCTTGTGTCACACTTTTCCCAAATTTTTACTTAACCCCTATCTCACCTAGCTTCCTCCTTTTAGACACTTAAAAAGAAATTTTTAGTACTGGGTCAGGCCTAGCTCGGGTTATTTTTTTAGACCCTTAAACATGTCAAATAAATCCTAGAATTTAACTCTTCAAGCACACACATGGGAAAGTATTTAAAATAATTAACTTTTCAACAACCCCTAATTTAGGGTGTTACAATTCTACCCCCCTTAAAATAATTTCGTCCTCGAAATTACTTACTATCGTTCAATCGTGCATCCTTAACTCATCATCCTACGCTACTGCTGCGCACTCTGATCTTAAAAAAAAACTATCCTACTTCCCATAAACATTCCCTACGTTCATAATCCAAGTTCCATACACTTTACTAGCAAGATAAGAATGAACTAACGTAACCACAACCAAGACAAATGAGGGTATTCCGAAAATAAGAAACTTACTCGTTGTCATGTCTGGCACATCTTTCTCCTCGCGACGGCCAACTGCATAAACCAACCTTGGTTGCCTCACCTCTGCACCTTCAGCACCTCGGCCACGCCCGTTACCATTATCATTACCTCTAGCTGCACCTCGCCCTCTCTGTGGTTGCTGGCCATCCTTCCTGAATTGACCACGTCCTTGATCCTCAGCTTGAGTCCTTGCCAACTTCCGCGGACAATCCCTTACACGGTGATCCAACGATCCACACTCAAAGCACCCTCTACTTCCAGCCAAACATTCTCCTGAATGGGATTTCCCGCATCTAACACACTGAGGTGGCCACTGAGCAGGCTTTGTGCCTCTTTCCGATTCCCCAAATCTAGCCCTCTTCTCCACATTACTGCCCGATCCAGGCGATCCAAAGCCTCTCTTCTGGTTGTTCCTATCATGCTTCTGTCTTACGGTCTCCTTGATCCCTTCGGCTACCTTAGCCTTTTCCACTAGAGACGAAAACTCACGAACCTGCTGCGGAGCAATCAGCAACTTTAACTCATCTCTAAGCCCATCCTCAAAGCGGACACAGCGCTCATGTTCGGTAGCCACGATGCCTCTAGCATATCTACTCAGTCTTAGGAATTCTGCCTCATATTCCGACACTGACTTAGTTCCTTGTACCAATCCCAGAAAAGCCTTCCTCTGAGCATCAGTGTAGCTGGTGCCCACATACTTCTTCTGAAAAGCAGTTTTGAAGTAATCCCACGTGAGATCATCTGCCGTGGCCCCATCTCGGACCGTGAGCCACCACTGATACGCTTCATCCTTCAGAAGCGACACTGCTCCTTTCAGCTTCTCCTCATTAGTCAGATCAAGATCGTCCATGATCCTTTCTGTAGATTCTAGCCAGTATTTCGCTGCACTGGGTTCCACTCCTGACACACCCCGGAACACTTCAGCTCCGTTAGACCGAATTCGCTCAGGAACTGATTTTCGAGCTCCCAGATTTCCACTAGCCCCAGCCACCAACTCGAGGACTCGCAACACAGCTTGCGATACTGCCTCACCTCCGGTCTGATCCTGCTCCTCCGCAACAAAAGCTGGAGGTGGTGGTGGCGGTGGTACCTCATTTTCAGAACCCTGACCCGACCTGACAGGTTCAGACACGGTCATCCTTCCCCTACCGCGTCCACGGCAGCCACGTCCTCTAGAACTCATTCTATCTAACGCGCTTTTAATCTGATTAAGAAAAATTTTATGGATTAGTCGTTTGTTCCGCTTGATTATCCGCGAAGAATTTTATGAAAAGTTTAATAGGGATTCTTTCAATCAAACAATGTTTTAAGTCTTCTACCCTAGTTCACACAAATGGGCACATCCATTCCCTAATACTTTCCATACTTATTCACTCCTCGGACATTTCTGTCCTGTTTCTATCCCAGGGGTATTTTCGTCATTTTCCTACAGGGGTATTTTTGTAATTAAAAACCGAGGGGTTTCAAAACTTTAGTAAAGCAGATAACGTTGTAATTCCCAAAACTGGAGGGTATTCTTGAAAATTCAAAGTTATGGCATCATTTTGGAAACCAGGGGTATTTTGGTAATTTTGTCAATCAGGGGAAATTTTGGTAAATTTTCAAATCAGGGTATCTTGAATTTTTACAAAATAGCATTATTGAATACTTTTGCAAAGTAGGGAAATTGTATTAAAATTGGGGTTAAATCGAAAATTTTAAAAGTCAGGGGCATTTTAGTAATTTTCAACACAGGGGTATTTTCGTAAATTCTCCCCAAATCAGGGAATCTTAATATTTTGAAACTCGAGATTTTGGTATTTTACAAAGTAGAAATCATTTTAACAAAAGTTGAGGGTAGTGCGGTAATTTTACAATACAGGGGCATTTTTGTAATTTTGGTAAACCGGGAATATTTTGAAAATTTCCAATTTTTTTTTTACTATCTAAAGAGTACTTAAACAATTTTAAAACTAAAGTTTCCATGAAAATACGGGTAATCCCTTTCGGGTTTTATTGTTTTTAGCCTATGACCGAGTCCTCTTAGTTAGGGTGAACCGAAGCTACACACCAGGTAGGATACCTGCGAAGAGGAGGTGAGTCACGAGGACTGCTGAAATACCAAGCTCTTCCGGATCCAATCCTAGACATGCGCACTAAGGTTTCCACACCCTAACTCAGCGACTTGGTCCTAGGTTTGTTCAATTAGGCTCTTAAAGTCTTATGCCTTTGTTTGGGGTAACTAGTCCTAAAGTTTAAAGTACTTATCACTATCTACGTTCCATGCTTCCTACCCTTCTACAGAAAATAAATCATACAGAAGTTAGGAGTACTTACCTGGGCAGATAGGTGCCGGAGACTCGGTGCCATGCTATTCAAAAACCCAAAAACTATTCAAAAAGGCCTACCAAAACATTTTTGGGCCTTGGGCCCCCACAGCCGAGCTTTGAACTGGGCTCTGATACCAATTTTGTAACACCCCAAACCCGGCCCAAAATGCTATGACCGAATTTGGTTTGCTACAGAGAAAAATTTTTGAAATCTTTTAAAACCGGTTTCAGTCTTCGATAAAAGATAGTGTCTTGTTAAAACAGTTGAGGTGTATAAAACCCATACTTAGATTTATTTTGAAAATATTTACTAAATCAAGTTATTATATATATTTTAAAATGTACCCAATGGTACTCAAAAACATTTTTGATTTGGTTTAGAAAACGTGTGAACTTATTATTACCATAATTAAATAGTTTAAACTAATAATCAAAGCAGGTAACAATAACAAAGTAATAAAAGGAGTTATTGGAGGCCTTATTACAACCCAATTAAAATTTAAACCAACAACCGAAAAGAATAAATAAACCAAAATTCAAAGTCTATTAAATTTAAATCCCACTGCATGGCCACCTCGAGTCCATCCGGTCCACATCCGCGATCTACATGTCACCTGAAAAATATAAAGGAGAAGGTGAGTCACCAAGACTCAGTATGTAACCCTTCTCCCGGTTTAAAGCCACATCATACACAAATTATAACAATTAACATGCATCAAATCGTATACCCAACCTAACCATCCGTATCACCTTTTTCTACCCCGTGTGGTACCAAACCACTGGTGGTGCCAAACCACTGGTGACGTATAGTCACAGATGTGATGCCAAATCACTGGAGGTGTCAAACCTCTGGTGTCCGAAGACACGAATCGATTGATGGGGCCAACCCATCGTGTGATGCCAAATCACTGGCGTCGATCCCGTATTATCATCTGTGGGGCCAACCCACTGTGGTGCTAAGCCACTGGGACGAGACGCGATGAGGTGCCAAACCTCTGGAGGTACCAAACCTCTGGTGACCGTAGTCACAGTGTGTTACCAAAACACTGGTGTCCGTCGACACAATGTCATTGCTCCCTCCTCTCATCATCCCATATCAAACGGTCATAAACAGAACATACATTTATCACAGGTATCAAATAAGCCATGCTTCCTAAAAGCATTATTATCAATCTCTTACTGACAGAGACTTACCGGGATCCTCTCTTGTACCGTTAAGGTACTAATTCCATATCTACATAAAGCAGATTTACACATAACATGCATTTAATATACTTTATTAATTATTATAAGTGTGTATGTACACACCTGTCGCCAACGAGAAGTCTAAATCCCGAAAAGAGAAGTCGGCCACCCTAGATCTGCTTGTCCCTATATTCGGCCAAATACATAGATTAGTATTATGGCCTATTCGGCCAAATCAAATTAATCCAAAGGGTTATCCTGTGATCCCGAATCCTTACCTTTTCTCTTTTGGCTACTAACCGCAGCACCCGATGTACGAATCTGCTTTACCAAATAATTTGGTCAAATGACCATGCCAATAGCCTTCGGCTTTTAATCACTAACTGATAACTTACTAAAATAGATCTTACCATCACTTACCAAAAATTGATTGCCAGACGATGATGGATTCACTTGCTCGCTTCCAAATCCCGAAGGTCCTATAACCAATCGGTTCCAAAAGGGTATTAACATCCTTGCTTATTAAATACCAAAATCAGCCCTTACCCTTTGTAGATGTCGACAGAGAAGAGAATATAGAGAAGAGGGTTTCGGTCATCTCTTACCTTCACCAACCGATTGCCAAAAAGAAACCCCGAAAGCACCTCTGTCTACCTGATATTCGGCCACAATGAATCTTAATAGGAGATAAGAGATTTCGGCAACAAGGGGTGGAGGTTATTCGGCTATTAGAGATAGGAAAATTATAGGGATTTCGGTTAAAGGATAAAAGAAATAGATGAGATATTGAAGTGTGGAGAATTCGGCCAAAGACTAAGAAAAAGGAGAATGGTTTTCGGTTTTGGAAGAGAATGAAAAAGAAAAGATGAAGGCTAGGAAAATTGCTAGCCGAAAATTCCAAGTAATTCACTTAAGCAAATTCGGCCCCCCTACACCTATGCTTGCCGTCCACTCTTCTTTGAAGAGTTTAAAATTCATTCCACTACCTTAATTCACTCTAGGCCACTTATTCAAATTAATTTAAAATAATTTGAATATCTAAAATGCCTAAATTCTCTCTTGCCAACTCTTAAGGACTAATCAAATAATGATTCAATTAAAAAAAACAATTTAAAAGCCCCATTATCCCTTCACCTCTTCAAAAACAATTAAACAATAAAGCCACCTTGCCTTCCTAAATAAATAATAATAAAATAAAATAAAGGTTAGCAAACACCCCAGCCGAATGCAAAGACCAAAACTAGATTAATCTTTTACCAATTCCCTATTTATTCTCTTATCCTTTAACAATTATCAAATAAATAATGAAAATAGAAGAGGCCATGTGCTTGTCAAACTCCAGCCGAAAGAAACAAGGGACCATGTGCAGGCCAATTCACGCCAACAGCAAAGAAAAAAAAACTAAAAACCATTTGCAACTGCTGGGATTCGAAACCAAGACCCCACTGCAGCCCCCCTCTTCCAACGCCCTTGCCAACTCTTCCAGCCCGACTTTCATGCCATAAAGCCCCCTTATTTATTTATAAGACCTCCCTGGGCCGTTTACCCCAAAAATTAAAAATGCAAAACGCTGCTTTAGCAGCTCGAACCTGCGCCCATCAACCTCCAAGCCTTTAAGTGGCACACGTTAGCCACTTAGCCAACCCAACTTTCCTGTCTATACCTTGCCACCAAAGTCTTTAAAGCCTTCTTACTCGGCCCCCCTTCCCTTTTGCGTCAGAAAGCCAAAAATAAAACTCATCCCTTGTACCTCCAAAGACTCGAACCTCCTCCCTTGCAATACCCCTAGACGCACCAAGCCAATTGTGCCAGTTAGTTCCTTGTGTCACACTTTTCCCAAATTTTTACTTAACCCCTATCTCACCTAGCTTCCTCCTTTTAGACACTTAAAAAGAAATTTTCAGTACTGGGTCAGGCCTAGCTCGGGTTATTTTTTTAGACCCTTAAACATGTCAAATAAATCCTAGAATTTAACTCTTCAAGCACACACATGGGAAAGTATTTAAAATAATTAACTTTTGAACAACCCCTAATTTAGGGTGTTACACGGGGACTGTCGAGGATCGTCATCACACTACCCAAACTCATTTTGGAACCTTTTGGAGATGTATGTAGCTAAATATGGCAAGTATAGGCTAGTCATTTTGGAATATGTTTTGGTATGGTTTGGTGGCAATGAAATGGTCTTATGAATGGTAAGCTTAGTGATGGATTGATGGCATAGTGATTAAGTGAAATTGTGGATGAATCATGCTTGGTTTTACATGTGATTTAGTTGTGCTATTCGGCATACAAGCTGGCATGTTTAGAAATGTAATTGAATGAGATGATAGGTTGAACATTTGACATGATTTTGGTTGCCAATTGTGTATGGGATATTACTTGTTTGAGCTTGTAGGGATGACCCTTGTGTGAGTGGCAATTTGGCCTTGAAAATGGCCTATAATTGCCCACACGGTTGAGCACACGGGCGTGTGGCTCGACCGTGTCCCTCGTGGTTGAAATTCAAGGCAAGTCAAGTTAGACCACGAGCTAGACACACGGGCTTGTGACTGGCCGTGTGGTGCAAGTCAGTATCGACCACGAGTGAGGCACACGGACGTGTGGACAAGTCAGTATGTATGCCCTGTTTTGACACGGCTTAGACACACAGGCGTGTCTGAGGCCGTGGGAGGCACACGGCCTGCCCATAAGGACGTGTGACCTCTGTAACTTAGAAAATTTTTTAAATTTCTGAGAATTTCTGTATGTGTTCGGTTTAGTCCCGACCTTATTCTACATCATGCTTAAGGTCTCTTTGACCTATTTAAGAGACGCTTTGATTGCATTGGATAAATTATATTATGAAATGTCAGTAAAAGATTCTGTTTGTCCGGTAATGCCTCTTAACCCTAATCCGGCGACGGATACAGCTTAGGGGTGTTACATATAACTTAGTTGATTCTAAGACTGAATGTAACATGTATTGAGTCTAGAAATACATGTCACTTTATAATCTGTGATTGTGTGATGACTCCTGGTCAGTTTGACTTGTTTTCTTATAGATTAAAGATGTCAAGTGTATCCAATAGAGAAGATTCTGATAGAATACAAAGTTATGTTCTAGTCACTGATCAAGGGGCTGCTCATAATGTGCCCGAGTTTTAAGGGTTGACGAAAGAGGCTAATAGTGCCTTTTTTCCATATAATGAATGATATGTTTAACACGTATATGATAGCAAACCCTGTGGCTCAACAACCTCCACCCCTCATCCTTAAAGTCCTATGCGACTGAATATTTATAGGATTTTTATTGATAAAGTCCAAAAATGTGGAGCCAAAGAGTTCTGTGGTAAGTTGGGTGATGATCCGTGTAACACCCCAAACCTGGCCTAGAAGTTATGGCCGAATATGGCGGTGTCACATTGGAGTGCTTTTTGGAAACCCTTTTTTTTCCTTGTTGAAAAAAACTCTTTTGGAGGTTGAAGCCTCTTCGTAAAACTCATGTTAAACCAACATTTTGTTAATCAATTTAAAACGTCATTACTTCAAAAACCTTGTTTGTTGCGTAAGCTTAAAAATCGTTGCAGAAACATAGTGTTTTGAAAATAGTTATCGTTTTTGGAAAATCACGTTCTACTTCTAACATGTATAAATCATAATGATTAAAACCTCAGATTGAAAACTATACAATTGGAGAGGCCTTATTACAAATATAAAAAAAAACCAGACAAAAACTAATAGTAAATAAAAGCCAAGTAAATGAAAACAGGAGCAGTACTGTGGCCACCTCCGAGTCCCTCGCAGCTCGAAATCCACTATGTCTGCAGATTACCTGTATAGTTAGATAGAAGGGTGAGTTGACGAAAACTCAGTGTGTAAGCCCTTATAATACAAACAGTCAGATATACAGTATGCAGAAACAGACTGGGCTTGAGCCCATCACAGACACAGTATCAGGTGGGTCTTAGCCCATAACAGAACCAGGTGGACCTAAGCCCATTACAGAATCAGTATCAGATGCAGATATGCAGACAGAAATCCAGCCCAATCCAACCAATTCATCATGTGGGGATAAAATCGACCCACTCAACCAACACACTAAGCTTAGCACCGGTTGCGGCACTAAGTAAATAGAATGGCTAAAAGCCATAAATATCGCAGCACCGCTGTAATATCCTAGATTTAGGGGTTATGCATTCGTGCATAATTCATGTGTTAGTATAGTCTTGTGAAGGTTTGATTTTATTTAGGAAGCTAGAATAAATTTTTAGTATGGTTTATTTAATGAAGTGGATTAAGTGAACCTGACACTTAAGTTAATTTAAGTGTTAAATTATAGCATAAGAGGAGTAAGTGGCAAGATGGTTAAGGAGCTTGAAAGGTTGCTTAAGGTTAGAGGTTCGAGTAGCATGTTTAGCATTTTGATGACTTTATTTTTGTGTTCTAGCATTGATGGACGGTCAAACTTATTTATGATAGGTTGGACTATTAATTTTGGTAAGTTGAACATATGTTTAAGGAAAGCTTGAAATTGGGGATAAGAATCTTAAGGTTATGGTATGATGAGGGGACAAAAGGCATGGAATATGGAAGATGTTTTGGAAAGTAATCCTAGGCCTTTAGTGCATGTATGTGGACGGAATGGGTGTCTAGGGGGTGGCCGAATGTTGTTAGGTGTTTTGGAGGGGGGATAGTTGGTCAACCTTTGCTTTTTGTGCATCTTTTTGTATTGTTTTTCTTTCTCTCCAAAATTCCTCTCCTTGGCCGAATGTGTGCTATGCTTTTAGTGCAAAATTCCTTTTGGTTTTAGCCTTATTTTGTTGGAACCAAATCCTACTTTTTCTTACTTTTCATTCATCCATTTGAAACCGAAACAACATTTGATTTTTTGGGCATTTTGTGCACATTTCTTTTAGGCAAATTAGGTGTTGGCCGAACCTCATTTCTCCCATCTCTCTCTTTTCTTCATTTGACTTTTGTTCAACCACATTTTCTTTCTCTTCCTTTTTGGCCGAACCATTCTCTTCTTCAAACTCTCTCTTTTCTTTTGTTGATTAAACCGAATTCTCTCTCATTTCAATTCTCTTTTCTACTCACATATTTTTCATCTTCCATAACCATATAGCCGAAACTCTCATATTCTTTTGATTTATTTTTGACCGAATATTCAAGGGTAGGACTTCATTTGATTTCTTCGATCGGTTTTGGTTATTAAGTAAGTATTCTTGGCCGTTTTTCCTTCTATTCTTTTCACCTCTCTTGTTATTTTCTTGTGGATAAAGGCCGAACCTATGGGCATTTGTTGCAAGGTTTTAATCATTCTAGAAACCGATTTCTTTTAGGCTCCTCGGGACGTTGGAAGCAATCAACCTAATCCTCGTATCTTTGTCAATCGTTTTGGGTAAGTATAGGTAAGACTTGGTTTTACAAGTGAAATTCTTTGGGATTTTGTGCTATGGCCGAATGGCCTTTGTTCATAATCTTAGTATTGGCCGATTGTAGGACAAGGATCTAGTGCGGTAGATAGGATCTTCGGAAGTTAGTATTTGCGTTGGTGAAAGGTGTGTATCTTACACACTTTATAACTTAGTTCATATTTGTATATATGTGTGTTAAATAACTTTTCATGTTGTTAAAGCCGAAATGATGAGATTTTGGTATGATACCATGATGGTATGAATGAGGATTCGGGTAAGTCCGTTTCGATATGTTGTTAATACATGAGGATTGAAATCATGATCTATGATTTATGAGATTTTGTTATATGATTCATATCAAAATATATTGACATGATTTGTTTATATATTGCATTGGTATGGGCAACATGAGAGGAGGGGGAAGATTGTGACTTCGGTCACCAGTGATTTGGTATCACATTTGTGTCTTCGGAAACCAGAGATTTGGTATCTCCAGTGATTTGGTATCACATTTGTGTCTTCGGACACCAGAGGTTTGGCACCTCATAGCGTCTTGTCCCTGTGGTTTTACACCACCGTGGGTTGGCCCCACTTTTGAGATATGGGATCGACGCCAGTGATTTGGTATCACACGTGGGTTGGCCCCACAACTTGATGATTTGTGACTTCGGTCACCAGTGGTTTGGCACCACCAGTGGTTTGGCACCACCAGTGATTTGGTATCACATTCGTGTCTTTGGACACCAGAGGTTTGGCACCTCATAGCGTCTCTACCCTGTGGTTAACACCACCGTGGGTTGGCTCCACTTTTGAGATATGGGATCGTCTGCCAGTGATTTGGTAGCACACGTGGGTTGGCCCCACAGATGGATTATTCGTGACTACGGTCACTAGTGATTTGGTATCACAATTGTGTCTTTGGACACCAGTGGTTTGGTACCACACGGGGTAGAAAAGGAGTTATGGATGGCTAGGTTGGGTGCATTATACATATATGTTGCTTTGTTATAATTTGTGTAAGCATGTGGTATTTACCCGGGAGAGGGAATATGCACTGAGTCTTTGTGACTCACCTTCTCCCTTATCTTTTCAGGTGATTCGTGAGATTGCGGATAAGGAGCCGGATGAACTCGAGGAGGCCATGCAATAAAAGTTGGTTTTATATGAACTTCCATTTGGGTATTTTATTTTAATTTGGTTTTTATATTTTATGGATTTGTAATAATGCCTGTTTAATTATGTTTTGGATTATTTTTATGTTTTGAACATGTTCAAATATGGTTTATAAATTTCATGATTATTATAATAAATTGAGCACAAAGTTTTCTAAACTACACAACGCGATGTTTTTTTTTTTAAAAATGTTACCATCGGGTAACATAAATCATTTGATAATTCTAACAACTTAAGTGCTTTCGATATTTTAAAAGATTTTCAAAAAAATAAGTTTTTACAATCAAATGCAAATGGTTTTCAAAGTAATAATTCGAGTTTTCTTAAAATGATATAAACCTTTTCTAACTTATGATTTATTTACTTATTTTAAAGTTTTAGGTAATTTCAAAGTAAATTTCAGTTTTAACTTATTTTCTATAAATAAAGAATTTCAAAGAGTTTTTCACAAAAATTTAATCGTTAACTCGTTTTTCTTAAAAACGTTTTCCTTAGTGACATACCAAATTCGGTCGTGGCGTATTGACCGGGTTTGGGGTGTTTCAAATTGGTATCAGAGCCAAGTTGAAAAGCTCGGCTGTGGGCCCGAGGCCCAAAATGTTTTAAAGTATGGTTTTAAAATGTTATTATTGAAAATTATATGGTTTGAAAGGCATGGCCCCGAGTCTCCGGCATCAATCCGCCCTGGTAAGTACATCAAAACTGTTGATTTTTGAGGATATGATTATAATGATGTTGATATGACTATATAGTAGTAGGAACTACTTTAGAGACCCAAAACTATAGGTTTGGTGTACTCGCGAAATCTCTTATTAAAACTTTTCATAAAACTGTGCTTTAAAGAAAGTGGAATATTGATTAATTCATAAAACTTTTAAATCAGATAAGTCGAGATCTTAGAAATGAGTACTCGAGGTCGAGGTCGTGTTACTCGTGGACGTGGTCGATGTAGGATGGCTGTGTCTGAGCCAGTGAGGTCGGGTCAAGGATCCAAGAATGAGGTATCACCAGTTCCACCACCAGCGGTTGGAGTTGAGCATCAGGACCAAACGGGAGATGACGCAGTATCTCAGGCGATGCTGCGAGTTCTTGAGAGGGTAGCTGGAGTAGGTGGAGGCGCGGAAGCTCGGAAATCTGTTCCTGAGCGACTTTGAGCCAACGGAGCCGAGGTATTTTGAGGTGTTTCGGGTGTAGCTCCCAGCT
This sequence comes from Gossypium australe, assembly GCA_005393395.2. NCBI lineage: Eukaryota > Viridiplantae > Streptophyta > Magnoliopsida > Malvales > Malvaceae > Gossypium > Gossypium australe. The sequence continues at coordinate 119,684,039 of CM016616.1, forward strand.
GAGCTGAATACTGGTTAGAGGCGACGGAACGAATCATGGATGATCTGGATCTGAATGCCGAGGAAAAGCTGAAAGGGATTGTATCGCTTCTTCGTGACGAGTCATATCAGTGGTGGCTCATGGTTCGGAATGGTGCTGCAGCGGAGGATCTCACTTGGGACTTCTTTAAGGCAGCCTATCAGAAGAAATATATCGGGTCTAGTTACGTTGATGCGCAGCGCAAGGCATTCCTGAGTTTGGTCCAATGGAGTAAATCCGTATCAGAGTATGAGGCTGAGTTCTTAAGATTGAGCCGGTATGCTGGAGATATTGTGGCTTCGGAGCACGAGCGATGTGTTCGATTCGAAGATGGTTTGAAGGACGAGCTGAGATTGATGATTGCTCCACATCAGGAGCGAGAGTTTGCTACTTTGGTTGAAAAGGCAAAGATAGCCGAAGGAATAAAGGAATCTGGAAGACAGAGCTACGACCGGAATAAGTATAAGAGAGGTTTTGAATCATCTGGGTCGGTCGAAGATTCTCAAAAAAGGGTTAGGCATAATGGGCCGAATCAGTCTGGGAGGCCTGTTACTGCTAATCAGGGACCAGCACAGTGTAACAGATGCAGAAAATTTCATTGGGGCGAATGTTGGACCGGTGGGAAAGGATGTTTTGAGTGTGGCTCGCTGGATCATCGTGTGAGGGACTGTCCACGTAAGCAAGCCAGGAATCAATCTGAAGGTCAAGATCGTGCTCAGTTCAGAAAGGAGGGACCGTCACCGCAGAGAGGTCGTGATAACGGTAGAGGAGGTAATGGTTCTGGTCGAGGTCGCGGAGCATCGGGCAGAGGTGCAGGCAACACTGAGGCAAGACAGCCTGGGTTGGTGTATGCAGCGAGACGTCCAGAGGAGGGCGACGCACCGGACGTCATCACCAGTATGTTCTTGATCATTGGATTTCCATATACTGCTTTGATTGATGTGGGTTGACGTATTCATATGTCGTTAGTAGTATAGTAGTGTTATTAAGATCAGAGTGCGCAACAAGAGCGTAGTGCGGTGAGTTAGACTGTACGATTGATCGTTAGTAAGTAATTTTGAGGACGAAATTATTTTTAAGGAGGGTAGAATTGTAATATCCTAGATTTAGGGGTTATGCATTCGTGCATAATTCATGTGTTAGTATAGTCTTGTGAAGGTTTGATTTTATTTAGGAAGCTAGAATAAATTTTTAGTATGGTTTATTTAATGAAGTGGATTAAGTGAACTTGACACTTAAGTTAATTTAAGTGTTAAATTATAGCATAAGAGTAGTAAGTGGCAAGATGGTTAAGGAGCTTGAAAGGTTGCTTAAGGTTAGAGGTTCGAGTAGCATGTTTAGCATTTTGATGACTTTATTTTTGTGTTCTAGCATTGATGGACGGTCAAACTTATTTATGATAGGTTGGACTATTAATTTTGGTAAGTTGAACATATGTTTGAGGAAAGCTTGAAATTGGGGATAAGAATCTTAAGGTTATGGTATGATGAGGGGGCAAAAGGCATGGAATATGGAAGATGTTTTGGAAAGTAATCCTAGGTCTTTAGTGCATGTATGTGGACGGCATGGGTGTCTAGGGGGGTGGCCGAATGTTGTTAGGTGTTTTGGGGGGGGATAGTTGGTCAACCTTTGCTTTTTGTGCATCTTTTTGTATTGTTTTTCTTTCTCTCCAAAATTCCTCTCCTTGGCCGAATGTGTGCTATGCTTTTAGTGCAAAATTCCTTTTGGTTTTAGCCTTATTTTGTTGGAACCAAATCCTACTTTTTCTTTCTTTTCATTCATCCATTTGAAACCGAAACAACATTTGATTTTTTGGGCATTTTGTGCACATTTCTTTTAGGCAAATTAGGTGTTGGCCGAACCTCATTTCTCCCATCTCTCTCTTTTCTTCATTTGACTTTTGTTCAACCACATTTTCTTTCTCTTCCTTTTTGGCCGAACCATTCTCTTCTTCAAACTCTCTCTTTTCTTTTGTTGATTAAACCGAATTCTCTCTCATTTCAATTCTCTTTTCTACTCACATATTTTTCATCTTCCATAACCATATAGCCGAAACTCTTATATTCTTTTGATTTATTTTTGACCGAATATTCAAGGGTAGGACTTCATTTGATTTCTTCGATCGGTTTTGGTTATTAAGTAAGTATTCTTGGCCGTTTTTCCTTCTATTCTTTTCTCCTCTCTATGTTATTTTCTTGTGGATAAAGGCCGAACCTATGGGCATTTGTTGCAAGGTTTTAATGATTCTAGGAACCGATTTGTATATATGTGTGTTAAATAACTTTTCATGTTGTTAAAGCCGAAATGATGAGATTTTGGTATGATACCATGATGGTATGAATGAGGATTCGGGTAAGTCCGTTTCGATATGTTGTTAATACATGAGGATTGAAATCATGATCTATGATTTATGAGATTTTGTTATATGATTCATATCAAAGTATATTGACATGATTTGTTTATATATTGCATTGGTATGGGCAACATGAGAGGAGGGGGAAGATTGTGACTTCGGTCACCAGTGATTTGGTATCACATTTGTGTCTTCGGACACCAGAGATTTGGTATCTCCAGTGATTTGGTATCACATTTGTGTCTTCGGACACCAGAGGTTTGGCACCTCATAGCGTCTTGTCCCTGTGGTTTTACACCACCGTGGGTTGGCCCCACTTTTGAGATATGGGATCGACGCCAGTGATTTGGTATCACACGTGGGTTGGCCCCACAACTTGATGATTTGTGACTTCGGTCACCAGTGGTTTGGCACCACCAGTGATTTGGTATCACATTCGTGTCTTCGGACACCAGAGGTTTGGCACCTCATAGCGTCTCGTCCCTGTGGTTAACACCACCGTGGGTTGGCCCCACTTTTGAGATATGGGATCGTCTGCCAGTGATTTGGTATCACACGTGGGTTGGCCCCACAAATGGATTATTCGTTACTACGGTCACCAGTGATTTGGTATCACAATTGTGTCTTTGGACACCAGTGGTTTGGCACCACCAGTGGTTTGGTACCACACGGGGTAGAAAAGGAGTTATGGATGGCTAGGTTGGGTGCATTATACATATATGTTGCTTTGTTATAATTTGTGTAAGCATGTGGTATTTACCCGGGAGAGGGAATATGCACTGTGTCTTTGTGACTCACCTTCTCCCTTATCTTTTCAGGTGATTCGTGAGATTGCGGATAAGGAGCCGGATGAACTCGAGGAGGCCATGCAATAAAAGTTGGTTTTATATGAACTTCCATTTGGGTATTTTATTTTAATTTGGTTTTTATATTTTATGGATTTGTAATAAGGCCTGTTTAATTATGTTTTGGATTATTTTTATGTTTTGAACATGTTCAAATATGGTTTATAAATTTCATGATTATTATAATAAATTGAGCACAAAGTTTTCTAAACTACACAAGGCGATGTTTTTTTTTTAAAAAAACGTTACCATCGGGTAACATAAATCATTTGATAATTCTAACAACTTAAGTGCTTTCGATATTTTAAAAGATTTTCAAAAAAATAAGTTTCTACAATCAAATGCAAATGGTTTTCAAAGTAATAATTCGAGTTTTCTTAAAATGATATAAACCTTTTCTAACTTATGATTTATTTACTTATTTTAAAGTTTTAGGTAATTTCAAAGTAAATTTCAGTTTTAACTTATTTTCTATAAATAAAGAATTTCAAAGAGTTTTTCACAAAAATTTAATCGTTAACTCGTTTTTCTTCAAAACGTTTTCCTTAGTGACATACCAAATTCGGTCGTGGCGTATTGACCGGGTTTGGGGTGTTTCAACCGCTACCGGTTAACAGAACAGTTAAAATCCATAAATATCACAGCATTGCTGCTGGTTAACAGAACGACTAAAAGCCATAAATATCGTAGAAAGGCTGAAAGCCTTGTACAGAACGACAATGGGCCGTACACTTCCTCCGTAACTTTGTCCCAACCCCATGCAATATGTCGTGTATGTCATGCTCAATCATCACAGGTGTATGCAGAATGACCATACTCAGTAACAGTCATTTAACATATATTACAAGCATATCAGTCACACGACCACAGTCAAGTCAGTTAAAACACAGTCATACGATCACAGTCAAGTCATGGGACAAAATTAGTCATTTACCCTTAGGGGAAAAATAGTCATTTTACCCTATAAGGGTATTTCAATATTCCTATCCTTCAAGGGTATTCCGGTAATTCTACCCTACAGGGGTAATTCAGTAATTCTACCCTACAAGGGTATTTTAGTATTTTTGCAAACTGAGGGTATTTCAGTAATTTCACAAATTAGGGGTATTTTAGTAATTTTGCAAACTGGGGGTATTTCAGTAATTTTGTCAACATAGGTATTCTGAACAGAGATAACGATGCGAATGGGCCTAGGACCCATTCTCGGCCCAAATGGGCCCACACGCTCGTGTGGCCCATTTAGCCCAAATCTAGCCACAGATATGATATTCACATAGTCCAGTCCAATATTTACTACACAATCATACAACTAATTGGGCCCACGGGCCCATTGGCCCCACATGGCCCCTTCCGGCCCATCGTGGCCCAAACAGCCTAAACCCACAAGAACACTCATGATGGCGTCAACTATCGCGTCGAAGCTCCCACACGTGCGCTCGCACGCTCGTGTGGCTACCATCGTCGTGCGACCGGCATTTCATCATTTGCCGCTCTACAGCTAGAGTAGTGCGAAATACACATCTGATAGGAATCTGGAGTTAATCCGCGCTCCGAACACTCCTATGCCCAAACGCCAACCAAGGTATGCTTACTCTCCTCATAGATCGCTCTATTTAAAACCAGCTTCTCGCCTACTCTCATGCTAGCTTCCCAATGTGGGATTTCACCTTCAGCAGAGTTTAATTCCATCACAACCACCTGCCGTCCCAACTTAGCAAAATAATCAACCTTTGCGTACAAAAGGATTCGAACCAAAGTCCTCTCGATAGCCATGTCACGTCACCACCACTAGGACACAAGCTCATTTATGACTTAAAACATGCACTAATATTTATAAAGCCTATGTGCCAGTGTCTAGATTCTTTTAAGAGCAAAATTTAAAAATTTTACAAGGGCCAAGACTTGAACCCAGGCTTCCTTACAACATTAAGGACGCCACAACCACTAGGCCACGTGCTTCCTTGTGTCATGATTTCCCTAACAATATTCTTAAAGCCTACTCACTTACATCCAGGGTTTTATTCACCTAAACCAAAATTTTTCCTAAAGGCTAGGTTTGAACCCAAGACCTCATGGAAACCCCCTAACCTTCCAAAATCACTCACCTAATAGGTCCAACTTGCAATAGTGCCGTTCTTTTGTTCACAAAAATTTTAAATGCTCCCATGCCCAAGGCCCAATAGGCCCAATTCTACTAGGCCCAAATTCAGGGTGTTACAATCCGACTAGAGCTGAGTACTAGTTAGAACACACACAGAGAGTTCTAGATGAAATGTTGTATTCTCCCAAAGATTGTTTGAGATGTGTTGTATCACTGTTAAAATAGGAGATTTTTTATTGGTGGTCGACTCTGATTGTGGTTGTACCTAAAGAATGAGTTAACTGGGAACTCTTTAAAACTTAATTTCGAAAGAAATATGTCAGTAAACAATACATTGATAAAAAGAAAAAGGAATTTCTCGAGTTGAAACATCAATTATTGAATACGAGTGTGAGTTTGTACAGCTTAGTAAGTATGCACATGAAATTGCATCTACAAGGGAAAAATGTGTATCCATATTGAAGATGGATTGGACGATGAAATTAGGCTGTTGGTTGGTGCGATGGAATCCAGGAGTTCGTAGTTTTGTCTAATCAAGCTAAGAAAATGAAAGAAGTATACAACCATAAGAAATTGAATGAAATGAAAGCTTGTGATTTCAGTAAGCGTAACACATCTAGAACATTCTCTGCTCCTCCATGGAAGAAAATGAAAGAATTGAGTATTCGTTTTTCAGTGCCATCAGGGTTTTCTGGCAGAGATAGAATGAAATAGAATAGTATAAGATCACTAATGCCTTCTATAGCTAGAACGGGTAGTGTTCGTAATGATAATAGACTTCAATGCAGCCATTATGGTCGGAATCTTTCGGGAGTGTGTAGAATGAAAGACAGATCCTATTTTATTTGTGGATCTCCCAACCATTTTAAGAAACATTGCCTAAATCGAGCTGAATTGAACAAGAAATCAAAATGCAAAACCTGTTGTTACTTCTACTAGAGGCAAACAGGTAGGAAATAGTGGCACCGCTAGAGTCAGTAGAAGCAGGACCAAAGATACAATAAGTCAATCTGAAGCTCGAGCACCTACCAGAGCTTATGCATTTCGTGCATGCAAGGAGGCCTCAACTCTTGATGTTATTGCTAGTACCTTCTATATTTAATATTACTATGATGCATTGACCTTGGGTCGTCACATTCATATATATGTACTATGTTAGTAATGAAAAAGAGTTTATCGGTTGAGTCAACTGAATATGTTGTTAAAGTAACGAATCCTTTAGGCCAAATGTCATAGTCAATCTAGTTTGCAAACAATGTCCACTGAAAATTCAAGGTTATGGCTTTCCTGCTGATTTGATGTTACTGCCTTTGTATGAATTTGACATTATTCTGGGGATGGATTGGTTGACTGTACACAATGTTGTAGTGAATTGCAGATGGAAACGAATTGATTTGAGATGTCAAAATGGTGAAGTAATTTCTGTTGAATCTGTTAAGTCTGATTGTGTTAAAAAAATATGATTTCAACAATATTCACACAGAAATTGATTCAAAAAGTTGTAATGTGTTTCAGATTTTATCCTAGATTCCAGAGTATCAGAGATGAAAGTTATCAATTACCATGAGTTTACATATTTTTTTCGAGGAATTATCAGGTTTACTACTAGAGTGAAAAGTCGAGTTTGCTATAGAATTAGTGTTAGGGATTGCTCCAATTTCGATTGCTCCGTATTGAATGGATCCAACAAAATTAAAATAATTAAAAGCTCAGTTGCAAGAATTGATAGACAGAGATTTTATTCAACAAAGTGTATCACCCTAGGGTGTACTTGTATTGTTTGTGAAATAGAAAGATGGGTCATTGAAATTGTGTATGGATTATCAAAAGTTAAATTAACTCATGAAAAAGAATAAATATTTGTTTCCTCGTTTTGACGATTTATTCGATCATCTAAAAGGTGCCACAATGTTTTCGAAGATTGATCTCAGATTTGGCTACTATCAGTTACGAGTTAAAGATGTTGATGTGCCAAAAGCAACATTCAGAACTCGCTACGAACATTATGAGTTTCTAGTTATGACTCGAATTGACTAATACTCTTGCAGCATTTACGGATCTGATGAATTAGGTATTTCAGCTACGTCTCAACAGGAAATTTGTTTGGTTAGATAAGTGGTAGCAGAGTTTTGACTAGTTGAAAAATTTATTGACAGAAGCTCTGGTATTGATTCAGATTAAATCCAAGGAGGAATTCATTGTTTACAATAATGCTTCACTCAGATGACCTTGAATTATACTAGTTTGATTATTATAGAGTTGAGAGTTAAACCGTTAATTCTTCAGAGAATTTGTGATATGCAAAGAAAATATTCGAATTTGTTAGATAAACAAGAACATATTCAGAATGATCATATCACTAATTTCAGTATGGATTGTGATATTAGTCTATACTTCCGAAATCGAATATGTGTGCTAATTAATTTTGAGATTATACGAGACACCTTACATGAGGCTCATAACAGTGTCTACTTGATTTAACCAGGTAGCGACAAAATGTGTAATGACTTGAAACAGAGTTACTGGTGGTTAGAAAGGAAATGTGAAATTTTAGAGTTGTACCGAGATGTTCAGTGTGTCAACAGTTCAAAGCTGAACATCAAGTTTTGTTCGAGTTATTACGACCTGTTATGATTTTTGAATGGAAATGAGAGCTAGTCATGATGGATTTCGTATCTAGACTATCTTTGTTCTCAAGAAACAAAGACTCAATCTAGATTATTATTCTTAGACTGGTGAATTCGACTCATTTTATTTTGGTTAGAATAGATTACTCGCTTGGAAAGGTAGTTGAGTTGTATGTATTTGAGATTCACGAAGCTATGGTGCAAACAAATGGATAGTCAAAACGGGTAATTCAAATTCAGGAGGACATATTACAGTGTTGTATCATCGAGTTCGAGGATAGCTGGGAAAATATTTACTATTGGTTAAATTTGCTTATAATAACAACTATGAGTCTAGTGTTAAAATGGTACCGTTTGAAGCTTTTTACGGACGAAAATGTAGAACCCCATTATACTAGTTAGAATTGAGATAAAACAAGCTAGTTGGGACAGATTTGACTTGGAAAACTGAAGATTCTATGATAACACTGTAACCAAAACTATTTTCAAGTGAGAAATTTCGAGGACGAAATTTTCCAAGGGGGGAGAGAGAGTTGTAACAACCCGTTTTCAGGGGTTTCAGAAACAATGGTTTCAAGGCCACAAATCTGACGAGTGAGTCCATAAATATTATTATTTAATATTTACGAGTCAAATATAGTATTATATAGAATTTTGATCTAATAATTTTTCTAATTGAACGAATAGTTAATTACAAGTGGTTTTGGAAAATGAGGTTTTGGGACCTCGTTTTTGTAAATCGAGCCCATAAATTTTTAAAATATTTATGGAGTTACTATATAGGTATACTGAAGTTTGGTCTGGAAATTTTAACGATTGGATAGTTAATTACAGAAAAAAGAGTAAATCATAAAAATGGTAAAAGTTAATCACTATTAGCTTAAATGTGTTAAATGGTTATAAAATTATGAATTGAGTGCTTTAAAAGGTAATTAGACCTTAAGTTGTTATAGTGGATCGTTAAATGGTTAATATTGTGTATTTTATATGTTAAAAAATATGTTTAATTATTAATAATTAAATATGTTTAATTATTAATAATTAAAAGTTAAATAATAAGCAAAAGAAAGAAAATATTAGCATATTCATATTCATCATCTTTCTTCTTAGGCTGATTCCTCCATTAGAAAAGAACCAAATCTTCGGCCATGGTTAAATTCGTTGCATGGTAAGCATTCTTAATATGTTTTTAGTAATTTTTATGTTTTGATATCGTTGTAGCTTAATCTAGCTAACCCAGACACTAATTCATAAAAATGTTAAATGTTTTGATTTATGCCATTGATGAATTTCTGATGTTTTTGAAGTTTAACGATAGATTTACAAGCTTGGTTGTTAAATAGGACTATTTTGTAAAGTGATTTTGGTTACTTTTAAGTTTAAGGTCGAAATTGATAAAATATTAAACTTGGCATGAAATTCTTGTGAAATTTTAATAAATATGGGTTGTAATTGCATAGGGGAAATTTTGGCTAGCATGAATTTGGTTTAATTGTGATAGATTTGAAAGTTTCAAGTTTAGGAATCAAATTGAATAAAATGTAAAAGTTTAGGGTAAAAGTATAAAATATTGAATAAGGGTCAAATATGTGAATTTAATTGTTTTAAGGTATTTTAATTGGTTAATTGAATGAAATTATTATATTTAGATCAAGAAATGGATTAGTTGGTCAATAATTGTGGGAAAGGAAAAGTTATTGAATAGTCGTCATAGAGGTTGATAGCTACTGTGTTTTGGTAAGTTCGTATTATGTTAATATGTTTGATGATAACTTAATTAAATTGTGTATATGATCGTATAAACAGGAACAATTATGTGATTAATTGAAGTAGTTTTGAAATTGAAATGTAATGGACTATAATGTAAAGTCTGGCTTGGTATACGGTTACGTTGAAATAAGTTGTATGCAGAATGAATGTGACCAAGTGAGCATGGTTCAATGTTTGAACTTGTAAAGGTTATGAAATACAGGTTAAAGCCCATGTGAACTTAGTGAATAGTTAGGATACAAATGACATGTCATTAAGGTGTTCCAGGCACTAGTTACTGGTAATTACAGTTACAGGTACTACATACTGATGATGGATACCATACCAATGGCTTGAGATCCTACATGTGTTGCGTATTGTTTGAAGCTTGTGTGAGCAGCATAGTGTATTGGTTAATGTCTTATTTGTTAACTTGTGTGAACATTACTCTCCCACATATCCAGAGTCAATTTACTATAGTTATCTGGGCAAAACATTTTGATATTGAAATAGAAATGAAGCAAGATGAAATGATGAATTATATTATGTTGATTATAACTTGGTATGTGATTCTTGACATGCAACGTTTTGGTGATAAGAATTATTTAGGCCTAACCATTTCATATGGTAGGAATTATGAAACAAGACAAAAGAATGTTAATTCTATGTTATGTATGATTTGTAACTTAAATTGATAGGTATGTGATGTTTTGTTTTACGAACTTACTGAGCTTTACATAAGCTTACTTTATTTGGTTTTCTTCTTTGTAGATTGTTGGACTCTTGCTGTTGATTGGAACATCGTTGGAGATCACACTATCCGTTAACTCTTTCAATAGTTAATTGTTTATTTTGGCCTGGTTATAAGTGGCATGTAAATAGGTTTTTGATTGTGTATGATATAAGTACTATGGTTATGTTTTGTGCCATTTGAAGTATATAATATGTGTATCGATGTAAAATCCTAACTAGTATTTTGGTTGGTTGTGGTGTGTGATGGTACATGCATGTTTTGGTATCTAAATGCATTTTTGAATAGTTGTTTTGGTAACTAGGTGAACTTTGGTTGATAATATGTTAGCAATGTGAGTGGTGGTGTAATGTATTTAATTTGGTATTGAGTTCATGGAATTGACATATGGATTGCTAATAGTTGATGTTTGTATGGTTATATTTTAATGTTTGAAATGTGGTGCCAATGATGGCATATTGGTTAGGCACTTAAGTTGAATGTTATTTGGCGTGTTTTGGTACATTTCGAATAGGTTTCAGTGATTTTATTTGTATGGCTTGAGACTTAAGGAATTGTAGGTGAAATGGCTTGTTTTTTTAGGAACTTTTAAGTACACACGACCCGTGACACGATCTGCCACACGGTCGTGTGCCACACACGATTGTATGACACGGCCATGTGAATCTAAATTACAAAAGCAGATTTTGTTACACGGTTTGGCCACACGGCCATGTCCTTGAGCCATACGGGTTGGGCTCTATCACATGGTATTGTCGCATGACCGTCTAACCTCTGTTTTCACTTTTTGCGTGAACTTTTGTAAAAGTTTCAGTTTAGTCTAGAATTATTCTCGGTTTGTTTTAAATGTTTCGTATGCTCGATTTAGGTCCGGATATGATTGATCAACATGGAAATGATCGTAATTTAATTATGAAATTATTTATTTGGTTATTTTTGACTGGTTAGTAAACAATGTTAATGTTTTATAGTTGTAATAACTTATAGCTCGGGTTGGGCAACTAGACTGGGTAAAGGGTGTTACACCACCAAAATGCAAATCCGGACTCAAGTAATTGCTATTAACAAAATTTATGAACTAAAATTAGTAATAACGGTAATGCATGCAAGACCTAATAGTAATAACAAAGGCATCGAATTGGGAGGATGTTTTGGAAAGTATTCCTAGGCTTTAGTGCATGTATGTGGACGGCATGGGTGTCTAGGAGGGTGGCCGAATGTTGTTAGGTGGTTTGGGGGGGGAATATTTGGCCAATTCCTCTTTTGTGCATCTTTTTGCATTTTGCTTTTCCTCTCCAAAAACTCTTCTTTGGCCGAATGTTTATTGTACATTTTGTGCAAATTTTGCTTTTGTTTTAGCCTTCATTTCATTGAACCAAAAATACTATTTTCTTTCTCTCATCTTTCCACTTGAAACTAAAACTTCATTTTGGCATTTTATGCACTTTTCTTTTTGGTAAATAAGGAGTTGGCCGAATCTCTCAACCCATTTTCTCTCTAATTCTTTTTCTTCCTTTTTGGTCGAAACTCTCCTCTCCAAACTTCCTTTTCTTTTCTCCATTGTTGCTAAAATCGAACTCTCTCTCTCTCTCTTTCATTCTCTTTTCTATTCACATATTTTCTTCTCTCATAACCAAATTGCTGAAACTCCCTACTTATTTTTAGTCTTTGTTTTGACCGAATATTCAAGGGTAGACTCTCTTTGGTTTCTTCAATCGATTTTGGAAAAGAGTAAGTGATCTTGGCCGATTTTTCTATTATTTCTTTCTCCTTTCTATATCACTCTCTTGTGGCCATAGGCCGAATCTTTGGGCATTGTTTTGCAAGGTTCTAACCATTTAGGATTCGATTATTCTCTTAGGCTCTTTGGGATTTCGGAAGCAATCGATTTAAGTCATTCCTTTAGCGAATCGGAGTTGGTAAGTCAAGTGGTAAGGATTCTATACTTTTAAAGTTGGTTGAGGAAGCCTAAGGTTATTTGGATTAAGATATGTTGTTGGCCGAATGGTTTCATTAAAATATCGTGATATGGCCGATTGTAGGACAAGTGATCTAGTGCGATAGATCGGATTGTTGGAAGATAGTTCTTGCGTTGGTGAAAGGTGTGTATCTTACACACTTTATAACTTGGTTCATATTTGTATATATGTGTGTTAAATAACTTTTCATGTTGTTAAAGCCGAAATGATGAGATTATGGTATGATACCATAATGGTATGAATGAGGATTCGGGTAAGTCCGTTTCGATATGTTGTTAATACATGAGGATTGAAATCATGATCTACGATTGATGAGATTTTGTTATATGATTCATATCAAAGTATATTGACATGATTTGTATATATATATATATATATATTGCATTGGTATGGGCAACATGAGAGGAGGGGGAAGATTGTGACTTCGGTCACCAGTGATTTGGTATCACATTTGTGTCTTCAGACACCAGAGGTTTGGCACCTCATAGCGTCTCGTCCCTGTGGTTAATACCACCGTGGGTTGGCCCCACTTTTGAGATATGGGATCGACGCTAGTGATTTGGTATCACATGTGGGTTGGCCCCACAACTTGATGATTCGTGTCTTCGGACACCAGTGGTTTGGAACCACCAGTGATTTGGTATCACATTCGTGTCTTCGGACACCAGAGGTTTGGCACCTCATAGCGACTTGTCCCTGTGGTTAATTCCACCGTGGGTTGGCCCCACTTTGAGATATGGGATCGTCTGCCAGTGATTTGGTATCACACGATGGGTTGGCCCCATCACTTGATTTGTGACCTCGGTCACCAGTGTTTTGGTAACACAATTGTGTCTTTGGACACCAGTGGTTTGGCACCACCAGTGGTTTGGTACCACACGGGGTAGAAAAGGAGTTATGGATGGCTAGGTTGGGTGCATTATACATATATGTTGCTTTGTTATAAATTGTGTAAGCATGTGGTATTACCCGGGAGAGGGAATATACACCGAGTCTTGGTGACTCACCTTCTCCCTTATCATTTCAGGTGATTCGTGAGATCGCGGATATGGAGCCGGATGAACTCGAGGAGGCCATGCAATAAATTTGGGTTCTACGTGAACTTTGGTTTGAGAACTTTACTTTATTTAAATTTGGCTTTATATTTTTATGGGTTTGTAATAAGGCCTCTTATATTATGATTTTGGATTATATTTATGCTTTGGATTTGATTTAAAATATGGCTTATAAATTACTTGGTTAATCTAATAATTGAGCCCAAAGTTTTCTAAACTAAAAACTCGCAATGGTTTTAAAAATCTTACCATCGGGTATCATGAATAGTTCGATAGTAAAATTACAAGTTGAATGTTTTCAACAAATTAAGTGATTTCCAAAATTCAAGTTTCTATACTCAATTGCAAACGGATTTTCAAAATGATATTTCGAATTTTCTTAAAAAGATATAAATGTTTTTCTATCCTATGATTTATTCACTTATTTTATGTAATTTCAAAGTAAAATTTCAGTTTTAACTTATTTTCGACAAATAAAGAATTTCAAAGAGTTTTTCACAAAAATTTAAATCGTTAACTCGTTTTACTTCAAAATTATTTTCCTTAGTGACATACCAGATTCGGTTGTGGCGTATTGACCGGGTTTGGGGTGTTACAGTATTCTTCAAGAAAATATCAAAATTCGAAATAATAGAATAATAAAAAATAAAAGTAAATTTTGGAATTTTCTCACAAAATTGGAGGTGATGTTCAAGTCGGTGGTGGCCTTTTAGAGAGATTTCGCATGATCTAACAAGTATGTTTGTTTGGTTGGAGTTTGGAGATGTGTTTGGAGGGGGGGGTTTATGTGTTTTTATGTTAAGAAGAAAGGGTGAATGGCACAAGGACTGACTAGTGGGGGTTTTAAATATTTTTTAAAAATTAAGAAAATACCTATGGGGCATCGATGTCGGTGCAGAGGCACACGATTTGGCATAGAGGTGTGCGAGTTGGGTCATCAGAGTGCTAGCTAGCATGGAGCACAGCCATGAAGCAAGCAGTAGTAGTGCGAGGTCGCCAACAAAGATCGCCCTAATATTGTGCGAGGGGTGTCGTGGACATGATGAAAGGGCGTCGAGTTGGTCCTTGTGGCTTCAATGCTTTTTCCGCAAGGGTACTAAACATCATACAAGGGCACTAATGCAAGGCCTTTTGCTTTGATATTTTTGGTGTGAAGGGTCGAAAAGGACGCACAAGCGCCAATCCAAGGCCTTTTGCTTTGATCTTTTTGGAGCTGGGGCGTTGGGCATGGATTAGAGGCACTTGGGATGTGGCATAAGGGCAACGTGATTGGTGTGAGCACACCATGCGTGAAGCCATCCCTCGATGATCCGCAACCTTTTCATCTTGAATCTAGGTAGATAAAAATTAAATTGTATATAAAAAGAAAGAATAAATGATAATAAATAACTAAGAAAAGGAAAATGTTGAAAATAAAAATAAAATAAATTCAAAATGAAAATGTTTGAATTATGTCAGGGTTGCCTTTTTGAAAGCACTTTTCTTTAGCGTGTTTAGCATAATGCCCCACATTAAAGCTCATAGGTTGGAAGCTCAAAAGTCAATGTGTTAATGATATGCTTTAGGAAGCTCTCATAAAAAGGTTTTA
Source organism: Gossypium australe (assembly GCA_005393395.2). Taxonomy (NCBI): domain Eukaryota; kingdom Viridiplantae; phylum Streptophyta; class Magnoliopsida; order Malvales; family Malvaceae; genus Gossypium; species Gossypium australe. The sequence goes on from CM016616.1 coordinate 119,699,105, forward strand.
GGTGTTGACCATTGACTGTAAGTACTTTTCCCGAAATCACTTTTTTTTTTAATTTCGAATACACCATGAGAAAAAACGTTAACAATAACAAAAGTTTATATCCACTTAGAGTGCAGTTTTTCAAGAATAGTTTCAAATGAGAGTTAAGTAATAAAACTTTTTGTCCAATAACAAAACTTTTTCAGTTAGACTTTTATCTTATCCCTGTATATGCATAAATTCTCATAGGTGTTGTTTCAAATTTCTTCCAACTCCTACTATTGTAACTTTCGATATTTTTTGGCTTGGTCCATTTTCATGTTGCATTGCTTGAAAGCCTAATATGCTCAATACTCTAGTTCGATGGGAAGGTGGCATGATTTTCCAAACACCAATCAATAAGGGGACATGCCTATAGGCATTTTATTGGTCATTCAGTAAGCCTAAACTGGATCTTCAAGGCACAAACTCCAATCCTTTCAATTAGGAATGATAGTCTTTTAGAAGATATTATTTACCTCCTTATTGGAAATTTTAGCTTGGCCATTTGTTTACATATAATATATTGTCGATACTTAGTGGTTCTCATTGTATTTCTTCATTAAAACCTCTACCACTTTTCTACAAAAATGGGTTCCTCGATCTCTTATGAAAACCCGTGGCACATCAAACCTAAAGAAGATGTAAGACTTATTCGAAATACTGCTTGATCTTTATCCAATTTTGCACTTCAATATAATTACCAGGAGTAAACACTATAGCCTGTTTCCAATACTTAACGGCTTGATCGAACCAAGCCTCCACTATTTCAGAATCCCCCTGAAAAATAAAGCATAGGCATTTTGGGGCTGTCGTCCGTTAGATTTTTCTGAAAGGTAACTATCTCGGTTTCATATCATATAGAAATTTATCTAGAATTCTTGAAAAAGACTTGTTCCTCATAAAAAAGACTTACTGTCTTTGGGATCTAATGCTACACTGCCGCTCAATAACTTTGGGTCCGATAAAGAAATAGAATCATTAATAACAAAGTTTTTGTGTTGTTGATTCCTAGGTTTAGTGCTTCTTCTCACCAAGAACATTTTATAAAACTCTTGGACCCCCGAATTTGGAGTATCCTACTTTCACGCAATTCACAAGGTTTAACAAGCAATCGATATTTCACGATCAAGGGTGTAGTACTATTTGTAGTAGCAGTCCTTATATATCGTATTAACAATCGAAATATGGTTGAAAGAAAAAAAACTCTATTTGATAGGGCTTCTTCCTATACCTATGAATTTCATTGGATTGAGAAATGATACATTGGAAGAATCTTTTGGGTCTTCCAATATCAATAGGTTGATTGTTTCGCTCCTGTATCTTCCAAAAGGAAAAAAGATCTCTGATAGTTGTTTCCTGGATCCGAAAGAGAGTACTTGGGTTCTCCCAATAACTAAAAAGTGTATCATGCCTGAATCTAACAGGGGTTCGCGGTGGTGAAGGAACTAGATCGGAAAAAAGAGGGATTTTAGTTGTAAGATATCTAATGAAACCGTCGCTGGAATTGAGATCTTGTAACATCCGGGAATTAGGGGCTTTACATTTATTATGCTTCTGTGTGTTTGGTATGCTTTGACTGTTAATTTGGTATGTTTGGGGGCCTTGGGAAGGCTCGGGGTTAAGCTGGAGCCTTGGTGAAGATTTTATTTTTGGGCACCTTAGGGGAGAGCTAGCTAGGATAGGCCTTAAGGACCATTACTTGTGTTTGTTGACATAAGAAGTGAAGTGGTAAAGTGGCATGGAGACGCCACTTAAGGTGTAGGGAAGTGGCGTTAGTGAGTAGCAGCAGGGGGAAGAGGTTTGAATCCTATAACACTCACTTGGAAGCTTAATTTTTGCACTTAGGAAGCTAAGGTGGTGGTTTCGGCAAGGGCTCTCCAAGGTGGTTGGTGGAGTAAGTCAAAATTTTTAAATGTGTGGCCAGGAGGGAAAGATGGAGTTTGAATTATTCAAATTGGTTCAAAGGAGTGAAGGGGTGGGAATGTAGGAGAAAAGTATGGGATTTGAGGTTGGTGGGGATGTTGGCCGGTTGTGGGAAGCTTGTTAGGGGGAGATGAATTCGGGTTAGTGTTAGCTAGGGGGTGTGCTGAAATTTGCCTTATTGTTTTTGGCATTTTTGATTTTAGGGAATGAGTGTGTGCCGTTTTTGGGGTTCAATTCAGATAGCCTAATCCTTGTAAGTGCCAAATGTCCATAACCTTTCTCATTTTCGGCAAGCATTTTTTTTCTTAGCAAGCATCACTTTTTCTTCCATTCTCTCTCGAATCAAATCATCTTTTTGGTTGCTAGCCAAATCATTTCACACCATTTTGGTTTCCTGCTTTTACAACCTTCATTTTCTTTTGTTTCATACTCATTCTACACTTCATTTCTCCTTAGCCGAACCCTCCTATTATCCCCTCCTTTGTTAAGCCGAAATTCTTCTTCCCCTCTACCATTTTCTTTTCTAGCCGAACCATCTCTCAAGCATATCTTCTTCGTTAGCCGAACTTTGCACCATCCCCATTGACATCTTCTTTTTCTCTCTTAGGCCGAATAACTCCTTTGGTCAAGCGAATCGGGTTTGCTCGGGTATTCGACTGTTGAAGGTAATGAATCTCTTTTTTTTCTTGCTTTTGTTGAAAGCCGAATCTTTTCTTTAGGTTTCCTTCTCTTTTCTTCTCTATTCTCTATACCCTTCTTCTTTAACCGAACTTTTGATTTCTTGTCAATGCAAATTGGTGCTGCTCTTAAAGCCTAAGACGTGGGAGGTCACTCTTTTCTGCCAAACACTTCTTTTTGTGTTTTATTTTACTTTTTTCCGTAGCCGAATCTTCTAGGGTGTAATCGATATCACTGCTAAGGCCGAATACCAAGAAGTAGGGTGTTGTAGATCCTAGGTTACTGAGAGCCTATACGATCGATTTTGGTTGATCAAGGTAAAGGGTGCTTATCAACTTGTTTGGCCGAAAGGCCATTCCTTTTTAATCTATTTGGGGAACCAATTCTAATATGGTGATTGTGTAGGGACTCAATCGATTTCTTAATCCAAGTCTGTTAGCTTTCGGTTTCTGCCGATCTAGGGAAGAAACTTCTTCATTTTGAGCATCTATTCTCTCTTTCATCTTCTTCAATGCCTTAACCTGGTTTCCTGATCAAGACCTTTTCATGGATTCGAATACCAGCCAAGTAAGGGAGGGGGTTGGACTTGTAGTCCCTGCCCCTAAGTTCAAACGGCGCACAGTGTCAGCCGTTCGAGATTTTCCACCAGGTTGTGGGTCGGCTTCAGATCAGGATAGGCAGATCGCTATTATCCCTACGAGTGAGTGTGTCAACGAGATTGAAAGTTTAGTTCTTTGCGTTTACAGGTGTGTAATTCCCACACCTTCTTTTGTCTGTTATAATAAGTATATGTGTTGTTTGAAAGCTGGAAAATGCAGTAATAGCTATTGTGTTACCTATGGAGGGGAAAAATTGTAATACCAGGTGAGTTATTCCCTGATTACGCCTTATAAATATTGTCGTTGGCATGAATATGTAACATCCTGGAAAGGGCCTATGCATTTTCAGTCTAACTGTACGAAATGACAAGTCTTAAGCACTATGAATAAATTTTTGATATTTTTGGAAACTCAGAAATGTATGAAAATGAATTGGAAATGAACATTTTTGGAAACCTGGAAATGCATTGGACATGAACATTTTTGGAAACCTGGAAATGTAAGGAAATGATTCAAAAATGGAAAGTGAACATTTCTGGAAACTTGGAATGTAAGAAAATGGCAGTATACAGAGCCGATCGAAAATTTTAGGAAACTTAGAATGACCTATAAATGTCGAATTTTAAAGTTTAAAATAGGAAATTAGGGCAAGGAGGCCTTAAAAGAAAAAGTTGGTAAGATTTGACACACAAACAGGCTTGGAAAAGTGGCCTGAAGGTGTCACTTAGGGCCTATGGAATGGCGCCATGTGCAAGAGGAATGGGCCTGGGTTCGGTCACTTGGGAAGCAAATAAATAAGGTTTTATTTTGGCTTCCAGAAGGCTGAGGTGGACGGCACATGCTTCTAGAAAAGGAGGTGTTTTATTTCATAAATATGTGATTAATAAGGTGATAATAAAGGATTTTTGTTGGATTATTTTTTGAAGAGATAATAGATGGATAAATATGGATTTATCCCTTTTATTTGATAGATAAGGAAGAGATAAAAGATGATTATTAGTATTATTTTTATTAAGAGATAAGAGATAATAAAGGATATTTCTTTAATTATTTTAAATTAAAGAGATAAAGCTATCAAATAAAGAAGAGTGGTGGCCAAGTAAGGGACTCTAGCCTAGTAAATTTGGCTATAAAAGGAAAAGAGAGGCCATTCATTCATTCACTTTTCCTTTGCCGAATTTCTTAAGCAAATTCTCTTCTCTCGGCCGAATTCTCTCTGTCATTGTTCTTCTTTCTCTTTTCAATTCTTCACAAAGCCGAAAGCAGAATCCCCCTAGTCTTGCCGAATTTTCCATATATCTTCCTCTTCTTTCTTTGAAAAACCAAAAATCCTCTACTGTTCATCAAGAAGCCGAAATTTTAATCCACATCAAGGCCATAGCCGAATATTGTTAAAGGCTCAAGCAAGGATTGTCGATTCCTAAAGTAAGGAGATCTTTCGGGATTTACTAAGTGTCGACTACAAGGAAGGAGAAGTTCTTTTCCCGAAGTACACCATAAGCCCGCGTGTTCCCTAGTTATTCGGTGAATTTCGGGATTTAAGAATCTAAGTCAAGTTTAACATTTAACATACGGCTAAGGGTTATTTGGCTTTATTTGTTGTGAATAAATGTTAGAAATTGATCTAACATGGAGTTATAGGGATTTCGACAGAGGGATACAAGGATTTCGGGATTTGAGAATTTCAAGGAATTTGAGATCTAAGGCAGTAGATCAGATTTCGGGATTTCAAGGAATTCGTTAAGCAAATCAGGTGTGTACCCTACCCTAAGTTTTGATAGGTTCATGGCTATGTTTAAATTAAATGTATTATTAAGAATGTGTGTACTCCACACTACTTTGTAATATGAATTATGGTTGCATGTATTAAAATATATGTTAATGAAATATGAGCATGGCTAAGGTACCATGTTAAGGTACTAAGTACTCAGGTACGTTTCCTACTTCTACTAGGAATATGAAATATGTTATTAATAACATGAGAATATGATAAGAATGTGAACTATGGTATATTATGCATATTAATGTTTATGGGGCATTTGGTTGTATATTGAAAGGGGAAGTGAAAAGTGGTGATTTAATACCACAGTAATCTGAAAAGTGGTGACTTACGACCACAGTAATCTGAAAAGTGGTGATCTAAGACCACAGTAATCTGAAAAGTGGTTTCCTAAAACCACAGATGCGGAGCCTTAAGCCCGCAAATTGGTGTGTAGCGGAAGGAGGGTCGACTTAGTAGTCCCCACGGTGTGTTTGGCAGGTACGGGGGTGTATAGCGGATGGACAATTAGGTTTGGGTTTGGGAATGCATCATAACTTGTATCTTATGTTTCGAATGTGTAACTATTGTATGCCTGATTCTATTATGATTTAGTGTCGTGTACACATTGAGTCTGTTTGACTCACCCCGTTGGGGAATATTTTTCAGGTGATGAGCAGTAATGGACCGGGTCGGCAGGAGCTTAAAGGTGGCCATGCACAGCAAGCAAATTATTTAAATTGGACATTTTATTTTATTTAAGTACTCTACAATTTTATTTTGGGTTTTTATTTGATGTAATAAGGCCATAAGGCCATAGTGGATTACTTTATTTTATTTTATTTATTATGTTTATGAATTTTTATAAATTAAAGTTTAAGCAAATACATTTTTAAAATAAACCTTAAATGTTTTGTCACTATAAATAAATGGATTTCAATGTTAGATAAATTGGTTTTCAGCACAAGCCCAACCCAAACAATATTTTTTTAAAAATCACACAAGTTTTTCCTAAGTAACAAAAGAACTTTGAACCGGTTTACTTGAGGAACATACCAAATCTGGTCAAGGCTCGTGGGCCGGGTTTGGGGTGTTTCAGCTTGGTATCAGAGTGGTGCAGCGGAAGCGTGGTGGGCCCATAACCCACAGGTCCCAGGATCGAAACCTGGCTCTGATACCAAGCTGAAACACCCCACACCCGGCCCACGAGCCTGGACCGGATCTGGTATGTTCCTTAAGTAAACCGGTTTTCAAATTCTTTGTTACTTAGAGAAAATTTGTGAAATATTGTTTTGGATTGGGCTTAGGTTGGGAAACCCATTTAATTAATTTAAATATCCAATTTTATTAAGGTGACAAAATAATTTTTTTAGGGTTTATTTTTAAAGAAATCATTCTTACTTAACTTTAATCAACATAGTTCGTAACATAATAATTAAAAGTAAAGCAAAAATAAATAAAATCCACTGGGCCTTATGGCCTTATTACATCAAGTAAAACCCAATAATAAAATTAAATGTACTAAAAAGAAATAATGTCCAAATTAAATAAAATCTTCAAATTGAGCATGGCCACCTCAAGGTCTACCGTCCCGGTCCGTCACTGTTCATCACCTGAAAATAGTTCCCACAACGGGGTGAGTCAACAGACTCAATGTGTACATAACATTAACATTCAACAATCAGGCATACAAGTTCGTATCAAATTCATATTCATATAAAATAAATAATGCAACCCAAACCCAAGCCTAATGGTCCATCCGCTACACACCACCCGTACCTGCCAGTCACACCGTGGGGACTACTAAGTCAACCCTCCATCCGCTACACACCATCGAAGGCAGTCGCTGCAGTCGACGTGCTCATCGCCCATATAATTTGTGTCATTAGACACCATATTCAAATAATGTAACCGAAGTTACCAAATTTAGATAATGTAACCGGAGTTACCATATTCAAATTTTGTGACCGTAGTCACCATATTCCGTTGGTGAGACCGAAGTCAACACCTTCTTCCCCTTTCACATAGATCCCGTATGCCCCATAAATTTTATATCATGCATAACATACTTAATTTCTTATTATTCACATGTTAAAATATAACATATTCGTAGTCCTATCGAAAGTAGGAAACGTACCTGGGTACTCTTACCACATTTGTGGTACTTAGCCACATTCACATTCTTATGCATATTCATATATAAAAATAATTGCCATATGATATATCGAAAATTAATGTGAGTACACACCTGATTCGCTTATTAGATTCCTTGAAATCTTGAAGAACGATCTACCGATCTAGATCTTTATCTCCTATATTCGGCCAATTATTAAAACATATTAACAAACCTATTTGGCTTAAAAACCAAATCCTAGTAGGATTTGTATTACTTACCTTATTGCCGAATTGGATGATTGAGTCCCAAAAATTTGCTAGTATTCCTTTTCCTTGAAATCGGCTATCACTAGACATGTAACCATGTCAGTTTCCGGCTTTTGAAATAATGGAAAATAATCCTAAATATCAAGAAAATAAGCCTTGGCCGAATATCACTTACCTTACCAATTCCAAATCTGAAGAGGATTCCTTTATATGCTTGTCGAAATCCCTATAACTTTGTGTTAGATTAAATCTAACTTTGAAAACATGAATCATAACCTTTAACCAAATATTCATACATCTTACCTTAGATCCTTGATCCTTGTATTCGACAGTTGTAGAAACCCTTTTGATGTTGTAGTTGATTGCTCCTTTACTTAGAATCAACAAAGATTCGGCTCCAAAACAATATTTCACAAATTTTCTCTAAGTAACAAAGAATTTGAAAACCGGTTTACTTAAGGAACATACCAGATCCGGTCCAGGCTCGTGGGCCGGGTGTGGGGTGTTTCAGAATATATGTATGCTTTGAATATTTTACGTATGCTGTTATATGTTGCATTCATACCACTATAATTGTATGTTGCATGGACATGGGGATATGATAATGATGAAAGGGGCAATGTTTTCGGTGGCTATGCCACATACTCCGGTGACGTTGTCACATTATTTCGGTGGCTCTGCCACATACTTCGGTGACGTTGTCACATAATATCGGTGGCTAAGCCACATATTTTGGCGATGAGCAGCTGACTGTAGCACGACTGCCATCGATGGTGTGTAGCGGTGAGGTTCAATTGTAGAAATCCCCGCTGGTTTGTTTGGCAGGAACTGGTGGTGTGTAGCGGATGGATATTTAGGCTGGGTTGGGTTTTGCATCATTTTGCATATGCTATCTGCTATATTGTGTTGCAGGGATAAGGCCCAATCCGATTTCGAATGGGCTTCGCCCAATGTGGTTATGTAAGGGGGCTAAGGCCCAGATGGTATATGAATGGGCTTGGGCCCAGTGATGGTGCTTGGCAATTACACGCTGAGTCTTTTTGACTCACTCTTTTTGCTTAACATATTTGCAGGTAATACATAGTACAGTGGATTTGGGCCGGAGAGAGCTGCGAGGTGACCATGCACGGTTTTATTAAAAAGAACTTTACTTTTGTTTAATTTATTTTGTTTTGGATTCTGTTATGAAATAAGGCCACTATTAATTTGGTTTAATTTCAGTTGAAACTTTACACGTTTTGAATACAAAATAATCGATAAGACGTTTTCTTTACAAAATGCAAATGGAAGTTTTTCACAACTTAATTAACAACTTTATAAATGGATTATGACGACAAACTTCTAGATTAATTCAATGTAACAACGTGTTTTCAAACGTCACCTAAACACAAGGAACGGGCTAATTAAAATCTTCCTTAAATAATTACTGAGTTTCATACAGACTACTAAACTTGGAGTTTCCAAAAGGGACTATAAATTCTTTGAAGGTCGCGAGGTTTTATAAAAATCTTCCCAAGTGACATACTGGATCCAGTCGTGGTGTATGGGCCGGGTTTGGGGTGTTACAAATCTCATTCAAAGAGAAAGATAGACAAAATCTACAACCATTTTAGAATTTTTAGTTCAAGTCGCCCTAGCATTAACCCATTTCAAGACGTAATCAACTACAGGAATAAAAAAATCATTTCTTTAAGAAACTAAAAAAAGGTCCTATGAAATCAATGCCCCATACGTCAAAAATTTCACAAGTAAAGATTGGGTTAAATGGAATTTGATCTATATGTCCTAAACTACTTATTCTTTGGCAATTCGGGCAAGCTTTGCTATACAAATAAGATTCTAGAAACAATGATGGGCAAAAGAAGTCACAATCCAATACCTTACAAGCCATCCTCTTGTAACTGAAATGCCCCTCAAAATCAAGAGTGTGACAATGTTTAAGGATCGAAAGGGCTTCGGCTCGAGAGATGCATCTTCAAATGATTTGATCTGAGCAATGCTTCCACAAATATGGGTCGTCCCAAATGTTGTACTTTGCTTCACTTTTGATTTTGTCCTTTTAGGCCCTAGACAATTCATGAGGTAGTAGTTTAGTAACTAAATTATTGACAATACTGTGCATACCATGGAATCATCATTTTGGTCACGAATAGGTGTTCATCTAAGAACTCTTTTAGCAAATGTCTTGGTTCTTTGCATGTTATCAAGTAACTAAGGTGATCAACCACTAAGTTTTTTACTCCTTTCTTGTCTCAGGTTTCCAAATCGAACTCTTGAAGTAAGAGAAACCATCTAATGAGTCGTGGTTTAGTCTCCTTCTTCGACATTAAGTACCTAAGGGTTATATGGTCAGAATAAACAATAACTTTAATAAATAAAAATGGAATTTTTCTAAAGCAAAAAAATAGGTAAAAGTTCTTTTTCTGTTGTTGAATAGTTTCTTTGGGCACTATGAAGTGTTCTCGAGGCATAGTAGATGACATGATGGTCTTTCCCACTCTTTTGCCCAAGCGCGACTCCCACTGCATAGTTTCTAACGTCACACATGATTTTGAATAGGAGTTTCTAATTGGGTGGCTGCATAATTAGCTTCATGGTTAATGCTCCCTTCAACTTATCAAATGCTTCCTTGCAACTCTCATCAAAGTCAAATGACACATCTTTTGTCACAACATACATAATGATTGTGTAATCTTTGAAAAGTTTTAGATAAATCATCAATAAAAACCTGCATGACCAACAAAAAGAAAATCTATCAAACACTAGTAGGGTAAGGTAAGGATGTAATCACATCTATATTCGATTCATCTACCTCAATACCCTTAGCAGATGCAATATGGCCTAGGATAATACCTTCATCTACCATGAAGTGACATTTCTCATAATTAAGAACAAGGTTCATTTCAATGCATCTTTTAAGAATTTTGGTAAGGTTAGACAAGAATCGAAAGAGTCACCATAAATAGTAAAATCATCCATGAATACTTCGTTGATGTCCTCAAAAAAGTTAGAGAATATATTAAAAATACAACTTTGAAGGTTTCCAAATTGTTACAAAGGCCGAAAAGTATTCATCGGTAAGTGAAAGTTCCAAATAGACAAGTGAAAGTCATTTTTTCTTGATCTTTTAGTACAATAGGTATATGATGAAAACCTGAATAACCATATAAACAACAATAGTGAGAATGACTAGCCAACCTCTCAAGAATTTGATCAAAAATACCAAAGGAAAATGATCTTTCTAGTTTTTGCATTTAACTTTCTATAATCTATACACACTTATCATTCATTTTGGACACGAGTCGGCACCAAATCACCATTAACATTCTTAGTCACAATAATACCTATTTTCTTTTGAATGACCTATACTAGACTTACCCGTTTACTATCTAAAATTAGATACCTAATACTTGCATCTAGAAGCTTTACCACTTCTTTCTTTACGACTTCCATCATTGGTGGATTTAATCTTTATTGTGCATCTTGAGCAAGTTTGGATTCTCTTCCATCAAAATTTGATGCATACATAAGGAGGGAATTAACCCCTTAATGTTAGCTATGGTCCATCCAAGGTGTATCAACCTTCCTTCCTTCAAGGGGCTATGTCTTGTTCAAACTATCACTGGAAGTGTTTCATTGTGTCCCCAAAACATGCATTCTAGATGGTTCCGTGACGGTTTCAATTCCAAGTTTGGTGCCTGCACAATAAAAGGAAGAAGTTTCGTGTGAGAAAGAAGTAAACCAAAGAAATTGATTTTATCCTTAATGGTTAAATTACTTCTAGCTCAAACACCATGTCTTGAAGTTTTGGGTGTAATTAGAATTCTTCCTGCAAAGCTTGAAAAGTCAAATTTTTGCATATGGCAGTTTTAGGAACATCGAAATTAGAAAAATCGAAAGCATCTTGAGACTATTCATCTATAACATCTAATGAATATGCATAGGATACATCACATGGAAATTTCATGGCATCAAAAATATTAAATTTGACTATATCTCCATCAAATTCCATAGTAAGTGTCCCAATGTGCACATTAATCTTTATTCTAGATATTTTTAAGGATGGTCAACCCAATAAAACTTGTGTCCAACACATAAAAATTGATATGAAAGACCAACCCATCAACTTGTACAAGCACATACTCTAGTAACCCTTTTAGATAGACAACGAACCTATCAATAAGTTGCATAATTACACCAGTTTCATGCAAATGACCTATTTTTAAAGATGAATAAATAGACAATTGCATAACATTAATTGTTGCCCTTAAATAGTAAATTGTTTTCTCAATTTTAAAATTTCCTATTTTACATGAGATAGAAACATATCTAGGTCCTTGCATTTGTTGGAAAATCGGGTTCAGGAAATAGGTTTAAAGGAAAAACCAAAGTTAATTTCTTTTTCCAAAAATAAGAACTTGAATGTGTTATCTAAAGCAATAAACAATTAATTAACATTGTACCTTTATAATTCATCTAGGATGAACGCTTCGACCAAACAGTCTTCTCCGTTGTCCTCAAGCTCACGTCTGCCAAGTGTGGGATCGGTTTGAATTAAAAAAAATTTCACAATATTACCAGTGAGGCATTTTTGCAATTTTTCTTAATTTTTGTGGTCAAGTTTTAAATAACAAGAATATCTTTAGAAATTTTTGAAATAATTTTTTTCAGATAATTTTCTCTCTACAACTTTTCTTGAACTCAAGTATATGAGAATAATGACTCATGCTCTCTTCATATAGGGAGAGTTTAGAGAGAGTTTAACTAGGATTAGAATTAATCACATTAACATTAAATTAATAAAATATTATCTAGATAAATATTACATTTATTAAAATAGTATTATCTCTGGAAAAGTTAATTTCAAATCAAGTTATTCGGTAGAGTCCTACTAGGAGTCTAATTTTTCCACTGTTCTACGACCGAACAACCACCGTCACCGACCATTCACCGATCGTCGGATCGTCACCGTCGCAACTGTTGTGCATGATAATGCCATCGCCGGTGCGAGCCCCCCGACACCTTGAACTGTCGTCAATTTGCCCGGAGAGGCCTGGTAGTTCAATCCGGTTCGGTCCAGCCACCAGTTGGACCATCAGCCCAATTTCATACACAAGGTCCGATTCAATTAGTTTTTAGATTTCAATCTCGGGTTTTGGTTCTCGGGTTCAATTTTCAATCTCGAGTCTAATTTTGAAGTTCAATTACCTATTGAGTAAATTATTTGACTTGAAAATTAATTTTCAAAAATATCATATTTATTTTAATTAATTTTATTAATTTAATTTTACTTGATCAAAATTAATTTTCTCAAAAATCACTGAGATTTTTCAAATTAATTTTTTAAGAAAATTCTGTAATCAAATTCTCTAATTGAACAATTCACACGACCACTTAATTTAATTCCACTCTAATAAATCGACTCAATTAAATTATTTCCAAAGTCGTAGAATTTTATTCTGATTCAAATGTAGATCGATCGAGCTTTTGTTAAGCTAGCGGAGGGACGAATCAGACATATACAATTATGCTCGAGTAATTGCAATTATGTCCAGAAGAATCATTTCGATAAGTCACAATTTACTTAATAATGGAGTCAGTCCACAAGAAGTATCGTGATTGAAAACTCATTATTGTATACTCTTTACTAAAGCAATTCATCTAACCGCTTTGTCCAATGACTTTGCCATGTGTGTGCTACCCTCATATGATATCCTTAGTTCCTTTGAGTTAAATTATTTCACTCAATAAAATCCGATTTTATCTCATTGTCACCATTGTGTCTTCATAATAATTAATATGATCACTATCAACTAATGACTGTGATAAATTGCTCGTTCGAGAACAAGTAACTCGTGGCTACGTTCAATATTTATCAAATCACACAATGCTAATTAGTGGATATCCTTAACTCTTAAATCGAGCCATGAATTCCATTTTTGCTAGTAAAGACATGCCATACACAAGTCGTGTACCCAACATATCAACTATTGGGTTGATCATCTTTAGAGCATAAGCCTCTACTTATATCAAACCACATGAGTTATATAACCATGGTTAGTGACTAACTCAAGATTTAAGTAAGTCACACCATGAACATTACAAGTGCATTCATTCACAAACAGATTTAGAATTAATTCAACTTGGGTCCAATCCAATGTATCATTCTTCTATGAGTACATTTATGTCTCTACACAAGGAGTCAACTACTTCGATAGCCTAATTGGAATTATAGACGACACAATAATCCTTCTGAGTATTTGAATCAAATGCTCACATTGATTCTTTTAAGATATTACGGACTTGTTTAGATTATCTACTAAAATAAGTTGTCTTTCTCGCAATGTAAACATTCTTACAATGCCACTTATCATAAGTTTGAACTTGGACAATCAATGAACTAAGATTTGCTTGTTACAATTTCTCTATGTATGCAAAACATGGAAGACATAAACAAAAAAGATATAATAGTGAAATGTGAAAGTAAATTTATTTTAATTGTTCATCGTTTAAATACATAGAAAATAGTGACATGTATACTACAAAATGGGCACATTTCCCAACAACATTTATGAGGTAGCATCTTTTGAAGCACATCGGAAACATGCTCCCCATGCTTATTTTCTTGTAACCTTTTAGCTTCTTCTTATTGGTGCACAGTTCCTTGAGAAATTCAGCATAGCTAGGCATTTGTTTTATAGAATTTAATAAAGGAATTTTTACTTCAACCTTGTGAAAAGTCTCTAGGATACCTTCCTCCTCCACCTTTTTGGTTATCGCAAGTTTTTCTGGGAAAGGTGGTGGTATTTCTAGCGATCTGGGTTCTACTTGGCTTGACTGGACATCTGGTTCTTTTTGGGTAATTGCTTCTTTCTCAAGTTCATCTTCGAAGGCTCAACTCCTGTCTACTCACTTGGGTTCATCAAGTTCCTTCTCAATTCTCAAAGTGATAGCACTAATATTTTGTTTTGGATTCACAACAGTTTGAGACGAAAACTTACCTTAGGATTTCATTCTATTCATCGCGGTCACGAGTTGGCTGAGTTGATTTTCCATGTTTTGGAAACGTCACCAAAATTTGTAAGGCTTTCCATATGATTTTGCATGCTCTCCTCGTTTGCCTGCAAACATTGAACAGAATTAGTGAGAGATTCGACTAAATCTTCAAGAGATTTTGTAACACCCCTAACATGTATCTGTCGCCGAAACATGGTTATAGAGCATTACAGAATTAAACAGATCAAATATAGACATTTCATATTATTTAACATTCATGTTAGATATTACTCATAAAGTCCCTTATATGAGCCCTCGAGGCCCAAAGCATACATCAGAAACAAGTTGGGACTAAACCGGGTACCCGGAGAATTTTTCGCGAAATTTCAAAATTTTTCCTAAGTGCAGGGTACACGCGCCCGTGTGGTCAGACCGTGTGGGCATTCGAAATAGGGCACACGGCCGTGTCCCAGCCCATGTTTGTATCCGTGTAACTTTCTGACTTGGGTCATACAGCCAAGTCACAAGCCTGTGTGTAGGTGCAGGGGTCACACGACCAAGCACACGCCCGTGTGCTAGGCCGTGTGATCAATTCTGAGCATTCTGTTTTGAACTTTTAAAGATGCAGGGGACACACGACCAAAATAGGTGTCTATGTGCTAGGCCGTGTGTCACCTACAGCTGAGACATATGCCCGTGTCTCTGCCCGTGTGGACGAAAATAGGCCATTTCCAAGGCCACATTTCTCACCAAACTTGCATCACCTAACCCAACATTTTTGACATCAATGGACCATAATAAGGCATTCAACCAAACCAAAATTAAGCTTTATACTTAACACATTACCATAACCATTAAAAAATTTTTACTTATCAATTTTAATCCAACCATCATTATGTTTATAAATTACCCTTCATTCAACCATATTAACTCACATTAGACTTGATAAGGCCATTACTTACACATCAAAACATGTTCATCACAAGCCATTCCAATGGCTAGTTACAACACTTATAAGCCCACATTGGCCAAATTATCCTATACATGCCATGAAACACCCCAAACCCGGCCCACGAGCCTCGACCAGATCTGGTATGTTCCTCGAGAAAAACGATTCAACTTGTTTATTTCTTTGGAAAACTTTAAGTGTTTTTGGAGAAATATTTGATTTGGGTTCAAATTGAAAACTTAGTTATTTTCAAAAACTCGTTTTGTTAAACTTCAATGTTATATTTCAAAACTATTAGTTACCGGTAAAAATCGAGTTTTTAGAGTTTGTTAATTAAAAATCATTTGAATTCAGGTGTCAAAACATTTTTCCTTTATTATTAAGAAAAATTACTTAACTTTAAATTTGATAAAAATTTGAAACATAATAAAGCAATTAAAGATGCATGCATAAACAGTTCATACTAGTGGCCTTATTACATCAAAACCAAACCCCAAAATAAATTTAAAGTACTTAAATAAAATAAAATGTCCAAATAATAAAATTCGTGCTGAGCATGGCCACCACTAAGCTCCTGCCGACCCGGTCCATTACTGAGCGTCACCTTAAAAGATATCCCACAACGGGGTGAGTCAAACAGACTCAATGTGTACAACCAACACCAAGTCCAAACAGATTCAGGCATATCAGATCATACATACACATATAGCATTTAAATAAAATGATGCAATCCCGAACCCAATCCTAGATGCCATCCGCTACACATCACCCGTACCTACCATCACATCATGGGGACTACTAAGTCGACCCTCCATCCGCTACACACCATCGAAGGCAGTCGCTGCAGTCGACGTGCTTATCGCCCTTATATATATATATTGTGGCATAGCCACCAGATAATAATCGTGACATAAGTCACCACATTCAGATATCGTGGTAAAGACCACCAGATCACTTCCTCTTAACACATCACCCATATATCCCATGTCATACAAATCATGCATCAACATGCCATGTTCTATATTCACATTCTTATAGTTTCACATATGTGCCTTAACAGATCATATCATACTCATAGTAGGAGTAGGTAAACGTACCTGAGTACTTTGTACCATTGCATGGTACTCTTAGCCACATGTTTCACATTCTTATCAACACATGCATGAAAACAATACCATAAATCTATTAAGGCTTAGGGTGGGGTACACACTTGATATACTTAGCAAGTTCACTGAAATCCCGAAAATCCCGATCTAGGCTTTAGATCCTTTAGTTCCTATATTCGACCAACACTAGGCATATTAGCAAAACCTATTCGGCTATAACCAAATCCCGAAGGACTATTGCAACCAAAATCTTACCTGGTTGCCGATTGGATTAAGAATCAAATCCCGAAACTTTGTGATGTTCACCCTTGCAATCGGCTAGCTACCAAAACCCTTAACTAGTTAGTTTTCGGCTTTTGAATAGGTAAGAAATAGATCTAAGTACTAAAATAGGCCTTGGCCGAATGTACATATGTACTTACCTTATGGATCTAAATCCCGAAATCCTTGTATACCACTGTCGACTGGCTCTAAATAACCACAGTCAGATTCGGCTAACATAATAACCAATATGGCCGAATATGCACATTCACTTACCTTCCAAATCTTAAATCCCGGAATTAATCTCTTGTCTTGAAGATGTCGAAATACCTATAGGTACATGTTAGATCAATTTCTAACATTTAATCATAACAAATGGCCCTTGGCCGAATATTATACGTGCCTTACCTTTGATATTGAAATCCCGAAACCTCCTTATAGTCGACTAGAGACAGATCCCGAAAGAATCCTTCATAGTTTCGGCCAAAGACATTAATATGGTTAGATTCCTAGTTTTCGACAAGCCTAAAACGAAAAAGAATGGAACCCGAATGACAATTGGTCCTTACCCTTAATACAGAAGTCGACAGCACCTTTGCTTGAAGCCCCAAAGAAATTCGGCTATGGCCTAGATGTGGATCAACAATTTCAGCTCTTGAGGCTTTAATGAGAAATCAGCTAGGGGTTATTGGTATATTCGGCTTTTGATTAAAGTTGCAAAAGAAGAAGAAGGGTTGATGATGGAGATTCAGCTAGAACACAGGGTATTTCGGCTTTGACAAAATAAAGGAAGAAAAAGAAGAGTTGCTTAGAAGAATTCGGCAATGGTGATCTTTGGGAAGGGAATTCGGCTAGAGAAGAAAGGTGAGAAAAAAAAAAGAAAACAAAGGAAAAGATGGTTACTTTGCTGATAATTTCGGCTACATACTCTTACTCACCTAGAGTTGGAATTTCGGCCAACTCCCCCTATTGTGATAACTTTATCACATCTTTTTCATATCCTTTATCCTTCTCCCCTAATTATCCTTATTTATCACTTAAAATAAAAGATTTAAGCTCCTCAATTATAGCCTAAATGTCGTCCATCCCCCTTACCTTAGGAGTGTCGAATTTTAACCCCTTAACTTGGGCCCTTGCGGCCAAACAAGGCCCAATTCATCCTCCTAAGTGACGCCATCCTCCTTCCCATTTTAGCATTAATAAAATTTGGGCTACAAGCCCAATTCTCTTGCTGTCTGACGCAAAAACACTCTCAAAAGTGCTCCCCTTGTTGCTCGAACCTAGGCCTTGTACACATGCTTGTGGCGTCACTTACTAAGGCTTTAAGTGGCGCCTTGCATCCACTTTACCAAGCTGGTTCTTATGTCTTATTTCCCTTAGATATTTTCTTAAGGCCTATCAGGCTTAGCTCCCCTTTTAAACTTAAAATCACATAATTTTTAAGACATTCACCTACACACTAAGGTTCACAAAAATTCATAGAACACATTCACAGCATACATAGGCATACTATTTCATAAAATTAAGCAATATTGCATAAGCCATAATCCGGGATATTACATGCCATTATAACCAAAAGTAACTTACTATATCTACCGAAATGAACCGAACAATAGTGTGCTCTGACTAACCTCCAACCTTTACAAGCTTCTGAGTACTATAAAACAAGGAAAATAAAGCAGAGTAAGCATATAATGCTTAGTAAGTTTGTATAACATGGAATTTAACTTACCATTAATCACATTAAAGGTAAGCATACAAAACATATTCCAAACAGCTTGGCCAAAAGCCTAAACACATATCCTCGTCAACATGTTAGTCATGTATTTCAAAGAAATATCAAGAGACATATATGAGCTCATAACAATAGAATTGCCATATACATATACTTTCCATATCATGGATTCATATAGCATGTACAAACCATTTCCATGTATTTCGGATATATTCTGTAATAATCCATTCCGAATCCATATTATCTCATATCAGAAATTCACCCGTTGAACCATTTAAAATCTTGATGGATACAAGGCCAGTACATACAAAGTGTACAAAACTGTGATCCGTCAATTCATATTCGGGAATGCTCATACGAGCACATAAACGGGGAGATCTCTCTAGAGCCATATAACGTGAAGCTCATGTGAGCCATGTAACGGGAAGCTTATCCGGGCTGTATAACGGGAAGCTCATAAGAGCCATAATCAAGAAGCTCATGTGAGCCAATAATGGGTAGCTCCGAAGAGCCATTAATTAGGAAGCTACAGATAGCCATATATCAGGAAGTTCAAGCAAGCCATATCGGGAAGCTTTGGAGAGCCACTGTAACATCCCGAATTAGGGCCTAGTCAGAATAGTGGTTTCGGGACCACAAATCCTACGTAAGAAAATCTATTTTTATTATATTTTTATGGTCTACAATTTCACAGAAGGATTTCGTGAAAATTTCGTTCGAAAATTTTGACGTTTGGCCACTCAATTTAGTCAAAAGGACTGATAAACCGTAATTATAACATATTTCAATTCCACATTTAGCTTAATTTTGGATGATTTATTCCTCAATTTATGTAAAAAGGTGATCTTAATCCTTTCTTTTCATGTCTTATACCAAGGAAAGCACCCGAGGATGAAAAGAACATAAAACGGGCCCAAAACAGAATAAATGGGCCATATCACGAAATCGACACGGCCTGGCCCAAAGAGCACACGGCCGTGCCTTGTCAAGCATCTAGAACACGACCTCACCCCCGATCTACACGGCCGTGCCTCAACTTAGAAATCCGAACACGGCTTGAAGACGAGTCACACGGGCGTGTGACATGGCCGTGCCCCTGTCGTGGCTTTAGACAATTTCAGTCGGAAAAGGATACTTAGGGAGAAAGAATTGCATGCCAAGAGCCTATAAATAACCCTCTAAGTACCACCTTTGGGGGGCGGTTAACGAGGCCAAGGAGCCAAGCTGAGAAGGTCAGATTTGTGGGAATCACTCGAAGTTAGCCAGTTGATCCATCCCAAGAAGCCGGGATTCTACTCAAGACGGCAGATTTCTCCTTCAATTGCTTCAGGGAGTTTTATGGATTTCTTATGTTTTGTTTTATCTTTTCTCTTGAGATGTTTTATTTATTTGTTATGAACTACACCCTTCAGATACCTGAAGGGGATGTAACCTAGATGAATCTTGTTATTGTTTTCTGAATTATATGATAAATACTTAGTTTGTTCTTAATTATGTGTGCTTAATTCTTGAGTTAATATTTCGCAGATATTGGTTCAAGTTTGATGTGCTTAGGTGGAGGAGGAATAGACCCTGCTTAAGAGAAGATCTAGCGTAATTAAGCGGAGTTGATCGCACGCCTAGAGATAGGTGACGAGATTTTGCCGAATTAGGGTGAAACCTAATATGGGAGTCCATAGATCGATTTACTGCTATTATAGGGGGTTATTATAAGAGAACGAGAGTTCCACTAATTAACCTAAGGTTAGACGTTATTCGCCTCTAGAGAGGGTTTAATATATGTTTGGGAATCCTACGGATCAAACTAAGTTAAATAAATCGTATGGTTCAGTTAGATAACAAGTGAAGTCTAGGTGAATTCTTCCTGAGGGTATTGTCGTGATCAACTGAGTTTTTCTTCTAGTTATTTCCCAATTCATTCTTTTTGTCTTTGCGTCTTTAGCTTAGTAGTCGTTAATTTAGGTTTAAAGCAACTTCATTTTATTTTAGGCTAAATAATAAAAAGAAAAGTTAGTATTAGTACTTTTAGTTCCTTTGGGTTCGACAATCCAGTCTTGCCTAAGCTATACAACTGTTCGATAGGTACACTTGCCTTTAATCGTTGTCAGACTTAGTTTCCAGGTTTGATCATTCGTTTTATAAATTTTAAAGCTTTAATTTCAGCGATCAAGTTTTTGGCGCCATTGCCGGGGAACTTAAATATTAAGAACGCTCTATTTTTATTACTTTAGCCATTTTTTTTTTGCAATTGACTTTTATTTTTATTTTTTGGTTAAATTTTAATTTTTGCTAAATTTTCCTTCTTTTTCTTTTCTCAGAAGGTACCTCTAGTTTATGACTAGAAGGAACCCGAGAGGACCTTTGGTATACGATAGTAAAATTGAAGCTACCGTTCGTAGGACTCGCAGAGAAATCAGGCGAGCCCTAAATTACATAGAGGAAGATCAAGGAGGCAGATCCAATCCTACTGAAGGGATGGACGAGAATAACCTACCACCACATGATGTGGGGAGAACAATGCTCTACGTACTATGTTTGACTATGCTAAACCGCATTTAACAGGAGCAGAATCGAGTATTGTTAGGCCTGCTATTGCTGCTAATAATTTTGAATTAAAGCCTAACACAATACAGATGATTTAACAGTTTGTTCAATTTGATGGTTTGCAGGACGAAGATCCAAACATGCATATAACTAATTTTTTAGAGTTCTGTGATACCTTCAAAATAAATGGCGTTTCTGATGATGCCATACGTCTTCGGTTATTCCCTTTTTCATTAAGGAATAAAGCCAAATAGTTGTTAAACTCGTTACCACGAGGGTCATTCACTACATGGGAACAGATGACCGAAAAGTTTTTATTGAAATATTTCCCACCGGCCAAAATGGCAATTATGGAATGATATATCTTCTTTTGTGCAGATGGATCTAGAGACATTATACGACGCATGAGAAAGATACAAGGATCTCTTGAGAAGGTGTCCACACCACGGTCTACCCTTGTGGCTACAAGTCCAATCATTCTATAACGGTGTAAACCCCTCAACGAGACAACTAATCGATTCAGCCGCCGGTGGAACCCTTAACAACAGAACTCCTGAAGCAGCCTACGAATTCATTGAAGAGATGTCACTGAATAACAATCAGTGGCAAGTGACAAGGACGAAACTGACAAAATCAGCCAGAGTTTACAACCTCGATGCGATAACTATACTATCAACACAGGTAGAGATGATGAATAAAAAGATTGATAGTTTGTGTTCTTCGCAGGCACATCCAGTCATGCAGTGCGATGCAAGTGGAACCGTGGCAAATCCTAAGTACCCACCATACCAACCAGATACAGAGAGCGAACAGATGAACTATATAGGTAATAATTTCAGATCTAATAATAATCCTTACAGTAATACTTATAATCCAGGTTGAAGGAACCACCCAAATTTTTCTTGGGGAGGTCAAGGAAATCAAAAGCAACAACCTTCTCAAAGCTTCCAAAATCAGCCTTATACACAAGAGAAGAAGCCAAACCTCGAAGAAATGCTATCAAAATTTATGGCAAAACGGAAAATTGTTTCCATGAAACTGGGAGAACAATTAATGACAACGAGAAACGAGTCGGGGAACTTACTAAGTCAGTCAATGAAGTCACCAATGCAGTCGAGCAACTCGCGAAGCTAATGATTGAACGACCGCAAGGACGTCTACCAAGTAACACCGAGATTAACCCTAAGGAGCAAATTCAAGCCATTACAGATCATGATAGCAAAGGGTTAGACGAACCAAACCAAGAGGTAGACAAAGGTAAAACAGAGGTAACGCAAGAAAAGCCAAAACTGGTAATCAAAGAGTACCAACCTCGTATACCTTATCCCGAAGCAACAAAAAAAGATGATTCAGAAGAACAGTTCGGTAAGTTTCTTAAACTTTTAAAGAAATTGCATATTAACTTACCTCTTCTTGAAGCTCTATTTCAGATGCCAGACTCGAGGAAATTCCTAAGACAACTCTTGACAAACAAACGCAAAATAGATGAAGAGCACCATGTGGAATTAAACGCAGCATGCTCAGCAATGTTACAGAATAAACTACCACGAAAGCTAAAAGATCCAGGGAGTTTTACTATTCCATGTTTAATTGGTAGTTTAACTATTGATAATGCGTTAGCTAATTTAGGGGCAAGCATAAATGTCATGCCTTATACATTGTTTAAACGACTAGGTCTAGGGAAGCCCAAACAAACTAGGATGAGCATTCAATTAGCTGATAAAAGGTTAGAATTTCTAGGGGCATTATCGAAGATGTTCTTGTCAAAATCGATAAATTTGTTTTCCCAGTAGATTTTGTTGTCTTAGACATGGATGAGGATAGTTCAATCCCCTTAATTTTAGGAAGATCTTTTCTAGCAACTGCCAAAACTAAAATTGATGTTGCCACAGGCAAACTCATTCTTTGCGTAGGTGACAAATCACAACTAAAATTGATGTTGCCACAGGCAAACTCATTCTTTGCGTAGGTGACAAATCACTCAGTCTCCAAGCTTTTGACCCGGCTAGGACAACAGTTGATGAATGTAAGAAAGTCACTTCATTTGATAATCAAATTGTTCAACTTTCATCATAGGAAACACCACAGGAATACAACCCCGAGCCAAATCTTAGACCCCAAACCAACAAAGATAAATTACATAAGGAACAAAGCCTTAGGGTCGACAAATTAGAAGAGCAGAAGACACGCGTCAAAGAAGAACCAGAACCACACAAAGTAAAATAGAATGAACCACCAGAAGAACTCGTAGGAACATCAAATCACTTCAAAATAGGAGACCAGGTGCTGTTAGACAAAGCCGATCCTCGCATCACCAGATCAGACCTGAACATAAGCGAGGAAATTCCTCTAAAGGTACACAATATCTTCCCCCACGAAACAGTCGAGGTAAGCAATCCAACATACGGTACTTTTAAGGTAAACGCTTCTCGACTTGAACTTTGTCAAGAAAATAGAACTTTAAGTATGAGGGAAGATATTTAAACCTTTAAACCTCCCTGATTTTTTTCTTTCGAGGAAAGTCTAGCTTAAGAATATAAACGAGCGCTTCTTGGGAGGCAACCCGAGCACTGACATTATTTACTTTCAAATTTATTTTCAGTTTCTTTACTTTCCTTATTTGTTTCCTTTTAAAACTAACAAAAAGTGCAGAATTTCAAGGCCACACGGTCTTACACACGGCCGTGTCCGTGACTGTGTGGACTACCAAAATCTCCGTACTGACTTATCAGAGGCCGTGCGAATCAGTCCCAACCACTTTTCGATGTCACGGCTCCAACCACCACCCCACGGGCTCCATAAAAGTGGCACGCCCGTGCCTCTCGACTGTGTGAAGCTACTGACTTACACACCACGGGCAGAACACGTCTGTGTCTTACAACCGTGCAAGGTTACTGACTAGTCGACCACGGGCAGAACACGCCTGTGCCTCCCAACTGTGCAAACATACTAACTTTACATACACGGGCGTGGTTAGCAGAAGAACGACCAGGGAGATACAGTACGCACAGACACACGGCCGTGTGAGACTGCAGTGTAAATTGACACGCCCTTGGTCCACGGGCGTGGGAACATGCCAAATTTGAAATCCTATTTAAACCCCACAGCCCTTCCCTTTCTCCCCATCTGATTTCTTCATTCTTTTCTTTTCTCCCTTCTTCCTCTCAGAGTTTTTCCTCTTTATAATAAATCTCTAGATCCTTGAGCCATCCAACATCATGTCGAAGAAGTGAAAAAGGCCAACCATAGTCTTCTCAAAGAAGAACGATCAACATGAGTTCATGCTGGCAGCTTCGTCTACTCACCAAGCCAAGGGTCTTTGAAACCAATTAGTTTTTATTTTTCTTTTCTCTTTTGCTTCAATTTCCTTCTCTTTGAAAATCTTATGCTTAGTTTAGTTTAACTTATTTTAGTTTCTTAGTGTCAGGTTAGCTAGGCTGCTAGGGAATCACGCCACTTCCACCACCGCCAGCACCTCTGCAGCCCTAGAAGTCACACCCACCTCGCGAACCATCCATCAATAAGGACTCTCCGGTTCATCCACTTTTTCTTTTACTTTTATTTTCCTTCTTAGTTTCCTTCCCTTTAGCTTGCTTTTCTTTACTTAAATAATTAGTTTATTTTAATTGTGTTTCAATAATCCCTGGCTAATCCTCTACGAGCTCCCCAATTTCTTCATCTTGCACAGGTTCATCATCCAGACCGACCTCTTCAAACATACACACCACGACCTCTACCATCCTCCAAGGACACCATCCAAAATTCAGGGAGTATTTTTCCCCTTCTTTTTT
This sequence comes from Gossypium australe, assembly GCA_005393395.2. Taxonomy (NCBI): domain Eukaryota; kingdom Viridiplantae; phylum Streptophyta; class Magnoliopsida; order Malvales; family Malvaceae; genus Gossypium; species Gossypium australe. The sequence continues at coordinate 119,723,849 of CM016616.1, forward strand.
GATTTATCCCGTAAATGTTATACCTATCTTTGTACATTGAGGGTAATGTACATCTTAAGTGTGGGGGGTGAATATTTATCTAAAAAAGGGCCTAACTTTCTGCATTATTCTCAAATCCGGCCAAACTTTTTTCATTACTCTCAAATCCCTGAATTTAGTCTTGTTTTTAAGTAAATATTTCATATTACTAATTAGGATGAAATTTCTGATAATTTATGAATGTTATTGACATGTTTTAGATTAAGTCATTGATAATTGTGCATTGATAATTAAATTTTAAAGATATTAGAGAATCAAGCATGATAAGTCTATTTTTCAAATAATTTTTTTTTGCTAGGTTGTTAACCTAAATTTGAAAAATTTGAAATTTATGAGATTGATGTCAAAACACCCATAATTTTTGTGAAATTTTGAGCCTTATAGAGCATATATTCTTGTTCGTGCTTACTTTTTGATTATGAGTATGTCAACTTTGAACTGTTATTCTAGAACTTGCCTCGTTTATACATGTTGAGACCACATTCATGATTTGATATACAGAGATGATAAAGGCACCTAGGTTTTAACCCACTCACTCCACTAAATAGCTTATCTCTATAAATTAACCCCTAGCGAACCCCGTTGATCCTAACAACCCCTTTTATTGACTCGCCTATTAATAACCCAAAAACCCTTTGTATTTGTTATCACCATTCCTTTTTTAACTACCCTTTTTGTCGAGATTTGATTTTGAACAGTTTCCTAACTATGTTCTATATTTCAGTCGTAAAAGTTCTTCTTCTTATTATAACAGTTTGTTCTTAAAAAAACGAAGTATATTCATTATTAGTTAGGTGAGCTTATGCATGTAAATTTCAAGTCTTAAAGAAAAAGCTCGTATTAGAGTATTAGTATTACAAATTTTCATTTGATGCAATTACTTATCATTAGTTTGTACTTCTAGTTAGGTAATTTGTCAGGTCAATCTTGATTCTAACCTTATAATTTAGCCTTGATCCATACCCTTAACCTAAGCCCCGTTGCAACCCTAACAAAGACCTTTTTATCTGTTTATCATCTCATTTTACAGTGGTTGAGATTTGATTTTCAGGCAAGCATATGGGATTAACTTTTTAGGCTCGACGTATGAGTGCTTCTTTTTTATGAACCTTAAACACTTTGAGTGATTTGAGTGAATCATTTAGTGAGGATGTCAACTCTTGTCAATTTCAAATTAAAGGTAATTATCTAGATAAGGGGAGACACCTACGTTTTCGAATTACAAATGAATGGCTTATCATTGCTTGAATCTTTAGGACTCTTTGAATTGAATTATCCATGTATAAATTATTTATGAATTATGATAAGGCATTGTCAGTAGGAATTGTGAATTATGGAAAGTTCGTTTTAATTGTATGTTGAGAATTTTGCTTGAGGACAAGCAAAAGCTTAAGTGTGGGGGTATTTGATAAACCGTAATTTTAACATATTTCAGTTCCACATTTAGCTTGTTTTTGGATGATTTATTCCTCAATTTATGTATAAAGGTGCTCTTAATCCTTTCTTTTCATGTTTTATACCCAGGAAAGCACCAGACGATGAAAAGAACATAAAACGGGCCCAAAATGGAATAAATGGGCCATATCACGAAATCGACACGGCCTGGCCCAAAGAGCGCACAGTCGTGCCTTGTAAAGAATCTAGAACACGACCTCACCCCCGATCTACATGGCCGTGCCTCAACTTAAAAATTCGAACACGGCTTGAAGACGAGTCACAAGGTCGTGTGACATTGCCGTGCCCTTGTCGTGGCTTTAGACAATTTCAGTCGGAAAAGGATACTTAGAGAGAAAGAATCGCATTCCAAGAGCCTATAAATAACCCCCTAAGTACCACCTTTGGGGGGTAGTTAGCGAGGCTAAGGAGCCAAGCCGAGAAGGTCAGATTTATGGGAATCACTCGAAGTTAGCCAGTTGATCCATCCCAAGAAGCCGGAATTCTACTCAAGACGGCAGATTTCTCCTTCAATTCCTTCAGGGAGTTTTAGGGATTTCTTATGTTTTGTTTTATCTTTTCTCTTGAGATGTTTTATTTATTTGTTATGAACTAAACCCTTCAAATACCTGAAGGGGATGAAACCTAGATGAATCTTGTTATTGTTTTCTGAATTATATGATAAATACTTAGTTTGTTCTTAATTATGTGTGCTTAATTCTTGAGTTAATATTTCGTGGATATTGATTCAAGTTTGATGTGCATAGGTGGAGGAGGAATAGACCCTGCTTAAGAGAAGATCTAGCATAATTAAGCGGAGTTGATCGCACGCCTAGAGATAGGTTGACGAGATTTTGCCGGATTAGGGTGAAACCTAATATGGGAGTCCATAGATCGATTTACTGCTATTCTAGGGGTTATTATAAGAGAACGAGAGTTCCACTAATTAACCTAGGGTTCGATGTTATTCGCCTCGAGAGAGGGTTTAATATACGTTCGGGAATCCTACGGATCAAACTAAGTGAAATAATTTGCATGGTTCAGTGTTAGATAACAAGTGAAGTCTAGGTGGATTCTTCCTGAGGGTATTGTCGTGATCAACTGAGTTTTTCTTCTAGTTATTTCCCAGTTCGTTCTTTTTGTCTTTGCGTCTTTAGCTTAGTAGTCGTTAATTTAGATTTAAAGCAACTTCATTTTATTTTAGGCTAAATAATAAAAAGAAAAGTTAGTATTAGTACTTTTAGTTCCTTTGGGTTCGATAGGTACACTTGCCTTTAATCATTGTCAGAGTTAGTTTCCAGGTTTGATCATTCGTTTTATAAATTTTAAAGCAATGATTTCAGCGATCAAGGACTAAATTGTAAAAAGTGCAAAACTTGAGTTCTAGAAGTTGGAGGTGTCAAATTGCTATGAAAATTTAAAGTAGAGGTTCTTAAATGGTAATTAGCCCATTGGCTAAACTGTTGGACAAAAATGGACATGGTGTATATTAGATAAGATATTTTTTTTGTAAGGGCATTTTAGTCCTTTCGTAAATTAAATGAATTAAAAACAAAATTAAAATGCCAAATTTATCCATCTTCTTCATATGGATGAAATTTACCAAGGGAAGACATGGCTAGGGTTTCCTTAACTTTCCAAGCTCATGGTAAGTCCGTTCTAGCCCCGTTTTTCAAGTTATTTACGGTTTTGGAGTCCCGGTAGCTCGATGTAGCTTATGCTACCAATAATTCATGCTAGGGTTCATCTTTGGAAAATTTCCCATAGGTGAAAAGTGTGTATTTTAATGTTTTATGGTAGAATATGAAGCTTGAAATTATGTTAAACAACTTTTACTAAGCGATTTTAAGTGAAAACGAGTAAAACAACATAATCGATAAAAATACCTAATGTCCATAAGTGTATGTTAGAGTAAGAATTTGATGTTTCCATAGAAGGGGAAAATGATCAGCATGTTATAAAACATAAGAATAAGAGCTAAAGTTTAATTTTCGAGTATTGGGGAAAAAGTGTAAATATGTAAAAGTTTAGGGGTAAAATTGTAATTTTGCAAAAGTTTGAGTTAGGGACTGTTTTGAGTAGTACATTAATTAAATAAGTGAAATGTAATGTTTTAGAACCCGAAAAACGAGATTTGGACCTAGAACGGGAAGAAAATAAAAAATCGAGAAAGTTGATAAATTGTCGTTTCTGGATCCGAGGTAAGTTGATATGTAAATAATGCATTTATTTTACTTGTTCAATAATTATTTTACTAGATATTATGGAAATAATTGGGTGATAACTATAATATGAAAATGTATGGAATGTGAAATTCTCTATTGAACCTTCAGAAAACCGAGAGATACGGACAATATGTAGCTAGGTCACACGAGTGATAAGGGACCTTCACCGTGTGCACAAGAAAGCTACGAGATGGAAAAATTTGATATGTAGATAGGCCACATGGATGATAAGGGACTTTCACCATGTGTTCAAGAAAGCTATGGGATAATAATTTCATATGTAACTAGGCCACATGTGTAATACTGTGTGCATACCATGTGTACAAGAAAGTTACGGGTTATGAGTAGCTAGGTCACATGAGTGGTTCCTAGTGCTGGACACCATGTAGACAAGAAAGCTACGGGATGGAATGGCTAGGTCACATGGGTGATAAGAGACCTTCACCATGTATACAAGAAAGCTGAGTTATGTGTAGGTGGAGCTATGTGCTGAGACCATTGAGTATTGGATATTTTCCAGAGGGGTTCAACGAGATAAATTACTAATGGTGATTGGTGTGATCATGTTATGAATAAGTGAAAGAGTGAAGTGATCAATTGAGAAATGTGGCAAATGTACGTGTGAGCAAGGGTGCATGTGACTATGTGTATATGTGCATAAAGTGTTTGATATGTGATACGTGATTGAAATTGTGGTAAGGCTGATATGGTGTGAGCGCCATTATGAGTACTCGTAAATATTGGTGATGGTTATTCATTTGTATGGCTAGTATTGAACATGCTTAGTGTTATGTGTGCATATATGGAAGTAATATAAAGAAAACATGGGAGAGTAAAATTCTCAGTAAAATAGATTGAAATAGCAGCAGTTACGTGATTTTTAAAAATCACCATAAATAGTAGAAATTGAATTATATATTGTATGAGATATTTATTTAAAGATTGTTGAGTCTATTTTTCATATAAAAGAAATAGAGAAAGCAAAGAATTTTTATATTTTGAGATATTTAGATTTTTGTGAGATTGGTTCAGAGTGATTTCGAGATCCCCTGTTCTGACTTGGAAAAATCATTGAAAATTGTACAAAAATAATTTTGGGACATAATTTAATATGGTTAGATTCCTTGTTGAGTTTATTTTTATAAGAAACAAACTAGAACATAATTTGAATTCTGTACAAAAAGATAATTAAATTTTAGCAAAGAATGGTCTGAACTGTTGGACAGCAAAATAGGGCAGACTTTGAAGAATAAACTGTACTAATTGGCTAAACCAAAAATTCTGAAAATGTTATGGTAATAATATATTTGAGTCTATTTTCAGGGAAAATTATCGGATCTTAATTTTATGTATCGTAGCTCAAGATATAAATAATTTAGTGACTGTGACTCGAGTAGATAACTTGACATGAACATGAATAAAAAATGGAACTATGTGCAATTATGATTGTATTATCTTGAGAACATATTGTGAAGATTTATAAAAGCCTGTTAATAAATCACTTATTATTTACATGCTTACTTACTAAGCTTTGTAGCTTACTTCCCTTCAATTTCCCATATCTTATAAGGTTGTATGCTAACTCGAGTTGGAGATCGCCGGAGATGTAATCACACTATCAAGCTATCATCGTAGGGTAAAAGTGAATACAAACCTCTTAAGTTTATGGCATGTATTGTAACACCCCAAACCCGGCCCATGCGTTTCGACCGAATCTGGCATGTCACGGCTGTACTTTGAAAACCTTTGATTTGATGGGTTTTTGAAATATGTGAGTTAATTAGACAATATTTAAGTAAATAAGCGGCATTTTAAAAATGAAACCTTGTATTAAGTATTATTAAGTATAAATAAACCTTATCATAAAATCCATAAAGTGCTTAACATTGAAAACGACTTAGTTGCATGAAAACTGGGGGCCTTATTACATAAATATTCTCGAAATAACATTGAAATAAATTAAACCTAAAGAAATCTCAAAAGAAAATAATTTGTAGAAATAGAACTTGATGGCCCCTCGAGTCCGTCTCGGCTCCCATGTCCACGATCTACTGTTCATATGGAAGAGTAAAGAAAAGGAAAGCGTGAGTCCCAAAGACTCAGTGTATAAATCTCAAAACACACATCGACCTGAGCCCACAAACACATTATGGGCCCTGGCCCATACAGGAAGGCATCAATCATAATCACATAATAAATAATAAAGAATGAATAACCCAACCCATCCTAGGTTTCCATCCTCTACACAGCAACTCGTACCAACCATCACACCTTGGGGGATTTCTACAATCAACCCTCCATCCACTACACACCAAAACGACAGCCGTACTGCCTATTCCTATTAAGTAGGAATCATTAAACTTGGCATAGCCACCGATCACAATGTGACCTAGCATTTATATTTGTGGGTTTTCTACCACCGATCACTGCGTGACCTATCATGCACTTCCCTTTCATCATATCAATATCCCATCCCATGCATACACACATAAAGGAAACATCATGCAGTCATATATATATTTTTTTCGATACACATACGGAGCTCTATGTTTACGTACCTGGCATCCTTGCTTAACCCTTTTAGGGTTCCATTCGACTGTCTATACAGCCTTATTTCGGCTTTTTAGCCCATAACATACATGAATAGATATACATACAGGTTTATTAGTAGTGTGTTAGAGGTCTACACACCTGATTAATGTTGATACCCTTGCTAAACCGATCTACAACTTTGCTCAAAAAGCCGGAAGGATGTGAAACTAGGGCCTCTCCTATATTCGGCCATGGTTAGTGTTCTACCCAATTTTATGTATTTGAATAAACAACTCTTCTTACCTTAAAATCCCGAAATTGAAGACTAATGATTTTCGGCTTTTAGATCTAGTCGACCAAGCTTCCTTCAAATCCCGAAAACCATTAAACTATTAGCTTTCGGCTTTTGCTTTTCAAAAACCGGGAATAGATTATGAGAACTAAACAAAAATCGACTCTTACCTTAGCCTAGGAGATTCGGCTAGCACTAGAGAGAGGATTCGGCAATGCCAATGGAAGATTTAAATGCCGGAAGTATAGAATAATTTCTCAAATAGGATGAATAAAAGAAAAAGCGATGGATGCTTCGGCTTTTTAGAGAAATCGGCACAAGGGAAAAGAAAGTGGGGAAAATTTTCGGCTTTTGAAGAAATTGAAGAAATAAATTTGGAGAGGGAGAGGCTAGGGAATTTCGGCACCAAGGGAGAGGATTTTAGGGTTTTTCCAATGTCAGAAACAAGGAGCTAGCCCCCCTATTTATAGATTTTTGACACCTACTGCTAAATACCAAAAACGCCCTTAAAATTTAAGCTAGAAGAGAGGAGAATTTCGGCACCCTCTATGCCATGCAGCAGCCGAATTTTACACTCCTCTAGGTGGTGGATTTTCGGCCAACACTTCCTTTGAAGATAAGCTCCTAACTTTTCTTCTTTTTTTTTTATCTATGACATTATCACTTAAAAATCCACATAAATTTTCCTATTTTCTAGCCTTGTAGCCGTCCACCTATGCTAACCCTAATGCCAAATTTAACTCACTTAAATTAAAAGATTTGGGCCTCATTAAACTTAAATTTTGGGCCCCTAAATCCCTTGTGTGTGGCGTCACTTCTAATTTCATCATAGTGCCACTTATTGTTGGGCCACAAGCCCATGTTTGACATTTTAAACATAATTACCACCTTTTAATTCTTTAATGCCCAATCTAATAATTTAATCAAGGCCTTAGACTAATCCTAAGACCAATTTGGACCCCTATCACTTAAATTAACTTATTAAACCTATCCCTACACTAAATGCATAGGCCCATAATTTTAGGATGTTACAGTTCTATCCCCCTTAAAGATTTTTCGTCCTCGAAATTACCTGGTCAGAAAAGATGAGGGGTATTGCTACCTCATTGCTTCCTCGGGTTCCCACGTAGCCTCCTCAGAACCATGATTCCGCCATAGCACTTTAACCAATGGAACCGTTTTCCTTCTCAACACCTTGACATCACGATCCAAAATTTCTACTGGTTCCTCTTTGAAGGATAGATCAGGTCTTACCTCAATTTCCTCCACAGGCACAATATGGGACGGATCCGAACGGTATCGTCTTAACATAGAGACGTGAAATACATCATGGATTTGACTTAGTTCCGGAGGTAACTCTAGTTGATAGGCTACTGGTCCTACTCGCTTCAACACCCGATATGGTCCGATAAATCTAGGACTTAATTTACCCTTTCGACCAAACCTTAGTACCTTCTTCCATAGTGACACCTTTAAAAATACTTTATCACCCACTGCGAACTCTATGTCCTTATGCTTTAAATCAGCATAAGACTTCTGTCTGTCCGATGCCTCCTTCAGTCGAACCCGAATCAATTTGACCTTTTCTTCGGTCTTGTAACATCTTGAAAAGGGCCTATGCATTTTCGGTTTAATTGTACGAACTGACATGTCTTATGTGTTATGAATGTATTTTGAACATTTTTGGAAACTAGGAAATGTAAGGAAATGATTTAGAAATGATTCAAAAGAGGAAAGTGAACATTTCTGGAAAACTTGGAAATGTAAGGAAATGTCAAGTTTAAAGAGGGAAACGAAAATTTTTGGAAACTTGGAAATGTAAAGAAATGTCAAGTTTTAAAGGTTAAAAAGAGGAAACTAAGGCAGGGTGGCCTTAAGAAAATTAATAGGAGGAATTTGACACACCATCAGGCTTGGAAAAGTGGCCTGAAGATATCACTTAAGGCCCAGGTAGGTGACGCCACAAGCTTGTGTATTTGGGCCAGGGTTCGAGTCACTTGGGGAGCAAATAAAAGAGTTTTATTTTTGCTACAAAGAGCAGGGAAGTGGACGACACTAAGGAACCCAAGGGAAGAGTCTAAATTCTCAAAAAATTTCGGCTAATAGATGGATAAATGATGATTTATCTTAAATTATTTTCAAGGAGATAATAAGGGATTATTCTTTTAATAAAGTGATAATTCAAAGGATAAAGCTATCAAAATAGAAGAGTGGTGGCCAAGTAAGGGATTCTAAGTTAGTAAATTCGGCTATAAAAGGAAAAGAGAGGCCATTCTGCATTATTTTCTTTTCTTTGGAAGCCTCTGTCGAATTCTCTTCACCAAGTCTTCTTCTTCTTTTATTTTTGCCAAGCCGAAATACCTTGTGTTCTAGCCGAATCCTCCATCTTTATTCTTCCTTCTCTTTTCTTTCTAATCCCTCCAAAAGCTGAAAGTTGTGAGAGCATCATTTAGCCATAGCCGAATCTCTGAAGGTTGAAGTAAAGGTGCAATCGATTTCTCCAAATAAGGGTAAGATCTAGATTCGGTTTCCTTTCTTTCCTTTTTAAGCCTGTCGAAATTCAGGGACTAATCCCTCATATTGTGTTTTGGCCGAAACTATGGAAGGGAATTTCGGGATTTAGGTGGTGTCGATTAGAGAAGGAGTTCTCCGGGATTTCAACATTCAAGGTAAGCGAATATAAGATGCGGCCATAGGCCATTCTATAGTGTTTTAATGTTAGATTAAACTCTAACATTTGTCTATAAGGTTTTCGACAGCATTAAGGAAGCAAAAATCAATTTCGGGATTTAAGATTTGGAAGGTAAGCATCTATGTATATTCGGCTAAGGCCTAGATTAGTATTTAGATCTGTTCTTTAAATGTTCAAGAGCCGAAAACTAACCAAGTTAATTGATTCAATGCCTGGCCGAATACAAGGAGGAATAAAGCAAAGATTTCGGGATTTGTTGGTGTCCCAATCGGCAACAAGGTAGGTATTAAGTGTACAAATCCTACTAGGATTTGGTTTTATAGTCGAATAGGCTTTATGCTAATATATTAAGGTTGGCCGAATGTAGGAATTGAGATCTAAGGCATTAAATCAAGTTTTTCGGGATTTAAGTGAACCGCTAAGCAAATCAGGTGTGTACCCTACCCTAAGTTTTAATATGTTCATGGCTATGTTTTAAATTAAATGTGTTATTAAGAATGTGAAAATATGGCTAAGTACCATCCTATGGTACAAAGTACTCAGGTACGTTTCCTACTCCTACTAGGAATATGCAATATGTCACATTTAACATGTGAATAAAGAAAAGAATGTGAAATTTGGCATGATTAATGCATACTATGTATAATATGGGGCATATGGGTTATTGAAAAGGGGAAGTGAATGTGGTGACCTAAGACCACGCTATCTGAATGCGGTGACCTAAGACCGCGATATCCGAATGTGGTGACCTAAGACCACGAAATCTGAATGTGGTGACCTAAGACCACGAATTCTATAAGGGCGATGAGCATGTCAACTGCAGCGACTGCCTTCGATGGAGTGTAGCGGAAGGAGGGTCGACTTAGTAGTCCCCACGGTGTACAGGTTGGTACGGGGAAGTGTAGCGGATGGCTAATTAGGTTTGGGTTTGGGTTGCATCATTATTTTTACTTATTATTTGGATATGTATGTGATATGATAATGCATGCCTGAAATATTGATTCTTAGTGTTGGTTACACATTGAGCCTGTTTGACTCACCCCGTTGTGGGAACATGTTTCAGGTGACGATCAGTAATGGACCGAGCTCGGCAGAAGCTTAGGGATGGCCATGCACAACAAGAAATTTACGACTTGGACTTTTATTTTATTTTAAGTACTTTTAAATTTTAATTTTGGGAATATTTAATGTAATAAGGCCATAGTTGAATTTCTTTATTATTACTTTTATTTATTATGATTACGAACTATTATTAATTAATGAATTAAATAAATTTATTTTAAAACAAACCCTAAACGTTTTGTCACCTAAAGTTAAAGGATTTTTAATGGATTAAACTCGTTTTCAATTCAAGCCCAACCCAATAATAATTTCTCTTTCAAAACACATAGTTTTTCCAAAGTAATAAACGAATTTTGAACCGGTTTCCTTCGAGGAACATACCAGATCCGGTCAAGGCTCGTGGGCCGGGTTTGGGGTGTTTCAATTTGGTATCAGAGCAAATTCTCCTCTCTCTGCCGACATTCATTCACTTTTCCTTTGCCGAATTTCTTAAGCAAATTCTCCTCTCTCTGCCGAATTTCCTACAGTTTTTATTCTTCTTCTCTTTGTTAGCCAAAGCCAAAATAATTGAAACACCCCAAACCCGGCCCACGAGCCTTGACCGGATCTGGTATGTTCCTCGAAGGAAACCGGTTCAAAATTCGTTTATTACTTTGGAAAAACTATGTGTTTTGAAAGAGAAATTATTATTGGGTTGGGCTTGAATTGAAAACGAGTTTAATCCATTAAAAATCCTTTAACTTTAGGTGACAAAACGTTTAGGGTTTGTTTTAAAATAAATTTATTTAATTCATTAATTAATAATAGTTCGTAATCATAATAAATAAAAGTAATAATAAAGAAATTCAACTATGGCCTTATTACATTAAATATTCCCAAAATTAAAATTTAAAAATACTTAAAATAAAATAAAAGTCCAAGTCGTAAATTTCTTGTTGTGCATGGCCATCCCTAAGCTTCTGCCGAGCCCGGTCCATTACTGATCGTCACCTGAAACATGTTCCCACAACGGGGTGAGTCAAACAGACTCAATGTGTAACCAACACTAAGAATCAATATTTCAGGCATGCATTATCATATCACATACATATCCAAATAACAAGTAAAAATAATGATGCAACCCAAACCCAAACCTAATTAGCCATCCGCTACACTTCCCCGTACCAACCTGTACACCGTGGGGACTACTAAGTCGACCCTCCTTCCGCTACACTCCATCGAAGGTAGTCGCTGCAGTTGACATGCTCATCGTCCTTATAGAATTCGTGGTCTTAGGTCACCACATTCAGATTTCGTGGTCTTAGGTCACCACATTCAGATATCGCGGTCTTAGGTCACCGCATTCAGATAGCGTGGTCTTAGGTCACCACATTCACTTCCCCTTTTCAATAACCCATATGCCCCATATTATACATAGTATGCATTAATCATGCCAAATTTCACATTCTTATCTTTATTCACATGTTAAATGTGACATATTTCATATTCCTAGTAGGAGTAAGAAACGTACCTGAGTACTTTGTACCATAGGATGGTACTTAGCCATATTTTCACATTCTTAATAACACATTTAATTTAAAACATAGCCATGAACATATTAAAACTTAGGGTAGGGTACACACCTGATTTGCTTAACGGTTCACTTAAATCCCGAAAAACTTGATTTAATGCCTTAGATCTCAATTCCTACATTCGGCCAACCTTAATATATTAGCATAAAGCCTATTCGACTATAAAACCAAATCTTAGTAGGATTTGTACACTTAATACCTACCTTGTTGCCGATTGGGACACCAACAAATCCCGAAATCTTTGCTTTATTCCTCCTTGTATTCGGCCAGGCATTGAATCAATTAACTTGGTTAGTTTTCGGCTCTTGAACATTTAAAGAACAGATCTAAATACTAATCTAGGCCTTAGCCGAATATACATAGATGCTTACCTTCCAAATCTTAAATCCCGAAATTGATCTTTGCTTCCTTAATGCTGTCGAAAACCCTATAGACAAATGTTAGAGTTTAATCTAACATTAAAACACTATAGAATGGCCTATGGCCGCATCTTATATTCGCTTACCTTGAATGTTGAAATCCCGGAGAACTCCTTCTCTAATCGACACCACCTAAATCCCGAAATTCCCTTCCATAGTTTCGGCCAAAACACAATATGAGGGATTAGTCCCTGAATTTCGACAGGCTTAAAAAGGAAAGAAAGGAAACCGAATCTAGATCTTACCCTTATTTGGAGAAATCGATTGCACCTTTACTTCAACCTTCAGAGATTCGGCTATGGCTAAATGATGCTCTCACAACTTTCGGCTTTTTGAGGGATCAGAAAGAAAAGAGAATGAAGAATAAAGATGGAGGATTCGGCTAGAACACAAGGTATTTCGGCTTGGCAAAAATAAAAGAAGAAGAAGATTTGGTGAAGAGAATTCGGCAGAGGCTTCCAAAGAACAGAAAATAATGCAGAATGGCCTCTCTTTTCCTTTTATAGCCGAATTTACTAACTTAGAATCCCTTACTTGGCCACCACTCTTCTATTTTGATAGCTTTATCCTTTGAATTATCACTTTATTAAAAGAATAATCCCTTATTATCTCCTTGAAAATAATTTAAGATAAATCATAATTTATCCATCTATTAGCCGAAATTTTAAGAGAATTTAGACTCTTCCCTTGGGTTCCTTAGTGCCGTCCACTTCCCTGCTCTTTGTAGCAAAAATAAAACTCCTTTATTTGCTCCCCAAGTGACTCGAACCCTGGCCCAAATACACAAGCTTGTGGCGTCACCTACCTGGGCCTTAAGTGATATCTTCAGGCCACTTTTCCAAGCCTGATGGTGTGTCAAATTCCTCCTATTAATTTTCTTAAGGCCACCCTGCCTTAGTTTCCTCTTTTTAACCTTTAAAACTTGACATTTCTTTACATTTACAAGTTTCCAATTATTTTCGTTTCCCTCTTTAAACTAGACATTTCCTTACATTTCCAAGTTTTCCAGAAATGTTCACTTTCCTCTTTTGAATCATTTCTAAATCATTTCCTTACATTTCCTAGTTTCCAAAAATATTCAAAATACATTCATAACACATAAGACATGTCAGTTCGTACAATTAAACCGAAAATGCATAGGCCCTTTTCAGGATGTTACAGGTCTCGGTCATCAATTCCGGACCCAAAATCCAGCGTTCTCCTAGTTCTGTCCAGCATGTAGGAGTACGACACTTCCGCCCGTACAAAGCTTCGTAGGGCGCCATCTGAATACTTGACTGGTAGCTATTGTTGTAAGCAAATTCTGCTAACGGTAAAAACTCTTCCCAACTACCTTTGAAATCTATGACACATCCTCTCAACATGTTCTCTAAGATCTGGATTACTCGCTCAGATTGTCCATCGGTCTGAGGATGAAGCGCTGTACTGAAGTCCAACTTTGTACCCAACGCTTGAAGCAACGCCTTCCAAAATCGTGAGGTGAACCTAGGGTCCCTATATGATATGATCGGGACCGGTACTCCATGCAACCTTACCACCTCTTCTATGTATAACTTAGCTAACTTCTGCAAGGAGTAGTCAACACGTACTGGGATGAAGTGTGCAGACTTCGTCAAGCGATCAACAACTACCCAAATCGCATCTTTCTTAGTGGGTGTGAGGGGAAGCCCACTAACAAAATCCATGGTGATTCTTTCCCACTTCCATTGTGGAATCTTCACTGCCTGTAATAATCCTGATGGTAACTGATGTTCCGCCTTGACCTGCTGACAGGTCAAACACTTATCCACCAATTCAGTTACCTCTTGCTTCAAACCCAGCCACCAGAATTGATCTCTCAAATCCCGAAACATCTTACATCCTCCAGGGTGCATAGCGTATGCACTACCATGCGCCTCATTCAGAATCCTCCGCCTTAGCTCCGGATCTTTTGGCATGCCAACCTTCCCTCGGAAGCATAACAATCCTTTCTCATTCATACTGAATTCTGCTGGCCCATCCTTTGGAATTAGCTGCAATTTCCCCTTTAGCAACTCATCGGTCTGTTGCCTCTCCTTCACTTGACTAATCCAAGTAGGTTTCACTTGAAGTTCGGCTAATAAGCTTCCATCCTCATACAAACTAATGTGAGCAAACATTGCCCTTAGGTCAGAGACTACTTTACGACTTAGAGCATCTGCTACTACATTAGCCTTACCCGGATGATATTCGATCGAGCAATCGTAATCCTTTAGTAACTCGATCCACCTTTTTTGCCTTAGGTTCAGCTCCTTCTGAGTCAAAAGATACTTCAAGCTCTTATGATCTGTGTAGATGACAGATTTCTCCCCATACAGATAATGCCTCCAACCAATACTCAGCTGAACTTGGGGCTGCATTAGAAATTCCCCTGAACACTTCTGCCCCATTGGCTCTAAGCCGTTCTGACACAGATTTCCGGGCTCCTGTGCCCATACCAGCCCCAGCAACCCTTTCAAAACCCTTAACATTACCTGAGATACCGCATCATCTCTGGCAGTCTGATCCTAAATTTCCTCTTCCGCGGCTGGCATCTCATTTCCAGAACCATGACCAGATCCTACTGGTTCTGACACCGTCATCCTACCCCTACCACGACCACGACCACGTGGCTGACGTCCTCGACCCCTTGTACTCATTCTACCGATTCGCGTTTATCTGATTAGAAATTTTATGAACTATTAGTTTTCTTCCATTATTTTAACTACGATCAGTCTTATGAATGATAGCTTTAAGAGTAATTCTTTCGAATTCCCATTCACCATACAGTCTCAAGTTCATATCCTCTAAGAAACACATACATTCAATCATGAACTCACGTTCATTACAGAAAAGTATTGTTGTTGTTGTTGTTGTTGTTGTTTGTTGTTTTCACTACCTAGGGGTATTTTCGTAATTTTTCAAAATAAGGTTCCTTGGTGATTTTATCAAATAAGGGTATTTTGGTAATTTTGCATTCCCGGGGGTATTTCAGTAATTTTGAAATCTGGGGGTATTTTGATAATTTTGAAATTCGGGGTATTTCGGTGATTTTGAAATTCGAGGGTATTTCAGAAATTTTGAAATTTGGGGGTATTTCGGTAATTTTGAAATTCGGGGGTATTTCGGTAATTTTAAAATTCGGGGGTATTTCAGAAATTTTGAAATTTAGGGGTATTTTGGTAATTTTGAAATTCGGGGGTATTTCAAAAATTTTGAGATTCGAGGGTATTTCGGTAATTTTGAAATTTGGGGGTATTTCGGTAATTTTGAAATTCGAGGGTATTTCAGAAATTTTAAATTCGGGGGTATTTCGATAATTTTGCCAAACAAGGGTAATTTGGTAACTCTCAAACCAGGGTTATTTTGGTCATTTTACAAAACAAGGGTAATTTGGTAATTTTCTTCATAGTTGTGAACATTTTCAAATCAAGTGTGTGTTTTTTTTTTGAAGTGTACAAAACTTAGGGGTTTTTGTTTGCATAATAGGGTGGTTGGTCCCTTTCGGGTTTTAATTATGGGTTTAACCCATGAACATGTCCTTTATAGCCAGAGTGAACAATCACTACGCACCCGGTAGGATTCTAGCGAAGAGGAGGTGAGTCACTAGGACTGCTTAAATACCAAGCTCTCCCTGAATCCACTCCTAGTCATGCGTATGCCTATTGCCACACCCTGTCATGGCTAAAGTGAACAGTCACTATGCACCAAGTAAGATTCCAACGAAGAGGAGGTGAGTCACTTGGACTGCTTAAATACCAAGCTCTTTCGGATCTACTCCTAGACATGCATATGCCTGTTGCCACACTTTAGTCTTGCGACTCATTTACAGGTTTTGTTTAGTGGAATTAAGTCTTATGGAATTGAAGAGTTGTTTGTCTAAGCCTAGAGTCCATCAAGTTCTAATCTAGATAGTCTACGTCCCATAAAGCCCATTAAGCCCACATTTATATCACAATCAGGAGTTCAGAATACTTACCTGGGTGGATTGGGTGCCGGTAGACTCGAAGGCCATGTCTTCAAACCAAAATCTTAAATTCAATTTTTTTCTAAAACATTTCTAGACCCATTTCACAGCCCGAGTTTTGAACTGGGCTCTGATACCAAATTGTAACACTCCAAACCCGGCCCATGCGTTTCGACCGAATCTGGCATGTCACGGCTGTACTTTGAAAACCTTTGCTTTGATGGGTTTTTGAAATATGTGGGTTAATTAGACAATATTTAAGTAAATAAGCGGCATTTTAAAAATGAAACCTTGTATTAAGTATTATTAAGTATAAATAAACCTTATCATAAAATTCATAAAGTGCTTAACATTGAAAACGACTTAGTTGCATGAAAACTGGGGGCCTTATTACATAAATATTCTCGAAATAACATTGAAATAAATTAAACCTAAAGAAATCTCAAAAGAAAATAACTTGTAGAAATAGAACTTGATGGCCCCTCGAGTCCGTCTCGGCTCCCATGTCCACGATCTACTGTTCATCTGGAAGAGTAGAGAAAAGGAAAGCGTGAGTCACAAAGACTCAGTGTATAAATCTCAAAACACACATCGACCTGAGCCCACAAACACATTATGGGCCCTGGCCCATACACGAAGGCATCAATCATAATCACATAATAAATAATAAAGAATGAATAACCCAACCCATCCTAGGTTTCCATCCTCTACACACCAACCCGTACCAACCATCACACCTTGGGGGATTTCTACAATCAACCCTACATCCGCTACACACCAAAACGACAGCCGTACTGCCTATTCCTATTAAGTAGGAATCATTAAACGTGGCATAGCCACCGATCACAATGTGACCTAGCATTTATATTTGTAGGTTTTCTACCACCGATCACTGCGTGACCTATCATGCACTTCCCCTTCATCATATCAATATCCCATCCCATGCATACACACATAAAGGAAACATCATGTAGTCATATATATATATATATTTTTCGATACACAAAGGGAGCTCTATGTTTACGTACCTGGCATCCTTGCTTAACCCTTTTAGGGTTCCATTCGACTATCTATACAGCCTTATTTCGGCTTTTTAGTCCATAACATACATGAATAGATATACATACAGGTTTATTAGTAGTGTGTTAGAGGTCTACACACCTGATTAATGTTGATACCCTTGCTAAACTGATCTACAACTTTGCTCAAAAAGCCGAAAGGATGTGAAACTAGGGCCTCTCCTATATTCGGCCATGGTTAGTGTTCTACCCAATTTTATGTATTTGAATAAACAACTCTTCTTACCTTAAAATCCTGAAATTGAAGACTAATGATTTTCGGCTTTTAGATCTGGTCAACCAAGCTTCCTTCAAATCCCGAAAACCATTAAACTATTAGCTTTCGGCTTTTACTTTTCAAAAACCGGGAATAGATTATGAGAACTAAATAAAAATCGACTCTTACCTTAGCCTAGGAGATTTGGCTAGCACTAGAGAGAGGATTCGGCTAGCACTAGAGAGAGGATTCGGCAATGCCAATGGAAGATTTAAATGCCGGAAGTATAGAATAATTTCTCAAATAGGATGAATAAAAGAAAAAGCGATGGATGCTTCGGCCTTTTAGAGAAATCGGCACAAGGGAAAAGAAAGTGGGGAAAAGTTTCGGCTTTTGAAGAAATTGAAGAAATAAATTTGGAGAGGGAGAGGCTAGGGAATTTCGGCACCAAGGGAGAGGATTTTAGGGTTTTTCCAATGTCAGAAACAAGGAGCTAGCCCCCCTTATTTATAGATTTTTGACACCTACTGCTAAATACTGAAAACGCCCTTAAAATTTAAGCTAGAAGAGAGGAGAATTTCGGCACCCTCTATGCCATGCAGTAGCTGAATTTTACACTCCTCTAGGTGGTGGATTTTCGGCCAACACTTCCTTTGAAGATAAGCTCCTAACTTTTCTCTTTTTTTATCTATGACATTATCACTTAAAAATCCACATAAATTTTCCTATTTTCTAGCCTTGTAGCCGTCCACCTATGCTAATCCTAATGCCAAATTTAACTCACTTAAATTAAAAGATTTGGGCCTCATTAAACTTAAATTTTGGGCCCCTAAATCCCTTGTGTGTGGCGTCACTTCTAATTTCCTCATAGTGCCACTTATTTTTGGGCCACAAGCCCATGTTTGACATTTTAAACATAATTACCACCTTTTAATTCTTTAATGCCCAATCTAATAATTTAATCAAGGCCTTAGCCTAATCCTAAACCCAATTTGGACCCCTATCACTTAAATTAACCTATTAAACCTATCCCTACACTAAATGCATAGGCCCATAATTTTAGGATGTTACATGTATAGGGGGCTTAGTCATTTGTATATGTTATAATTGGTTTGGCTTAAAATGTTGGCCTTTAATATTTAGCAGTTCATTTTGTATAATTTGGATGAAATTTTATGACTCAGTTTAATACGTTTACAAGTGTATGTGTTTTGGTAATGCCTCGTACCCTATTCCAGCGTTGAATACGGGTAAGGGGTGTTACATTTAGTGGTATCAGAGCTATGGTTTAGTCAAGTCTCGGACTAACATAGCGTATGTGAGTCTAGCTATACATGCCATAATACTACTCGTGATAGTGTGATATCTCCCGACTCTAATGAAATTGTTTTGTTAAGAAAGAGATGACTTCCAACCGAGCTATTTTTCGATAATGCTGATAAAGATATTGAAATGATTGAGACGTGCTTATGATGTGTCGAAATTTAGAAAGGCATGAATGGAAGTTCACGATATATATGTGTTAATGTACGAAATGAGATAACCACAAGTTGAGAAATGTGAGAAGTGGAATGAAATGAAAGTTTATATGGTGATAAGGCCATCCATGTTTGTTTGGCATGCATATGATGTTATGTGCCCAACATATTTGATTAAGTGAATACGATAAGTAAATTTACTCAAATTGACAGAATGTGTGTTTATATACACTTGTTCGAATAAGATAATCGAAAAAGTTCGTGTAACATGACTATGTATGTTAATTAGCTTGAAGTGAATTATGTAATTGTGATTATATGATGTTGGTGATGAATGCAAAGTCATATGTGTGTATTTATGAGAGTCAAGTCAGAAGCTTTACGACCTCACCCCCTTACCAGTGTTGTTTTATAACGAAAATTCATGAGAACCACGTGGAATAAGTCCATAAATGTGAAACTAAAAAGTT
Organism: Gossypium australe; assembly: GCA_005393395.2. Lineage (NCBI taxonomy): Eukaryota > Viridiplantae > Streptophyta > Magnoliopsida > Malvales > Malvaceae > Gossypium > Gossypium australe. Next base: position 119,743,302 of record CM016616.1, read on the forward strand.
TAGTGGTGAAATACTTAGTAATGCATATAGAGATAAGAATAGTTTGGAAAGTGGAAACAATTTTGGAAAGATATCATAATGTTTTAAAGATTATACAGATTATGCAATGTCACGGATAAAGGAGAAGTTAGTCTCAGCTAATCGACATATTCAGATATGATGTCTAAAGTATGTGTTTGCTGAAATTTTTTCCGAATTGATTTTCGTTAGTGAGTGGAATAATACGGGGTTCATGATGACAGAATTAGTCAAAGAAATGATATTTGAGTAGTAAAGATGTCCATGTGTGTGACAGTTACAGTTGAAATGAATATGATGATCTTTTCTGTGTATTTTATATATTCTTTTATTCCCAGAGATATGTGTGTGATTGTTCAATTTCTGATGGAGTTCTTACGTTGTGAGAAGCTAACTATGATGTTAGACGAATGCCCTATTGGTCTGGTCGATTTATGATTGGTATTTCTTTATCTCTTCGGAATTCTATTTAAATATGTTGGAATGAAGCCGATGGTAAAAATTTATGTGGGACTATTCTTATGTTTCTATTGATTATGGTTTTGTTTTATATATACGGAAAATATATTATCTCTGTTATGATGGAAGTCCAGAGTCGGTAAGCATTAATTTTTTTTCGCCGGGTTTCTCAGAGGAATCATCAGGATCTCTATTATTTTCTTGTGAGTTATGTATATATTTAAACATGCATCAACTAAGATAATAAATTTTGTGTATTCACGAGTATGAAGACAGATAGTCTGAATGAAGAAATTATATTCTAGAAAGCATAATACAGAGATATGCCTATTGGATTATTCTAACTGTATGATGTTATTATAAGTTAAAGTTGTTCTGATTGGAAAAGTTATCACATTTGTGAAAGTTTGAATGGTCTGTGTATACTAACAAAGTTAAAGCAATTGAAGGTATTATTAACCGAAGCTCTAGTTCTGAGTTCAGTTGGAATTGAGTAATGAGTTTATGATTTTTTTTTTAGTGATGCACTAGTGAACGGATTAGAAAGAGTTTTATTGCTAGAATGTTTAGTAATGTTGGAAATTAAGAGAAAGATACTAAACCACTCTTCTGGTAAGATTATCGAGGACGAAAATCCTAAAAGGGGGAAGAAATGTAACATCCCGAATTAGGGCCTAGTCGAAATAGTGGTTTTGGGACCACAAATCCGACGTAAAAAAATTTATTTTTATTATATTTTTATGGTCTACAATTTCACGGAACGATTTCATGAAAATTTCGTTCGAAAATTTTGACGTTTGGCCACTCAATTTAGTCAAAAGGACTAAATTGTAAAAAGTGCAAAACTTGAGTTCTAGAAGTTAGAGGTGTCAAATTGTATGAAAGTTTAAAGTAGAGGTTCTTAAATGGTAATTAGCCCATTGGTTAAATTGTTGGACAAAAATGGATATGGTATATGTTAGATAAGATATTTTTTTGTAAGGGCATTTTAGTCCTTTCGTAAATTAAATGAATTAAAAACAAAATTAAAATGCTAAATTTGTCCATCTTCTTCGTATGGGCGAAATTTACCAAGGGAAGACATGGCTAGGGTTTTTTTAACTTTCCAAGCTCATGGTACGTCCGTTCTAGCCCCGTTTTTCAAGTTATTTATGGTTTTGGAGTCCCGGTAGCTCGATGTAGCTTATGCTACCAATAATTCATGCTAGGGTTCATCTTTGGAAAATTTCCCATAGGTGAAAAGTGTGTATTTTGATGTTTATGGTATAATATGAAGCTTGAAATTATGTTAAACAACTTTTACTAAGCGATTTTAAGTGAAAACGAGTAAAACGACATAATAGGTAAAAATACCTAATGTCCATAAGTGTATGTTAGAGTAAGAATTTGATGTTTCCATAGAAGGGGAAAATGATCAGCATGTTATAAAACATAAGAATAAGGGCTGAAGTTTAATTTTTGAGTATTGGGGCAAAAGTGTAAATATGTAAAAGTTTAGGGGCAAAATTGTAATTTTGCAAAAGTTTGAGTTAGGGACTGTTTTGAGTAGTACATTAATTAAATAACTGAAATGTGATGTTTTAGACCCCAAAAAACGAGATTTGGACCTAGAACGAGAGGAAAATTAAAAATCGAGAAAGTTGGTAAATTGCCATTTCTGGATCCGAGGTAAGTTGATATGTAAATAATGCATTTATTTTACTTATTCAATAATTATTTTTCTAGATGTTGTGGAAATCATTGGGTGATAACTATAATATGAAAATGTATGGAATGTGAAATTCTCGATTGAACCTTCGGAAAACTGAGAGATACGGACAATATGTAGCTAGGTCACACGAGTGATACGGGACCTCCACGGTGTGCACAAGAAAACTACGAGATGGCAAAATTTGACATGTAGCTAGGCCACATGGATGATAAGGGACTTTCACCATGTGTGCAAGAAAGCTACGGGATAATAATTTCATATGTAACTAGGTCACATGTGTAATACTGTGTGTATACCATGTGTACAAGAAAGTTACTGGTTATGAGTAGCTAGGTCACATGAGTGGTTCCTAGTGTTGGACACCAAGTAGACAAGAAAGCTACGAGATGGAATGGCTAGGTCACATGGGTGATAAGAGACCTTCACCATGTATAGAAGAAAGCCGACTTATGTGTAGGTGGAGCTATGTGCTGAGACCACCGAGTATTGGGTATTTTCCGAAGGGGTTCAACGAGATAAATTACTAATGGTGATTGGTGTGATCATGTTATGAATAAGTGCAAGAGTGAATGTGATCAATTGAGAAATGTGGAAAATGTACGTGTGAGCAAGGGTGCATGTGACTATGTGTATATGTGCATAATGTGTTTGATATGTGATTCGTGATTGAAATTGTGGTAAGACTGATATGGTGTGAGCGCCATTATGAGTACTTGTAAATATTGGTGATGATTATTCATTTTTCTGGCTAGTATTGAACATGCTTGGTGTTATGTGTGCATATATGGAAGTAATATAAAGAAAACATGTGAGAGTAAAATTCTCAGTAAAATAGATTGAAACAGCAGCAATTATGTGATTTTTAAAAATCACCATAAATAGTAGAAATTGAATTATATATTGGATGAGATATTTATTTAAATCTTATTGAGTTTATTTTCATATAAAAGGAATATAAAAAGCAAAAAAAATTTATATTTTGGGATATTAGATTTTTGTGAGACTGGTTCAGAGTGATTTCGAGATTAACGTCGATTGTCCTTAGGCTCGGAAAATGAAATTCATGCAATTTAATCATTATTCCATACCTAGCCTATTTTTACATATCACAATAGCAGCCCATGTATTTCATAAAATTCAAAAATTTTCCATGATTTTACAACTTTTCAATTTAGTCCCCAAATCATGATTTCATCAAAATTTCCTTAACGAAAGTTGTTTATCTATCAACAACCTTTCATTTTCTACCATAAAACTTCATAATTCATACATACTCTTCCATGGCATAACTTTAATACTTTGATAACTTTTCAAATTAATCCCCCAGATAGATAGATTAAGCTATTATGATCTCGAAAATATAAAAATTACTAAAAATGAGATAAGAAAACATACCTAATTGAGCCAAATAAGTTTGCTCAAAACCCAAATTCCATGGCTAGGGTTTCCATGTTTTTTTTAGGAAAAATATTATAATATGATGATATTTTATGTTATTTTATTATTTATCATCTTTTAATCTTTTTCTTTCCAATTTAGTCCTTTTCTTTATTTTATTTTCCATGGATGAATCATCATACTTATCTACTAACCCCTCTTAATGGTCTATTTGCCATATAAGAACCTCCAATTTTGAATTCCATGGCTATTTGATACTTATAGCTACTAGAACTCAACTTTTGCATTTTATGCAATTTGGTCCTTTTATCAATTAAACATATAATCGATAAAATTTTCCTAACTAAATATTCATATGATATTTCTATCATAATTCAGACCATAAAATAATATTTAAAATAATTTTTCTTTTTGGACTCAGATTTGTGGTCCCGGAACCACTGTTCCAATTTCACTGAGAACGAGCTGTTACAGATTTACTTGGCTTTAAAGATGACAGTTGTCTTGGCATCTGCGGCCTATATTGGAAATTCTGTTGCTTCTGCCCATAACACAAATTTTGGGTGATTCTGCCATCTAGGATTGTAAGAGTTCGAATAAGGATCATATCCCTTCTAAGGTGGCTGAAAATATAAGGTGTTTCCTGGTTCATTTTTTATCAACATGTTGTTTAAGATAAGAAGAATTTACCTCATTCACTCTTCGGAACATCGCAAATTGTTGTCAATTAATAACTATGATTGAAATTAGTTCTTGAGCATCGCAAGGATTTTTGGTCTCTAAAGCATCATCGCTTGCACCATCCATCATCTTTTTCTCTATAGGTAGAAGTCCTTCATAGAAGTATTGGATGAGTAGTTCTTCTAAAATTTCATATTGTGGACAACTTACACACAGTTGTTTAAATCACTCCAAATATCCATAAAGGCTTTTAATACCTTTCTATTTGATTCCATGAATCTCTTTCCTGACAGAAGTAGCATGAGGCAGGAAAAAGACTATCTAAAAATAACCTTACCAGTTCTTCCCAAGTGTCAACAATTTTAAAAGATAGATAATAGAGCCAATTCTTTACTTTATCTGCTAATGAAATGGGAAATGCTCTCAGCTTGATTTTCCTTTCGGTTATGTCTTGTGGTCTCATGGTGGAACAAACCACGTGGAACTCTTTTAAATGTTTGAGGATCTTTATTTTGAAAACCATGGAAAGTAGGGAGTAAGTGAATCAAACCATATTTCAATTTGATAGGTACCTCAAGTTCAAGATACTGAATGCAAAGTGGTTGATGGTTTAATGCTGGTTCAGCCAATTATCAACAATGACTTCTTCTATTTCACTGATTTCGGTTTCACTTGATGGAAAAAAATGACTCATAATCAATGTTTGATTCAGTTGTAGAAAACAATAAATTTCGATTGATGTTGGTTTTCCTTCTCAACCTTCTTATAGTTTTCTCAATCTCCGGATTGTACACTGGTTCACCTGTTCATAAAGATCGAGGCATAAGGAAAAATAAAGGAAACTAAAATAAAATAAAATAGAATAAAAACTAAAATAAGAAATAAATAAAAATAAATAAGAAAAATAAAATTATTAACATCGATCGTCGATAGTGGCGCCAAAATTTGTAAGGCTATTGAAACCTACAAAAATAAAACCTACTTGAAAAAGAGTAATTAGTAAAAGTAAAAAGTAGGGTCGTATCCATAGGTTAGTAAAAGTAAAGTAAAATAACTTTATTTCTTCAAGCAAATGTAACCTCCCCAACCCGACCTAGACGTTAAGTCCAAATTCGGGAGATTACATTGGCCACCGAAATGACCCAGTAAGTTATCAAAGTTTATAAATAGTTATTTTAAAACGATTATTTATTTTAGAAGAAAACTTATCTTAATTTTAGAAAGAACTCACAAGTTAACAAAAAATCGATTAAGTAAAACTTTTTCCTTTTAATGGTGACTACTTTTGAAAACTTAGTTGATTTTCAATTATTTATTTTCCAAAATTTATTGTTAATTTAGCACCAGAAAAGTGATATTCAACATAGTATTAAATAAGAAAAATAAGAATTATTTTATGTATATTTAATTCTATATCCATGTTTCATTATCCTAAATTCTAATTGAATACCATGCATGCTAAATAGACCAAAAATAGAAGTCACATGCCACAATTCAAAAAAAGCAATACAGTTCCTAAATTAATAGAATTTTCAAATAGCAAATCTAAACTACTTTTATAGTAAAAAGGTCAATCCGGGTCGAGCCCTTCATATGCCGAGTTCGTACCCTAACCTGGTGGGTCATTTGTAAGAATGAAAATAAGAGGGGGAATGAGCTTATGAAGCTCAGTGTGAGTTTAATCACAAGAAAACTAGTGCAAACAGTACTCAAATCGTATAGAATATCAACTCATAGAATGATCATAATTGAATAGCAATTCAGATTATCAATATTTCAGATCAACTCATCACCATAATATCTCAAATGTAATGCCCCAAAAATATAGGGTCTTTAATTTTGCATGTTCTGACACAAATACCTGTGTGCTTCTGTGGTGGAGTGATTTGGGTATGTTTGGGAGTGTTTTAGAAGCCTGGGAACAAGTCTTGGGTTTTGAATTTTTTAAAATTTTTCTCTTAAATGAATCTGGGCATTGGCATATAGGCCTTATAAATATTAATGCATGTTTTATGACACAAGAAGAGTTGTGGCCTAGTGGCAAGGTGACGTGTTGTGCAACAGAGAAGGCTGAGGTTCAAGTCCTGGGTTGCGCAATGGTTATTTATTTTGCTACTTGAGCTGTGTAGGAAGTAGAGTTGGACTGAAACATAGCTAATGGGAGTTTGAATAGATTTGAATGGTGTTTAAACTGGTCATGGAAATATTCAAGGAGGGATAAGGGGAGAGAATCAATGAGTTTGAGTGAGAGGAGAATTGTGCCGAATTTGGACTCTGGCACTCAAGAAATTCAGCCAGGGGAGGTATATTGCTCGTTTGGGTTGCTTTCTTTCTATGACCGAATGTGTTAGGCTCTTTTGGCACTTTTCTCTGCACACTTTTGCACTTTTCTTTTTCTCTGCTGTCGAATCCCCTTTTCCTTCTTTCTATTCCTCAGCTTTTGGTTCATAGCTGAACCTTCTTATTCTTCTTCTCAACATTTCTTTTATTTTTCTCTTCTCCTCTTCCTGAATCTGTACCCTCTTCTGCCCGAGTAGTACATCCCTCTTTCCTTCCTCTATTTTTCTTCCTTTTGGTGTTCTTTTGTTTATGGGTGTTGGCTGACTGTCTCTATACTCTGCATTGGTGTTGCGGTTTCAGTCTTGAAAGGGTCCTGACAAATCGGTAGGTATTAATGAGTCCCCTCCTTTGACTCTTTGTTGTTTCTTTATGTGTTCAATTCGTTTTCTTCTATCTTTCCCGAAAGCCGAGTGCTTCTTCTCACGTGTTCTGTTGCGTTTCTTGTCTTCCTTGCGATGTGGCGGTTTGTTGGGTGCTAGGGGCTTCAGTGGAGTGAAGGGGTGCAAGTGACTGAAGTAATCAAAACCTTTTCGTTCATCTGTTAAGGTAAAAGAGTCATCTTGTCCTTTCTGTCCATAGGCTGAATCCCTATGTTCTGCAAGTTTGATATATATGAATTGAGGCCACTTATAAGGCCTATCTTGTTTAAGAATCGGTGTTGTGATACAGATAAGCCATAAAGGCGTGTGATCACTTCTAGATAGCAGTTTTGGAGGACTACAGTCGCCTCATTCAAGCAAGGTAAGGAAGGTGGTTTGGATTAAGTGTCCATAAGTGGGTGTTTTACCCTAACGATTAAAGGATTAACGTGGGTCATGTTTGAATCCAGGTTGGGTGCTCGTGGAACTTGGAGCGGTTTCGTAAACAAGTGTGTAATCACACCCCTTTCTACTGTGAATCGACGAAAGTCGAAAAGTCGAAAAGCCAAAACTTCGGCATTTGTGGCCCCACGAGTGTGCAATCAGTCGTATGGTAAACCGAGCCCACGAATCGTGGGCGATAGACTGTAGAGGCCATCACGAGTGTTCTCGTGCTCTTGGGCCGATATAGGCCTCGTTTGGCCGAAATGGGCCGTGTGGGCCAATAGGCTCATGGGCCCTACACAGAATAAATCCACAATAAGTGGAAAATACTGGACTGGGCTATATCATCGCATAGCCGTGACTAAACTTGGGCTAAATGGGCCACACGAGCGTGTGGGCCCACTTGGGTCGAATAATGGGCCTTGGGCCCATTTACCCCGTTATGACCATCTAAATTATCTGTGTCGCTCGAAGCGACTGTAGACCTTCAGAGAGGTCATTAATTGCACCGAGACCCCAAAATAAGTAAAGTGACCAAAAAACCCCTAAATGGTAAAATTACTGTTATACCCCTACTTGATTGAAATGACCATTTTACCCTTAGATGTAACACCCTAAACCCGGCCTAAACGTTACGACCGGATCTAACATGTCACATAAAAGGATCATTTAAACTGCACATTCGGTAAACTTTGAGATCTTTTGAAATTTCAAGTCTAGGTTGGTTGTTATAAAAACTTAGTGTTCATTTTTCTTGAAAACGTGTAATCACTTAGATACTATCTTTGTTATAGAAAACGAGTTTACTCTATTGCCGTTAGGTGACACCTTGGTAATATTAGTTACTTATTATTGTTTGAAAATAGTTTGTTACATTTTAGAAAAACAGTCATTCATATTGCATTAGGAAAACCACAATACCGATTAATTCTCAGCTTAGTGCATGTAAGAAAAATTAAACCATATTAATTTAGTAGTGGCCTTATTACAAAATCAAAATATCAATTTTAAGTAAATAAGTCTAAAGAGAAGAAAAGTAAGATTTACTAAACATAAAGTGCATGGCCACCTCAGAGTCGATCCCAGCCCATGTCCGCGGAACTAAGAATCACCTGTAACACTAAGCAGTGGGGCGAGTCAAAAAGACCCAGTGTGCAATTACTCTTCATTAACCATAACTGGGCCCTAGCCCTTACAAATCACTTTGGGCGAAGCCCATACAGAATTAGACTGGGCCTTAGCCCTTCTAGCAGAGAATAGCAGATAATCAGATATCAATACAATATGATGCAAATCCCAACCCAACCTAATTATCCATCCACTACACACCACCCATTCCTGCCAAACACACCAGTGGGGATTTCTACAATTGACCCTCGCCGCTACACACCATTGATGGCAGCCATGCCGCATTTAGCTGCTCATCGTCAAATTGTGACAGAGTCACCAGACTGGGTGGCACGGCCACCACAACAGAGTGTGGCAGAGCCACCAGATCAGATTGTGGCCAAAGTCACCAGATTAATGTGACATAGTCACCAGATACACTTCCCCCTTCCATTCATAGCATATGCCCATCCCCTATGCGAACATGAAACCATTGTGTATGAATGCAACAGATATCAACATATATTAGATGTTCAGAGTGTACATATAATCATGTCAGCAGAATCGCATATATATGGCATAGTCAGAAGTCACTAACCTGATGTCTTGATTTTACCCTCCATGGGTAAAACAATAGCCAATGCCGAAGTTTCGGCATTTAATAAAGCATTTACATATTTAAAAATAACAGGAGAAGGTGTGAGAAATTACACACCTGTATACGCAAAGAACTATACTCTCAATGTTGTTGACACCCTCACTTGCAGGTAAGACAGCGATCTGCCTATCCCAAGCCGATGTCGGCTCTCTATCACACCCTGGCGGGAAATCTCGAACTGCCGACACCGCACGCCTTATAAAGTTAAGAACCGAGACTACGAGTACACTTTCCTATTTTGATTGACTAGCACTCGTATCCAAGAAAGAATTCTTGATCAATACCGTACTATATTGGAAACAAGGGTTATCCAACAATGATATTTAACTATAATAGAGAACAACCATAAGAGAGGTCAATCGAAAGACTAAAGAGAAATCCCCTATCTTCGCTACTAACGTGAGCAAACAAGACCGCTTAGAAAAGAGTTTCGGCAACCAAAGAAGCCTTAGCACTTCTCCTCTTGATAATCGGCTTGGATAAGAGATGAAAAATGTGTTACGCACAAAGAACAAGGTAATCAGTTATGAAAGGGAACCCTCTTTGGTTTAACAAACAAAAAGAGTAGGGAAAAGAATAAAAAGTAATAGAAGGAAAAGAATCCTTACCAGAACAAGGAAATGCCGATTGGATGGGTCAGAAGGGTGTATTTGCACTCAACAGATTCAGCCTTAAGAAGAATAGACGGTGTAAGACTATCGGCTATTAAAGCAAAGAAGATAGGAGAAAAGAAAAAATCCGCTGACAGGGAGAACAAGAGGATTTTACCTTTCAAATAACAACTACTAACGCAGAGAGAAAAAAATGGTAACTAGGAGGTTCCAGCAAGAAAATGGAACTTAAGAAAAGAAGCAAATGGAAGGAATGGAGAAAAGAAAAGAAGGGAACCGAAGTGCCAAAAAGTTTCGGCTAAAACCAAAGAAGAGATGAACAAAAAGGCTTAAGAGTTTTCGGCAAACAGAGAGAAAAGTTGAAAGAAACCGAAAGCACACAATGCCCAAAAAAAGAAAAAACTCTATACACTAAAAATTTGCAAACACCCTTAAGAATTTTGGCACCTATTCCCCCACCAAAAACTGAATGTTCTCTCCCTCCAAAAGACCTCATATGACCGAATTTTCCCCCCAACACTTCCCAAAATTCGGCCAACTCCCCTTCTCACCTCAATCCCCATATTTCCTCCTTGATTATCTCCTTAATCCCCTCTCCTCCACTCATTCAAATGCGTTTGAATGAGTCTTCAACTCCTCCAATAGAGTCCCAGCCGAACTCTCCCACATTTACCTGATCAGCACAAAAATTAAATAGATTGTGCTGCAGGTGGGATTCGAACTCCTCCCCCTTAGCTCTTGCAAAAGACGCCACACCACCTTTACCCTTACTCAACTTGTGCTAGCATTTTATCCACTTAATCCCTTATGTCTCACGCCACCTACCTTCTCCCACTTAAAGCCCAAACACAAAAATTTTTAGCAAGCCCCGACTCGATCCCAGGCCTTCCTAGGACCCCCAAACACCCCCAACCAACACACAAAGCAGCCTAACACATAACATAATGCCAAAACACAAAAACCCAAATTTCAAGATGTTACAGTTCTACCCCCTTAAAGAGCCTCGAAATTTTCCTGGTCAAAAGAGGTGAGGGTATTGCTGTCGCATCACATCTTCCGGCTCCCACTTGGCTTCCTCTACATCGTGATTTTTCCATAACACTTTGACCAAAGGAACTAATTTTCTTCTTAATACCTTAACGTCTCGATCCAAGATCTACACTGGTTCCTCTTTAAAGGATAGGTTTGGTCTTACCTCAATTTCTTCCACGGGCACTATGTGAGATGGGTCTGAACGGTAACGCCTAACCATTGAGACATGGAATACGTCGTGCATCTAACCTAATTCTGGAGGCAACTCAAGCTGATAAGCCACTGGTCCTATACATTTCAACACCCGATAAGGCCCGATATACCTGGGACTCAATTTGCCTTTCCGACCAAACCTTAAGACCTTCTTCCAGGGTGAGACTTTAAGAAAAACCTGGTCACCCACTGCGAACTCTATGTCCTTACGCTTCAAGTCTGCATACGATTTCTGCCTGTCGGTAGCTTCTTTCAACCGAGCTCGAATTAACTTAACCTTTTCCTCAGTCTCTGAGATCATTTCCAGACCCAACAACTGCCGTTCACCCAATTCTGTCCAACTGGTGGGAGTACGACACCTACGACCATATAGTGCCTCGTAAGGTACCATTTGAATGCTGGCTTGGTAACTATTGTTGTATGCAAACTCTGCCAGTGGTAGAAAATCTTCCCAACTACCTCTGAAGTCAATAACACAACCCCTCAACATGTCTTCCAGTACTTGAATTACCCTCTCCGACTGGCCATCAGTCTGCGGATGAAATGCCGTACTGAATTCGAACTTCGTACCCAATGCCTGATGTAAAGCCTTCCAGAATCGCAATGTGAACCTAGGGTCTCTGTCCAATATGATGGACACTGGTACCCCGTGCAACGTTACAATCTCTGCTACATATATCTTAGCTAACTTCTGCAATGAATAGTCGACACGAACAGGGATGAAGTGAGCAGCCTTTGTCAACCAATCAACAATTACCCACACTGCATCCTTTTTACTAGGCGAAAGAGGTAGTCCACTAACGAAATCCATCGTTATCCTCTCTCATTTCCACAGTGGAATCTTTACTGGCTGTAACAACCCCGAAGGGAACCGATGTTCTGCCTTCACTTGCTGACACGTCAAGCATCTACTCACGAACTCAGTAACCTCTTGCTTGAGACCTGACCACCAAAATTGCTCACGCAAATCTCAATACATCTTACTTCCATCGGGATGCATAACATATGGGCTACTATGCGCTTCCCTCAGAACCCTCTGCCTCAATTCGGCGTCCCCCGGCATACAAACTTTTCCATGACAACACAATGCCCCTTCATTATTCAGACTAAAATCCCCCATCTCTCCATTCTGTACTTGCTGAAATCGAGAACTTAACACATCATCCAATAACTGTTTTTCTTTAATCTGATTTACCCATGTCGACTTTACTTGTAGTTCGGCTAACAGACTACCATCCTCATACAGACTAAGATGGGCAAACATGGCTCTCAAATCAGATATCACTTTACGGCTCAACTCATCTGCCACTACATTAGCTTTACCCGGGTGGTATTCAATCGAGCAGTCATAATCCTTCAACAGCTCAATCCACCTTCGCTGCCTTAAATTCAACTCCTTCTGGATAAGGAGATATTTCAGGCTCTTATGGTCTGTGTAGATTACTAACTTCTCTCCATACAAGTAGTGTCTCTAAATCTTCAGGGCGAACACTACTGCAGCTAACTCTAAGTCATGGGTGGGATAACTAATCTCATGCGGTCTTAATTGCCGACACGCATACGCAACTACCTTGCCCTCTTGCATTAATACACACCCCAACCACGTGTGCGAAGCATCACAATAAACAACAAACTCCTTTCCGGCCTCAGGCTGAATCAATACCGGAGCTTCTGTCAAAATCCTCTTTAACTTCTCAAAGCTCTCCTGCTGCTTATCCGTCCAACTGAATGGTATCCCTTTTCGTAACAACTTGGTCAAAGGCGCAACAATCAAGGAGAAACCCTCGACAAATCTTCTGTAGTATCCAGCTAACCCAAGAAAACTTTGAATTTTCGCTACAGACTTCGGCGGCTTCCAGTCCAGAACAGCTTCAATCTTCTGGGGATCAACCCTAATCCCCTCGGCAGATACAACGTGCCCTAGGAAAGTGACTTCCTTCAACCAAAATTCACACTTGCTAAATTTTGCATACAGTTGCTTTTCTCTCAATACTTGTAGAACAATCCGGAGGTACGAATCATGCTCTTCTTCCGTCCTTGAATAAACCAAGATATCGTTTATAAATACCACAACAAACGATCCAAATAGGGTTGGAATACTCGGTTCATCATATCCATGAACGTAGCTAGGGCATTCGTTAACCCGAACAGCATCACTAAAAACTCATAGTGACCGTAGCGAGTTCGGAAGGCCGTCTTATGGATATCTGCCTCATTGACCTTGAGCTAGTGATACCCAGATCTTAGATCTATCTTCGAAAACACCGCCGCTCCTCTTAACTGATCGAATAGATCATCAATTCTTGGCAACGGGTACTTGTTCTTAATCGTCAACTTGTTCAGCTGGCGATAGTCGATGCACATACGCATTGATCCATCCTTCTTTTTCACTAACAACACCGGCGCTCCCCACGGTGATACACTGGGTCGGATAAAACCATGGTCTAGCAACTCCTGGATCTGAGCTTTGAGTTCCACTAGCTCCTTCGGTGCCATTCTATATGGAGCAATGGACACCGGAGCCGTTCCCGGAAGTAGTTCAATTCCAAATTCCACTTCGCGGTCCGGAGGTAACCCCGGAAGCTCTTCAGGAAAGACATCCATGAACGCATTCACCGTTTTGACATCCCTTACTGACACTTCTTTTGCGTCCAACGCACTGATGAAAGCTATAAACGCCCTGCACCCTTTTCGCACCATCTTACTAGCCTTTAATGTAGAAACCACATTGGACAAATAATTCCTTCACTCCCCTATCACAATTACTTCCTTGTCGCCCGAAGTTCTCAACACCATACGCTTAGCAGCGCAATCCAGATTCACACGGTACTTCACTAGCCAATCCATGCCTAAAATAAGGTTAAACTCATCGAATGGCAACTCCATCAAGTCTGCCGGAAACACTACTCCCTGAGTTTCTAAAGGCACATCCCTAAACAATTTGTTTACTACTACGGATTGTCCTAAAGGGCTAACCATAGTCATTTCTCTAGCAGCAAGTTCAGATTTAAGGCTCATAGTCTCAGACACAGTACTAGCAACATACGAATGAGTTGAACCAGTATCAATTAAAGCAATAAACAATTTATCAACTATGAGAAACGTACCGGTTATGACGTCCGGTGCGTCGCCATCCTCTCGCCATCGAGCTGCATATGTAACACCCCTTACCCGAAACCTTTGCCGGAATCGAGTATGTGGCATTACTAAACTTGACTACTAATTTGGGGTATAAAAATTTAAGCTGTCCAACAGCGTCATGCTGACCAAATTGACCATAACTTGAGATACAAAACTCGAAATTTAGATCCGTAAATTTTCCTTGAAACTAGACTCATATAAATTTTTACCATAATTTTTCCAGAATTTTTCATGTGGCCAATTAGTACAGTTTATCCATCAAATTTACCCCTATTTCACTGTTTGATAATTCTGACCTATCTTTACAAAAATGCAGTTATCTCATTGTACAAAATTTCAATAATGTTCTTGTTTATTTCAATCAAAAATAGACTCATAGATGATTCTAAAAATATAAACCATGCTCCATAATTTTGTTTGTACAATTTTTAACAATTTTTCCAAAACTGAACAGGGACTCACGAACTCATTCAGGACAAGTCTCACTAAAACTTAGATATCTCATAACATATAATTCTTTTACTTACTCTGTTTTTTTCATATAAAAATAGACACAATAAGATTTAATTCTATATCTTATTCACTTTCTAATTCAATGTATCCTATTTTTGGTGATTTTTCAAAATCACATCACTGCTGCTAACTAAAAACTATTTCAGTGCAAAAAATACGATAAACTAGATTATAATCTCCTTACTCCATTTTTATTTAAACTCTATACCTTAACCATACATATGTATATATATATATATCAGAAACAAATCCCATATGTGTATTAGGCCATGATCAAAGTTAAAACATCCATTTCCATACGAGCAAGTTATAAAATTCAAACATAGAAACGACACATAACCAAAGGAAATAGCCATTTTCGCATGGCTATATTCATTTACAAGATCAAACATCGTATGTTTCAAAAAATTTCATCTAGCCTATACATGCCTTCTAAATCGTAGCCAAAATTTAAAATACCAAAAGAAGGCGATAGTGTGGTTGACTTTCTGAAAATCCTTCACGAGCCCGCAACGTAACCAACATCTATAAAATAAGAGAAAACAATTCACACAAATAAGCTTACTAGCTTAGTAAGTCCTAAACTCATGATAATAAAACATTCAAATATTTACGCAATTACAAAGTTCAACTTATAGCATTTCACACAAACACTTAAGTAAATTACTTATACTAGGCCGAACACTAATAATTCATTAACCCGAGTAATGTAGAAATCATTTCCTTCGACCTACATTTCTTTGAAATTCATACAAGTATATCGCATATAAATTTCGTTTCTTCTTAGCATTTATACTTGAAAACCAAATTTCCATAATATTGCATTCAAAATCGAAATCTATCATATCACACCCATCAATATTAACTTCAAACACATATAACAAAATTCTCACAATATTAATTCGTCTCCAGAAATATTAAGCATAACATACCTTACATGCTTACCTGAACCATTTACTCAACAATTTAGCTTTAAATTGCCTTGAACCAAAAATTTGATTTCTCTTTTATAAAATACATCACCGGCATCAAGCCTGCTAGGCGTAAGAGCCCGTTAAGTGACACCGGCACAAAGCCTGCTAGGCATAAAAGCCCAATAAGTAACACCGGCACAAGGCCTGCTAGGCGTGAAAGCCCGAAACGTATCAATGTAGTCAAACATTCAAGATATTAGGCCATGATCAAAGTTAAAACATCCATTTCCATACGAGCAAGTTATAAAATTCAAACATAGAAACGACACATAACCAAAGGAAATAGCCATTTTCGCATGGCTATATTCATTTACAAGATCAAACATCGTATGTTTCAAAAAATTTCATCTAGCCTATACATGCCTTCTAAATCGTAGCCAAAATTTAAAATACCAAAAGAAGGCGATAGTGTGGTTGACTTTCTGAAAATCCTTCACGAGCCTGCAACGTAACCAACATCTATAAAATAAGAGAAAACAATTCACACAAATAAGCTTACTAGCTTAGTAAGTCCTAAACTCATGATAATAAAACATTCAAATATTTACGCAATTACAAAGTTCAACTTATAGCATTTCACACAAACACTTAAGTAAATTACTTATACTAGGCCGAACACTAATAATTCATTAACCCGAGTAATGTAGAAATCATTTCCTTCGACCTACATTTCTTTGAAATTCATATAAGTATATCGCATATAAATTTCGTTTATTCTTAGCATTTATACTTGAAAACCAAATTTCCATAATATTGCATTCAAAATCGAAATCTATCATATCACACCCATCAATATTAACTTCAAACACATATAACAAAATTCTCACAATATTAATTCGTCTCCAGAAATATTAAGCATAACATACCTTACATGCTTACCTGAACCATTTACTCAACAATTTAGCTTTAAATTGCCTTGAACCAAAAATTTGATTTCTCTTTTAAAAACATCACCGGCATCAAGCCTGCTAGGCGTAAGAGCCCGTTAAGTGACACCGGCACAAAGCCTGCTAGGCATAAAAGCCCAATAAGTAACACCGGCACAAGGCCTGCTAGGCATAAAAGCCCGATAAGTAACACCGGCACAAGGCCTGCTAGGCGTGAAAGCCCGAAACGTATCAATGTAGTCAAACATTCAAGATACCTCTTATACTATTTCATATAAATATGAATAACTCTAATTCCATTGAACACACTCACATTAAATCAATAAAATCATCATATCTTTATACACTCTAGCAATTAACATATGAACTTTAATCATCAACCTAGTGTTCCTTTATACATTCGGCCATAACCATAACAAGTACTAAAATTTATCCATTTTTAATATTTGATACATTCATAATTAGTTCTTTAATATAACTTAGCTATAGGACTTACCTCGGTTGTCGATAGATTTGAAATTTTCTGCTATTCAATCACTTTAGCCTTTCCTCGATCTAGTTCTTTCTCTTTTTGTTCCCGATCTATGAAATATCAAATAAGTTTTATTCACATCCATTCTATCCATTTGCTCAACTCAAAAATGCACATATTTTAAATTAAAAATAAGAACTATGAACCGAATTTCTTCCCTCATTAATTTAATTTAAAACAATAATCATACAAAAATTTAAGCACTCAACTTATTCAATTTAATCCGTAATGTACCACAATATATATATTTCAACCAATTGACTCTTACTTAGCTCACCCAATAACTATATCTAAGTATAACCATTCATCCATGTTTAATTTCATTATATATGCACAATCGAACATCAAAACAAAAGAAAAGAATTTATGAATGACTACCTCACATTCGGCCAAATAGGAGGGCATTTTCTTGCATGAATTAAAACAAATTTTCTTACAACTCTTAACTACTTCTTCCCATTTCATCTAAACTTATTAACACAACAAGTCATAAATGACTAAATTTTTTATAATTCCACAAGCTCAATTTCATGAAGGCCGAATATACAACTCAATTTCTACTTCTCTTAGAATCGAATTTTGCTAACTCAATGTACCCATGTATATTCTTCAATATATGACCAAACAACAAGGTAAATGGTCACCATTAATATTTATCCATTTCAGCCAAATAATAAGAGCATCTTTATGCTCAATTCCAAAATAATTTCTATAATTCTCATATAATTGAAATCACAAGTCTTCAATTTGTCTAAGTCTCTTAAGCAATTTATGTTGTTTTTGAATCAATATTAAACACTTTTCAAATCAAAATACATACAAGAGTACTCATCCTATGTAACACCCCTTACCTGAAACCCATGCCGGAATCGAGTACGTGGCATTACTAAACTTGACTATTAACTCGGGGCATAAAATTTTAAAGCTGTCCAACTGCGTCACGCTGACTAAATTAACCATAACTCGAGTTACAAAACTCGAAATTTAGATTCGTAAATTTTCCTTGAAACTAGACTCATATGAATTTTCACCATAATTTTTCCAGAATTTTTCATGTGGCCAATTAGTACAGTTTATTCATCAAAGTTACCCTTATTACACTGCTTGACAATTCTGACCTGTCTTTACAAAAATACAGTTATCTCATTGCACAAATTTCCAATAATGTTCTTGTTTATACTAATGAAAATTAGACTCATTAAGGATTCTACACATATAAACCATACTTCTTAATTATTTATATACAATTTTTGACAATTTTTCCAAAACAGAACAGTGACTCACAAATTCATTTACAGCGATTCTCACTAAAACTTAATTATCTCATAATATATAAAACCTTTACCTACTCTGTTTCTTTCATGTAAAAATAGACACAATAATGTTTAATTTCATATCTCATTCACCTTCTAATTCAATATACCCTATTTTTGGTGATTTTTCTAAATCACATCACTGCTGCTACTACAAGCTGTTTCGTTGCAATTTATGAAAGACTAGTTTCTAACCGAACATACCTACACCCCTAATTCAAGTATTCATTTCATACACAAACATTTCCTTAACAAAAACGATTTAACTTCGATTAAGAATGCATAAACATTGCCATCATAATTCAGCATACATATCAAAAACACAACAGCATACTTAACTAAAAATTTAGCCATATTAGCATGGCTATTATGTACATGAACCTTAAGATTTTAACAAAACAAGACCAAGTCTTTCCTATACATGCCTTCTCTTAACACCAAAATGAAAGAGTACCAAAATGTAGATTGATAGTGTGGGCGACTTCCCAAACGATCCCGACGATCTTGTAGCTTGTACCTAATCTATAAAACAGAGGAAACATTTCACACGATAAGCTTGCTAGCTTAGTAAGTCCTAATTACATAAAAAAAATATAACATTCAAACATCAACAATTCAATTACCACAATTCAACTTGTAAGCT
Source organism: Gossypium australe (assembly GCA_005393395.2). Taxonomy (NCBI): domain Eukaryota; kingdom Viridiplantae; phylum Streptophyta; class Magnoliopsida; order Malvales; family Malvaceae; genus Gossypium; species Gossypium australe. The sequence goes on from CM016616.1 coordinate 119,762,336, forward strand.
TGTACTCATATTCATTATCAAGCTTTCAATTTCATATCCATGTAACTAAGTATGAATTTGTAGGGAAATTTCTCCTTACCCACATATTTATGATCAAAAATATTTGTTCGTAATCCAATCTTTAAAACCCAATGTGTCATCATACAACCATAGGTACAATTATTCATATACTTGGATATCAATTATTATAGCATGTCATTAATTATACAACCACCCTTGTGGCCGAATACACCTAGTCTTATATCTACATATTAAACGGCCAAAGTCACGATACCACATCATTCATCAATAAAACCGAGAACACATACCATTGGTAATAAATCACTGAATCACTAGTTTACCTTATCTTAATTAAGTAAGAAGCTCATTCCTACTTTACATACTCACCTGAGCCGTTAACTTGATAAATTTGCTTTAATTCGCCTTGAACACAATTTCGGTTTCTAGTTTATGAAATACAACACCGGCATCAAGCCTGCTAGGCATAAAAGCCCGATAAATAACACCGGCACAAGGCCTGCTAGGCGTAAAAGCCCGATAAATAACACCGGCACAAGGCCTGCTAGGCGTAAAAGCCCGATAAGTAACACCGGCACAAGGCCTGCTAGGCTTAAAGCCCGAATTAAATCACCGGCACAAGGCCTGCTAGGCTTAAAGCCCAAATTAAATCACCGGCACAAGGCCTGCTAGGCTTAAAGCCCGAAACACATTAATGTAATCAATCATCGCTAATACCTTTTATACTATATCACATAATGAAAGTACTTTGGCTTATTTACATCAAACAATCAAAACCATTCTAATAGGCTTATATACATTCGGCTATGACATGAATATCTACTAAAATTTATCAAACATTATCGTACAATTGATTTATAAATAATTCTTCAATATACATAGCTTAAGGACTTACCTTAGAAGTCGATAGATTCGAAATCTCCAACTATTCGTTTAGTTTAGCTTTTCCTCGCTCCAAATTCTTCTCCTTTTGATCTTGATCTAATTTGGTTCAATTAAACCAATTAAATCACACTTCCATTCAATTTAAAAGCAAAAGCATATAATATATAATTTGCCAATTATCCCCCCCTGACATTTGTAATATTTAAGCATATTAATTCCAAGACATAAACATTTTTATTCGGCTATCACCCACTATTTTGTTCAAGTATATTCAATAATATTATTGAACACATTGGTAATAATCTCTTTAATGTAATTTAACTTAAAACTTACCTTCTTATCTATGGCCACACATTAACTTTATATATATATATATATATATATATATATAACCGAATATAATAGCTCAATTTCATTTTCTCTTATGACCGAATTTGCTAATTTAGTGTACTCATGCACTTTCTTCAACATAAGACCAAGCAACAAGCTAAATAACCACAATTTATTCATCCAATTTCCAGCCGAAAAAAATAAGGGCATCTCTATGCTCAAATCTTCTAAATCTCTTAAGCTATTCATGTCATTTTTGAATCCAAACTAAACATTTATCAAATCAAAAAAAACAGCTCAAGAGTGTTCATCCTAGGCCGAATATTAGCTTGCTTAAACCCAAAATTTTAACATGATTTTTATTAGCATCCAAAGCAAACAATTACTATATAAAAAGACTTATTAAAATCAAGCTAAAATACCCACCCATTTTTCTATTTAGCAAACAAATAGGCCAACCATAACCAACATGTCTTCATCGAACATGAAAAAGCCATAGAACTAGAACATGGCCGAATCTAAGGGGAGCTTTAAGCTCAAATTTTGCACAAGAATTCGATAGTATATAAGACTACCCACACAACCATGCAAAATCATCAAAAATGGAGCTTGATACCTCACCTTAGAGACACATGCAACAGCCGAATGAAGAAGATGAGTTTCTTCTCTTCTTGAAGATGGTTTTCAGGTGGGGGATGGATGGAGAAAGAGAATTGAAAATAATTTCTTTTCTTTTTTTTTAAAAGTAATAGCACCTTATTTTAGCAAGTTTTTAGTAAAAGAAATGCTTAAATTATAATATACTTAGGAAAACATAATACCTTAGCATGCTTATATTATAATAATGTCTTAAAAATAATATTTTAAGACCATAAGTTGCTATAATGCGTGCTTACCGTCCACCCCTTCAAACAATGGGGAATTTGACATGCAAATCCCTATGTTTAGTCAACAAGTCACTTAGCCCCTTTTTATTTCATGTTCACTACCTTGGTTCCCTTAGCAATTTAATCCTTTTTGTCAATTAGGCACTCAAATGGTTAAATTCTTCTACTAAACATTCACATACATCAATTCACCCATAATAGACACAAGATATAATGTTAAAATATTTATTGAGCTCGGATTCGTGGTCCCGAAACCACCGTTCCGATTAGGGTTAAAATTGGTCTGTCACAACTCTCCCCCCTTAAGAATTTTCGTCCTCGAAAATCTTACCGTTAAATAAAATCGGATATTGTTGCCTCATTGAATCTTCAGGTTCCCACGTGGCCTCTTCAACTCCGTGTCTATTCCATAATAGTTTCACTAATGGAATCCTCTTATTTCTCAACTCCTTCATTTCCCGAGCCAAGATACGAATTGGTTCCTCATCATATGTCAAATCGGATCGAATTTCAATCTCTGACAGTGTGATCACATGGGACGGGTCCGATCGGTATTTGCGAAGCATCGAAACGTGAAATACATTGTGTATCTTTTCTAAGTCAAGGGGCAATTTCAATCTATAAGCAACAGGCCCTATACGCTCGATGATTTCATAAGGTCCGATAAATCTCAGACTCAACTTGCCTTTCTGACCAAATCGGAGTATCTTCTTCCACGGAGACACTTTTAAGAACACCTGATCTCCGACCTGAAATTCAATGTCCTTACGTTTCAAATCGGCGTAGGACTTTTGACGGTCCGATGCAGCTTTTAAATTATTCCTGATAAGAACCACCTTCTGTTCTGTTTCTTTAATCCAATCTACCCCGTGTATCTTATTTCCACTGAGCTCAGTCCAGTACAACGGTGTGCGGCATTTTTGTCCATATAAGGCTTCGTAAGGCACCATTTTTATACTAGATTGGAAGCTATTATTATAAGCAAATTCAACCAATGGTAGGTATCGTTCCCACGTACCTTCAAATTCGAGAACGTAACACCTCAGCATGTCCTCAAGTATCAAAATAGTTCGCTCAGACTGACCGTCTGTTTGCGGATGGAAGGCTGTACTAAAATGAAGTTTGGTACCTAGAGCATCTTGCAATTTCTTCCAGAATCGCGATGTAAACCTCGGGTCCCTATCTGAAACAATGGAACTCGGTACACTGTGCAACCTTACAATCTGTGACACATACAATTCGGCAAGCTTATCAAGTGAATAGTCGGTGCGTACCGTTATAAAATGAGCTGATTTAGTCAGTCTATCGACGATAACCCATACGGCATCTTTCTTACTCGGTGTCATAGGAAGACCGGGTACAAAATCCATTGTAATTCTATCCCATTTCCATTCGGGTATCATGATTGGTTGAAGTAGTCCGGACGGTATTTGATGCTCAGCTTTTACTTGTTGACAGATTAAGCACTTAGAAACGAACTCGGATATATCTCGTTTCATGCCAGGCCACCAATAGAATTGCTTCAAATCGTTATACATTTTAGTGCTACCCGGGTGTATAGATAGTCGACCACTATGGGCCTCACACAGGATCATCTGTATCAAATCTGAGTTCTTTGGAACACACAATCGGCCTTTATAATTCAAACAATCATTTGCATCAATCTGAAAATCTGATTCTGTACCACTCCCACACTGACTCCGAATAGCAATCAACTTTTCGTCAACTTTCTGTGCATCACAAATCTGCTGAATAAACATCGGTCTTGCTTGTAACTCGGCTACGATCGAACCATCATCAGACATAGCCACCCGTGCGTTCAATGCACGAAGAGTAAATAATGATTTTTGACTTAACGCATCCGCAACAACATTAGCCTTCCCCGGATGGTAGTCAATTATTAAATCATAGTCTTTCAGCAATTCTAACCATCGGCGCTGTCTCAAGTTTAAGTCTTTCTGAGTCATCAAATATTTCAAACTTTTGTGATCTGAATAGATATGACATTTTTCGCCGAATAAATAGTGACGCCAAATTTTTAATGCGAACACAATGGCTGCTAACTCCAGATCGTGAGTTGGATAATTTTTCTCATGCGGCTTTAATTGTCTCGAAGCATAAGCTATCACCTTGCCTTCTTGCATTAAAACGCAACCCAACCCATTCAAGGAAGCATCACTAAAAATAGTAAATTCTTTACCCGGTTCAGGCTGAGTTAACACTGGGGCTTCGGTCAAAAAGGCTTTCAACTGCTCGAAACTTTTCTGACACCTTTCTGACCACTCAAATTTGACATCTTTCTGTAGCAGTCTCGTCAAAGGTGTATCTATAACAGAAAAACCTTTTACAAATCGTCTGTAATACCCCGCAAGGCCCAGGAAACTTCGGATCTCGGAAACATTCTTTGGTGGTTTCCATTCGAGTATGGCTGCTATTTTGTTCGGATCCACCCGAATACCTGACACCGAAACAACATGACCCAAAAAGTTGACTTCATTCATCCAGAACTCACGCTTACTGAACTTTGCATACAATCGTTGATCTCTCAAAGTTTGTAGTACTAATCTCAAATGCTCAGCATGTTCCGTTTCATTTTTGGAGTAGATCAGTATATCATCAATAAACACTACTACAAACCGATCCAAAAACTGTCGGAAGACTCAGTTCATTAGATCCATAAAAATAGTAGGTGCATTAGTGAGTCCAAAAGGCATAACCAAAAACTCATAGTGTCCGTACCTCGTGCGGAATGCAGTCTTTGGCACATCTGAATCTCTGACTCGCAACTGATAATAGCCCGATCTCAAATCTATTTTCGAAAATACTGAAGCCCCCTTCAACTGATCAAATAAATCATCAATCCGAGGTAACGGGTACTTATTCTTTATAGTTACCTTATTTAGTTGCCGGTAGTCGATACACATTCGCATAGTCCCATCTTTCTTTTTCACAAATAAAACCGGTGCATCCCATGGAGAGAAACTCGGTCCCGCGAAGCCCTTATCTGTCAACTCTTTCAACTGCGCTTTCAATTCTTTTAATTCAATAGGTGCCATTCGGTACGGAGCTATCGAAATCGGAGCCGTACCCGGTATTAACTCAATGCCAAACTCAACCTCTCGTACTGGGGGTAAACCCGGTAGTTCTTCAGGAAACACATCGGGGTATTCACATACAACTGATACAAATTCAATTTGTTTCTCGGACATTTTATTATCCAGTACATAAGCCAAATAAGCTTCACACCCTTTTCTCACATACTTTCGGGCTAACATTGAAGATATTACTGTAGGCAACCCATTTACGTCACAGGATTTAATTCTGATGGTCTCACCGTTTCGACATTTCAAATCAATGAGCTTTCTTTTACAATCCAGTGCTGCCTCATGTGAAGTTAACCAGTCCATACCCAAGAGTATATCAAATTCGTCAAAGGGCAACAACATTAAATCAGCTGGGAAGCAATAATCCCAAATCATCAACAGGCAACCTCTACACACTTTATTAACAAGTACACATCTACCCAAAGAGTTGGACACACGAATCACAAACTCGGTAGACTCAACTAGCAGAGTCTTGCCAAATTCTAAAGTTTCACATACATAAGAATGAGTCGAACCAGGATCGATTAGTGCAATTACAGTAGTATCATAAAGAGTGAAAATACCAGTAATGACATCGGGGGAGGAAGCATCCTCTCTGGCTCGTGCAGCATATGCTCTAGCCAGAGCTCTAGCCTCAGATCGAACTATAGTGTTCTTCATTCCTTTCTGACTACCACCTACATTGCTTGAATGTCTGGGTGGTCTACCTCGCATTGACGTGTTGCTCAGCTTAGTGTTCTGAATTGTATTCTGCTCAACTAACCTCGGACATTCTCTGATAAAATGATCTGACGACCCACATTTATAGCAAGACCGATCATGAAATCTACAACTCCCTGAGTGCCATTTCCCACAGTGCTTGCATTCAACTCTATTATGTGGAACGTTACCAACACTGGCTATCGAGGTAGCTCGGGAGCTCATAGGAGGTCGATCCCGTCTAGGAGGATCTGTAGTAGCTTTATGTCGGCTGTAGTCATCTCTGGACTTCTTGGCTGTGGAATGAAAGACCTTACCCGAAGATCTTTTACGGATGTCTCTAGCTTCTGTCTCAGCCTTTCTTTTCTCTTTCCCGAGCTCTTGAGCTTTGCAAGCTCTCTCAACTAAAGTCACAAACTCTTGAATTTCAAGAATGCCAACAAACATCTTTATATCTTCATTTAGGCCATCTTCAAATCTTTTACACATAATGGCTTCGGTAGAAACACACTCTCTAGCATATCTGCTGAGCCTAACAAATTTTCTTTCATATTCCGTTACGGTCATTCGCCCCTGTTTCAGCTCAAGGAACTCCTTTCGTTTTTGATCAATGAATCTTTGGCTAATATACTTCTTGCGAAACTCATCTTGGAAGAAATCCCATGTCACTTTTTCTTTTGGAACCACTGATACTAGTGTATTCCACCAGTGATATGCAGTGTCCCGTAGTAAGGATATAGCACACTTCAAGCATTCATCCGGAGTACAAGACAGCTCATCAAGTACCCGAATAGTGTTATCAAGCCACATTTCGGCTCTCTCAGCGTCATCATCGTCATTAGCTTTAAATTCTTCGGCCCCAAATTTTCGGATATGATCAACTGGGGGCCGACTAGATCTTATCGGATCTATCATCGGGGGAGCTGAAGGAATCGGAGTTGGATTATTCGGGGGTGGATATTGGTGTACAGCCGGGTTATTTTGAATAAATTGGGCAAACCACTCATTCATCATCTGATAAAAGGCTTGTTTAGTCTCTCCTTCGTGGCTACCTGAAACAGGTCGAGAGTCTACCGGCGCTGATCCGCGTGCGCGGTCAGGTGCTACGCTCTCTACATCATCAGCTACGGCTCTTTTGGGATCAGTGTCCATTTACTAAATAAAACAAAATTCAGACTGTCAGAAGTCACCACACTATCAGCATATAATGAAGGCATGTATAGCTAGACTCACACGCGCTACGGTAGTCCTAGAATCGACTAAACCGTAAGCTCTGATACCAATCAAATGTAACACCCCTTACCTGAAACCCATGCCGGAATCGAGTACGTGGCATTACTAAACTTGACTATTAACTCAGGGCATAAAATTTTAAAGCTGTCCAATTGCGCCACGCTGACTAAATTAACCCTAACTCGAGTTACAAAACTCGAAATTTAGATTCGTAAATTTTCCTTGAAACTAGACTCATATGAATTTTCACCATAATTTTTCCAGAATTTTTCATGTGGCCAATTAGTACAATTTATTCATCAAAGTTACCCTTATTACACTGCTTGACAATTCTGACCTGTCTTTACAAAAATACAGTTATCTCATTGCACAAATTTCCAATAATGTTCTTGTTTATACTAATGAAAATTAGACTCATTAAGGATTCTACACATATAAACCATACTTCTTAATTATTTATATACAATTTTTGACAATTTTTCCAAAACAGAACAGTGACTCACGAATTCATTTACAGCGATTCTCACTAAAACTTAATTATCTCATAATATATAAAACCTTTACCTACTCTGTTTCTTTCATGTAAAAATAGACACAATAATGTTTAATTTCATATCTCATTCACCTTCTAATTCAATATACCCTATTTTTGGTGATTTTTCTAAATCACATCACTGCTGCTACTACAAGCTGTTTCGTTGCAATTTATGAAAGACTAGTTTCTAACCGAACATACCTACACCCCTAATTCAAGTATTCATTTCATACACAAACATTTCCTTAACAAAAACGATTTAACTTCGATTAAGAATGCATAAACATTGCCATCATAATTCAACATACATATCAAAAACACAACAGCATACTTAACTAAAAATTTAGCCATATTAGCATGGCTATTATATACATGAACCTTAAGATTTTAACAAAACAAGACCAAGTCTTTCCTATACATGCCTTCGCTTAAAACCAAAATGAAAGAGTACCAAAATGTAGATTGATAGTGTGGGCGACTTCCCAAACGATCCCGACGAGCTTGTAGCTTGTACCTAATCTATAAAACAGAGGAAACATTTCACACGATAAGCTTGCTAGCTTAGTAAGTCCTAATTACATAAAAAAAATATAACATTCAAACATCAACAATTCAATTACCACAATTCAACTTGTAAGCTTGTACTCATATTCATTATCAAGCTTTCAATTTCATATCCATGTAACTAAGTATGAATTTGTAGGGAAATTTCTCCTTACCCACATATTTATGATCAAAAATATTTGTTCGTAATCCAATCTTTAAAACCCAATGTGTCATCATACAACCATAGGTACAATTATTCATATACTTGGATATCAATTATTATAGCATGTCATTAATTATACAACCACCCTTGTGGCCGAATACACCTAGTCTTTTATCTACATATTAAACGGCCAAAGTCACGATACCACATCATTCATCAATAAAACCGAGAACACATACCATTGGTAATAAATCACTGAATCACTAGTTTACCTTATCTTAATTAAGTAAGAAGCTCATTCCTACTTTACATACTCACCTGAGCCGTTAACTTGATAAATTTGCTTTAATTCGCCTTGAACACAATTTCGGTTTCTAGTTTATGAAATACAACACCGGCATCAAGCCTGCTAGGCATAAAAGCCCGATAAATAACACCGGCACAAGGCCTGCTAGGCGTAAAAGCCCGATAAGTAACACCGGCACAAGGCCTGCTAGGCTTAAAGCCCGAATTAAATCACCGCCACAAGGCCTGCTAGGCTTAAAGCCCGAATTAAATCACCGGCACAAGGCCTGCTAGGCTTAAAGCCCGAAACACATTAATGTAATCAATCATCGCTAATACCTTTTATACTATATCACATAATGAAAGTACTTTGGCTTATTTACATCAAACAATCAAAACCATTCTAATAGGCTTATATACATTCGGCTATGACATGAATATCTACTAAAATTTATCAAACATTATCATACAATTGATTTATAAATAATTCTTCAATATACATAGCTTAAGGACTTACCTTAGAAGTCGATAGATTCGAAATCTCCAACTATTCGTTTAGTTTAGCTTTTCCTCGCTCCAAATTCTTCTCCTTTTGATCTTGATCTAATTTGGTTCAATTAAACCAATTAAATCACACTTCCATTCAATTTAAAAGCAAAAGCATATAATATATAATTTGCCAATTATCCCCCCTGACATTTGTAATATTTAAGCATATTAATTCCAAGACATAAACATTTTTATTCGGCTATCACCCACTATTTTGTTCAAGTATATTCAATAATATTATTGAACACATTGGTAATAATCTCTTTAATGTAATTTAACTTAAAACTTACCTTCTTATCTATGGCCACACATTAACTTTATATATATATATATATATATATATACCGAATATAATAGCTCAATTTCATTTTCTCTTATGACCGAATTTGCTAATTTAGTGTACTCATGCACTTTCTTCAACATAAGACCAAGCAACAAGCTAAATAACCACAATTTATTCATCCAATTTCCAGCCGAAAAAAATAAGGGCATCTCTATGCTCAAATCTTCTAAATCTCCTAAGCTATTCATGTCATTTTTGAATCCAAACTAAACATTTATCAAATCAAAAAAAACAGCTCAAGAGTGTTCATCCTAGGCCGAATATTAGCTTGCTTAAACCCAAAATTTTAACATGATTTTTATTAGCATCCAAAGCAAACAATTACTATATAAAAATACTTATTAAAATCAAGCTAAAATACCCACCCATTTTTCTATTTAGCAAACAAATAGGCCAACCATAACCAACATGTCTTCATCGAACATGAAAAAGCCATAGAACTAGAACATGGCCGAATCTAAGGGGAGCTTTAAGCTCAAATTTTGCACAAGAATTCGATAGTATATAAGACTACCCACACAACCATGCAAAATCATCAAAAATGGAGCTTGATACCTCACCTTAGAGACACATGCAACAGCCGAATGAAGAAGATGAGTTTCTTCTCTTCTTGAAGATGGTTTTCGGGTGGGGGATGGATGGAGAAAGAGAATTGAAAATAATTTCTTTTCTTTTTTTTTTTAAAAGTAATAGCACCTTATTTTAGCATGTTTTTAGTAAAAGAAATGCTTAAATTATAATATACTTAGGAAAACATAATACCTTAGCATGCTTATATTATAATAATGTCTTAAAAATAATATTTTAAGACCATAAGTTGCTATAATGCATGCTTACCGTCCACCCCTTCAAACAATGGGGAATTTGACATGCAAATCCCTATGTTTAGTCAACAAGTCACTTAGCCCCTTTTTATTTCATGTTCACTACCTTGGTCCCCTTAGCAATTTAATCCTTTTTGTCAATTAGGCACTCAAATGGTTAAATTCTTCTACTAAACATTCACATACATCAATTCACCCATAATAGACAAAGATATAATGTTAAAATATTTATTGAGCTCGGATTCGTGGTCCCGAAACCACCGTTCCGATTAGGGTCAAAATTGGTCTGTCACATCCTAGGCCGAATATTAACATGCTAAATCTCAAAATTTTAACATGATTTTATTTGTATTCAAAGCAACCAAATCCAATATGTAAAGATTTTCCAAAATCAAGCTAAAATACTCACCTTACTGCTACATGTACAGCCGAAACAATGGAGGTTCTAAGTTTTCTTTTCTTCCTTCAAGCAAAATCGGTGAAGAAGATGGAGAATAGGAGAGAAAATAGAATTTTTAAATGCTTCTTTTTGTTTAAAAATTATCACATATTAAAGCATGCTAATTATACAAATAATACTTTAATTATAACATACTAAAATATAATAATCATGGCATGCTTACCGTCCACTATTTTGAAAGTGGGGAATTTGACATGCAAATCCTAAAGTTTCATAAACAATTTACTTTACCCTTTTTAATTCATGCTCACAACTTTTATCACCTTAGCAATTTCATCCTTTTTATTAAATTAAGCACTTCAATGATAAAATTTTTTTTCTACGAAATTTTCACACACATCACTCCACATATAAAAGCACAAAATATAATATTAAAACATTTATCAGGCTCGGATTCGTGGTCCCGAAACCACCGTTCTGATTTGGGTCAAAAATTGGTCTGTTACAACTCTCCCCCCTTAAGAATTTTCGTCCTCGAAAATCTTACCGTTAAATAAAATCGGATATTGTTGCCTCATTGAATCTTCAGGTTCCCACGTGGCCTCTTCAACTCTGTGCCTATTCCATAATACTTTCACTAATGGAATCCTCTTATTTCTCAACTCCTTCATTTCCCGAGCTAAGATACGGATCGGTTCCTCATCATATGTCAAATCAGATCGAATTTCAATCTCCGACGGTGTGATCACATGGGTCGGATCCGATCTGTATTTGCGAAGCATCGAAACGTGAAATACATTGTGTATCTTTTCTAAGTCAAGGGGCAATTTCAATCTATAAGCAACAGGCCCTATACGCTCGATGATTTCATAAGGTCCGATAAACCTCGGACTCAACTTGCCTTTCTGACCAAATCGGAGTATTTTTTTCCACGGAGAAACTTTTAAGAACACCCGGTCTCCGACCTGAAATTCAATGTCCTTACGTTTCACATCAGCATAAGACTTTTGACGATCCAAAGCAGCTTTCAAATTACTCTTAATAATAACCACCTTATATTCTGTTTCTTTAATCCAATCAACCCCGTGTATCTTATTTTCACTGAGCTCAGTCCAATACAACGGCGTGCGACATTTTCGCCCGTATAAGGCTTCATAAGGCGCCATTTTTATACTAGATTGGAAGCTATTATTGTAAGCAAATTCAACCAAAGGTAGGTATCGTTCCCACGTACCTTCAAATTCGAGAACGCAACACCTCAACATGTCCTCCAGTATCAAAATAGTTCGCTCAGACTGACCGTCTGTTTGTGGATGGAAGGCTGTACTAAAATGAAGCTTAGTACCTAAAGCATCTTGCAATTCCTTCCAAAACCGTGATGTGAATCTCGGGTCTCTGTCTGAAATAATAGAACTCGGTACACCGTGCAACCTTACAATCTGCGACAGATACAATTCGGCAAGCTTATCAAGTGAATAGTCGATACGTACCGGTATAAAATGAGCTGATTTGGTCAGTCTATCAACGATAACCCATACGGTATCTTTCTTACTCGGTGTCATAGGAAGACGGGACACAAAATCCATTGTGATTCTATCCCATTTCCAATCAGGTATCATAATTGGTTGAAGTAGCCCGGATGGTACTTGATGCTCAGCTTTTACTTGCTGACAGATTAAGCACTTGGAAACAAATTCAGATATATCCCGTTTCATACCAGGCCACCAATAGAATTGTTTCAAATTGTTATACATTTTCGTGCTACCCGGGTGTATCGATAGTCGACCACTATGGGCCTCACTCAGGATCATCTGTATCAAACCTGAGTTCTTTGGAACACACACTCGGCTTTTATAATTCAAACAATTATTTGCATCGATCTGAAAATCTGATTCTGTACCTTTTTCACACTGAGCTCGACTAACAATCAAATCTTTGTCAATTTTCTGTGCATCACAAATTTGCTGTATAAACATCGGTCTTGCTTGTAACTCGGCTAAGATCGAACCATTATCAGACATAGCTAACCGTGCGTTCATTGCACGAAGAGCAAACAATGACTTTCGACTTAACGCATCCGCAACAATGTTAGCTTTTCTCGGATGGTAGTCAATCACCAGTTCATAGTCTTTCAACAACTCCAACCATCTGCGTTGTCTCAAATTAAGATCTTTTTGAGTCATCAAATATTTTAGACTTTTATGATCTGAATAAATATGACACTTTTCGCCGAATAGATAGTGACGCCAAATTTTCAATGTGAAAACAATGGCTGCTAGTTCCAGATCGTGAGTCGGATAATTTTTCTCATGCGGCTTCAATTGTCTCAAAGCGTAGGCTATAACTTTGCCGTCCTGCATTAAAACGCAACCCAACCCATTCAAGGAAGCATCGCTAAAAACAATAAATTCTTTACCCGATTCAGGCTGAGTTAACACTGGAGCTTCAGTCAGAAGGACTTTCAACTGCTCAAAACTTTTCTGACACTTTTTCGACCACTCGAACTTGACATCTTTCTGTAGTAGTTTCGTCAAAGGCGTAGCTATTACGGAAAAACCTTTTACAAATCGTCTGTAATATCCCGCAAGGCCTAGGAAACTTCGGACCTCGGAAATATTCTTTGGTGGTTTCCAATCGAGTATAGCTGCTATTTTGTTTGGATCCACACGGATACCTGATGCTGAAACAATATGACCCAAGAAGCTGACTTCATTCATCCAGAACTCACACTTACTAAACTTTGCATACAATTTTTGATCTCTTAGAGTTTGTAGCACTAATCTCAAATGCTCAGCATGTTCGGTTTCATTTTTGGAGTAGATTAGTATATCATCAATAAACACTACTACAAACCGATCCAGAAACTGTCGGAAAACTCGGTTCATTAGATCCATAAAAACAGCAGGTGCATTAGTGAGTCCAAAAGGCATAACCAAAAACTCAAAATGTCCGTACCTCGTTCGAAATGCAGTCTTTGGCACATCAGTATCTCGGACTCGCAGCTGATAATAGCCCGATCTCAAATCTATCTTCGAAAACACTGAAGCCCCCTTTAATTGATCAAACAAATCATCAATCCGAGGTAACAGGTACTTATTCTTTATAGTTACCTTATTTAGTTGCCGATAGTCAATACACATTCGCATAGTCCCATCTTTCTTTTTCACAAATAAAACCGGTGCGCCCCAAGGAGAGAAACTCGGTCGTGCGAAGCCCCTATTTGTCAACTCTTGCAACTGCGCTTTCAATTCTTTTAATTCAGTAGGTGCCATTCGGTACGGAGCTATCGAAATCGGAGTCGTACCCGGTACTAACTCAATGCCGAACTCAATCTCTCGTACTGGGGGTAAACCCGGTGGTTCTTCAGGAAACACATCGGGGTATTCACATACAACTGATACAGATTCAATTTGTTTCTCAGACATTTTATTATCTAGTACATAAGCCAAATAGGCTTCACACCCTTTTCTCACATACTTCTGGGCTAACATTGAAGATATTACTGTAGGCAACCCATTTACATCACAGGATTTAATTCTGATGGTTTCACCGTTTCGACATTTCAAATCAATAAGCTTTCTTTTACAATCCACTACTGCCTCATGTGAAGTTAACCAATCCATACCCAAAATTATATCAAACTCATCAAAGGGCAACAACATTAAATCAGCTGGGAAGCAATGATCCTGAATCATCAACGGGCAACCCCTACACACTTTATTAACAAGCACACATCTACCCAAAGGGTTGGTCACACGAATCACAAATTCGGTAGACTCAACTAACAGAGCCTTTCCAAATTTTAAAGTTTCACACACATATGAGTGAGTCGAACCAGGATCAATTAATGCAATTACAGTAGTATCATAAAGGGTGAAAGTACCGGTAATGACATCGGGGGAGGAAGCATCCTCTCTTGCTCGAGCAGCATAAGCTCTAGTTGGAGCTCTAGCCTCAGATCGAACTGTAGTATTCTTTGTTCCATTCTGACTACCACCTACATTGCCTGAATGTCTGGGTGGCCTACCTCGCACTGACGTATTGCTCGGCTTAAAGTTCTGAGCTGTATTCTGCTCAGTTAACAACAGACATTCTCTAATAAAATGATCTGATGATCCACATTTAAAGCAAGATCGATCATGAAATCTACAACTTCCTGAGTTCCATTTCCCACAGTGCTTGCATTCAACCCTATTCTGTGGAATGTTACCAACACTGGCTATCGAAGTAGCTCGGGAGCCTACAGGAGGTCGATCCCGTCTAGTTGGATCTGTAATAGCTTTAGGTAGGCTGTAGTCATCTCTGAACTTCTTGGATGTGGAATGGAAGACCTTACCCGAAGGTCTTTTACGAATGTCTCTCGCTTCTGTCTCAGCCTTTCTTTTCTCTTTCCCGAGCTCTTCAGCTTTGCAAGCTCTCTCAACTAGAGTCACAAACTCTTGAATTTCAAGAATGCCAACAAACATCTTTATATCTTCATCCAGGCCATCTTCAAATCTTTTGCACATAATAGCTTCAGTAGAAACACACTCTCTAGCATATCTGCTGAGCCTGACAAATTTTCTTTCATATTCCGTCACGGTCATTCGCCCCTGTTTCAGCTCAAGGAACTCCTTTCGTTTTTGATCAACGAATCTTTGACTAATATATTTCTTGCGGAATTCATTCTGGAAGAAATCCCATGTCACTTTTTCTTTCGGAACTACTGATACTAGTGTATTCCACCAGTGATATGCAGTGTCCCGCAATAAAGATATAGCACACTTCAGGCATTCATCTGGAGTACAAGATAGCTCATCAAGTACCCGAACAGTGTTATCAAGCCACATTTCAGCTCGCTCTGCGTCATCATCTTCATTGGCTTTAAATTCTTCAGCCCCAAATTTTCGGATTTTATCAACTGGGGGCCTACTAGGTCTCACCGGATCTGTCATCGGGGGTGCTGAAGGAATCGGAGTTGGATTATTCGGGGGTGGAGGTTGGTGTACAGCCGGGTTATTTTGAATAAATTGGGCAAACCACTCACTCATCATCCGATAAAAGGCTTGTTTAGTCTCTCCTTCATGGCTACCCAAAACGGGTCGAGAGTCTACCGGCACTGATTCATGTGCACGGTCAGGCGCTACACTCTCTACATCATCCGCTACGGCTCTTTCAGGATCAGTGTCCATTTACTAAATAAAACAAAGTTCAAGCTGTCAGAAGTCACCACACTATCAACATATAATAAAGGCATGTATAGCTAGACTCACACACGCTACGGTAGTCCTAGAATCGACTAAACCGTAAGCTCTGATACCAATAAAATGTAACACCCCTTACCCGAAACCTTTGCCGGAATCGAGTATGTGGCATTACTAAACTTGACTACTAATTTGGGGTATAAAAATTTAAGCTGTCCAACAGCGTCATGCCGACCAAATTGACCATAACTCGAGATAAAAAACTCGAAATTTAGATCCGTAAATTTTCCTTGAAACTAGACTCATATAAATTTTTACCATAATTTTTCCAGAATTTTTCATGTGGCCAATTAGTACAGTTTATTCATCAAAGTTACCCCTATTTCACTGTTTGATAATTCTGACCTATCTTTACAAAAATGCAGTTATCTCATTGTACAAAATTTCAATAATGTTATTGTTTATTTCAATCAAAAATAGACTCATAGAGGATTCTAAACATATAAACCATGCTCCATAATTATTTTTGTACAATTTTTAACAATTTTTCCAAAACTGAACAGGGACTCACGAACTCATTCAGGACAAGTCTCACTAAAACTTAGATATCTCATAACATATAATTCCTTTACTTACTCTGTTTCTTTCATATAAAAATAGACACAATAAGCTTTAATTCTATATCTTATTCACTTTCTAATTCAATGTATCCTATTTTTGGTGATTTTTCAAAATTACATCACTGCTGCTAACTAAAAACTATTTCATTGCAAAAAATACGATAAACTAGATTATAATCTCCTTACTCCATTTTTATTTAAACTCTATACCTTAACCATACATATGTATATATATATCAGAAACAAATCCCATATGTGTATTAGGCCATGATCAAAGTTAAAACATCCATTTCCATACGAGCAAGTTATAAAATTCAAACATAGAAACGATACATAACCAAAGGAAATAGCCATTTTCGCATGGCTATATTCATTTACAAGATCAAACATCGTATGTTTCAAAAAATTTCATCTAGCCTATACATGCCTTCTAAATCGTAGCCAAAATTTAAAATACCAAAAGAAGGCGATAGTGTGGTTGACTTTCTGAAAATCCTTCACGAGCCCGCAACGTAACCAACATCTATAAAATAAGAGAGAACAATTCACACAAATAAGCTTACTAGCTTAGTAAGTCCTAAACTCATGATAATAAAACATTCAAATATTTACGCAATTACAAAGTTCAACTTATAGCATTTCACACAAACACTTAAGTAAATTACTTATACTAGGCCGAACACTAATAATTCATTAACCCGAGTAATGTAGAAATCATTTCCTTCGACCTACATTTCTTTGAAATTCATATAAGTATATCGCATATAAATTTCGTTTATTCTTAGCATTTATACTTGAAAACCAAATTTCCATAATATTGCATTCAAAATCGAAATCTATCATATCACACCCATTAATATTAACTTCAAACACATATAACAAAATTCTCACAATATTAATTCGTCTCCAGAAATATTAAGCATAACATACCTTACATGCTTACCTGAACCATTTACTCAACAATTTAGATTTAAATTGCCTTGAACCAAAAATTTGATTTCTCTTTTATAAAATACATCACCGGCATCAAGCCTGCTAGGCGTAAGAGCCCGTTAAGTGACACCGGCACAAAGCCTGCTAGGCATAAAAGCCCGATAAGTAACACCGGCACAAGGCCTGCTAGGCATAAAAGCCCGATAAGTAACACCGGCACAAGGCCTGCTAGGCGTGAAAGCCCGAAACGTATCAATGTAGTCAAACATTCAAGATACCTCTTATACTATTTCATATAAATATGAATAACTCTAATTCCATTGAACACACTCACATTAAATCAATAAAATCATCATATCTTTATACACTCTAGCAATTAACATATGAACTTTAATCATCAACCTAGTGTTCCTTTATACATTCGGCCATAACCATAACAAGTACTAAAATTTATCCATTTTTAATATTTGATACATTCATAATTAGTTCTTTAATATAACTTAGCTATAGGACTTACCTCGGTTGTCGATAGATTTGAAATTTTCTGCTATTCAATCGCTTTAGCCTTTCCTCAATCTAGTTCTTTCTCTTTTTGTTCCCGATCTATGAAATATCAAATAAGTTTTATTCACATCCATTCTATCCATTTGCTCAACTCAAAAATGCACATATTTTAAATTAAAAATAAGAACTATGAACTGAATTTCTTCCCTCATTAATTTAATTTAAAACAATAATCATACAAAAATTTAAGCACTCAACTTATTCAATTTAATCCGTAATGTACCATAATATATATATTTCAACCAATTGACTCTTACTTAGCTCACCCAATAACTATATCTAAGTATAACCATTCATCCATGTTTAATTTCATTATATATGCACAATCGAACATCAAAACAAAAGAAAAGAATTTATGAATGACTACCTCACATTCGGCCAAATAGGAGGGCATTTTCTTGCATGAATTAAAACAAATTTTCTTACAACTCTTAACTACTTCTTCCCATTTCATCTAAACTTATTAACACAACAAGTCATAAATGACTAAATTTTTTATAATTCCACAAGCTCAATTTCATGAAGGCCGAATATACAACTCAATTTCTACTTCTCTTAGAATCGAATTTTGCTAACTCAATGTACCCATGTATATTCTTAAATATATGACCAAACAACAAGCTAAATGGTCACCATTAATATTCATCCATTTCAGCCGAATAATAAGAGCATCTTTATGCTCAATTCCAAAATAATTTCTATAATTCTTATATAATTGAAATCACAAGTCTTCAATTTATCTAAGTCTCTTAAGCAATTTATGTTGTTTTTGAATCAATATTAAACACTTTTCAAATCAAAATACATACAAGAGTACTCATCCTAGGCCGAATATTAACATGCTAAATCTCAAAATTTTAACATGATTTTATTTGTATTCAAAGCAACCAAATCCAATATGTAAAGATTTTCCAAAATCAAGCTAAAATACTCACCTTACTGCTACATGCACAGCCGAAACAATGGAGGTTCTAAGTTTTCTTTTCTTCCTTCAAGCAAAATCGGTGAAGAAGATGGAGAATAGGAGAGAAAATAGAATTTTTAAATGCTTCTTTTTGTTTAAAAATTATCACATATTAAAGCATGCTAATTATACAAATAATACTTTAATTATAACATACTAAAATATAATAATCATGGCATGCTTACCATCCACTATTTTGAAAGTGGGGAATTTGACATGCAAATCCTAAAGTTTCATAAACAATTTACTTTACCCTTTTTAATTCATGCTCACAACTTTTATCACCTTAGCAATTTCATCCTTTTTATTAAATTAAGCACTTAAATGATAAAATTTTTTTTCTACGAAATTTTCACACACATCACTCCACATATAATAAGCACAAAATATAATATTAAAACATTTATCAGGCTCGGATTCGTGGTCCCGAAACCACCGTTCCGATTTGGGTCAAAAATTGGTCTGTTACAGCATAAACTAATCCCGGCTGTCTTGCATCTACATTACTGACACCCCTGCTCGGTGCTCCTCAACCCCGACCAAAACCATTTCCTCCTCTAGCTGGGCCACGACCTCTCGGTGGTTGCTGACCACCCCTCCTGAACTGATCAGAACCCTGTCCAACTGGCCGCACCTGATCTACTTGTGGACAATATTTAACCATATGATCCAAAGATCCACACCTGAAACATCCACCAGTTCTTCTCCTACACTCACCAGAATGCATTTTCCCACACAGAGCACATGATCGAAACTGGCCCATCATCGCAGGCCTCACAACTCGAGCTAGCCCATCAAATCTAGGCCTCTTTTGGAAACCTCCAGACGATCCCAACGACCCAAAACTCCTCTTATTTTTACCCTTATCCTTCTCCTTATTTTGAGGCTCAGTCCGCTTAACCTCTTCAGCTATTTTAGCTTTGTCAACTAGAATGGCAAAATCTCTCTCCCGCTGCGGAGCTATCAGCACCCGCAACTCATCTCGTAACCCATCCTCGAATCGTATGCAACATTCAAAGTCAGTCGTAACTATCCCTCGGGCATAGCGGCTCAATCGCAGAAATTCTACCTCGTACTCAACCACGGATTTACCCCTTTGAGCTAAATTTAGAAATGCTTTTCTCTGGGCATCTACATAGCTTGCTCCAACATATTTTCCTTGAAACGTTGTTTTAAGGAAATCCCAAGTTATACGATCCGCTAAAGTACCTCTCTTACTGTGAGCCACCATTGATATGCCTCATATCGGAGAAGAGACACCGCTCCCTTCAATTTCTCCTCAACTGTGTAGTCCAGATTATCCATAATCCGTTCAACTGCCTCCAACCAAAATTCAGCTACGTTTGGGGCCACACCAGAAATACCCCTGAATATCTCTGCCCCATTTGCTCGAAGTCACTCAAGAATAGACTTCCGAGCTACCGATCCACTGTTTTCCCTGGCAACCCGTTCCAGAACACGCAACATCGCTTGGGACAAAGCATCGTCCCCACCAGTTCGATCTTGATATCTCGCTTCTACCACAGGAGATGCTGGCACTTCGCCTTCCTGCTCATGTCCTGCTTCTGAGAACTCAGCCTCCATCTCTCGGCCTCTACCACGGCCACGTGCACCCCGTCCACGCCCTCTAGCACTCATGTCTACTAACTTGTCTTAATCTGATTACGAAAATTTTATGAATTAGCATTTCTTTCACTATTTATTACCAGATAGTCTTATGAAATAGAGTTGAGAAGTAGTTTGTCGCAACCCACAATATATACCTAAAAGTTTCAAACTCTAAAGTTAGATTTCTAAATTCTAGCATCCATAGCATAGTATTTTCACATAATATATTCATTTCATGCTAATCGCTCAACAGTCAGAAGACTTACCTTACGGACTTGGTGCTAGAGACTCGGGTGCCACACCTTAAATAAACCATGTACATCTATTTTCAAAACAAAAACTTTTGGTAACATTTTTGAACCCAAAACCCCCAAAGCCGAGTTTTGCAACCTGGCTCTGATACCATAATTGTAACACCCCAAACCCGACCTAAATGTTACGACCGGATCTGACATGTCACATAGAAGGATCATTTAAGCTACACGTTTGGTAAACTTTGAGATCTTTTGAAATTTCGAGTCTAGGTTGGTTGTTATAAAAACTTAGTGTTCATTTTTCTTGAAAACGTGTAATCACTTAGATACTATCTTTGTTATAGAAAATGAGTTTGCTCTATTGTCGTTAGGTGACACCTTGGAAATATTAGTTACTTATTATTGTTTGAAAATCGTTAGTTACGTTTTAGAAAAATAGTCATTCATATTGCATTAGGAAAATCACAATACCGATTAATTCTCAACTTAGAGCATGTAAGAAAAATTAAACCATGTTAATTTAGTATGGCCTTATTACAAAATCAAAATCCAAATTTTAAGTAAATAAGTCTAAAGAGAAGAAAAGTAAGATTTACTAAACATAAAGTGCATGGCCACCTCAGAGTCGATCCCAGCCCATGTCCGCTGAACTAAGAATCACCTGCAACATTAAGTAGTGGGGTGAGTCAAAAAGACCCAGTGTGCAATTACTCTTCATTAACCCATAACTGGGCCCTAGCCCTTACAAATCACTTTGGGCGAAACCCATACAAAATCAGACTGGGCCTTAGCCATTCTAGCAGAGAATAGCAGATAATCAGATATCAATACAATATGATGCAAATCCCAACCCAACCTAATTATCCATCTGCTACACACCACCCATTCCTGCCAAACACACCAGTGGGGATTTCTACAATCGACCCTCGCCGCTACACACCATCGATGGCAGTCATGCTATAGTTAGCTGCTCATCGTCAAATTGTGACAGGGTCACCAGACTGTGTGGCAGAGCCACCAGATCAGATTGTGGTCAAAGCCACTAGATTAATGTGACATAGTCACCAAATACACTTCCCCTTCCATTCATAGCATATGCCCATCCCCTATGCGAACATGAAACCATGGTGTATGAATGCAATAGATATCAACATATATCAGATGTTCAGAGTGTACATATAATTGTCAGCAGAATCGCATATATGGCATAGTTAGAAGTCACTAACCTGATGTCTTGATTTTACCCTCCATGGTAAAACAACAGTCAATGCTGAAGTTTCGGCATTTAATAAAGCATTAACATATTTAAAAACAACAGAAGAAGGTGTGAGAAATTACACACTTGTATACGCAAAGAACTATACTCTCAACGTCATTGACACCCTCACTTGCAAGTAAGACAGCGATCTGCCTATCCCACGCCGATGTCGGCTCTCTACCATACCCTGGTGGGAAATCCTGAACTGCCGACACCGCACGCCTTATAAAGTTAGGAACCGAGACTACGAGTACACTTTCCTACTTCGATTGACTGGCACTCACATCCATGAAAGAATTCTTACCGTACTATATTGGAAACAATGGTTATCTAACAATGATATCTAACTATAATAGAGAACAACCATAAGAGAGGTCAATCGAAAGACTAAAGAGAAATCCCCCTACCTTCGCTACTAACGTGAGCAAACAACACCGCTTAGAAAAGAGTTTAGGCAACCAAAGAAGCCTTAGCACTTCTCCTCTTGATAATCGACTTGGATAAGAGATGAAAAACGTGTTACGCACAAAGAACAAGGTAATCAGTTACGAAAGGAAACCCTATTTGGTTTAACAAACAACAAGAGTAGGGAAAAGAATAAAAAGTAATAGAAGGAAAAGAATCCTTACCAGAACAAGGAAATGTCAATTGGATGGGTCAGAAGGGTGTATTTGCACTCAACAGATTCAGCCTTAAGAAGAATAGACAGTGTAAGACTATCGGCTATTAAAGCAAAGAAGATAGGAGAAAAGAGAAAATCCGTTGAGAGGGAGAACAAGAGTATTTTACCTTTCAAATAACAACTACTAATGCAAAGAGAAAAAATGGTAACTAGGAGGTTTCGGCAAGAAAATGAAACTTAAGAAAAGAAGCAAATGGAAGGAATGGAGAAAAGAAAAGAAGGGAACCAAAGTACCAGAAAGTTTCAGCTAAAACCAAAGAAGAGATGAACAAAAAGGCTTAAGAGTTTTTGGCAAACAGAGAGAAAAGTTGAAAGAAACCGAAAGCACCCAATGCCCAAAAAAAAAGAGAAAACTCTTTACACTAAAAATTTGCAAACACCCTTAGGAATTTCAGCACCTATTCCCTCACCAAAAATCGAATGTTCTCTCCCTCCAAAAGACCTCATATGACCGAATTTTCCCCCCAACACTTCCCAAAATTCGGCCAACTCCCCTTCTCACCTCAATCCCCATATTTCCTCTTTGATTATCTCCTTAATCCCCTCTCCTACACTCATTCAAATGCGTTTGAATGAGTCTTCAACTCTTCCAATAGAGTCCCAGCCGAACTCTCCCACATCTACCTGATCAGCACAAAAATTAAATAGATTATGCTGCAGGTGGGATTTGAACTCTTCCCCCTTAGCTCTTGCAAAAGATGCCATACCACCTTTACCCTTGCTCAACTTGTGCTAGCATTTTATCCACTTAATCCCTTATGTCTCACGCCACATACCTTCTCCCACTTAAAGCCCAGACACAAAAATTTTTAGCAAGCCCCGAATCGATCCCAGGCTTTCCTAGGACCCCCAAACACCCCCAACCAACACACAAAGCAGCCTAACACATAACATAATGCCAAAACACAAAAACCCAAATTTCAAGTTGTTGCATTAGAGGTAGGTTGATTGATGAGTGTATGATTATTTGTATGACTGTACTGAGTAGGACACTTTGCATACACGAACTATTTATGACATGACATACTACATAGATTGGGATTTCGATATGAAGGAAGTACTATACTGGTGGCTCTGCCACATTCACTGTTACTGGTGGCGTTGCCACATATACTATTTCTGGCAGCTCTGTTGCATTATTATTACTGGCAGCTATGCTGCGATATTGGTGTGTTGGCTGGGTAGATTGATTTTATCCCTACATAGTGTGTTGGTTGGTACGGGCAGTGTGTTGGCTGGATTGGGGTGGGATGCATATTTGCACTGTACTGATACTATATTAGGCTTAGGCTCACACTGTTACTGTAATGGCTAGGGCCCACACTACACTGTTACTGAATAGGGCTCAAGCCCAGACTGTTACTGCATATATTTTTACTGATTGATTGTTAGGGGATTACACACTGAGTTTTCGTAAACTCACCCTTTCTTTTTAAACAAGTAATCCTCAGTCTTAGACGATTTGGAGCCGCGAGGGACTCGGAGGTGGCCACATGATCGCTGACGTCCTACTTGGGACTTAGTTATTTAATTTTAATTTTCATATTGGGCTATTGATTATGTAATAAGGCCATTGGTGGATTTAATTTTTAATTGGGCTTTGGCTTCTTGTTTTAAACTGTCAAACAGACACAAAATAGTTTTCAAAATCACAACAGTTTTCAAGAAAAACACGTATTTTAAACTTCAAGGTTTTTAGTTAGAGAAGCTTCTGCGGTTTTATTCAGTTTAAGAAATCAACGGTAATAATATGGCAAATGTTTTGATAAGCTGGTTTCAAATTGTGGTAACTTAAATTGCCGAATGTTCTCAAGCAATAAAAACTAAATGGGTTTTAACTTAAATACGAATTTTTATCAACAAGTCCAAACTTCGGAAATCACTTCGATGTGACACGTTAGATTCGGTCGTAACGTCTAGGCTGGGTTTGTTGTATTACATCAAATTTCACATTTATGCGAATGCTTATTAATACAATGCAATTTCGATTTATCAGAAAAGGTCTTACCCCACCACTACACACCATAGTAGGAGTTTTTCAGAACTTCTCTACCTTTACACCACGTCGTGGATAAACCACTCATCGCTGTCGATGTACCACTCATTATGGATAAACCACCAGTAATAAAAAGGGTGGATTAACCATCAGGGTCTATTTTATAATTTTTTTTTTTTTGCAGAAAAGTCGCCAATAAGTTGTGAATACACAACATATTTGTAGATTAAAGCTGCTAGTACAGTGTAAATAAAACGCTCATTGGTGCATATAAAAGGTACTAAATGGTGTGGATAAACCACTCAACGATGTAGATAAATTTCTCAAATGGTGTGGATAAACCACTCAATTGTGCAAATAATCTGCTCACATTTCCTCCATTCATATCGTCCCACCCCATGCAATGCAATGACATGCTTACAACAGATTAATATGGTAGCAATAACATGTTTATAGCAAATCGATACAATAACAATTATCATGCTGATAACGGATCATTACAGTAGCAATAAACTTGCTTAACATGAATTTGGTTTAACAGTAATAGTAGGCATGTATGTCATGAAATCAGTAACACACTGGCATGGAAAACATTATCAGTTCCTCAGAATTATAGTGATAGTAAACACGTAATATTTTTCCACCATAACTTACATATTTTTTATTAGTTTACACATTTATCACATATAACACCATAACTTTAACACTTCTTCACTTAAGCCCTATTTCCACTTTATACAATGTCATGACATACTTTCTTAACTTTACAATTTAGTCCTTTTTCCACCATTATTGTAACTTATCATAATTTCATTACTTAAACTAAAATTTATATCAAAAACATTACTTTCCTCTGATAATACTATACATAACATTATTAAAGTAGTAAATAAGCTACTTAATTGACATAATTTCTAATTAACATGACTTAAGCATAATTAAATTCTTGAAGTACTTACTTTCGAAGCTTAGGATGGGGTTTAGGTTAGAAGAGGGAAGAAGAAGATGGTAGAAATTCATATTAGAAGACTAATTCCCCAAAAATTGGGCACTCCCTGTTTCTCCTCTTTTCCAATTAGGTCCTAACTCAATTAAAATACATTATTTTCAAATTAAACCTCGTAATGAAGTTTTGTTTTAGAATAATTAATATAATTAAAACCTGATTATATTATTTTAATACTTTAAATTAATTATTTATGACTCTAATTTTAGTATTCATTTCAAACCCTCGATTTAAAATGAAAATAACCTTATAAATTGGGGCATGACCACTCTCGATATTTACAAACTTGATTCTTTTAACCCTATTTTTAGGATATGACACAAAAATAATAAGAAAATTGGAAAGGGGTTTATGAAATTGAAAGCTAAAATTAAACTAAAACCAAATTTAAGTGAAAACTTAGATTGAAGAAAGCAACGATTAAAAGTTTTAT
The DNA here is from genome assembly GCA_005393395.2 of Gossypium australe. Taxonomy (NCBI): domain Eukaryota; kingdom Viridiplantae; phylum Streptophyta; class Magnoliopsida; order Malvales; family Malvaceae; genus Gossypium; species Gossypium australe. The sequence continues at coordinate 119,788,638 of CM016616.1, forward strand.
AAAAATTGATGGGAAAAAGCTCTAGCCAAAGGTAAATCTCCATTTGATTTATGAATTCAACCATTGAAACAAATATAACTTCAACGCCTTTAGTAAATTAGTTCTAATTGTTGACTCAATATTAGGCAACCGATCTCTCCTAACCTGTTCAGTAACCAAGACACTACTCATTTCAAATTACTTCCCTAACCAATAAATAACCTCACAACACCTAAGATTTAACTTACTGGCAATGGTAAGAACTAGAGAGACCTAATTCTAACAACAAATTCACCTTAATGGGATTCATTTAAGCTAGATCACACATCCATACCTTATAATTGTAAAATACAATATAAATTAGTTATGCAATTTGTCACTAGTATTAAAAAAATTAAACAACTACAAATTTAATTATCCTAATTGACTCGACAACCATTCTAAGCAACTAAATACTGGCCATATATTCAATAAACCTTAGAAAATATAATTAAAACAGAAGATGTATGAATACAAAAGAAAAAAGAAGAATTAAAACACAAATACGTCTCACAAATTTATTAAATCAAACTTTAATAAAACCTTTGACTAGAAAAGGAAGTTTATCTAGCCATAAATTCGAAAGAATGCAAAGAAACAAAAATAGCTATTCGGCCTCTAAACGGCCAAAATGTCCTAACTCCCTCTCAAATCAGAGTATTTATAATATATTTTCAAACCAAATTAGGTTACAGAAACTTGATTTAGGTCATAAGAGTCATAAATGACCAAAATGCTCTTAAAACATTATCGAAACACAGAATATCAAGCTAGAATGGGATGATTCGACGTAAGGGTGCTTGGGGTTTGGTGCTAGGGCACAACTACTTGCACACTGGAGCATCAAAATGTTGTCCTGAAGCTCTAAACTTCTCATTTTTTGCTATCCCTTGCCTCAATTATTTTTCTAATCTTTCAATGGTCTCAAATCCCAAATCTCAAGCTCCCATGCACCTATATCAAGTTCAAAAACACCTAACTTAAATCAAATTATTTAGAAATGCATAAAATAAAGGAAAAATATTAAAAAGATAAATAAATGCAATTGAGGCTCAAAATAAGTAATCTAAACTAAAATGCAATGTTTCAGCTAAGGATCATGCAAAATGCTAAATGTACAGGAATATAATATGTCAAATATGTGCACTTACCAAATATCTACAAAAGGCACTGTAAGAATCGACACCTATAGAATTGTGTGCGCATGGTGTTAGTAAATAATGATCAAACCCAGTACTAGATCCCAAGATGTTGAACTATCATCAACCAAATCACTAACTCTCACATCTAAAGCCATCTAACGATCATAAGACTCTGAGAGTCCTACTAGGCCTAAGACACCTTATCTATAAAAAAATGTTGACTCTGATTACCCCAACCCAATCTCTACAAATAGCCTAATGAAGGAGCCTAAAAAACATATAAGATACTAGTCCAAGTGTAACACCCCTTACCCGTATTCAACATTGGAACAGAGTACGAGGCATTACTGGACATACAACATAAACATTCATACAAATTGAATCATAAAATTTGCGTCCAAATTAAAACCATCCACATTCAATCATAAAGTCCCTAATACGAGCCTACGAGGCCCAAAACATGCATTGGAAGTGGTTTGGGACTAAACTGAGAACTCAAGAATTTTTTTACAAAAGTTAGAAAATTTTTGCTAACTGTAGGGCTCACACGCCCGTATGGTCCATGGGACACGCCCATGTGACCCTAGGACACGCCTGTGCTTCAGACAGTGTTCAATTTAGGGTGCTCTCTAACTTGTGCCACATGGCCGTGCCACACACTCGTGTGCTAGGCCGTGTGGTTAATTAATTTAATTCGAATTAAGTGTAGGTTTCATATGGCCAAGACATACGCCCGTGTTCTAGGCCATGTAGCACACACGGCTGAGACACACGCCCGTGTCTCTGCCCATGTGCTATATTCTAGACATTCTATTTTTCAAAATTAAGGTGCAGGGGACGCATGGCCAATACACATGCCCATGGGGCAAGCTATGTGTCGCACACGGCCTAGACAGACGCCCATGTGGACAAAATAAGTCTATTTACTAAGGCTTTTTGCCACCCTTCCATCCATATACCTACACAACATCATATAATACCAATTCAAGCATATACAAGAAACCAAAAAATCACAACCAAGATATTAACATCCCATCCACATGCTAACATCTATCATGCTTTAACATCATAATATATCAACACAAATCATGCAAGTTTCTACATTCATGAATGGTATCAACATATAAATATAATTCCACTAACATAAGTGTAACGACCCGAATTTGGGCCTAGTAGAATTAGGCCCATTGAGCCTTAGGCGTGGGAGCGTTTAAAATTTTTGAGAACATGAGAACGGCATATATGCAAGTTGGACATGTTAGGTGAGTGATTTTGGAAGGTTAGGGGGCTTCTATGAAGTCCCGGGATCAAACTTGGGCTTTAGGAAAATTTTGGTTTTAGGTGAATAAAACCCTGGGAGTTAGTAGGTAGGCTTTAAGAATAAAATGTGGAAAAAATGACAAAAGGGGTTGTGGTCTAGTGGTAAATGGCGCCACATAAGAGACAAGGAGGTGACGCCACAAGGAAGCAAGGGGTCCAAGGTTCAAGCCTTGGCGCTGGCATTTCATTTTTGATTTATTTTTAAGTGAACTTGGACTTTGGCCCATAGATTTATATTTAGTTGCACATGATTTTAGACACAAGAGGAGCTTGTGGCTTAGTGGCAAGTGGCGTGAATTGGCTAATGGGAGAGCTTGGGTTCGAATCTCATGACAAGCAAGGGAGTATTTATTTTGCAGATTGGACGGCTAGAGTTGTGTTAGATTTAAACTCTACTGAAGGAGGGATCCCATATCAAAAAGCTAGCAAGAGGGAAGGTGAGAAGCTGGCTATAAATGGAGCTGTCTATGAGAAGAGGAAGCATACCTTGGTGGGCGTTTGGGCATAGGAGTGCTCGGAGCACGGATTATCAACTCCAGATTCCTATCAGGTGTGTATTTCGCACTACTCTAGCTGTAGAGCGGCAAATGCCGAAATGTCGGTCACACTGCAATGGTAGCCACACGAGCGTGCAAGCGCATGTGTGGGGGGCTTCAACGTGATAGTTGAGGCCATCATGAGTGTTCTTGTGGGTTTAGGCTATTTGGGCCGAAATGGGCCCGTGGGCCCATATGAATAATGTAACATCTTGAATAATTGGGTCTGTGCATTTTATGGGTTTGAATGCTTAAAATATTAATTTGAGAATTAAAGGTACAATTGGGGCTCAAATTGGGCTGAGGCCTTGCTTTAAATATTTTGTTTAGACACTCTAAGGGCTTAAATTAAAGTTTTAGTAGTTTAAGTGACATGTTGGGCTTGTGGCCCAGCAATTAGGAGCACAGTAGAAGGGAGCTATAAGTGGCGTCACTTCTGTATGATAAAGGCCCAAATTTTGGCAGCTTAAAGCCCAAGTTTTAGGGCTAAATTTCGGCACTTAAAGGGAGCTATAGGGGGACGGCACAAGGCTATTTTTTTAGGGATTTTAATGTTTATTTTATGTGGATAATTAGGTAGATAATGAAGAGAGGAATTAGGGCTATTTTTGAGGAGATAATAGATCAAAGATTGAAGCCATCTTTAAGTGTTTAATTTAGCCGAAATTATTAAGAATTTGAAAGGAAAAGGGCATTCGGTTTTGGTTTAAGATATGTGTGCCGAAATTCCTAGCTAGTTCTCTCATCTTTCTCTTTGCTTTGCCAAAATTTTTATACTATTCTCCCTCTCTTTTCTTTTCTTCTCTTCAGTTGGCCGAACCTCTGACAGATTCTTTTCTCATCCCATTCAAACACTTTAGCTGAAACCTCTAAGCTTCCCTTACTTTTTGCTTACTTTCTTTTAAGCCGAAACACCTCGCTTAGATTTTCTAAAAGCCGAAAACGTGAGATCTAGTCTTCTATATGTGTGCCGAAATCATTCAGGGGTACCCACCTGTGCCGAAATTTTGAAAAAATCAATAGGTATGTGTCGATTTTGAGTTTCTAATATTTCTCCGGCTTTTCAAAGTCTCTAGCCGAATGGCTATTTAAGTGACTAATCAAAGGTTTTTCTTATTTTTCGATATTTTGGGATCTGAAGAGGGGTCCAACGCCTAGATCTTTAAGTCAAGGTTCAGTAACCTTTGAGTCGTGTTATTTTTGGGATTTCAAGGTAAGAGATCTATTAGTTTTAAACGTGTGATTTGGGACTTATTTAACCTTGGCCGGTTGTTGAAGGGGCTAAATCTTTGTGTGTTTTTTCGGCTTTTGAGTAAGGCTATAGATTGAGGATAATAGATCCGGATAACAAGGACATCGACTAATAATATTGGATTTCGCGATATCAGGTGTGTAATGCTCCCCACCATCTAGATCTGTTTGATTAATATATGATTATAAGTTTTATATGTTTTGATAAATGCCGAAATCCCGGCACGATGATGGAAACCCAAAGAGGGTAAAAGCAAATCACCAGGTTAGTGAATGTTCTGATTAAATGATATAATAATATTGATTTTATGTGATTGCATGGGATGGGTTTGATGAAAGGAGGAAGTTATATGTTGTAGTGGTTTTTACCGTGATCTGTGTAGCGGTATTTACCGTGATCTGTTGTAGCGGCTTTTGCCGTGATCTGTTGTAGTGGCTACGACCATGATCTGATGATGAGCAGCACGACTGCCATCAAGGCGTGTAGCAGTGTGGGTTGATTGTAGAAATCCCCAATGGTGTGAATGGTTGGTACAGGGGCGTGTAGCGGATGGACACCTAGGATATGGGTTGGGCTTTGCATATTATTTTTGTTATGTATATTAATTTTGATTATTTTGTTTTATGGGGCTAAAGCCCAAATCTAATGGTGCATGAGGGTTGCACACTGAGTCTCGCGACTCACCCTTTTAATTTAACTATCTCAGGTGACACCTAGTGCATCGGACCGGGCTAGAGAGGAGAGCAAGGTGGCCATGCAAAAGAGCAATTGGGTTCAGTTAAAAGACTTTAGTTCATTATTTTCTATATTTATTTAATGGGTTTTAAATATGGTCGTAATAAGGCCACGGGCCACTAGACTATTATTCTTGTTTTGGGTTTCATGTTGGGCTTTTATTACTGGGCTTTTAAGTTTTATGTTTTCAATTAAGACAATACTTGTATGAAATTTCAGTTTTCATTTAAAATCCACCAAGATAATTTATGACTTAATATTTTATTCTTTAATGAATTTTTAAGCTTTCGGAATAAAGGTGTAAACCTAGTAATTGTTTTCCAAAAATGCGACATGTTTTGTAGAATCTCTTAAGTGACATACCAGATCCGGTTGTAGCATTTGGGCCGGGTTTGGGGTGTTACAAATAAATTGTATGATTGTGTAGTAGATATTGAATTGGGCTATGTGAATCTCATATCTATGGCTAGATTTGGGCTAAATAGGCCACACGAGCGTATGGGTCCATTTGGGCTGAGAATAGGCCCTAGGCCCATTCGCATCATTATCTCTGTTTAGAATGCTTGAGTCGCTCGAGGTGACTGTAGACCTTCTAAGGGGTTGACAAAATTACTGAAATACCCTTGGTTTACAAAATTACTGAAGTACCCTTGGTTTACAAAATTATTGAAATACCCCCAATTTACAAAATTACCGAAATACCTCTGGTTTGTGAAATTACTGAAATACCCTCATATTGTAAAATTAATGAAATAGCCCCAGTTTGCAAAATTACCGAAATACCCCCGGTTTTTGAAATTACTGAAATACCCCTAGTTTGCAAAATTACTGAAATACCCTCAGTTTACAAAATTACCGAAATACCATCAGTTTGTGAAATTACCGAAATACCCTAGTTTGCAAAATTATCGAAATACTCCCGTTTTGAAAAAATTATCGAAATACCCTCGATTTGCGAAATTAATGAAATAGCCCTAGTTTGCAAAATTACCGAAATACCCCCGGTTTGTAAAATTACCGAAATAGCCCCAGTTTGCAAAATTACCGAAATACCCCTGGTTTGCAAAATTATCGAAATACCCCCAGTTTGTAAAATTACCGAAATACCTCTAATTTTTGAAATTATCGAAATACCCTCAGATTGTAAAATCACCGAAATACCCTCGATGGGTAAAATCATCGAATTACCCCTGTAGGGTAGAATTATCGAAATACCCCTGAGGGGTAGGATTATCGAAATACCCTTATAGGGTAAATGACTATTTTGCCCTTGTAGGTAAATGACTGATTTAGACTGTGAATTTGACTGAGTTGACTGTGATTGTATGACTGTGTTTTAACTGACTTGATTGTGGGCGTGTGTCTGATTTGCTGTTAATATGTGTTGAAATGACTGTTACTAAGCATAGCCATTTTGTGTACACGTGTAATCATTGAGCATGACATACACAGCATATTGCATTAGGTTGGGTTTAATGATTGGAGGAAGTGTATTCTGGTGGCCCTGCCACATTCTATTTTAGTGGCTATGCCACACATATTATTTTGGTGGCTCAGCCACATATACCGTTATTAGCAGCTTGGTTGCATTATTGGAGAGCTTGGCTCTGTGCCATCTTGAATATGGCTTTGTGCCAATCGTATTTACCCATGGAAACACACTCATGAGCATACTAACTATGCCTGACGAACTCTCACTCGTACTCAGTTATCGACATTCGGCCCTGTTTCAGCTCTAAAAACTCTTTACGTTTCTGATCAATAAACTGTTAGCTGATATATTTCTTCCTAAACTCATCTTGGAAGAATTCCCAGTTAACCCTCTCTCTCGGTACTGCTGATACAAGAGTTTTCCACCACCGATATGCTGAGTCTCTCAGAAGCGATAAAGGACATTTCAGACATTCATCCAGTGTGCAAGACAGTTCATCGAATAGCCTCATGGAATTTTTGAGCCAAAACTCAGCTCTCTTTGGATCATCATCAACATTAGCTCAGAAGTCTTCAACCCCATGCTTTCGGATTTTATCAATCGGAGGCTTATTCCATCTTACAAATTCCATACCTTGTGGAGCTACGGGAACTGGCTGAGGAATAGGTGGGGGTAGAGGGGGTTGAGCAGTCAGATTTGTTTGAACAAACTTCGTATACCACTCGTTCATCATGTGGAGGAAGGCTTCCCTAGCCCCTTCTCCTTGACCAATTGTCACTAGTCTACTTTCAGATGGCGCGGTCCCTTGAGCGGAAGCCGGCGCATTACTTTCTACGTCATCAGCGTCAGCTTGATTGGGATCCATTTACTATATGAAAACACAATTTAAAGTTGTTAGGAGTCATCACACTATCACGATTTATTTATGGCATGTATAGCTAGACTCTTACACATGCTATGTTAGTTCGAGAATCAACTAAATCGTAGCTTTGATACCACTAAATGTAACACCCCTTACACGTATTCAACGCCAGAACAGAGTATAGGGCATTACCGGACATACAACACAAACATTCATACAAATCGAATCATAAAATTTGTGTCCAAATTAAAACCATCCACATTCAATCATAAAGTCCCTAATACGAGCCTATGAGGCCCAAAACGTGCATTGGAAGTGGTTTGGGACTAAACTGAGAACTCAGGAAATTTTTTTACAAAACTTAGAAAATTTTTGCTAACTGCAGGGCTCACACGCCCGTGTGACCTTGGGACACGCTCATGCTTCAGACCGTGTTCAATTTAAGGTGCTCTCTAACTTGTGCCACACTCCCGTGTGCTGGGCTATGTGGTTAATTAATTTAATTCGAATAAAGAGCAGGTTTCACACGGCCAAGACACACACCCGTGTTCTAGGCCGTTTAGCACACACGACTAAGACACACACTCGTGTCTTTGCCCATGAGCTATATTGTAACAGCCTAACTTTTGGTGGAATTGGAACAACAGCCTAAATTTTTATTTTATTATATGATCCATATTATACTAGAAATGTCATGTGAAAATTTTGAAAAGAAAATTTTACCGATTATGTGCTTAATTACAAGGACTAAATCGCATAAAATTTGAAAGTTGAATTCTAGTAGCTAGAAGGATCAAATAGCTATAGAATTCAAAACTTAAGGTCCTTTGGTAATTAGACCATTAATAAAAAGTATTTAGATATTTTTGGATGATTCACCCATGGAAAACAAAAAAAGGCTAGGGACTAAATTGGAAAGTGAAAATATTAATTAATTAAAAAAGATGAAAAGAAAATAAAAATCATATTTTCTCATCTTCTTCCCCAAAATAAACATGGAAACCCTAGGAGAGAGAGAAGAGACTTTCATGGCCAATTTGGGTAAGTTTCCTTGTCCCGTTTTTAGTAATTTTGATATTTTTGGAATCGAGATAGCTTAATCTCTTTATTTGGGGGATTAGTTTGAAAATTTATCAAAGTATGAAAATGGGTCATGGATGTATATGCAGGAAATTAGAAATTTATGGTAGAAAATGAAATATTATTGATAGATAAACAACTTTTACAAAGTGATTTTTGATGAAAACATGATTTTGGGACTAAAATGAAAAGTTGTAAAATTTGATGAAAAATTCTAAAATTTTATGAATACATGTGCTGTAAAATTTGTAATGGGGCTTTGGTTAGGCTTGGAATAGGGATTAATTTGCACAAGTTTATCTTCCGAGCCTAGGGATGAAAATGGAATTTATGGAAAAGTTAGGGACAAAATGGCAATTTTGCCTAGAATGAAAATTGAATCCACTTGAATGTAAAATGTTATAAATTAATGATAAATTTACTCGTATAGATCCGAATAGACCAAATTTGGAGCTAGAACGAGGAAAGAGGAAAATATCGGATTAGTAGATGTTTGTACACGAACCTTTGTCGAGGTAAGTTCGTATAACTAAATTGTGTTTACATACATGCTTGCACTGATTTTGTTTATGCGAATTGTATAAATGTCATAAATATGTGAAAGAATTACATATCTGATCAAACCCGATAAATAAAAATGTCTAATCTAAATGATAATGCCCGATAGATGATAAAGGTCAAACGATGAAAATGTTACTTATATGCTTGAATGGATGTGGAATGTGTGTATTTGAATTATATGGTTTATTATAGATGTATGAAATAATCACATGCTCGATAATGTTTGAAAAATGTTTAAATCTCGTTTGAATAAATGAATATCGATGGATAAATGTAATTGCCGAAATGAATGAGGTCATACATTTTATGCAGAATTGATTAGGCTCGAACGAGTAATCCTAATGACTTCATTACAGAAAAGATTTAGCCAAAAGGGGTAATCCAGATCAAGCTTCTTAGAGCATACGTCACAAAAAAGATTTAGCCTGGACTGGTGATCGTGTGTCAGAGTCTTAAAAATTTATATAAAGAACGATCGAGCCTAGAAACTAACTGTGACAACGATTGCGGCAAGCGCACCTATCGAACAGTAGTATAGTTTAGCGGCAAGACCAGATTGTCGAACCCAAAGGAACCAAAAGTACTAATACTAACTTTCTTTTTATTATTTAGCCTAGAAATTAAAGGATTTATTAATTAATCTAAAATTAACTAACTATTAAGCTAAAGATACTAAGACAAAGAGAATGAATTGGGAAAATACTTGTGGGAAAAACCAAATGATTAAGACAATACCCGAGGAAGAATCCACCTAGACTTCACTTATTATTTAACTCTGAACCAGACGATTTATTCACTTGACTTGATCCGTAAGATTCCCTAATTTATATTAGTACCTCTTTCGAGTCTACTAATGTCTAACCCTAGGTTGATTAATTGAAATCTCTTTCTAATTAAAACCCCTAGAATTGCATTAACTCTATCTATGGACTCCCATATTAGGTTTGACCCTAATCTGGCAGATTTTTGTCATCCTATTTCTAGGGTTGCGATCAACTCCGCTTAATTATGCTAGATCTACTCTTAAACAGGGACTTTTGCTCCTCTGCCTAAGCACATCAATACTTGAATTAATATCCTGAAATATCAAAGCAAGATTTAAGAACACATAATTAAGAACAAATCAAGTATTTATCATATGGTTCAAAAAACAATAACAAGATCCGTCTTAGGTTTCATCCCCCTCAGGTATTTGAGAGGTTTAGTTCATAACGATAAAAGAATACATCTCAGAAGAAAATATAAAACAAAACATAAGAAAAACCCTAAAAACCCCTGAAGGAATTGAAGAGAAGATCCTTTGTCTTGAGTATAATTCTGACTTCTTGAGATGAATCAACTGGCTTACTTTGAGTAAATTCCAAAATTCTGGCCTCTCTGGCTTGGCTCTTCGGCCTAACTGGACCCCTCGGCTGGACTCCCCCTGAAGGTAGGCCTCTAGGGTGTTTATATAGGCTTTTGGAATGGCTTTCTTTGCCTCTAAGTACCTTAATCTAAGTGAAACTCTTCTTTGTCACGTCAGGGACACGCCCATGGCACATGCCCGTGTGAATTGTGGCCAGGCCGTGTTCGGGTCCGTTAATGAGGCACGGCCATGTGGTCTTGGGCCCAGGCCGTGTTGATTTCGTGATATGGACCATTTACTCCGTTTTAGGCCCGTTTCTCGTTCTTTTCATCCTCCGGTGCTTTCCTAAGTATAAAACATGAAAACAAATGATTAAGAGTACCAAGTTCCACAATTCAAGGCTTTAGATCATCCAAAAGTATGCTAAATGTGGGATTAAAATATGTTTATATTACGGTTTATCAAATACCCCCACACTTAAGCATTTGCTTGTCCTCAAGCAAAATTCTCAACTCACAATTAAAATGAACTTCCTTGATTTATAATACTCATCAATAATGTTCCATCATAATTCAAAGATAATTCATACATTGATGATTTAAGTAGAGGGTCTTAAAGATTCAAAGTCATGGTTTTTGTAGCACGAAAACATAGGTGTTTTCTCTTTACCTAAATAATTACCCTTAATTCAAAATCGACAAGAGTTGACATCCTCACTAAAGATTCACTCAAATCACTCAAAGTGTTTAAGGTTCGAAATTAAGCACTCAAAAGTCGAACATGAAAAGTTAATCCCATAGGCTTGCTTGAAAATCAAATCTCAACCACTGTAAAATGAGATGATACACAAATCACAAGGTCTTTAAAAAGGGTTGTAATGGGGGTTAGGTTAAAGGTGTGGATAAAAGCTTAATTAGAGGGTTAGAATTGAGATTGAATTGACAATTTACCTAACTAGAAAAATGAATTAATCCTAAATAATTACATCAACTAAAAACTTGTAATACTAACAACATGAGCTTCTTCTCAAGATATGGAATTTAAACATATAAGCTCAATTACATAGAGCTGATATTGAATATACTTCATTTTTTTAAGAACTAATTATAACAATAATAAGGAAGAACCTTAACAACTAAATTATAGAACATAGTTAGGAAACTATTCAAAATCAAATCTCGACAAAAAGGGAGTCAAGGAATGGTGATAACAAATACAGAATGGGTTTTAGGTTAATATTAGTGGGTGAGTCAATAAAAAGGGTTGTTAGGATCAAAGGGGTTCACTAGGGGTTAATTGTGAAGGTAAGCTTTTTAGTGGAGTGAGTGGGTTAAATCCTAAGTTCCTTTACCATCTCTGTATATCAAATCAATAATGTGGTCCTGACATGTATAATCAAAGCAAGTTCTAGAATAACAGCTCAATGTTGACACACTCATAATCAAAAAGTGAGCACGAAAGAATGTATGCTCTAAAAGGCTCAAAATCTCACAAAAATTATGGGTTTTTGATATCAACCTTGTAAATTTCAAACTTCAAGGTAATAATTAGATTCAAGTAGACAACCTAACAAAATTTTAATTTTTTTTGCAAATAGACTTATCATGCTTGATTCTCTAGTCTCCTAAAGTTTAAATCATCACTGCACAATTATCAATGACTTAATCCAAAACATATCAATAAAAATCATAAATCAAAGGAAATTTCATTCTAATTAGTAATATGAGAAAATTACTTAAAGACAAGATATCATTCAGGGATTTGAGAATAATGCAGAAAGATAAAGAGAAAGAAAATAGAAAGTAAAATAAAATTAAAAGAAAAGACTAATGGACTGTAAAGTCCTTATTGTTAGATGGTTAGCGAGGTGGGTGTGATTTCTAAGGCTGTGGTGTGTGATTCCCAAGCAGCCTATAGAACCTAAATCAAAGAAAACGAAATAAAACAGACTAAACTAAGTAAAAGAAAACTAAAGAAAAGGAAAATAAAGGAGAAGGGAAAATAAAAAAAAAAGTTAAATGGACTCAAAGGTCCTTTTCCTGTCGAGTTAATGAAGTGCCCGGCATGAACTTATGTATATCGGTCTCACAGAGGGAGACTGTGCTAGGATCCTTCTGCTTCTTCGACATGGGTATGGTTAGATCTAGAGTTAAGAGAATGAAGAAAAATGAAAATGAAAAGGGAGGGGGATGTAAAGGGTGTGAAAGAAAGGGAATAGGGAGCAGGTGAGAAGGGGAGAGGGGTGGTTTAAATAGAAATTCAGGTCTGGTACATCCCCACGCCCGTGTACTGTGGGCATGTCGAGTCACACGGCCGTATCGCACGGCTGTGTTGTGCTACGTTTGTTTCTCCCATGCCCATATGCAGGTTGCCACGCTCGTGTTGATAAAATAGTGTCGACCACGGCCGCATCGCACGGCCTTGGTGTTTAGTCGGGGCCCTGGCTTGAAGATATTTTTCGTTCTGTTTCGTACTATCTCTGCCATGTCAGTACGGGAATCCGTAGTTTCCACACGGCCACGGCCACGGCCGTATGCAAGGCCGTGTGGTATGGAAATCTGCACTTGGTTAGTTTATAGTTAGGTGCTAAAAAGGAAAAAATAAAAGAAACAATAAAAAAAATGTGAAGATTAATGGGGTTAGTGCTCGGGTTGCCTCCCGAGAAGCGCTCGTTTAAAGTCTTAAGCTAGACTTTCCTCTCATTCGCATATTCATGGTGATTTGAAGAGTTGAACATCCTCTCTCATGCTATCAATTTTACTATCATGGTAAAGCTTAAGTCGAGTATCGTTTATCTTAAAAGTTTCGAATGTAGGATTACTTACCTCGATTGTTCCGTATGGGAAAACCTTGAGTACCCTAAAAGAGATTTCTTTGTTTGTATCAGGGTCAGGAGGAGGTATTTGAGGGTCTGCCTTATCTAACATTACCTGATCTCCGATTTTGAATCTGTTTGTCCCTTGGAGCGGCTTTAGTTCTACTTCGTGTAACCCTAATTTATCTTTGAAGTGTGTCTTCCACTCATTTAGTTCATTGATCTGAAGCCTTCGTTCCTCATGAGTCATTTCCTTGTTGGCATAAGGTATAGGATCTGGCTCAGTTGTGTTGTTCCGTGGTGCTTCCTGAAAAGAAAGTTTAACCAAATGGTCATTAATAAAATTAATTTTCTCACCTTAATTACTCGATGTCCTGGCCGAGTCAAGAGCCTGGAGACTGATTGATTCGTCACCTACACAAAGTATGAGTTCACCTGCGCTGACATCAATTTTAGTCCTGGCAGTTGCTAAAAAGGGTCTTCCTAAAATTAAGGGGATACTATTGTCCTCATCCATGTCTGAAACGAAAAATTCTACTGGGAATACGAATTTATCAATTTTTACAAGTACATCTTCAATTATACCCCTAGGAATTCTAATAGTTTTATCGGCTAATTGAATGCTCATCCTAGTTTGTTTGGGTTTCCCTAGACCTAGTTGTTTAAACATTTTATAAGGCGTAACGTTTATGCTTGCCCCTAAATCAGCTAAAGCATTATCAACAGATAAAATTCCAATTAAACATGGAATTGTAAAACTCCTTGGATCTTTTAATTTTCATGGTAGTTTATTTTGCAACATTGCTGAGCATAATGCATTTAGTTCCACATGATGTGATTCCTCGTCTAACTTCCGCTTGTTTGTCAAGAGCTATTTTAAAAATTTCCTTGAATCTGGCATCTGCGAAAGAGCTTCAAGAAACGGTAAGTTAATATGTAATTTCTTTAAAAGCTTAAGAAATTTACCGAATTGTTCGTCTGTGTTGTCCTTCTTCATCGCATCAGGATAAGGTATACGAGGTTGGTACTCTTTAATTACCAGTTTTGGCTCCTCATGTGTAACACCCCAAACCCGGCCTAGACGTTACGACTGGATCTAGTGTGTCACATAAAAAGGTTTTTCATGAATCTTTGCAATCGTTTAAAAATTTTGGAATCTCTTTGGAAAACTCCGAGTTAGATTGGTCGTTTGAAAACTCAGTGTTCATTTTTGAAATCTTGTAAATAATTTGGAAACTGCCTTTTCTGTGAAAATCAAATTCAAACTATTGTGGGTATGTGATATTTTGGAAATACTTGATGACGTTTTAAGTAAAACCGGAGTGTTATCCATTATCGTTTGTAAATCGTTCGTTATGTTTTGGAAAACAGTTATTTATGTTTTTAGGAAAAACCCTGTACTGATTAATTCATAAAAGATAATTAATGCATTTAAAATAAAACCAAATCAAAATACTAGTGGCCTTATTACAGAACAGAATCCTAATTTAAAATAAATTTAAAGAAAAGTAAAATAGAGTTTACTAAAGAACTAGTGCATGGCCACCACAGAGTCCACCTCGGCCCCTATCCGCAGAACTAGGTATTACCTGCAAAATAAAGCAGAGGGGTGAGTCACGAGGACTCAGTGTGTAATTCCCCACATGAACCATAACTGGGCCCGAGCCCATTCAAATGCCATCTGGGCCTTAGCCCATACAAAATCACATTGGCTGAAGCCCATATAGAAACGAACTAGGCCTTAGCCCTATTAACACAGTATAGCAGATAATGAATGCAATGCGATGCAAACCCAGCCCAACCTAGTTATCCATCCGCTACACACCCCCCATTCCTACCAAACACACCAGTGGGGATTTCTACAATCAACCCTCACCGCTACACACCATCGATGGCAGTCGTGCTGCAGTAAACTGCTCATCACCGAAATATGTGGCATGGCCACCAAAATAATGTGACAACATCACCGAAATACACTGCCCCTTTCATCAATATCATATCCCAAACCCATGCAACATATTATCACATTGTGACGAATGCAATCATATTTCCAATATACATCGAATAATAAAATCATACATATAATTAGGCTATGTTATTCGAAAGGCAGAATCATAAAGGTACTTACTTGGTGTTTCCAACCTTACCCGCAAGGGTATCTCAAGAGTCGTTATAGCCATATCGGCTTTTAGCCAATACAGTTCTTAATGCAAAAATAATACAAGAAGGTGTGAGAATTACAGACCTGATTACGCGAAGAATTAAACACTCTTGATTGTCGACACTCTCACTAGCGGGAATAACAGCGATTTGTCTATTCCAAACAGATGTCGGCTCTCTACCACAACCTGGCGAAAAATCCCGCACTGCAGATATGGCACGTCGCTTGAACTTGGGGGTAAAGACTATGAGTCCACTCCCCTCAGGCTCCCTTATCGTCACCCCCTTAGATTGGCTAGCACTCGCATCCATGAAGAAAATCTCGATCAGAGATCGTAATACAATGAGGATTGGTGGCTATCTAACAAGGAGGCTTGCTTATGGCAGAGTAATGCAAAAGAGAAAGAGGAATGAAACCAGATAAAAGAGGATCCTTACCTTGACCAAAGGAGAACCGAACACCAATAGATTCGGCTTACAAATCTGGATGAGTCCCTAAATAACACAAGGTTAGGACCGATGCCCAAAACAAGAACAAAAGAAACGGCCTTTCGGCCAAACTAAAATGTGAAAGAGGCCCTCCATCCATTAGGCCATCACCATCACTTACCAAATACCTTCCGATTGAAAGCTAAACGAAGAGGTGAAGGTAATATCAATCCCCTCTACAAACGGCCAAAGCCCAAAAAGAAATGAGGTTAAGACTTTTGGTTTTAACAAGGCGACAAGAGAAGAGAAAAGAACGAAAAGAAATAGAGGAAGAAGAACCCTTACCGAACTAACAAGAATGTGCCGAATAGAAAGCAAGATCCCAGAACTATTCGGCTATTGGCAATAGAGGAGAGAAATCGATTTCAAATATGAACAGAGAACTTAGTTGATGAAGAAAGAACAATAAGAACACTAAAAAGGAAAAGGGAGTTTTGGCTACCCAAAAATGAAGAAGAAACTGATTCAAAGAGGATGGGGAAGGTTCTGTCGATGGGGAAAAAGGATAGAGAAATAATGAAGAATCAAAGAGGGTTTCAGCTAATGTGTAGCTAAAAGAAATAGGCTTCAAATGGGAGAAGAAAGGGAATTCGGCTATGCTTGAGAACTTAGGGAAAAAAGGAACGAAAGTTGAAAAAAGAAAAGAGATGGATGAAGAGAATGCCCCAAATATTTAATTGCCAAAGCTTCGGTTAATACTCAAAAGAAGAGGAAAGAAAAGATGGAGAGAATCATTGAGATGTGCGGCACAAGCAAGAAGTAGATAAAACCCGAAAAGAAAACAAAGAATTCTTTCAACCAAAATTCGGCACACCCCTCCCTTATGACCGATTATGCTCACAAAAATTAGCCTAATAGACCCAAAAGGACCTACGGTACACACCCACACTAACCACAACCGAAAATCCCCTTCCCACCTCCCCACTTTCGGGCAAACACCTACACACCCCCACTCCCACGATTTTCTCCTCCATTTCCTCCACCATTCACTCCATATCCCTCATTTGAAACACCCAACAACCTTGACCCATTCAAACTCCCCAAACTCCTCTCCTCCATCCATTAAAACCTGTTTGACCCATTCAACAACCATCTTAGAAGAGTCCCAGCCGAAAACCACCTCTCCTCCCCCTTAAGCACAAAAATAAAGCTCTTGTTGCAGCAGATGGGATTCGAACTCCTTCCCCCTTGCTATGCTAATGACACCACCACCACTAGGACACAAGCTCATTTGTGTCAACAAACACACACTACTAATCTTAAGGCCTGCTTCTACTAGCTCTCCCCCCTTAAGTGCCCTAAAGAGCAAAATTTTGTAAAAATTTGGCTTGAAGCCGAGCCTCCCCAAGACCCCCAAGCACACCTAAATAACAAGCTAAGCGAGCCAAACACATAAAATAGCACCAAAATGTAGAACCCCTAATTCTAGCATGTTACAGTTCTACCCCCTAAAAGAAATTTCGGCCTCGAAATTTACCTGATCAAAAGAGGTGAGGGCATTGTTGTCGCATCACATCTTTCAGCTCTCACGTGGCTTCTTCTGAACCGTTATTACGCCATAAAACTTTGACCAACGGAACCGACTTCCTTCTCAATACCTTAATATCCCGGTCCAAGATTTGCATTGGTTCTTCTTTAAAAGATAGGTCGGGTCTTACCTTAATTTCTTCCACCGACACTATGTGAGACGGATCCGAATGATAGCGCCTTTACATCGAGACATGGAATACGTTATGGATCTGACTCAACTCTGGGGGCAACTCAAGCTGATAAGCCACTGGTCCCACACGTTTGACTATCCGATACGGCCCGATGAATCTGGGGCTCAACTTGCCCTTTTGTCCAAACCTTTAAACCTTCTTCCAAGGTGAGACTTTCAGAAAGACTTGATCATCCACTGAGAATTCTATTTCTTTACGCTTCAGGTTTGCGTATGATTTCTATCTGTCAGAAGCTTCTTTTAACCGAGCCCGAATCAACTTAACATTTTTCTCAGTCTCTGAGATCAACTCCAGACCCAGCATCTGTCGCTCACCCAACTCTGTCCAGCAGGTAGGGGTATGACACCTACGACCATACAATGCCTTATAGGGTGCCATCTGAATGCTGGATTGATAGCTGTTATTGTACGCAAATTCAGCTAACGGCAGGTAATCTTCCCAACTACCTCTGAAGTCAATTACACAACCTCTCAACATGTCTTCCAGAATCTGAATTACTCTCTCTGACTGACCATCAGTCTGTGATGAAACGCTGTGCTGAAATTTAGCCTCGTACCCAAAGCTTCGTGCAACGCTTCCAGAACCGTAATGTAAACCTAGGATCCCTATCTGATATGATAGACACGGATACCCCATGCAACCTCACGATTTCTGCCACATACAACTTGGCCAACTTCTGAAGTGAGTAATCCAACGAACCGGTATGAAGTGGGCGAACTTCGTTAACCGATCGACGATCACCCACACTGAATCTTTCTTAGTGGGCGTTAGGGGCAGCCCACTAACAAAGTCCATTGTTATCCTCTCCCACTTCTAGAGTGGAATCTTCACCAGTTGTAGCAATCCCGAAGGCAACTGGTGTTCTGCCTCCACCTGCTGACATGCCAAACACTTACTCACAAACTCGGTAACTTCCCATTTCAGCCCTAGGCACCAATACTGTTCACGCAGATCTCGATACATCTTACTCCCATCGGGATGCATAGCGTAAGGGCTACTATGCACCTCTCCTAGAATCATCTGCCTAAACTCTGAGTCCTTCGGCATACAAATCTTCCCACGAAAACATAGTACCCCTTCACTGCTCAGACCAAAATCTCCTGTCTCACCACCTTGCACTTGCTGAAGTCGAGAACTTAACACTTCGTCCAACAATTGCTTCTCCTTAATCTGATCTACCCAAGTCAGCTTCACCTGAAGTTCGGCTAACAGGCTACCATCTTTATACAGACTGAGACTCAACATATTCGTCACTACATTAGCTTTACCCGGGTGATACTCAATCGAGCGTCATAATCCTTCAACAACTCAATCCACCTCTGTTGCCTCAGGTTCAACTCCTTCTGAGTAAGGAGGTATTTCAAACTCGTATGATCCGTATAGATAACTGACTTTTCTCTATACAGATAATGTCTCCAAATCTTCAGGGCGATCACCACCGCAGCTAGCTCCAAGTCATGGGTAGGATAATTCACCTCATGTGGTCTTAATTACCGAGACGCATACGCTACTACCTTCCCTTCTTGCATTAGTACACATCCTAACCCTGTGTGCGACGCATCACAATAGACGACAAACTCCTTCCCAGCCTCAGGCTAAATCAACACTGGTGCCTCAGTCAGAATCTTCTTTAGCTTCTCAATGCTTTCCTGCTGCTTATCAGCCCTAACAAACGGTACCCCTTTTCGTAACAACTTGGTTAATGATGCCGCAATCAACGAGAATCCCTCAACGAACCTTCTGTAGTACCCAGCTAATCCAAGGAAACTTCAAATTTCTGCTACCGACTTCGGTGGCTTCCAGTCCAAAACAGCTTCGATCTTTCGGGGATCAACCCTAATCCCCTCGGCAGAAACAACATGCCCCAAAAAGGTCACTTCTTTCAACCAAAATTCACACTTGCTGATTTTGGCATACAATTTCTTCCCTCTCAAAATCTGCAGAACCGTCTGAAGTTGTACATCATGCTCCTATTCAGTTCTCGAATATACCAAGATATCGTCTATGAATACCACGACAAACCGATCTAGGTAGGGTTGGAATACCCGGTTCATCATATCCATAAATGCGGCCGGTGCATTCGTTAACCCGACCGGTATCACTAAAAACTCGTAGTGTCCATAACGAATTCGAAAAGCTGTCTTATGGATATCCGCCTCCATGACCTTTAGCTGATGATACCCCGATCTTAAATATATCTTCAAGAAAATCGAAGCTCCTCTTAGCTGATCGAACAAATCGTCAATCCTCGGTAACGGGTATTTGTTCTTAATCGTCAGCTTGTTCAACTGACGATAGTCAATGCACATACGCAGCGACCTGTCCTTTTTCTTCACGAACAACACCAGCGCTCCCCATAGAGATACACTTGGTCGAATAAATCCATGATCCAACAACTCTTGGATCTGAGCTTTAAGTTCCACTAGTTCTTTCGGTGCCATCCTATAAGGGGCGATGGACACTGGAGCCGTTCCCGGAAGTAGCTCAATTCCAAAATCCACCTCGCGATTCGGAGGTAACCCCAGAAGCTCTTTAGGAAAGACATCCACGAATTCCTTCATCGTTCTAACATCCCCTACAGATAATTCTTTTGCATCCAATGCACTGATGAAAGCTAGAAACGCCTTGCACCCTTTTCGCACCATCCTTTCAGCCTTTAGTGCAGAAACTACATTGGACAGGTAATTCCTTCTTTCTCCTATCACAATTACTTCTTTATCCTCTGAGGTTCTTAACACCATACGTTTAGCAATGCAGTCCAAATTTGCACTATGATTAACCAACCAATCCATGCCTAAGATAAGGTCAAACTCACCGAATGGTAATTCCATCAAGTCTGCCAGAAATACTACTCCTTGAATTTCTAAAGGCACATCCCTAAACAACTTGTTCACTACCACGGATTGACCTAAAGAGCTAACCACAGACATATCTCTAGCAGCAATTTTAGATTTAATGTTCAAAGTCTCAGATACAATACAAGCAACATATGAATGAGTTGATCCAATATCAATCAAAGCAGTAAATGGTTTATCAATTATAAGAAACGTACTGGTTATGACGTCTGATGCGTCACCATCCTCTCGCCATCGAGCTGCATAGACTAAACCCCGCTGCTTGCATCTGTACCGCCAGCACCTCTACCCGATGCTCCACGACCTCGACCAAAACCATTTCCTCCTCTAGCCGGACCACGACCTCTCGGTGGCTGCTGACCACCCCTCTTGAACTAAGCAAAACCCTGACCTACTGGCCGCACCTTATCTAATTCTTGTGGACAGTCTCTTATCAAATGATCCCTAGATCCACATTTGAAACATCCCCTAGTTCTTCTACAAATGCGTTTTCCCACACAGAGCACAGGGTCGAAACTGACCTACCGCAGCTGGCATCACAACTCGAGCTGGCCCATCAAACCTAGGCCTCTTTTGAAAACCCTCAGATGATCCCAGCGACCCAAACCTCCTCTTATTTTTACCCCTATGTTTATCCCTGTTTTGCCTCTCAGACCGCTTTCCTTCTTCGGCTATTTTAGCTTTTTCAACCAGAATGGCAAAATCTCTTTCCCACTGCAGAGCTATCAGTGCTCACAGCTCGTCTCGCAATCCATCTTCAAATCGTACACAACGTTCATATTCGGTCGTAACTATCCCTCGGGCGTATCGACTTAAGCGCAGGAATTCCGCTTCATACTCTACTACAGTTTTGTTCCCCTGAACCAAGTTTAAAAATGCCTTCCTCTGAGCGTCCACATAACTCGCCCTAACATACTTTCCTTGAAACACTGTCTTAAAGAAATCCCAGGTAATACGGTCCGCTGGAGTACCTTCCCTTACCGTGAGCCACCATTGGTACGCCTCATCTCGAAGGAGAGACACTGATCCTTTCAATTCCTTCTCCGCCGTGCAGTCCAGATCGTCCATAATTCGCTCAACTCCCTCCAGCCAATATTCCGCTACGTTTGGGGCCACACCAGAAATACCCCTAAATATCTCTACCTCATTTGCTCGAAGTCGCTCAGGGATAGACTTTCGAGCTACCAATCCTGTGCTTGCCCCAGCAACCCACTCCAAAACACGCAACATCACTTGGGACAAAGCATCGTCCCCTCCAGTTCGCTCTTGAGATCCCGCTTCTGCTATTGGTGATGCTGGCACTTCGCCTTCCGGCTCATGTCTTGATTCTGAGGATCCAGCCTCAGTACCCCGGCCTCTACCACGGCCGCGTGTACCACGTCCACGTCCTCTAGCACTCATGTTTACTGAATCGACTTAATCTGATTAAAAATTTTATAAATTAGTATATCACTCCACTGTTTATTAACAGATATCTTATGAAGACAAATTTAGAAGTAGTTTTCGCAAATCATATTTCTAAAGGTCTCAATCTCTATAGTCTTAACCGTTATGGCTATCAATCACGATACAGTAAATAGTTTCCCTCTGATCATTTCGTAAAATCAAACAGAATCAGAGGACGTACGGATTTGGTGCCGGAGACTTGGGTGCCATACCTCGAAAATAAAACATATATTTCTTAAACAATATTTCAAAAAAATTTTTAGAAGACGTTGTCGAACCCATTCCACAGTCGAGTTTTGCAACCTGGCTCTGATACCACTAAATGTAACACCCCAAACCCGGCCTAAACGTTACGACCGGATCTGGTGCGTCACATAAAAAGGTTTTTCATGAAACTTTGCAATCGTTTAAAAATTTTGGAATCTCTTTGGAAAACTCCGAGTTAGATTGGTCGTTTGAAAACTCAGTGTTCATTTTTGAAATCATGTAATTAATTTGGAAACTACCTTTACTGTGAAAATTGAATTCAAACTATTGTGGGTATGTGATATTTTGAAAATACTTGATGACGTTTTAAGTGAAACCGGAGTGTTATCCATTATCGTTTGTAAATCGTTCGTTATGTTTTGAAAAAACAGTTATTTACGTTTTTAGGAAAAACCCCGTACTGATTAATTCATAAAAGATAATTAATGCGTATAAAATAAAACCAAATCAAAATACCAGTGGCCTTATTACAGAACAGAATCCCAATTTAAAATAAATTTAAAGAAAAGTAAAATAGAATTTACTAAAGAAGTAGTGCATGGCCACCACAGAGTCCACCTCGGCCCCTATCCGCAGAACTAGGTATTACCTGCAAAATAAAGTAGAGAGATGAGTCACGAGGACTTAGTGTGTAATTCCCCACATGAACCATAATTGGGCCCGAGCCCATTCAAATGCCATCTGGGCCTTAGCCCATACAAAATCACATTGACCGAAGCCCATACAGAAACGAACTGGGCCTTAGCCCTATTAACACAGTATAGCAGATAATGAATGCAATGCGATGCAAACCCAGCCCAACCTAGTTATCCATCCGCTACACACCACCCATTCCTGCCAAACACACCAGTGGGGATTTCTACAATCAACCCTCATCGCTACACACCATCGATGGCAGTCGTGCTGCAGTCAGCTGCTCATCGTCGAAATATGTGGCATGGCCACCAAAATAATGTGACAACATCAC
Source organism: Gossypium australe (assembly GCA_005393395.2). NCBI lineage: Eukaryota > Viridiplantae > Streptophyta > Magnoliopsida > Malvales > Malvaceae > Gossypium > Gossypium australe. The sequence goes on from CM016616.1 coordinate 119,811,641, forward strand.
CGAAATATGTGGCAAAGACATCGAAATACACTGCCCCTTTCATCAATATCATATCCCAAAGCCCATGCAACATATTATCATATAGTGACGAATGCAATCATATTTCCAATATACATCGGATAATCAAATCATACATATAATTAGGCTATGTTATTCGAAAGGTAGAATCATAAAGGTACTTACTTGGTGTTTCCAACCTTACCCACAAGGGTATCTCAAGAGTCGTTACAACCATCTCGGCTTTTAGCCAATACAGTTCTTAATGAAAAAATAATATTAGAAGGTGTGAGAATTACACACTTGATTACTCGAAGAATTAAACACTCTTGATCGTCGACACTCTCACTAGCGGGAATAACAGCGATTTGTCTATTCCAAACAAACGTCGGCTCTCTACCACAACCCAGCAAAAAATCTCGCACTGCAGATATGGCACGTCGCTTGAACTTGGGATTAGAGACTATGAGTCCACTCCCCTCAGGCTCCCTTATCGTCACCCCCTTAGATTGGCTAACACTCGCATCCATGAAGAAAATCTTAATCAGAGATAGTAATACAATGAGGATTGGTGGCTATCTAACAAGGAGGCTTGGTTATGGCAGAGTAATACAAAAGAGAAAGAGGAATGAAACCAGATAAAAGAGTATCCTTACCTTGACCAAAGGAGAATAGAACACCAATAGATTCGACTTACAAATCCGGATGAGTCCCTAAATAACACAAGGTTGGGACTGATGCCCAAAACAAGAACAAAAGAAACGTCCTTTCGGCCAAACCGAAACGTGAAAGAGGCCCTCCATCCATTCGGCCATCACCATCATTTACCAAATACTTTCCGATTGAAAGCTAAACAAGAGGTGAAGGTAATATCAATCCCCTCTACAAATGGCCAAAGCCCAAAAAGAAATGAGGTTAAGACTTTCGGTTTTAACAAGGCAACAATAGAAGAGAAAAGAAGGAAAAAAATAGAGGAAAAAGAACCCTTACCGAACTAACAAGAATTTGCCGAATAGAAAGCAAGATTCGGCCCTTAGCAAGATGCCAGAACTATTCGGCTATTGGCAATAGAGGAGAGAAATCGATTTCAAATATGAACAGAGAACTTAGTTGATGAAGAAAGAACAATAAGAACACTAAAAAGGGAAAGGGTGTTTCGGCTACTAACAAATGAAGAAGAAACCGTTTCAAAGAGGATAGGGAAGGTTCTGTCGATGGAGAAAAAGGGTAGAGAAATAATGAAGAATCAAAGAGGGTTTCAGCTAATGTGTAGCTAAAAGAAATAGGCTTCAAATGGGAGAAGAAATGGAATTCGGCTATGCTTGAGAACTTAGGAAAAAAAAGGAACAAAAGTTGAAAAAAGAAAAGAGATGGAAAAAGAGAATACCCCAAATAGTCAATTGCCAAAGCCTCGGTTAATACTCAAAAGAAGAGGAAAGAAAAGATGGAGAGAATCATTGAGATGTGCGGCACAGGCAAGAAGTAGATAAAACTCGAAAAGAAAACAAAGAATTCTTTCAACCAAAATTCGGCACACCCCTCCATTATGACCGATTATGCTCACAAAAATTAGCCTAAGAGACCCAAAAGGACCTACGGTACACATCCATACTAACCACAACCGAAAATCCCCTTCCCACTTCCCCACTTTCGGGCAAACACCTACACACCCCCACCCCCACGATTTTCTCCTCCATTTCCTCCACCATTCACTCCACATCCCTCATTTGAAACACCCAACAACCTTGACCCATTCAAACTCCCCAAACTCCTCTCCTCCATCCATTCAAACCTGTTTGACCCATTCAACAACCATCTTAGAAGAGTCCCAGCCGAAAACCACCTTTCCTCCCCCTTGAGCACAAAAACAAAGCTCTTGTTGCAGCAGATGGGATTCGAACTCCTTCCCCATTGCTCTGCTAATGACGCCACCACCACTAGGACACAAGCTCATTTGTGTCAACAAACACACACTACTAATCTTAATGCCTGCTTCTACTAGCTCTCCCCCTTTAAGTGCCCTAAAGAGCAAAATTTTGCAAAACTCTAGCTTGAACCCGAGCCTCCCCAGGACTCCCAAGCACACTTAAATAACAAGCTAAGCGAGCCAAACACATAGAATAGCACCAAAATATAGAACCCCTAATTCTATGATGTTGCATCATGACTTACCTCGTTTTTACCTTCTTCTACCACATTCTCTTAGCTTACATTGGGCTCATCTAACCCTACACTATCATGAGCTGTTATGGCTTGAAGTTGCTCTTTTGGGTTAGTTTCAGTGTTGCTTGGCAAGCTGCCTTATGGTCGTTCTGATATGATCTTGGCAAGTTGTCCTAACTGGTTCTTGATCCCTTGAATCGATGCTTCTTGATTTTTAAGTGTTGTCTCGGTGTTTTGAAAATGTGTTTCTGACACCGCTATGAATTTTGTCAGCATCTCCTCAAGGTTCGGCTTATTTTTCTGCGGGTAGGGCTGTTGAAAGTTTGGAGGGGGTTGTTTCTCTGATTTCCTTAACCGATCCATGAAAAATTGGGTTGGTTCCTCCAACCTGGATTATAAGTATTACTATAAGGGTTTTTTTGAGATTTAAAACTGTTACCCATATAGTGAACTTCCTTGTTCTCAGCTCTCGGGTTGTAAGGTGGATATTCTATGTTGTTCATGCCTCCTCTATTTGTATCGCACTGCATGACTGGATGTACTTGCAAAGAATCACATACGCCATCAATCTTTTCATTTATCAATTCTACCTAATTTGACAGCATGGTTACTGTGTCGAGGTTAAAAACACTAGCTGCTTTTGTTCGCTTTGTCCTCGTGACTTGCCACTGATAGTTATTCAGTGACATCTCTTCAATGAATTTGTAGGCAGCCTCAGGTGTTTTGTTATTCAAAGTTCCACCGGCGGCTGAATCAATCAATTGCCTCGTTGAAGGGTTTACCCCGTTGTAAAAAGTTTGGACCTGTAGCCACGAGGGTAATCCATGGTGTGGACATCTTCTCAATAGATCTTTGTATCTCTCTCATGCATCATAAAGTTTTTCTAAATCCATATGCACAAAAGAAGATATATCATTCCTTAACTTGGCCGTTTTAGCCGGTATATTTTAATAAAAAATTTTCGGTCATTTGTTCCCATGTAGTGATTGATCCTCATGGAAGAGAATGCAACCACTGTTTAGCTTTATTTCTCAAAGAAAAGGGAAATAACCGAAGACGGATGGCATCATCAGAAACGCCGTTTATTTTGAAGGTATCGCAAAATTCTAGGACATTTGCCAGGTGATTGTTTGGATCTTCATCCTGCAAACCCAAACTGAACAAACTGTTGTATCATCTGAATAGTGTTAGGTTTCAGTTCAAAATTATTTGCAGCAATAGCAGGTCTAACAATACTTGACTCAGTTCCTGTTAAATTAGGTTTAGCATAATCATACATAGTTCGAGAAGCATGATTTTCGGCTACTTCTTGAGTTAGCGGATTATTCTCATTCATCTTTTCAGTAGCATTGGTTTCGACTTCTTTCTCTTCTTCTATGTAATTTAAGCTTCGCCTTATTTCTCAACGATTTCAGTGAATAGTACCTTCAATATCACTGTCGTAAATCAGGGGTCCTGTTGGGTTCCTTCTAGTCATAAACTAGAGGTACCTACTAAGAACAAATAAAAGAAAGAAAATTAGTAAAGTTAAAAGAAAAATAAAAAATAAAAAATAAATAGCAAAAATAAAAATGGCTAAAGTAATAAAACTTGAGCGTTCTTAATATTTTAGTTCCCCGGCAACGGCGCCAAAAACTTGATCGTGTGTCAGAGTCTTAAAAATTTATATAAAGAATGATCGAGCCTAGAAACTAACTGTGACAACGATTGAGGCAAGTGCACCTATCGAACAGTAGTATAGTTTAGCGACAAGACTGGATTGTCGAACCCAAAAGAACCAAAAGTACTAATACTAACTTTGTTTTTATTATTTAGCCTAGAAATTAAATGATTTATTAATTAATCTAAAATTAACTAACTATTAAGCTAAAGATACTAAGACAAAGAGAATGAATTGGGAAAATACTTGTGGGAAAAACCAAATGATTAAGACAATACCTGAGGAAGAATCCACCTAGACTTCACTTGTTATTTAACTCTGAACCAGACGATTTATTCTCTTGACTTGATCCGTAAGAATCCCTAATTTATATTAAAACCTCTTTCGAGGCTACTAACGTCTAACCCTAGGTTGATTAATTGAAATCTCTTTCTAATTAAAACCCCTAGAATTGCATTAACTCTATCTATGGACTCCCATATTAGGTTTGACCCTAATCCGACAGATTTTCGTCATCCTATTTCTAGGGTTGCGATCAACTCCGCTTAATTATGCTAGATCTACTCTTGAACAGGGGCTTTTGCTCCACTGCCTAATCACATCAATACTTGAATTAATTTCCTGAAATATCAAAGCAAGAATTAAGAACACATAATTAAGAACAAATCAAGTATTTATCATATGGTTCAGAAAATAATAACAAGATCCGTCTTAGGTTTCATCCCCTTCAGGTATTTGAGAGGTTTAGTTCATAATTATAAAAGAATACATCTCAGAAGAAAATATAAAACAAAATATAAGAAAAACCCTAAAACCCCCTGAAGGAATTGAAGAGAAGATCCTCCGTCTTGAGTATAATTCTGACTTCTTGAGATGAATCAACTGGCTTTCTTCGAGTAAATTCCACAATTCTGGCCTCTCCGGCTTGGCTCCTCGGCCTAACTGGATGCCTAACTAGACCCCTTAGCTGGACTCCCCTGAAGGTTGGCCTCTAGGGTGTTTATATAGGGTTTTGGAATGGCTTTCTTTGCCTCTAAGTACCCTAATCCAAATGAAACTCTTCTTTGTCACGTTAGGCACACGCCCATGGCACACACTCGTGTGAATCATGGCCAGGCCGTGTTGATTTCGTGATATGGACCATTTACTCCGTTTTAGGCCCGTTTCTCATTATTTTCATCCTCCGATGCTTTTCTAAGTATAAAACATGAAAACAAAGGTTTAAGAGCACCAAATTTCACAATTCAAGGCTTTAAATCATCCAAAAGTATGCTAAATGTGGGATTAAAATATGTTTATATTACGGTTTATCAACTGGTAATGTTGTATACATGTGTGGCTCGAAAGTGTACTCTATGAGATAGTACCTTATGAGTACCACTGAATATGAATTGATGGATCCTGATTTGTACACCTCGAGTATACTACCTATGTATCCATCGATAATTCAAATAAATGCAACGGGCAAGGTTCTGGCAGGGGCAAATATGAATTTAAGACAAATTGATATGGAATGATGTATATGATATGGAAATATGACATGAAAAGAATATTACATGAAATACAATAAAATGATGATACATGACAAGTGATATATGAAAATATGAGATGATGATATTTGTACATGGAAATTATTTGATGAGAATGTTCATTCTTAATTCTAGACTTGTACACCTTGAGTGTACAAATCGTGACCTTGATATTCCTAGTAAATGAGTAAAGTTCTGATATGAAATGATCTGAACTTGAAATGAGCTATTATGAAATTAAACTTGTAATAATGAGATGAATCATGCATGTTGAATGGATACATGTTGTGGAAAGCATATGTGCTTGAAAACTTGATTTTTGTTGAGCCCATATATGTCTTGATATTACTATGGATTATATGACTAACAAAGGCAATGAGGATATGTGTAGGGCTTGAGGTCAAATTGATTGAATATGCCTTACATAGTTATCTCAAAATAGAATAAATGGTAAGTTAAGTACCATGTTATACGAACTTACTAAGCATACAATGCTTACCCCGTTTTATTTTCCCCTGTTTTAGAGTAAATCGAAAGCTCGTTGGATTGGAAGCTCGGCGGAGATCACTCACACTATCTATCAACCCATGTCGGTACAATATGGTAAATTAATTATGGTTGTAATGGTATGTATAGGCTATATTGGCCATATTGGCATATAAATGTAAATGGTTATTGTAATCTAGCCATTGGAATGGCTAGAGATGATTATGTTTTGATACATGTTTATATGTATTTAAGTTTATTCCATGGATGATCATAAGTGTTATTTATTTATTGATTAATAAAGGTTAAATGAGTATGCTTATGAAAGGTAAGATTAAGAACATGAATTCAAGTATCAATATACCATGTTAAACGTTATAAATTGCTTGAATTCAATGCTTGGATTGGTTGGTATTTGAATGTAGAAATTGGTCCAAGAACTTGGTGAAATTTTGGGTGAGAAATGAAGCTAGAAATGGTTTTATTTTGTCCACACAGGCGTGTGTCTAGACAGTGTGTGAAACACAGCCTACTCTATGGGCGTGTAGCCAGGCCGTGTGTCCCCTGCACTTTAAATTCGAGAAAACAGAATGCTTAGAATTGAGCACACGGATAGAGACACGGGCGTATGTCTCAGCCATGTAGGTGACATGGCCTTGAACACGAGCATGTGTCTTGGCTGTGTGAAACCTGCACCTAATTCGAATTGAATTAATTAACCACACGGCCTAGCACACGGGCGTGTGGCATGGCCGTGTGGCGCAAGTCAGAGAGCAACCTAAATCGGACACGGCCTGAGGCACGGACGTGTCTAAGGGTCACACGAGCATGTGAGCCCTGCACCTTGGAAATTTTTTGAAATGTCACGAAAAATTCTTAGAGTTTCTGATTAAGTCCCGACTCGACTAATGCTCGTATTGGGCCTCGAGGGTCCACCTAAGGGACGTTACGAATGATCTCGATTAATGAGTAGTGATTTACATGATTTATCTAAAAATGTTCTGAAAAGTTTTGATAATGCTCCGTAACCTTGTTCCAACGACGGATACAGGTTAGCAGGTGTTACATTTAGTGGTATCAAAGCTACGATTTATCCGGTTCTCGGACTGAACATAGCATATGTGGAGTCTAGAAATACATGCCATTATTTAACCTGTGATAGTGTGATATCTTCCGACTTTGTTGAAAAATTGTTTTACAAATAGACAGAGATGCTTTCCAATCGAGCTAATTTCGATGACTCCGAAATAGATACTCAAGTATCCGAGCAAAATGTTACTAATGATGAAATAGAATTCGAAAAGGTACGGATAGATGTTGTATAGTACATGAAAATGATAATTGTTATGTTATATGAGCATATATATGAAAGTTAAATTTTGATGCTTACGATCTCCACCCCTTACCAGTATAGTGTTATACAATGAAATTCACAAGATTTATATGGATTAAGCTCATGAATGTGGAATTAAAGAGTTCAAAGGCTAAATGACTAATGATGTAGTCAGAATGAGAATGGGTTAATAAGTAAAGACGGTATTAAAAGAGATATCAGATTTTTTTAGGATTATTTTGATTATGTGATGTCATTTTCAAGGAAGAAGTTGTTCATGAGTAAATGACTTACCCAGAAATGATATTTACAGAACGGTTTGGTCGAAAATTCTTCTGAATTGACTCTTTCAGTGAACTGAATAATGTAAGATTATCGATGACTTTATTAGTCAGTGGAATAGTGATGAAATTGCACCGATATTTGAATGCAACTGTTATAATTGAGTATATTACAACAATCTCTCTTGGGTACTCTATAAGTTCTGTTATTATCAGAGGCATATGAAATTGTGCATGTACAGATGCAATATTCATCGTATTAAAAGACTAGTAAATTATGATAAATGGAATTATTGAAAATCTGGTTAATTCATGAGCGGTATTGCTAATCTCTGTATACTTTCCAAGCCATGGATACCGATTATGATTGTCTGATAATAGCTCAATTTTAACTAAGTATGAAGCTAAACTGATTTTTTTACAACAGATTAATGAACCCAGAAAAGTGATAATGAGTTGTAGGTTAAATGAATACAATGTGAAATAACTTCTGATTCAGAATTTTAGAGTAGAACTGATAAAGGCCTGTTATTCAGAAACAGAGTTCGTGTACTGAAGAATTTGGAACTTTTACAGAAAATTTTACATGAATGATAACAGTGGTACTATGACTATTTATCTGGGAAATGATAAGATGCACAACGATTTGTAAGAGATGTACTGGTAGCCCGAAATGAAATGTGGTATTTCTGAATTTATATCTAAATGTTGGATGTATCAGCAAGATAGAGATGATACTTTCAAGATGGTTATAGTCAGTGAAAATACTGAAATGGAAATGAGACAAAGTTACTATGAATTTTATATCAGGATTCTCCCTGACTATGAAAAAGAAAGATGCGATTTGAGTAATTATCGATTGTTCGACGAAGCCTGCACATTTTATCCTGGTATGAATGAATTTCTCACTTGATAGATTGCTTGAATAACCTATTTTTGAGATTGTCAGATTATATGATGTGTTAGTTTCTATTATTTCTGATAGAGATCTATAGTTCATATTCCAATTTTAAAACAAGTTACAAGAAACTCTAGGTATACGGTTACATTTTAGTACCGTATTTCATTTTCATACGGATGATCAATCTGAACATATGATTCAAATTTTGGAAGATATGCTTCGATGTTGTGTACTTGAATTCAAAGACAATTGAAAAAGAAATATTTTGTCATTGGTTGAATTAGCTTGTTATAACAGTTAATAGTTAAGTATAAAATTATACCGTATAAGGTTTTATATGGTCACAAGTTTAAAACTTCAGTGTTTTGGACTAAATTCAGTAAGAAATGATACATATAGTAGGTTTGATTCTTTGAAACTGAAGAAAGATGAAAGTGATCTGAGATTGTTTAATAGTAGTATTTGATCATCAGAAATCTGATGTGGATTTGAAATGAAAAGAAATAGAGTTTCTAATGGTAACAAAGTATTTCTAAAAATTTACCATGAAAGAAAGTTATTCAAATTGGCTGTTCAGGCAAAATTAGGGCAACGGCTTACTGAGCCATATAAGATTATGAAAAGAATTGGACCTGTTGCGTATTGACTAATACTATTATTAGAGTTCTACAGAATTCATAATGTTTTATGAGTATATGTATTATGGCAGTATCGATCAGACCCATTATCTGTTATTGCTTTGATAAATGCTAAATTCAGCCTGACACAACTTATAGTGAGAGATTGATTGAAATTCTGGTACTAAAAGAGAAAAATTGAGAAATGAAAAGGTAGCCTTAGTAAAATTTTCTGATAGAGACATGATATAGAGGGAGCTACCTAGGAATTGGAGGAAACTATGAGAGAAAGTAATGTCTGAATCTCTTTACTGGAAAAATTTTCGAAGACGAAAATTTCTTAAGGGGGGAGAGTTGTAACAGCCCAAATTTCGGTGAAATTGGAACAGTGGTCTCGGGACCACAAATCCAAGCTGAAAAATGAAATTTATTTTTATTTTCTTATATGATCCATATTATACTAGAAATGTCGTGTGAAAATTTTGAAAATAAAATTTTACCGATTATTTGCTTGATTACGAGGACTAAATCGCATGAAATGTGAAAGTTGAATTCTAGTAGCTAGAAGGATCAAATAGCTATGAAATTCAGAACTTAAGGTCCTTATATGGTAAATAGACCATTAATAAAAAGTATGTAGATATTTTTGGATGATTCACCCATGGAAAATGAGAAAGAGGCTAAGGACTAAATTGGAAAGTGAAAATATTAATTAATTAAAAAGATGAAAAGAAAATAAAAATCATATTTTCTCATCTTCTTCCCCATAATAAACATGAAAACCCTAGGAGAGAGAGAAGAGACTTTCATGGCCAATTTGGGTAAGTTTCCTTGTCCCGTTTTTAGTAATTTTGATATTTTTTGGAATCGAGATAGCTTAATCTCTTTATTTGGGGGATTAGTTTGAAAAGTTATCAAAGTATGAAAATGGGTCATGGATGTATATGCTGGAAATTAGAAATTTATGGTAGAAAATGAAAGATTATTGATAGACAAACAACTTTTGCAAAGTGATTTTTGATGAAAACATGATTTTGGGACTAAAATAAAAAGTTGTAAATTTTGATGAAAAATTATGAAATTTTATGAATACATGTGCTGTAAAATTTGTAATGGGGCTTTGGTTAGGCTTGGAATAGGGAGTAATTTGCACAAGTTTCATCTTCCGAGCTTAGGGGCGAAAATGGAATTTATGGAAAAGTTAGTGGCAATATGGTAATTTTGCCTAGAATGAAAATTGAGTGCACTTGAATGTAAAATGTGATAAATTAATGTTAAATTTACTCGTATAGATCCGGATAGACCAAATTCGGAGCTAGAATGAGGAAAGAGGAAAATGTCGGATTAGTAGATGTTTGTACACGAACCTTTGTTGAGGTAAGTTCATCTATGACTAATTCCGAGAGTAAGTGTTCATCTATGACTAATTCCCAACCTTTAAACTACACAAAAATACACGTTTTAAGGTATCGACATTTTTCAACAAGTTTTGGCCATTATGACGAAAATTCATTAAAACTCAAGAAATTCTTAATGAAACTTCAATGTAGCTTTAGAAACCTTCTAATCATGTTAAAAAAGTTGAAAAACACTTTAAAACCACATTTTAATCCACAATCTTGAAATTCAACATTAACAACCAAGTTTTTGGGTTTTTATTTAAAACATGCGTTCTAATGACTAATAATTCAGTTTTAAGGACTAGATATCATGAAAAACTCATAAGGAATCAAAACATTACCTTTGGTGGACGAAAATTGAACTTTAGACGCAAACCCGAGAAAACCCAATAACTTAACAATGGTAAAATCAATGGAGTTTTTGTGTGTTTTGAAGAGAATTTATGGAGGTTTAAGGCTTAGATAATAGTAGAAATCAAAGAATCATAGTTTGGTAGTCAAAATTGAGTGGGAAGAGGGAGGGAAATCAAAGGGACGACAAGCACAATGAAGGGGACAAAACTTATGTGAAAACATGTTGGAGGGGGAAGAAACAGGTTCAATTTTAAGAATTGGTGAAACTACAACATAAGTGCTCAGAGTTTTAACTCTGTTACAAATCAATCCTTTTTCTAAAATCAAAGGTATTTAAAACTCATTTTCAAAAATTGACTTAATTTTCTAATAGATATTATCGAAAACATTATCAATTACCAATCTTACAAAATTTCGAGCACATATAAGCTAAATTTCCTAAAATACCCTTAAAACTTATAGGCCCAATTTTGGGGTGTTACATTTGGTCGATTTTGAATTTGACTAGTAGGTCCATTTTGATTCAAACAACAATGTTCAAAATCCTTGAAGTGTCAGAGTCAATAGAACCCTCAACGAGTAGAGACAAAGGCAGAGAAAAGCTTGTTTGAGCTTTCGGCTTTTCAGCGAAAGCATATTTCTGGTGAGTGTTTTGGAATCACTACTCATAGATGATTCATTGTGTATTTTGGAATTTAGAGGTAGCCTAAACCCCTACTCTAAACTCCGAGAGTAAGTGTTCCCACACCTATGATTAAATGTGATATATGTACGATTGTGAAATTAAGAACATACATGAGATGTTATGACATATGCTATAAGCGTATGATGACTGAAGTGAAATTGAATATGAGTGTGTGTTGTTCATGTCATGTGATAGTGTTTATAATGTGCTAATGATGTGAATATACAGTGAATATGTGCAAAAATTTGGTAAGTAAATATGTGATAATAATGTGGATATTTTGGCCTTGTGTTATTATGAGACCGTTGGATATAGTTGGTATGCCATAGGATTGTGAGTACTCACCTTTTTGATGCGGTTTATAGGGTGTCGAGGCCCAGAGATAGTTTTCGGAGAGATAAGGGAATGTGAGCTAAGCTCCATTCACCAGGATATGTGTGTTTGGTGTGTTGGAGAGTGTTAGCTCTACACTTCACTTATGGGACATTTATGACTCTATGAGTCATTATCGGTGTGTTAGAGATCCGTGTATCCGATGTCTGGTGATAGAGTCCACATTATGCTTCATAACCTCAACAGCCAAACTATATTATAATATGATTAAATGTGATTAAATATGGATTATATGTGCTATGATATATGCTTGAATAATTATGTGGTTAAAGTGATAAATGCATAATGGTATAAATTGAAGATGATTAAATATGCAAAATATGATAATAGACTTAAATATGTTATGAATATGTTACATGTTTGCTTAGTTTATGCATGGTGACTTGTTTGTGTAGTGGTTGTTCTGAGCATTCATTGAGCTTGTTCACTCCTTTTTAACCATTACAGATAAGTAGTGCCTGTAACATCCCTAACTCGTATCCGTTGCCAGATTAGGGCTACGGAGTATTACCGGAGCATAACATCACATAAAGAACATTTTATTAACATAAACAAATCACAACATAAACCATAGCAACAATCAACCCAAAATCATATATTTGGTCCCTATTACGAGCCCTCAAGGCCCTAAAAAGACATTAGAAACTAATCAAGAATAAATTGAAAACATATGAAATTTTTCAGAAAAAGTTAAAAACTTTTGAACTGTAAGGTTCACATGGTTGTGTGGCTAGGTTGTGTGGCTCACATGGCCAAGAGACACGTCTATGTCTTAGGCCGTGTGGGCATTTGAAATAGGGACACACGGATGTGTCCTAGCCCGTGTCCATACCCGTGTAACTCGCTGACTTGGGTCACACGGCCAAGCCACACACTCGTGTGCCAGGCCGTGTACCATTCAAAATAACCCCACACGCCCATGTGTCAGGCTGTGTGCTAGGCCGTGTAATAGCCTGACTTGCAACCCTTTCAAAGCTATAGAGGACACATGCCCATGTCTCTGCCCGTGTGGATGAAAAATGGGTCATTTCCAAGCCATTTTTCTCACCCAAACTCATACCAATTGCACAAGCCAATTGTACCTAAAATCATGCATTTTAAACACACTTACATATGCATATTCAAGCTTAAACCTTATATGAATTAACCATTCAACCAATATGCCAAAATGGCACCTCAATCTCAACAATCAGACTTGTCTAAACACCTAACCAATTCATTCATCATTCAAACTACCAATTAAACAATTTCAATATCACCTTATCCATGATATTTAATTACCAAATATATGCACAACAAATAACATTTTGGCCATTTTCACATCTATCATGCACCTTACCATATTGGCCTAAAACCAACCACATTCAAGTTACCAAATCTAACCATTAACCACGAAATATACTACCTCAACCCATACCAACAAACAATTCATAAAAGACCATAATAAATCTCATTTCATTTCCCTCATTTTAACTACTACCACATCAAGATAACAACCACAAAGAATACCAAATATTCATAACTTCATACTAACTAGATCAACAACCAAAATGTTATATATACAAGTCACACATAATAGCTAAATTCATCAAACAAGACACCTAGACATGCCATTATAACCATGACTCAAAATCATCAAAATCTACCGATTTAGCTAATGGATAGTGTGATGGATCTCCGACAAATTTCCAACTTGAACGAGCTTCCAATTATCTAGAAACACAAAGGAAATAACATGAAGTAATCATGTAATGCTTAGTAAGTTTGTAATTCATAAACAAAGCTTACCATTTCAATATTTAAGCATAAAAACAATTTGAGACAATCCAACAAGACTTAGCATTAGCCTAAGCAACAACAACATTTCAAGTTAGATAACCACATAGCTTAGCCAGTCATTTCAAAACATCATAGTTTTTATGCATACTACATATAAGCATTCATACTTTCATGCTTATGGATAAGCATATTTAAAACATGATCAACTCAAACCTTTTCATACTTTCATATCATCACTTATCGAAGCATTTGTCGAACCTTCTCTTTTTCATACCCGTTGAACCACTAGAATAATATCGGATACTCGGGAATCTCACACAATATATGCTAACACGTGGTTAAAACCACCACTTTCTCATATCTCATATATATTCTCTCTCTCGAGCCATAAGTAGGTCTGCTCACACAAACTGTCAGTCAAGACGTAGCTACACGGTGTTGCTCACAAAAGCTGTCAAGTAACCGCAACACATGCCAGAAACTCAGCCACCGGTAAGACGTACAAGACTAGCACCCGTAACATGGTAACCCCTAATGACATGTCATTTGTATCCTATATATTCCTAAGGTTCAAACGGAATCTGAAAGTCGCTGAAACTTTGTTGGATATTTTCGTAGAGTCGTAATACCAAAAATATTATATAAAAGCATTTAAGTCAAACATAATTTAATGCTAATTAAATCTACGAACTTGCCTCAAACAAGAACGGAGAAATACGATCGATTAATCCAATACTTTTTCTTTTCCCCGATCTAAATCTGTACATTGCTTTTCTTGATCTATATAATCAAATTTAACTAATTTAGATTTTATTCTATTCAATTTAATAAAAAAAATATGCTTTGGCACAATTACACTTTTGCCCCTATAATTTTGAATTCATTTCAATTTAGTCCCTAAAAAAATGGAAATTCATGCAATTGAGTACCGGCCCACTATAGCCGAATATTACCTAAGCCCTTAGCAAGCCTTACATTTCAATTATTTCATGTTTTTACCATGAACACTTTTCTATTTTTTAATTAAATCCCTAAATGACAAATTCATCAAAAATTCCTTTACAAAAGTTGCTCAACTATCATCAAACATTCTTTTTCATCCATCAAACATTAAAAAAAACTAATATACATTCATGGTAAAACCCTAGACTTTAAAAAATTTTACAAATTAGTCCCCGGGCTAGCTAGATTAATCTACAACTCCAATAACATAGAAATCATTAAAAACGGGATGAAAATGCATTTACATGCACAAGAGAGAGATGTTGGAATGTTGGAATGTCTTTAATGGTTTCCTTAAACCCTATTTTCGGTTGGTGAAGAAGAAAGAAAGATGATATCTTTCTTTTACCTATTTTATTTTTAAGTTATTTTATTAATTTACCTTAGTAACCTTACACATATACCTTTAAAATTACTTACTTAATGTCCAAATTTGTACACTAATTATATTAATGGTCTAATTACCATTTAAGCCACTCACATTCCAATTTCATAGCAATTAGACACCTTTTTCTTATAAAACTCAAATTTTGCACCTTATGCAATTTAGTCCTTTTTATCAAATTAAACATGCAAACGATAAAATTTCTCAGAGAAATTTTTATACGACACTACAACATGATGTAGACCTTAAAATATTCATAAAATAAATATTTTGACCTCAGATTTGTGGTCCCAAAATTACAGTTCTGATTTCACTAAAAACGGGCTGTTATAGTGCCGATGTGAGCGGTGTGGTCTTGAGGGGTGATCCAAGCCAGAACTTTAGTTTTTATCAGTAGGTGTTCTCTTCATTACTTGTGTTTTTTTGGAATAAAAGGCAATTTGGTAGATTTTATATCGATTTTGCTATGGTTTTTAGTTTATTGCATGCCTATTAAGCTTGATGATTTGTGGACTTAGAATATGATGTTTGAGACTGCTATTTGGAACATTCTGTTGTTTATTTTATGAGATAATTGATGCATGACATTTAGAACTATTTTAGTATGATTTATATGTTGATATATGATATGTTTTTATGGTCTAGAATAAAGGTATCTATATTTTGGTTGTAAAAATGATACCTCTGTGATTTGTGAAAGTGCAGGATACAGTTTTGTACATTGGTATCAATAATTATCGATACTTTTTTATAGTACCGATATTTTCTGATTATTGGGTTTTTAATACGAGAAACAATAAGCAAGTTTGGTATTAATTTTCCAAGCGGTATCAATACCACTTGAGAGAATTATCGATACCTTCTTTTTAGTATCGATACCTATGTAACAGTTTTAGGAAATTTTTTAAGTGGTCCTAATGCAAGTTTAATACTTATGTTATGTTTATTTAATGAATGCTTGGCATGTTTTATCGATAAAAAGTGAATGTATGGCACAATTCATGTGAATGCAATGTTAATAAAAGAAAAAAAGATGCATTCGTAGTAACGTGACAATTTGAAATGAACATGATGCGAGACAATGGGGTAGCGTCCTAGTATTCGGGCTCACCGATCGGGCCAGGTGTAAGGTGTTATATTTGGTGGTATCAGAGTCTAGGTTTTATAATACTCGAACCTAGGTGGATTGTTGTTGATATACTAATTATGGTTTCACAACCCATGGATTTACAAATCCAAGTAATTAAATTATTCTGAATGCTTGAATTGCATGAGACATCTCTTGTTGTGATGCATGTGGGATAGGATTGGGAACATATTGCCTTTAATCCTAAATTTTCTCTCAAGAACGAGACTTAGATCATTTCCTCCACCACTCACACCTTTTATTTGTTTGTGTATGTTAGACTAGTACGATATGCCTCCTAAACGTGTGAATGTGAGAGCTAGTGATCAAGAGTATGGTACATCCTATACACCTCATGTGCCATCGCATAGAGTGAATATACCTGATGAGAGTGTAGGCCTTTTAATGGGAGTGATAATTAGAGCGTTTCAGTAGATTTTTTGTGCTAACCCTGCTCCTACACCTGCCAATTCTGCACCTATGAGTCATGGGTTACCACTTGAACATTTTCAAGCGTTAGGTGGTAAAGAGTTTTCTTGAGTTAGAGGGGTCGATCTGACCATAGTTGAGTACTAGTTGGAAGGAGTTGAAAGGATCCTTGAGTAGATGTTCTGTTCTGATGAGGAGAAATTGGGTTCTACAGTGTACTTACTTGATGGTGAAGCTCATCGTTGGTGGAATACTATCCAGATAGCTACGACTGCTGATCTTCTGACTTGGGATTACTTCCTTGAAGTATTTAGCAAGAAATTCATGGGCGAGTAGTATATGGAAACTCGTAAGTGGGAATTTTTGGATCTTGTGCAAAGTGGATTGTCTGTGGCCGACTATGAGGCAGAGTTTGTGCGCCTTAGTCAATATGCTCCTCAGATGGTTTTGACTAAGAAAGATTGTTGTAAGAGGTTCCGTTTGGGCTCAATTGAGATATTTGGGTTTAATTGGTGGCCCAAAATAAAAAGTTGTTTGATGAGCTTGTGGAGAAAGCCAAAGTTGTTGAGAAGACTTTGGTTGAGTCAGCTTGTTCTATGGTGGTTGATACTGGTAAGAGGGCTTCTGGTGGTGCTTCTAAATGACCACACAAGAGAGGGCGTACAATTGTGGTAGGGGTACAAGACATGGGTCTCGACCGAGTTAGTCTTGGCAGTAGAGTAACATTGTGGCTAACACCGAGGGTTCGACTAATGGTACTAGATGGCCGCTTTGTGCTCATTGTGAACTTAGGCATCTTGGAGAGTGTCATAAGTTGACATATTATAAGTTTGGTTTAAAAGAACATTTTTTTTGAGGGATTTTTTGAATAGAGTTGAGGTTTCACAGACATAGAGTTCGGCATCTATTTCTATGCCTGCTAGGGGCTGAGGTCGTGGTAAAGGTAGTGGGAGACTGACTGGACAGAAAATTGTTGCTCACACTATTACTTCGCAAGTTGAATCTAGAGGTCTAGCTCGGGTTTATGCTGCTACGGAACCTAAGGATCAAGATCTGGCTGGTGTTATTGCAGGTACTTTCACTTTGCAATCTATTCCATTGTTTTCCTTGGTTGATTATGCTTTTACACATTCGTCTTTTCTGAGTGAATTATCTTGTAAGTTAGGGATTCTTGTAGAGATGATTTATTTGGGTATGACTGTAATTAGTTCCTTTGAGGATAGTGTTGTTGTGAATAAAGTTTATCGTAGATGCCCCCTTATGATACAAGGGCATGTTTATCTCTGTGGATCTCATGGAACTACCATTTTATGGTTTTGATGTTATTCTTGGTATGGATTGCTTAACTGAACATAAGGATAAGGTAGAGTTTGAGACGAAGCGAATTACCTTGAGGAATAGTGATTGGTTGGAAATTGTTGTAATGGGTGAAAGACAAGGATTCTTGCCTAATGTGGTTTCGACTTTGAAAGTTGAAAAGATGATGGGGAAAGGTTGTGAAGCTTACTTAGCTTATGTGATGAATTCGGGTAGTAAGGAATTGAAAGTTCAGGATATTTGAACCTTTAGAGATTTTCCTGACGTGTTTCCTGAAAAGTTGTTAGGCTTACTAACGGAGCGAGAAGTGAAGTTTGGAATTGAGCTTTATCCTGGTACTACACTAGTGTATATTGCACCCTATCGCATGGCACCAAAAGAGCTCAAGGAGTTCAAGATTCAGTTGCAAGAGTTTTTGCATAGAGGGTTCATTCGACCAAGTGTATCTCCATGGGGTGCACCAGTTTTATTTGTAAAGAAGAAGGATGATACGATGCGGATGTGTATAGATAATAAGTAGTTGAATAAGTTGACCATTAAGAATAAGTATCATTTGCCTCAGATTGATGACTTGTTTGATCAGTTTCAAGGTGGAACAGTGTTCTCGAAGATTGACTTAAGATATGGTATTATTAGTTGAAGGTAAAGGGGCCTGATGTGTTGAAAACTACTTTTAGGACTCGGTATGGGCATTATGAGTTTTTAGTGATACAGTTTGGTTTAACTAATACCCTAACTGCGTTCATTAATTTGATGAATCGAGTGTTCCACTCGTACTTGGATCAGTATATGGTGGTATTCATAGATGATATTTTGACGTATTCTCATTCTGAGGAGGATCATGACGAGTATTTAAGAGTTATTTTACAGATTTTGATGGATAAGTAGTTGTTTGCAAAGTTAAGTAAGAATGAATTCTAGCTTAAGTAAGTTGTGTTTTTAGGACATGTGGTATCAACAGAAGGGATTAGAGTGGATCCTAGGAAGATTAAGGTGATTTTGGAATGGAAGTCCTCTAGGAGTGTTACAGAAGTTCAGAGTTTCTTGGGTTTGGCTAGCTATTATTGTAACAGGCCGATTTAGGGACTAGTTGAAACAGTGATGTAGGAATCACTAATTCGAGGTTAGATAAAATTATTTTCATGTTATGTTATGTGTTATAACATGTTTATAAGGATGCATGAAAATTTTGGTGCCTTAATTTTAGTGAATTCTAGCTAAATCGCATAAAGTGCGAAAGTTCTATTTTATTTGCTAGAGGCGCCAAATAGCTATGGTTTATAAATTGGAGGTCTCAAATGTGCAATTAGGCTACGGGAATTAGCTTGGCTAGTCAAAGGAAGACAAAGGGGACAAAGGCATTAAATATGGTCATGTTAGGTAATTAAAAAGAAATAAAATAAGATGAAATAAGCAAAAAGCTATCATCTTTTTATTTATTCTCTTCTTCCACCGAAAATACCAACAAGAATGGGGGTTTTTGAAGCTCAAAATTTCAGCAAGCATTTCTCCTCACAAGTAAGTGATTTTGATGATCTTTCTTGATAATTTTTGTACTTTTGGAGTCCCCAAAGCTTAAGCTTCCTGAAGAGGGAGCTATTTTGCAACATGGTTGAAAGTCTAGGGACTTGCCATGAGAGAGTTCATGCTGGTTTCTGAGTTTTTATGGAAGAAAATGAATGATAGGATGATGAGAAACAACTTTTGTGAAAGGTGTTGTCATAAAAACACCTAATTAGGACTAAAATGCAAAAGTTGTAATTTGTTCATTAAGACATGAAAAGGATGGAATTGTGGATAGTTGGAAGAGGATTAAATGTTTAGCTAAGCTTGTTTAACAAGAAAATGTGATGAAAATTTATTTACGAGCCTAGGGGAAAAATCGTAATTTTGCTAAAATGTAGGGGCAAAATGGTAATTTTGCCTAAAGTGTAGATTATGGTGTATTATGATTTATAAGTGATTAAATCAGTAAATTTCATTGTTCTTGATCAAATAAAATGAGTTTCAGACCTAGAACGGGTGAGAAGAGAAATGTGGGTAAAAAGTCTCTTTCGGCCCTTTCGACATCGAGGTAAGTTCATGTGCAAACGTTGCAATTACGTGCGAGTTAATTTAATACTCCAATGTCGTATGAAATGTATATTTATTCTAGGAATGTATGAAATATATCTTGATGAGATGACAGGAGAATTGAATCTAAGAGAAATGGGAAATGTATATAGCATGATATGATGATAGTTAAAGTCTCTAGTAAGACTATATCAGAATATGGCCTAGGTGTAAGAATTCGTATAAGACCATGTCAGGGACATGGAATCGATATGTAAATGCAAGTAAGACCCTACTGGGGTACGATGTCAATGAGACACTAGATGTATGAGACTCAAGAGAGTTATTTAATAATTTAAGTGATTTAACGGGTATGTCGAAAATGAAAAAGTATGTGGTTGTACCACGAGAAGCACAAGTTTACGTTAGAATTTAATTGAAATGAATTTAGTATATGATGAACCCTTAGTGGGTTATGTGTGATTAATGCACCTTAATTGTATGAGATGATTTATGGATGCATTGTGTGATTTCGAACGAGTATTACAGAAAGTTAAGTAAGAATAGTAGTGAGTAAGGATGCTCTAGAATGAATATTTGAAATAGAGAAAACATGAGGATAATTATCCATGAATGTATAATAACGGTGACCTATGTATGATATCACCTTATTAATGGTTAGTGATGGGCTGTGTGCGATACCATCAACCATATTATTATCGGTGGGCTGTGTGCGTTACCACCTGATTAACTATGAATGATGGGCTGTGTGCGATACCATCAACCATATTATTATCGGTGGGCTGTGTGCGTTACCACCTGATTAACTATGAATGATGGGCTGTGTGCGATACCATCAACCATATTATTATCGGTGGGCTGTGTGCGTTACCACCTGATTAACTACGAATGATGGGTTGTGTGTGATACCATCAACCATATTATTATCGGTGGGCTGTGTGCGTTACCACCTGATTAACTATAAATGATTGGTGGGCTATGTGCGATACCACCTTATTAGAGGTTGATGGTGGGCTAAGTGCGAAACCACCGAGAGATTAGTAGAATGAGTGGCTTATCGAAAATGCTTGATGTGTTGTTTCATATGATCATGTGTGATCCGTGCAGGAATGTATGCTATTTAAACGAGCAAATTGGCTTGTGGCATGGTAAGAATGTGGTAAGAGATAGAATGAGTAAGCTTCAAGGATGATTGAGTAAGTAACCATGGGCTAATGAGAAAAACTCGACATATTATCTTGTAGTTACATTTATTCAGTGAACATCAATAATTGTCAGATTATGCAGATGAACTTACTAAGCATTATTGCTTACTCCTCTTCTTTTCTCATCTCTTATAGGTTATTTTAGCTAGCTCGAATTGGAGATCACCGGAGATGTTTTCACACTATCGAGCAGACATTTGGTATGAGGTATCAAGTCTTTATGAGTCATGGCATGTATAGGGCTAGTACCTAAGGTTGATTAAGTCATCATTAATGTGCCAAATGTGTTGGCCTAATTGAGTTATGAGACGATTGTATATAGATATAGATGATGACAAGAGTCGATTGAAATTGTACTAGAAATAGTTCTACCCCATGTATGGGAGGAAGATTTTATTTTTTTTATGAATCAAATGTGTTAATTCATGTGTTTTGGTTGATGATTTGAGATTGATTTGAAATAGCATATGAATGTATGCAATGTAGTGTGAAAAAGGGCTTGGTAGATAGCCTAGACACACAGGTGTGTGTCTAGACTATGTGGGAGGCACGGCTAGCACAGGGGCGTGTATCCAAGCCATGTAAAGTCTGCATCTTGAAATGGGAATTTGAATTGTCACACGGTTGAAGCACACGGGCGTGCTCAGGCCGTGGGGTAATAATTAGAGGCGACTACGGACCAGCCATATGGGCGTGTGTCCAGGTCGTGTGACTCAAGTCAGTGTCGTCCACGGGTGTCGAACACGGGCGTGTGACTAGGCTTTGAGACCGTGTGTATGTAGTCAGTATTCACCACGGTTGAGGAGCATGGGCATGTGTGTCTACACACGGGCATGTCTCATTTTACACGGGCGTGTGAGCCCTGTATAAAAGAGAAAATTTGTAATATTTGAAAAAGTTCTAGTATAGTCTTGAGAGTCCTCGTCTGTATGAGTGAGGCCTCGTAAGTCGAGAATGAGGTTGTTAAGGTGACTAGAGAGAGTAGTCACGATGGGCCTAAGTGGTGATAATGAGGATTTTACTAAGGTAACGCCTTGAGCTCGGCTCCGGTGTAGAACACGGGTAAGGGGTGTTACAATTATCGTAGATTCATTGAAGGATTTTCCTTTATTGCTGCACCTTTTGCAAAATTACTTCTGAAGGATGTGGGTTTTAAGTGGATTGAGGACAGGCAGAAAAGTTTGAATAGCTTAAGGCAGTTTTGACTAGATCACCTGTGTTGATTCAACTAGAACTTAGAAAATATTTTGTGGTTTATAATGATGTTTCGTATTTAGGTCTTGGTTGTGTTCTGATGAAAGACGGTAAAGTTGTGGCTTATTCTTCGAGACAATTGAAGACGCATAAACGCAACTAGTCGACCCATGATTTGGAATTAGATGTTGTGGTATTTGCACTTAAGATTTGGCGTCATTATTTGGATGGGGAAAATTGTGTGATTTATACAGATCATAAGAGCCTTAAGTACCTCCACCCCCAAAAAGAGTTGAATTTAAGGCAACGACGTTGGATTGAGCTTCTAAAGGATTATGACTGTGTGATTGAGTGTCATACTGGTAAAGCAAATGTTGTTGTTAATGCATTCAGTAGGAAATCGAAGATGGAGTTGAGAGCTATGTTTGCGCACTTAACTTTGGCTAGTGATTGTGGTTTGTTAGCTGAACTTCAAGTGAGGCCAAATTTGTCTCAACAGATTAGGGAAAAACAACCGTTAGCTGAAGAATCATTAAGAAGATTTGTCAAGTTGAGCAAGGTGTTAAATGAGACTTTTATGTTGACGTAGTAGGTATCTTGGATTTCCAAGGTAGATTGTGTATGTCACAGGATGTGGACTTAAGACAAGCGATCCTTACCAGGCGCATAGTAGCTCTTACGCTATGCATCCCGGTAGTGGTAAAATGTATCATGATCTCCATGAGGTTTATTGGTGGCCTGGGTTGAAGTGTGATATTACGAATTTTATGGCTCGATGTTTGGTTTGTCAAAAGGTGAAAGCTGAACATTAATTCCCTTCTAGTTTGTTTCAACCGATTCCGATTCCTAAATGGAAGTGGGAAAGGATTACTATGGATTTTTATTTCAGGTTTGCCTTTGATGTGATCGAAGAAAGATTTGGTATGGGTTATAGTAGATCGATTTTCGAAGAGTGTGTATTTCTTGGTAGTGCATACCAATTATTCTTTGCAGAAGTTGGTAGAGTTGTACATTGTGGAGATTGTACATCTTCATGGTGTTTCGATTTCTATTATCTCTAATAAAGATCCTCGTTTTACTTCAAGGTTTTGAAAGAGTTTGGAAAAGGCTTTGGGTCAAAACTTACTTTTAATACGGCTTATTACCCCCAAGTTGATGGCCAATTTGAGAGGGTAATTCAGGTGTTAGAAGATATGTTGCAAAGTTGTGTGATCCAGTTCAGTGGTAGTTAAGAGCGATATCTGCCCTTAGCAGAGTTTGCTTACAACAATTGTTTCCAAGCGAGTATTCGTATGGTACCGTTTGAGGTGTTGTATGGTAGGAAGTGTAGGAATCCTTTGTGTTGGACGGAGTTAGATGAAAAGAGGGTTGTTGGACTAAAATTAGTTCAAGAAACCAAGGAGGAAGTGAAGATGATATGTGAGAGGTTGAAAGCAGCAACAAATAGAAAAAAACTCTTATGCGGATTTAAAACTTCGAGACATCAAGTTTCAAGTTGGTGATAAGGTGTTCTAGAAGGTTTCTCCATGGAAAAAGGCTTTAAGATTTGGAAGAAAGGGTAAATTAAGTCCAAGATATGTTGGGCCTTATAAAGTCGTAGAGAGGATTGGATTGGTAGCTTTTTGACTCAAGTTACCACCGAAACTTGAGCGAATTCATGATGTATTCCATGTGTCTATGCTTTGGAAGTACCGTTTAGATCCGTCGCATATTGGGCCAGTAGAGGAGATTGAGGTTAGACCTGATCTCACTTATGATGAGGAACCGATAGAGATATTAGCTCATGAAGAGAAGTTTTTGTGAAATAAGAGAGTTCTATTGGTTAAGGTTTTGTGGCACAACCACAAAACGGAAGAGGCTACTTGGGAAACCGAGGAAGTGATGAAATGTCAATATCCTTATCTATTTAGCTCAGGTAATTTTGAGGACAAAATTCTTTTTAGAGGGGGAGAATTGTAACACCCCAAAATTAGGTCTAGATGTTTTGAGGGTATTTTAGGAATTTTAGCTTATATGTGCTCCAAATTTTGTAAGATTGGTAATTGATAATGTTTTCGACAATGGCTATTAGGAAATTAAGTCAATTTTTGAAAAAGAGTTTTAAATACTTTTAATTTTAGAAAAAGGATTAATTTGTAATAGAGTCAAAATTGTGAGCATTTATGTTGCAGCTTCGCCAATTCTTAAAATTGAACCTAATTCTTCCCCCACCAATATGTTTTCACGTTAGTTTTTCCTTTTTCATTGTGCTTGTCGTCCCTTTGATTTTGCTAGTTCTCCCCACTCAATTTTGACTCCCAAATTGTGATTATTTGGTTCCTACTATTATCTAAGCCTTAAACCTTTATAATATCTCTTCAAAACACCCAAAAACTCCATTGATTTCACCATTTTCAAGTTATTTGGTTTTCTCAAGTTTGCATCTAAAGTTCAATTTTCATCAATCAAAGGTAATGTTTCGATTCCTTATGAGTTTTTCATGATATCTAGTCCTTAAAACTGAATTATTAGCCACTAGAACGCATGTTTTAAATAAAACCCAAAAAATTGGTTATTAATGGTGAATTTCAGGATTGTGGATTAAAATATGGTTTCAAAGTATTTTTCAACTTGTTTTAACATGATTAGAATGTTTCCAAAGCTATATTCAAGTTTCGTTAAGAATTTCTCGAGTATTAATGAATTTTCATCAAAATGACCAAAACTTGGCAAAAAATGTCGATACCTTAAAATGTGTAGTTTAAAGGTTGGGAATTAGTCATAGATGAATATGTAAATGAATGGAATTCATTTCATGCAAAATATTAAGTGTAGGCTTAGATATTCAAATTTAAATTTTTCTATGCCGAAGGTTTAGGTTAAAAGTGAACGTAGCTTAGGCTATTGTTTTTGGTTGTTTAAGGTGAGTTGACTGATTATTAATTGTATGTTTGTGTGGTTTATCCTTTTGAAGTTTCGAAGTTAATAAGACCCTCAACGAGTAGAGACAAAGGCAAAGAAAAGCTTGTCTAAGCTTTTGGCTTTTCGACAAAAGCATATTTTTGGTGAGTGTTTTGGAATCGCTGCTCGTAGATGATTCATTGTATATTTGGGAATTTAAAGGTAGCCTAAACCCCTACTCTAAACTTTGAGAGTAAGTGTTCCCACGCCTATGATTAAATGTGATATACGTACGCTTGTGAAATTGTGGAGTTGTGAAATTATGAACATACATGAGAGCTATGACATATGTTATAAGCTTATGATGACTGATGTGAAAGTAAATATGAGGGTGTGTTGTTCATGCCATGTGATAGTGTTTATAATGTGCTAATGATGTGAATAGGCAGTGAATATGTGTGGAAATCGATAAGTAAATATGTGATAATAATATGGATATTTTGGCCATGTGTTATTATGAGATTGTTGGATATAGTTGACATGCCATAGGATTGTGAGTACTATCCTTTGGGATGTGGTTTATGGGGCATTGAGGCCCGGGGTCAATTTTTGGAGAGATAAGGGAATGTTAGCTAAGCTCCATTCACTAGGATATGTGTGTTCAGTGTGTTGGAGAATGTTAGCTTTACGCTTCACTTATGGGACATGTACGACTCCATGAGTCATTATTGGTGTGTTAGAGATTCGTGTATCCGATGTGTGGTGATAGAGTCCACATTATGTTTCATAACCTCAAGAGCCAAAATATCTTATGATATGATTAAATGTGATTAAATATGGTTTATATGTGCTATGATATATGCTTGAATAATCATGTGGTTAAAGTGATAAATTCATAATGGTATAAATGGAAGATGATTAAATGCGTGAAATATGATAATAGAGTTAAATATGTTATGAATATGTTACATGTTTGCTTAGTCGATGCATGGTGACTTGTTTGCGTAGTGGTTGTTCTGAGCATTTATTGGGCTTGTTAAGCTCACCCACTCATTTTTAACCATTGCAAATAAGTACTATTGGTGTGAGCGGTGTGGTCTCGAGGGCTGGTCCAAGCCAGAGCTTTAGTTATTATTAGTAGGTGTTCTCTTAATTACTTGTGTTTTTGGGAGTATGAGGTAATGTGGTAGATTTGATATCAATTTTGCTATGGTTTTTAGTTGATTGCTTGCCTATTAAGCTTGATGATTTGTGGACTTAGAATATGGTGTTTGGGACTGCTTTTTGGAACATTTTGACGTTTATTTTATGAGGTAATTGATGCATGACGTGTAGAACTATTTTGGTATGCTTTATATGTTGATATATGTTATGTTTTTATAGTATGGAACAAAGGTATTGATATTTGGGTTGTAAAAACAATAACTCTGTGATTTTCTAAGGTGCAGGATAGAGTTTTGTACGTTGGTATCGATAATTTATCACGAGTATTGATACTCCGGGTAAAATTATTATTACTTTTTTGTAGATCGGTATTTTTCGATTGTTGGGTTTTTAATACGAGAAACAATAAACTAGTTTAGTATTGATTTTCCAAGCGGTACCGATACCACTTGAGGGAATTATCAATACCTCCTTTTCAGTATCGATACCTACGTAATAGTTTTAGAAAATTTTACTAAGTGGTGCTATTACAAGTTTAGTACTTATTTTATGTTTATTTAATGAATGCTTGGCATGTTTTATCGATAAAAAGTGAATGTATGGCTTATAATTCATGTGAATGCTATGTTAATAAAAGAATAAAAAATGCATGCGTAATAACGTAACGAGATGAACATGTTGCGAGACGATGATGTAGCATCCTAGTATTTAGGCTCGGCAACTGGGCTAGGTATAGGGTGTTACTCCAAGGTTCTGATCTAGAGAATCTAACTCCTCAAACCTAGCCTATATGTTATGGCCCAATATGGAGGAATTACATTAGTTTGTTTAAAAACCTGAAAGTTTAATCCTTGCTTTAAAATTTGTGAATTCTGAAAATATCATTTTCAACACAACAATTACGTGTTATTTTTGGAAATTACACACATAACTTATTTATTTCACAAAGAAACTCTTAATTTAAACTCGTTTAAAAACTTTTTCTTTTCGTGCGTGTTTTGAAAATATAAGTGTGGTAAAAATCTTACATATTTTAGTCAAATCTTATGTTCTAAAACACATAACTCACAGTAAAATCACTTAATGACATTTTTGATTTAGCAGAGGAAATTTCATAGATTTAATTTTGAAAATCGAATTCTAATTTGGTAATTGTATATTTTTGTAGTTTAATTTCAAAAATACCAAAAACCGACGGACAAAACAAAAACCAAATCAAAGCCCAAAAATGGATTACAATCCCAAAAGTCTAAAAAAATTACTAATGTAAATAACCATTTTTAAATAGACAAGAAAACAATCCAAGCTCCCGCACGCCGTCCAATCCTAATTCTGAAGATCAACTAACGTATTTAACAAACGAGTGAGCTAGAAGCCAATTGTGC
Organism: Gossypium australe; assembly: GCA_005393395.2. Lineage (NCBI taxonomy): Eukaryota > Viridiplantae > Streptophyta > Magnoliopsida > Malvales > Malvaceae > Gossypium > Gossypium australe. The sequence continues at coordinate 119,839,379 of CM016616.1, forward strand.
GACTTGGCCCACAACAAAATTTTTCTTATAACATACACAAATGAAAATACCAACACAGAATTTTACTTTATAATTTACACATTACCAAAAACATATGTCAAATTAGGACGTCATATGTTCAGAACATATACCAGATCAGAAAGTATATTTTTAGAAACATATATCATATCAAAATGTCATATCATATCAGAACAAATTCTACCCCCATTCACTACACACCACCTCCGTCCAACCAACCATACCAAATAGGACAACATGAGTCCATCCATCCAATCATACTAGATCGTAGTGGTATATCACTCATAATGGAGCAACTGAGTTGCCAGAAATATATTGCGGTTTAACTGCCAAAATTGCAATAAAATTGCTAGAAAACACTTCATTATATCAAAACCCACCCCAATGCACATGCAAAATCATAACAACATATATACATATCACATGAATGGTATGGCATGCATACATGAACATATTTTTTTTACAGATCATACATATCAAATTGCTTATACTAACAATGTAACACCCCATACCTGGCCTAGATGTTAAGACCAAGTCTAGAGGTTACATCGAACCATCAACAGAAAACCAAGCTTAATTATTTATAGCTTAACAATCGAAATCATTTATATAATTAAATCAATATAGAAGTCCAAATTATAATTTGAAATATGAAATACACATAATAATATAAATCAGAATAAGACATTAAATAAGAAATAAATAGGTGACCGAAGCTCCTACCACGTTGACACGCCTAAGTTTGTAGGTTACCTAAAATCCAGCCAAACAACCAAATGAATTTACAACTTAGTGTGTGTGTAACCTACATTTAATAATACTCAATAATATATAAATGTAATTTGGCTTTCCATAGATCAGCCATTTCTCCAAACCAGATACAAAAGTAGAAAATATCAGATACATATGTAGAACATATCAGATACAGATGTAGATTCCTACCCCTATATGCTACACACCAACTCTGTCCATCCTGACACACCATATAAGGCATCAAGTACCCATCCATCCCTACACACCACGTAGTGACTGTATGTCACGTTTCATAATAATTGCAGCCTAGCTGTCAGATTAGATTGCGATAAATTGCCAGAATAAAAAATATACGTGGCTCAGCTACTAGATTTGGTGGATCATTAAACTGCCCACACTTCCTTCTTCAAACAGTCCCAATCCTGATGCAGCAAAACCTCAACATGTCGAAACTTCAACATAAAACCTCATAGAAAACTAACACTTACCGATGAATCAGCAACAATTACTCTAACTTAGACTGCTAGAGGAACGTTTTTCGCAAGACCTTCCCCTAACAAAACCCTAGTCACACAATTAACGAAAATTCAGACAAACAACAATAATTTCTAACTTCGAAAAATAGTAACGAAATTTTGCAAAAACAAAAGAGAATAACGATAAAACTTATGCAACAACCTTTAAAACGACACAACGAACAATGCAGAATTCCCAATTAAAGTCGGTAATAGTTTACGAAAGCATGTAATAAGAAAAGAAAAGAAAAATGAAAGAAGAAAGAAGAAAGAAGAAGAAAAGGAAAAGGAAAAATAAAGTAAGAAAAAAAAGAAAGGAAAAAATGTTAAAGAAAGGTTTTTAAAACAACAATAGAAAAAACTAATAGACTTTTACCAAATAGCATAAAAAAATTTCTTAACACATGCACAGAGATTCGAACACAAGACCAGAAGGTATACAGAAGCTTAACCATTGAACCATCGGACTCATTCTTGATAGAGATTAACACAGAAATTGAATTAAGTCAAATGTTCATAGATAGGAGTTGAACCAAAAGAATAATAAAATTTTCTAAAAGCGAAACTTGAACCCCTAATCTCAAACACACAACAGAACACTTAACCACTAAAGAAGATACATAAATATTGACAGTAACTAACAACAACAGTCCACAATTTGGGGTGTTACAACTCTCTCCCCCTAAAAGAAATTTGGGCCACAAAATTTACCTGACTCAAACAGGTGAGGGTATTGCTGACAAATCGAATCCTCAAGTTCCTAAGCGGCTTCCTTGATGCTATGATTCCGCCACAGGACCTTAACCAAAGGAATGGTTTTCCTTCTCAAGACCTTTACATCTCAGTCCAGAATCTGAACAGGTTCCTTCTCAAAAGTCAAATCTGGTCTCATCTCAATCTCCTCAACAGGGACAATATGAGAGCGGTTAGACCGGTATAGTCTCAATGTAGAGATGTGGAACATATCGTGAATCTGATTTAATTTAGGATGTAGCTCTAGCTGATAGGTGACAAGTCTGATACGTCTTAGAACACGATAAGCACCGATGAACCTCGGGCTCAACTTCTCCTTAAAACCAAATTGAATAACCTTTTTCCACGGTGAAACTTTCAAAAAATATCTGGTCACCCAAAAAATACTCAATATCTCGCCTCTTTAAATCTGTATACGATTTATGTCGGTCAAAAAGCTACCTTGAGGCAGTCTCGAATCAATCTAGCCGTATTCTCAGTCTCAAATACTAGCCTGAGACCCAGAACCCGACGCTCACCTAACTTAGTCCAACACAGAGGGGTACAGCACTTACGACCATACAAAGCCTCATAAGGTGCAATCTGAATACTAAACTGAAAGTTGTTATTATATGTGAACTCAGCTAGTGGCAAATAGTCCTCCCAACTACCCCAGAAATCGATAACACAACTCCGTAGCATATCTTCTAGAATCTGAATAACTCGCGTAGACTATCCATCAGTTTAAAGGTGATACGTAGTACTGAAATCTAATTGGGTACCTAATGTTTCTTGATGTTTTTTCCAAAATCGAGAAGTAAAACGAGGGTCTCTATCAGAGATAATCAAAAATGGAACTCTATGCAATTTTACGATCTCAGAGACATACAACATAGCCAATTTTTGAAGTGAATAGTCAATCCTAACCGAAAGGAAGTGAGTAGACTTAGTCAATCAATATACAATGACCCAAACTGAATCCTTCTTAGTGGGTGTCAAGGGCAACCCACAAACAAAATCAATGTCCACACGTTCCCACTTCCAAAGGGGAATCATAACCGGTTGTAGAAGACCTGAAGGCAGCCGATGCTCAGCTTTAACATTCTGACACGTCAGACAATGAAGGACAAAGGCAATTACCTCCTGTTTTAAACTGGGCCACAAATATAATTCTCGAAGATCCCTATACACCTTATTCACGCAGGGATGCATTGCATAAGGGCTACTGTGCATTTCCCGCAGAATCGACTACCTCAACTCAACATCATTAGGCATACCGATCCGACCCTTGAAATATAGAAACCCGTCACTATTTAATCTAAAATCAAAAGTCTTTAATGTGATAAAAACAAGAAACTAGAGACTCATCACTCAATTGTTTAGCTTGAATCTGATCAACCCAAGTCGGTTTAACCTACAACTCGGCCAGCAAACTACCATCATCAAACAAACCCAAACGAGAAAACATCATTCTTTGATCAGTAATTGCTCTACAACTAAAAGCATCAACCACAACATTGGCCTTACCAGGATGGCACTCTATCATGCAATCATAATCCTTAAGTAACTCAACCCATCTACGTTGCCTAAGGTTCAACTCCTTTTGAGTCAATAGATACTTGAGGTTCTTATGGTCGGTGTAAATGACACACCTCTCACCATAAAGGTAATGCCTTTATATCTTTAAAGCCAAATCAAGGTCGTGTGTGGATAGTTGCCTTCATGTGACTTCAGCTGTCGATAAGCATAAGCTACAACCTTACCATTCTGTACCAAAACACAACCCAACCCAAAGTGAGAAGTATCATTGTACATCAAAACTCTCTACCAGATACAGGTTGTACCAGAACAGGTGCCTAAGTCAAAATAGACTTGAGTTTTCCAAAGCTCGCTTACTGCTAATCAGTCCACACAAAAGGTGCATTTTTACGCAACAACTTGGTTAAAGGAGCTACAATAAGCGAGAACCCCTCAACAAACCTCCAGTAGTAACATGCCAAACCAAGGAAAATTCAGATCTCAGACACAATTTTTGGTTGTTTCCACTCGATCATAGCCTACACTTTCTTAGGATCAACACGGATCCCCTCAGTAAACACAACGTGGCTCAGAAAGGTAACCTCTTGCAACCAAAACTCACACTTGCTAAACTTGGCATACAATTTTTTCTTGCGGAGTATCTATAGAACTATCCAAAGATGTTCATCGTGATCACTCTCAATTTTAGAATAATTCAAAATGTCGTCGATGAACACTACAACAAACTGATCCAAATACAGCTAAAATACCCGGTTCATCAAATCCATAAACACAGTCAGAGCATTCATCAAACCAAAAGGCATGACCAGGACCTCGTAGTGCTCGTAACGAGTCCTAAACACAGTCTTATACACATTAGTCTCCTTAACCTTGAGCTGATAATATCCAAAACGAATATCAACTTTGGAGAATATAGATGTCCCATGAAACTGATCAAACAAATCATTAATCCTCGGAAGCGGATACCTGTTCTTTACCGTCAACTTATTCAACTAACGATAATCCACACACATCCTCATTGTGCCATCCTTTTTCTTGAAAAATAGAACCGATGCTCCCCACGGGACCATACTCGGTCGAAGGAACCCTCGATCAAGAAGTTCCTAAAGTTGGGTTTTTAATTCTGTCCAGAGGTACTCCCGATAACTCATCTGGGAAAACATCCAAAAAATCCTTTACCATCTGAATATTAGTGACAAAAGGTTTTTCAGAACCAGAGTCGGACACAAAGGCCAGATACATCTCACAACCTTTTTCGAACTCGCTTTTCAACTGTAAGAGGGAAGATTACATTAGAAAGGTAATTTCGACGCTTCCCGATCATAACTATAACACCCTAAAACCCGGCCTAGAAGTTTAGACTGAATCCTGGAGGTTACATTGGCCACCAAAAGTGGAGGAAACAAAAACTTTACTTTAAACCAAGAAAACCTTTTTGTTCATTATGTTTGAAACAATATTAAACCAATGTCAAACTTTTAAAAAAATTCACAGTTTCTAAAGTTCAGTCCAAATAACACCTTACGAAAGTCCACCATAAAAACTTGTACCATAGTTTATATAATTGTTTTACAAATTGACTTAAAATTAACAGTATAAAACTTATGAGATTTTACTTAAACTAAATCAAACCATATCTCTCTGAGACCTCCGGTATGCCAAGTCCAACTCCAAAACATGAAATGTAACTGAAAGGAAAAACACTAAAGAGAAGAGCTACCCGAGCTCAGTGAGAGTCTAAAACATGAACAGATGGCAAAAGACGGAGTGACACAATAAATACTTTAGACAAGCATATGTATAAAAATATCACTTACAAAAGTCTCAATCAGTATGTCAAATACAATATCAAACCATAGAAATGATGATCCAATCATACGCAATAATCAGGACATATTACATGACATTATCTATATTGTCAATAACCAAAAGTTCACACAAACAGACAAAATGTTTTGACAAACAGACGTATATTCAGATGCGAACGGATGCACAAGTCAAAATCCCACCCCACCAACCAAACACCACTTCGTCCATCCAGCACACCACATAAGGGCTATGGTAGGCCTGTCCACCATACACACCACATAAAACCATAATAGGTTCATCCACCCTACACACTACAATATGGAACTATGCCACTTAAGTAACTATATACAACTGAACTGATATACTTATAGGATAGTGAGGTAAATCCCTATACAAGTATCACAGTTAAAACTGCTAAGTCTATCTTCTTTCTCTTCATAACCAGATCCCAAAATTTTCATGCTATGCAACAATACACACATTACGCTGACAATATGCAGAAACAGACATTAACATTTTTATTTTGAACAGATTCAGATTTGATTACACTTGTATTCTAATATTCAGTTACGACAACAATAACAAACTCATACTTATTCATCACATAAATGAGCAATAAAATTAAAGCCCATAATACATATATATGCACGAACCAAACTAAATCGAGTCACAAACACACTTATTGAGGCTTGAACGAGGGTTGGATTACACAAAAACATAAAACAGGCAGTTTATGACTCAAAATAAAATTCTACAAAATAGGGCCATATGGTCGTGTGCCCTGGTCGTGTGCAAGTGTCTAAGCCGTATAGAGGCCTACACGCTCATATGGAGGAGACACACGCCCGTGTGACCAAGTTACACGGCCGAGTGAGTAGCCCGTGTAACTCACTGTCCAAAAATGCCAAAATAAAGAGCAGAGAAGACACGACCGTGTGGAAATCTCACACGCCCATGTGGGTACACATGCCCATGTGGCCAGGCCGTGTGGAAGCAAAAACCATCGAAAACCCTAAATTCCCAATTACACACGGCCGTGTGGACTGCCTGTGTGCAGCACACGCCTGTGTGGCCACCCGTGTGGTCACAAAACCACACAGAAACAGCCTAAAAATCATGTTTTTGATGTCGAAATGATCCCCAACTCTTGGTAACCTAGAATTATGCCAAAACATACAGAATTTCATGTAATTTAGTAACAATATGATACTTCAAATAACCAATTTCAGAAACACACAAGGCGTTATCGAATTCCACCACAATTCAATATCGAAGTTAAATCGTTTCAGAACACACACAGTAGAACGTGATATCAAACAGCAAGGATCAATCGATTCGCTCTCACCAAACTGTTCGGAAACCTCAATTTCACACATAAACTTAAACTATAAGAACTTCAATTAACAAATAGTAGAAACAGAAGCAATTCTATCATAAACCCTCATGAACAAACACTTACCCGCTTCACCTCCGATAAAACGAAACACACAAGGACGATCAGTCTTGACAGACAACACGTAACATGAGTGAAATGGAAGAAACAAGAAATCAAAAGAACTGAAATTTGGGGAAAGAATCGACAAATAACAGAAGGAACAAAAAGAAAAAATATGAAAAAGAAAATGGGAAAAGAACATCAAACTAAAAAGAACTCCTTTTTCAAATTTAAAAAGTAATTCTTTAAAAATTTAAAAGCAAAACCAAAATAAATTAATTCCTCAAAACACACATGAGAACTCGAACCCGAAACCAAAAGGTCAACTAACACACTCATCACCATCGAACCAACAGGCTCATTCTGACATTAAAACGCGAAAACCCACCAAGTACTCGACCTATTCAATGACCCTAACCACAACCTCAAAACTTCTAACCCTAAAATCCGGGGCATTACAATAACAATTTCAATATCCTCATCCAATCGCAGAGTTTCCCTCTTAGAAGCACAATATTAACTGACTCGATGTTCCACGAGCCAATCCATTCCCAAGATCATATCAAACTCTCCAAATGGAAATTCCATCAAGTTAGCCGGAAACACCACACCCTAAATCTCTAACAGAACCCATTTATCAACTTGGATCGACTGACCCAATGTACTAATTATAGAAATCTCCCTAGCAGTACTCTCAACAAATATACCCAAATTCACAGAAATAGTGCTAGTTATATACGAGTGAGTAGAACCAATATCTATCAAAGCAAAATATGGAACAAAATAGATAAAGAACGTAATTGTTATAATGTTGGCGTCGTCTTTGTCTTCATGGCACCTCGCCACATACACCAAGGCAGGCTATTGTGCCTCAGTTTGACTCACATCTCTTTTCGGTGCTCTCTAACCTTAGCCAAAACCATTTCTACTTCTAACCATACCATGGCCTCTAAGTGACTGCTGAACTGCTCTTGGCAGTTGAACGGGACCTAGAACTAAAGCATGTGTAGAAGCTAGCACCTGATCAAATCGTTGGGGATAGTCCCAAACACAGTGCTCCACCGATCTACACCAAAGACAAGCCCCCAACTTCTTCCAGCACTCGCTCAGATGGTGTCTCCCACAATCGCTGCTATCCTAAATCTCAGTCGGTGCAGTTGGAGCCTCAGTCCTCAGAAGCCCATCAAATTTAGCATGCTTTTTAGGGTGCTGAATAGAACTAGAGGGACCCGAATCCCTCTTAAGCTTACTCTGACCTTTCTCTTGATCACTACTCTTACACTCAGTCCACTTCACCTCCTTAGCTGTCTTTGCCTTATCAACTAAGGCTGCAAAAACCTGCTCCCTCTGAGGAGCTATCAGAACTCATAGTCATTCGAAACTAAACTACGAGCATACCTATTCAATCTTAGAAACTTGACCTCATCATCAGTAATAGACCTCTCACCCTAAACTAAGCTTATAAACTCGCATCTACGAGCCTCTACATAACTTGCCCCCACATACTTGCTTTGGAATGAGCTCTTGAAGAAATCCCACGTAATCTGTTTGGGTTGGATGCCCTGTTCAACTATAAACCACCACTGGTAACCCTCACAGAGCAGAGATACAGCACCCCTTAGTTTCTATGCAGAAGTGCAATCAATTTTGTTCATAATACACTGGGTAGCCTCTAGCTAGTACTCAGCCACTATAGGGGCGACTCTAGTGACGCCTCTAATAAACTCAACACGATTTTACCAAATTTGTTCAGTACCTGACCCTCAACCACTGGATCCAAAATGGGTCCCAGCAACCCTCTCTAACATGCGCATCATAGCTTAGGATAGTACATCATCCCCGATTGTCAGAGCCAGAGACCCAGTCTCAGCAGTAGGAGTACCAACGGTCTCGCTGGTCTTTAGATTGGGCATATTACCCATAGAGGATGCCTCTGCTCAAGCTCCTCCTTGGTGTCCATGGTGCCCATTAGAACCACATCCATGACTACCACGCGAAATCATTAGATCAACTTATCTACAATACCAGAAGTTCACAGATTAGTCAAGAATTCTCATTGGATATCTTACTTCATATTCATATCATAGTCTCAAAATAGAACCACAACTTTAGTCATTACAATATTTTTCTAGCTAAATATTATAGCTAAAGCAGAAGTACTTACAAGTTTGGCGCCGGAGACTCGATCTTTTATAAAATCAATTTTCAAAGTTACTCGAATAAAACTTTTCCTTTGAAACACATTTTAACAAAAATAATAGCCCAGAAACACAACCTAAGTTTTGTAAACCTGACTCTGATACCACTAAACGTAACACCCTATACCCGGCTTAGACTTTAAGACCAGGTCTAGAGGTTACATCCAACCATCAACTGATAACCAAGCTTAATTATTTATAGTTTAAAAGTTGAAATCATTTATATAATTAGATCAACATAGAAGCCCAAATTATAATTTGAAATCCAAAATACACATAATAGTATAAATCTGGATAAGACATTAAATAAGAAATAGAGAGGTGACCGAGATCCAGCCACGCCGACCCGCCTAAGTCTGTAGGTTACCTGAAATTTAGATAAACAACCAAATGAGCTTACAACTCAATATGTGTGTAACTTACATTCAATAATACTCAATAATATATGGATGTAATTTCACTTTCCATAGATCAGTCATTTCTCAGAATCAGATACAAAATAGAAAATATCATATACAAATGAAAAACATATCAGATACAGATACAAATTCTTACCACTACCTGCGACACACCAACTCCATCCATCAAGACACACCATATAGGGCATCAAGTACCCATCCATCCCTACACACTGCATAGTGACTATATGCCACGTTTTAGAATAATTGTAGCCTAGCTGTCGGATCATATTGCAATAGATCACTAGAATCAGAAATCTATGAGGCTCAGCCACCAAATTTGGCAGATCATTAAACTACCCACACTTCTTTCTTCAAATAGTCCCAATTCTAATGCAACTGCGGATTTGATAGATATCAGATATAAGTATACAGTAATACAATTTTAGACCATGATCATGTAATGCAATCTTAATGATTTATCAAATCTCATAACAATGTATATATCATAAGAACAGATTACTCAGTAACAGATTGTCAGAAATAGTTTCAATGTCTCATGCAGATCATACAGACCCTACAGTAGGCCTACATTCGATCCGAATGACGATTACGAACCTAGGGATTTTTTTAATTTTTGGCCCACACACTCGTGTGGCTCAAAACAGTGACTTACACGGTCTGGCACACGGCCAATCACACGCCCGTGTAAATCACAATCACTTACATGGCCTGGCACACGTTCTTGTCCCAGGCCTGTGTGACCTTAAACCTAAATAGTAAGTTACACGGCCTCGGCACACACATGTGTCTCTAGCGTGTGACCCTAAATCCAAAATAGTAAGTTATACAGCTTGGACACACACCCATATCCCTAGCCTGTGTGCCTTCAATACGAAAGTAGTAAGCTAGACGGTTGTGTGGCATCGGGAGCCATGTTTTAAGGTGTTCGCAATTCACAGAAAATCGGGTTATCGTTACACACCTAATACGAATTCAACGCAAAAACAATATGAGTGATTCCAAAGCCTAAAAACGAAAACCAAAGGTTCAATCAATGACTTAAACAAATAATTCGCATAAGAACAACAATCAACCCAGCATGTCAAAATTTCGACGCAAACCCCCATAGAAAACTAACACTTACCAATGAATCAATAACAATTACTCGAATTTAGACTGCTGGAGGAACGTTTTCCGTAAGACCTTCGCCTAACAAAACCCCTAATCGCTCAATTAATGGAAATTCAGACAAATAACAATAATTTCTAACTTCGAAGAAAAATAATGAAATTTCACAAAAACTAAAGAGAATAATGACAGATCTTACGCAACAACCTTTCAAAAGACGCAATGAACAATGCAAAATTTCCAATTAAAGCCGGTAATAGTTTACGGAAGCATGTAAAAAGAAAAAAATGAAAAATGAAAAAAGAAATAAGAAATAAGAAGAAAAGGAAAAGGATAAATAAAATAAGAAAAAAATAAGAAAGGAAAAAAACATTAAATAAAGGTTTTTAAATCAACCACAAAAAACTAATAGACTTTTACCAAATAGCATAAAAATTTCCTTAATGCATGCATAGAGATTCAAACACAAGACCAGAAGGTATACAGAAGCTTAACCATTGATCTTGTGGGCTTATTCTTGACACAAATTAACGCAGAAATTGACTTAATTCAAACATTCAAAGATAGGAGTTGAACCAAAAGAATAATAAAATTTTCTAAAAGCGAAACTTGAACCCCTGACCTCAAACACACTACAGAAGACTTAACCATTGAAGCAGATACATAACTATTGACAGAAACTAACAACAATAGTCTAAAATTCGAGGCGTTACAAACAATTATTCTACATACAGATGTCATAAATTTTTTTTTACACATGATTATGCTTTCAAAGTTATCATAACACAAATCGTGCATATATTATTTTCACAAACCTTAACCATGTCACATACTGTTACATATTAACAAATGTCACATTTCGAATCTTATTTAAGCCAAACATTCCTGACAGAAGGTTTTCTTACAAATTTTTTAGTCAAACGAGCCTAATGAAGATATTTGAAAATGGGCCCACACGACCTACCTAACCTGCCCGTGTGATCACACACGACCGTGTGCCCCACACGGCCTACCAAATTGTCCGTGCAATCGCACATGCCCGTGTGCTCCACCCGGCCAGGCACACAGTCAACCACATGTCTGAGTGGTGCACATGGCCTGACACACAACCAACCACACAACCGTGTGACACAAAGTAGTTTCAAAAACAACCTCTACTTTTGAGTTTTTCCAAGTTCTAATCGATGTTTCGGGTTAGAATCACACACCTAATGTTATTTCTAATAATCCACACAACAAAGCACTCTAAAATCCTACATATAATCATAACATTGTACCATTCAACAACCTTTAATTAAACCAATAATTAACTTCAATACCCCCTCTTAACTAAAAATAACCCCTAAAATCGATATTCAAGAACTTACCCCAAAAATAGTGACATAACAGTGGCCTTTAAATGTGTTTAACTCGTCAAATGAACATTGTTTATCTCACAATACTCTCCTAAGAGACGTCTAAAAAGACTGGCAACACAACAATAAGGCATACCGTAAAAGAAAGAAAGAAAATAGAAGAAGTTGTGGCAATAGAGGAACAAGGAGAAAAGAACAGAATCATAACTTTCCCTCATAACCAAAGTTCACAAAAAAAGGGGAAAAAGAAAATTGCATGGAAAAGTTATAATAACAAAAGAAGGAAAGAAAGATGTAGAAAAAGTGGAAATTTTAGACGGCAAGAGGGGGAGCATTTTTAGGGATTTTTCCTTTATTATTTTTTTTATGGATTTAACTACTCACTAACTCCTATGATTATCTAAATCAGATTCTTTTCTTCAGAGTTCAAAACAAAAATAAACTTCACTTTGTACACACAATGATTCAAACACAAAACCACTAGGTAAGCTAAGGTCTTACCACTGAACCAACAAGCTCATTCTTGCTAACAAATGAGCGAAAATAATATATAAGCTTGGTCTTCAAAGTCAGAGGCTGGAACAAAAATTAATAAAAAATCAAGGGAATGGATTTGAACCTAGAACCTCATACACACAAGCATAACACTTAACTATTGAACCAGATTAAATTACTTGACAAAATTTTCACAATATTAACTCAAAATCAGGGCATTACCACTCTTGGTTTCACTAACTCAATTTCTTCTGACCCGATTTTTGGGGTGTGACAAAGAAAGGCATTAATGTAACAGCCTGTTTTTCAATAGTGTCGAAAACTCTGATTTCAAGATCACAATTCCGAAGAGTGAGTCTGTAAATACTATTATTTAATATTTACAACTCAAATATAGTAATATAGTGAATCATGATTTGATAGAATTGTTAATTGGTCAATTAGACAAAGTACAAGTGGTTCATACCGTAAGTTAGTGGTTTTGAAAAATGAGGTATCAGACCTTATTTTTGTAAACCAAGCTTATAAATATTTCTACTAAATATTTATGGAGCTAATATATAGGTGAATTGAGGTTTGGTCTGAAATTTTTTATGTTTAAATAGTTAATTAAGGTACAAGGATTAAATTGTAAAAATTGTAAAATTTAATCGCTATTGAATTTTATAAACTAAAGTGCCTAATTATTAATGGTTTAAGGATTTAAAAGGCAAATTGACCCTTTTAATAAATGATGGACGGTTTTTGTATTTTTTAAGTAAAGAATGTGTTTATTATAATATAATTAATAATATATGATAAAACATTAAAAAAACAATGTCATCTTCTTTAATTTTTCTTTCACCACCAAAAACTCGCCATAAAGAATAGGGAAGCTATTGTTGTTAAGCTCTCAGTATTCTGCCATTGCATGGTAAGCTTCTCAATGTCCATTTTTAATATTTTTTATATTTTTATATCGCTGCAATTAGGTCCAGTTAATTTGTATCTTCGTTTTCAAAATTGTTAAATATTTCTAAAGTTTTCATTGATTAAACTAAATTTTTTGATGTTTAATAATTTAATTATAAGTTTAGAAATGAAATAAGACTAATTTGTAAAGTGAAATTGGTTAATTTTGAGTATAGGGACTAAAATGTGAATATGTATAAATTGATATGAAATTTCTTTAATTATTGTATTTAGAGGGTGTATTGGGATAAGATTAAAGTCTGATTAAAAAGTTTGGGGTTTAAATTTGATAGATATAACTATTTTTGTTGTAGGGACTAAATTGAATAAAATGCAAAATTTTAGGGAAATTTGAAAAATGAAATTGAATTAATATATGATTACAATAGGATTTTTTGAGATTTTTGAAATTGATAAATTGAATTAAATTATATTATAGATTGGTGTTTGAACCAAACGGTATATAAACGAGAAAAAGGAAATATTACAGAATCGTCTTTTGATGTGTTTGTGGTTGTTTTGATTAGGTAAGTTCATATGGACGTACTTTATTTAATTTTGATATGATTATGTTATTTTGTTTTACTGCTAGTTAGAAATTTTATATATAAAGTTTTGCCGTCAAATGGATCAAATTGTAAAATAATGAAATATATGATAAAATGAATAGATGTATGGTATTAGATGATTGTGGAATTGTTATATAATTCTATGATATGTGTATGATGTTTATTTTAATTAATTCTTGTTTATGTTGGGTTGTATGTATTTTTGTGTGATTAAATTGTTGTAAAATAACGACTTCGATATTGAAATGATTAAATTGTGAAATGAGATATAGTTGATAAATGTGAATGAATATGAGAATGTATATGGTTGAGTTACATGTATATAAAAATATTCAAAGGATTGGAATGAAATGAATATGAATATGGAGGCCTGTGTGAACTTAGAGAATAGCTAGGATACAAATGACATGTCATTAGGGTTATTATAGTTTCAAATGTTGGTCTTGGATGTTTTACCGATGGCTAAGGTCCTGCATTTGTTGTGGATTCTTCATAGCTCATGTGAGAAGCATTGCGTAAAAGTTACCATCCCGATCCATAGCTTGTGTGAGCACATACAGTCATAGCTCATATGAGCAATCTTATCTCATGTATCCAAAGTAAATTTATTATAGTTCTCCAGGCGAAAAAGGTAATTAAATGAATACGATATGAGTGAAAATGTTAAATGTGAAATCAGTTGTTATATGTATGAATTGAAAATGGTTTGGATGTGATATGAATAAAAATTTCTATATATGCATTATAATTTGAATATGAATTGGATGTCATGCGTTATGATATATTGAATTGTTGTACACATACATGTGAATTCCATTATAAATGCTTGATGTATAAGCAAACTAACAATTTACTTGTTTCATGGAAATGTATATGAAAGTACAAGGATGCCGAAGATGCCACGTTAATTACCAAATGAGTTTAATTTCTTAAATTATTTTAGGGTCAAGGTATGTTGTGTAAATTTCATATGAACTTACTAAGCATATATAATGTAACGCCCAAAACTCAGCCTAAACGTTATGGTCGAATCTCGGAAGTTACATTAACAACGCTTGAAATTATTTACTTTTTGAAATTGACTAGGGTTAAGGTATTTTGTGAAAACTTAAAAATTTGAATATTTAATGATTTTGTTTCTTTGAAAAAATACTTATTAAAAATATAATCTTTTGAAAGTAAAGTGTGACATTATATTATAATGTCATTTTAAATTATTTGAAAATAAAGATTTTGTATTATAATTATTTATTAAAAAGGTTTTGGGTAAAAATCTTTCGCAACGGACTTTCATAAAACTACTTAAAATATTACGAATTATAATTTTATTTTAAACCACATAAAATCATAAATAATTTAAATAAACTCCATATTTTAAAATAGTTGAAATTGCATAAATTTTCATGCATGTATAGCAGTTCTAAGTTATAAAATAACCAACAACCCATAATAAAAGAAGTGTCCAAAGTCCACAAACAAAAACAACATAGTTTAAAAATCCATTATTAAAAATCCATAAAATAAACCATCCGAGAGGCTCCACTGAATGTTGATCCAAGTCCTATGTCCGAGTATTGCTTGAAAGGTTATAACACTAAAAGGGGTGAGCTTTTAAAGCCCAGTGTGGGTCTTTTAACAAATAAATGTAAATAAACACATAATCATCAATCAAGTAAATATTTCACTTTATGCACATGATCATGGCGGTGTTGTTTTATAAAAAAATTGTGCAAATTTATTTAAAACATCCTACCCATCACCGTTACACACCACAATCGAGTTCCCCAGAACTCATCCATCCGAACACTCCAATTTGTGAACAGTGTCATAGTAATGCAGATAAACTGCCACTTAATAATATTATGGACAAGACACCACTTTTGCAGATAAACCGCCACTTAATAAAATTGTGGACAAGCCACTACTTTTGCAGATAAACTGCCACTTTATAATATTGTGAACAAGCCACCATTTTTAAAGATAAACTGCCACTTCTTCCTCCTTTCACATATCCCACCCCATGCTGTGATATGGCCACAAAAATCACTTTTTCACTTTAAAAATCAATATTTCACTTTGGCATGTGAGACATGCTCATTATATCACTTATCACTTAAAATCACTTAGGCATGCTTAACATGCTAATCACATATTTACACAATATATATCAATATTTCACATTTTATAAATCATACGAAACTCACATTGGCCATGACATCACATAACATGAGAGTGAGATTTTCATACATTTTATATCAATAATAATAATCAAGATCACACATCATACAAATCACAAAAACAATGATTTAGTTTCACTTACTTGGATATTCCAATTCGATGGGTTTTTATTCCTCTTTTCGAATACATAGAGTATTCTTGATAAGCACCATCTAATAATACTAATAAATTTTTAACAACATGAAACATATTTTCATATTTTTTAATTAATGTAGAACCCACACCTGATTGTAGATTCAATATGTTACGACTCTCTAAGACACCTACACTTGGATCTATCCAATGGATCACCTAGTCACACAAACGGCAGTCCTTCGTTAAAGTTTACACCATGATCATCATAAGAGATAAATTTATTAAACAAATCTCCCATTTGACACTTACCCTTGTGACTTTTGTGATTCCTTTCACGAGTTTGACGATTTTTCGTGTTGATGTCGATCAGCCCTTCAAAAAGACATCATAACTAAAAGTTAATAAACGAGGGAAAATTCACCATAACTCTTATGAATATTTGGTCAAGAGAGAAACGGTGAGGGAGGAGTTGTTCTCATTCAACCTTTGTACTTACTCTATCTCGGTCGAAAAGGAGAGACCGGTGGATCGTCTTGATTTTGATCCGAAAAAATTAAATGATCTAAAGATGGGGTTGATTAAGAGTAAGTTTACGAAATAAAGACTTAGAATTTAAGAAATTAATTGAAATAAATAGTGTAGAATTTTATTTACTAAAAGAAATGATGTAGGTTGAAAAATGATGAAGAAAATAGGAGGAAACACAACTGTTGGCGATGGTGCCACGGCGGTGACGATGGTAATGGTCCGGCGATGGAGGCGACAGTTTGGCAGAGGAGAAGAAAAGAATATGGGTTCGATCACTCACTTAAAAGATGAGAAAGGATAAGAGAGAAAAATAAGAAAAAGAGAGGAGTTGGGCGGTGGTTACCACGGTGGTGGAGGGTGGTGTTAAGGGTGGCGATGGAACAAAAAGAAGAGAAGAAGAGGCTGGGTAATGAAGTGGTGGTATTTAGGTCGATTGTTTGTGGCTAATGGTGGAGGAAAGGAGGCTAAAATCAAAATAATTGTGGTTCAATGTGGTGCAAAAGGGGAGGGGGAAAAAAGAAAGGAACAAAGGAGGGGAATGGCAATGAAAAAGAAAATAATGAAAAGATGGAACAAAAGAGTGTTCTTCATCTTGTCTAGGATCAATGAACATCACACAAGGTAAGGGTGAAGAGAATGGTATGTTGAGGGGACGAAGGAGCAAAAAGGGGATCATGGGAGTGAAAAGAGGGCTTAATGAAGGAAGGTTGACTTACACACAAGGAAAGAATATTTCCCCATGCATGGTAACTAGGTTAGACGGCAAAGAGTGTTCACACTAGCTAAAGTTGTCAAAAAAATTAAATAAATATTTAGGAGTGTGGGGAATTGAACATAAGACTTTTAAGAAACTAATTAAACTCTTAAACACTTGACCACTCACTTGCATGTTATCAATTTAACAAAAAATATTTTAAAACATGGGATGACCTTTGCTAAGGGTTTAAAAATAATTGCACCAAATAGAAATTAACGAGAGGGAAAGGATTCGAACTCAGATCATCAAGGACAGCTTCACCACTGCTCAATTACTATAATTGATATTTATTTATTATCAAAAGTGCTAAAGTCATCTAAAAAGAATTCGGACGTGACCATTCTCGGTTCATTAACCCAATTTCTACTAACCCAATTTTTAGGATGTGACAACTCTCCCCTCCTTAAAAAGAATTTCATCCTCAAAATTCCTATTGTTAAGCCAATTCACTTATTCACGAGATTCATAACTCTTCTTTCAAAACCAACCACCATGCCTTCGTTGTGCAACTCTGATTCCAATGTGGTTCCAATACTTCTCCCTAAATATCTAATAGAATTCCTATTAACTTACACTGATTGTCTCAAGGGACTATCTATAGAAATATCACTAACGATTTCCTTATTCCCAAATTCTCAATTTCACAGATACACTATTAACAACAAATATTTTGTTAATACCAATTCTCAACCAGTGTAAGGCACAATTAGAATGGATCTTAAAAGTACCTTCAATAACATTAGCTGCATCATGGTCCTCTCTGTAACACCCCTAACCCGTATTCATCGCCAGAGTAGGGTTACGAGGTATTACTGATTAATTCACAACATATAGCATACATTTATCAAACATAAAGCATCCATTCTCATAAATCATTCAACACAATTACATTGTCCCTTATAAGGGCCTACAAGGCCTTAAACATGCTTTAGAAGTGGTTCGGGACTAAACCGATAACATACAAAAAATTTTGGAAACTTAGAAAAAATTCAACCATACAGGGATCACATGCCCGTGTGAACAGACCGTGTACCTCACACGGCTCCTGACACGTCCGTGTCGTAGGCCGTGTGGAAACAGGGCATACATATTGACTTGGGTCACAAAGCCAACCACACGTCTGTGTGTCTAGCCCGTGTGCCCTTCGAAGTGGCCACACACGCCCGTTTGCCAGGCCGTGTGCTAGGTCGTGCCAAACCTGTAGGGTATACTGACTTATGCAACATGGCCAAGTCACACGCCCGTGTGCTAGGCCGTGTGCCAATTAGAGGGTATACTGACTTGTACCACACGGCCAGTCACACGTCCGTCTGTGAGACCGTATGGAGCATACTGACTTCAATTCAATTTCAACACCAGGGGACACCCAGCCGTGTAACATGACCGTGTGTCACACACGGCTGAGACACACGCCCGTATGGACAAAATAGGCCATTTCCAAGGCCAATTTGTCACCTCCAACTTCAATGTACCTACAGAAGGTAAAATGGTACCATTTCATCATACAATTAGGCAACCAAAATCATCAATTAAATGCACAATTCATACCATTATAATTTCATCTATTCCAATTCTCAAATCACTACCATTTACTTATCCAAATACATACCAAAACAATATCAAACAATATGGTTCATTTACCATAATTCACACATACATAACTTACCCTATAAATAACCAACACAACATCTAAAATCATACCTCATCAAGGCATTTCTCAAGCATTTATACTCCACAAATCAATTAACTATTTGAGCAACTATAAAACCATAACCACATTCATACCAAACATACCAAAATAAGCCATCACTCATGGCTATATATACAAACCAAAACATATACATTTATAAGCCATATCTCATGGCTATAATCACAACCAAAATACCACATCTAACCTATACATGCCATATACCATAAATGTATAATTCAAAAGTACCAACTTATATATTTGATAGTGCGATGATGTTCCCCACGACTCCTGGATTCGAGTTAGCCTTGATTCACAATAAAACATAGAAAAATAACACGAAGTAAGCTTCATAACTTAGTAAGCTCGTATGTGAATAACTTATTTCATTGAATAAATGCAAATCAACCAATCACACATTACAAAACCATATACACATTAACTACAAACCTTTCTCGTGTCTCAAAACATGATCAAATACAAACTTATCAAACTTTCACTATTTAATACTCGAATAGGTTCTATACGTACCTGTATTGCCTCGTACTAACCTCTTTCTCAACCACATCATTCGTTTACCCGTTGAACCATTCGAAATAGAAATCGGATACTCAGGACTCTCGTACGGTAAGTACCTATACCATGGCCTGTAGCCAAAGCAAGGTAACTTATTCGAAGAACTATTATCATGGCCCGAAGCCAAATCATCCGATATGCATGGCCTGAAGCCAAATCGGTAAAATACACACCCGAAGTGCTAATATCATGGCCCGAAGCTAACTCTACGTATCATTTACTGACATGTCAATAGTATCCACAACTATTCTTAAGGTTCAATTGGGCTTTCACACTTTTCGTTTCTATCATTGAATGCATAGGTAAAGTCGTATTCACAATTCATACATTATCCATAATTCCGTTTTAACCATTTATGCAATATTAAAGCATTTTAACATACATTTATAATGTAATCATCACATACAAACTTGTATTCGGAATTGACAGAATGGGGTGACTACTCGATAACCTTGCTTTTCCCTCAATCTAAATCCGATTTCTTTCTTTCTTGATCTATATGAATTCAAAATAAACTTATTTATTCATCTACTCATTCAATTAATCCAAAAATACACATTTGGGCATTTTTACACGTTGGCCCCTAAACTTTCTCATTTAATCTATTTAGTCTCTATTTCACAAATACACAAAATTCACACAATTCGACAAAACCTATGCTTGGTCGAATTATATATAGGTCCCTAGCAGTCCAAATGTAACAGACCAATATTGACCCTAATCGGAACGGTGGTTTCGGGACCACGAATTCGAGCCCGAGAAATATTCTAATATTTTATTTTGTGTTCATTATAGGTGAATTAAAATGTGTGAAAGTTTTGTAGAAAAATTTTATTGTTTAAATGCTTAATTTGATAAAAAGGATTTAATCGAGAAAAGCGTAAAAGTTGCATGCTAAAGAGAAAGGTACTAAATTGATTGTGGCTTTTTAAGTGGATGTACTAAAAGGGCAATTAGCCCATATACAACAAGGAGAAACAGCAATGGGCCTTTCTAATTACAAATTTTATGTTAGTTTAGTTTATTATAAAGTTATATTAGTGTATTAAGAAAATATGTTAATATATGTGTGAATTACAACATTAAATAATAAAAACAAGTGGGAAGAAAGAGAACATTACCTTGTTCATCTTCTTGGCCGAATATTGGAGGAAGAAAACTCCATTGTTGAAGCTTGAAGTTTCGGCAACTTGGAGCTTGATTTGGGGTAGGTATTTTGCTTAGTTTTTGATAATTTTTACATTTTTGGAATGGTTGCTTTGAATGCTATATAACCCATGTGGAAATTTTTGAGATTTTGGCACATTGAAATTCGGCTAAGGTTGTAAATGCATGGCATGAAATGTTTGATAGTAGATTTTAATTGGTATGTGTTAGACCTTCATTTTTAGAATTAGAAGTTTTGATGAAATTGGATGTTAAGGATTTATTTGAAAAAAAATAAAATTCTTGAAGGACTAAAACATGAAATAAATGAAATGCATGGACACATATGGCTATGGGGAACATTCGGCCTAGCTATAGTATTGGGAAATTTTGCATATTTTGAGTTTTGTGTAAATAGGACCAAATTGTAAAAAAGGGAAATATTAGGGGCAAAATGGTAAATTGCCCATTTGTGTGTTTTGGGACTAAATTGAGGTGAAATAAAATTAAATGAGCTAAATTTTAATATGTTTTAGATCAAGAGCAAAGAAAAACGGAATTAGACCGGGGAAAGACGAAGGTTCTCGAATAGCCGATTCGCACGGACTATCGACAACCGAGGTAAGTCCTTTAGCTAAAATATGTCAACGATTTAATTATAACTATATTAAATAGTATGAATTGCTGAAATTTTGTACCTATTTATATTATGGCCGAATGTATGGAGGTATACTAGATTGAAGATTTAAGTTGGTTATGTGAAATGAATTGTTGGATTGTAAAATGATATAGTGATTTTATTGGTTTAATGTGAACGAGCCCAAATTGAATTGGACATATGTATATAATAGTTATGAAGAGTGTGTTGGGAATGTTTGACTACATTGATATATATATCGGGCTTTTATGCCTAGCAGGCTTTGTGCCGGTGTTACATATCGGGCTTTTATGCCTAGCAGGCTTTGTGCCGGTGTTACTTATAGGGCTTTTACGCCTAGCAGGCTTTGTGCTGGTGTTACTTATCGGGCTTTTACGCCTAGCAGGCTTTGTGCCGGTGTTACTTATCGGGCTTTTATGCCTAGCAGGCTTGATGCCGGTGATGCGTTTCACAAAAGAGAAACCGAATTTTTGTTCAAGGCAAATTAAAGCTAAATTATTGTGTTAGTGACTTCGGTAAGCACGTAAGGTAGGAATTTATTTCTTACTAAAAATTTTTTATAAAGTACACAAGTAATTCAGTTACTTATTACAAATTGTATGTGTTATAAATGAAATTGTATATATATATATATGTGGTTATAATATGTGTTCTCGGTTTTTACTAATAAATGATATGAATATTGTGGCTTTGGTCTTTGAATATGTGGATACAAGACTTGGTATATTCGGCCACATGGATGGTTGTGTACTTGATGTTATATTACAATAATTGAATTTTAAGTATATGAATGTTATATATGTGATTACATGATGACATTTTGGTTTTTGGAAGGTTGGATTATGAGTAAATATTTTGATCATAAGCGTTCGGTTAAAGAGATATTGTTCTATAAATTTATATGTCATATAGCTATGAAATTGAAAGCTAGAAGGTAAATGTGAGTACAAACGTACAAGTTGGATTATTGCATTTTTTTTGTTTAATATTTGAATGTTATATTATTATGAATTGAGGACTTACTAAGCTAGTAAGCTTATTTGTGCGGAATTGTTTCCTATGTTTTATAGATTAGGTACAAGCTACAAACTCGTTTGGATCGTTCGGAAAGTCGTCCACGCTATCAAACTATTTTGGTACTCTTTCATTTTGGGTTTCGAGTGAAGGCATGTATAGGAAAGACTTTGTCTTTGTTTTGATGAAAACTTTTGGTTCATGTATATAATAGCCATGCGAATATGGCTAAATTTCTAGTTAAGTATGCTTTTGGTGCTTTTGATACAATGTCGGTTTATGTTGGTAATGTTTTTGCATTTTTAATCGAAGTTTAAACGTTTTTGATAATGAAATGTATGCCTACGAAATGAATCTTTGAATTAGGTAGTGTGGTAAGAAACCAATGGTACACTCGATTATATGAAATCATAGTTGTGTTTTGTTAATAAATCGATGATGTGAGGATATTATGTGAATGTTTTAGGTATAGGTTAATTTGTATAAATGATTAGAATGCATGGACAGTATGAGTTGTATGTGGGTATGTTCGGTTATAAACTAGTTAATCATATTTTGCAATGAAATAGTTTTTAGTTAGCAGCAGTGATGTGATTTTGAAAAATCACTAAAAATAGGATAAATTGAATTAGAAAGTGAATAAGATATAGAATTACATCTTATTGTGTCTAGTTTTACGTGAAAGAAATAGAGTAGTCAAAGGAATTATATATTATGAGATATTTAAGTTCTAGTGAGACTTGTTCTGAATGAATTCGTGAGTCCCTGTTCTGTCTTGGAAAAATTGTTAAAAATTGTACAAAAATAATTATGGAGCATAGTTTATATGTTTAGAATCTTTAATGAGTCTATTTTTGATTGGAATAAACAAGAACATTATTGAAATTTTGTGCAATGAGATAACTAAGTTTTTGTAAAGATAGGTCAGAATTATTAAACAGTGAAGTAGGGGTAACTTTGATGAATAAACTGTACTAATTGGCCACATGAAAAATTCTGGAAAAATTATGGTAAAAATTTATATGAGTCTAGTTTCAAGGAAAATTTACGGATCTAAATTTCGAGTTTTGTAACTCGAGTTATGGTCAATTTAGTCAGCATGACACAGTTGGACAGCTTTAAATTTTTATGCCCCAAATTAGTAGTCAAGTCTAGATGCCACATACTCGACTCCGGTAAAGGTTTTGGGTAAGGGGTGTTACATTTGATTGGTATCAGAGCTTACGGTTTAGTCGATTCTAGGACTACCGTAGCGCGTGTGAGTCTAGCTATACATGCCTTTATCATATATTGATAGTGTGGTGACTTCTGACAGCCTGAACTTTGTTTTATATAGTAAATGGATACTGATCCTGAAAGAGCCGTAGCGGATGATGTAGAGAGTGTAGCGCTTGACCGTGCACATGAATCAGTGTCGGTAGACTCTCGACCTGTTTCGGGTAGTCATGAGGGAGAGACTATTCAAGCCTTCTATCAAATGATGAACGAGTGGTTTACCCAGTTTATTCAGACTAACCCGGCTGTACACCAACCTCCACCCCCGAATAATCCAACTCCGATTCCTTCAGCACCCCCAATGATAGATCCGGTGAGATCTAGTAGGCCCCCAGTTGATAAAATCCGAAAATTTGGGGCCGAAGAATTTAAAGCCAATGATGATGATGACGCAGAGAGAGCCGAAATGTGGCTTGATAACACTATTCGGGTACTTGATGAGCTATCTTGTACTCCAGATGAATGCCTGAAGTGTGCTATATCTTTGTTGCGGGACACTGCATATCACTGGTGGAATACACTAGTATCAGTAGTTCCAAAAGAAAAAGTGACATGGGACTTCTTCCAGAATGAATTACGCAAGAAATATATCAGTCAAAGATTCGTTGATCAAAAACGAAAGGAGTTCCTTGAGCTGAAACAGGGGTGAATGACCGTGACGGAATATGAAAGAAAATTTGTCAGGCTCAGCAGATATGCTAGAGAGTGTGTTTCTACTGAAGCTATTATGTGTAAAAGATTTGAAGATGGCCTGAATGAATATATAAAGATGTTTGTTGGCATTCTTGAAATTCAAGAGTTTGTGACTCTAGTTGAGCGAGCTTGCAGAGCTGAAGAGCTCGGGAAAGAGAAAAGAAAGGCTGATACAGAAGCTAGAGACATTCGAAAAAGGTCTTCGGGGAAGGTCTTCCATTCCACATCCAAGAAGTTCAGAGAGGACTACAGCCGACATAAAGCTACTACAGATCCACCTAGACGGGATCGACCTCCTATGAGCTCTCGAGCTACCTCGATAGCCAGTGTTGGTAATGTTCCACAGAATAGAGTTGAATGTAAGCACTGTGGAAAATGGCACTCAGGGAGTTGTAGATTTCATGATCGGTCTTGCTTTAAATGTGGGTCGTCAGATCATTTTATTAGGGAATGTCCGAGGTTGGCTGAGCAGAATACAGTTCAGAACACTAAGCCGAGCAACACGTCAGTGCGAGGTAGACCACCCAGACATTCAGGAAACGTAGGTGGTAGTCAAAAAGGAACGAAGAACACTACAGTTCGATCTGAGGCTAGAGCTCCGGCTAGAGCTTATGCTGCACGAGCCAGAGAGGATGCTTCCTCCCCTGACGTCATTACCGGTACTTTCACTCTCTATGATACTACTGTGATTGCACTAATTGATCCTGGTTCGACTCATTCTTATGTGTGTGAAACTTTAGAATTTGGCAAGACTCTGCTAGTTGAGTCTACCGAGTTTGTGATTCGTGTGTCCAACCCTTTGGGTAGATGTGTGCTTGTTAATAAAGTGTGTAAAGGTTGCCCGTTGATGATTCGGGATTATTGCTTCCCAGCTGATTTAATGTTGTTGCCCTTTGATGAATTTGATATAATCTTGGGTATGGACTGGTTAACTTCACATGAGGCAGTAGTGGATTGTAAAAGAAAGCTTATTGATTTGAAATGTCGAAACGGTGAGACCATCAGAATTAAATCCTGTGATGTAAATGGGTTGCCTACAGTAATATCTTTAATGTTAGCCCAGAAATATGTGAGAAAAGGGTGTGAAGCTTATTTGGCTTATGTACTGGATAATAAAATGTCAGAGAAACAAATTGAATCTGTATCAGTTGTATGTGAATACCCCGATGTGTTTCCTGAAGAACTACCGGGTTTACCCCCAGTACGAGAGATTGAGTTCGGCATTGAGTTAGTGCCGGGTACAACTCCGATTTCGATAGCTCCGTACCGAATGGCACCTACTGAATTAAAAGAATTGAAAGCGCAGTTGCAAGAGTTGACAGATAGGGGCTTCGCACAACCGAGTTTCTCTCCTTGGGGTGCACCGGTTTTATTTGTGAAAAAGAAAGATGGAACTATGCGAATGTGTATCGACTACCGGCAACTAAATAAGGTAACTATAAAGAATAAGTACCCGTTACCTCGGATTGATGATTTGTTTGATCAGTTGAAGGGGGCTTCAGTGTTTTCGAAGATAGATTTGAGATTGGGCTATTATCAGTTGCGAGTCAGAGATACAGATGTGCCAAAGACTGCATTCCGAACGAGGTACGGACATTGTGAGTTTTTGGTTATGCCTTTTGGACTCACTAATGCACCTGCTGTTTTTATGGATCTAATGAATCGAGTCTTCCGACAGTTTTTGGATCGATTTGTAGTAGTGTTTATTGACGATATACTGATCTACTCCAAAAGTGAGACCGAACATGCTGAGCATTTGAGAGTAGTCCTACAAACTTTGAGAGATCAACAACTGTATGCAAAGTTCAGTAAGTGTGAGTTCTGGATGAATGAGGTCAGCTTCTTGGGTCATGTTGTTTCAGCATCAGGCATTCGGGTGGATCCAAACAAAATAGCAGCTATACTTGATTGGAAACCACCAAAGAATGTTTCCGAGATCCGAAGTTTCCTAGGCCTTGCGGGATATTACAGACGATTTGTAAAAGGTTTTTCTGTTATAGCTACACCTTTGACGAGACTACTACAGAAAGATGTCAAATTTGAGTGGTCAGAAAAGTGTCAGAAAAGTTTCGAGCAGTTGAAAGCCCTTTTGACCGAAGCTCCAGTGTTAGCTCAGCCTGAATCGGGTAAAGAATTTATTGTTTTTAGTGATGCTTCCTTGAATGGGTTGGGTTGCGTTTTAATGCAGGAAGGCAAGGTTATAACCTACGCTTCGAGACAATTGAAGCTGCATGAGAAGAATTATCCAACTCACGATCTGGAGTTAGCAGCCATTGTGTTCGCATTAAAAATTTGGCGTCACTACTTATTCGGCGAAAAATGTCATATTTATTCAGATCATAAAAGTCTAAAATATTTGATGACTTAGAAAGATCTAAATTTGAGACAACGCAGATGGTTAGAATTGCTGAAAGACTATGAATTAGTGATTGACTACCATCCAGGGAAAGCTAATGTTGTTGCGGATGCGTTAAGTCGAAAATCATTATTTGCTCTTCGTGCAATGAACGCACAGATGGCTATGTCTGATGATGGTTCGATCATAGCCGAGTTACAAGCAAGACCGATGTTTATTCAAAAAATTCGTGATGCACAGAAGGTTGACAAAAATTTGATTGCTATTCGGATTCAGTGTGAAAACGGTACAAAATCAGATTTTCAGATTGATGCAAATGATTGTTTGAATTATAAAGGCCGATTGTGTGTTCCAAAGAACTCAGATTTGATACAGATGATCCTGTGTGAGGCCCATAGTGGTCGACTATCGATACACTCGGGTAGCACTAAAATGTATAACGATTTGAAGCAGTTCTATTGGTGGCCTGGCATGAAACGGGACATATCTGAGTTTGTTTCCAAGTGCTTAATCTGTCAACAAGTGAAAGCTGAGCATCAGGTATCATCCGGATTACTTCAACCAATCATGATACCCGAATGGAAATGGGATAGAATTACAATGGATT
Source organism: Gossypium australe (assembly GCA_005393395.2). Lineage (NCBI taxonomy): Eukaryota > Viridiplantae > Streptophyta > Magnoliopsida > Malvales > Malvaceae > Gossypium > Gossypium australe. The sequence continues at coordinate 119,866,887 of CM016616.1, forward strand.
TTGTATCCGGTCTTCCTATGACACCGAGTAAGAAAGATGCCGTATGGGTTATCGTTGATAGACTGACTAAATCAGCTTATTTTGTGCCGGTACGTACCGACTATTCACTTGATAAGCTTGCCGAATTGTATGTGTCGCAGATTGTAAGGTTGCACAGTGTACCGAGTTCCATTGTTTCAGATAGGGACCCGAGATTCACATCGCGGTTCTGGAAGAAATTGCAAGATGCCCTAGGTACTAGACTTCATTTTAGTACAGCCTTCCATCCGCAAACAGACAGTCAGTCTGAGTGAACTATTTTGATACTTGAGGACATGTTGAGGTGTTGCGTTCTAGAGTTTAAAGGTACGTGGGAACGATACCTACCTTTGATTGAATTTGCTTACAATAATAGCTTCCAATCTAGCATAAAAATGGCGCCTTATGAAGCCTTGTACGGGCGAAAATGTCGCACGCCGTTATATTGGACTGAACTCAGTGAAAATAAGATACACGGGGTTGATTGGATTAAAGAAACAGAACAGAAAGTGGTTGTTATTAGGAGTAATTTGAAAGCCGCTTCGGATCGTCAAAAGTCTTATGCCGATTTGAAACGTAAGGACATTGAATTTCAGGTCGGAGATCGGGTGTTCTTAAAAGTTTCTCCGTGGAAAAAGGTGCTCCGATTTGGTCGGAAAGGCAAGTTGAGTCCGAGATTTATCGGACCGTACGAAGTCATTGAACGTATTGGGCCGGTTGCTTATAGATTGAGATTGCCCTCTGAGTTAGAAAAGATGCATGACGTATTTCACGTTTCGATGCTTAGTAAGTACAGATCCGATCCGTCTCATGTGATTATACCGGCAGAGATTGAAATCCGATCTGATTTGACATATGATGAGGAACCGATCCGTATCTTAGCTCGAGAAGTGAAAGAGTTAAGAAATAAGAAGATTCCACTAGTAAAAATATTATGGAATAGACACGGGGCTGAAGAGGCTACGTGGGAGCCCGAAGATACAATGAGGCAGCAATACTCGAAATTGTTTAACGGTAAAATTTTCGAGGACGAAAATTCTTAAGGGGGGAGAGTTGTAACAGACCAATATTGACCCTAATCGGAACGGTGGTTTCGGGACCACGAATCCGAGCCCGAGAAATATTCTAATATTTTATTTTGTGTTCATTATAGGTGAATTAAAATGTGTGAAAGTTTTGTAGAAAAATTTTATTGTTTAAGTGCTTAATTTGATAAAAAGGATTTAATCGAGAAAAGCGTAAAAGTTGCATGCTAAAGAGAAAGGTACTAAATTGATTGTGGCTTTTTAAGTGGATGTACTAAAAGGGCAATTAGCCCATTACAACAAGGAGAAACGGCAATGGGCCTTTCTAATTACAAATTTTATGTTAGTTTAGTTTATTATAAAGTTATATTAGTGTATTAAGAAAATATGTTAATATATGTGTGAATTACAACATTAAATAATAAAAACAAGTGGGAAGAAAGAGAACATTACCTTGTTCATCTTCTTGGCCGAATATTGGAGGAAGAAAACTCCATTGTTGAAGCTTGAAGTTTCGGCAACTTGGAGCTTGATTTGGGGTAGGTATTTTGCTTAGTTTTTGATAATTTTTACATTTTTGGAATGGTTGCTTTGAATGCTATATAACCCATGTGGAAATTTTTGAGATTTTGGCACATTGAAATTCGGCTAAGGTTGTAAATGCATGGCATGAAATGTTTGATAGTAGATTTTAATTGGTATGTGTTAGACCATCATTTTTAGAATTAGAAGTTTTGATGAAATTGGATGTTAGGGATTTATTTGAAAAAAATAAAATTCTTGAAGGACTAAAACATGAAATAAATGAAATGCATGGACACATATGGCTATGGGGAACATTCGGCCTAGCTATAGTATTGGGAAATTTTGCATATTTTGAGTTTTGTGTAAATAGGACCAAATTGTAAAAAAGGGAAATATTAGGGGCAAAATGGTAAATTGCCCATTTGTGTGTTTTGGGACTAAATTGAGGTGAAATAAAATTAAATGAGCTAAATTTTAATATGTTTTAGATCAAGAGCAAAGAAAAACGGAATTAGACCGGGGAAAGACGAAGGTTCTCGAATAGCCGATTCGCACGGACTATCGACAACCGAGGTAAGTCCTTTAGCTAAAATATGTCAACGATTTAATTATAACTATATTAAATAGTATGAATTGCTGAAATTTTGTACCTATTTATATTATGGCCGAATGTATGGAGGTATACTAGATTGAAGATTTAAGTTGGTTATGTGAAATGAATTGTTGGATTGTAAAATGATATAGTGATTTTATTGGTTTAATGTGAACGAGCCCAAATTGAATTGGACATATGTATATAATAGTTATGAAGAGTGTGTTGGGAATGTTTGACTACATTAATATATATATCGGGCTTTTATGCCTAGCAGGCTTTGTGTCGGTGTTACATATCGGGCTTTTATGCCTAGCAGGCTTTGTGCCGGTGTTACTTATCGGGCTTTTACGCCTAGCAGGCTTTGTGCCGGTGTTACTTATCGGGCTTTTACGCCTAGCAGGCTTTGTGCCGGTGTTACTTATCGGGCTTTTATGCCTAGCAGGCTTGATGCCGGTGATGCGTTTCACAAAAGAGAAACCGAATTTTTGTTCAAGGCAAATTAAAGCTAAATTATTGTGTTAGTGACTTCGGTAAGCACGTAAGGTAGGAATTTATTTCTTACTAAAATTTTTTTATAAAGTACACAAGTAATTCAGTTACTTATTACAAATTGTATGTGTTATAGATGAAATTGTATATATATATGTGGTTATAATATGTGTTCTCGGTTTTTACTAATAAATGATATGAATATTGTGGCTTTGGTCTTCGAATATGTGGATACAAGACTTGGTATATTCGGCCACATGGATGGTTGTGTACTTGATGTTATATTACAATAATTGAATTTTAAGTATATGAATGTTATATATATGTGATTACATGATGACATTTTGGTTTTTGGAAGGTTGGATTATGAGTAAATATTTTGATCATAAGCATTCGGTTAAAGAGATATTGTTCTATAAATTTATATGTCATATAGCTATGAAATTGAAAGCTAGAAGGTAAATGTGAGTACAAACGTACAAGTTGGATTATTGCATTTTTTTTGTTTAATATTTGAATGTTATATTATTATGAATTGAGGACTTACTAAGCTAGTAAGCTTATTTGTGCAGAATTGTTTCCTATGTTTTATAGATTAGGTACAAGCTACAAGCTCGTTTGGATCGTTCGGAAAGTCGTCCACGCTATCAAACTATTTTGGTACTCTTTCATTTTGGGTTTCGAGTGAAGGCATGTATAGGAAAGACTTTGTCTTTGTTTTGATGAAAACTTTTGGTTCATGTATATAATAGCCATGCGAATATGGCTAAATTTCTAGTTAAGTATGCTTTTGGTGCTTTTGATACAATGTCGGTTTATGTTGGTAATGTTTGTGCATTTTTAATCGAAGTTTAAACGTTTTTGATAATGAAATGTATGCCTACGAAATGAATCTTTGAATTAGGTATTATGGTAAGAAACCAATGGTACACTCGATTATATGAAACCATAGTTGTGTTTTGTTAATAAATCGATGATGTGAGGATATTATGTGAATGTTTTAGGTATAGGTTAATTTGTATAAATGATTAGAATGCATGGACAGTATGAGTTGTATGTGGGTATGCTCGGTTATAAACTAGTTAATCATATTTTGCAATGAAATAGTTTTTAGTTAGCAGCAGTGATGTGACTTTGAAAAATCACAAAAAATAGGATAAATTGAATTAGAAAGTTAATAAGATATAGAATTACATCTTATTGTGTCTATTTTTACATGAAAGAAACAGAGTAGGCAAAGGAATTATATATTATGAGATATTTAAGTTCTAGTGAGACTTGTTCTGAATGAATTCGTGAGTCCCTGTTCTGTCTTGGAAAAATTGTTAAAAATTGTACAAAAATAATTATGGAGCATAGTTTATATGTTTAGAATCCTTAATGAGTCTATTTTTGATTGGAATAAACAAGAACATTATTGAAATTTTGTGCAATGAGATAACTGAGTTTTTGAAGAGATAGGTCAGAATTATTAAACAGTGAAGTAGGGGTAACTTTGATGAATAAACTGTACTAATTTGCCACATGAAAAATTCTGGAAAAATTATGGTAAAATTTTATATGAGTCTAATTTCAAGGAAAATTTACGGATCTAAATTTCGAGTTTTGTAACTCGAGTTATGGTCAATTTAGTCAGCATGACGCAGTTGGACAACTTTAAATTTTTATGCCCCAAATTAGTAGTCAAGTCTAGTAATGCCACATACTCGACTCCGGCAAAGGTTTCGGGTAAGAGGTGTTACGCCAAAACTTTCATTTATTTCACATTTCAACCACACACTTTGCACATTTCACAATTTAATCCCTATTATGCATTTTCATCAAAAATCACTTAACATAACATGTAAAACTATCATCAAGCTTTCATATTTAACATTAAACATCAAAGAAACATAGATTCAACAATGGCAACTCTCAAAATATTTAATAGTTTTGAAATTAAAGGTACGGGCTAGCTTGATTGAGCTGTAACGATTACAAAAACATAGAAATCGTTAAAAACGAGACAAAAACCATACCTAAATGGACAATAGAAGCTTGTCGAATGAAGAAACCTAAATAGCTTGTTTTTCTACTTCAATTTTCAGTAAAGAACACTTTTGGGGAACATGAGAAAATTTTTGTTTCTATTTAATTAACCTTTATTTACTAAATACCAAAATTAACCTTAACCTTAAAAATCATCACAAATTTCAAAATTACCAAGCCATTATCATCCACTAACATATTAATGGGCTATTTATCACATAAGGACCTCCACTTTAAGGTTCTATAGCTAATAGACACCTTTAGCTAATAGAACTCAAGTTTTACACTTTACACGATTTAGTCTTTTTTATCAAATTAAGCACTCAATCGATAAAATTAGCTCACGAAATTTTCACACATATAAAATAATTTTTTGACATCAAATTTGTGGTTCCGAAACCACTATTCTAATTTAGCTAAAATCGGGTTGTTACACTCTCTACGCCTCGCTGCATAAACCAAGGCAGGCTGTCTAACATCAGTGCGATTCACACCCTGACCAATTGTTCTCTGCCCAACGTTACCAGCTCTGTTATTACCATGCCCCCTTTGATTTTGATTCATTTGGGGTTGCAATGCTTGCCTCTAACCCCTCACACGCGAACAATCTTGAATCCGGTGCTCCATGGATCCACATTTTAAACAAGCTCCCATTTTCCTCCAACATTTTCCCTCATGGGATTTCCTGCAATGAGCACATTCACGAATTTTGTTTCTATTTACAGCAATAGTTGGATACTATCGAGGTCAATCATCTCGAGTCCTCTTTGTCGTGCACGGGTTAGCACTTCCCGAAACTAAGTCCCTCTTCACTAGAGTCTTGATCTTTTCCCTTCTTTCTTTATCAGCCCCTTTAACCTCTTCAAAAATATTCACCTTCTCAACTAAGGTCTCAAAGATTCTCTCCTGTCGCATAGCAACTTGGACCTTTATATTATACTATAACCCATTCTCAAACCTCACACACTTGTCTTGCTCCAAAACTACCATCCCCTATGCATATCGGCTCAACCTCAAGAACTCACCCTCATCCTCAGATACAGTTATGTCCCCTTGTTTCAGTTTGATAAACTCTAGTCTTTCGGCTTCAACATACATCGAGCCCACATACTTCTTTCGGAAGGCAATTTAAAAATAATCCCAAGTTATCCTATCAGTCTGAGTACCCTCTATAATGGATTACCACCAGCAATAGGCCTCATCTCTTAGAAAAGACATTGTACCCTTAAGTTTATGTTCTGGGGTACAGTCCAGATCATCCAAGATTCTCTCAGTAGATGCCATCCAGTATTCAGTTATCGTAAGGGTTATCCAGCAACTCCCCTAAACACCTCAGCTCCACTAGATCGAAGCCTCTCAGCAACAGACTTGCGGCCTCCAGAAACGCGCTGTAAAACCCTTAATAGTGCATGAGATATTGCACCATCAACAGGTTCAGGATTTGCCTCATCATCAACAAACTACTCGGGCTCATGACTTGTAACAACCCGATTTAGGGCTAGTCGGAATAGCGGTTTCGAAACCACTAATTTGAGATGGGAGAAAATTATTTTTATATTATTTTATGAGTTATGGCACGATTATGTGAGTGCATGAAAATTTTGGTGCATTAATTTTAGTGATTGTATGCTTAATTGTGAAAAAGGACTAAATTGCATAAAGTGCAAAAGTTTCATTTTCAAGCTAAAGGTGTTTAATAGCTATAGAATATTAAATTTGAGGTCCTTAATGTGCAATTAGACCCTTAGGATAGGGCTGGCCGGCCATAGGGGACAAGAAATGTCAAAATTGGTCAAAATTGGTGGATTAGGTGGATTAAATTGATAAAATAGAATAAAATAAAGAAAGGCTATCATCTTCCCATTAATTTTTTTTTGTTTCTTCTCTCTACCGAAAATACCAGCAAATAAGGGGTTTGAGAGCTCAAAAATTTCAGCCAAGCTTTTCTCCTTGCAAGTAAGTGTTTTGATGGCCATTTTTAATGATTTTTGTATTTTTGGGACCCTTGTAGCATTATCTAACTAATGAAGGGACTATTTTGTAAGATGATTGAGAGTCTAGGGTTTTTCCATGAAAGCATTTATGTTGTTTGCTGAAATTTTTATGGAAGAAAATGAATCTTAGTTGTAAAATAAACAACTTTTGTGAAAGGGGTTTCCATGAAAACACCTAAAAGGACCTTTTTTGTAAAGGTTGTAAAATAGGTGGTAAATGTTTGAAATAGTTGTTACTTTGAGTTGTTATAATAGTAATAAGTGTTCAGCTAGGCTTGGTTAATGAGGAAATTTGATGAAAATCGATTTACAAGCCTAAGGGCAAAATCATAATTTTGTGAAAGACTAAGGGCAAAAAGGTAATTTTGCCAAAGTAGAAATTTTAAAACGCCTTGATCAACGTGATGATTAAATGAGTGAATTTATTATTATAGATCAAGAAGAATGTGGAATTAACCTTGATCAAGGAAAGAACAAGGTGGTGGACTAAATCGAACAAATATACATATTTTGGTACCGAGGTAAGTTTGTGTGAAATTAAAGCTACATAATGCTATTATGTTCTTAATTGCTTGATATCATGAGAAATGTATATTATTTCTATGAAATTGATTGATGATGCCTTGATGAAAGTATGATGATATTATGTTAAGACAAAGTCCCGGTTGAACATTAGGAATTGCAAGGATACCATTGCCATGACATGAGACAAAAAGGGTCTCGTATTAGACCATGTCTGGGACATGGCATCGGCACCGGATGAAAGTCCCGTATAAGACCATGTCTGGGACATGGCCTCGGCACCGAAGAAAGATCTCGTGTAAGACCATGTCTAGGATATGGCATCGACATTGATATGCGATCTCGTATAAGACCACATCTAGGATATGGCATCAACATCGAGATATGAGATCCCGTGTAAGACCATATCTGGGATATGGCGTCGGCATCGAGATGTGATCCCGTGTAAGACCATATCTGAGATATGGCGTCGGCATCGAGATGTGATCCCGTGTAAAACCATATCTGGGGTATGGCGTCGGCATCGAGATGTGATCCCATGTGAGACCATATCTGGGATATGGCACTAGCATCATGTTACATGTATAATGAGATTGAGTATCCTTCAATATTCCAAGTAGTTCAACAGGTAAAGGGTTAAGTTTATGTTAAAGATGATAATGAGTTAAGTTTATGTTCAAGATAGCATAAGTGCTAAATTATGTGATGAAGTGATACAGGTACCCATGAGTAAAATACGAGATATGAATCCAAAATGTGATATGTGATTGGTAAGAGTAAACATGAGTAAGTTGTGTCAAATGCTTGAGAAATTATGTTGTTATTATTCAATGAGATGAATGGATGCTATTGTAAGCCTTTATGTTGCTATTTATTTCATGCAAACTTGCTAAGCTTTATGCTTGCCCCTCTCATTTCCCTTTTCCTTGTAGTATCGCCAAGCTAGCTCGGGAATCATAGGACGTCGGAGCTCGGTTCACACTATCAAGTTATTCTTTTGGTATAGTAAAGTTTAATTATTTTGGGTATGACATGTATAGGACTTGGTTATTTTGTTATATGTCATATTGGTTAGCCAAGATGTTGGCTATTAATGTTACTCAATTCTTTTTGTAAATGGTCATGGAAATTGGCCAATACTACTTAAGTTATATTTATTCAATGATGATGGAATTCATGAAGTGTAAGCTTGTAAGATTGACTGAGTAAGGTATGTACATGACGAATGTAGTGTGGATGTCTTAAGTTTGGATATTAGAGGTGCCTTATTTTTCATGATGTGTGTTGCATTGAAGTGGTATGAGTGTGGTTGCTTTTCAGGGTGGCAATTGGATTGGAAAATAGCCTTATAATTGTCCACACGGATAGTCACACAGGCGTGTGTCTAAGCCGTATGTGACACACGGTCAGCCTCATGGGCATGTTGTTAGGTCGTGTGTCCCCTGCACCTAATTTGTGAAAAATTCAGCTTGACACACGGGCTAGCACACGGGCTAGCACACGGGCATGTGACTAGGCCTGTGCCGCTAGAGGTTTGCTAATGTCATAAACAGAATGTCAAGGTTTTCACGCACGGGTGAAGACACGGGCGTGTCATGGCCGTGTGAGGGACACGGGCCATACACATGGGTGTGTGACTGGCCGTGTGAAAACCCCTGTTAGTTCGAAATGAAATTTAAATCCACACTGGCTAGGAACATGGGCGTGTATGATCACACGACCTGCCCACACGGGCGTGTTCCCTTTCGCACGGGCATGTGGCCCTATTTTGAGTAAAAATTTTCTAAGTGTTTGTAAGATTCGGGTTTGGTCTCGAACCATTCCACATGTATGTTGAGGGTCTCATAGACCCATAATAGGGACGCTATGATTTCAAAAGAAAAGTTTTAAGTTCAAATGGATATTTATGGCCCGATATCGTATGATCAAGTATGTTAAATTCTGTAATGCCTCGTATCCGGTTCCGGCGTCGAATATGGGTAAGGGGCGTTACATGACTTATGTTATCCATAACAGGATCGTTCTTTTTAACACCAAGGTCCTGTATAGGTACCCGACCAGTAGATGACTCTTCTTGAGCCGTATGACAACGTGCATCACGAGTTCGAACTCCTTGATTATTCATAGTGCTTAAGTCTAATGAAATTTTCTAACAATTATAGAGTAAGTTTTTATGTTATCACTTGAATATCATCAATCAGAGTCTCACTATTTAAAAATATATCATCTTCAATCTAAAATTTCCTAATCTAAAGTTTCAAGCATAAAGAGTACTTATCTTGGATCAGTATTGGGAGTCTCAAATTTTTGGAGTTTTTTAATTTTTTTTAAAATTCAATAACAAAATTTCTTTCTAAAAATCTTTTAAAATATCCATGCAGACCTATTTAAAAATCATAGTTTGAGTTTTGAATCGGGCTCTGATACCACTAAATGTAATGCCTCAAACTCGGCCTAGATGTTATGGCCGAATCTCGAAAGTTACATATAACGTTTACTCGATTTCATTTTTTGTTTTGTTTCTGTAGTTGACATTTTGCAGAATGCGTCGATCGGATCAACTTGGAGCACACACTATCCAACCTCTATTTAGGTAGTTTCTTAACTGATCTAGACTTGGTTATGTGGCGTGTATATAGGGTTGTATTTGTGTTTAAGTTATTTTGGTTGTTCATGATATTAGTTTGGTGATGTTGGATGATTTGGTATATTTATGTGATATGTTGTGGCAAGTGAATAACCAACTTGAAATGTGATTTACTTGTGCCAATGGATGTATAATGGTCAAGTTTGTTTATGGTTTGCATGTATATAAATGGTTGTTTGGTATGGCCTAATGGTTGAATTGAATATCATGTTAGTATGTGAATTGTATAAGGTTTCTAGGTTTGATATAATGATTATGATGATGATTTTGGTTGTTTGATAAGATGTTTAAAAATGTATATTATGGCACTTTAGTAAGTTATGCTTGGAGCATATGTATAGCCAATTTATAATATTAAAGGATTGTGTTAATATGGTAGAATTGGTATGGTTGTTTGACTATGAAAATGAGATGGCAAGTGGTAGGTTGAACTTGTATATTACAAGTAGTTAAATGGCATGAAATGATTCATGTTAACTAGGTTTGTATTGTATCAAATGTAAGTGCAATGAATGAAATGTTTTGATGTTGAAATGGTGCCAATGAGGCACATTTGTTAGAAGTTTAGACATTGTTTTGAAGTGTGTTTTGACATATGTGGATAGGTACATCATTGAGTATAAGCATTGACATGTGTTTGGAACGTTTTAGTTAGGTAATTTGCATGTAAAGTAGCTTTATGCTGTACACGATCTGGTATACAGCCATGTGTCTCCACACGGGTTGGTGACGCAGCCATGTGACCACTGAAGAAGGTAAATTTTTTGTTCTGCACGGTTTCAGTTAGTTACACTGCTTGACGACATGGCCGTGTGACTCAGGCACACATAGTCATAATCTGTAACATAGCTTAGATACACGGCACCGTTATTTATTGAAATTTCCATACTTTTTGTTAAGTTTACAATTAAGTCCTTACATGTTCTTGGGTTGATTTAATGGCTTTCGTAACTCTACTTGAGACTCAGTTTGACTATGAATTCTATGAAATGTTTGCATGTAATATTTTAAGTTTAAACATATTTATGAATGTTTTATGTTCCGTTATCTATTGTGGCATCCTACAGCTCGGGCGTAACAGCCCAATTTCGGTGAAATTAGAATAGTGGTTTCGGGACCACAAATCTGAGCCGAAAAAATAAAATTTAGTTTTATTTTATTATATGATCCATATTATACCAAAAATGTCGTGTGAAAATTTTGAAAAGGAAATTTTATCGATTCAGTGCTTAATTATGAGAAGGACTAAATCGCATAAAATGCAAAAGTTGGATTCTAGTAGCTATAAGGTTTAAATGGCTATGGAATTCAAAACTAGAAGTCCTTATATGGTAATTAGACCATTAATAAAAAGTATGTAGATATTTTTGGAAGATTCACCCATGGAAAATGAGAAAAAGTCTAGGGACTAAATTGGAAAGTGAAAATTTTAATCAATTAAAAGATGATAAAATAGATATCATCTTATTTTCTCATCTTCTTCCCCAAAATAAAATATGGAAACCCTAGGAGAGAGAGAGAGAAGAGACTTTCATGGCCAATTTGGGTAAGTTTTCTTGTCCTGTTTTTAGTAATTTTGATATTTTTGGAATCAGGATGGCTTAATATCTCTATTTGGGGAATTAATTTGAAAAGTTATCAAAGTATGAAAATGGGTCATGGATGTATATGTTGGAAATTAGAAATTTATGGTAGAAAATGAAAGATTATTGATAGATAAACAACTTTTACAAAGTGATTTTTGATGAAAACATGATTTAGGGACTAAAATGTAAACTTGTGAAATTGAAGGAAAAGTTCTAAAATTTTATGAATACATGTGCTGTAAATTTTGTAATGGGGCTTTGGTTAGGCTTGGAATAGGGAGTAATTTGCACAAGTTTCATTTTCCGAGCCTAGGGACGAAAATGGGATTTATGGAAAAGTTAAGGGCAAAATAGTAATTTTACCTAGGATGAAAATTTAGGCCACATGAATGTAAAATATGATAAATTGATGTTATATCTACTCGTATAGATACAAATAGACCAAATTCAGAGTTAGAATGAGGAATGAGAAAAATATCAGATTAGTAGATTTTATGTACACGAACCTTTGTCAAGGTAAGTTCGTGTAACTAAATTATGTTTATTTACATGCTTGTTTTGATTGTGATTATGTAAATTGTATAAGTGTCATATATATGTGAAAGGATTACATATCCGATCAAGCCCGATAAATAAAAATGTTCAAATTAATTGATACTGCCCGATAGATGTAAAAAGGGTAAGCGATGGAAATGTTGCTTGTATGCTCAGAATGGATGTGGAATATTATCATATGAATTATATGGATGTTAAAGATGTATGAAATGATCACACACCGGAAAATGCTTGGAAATGTTAAATCTCATTTGAATAAATGAAAGTCGATGGATAAATGTGATTTCCCTGATAAAACTACATGTGTTGCAGAATGGATTTAGCCCAGACGGGTAATCCGAAATGGGTCTCTCTAGTATATACTTCAATTAGGATTTAGCCTGGACTGGTAATCCTAATTGACTAGATTTAGCTTGGACTGGTAATCTAGAATGAACTCTATGGGGAATTCTTTGTCATATAAAGGATTCAGCCTGGGCTAGTAATCCGACAAAGCCCTTAGAGTATATGTTACAGCTAGAATTTAGCCTGAACTGGTAATTCTGCTGTATGACATGTGGCTCGAGAGTGTACCTAAAAGGTACTACTAAATATGAATTGACAAACTATGGAATTGTACACCTCAAGTGTACTACCTGTGTATCCATCGATATTTCGAATATATTCAAAGAGTAAAATTCTGACAAGAGCAAAGATGAATTGAAAACAAATTGACATGGAACAGTGTATATGATACGGAAATATGACATGAAAGAATATTACATGAAGCAAGAAAATGATGATACATAACAAGTGATATATGAAATATGAGATGATGATATTTGTACATGGAAACTATTTGATGAGAATGTTCATTCTTAATTATAGACTTGTACACCTAGAGTGTACTAATCGTGATTTTGATATCCCGAGTAATATGTGTAAAGTTCTGATGCGAAACGATCTGAACTCGAAATGAACTATTATGAAATTATACTCGAAATAATGAGATGAATTATGTATGTTGAATGAATACATGATGTGGAAAGCATATGTGCTTGGAAACTTGATTATTGTTGAGCCCGTACATGTCTTGATAATACTATGGAATATATGACTAATAAGAGAAATGAGGATATGTGTAGGGCTTGAGACCAAAGTGGTTGAATATGCCTTACTTAGTTACCTCAAATAGGATGTATGGTAAGTTAAGTACCATGTTATACGAACTTACTAAGCATTTTATGCTTACCCCGTTTTATTTTCCCCTATTTTAGTGTAAATCGGAAGCTCGACAGAGATCACTCACACTATCCATCGACCCATATCGGTACAATATGGTAAATCAATTACGGTTGTAATGGCATCTATAGGTTATATTGGCTACATTGGCATGTAAATATAAACGATGCTTGTAATCTAGCCATTGGAATGGCTAGTAATGGTTGTTTTGATATACTTGTAATGTTATGCTATGGTAACTATATATGTATGTTAAGTAGTTGATCAAATCATGTTTAACACATGAATTGAACCAAGGTAAGATAGTAAACATGTATGCAAGCAACGATAGACTATGTTGAATGATGAAATTTGCTTATTTGAATGCTTGGAATGGTTGGATTGTACTTGGTATGTTTTGGTGCAGGAATATGGTAAATTTGGGTGACAAATGAGACTAGAAAATTGCTTTATTTTGTCCACATGGGCAGACACACAGGTGTGTGTCTAGACCATGTGTGACACATGGCCTACCTCATGGGCGTGTGGCCTGGTCGTGTGTCCCCTGCACCTTAAATTTAAGAAAACAGAATGCTTAGAATTGAGTACACGGGAAGAGACACGGGCATGTGTCTCAGCCGTGTGGGAGACACGGTCTTGAACACGGGCATGTGTCTTGGCCGTGTGAAACCTGCACCTAATTCGAAAGGAATTAATTAACCACATGACCTATCATACGGGCGTGTGGTATGGCTGTGTGGCGCAAGTCAGAGAGCAACCTAAATCGAACACGGCCTAAGGCATGGGCGTGTCCCTTGGACCACACGGGCGTGTGAGCCTTGCACCTTGGAAAATTTTTAAAATGTCACAAAAAATTCTTAGAGTTTCCGTTTAAGTCCCGAATCGATTCTAATACTCATATTGGATCTCAACGGTTCATCTAAGGGACGTTATGAATGATCTCGGTTAATGAATAGTGATTGACATGATTTATTTGATATTGTTCTGAAAAGATTCGGTAACGCTTTGTAACCCTGTTTCGGCGATAGATAGGGTTAGGGGTGTTACATCGGGTCCAGTGATCGGACTGGGTTAGGGGGTGTTACAATTAGATTGATTAACTCAAGAATCAATATGGACTAGTTGATTGAGCGATTGAACTGTTTGAACCAATTTCTTTTAATTTTGGGTTAAATATAAAATTGGTACTCGAACTTGTCCATTTCTCCCAGATTGGTACTTATGGTTGTTTTTTGTCCCAAATTGGTACCCAAATTTTTTTTCCGTCCACTATATTGGTACCAAAGCCTAATGCCGTTACTTTTTTTGCTGACATGGCAGCGTTAGCCATTCGCGCGCCGCCACATGGATTGATATTTGCAGCTTTTTTTCCTTTTTCCTTTTCCCTCATTTTCTTCCTCCTTTTTTTCTTTTTCCTACCCTAGTCGCCCTCCTTCTACACCACTGCTAAGTCACCATCCGACCTCCTTTGATAAGCTCTCCGACCAACAATGACAATTTGTTTGTGTGATTACTAGATTTTTATTGTCTTCTAACTATTATGAAGTATAAGCCATAAAAAAATCCAACCAACATAAAATAAGAAGATAAAAATCCAATGGAGTTGCCTGCATCTACAATTTTTTTGTTCTTTTGCATATTTTCTCAAGAAACAAACAGAAAAAAATCCAACTACCTAAAACCTGAAAAAAGAGAAAAAATTTGAATGCGAAAATCCAAAAATGAAGATGAACCCAAGACTTGAAATATAAAACGAAGATAATATCTGAACGTAAAAGCTAAAAAGAAAGCAATGTAAAAAAAAAAAACCTTTTTTTTTATTCTTTCTCATATTTTCTCAGGAAACAAACAGAAAAAATACAACTACCAAGAAACTTTATTAACTGTCGGGTTTCAATAACGAGTTCTTCATTCCGGGTCTATTGGGTAATCCAAATATTTGTAGCCTAAATTTGAACTCGCTTCCTCCATGCCTGAGAATCGAACTCAATACCTTCTATGTTAAACAAAGAAGTAGCAGTAGCAATAGCAGAAGGTGAATGAGAGGAACTGAAATTAGCCATTGAAAGTAAACGTGTTTAGCAGAGAAAATAAGATAAAAGGAAATTGAGAAGAAAAAAGGTCGTCGGGAAAAAGAAAGAAAGAAAAAAAAAGGAAATAGTTTTAAATATATATATTTTAATACTTTTTATATTATGACATCATTTATGTAACGTGTCACAATCTTATTCCGCCACATGTCCTGAACTTAATGACGTTAGACTCAGGTATCGATTTAGTTGACGAAAAAAAAATTCGGGTACCAATTTGGGACAAAAAAAACCATAAGTGCCAATTTGGGAGAAGTGGACAAGTTCAAGTACTAATTTTATATTTAACCTTTTAATTTTTTAATTTTATGAAAATTTTAACTTTTATTTAATAGAATCGAACGGAACGGTCGAACCGATCGTACCAGTCAAACCAATTGAATTGGTTGGACTCACATACTGATGGCCTAATCAGTTCGACAACCAGTTTGATTCTAAAAACTAGACTGGACTTATTGGTCAGACTAATTACACAAGGCATAAGTAGACTTACCTAGGTATAAATTAAAAGTAAAAGGTTTAAAAAATAAAATTGTGGAAGTTATGGTATAAATGAAAATTTTGAACATTTATATTGTATTAAATTAAATGCATGAAGCTTCGTCACTATTTTTAGAACTAGACCGGACTGGCCTATCAGACTGATTGGATCAGGAATCGACTGGGGTACCAATCTAAAATAAGGAGTCATATTGGTTGACTTGTGAATAGGCCGAATCGTCCGAATTGACGATTGAACTGTTTTATCTATTTTTAAATATTTTTTATTTTTAATAATTTATTTAATCGAATCGATTGGATTGATTGAACTGATTGAACTGAAAACTATTGATTTGATCGGTTTGTTTTCCGATCCAATTCTAAAAATCTTGAACTTCGTTAATGATATATTATAAATTAAAATTAAAAAGTTATCATGTGTTTACATATTTTAAAGGGAATTTTGAAATTCAAAATTCAATTATTATGAAATTATGCTTGGATTTGTCTAAATTTAAATTTGACTTTTATTTTTTATTCAAATAAGGAATTTATATTTTCAAATCAAAATCAAAATTTGTTTACACATATAATGGTTTCTAAAGAGGCCAAAAATTAATTTGAGATGAATTATTTGACATTAAAAGAAAAAACTGCTGTGCCAAAATTCGAAAACCCAATTAAGCCAACGACTAGCTGGGAAGGCCCATTGAGGATATAGACAAAAACGGAACCATTTCTATCTAGGGTTTATTGAAGCCCCCTCAAGTAGATCTATAAATAATTGCCCAAACCTAAAACCCTTGCCATCCTATATTTTCTCTATTCTCCTCGTTAAGGGTTGTCTGGCATTCTCAATCTCTTTCCAAATGTACTGTAAGTTTATTTGTTTTTTTTTTCTGAAATTTTGATTTGAAAATTTCGTTTTTTATCGATCAATTGATTAGAAAAATAAAACTGCAGCAATATGATTGGGTTTATTCCATGATTACTTGTATTTAAGTCTGATGATCTTTCTTTTCATACATATTTTTCTTGAAATTTCTTCAAATTTTTTTTTTCTTCAAATATTTTGAGATATGATGAGGCTTTATTTGGTCCGTGTTTCTGATTAAACTGTGACCGATAATTTTTTTTAACCAAACTCTGATCTCAATAATTCATTCTTTTTTATTTGTAGACATTTTATTGGCAGAAATCTTAATTAACTCTTAATTTTTTATTATTTTAATATTTTTGTGGATTAGTTGCTTTTCAGAAACAAAGTGCTTCTGCTATGATGAATTATGAAAAAAATTCACATGTCAGACTTCAGAGATTTTTTTAAAAAGAAAATCTATGAGAAGAAAATTCATATTTTCTGAGCAGAAGTTCTGTTTATTCTTAAAATATTCCTTACAGGCTGCAACCTTATGAATATGAATGATAAAATACCGTTTAGTACTAACAGTAATAGCAATAGTAAGAAAGCAAATTATACTGAACATGGATATAGTATATTAATGAAAACCATAATTTGACCCAGTGTCAAAAGCTTTTGCAGATTTGGGGGCTTTGGTTTCGAAGTAACTGAACATGGATATTTCAGCTTTCACGAGCCTCCCAAACTCATCCAAAGCAAAAGCATAAAACGGAAACTTACGACATCCAAAGTTCTTTGTGTATCTCCTTGTCCTTGCGCTCTGCTGCCAATACGCTCAAGAGAGAGGAGGAAGATTCATGTCATTCTTAGCGACTCTTTTATGTGTGTCTGGGGATTATCAAATCGTGCAAGCCGTTTAGATCAAGTTAGTTTGGTTTGATTTCTTCTAAAATTGGGGGCGCTTTTCTTGTTTCTGACCGCTAATTTATGGTTTAATTAAGTATTTGATTGTTTTGACTTCGTAATTCGTTAATTTTTCTCATTTTAGTTATCAGATTTGTTGGTTCAGATTTTTATTTTCTGGTTTTTGTATTGTTTCAAGAGTCATGCTCATTTTGATGCAAAAGCATCTGCTTCCTAGGGTTTCTTTTCCTTAGTTCATTCATAATTTAAGTCATACCATGCTTACCATTCTTCTTGAAAATCAGACACAAGTTCTAGTTTTCAATAATGCTTGTAATTTTAATCCTTCCGATATCTGTCATTTGATTGTCAATCTCTGAATTTGGGGAAGCCATTATTAAGTATGAACTACTATAACCTAACCATTTAACCTTCCAATACTGCCTGCAATGCCCTTCATAGGGGAAGACGTAAATTATAGTTTCTACTAACCTGTGAAATCTATTTTTATGTATTTGCAGTGATATTAGTCTTGTGAACGGTGGTGGTGAACCATGATTCGCGGAAGTAACTCTGTCCGAGAAACCCACTATGATGTTCTCTTTGTTAAGGAAGACGCGAGTTATGAAGAAATTCGTGCGAGTTATCGTACAGCTATCCTTAATTCTCATCCTGATAAGTTGAATTCTGACCATGAGACTGGGGAAAGATTTTTTAGAGTACAGAAGGCATGGGAAATCCTTAGTGACCCCAAGTCACGGACTGCCTATGATAGCGAGCTGCGAGATTTAAGACAGGATGTAGTGGCATCGGAAGATATTAGCTTAGATGATATGATAATTGAAGATGCCAGAGGGGTAATGGAGCTCTATTACCAGTGCCGGTGTGGTGATAACTTCTCGGTTGATTCTTTGGAGTTGAATCAAATGGGGTACACTTTAATGAGGGATGGGACTGGGATATTTGTAAGGACTCCTGATGCTTTACCAGCATCAATCATTCTTCCTTGTGGCTCTTGTTCATTGCTTGTTCGGCTGATGATAAATCCAGATATTAAAGTTCCAATTGATGGGTATTTATGATTGGTCTTTCATATTGCTTTCGATGTTGAAACATAGCTGATGGAGGTCTGTATTCTTGGAATGTTTGTCTCTCCAAATATCCCTTGATTTTCACCATGACTGGGTTACATTTGCTATATTGGTGACAAAGAAAACTATCTATTACACAATTCGAAAGACTGTTGTGAGGAGGTTTCAAGCTTGCAGTTGATTAACTTCTTTTTGATACATCTGTTGTGTTTGAGATGAGGTTTGTGCTTTAAGCTGTTCAAGGTGGAGTGATACATCTTTAGTCTTAATCTTTGGAGAGTTATAACTTAGTACTATGTATCAGATATGAATGATCCGCCAACAAAGTTGATGTTCACTTTGAGATGGTTGGGTTTATGTTCATATTTGGACTGACTTTGTAAAATTATTTTTTGTTTATTCTTGAAGATAATTATGTTTAGAAAGATGCAATAAATATTGAATATTGGGTTCTAACAATGGAAGGCAGTGGAAATGATTGCTCTTATTTATTTAATTTCTTTTATATCATTCATGTATGTGATGTTTGCTTCTAAATTAGGTGGCGCCAACTCTATCATGTTGCCTTTTCCATGTAGAAATGGTTCTCTTGTTCTCGGAGGGATAAATTTAATAATGTTGGACACGAGCACATGATGCAAAGAAAAAGAAAATATACATAAATGTATGAACATATCAATATTTATATAATATAGTTTTAATCTATCAAATATTAATATAAATATAAAACATAATTATGACACAGGTATAGTGAACAAGGCAATGCCCCATTGCTCCTTCCATGTTATCAGAATCCTTGAACAAAAGCTATTGTTTTATTGTGGTCTATCATCATAATTAGCTATTGCTATAATATCCTACTTGCGATGATTTCATGCAAACAAGCCTTTTTACCTCTCCGTCATCATAATCCTTTGCACACATGGTTCCATTAATAAATTCATTATCCTTTCCCAACAGCTTCCATTAATAAATTCATGAAGTTGCTGTAATTTTTGGTTGCCTCGTGACAAATCTAAATTAACCTGGTTCTAAACATTTCACCCACCACCAAGATTCCATTTAAATGGCCCACAGCTCTTTCCCTTAGTACAGTTAATGTGGGTTGGCCATTATCATGAGTGTCATGCACCAATTTCACCGGCTCAGATTGCCATTTACTGTCATTCAATATTGAAGCATATAAATAGAACTGTGGTTGGATCTGGTTGTTCACGACATACTGCTCTTCACTCTCAATATAATCGTTTACCCAGTTTTATTCAGGTAAGTTGGATTTCTATTCCATGATTTGACTTGCAGTTTAAAGCTACTTGTTTCTAGATTGTCTAACGTCAAAGAACTAACGTTATCTTTCATGTCATATTTGTCCAATCCTTGTCGTCCGTGTTCGGTAACATGTCTCAGTTTTTAACGTGACTTTAGCTTGAAGTGGGAACTTGTGAATTACTCTAAAGGAACTATCTACGGAAAGATGAACAGGAATATCATTCAACTCCATAGGGGACTTCTTAGTTTTAGCCTTGATGAGCATTAGATAGCAATCTGAAGCTGAAAAGTGGGATTTTGAGTGTCGGTAGTTAATCTGTCGCTATCATGCTTACCCCTTTTTAACTTCGTCTTTACCCCAAACGATAGGGTACCGGTACTTAAGAGTAAGTTGTGAGGGACCTATTAAAACTAGCAGGTCAATTTCAACATCAAAATACTAAAGAATGAAATCATGACACTCGAATTGGGTATGATGGTTTTATTTTTTGGGATTTTGTTTCGGTAACATTGATAATTTAAAATGGAATTTTTATTTAAGTGATTAGACTATTAAGTTTATTTTAACAAATGTTTGATATATTCGGCTAATGAGTTTTATGTAACGATTTGACGAGTAGTGCGGTGGGATTAATAGCCATTGACGAGTTGAATAACATACCTAAGATTCAAGTTCATCTTACTGTCACCGACTCAAATGAAAAATGGAAACTTTTGACTAGTTTACTAGTGTAATTCAACTTTTCTTTAAATATTTTGAGGATTCTTAAAATGTCGCTGTCGAAAACGGTTAGAGCAGCATAAAAATGAACCATTGACAGTTAACGCTCTTTATAAGTAAATCTCATGTCTCAGTTTGACAGTTCCAGACAGCTGCTTTCTCCAACATGAGTGTCTTTTATCAGGAAGAGCAACCCCGTCAATCCAAGAGATGCAAGTTCCTGGCTACAGTTCTGAAGGAAGCATTTTCCAATTGCCGTACATTCAATGGACGGCGGTCTGATTCAGGTCTAGAGGAAGAATATTCAGCAAGCGACATCAATGATGTATCCCAAGTACTAAACTTATTAACTAGCAGTAGCAGCAAAAGAAGCTTTTTTTTTTTTTGTCCCTAGTCTTCTACCTGCATCTTAACTGTTTGCGATGTTCTATACAGGAAGTTGTTTCCGAAATTCGAAGTCGAGCAATGGAGAAGATGAAGCACAGGCCGAGTCTAGTAGCAGAAAGCTTTTCATGGGTATTATCTCCATCAAAGCAGGCCAAAGGACGAGACAAAGATGAAAGAGAAGATGAAACAGATGAATTCTTTTCTATTGGGAGTTGTTTCTCCTTGTGTCCGAGTACTGCTAGTAGGGAAGCATTTCTATCGGCTAACACGGATTTTTCTCGTTCTTCGAGCATAAACAAGATCGATTTCCCGGAGATATGGAAATTCGATTTCCGAGATTTTAGCAGGCGATCAATCATTCACGAACTGTGTCATTGTGAAGGGTGGCCATTTGGGTTATGCAAGAAGACTGTGTTACTCCCGCCTCTGCCTAAATCCCCTTCTGAGTCTTGGTCTTGGCGTAAAGGCACCAAATTGAGATGCTAAGTCGCCATATTGTCTAATTATACTTGACATTGTTGAGCACTGCTGAATCCAATGAAAGCAGCCATATAACAATCAGAATTTACACAGTTTAACCAACAATGAGTGCTGTTGTCCAACACTATAAATGCAGCACAGAGATGCATCTGCTGATTCCTGACGATGGATTGAAAATGGTTACTGCAGACTGTATGATGTAAACAGGTTAATTTTTGGGCGGTGGAATAGCCTAGGATGTTAACCACGGATCAGGCAAGAATGAACAAATAGCATAGTGCAGATTCTCACATCTTATTCACAGTATGGAAAAGTTACCTCACTTCTAATTATCTAGTGTCACATTGAACCATGAATCACATGAATTTCTAAATGGACCACAACATCTCATCTTTGTTCCCAACTCTGTCTCTACCTTCTTTAGCAAATAGGTTTCATCAGGACCAAATGCATCAAAGTAAGTGTTGGGAGATCGGATTGTTTTCTTCCCAATTTTACTTCAATACAGAATACCTTATACCAAATTGAAGTAACCCAAACACAATGAATAAATCCGACAAATAACTAGTGAATATATTAAAATAAATCTTCTACATCTTTGTAGTCCCACGTTAGGAGCATATATGTTGTTTGTGTTGGAATCTTACATTAGAAAAGTTTTTGAGTTGTGGGAATCTTAGCTCCATTATATATCTAGTTTTAAACCTGAGCTATATGCATGCAATATTCGATTCAATAAAAATGTTCATGTATATATATAAAGATTAGATTCAATATTTAAATTTGCATGGTATGATTTTCAAGTAAGTTGTTTTTAAATTTATTTTGATTTAATTCCGAGGTTTAATTAAATAAAAGACTCTTAAATTATACTTTTTGTTTGATTCTACTAATGTTTCTGCAGCCCATTCCCAATCAGAAAATTCACTGGAGATCCTTGGAAGGACTTGGTAACAGGCAAGCAGAAAAGAACCCTGTAACACAATTTGTTATGGACTCATCCAAGCAAACATGAATGGTCAAATTTGCATTTTCTTTTATAACAGTTTCTGGGTTTAGTTCTGCTCTGTGTTTTTTGACATCCAAAGCTTTATAAATTAACCATCTGCCATTACTGAAGATTTTGCTGGGAAATTCTTGCATATCACTATATTGCAGAATTGGGACCGAGACCAGGGGAGAGGCACGGTGGGGCGCGAATATACTTTTTTAATATTATTTAATATAATTTTAATGAAATGATGATGTGGTACTTCTTAATTGACTTTTTTTTTTTAACGGGTGTATCAATTAACTTTAGTTACGAAATAAAATTTAGATACTTAATTTCACATCATTACGTAACTTAAAAGAGTACAAATTATCTACTATGTATTGCTCTTTCTACTTATTAAAATTTTACAAATTGTAAAAGTTTAATTTAGGATAATAATTTAGATTAATTTTTACTATTAAATAAAATATTAATTAAAAAATCTAAGCAAAAAGGACAAATAATAATAAATATTGAAGCACTAAAACAATAAACGTTGATTTTTGTGGCATATTATGGCAAAAAGGGGTAGGAAATGGGAACACCAATCACCATAACGGGCAGACGATTTTTATTCCTCAAATCTATTCAATTAAACCTAATTTTGATCATAAATAATTTTAAATCTCATGTTTAAATTTTATCTTATATAAGTTTTATGTAAATTCTTTTTAAATTTATTATAATTTAATTGTAAATTTACTCTAATTTACATCTAAATATATTAAATATATTTTCATTATCTATACATCCATTGTAATATTTAATTAAAAGTAAATAGATTTTTGTTTTGTTAAATTTAGAGTGTTCAATAGTGTGATTCATCTTCTTATCATGGATGTTTTTTAAATAAATAAAAAACTTGTCATGAAATATAAAAATAAACATGAACAAGATAAATTTCAATTACATTATTAAGAAATAAGATGAGCAGGTAAATAATTTATAACTAAAAGCAATGGTTGAGCCCACTTTGTCCATTGTTCAAAGCAGATAAGGGAAGTATATCCATTGTGCTTCTGCCATTTTTTCTGTAAGTACAAACGCAAGGAGGAGAAAATTAATAGCTGAAAATCAATATCTAAATGCCCAAAATTTCAACCCTCTCAAATTTCTCTTCTTTCTTCTTATGGATTCCAGTAAGCCGCAAGTGGTTACTGAGTTCCCAGGCATTATCAGAGTGTACAAAGATGGCCATGTTGAAAGACTCATTGAAGCTGAGTTTGTTCCGCCATCCACTCACCCCAAAACCGGTGTTTCATCCAAGGATATAATCATAATCCCTGAATCCAACGTTTCAGCTCGTCTCTTCCTTCCAAAACCGACCCACCCTAACCAAAAGCTACCTCTCCTTGTCTATTTCCATGGCGGAGCCTTTTGTGTTTCATCACCATTTACTCCCAAGTACAGAAATTACCTCAACGCTTTGGTTGCTGAAGCTAACGTGATTGCGGTTTCAGTGAACTATAGAAAAGCTCCTGAACACCCTATCCCTACAGCATATGAAGATTCTTGGGCTGCTCTTCAATGGGTGGTTTCTCATTTTAACAGCCAAGGGCCTGAAGCTTGGCTAGATGACCATGCCGACTTTGAAAGAGTGTTCCTAGGTGGAGAAAGTGCTGGTGCCAACATTGCTCACAACTTAGCCATCGTTGCCGGAGACCCTGAGTTCGGGCTAAACGTGCAGCTACTTGGGATAGCTTTGGTGCACCCATATTTCTGGGGGTCTGAACCCATTGGCTCAGAGGCATTGAACCCGGATGGAAAGGCTGTTTTGGATAGATTATGGCCATTCCTCTGCCCAGCAAACCCAGACAACAATGACCCAAGGGTTAACCCTGTAAGCACTGATGGACCAAGCTTAGTGGGGCTTGGGTGCAGGAGGGTGTTGGTGTGTGTGGCTGAGAAAGATGTGTTAAGAGATAGAGGGTGGCGTTATTATGAGGCTTTGGGGCGAAGTGGGTGGATGGGCGTAGTGGAAATTATGGAGACGGATGGGGAGGGTCATGGGTTTCATTTGAATGATTTCGATTGTGAGAAAGCTAAGGATTTGATCACTAGGTTGGCTGCTTTTTACAACAGGGATATGCCCTCTAACTTTTAATGTTGATTATTAGATTCTTTGTTCCAACCATTTGTTTTGGTTCCCATTTAATGTCGTTAATTTACTTCGATTATCAGTTCCACTTTATTTGCTATAAGTTTTTTTTTTATGCGATATTTCAAATATTTAAATTCAATCTAATAATAGTTAAAAGGTATACAACTTATTATAAAATAGCACCACCAAAATGTAAAAAAGTAAATTAAAATATAAGTAATTAATCTTTAATCAATGTTTTTTTATCCTTCATGTTCGCTTTATGGTTTATGTTCAAGTTTACGATTGCCTCTCCCAACAATGTCAACTCCAACATTGGAGCATGCATTTTCTCTTTGAGAGTATAATGTTTCTTACGATTACATCCAACACTTGTTAGTTAATGCTCTTCTTATCAATATTACTATTTTCATTCAATTAATCGAAGACCTATTAATATTACCATTTTCTTTCTAATTATCTTTACAAATCAAGCCATGGTTACTTACATTTTAATTCACATAATTATTTTAACCATTATTACACTAATTATCCAAATTCCTAATCATGATATTAAAGGAAAATTAGCAAATTCAATGGCACTTACCACTTGTACATATGAACTAAAACTCAAAACTAAGCTTGTTATGGTGCTCGTCATTACCGACCCGTTACCCAAATATTTAATTGGGATCGAGTTCGCTTGCATGATGATGCAAGCAATGGCATCTATAGTTCACTTACATATGTTCGCATCATCATGCAAGTGAACTCGTACTGAGGAAACACGTGTTAATCTTAGAATAAGATATGTGTTGGCATGAATGGAGGCCTACCTAGGATGTCACATCCAGGAACCGTATCATATAAAAATGAAAATTAGCATCCCTTAGAGAGAGATAAACACAAATATTCAACAATTTGATGTGATGAGCGTGGATGAACTTCCGACCATCAAAAAATTAAAAAACCAAGATGACTCACCCGAACGAGAATTTCCTTCAACAACTTCCCATCTAGCCAAGCAGGAGATTCTGACATCAACAATCGACCCCGAGAGATGGATCTTTTGGCTGGCTAGTTTGCTGATTGGCCAAAAAACTTAAGCAATTTAGGCCAGGGAGGTTCTTCTAATTCCTTTGATCTCAATGCCACTTCTGGTTAGTGGCCACCATTTCCCTCTGATTAAGGAGTGTCACCGCAACAGTTATTTGGTTTCAAGAACAAGGTTAATGAAAGAACAAATGACTCAATAGAGTACCAAGTTTGAACAACAACAATTATTTCACCAGGAACTGCTAAGACAAAATGATAAGAAGAAAGATGCAGTTTGACCATTTTGATCTTCAAGACAATGTCGCACCTCTCAAAGAGGAGGCTATAAGAGCACATGCAAAGCCATGGCAAAATGAGATGGATGCTTTGCGTAGAGATGTTCAAGCATTGCACCCTAATATATAAGACATGGACCGCTTGTTTTGTTCTAACAACCCTTTATCACCAGAGGTTGCAGTTGTGAACCAACCATCTAAGTTCAAACTGCTGAAAGAGATGTTTGAAGGTAGAAGGTACCCCAAAGCACATCTCATGTAATATAATGATTATATGAATGTGTAAGTGCAAGGCTTTCTTAACTACTCTTAGGAGAAGCGCGAAAGATTTGTATTTATCTTTACCACAATGTTCCATTTAGATCTTTTTACAGTTGGATTAGATGTTTCTAGGTAGATTCCATGCTCATAGGACAATAATGAGCACACTAATGGGCTTAATGTCAGTAAAGTAGGGAGATGAAGAATCTTTGCAAGATTATGTAAAACGAATTCATGTAGCCATATTGAACACAAAGAATTTAGAGGACCAATGTGCTATTGATGCCTTCATTACAGGGGTTAATATGAGCATGTGCAGTGCTCATTTACTGACAATAGACCCCAGAGTTTGGCAGACTTATATGAGAGGGCGCATAAGTTTGTTGAGGTAGAGGAAATCAAGAGAGCAGCTCGCAATACCTTTCAGAGGGATGATAGGCAATTTAGGGGTCTCTAGAATATGCGTGACCAGCAGAGTCCTTCTTCTCAGAGTCTACAGGTCCAATATGGGGGACAAAGGAGGAATTATTTGCAAAATGAATCACCGAGGACATTCTAGAGGCCTCAGGGTGAGTGTAACATCCCAAACCCGGACAAGACACCACGTCCGAATCTGGTATGTTACGGGGAAAACGTATTTGAGAGGTTAGATTTTTTTCCGTTTAGAAGCGAGGAAAAACATAGTGAATTTGAAGAAAATTTTGAGAAGGCTTGTTTGAAATCAAATGGTGTATTTGAAACTCGGAAATTTTGAAAACTTATCCGAAGTATATAGTTAAAAACGAGTTGATTCCATTTAGTAATTCCAATAGTTTCTTAGTGCTATTTTAAAACATTTTTGACTTAGTAGAAAATTGAGTTTGATTTGAAAAATCTTTTGAGTTTACTTTATAACAAAACATAGTGGGATACCCGATGGTATAGTTTAAAACACATTGCGTTATAATTTTGAAACCATTGTCTTTCCAAATTTTAGAAAAATTCATACTAAGTTATCTTGTTAAGGCATATCAAAATCTAATCAAACATAAACATCATAAAACATAAATCAAAGGCCTTTTACAAATCCAAATTAAAACCCAACTAAAAGTAAATAAGTTAAAGTACCCAAATTGAATAGTCTGAGCAAACTTTTATTAAAGCATGGCATGTGCACCCCGAGTCCACCCCGGCTCCATGTCCGCGTCTACGAGTCACCTGAAATGTCAAAGGAGAGGGTGAGTCGAATGACTCAGTGCATAAATCCCGCTCCCGATGAAACAACATGCTAACACACATCATACATAGCAACATAATTAATGCAACCCGATCCTAACCATCCGTATCTCCTTTTCTACCCCGTATGGTACCAAACCACTGGTGGTGCCAAACCACTGGTGACATATAGTCACAATGTGTTACCAAAACACTGGTGTCCCAAAGACACAATATCCGTCAATGTGGTGCCAAACCACTGGTGTCCCAAAGACACGTTTGTGCTACCAAAGCACTGGTGACCGAAGTCACAATCCAATGATGGGGCCAACCCATCGTGTGATACCCAATCACTAGCAGACGATCCCGTATCTCAAGTGGGGCCAACCCACGGTGGTGTCAAACCACAGGGACGAGTCGCAATGAGGTGCCCAACCTCTGGTGTCCCAAAGACACAAATGTGGTACCAAACCACTGGTGACCGTAGTCACAATAATCGAGTGATGGGGCCAACCCATCGTGTGATACCCAATCACTAGCAGACGATCCCATATCTCAAGTGGGGCCAACCCACGGTGGTGTCAAACCACAGGGACGAGTCACAATGAGGTGCCAAACCTCTGGAGGTGCCAAACTTCTGGTGACCCAAAGTCACAAAGTGTGTTACCAAAACACTGGTGCTCGTCAGCACAAAAATATCACTGCTCCCTCCACTCATATCACCCATCATCATACCAACTCATGTGATCATGCATATCATACAAGTCATACATATCATGCTAATATGTTTTACATCATTATCCCATATCACATACATCTATAGTCATGGTACCATATAGATCATCAGTAAGCTCAAAACAACACTGACTTACCTGAGTCCAAGATCATACCCAAAAGGGTATCATATCAATCCATCAAACTGCCATGATTTTAATAGGCAAACAGGTTTAATAATAATATCACTAAGTATGGGTGTGTTAGTTACACACCTGGTAATACGAGTCTAAAATCCCAACGAAACAATCTAAATCCCTCGAGTACTAGCTCCTACAATCGGCCAAACATAAGGGTTAGGCATCCTTAACATTCGGCCAACATCAATTAACCAAAGGGGTTAATATCGAACCCTTACCTTTATATTAGATTTGGTTTCCTACCAAATCTTGAACCAAGCAGTGGTTCTCCTTTAACAATCGGCCACCCCTAAAAAGAGAATAGTTAAAACACTTGAAGCCTTATCTTATTGAAATCCAAAAGAATAGTCTAACAAATAATCCTCTTACCACCACTTATCAATCGGATAACAGAAAAACGGCTCCTCTTGCTTGCTTCCACACTCCAATGACCCTAAAGAAATCGGTTCCACGCCAAAAGATTAACACTCAACAACCAGGCCATATTCGGCTCTTAATCAACCAACATCAACAAAGTATAGGGGAAGGGAGATGACCATTCGGCCAATCACTTACCAAATCCAAACGATCGAAGCAAGACCCCAACACTTACTGATATTCGGCCAAGACTACAATAGGAGAGAGCCACAAAAGATTCGGCCAAGGGAGACTACTAGGAGAGGAGAGATTCGGCCTAAGTGATTAACACACACTTATATTCGGTTTTAAATGGAGAAGGAAGGAAAAGAAAATAGGAAATGAGAATGAAGTTTCGGCAATAATGAATAAGAAAAGAAAGCAAAGGTTTGAGATGCAAGTGGTTGTGGTTTCGGCACAAAGAAATGAGGAGAACAAATGAGTAATTCGGCTATCACGGCTTAAAGAAGAAAAAGAGAATTTGAGTAAGGAAGAAACTAGTTTCGGCTTACCTACATGAAAAGAAAAGGGAGAGAGAGAGCATACGGATACCAAAAATAATTGAGAGAAAACAAAGCACAAAATCAGCAAAGTTGCCTGGACTTTCGGTTTGTGAAGGAAATGATGGAGAACTCACTTGGAATTTCGGTTTTAACAAATGAAGAAAATTGAGAGAAAAACCTTGGTAAAATTTCGGCTAACAGAACCAAAATGAACACTTTTGCTTACCAAAAAGAAGACCGAAAATGTACCAAAAAGCAAAAGTACATTCGGCCTCCCCCCTCTCCCACACAAAGCCGTCCACTCCCCCACTCCAAACTCCCTCAAATTCGGCCATAATCCCCCCAATCACTCCATACCACACATTCAAACATGCATGACCAAGTCTCCCTCCTACAATTGCTCTCCACCTTTCTTTTGAATGGTATGACTTGGTCCAAGGTAGAATTCTAGTTGCCTTCTACCTCTCCTCCATGCCGTCCCAAAATGAAGCCAAAATGGGGCTCTGCAGCTCGAACACTAGACCCCCATCACATGTAGATGACGCCACACCTAGCTCCCCCAAGTAACGCATGCTTACCACCTTGCCAGCTCTTCATTTGTGCAGTAAAACTCCAAATTATATTCTTAAACCCCAGCTCTTTCAGCTCCCTACACCTAAGGCTCAAAAACTAAATTTTCCCCTTTCCCTCAGGCATACTCCTAGCCTACAACTAAGCCCCTAAAACATAGAAATAGCAACACAGCACACTAACTCATGCAATATCATGCAACAACAAAATAGCCCCCTAACCCGGGATATTACAGTGAGCACACAAAAAGGTATGTTCCTCATGGAAAATTTGAAGCTTACACTCCTTTAAATGCTTCGCATACCTATATTCTTAATCATGTCAAGAATTTGGGAATTTTGTCGAGTCCCCCACCTATGCGACCCAGTTAGTTGAGGTCATGTAACTTTCACAACAACAAGGGACACAAGACAAAATATTGTTTCTCTTTGAAAGATGTTATAGAAAAGACTGTTAGAAATGGTGAACTAAAAGATTTTCTAGCACAAGAGGCTTCGCCTTTATGATAGAGTTTGCGAGGTGCAAATAAAGGTAAACAGAAGGTTAGAGGCATGATACATCTAATAATTGGTACATATGAAGAACGGGCGGCATCGAACACAAAAAGGAAGGTTCATCTCAGGAGCATGATGTCGGTTAGTTCACCGAAGAGGTTACGTCAGCAAGAGAGATGGAGGGTAGAATTTAATAAGGAAGATTAGGATTCAATGTGTGATGAGGAAGGAAACAACCCCATGGTCGTGAAAACAACCATTGTTGGATTCGAGGTTAAAAGGATATGAAC
Organism: Gossypium australe; assembly: GCA_005393395.2. Taxonomy (NCBI): domain Eukaryota; kingdom Viridiplantae; phylum Streptophyta; class Magnoliopsida; order Malvales; family Malvaceae; genus Gossypium; species Gossypium australe. The sequence continues at coordinate 119,897,441 of CM016616.1, forward strand.
TAAAACTCAAAACTAAGCTTGTTATGGTGCTCGTCATTACCGACCCGTTACCCAAATATTTAATTGGGATCGAGTTCGCTTGCATTATGATGCAAGCAATGGCCTCTATAGTTCACTTACATATGTTCGCATCATCATGCAAGTGAACTCGTACTGAGGAAACACGTGTTAATCTTAGAATAAGATATGTGTTGGCATGCATGGAGGCCTACCTAGGATGTCACATCCAGGAACCGTATCATATAAAAATGAAAATTAGCATCCCTTAGAGAGAGATAAACACAAATATTCAACAATTTGATGTGATGAGCGTGGATGAACTTCCGACCATCAAAAAATTAAAAAACCAAGATGACTCACCCGAACGAGAATTTCCTTCAACAACTTCCCATCTAGCCAAGCAGGAGATTCTGACATCAACAATCGACCCCTAGAGATGGATCTTTTGGCTGGCTAGTTTGCTGATTGGCCAAAAAACTTAAGCAATTTAGGCCAGGGAGGTTCTTCTAATTCCTTTGATCTCAATGCCACTTCTGGTTAGTGGCCACCATTTCCCTCTGATTAAGGAGTGTCACCGCAACAGTTATTTGGTTTCAAGAACAAGGTTAATGAAAGAACAAATGACTCAATAGAGTACCAAGTTTGAACAACAACAATTATTTCACCAGGAACTGCTAAGACAAAATGATAAGAAGAAAGATGCAGTTTGACCATTTTGATCTTCAAGACAATGTCGCACCTCTCAAAGAGGAGGCTATAAGAGCACATGCAAAGCCATGGCAAAATGAGATGGATGCTTTGCGTAGAGATGTTCAAGCATTGCACCCTAATATATAAGACATGGACCGCTTGTTTTGTTCTAACAACCCTTTATCACCAGAGGTTGCAGTTGTGAACCTACCATCTAAGTTCAAACTGCTGAAAGAGATGTTTGAAGGTAGAAGGGACCCCAAAGCACATCTCATGTAATATAATGATTATATGAATGTGTAAGTGCAAGGCTTTCTTAACTACTCTTAGGAGAAGCGCGAAAGATTTGTATTTATCTTTACCACAATGTTCCATTTAGATCTTTTTACAGTTGGATTAGATGTTTCTAGGTAGATTCCATGCTCATAGGAAATAATGAGCACTCTAATGGGCTTAATGTTAGTAAAGTAGGGAGATGAAGAATCTTTGCAGGATTATGTAAAACGAATTCATGTAGCCATATTGAACACAAAGAATTTAGAGGACCAATGTGCTATTGATGCCTTCATTACAGGGGTTAATATGAGCACGTGCAGTGCTCATTTACTGACAATAGACCCCAGAGTTTGGCAGACTTATATGAGAGGGCGCATAAGTTTGTTGAGGCAGAGGAAATCAAGAGAGCAGCTCGCAATACCTTTCAGAGGGATGATAGGCAATTTAGGGGTCTCTAGAATATGCGTAACCAGCAGAGTCCTTCTTCTCAGAGTCTACAGGTCCAATATGGGGGACAAAGGAGGAATTATTTGCAAAATGAATCACCGAGGACATTCTAGAGGCCTCAGGGTGAGCACACAAAAAGGTATGTTCCTCATGGAAAATTTGAAGCTTACACTCCTTTAAATGCTTCGCATACCTATATTCTTAATCATGTCAAGAATTTGGGAATTTTGTCGAGTCCCCCACCTATGCGACCCAGTTAGTTGAGGTCATGTAACTTTCACAACAACAAGGGACACAAGACAAATATTGTTTCTCTTTGAAAGATGTTATAGAAAAGACTGTTAGAAATGGTGAACTAAAAGATTTTCTAGCACAAGAGGCTTCGCCTTTATGACAGAGTTTGCGAGGTACAAATAAAGGTAAACAGAAGGTTAGAGGCATGATACATCTAATAATTGGTACATATGAAGAACGGGCGGCATCGAACACAAAAAGGAAGGTTCATCTCAGGAGCATGATGTCGGTTAGTTCACCGAAGAGGTTACGTCAGCAAGAGAGATGGAGGGTAGAATTTAATAAGGAAGATTAGGATTCAATGTGTGATGAGGAAGGAAACAACCCCATGGTCGTGAAAACAACCATTGTTGGATTCGAGGTTAAAAGGATATGAACTAAAACTCAAAACTAAGCTTGTTATGGTGCTCGTCATTACCGACCCGTTACCCAAATATTTAATTGGGATCGAGTTCGCTTGCATTATGATGCAAGCAATGGCCTCTATAGTTCACTTACATATGTTCGCATCATCATGCAAGTGAACTCGTACTGAGGAAACACGTGTTAATCTTAGAATAAGATATGTGTTGGCATGCATGGAGGCCTACCTAGGATGTCACATCCAGGAACCGTATCATATAAAAATGAAAATTAGCATCCCTTAGAGAGAGATAAACACAAATATTCAACAATTTGATGTGATGAGCGTGGATGAACTTCCGACCATCAAAAAATTAAAAAACCAAGATGACTCACCCGAACGAGAATTTCCTTCAACAACTTCCCATCTAGCCAAGCAGGAGATTCTGACATCAATAATCGACCCCGAGAGATGGATCTTTTGGCTGGCTAGTTTGCTGATTGGCCAAAAAACTTAAGCAATTTAGGCCAGAGAGGTTCTTCTAATTCCTTTGATCTCAATGCCACTTCTGGTTAGTGGCCACCATTTCCCTCTGATTAAGGAGTGTCACCGCAACAGTTATTTGGTTTCAAGAACAAGGTTAATGAAAGAACAAATGACTCAATAGAGTACCAAGTTTGAACAACAACAATTATTTCACCAGGAACTGCTAAGACAAAATGATAAGAAGAAAGATGCAGTTTGACCATTTTGATCTTCAAGACAATGTCGCACCTCTCAAAGAGGAGGCTATAAGAGCACATGCAAAGCCATGGCAAAATGAGATGGATGCTTTGCGTAGAGATGTTCAAGCATTGCACCCTAATATATAAGACATGGACCGCTTGTTTTGTTCTAACAACCCTTTATCACCAGAGGTTGCAGTTGTGAACCTACCATCTAAGTTCAAACTGCTGAAAGAGATGTTTGAAGGTAGAAGGGACCCCAAAGCACATCTCATGTAATATAATGATTATATGAATGTGTAAGTGCAAGGCTTTCTTAACTACTCTTAGGAGAAGCGCGAAAGATTTGTATTTATCTTTACCACAATGTTCCATTTAGATCTTTTTACAGTTGGATTAGATGTTTCTAGGTAGATTCCATGCTCATAGGACAATAATGAGCACTCTAATGGGCTTAATGTCAGTAAAGTAGGGAGATGAAGAATCTTTGCAGGATTATGTAAAACGAATTCATGTAGCCATATTGAACACAAAGAATTTAGAGGACCAATGTGCTATTGATGCCTTCATTACAGGGGTTAATATGAGCACGTGCAGTGCTCATTTACTGACAATAGACCCCAGAGTTTGGCAGACTTATATGAGAGGGCGCATAAGTTTGTTGAGGCAGAGGAAATCAAGAGAGCAGCTCGCAATACCTTTCAGAGGGATGATAGGCAATTTAGGGGTCTCTAGAATATGCGTGACCAGCAGAGTCCTTCTTCTCAGAGTCTACAGGTCCAATATGGGGGACAAAGGAGGAATTATTTGCAAAATGAATCACCGAGGACATTCTAGAGGCCTCAGGGTGAGCACACAAAAAGGTATGTTCCTCATGGAAAATTTGAAGCTTACACTCCTTTAAATGCTTCGCATACCTATATTCTTAATCATGTCAAGAATTTGGGAATTTTGTCGAGTCCCCCACCTATGCGACCCAGTTAGTTGAGGTCATGTAACTTTCACAACAACAAGGGACACAAGACAAAATATTGTTTCTCTTTGAAAGATGTTATAGAAAAGACTGTTAGAAATGGTGAACTAAAAGATTTTCTAGCACAAGAGGCTTCGCCTTTATGACAGAGTTTGCGAGGTACAAATAAAGGTAAACAGAAGGTTAGAGGCATGATACATCTAATAATTGGTACATATGAAGAACGGGCGGCATCGAACACAAAAAGGAAGGTTCATCTCAGGAGCATGATGTCGGTTAGTTCACCGAAGAGGTTACGTCAGCAAGAGAGATGGAGGGTAGAATTTAATAAGGAAGATTAGGATTCAATGTGTGATGAGGAAGGAAACAACCCCATGGTCGTGAAAACAACCATTGTTGGATTCGAGGTTAAAAGGATATGAACTAAAACTCAAAACTAAGCTTGTTATGGTGCTCGTCATTACCGACCCGTTACCCAAATATTTAATTGGGATCGAGTTCGCTTGCATTATGATGCAAGCAATGGCCTCTATAGTTCACTTACATATGTTCGCATCATCATGCAAGTGAACTCGTACTGAGGAAACACGTGTTAATCTTAGAATAAGATATGTGTTGGCATGCATGGAGGCCTACCTAGGATGTCACATCCAGGAACCGTATCATATAAAAATGAAAATTAGCATCCCTTAGAGAGAGATAAACACAAATATTCAACAATTTGATGTGATGAGCGTGGATGAACTTCCGACCATCAAAAAATTAAAAAACCAAGATGACTCACCCGAACGAGAATTTCCTTCAACAACTTCCCATCTAGCCAAGCAGGAGATTCTGACATCAACAATCGACCCCGAGAGATGGATCTTTTGGCTGGCTAGTTTGCTGATTGGCCAAAAAACTTAAGCAATTTAGGCCAGGGAGGTTCTTCTAATTCCTTTGATCTCAATGCCACTTCTGGTTAGTGGCCACCATTTCCCTCTGATTAAGGAGTGTCACCGCAACAGTTATTTGGTTTCAAGAACAAGGTTAATGAAAGAACAAATGACTCAATAGAGTACCAAGTTTGAACAACAACAATTATTTCACCAGGAACTGCTAAGACAAAATGATAAGAAGAAAGATGCAGTTTGACCATTTTGATCTTCAAGACAATGTCGCACCTCTCAAAGAGGAGGCTATAAGAGCACATGCAAAGCCATGGCAAAATGAGATGGATGCTTTGCGTAGAGATGTTCAAGCATTGCACCCTAATATATAAGACATGGACTGCTTGTTTTGTTCTAACAACCCTTTATCACCAGAGGTTGCAGTTGTGAACCTACCATCTAAGTTCAAACTGCTGAAAGAGATGTTGAAGGTAGAAGGGACCCCAAAGCACATCTCATGTAATATAATGATTATATGAATGTGTAAGTGCAAGGCTTTCTTAACTACTCTTAGGAGAAGCGCGAAAGATTTGTATTTATCTTTACCACAATGTTCCATTTAGATCTTTTTACAGTTGGATTAGATGTTTCTAGGTAGATTCCATGCTCATAGGACAATAATGAGCACTCTAATGGGCTTAATGTCAGTAAAGTAGGGAGATGAAGAATCTTTGCAGGATTATGTAAAACGAATTCATGTAGCCATATTGAACACAAAAAATTTAGAGGACCAATGTGCTATTGATGCCTTCATTACAGGGGTTAATATGAGCACGTGCAGTGCTCATTTACTGACAATAGACCCCAGAGTTTGGCAGACTTATATGAGAGGGCGCATAAGTTTGTTGAGGCAGAGGAAATCAAGAGAGCAGCTCGCAATACCTTTCAGAGGGATGATAGGCAATTTAGGGGTCTCTAGAATATGCGTGACCAGCAGAGTCCTTCTTCTCAGAGTCTACAGGTCCAATATGGGGGACAAAGGAGGAATTATTTGCAAAATGAATCACCGAGGACATTCTAGAGGCCTCAGGGTGAGCACACAAAAAGGTATGTTCCTCATGGAAAATTTGAAGCTTACACTCCTTTAAATGCTTCGCATACCTATATTCTTAATCATGTCAAGAATTTGGGAATTTTGTCGAGTCCCCCACCTATGCGACCCAGTTAGTTGAGGTCATGTAACTTTCACAACAACAAGGGACATAAGACAAAATATTGTTTCTCTTTGAAAGATGTTATAGAAAAGACTGTTAGAAATGGTGAACTAAAAGATTTTCTAGCACAAGAGGCTTCGCCTTTATGACAGAGTTTGCGAGGTGCAAATAAAGGTAAACAGAAGGTTAGAGGCATGATACATCTAATAATTGGTACATATGAAGAACGGGCGGCATCGAACACAAAAAGGAAGGTTCATCTCAGGAGCATGATGTCGGTTAGTTCACCGAAGAGGTTACGTCAGCAAGAGAGATGGAGGGTAGAATTTAATAAGGAAGATTAGGATTCAATGTGTGATGAGGAAGGAAACAACCCCATGGTCGTGAAAACAACCATTGTTGGATTCGAGGTTAAAAGGATTCTGGATGATAGTGGAAGTGCTATAGAGGTTTTAACTTGAGACGCTACCGGAAGTTGGGGCTGAAGGAACATACTTTGAAGAAGACGAGCCATTTATATAACTTTGATGATCATCCAATTGAAGTAAAAAGATGTATTACCCTGCTTGTCACCCTTAGGGATGGCGAACACACTACTACAAAATACATTCAATTCTTTGTGGTAGACCATCCTATAACTTACAATGCCATTTTCGGGCATCTTATTATAAGAATGGCTAGAATTATGATTGTCACCTTTTGTATGAAAATCAAGTTTCCTACCAAAACGAGGGTAGGATTCAGGAAATCTAACACGATTTAGGTATCTCAAACCATATTTGAATGAGAGGGACGTTGCTCGGTCTTTCGGTAATAAGTGTATGTTTATTTACAAGTGAATTAGGGCAAATCGTGCCACGGAATAAGGCCACATGGGTGTGTGAGCCACTCGTGTGGACCACACAACCCTCTCACACAGTCATGTTCCCACTAAAACCCTCGGAGTTCAATTCTCACACAACTTAAGACTCTTTACACGACTTACCACATAGTCGTGTCTCCACTACACCTCGATTTTACATTTTTCACACGGTCCAGCCTCATGGCCGTGTACCCCCATCCACGCGGTCCGATCACATGTTTGTGTCCCTTATTTATCAAATTTTACAGTTTTACCCCAAATTTTATGTTTTGTGCAAATTAGTCCCTGAATGGATTCTCGATCTATTTTAGTGTTTTATTTTATTCAGTTGAGTCCCTGATAATATGAATAATGTTGAAATTCATGACCTAATTGACTATATTGATATTATATTTATATGATTGCATGAATTGTGATTAAGCTTGTTTAATGTATCTATATTAGTGAATTGTTCATGCAACATGCCTTATGATATTATTAAATTAGATCCTTGAAAACCACATGTTTGGCTACTATATCGATTAGTTAAGAATATATTTATTGATGCCATTCTTGATATGTTATAAGCATGATACACATTTATGTTTTGTTCTGTTATAAGCATGATGAATCTTATTGCATGGGATGAGACATTTTGAAAGGATGAAGTTCTAGCATAACATTAATATGCAATTCTGGTGGTTCATCCACATATTATCTAGTAGCTTTTTCTACAATTAAGTTGTGTATTCACAACCATCTAGCAGTATATTAACCTGTACCACTGGTGGTTCGCTCGATCATTATTTGACAGCTTTCATATGCATTTATGGTGTGTATTCACAACCATTTGGTAGCGTATTAACTTGCAAATCTGTGGTTTATCCACAACGTGGTGTGTAGGGGTGGATGAGTCTTGGGGAGCTTTTATGGTGTATGCAAACAAATCTGAGATATTTGAGATGATGTATATATATATATATATATATATATATATATATATATATATATATATATATATATATGTATACGTGTATGATGCTAATCTGTTAATCCGTTATTTCGAATCTATCATTGCAAACTACTATATCTGATGTGATTTTATATGCTAATCGGTTGCGCTGATTATCTTGTGATAGAATTCACACTGAGCTTCATAGCTTACTCCCTTTTATATTCCATCTTTTTAGATAATCTACCAGTTTAGGACGATATATTCCATCTTTTTAGATAAACTACTAGGTTAGGACACGGGCACGGCATTCGGAGGGACTCATTTTGTTTTATTAAAATATTTTAGATTTATTATTTGACATTTTTATTATTATTCATAAACTATATTATTTCATTTCGAACTATGGCATAGGACTTAAAGTTTATATTTATTTCCTATTGCATGATATTTAATTAAGTTTTAAGATATTTAAATGTTAAGTTGTTAGGCATGAACCCTGGTTTTTATTAAAAACATTGGAAAGTATCATTTTTCGCTGCTAGACTTTAATTATAATTTTGATGCATAATTAATCGGTGTTTAACTAAGTTTTCTACTAAATCATACAAAAGCTTTAAGATGACCAATTTTCAAAACTCTGTTAGCTTTTTGGGTTACTTTGGTGGCTAATGTAATCTTCCGAATTCGGGCCCAATGTCTAAGCCGGGTTAAGGAGGTTACAACTCTGATACCATTAAATGTATCACCCTGATACTCGACCCGGTCGCCAAGTTCGAGTTACAAGGTGTCAAATTTATTTCCGGAGCAACTACATTAAATAATATTCAATCCAAAACCATTATACATTTAAATACAAGTAATTCAAGTTTATTAAATAGTACATAATCATTTCGAAGTCTTATACGAACTTACGAAAGCTCTTTTGCTAACCCAGGGTTGAAATGGTTCAAATTGTAAATATTACAAATTTTATGATTTGATGTTGTGACTTTGGGGTTTCCTTGTCGCTACATGACTTTCTGAATTAGGTCATTAGGACCTCGAGGCTATTTCGTCGCAATGAGGACCCTAAGTTGTTTCTTAACTCAATGTGATGTACTGTTATGTCAAAAATCAACTTGTTTCAAGCTTGAGTGACCTGAAATCACACATACATATTCTCATACTACACAATCAACAACATGCCAATTGAAATCAAACCAAACTATGCCAAAATGATACTTCAAAATAACATCAACTACCAAATTCTAACTTCAACTATTTTCAATACAAATTTTGCTGAGTCGGAGAATCGATTCTTGGATGTTAGAACGACTTCTCAAATTCTTGAGATTCGCCTATATCTACACAGAGAAAACAAACCGTATGCTGAACAATAATACTTAGTAATACATTTACAATTTAAGGTGTATAAAATATAAGTATTAGCATTAAACTTCAAACTAAAACATGCAATTTGCACATAACATCTAGCCAATACATAAACTAAGTATCAACCTTTCCAATATCAAACAAAGCACATAACCATTATTATATCAATGGCAACATAACATATCCAATTTACTACAAGTATGACCAATTCCGATCTACCTATCAATAGTCAACCATTCCTTACATACCAATTCAGTATTAACCATGAACCAAAGTCTAAAAAATATGAAAAATATTCAAGTAAACTAATTTCATAAACATATAATAATAAATTTATTATTTTACTACGAGGGGATTTTAAAAGCTAATTATGTAGTTAATTCAAAATCAAAAAGTTGAAGATGGTATAAATCATAAGGAAAAGAATAAAAATTTGTAGTAAATATTTAGAAACATAAGCTTAATTTTTTTTTTGTAAGAAATAATAATTTGGGTCTAAAATTTTATACAATATATTCACTGATTGTTTAATAGTAATTAATAATTTATTTCCCCCAAAATTTTCATTTTATTGTTTATTAATTTAAATTTTTAAATAAATTATATTATTAATTTTTTTTTGATAAAAAAACTATAAATATGATATTAGAATTATCGAATTAATTCAATTTAAAATATATTATTAATTAAATATATATTGATAAATCCCTATACTTTGGGTGAAAAAGACTCATGCCCGAGATAGCAGTTCACAACTATGCTTCAATCTTTGTATGATGAATGGGGGAACAAAACTCGATTTGACTCGAAAAAAAATTTGAATTTCGAGTTAAACAAATTGAATTATTCAAGTCAACTTGAATTTTTTTTTGAATATCGAGTTTAATTTTCAAATTCGAATAACATGAATAATTTGAATAAACTGAATACAAAACTATAATATTTTACATTTTTTTTCCCAAACCCCCAAACCTTTTTCCTTTCCCTCCAAAATTTTACTCCCCCAACCTTCAAAACTTTTTATTCTCCCCCCTAAACTTTTACTTTTCACCCTTTACCCCCAAATAAAAAATCATTCAAGAAAAATCTCTAAACTTAAATAGTAATAATTTTATTTATATATACTATTTATATTATTAAATTAAATTTCACATTTTTACTATTTATATTATTGAGTTTTTTAATCATATTATATCTTTATAATTTTTTGTTAAAATTGAATTATTGATGATGCCATAAAATATTTGTGTTAAAATTTTATGTTGGTATCAATTTCACATTTTATCTTTAAGATAACTTTTATTAAAAAATCACATTTTTTTATATTTAATAATTTTTAAATTTCAAAATACTTGGTGACAAAAATCAGAAAATAAATTATGAGCAAAAAAAGAAGCTAACCCGTATATAAAAAATTAATAAATAAATTATGAGGGGATGAAAGTTAATAATAAATTTGATTACGGTGGGTAAATTTGATTGCCATGGGTGACAGTGGTTACAAGGATCCAAAGTCATTTTTTTAATTTAACTCGAACAAATATATTTGATTTGATTCGAATTCCATCTCACTCGACTCGATTTGAGAAAATTTCAAATCGAGTTAAGATGATAAAATAGAAATTGTCAACTCGATTAACTCTAAATTTTTTCATTCGACTTGATCGAACGCTCACCCCTAATGATGGACAACAAATTCATATGATAATTAAAAGCAAATTAATTTAAAAATGTATTTTTTATTTTAATATTGAAATAAAGTAGTTTCATCGTTTAAACAAATTGTAATAATTTCAGGAGTTTTTAATATATTAACCTAAAAATATTCATAACTATTTAATATATGTATAGTTTTAGTGTATATATTCAAAATATGAAAAGAATATTAGAAGATTATAAAAGGGGTGAAACAAGGTATAGTTAGGTCTTATTTAGAGTGAATGAATATAAAATGGGTTGTGTAGCTGGAATTTATGACATGTTGGAATATATTTAATTTGTATTAACTTCTTTTCTTACCAGTTTTTGTCAAATATCTGAAAAACTTTGTGAGATCTTTCAAATGATGTAATTAGTTGGATTATCTAATTAAAATATTGATTATATTTTAAGATTTGCAATCTTATTATTTTCTCACCACAAAAAATAAAAATTACAAGTTTGAAAAAATTTTTGAATTGATAAAATTGTTTATTATATAACTAAACCGACATTAAAAATAATTTATTAATATATTAAAAATTAAATAATAATTAATGTAATAATATATTAAAATGAAATTTAATAAACTTGGTGGTAGTTGAAAGAATAATTTTAAATCTATAAAATCATACAGTATAATAGATTAATTAATACAAGTTTAAACCTTTTCATTAATAATTAAATCATGTTAAACTAAAAATAATTTATAATTTGTAAAAATTTAATCTGTAAGATTAACATTAAATATTATTATTATATTCATCATCTAATAAAACTCATAATGTATAAATTTATATTTTATAATTAAATTTAAAATTATGTTTATGATAAATACTAATCAAATTGATTCGATCCAATACAAATCATGGCTTGACTTGGTTCTATTTGAGAAATTAGGATAAAGAAAATCACTAAAATAAAAATTAGTATTTTGTATCAGTTATATTCTCATATTTTTTCAAATTTATCAAATTATTGAATATAATATAATTATAAATATTTTATTAATATTTTTATGAAAAATTAAATGTCCAACTTATATTTTTATTATTATGGAAAATCAATGAATATAATTATAATTTGTTATAAAAAATAATTAAAATTATTTTGTCGTTTCTATTATCCACCTTTAAATATGAAATTAAAAAGATAGATTTTATGTTTAATGTTCATAAAAAAAATTATTAACATAAAATCATTATATTTATATTTATTAATAATATTTTATTAATACTATTACAACTATTAACACTTTATTAGATTTTAGATTCATATTGAATTACATATATTATTTTAGATTAATTATAATTAAGATTTAAAACTATAAATAGATGCTTCAAATAATATCTAAAAAATATGTATTATTCACTTATTATTATTTGATATTTTATACATTTTTAGGCTTAATAATATTTACTTACATAATTATAAATATGTATTATTTTATAGGTTTTGTTTATATCACAAAAGTATGATTTTCATTATTTTTATTAGGGTAAATTATACTACAAGTCTTTCAATTAGTCAAATTTTTTTGTTGATCACTTAACTATTAAAAGTTTTAAATTGGTCAACCAACTAATCAGGTTCTTTTTTTTTTTTTGGTCCTTTTCCATTAATTGTTGTTAAATGCTTGATGGAAAGGTGAGGTGCCAGTTCAAAATTTGGTATAATAATAAATTTAGCCCTCAACTTTTACATATTGTGTTCATTTAGTTATAATTTTTTAAAAAATTAACCCTCAATATTTACATGTTGTCTCATTTTGGTCCTAATTCTAAAAAGAACTAAAAGATATATAAGTTTACATAAATATTTTCAAAAATATAATAAATACAAAAAATTGTGAGCATTTGGTACACTAATAGTGTACTTTTTTTATTCCATAAATAACCTTAAAAAATAACATGTGTCCTTTATATATATATATATATATATATATATAAATATATATATATATATATATATATATATTACTATTTTATTATACTCCTATACATGTCAACCCCCAAGCCCTACTTGTTGAGTAACTCCACTGGCAGGATACCAAATAATTTCCCTAAAAAAATTACATTGTATATATAAATTATTAAAATATATAATTTTTAAATTGATTTCCTTTTAATTTTCTCAAAAAAAAAAATATTTTCTCTTCAAGGTTCAAGAGCTAGTAAAACTATTTAACATTTTCAATCATATATAGGATATCTAAGTCCACAAAAATCCAAATATGAATCCATGAAATAATATAAAATCGAAAAAAAAATTTAAATAAAATTTATTCATAATTAAAAATAAATTAATATAAATTAATAAAAGTAGCTAAATAATAATTTAACAAATTAAACGTAACAATTTCACAACAATTTAAATATACCTAACAACTTCCACATAAGAATTCCAAACAAATTAAAAGTTCCATAACAATCTAAAATAATTTAATTACTTAACCCATGCTAATTGTATATATTATATCTACCATAAAGTTAATTACATGTTTAGGGTTTAAGGTTATTATCATTAATATAAAAATGTACATTATAATATCACAATTGTATATAAGGTTATATACAATTAATAATATACTTATAAACTACCATAATGTTAGTTACATGTTTTCCATTTAGGCTTATCTGTCATTAATATAAAAATGTACATTATAATAACATAGCTGTATATAGGGATACATATAATTAATAATCTACTTTAATTATATAATGTTAATTGTATATATTATAATCTACCATAAAATTAGTAATAAGTTCAAGGTTTAGGTTGCATATCACGAACAAAAGAATGCACATTATAATATCATAATTATATAATAATTATTATATATTTGTAATTTACTTATATATAACAATAGATATATTATATGTAGTTAAATGTGTATGTATACTCTTCTTCTTCTTTGAGTATATTGGCACACTCAGCTTGGATGTGTTCATTCCTTTGGCACTCATGGCACTAAATGTCTTTCTTTTTCTCCTTAAGGCATTCATCATTGATAAAAACACCAATATTTTTGTTTTTGTTGAAGTTGCGACCCATTCAAACACTTTGTTCTTTCTTATTAGCCTCTTGAATGCCTTATTAAAATTTTTGCTGAGAAGAGCTAACTACTTCTATTTATCCTCAATGGTAGTTTCTTCTATAGTTGCAACTAATGATACAACTTGTAGAGCAATTTCTTTTCTACCTTGCTCTTACTCTACTTGGTGTCTCCAAGATTCATCTCAAATATTTACAAGGATTCAATAATTTCATAGAATCCCATTGTGTCAATATCTTTGGCCTCTTTTATAATAGTCACCTTGATTGCAAAATGTTCAAGGAAAGACCTCACAACCTTCCTAACTAACTTGGCATTTGAATACTCCTCACCAAGGCAAAAGCTTGGTTAGACATATCATAGAGTTCTGTGTAGAAGTCAGACAAGTATTCATCATCAAGCTTCTGAGAGTTTCAAATCTAGTTGTTAACATTTGGAGTTTAGAGCATTTGACAATAGTGGTACCTTAATAAGTTGCCCTTAAAATTGTAGAGCTTTTTGAGTAGTTGTGAATTTGGATAGAAAGACTCCACACCAATGAATATGGAATTAAGTGATTTCAAATTTGCATTGGCTAGCTTATCTTTATTAATTGTTCATGTAATGATACAAGCACGAATGGGGTAAATTTTATTAAATTTCATTCACCAAAGCTGGGAATTTTCAAGTTTGAAAAATCAATTAACTTGCATGACTTTTTGGATAGGATCTAAACATTTTTGGGTTGATATATACATAGAAGATCTATTTCTTAGCTTCAAAACGCACTTTGAATCACCTAATTTCGAGTTTGGGAGCTCAAGTTATGACTATTTTAATAAAGACTACGCAAGTAGAATTTTTGGATAGGATTATTATGGGAAATTATTAGTTTCGGGCTCTAATTCGAGTTTAAGGTCTAATTTTGATTATATTGAGCCTAATATTGTATCCTTTAGGGTTTATCATTTATTTATTTCTAATTTTAGGATATTTTTAAGTATTTAAAGTTGTTTAGGAGTTTTATGTTTCTTAGTTTACAAGAAAGTTTAGTTTTACTAAAACTACTTCATGTTTAGATTAATTAGAGTTTCATTATACTTGAAATTTTTATTTGGATATAATTAGTTAGTCTATATAAAGGCCTATTCATTATTCATTAAAGGAAAATTGATTCATTCATTAATAATGTAACGCCCCAAAATTCTTATTTTTGTTTCTGTTAAAATGTGACACAACTATCTGTCTGCTTCAGTAGTGTAGTGTTCTGGGTGTGTGTGGAAGGTCCCAAGTTCAAGCCTTATCTTGGGTGAATTTTTGTCTTTTTCTGAATAAAGCCTTAACCTTGCTCAAAGGGTTTATGTTTAATTGTTTATAGGTATATAACAGAATGTGCCTGCTGGTCTGGTGGTTAAGATGGGTGTTGGTGTGATGGAGGTCCTGTGTTCGAATCCCTGCGTGAGCGTGGGTATCATTTTTGCTCGGCTCTGTGATAGAGTTCCAGTTGTAGTAGGATTCTAAGTAGTGGGTGGTTATGATTGTGAGGTAGTGGGATTTGAGTGAAACTGTTTCCCAAAAACTTCTCCTGGAAAAAAACTGACGTCTCTCCCTCTCTTTCTCTACAATCTTTTTCTTTTCTTTCTCGTGTATTCTCTCATCTTTCTTCCTTTCATTTTGGGCAAAATTGAGTTTTAATCTCGGTGTTCAATTCAAGGTATTGCACGTTAGTAAGTAGGCATAGATTGTTCGGCTTGAATAGGGGTTCCTTTTTAATTGGTTCTTGAATTTTTTATTCTTTTCGTTGGAATCTTATATGCTGTTTTGGCAGCAGGAAATCAAGACGTGAGGGGCTCTCATTGCGTGGAAACGTGATCAGAATCGTTCGGGGGTGAGGGTAAGTGTTTGAAGGTGGTTTGATGTTGTTATTGGTTTTGGAAATTTCAATTCAAATGAGTAATAAGTCTGTTTCTGAGTGTACGTATAATGATTTTTAGGTTCTGGAGTGTTCGTAGTTGCAGTAGCATCGAAATTGTACTAGGTGTGTACCCAAAATGAAAAAATTGAGCCTTCAGCAAAAGCTGAAAAAGGCCACTGTCGACGCCACACGGGCGTGTGGTCACCCATGTGGCAAGCTGTGTGCGACAACACGACCGTGTGGTCGACGAAGGCCAAGCCGTGTGCAAGACACAGCAGTGTGATGGCCAGCGTGTGAGCCCATTTAGCTAAAATACTTTCTAGGGTTGCACGGGTGACCCAAGTCGACTGCGAACCTATTTTAGGGTCGGTAAGTGTTACTTAGACCCTAAATCGTGTGACCTAAATATATAATGTATGTATTGAGCATGTTAAATTTATGCATGTTTATTGATCCGTATGTATGACTGATAACTAGATTTTAGCATGTAAACATGTATTTCTGTATGTCTGCATTGAGCATGTTTAGTTGCACTTGCATTGGGGTGGGATGATTGATTATTGGAGGAAGTGTACTGAAAGGCTTTCATGCCTATTATCTGGAAGCTTAGTTGCAATATTACTGATATGTGCCGCATTCGGTACGACTTGGTGTGTAGGGCTGGTGGGTGTTTTAAATCCCACATGGTGTGTAGGGATGGTCAAAGATGGTGTGTAGAGGCTGTGGGTAGGATACTGATTTCTGTTACTGTGTGCATACTGTATCTGAGATGGGCTAAGGCCCTAAATTATATCTGAAATTGTATCTAATTGGGCTGAGGCCTAAACTGTATCTGAATCTGTAATGGGCTTAGACCCCCGACTGCATTTGACTGATAACTGTTGTTTGACTGTATGCATGTCTTTTGTGGGGATTACACACCGAGTTTACGTAAACTCACCCCTTTCTGTTTTATCTGTACAGGTAATCCCCAGACTTAGACAGATCATTGCGGCCGAGGACTCAGTGGTGACCACATGTCTATTGAACTGCTTTAAATTCATTTATGGTTTTTTATTTCCTATTTTGTTTGAGGTATTGTTGATGTAATTTGGGACTTTTGGATTGTTTGCCTTTATTTTGGATTTTAACTATTTTCATGGACTTTTAAACTGCAAAACTCAAAGAAAATTCGGTTTAAGTTTTTTCTAAACTCGAACGGTTTTCTTTAAATATCACGGTTTTAAAAGCTTCCGCTACAGAATATGTTTTTAAACGAATCAAATTAACGAGAAAATAATTTTGAAATTGACGAGGGATAAATAGAATCTAATAAACGGAAACTCTCTTAACTTGATAAATTCGATTTCAAATCCCATTCCATGTGACATCGCTAGATTCGACCATAACATCTAGGCCGGGTTTGGGGTGTTACAAATAAATTTTTCAACTCTTGGAGTTAATTTCTTTTGTGCAAGATTATTCTTGTAACTTTTAGAAGCGATATTTCTTATTGATTTTCTTCAAGAAGTCGTGGGATTTCATGTTGCAAAAAATTCAGTTCGAAAATAGTTTTCTTGCACAACGGAAAATAAGAAAATTTCAAAACCGAGCTGGTTTGTGATATTTATAGCAATAAACTCTTTACCAGAATTGCACTTGTGTTTTTGACTAGACAGATTGTAACACCCCATACTCGGGTCTGAGGCTAAGACCGGATATGAGATATTACTATGCTTGAACTTTTTTAACATACACTTATTGGCTGTAAAATTTCGTTCCGAATTTAAAACTCCTCTTTCTTAGTCTAATCATACATTTCTTGGACCTACAAGGCCTTACACAAATATCTGAAAACTTTCGGAACTTAATCAAAAACTTTTCTTTAAAGCAGGGTTCACACGCCCATGTGACTTGGAACACGCCCGTGTACCTTTAGACACGTCCATGTCTTCCAACCGTGGGCGACACTGACTCACACGGCCTTGACACGCCCGTGGGCTTAGACCGTGTGCTAATCCTTGATATACTGACTTAACCACACGGTCTGGGGCACACGCCCATGTTCTAACCGTGTGTCATACACGACTCAAACAAACGGCTGTGAGATTTGCCCGTGGCCTATCCTGACTTAAAAATAATAAGGTGCAGGGTACGCACGGCTTAGACACACGCCCGTGTGTCTAACCGTGCGGGCACTTAGAGGCTATTTACCAAGCCAATTTCCACCCTCAAAATTCAAGACCAATTCAAGTTCAATTCAATACATTTCATGAACAATACTACATGCTTCATTGATCTAAATAAACATACATACTTAGTCAAATTTTTGGCCAATCACTTAGCCATATACAAAAGAATAATAACTCGATAGCCTATACATTGGCCCTTCTTAAAACATATTCTCAAAATGAATTCTTTCTATACATGCCATACTTAGTAAAATAACTTGGCTATACCCAAAATAGCGATTGATAGTGTGCTACGAGCTCCGACTCCAACGATCCACAAGTTAGCTTGGCGGAACTACATAGAAAGAAAGAATTAAAGACGTAAGCATTTAGCTTAGTAAGTTTGCATGTAAAGCACGTATCAATATACTTGCATAATATAAACCATTTGACATAACAATGGTATCATAAATTTCAGCTATAGAGCTTACTTACTCACACTGATTCTTACATGTCTCATGATACTTACTGTTCTCATACTTGTAAGTGATAACTTTGATAAGCATACTGTACTATAAATAATCATGATCTCTAATTCATCATTCATAACATAAATAATACTCAATTTCAACTTGATAATAGCTTTGCTTACTTAGCTTTCTTGTTATCTCGTTTTAACTTTACTCATTTGCCCGATGAATTTCTGCGAATAACCGAGGATACTAAATCTCGTCCCACATAACTTGATGCCAAAGCCATATCCTAGATACGGTCTTACATGGAATATCTCATCTTGGTTTCGAGGCCATATCTTGACATGGACTTATACGAAGTCTTTCTCGTGGGTTCCCTTGGGACCTTACCATTTCCATGTCTTGACATGGTTTTACTTGGTATCTTTACTTATGAACTGGTCAATGCCGAGCCTTGGCTGGGGCTTACATGATGTTCTCACCAATGCCATGCCTTGGCTTGGACTTACATGAGATCTCTTTCTCTTGATAGCTTTTCAATGCTAAGACTTGTCTTGGACTTACATGATAACTTTTCAATGCCAAGGCTTGCCTTGGACTTACATGACATCTTTGCTTGGAGACTCACCAATGACATGCCTTGGCTTGGGCTTATATGGGTCTTCATCTCATAATAACTCTTCAATGCTAAGACTTGTCTTGGACTTACATGACATCTTTGCTTGATTGTCGATGCCATGCCTTGGCTTGGTCTTATACGGACTTTCTTATCTCATTTGGTAGATCGAGTATCCTGGGAAATTCAACTTCAATCGGGACTTTCTCATGCTTATTCTCATAAATTTCTTTGTTTAACATAACATTAAACATTCCATGATAATAGTGTACATTATACTAAGCAATTCAATGTTAGAAATCATAAAGCTTAGAAGTCATACAAACTTACCTCAATATACAAAATGTATGTAGATATGTAATTTAGTCCTCGACTTTGTTCTTGCTCGGTTTTGATCCGGGCTTCGCTTTTCTTGATCTATAATCATAAATAGATCATTTAATACTCAGATTGACTAAATTGACTCTTTACTCATATTTTGGAAAAATTACTATTTTACCCCTAAACTTTCTCATATTTGCACTTTTGCCTCAAAGCTCGTAAAATGATTCTTATTCAACTTTTTTAAACTTCATGCTCATCTGATTCATTTTCTCTACTATAACAATATCAAAATCTCTCTATTTCTACTATGTATGCTCAATCTCATAACTTTCACAAACTAGTCCCTATATTCATTACATGAAATTCACTTAGAAAAAAAATGTTTTTCCAACATCAAACTCTCATAAACTTCCATAAAACATCATTTAACAAGCATATCATTCATGGATAGATTTTTGAACATGCATCTTAGCTCATTTTATAGTTAAAAATAGCTAATTCATAATACGAGAACTTAAAAAATACGAAGAATATTAAAAACGGGGCTAAGATGAACTTACTAGCAAGCTTGAAAAAAATGAAGAACCGTAGCTATGGAATCTCCAAATTTTCGGCAATGGGAGGAAGAAGATGAATAGATTTTTATTGTAACACCCCTTAACCCGTACCCGTCGCCGAATTAGGGTTATGAGGCGTTACCGAACTAGACACAGTTTAACACAGTCTTATAAGAAATAAATCCATTTCGCATATTTAAATTTCAATAATAACAAATGATGATCAAGACTTACATTACAAATAACCATGTTTCAAAAATTTCAAAACATCATAATTCATTATCTGTACAGGTTTCGAATCAAGCTTTCACATAACAACACCAAATTTCATATAAGAACATATAAAAATACGTCTATTGCATTAGTCGAAAATCAACATATAATTTTATACCTTCTACAATATGCATATTAAAACAAATAGGCCCGTAGTACTCTATTAGTTCTTTTATTATTTAATGCACACAAGATTTTTGAAAAACCTACCAAACACACACATGACATGTGACTAGTCCAAGATACTAAAATACAGCCAACTCATTAACCATATATTCGGTCCTCATTTAAAACTCTAATAATCAACTCAAAACCTAAGTATAAACATTTTCATGATCAACTTTGTGTTATAACCGAGCACATAATAATCTAAGTAGAAAATTCATACGACCAAATAGGCATACTTATATACATATATATATATATATATATATAATACATATAATGATTAAATCTATATAACCACATTTAACTTCTAAGCATGATACGCACACATCTTATATCAAAGATTTAAACAAACCATTATATCAAACATATAAACCATACTTAACTGAAGGTAATAGCCTTATTCGCAAGGCCATATATATACATTTATACAACCAGACATCATTCATTCAAGTCATCATTCAGCCTATACATGCCTTTGATTCGAAGGTAAACATTTATACCAAAACGAGTGATAGTGTGGTTGACTTTCTTGATGATCCTCTGAGTCCGTAGCTGAGTCAACGATCTATAAAACAGAAAGACCACATATACGAAGTAAGCACACTAGCTTAGTAAGTTTTAAGTTAATGATAATACAGTGTCCAAACACTAATACATATATAATAGTTACCATTAACAATGAAAAGTAAGCATGTCAAATACACAATTTCATGTAAGGCCGAATACCATAGTTCATCTACCTAATTGTTTCACTTGTTGCCCTTAAATGTATATTATAACAAAACACAAGGTATATGTTTTACATAATTCACATTACTACAAATCATATACATCCTCCATTCACATCGTCTATGTTATCCCAATCAACGTCACATTTCAATGAACATTTCTATTCATACTGAAGTATACCAAAGTATTGTATTCAATCTCAATTTCAGTCACGTACTACTCATACTTTTGATCACAAGTTCAATTTCACATAATACCATTTCTACCGTATCATTCAAATTCAGTTAATATTAGACATATCTTACCTTGCTTTCGGTGAATGAAAAAGGGACTTACGTTTACTCGAGCGTTTACTTGGTACTTTAACTGCGTTTCACCTTGAATAATTTAAGGTTTCTTCATTTAAAACACATCACCAGCATCAAGCCTGCTAGGCATCAAAGCCCGAAATGTAACACCGGCACAAAGCCTACTAGGCACAGAGCCTGATTTACAACACCGGCACAAGGCCTGCTAGGCACAGAGCCTAATTTACAACACCGGCACAAGGCCTGCTAGGCACAGAGCCTGATATACAACACCGGCACAAGGCCTGCTAGGCACAGAGCCTGATATATTTATCAACTCAATTCATCAACTCACAGTTCTCAACACATACATTACTATCCAATCGTATTTACACAACCAATTCATCTGTCATGTCAAGTATACTAATTCACATTGTATTCAAAAACATATATTCATTCCAAAATTAAACATACACATTCGGCTATCTCATGCTATTTACTCAAACTAACCACATAATTTGATTTCATACATTTTTAATTATCAACTTAACGAGCTTTAACTTAAGAACTTACCTTGACTACCGACGAACCGCGTATACCGACTATTCGACAACTTTCGACTTCCCCCGATCTAAATCCGTTTTTCTTTGTTCGTGATCTAAACAGATCAAAAATAATCTCATTCAAGTACATTTCATTTCAATTTAGTCCCAAAACACATAAATGGGCAAATTACTATTTTACCCCTAATGTTTTACATTTTTACAATTTAGTCCTATTTGCATAAAACACAAAATACACATAATTTGCACATAATGCTTTAGGGCCGAATCTTCTATACATTCATACCAAGGCATACATTTCATTTATTTTGCAAATAAGCCCCTCAAAAATTTTATTTTTGCAAATTAGCCCTAATTGTTCAATTTCACCAAAACTTTCAATACAAAACATGCTAATCTTTTTCATATCTATAATTTAAAATCATCAAACACCAAAAATCATATGAACACTACAATGGCCGAATATCAAGCATGCTTATTTTCAAAAATTAGAACATGGGTTAGCTACGGTTCGAAGCAACGATCTCAAAAACGTAAAAATTAACAAGAACCGAAATCAAACTAACCTTGATTTTGAACTTCTAATTGCCGAAACTCAAAGTTCCCTAACCTTTATTCTTTTCTCCATGTTCGGCCAAGAAAGAAATGAAAGAGAATGGCTTATTTTTTTTATGATATTTTAACAAATAATATGTTATTAAACTAATTACTAACCTAACCTTATAATATAAAATTCCATAATATAAAACTCAAGGTTATTCTTGGCATAAGCCACCCACTAACTCAAAAATGGGTTATTTACCCTTTTAATACCTCATATTAAAAAGCCATAATCAATTTGGCACTTTTCACTATAGTTTGCAACTTTTACCTTTTACGCGATTAAGTCATTTTTCTAAATTAAACACACAAACGATAAAATTTTTCTACGAGACTTTCACACACATTAATTCACATATAATAAACACAAAATATAATATTAAAATATTTCTCAGACTCGGATTCGCGGTCCCGAAACCACCGTTCCGATTAGGGTCAAATTCGGTCTGTTACATTTATCATCTTTTTTCTATTTTAATCATTTATTAGACAAATTACCAAAATGCCCTTCTCTTTAAAAATTTCTATTTTACTAACTCATGTCCAATTTTGTCCAAAAATTATAATTTGGGCAAATTGCTATTTAAGGACTTCTAATTATTATTCTAAAGCTATTTCATACAAAAAAATTCTAGAAACTCATATTTTGCAACTTTTGCAATTTAGTCCTATTGGACCATTCAACCTCAATTTAACAAAATTGCTTCATGAAACTTTTACACTAGCATGCAAACATGGCATAAACCTTAAAAACTCATATATTCACCTCAGATTCATGGCCTCGCACCACTATTCCGACTAGGCCCTAAATCGGGCTGTTACACGGATCCTTGTCGTTACTAGCTTTCAACCAAATGACCTTTTCTACTATTCTCGTACCACGAACGATTTCAAGTGTGGGCTCGAATGATTCAAATCAAACATAGATCCAGAAATAGTTTTCTTTACTTTTAGTGTGAAAGCAAAACTTCTATTAATAGAAACTAGAAAAATTGTTATTCCAAAAAATAGAATTAATACTTAAAGAATAAACTCTCACTATATTCGGACAGAATAACAATATTTCAAAGTTTTATATTTGACCCTACCAATGTCATCTATTTATAGGGAGAAGAGGTAAAAACCTTATTGATTTGTAGAAGCCCATCTCAATAGAAAAACGAACTCCTAGTCTAACTAGGAGTAGGTAGGACGACAACCCTAATTAAACAAACTACGGTTTTTCGTCCCTCTCTTTAAACATGAGGAGCTTTTGGGCCTCTCTCATATCGGGTTCAATTACAAGTACTTCTTAGAATTTTAACTTAGTACTTTATAATTCGGTCAAACCCAATATTTTTTTTTCTATTTCCAAAAATAAAAATCTTAAATTAATTTATTTTCCCAAATAAATAATTTTCTCAATCCAATTCTAATTCTGTTAAAATCATAACAACTTTATCGTAAAAAAATCTATGAGAAAATATATTTAATTTTTCTACATTCAACGAATTCACTATGACCAAATGATTTATTTTCATTTTCGAGCTTCATGTAATTCAAATGCCATAAATTCCTTTCCAAGTCATTTTCATTTTGGAGAAAATCACATTCATTTCCAAATGTTTCTCATTTCTCCATTTTACTACTTTTATTTATTTATGTTAATTTAATTCAACATGCAATTCATTTCTAGTTTCAACAAGCTAGCAGAGGGACCGATTGGACATATGTGATTAAAGCTCAAATGATTTATAATTAAGTTCTAGCTTTTCATCTATTAATTATAAACTCATTTAGTCACGAAGTCATTCAACTATAGAATCATGACTGAGCTCTCCCTAATGGTATATCATTATGAAAGCAACTTGATCAGTGCTCGTCTAATGACCTTATCATAAGTGTGTTACCCTCATAAGATATCCTTAATCTCTTTGGGATAAATTCGTTTTCCTAATATGATTCTATTTTATCTCATGGTAATCATTACATCTTCCTTCATGAAAAGTTAATTAATATCAAATAGTAATCAAATCATTCATCACAAAGACAAATGACTTGTGGCATGTAATGTCAATGGGAGGATATCATTTACCCATTTCTCTGGCTATGAATTCCACTATTGTGAATGATGCTACATATTGCAAAAGTCATATACTCAATGCACCAGCTTTAGATTCATTATCTATTTGAACTTAGACTTTTACTTACATCAAAGTATACAAGTCACATGTAATGCCCTCCACCCAACCCGATTAATCGGATCTGAGTATTGGGTGTTACGCCTAAGGACAAACATACGTAAAATCTTTCTATACTTTCCTATGTAACTATTCTTACAATGTCTAATAATTTTTTTTCTTTTACTCTTATACTGAATAACCTCGTGTATATTATTGGGATTTACTTATGTACAAAATGTGTTTGTCTTTACATTTTTAATAATACAACTATCATTTTTGCCTTACTGTTGTCAAGTAAACAAATAGAGTACTACAACTTATGTGGAGCCTTGTTTTCACCTTATAACTTTCTGCGCAACTTGTATTTTTACAGCCTTTCTTTGCGTACACTATGGCTTCTCATCTCATTCTTTGAGTAGGCTTCTCTCTCATAAACTTCTCTTCTTTATATGCACATCAGCACAAACCGTTGCTCTACTGACATAACATTGGCATCGTCCCTCTACACGAAATTCTTTTCAATCTAAAATAGGAAATAACTTATGTAAGTTCTTGAGAACTTGGTAAATCTCTATTACATGTTTCATTACTCTGTAGCCTGCTAAACACTATGCATATTTTCTTTTTGGCCTATGCCCATCTTTAGCGTGTATTTTACTTTACCATTATTTATGGTGCAGTTCATACGAAATCGACCAAGACTTCCTTAAGAGTGTAATACATGCATCATTCATTACTTCTGCATCCTCTTATCCATATCGAGTCTTTACTCTTTTCGTGTTCGACCCTTTCACCTTACTGGCCATTTCTCCCTTTTTGTTTTTATAGGGTCCGCCTCATTCTTAACATTCGAAAACTTTCTAACTTAATTCATTAATACCTTATTTTCCCTAGATCATCATTTTGTCTTTATTAACACTTGCCATGTTTCTGATACCATATCTTTACTTTTCTTTCAGAGAGTCATTTACTTAGACTTCGCCATGTTGGTATTTCATTCACAGAGTTCGCCATAAAGATTTCCTTTACCAGATGGTCACAAAGGTGTGCTCTTCCTTTGATATAGATAACCACAAAAGTCTTCCTTACATAATAGATAGATAGCACAAAGGTATCCGAACATATACACAAAATAGACATAGAGGCGTCTATACAGATAAATAGCCATAAAAGCGTCCACATAACATCAAATAGCCACAAAGGCGTCCAGATACATACAGAAGACTTAGCTACGAAGGCGTTTTCAACAGAATCAACCACGAAGGCTCACATGTAACAGAGAATAGCCACAAAGGCTTCCACATGTAATAGGTTCCACCATTAGGGCTCACATATAATAGAGAACAGCGACAATACTTCCACATATAAAAGGATCAGCTAAAAAGGCATCCAGTTTAACATACTTCACCACGAAGGCATATTCAGAGAGTTGGCCACTAAGGCTCCATATAACAGTTATCGACGTAAAGGCTTACATATAATAAAAAACAATGATAGAGGCTTCCATTTATCAGAGAACAGCCATAAAGGCTTCAACAATTCGGTAAATGGTGTTTTCGACGATAGGGATTTGCCTAAACTCAACGTCTTGAGGTTTGCCCCTCATCGTCTGATACTCGCCCAACCGTCCTTTATTTTTATCCCCACATGACGCCGTAGTCCTAGACTAGGTCTTACACTATGTGGTCTTCATTTCCCCATATGATGTCATAGCCACCATGACTAGGTCTTACATATATGGTCTTCACTTCCCCATATGGTACAATAGTCCCAGACTAAGTCTTACACTATATGGTATTCTTGCCATGGCAATGGAATTCCATATTAGAATTTGTGTTTATTGTCCCAATGGACTCATGCACAAGCATACTCTTTATACGGATTCATACTTAACAGACTTACGCTTTCAAACTTCTTTACACTGATGCATTAAATTTTCAGACATGTAACTCATGCAATTGAACTTCATGCAGAGACTTGTTCATGACAGATTCATACTTTTTGACATATTCATGCATGTAAATACTTTTTTCATAACAGAGGCACATCATCTTCAAGCATCACATTTGCATATCTTACGTTTTCTTTTCACAGATTAGCCTTTTAAAACAGATAAGACTATCATGCAACATGCAAGTAAGAGTCAGTTTAGAGATTCACCAGTTAGCCTCAAATGCAGTTTAAACTTCAAAACTGGGCTTCCATCGAGTATATCAGAAGCCCCTAACGATAAAAAATATAAAAAACTCGTCAAGATCTATCTACTTAACTCATTCACTTTTAGAAACCAAAATCACTAATCAAAGCTTTACCATACTTGCTTCATCAAGTTAAACAAATATGATTTTTAGCAGTATAACATGTAAGGTCGGGAAACTTACCTTACACGGGGCACCTCAGAAGCGATTCTCTTATTCTCGGCTCATTCTTATATAGATAGAGAATACTTCTTGAGGAAGTAATTAACAGTCCTCATGTAACAGCCCAATTTTAGGGCTAGTTAGAACAGTGGTTTTGGAACCACTAATCCGAGGATAGAGAAATTATTTTTACTATTATTTTACGTGTCATAGCATGATTATAAGGGTGCATGAAAATTTTGGTGAATTAATTTTAGTGATTGCATGCCTAATTGCGAAAAAGTAAATCGCAAAAAGTGCGAAAGTTTTATTTTACAAGCTAGAGGTATTAAATAGAAATAGAACCTTAAATTGGAGGTCCTTGCAACTAAGTGATTTTGGTGGTCATTCTTGATAATTTTTGTACTTTTGAGACCCTTGTAGCATACTCTAGCTAATGAGGGGACTATCTTGCAAAATGGTTGAGAGTCTAGGGTTTTTCCATGTGAATATTCATGTCTATTTTTGAAATTTTAAGGAAGAAAATGAATCTTAGTTGTTAAATAAACAACTTTTGTGAAGGGGTTTTCCATGAAAACACCTAAAAGGACCTTTTTGTAAAGGTTGTAAAATAGGTGGTAAATGTGTAAAATAATTGGAATATTGAGTTTCTATAAGAGGGAATATGAACCAGCTAGGCTTGGGTATGCGAAAAATGAACACATTTCATTTTACGAGCCTAGGGGCAAAATAGTAATTTTGTAAAAGTTTAGGGGCAAAACAGTAATTTTGCCAAAATAGGAAATTTGGAGTGATTTGAATAATGTGGTTATTTAATAAGCTAAATATGTCATTATAGATCAAGAAGAGCGTGGAATCAACCTTGACCGAGGAAAAGGCAAGGTTTCAGACTAAATCGCAAATTGACATATTTTATATCGAGGTAAGTTTATATGTAAATGATACATTCTTTTTACTTATGTTTTTACATATAAATGTATTATGTGAAATGTGGATGAATATTGTTGATAATTATTAATTGATAGAAAGTGAGGAAATTATAAATGAATACTGTAAATATGTGATTATTGGTGGGCTATGTGCGATACCACCATCATTATTGTTATTGGTGGGCTGTGTGCGATACCATCGTGAAAATGTTAACTTTGGTGGACTGCGTGCCTGCCACCGTGTTATTTATTAGTGGTGGGGTGTGTGCGAAACCACCCTGTATTTGGTATTATACCGAATGTGTTTATCGAGAAACTTTGATTAAATGAGATTACGTGTGACTGTATGATGATAAGTGTAGAGTATAAGAGCATGTAAATGTGAGCACTGTGTATGTTGTGTGTTCGGAATGTGGTAAGATTTGGAAAATGAGTAAGTACAATTGCAATGATCTGAATTATTCTTGATTAGAATGTAATGTTCTTGATTGATAAGTATGTGGTA
The DNA here is from genome assembly GCA_005393395.2 of Gossypium australe. NCBI lineage: Eukaryota > Viridiplantae > Streptophyta > Magnoliopsida > Malvales > Malvaceae > Gossypium > Gossypium australe. The sequence goes on from CM016616.1 coordinate 119,925,782, forward strand.
TGATGTTCATTGTTTACATATAGACTTACTAAGCTTAAAGCTTACTCCCTTCTATTTTCCCTTTTTTTTTATAGTATCGACAAGCCAGCTCGAAATATGGAGACGTCGGAGGATCACCCACACTATCTACACATTTGGTATAGTTAAATCATTCTTTTTGAGTATGGTATGTATAGAGACTTGGTCTTTTTGGTTATATGTCATATTGGTTTAGCCAAATGTGTTGGCTTGTGATGATATTTGATTCATTTTGTATAAGTCCATGAGATGTGGCACATAATGACTATTTGGATGTAAACCTATTCATATATACATGTATGTGCCAATGCCATTATGTTATGGCCTATGGTTATTGTTGGTTGAATGATGATATGTTGCATGTGTTCATAGATGTTTGGTGTAGTTTTGATAATGAGTAGGATGGTACAAGTATGGGTAGCAAAAAAGCTTGGTAGATAGCCTTATTTTGTCCACACGGGTAGACACACAGGTGTGTGTCTAGGTCATGTGTGACACACAGCTTACCCTATAAGCGTGTAGTCTGGCCGTGTGCCCCCTGCATCTTAAGTTGGCAAAACAGAATGCCAGTAGTAACCACAAGGGCTGGGGCACGGCCGTGTGTCTTAACCTTGTTGAACACACGGCCTGAGGACAGGGGCGTGTACCTTGGCCATGTGACCTTATTGGATTGATGATGTCATAAATAGAATGTCAAGGTTTTCACGCACGGGCTAAGACATCGGCGTGTCGTGGCCGTGTGAGGGACACGGGCCTTAGACACGGGTGTCTGCCAGGCCGTGTGAAAACCCCTGTAGGTTCGAATTGTGAAATAAATTTGCACGGACTAGGGACATGGGCGTGTGTGATAACACGGCCTGCCCACACGGGCCTGTCCCTCTCCACACGGGCATGTGGCCCTGTTTTGAGCGAAAATTTTCTAAGTGTTCGTAAGATTCCGAATTAGTCCCGAACTACTCTTTATGTATGTTTTGGGCCTTGTACTCTCGATTAAGAGACGATAGGAATGTTTGTGGAAAGTTTTAAATTTGAGTGAAAAGTTATGTATCAATTTGTATGATTGCATGCTTTTAAGTCCAGTAATGCCTCGTACCCTATTTCGTTGTCGAATACGAGTAAGGGGTGCTACATTTAGTGGTATCAAAGCTATGATTTAGTCGGTTCTCGGGCTACTGTAGTGTGACTACCGTAGCGCGTGTGAGAGTCTAGCTTTACATGCCATAAATATATATTGATAGTGTGGTGACTCCTGACAATCTCAAACTGTGTTTTCATATAGTAAATAGATCTCGACTGAGCAGCGGCTGATGATGCTGTGAGTAATACACCGACTCCCGCGCAAGGGACTGCGCCAGTAGAAAGTAGACCTGAGACATTGGGTTAGGGAGAAGAGGCTTGGGAAGCCTTTCTCCATATGATGAGAAATTGGTATACTGAATTTGTTCGAGCAAATCCCAATGCTCAACCTCCTCCACCCCCTCCTATACCTCAGCCGGTCCCCGTAGCTCCTCAAGGTATTGACTTGGTAAGATTGACTAAATCCCTGGTTGATAAGATTCGAAAACAAGGGGCCAAGGAATTTAGAGCCAACATAGATGATGATCCTGAGAAAGTAGATTTTTGGCTTGAGAATTCTATGCGGGTATTTGATGAACTATCTTGTACACCCAAAGAATGCTTAAAATGTGCCGTATCATTACTGAAGGACTCGGCATACCGTTGGTGGAAAATGCTGACATCGGTAGTTCCAAAGGAGAGAGTGACATGGAATTTCTTCTTAGAGGAGTTCCGAAAGAAATATATAAGTCAGCAATTCATCGATCAGAAACGGAAAGAGTTTCTTAAATTGAAGCAAGGCAAAATGTCTGTGGCAGAGTATGAACGTGAATTCGTTAGACTTAGTAAGTATGCTCAAAAGTGTGTATCTACCGAAGCTATTATGTGCAAGAGATTAGAAGATGGGGTGAACGAGGATATTAAATTGTTAGTTGGGATCTTAGAATTGAAAGAATTAGTGGTATTGGTCGATAGAGCTTGCAAGGCTGAAGAGCTGAATAAAGAAAAGAGAAAAGCTATGATTGAGGCCCGAGATGCAAGGAAGAAGCCGATGAGTAAGTCGTTCCAATCCCAATCAAAGAGATCCAAGGAAACGAATCCTGGGACGACCGTTTCAGTTGGGTATTCACACCGAGATCATGGTAAAACATATTCGGACTCTAGAGTTCAAGCCACCTCGATGGCAAGTGTGCGTAATGTGAAGTATAATAAACCTGATTGTTAGAAGTGTGGTAGACAACATATTGGAGAGTGTTAGGGAACAACCGAGCTTGTTACAAGTGTGGTTCTCGAGAACATTTCATCAGAGACTGTCCTGAGAATGTTGAAGGAAAGAAACTTCAGAGTGTTAGACCGAGTAACACTACTAGCAGAGGTAGACCATCGCGAAATGCCGGAAGTGGAGCTAGTAGTAAAAGTATTATAAAGGATTCATCTGTGAGGTCAGAAACGAGAGCACCTGCTAGAGCTTATGCCATACGAGCTTGTGAGGAGGCATCATCCCCCGACGTGATTACGGGTATATTTTTTTTACGATACTAATGTCGTTGCTTTAATTGACCCCAGACCCGCTCATTCTTATGTTTGTGTGAATTTGGTAAATAGTAAGAAATTATCTGTTGAATTGACTGAATTTGTGATTAAGGTGTCAAATCCTTTAGGCAAGTATGTGTTAGTAGATAAGTTTTGTAGGAATTGTCCTTTGACGATTCAAGTTAACTATTTTTTGGCTAATTTGATGTAGTTGCCATTTGGCAAGTTTGATGTTATTTTGGGCATGGATTGGTTGACATTACATGATGCTAAGGTAAATTGTAGGCAAAAAACTATTGAGTTGAAATGTAAAAATGGTGAGATTCTTTGGGTTGAAACAGATGACTCAAATAAGATGCCTGTGGTGATTCCGTACATGACTTCTCAAAAGTGTGTGAGAAAAGGATGTGAAGCATACCTTCCATATGTGTTGAATACTGAGATGTCTGAGTTGAAACTTGAATCTGTGCCGGTAGTTTATGAGTTTCCAGATGTATTTCTGGAAGAATTACCTGGGTTGCCTCCAGTTAGAGAAATCGAGTTTGCTATCGATCTGGTACCTAGGACTACACCGATCTCCATTGCTCCGTATAGAATGGCTCTAACCGAATTGAAAGAGTTAAAGGCTCAACTACAAGAGTTGACCGATAAGGGATTTGTTAGACCGAGTTTTTCTCCATGGGGGGCTCCTGTATTATTTGTAAAGAAGAAAGACGGAACAATGAGGCTTTGCATTGATTATCGTCAACTTAACAAGGTAACTATAAAGAACAAGTATCCATTGCCGAGAATTGATGATTTGTTTGATCAACTGAAAGGAGCAACAGTGTTCTCAAAGATAGATTTAAGATCTGGCTACTATCAGTTGAGAGTCAAAGAATCCGATGTGTTGAAAACTACTTTTAGAACGTATGGACACTATGAATTTCTTGTGATGCCTTTCGGTTTATCTAATGCACCAGCTATGTTTATGGATTTGAAGAACTGAATTTTTTAGCTATATTTGGATAAGTTTGTGGTAGTGTTCATAGATGATATATTGATTTATTCCCGGGATGAGTCTGAGCATGCCGAACACTTAAGAACAGTATTGTAGATTCTACGAGAGGAGAAATTGTTTGTTAAGTTCAGTAAAAGTGAGTTTTGGCTTCGTGAAGTCAGATTTCTGAGACATATAGTTTCAGGTGATGGTATTCAGGTTGATCAGAGCAAAATTTCGGCGATTGTTGATTGGAAACTGCCAAAGAATATATTCGAGGTTAGAAGCTTTTTAGTCTTAGCCAGGTACTATCGACGTTTTGTCAAGGGATTTTCAATGATTTCTTCTCTAATGACTAAGTTGCTGCAAAATAATGTTAAGTTTGAATGGACCGATAGATGTCAACAAAGTTTCGATTCGAGAAGTTGAAGGCACGATTAACTGAAGCACCGATTTTGGTACAACCTGAGTCGGGAAAGGAGTTTGTGATCTATAGTGATGCGTCATTGAATGGTCTTGGTTGTGTGTTGATGCAATAGGGCAAAGTAGTAGCTTATGCCTCGAGACAGCTAAAACTGCATGAAAAGAACTATCCATCGCACGATTTGGAATTGGGCGTCATCGTCTTTGCTTTGAAGATTTGGCGTCATTATTTGTATGGTGAGAAATGCCGAAACTTTACCGATCACAAAATTTTGAAGTACCTGATGAATCAAAAGGACTTGAATTTGGGACAATGGCGATAGCTCGAATTATTGAAAGATTATGAGCTAGTGATTGATTATCATCCAGGGAAAGCGAATGTAGTCGCAGATGCCTTGAGCAGAAAATCTTTGTATGCCTTGAGAGCTATGAGTACGAGTTTGGCTTTATCTAATGACGGTTCGATTTTGGCCGAGTTATGGGCTAGACCGTTATTTCATCAACAAATTTGTGAAGCTCAAAAGAGAGACAAGGAATTGCAAGTTAAAAGAGTTCAGTGTGAAATGGATAGTGATTAGGATTTTTGAATCGGGTCAAATGACTGCTTGATGTTTCGTGATAGGGTATGTGTACCGAAAGATGATGAGCTAATTTGGAAAATTTTACATGAGGCACATAGTGGTTGCTGGTCAGTACATCTGGGCAGTACAAAAATGTATAATGATTTAAAGAAGTTATATTGGTAGCCGGGTATGAAAAGAAATATCTCTGAGTTTGTGACAAAGTGTTTGATTTGCCAACAAGTGAAAGCCGAACATCATGTACCTTCGGGTTTACTTTAGCCAGTGATGGTTTCCGAGTGGAAATGAGACTGAATCACGATGGATTTTGTAACAGGGTTGCCTACCGACTCCAAAAAAGAAGGATGCCATGTGGATTATCATTGATAGATTAGCGAAATCGGCTCACTTTATACCAGTACGTACTGATTACTCACTTGACAAGTTGGCTGAGCTGTATATTGCCGAAATTGTGAGACTACATGGGGTGCCTATGTCCATTATTTCGAATAAAGATCCAAGGTTTATTTCGAGGTTTTGGAAAAAGTTGCAAGAAGCCTTGGTACGAAATTGAATTTTAGTACCGCGTTCTATTCGCAAACTGATGGTCAATCTGAAAGGGTGATTCAAGTTCTCGAAGACATGCTCCGATGCTGTGTTTTAGAGTTTAAAGGTAGTTGGGAGAAATATCTACCTTTGGTCGAATTTGCCTACAAAAACAGTTATCAGTCGAGTATACAAATGGCACCGTACGAAGCATTATATGGATGCAAGTGTCGAACTCCTTTGTATTGGACCGAGCTTAGTGAGAAGCAAATTCATGGGGTTGATTTGGTTAGAGAAACTGAAAAGAAAGTGAAAATAATTTGTGATAGTCTGAAAGCTGCTTCAGACCGACAAAAGTCATATGCGGATTTAAAAAAGAAAAATTGAGTATCAAGTGGGTGATAAAGTGTTTCTGAAAGTATCTCCGTGGAAGAAAATATTGAGATTTGGTCGAAAGGGCAAATTGAGTCCGCGTTTCATTGGGCTGTATGAGATTATTGAAAGGATTGGACCAGTAGCGTACCTGTTAGCTTTGCGGGTAGAGTTGGAGAGAATACACAATGAATTCCATGTGTCGATGTTGCGATGATATCATTCTGATCCTTCACATGTAATTCCTCCGACAGAAATTGAGATACGATCGGATATGACATATGAAGAGGAACCAATTAAGATTTGTGCTTGAGAGGTTAAACAATTGAGGAATAAAAGGATAACCTTAGTGAAAGTGTTGTGGCAAAAACATGGTGTAGAAGAGGCTACGTGGGAACCAGGAGATGCCATGAGAAAATAGTACCCAAACCTCTTTATCGGTAAGATTTTCGGGGACAAAAATCTCTAAAGGGGGAGAGTTGTAATAGCCTGATTTTGGGGCTAGTCAAAATAGTGGTTTCGAAACCTCTAATCCAAGGATGGAGAAATTATTTTCAATATTATTTTACGTGTCATAGCATGGTTATAAGGGTGCATGAAAATTTTGGTAAATTAATTTTAGTGATTGAATGCTTAATTGCGAAAAAGGAGTAAATCGCATAAAGTGCGAAAGTTTTATTTTCAAGCTAGAGGTATTAAATAGCAATAGAACCTTAAATTGGTGGACCTTAATGTGCAGTTAGGCATTTCTAAAGGTGATAGCCAGCCATAGGGGGCAAGAGATTTAATTTGGTCAAGGTTTGGTGACATTAGGTGATGAAATGGATAAAATAAAATAAAACAAAAAAGCTATCATCTTTTTTTTTTTTCCTATCATCTTCTTCCTCCACTAATTTTTCACTCAAACATAAGGATATGGAAGCTTGAAATTTTCAGCAACTTACACTCCTTGCAAGTAAGTGATTTTGGTGGTCATTCTTGATAATTTTTGTACTTTTGAGACCCTTGTAGCATACTCTAGCTAATGAGGGGACTATCTTGCAAAATGGTTGAGAGTCTAGGGTTTTTCCATGTGAATATTCATGTTGATTTTTGAAATTTTATGGAAGCAAATGAATCTTAGTTGCTAAATAAACAACTTTTGTGACGGGGTTTTCCATGAAAACAACTAAAAGGACCTTTTTGTAAAGGTTGTAAAATAGGTGGTAAATGTGTAAAATAATTGGAATATTGAGTTTCTATAAGAGGGAATATGAACCGGCTAGGCTTGGGTATGCGAAAAATGAACACATTTCATTTTACGAGCCTAGGGGCAAAATAGTAATTTTGTAAAAGTCTGAGGGCAAAACGGTAATTTTGCCAAAATAGGAAATTTGGAGTGATTTGAATAGTGTGGTTATTTAATAAGCTAAATATGTCATTATAGATCAAGAAGAGCGTGGAATCAACCTTAACCGAGGAAAAGGCAAGGTTTCAGACTAAATCACAAATTGACATATTTTGTATCGAGGTAAGTTTATATGTAAATGATACATTCTTTTTACTTATGTTTTTACATATAAATGTATTATGTGAAATGTGGATGAATATTGTTGATAATTATTAATTGATAGAAAGTGAGGAAATTATGAATAAATACCGTAAATATGTGATTATTGGTGGGCTATGTGCGATACCACCATCATTATTGTTATTGGTGGGTTGTGTGCGATACCACCGTGAAAATGTTAACTTTGGTGGACTGCGTGCCTACCACCGTGTTATTTATTAGTGGTGGGCTGTGTGCGAAACCACCCTGTATTCGATATTATATCGAATGTGTTTATCGAGAAACTTTGATGAAATGAGATTACGTGTGACTGTATGATGATAAGTGCAGGGTATAAGTGCATGTAAATGTGAGCAATGTGTATGTTGTGTGTTCGGAATGTGGTAAGGTTTGGAAAATGAGTAAGTACAATTGCAATGATCTAAATTATTCTTGATTAGAATGTAATGTTCTTGATTGATAAGTATGTGGTATGTTGTCCATTGTTTACATATAGACTTACTAAGCTTAAAGCTTACTCTCTTCTCTTTTCCCTTGTTTTATAGTATCGACAAGCCAGCTCTGGATATGGAGACATCGAAGGATCACCCACACTATCTACACATTTGGTATAGTTAGATCATTCTTTTTGAGTATAGCATGTATAGAGACTTGGTCTTTTTGGTTATATGTCATATTGGTTTAGCCAAATGTGTTGGCTTGTGATGATATTTGATTCATTTTGTATAAGTCCATGAGATGTGGCACATAATGACTATTTGGATGTAAACCTATTCATATATACATGTATGTTCCAATGCCATTTTGTTATGGCCTATGGTTATTGTTGGTTAAATGATGATATGTTACATGTGTTTATAGATGTTTGGTGTAGTTTTGAGAATGAGTAGGATGGTGCAAGTATGGGTGGCAAAACGGCTTGGTAGATAACCTTATTTTGTCCACAAGGGTAGTCACACAGGCGTGTGTCTAGGTCGTGTGTGACACACGGCTTACCCCATGGGCGTGTAGTCCGGCCGTGTGCCCCTTGCATCCTAAGTTGGCAAAATAGAATGCCCAGCAGTAACCACACGAGCTGAGGCACGGTCGTGTGTCTTAACCATGTGGAAGCCACGGCCATAAGACATGGACATGTGCCTAGGTCATGTGAAGTCTGCACCTGATTTTAGGAATTTAATTCGCCACACGGCCTGAGGACACGACCGTGTGCCTTGGCCGTGTGACCTTTTTGGATTGATGACGTCATAAACAGGCACACGGGCTAAGACACGGGCGTGTCGTGGCCGTGTGAGAGACACGAGCCGTAGACACGGGCGTGTTCTAGGCGTGTGAAAACCCCTGTAGGTTCGAATTGAGAAATAAATTCACATGGACTAAGGACATGGGCGTGTGTGATAACACGACCTACCCACACGGGCGTGTCCCTTTCCACACGGACGTATGGCCCTGTTTTGAGAAAAAATTTTCTAAGTGTTCATAAGATTCCGAATTAGTCCCAAACTACTCCTTATGTACGTTTTGGGCCTTGTAGACTCGATTAAGGGACGATAGGAATGTTTGTGGAAAGTTTTAAATTTGTGTGGAAAGTTATGTATCGGTTTGTATGATTGCATGCTTGTAAGTCCGGTAATGCCTCGTACCCTGTTCCGGCATCGAGTACGGGTAAGGGGTGTTACACCTTAGCACTTACCCGATCAATTAGATATTTTTCTTTGTTCCAGTGGATGTTCATGTGACCACCAGTTAGATGTACGACAGCTGTAAAGACTTGTATACGAAAACACATACGAGACTCACCCTTGGGTCTCAGCTTGTCCCTTATCATTAGTCATTTCATCAGAGCATATTTGATGGCGTAACAATTCATGCTTTGACGCATCACACCTTTTTCGCGATGACTACATTATCTGGGTATCCTCAATGCCTCAATAGGCATTCTATTCTATATCAGTTATGCATCTACATATATGCTAAGAGCTTTAGTGGGGCGGATAAAATCCTATTACTCAAGGTTCGCCCATACGCCCAGCGCCACATTGCCTTTAACTTTCCTAGAGGAGCTTTCTTATCTTTCCTTGGTTCTTCTCTCCCGAGGAGAGAGATAAGATATCTTTCTTGTCTTAAACACTTTGACTTCACCCTTGACTTTATTGGGACTCAACAAACGTCACATCAGTCAATTGATGTTCTTATCCAAATCTTCACAATTCTAAGAATACTGATCAAATGCTTATTGGGAAATGTGCTCATATTGTAGTAAACATGTATTTAGCTTGGATCAAATCGGTAGAAATCTATCCAGCTCGGGGTGTCGGTCGGTGGCCAAAAAATGATTGGCGGTGGTGGGTCTTTGATGGTTGAGCAGTGAAAGAATTACACACCTTCTGGGACTCTACCAGAGAATTTGATTTCAGATTAACTATTTCAAAAATAATATTATTTTAATATATTTAATATTAAATTTAATTTAAGACTTATCTTAATTGTATTTTATTAAATTAATTTTAAAGTTGTAACGCCGCAAATAATGTATTTCTGTTTCTACAATTATTTGACACAACTGTATATTTGCTTCACTGGTTAAGTGTTCTAGGTGTGTGTGTGAGGTCTTGAGCCTTACCTTTGATAAATTTTGGTATTTTTCTGAATTAAGCCTTATCCTTGTGCAGTGGGCTTAGTTTTAAATGTCTGAAATTCCATATCAGAATGAGCCTTCTAGTTCGAGTGGTAAGGGCGTTGGTGTGTGGGAGGTTCTGAGTTCGAATCCCTACTTAAGTAAGGGTATTTATTTTTGCTCAGTTCTGTGAGAGAGAGTTCTGATGGAATTTAAATTCTGAGAAGTGGGTTAGTGGGTGAGTGAATTTAGGGATATGTGGGTTTATTCCTGATCTTGATTTTTTCTTTGCTGTTATTTCTTTTTTTCTCTCTCCTCTAAGAAATCCCCCATCAGGAAAAATTTGACGTTTTTCTTTCTGTCAATTGACAAATCCCCTCTTCCTTTTCCTTTTGTTTTCCTAAGTCATCTTTTCTTTTAGCAAGTGAATTACACTTGTGCGGGTTCAATAAGTTTTCTATTTCTGTTTGTCATAGTCGTGTAATGAGCAATTAAGAATCTGATTTCTACTGCAATTGTTAATGTAGGTGAAGGTTTCGAGTAGTGAAATCTGTTTCTTTGTTTTAACAAGTGTTAACGAAGGTTCTTCATCGGTGGTAAGTCGGGTTCTTGTTAGTTCATTATTGTTAGCATCCGTAATCAATTGCTAATCAATAATGGATATTCTGGTTTTAGGTTTCGAGAGACTCAGGAGTGTTTCCACTGCAAAATAGTACCAGGTGTGTACCTGAATCGCAGAAAAATGAGGTTTGGTAAAAGTCAAAAAATAAATCTATCGACGCCAAAAGGGCGTGTGGTCACCTGTGTGGTAGGCCATGTGCGAGTACACGACTGTGTGATCGACAAAGGCTTGGTCGTACGTAGGACACGATCGAGTGATGGCTGGAGTGTGGCCGTGTGAGCCACATGGGCTAGGCCAAATTTAGTATGTGGGCCTACACAGGAGTGTGATATTGGGCTAGGCCGTGTGATCCACACGGGCGAGGCCAATCTAGGCGTGTGGGCCCACACGGGCATGTGGGCCCATTATACTGAAATTTTTCGTAGGGTCGCACGGGTCGTCCTCGACTATGGACCTACCAAGGGGTCAGTAAAGGCTACTAAATCCTGAAACTATGTGATCTGTTGACTGATGTACTATTCCGAACTTGTCTATGCCATGCATATCTGCTATATGTTGAGATGCGCATGTTAAGCATGTACTATCTGTAATACTATATGTATGTTCTGTTTCTGTTACTATTTTTGGGGTGGGATTCTTATAATGAAGAAAGTGTTTTGAAAAGCAGTTTTGCCTGTTATCTGGCAACATGGCTGCATTATATCTATTATGTGCCACATTGGTACAATGTGGTGTGTAGGGCTGGGTGGGTGTTTTAAACCCTACATGGTGTGTAAGGATGGTCGGAGATGGTGTGTATAGGATGCGGGAGGATTCTGATATCTGATTTGCATGTCTGTATCTGCATCTGAAATGGGATTTGGCTCGAATCTGTATCTGACAGAGGCACAGACCTGAATCTAAATTTTTCTGATTTGTAATACTCTTCATGTGTGTACATGCTCAATTCTATGGGGTTACACACTGAGTTTACGTAAACTCACCCTTTTCTATTTATTCTGTACAGGTGATAGAGTTAGGCGAATCAGTGCAGCAGAGGACTTGGCGGTGACCCCTCGCCATAACTGTTTTATTTCGTTTATGGTTTTTACTTAAGTTTGGTGTTATGATTTGAGAGTTGTATTCTCTGGGACTCTCTAGACTATTTTAAACTGTTTGGTTTTTTAACTGGTATTTTTAGGTTATTCGACTAGTGAATTATTTTGTTAAAATAATTTATTAAAAACGACGGTTTTTACGCAAACACCGGTTTTCCTAAGAACACAACTACGATTTCAAACTTAAACAATTAAGGCTTCCGCTTTATTAAGTTTTGGCAAATGAATCAGTTAATTAAAGTTTCCAGTAATTGTTAAATGTATGCAAGTTATGATTTGTTAATGGGTAAATGAGTTGATTCTGTTTTCAAAATCTCTCCATGTGACATCGCCAGATTCGACCATAACGTTTATGCTAGGTTTGTGGCATTACATTTAGTGGTATCAGAGTCAGGTTGCAAAACTCGGCTGTGGATTTTGTGTTTGAAATTTTATTTTTAAAGATTTGGTTTTCAAAAGGTTTTAAACATTCTAAAGTATGTGGTACACCGTGTCTCCGGCGTCGATCTTGTAAGTATTTCTAATTTCTGGTAAAAACTCTGGAAATATTGTTGATAGTTTACTTGAAAACACTATAGTTAGTATACTCTGAAACTGTAGAAAAATTGATAGAGACTAAAACTTTCGAAAACAACTCTGAACTTCTGATACTTATGCATAGAACATCTGTTGATAAATATTAAACTGATGCATAAAACTCTTAATGTAGATAAACTCGATTAGACAATGAGCGCACGAGGTATCCGTAGACGTGGTATTCATGGCCAAGGTAGAGGTCGTAGGGGGGATCGAGCGAAACCTCATCTCTAGGCAGCATGCCGAATCTGGACACTAGTGAGACACTTGTGTCACCTGTTACTGAGACTGGGTCTCAAAGTCGTTCAGCTGGGACGACGCACTGTGCCAAGCCATACTAAGGATTTTGGAGAGGGTCACTGGACCCAATTCTGGATCTAGGTGCTGAGGGTCGGTAACTGAGCGACTGCAGTCTAATGGAGCAGAGTTGTTTAGGGGTGTCACAGGAGTCGCCCCTAATGTGGCTGAGTGATGGTTGGAGGCCACCGAGAGAATTATGGATGATCTAGACTGTACCTCTAAGCAGAAATTAAAGGGTGTAGTCTCATTGCTTCGCGACTAAGCATATCAATGGTGGTTAACAGTTAAGGAGGGCACTCACCCTGACCGTCTGACTTGGGAGTTCTTTAAGACTACATTTTAGATCAAGTATGTGGGAGCCAGCTATGTTGATGCTCGCAGGCGTGAGTTTCTAAACCTCACGCAAGGTGACCGATATGTGGCCGAGTATGAGGCTGAATTCATGAGGTTAAGCTGCTATGCTCGAGGTATGGTGGTGTCCGAGTATAGGAGGTGTGTTAGGTTTGAGGACAACCTAAGGGATAATCTGAGGGTTCTGATTACTTCGTAGAGAGAGCGTAAGTTTTTTGTTCTAGTAGAGAAAGCGAAGATTGTCGAAGATGTTAAGCGTGCTGAGCGCCAGAATAGAGATAGGGAGAGGGGGAAGAACAAGAGGGATTTAGAGTCCTCGAGTTCTGTGCAGAGGCCTAAGAAAAAGGCCAGATCTGAGGGGTTAGTTAGAGTGGGGACTCCTGCTGCTTCAGCTAGGTTCCAGCCTTGTGGTGATTGTGGTAGGCGCCATTCGGGCGAGTGTTGGAGAAGGATTGGGCCCTGTCTAAGATGTGGATCTTTAGAGCACCGTATCAGACACTGTCCACAACGGGCAAATCAGATGTAAGCTCCAGGTTTTGTGCAGCCTCATAGGGCAGTTCAGCAGCTACCTAGAGGCCGTGGTCTGGCCACGGGTTGTAATGGTATGGGCTGAGGGCAGAGAGCACCGGGAAAAGGTGCTGGTCGGACTGAGGTGAGACAGCCTACTTTAGTATATGCTGCACGGTACTGAGACGATAGAGATGCTCCTGATGTCATCACCGGTATGTTTTTTATATTTGATGTACCTTACATTGCTCTGATAGATATCGAATCTACTCATTCCTATATAGCCAGTTCAGTTTCTGAAAACTTGGGGATTACGGTTGAGAGCACTACGAGTGAGGTCACTGTACTGAGTTCGTTGGGGCAATCTGTTCGAGTTAGTAAACTCTATAGGGATGTACCCTTAGTGGTGTAAGGGATTATTTTTATGGCGGATCTGATGGAGCTTCCGTTTGGGGAGTTCGATATAATTTTGGGAATGGACTGGTTGGTCAAGCATCAGGTTAGTCTGGATTGTGCGACTAAGAGGGTCGTTCTAAGAACTGAGGAAGATGAAGGGTGATTGTAATCGGAGAGTGTCGGGATTATCTGTCGCATGTGATCTCCACACTAGTAGCTGAGAAACTAGTCCGGAAAGGGTACGAGGCGTATTTGGATTACGTCAGTACTACTGCTTCTGGGAGCTCTTCGATTGGGGATATCAGAACTGTGAGGGATTTCTCAGATGTTTTTCCTTAGGAGTTACCGAGATTGCCTCCGAACTGAGAGGTTGAGTTTGGGATTGAGCTTTTTCTGGGTACAGCTTCGGTGTCTATCGCTCCCTATCAAATGGCACCGAAAGAGCTTACAGAGCTTAAGGCTCAATTACAAGAGTTATTGGACCGTGGTTTCATTCGTCCCAGTGTGTCTCCGTGGGGAGCACCAGTACTGTTTGTGAAACACCCCAAACCCGGCCCACGAGCCTCGACCAGATTTGGTATGATCCTTAAGAAAAACCGGTTCAAATTCGTTTGTTCTTTGGAAACTTTAAGTGATTTTGGAAGAAAACTCGAATTGGGTTGGGCTCAAGTTGAAAACCAGTTTATTCTTTCGAAGTCAGGGTTTTACAAAAACTTTGCTGTTAATATTAAAAGACATGCCGATTTTTGTTTTAAAGATTTTACCTTTGAATTGAAAACATTTGAATTTAAATGTCGTAATATTTGAAGGTTTATTTTAAAAAAAATTACTTGACTTTAGATTTGATAAAATTTGTATCGTACTGAAATAAATAACATGCATGCATAAAATAGTTCATACTATGGCCTTATTACATCAAAACAAACCCAAATAATTTAAAGTGATTAAATAAAATAAAATGTCCAAATAAAATAATTTCCTTGCTGAGCATGGCCACCACTAAGCTCCTGCCAACCCGGTCCATTACTGATCATCACTTGAAAAATGTTCCCACAACGGGGTGAGTCAAATAGACTCAATGTGTACATAAACACCAAGTCCAAACAGATTCAGGCATAACAAATCATACACATACATTTCATAATTTACAATTAATGATGCATTCCCGAACCCAAGCCTAGTTACCATTCGCTACACATCACCCGTACCAATCTGCACACCGTGGGGACTACTAAGTCAACCCTCCATCCGCTACACACCATCGAAGGCAGTCGTTGCAGTCGACGTGCTCATCGCCCTTATAAAATTCGTGGCATAGCCACCAGATAATATTTTGTGTCATGTGACACCACATTCAGATAATGTGACCGAAGTCACCACATTCAGATATCGTGACAATAGTCACCACATTCACTTCCCCTTTCACAATGACCCATATGCCCATGTCATACAAGTCATTCATTAACATGCCTTGTTCTATATATTCACATTCTTATAGGTGTACATAGGTGCCATAGCAGATCATAACATACTCAGAGTAGGAGTAGGAAAGCGTACCTGAGTACTTGTACCAATGCAAGGTACTTTAGCCATATTTTCCACATTCTTATTAACACATGAAATAATTTAAAGCCATAAAACTATTAAGATTTAGTGTGGGGTACACACCTGATATACTTAACAAGTTCACTCCAAATCCCGAAAAGTCTCGATCTACTGCTCTAGATCTTGGTTCCTATATTCGGCCAACACTAGAAGTTTAATAAAAACCATTCGGCCATAAAACCAAATCCCAATAGGATTATTATACTTAAATCCTTACCTTGTTGCCGATTTGACCATCACCCAATTCCCGAAACTTTGTGGTGTTTTATCCTTGCAATCGGCTAGCACCAAATCCCCTCATAGGTTAGTTTTCGGCTTTTCAACATGTAAGAAATAGATCTAAGTACTAAAATAGAGCTTGGCCGAATACTCATGTACACCTACCTTGCGATTTTAAATCCCGAAAAGTGACCTTGGATTGTGGTATCTGTCGAAATACCCATAAACTTATGTTAGATCAATTCCTAACATTTAATCACAACCAAAGGCCTTTGGCCAAATGTCATACATGCCTTACCTTAGATCTTAAAAGTCCCGAAAGTCCCCTTCCTCCTTGTAGTCGACAGTAGCAGACAAATCCCGAAACCTCCTTTATTATCTCGGCCAACATACATTAGTAGGATTAGTCTTGCTCTTTCGGGAAATAGGAAAGAAAAGAACTTGAATAACACTTAACCTTACCCTTAATGCTTATCCACAGGGAGATACAGCTATGGCTGAAGAGAACTTGCTTTCGGCTTTTGAAACTTGCGACAAAGAGAGAAGAATATGCCCACCTTGAGATTCGGCTGTGGCTTCCAATGGAGATGAAAATATTCGGCTATCACCAAGGTATAAGTATCAGTTTTTAAGACTATCAAAGAACTAGAAGAGAGGTCGGAAGAGAAAGGTAGATTCGGTCAAGAAGTAGAGTGGAAGAGGAGAAGAAAAGATGAAGAATTCGGCAATGCTTTCTTGAGTTTTCGGCTTTAACAAAAATAAAAGAGAAAGAAGAAAGTTTCCTAGGGAATTTTCGGCAGAGACTCAGTTGGGAAGAAAAGAATGAAGAATGGTCTTACCTTCTTTCCTTGGCCGAAAATACCACCTAAGGAGCCCCTCAATCGGCCAACTCCCCTTCCCCTTATCCAATCTCCTATTTTCTCTCTTCTTTTATCTCTTATCACCTTTTTAGATTAATAAAATTAATCCATCAATTATCCTTTATCTTAATTATTTTATCACCTTTTATCTCTTAAAAATAAAAGGATTTTAAACTCCTAAAATATAGCCTATGTGCCGTCCACCTCTGTCCATCCATGCAGCAAAATAAAACTTTTATTGTTACTTCCCATGCGACTCGAACCTTGGCCCATTTGCACCTGCTTGTGGCGTCACTTGTGTGGGCTTTAAGTGGCGCCTTGTAGCCACTTTACCAAGCTCATTTCCATGTCAAAACTCCCCTATTTATCTTCTTAAGGCCCTATCAGCTTAACTCCCTCTTTTAAAATTAAAATCTAATAATTTCTAAGCTATTTTCCTATTTTCTAAGGTTCACAAAATTCATAAAACACACTTATAATACACATTCTCAACATACGAAGGCATGCTTTGACATTTAATTTAGCAATAATGCATAAGCCATATTTCGGGATATTACAGTTCTACCCCCCTTAAAATAATTTCGTCCTCGAAATTACCTGGCTGGAATAAGTGAGGGTATTGCTGTCACATTGCTTCTTCTGGCTCCCACGAAGCTTCTTCTGATCCATGATTTCTCCATAACACTTTGACTAGAGGAACTGACTTCCTTCGTAACACTTTCACATCTCGTTCTAGAATCTGAATTGGCTCTTCCTCGTAGGACAAATCTGGCCTTAGCTCTACCTCTTCAACCGGTACTATGTGAAATGGATCCGATCGATAACGACGTAGCATGGACACATGGAATACGTCGTGCATCTGCTTCAACTCCGGTGGCAACTCCAACTGATATGCCACTGGTCCAATTCGCTTCAAAACCTTATAAGGTCCTATAAACCTTGGACTTAACTTCCCTTTGCGACCAAACCTCATCACCTTCTTCCAAGGCGAAACTTTAAGAAACACTTGATCTCCCACATCAAATTCTATTTCCTTTCGCTTGAGATCCGCGTACGACTTCTGTCTATCAGATGCTTCCTTTAACCGAGCTCGAATTATCTCAACCTTTTCCTCTGATTCTGCCACTAACTCTGGACCCAAAACTTGACGTTCCCCTAATTCCGTCCAACACGTAGGAGTTCGACACTTCCGTCCATACAACGCTTCATACGGTGCCATCCGAATACTGGCTTGATAGCTGTTGTTGTACGCAAATTCTGCTAACAGCAAATATTCTTCCCAACTTCCTCTAAAGTCTATCACACATCCTCTCAACATATCCTCCAACACTTGGATTACTCGTTCACATTGCCCGTCTGACTATGGATGAAAAGCCGTAGTGAAATCCAACTTTGTGCCTAAAGCTTGATGTAGAGCTTTCCAAAACCAAGACGTAAACCTTGGGTCCCTATCCGAGATGATCGATACCGGCACTCCATGCAACCTTATAATCTCTGCCACATATAACTTTGCCAACTTCTGCAAAGAATAGTCGACCCGTACTGGAATGAAATGCGCTGACTTTGTCAACCGATCCACTATCACCCATGCCGAGTCCTTCTTAGTAGGCGTAAAGGGAAGCCCACTAATGAAGTCCATGGTGATTCTCTCCCACTTCAACTGCGGAATCATTATCGGTTGAAGTAATCTTGATGGAACTTGGTGTTCAGCCTTAACTTGCTGACACGTCAAGCACTTGCCAACAAATTCTGTAACTTCCTTCTTAAGACCAGGCCACCAAAACTGTTCTCTTAAATCTCTGTACAACTTAGTACCTCCAGGATGCATAGCATAAGGGCTACTATGCGATTCCTGAAGAATTCTCTGTCTTAACTCCTCATTCTTCGGTATGCAGACCTTACCCTTGAAACACAACACTCCCTCATCATTAATACCATAATCTTCCAACTCTTCATTCTGTACTTGCTGTAGCTTAGCACTTAACTCATCATCAACCAACTGTCCCTCTTTCACTTCATTTAACCACGTCGGCTTAACTTGCAGTTCTGCCAGCAGACTTCCATCGTCATACAAGCTCAGATGCGCGAACATCACCCTCAGATTCGACACTACTTTCCGAATTAGGGCATCAGCCACTACATTCGCCTTGCCCGGATGATATTCTATCGAACAGTCATAGTCCTTCAATAACTCAACCCACCTTCGCTGTCTTAGGTTCAACTCCTTCTGAGTCAACAGATACTTAAGACTCTTGTGGTCTGTGTAGATCACCGACTTTTCTCCATAAAGATAGTGCCTCTACACCTTAAGAGCAAAGACCACTGCCGCCAATTCCAAATCGTGAGTCGGGTAGTTAACCTCATGTGGCCTTAGTTGCCGAGATGCATAAGCGACTACTTTCCCATCTTGCATCAATACGCAACCCAAACCTGTATGGGAAGCATCACAATACACCACAAAATCCTTCCCTGCCTCCGGCTGAATCAAAACTGGAGCTTCAGTTAAGACCCTCTTGAGCTTCTCAAAGCTCTCCTGTTGCTTTTCTGACCACACAAAAGGCACTTCCTTCCTCAACAACTTTGTCAAAGGCGCGGCTATCGATAAGAATCCTTCCACGAACCTTCTGTAGTAGCCTGCCAATCCCAAGAAACTACGAACCTCAGCCACAGACTTAGGTGGTTTCCAATCCAACACTGCCTCAATCTTTCTAGGATCCACCCTTATTCCTTCTGCAGACACCACATGTCCTAAGAACGCAAGTTCCTTAAGCCAAAATTCACACTTGCTGAATTTGGCATAGAGCTTCTTCTCCCTCAACACTTGCAACACCATCCGGAGATGCTCATCATGTTCCTCCTCAGACTTGGAGTATACCAGAATGTCGTCGATGAACACCACGACGAACCGATCCAAGTATGGTTGAAAAACCCGGTTCATCATATCCATGAACGCAGCTAGGGCGTTCGTCAAACCAAACGGCATTACAACGAACTCAAAGTGCCCATACCTTGTCTGAAAAGCTGTCTTATGGATATCCACCTCCTTCACTTTAAGCTGATGATATCCAGACCTTAGATCAATCTTTGAGAAAACCGCTGCCCCCTTAAGCTGATCGAACAAGTCATCAATCCTCGGCAAAGGATACTTGTTCTTGATGGTCAGCTTGTTCAACTGACGATAGTCTATGCACATACGCATAGTTCCGTCCTTCTTCTTTACGAACAAGACCGGTGCTCCCCATGGAGACACATTGGGTCAGATAAACCCACGATCAAGTAATTCTTGGATTTGAGCCTTGAGCTCAACCAACTCCTTTGGTGCCATTCTGTACGGAGCGATTGACACAGGAGCTGTTCCCGGCAGCAGATCAATTCCAAACTCCACCTCCCTATCTGGGGGTACTCCAGGTAATTCTTCCGGAAACACATCTTCGAAGTCCCTTACAGTTCTAACTCCACTAACTCCCCCTTCATTCGTATCCAAAGCACTAACAAAGGCCAAGAACGCCTTGCATCCTTTCCGAACCATCTTAATAGCCTTCAAAGTAGAAACCACATTAGACAAGTAGTTTCTTCTTTCTCCGATCATAACAACTTCCTTATCCTCTGAAGTCCTTAACTCCATTCGCTTAGCTACACAATCCAGTATGGCTCGATGCTCTACTAACCAGTCCATTCCTAGTATGAGATCGAACTCTCCGAAAGGTAGTTCCATTAAGTCCGCAGAAAATACTGCACATTGAATCTCTAAATGTACTTTCTGAAACATCTTATTCACCACTACAGTTTGACCTAGTGGGCTTACTGCAGTCATCTCTCTATCAGAAAGTTCAAATGCTATGCCTAGAGTTTCAACTACTCTACATGCAACATAGGAATGGGTCGAGCCCACATCAATCAAAGCAAAATAAGGCTTGCCAAAAACAAGGAACGTACCGGTTATAACATCCGGCGCGTCTCCATCTTCCCTACGGTGAACTGCATATACCAAGCCCAGCTGTCTTGCCTCTGTATTACCAGCACCTCTGCCAGGTGTTCCACGTCCTCTTCCAGCACCGTTACCTCGGCCATTCGGACTACGACCTCGCTGAGGCTGCTGTCCACCTCTACCAACCTGATTAACATTCTGAGCTACTGGTCTATTCCCATCCGGCCTCATAGGACAATCCTTAATCATATGGTCCTTTGACCCACACTTGAAGCATCCTCCTGTCTTCTTCCAACATTCCCCTAAGTGTTTCTTCCCACACTGGTCACAAGTACGATATTGCCCTCCAGTACCAGCTTGTTGACCTCGCGGCCCATCAACTCTAGGCCTCTTCTGAACATTCCCAGTTGACCCTGACGACCCAAATCCTCTTTTCTACTTATTCCGATCAGAGTGCTGCCTTACAGAGTCCTTAATTCCTTCCGCTATCTTAGCTTTCTCTACTAACGCAGAAAACTCCCGCTCTTGATGTGGAGCGACTAACAACCTCAAGTCATCCCTTAGTCCGTCCTCAAACCGGACACACCGCTCATGCTCCGTAGCCACTACTCCTCGAGCATACCGGCTCAACCTTAGAAATTCAGCTTCGTACTCTGCCACGGACTTGTTCCCTTGAACCAGCCCCAGAAAAGCCTTCCTCTGCGCATCAGTATATCTGGTTCCAACATACTTCTTTTGATATGCCGCCTTAACATATTCCAAAGTAAGATCCTCAGCTGTGGCACCATCCCGAACTGTTAACCACCATTGATATGCTTCATCGCATAGCAATGCCACCATTCCTTTCAGTTTCTCCGCAAGGGTCAGATCCAACTCATCCATAATTCGTTCCGTCACCTCTAACCAATATTCAGCCGTACTGGGTGCCACACCAGATACTCCACGAAAAACTTCAGCCCCATTGGCTCGAAGTCGCTCGGGTACAAATTTCCGAGCTCCCATATTTCCACTTGCTCCAGCCATCATCTCAAGAACTCGCAGCACAGCCTGCGACACAGCATCATCCCCCGTCTGAGCTTGCTGCTCAACACCAACAGCTGGTGGTGGTACCTCATTTTCAGACCCTTGACCCGATCTAACGGGTTTCGACACGGCCATTCTGCCTCTACTGCATCCTCGCACATTACGACCACGTCCCCTAGAGCTCATGTCTACGTTCGCGCTTTAATCTGATTAAGAAATTTTATGAATTAGCCTTTATTCCACTGATTATCCGCGAAGAAATTTTATGTAAAGAGTTTAGTAGTAGTTCTTTCGATCAATCAAAGTTTCAAGTCTTCTATCCTAATTCAAAGAAAACACATCCATTCCATAATACCTCCCCCACACATTCACTCTTTGGAACATTTTTGTCTTTTCCTATCCCAGGGGTATTTTCGTCATTTGTCCTACAGGGGTATTTTGGTAATAAACTGGGGTCAATTTGAAAAATCTCTATGAATCAAAGGTATTTCGAAACTTAGGGTTCTTTTTGAGAACTTGTTTTCCAAATCGGTGTTGTTGCAGAAATTTTAGAAATCGGGGGTCATTTTGGTAATTTTTGTAAAGCAGGGGTAATTTGGTAAACTTCCAAATCAGGGTATCTTGAATTTTTGCAAAATAGGGTTTTGGGATACTTTTGCAAAGTAAGAAAATTTTATTGAAATCGAGGGTAATATAGAAATTTTTAGAAACCAAGGGCATTTTAGTAATTTTACCACTAGGGGTATTTTAGTAATTTTGTAAATCAGGAATATTTCAGAAAAATTTTGTAAAACAGTTTTTACAAACTAAAAGGGTAATTTAAGAGTTTTAAAACTAGGGTTTTTATGAAAATACGGCTAGTTCCCTTTCGGGTTTTAGTTATTGGGTTTAGCCCGTGAATAAGTTCTCTTGGTTAGGGTGAACCGAAGCTACGCACCAGGTAGGATTCGAGTGGAGAGGAGGTGAGTCACTAGGACTGCTTAAATACCAAGCTCCCACCGAATACCAACCCTAGACATGCGCACAATGGTAGCCACACCCTAACTCGGCGACTTAGTCACAGGTTTGTTTAAGTAGGCATTTAAAATCTTATGTAACTGTTGGGGTAAACTAGTTCTAGGGTTCAAATACTTATCATACGAATCTACGTTCCATTTCTACCCTTCTACAAGTCATAGTAAAATTCACACAAGAGATAAGAGTTGTAACACCCCTTACCCGAAACCCTTGCCGGAATCGAGTACGTGGCATTACTAGACTTGACTATTAACTCGGGGTGTAAGATTTTAAAGCTGTCCAACTGCGTCATGCTGACTAAATTGACCATAACTCGAGTTACAAAACTCTAAATTTATATCCGTAAATTTTACTTGAAACTAGACTCATATAACTTTTCACCATAATGTTTCCAGAATTTTTCATGTGGCCAATTAGTACAGTTTATTCATCAAAGTTACCCTTATTACACTGCTTGACAATTCTGACCTGTCTCTACAAATATACAGTTATCTCATTGCAAAAATTTTCTATAATGTTCTTGTTTATACCAATGAAAAATAGACTCATTTAGGGTTCTACACATATAAACCATGCTTCTTAATTATTTTTGTACAATTTTTTACAATTTTTCCAAAACAGAACAGTGACTCACGAATTCATTCAGAGCAGGTCTCACTAAAACTTAATTATCTCATAATATATATATCTTTTGCCTACTCTGTTTCTTTCATGTAAAAATAGACACAATAAGGTTTAATTTCATATCTCATTTACCTTCTAATTCAATATACCCTATTTTTGGTGATTTTTCTAACTCACATCACTGCTGCTACTATAAGCTGTTTTGTTGCATTTTATGAAAGACTAGCTTCTAACCGAACCTACCTACATCCCTAATTCAAGGATTCATTTCGTATACAAACATTTCCTTAACAAAAACGATTAAACTTTGATTAAGAATGCATAAACATTGCCATCATGAACCAACATACATATCAAGACACAACAGCGTACTTAACTAAAAATTTAGCCATATTCGCATGGCTATTATATACATGAACCTTAAGATTTCATCAAACAAAGACCAAGTCTTTCCTATACATGCCTTCGTTTAAAACCAAAATGAAAGAGTACCCAAAATGTAGATTGATAGTGTGAGCGACTTTCCGAACGATCCCGACGAGCTTGTAGCTTGCACCTAATCTATAAAACAGAGGAAACATTTCACACGATAAGCTTGCTAGCTTAGTAAGTCCTAATTTCATAAAAATAACATTTGAATTTCAACAATTAAATTACTATAATACAACTTGTGGACTTGTACTCATACTTATTTTCAAACTTTAATTTTCATACCCATATTAACAAGTATGAATTCGTAGAAACGATATCTCTTCACCCACATGCTTATGATCAAAATACTTGTTTATAAACCAACCTTTCGAAACCCAAAATGTCATCGTATAATCATAGGTACATGCATTTATATACTTAAATGTCAATTACTATAACATGGCATCAATTACACAATCACTCATGTGGCCGAATATGCCTAGTCATGTATCCTCATATTAGAAGACCAAGATACAACAATCATATCATTCATTAGTAAAGCCGAGAACACATATTATAACCATATATATATACGTATATATTCCACACTCGTAACACATGCCATTTGTAATAAATTACTGATTTTCCTTGTCTTATATAAGTAAGAAATTCATTCCTACTTCACATACTCACCTGAGCCGTTAACTCGATAAGTTTGCTTTAATTCGCCTTGAACATAAATTTCGGTTTCTATTCTGTAAAATACATCACCGGCATCAAGCCTGCTAGGCGTAAAAGCCCGATAAGTAACACCGGCACAAGGCCTGCTAGGCTTAAAAGCCCGATTTAAATCACCGGCACAAGGCCTGCTAGGCGTAAAAGCCCGATAAGTAACACCGGCACAAGGCCTGCTAGGCTTAAAAGCCCGATTTAAATCACCGGCACAAGGCCTGCTAGGCGTAAAAGCCCGATAAGTAACACCGGCACAAGGCCTGCTAGGCTTAAAAGCCCGATTTAAATCACCGGCACAAGGCCTGCTAGGCGTAAAAGCCCGAGTCGTGTCAATACAGTTAAACATTCCCAACAATTCCAATCAATTACTCAACATAATTCATCAACCAAATATGTCAATATACATTCGGCCATAAGGTAAATGGATACTAAAATTTATCAATTTTATTTCATATTCCTTTCGAATATCTAATCAAACATACTTGATCACTTCACATATAACAAAACAAATTTCAAATTCACTACCATAATTCACATTCGGCAATTTCCACATTTCTATCCTAAAATGTAAAATTTCAACTTTTAATAGATTCGAAATTAGTCCCTTGACATGTATTAACTTAAGGACTTACCTCGGTTGTCGATAGTCCGTGCGAATCGGCTATTCGAGAACCTTCGTCTTTCCCCGGTCTAATTTCGTTTTTCTTTGCTCTTGATCTAAAACACATTAAAATTTAGCTCATTTAATTGCATTTCATCTCAATTTAGTCCCAAAACACACAAATGGGCAATTTACAATTTTGCCCCTAATGTTTTCCATTTTTACAATTTGGTCCAATTTACACAAAACTCAAAATATGCAAAATTTCCTAACACTATAGCTAGGCCGAACCTTTCCCATAGCCATGGGTGTCCATGCATTTCATCTATTTGACATTTAATCCTTCACAATTTTATTCTTTTCAATTTAGCCCTATATACTCAAAATCACCAAAAACTCCAATACAAAACTTGTAAATCTTTAACATACATTTAATCTAAGACCATCAATCATCAAAACTATCCAAGCATGTTAATGGCCGAATCCTATATACATAGTATTTTCAAAAATTTAGACATGGGTCGGGTAATACACGAAGCAACGATCTCAAAAACGTAAAAATTATCAAAAATCGAAAACCGACCATACCTTAATCAAGCTTCTTATCTAGCCGAAAATCAAGCTTCAACCATGGAGTTTCTAGCTCCTACATTCGGCCAAGGAAGAAGAACAAGGTATGCTCTCTTTCTTCCCACTTATTTTCATTATTTAATGTTATATTAACACATATAATTTACCTTATTTACTAATATATTAACATAACATATAATAGGCTAAAATAACATATAATTTGAAATTTGAAAGGCCCATTGCCGTTTCCCTTGTTGTACATGGGCTAATTGCCCTTTTAGTACACCCACTTAAAAAGCCACAATCAAATTAGTACTTTACTCTCTAACATACAACTTTTACGCTTTTCTCGATTAAATCCTTTTTATCAAATTAAGCACTTAAACGATAAAATTTTTCTACGAAAATTTCACACATTTTCATTCACATATAATAGACATGAAATAAATTATTAGAACATTTCTCGGGCTTGGATTCGTGGTCCCGAAACCACCGTTCCGATTTGGGTCAAATTTGGTCTGTTACAAGAGTACTTACCTGGTGGACTTCGGGTCGGAGACTTAGGTGCCATGCCAGAAAACCTGCTTATTTCACAAAATTCTTTTGGGCTTAGCTTTTGAAAATGTTTTGGGCCTTAAACCCAAGGCCGAGAGTTTAAAAACTGGGCTCTGATACCAAGCTGAAACACCCCAAACCCGGCCCACGAGCCTCGACCAGATTTGGTATGTTCCTTAAGAAAAACCGGTTCAAATTCGTTTGTTCTTTGGAAACTTTAAGTGATTTTGGAAGAAAACTCGAATTGGGTTGGGCTCAAGTTGAAGACCAGTTTATTCTTTCGAAGTCAGGGTTTTATAAAAACTTTGCTGTTAATATTAAAAGACATGCCGATTTTTGTTTTAAAGATTTTACCTTTGAATTGAAAACATTTGAATTTAAATGTCGTAATATTTGAAGGTTTATTTTTAAAAAAAATTACTTGACTTTAGATTTGATAAAATTTGTATCGTACTGAAATAAATAACATGTATGCATAAAATAGTTCATACTATGGCCTTATTACATCAAAACAAACCCAAATAATTTAAAGTGCTTAAATAAAATAAAATGTCCAAATAAAATAATTTCCTTGCTGAGCATGGCCATCACTAAGCTCCTGCAAACCCGGTCCATTACTGATCATCACCTGAAAAATGTTCCCACAACGGGGTGAGTCAAACAGACTCAATGTGTACACAAACACTAAGTCCAAACAGATTCAGGCATAACAAATCATACACATACATTTCATAATTTACAATTAATGATGCATTCCCGAACCCAAGCCTAGTTACCATCCGCTACACATCACCGGTACCAATCTGTACACTGTGGGGACTGCTAAGTCAACCCTCCATCCGCTACACACCATCGAAGGCAGTCGCTGCAGTTGACGTGCTCATCGCCCTTATAAAATTTGTGGCATAGCCACCAGATAATATTTTGTGTCATGTGACACCACATTCAGATAATGTGACCGAAGTCACCACATTCAGATATCGTGACAATAGTCACCACATTCACTTCCCCTTTCATAATGACCCATATGCCCATGTCATACAAGTCATTCATTAACATGCCTTGTTCTATATATTCACACTCTTATAGGTGCACATAGGTGCCATAGCAGATCATAACATACTCAGAGTAGGAGTAGGAAAGCGTACCTGAGTACTTAGTACCAATGCAAGGTACTTTAGCCATATTTTCCACATTCTTATTAACACATGAAATAATTTAAAGCCATAAAACTATTAAGATTTAGTGTGGGGTACACACCTGATATACTTAACAAGTTCACTCCAAATCCCGAAAAGCCTCGATCTACTGCTCTAGATCTTGGTTCCTATATTCGGCTAACACTAGAAGTTTAATAAAAACCATTCGGCCATAAAACCAAATCCCAATAGGATTATTATACTTAAATTCTTACCTTGTTGCCGATTTGACCATCACCCAATTCCCGAAACTTTGTGGTGTTTTATCCTTGCAATCGGCTAGCACCAAATCCCCTCATAGGTTAGTTTTCAGCTTTTCAACATGTAAGAAATAGATCTAAGTACTAAAATAGAGCTTGGCCAAATACTCATGTACACCTACCTTGCGATTTTAAATCCCGAAAAGTGACCTTGGATTGTGGTATCTGTCAAAATACCCATAAACTTATGTTAGATCAATTCCTAACATTTAATCACAACCAAAGGCCTTTGGCCGAATGTCATACATGCCTTACCTTAGATCTTAAAAGTCCCGAAAGTCCCCTTCCTCCTTGTAGTCGACAGTAGCAGACAAATCCTGAAACCTCCTTTATTATCTCGGCAACATACATTAGTAGGATTAGTCTTGCTCTTTCGGAAAATAGGAAAGAAAAGAACTTGAATAACACTTAACCTTACCCTTAATGCTTTAGTCGACTGCTCCTTTGCTTAGATCCACAGGGAGATTCGGCTATGGCTAAAGAGAACTTGCTTTCGGCTTTTGAAACTTGTGACAAAGAGAGAAGAATAAGCGCACCTTGAGATTCGACTGTGGCTTCCAATGGAGATGAAAATATTCAGCTATCACCAAGGTATAAGTATCAGTTTTTAAGACTATCAAAGAACTAGAGGAGAGGTAGGAAGAGAAAGGTAGATTCGGTCAAGAAGTAGAGTGGAAGAGGAGAAGAAAAGATGAAGAATTCGGCAATGGTTTCTTGAGTTTTCGGCTTTAACAAAAATAAAAGAGAAAGAAGAAAGTTTGCTAGGGAATTTTCGGCAGAGACTCAGTTGGGAAGAAAAGAATGAAGAATGGCCTTACCTTCTTTTCTTGGCCGAAAATACCACCTAAGGAGCCCCTCAATCGGCCAACTCCCCTTCCCCTTATCCAATCTCCTATTTTCTCTCTTCTTTTATCTCTTATCACCTTTTTAGATTAATAAAATTAATCCATCAATTATCCTTTATCTTAATTATTTTATCACCTTTTATCTCTTAAAAATAAAAGGATTTTAAACTCCTAAAATATAGCCTATGTGCCGTCCACCTCTGTCCATCCATGCAGCAAAATAAAACTTTTATTTTCGCTTCCCATGCAACTCGAACCTTGGCCCATTTGCACCTGCTTGTGGCGTCACTTGTGTGGGCTTTAAGTGGCGCCTTGTAGCCACTTTACCAAGCTCATTTCCATGTCAAAACTCCCCTATTTATCTTCTTAAGGCCCTATCAGCTTAACTCCCTCTTTTAAAATTAAAATCTAATAATTTCTAAGCTATTTTCCTATTTTCTAAGGTTCACAAAATTCATAAAACACACTTATAATACACATTCTCAACATACGAAGGCATGCTTTCACATTCAATTTAGCAATAATGCATAAGCCATGTTTCGGGATATTACAGTTTGTTAAGAAGAAGGATGGGACTATAAGGATGTGCATAGATTATCGACAGTTGAACAAACTGACCATTAAGAATAAGTATCCACTTTCGAGGATTGACGACTTATTTGACCAGTTTCGAGGGGATTCCGTGTAAGATTGATCTCCGTTCAAGGTATCATCAATTGAAAGTTAAAAAGGTGGATGTGCATAAGATGACATTTAGGACCCGGGTTCCTAGTTATGCCTTTCGGGTTGACGAATGCACCGGTTGCATTCATGGATTTGATGAATTGGGGTATTTTAGCCCTATCTGGATCAGTTCTTTATGGTCTTCATCTACGACATTCTGGTATACTCTAAGACTGAGGATAAGCATGATGAGCATCTTAGAGTAGTGCTTCAGATTCTGCGTGAGAAGCAGCTTTATGCTAAGCTAAGCAAGTGTGAGTTCTGACTGCGTGAAGTAACTTTTCTGGGGCACGTGGTTTCTGCAGAGGGTATTTGAGTTGATCCTCGAAAGATTGAGGCTGTGCTGAATTGGAAACAACCTAAGAATGTACCTGAGATCCGTAGCTTTCTGGGTTTAGCGAGATACTATCGGCGTTTCGTTAAGGAGTTCTCCTTGAGTGCTACGCCGTTGACTAAGCTTCTGCGTAAGGGTGTGCCGCTTGTCTGGACTAATGCACAACAATCGAGCTTTGAGAAGCTCAAATCTGTTCTGACTCCAGCTCTTGTTCTAATATAGCCTGAACCCAGTAAAGAATTTATGGTTTACAGTGATGCATCGCACGTTGGTTTGGGGTGTGTGTTGATGTAAGATGGGAAAGTTGTGGCCTATGTATCTTGTTAGCTTAAGACATACGAGGCAAATTATTTAACGCATGACCTCGAGTTGGCTGCGGTAGTATTTGCATTAAAAATTTGGAGGCACTATCTGTATGGTGAGAGGTGTATCATTTACACCGATCATAAAAGACTCAAGTATCTTCTCACTCAGAAAGAACTGAACCTTAGGCAGCGTCATTGGATTGAGTTGCTCAAAGATTATGACTGCACCATTGAGTATCATCCTAGTAAGGCCCATGTGGTGGCTGATGCTCTAAGTCTAAGGGTGATGTTTGATATGAGGGCGATTTTTGCTCGCCTTAGTCTGTTTGATGATGGGAGTCTGTTAGCCGAGTTGCAAGTTAAGCCAACTTGGGTTGAGTAGATTCGAGATAAACAGTTAATGGATGAGACTCTGGGTGTTAGGTTGTGTCAGTTGGAGAGTGGTACTACTTCTAATTTTGGGTTGAACAGTGATGGTGTGTTATGTTTTCGAGGACGGATATGTCTGTCGAACGATTCTGATCTGAGGCAGTCTATTCTAAGGGAAGCACATAGTAGCCCTTATACTATGCATCTCGGCAGTAATAAGATGTACCGCAATCTTCGTGAATTGTATTGGTGGCTGGGGTTAAAGTGTGGGGTTACCGATTTCGTTGGTCGTTGTTTGACTTGTCAGCAAGTTAAGGCTGAGCATCAATTGCCTTCGGGTTTGTTGCAGCCAGTTAAGATTCCCTTATGGAAATGGGAACGAGTGACTATGGACTTCGTTAGTGGGTTGCCCTTGACACCCACTAAGAAGAATTCTATTTGGGTCATCGTGGATCGATTGACCAAGTCTGCTCACTTTATCTCAGTTCGAACTGATTATTCTCTACAGAAGCTGGTGAAGTTGTATATTTTAGAGATAGTTAGATTGCATGGGGTTTCAGTGTCGATTATTTCAGACAGAGATCCTCGTGTCACATCTCGATTCTAGAAGAAATTACATGAGGCTCTAGGTTCGAGATTGAACTTCAGTATTGCGTTCCATCCTCAGACTGATAGTTAATCTAAGAGGGTGATTCAGATACTGGAGGATATGTTTCGGAGTTGTGTGATCAACTTTCGAGTTAGTTGGGAGGATTATCTGCCTCTAGTTGAGTTCGAATAAAATAACTGTTTTCAAGCTAGTATTCAGATGGCACCTTACGAGGCTCTATTTGGTCGTAAGTGTCGTACTCCCTTGTGTTGGACTGAGTTGGGCGAATGTCGAGTTTTGGGTCCTAAATTGGTTTCTGACACTAAGGATAAGGTTAGACTGATTCGGTATCATCTGAAAGAGGCTTCTGACAGATAGAAATCGTATGCAAATCTAAAGAGATGTGAGATTGAGTATTCTGTGGGGGACTTCGTGTTTCTTAAGGTCTCTCTATGGAAGAAAGTTCTGAGGTTTGGTCAGAAAGGCAAGTTGAGCCCTAGGTTTATTGGACCGTACCGAATTATAAACCTTGTGGGATCATTTGCCTATAAGTTGGAGTTACCCCCTGAACTGGACCGTATCATAATGTGTTTCACGTCTTGATATTGAGGTGGTACTATTCTGATCCATCCCATGTAGTCTCAGTTGAGGAGATCGAGGTTAGGCCAGACTTGACCTTTAAGAAGGATCCGGTTCAAATTCTAGATTGAGATGTTAAGGTTCTGAGAAGGAAGTACATTTCGTTAGTAAAGGTGATGTGGCGGAATCATAGCACTAAGGAGGCCACGTGGGAACCTGAGGACTCGGTGCATCAATAATATCCTCATATGTTCTGATCAGGTAAATTTCGAGGTCAAAATGTCTTTTAGAGGGTGGAGTTGTAACGTCCCAAATAATGTATTTCTATTTCTGCAATTATTTGACACAACTGTGTATCTGCTTCAGTGGTTAAATGTTCTAAATTAAGCCTTATCCTTGTGCAGTGGGCTTTTTAAATGTCTGAAATTTCATACCAGAATGAGCCTGCTGGTTCGAGTGGTAAGGGTGTTGGTGTGTAGGAGGTCCTGAGTTCGAATCCCTGTGCAAGCAAGGGTATTTTTTTTGCTCGATTCTGTGAGAGAGAGTTCTGATGGAATTTGAATTCTAAGAAGTGGGTTAGTGGGTGAGTGAATTTAGGGATATATGGGTTTATTCCTGATCTTAATTTTTGTTTTGTTGTTATCTCTTTTTTCTCTCTCCTCTAATAAATCCCCTATCAGGAAAAATTTTACATTTTTCTTTTCTGTCAATTGACAAATCCCCTCTTCCTTTTGCTTCCCTAAGTTATCTTTTCTTTTAGCAACGTGAATTACACTTGTGCGGGTTCGGTAAGTTTTCTATTTCTATTTGTCATAGTAGTGTAATGAGTCATTAAGAATCTGATTTCTACTGCAATTGTTGATGTAGGCGAAGGTTTCGAGCAGTGAAATTCGTTTCTTTAGTTTAACAAGTGTTAACGAAGGTTCTTCATCGGTGGTAAGTCGGGTTCCTGTTAGTTCATTATTGTCGGCATCCGTAATCCATTGCTAATTGATGATGGATATTCCGATTTTAGGTTTCGAGGGACTCGGGGGTGTTTCTGCTTCAAAACAATAACAGGTGTGTACCCAAATCACAGAAAAATGAGGTACGAAAAACAGCTGAAAAACGAATCTGTCGACACCACACGGGCGTATGGTCACCCGTGTGGTAGGCCGTGTGCGGGTACACGACCATGTGATCGACGAAGGCCAGGCCGTGCGCAGGACACGGTCGTGTGAGCCACACGGGCTAGGCCAAATTAGCCGTGTGGGCCCACATAGGCACGCCACACGGGCGTGTGATATCTGGGCTAGACCGTGTGATCCACACGGGCGAGGCCAATTTAGGCCTGTGGGCCCACACGGGCATGTGGGCCCATTATACTGAAATTTTTTGTAGGGTCGCACGGGTCATCTTAATCGGCTGTGGACCTATCGAGGGGTCGGTAAAGGCTACTAAACCCTAAAACTATGTGATATGTTAGACTGATGTACTGTTCCGAGCTTGTCTATGCCATGCATATCTGCTATCTGTTTATATGTGCATGTTAAGCATGTACTATCTGTAATACTGTATGTATGTTTTGTTTCTGTTACTGTTTTTGGGGTGGGATTGTTATAACGAAGGAAGTGTTCTGAAAGGCAGTTTTGCTTGTTATCTGGCAGCATGGCTGCATTACATCTGTTATGTGCCGCATCGGTACAATGTGGTGTGCAGGGCTTGGTGGGTGTTTTAAACCCTACATGGTGTGTATTGATGATCAGAGATGGTGTGTAGAGGAAGTGGGTAGGATTTTGATATTTGATTTTCATGTATATATCTGCATCTAAAATGGGCTTTGGCCCGAATCTGTATCTGTATCTGACAGGGGCCCAGGCCCGAATCTAAATTTGTCTAATTTTTGATACTCTGTATGTGTGTGCATGCTTAATTTTGTGGGGTTACACACTGAGTTTACGTAAACTCACCCTTTTATGTTTATTCTGTACAGGTAATTGGAAACACGAAAATTTACGTGTTTTTACATGCCCTTTTTAACTTAATCATGCTATTTCAGTTAAATTCTTGTCGAAAAATAATTAAATATTATAAAATAATTAAATTTTGTTAAAAATATGAACATGATGAATTTTAATTAATTTTATAGTTAATTTTGATTAATTTTGACTATTTTCGACAGATTCGCACAAAAGGCAAAAATTGGCTCGGCAGACACTGCTCGAAGAATAATGCTGCGAAGCAATTTGAAGTATCGAGGTAAATTTATTTCCAGCCTAAGATGGTCCAAAAATGTGTGTTAATTCATAATATATTTAATTTTAATTTATTCCCAATTTAATTTGGGCTAAATAAATTATTATTGATTAATTATGGAAAAAAGGGTCCAGTTGAACCGCACTGGTTGAACCGAATTTAGTGAACCGAACCAGCCACCAATTAGGCTGCCCAGAACCGTCCATATACTGACCCAAATCAGCATTTTCGCTGACTAAATAAGCTTGCAAAGAAGCCCTTGAAGAATTTTCAACCTTGCATTCAAACCCCTCCAAAAAATGTGGCTTTATGGATTTGCCCCAAGCTATTTTTAGCAAAGTTGAATCTCTCAACTTTGCCATGTGTGTGGCCAGCCAAGGGGGGTCTCTTTGGCTGATGAAATTTTCTATTTTTATCAGCCACAATCAGCTATAAAAGCCACCCCTTGCTGATCATTCATCTCACCCCTCACCCCTCACGCTCTCATTCTCTCTTCTCCTCTCTCACTTTCTCTCAACTTTCCCTTTCCATTTCCCCTTTTGTTCAAGTGCCGATTTCTTCTCTTGGGAAAGAGGTCCTCATCAGCCATTTTTGAGTAGCAATTAAAATGTCCATAAGCCACCATGATAGCAGAAGGCAACGGAGAATGAAGAACGGAGCAATCAGTCAAGCCACGGAGAAACACCATATTTGCTTCTTGTTCCCTATCTCTTTAAATTTCGTTGTTGTTTTGACAACCATGTTTATGAATATTTATGCTATTGAAATGGTTATTTTAATCAATTTAGCTTGAATTTAATCCGTGTTGGGTTTGTAGTAACCATTTTTGAAAAAAACGGGAATCGACTTGGTTTTGAAAAGAAAAAAAGTGAGTCGCCACCGATCCTTTATCAGGTGTGATCGGATCACCTTTGTTTTAATAAAACATTTTGATTTACTAAAACAATGTTTTTGGTCTACGAAAATTTGAGAAAATAGGTTCGGGAGTCGGTTACGTGCGAGGAAGGGTTAGCACCCTCGTCACGCCCAAAATTGGTACCAAATTGATTATTTAATGTCTCAATGTCGAAAGTTGAAAATTAAAAAAGAAAAAGAAAATCGATCCTTTTTTGGAAATATTTTAGTTTTCTCGAATTGAATAGCAAGATTTTTTTGTTCCGAAGGAATAAACTATCACATCCAGTACGTAGGACACGATGATTTTAACCCTCGAATCCAAGATTATCCCTTAATCCCCGAGACTCATGCATTAAAATATAAAAAGGATGTTCGAACGTTTGGCTAAGCGGGAAACCGAAACCCAACACATAGGGCACGATCTCTCGGGTTTCCAAGCGTAGAATATTGCCTCATTTTAATAACCTTTTCAAATAAGCGATTTTACAATTGACTCAAAATGTGTTTGTTTGGCTTGTTCGGATGGATAATTTTTCACGAAATAAGTTAAAAATTTAATCACAATACAATAATGAAGCAAAAAGTATAAGTGTGCATATAACATGGTAATATATGGCAATAATGAAAACACAAAAGAACAAGTTAGGGTTCCTGCAAGGGTGACACATCATACAAATATTAACATTCAAGACGAAAAGATAAGTTAGAGAGAGATGCTAAGCTACAAATTGTATGTATAGACGTATACCCGGAATTCAACATAGATTAAAATGCGAAGATGAAAATAATTAATATATGTAATAATGTGGTAAATGAATTTAAAAATAAAATATTATACAAGGAGAAAATTGAAACATAGTATATAGAAAAATACATATTGATTTATATAGAAAACATACACGAAGTAAAGAAAACTTATATGAATAGTTTATATAAGAAAATAATGGTACATAGAAAGTCTTGAAATGAACGAAACTATATTATAAAATAGAACTAAAAATAATAATAAATGCGTATAAACGGATTTAGAAGAAAATATACGTATACATATGAAAAAAATTAAAGGAATAAACAACTAAAATGATGCAAAAATAATGTATACAATATAGTCTAAATATATATATATATAGTTTAATGACGTAAGGTATTTACATCTAATATTAAATCAATTTTGAATCATTCAAATATTGCAAAAAAAATGAAAGATAAAATATATACAATAAAAGTATAGGTAAGTAATTTAAAACATACCAAAGTTAATAAATTAATTTTAAACAATTTAAACAGAAGGATAAAAACTCAATTGAATTTGAGATAAAATTGAAAGGTTAATTAAACAAATAAAACAGGATTTAGGACCCAAATCAGATGCGCCAGAATTAGAGGGGGTTTAAAACAAAATTCACCCAAGTCTTGGAACGCGGCGTTTTGGGGTAGGGCTATGTTGCGATAGGGCCGAAGATCCGAGGGACTAAACGCGTAAATATTCCATTTAAAGTGCAGAGGGGCGCGGATCCGGGTCACCAAACGGGTCGACACGCGGACCTTACCCCCCCGAAACGACGTCGTTTCTTTAGGGCTATTTAAGCCCAAAAATTTCTGAAAAAAATCATTTGTTTCCTCCCTTTAAAAAAAAAATCAGATTTTGCCTTCCCCTTTTCCTCTCCAGACCAAACCCTAGCCTCCCATTTTCCTTTCACGGTTCTCCACCGCAAACGAAAGAAACCCCTCCGTTAAGCACTGAATCGTCATCGTAACTCAGCGGGAATAATCCGCGATAGTCCGATTCCGTCGACCACCCCGTCATCCTGCTCCGATTGCGACGGAGGGAGCGAGCAGGGGCTTTCGAAGGTAAGGCTCTTCGTTTTATACCTCTTTTCTTTTCTCTTTGGTTCTTTGATTTAGTATTTCTTGAGATAACAGAATAGGTAGAAACGAAATATAGTAAATAATGAAAGTGAAAATGAAGTCAACCTTTTTCTCTTTTGATTGCTGATATTCGAAAAAAGGGGTAAGATTACAAGGGCCCTCTTTCTTTTCTTGATTCTTTCTGATTATCTATGCGTAAAAAAGAGAGGGAACTGTTTTGAATGTCTCTTTTGTTTCTTTATCTCTAGTAATGCGTCTGGGCCGCCAGCCGAGAGGAATACGAAACGTTTTCCCCCTTTTATAACCGATTTGCAGGTTTCTTTATTTGCTTCGTTCTCTGTCGCTTCCTCTTTCTCCGTTTGCAGGGTATGGGCGAACGACGCTGGTGGAAGCCGAGGCGCGGAGAGCGTGCTCGTGGTGCAGTGTGCGGGCACAGGGCACGACGCGCGTGGGAATGGAATGTCAAGAAGCACGTCGACAGGCGCGTGTGGTGACAGAGAGACGTGCGTGGGCATGGGGTGACGAGCAGTGGTTTGCGGTGCCTAGGGTTGGTCAAGCGGCGCGAGAGGGAAGAGGAACTGTTAGGGGGAATGCGGCACTGGCTGGGGTTTCTTGTCTGCCAAAATATCCTGAGGTTTTGGGCCATTGGGCCGCGGTTCTGGGCTAGGCTAAATGGGCTGGTTGTTTCATGGTGTCTGGGCTTTGTTTAATTGGTTTTAAGCGTAGTGGGTCTGACATTTATTTTTGTAACTGGACACTTCATGGACTGTTTGTTTGTATTAAATTTGGGTCTGTATTTGGTCTCTGTAATTGGGCTCCGTTTTTTGTAATGAACTTTGGACTTTATTAACTATTGGATCTTTGTTTTGTTTGTTTGGTTATTATTTTTTTGTGCTTAAACGGGCTGTTTGGGATTGGGATTTAATTTGGGTTTGGTATTTTGGGTTAATTGAGTTTTGAGTCTGATGGGGTTTAGTTTTAACTGGGCTTGGTGGGTTGTAAATGGGCTGCTTATTGTTGGGTTTTAATTGGTTTTGGGCCCTGGTTGTTTCTGACGGGTCCGGGCCAAAATTGGTTATTACAGGGTTGATTATATTTTTCCTGCTTGAATTATCGAATTGTATTTGTGCTGTTATAGGCCTCGGTAAGATGCTTGATTAAGTAAAATCATGCCTAAGCTATTCTTGCAATATTAATTGTTAGATAAATAATGAATTAATTATTAAATCGTATTGAAATTGTAATTAATTGACACAATACTTAATCAGTGCATGTTTAGTCTTCTAAGGTAGCTGAAGTTTAAATTAGCATTGAATTCGACAATACATATGCCTTGCATAACTTGCAAGATTATTGTGATTAAACTGTTTCAAGGTAGAAATACTCTGTTACCTCACTTGATCTTTTATATGCTTGTGAAGATTGATTAATCGCTTGGATTGACATTGAAAAATGTTCAAAAGATTGATTAATTTAATAAGTATGTATAAGTAGTAGTTAGCAAATTACCGAGTTGCCGTGAATTTGTTCGTAGCAGTATAATAATAAGTTTAATAATTCTACGTTAAAGGAATGTAATTAATCCAACACAATTATATCATCTTGATTAAACCTTATTTGAACTCGTGCATTAGAACCTTTTTACTTTTTTTACTTAGTTTTTAATAATCATCTTTAAACCAAAATATTTTCCATCACCAAAGTGTTTTAAAATCAATTTCATAAATATTCATTTTGACAGTCTCTGTGGGTACGATAACTCGATATTTACTTGTCACTTTATTACTTGTTTTGATTGTGTACACTTGCACATTTTCATCGTTCCAGTAATCCACAGAGTTAGGCGGATCGATGCAGCGGAGGACTCGACTGTGACCCCTCGCCATAACTGTTTTATTTCATTTATGGTTTTTACTTAAGTTTGGCAATATGATTTGAGAGTTGTATTCTCTGGGACTCTCTGGACTGTTTTAAACTGTTTGGTTTTTAACTGGTATTTTAATGTTATTTGACTAGTGAATTATTTTGTTAAAATGATTTATTAAAAACGACGATTTTTACGCAAACACTGGTTTTCCTAAGAACACGATTGTGATTTCAAACTTAAACAATTAAGGCTACCGCTTTAATATGTTTTGGGAAATGAATCAGTTAATTAAAGTTTCGTAATTGATAAATGTATGCAAGTTATGATTTGTTAATGGGTAAATGAGTCGACTTCATTTTTAAAATCTCTCCATGTAACATCGCCAGATTCGGCCACAACGTCTAGGCCGGGTTTGGGGTATTACAAAAGTGACTATCTTAATATTAAATTTAATTATTATTTATCTTGTAGATAAATATTCTATTAATTTAATATTAAAGTGATTAAGTTTAATCATAGTTGAACTCTCTAAACTCTCCCTATAAAAAGAGAACATTTGATCATTATTTTACATACACTTGAATTCAAGAGAAAGTTGTAGAGAGAAAATTCTCTGAAGAAATTATTTCAGAAAATTTCTAGAGATATTTTTCTAATTTACAACTTAACCCAAAAGTTTAGAGAAATTGTGAAATTACCCCATTGATAATTTTGAGAAAAATTTTCTGATTCAAAGTGAGCCCACACTCGACAGACGTGAGCTTGAGGATAGCGAAGAAGGCTACTCGATTGAAGCGTTCATCCTATATGAATAAAAAAGGCACAATTTTGATTAAATGTTTATTACTTTAGATATCATAATCAAGTTCTAGTTTTAGGAAAAAATTTAAAACTCTAGTTTTTCCCCAAATTTATATTTCGCTGCGTTTTCCAAACATGATTTTCCAATAGTGCTTTCTTTTTGTTCTTAACTATTTAGTTCACATTCGGTTAGTCCCTAACCATCTTTTCCTCATATCTGAATCGACTCAAGGCCACCATTACTAGGTTCACTTCTTACTGACATAAGCTTTCCATCATACGGTTCTATCTCTTATAATAGATTTCAACCAAATTATGCACGCAAACTAGAGGCTCCTAGGGAGAATCCTTTCTTATGAGGCTCACTACATGTTTGCCCAGTGTTCACTAATCCCTCAAGACGTCTCAGGTATACACAGACAGTTTTGATTCTCACACTTATAGGCTTTTATACTCATCGAATCTCACTCGTTCTTAGGATGGTATTTACATACTAAGACTTCGTCGAGCAAGATTTTATTTAACGCATACATTGTCCATCATCCATTCAGGATTAAGGCATGCTACACTATGAATGTCACAAGTAAATAAATCCATAAACAGATTCATGATCTATTCTACTTGGGTCATGTCCGATGTACTATCAGTCTAGTCAGTCACATTTTTGTCTCTATCTTTTAAGAGTCATCCGCTCCGAGGCCCAAGACAAAGCATCTACCCAATTGGACTTGATAAATGACATATTAGTCTTTCAATCGGTTTGCTTATTCTCGATTGGATTAAGGATATGTTTAGGTTCGTCTACTAATACAAGTTGTCTTTCCATATCACGATCTGACCACGTAATACCGCTTAGTATTAGTTTAAACATTAGACAACCAACAAGCTAATATTTGTTTCTAATTTGCTTTGCATGCAAAAACCATATGAAGACATTATACAAAGTACATTAATTTAATCCATGAATTGTTTTATTAACCAATCTTTTTAAAAAATTACAAGTTTACAAATGAATATACTATACTTAGGGCACCAGATCCATCAATTCGCTCTTCATCCTTCAATTTTCCAACGATTATTTCTTGGAGGGTTTATTAGAGCCGCTAATTGAGTTTGTTGGGGTTTATATCTCAAAAGGTTTCAATTGAACAACTATCTTCTATCCAAATCCATTGATTTATTCAATCCATCTTCCATCTTCCACCTTTTTAATTTTCGTTTTCATTATTTATTTTTTAAATCTTTATTTTTTTATTATTGAATTTCTTCTTTTAGTTGCTTTTGTTTCCTTTGTTTCTAAATTTTGTTTGTTCTTTCTTTCAGGTCAAATTGATTTTTTTTTTGAGTCAAAAAACTTGAATTTGATCTTGGTCCCCTTATCATTTGGTACCATATTTGGGCATTTTTGATTTGTTTCCTTGTTCTAAATAAATTGTTTTCACTAATTTTGCTTAAACAACCTCTAAAAATTGTTTTACCTTGAAAATTTTCAGAAAAATATTGATTTCAATGGGTAAACGAATTCAAATCAATCTAAAATTTTGTATATTATTTCTTAACACTTTGGTACATTGAAAAAATATTACCCAAAAAAAAAAGAAAAGGAAAAAAATAAAAAAAATAAGGAAAGACGAAAAAGAGAAAAAAAATTTGGGGTTGAATTTCGTGCCCAAAATTTTCAAATATGATATTTATCATATAAAAAGCCTCCAAATTAATTTTCAGGATTTCATCACATCGAGAGCACCTTGAATGAAAAATTCAAGTTGTTTTCCATTGTTTTGGGTTTTTTGCTGGATAGTTTATTTTCTTTGATTCCAGCCTTAATTTTTAATTTTTTTTGTTTTTCTTATTGTATTACCATTTTAACACATTTTTGCTTCTTGTGTTAATATGTAACACCCCAAACCTGGCCTAGACGTTATGGCCGAATCCGGTGATGTCACATAGAATGGGTTTTGAAAACGAGATTGTCTCGCCAAAACATTAACATTCGATAATTTCCAAGTTTTATCAAAAACACCGTTTAATTAGCTCATTTATCATTACTTATTACAGCGGAAGTCTTATAAACCAATATATTTTAAAAATTTGACTCGTGATTTTAGGAAAACCGTTGTTTATTTAAAAAACTGGCGTCATAATAAAACAATTTTAGCAAAGCAGACAATTTGGAAAATGATTCAGGAATTAACAGTTAAGAACCAAACAGTCCAAAGAGTCCTCAAAAATTACAACTCTCAAATAAATCCAAAATTTAAAAATAAACCAAGAGGACTAAGTTTAACTGTATACGAAATCGTGGTCATCGCGGTGTCTCCGCTGCACCGATCCGCCTAAGTCTGAGGATTACCTGTTAGAACAGACAAACAGATATGAGTTTACGTAACTCAGTGTGTAACCCAACAGAATTAAGCATGCAAGCATACAATCATCATATCCATAACTAGAAACAGATACAGAAACGGACTTGTGTCCTTTTCAGATAGAGTAACAGAATCAAATACAGATACAGATATGCAAAATCCTACCCCCATCCTCTACACACCATCTCCAACCATCCCATCACACCATGTGGGGTTAAAAACAGCCACCCATCCCTACACACCACGTCGTGTCACTAAGACACTTATCAGATATAATATGCAGCCAAGCTGCCAGAATATAGGCGTTTAACGCCGATCAGAATACTTCCTACTCATATACAAATCTCACCCCAGAACAAATACAAAGCATACATACAGAATTAATAGATAAAACATGCTTAACATGCTTACTTAAAAAGATAACAGATATACGTAACATAGACATGCTCAGAACAGTATATCAGTCTAATAGATCACATAGTTTTAGGGTCTAGTTAGCCCTTATAGATCCTATGGTAGGCCCACAGTCGATTAGGACAACCCGTCTGAACCTACGGAAAATTTCAATATAATAGGCCCACATGCCCGTGTGGACTACTCGTGTGGGCCCACACGTCCAACTTGGCCTAGCCCATGTGGCCCACACGGCCACACTCGAGCCACCACACATTCGTGTGCTGCGCACAGCTATGCCTTCGTCAACCACACGGCCGTGTTCTCACACATGGCCTACCACACAGGCGACCACACGCTCGTGTGACGTCGATAGTTTCGTTTTTCGGCTTTTGCTGAAGCTTCATTTTCTACGTTTGGAGTACACACCTAGTATCGATTTGATGCGAAACTATACTCGAGCCTTCTAGAACCTACAATCGACATTTCCAAAGTCTAAATTTAGTAACTCTAACGAAACTGAAGCGGAATTATTTCATAATCACAGGCTTACAACATCTACAACGCACACGAAAGCTTACCATTGTTGAACTAAACTGCGAACACTCAAAACATTACAGAAACCCCAGCCAAGTCTTGTCCTTCACCTAACCAAAAGGAACAAAAACAAACCCCCTCAATAACCACTTAGCCAACAAGCGTTAAGATTCACAAAACAAGACTTACCGAACAAATACAGTAGGATATTGTGCAAGAAGGAATCGAATTGAAAATCGAAAAAGAAAAGGGAAAGAAGAAAAATAGACAGGGAAGATGAGAGTACAGGAACATCAAAAGGAAAAAGGATTTTTTTGGAAAACAAAATAAAATAATATATTGATAACCCCTAACTTCCCACTACACCTTAATCTCAACCACTTCAGAATTTTAATTCTAGCAAAACTTCGTCTGAAAACGAGCAAAAATAAATACCCATGCTAACTGTAACATCCTAAAATTGGGGCTATTTGTGATTAAATGTTTTTCTTGTGTTTGAATTATTATGGTATTAATTATGGTGTAATAAGGCTTAATTATGGATTTTTAGTAGGCTCGAGTAGTGGGAAGAATATTTTTTTTTTAAGCTTTAAAGGTGATGAGCCCTAGCAGGTAGGGGTTACAAGAATAAATAGAGGATTTATTGACACAAAAAGGGCCTTGGAAAAGTGGCAAAAGGAGGGCTACTTGGGAGTTACATGTGACGCCACAAGGGATAAGGGAGAGCCTTGGTTCGAGTCACAAAATTCTCTTTTTGCACCTTGATATGGACGGCATAGGAAGGGAGAGATTTTCTCTCTTTAATCTCTTTTATTATTTAATTTTAGATAATAAGGATGATGGATATTATTGAGGATATTATTAAGTTTTACTTAGATATTATGTGAATAATCTAAAAAGGTTGACAAGGAGGAAGAATAGGCATTTTAGTGTTCAAAATAGTTTGAATAATTTTAAATGAGTGGCCTGGGGTAAATCAAGGAGTTGGCCGAATTTGAATTCCTTGTTGAGAGGGGTGGAGGCTTGGTAAGCTAAGCATAGGGGGAGGCCGAATTCCCTTAGTCACTTGTTGAACAAATTTCGGCTAAGCACTTTCTCGTTTCCACCTCTTTTCTTCTTCACTTTCTCTCAAAATCGATACCTCTATTGCCATTGATCCTCTTTTCTTCTTTGTGCCAAAACCAAAAATACTCTTTATACTCTTCTTTTCCCTCCTCAAACCCCTTTAGCCGAAACTCTTATCACCTTTTCTTTCCATTATGTTTCCTTCATAATAGCCGAATACACCCATTAGAAGTGCCGAATTTCTTTCTCTATTTTTTTTTTAGCACCTTGGTTGAATATTGTGCAAG
This sequence comes from Gossypium australe, assembly GCA_005393395.2. Classification (NCBI taxonomy): domain Eukaryota; kingdom Viridiplantae; phylum Streptophyta; class Magnoliopsida; order Malvales; family Malvaceae; genus Gossypium; species Gossypium australe. The sequence continues at coordinate 119,968,946 of CM016616.1, forward strand.
GGAGGGAGGCTTTCTTTTAATCAATTTTGGGAAGGTGAGAGTGATTGGCCGAATGCCCATGTCTTCTTTCCCCTTTCTTGTCGACTTTGATTAAGGTAGGTATTGGTTTCGGCAATTGTTGTTAAGGATGCTAATCACTTGTTGAACCAAATCTGTCTAGGTGCTTCGGGATTTTGAGATCGTCAAACCAAGCCTTCATTCGTGATCAATCAGGTGGTAAGTGGTGGTAAGGATCGATTTTCATAAGACTCAACTTTCAAATATTCAAAGCCGAAGACTATTAACTTTATTGACTAACCGATGGTAGTTGGTGAAACAGATTCGGGAATCGAGTGCTGTGGTTAGTAGTCAAAAGAGTAAAGGTAAGGATTCGGGTTCAAAAGATGACCCCTTTAAATTATTTTGGATTGGCCGAATAGGCCATAATACTAATCCTGAGGTTGGCCGAATATAGGTGCAGAGAGATCTAGGGAGGCCGACTTCTCTTTTCGGGATTTAGACTTCTCATCGACATCAGGTGTGTACATACACACTTATTATAATTAATAAAGTGTATTAAATGCATGTTGTGTGTAAATCTGCTTTATGTAGATATGGAATTAGTACCTTAACGGTACAAGCGAGGATCCCGGTAAGTCTCTGTCAGTAAGAGATTAATAATAATGCTTTTTGGGAAGCATGGCTTATTTGATGCCTGTGATAAATGTATGTTCTGTTTATAACTGCTTGACATGGGTTGATGAGAGGAGGGGGCAGTGATGATTGTGTCGACGGACACCAGTGTTTTGGTAACACACTGTGACTACGGTCACCAGAGGTTTGGTACCTCCAGAGGTTTGGCACCTCATAGCGTCTTGTCCCAGTGGCTTAGCACTACCGTGGGTTGGCCCCACAGATGATAATACAGGATCGACGCCAGTGATTTGGCATCACACGATGGGTTGGTCCCATCAATCGATTGTGTCTTCGGACACCAGAGGTTTGGCACCTCCAATGATTTGGCATCACACCTGTGACTTTAAGTCACCAGTGGTTTGGCACCACCAGTGGTTTGGTACCACACGGGGTAGAGAAAGGTGATACGGATGGTTAGGTTGGGTACATGATTTGATGCATGTTAATTGTTATAATATGTGTATGATGTGGCTTTAAATCGGAGAAGGGTTACATACTGAGTCTTGGTGACTCACCTTCTTCTTTACATTTTTCAGGTGGTGTGTAGATCGCGGATGTGGACCGGATGGACTCGAGGTGGCCATGCAGTGGGATTTTAATCTAATAGACTTTGAATTTCGGTTCTTTTATATTTTATTTAAATTTTATTTATTGTTGGTTTGATTTTAATTGGGTTGTAATAAGGCCTCCTATGATTACTTTATTATTGTTAGATGCTTGAATATTGGTTTTAAACTTTTTGTTATAAAAGTGAGTTCACCTGTTTTCCAAAACAATCGTAAAGGTTTTAAAGTACCATCGGGTACATCTAAAATATATATAACAACTTGACTTAATAAATATTTCCGAAATAAATCAAGTATGGGTTTTATACACCTCAGTTGTTTTTAACAAGATGCTATCTTTTATCGGAAACTTAAATCGGTTTCAAAAGGTTTCAAAATGTTTTCTCCGTAACAAACCAAATTCGGTCGTAGCGTTTGGGTCGAGTTTGGGTTGTTACACTAACGCAGGGATTTGAACACAGGACCTCCAACTCACCAACTCCCTCACCACTAGAACCAGCTGTCTCATTCTGATATGGAATTACAAACAATTTAATATAAGCCCACTGAACAAAGATAGGGCTTAATCCCAAAAATAACAAAAAATGCTAAAGGTAAGGCTTGAACTTAGGACCTCACACACACACCTAGAACACTTAACCATTGAAGCAGATACACATTTATGTCAAATATTTACAGAATTAGAAATAAATTATTCAGGGCGTTACATAACAGGTATGAAAAGTGTTGCCTCTCCTTTCTTAGCGTAACTTACTTCCTTAGGAGTCAAGTTTTTCTTTGACTTCTTAGAGCCTTAGGGTCAGCTTTGTTAGAGATTTGATCCCACATCTTTTTTGAATATTACCGAGTTTGATTACTCTTTAAAAGTTACAATCAAGAAAATCTTAACTTTTTTTCTTTGCCTCTTAGAGTTGTTTATTTTTATTGTGAATGCATAAAGGTGAGGTTTAAGTTTCTTTTACCGACTTTTCTTGTTCGAGTGCTTTTTATTCCAGCTTTTAATAATGGTACACATATGTAGTCAGGACGAGGAGCATGATACATCCTTGGTTACCATGGACAAACTTACAGTAATGTTCGACAAACTTCAAAAAAAATTGATTGAGATGAAAGAAGGTATAGGAAATAAGTTTTACACAATACAAGCTTGTGTCCTTCATAGCGAGGCAATTCAACAAAATTTTAGCCAAAATTTGGCTTGATTGGATGTTAACGATGATGATGATAATGATGAGCACCCTCTTTCGCCTAATGATAAAATTAATGATCATGATTATGGTTATGAGCCGCAATAGTCTTCTGGATGTATTAAACGTGGCTCGTGTACTCATGATGCAACTTCCAGTACTAGTGCTCGTAGCCAATTTTTTGCGCCTAAACCAAAATTTAGTGTTCCACCATTTAAAAGCAAGCACATCTTGATATATATTATGATTGGGAGAATAAAATGGTGTGCACACATAGTATGGAAGAGGATAATGATAAACCTTTGGCAAAGCATAGATGTTGTACTTGTAAAAATAACTCAGACAAACATGTTGTTCCCAATGCCACCCAATCTTCTATTGTTCATGGGTTTATCAGGAATGACAGTGGTACAAAAGACATAGCAAGCTCTATGAGCTTAAATGACTTCTAGAAAAGCATAAAAAAATTTTGGTTATAAGAGGGACCACCGAGACTCTAAATGCCAACAAGCAAAGGAGAGTATGATTTATCTCTCGCTTATTGTAAAATGTCATTGGTGTGGTTCAAAAGTTCATAAGGGTTTCCAATGTTGGATTCACTATCCATCCAGTGATGAAATTTGCGAAGAACATACGTATGACACCAAGCCTATTGAGGAGTCTTCTTTTAGTACTGCCATTGACTGTGATTATATGAATGAGCAATAAACTTCAAGTGATGCCAATTGTGAAGATAGCAAGTGTGATTTTGTGCCTATTGTTGAGTCTATATCTAAAATTTCACCTTGTTCCAAAGTTGATGTCAAAGAAGTTGATAGTAATAGTGAGAACTGTGATGATAGTGATAGTGTACTTTGTAAATCAGAAAAAGTTGATAGTGAAAATTGTTTCCTAAAGTCTATGAAATTGGATGAGTTAGACCTTTATTGTCCTTCTAAAGAGTTTTATTTTGATTAATTCAATGTTCAAAATTTTTGTGAGAGGTTAAGGGGAAGTGAGGATGATTCATGTAAAAAGACTAAGAGAAAAGAGACCTTGAGCAATAAAAGTCAATTTGATGGTCCAACTTTGATGAATGAAAATTCCTATGAGGTAAAATTAGAAAGTTCAATTCATGTTGAAAATAGAAGAGAGAAAGAAGCTATACAGCAAAGAAGAATGATTATGTTTTCACTAACCTTAACTTGAATTTGTCTAGTAGACTTGTTTCTTTCTTTTAGGAATTTGTTATCCTTGTAGAGAAGCTCTAGTAGACCATTCCACCTATGATAAAGAGTCTTTCTTGTTTGGACAAGGATAATATTTGAGGATGAATCTTTTTGAGGAAATGGGGAATGATACATGCACGGATGGGATGAAATTTATTAAATTCTATTTACTAAAGCTGCCAATTTTCAAGCTTGAAAAACCAGTTGAATTTCAATGACTTAATCAAGAATTTACAGATCAATTAACAAACATTTCATTTCATTTAGTGTTCATATCAGAAATTAATCAAGATCAAGCTTAAAGTCCCTTATACGAGCTCTCAAGGCCCAAAATATACATTAGAAACAAGTCAAGACTTAATCGGGTACTCAAAAGATTTTTCGAAAAACATTCAAAATTTTTTCAAAGGTGCAGGGGACACATGCACTGCGGCCAGGCCGTGTGTCTCACATTGTCAAGAGACACGCCCATGTCTAAGGCCGTGTCCCAAGTCTTGTCCAAACATGTGAGCTCTCTGACTTAGGTCACACGGCCAAGCCACACGCCCGTGTGCTAGGCCGTGTGAACATTCTGTTTTGCTCTATTTTAAAAATAACATGGGACACACAACCATGTCACCTGACACACGGCTGAGACACACGCCCGTGTCTCTGCCCGTGTGGACGAGAATAGACCATTTTACATGCCATTTTTCTTACCCAATTTGGTGTCAACCTATAATCATCATTATGCATATCTACAAGCCATAATTAAGCATCCAAAACACATCAAAATCAAGCCTTAAATATATAATATCTTCACATACAACTAATATTCCTCTAGGCACCTCAGATGACAAATTATAACATGTGTGTTCATGTATTCAATAAATTCATATGTATAACTAACTTATATGCATAATTGTACCCAAGATTTACCAAGCTAATTTGCATTATTTCAAACCAAGTCACGTACCTAACAAAACATACCATATGATGTCAAAATGTATTTTAAATATTAATATATTTATACCTTATATATTAAGTTACCGATTCCTGATCAATTCATCACATACCAAATCACATGTATATAAATGCACTTTTAGCTAATATTTTACCTTTTTACCATACAATCATAAACCAAATCATACATCAATCATATAAGGCAAATAAGTGACTAATTTTAACAAAACACATATAGGCCAACATTAACCAGAATACTTATACATGCCATTATAACCAAAATAAAAACATCCAAAAGTACCGATAGAATTGATGGATAATGTGATATATCTCCAACAAGCTTTCAACCCGATCGAGCTTCTGATAATCTAGAAAGTAAAGGAAAACAACTACGTAAGCAATAAATGCTTAGTAAGCTCATATAAACTTTAATCATATCAATTCATTTCAAATATGAAATTTATCCATATTATGAATAATCTAATAATGATACCACAAACTAATGAAGCTATATTCATCGACTCACAAGATGAATAAATCCACAGTATCACTTTTACATGTTATCCTAGCATAGTAGGATGTTAAACAACTTTAAACTCTTCTAAATTTCTTTATCTTCATTTGCATTTCTTTACTTTTCACACCCATTCCATGTGCATAACATACAAGTCATAAGCATAATATTCAACCATAGCCACAAGTTAGTGTATTTAACGTAGCCTTTCTTGAATTAATCCCATGATAAGTCGTTTCATGAATAATTGCACAATTTAAACCTTACCACTCTTTCATGAGCACTTTCATGTTTTCTCTTGAGTACTTACCATTTCAATGCATCATGTAAATAAACATATTACCATTCAATCAATAGCTTGGCACTTGCCTAAGCATCAATAACAACACTTGTTAGCGTACTTTCACATATTCCATATGAATCAACATTGATAAACTTATTTTCTCTACATGTTACACTTGAGGTTATTACTAGTCTCAATTTGCATAATTTCCTTGTATCAACATCTAAAAGATATTCACATATGTACATATCATGATGCATATAATTCTCTTACTGTTTCCTTATAAATATATATATCATTGTTTTCTTTATTTCAATATACCATGTACCATCATTTCCATGTATTTCGTATACATATATATTCCAGTAATAGTTCATAATTACTAATGTACTTAGTCATCAAGCAAGTTTATACACATGTATCTTCTATCTCATATTTCAACAAGTCATGTAATATCAGTTTCATGTATTTCAGGCATATACGGGTAATAATTCATTTCATACACATATTTTCTCATGTCAGGATTTTTGATCGTGTCGTTTTATGCGATGTCAAAGTCTTAAAAATTTATATAAAGAATGATCGAACCTCAAAACTAACTATGACAACGATGTGAGGCAAGTGCACCTATCGAACAATAGTATAGTTAAGGCAAGATCGGATTGTCGAACCCAAAGGAACCAAAAGTACTAATACTAACTCTCTTTTTATTATTTAGCCTTAGAATTAAATGAATTTTTTATCTAATCTAAAATTTACTAACAACTAAATTGAAGACTCTAAGACAAAGAAGAATGAAATTGGGAAAATAACTTTGAGGAAAAACCAATTGATTTAGACGATACCCAAGGAAAAATCCGCCTAGACTTCACTTGCTACCTAACTCTGAACCAAACGATTTATTCATTTGACTTGATCCGTAGGATTCCCTAACGTATATTAATCCCTCTCTCAAGGCTACTAACGTCAAACCCTAGGTTGATTGATTGAAATCTCTTTCTAATTAAAAACCCTAGAATTGCATTAACTCGATCTATGGACTCCCATATTAGGTTTTACCCTAATCCGGCAAAATCTCGTCACCCTATCTCCAGGCGTGCGATCAACTCCGCTTAATTATGCTAGATCTACTCTTAGGCAGGGACTTTTGTTGCTCCACCTAAGCACATCACACTTGAATTAATATCCCGAAAATATCAACAAAAGAATTAAGAACACATAATTAAGAATAAGTCAAATATTTATCATATAGTTCAACAAACGAGAACAAGATTCATCTTAGGTTTCATCCCCCTCAGGTATCTGAGGGTTTAGTTCATAACAATAAAAGAGAACATCTCAGAAGAAAAGATAAAACAAAACATAAGAAATCCCTAAAACCCCCTGAAGGAATTGAAGGAGAGATCATCCGTCTTGAGTATGATTTCGGCTTCTTGAGATGAATCAACTGGCTATCTTCGAGTAAATCCCCACAAATCTGCCCTCTTTGGCCTAGCTGTACGCCCCCTGACTAAAGCCTTGGGTTCCCCCCCTTAAGTTTCCCCCTAGGGTGTTTATATAAGCTTTGAGATGCCTTACTTGGCCCCTAAGTATCCTAATTCGAGTAGAATTCCTCCTAGGATGTTTAAATAGGCTTTGGAATGTGTTTCTTTGCCTCCAAGTATCTTATTCTGAGTAAAACTTCTCTTTGTCACGGCAGGGACACGCCCATGGCACACGCCCGTGTAAGTCATGGCCAGGCCATTTTCGAGACTGTTGAATAAGGCACGGCTGTGTGGTCTTGGGCCCTGGCCATGTGGATTTTGTGATATGGCCCATTTACTCCATTTTGGGCCTGTTTTCTGTTCTTTTCATCATCTCGTGCTCTTCTGAGTATAAAACATGAAAACAAAGGATTAAGAGCACCAAATTACATAATTCAAGGCTTTAATCATCCAAAAGCATGCTAAATGTGGGCTTAAAATATGTTACTTTTACGGTTTATCAAATACCCCCACACTTAAGCTTTTGCTTGTCCTCAAGCAAAATTCTCAACTTATAATTAAAACGAACTTCCTAGATTCATAATATTCATCAATAATGTTTCGTTATAATTCAAAGATAATTCATACATGGATAACTCAACTCAAAGGGTCCTAAAGATTCAAACAATCAAAGTCATACATTTATAGCCCAAAAATGTTAGGTGTTTCCCCTTACCTAATTAATTACCTTTGATTCAAAATTGACAATGGTTGACATCCTCACTAAAGATTCACTCAAATCACTCGAAGTGTTTAAGGTTCAGAATTAAGCACTCAAAAGTCAAACATGAAGAGTTAATCCCATAGGCTTGCATGAAAATCAAATCTCCACCACTATAATATGAGATGATGCACAAATCAAAAGGTCTTTAATAGGGTTGTAACGGGGCTTGGGTTAAAGGTGTGGATAAAGGCTGAATTAATGGGTTAGAATCGAGATTAACTTGACAAATTACCTAACTAGAAACAACGAACTGAATATAAGTAATTACATCAATTGGAAACTAATAATACTACTATTGATAATACTCTAATACGAGCTTCTTCAATAATTGGAATTTAATGTATAAGCTCACCTAATCACAGAACTAATAATGAATATACTTCGTTTTTTTTAAGAACAAGTCAAATATACATAATAAAGGATAAATTTAATGATTAAAAAGAATAGTTAGGCAACTAATCAAATCAAATCTCGACATAAGGGTAGTCAAAAGGAATGGTGATAACAAATACAAAGGATTTTAGGTTAATATTAGTGAGTGAGTCAATAAATGGGTTGTTAGGATCAACGGGGTTCACTAGGGGTTAATTGTGAAGGTAGGCTTTTAGTGGAGTGAGTGGGTTAAAACCTAGGTGCCTTTATCATCTCTGTATATCAAATCAAAGGTGTGGTCTCGACATGTATAATCGATGCAAGTTCTAGAATAACAAATCAATGTTGACACACTCATAATAAAAAGTGAGCATGAAAGAAATATATGCTCTATAAGGCTCAAAATATCACACAAATTATGGGTATTTGATGTCAACCTCACAAATTTCAAACTTCAAAGTAACATTCAGATTTAGGTAGACAACCTAGAATTTTTTTGTAATTCCTGAAAAATAGACTTATCATTCTTGATTCTCTAGTATCCTTCAAATTTAATCATCAATGCACAATTATCAATGACTTAATCCAAAACATTTTAATAATCATAATATGAGAAACTTACTTAAAGAAACAAGATACAATTCAGGGATTTTCAAATAATACTATAGTTAACCCCTCACATTTAAGATGTACATTGCCCTTAATGTACAAAGATAGATAATATCAAAATGATCATAAAATCATAAGATGGGGGGAGAAGTGAAACTTCCTGAATTTTGGATGAAGTCAATGAAAAGAAACCGGATAAGATTGGAGGTGAATATGGGGAAGCGCCTCGAACCATTTGAATTTGAATCCTCGAAGTAGCCGGCATGATTTTATTGTATCCTAAGCTAAATCTAAATGGTACGAAGAATAAGAAGAAAATAATAAATAAAATAAAAATAAAAATAAAAGTAAATAATGGAAAGTGAAAGAAGAAAGACAACTGGAAAAGAGAAAATAAGAAGGGGGTTTAAATAGAGATGCAACCCGTGTTTTGGGAAAAAGTTTGTCCTGTTGCCACACGTCTATGGCCATGCCCTTTTACCTACTTGTGGTGCCCACACGACCACAGCCACGGCCGTGTGCAAGGCCATATGGGTATGGAAACCTACGCCTAAATACTAAAAGAAATAAAAAGAAACTTGTTAGTAGAGCTAGTGCTCGGGTTGCCTCTCGAGAAGTGCTCGTTTAAAGTCTTGAGCTAGACTTACCTCTCATTTGCATAATCATGGTGGTTTGAGGAGGTGAAAATCCTTTCTCATGTGATCAATTCGGTTATTGATATAAAGTTTAAGTCGAGTAGTGTTTACCTTAAAGGTGCTGAATTTAGGACTAGTTACCTTGACTGTTCCATCTGGGAAGATTTTGAGTACCTGATCTCCTATATTAAGTTGGGTTGTCCCATTATTAAGTTCGTCGTGGAGTTGCCTCATTTTTGCTTCGTGTGTTTTTAGTTTCTCTTTGAAGTGTCTTCCACTCATCTAGTTTTTCGGTCCGAAGCCTTTGTTCCTCATGAATTTCTTCTTTATCGACAAGAGGTCTAGGATCTGGCATCTGCAAAAGAGCTTCAAGAAACGGCAAGTTAATATGTAACTTCTTTGGAGGTTTAAGAAATTTACCGAATTGTTCCTCTATTTGGTCTTTCTTTATCGCATTGGGGTATGGCACACGAGGTTGGTACTCTGTAATTACCGGGTTTAGTAAATCATGGCTTACCTCAACCTTACCTTCACTTACCACAGGCTCTTGCCTTGGGTCAAATTCTACTAACCTTTCACTTTCATGAGCTGTTACGGCTTGAATTTGCACTTTTGGGTTAGTTTCAGTGTTGCTTGGAAGCTTTCTTGTGGTTTTTCTAAGATCAGCTAAGCAAGCTGACCTAACTGATCCTCGATCCCTTGAATCAATGCTTCTTGATTTTTGAGTGCTATTTCGGTGTTTTGGAAACGAGTTTCTGTCACCGCTACAAATTTTGTCAGCATCTCATCAAGGTTCAACTCCTCTTCCTGTTGGTGAGGTGGTTGTTGAAAATCTGGAGGAAGTTCCGGTCTTTGGCTATTTTGATCATCCCACGAGAAATTGGGATGGTACCTCCAACCTGCATTATAAGTGTCACTATAAAAATTATTTTGAGGTCTAGAATAGTTACCCATATAGTGGACTTGTTCGTTCTCTGTGCCAGGGTTGTAAGATAGATATTCTGTGTTGTTCACTCCTTTTCCATTCATATCGTACTGTATTACCGGATGTACTTGCAAAGAACCGTATAAACCATCAAATTTTTTATGTAACATCTCTACCTGATTTGATAGCATAGTTACTGCGTCGAGGTTGAAAACTCCGGCTGCTTTTGTTGGCCTTGTCCTTGTGAATTGCCACTGATACTTATTCAATGCCATCTCCTCTATAAACTAAAATTATTTGCCAAAAGTAAATAAAGGAAAAATTAGCAAAGTAAAAACAAATAAAAATAAAAATAAATTGCAATAAAAAATGGCTAAAGTAATAAAAATTTAGCGTTCTTAATATTTTATTTCCCTACAACGGCGCCAAAAACATGATTGTGTCATTTTATGTGATGTCAAAGTCTTAAAAATTTATATAAAGAATGATCGAACCTGAAAACTAACTACGATAATGATGTGAGGCAACCACACCTATCGAACAATAGTATAGTTAAGGCAAGACCGGATTGTTGAACCCAAAGGAACCAAAAGTACTAATACTAACTCTCTTTTTATTATTTAGCCTAAGAATTAAATGAATTTTTATCTAATGTAAAATTTACTAACTAAATTGAAGACTCTAAGACAAAGAAGGATGAAATTGGGAAAATAACTTTGAGGAAAAACCAATTGATTTAGACGATACCCAAGGAAAAATCCACCTAGACTTCACTTGCTACCTACCTCTGAACCAGGCGATTTATTCATTTGACTTGATCCGTAGGATTCCCTAACGTATATTAATCCCTCTCTCGAGGCGACTAACGTCTAACCCTAGGTTGATTAATTGAAATCTCTTTCTAATTAAAACCCCTAGAATTGCATTAACTCGATCTATAGACTCCCATATTAGGTTTCACCCTAATCCGGAAAAATCTCATCACCCTATCTCTAGGTGTGCGATCAACTCCGCTTAATTATGCTAGATCTACTCTTAGGCAGGGACTTTTGCTCCACCACCTAAGCACATCACACTTGAATTAATATCCCGAAAATATCAACACAAGAATTAAGAACACATAATTAAGAACAAGTCAAATATTTATCATATAGTTCAGCAAACGATAACAAGATTCATCTTAGGTTTCATCCCCCTCAGATATCTGAGGGTTTAGTTCATAACAATAAAAGATAACATCTCAGAAGAAAAGATAAAACAAAACATAAGAAATCCCTAAAACCCCCTGAAGGAATTGAAGGAGAGGTCATCCGTCTTGAGTATGATTCTGGCTTCTTGAGATGAATCAATTGGCTATCTTCGAGTAAATCCCCACAAATATGCCCTCTTTGGCCTAGCTGGACGCCCCCGACTAAAGCCTTGGGTTCCCCCCTTAAGTTGCCCCCTAGGGTGTTTATATAAGCTTTGAGATGCCTTACTTGGCCCCTAAGTATCCTAATTCGAGTAGAATTCCTCCTAGGGTGTTTAAATAGGCTTTGGAATGTGTTTCTTTACCTCCAAGTATCTTATTCCGAGTAAAACTTCTCTTTGTCACGGCAGGGACACGCCCATGGCACACGCCCGTGTAAGTCGTGGCCAGGCCATGTTCGAGACTGTTGAATAAGGCACAGCTGTGTGGTCTTGGGCCCAGGCCGTGTGGATTTCGTGATATGGCCTATTTAATCCGTTTTGGGCCCGTTTTCCGTTCTTTTCATCATCCGGTGCTCTTTTGAGTATAAAACATGAAAACAAAGGATTAAGAGCACCAAATTACATGATTCATGGCTTAAATCATCCAAAAGCATGCTAAATGTGGGCTTAAAATATGTTACTTTTACGGTTTATCAATTTTGCTCGTAGAATCATTTAAAATATCGATGGATACACGGGTAGTACGCAGAAAGTGTACAAATCTGTAATTCGTCAATTCATATTCGGGAATGCTCATACGAGCACATAAACTGGAAGCTCTCTCTCGAGCTATATAATGGGAAGCTCAAGTGAGCCATGTAATGGAAAGCTTATCCGGACTGCATAACGGGAAGCTCATAAGAGCCAAAACCAGGAAGCTCATGCGAGCCAATAACGGGTAGCTCCTAAGAGCCATTAATCAGGAAGCTCCGGATAGCCATATATAGGGAAGTTCATGTAACACCCCTTACCCGTAGTCGACGCCGGAACAGGGTACGAGGCATTACCGAACATAAACACAATCAAACATACAATTCTGAATCGTAAATTTCCATCCAAATTAAAACCATTCGTAATCGATCATAAAGTCCCAAACATGGGCCTACAAGGCCCAAAACATGATTTGGAAGTGGTTCAGGACTAAACTGAGAACTTTAGAAAATTTTACAAAACCTAGTAAATTTTCCATGTTACAGGGCTCATACGCCCGTGTGGTCCAAGGGACACGCTCGTGTGACCCTGGGACACGCCCGTGCTTTAGACCGTGTTCAAATTAGAGAGCTCTCTGACTTATGCCATACGGCCGTGCTACACGCCCATGTACTAGGCCATGTGGTTGATTTAATTTTCATATTTTTTCATAAAATAGGTGCAGACTTCACACGGCCAGGGCACACGCCCGTGTTAGAGGTCGTGCCGTCCATACGGCTGAGACATACGCCCGTGTTAGAGGCCGTGTCGTCTATACGGTTGAGACACACGCCCATGTCTCTGCCCGTATGCTCAATTCTGAGCATTCTATTTTGCAACAATTAAGGTGCAGGGGACACACGGCCGAAACACACGCCCATGGGGCAAGCCATGTGTCACACACGGCCTAGACACACGCCTGTGTGTCTACCCGTGTGGACAAAATAAGGCTATTTACCAAGCCATTTTGTCACCCTTCCATGCACATACCTACGCAACAAAACATAGCACCAATCCAAGCATATACATTCAACCAAATCAGCCACAACCAAGACATCAACACTCATTCATATGTTACCATCTATCACATACAACCATCACATACTTATCAACTCAAACCATGCAAATTTCCCATATCCATGAAAAGTATCATCATATGCATATATATATATATACCTAAACCAATATTAGCCAATTTCAATGGCCATTTACAAAATGAATTATCAACCAACATAAGCCAACACATTTGGCTAATCAATTATGACACATAACAAAATGACCAAGTCCCTATACATGCCATAACTTAAAATACTTGAATTCATTGGTACCAAAATAATCGTTGTAGATAATGTGAATGGATCTCCGACAATTTTCGATCCCCGAGCTGGCTTGGCGACTCTATAAGACAAGGGAAAAAAGAAATGGGAGTAAGCTATATAGCTTAGTAAGTTCCTATGCAAATAATAAGCATTATAATCACACATGTATCATACAAATAAACATGGTGAACTTGACATAAATAGTATCAAGATCTTCCAATCATAACTTACTCATTCACAACCTTACCGAGGAATTCATCACATATTGAGCTCATTAGAAAAATGAGTTTTACGTACGTACTTGTCAGGGGCGAAGCCAGGGGGCTGGCATGGGCCCCGGCCCCCCTAAAATGTAAAATTGCTATTTAGGCCCTTAGAATTTTTTAAAAATTGTAAATTAGTAAAGGTAAAATTACTTTTGGGCCCCCTAAAATTATAAAAATTCAATTTAATCCTTTACAAATTATAAAGATATAAACTATAAAAAATTAAAATTTTATCCGGCCCCCTAAAAAATTGTTCTGGCTTCGCCCTGGTACCTGTACCAACTCGCAACATAATTATAACCTTTCACAACTTTGACATACTCGGGAATTTTGCACACACAATACCATACCAATGACATATCCCAGATATGGTCTTACATGGGATCTCTTATCGATGCCAATAGCCCAGCTATGGTCTTAAACAAAATCTCATATCGATGTCATATCCCAGATATGGTCTTACACGTAATCTCAAATAACCCTAATGTCATGACATTTGTATCCTAACTATTCCCAAGGTTCAACTGGGATTTTCTCACTTGTCAAACTTTATTGATTACATCCAAGGAGTCAATCATTATTCATACAATATAAAAACATTTTAAAAATAAATAAAACAGTGCATTATTTACATACGAACTTACCTCTGTACAAAAATAGTAGAAATGGGACCTAATCGTCAAATACTTTTTTCTCTCGATCTAGGTCTGAACCTCATTTCTCTTGATAGCAAATTTAACTCATTTATTATTCACATTATTCAATTCAGTCCAAAAATCTTATTATGGAAAAATTACATTTTTGCCCCTAAACTTTGACATATTTACATTTTGGTTCCTAGGCTCGTAAAATGAAATGTGTTCAGTTTCTTTAATGTACAAGCTTAGTTAAACCATTTTTATAACTATAACAGCCCCCAATTTCCATTAAAACACACTTTTACTACATATTTTATAACTTTTACAAATAGGTCATTTTAAGCATTTTCATCAAAAATCACTTAGTAAAAGTTGTTTATCTAACACCAAACATTCATTTTCTACCATGAGACATCAAAATACACAAATTTCTAACATGGGTCAAACCCTAGACCTTGATTATTCCTTAAATCAATGGTAGAAATAGATAGATCGAGTGATAACGACTTCAAAAATGCAAAGAGCATTAAAAACGGGGCAAGAACTGGCTTACAATCGAGCTTGAAAGTTGGCCAAACCCTATTTATGTCTTCCTTCTAATTTTTGGCACAAGGGGGAGAAGATGGACAAGATTTTGGTTTGATTTTTGGCTTTTTAATTCATTTAATTACCAAATGACTAAAATGCCCTTCACTTAAAACTTTGAAATTTTATCTCACCATGTCCATTTTTGTTCACTATCTTAAAAAATGGTCTAATTACCATCTAAGGACCTTCAATTTAAAATTTCATAGCAATTAGACACCTCTAGCATGTAGAACTCAACTTTTACACATTTTACAATTTAGTCCTTTTTGCTAAATTGAGTGCTCAAACGTCAAAATTTTCGAACGAAATTTTCACGAACGTAAAACTGTAGACCATAAAAATATAATAAAAATAAATTTTACTACGTCGGATTTGTGGTCTCGAAGCCACTGTTCTGACTAGACCCAAATTCGAGCTGTTATAGTTCAAGTGAGCCAATATCGGGAAGCTCCAGAGAGCCATTAATCAGGAAGCTCACAAAGATCCTTTAATTGGGAAGCTCATGAAGAGCCATATATCGGGACGCTCATAAGAGCTGTGGTGTGTCTACAACACATGCAGAATCACAACCAATCGGGATGCTCCGAAGAGCTATTAACGGGAAGCTCGCAAGAATCATATAACGGGAAGCTTGAGAGGGTCATATATCAGAATGCTCATGAGAGTTAATAACGGAATGCTCTTTTGAGTTGTGGTTTGTCCGCAACATATGCAGAACCACAACCAAATCGGGAACCCTGTACCCATCGAATTTCATTTATTCAATCGGGGCTTAATACTTATCGAGCATTTTTCATACATGTTAATTATACAATACACATACACACCATTCAATTTAAAACATATAAATATATAATTTAATTATACGAACTTACCTGGTTAAATCGCAGAAATACCAAAGTTCAGGGGCATTTTGGAAATTTTCTATTTTCCTCGATTTTCCACCCGATCTTGATCTAAATTAATAATTTCATTCAATATATTAATTTAGACGATAAAACAATTTATTTCATGCAATTTGGTCATTTTTGACATTTTTACAAAATTACCCCCAAGTGTTACTTTTATTCAATTTAGTCCCTGAACCCAAAACATGCAAATTAACCATTTTTAATACAAATCCATGCTAGCTGAATATTCATGGCATTCAATACAGCCCATATTTGCAATAATTTCACAACAAACCCTTGTATTTTTACTTACTTAACAAATTAATCCTTAATAAAAAAATTCATCAAAATCACTTAACAAAATATTTTTAATTAACAACTAATATCTCAAATTCATCATTTAACACCAAACATCATATAGATCCATCAATGGTAACATCCAAAATCTTTAACAACATAAAAAACAAAGGTAATGTTTAGTTGGACCTAATTGTAACAATCTCAAATTTATAAAATTACAAGAAAAAGGGACTAAATTGACTAACCAATTGAACTTGGAACTTTGAAACTCCTAATTCCTTCGTATCCTTCTTTCTCCCTTTTCTTTTTCTTTATTTCTTTCCTTTTCCTTCTGTTTCGTTTTTTGCTTCGTTTCTTTTTATTTTTTTTTTGTTTTATTTTACATTAATATATTATTATATAATATAATATATATATACTTAACACTTAAGGTTTATTTTATAATATATATAATAAATTCACAAAAAAATCTTCCTTATGTCACCTCATAAAGAAACAATGGCATAATTGCTTCTTTAGTCCTTTTAATTTTTCTTTAATCTATAACTCAACTTTCACCATTTATGCAATTTAGTCCTTATACCTAATTACTCTTAATGCACTATAAAAATATTAAAATTTTTCAACAAAACTTTAATACCACCTTAATGACACTCCGTAAATATTTATAAAAATATTTATGGCTCAGTTTATAGAAACGAGGTCTCGTTACCTCATTTTCTAAAACCACTTGAACTAAGGTTTTATCACTCGAACGTAATAATTCATTATAAGACATAAATTATTAATTCAAAAATCTTTTTAAAACCATATTTTAATCCGTAAATATTAAATAATAAAATTTACGAGCTTACTCGACGGATTTGGTGGTCTCGAACCACAGTTTCCTACACTACTGAAAATCGGGCTATTACTTGGCTAGTCTTGGCTATCGATTCAGTCGACTCCACGGGTAGAGACATAGATGTATTCATTGGTAGAATGATACATTGGACTGGACCCAAGATGAATTAATTCTGAATCCGTTTGTGAATTAATTCACTTGTGACGTTCATAGTGTGATTTACCTAAAGCCTAAGTTAGTTATTGACCATGTGTATGCAACTCGTGTGCTTTGATATAAGTGGAGGCTTATGCTCTAAAAATGATCAAACCCATAGCCGGTATGTTGAGTACATGACTTGTGTATTGCATGGCTTTACTAGCAACAATGGAATTCATAGCTCAATTAAAGAGTTAATGATATCCTCTTATTGACATTGTGTGTTTGATAAATATGAAATGTGGCCATGGGATTCTCATTCTCAAACGAGCAATTTATCACAATCATTTGTTGACAGTGATCATATTAATCATTAAGAAGACACAATAGTGTCAATGAGATAAAATAGGATTGTATTGAATGAACGGATTTAAGTCAAATGAATTAAAGATATCATATGAGGTAACACACACATGATGAGGTCATTGGACAAAATAGTTGGATGAATTATTTTAGTAAAGAGTGTACAATAAATAGTTTTCAATCATGGTACTTCTTGTGGACTGACTCTATGATTAAGTAATTAAAAATTATCGGAACAATGCTTCTGAATATAATTGCAATTACTAGAGCCTAATTGTATATGTCCGATTGGTCCCTCCGCTAGCTCAACAAAAGCTCGATCGGACTGTATTTGAATCAGAAGAAAAATCTATGACTTTGAAAATAATTTAATTGAGTCGATTTATTCGATATGGAATCAAATTAGGTGGTTGTGAGAATTGTTCAACTAGAGAATTTGGTTAAAGAATTTTTTTTGAAAAATTAATTTGTAAAATCTAAGTGATTTTTGGGAAAATTAATTTTGATCAAGTAAAATTAAATTAATCAAATTAATTAAAATTAATATAATATTTTTGGAAATTAATTTTCAAGTCAGACAATTGGCCCAATGGGTAATTAAATTTGAAAATTGGACCTAAGATTGTAAATTGGGCCTGGGAGCCCAAAATTGAAACCAAGACCCAAAAACTGGTCGAACTGGGCAGGTAGTCCAACCGGTGGCTAGACCGGACCGATCGAATTGTCACTAACCCGGACCAAACTGACAACAATTGAACCGGCTCGGGGTGCCGTAAGGATGTCACACCTGTATCACCGGACACGGCGGTGCTAGCGACATCCCGGTGGTCGGCAGCAGTTGGTCTTTAGTGGTTGAGTTACACTCCTACTGGGACTCTACTAGAGAATTTGATTTTAGATTAATTATTCCAAAAATAATATTATTTTAATAGTTTAACATTAAATTTAATTTAATACTTATCTTAATAGTATTTTATTAATTTAATATTAAAGTGATTATCTTAATATTAAATTAATTTAATGTTTAACTTGTAGATAAACATTCTATTATTTCAAAAAGATTTAATATTAAATTTAATCTAATATTTATCTTTATAAATATTACATTAATTTAATATTAAAGTGATTAAATTTAATCATAGTAGAACTCTCTAAACTCTCCCTATATAAAAAGAGCCTTGGGTCATTATTTTACATACAATTAAATTCAAGAGAAAGTTGTAGAGAGAATATTCTCTGAAGAGATTATTTCAGAAAATTTCTGTAGATATTTTTCTGATTTACAATTTGCCCAAAAGTTTAGAGAAATTACGAAATTACCCTACTGGTAATTTTTGTGAAAATTTTTCTGATTCGAAGCGAGCCCACACTCGGTAGACGTGAGCTTGAGGATAGCAGAGAAGACTACTTGGTCGAAGTGCTCATCCTAGACGAATCAAAAAAGTACAATTTTGATTAAGTGTTTATTACTTTAGATAACATACCCAAGATCTTGTTTGGAAAATTTTTTAAAATTCTATTTTCCCTAAATTTATTTTCCGTTGCGTTTTCAAACCCGTTTTTCCAACAATTGGTATAATGATCCAGGTTGTTTTCTATCTATAAGTATAAACAAATAATCAAAGTAAAATTTTCTTCTTGAATGATTTGATTACATAGAAAATAGCATTCTTTGGATCTTATGCATGTTTTGAGTTATATATGATAATGGATGGGATATTATATATTTGTTATATAATTATTTTTTATTGTCGAGGTTGTGGTTCTTAGGAAATAGACCGCGGACTATGATCTCCAGATAGGGCTTTTTTTTTTAAATTCGTAGGACTCTTGTGAGCCGAAAATGGACATAGGACTTACATGTAATTTTTTCAAAAGGAGTCCATGACGAGGAAAAGATGCGATTTCGGTTGAAAACCCAAGGAATACCTTGTGGTGAAAAATTATGTAATTTTATTTTCTAGAAATAGAATCATGGAAACCTTAGATGACAATTTTATTTTAATTATCTATCTCATTATATATTTGTTTTATAATTGTTTATAATATTTATATTATGTAATGTTATAATTGTGATATATAGGAGTGAGCGTTCGATCGAATTGAATGAAAAATTTTTGAGTTAATTGAGTTAACGAATCATATTTTATCATCCTAACTCGATTGGAAATTTTCTCGAATCGAGTCAAGTGAGATGGAATTTGAATCGAATCGAATATATTTGTTCAATTTAAATTTTAAAAAATAACTTTGGGTCCTTGTAATCACTGTCACTAGATGTAATCAAATTTGTTATTAACTTTTATCACCTCGTAATTTATTTATTAGTCTTTTATATACGGGTTAGCTTCTTTGCTTGCTTAGTTGCTTCAATTATCTTCTGATTATTATCACTATGTATTTTGAAATTAAAAAATATATTAAATGTAAATTTTATTTATTTTAATAAAATTTATTTTAAAGATAAATTGTGAAATTGATACAACATAAATTTTTAACATGAATATTTTATGGCATCATTAATAATTTAATTTTAATATAAAGATTTCATATGATTAAACTATTCAAGAATATAAATAGTACAAAATGTGAAATTTAATTTAATAATATAAATAGTAAATATAAATAAAATTATTACTATTTAGGTTTAGAGATTTTTTTTGGATGATTTTGACTTTTGTTTTGGGGGTAAAGGGTGAGAGGTAAAAGTTTAAGAGGAAAATAAAAGGTTTTGGGGGATTTTTGGTGAGTAAAATTTTGGGGGAAAGTAAATGGGGGAGTAAAATTTTGGGGGAAAATATTTTAAAAAAAATAGGGGGGAAATAGGTTTGAGGTAGATGGGGGTGGAATGGGAGGGGAGTAAAAGTTTGGGAAAATAAAAACTTTTGAGGGTTTTTTGGGAGTACAATTTTGGGGGGAAAGTAATTGGGGGGAGTAAAATTTTGGAGAGAGATATTCAAAAAATTTTGGAGGGAAATGGGTTTGAGGTAGATGGGGGGTGGGATGGGAGGGGAGTAAAAGTTTTGGGGGGAAAGGTAAAAAGGTTTGGGGTAAAAATATAAAATATTATAATTTGATATTCGATTTATTCAAATTATTCAAGTTATTTGAATTTGAAAACTCAACTCGATTCGAATTTGAAGTTCGAAAAAAATTGAGTTGACTCGAATAACTCGATTCGTTTAACTCGAAATTCTAAATTTTTTTCGATTTTTTTGAGTCGAATCGAGTTTTGCTCACCCCCAGTGATATATAAATGAGATGATTCACAGTTGATTTTTTAAAAAGTAAGAAGTGTGATAATCAGAAAATAGATGTGTTGTATTTTTCTATTCACTTCTTTAGGTTATTCGATAATTGTGATAAGTGTGGTAATGAGAAAGTGCACGTCTAGGATTGACTCTGGTTAGGAAAGACTTGGTTTTCAAGTGGTCTAATTTGACTCACCTCTCTTTCCTAGGACCCTACCTAGTGCACGGTTCACATTCACTTCTTCAATTTAGAGAAATTACGAAATTACTGTAACATCCTAAAATTTGAGTATCATCTTGTTACTTGTGTTAGCTCGGGTAGGATTGTTGTGTGCTTAGCATAGTCTTGTGAAGGTTTGGATTTATTTACGAAGCTAGAATAATTTTTAGTTTGAAGAATTTAGTGAAGTGAATTAAGTGAACCTGACACTTAAGTTAATTTAAGTGTTAAATTCTAGCACATGAGGAGTTAGCGGCAAGGTGGTTATGGCACATGGATGGTTGCTTGAGGGAAGTGGTTCGAGTAGCATGGATTGCATGTGGAAGACTTTATCTTTGCATTAAGTGTCGGTCAAACTATACATATGGTAAGTTGGACTTTAAATTTTATGGCAAGTTGAATTATAGATTAGGAAAGCTTGTATTTTGGGATAAGAATCTTATGGATTAAGGTAGGATAGGGGGACAAAAGGCTTGAAAGTTGGAGAGTTGTTTTGGAAACTCTTCTATGGCCATTAGTCCATGAATGTGGACGGCATGGGTGGCTAGGGGGGTTGACCGATTGTTGATAGGAATTTGGGGGGAATTAGTTGGTTAATTCTTAGCATTTTGTGCATATTTTGCATTTTTCTTTTCTTCTCCAAAATTTTCCTCCTTAGCCGAATGTGTCTTGGACATTAGATGCAATTTTTTTTTTGTTTTGGCTTTCATCCTTGAACCAAATTCTAATTGCTTTCTTTCATTTCTCTTTTGAAACCGAAACCACACTTAGCATCTTGTGCTCTTCTCTTTTTCGGCAAACAAGGTGTTTGGCCGAACCTCTTTCTTCCATCTCTCTTTTCTTTCTTTTCATATTTGATCAAAACCCACATTTCTTTTTACTTTCTCTTGGCCGAATCTTCCTTCTCCCCAATTCTCTTTTCTTTCTTCCACTTTTGTTCAAAGCCGAAAGCATCCCTTTCCCATTCTATTTTCTTCTCCCATTCTTTTCTTTCTTCAATTGCCGAATCCTCCTTCTCCTATTTTCTCTTTTATTTTCCTTTCTTTTTTCTCCACTATAGCCGAATCTTTTTCTCTCTTCTGGTGTTATCTTGGCTGAATATCATCAAGGGTAGATTTTCTTTGGGTTCACTTATAATCGGTTTTGAAGATAGGTAAGTGTCTTGGCCGAATTTCCTTATTCCTTCTCTCTTTTCTATGTCGTTTTTCTTGAGGGCAAAGGCCGAATTTTTTTTAGGCATTTGTTTGCAAGGTTCTAACTATTCATAGGAATTTATTTCTTCTAGACTCTTCGAGACTTTGGAAGCAATCGATCTAAGCCCTATTTCTCTAGCAATTGAAGTTGGTAAGTCAAGTGGTAAGGATTTATGTTGGTTCATTAATCTTTAAGTGGATGTAAAGCCGAAGGCTATTGAGACTAAGGTTTGTTGTTGGCTGAATGGTCTGTGTTATTAATCTAAGTGTTGGCCGAATGTAGGGTAAGGAGATCTAGTGCGGTAAATCGGGTCTTCGGGATTTAGTGCTTGCGTTAGTGACAGGTGTGTAACTTACACACTTTATAACTTGGTTTTATATTAATAACTTATTCATGATTAAAGCCGAAAACTATGAGATTCTCAATATGATACCGTAAGGGTATGAGCAAGGAATCGGGTAAGTCCGTTTCGATATGACTTTTGCAATATGATGCATGATGATACGATTTATGATATATTTGCTAAGTGATTCCTAATAAAGTATAATGGCATGATTTGTTTAAATGTTGCATTGGTATGGGTGATATGAGAGGAGGGGGAAGGATTTGATATCCGTGTCTTTGGGACACCAGAGGTTTGGCACCTCCAGTGGTTTGGTACCACAAGATTATTTCGTGTCTTTGGGACACCAATGGTTTGGCACCTCATAGCGACTCGTCCCAGTGGCTTAGCACCACAGTGGGTTGGCCCCACATTTGATATTACGGGATCGTCGCCAGTGATTTGGTATCACACGTGGGTTGGCCCCACAACTTGATTATTCATGACTTTGGGTCACCAGTGGTTTGGCACCACCAGTGGTTTGGTACCACACGGGGTAGAAAAGGAGTTATGGATGGCTAGGTTTGGGTGCATTATATATATATATTGCTTGGTTATAAATTGTGTAAGTATGTTGCATCAACCGGGGGAAGGATTTATGCATTGAGTCTTGGTGACTCACCTTCTCCCTTATCTTTTCAGGTGATTCATAGATCGCGGATGAGGAGCCGGATGAACTCGAGGAGGCCATGCAATAAAATTTGGTTTTACATGAACTTCGATTTGGGTACTTTATTTTATTTTAATTTGGTTTTCGTTTTTATTTGAATTTGTAATAAGGCCTCTTTAATTATGTTTTTGGATTATTTATATGCTTTGGACTTGTTTTAAACATGGCTAAATAAATATCATGGTTGATTTAATAATTGAGCCCAAAGTTTTCTAAACTATAAAAACGCAACAGTTTTCAAAATCTTACCATCGGGTAATATAAATCGTTTGATAGTAAAATTACAACTTAAGTGTTTTCGACAACTTAAATGATTTCCAAATTGAAGTTTCTACACTAAAATGCAAACGATTTTCAAAGTAATAATTCGGGTTTTTCTTAAAATGGCATAAATGTTTTCTAACCTATGGATTGACAACTAAGTTTTAAAGTTTTATTTATGAAATTTCAAAGTAAATTATCAGTTTTTAACTTATTATACACCTGATTTCTACAAACATAGAGCAACAAAGAGTTTTTCACTATAATTTAATCGGTAACACAATTCTCTTCAAAACGTTTTCCTCTCTGTGCATGCCAGATTCGGTCGTGGCATATTGACCGGGTTTGGGGTGTTACAAATTGGTATCAGAGCCAAGTTCAAAAGCTCGGTTGTGGGCCCAAGGCCCAAAATGATTTAAAGTATGGTCTTAAAATGTTTTTGTTGAAAATTATATGATTTGAAAGGCATGGCACCGAGTCTTCGGCACCGATCCGCCCAGGTAAGTATCTCAAACTGTTGATTTCGATGGTACGATTATGATGATGGCGGCATAACTGTATAGTAGTAGGAACTACTCTAGAGACTCAAAACTATAGGTTGGATGTACTCGCGAAACAACTTCTTAAAATTATTCATAAAACTGTGTTTTGAAGATAGTGGAATGATGTCTAAGCATAAAACATTTAAATCAGATAAGTCGAGACTTTAGACATGAGCACTCGAGGTCGGGGTCGTGTTATGCGTGGACACGGTCGAGGTAGGATGGCTGTGTCTGAGCCAGTGAGGTCTGGTCAAGGATCCGAAAATGAGGTACCACCACCCCTACCACCAGCGGTTGGAGTTGAGCATCAGGATCAAACGGGGGATGACGCAGTGTCTCAAGCGATGCTGCGAGTTCTTGAGAGGGTAGCTGGAATAGGTGGAGGCGCGGGAGTTCGGAAATCTGTACCTGAGCGACTCCGAGCCAATGGAGCTGAAGTATTTCGAGGTGTTTCTGGTGTGGCTCCCAGTACGGCTGAGTATTGGTTAGAGGTGACGGAGCGAATCATGGATGATTTGGATCTGAATGTTGAGGAAAAGCTGAAAGGGATAGTGTCGCTTCTTCGGGATGAGTCATATCAGTGGTGGCTCACGGTGCGGAATAGTGCTGCGGCGGAGGATCTCACTTGGGACTATTTTAAGGCAGCGTATCAGAAAAAATATATTAGGTCTAGTTACATTGATGCGCAACGTAAGGCATTTCTAAGTTTGGTCCAGGGGAGTAAGTCCGTATCAGAATATGAGGCAGAATTTTTAAGATTGAGCCGGTATGCTGGAGGTATCGTGGCTTCGGAGCACGAGCGATGTGTTCGGATCGAGGATGGATTGAGGGACGAGTTGAGATTGCTGATTGCTCCACATCAGGAGCGAGAGTTTGCTGCGCTGGTTGAAAAGACTAAGATAGCTGAAGGGATAAAGGAATCTGTAAGGCAGAGTCACGACAGGAATAGACATAAGAGAGGTTTTGGATCATCTAGGTCGGCCAGTAATTCTCAGAAGAGGGCTAGGTAGAGTGGGCCGAATCAGTCCGGAAGGTCTGTTACTGCTAATCAGGGACCAGCACAGTGTAACCAATGTGGAAAATCTCATTGGGGCGAATGTTGGACCGGAGGGAAAGGATGTTTTGAGTGTGGCTCGCTGGATCATCGTGTGAGGGACTGTCCACGTAAGCTAGCCAGAAATCAGACTGAGGGTCAAGGTCGTGCTCAGTTCAGAAAGGAGGGACCGTCACCGCAGAGAGGTCGTGGTAATGGTAGAGGAGGTAATGGTTCTGGTCGAGGCCGCGGAGCATCGGGCAGAGGTGCAAGTAACACTGAGGCAAGACAGCCTGGTTTGGTGTATGCAACGAGACGTCGAGAGGAGGGCGACGCACCAGACGTCATAACCGGTACGTTCTTAATCTTTGGTGTGCCATATACTGCTTTGATAGATGTGGGTTCGACGCATTCGTATGTTGCTAGTAGTATAGTAGAGACCATGAACCTAGACTCTGAGACTACTTCTAGAAGGATGACAGTACTTAGCCCTCTAGGTCACTCTGTAGAAGTAAATAAGCTGTATAGGGATGTACCCCTAGAACTCCAAGGGGTAGTATTTGTAGCTGATCTGACAGAACTGCCGTTTGGGGAGTTCGATCTGATTCTTGGGATGGACTGGTTGGTCAAGTACCAGGCAAGTTTGGATTGCGCTGCTAAGCGTATGGTTTTGAAGACAACTGAGGGTAAAGAGGTGGTCATGATAGGTAATAGAAGAGATTATCTATCCAACGTGGTATCTGCGTTGAAAGCTGTGAAGATGGTCAGGAAGGGCTGTGAGGCATATGTAGTCCATGTGTGTGCGTTGGAGGCTAAGGAGTCTACTGTGGGGAATGTCCGAACGGTAAAGGAATATGTTGACGTATTTCCAGAAGAACTTCCGGGACTACCTCCGGATCGTGAAGTTGAATTTGGTACAGATCTGTTACCCGGAACTACGCCAGTGTCTATCGCTCCGTATAGGATGGCACCGAAGGAATTGGTGGAATTAAAGGCTCAGATTCAAGAGTTGTTGGATCGAGGTTTTATTCGACCAAGTGTTTCGCCTTGGGGAGCGCCGGTACTTTTTGTTAAGAAGAAGGATGGTACGATGCGGATGTGTATTGACTACCGCCAGTTGAATAAGCTGACGATCAAAAACAAGTATCCTTTGCCGAGGATAGATGACTTGTTTGATCAGCTTAAAGGGGCAGCGGTTTTCTCCAAGATCGATTTAAGGTCTGGATATCATCAGCTAAAGGTGAAAGAGGCTGATATCCATAAGACGACATTTCGCACTCGGTATGGGCACTACGAGTTTCTGGTAATGCCGTTTGGGTTGACTAACGCGCCGGCAGCATTCATGGACATGATGAATCGGGTATTCCAGCAGTTTTTGGATCAGTTTGTTGTGGTATTTATAGACGATATTTTGGTATACTCCAAGTTAGAGGAGGAGCATGATTCGCATTTGCGAGTAGTGTTGCAGATTCTGAGGGAAAAACAGCTTTATGCTAAATTTAGTAAGTGCGAGTTCTGGCTTAGGGAGGTGACTTTCTTGGGTCACGTAGTATCAGCTGAGGGGATTAGAGTGGATCCTCGAAAGATCGAAGTAGTGTTGGATTGGAAGCCGCCTAAGTCAGTGGCTGAGATTCGGAGTTTTCTAGGTCTGGCGGGGTATTACCGAAGATTTGTAGAGGGATTTTCTTTGATCGCAGCACCTATGACTAAGTTATTGAGGAAAGGAGTTCCTTTTGTGTGGACTGAGAAGCAACAAGGAAGTTTCGATAAGTTGAAGAAGATTCTGACTGAAGCTCCGGTTTTGATTCAACCTGAGGCAGGCAAGGAATTCACGGTTTATTGTGATGCATCACATACTGGTTTGGGATGTGTACTGATGCAGGAAGGGAAGGTAGTGGCTTATGCATCTCGACAGTTGAGACCACATGAGGTTAACTATCCGACGCATGACTTGGAATTAGTCGCAGTGGTTTTCGCTTTGAAGATTTGGAGACACTATTTGTACGGAGAGAAGTCGATAGCCTACACGGATCACAAGAGTCTGAAGTATCTTTTGACTCAGAAGGATTTAAACTTGAGGTAGCGTAGATGGATTGAGTTGTTGAAGGACTACGACTGTTTGATTGAGTATCATCCGGGCAAGGCTAACGTGGTGGCAGACGCGTTGAACCGTAAGGTTGTATCAGATTTAAGATCGATGTTTGCTCGTCTTAGTTTGTATGACGATGGGAGTCTTTTGGCTGAATTGCAAGTCAAGCCGACTTGGTTAGAGCAGATCAAGGAAAAACAGTTAGAGGATGAGGGTTTGAATGATCGGAGGTTGCAGGTTCAGAATGGTGGTTTAGAGGATTATAGTTTGTCCAGTGATGGAGTATAGTATTTTCAAGGGAGAGCTTGTATGCCGAAGGATGTCGAGTTGAGGCAGAGAATTCTTCGGGACACACATAGCAGCCCATATGCTATGCATCCTGGAGGTAGCAAGATGTATCGGGATTTAAGAGAGCAGTTTTGGTGGCCAGGTCTGAAGCGGGAGATAACTGAGTTTGTGGGTAAATGTCTGACGTGTCAGCAGGTCAAGGCTGAACATCAGTTGCCGTCTGGGTTACTTCAGCCGGTGAAGATTCCACAGTGGAAGTGGGAAAGGATCGCTATGGACTTTGTCAGTGGATTACCTCTTACACCTAGTAAGAAGGACTCAGTTTGGGTGATTGTGGATCGTTTGACTAAGTCAGCTCATTTTATTCCGGTAAGGGTGGTTTACTCGCTTCAGAAGTTAGCTAAGTTGTATGTGGCGGAGATAGTGAGGTTGCACGGTGTGCCAGTGTCGATCATCTCAGATAGAGATCCTAGATTTACGTCGAGGTTTTGGAGAGCGTTACATCAGGCTTTAGGTACGCGGTTGAATTTCAGTACCGCATTTCATCCACAGTCTGACGGGCAGCCGGAAAGGGTTATACAGATTTTAGAGGATATGTTGAGAGGTTGTGTTTTGGATTTCAGAGGCAGCTGGGAAGAGTTTTTACCATTAGCTGAGTTCGCATACAATAATAGTTATCAGGCAAGCATTAAGATGGCACCATATGAGGCGTTGTATGGTAGGAGGTGTCGCACACCTACATGTTGGACAGAGTTGGATGAGCGTCAGATGTTAGGACCAGAGTTGGTTGCAGAAACTGAGGATAAGGTGAAGTTGATTCAAGCTCGGTTGAAGGAAGCTTCAGATAGGCAGAAGTCATATGCCGATCTCAAGCGGAGGGATATAGAGTTTGCCGTGGGTGACAAAGTTTTTCTGAAGGTCTCACCATGGAAGAAAGTGTTAAAATTTGGGAAAAAAGGCAAGTTAAGTCTAAGGTTTATTGGGCCGTTTAAGGTGTTGAGACGAGTGGGACCAGTAGCTTATCAGCTCGAGTTGCCAGTAGAACTGAGTCAGATACATGACGTGTTCCATGTCTCTATGCTTAGACGCTATCGTTCTGATCCATCGCATGTTGTGGCAGTAGAGGAAATAGAGGTGAGTCCAGATTTGACGATACAAGAAGAACCAGTGCAGATTCTAGATCGAGATGTGAAAGTGTTGCGCAGGAAGTCAGTTCCATTAGTGAAGGTATTATGGCGGAATCATGGCGTAGAAGAAGCTACTGGGAACCGGAGAATGTCATGAGGCAGCAGTACCCTCAACTCTTTTGATCAGGTAATTTCGAGGACAAAATCATTTTAAGGGGGTAGATTGTAACATCCTAAAATTTGAGTATCATCTTGTTACTTGTGTTAGCTCGGGTAGGATTGTTGTGTGCTTAGCATAGTCTTGTGAAGGTTTGGATTTATTTACGAAGCTAGAATAATTTTTAGTTTGAAGAATTTAGTGAAGTGAATTAAGTGAACCTGACACTTAAGTTAATTTAAGTGTTAAATTCTAGCACATGAGGAGTTAGCGGCAAGGTGGTTATGGCACATGGATGGTTGCTTGAGGGAAGTGGTTCGAGTAGCATGGATTGCATGTGGAAGACTTTATTTTTTTATATCTTTGCATTAAGTGTCGGTCAAACTATACATATGGTAAGCTGGACTTTAAATTTTATGGCAAGTTGAATTATAGATTAGGAAAGCTTGTATTTTGGGATAAGAATCTTATGGATTAAGGTAGGATAGGGGGACAAAAGGCTTGAAAGTTGGAGAGTTGTTTTGGAAACTCTTCTATGGCCATTAGTCCATGAATGTGGACGGCATGGGTGGCTAGGGGGGTTGACCGATTGTTGATAGGAATTTGGGGGGGATTAGTTGGTTAATTCTTAGCATTTTGTGCATATTTTGCATTTTTCTTTTCTTCTCCAAAATTTTCCTCCCTAGTCGAATGTGTCTTGGACATTAGATGCAATTTTGTTTTTGTTTTGGCTTTCATCCTTGAACCAAATTCTAATTGCTTTCTTTCATTTCTCTTTTGAAACCGAAACCACACTTAGCATCTTGTGCTCTTCTCTTTTTCGGCAAACAAGGTGTTTGGCCGAACCTCTTTCTTCCATCTCTCTTTTCTTTCTTTTCATATTTGATCAAAACCCACATTTCTTTTTACTTTCTCTTGGCCGAATCTTCCTTCTCCCCAATTCTCTTTTCTTTCTTCCACTTTTGTTCAAAGCCGAAAGCATCCCTCTCCCATTCTATTTTCTTCTCCCATTCTTTTCTTTCTTCAATTGCCGAATCCTCCTTCTCCTATTTTCTCTTTTATTTTCCTTTCTTTTTTCTCCACTATAGCCGAATCTTTTTCTCTCTTCTGGTGTTATCTTGGCTGAATATCATCAAGGGTAGATTTTCTTTAGGTTCACTTATAATCGATTTTGGAGATAGGTAAGTGTCTTGGCCGAATTTCCTTATTCCTTCTCTCTTTTCTATGTCGTTTTTCTTGAGGGCAAAGGTCGAATTTTTTTTAGGCATTTTTTTGCAAGGTTCTAACTATTCATAGGAATTTATTTCTTCTAGACTCTTCGGGACTTTGGAAGCAATCGATCTAAGCCCTATTTCTCTAGCAATTGAAGTTGGTAAGTCAAGTGGTAAGGATTTATGTTGGTTCATTAATCTTTAAGTGGATGTAAAGCCGAAGGCTATTGAGACTAAGGTTTGTTGTTGGCCGAATGGTCTGTGTTATTAATCTAAGTGTTGGCCGAATGTAGGGCAAGGAGATCTAGTGCGGTAAATCGGGTCTTCGGGATTTAGTGCTTGCGTTAGTGACAGGTGTGTAACTTACACACTTTATAACTTGGTTTTATATTAATAACTTATTCATGATTAAAGCCGAAAACTATGAGATTCTCAATATGATACCGTAAGGGTATGAGCAAGGAATCGGGTAAGTCCGTTTCGATATGACTTTTGCAATATGATGCATGATGATACGATTTATGATATATTTGCTAAGTGATTCCTAATAAAGTATAATGGCATGATTTGTTTAAATGTTGCATTGGTATGGGTGATATGAGAGGAGGGGGAAGGATTTGATATCCGTGTCTTTGGGACACCAGAGGTTTGGCACCTCCAGTGGTTTGGTTGTAAGAGTATGCCCAAAGATCAATCATGAGATGGTTGTAATAACATACTTAATTTACCATGTTTATTAATATAAAGCGTTGTCATTATTATTTCAGTTTTTCTTTCTGTGTGTATAGATAAACTGTTTTATAATAATGTCCTGAGAATAATATGATTATTCTTAAAAGATCTTTAGTCGAGTATTATTGTTGACTAGGACAATAATAATGCATTAAGACTAACATGTAGTTGATTGATGATAAAGAGTTGTCCTTGATATGGAGTGTCAAAATCAATGCATGAATATGTGTGTTAGAGAACAACATATTGGATTGACCCGCTATGAGTATGTTTCTTGGATTATTATGTAATTGTCACAACATTACTCATAGTGATTAATATGTATATGATCCTCAGACTTGAGATCATTATTTTCCCAGCATCGTGAGTTGTATATTTTGATACAGTCAAACGTACACCGTAACAGGTTGTTCTATAAAGGCTGATGTTGGATATACCACAATCTATGTAAAGGGATATGGTTGATCAATAAAGGATAAGTCCCTCCTACATAATAGGAGTAATATCTTAGGCCACTTGATTGAGTGAGACTAGAAATGCATGGCCATGCTCAAATAAGTTGATATGAGATGTCATACTAATTTGTATATCATAGTCTACTCAAGATATCAAGAATCATGGGATGGACTATGCAAGTGTGACTATCCCATGACTTGTATCCATTCTAGAGATAAAGGACTTAAGGATTAATGCATGAAAGGTTAATCACGAAAGGTTATGTCGAATCATGACTTCTTGTAACTTAGGTAGCAATGATGCATTGCTAGATGCCACTCATTGTCTGTGACAATAGAATCGTTCTAGTATTACTGCTAACGTTGTAAGAACCTACAGGGTCACACCCTATGGTTGAAATGAACGGAATAAAATATAGTTGGTATTGTGCTTGGTTGTCACATAAATTAAATTAATTAAAGAATTAATTTAATTGGGCAATCAAATATTGAACATATTATATGTACAAGGATGTTGTACACATAATGATAACATAATTTTATTAATATATGAATTTGATTCATATATAAATTTAAATGAATATAGTTTACCGGAATCCTTATTATAATTAATGTAATTATAATTTTCAGATATAATTAATGTAATTATAATTTTCGGTTAAAAACTTTATTGTATTTATTTAATCTTGTAATACATTCAAGAGATACCAATTATAAAAGGCCCAATTAAGAGGATACCTATTATAAAAGGCCCAATGAGAAAGGCACCCATTATAAAAGGTATTAAAAGGAGACAAAACTCAACATGAAAACCCTAAGTGATTGCTTGTTAGGTCTAGCAGCCGTCAAGCAAATAAGCCTCCAAAATAGTTTTGGAGATTTCTTTCGTTCATAGTCAAACCGGGTGGATTACGTAGAGGCCGACATCGGAAAAGGTTGAGGCTTGATTGGACAGTAGATCAAAACTCTTGTTGCCAAGGCGTCGCTGTCTACTCAGATTGAAGTTTTGGTAATTTAAAAACCTTTATTTCACCCCGATTTGTTCCTCATACATGGATCCATGATTTGGATCGCCGGATCTAATTTTATTCTGCTGCGCCATGGGGTACCGGCGTTCCAACATTGGTACCACAAGATTATTTCGTGTCTTTGGGACACCAGAGGTTTGGCACCTCATAGCGACTCGTCCCAGTGGCTTAGCACCACAGTGGGTTGGCCCCACATTTGATATTACGGGATCGTCGCCAGTGATTTGGTATCACACGTGGGTTGGCCCCACAACTTGATTATTCGTGACTTTGGGTCACCAGTGGTTTGGCACCACATTATTGGATATCATGACTTTGGGTCACCAGTGGTTTGGCACCACCAGTGGTTTGGTACCACACGGGGTAGAAAAGGGTTATGGATGGCTAGGTTTGGGTGCATTATATATATATATATATATATATATATATATATATTGCTTGGTTATAAATTGTGTAAGTATGTTGCCTCAACCGGGGGAAGGATTTATGCATTGATTCTTGGTGACTCACCTTCTCCCTTATCTTTTCAGGTGATTTATAGATCGCGAATGAGGAGCCGGATGAACTCGAGGAGGCCATGCAATAAAATTTGGTTTTACATGAACTTCGATTTGGGTACTTTATTTTATTTTAATTTGGTTTTCGTTTTTATTTGAATTTGTAATAAGGCCTCTTTAATTATGTTTTTGGATTATTTATATGCTTTGGACTTGTTTTAAACATGGCTAAATAAATATCATGGTTGATTTAATAATTGAGCCCAAAGTTTTCTAAACTATAAAAACGCAACAGTTTTCAAAATCTTACCATCGGGTAATATAAATCGTTTGATAGTAAAATTACAACTTAAGTGTTTTCGACAACTTAAATGATTTCCAAATTGAAGTTTCTACACTAAAATGCAAACAGTTTTCAAAGTAATAATTCGGGTTTTTCTTAAAATGGCATAAATGTTTTCTAACCTATGGATTGACAACTAAGTTTTAAAGTTTTATTTATGAAATTTCAAAGTAAATTATCAGTTTTTAACTTATTATACACCTGATTTCTTCAAACATAGAGCAACAAAGAGTTTTTCACTATAATTTAATCAGTAACACAATTCTCTTCAAAACGTCTTCCTCTCTATGCATGCCAGATTCGGTCGTGGCGTATTGACCGGGTTTGGGGTGTTACAATTACCCTACTAGTAATTTTTGTGAAAAATTTTCTGACTCGAAACGAGCTCACACTCGATAAACGTGAGCTTGAGGATAGCAGAGAAGACGACTCGGTCGAAGCGCTCATCCTAAACGAATCGAAAAAGTACAATTTTAATTAAGTGTTTATTACTTTTGACATCACAACCAATATCTTGTTTTGGAAAAAAAGTTAAATTCTATTTTTCCTAAATTTATTTTCCGCTACATTTTTCAAACCCGTTTTTCCAATAATGTCTTCATAAACTTCGAATATCTATCTCTTAGCTTCGCAACGCACTTTAAATCACTCAGTTTCAAGTCCTGTAATATCCTAAATTAGGGGCTGTGCGTTGGAGCAAAAATTCACGAGTCGATAGGCTTTAAGAATTGTTTTGATGAGTTTTAGGGGTTATTTAAGCCCGAGGATAAAAAGGGACTATTTTGGAAAAATTTTAAAAATTGGGTCAAAAGTGAGAATTTGGGGGAAGGAAGCCTTAAGTAAAAATTTTGTAAAATTATGGCATATAAAATGCCTTGGCCGAGTGGCTTCTATACGCCACTTAAGAGTCAGCGCCAAAATAGGTCACTGGTTCGAGTCCTAGGCGCAGCAAAAAGTATTTTATTTTTGTAAGGGCGCTGCATAAGGAGGCTTTAAAAGAAAATCGGGGTGATCCATGTCACAAAACGGCGCCTGGGCGAGTTGGTGAGGACGCTAGCAGCAGGAGGGCTCTCGGGGTCGGGGGTTCGAGTCCTAGTGGAGGCGCGCTGGTGATTTTATTTTATTTTTAGCGCTAAAGTGCAGGGAGCCAAGGCAAGGAAGGGTTAAAAGAATTTTCAAAGCATTATTTGCATGAAAGTCTTAGTAGCAGAATTGGCAGGAAGCTTGAGGACTCTCCCCCAGGTCTCGGGTTCGAAACCTGGGGAATGCACCTGGGGCTGCAGTTTGGCCTTTTGTTTTGCTTTGGCCACGTGAATGGCCTGCATGGGCATTTAATGCCTGCAGCAGGCACGCATGAAGCAAGGATTGCTTCTTCTTTTATTCATTTTATTTATTTATTTTTAGTGTTTTGGGAGCACGGGGCATTACTCCTTTATTTTTTTATTGTTTAGTTTTATTTTATGTTAATAAGGTGATGGGCTACAAATTTTTATGTAGTATATTTTATTATTTTGGGGATAGAAATTTACAAAGAAGGAAGCATGCTGTTGGGAGCCTGCATGCGTGAACAAGCTTCATGGGGGTTGCTTCTTTTTATTTTTTTTATTTATTATTATTATTTATTATTGTTTTGAAAGTATGGAATATTATTTTTATTATCATATTTTTAATTGTATGGGGAAAAGAGGATAGCATGGCCGGCCATTTGTTCAAAACTTGGCAAAAAAAAAATTCTTTTCCTTATTGGTGCATGGCCGAATGAAGCCCTTGGGACCTTGTTGGTCGGCTTAGGGTGTAGCCTAGAGAGCTTGGCCGAATTTGAAGCTTAGGAATTTCTCTTCTATCCTTTGAGTGTTGGCCGAAATAATAAGGAAAGAAATGGAACTTGATTGGCTTTGGTTTTGAGGAAGGAGCATGGCCAGAATGTCTCCTTTTTCTTGCCATTTTTGTTTAAACGATTTTGGGAGAATTAAAAAGGCTTGTATTTTCGGTTTATGCTTGGTGCTAGCTAAATGTCCTCCTTCCAAAACCGTTCTTCTTCATCCTTGTGCTTTGTTCTTGGCAAAAGAATTCTTTGAATTTTTGACTTGTTTTCCCCTCATTTTTGGATGCTTAGCCGAATGTAAGTCTTCTAGGAACTATTTTGGTGGGTTTTTCAAGTTAGCAATGGGTACCAAATTTCCTTGTTTTTGCTTTCTATCTCCCCACATGTTTTCTTTTGCATGGCCGACCTAGTGAATGCAAAGGCATAGCCGAATGACCTTGTTCCATTTTTGGTGCATGGCCATTGTTTTTGCTTGATCTCTCTTTCTTTTTCTGTTTGTTCTTGACCGAGAGAGAGATTGAAAGAGCAGGTTTGAAGCTTTGGTCTTGGAGGAACTAGAGAACTTTCGACTAATGAAATGTTGGTTGCATGGCTTCCTCACTTTGATGATTAGCCGAATCCTTTAGTCACTACACCATGTTAAAGTTTCCTTTCTCTTCCTCTTATGTGTTTTAACCGAAAATAGGACTTCCTAGGGTGATACATTTTTGGTTTTGGGAGCCGAAAATCAGCAATAGCGCATTATTCTTAGTTATGGCCGAACCTAAGAGAGTGATTCAAGGAGTGTTCATACGTGCTAAACAATTGGGCAGTGAGAGTACTAAAGAAGCCTTTTGGTTTCGGCTATGCAAGGAGCTTTGGTAGCTACCAAAGCAAACAAATCTTTTGGGACTTTGGAAACTAGGTAAGCAAGTTATACCCTAACAATTAGTTTATATTTCTTTCTATTAAGGTGCTCAAAATCAAAGATTAAACCTTGATTTTTTTTTAAGAAGGCCGAATGTGCATCAAGTTCTTATAAGTGCTCTTTTGTGTGATAAGTGTTAGGACTCTTAAAAGGAGTCTTTCGGGAGTTGAAGTGCTCAATGGACTTTGTCAAGCAAGGTAAATGATAAGAGTAATATTCAGCCAAGAGCTTTCGTTTATAAAGTTGTGTATGAGCCGATTCTAACAATATTTTAATAGGACTTTCGGTGACTTCGAGAGCTGATCTACGAGAGCAAGTGGTGTTTCGGGATCGAATAAGCTAGGTAAGTAGTAAGTACGATATTCAGCCCTAGGCCATATTATGTGAATAAATGGTTGACCGATTTTGTCTATGGTAATTTAGGAAAATCGGCAGGAGTGTATAGCAAGCTTCCAGGATTCGAGGTTTGTTTTGGTAAGGGCACTCGATAAGCTTGGATTTGGTTGATCTTTGGTTATAGCTTAGTAACTAATGTGTTATGCTTATTAAGTGTCGATGGAGGCAAATACCAGTCAAGGAGTTCAAAGGGCGGCCCCTATCCCCAAGTTTAAAAGGAGAGCTGTCTCGGTTGTGCGAGATTGGCCACCGGGGTGTGGGCCAGCATCCGAGCAACAACGTAGGCAAATAGCCGTAGTATCGCTTAGAGATAGCTTCGGGATTGAGGGCATAACGTTGTTCGTGATCAGGTGCGTAGTTATCGCACTGTCCTCTTGCTTGTTCATATGTGTTATTATAAATGTACATGTTATGCATGTTAGCCGAAATAAGGGCTAAGATGTTGGATACCCAAGTTGGGTGATCGTTTAATCAGGTGTAAGCTCTTACACACTTTATTAGTATAAATTGTTGTTATAATGATATTTTATTACTTATCACGTAGTATCTTTGCCTTGTGGGCATAAGCTTGGTTTTCGGGTAAGTCCCCTAATACTCGATCTATGTTATATGTTGTGTATGCCATCATATGCTATATAAAAATGCATGATATATGGGATCATGATACTTGTTATGTGAGCATGATGATGTGGGATAAATGAGTGGAGGGGGCAGTGATATTCGTGTCGACGGACACCAGTGTTTTGGTAACACATTGTGACTACGGTCACCAGAGGTTTGGTACCTCCAGAGGTTTGGCACCTCATAGCGTCTCGTCCCTGTGGCTTAGTACCACCGTGGGTTGGCCCCACTATGAGATACGGGATCGACGCCAGTGATTTGGTATCACACGATGGGTTGGCCCCATCATTCGATTTGTGTCTTCGGACACCAGAGGTTTGGCACCTCCAGTGATTTGGTATCACATTTGTGACCTCGGTCACCAGTGGTTTGGCACCACACGTATTGACGGATATTGTGACTTCGAGTCACCAGTGGTTTGGCACCACCAGTGGTTTGGCACCACACGTATTGACGGATATCGTGACTTTAAGTCACCAGTGGTTTGGCACCACACGTATTGACGGATATTGTGACTTCGAGTCACCAGTGGTTTGGCACCACCAGTGGTTTGGTACCACACGGGGTAGAAAATGGAGTATGGATGGCTAGGTTGGGTTTCATAATTGCATACTCACTTCATAATTACATATTCATGTGTATGGACTGTGTGAATATGGGCCAAGCCCATATGTGGGGACATGTGTTATAGCTATGCACTGAGTCTTGGTGACTCACCCCTTTCCCTATCTTTTCAGGTGAGTCAATCGCGGAGACGGAGCCGGAGAGGTCTCGAGGTAGCCATGCTTGTTCCTCGTTTTGAAGTTTTATTTCGCACCATTAAAGCTTACTATTTGCTACATTCGATTGGGTTGTAATATGGCCGTTTATTATTCTTTTATTATTATTCGTATGATTAAGTAGTAGTTTTACCTTATTTCTAACGAACTTATGAATTGTTAAGCAAATCGGTAAAGGCAACGTTTTCAAAATTAATACTCGTACGCGTTTTCAAAGATATTACCATCGGGTAGCAAAATTTTACCAAGTTATCAATAACCCTGATACTTATAAAAATCTAAATGATCAAATGGTTTCAAAAGAAAAGAAAAAGTTTTCAACCCCATCGTGTTTATCAAACCAAACTATTTTAGTTTTAGCAAACATTGTTTTACAAATTCAGCAATATTTTCAGATTTTCACTGTGAACACGAAGTTTTCAAAACGTTTCAAAAAGTTTTTACTCCGTGACATACCAGATCCGGTCAAGGCTTGTGGGCCGGGTTTGGGGTGTTACAAGTCCGGAAGCTCAAGCGATGACCGTTTTAATGAAAACTACATTAGTAGAATTTTTGGACGGGATTGTTATGAAAAATTATGAGTTTGAGGCTTTAATTCGAGCTTAAACCATATTAGGTTCGGTTTTAAGGCCTAATTTTGATTACATATGATCCCAATATTGTATCTATTAGGTTTTATTTTTTATTTATACTGAATTTTAGGGTATTTTTAAGTATTTAAAGTTGTCTAGGAGTTTTATATTTCTTAGTCATAAGAAAGTTTAGTTCTACTAAAACTAATTCTTGTTTAGATTAATTAGAGTTTCGTTATACTTAACAGTTTTATTTAGATATAATTAGCTAGTCTATATAAAAGTCTCTTCGTTATTCATTAAAGGAAAATTGATACATTCATTAATAAAGTTTTCAACTATTGAGTTAATTTCTTTCATACAATATTGATTTCTTGTAATTTTTAGAAGCGGTTTTTCTTCTTGATTTTCTTCAAGGAGTCATGGAAACCATTCTTCATCCTTCAAATTGACAAGGATTATTTCTTAGAGGGTTTATTAGATCCATTAATTGAATTTGTGGGGGTTTATATCTACAAGGGTTCAGTTGGACAACTATTTTCTATCCATATCTATCAGTTTATTGGATCCATCTTCCACATTTTAATTTTCATTTTCTTTATTTATGTTTTGAATTTTTTATTATTCTTGAATTCTTCTTTTAGTTGTTTTAATTTTCTTTGTTTCTAAATTTCTTTGTTTCTTCTTTCAGGTCAGTTTCGAATCTTTTTTTCGAGTCAAACAACTTGAATTTCAATGTTTGTCCCCCCTATCATGTAACTTTTGGTTTGGGAGTCTTTGCACTAC
Organism: Gossypium australe; assembly: GCA_005393395.2. NCBI lineage: Eukaryota > Viridiplantae > Streptophyta > Magnoliopsida > Malvales > Malvaceae > Gossypium > Gossypium australe. Next base: position 120,007,741 of record CM016616.1, read on the forward strand.
TAACATCAACAATAGAAGGCTCCCAACTAGTCAGATGCTTTCTAGGCTTTCTCGTCCAACAAATTGATAAACATCCTCATCCTCATCTTCATCCCAATTGTTAGTGTTAAGTTGCTTGTTAGTTGTATGTTAAGTTGCAACTAAAGGAACAACTAAAAGAGTAAATAGTAGAGATGGACATATGACTTGGTTACTTAGTTTGGAACCCTTTCCTACGTTTGTCAAGCTTTTTCAAGAAAGTAATCTACTATGAATCAACAACAAAAGATGTTATTTAAGTTCAACTCACTCACCAAGTTGCAACCTCACTCCTACACATCAACTAAGATCACTTTTTCCACTAAGACTCTCTCCTTAAAATCTTAGCTACAAACTGAACATGAAAATAGTTTGTTTATGAGTATTCTTGTACTAAAAAAAGTTCATCTTAATGAACATAATTATACTTAATATACAAAGTAGAGACTAAAAGTTTAAATCTCACCGCTTATAAAAATAATTTTAAAAAATAAAAAATTACAGAAGATTGATTTTTTTACCTATTTAATTTTGATTTTGTAACTACTTTCTATTGGTTCATTCATTTCTCGGTTAGTATGATATCGAATAAGCTACCAATTTCCAGTTGAATTGAATCAGTCAATTGAATTTAATTTTATCATCATTGTTAAAATTTAATCACTTATGCAGATGATACGGGAAAAATGAAAGGGTAAAGTCATACAAAAACCTCAATACTATATTCAGGATTGCATTTTAGTCTTTCTATTGAAAAAATGGACAAATTAGCCCATCTATGTTATATAAGTGAACAAAACAACCCTTCCATTAAAATCACACTGTTAAATGTTTGTTTTGGTGTTTATATGTAAGGCATAATAACAAATTTAACCCTTAACCTTTACATATTTATTCAATTTGATCCCTACTCTTTTATTGGAAGTAAATTAGAAAATTTTGAAACTAATAAGGCAAAAGGGTTAAAAAGGCCTTAGTAACAAATTTTTTTTGAAAGCCCTTTTAAAATTTAAAAATTATTAAAAAAATAAAAATCATAAACAAAATTATTTATTAAAAAATAATAACTCCAGCCCATTAAAATCTAATAGTTATAAGATTTAAAAATAAATTGACCCCTACTCTTTTATTGGATCGGTATTGTTATTTTTTAATAAAAATGTAATAATTTTTTTTATAATTTTTAAAATCTAGAAGGGTTTAATTAATTTTTTTTAATTTGTTACTAAGGCCTTTTTGACCCTTTAGCCTTATCAATTTCAAATATTTCTAATTTACTTCCAATAAAAGAGTAGTGGCCAAATTGAATAAATGTGTAAATGTTGAGGGATAAATTTATTACTATACCTTATATATAAATACCAAATTTTATTTGTTAGGTTATTTTCCTCACTCATCTAATATATATGGACTAATTTATTTATTTTTTTAAAATAAAAAAACTAAAATAAAAGTGTATAATAAGAATTTTAACAAAAGTTCCATTCCTGTCAAATTCACATAAATTTTTAATTATATATATTTGTAGTTATTGAGATTTCTTTAGTACAACTGCTCTTGTTGATTCCAATTGTCTGGATGCTTTAAGAGTTTACGAGAATCAGTTTGTCGAAACTATTTTTTTGTTGGTGTGAAACGGGGATCGGCTTTAAAAACGAAAATAGAGTCGCCACCAATCTTTTTTAATGAGGTGTGATCGGATCACCTCTGTAACATCCTGAAAAGGGTCTATGCATTTTCGGTTTAATTGTACAAAATGACATTTCTTATGTGTTATGAATGTGTTTTGAACATTTTTGGAAACCTGGAAATGCATGGAAATGTTAAGTTTAAAAGAGGAATGTGAACATTTTTGGAAACTAGGGAATGTAAGGAAATGATTTAGAAATGATTCAAAAGAGGAAAGTGAACATTTCTGGAAACTTAGAAATGTAAGGAAATGTTAGGTTAAAGGAGGGAAACGAACGTTTTTGGAAACCTGGAAATGTAAGGAAATGACTTAGAAAATGTTGAGTTTTAAGGTCTAAAAGAGGAAACTAAGGCAAGGTGGCCTTAAGAGAAAATGTATGTGGAATATGACACACAAGCAGGCTTAGAAAAGTGGCCTGGAGATGCCACTTAGGGCCTCTGGATTGGCGTCACCTACAAGGGTATTGGGCCTAAGTTCGAGTCACATGGGAAGCAAATAAGAGAAATTTTATTTTGCTACAAGGAGTAGAGAGGTGGACGGCACATGGCTAAATTCTAGGAGATTTTATTCTTTTATAATTAGTGGATAAATAAGGGATAAATAAGGGATTTATTTATCATTATTTTCAAGAGATAATTGTTGGATTAAATTCTTTTAATTTGAATAAAGTGATAATTCAAGGGATAAAGCTATCAAAATAAGGGAGAGTGGTGGCCAAGTAAGGGACTCTAGCTAGTAATTTCGGCTACTAGAGGAAAAGAGGCCATTCATTCATTCACTCTTCCTTTGCCGAATTTCTTAAGCAAATTCTCCTCTCTCTGCCGAATTTCCTACAGCCTTTATTCTTCTTCTTTTTGTTAGCCAAAGCCGAAAATTCAAGATACACCTTTTGCCGATTTCTTTTCTTTCCAATCCATCAGAAGCCGAATCCTTGAGGGGCTTCAAGCTTAGGTGCTGTCGATTTCTTCAAAGGTAAGAACAAGTTTGATTTCTATTCTTTTCCTTTTTGATTTGTCGAAATCTAGGACTAAGCCATCAATATTCTTATTGTCAAAATTTAGAAGGATTCTTTCGGGATTTTTGCCATAGTCGACTATAAAGGAAGAGATCTTCGGGATTTGACCATCAAGGTAAGTCATATCTGACATTCGGCCAAGGGCCATTGATTTTTATTAAAAGTTAGAAGTTGATCTAACATGTGGTTTTAGGAATTTCGACAGAAGCTATAACCAAGGGATAATTTCGGGATTTAAGATCCTTAAGGTAAGTGACTATGAATATTCGGCCAAGACCCTATTTTAGTAGTAGATCTATTATTATGTGTTTTAAGCCAAAAACTAACCGATTCAAGGGATCTAGTGACTAGCCGATTTCAAGGGGAAGAATACAAGTTTTCGGGATTTGATTAATCATTAAAACGACAGCTAGGTAAGAAAGTGGAAACGATAGTCCTTCGAGATTTGATTAAATTAGCCGAATGGGCTTTCTCCTAAAATACTAAATGTGGCCGAATGTAGGTAGTTACGGATCTAAGGCAGTAGATCAGATTTCGAAGTTTCAGTGAAGTTGTTAAGCGAATCAGGTGTGTACCCTACCCTAAGTTTTGATATGCTCATGGCTATGTTTAAATTAAATGTATTATTAAGAATGTGAAAATATGGCTAAGTACCATGCTATGGTACAAAGTACTCAGGTACGTTTCCTACTCCCACTAGGATTATGAAATATGTTATATGTAACATGTGAATAAAGACAAGAATATGAAATTTGGCATGTTAATGCATACTATGTATGATATGGGGCATATGGGTTATTAAAAAGGGGAAGTGAATGTGGTGACCTAAGACCACGAGATCTAAATGTGGTGACCTAAGACCACGATATCTGAATGTGGTGACCTAAGACCACGAAAACTGAAAGTGGTGACCTAAGACCACGAAACTATAAGGGCGATGAGCACGTCGACTGCAGCGACTGCCTTCGATGGTGTGTAGCGGACGGAGGGTCGACTTAGCAGTCCCCACGGTGTGCAGGTTGGTACGGGGAAGTGTAGCGGATGACTAACTAGGTTTGGGTTTGGGTTGCATCATTATTTTTACCTGTTATATGAATATGTTTGTGATATGATAATGCATGCCTGAAATGTTAATTCTTAGTGTTAGTTACACATTGAGTCTGTTTGACTCACCCCGCTGTGGGACTATTTTCAGGTGACGATCAGTAACGGACCGGGTTCGGCAGAAGCTTAGGGATGGCCATGCACAGCAAGAAATTTACGATTTGGACTTTTATTTTATTTTAAGTATTTTAAATTTTAATTTTTGGGGATTGTTGATGTAATAAGGCCATAGTTGAATTTCCTTATTTTTACTTTTATTTGTTATGACTGCGAACTATTATTAATTAATGGATTAAATAAATTTATTTTAAAACAAACCCTAAACGTTTTGTCACCTAAAGTAAAGGATTTTAGTGAAATAAACTTGTTTTCAATTCAAGCCCAACCCAATAATAATTTTTTCTTTCAAAACACATAGTCTTTCCAAAGTAATAAATGAATTTTGAACTGGTTTCCTTCGAGGAACATACCAGATCCGGTTAAGGCTCGTGGGCCGGGTTTGGGGTGTTTCAATTTGGTATCAGAGCCCAGTTTCAAACCCTCGGCCTTGGGTTTAAGGCCCAAAACGTTTTCAAATAAAGCCCAAAAGAAATTTTGTGAAAATTTTGTGGAAAGCAGGTTTTTATGGCATGGCACCTAAGTCTCCGACCCGCAGTCCACCAGGTAAGTACTCCTAACCATCTGTGTGCTTTATGTGATTATATTATGAATGGTAGAAATGGAATGGCACGTAGATTAGTATGATAGGTACTTGAACTCTAAGGCTAGCTTACCCCAACAGTTACATAAGACTTAAATGCCTAATAAAACAAACATGTGTCTAAGTCGCTTAGTTAGGGTGTGGCAACCATTGTGCGCATGTCTAGGATTGGTATTCGGTGGGAGCTTGGTATTTAAGCAGTCCGCATGACTCACCTCCTCTCCACTCGAATCCTACCTGGTGCGTAGCTTCAGTTCACCCTAACCAAGAGGACTTAGTCATAGGCTAAACCCCTAACTAAAACCCGAAAGGGACTAGCCGTATTTTTATGGAAACCCTAGTTTTTAAATGACTAAATTACCCTTTTGTTTTATAAAAGTTATTCCATAAAATTTTTCTGAAATATTCTTGATTTATGAAAATTACTAAATTACCCCTAGATGTAAAATTACAAAAATGCCCTTGGTTTATAAAATGTCCAACTACCCAACAGTTTTACCAAAATTTCATTATTTTATAAAATATTCAAAAACTCTACTTCTGTGAAATATTAAAATACTCCAACTTGGAAATTTACGAAATTGCCCCTAACTTACAAAATTACCAAAATGACCCTGGTTTTCAAAAAAATTTTGCAACATCACCGATTTGGAAAACAAATTTTCAAAAAGAACCCTCGAAGTTTTGCAAAATTTGGAAATACCCCGGAATTATTAAACTTTACAAATTTACCCTGGTTTATTACCAAAATACCCTCGAGCTCTAAAATTACCGAAATACCCCCGGATTTCAAAATTTTCCAAAATGCCCCGGGAATTTAAAAATTCCAAAATACTTTTTGACAAAATCACCAAGGAACTTTTTCTTCTGAAAAATTACAAAAATACCCCTGGGTAGTGGAAAACAACAACAATGAAAAACTACAACATTTCTCTGAATGAACGAAAGTTCATAATTGATTGATGGATGTATGAATGTAAAGACTGTGTGCATGTATGAATACAAAAGAACCACTCCTAAAATTCTTTTCATAAAACTTCCTCGCGGGTAATCAGTGGAATAAGGCTAATTCATAAAATTTCTTAATCAGATTAAAGCGCAATCATTAGAATGAGTTCTAGAGGACGGGGCCGTCGTGGACGCGGTAGAGGAAGAATGACTGTGTCAGAACCCGTTAGATCGGATCAAGGGTCTGATAATGAGGTACCACCGCCACCACCACCCCCAGCTGTTGGTGTTGAGCAGCGGGCTCAGACGGGGGATGATGCCGTATCGCAGGCTGTGCTGCGAGTTCTTGAGTTGGTGGCTGGTGCAGGAGGAAATTCAAGAACTTGGAAATCTGTGCCTGAGCGGCTCCGAGCTAATGGAGCTGAAATGTTTCGTGGAGTATCTGGTGTGGCACCCAGTACAGCTGAGTACTGGTTGGAGGCAACCGAGTGCATTATGGATGAGCTTGATCTGACCCCTGAGGAGAAGCTAAAAGGAATGGTGGCACTGCTACGCGACGAAGCTTACCAATGGTGGTTAACTGTTCGGGATGGTGCCACGGCTGAGGATCTGACTTGGGAATATGTTAAGGAAGCGTATCAAAAGAAGTATGTTGGAACCAGGTATACTGATGAGCAAAGGAAAGCATTTCTGGGACTGGTTCAAGGGAGCAAGTCCGTTGCGGAATATGAAGCTAAATTTCTGAAGTTGAGCCGGTATGCTCGAGGAGTAGTGGCAACTGAGCATGAGCGTTGTGTCCATTTTGAGGACGGACTAAGGGATGATCTTAGATTGTTGATAGCACCGCATCAGGAGCGGGAGTTTTCTGCTTTAGTAGAAAAGGCCAAGGTAACCGAGGGAATTAAGGATTCTACCAAGCAGACCATGGATCGAAATAGGCCAAAAAGAGGTTTTGGATCGTCTGGGAAGTTTCAAAAGAGGCCTAGAGTGGATGGGCCGCGAGGTCAGCAAGTTGGTACAGGAGGGCAGTATCGTCCTTGTGATCTGTGTGGAAAGAAGCACTTAGGAGAGTGCTGGAAGAAGACGGGAGGATGTTTTAGGTGTGGGTCCAAAGACCATATGATCAAGGATTGTCCTAAGAAACCAGATGAAAGTCGACCAGCAGCTCAGAATGTTAATCAGGCTAGTAGAGGGGGACAGCAGCCTCAACGAGGTCGTGGTTCGAATAACAGAGGTAATGGTGCTGGCAGAGGACGTGGAACACAGGGCAGAGGTGCTGCTAATGCTGAGGCGAGGCAACCGGGTTTGGTTTATGCGGTTCACCGGAGGGAGGATGGAGACGCGCCAGATGTTATAACCGGTACGTTCTTTATTTATGGCAAGCCTTATTTTGCTCTGATTGATGTGGGCTCGACCCACTCCTATATTGCATGTAGTGTAGTGAAAACACTAGGCCTAGACTCTGAACTTTCTGATAGGCAGATGACTCTAGTAAGCCCATTAGGCCAAACTGTAGTGGTGGATAAGATCTTTCGGAATGTACCCCTAGAGATTCAGTGAGTGAACTTTCGGGCTGACTTAATGGAACTACCCTTTGGGGAGTTTGAACTCATACTTGGAATGGACTGGCTAGTAGAGCACCGGGCTGTGTCGGACTGTGCGGCTAAGCGAATGGAGTTAAGGGCCCTGGAGGATGAAGTAGTAGTAATGATCGGAGAAAGAAGAAACTACCTGTCTAACGTAGTTTCGGCGTTGAAGGCTGAGAAAATGGTTAGTAAAGGGTGCAAGGCGTTTTTAGCCTTCGTAAGTGCGTTAGATGGAAAGGAAGAAGGTGCTAGTGGAGTTAGAACGGTAAGGGATTTTGAGGATGTGTTTCCGGAGGAATTACCAGGAATACCCCCAGATAGGGAGGTGGAGTTTGGAATTGACTTGCTGCCGGGAACAGCTCCTGTGTCAATCGCTCCGTATAGAATGGCACCAAAGGAGTTGGTTGAGCTCAAGGCTCAAATTCAAGAATTGCTGGACCGTGGGTTTATCCGACCCAGTGTGTCACCATGGGGAGCACCAGTCTTGTTCGTGAAAAAGAAAGACGGAACTATGCGTATGTGCATAGACTATCATCAGTTAAATAAGCTGACTATTAAGAACAAGTATCCCTTGCCAAGGATAGACGACTTGTTCGATCAGCTGAAGGGGCAGCGGTGTTCTCCAAGATAGACTTAAGGTCAGGATATCATCAGTTGAAGGTAAAGGAGGCAGATATCCATAAGACAACCTTTAGGACAAGGTACGGCCACTATGAGTTTGTTGTAATGCCGTTTGGATTGACGAACGCCCCAGCTGCGTTCATGGATATGATGAACCGGGTTTTTCAACCCTATTTGGATAGGTTCGTTGTCGTGTTTATCGATGACATCCTGGTGTATTCGAAGTCGGAGGAGGAGCATGATGAGCACCTACGGGTTGTGTTGGAAGTGTTAAGGGAGAAGAAGCTCTATGCCAAATTCAGCAAGTGTGAATTTTGGCTTAAGGAGGTGGCATTCTTAGGGCATGTGGTATCCGTAGAGGGAATAAGAGTGGATCCTAGGAAGATCGAAGCGGTGTTGGATTGGAAACCACCTAAGTCCGTGGCTGAGATCCGAAGTTTCTTAGGGTTGGCAGGCTATTACAGAAGGTTCGTGGAAGGGTTCTCGTCAATAGCCGCGCCTTTGACAAAGTTGCTAAGGAAGGAAGTACCCTTTGAATGGATTGATAAGCAACAGGAGAGCTTTGAAAAGCTTAAGAAAGTGTTGACGGAAGCTCCAGTGTTAATTCAGCCGGAGGCATGGAAGGATTTTGTGGTATACTGTGACGCTTCTCACACGGGATTAGGCTGTGTGCTAATGCAAGAAGGAAAAGTAGTCGCTTATGCGTCTCGACAGTTAAGGCCGCATGAGGTTAACTACCCAACTCATGACTTGGAATTTGCAGCAGTGGTTTTCGCTCTTAAGGTTTGGAGGCACTACCTTTATGGAGAAAGGTCGATAATCTACACAGACCACAAGAGCCTTAAGTATATGTTGACTCAGAAGGAGTTGAACTTGAGGCAGCGAAGGTGGGTGGAACTATTGAAAGAATACGATTGTTCGATAGAGTATCATCCGGGCAAGGCAAATGTAGTGGCTGATGCCCTAAGTTGGAAGGTTGTGTCGGATCTAAGGGCTATGTTCGCACACTTGAGTTTGTATGATGATGGAAGCCTGTTGGCAGAGTTGCAAGTCAAGCCCACATGGCTCAATGAGGTGAAAGAGGGACAGTTGGCTGATAAGGACCTAAGTGCTAAGTTACAGCAAGTACAGATCGGAGAGTTAGAGGATTATGGCGTTAATGATGAAGGAGTATTGTGCTACAAAGGAAAGGTCTATATGCCGAGGGACGAGGAGTTAAGACAGAGGATTCTTCGGGAGGCGCATAGTAGTCCTTATGCTATGCATCCCGGAGGCATTAAGCTGTACAGAGATCTAAGGGAACAGTTTTGGTGGCCTAATCTTAAACAGGAAGTTACTGAATTCGTGGGAAAATGTCTGACGTGTCAGCAAGTTAAGGCTAAACACCAAGTTCCATCGGGATTGCTTTAGCCAATCGAGATTCCGCAGTGGAAGTGGGAAAGAATTACCATGGACTTCGTTACTGGGCTTCCCCTTACACCTACTAAGAAGGACTCGGTATAGGTAATAGTGGACCGTTTGACCAAGTCCGCGCACTTCATCCCGGTAAGAGTTAACTATTCTCTTCAGAAGTTGGCCACATTATATGTAGCGGAAATTGTGAGGCTACATGGAGTACCAGTATCGATCATCTCCGATAGAGACCCAAGGTTTACGTCTCGGTTTTGGAGGGCACTTCATCAAGCTTTAGGCACTAAGTTGGACTTCACTACGGCTTTTCATCCACAATCAGACGGGCAGTCTGAGCGGGTAATACAAGTGTTGGAGGATATGTTGAGAGGCTGTGTGATGGATTTCCAAGGAAGTTGGGAGGACCATTTGCCTTTAGCAGAGTTTGCCTACAACAACAGCTACCAAGCTAGCATTCGGATGGCACCATATGAAGCGTTGTATGGTCGGAAGTGTCGAACTCCTACTTGTTGGACTGAGTTAGGAGAACGTCGAGTTTTGGGTCCAGAGTTAGTGGCAGAAACTGAAGAAAAGGTTGAGATAATCAGGGCACGGTTAAAGGAAGCCTCTGATAGGCAGAAGTCGTACGCCGACCTTAAGCGGAAGGAAATAGAGTTTGAAGTGGGAGACCAAGTGTTTCTGAAAGTCTCGCCTTGGAAGAGGGTGATGAGGTTTGGTCGCAAAGGGAAGTTAAGCCCAAGGTTTATAGGGCCCTATCGAGTACTGAAGCGAGTTGGACCAGTGGCATACCAGTTAGAGTTGCCACCAGAGTTGCAGCAGATGCACGACGTATTCCATGTATCCATGCTACGTCGTTACCGATCGAATCCATCTCATGTGGTACCAGTTGAAGAAGTAGAGCTAAGGCCAGATTTATCCTACGAAGAAGAACCAATTCAGATATTGGAACATGATGTGAAAGTGTTACGGAGGAAGTCAGTTCCTCTAGTCAAAGTGTTATGGCGCAATCATGGATCGGAGGAAGCTTCGTGGGAACCAGAAGAGGCAATGCGACAGCAATACCCTCAATTATTTTAACCAAGAAATTTCGAGGACGAAATTATTTTAAGGGGGTAGAACTGTAACATCCTGAAAAGGGTCTATGCATTTTCGGTTTAATTGTACAAAATGACATGTCTTATGTGTTATGAATGTGTTTTGAACATTTTTGGAAACCTGGAAATGTATGGAAATGTTAAGTTTAATAGAGGAAAGTGAACATTTTTGGAAACTAGGAAATGTAAGGAAATGATTTAGAAATGATTCAAAAGAGGAAAGTGAACATTTCTGGAAACTTAGAAATGTAAGGAAATGTTAGGTTAAAGGAGGGAAACGAACGTTTTTGGAAACCTGGAAATGTAAGGAAATGACTTAGAAAATGTTGAGTTTTAAGGTCTAAAAGAGGAAACTAAGGCAAGGTGGCCTTAAGAGAAAATGTATGTGGAATATGACACACAAACAGGCTTAGAAAAGTGGCCTGGAGATGCCACTTAGGGCCTCTGGATTGGCGTCACCTACAAGGGTATTGGGCCTAAGTTCGAGTCACATCGGAAGCAAATAAGAGAAATTTTATTTTGCTACAAGGAGTAGAGAGGTGGACGGCACATGGCTAAATTCTAGGAGATTTTATTCTTTTATAATTAGTGGATAAATAAGGGATAAATAAGGGATTTATTTATCTTTATTTTCAAGAGATAATTGTTGGATTAAATTCTTTTAATTTGAATAAAGTGATAATTCAAGGGATAAAGCTATGAAAATAAGGGAGAGTGGTGGCCAAGTAAGGGACTCTAGCTAGTAATTTCGGCTACTAGAGGAAAAGAGGCCATTCATTCATTCACTCTTCCTTTGCCGAATTTCTTAAGCAAATTCTCCTCTCTCTGCCGAATTTTCTACAGCCTTTATTCTTCTTCTTTTTGTTAGCCAAAGCTGAAAATTCAAGATACACCATTAGCCGATTTCTTTTCTTTCCAATCCATCAGAAGCCGAATCTTTGAGGGGCTTCAAGCTTAGGTGCTGTCGATTTCTTCAAAGGTAAGAACAAGTTTGATTTCTATTCTTTTCCTTTTTGATTTGTCGAAATCTAGGACTAAGCCATCAATATTCTTATTGTCGAAATTTAGAAGGATTCTTTCGGGATTTTTGCAATAGTCGACTATAAAGGAAGAGATCTTAGGGATTTGACCATCAAGGTAAGTCATATCTGACATTCGGCCAAGGGCCATTGATTTTGATTAAAAGTTAGAAGTTGATCTAACATGTGGTTTTAGGAATTTCGACAGAAGCTATAACCAAGGGATAATTTCGGGATTTAAGATCCTTAAGGTAAGTGACTATGAATATTCGGCCAAGACCCTATTTTAGTAGTAGATCTATTATTATGTGTTTTAAGCCAAAAACTAACCGATTCAAGGGATCTAGTGACTAGCCGATTTCAAGGGGGAAGAATACAAGTTTCCGGGATTTGATTAATCATTAAAATGACAGCCAGGTAAGAAAGTGGAAACGATAGTCCTTCGAGATTTGATTAAATTAGCCGAATGGGCTTTCTCCTAAAATACTAAATGTGGCCGAATGTAGGTAGTTACGGATCTAAGGCAGTAGATCAGATTTCGAAGTTTCAGTGAAGTTGTTAAGCGAATCAGGTGTGTACCCTACCCTAAGTTTTGATATGCTCATGGCTATGTTTAAATTAAATGTATTATTAAGAATGTGAAAATATGGCTAAGTACCATGCTATGGTACAAAGTACTCAGGTACGTTTCCTACTCCCACTAGGATTATGAAATATGTTATATGTAACATGTGAATAAAGACAAGAATATGAAATTTGGCATGTTAATGCATACTATATATGATATGGGGCATATGGGTTATTAAAAAGGGGAAGTGAATGTGGTGACCTAAGACCACGAGATCTGAATGTGGTGACCTAAGACCACGATATCTGAATGTGGTGACCTAAGACCACGAAAACTGAAAGTGGTGACCTAAGACCACGAAACTATAAGGGCGATGAGCACGTCGACTGCAGCGACTGCCTTCGATGGTGTGTAGCGGACGGAGGGTCGACTTAGCAGTCCCCACGGTGTGCAGGTTGGTACGGGGAAGTGTAGCGGATGACTAACTAGGTTTGGGTTTGGGTTGCATCATTATTTTTACCTGTTATATGAATATGTTTGTGATATGATAATGCATGCCTGAAATGTTAATTCTTAGTGTTAGTTACACATTGAGTCTGTTTGACTCACCCCGCTGTGGGACTATTTTCAGGTGACGATCCGTAACGGACCGGGTTCGGTAGAAGCTTAGGGATGGCCATGCACAGCAAGAAATTTACGATTTGGACTTTTATTTTATTTTAAGTATTTTAAATTTTAATTTTTGGGGATAGTTGATGTAATCAGGCCATAGTTGAATTTCCTTATTTTTACTTTTATTTGTTATGACTGCGAACTATTATTAATTAATGGATTAAATAAATTTATTTTAAAACAAACCCTAAACGTTTTGTCACCTAAAGTAAAGGATTTTAGTGAAATAAACTTGTTTTCAATTCAAGCCCAACCCAATAATAATTTTTTCTTTCAAAACACATAGTCTTTCCAAAGTAATAAATGAATTTTGAACCGGTTTCCTTCGAGGAACATACCAGATCCGGTCAAGGCTCGTGGGCCGGGTTTGGGGTGTTTCAACCTCGTAATTTGGTCATTTTAATAATACATTTAATTTATTAAAACGATGATTTTGGCCTACAGAATTCGAGAAAACGGGTTCGGGAGTCGGCTACGTACGAGGAAGGATTAGCACCCTCGTAACGCCCAAAATTGGTGCCGAATTGTTTGATTAACGTCTTATTGTCGAAAATTTGAAAAGATTTTAAAATACGATCCTCTTTATTTAAAAAGAACTTGAATAAATTAAATTGGATGCTGAGACCAACTTATTTCGAAGAAGTAAAATGCCATGCCCAGTAAGTTAGGATATGACATTTCGAATCCTCGAAACTAAGCTTGCCTTTTGACTTTTAAACTCATGCATTTAAATTCAAAAAGGATATTCAGTCGTTTGGGTCAAATGAAAAATCGGAACCCAGTAAGTTAAGGCACAATTTCTCAAAATTTCAAATACAGAATATTGCCTTTGTTTTTAGAAATCCTTATCTCGAGATAACAAAATGTCACATCCAGTGAGTTAGGACACAACCTTTTTGAAATCCCGAGAATAAGCTTTTATTTAACTTTTATGCTTTGATTTTAAAAGGAAAATAATAGGTTCTTTAGGCTCGATGAGAAAAATCAAAACCCAATAAGTTAGGGTACAATTTCTTTCGAACCTTAGAACACGGAGTATTTGCTTATTTCAAAATAAAAATCTCATATTCGGGTATGGCTAAACGTGAAAATCTCATATTTAAAGAACAATTATGTGATATAAATTTAATAAACTAATAAAGCATAAGGATCATGATAATAATAATAATAAATAACAAATATGCATGCCATAACAACATTACTAAAAAATGATATTAGTGATGATAATAATAACAATTAATGTTGATAATAGTATTAACAACGAAACAAATAATAGTGATAATAAAAAACACAATAAACTAAAAATACGAGCCTATTTAGAAATTCAAGAAGAAAAATAAAAATATATACATATATACATATATATATAAATAAAATAATAAACAATTAATGAGATAAATAAATAAATAAATGAATAAGTGAGTAAATGAAACAAATATACGATATTAGATTTAAGTATTCTATAAGTAAAATAATATAAATTAATTAATTAGTAAAACTAATATAGAATTTAGGTAAAGATAATGAAAATAATAATAATAATAACAAAAATAATAAAATAAATAATCTCACATTGAAAACATACGAAAGGATACAAAATAATAAATAATGAATAAAATAATCATAATGAAAGTGATAATAACAAAAATGGAAAAAATAAATAAGCAAATTAAATATATCAATTCAATAATATAATAATATTATTATTAAAAATAATAACAATAATAATAATTAAATTAATGATAAAATAGCAAAAATAACAAAAGAAATAAAAAAGGATTAAATTAAACTTAAACCAAACGTTTGGGGCAAATTTAAAAAAAAAAAAAGAGGAAAGGACCTATCCGATCGCTCGAATAACAAGGAGGGATCCAAAAGGCAATTTTCCCTTCTCCTCCAAAACGCAGTGTTTTGTGCAGGACCAAATTAAAACAGAAGAAGAATCATATAGTAAAAATTAAAAATGAAAATAAACTATATTAAAAAGATGGAAAATGCGGAGGGACCAAAATCGCAATAAGACCCTTAATAAAACACGCGTGGATCCTCCCTGTCGGGTCAGGTTTACACACAGATCCATATGGGGAAAACGACATCGTTTTAGGGCTATGGTGACCAGCCCTAAACGACGCCGTTTAGAGAGTCTATTTAAGTAAAACAAATTTAAAAAATTTCATTCTTTCCCTTTACTTAAAAAAACAAAGAAATTCTCTCAACCTCCTCTCTTCTTTTCTAATCCGACTAGGGTCCGGCAAGAGTTCCAGCGCCGATCGCCGTCGTTCGTCACCGTTGGCGCCACTGCGTGCAGTGGTTGAACCCCCCAGGTACATTTTTTATATTATATATATATATTATATCTAAATGTATGTGTGTGTAGTTTTAAAAAAAAATTACATGTATGTATGAATAGTTTCGAAGAGAAAAAAAGAAAGGAAAAATAAAGAAAAAGGAAATAAACCTTTGCTGATTTACTCTGTGATTTTCGTATTGATTTCGTGTGTTCATAAAAAATGTCGAGCCTACAATGGATTTTTGTTTGGTTTTTATAGCCAAAATCAAAAAATAAAATAAAATACAATCCCCTTTTTTTCTTCTGTTTTGCTGTGCTGTTTTCTGTTTTGTAGGCGAAACCACCGTGGAGTGACGTGGAAGGGGTGACGTGGGGGCCCGATCGTTGGAGCTGCGGCGCAAGGGAAACCTAGGGTTTCCAGAAGCTTCAGTCCATTTGGGCCTGATCCGACATTGGGCCACTACAATTAGTTTGGGCCGATCAGGTTTGAGTTTGTTTTGGGTTTTAAGTAACTAGATTAGTTATCATGTTCTGGGTTTATTCAATTGGGTTAGAGTTTTGTATTTGTATTTGGGCTGGTAGGAATTTGGGTTTGTAAAAAGAAATTGGACTGTTAATATTTGGATTTTTTTATTTATTATTTGGGTTTTTAATTAATTAATTTTTTTTGTTTATTTTGGTTTAAATCGGCCCGGGCAAATTGGGCTGATTATAGCTACCTCTCTTTGCTCTTTGTCGTGTAACGAAAATAGAGCAAAAACTTAAAAATGGCCAATTTTGCCCGGCCTCGCTGAGTCTCCACTTGTTTTGGTGCCTTTCTTCTTCAAGTAGCTTCCTTCCATCCCACTGCATCTTCAGGGGCATAGGAACTAGCGCTTCGATCCAATTCAAGGAGATTAGACTTGTAGCATCAATCTGCTCCGCCGCAACTTCAGGGAGATAGGATTTGCTATCTTCAGTCTGCTTTGCTGTAACTTCATAGATATGAGATTTGTAACTTGTAGCTTTAATCTATTCCACTGCAACGCCAGGGAAATAAGATTTGCTGTCTTTATTCTGCTCTGCTGCAACTTCAGGGAGATAAGGCTGGTGGCTTCAATCTGCTCCACTACAACTTCAGGAAGATAAGATCCACCGTGATTTGTAGCTTTAATCTGGTCCACTACAACACTCGGGAAATGAGATTCACTATCTTCAGTCTGCTCCACTGCAACTTCAGGGAGATAAGGCTGGTGGCTTCAATCCGCTCCACTACAACTTCAGGAAGATAAGATCCACCGTGATCTGTAGCTTCAATCTATTCCACTACATCTTTAGGGAAATAAGATTCGCTATCTTTAGTCTGCTCCGCTGCAAGTTCAGAGAGATAAGGCTGGTGGCTTCAATTTACTTCATTGCAACTTAGGAAGATAAGATCCACCGTAATCTGTAGCTTTAATCTGTTCCACTACAATGCTAGGGAAATAAGATTCGCAATCTACAGTCTGCTCCGCTACAACTTCAGGGAGAAAAGGCTATTGGCTTCGATCTGCTCCACTGCAACTTTAGGAAGATAAGATCCGCCGTAGCTTCAATCTGTTCCACTGCATCTTCAGAGAAATAAGATTTGCTATCTTCAGTCTTCTCCACTACAACTTCAGGGAAATAAGGCTGGTGGCTTCAGTCTGCTCCATGCAACTTCAGGGAGATGAGATTCACCATGGTGGATTTGATCTGACCTACTGCAACTTCAGAGGTATAGGACTTGTGGATTTGTAGCTTTAATCTGCTCCACTGCAACTTTAGGGGAATAAGATTCGCTATCTTGACTTCAATCCATTCCACTATAACTTCAGGGGTATGGAATTTGTGGATTCACCGATCTTGTTACACCGTCCTCTGGGGAACATGACCTGTAGAATCGATTTATGGACTTATGCTTATGCATAATGATTAGGATGCAATTATCAGAATGAATCGAATGCTCTTAACTAGATGTGTTATGGATGATATTTGCATGAATGCAGAACGTCATGAGAATGATCCTTTTTTTAATGTTTGGGTTGTCATTACTCGTTGTTCTTCAAGGTTGTATCACTGACGTAATATCCTGTCTTCTTATTCAACCGATATTTTTGATAGAAAGTCCGAAGAAATGATCACTGTTTAAAGTTTCCTTCTCAAATATTTCCAACCCTTAGGCTTGGTGAGTTCTAAATAATAGTATTGTTTCAGGTTCTCGTACTATTTAGAAGTTTCCAGAGTAATATGCAAAACTCCTTTTGTGAAAGTATTATTAGTCCAATAATCGTTTCTTCAATACAAAATGCTTGAAAATGACCATAATGATGGACAAAACTGAAATTTATTAGGAACGAAATCTGAAAAGAATAGGTTAATTAAAGAAAGCAAACATTGCTAAAATAAAAAATGGTGAGGGAAAAAAAAATAGGTGCCCCAGATATCGCAGGCTGAGCTTTTTTTACGAACTTTCTGAAGACCATTTTAAGCTCAATATGTGTTTAGGAGATCTAGAGAACTTTGTTGATGCCCCAAAACATTGCATACCCTCTCTTCATTAATTCAAGTATAGCAAGATCACCGCATGCCCCATCTTTGATCACAATTTGAGCCGCCCTTTTCGGGTTTTCGACTCAAAACCCCTTTGGTCTAAAGGCACCTTTTGCGGGTTTTCACCTTGGCCTCTCCGCTTCTTTTTTTAAAAAAGAAGGTCTCAAAGCGCCCTTTGTGTAACACCCCTTACCTGTATTCAAGCTGGAACCGGGTTTGAGGCATTACCTAACTAACTTTACTTAAACATCTCGAATAGGGTTATTAAGTTTCGTTTAAACCCATCACTTGCACATACTCGGCCTAAGAGGCCCTACACATACCTCATAGAGGTTTCGGAACTATTCTGGGAACTTTTATAAACTCGAGAAACCTTTCAACAAAACAGGGGCCACACGCCCGTGTTGGTCCAGGGACACGCCCGTGTTGGTCTAGGGACACGCCCGTGTCTTCCACCCGTGGTTGATTCTGACTAAGGTCACACGGCCTTGACACGCCCGTGGCCCTAGCCCGTGTGCCAAACCTTGACATTCTGACCTATCCACACGGTCTATGCACATGTCCGTGTGCTTTAGCCATGTGGCGATTTAACTTCCAAGTGCAAGGTACAGACTTCACACGGCCTAGGCATATGCCCATGTGCAAGCCATGCCTCCAACACGGTCTAGACACACACTCGTGTAACATCCCGGTTTAGACCCTAGTTGGAACAGTGGTTTCGAGACCACAAATATGAGGTTGAAATACTATTTTAATGTTATCTTTGATGTTGATTCTATGTGATATAGTCGGTGTGAAATTTCTGTGTGAAGATTTTACTGATTGTGTGCTTAATTAGCAAAAAGGAGTTAATCGCATAAAGTGTAAAATGCTGTGTGCTGATTGATAAGTACTTAAAAGTTAGCCCAGTTTATAAGTTAATGGAAGATGATAGCATGGTTTTGGTGTTATTATTAATTTTCATTAAGGGCAAAAGGGTAAAAAGCCTATTAAGTTATTATTAAATGAAACAAAATCAAATTGTTGTTCATCTTTTATCTACACTTGTCGAAATTTGCTAAATAAAAAGAAAGGAGAAGAGTTTTAGGGTTCGGCTAATTGTGTCTTTGATTAAGGTATGTTTCAAGCTCAGTTTTTGATAATTTCTACGTTTTCGTAATCGTTGCTTCATGCTCTAGCTAACCCATGTCATAATTTTATGAATTGATAATGTTTTTGTGATGTGCCATTGATGAGTATGTGAGCTTTGTGATGAATGTTGGTGTTAAATGAAAGATATGTGTTTAATGAACATGTTTTGTTCTTGGAGTTTTGATGAATTTAGCTAATTAGGACTAAATTGAGAAAATAACATTTTGAATGACTAAAATGCGAAATAAATGAAATGTGTGGGTTTGTATAGACATTAGTAAAATTCGGCTAAGCTTGTGCTAGGAGAAATTATGTGGATTTGATGATTTTGTGAAATAGGGACTAAAGTGTCGAAATGTGAAAATGTGAGGGCTATTGTGTAAAATGCCATAAATATGTGTGTTTGTATTATAATGAATGATTTGGCGATTGAATGGACTGAATTTAAATGTGTATAGACCAAGAGAGGAGAGGCTTGGATCGAGATCGAGGCAAAGATAAAGTGCTCGATTAATCGACCGCTTCGATAGTTCGACGTCCGAGGTAAGTTCAGATATAATACTAGTCGTAAACTATATCTATGTGATGTGAATTGAATGAATATATATATATATATATATATATATATATATATATATATATATATATATAACTATGATATTTGAAATGCTATGTGCGAAAATTGAATTAGAGGGCACTAAGTGTGCGAAATTAGAAACGGGACAGAGATGATTAGCACTGTGTGTGCGATACTGATATAAGTTCAGTTTAACATATTGGCACTAAGTGTACGAATAAATCAAAGGAATAGCAAGGGTTGAACGAGAGGTAATATCGATCAATTGAGTAGCATGAATGGTGAGTAACTATGTGTTGATCAAGGTACGTTTGGAACCTATGTGGTTGATGAAATCGTGATTGAGATCATGGAATGTTAATAGAACATAGTAGTGGATATGGTATGGTACATAGTTGTTTGAGAAATAATCTATGTGATGGTTGGTTTAGTATAATGTTTTATGTTACGAACTTACTAAGCTTTGTAAAGCTTACTGTGTGATTTGTTTCCCTGCTTTGCAGTGTCAGTAAAGCTAGCTCGGATCCGGGAATCGTCAACATCTCAATCACACTATCGGCATTCTATTTTGGTACTTTTGGAAAGATGTACATAGTTGAAATATGGCATGTATAGGCTAGCTGTTTTGAATCATATGTGAGATGTGTAAATAGCCATGTGATATGGCTAGCAAAATGTTGGTAATGTGCATGAGTGAATATGATATTTGGTGCATATTTTGACATGGCATGATGGTAATGAATTAGCATATAAATGGGAGTTCAATGATGAATTAATGCCTTAGTGATTTAGTGAAGTTATGAATGATTATACCTAGACTTAAATGTAATTTGGTTGTATAAATTAGCATGCTTAGAAATGAAGTTATATGTGATGATATGATGATTACTTGACTTGAAATTTGTTGCCAAATTGTGTGTTTAAAGATGTATAAATTGTGCTTGTAGGATTAACCTTGTGTGGGTGGCAAATTGGCCTTGCAAATGGCCTATTTTGCCACACGGGCGTGCCTGATGACCGTAGGCGTAAGTCAGTATATGGCCTAAGAGCACACAGCCATGGCACACGGACGTGCCTAGTAGCCGTGTTGTTTCACGAGGATCGACCACGGCCATGGTACACGGGCATGCTTGGTGGCCGTGGTGTTAAGTCAGTTTCGACCACGGGGAGGACACACGGGTGTGTCTAGTAGCCGTGGGAGGCACACGACCTACCCACGCGGGCGTGTATCCCCTGAATC
The DNA here is from genome assembly GCA_005393395.2 of Gossypium australe. Classification (NCBI taxonomy): domain Eukaryota; kingdom Viridiplantae; phylum Streptophyta; class Magnoliopsida; order Malvales; family Malvaceae; genus Gossypium; species Gossypium australe. The sequence goes on from CM016616.1 coordinate 120,027,974, forward strand.
CTAGAAAAGTTTTAAATTTCCCGAGAAGTTTCTGTATGTGTTTCGGTCTAGTCCCGACCCTTCTCTAGCATGTGTTTAAGGTCTTATACGCCTTAATAAGGGACTGATTGTTTATGTTTGATGTATTATGATGATGATTGACTTTGTGTCATAAATTGGGTTGTGAAATGATCCTATTGTCCAATAATGCCTCTTAACCCTATTCCAGCGACAGTTTTGGGTTAGGGGTGTTACAGCCCGTGTGTCTACCCATGTTCACAATTAGCAGGCTATCTACCAAGCCTTTTGCCACCCTACATTACACACATACATACTGCAATTCAAAACAATACAACTCCTATCCCAAAGGCACATCTAAGTACTCATTCTAGTATAAAAGATAACCCATAGGTACCTTTAGAAGCTCAAATAATTAAGAAGTACATAAAGGCATATACCTCATGGAATTCATCTTCATTAAGCAATAGAATTTTCCAAGTATTTGCCTAACTTATAAGGCCATTTACAAAATAACTTTAATAACTTACATAACTAACACTTTGACTAACAATTACAACTTAACAAAATACTCGAGTCCTATACATGCCATACTCAAAATAAGTCTAAATTGTTATAGCAAAGTGAAGCCAATAGTGTGATTCCCGAACTCCTACATCCATGTTCCTCGAGTTATCTTGGCAATACTACAAGGAAGAAGGGAAATGAAAGGGGTAAGCATAAAGCCTAGTAAGTTTGCATGGAAATAAATAACAATAATAAGCTCATAATATAATCCATACATGGCATTAACTAACCATACACAGGTCATAGGCTCCTGACCATACTTACTTATAATTGCCCTTATTTAGCACATACCGTGCCACATATCGTAATCATTTCTTCGTGACTCATTCACGAGTACCTGTATTCACTCAATCACATGACTTTAGTGCAATTCTCATTTCTACTTCTAAACTCATCTACTTATCCCATTAATCACTAGGGATAGTCAAACACTTATTTTCATCGTCATTAATGTAGGTACGAAGCCAATGCTACATCCCTGAGGTGGTCTTATATGGAGTCACTCCTAAATGCCAATGCCATATCCCGGATATGGTCTTATATGGACTTTCACATCAAGTATCGATGCCATATCCTAAATACGGTCTTACACGATTCTCATTTCCAATACCGAAACCATATCCCGGATATGGTCTTATACGAGATTTCAACTCGGTACCGAGGCCATGTCCCGGACATGGTCTTATATGGGATACCAACTCGGTGCCGAGGCCATGTCTCGGACATGGTCTTATACGGGACCTTATCTATTTTATATCTTGATGATAGCATTTTCATATTCAATATGGTCCACTAGGACTTCAACATCTTATTCATCATCAATTTAGTAGAGCATCATGCATCAATAAGACACCAGGAATTCTCAAGTATGCTAACATAATTATTGCATTAATCACATACAAACTTACCTCGATTTCAAAATAAGCTAACTCGTCAGCTTAGTCCAAGACTTTGTTCTTTCCCCAATCAAGGTGGATTCTCGGTTCTTCTTGCTCTATAATAGCAATTTAGCTCATTTTAATCACCACATTAATGAAAGTATTTCAATAATCATGCGTAGGCAAAATTACTATTTTGCCCCTAAACTTGGGCAAAATGACCATTTTGCCCCTAGGCTCAGAAATTAATTCTAATCACATTTCTACCTTCAACGAGCCTAGGTGAACATTTAATACTCTTATAGCTATCATCAAAACTCAACATTTCACATAATTACTACAAATTTGTGATCTTTTCGTTAAGGCCCAATTAGGTGTTTTCAAGACAACACCTTTCACAAAAGTTGTTCATCTAACAACTAAGACTCAATTTCTTTCATAAAAATGCAGCAAATACCTAAGATAGTTCTCATGGAAAAACTCTAAACTTTTCACCATAATGCACAATAGTCCCCTCATTTGAAAGCTTAAGCCTTAGGGGTCTCAAAAGTACAATTATTTTCAAGAAAAGATCACTAGATCACTTACTTGAATGGATGAGAGCTTGCTGAAATTTTGAGCTTTCAAAAACCCCTATTTACTTGCTATTTTTGGTGGAGAAGGATGAGCAAAAAGATGGACATCATCTTTTCTTTATTCTAATGTTAAACTAACAATTTAGTCCACAAAACACCACCAACTTTGACCAACTTGGTCAATTTTTGTCCCCTATGAAGTCTATGGCCGGCCAAGCCAATATTGGGGGTCTAATTTCCTTTTAAAGACCTCCAATTGTCAATCTATGGCTATTTGGTACCTTTAGCTTATAGAATGGAACTTTCGCACTTTATGCGATTTAGTCCCTTTTCGCAATTAAAAAAGAAATCGTTAAAATTAAGGCACCAAAATTTTCATGCACATATACTAACATGCTCTGACTCATAATATAATCATGAAAATAAATTTCTCTAATCTCGGATTAGTGATCCCGAGATTACTATTCTGACTAGCCCCTAAATCGGGTTGTTACACTTTGCGGGTTTTCACTTTGGCCTCTTTTTCTCTTTAAGTATAGTACTTCTTGACTGAATTCGAATTTACAGGATTGGGCAAGTTTTTCCCATCCATTTCGGTCAAAATCAATGCTCCTCCGGAGAAAGCCTTTTTTACCACACAAGGTCCTTCCCAATTTGGCATCCATTTTCCTCTAAAATTCTTTTGTATGGAGAGGATATTTTTCAATACCAGGTCCCCCTCGTGGAATTCTCTTGGGAAAACCTTTTTGTCATAAGCTCGCATCATTCGTTTTTGGTATATCTGACCCTGACGAATAGCTCTTAGCCTCTTTTCCTCAATCAAGTTCAACTAATTGTATCGAGACTGTATCTATTCTGCTTCATCTAAATTTAGCTCTAACAAAACTCGAAGGGAAGGTATCTCTACTTCAATGGGTAAACTGCCTCCATTCCATAAACCAATAAGAAAGACATTGCCTCTGTGGAAGTTCTGATAGACGTTCAATAAGCATAGAGAGCAAATGGTAGCTTTTCATGCCAATCTTTATAAGTTTCAGCCATTTTTCCCAAGATCTTCTTAATGTTTTTATTGGCTGCTTCCACTACACCATTCATTTTTGGACGATACGGCGATGAATTGTGGTGTCTGATTTTGAATTGACCGCAGACCTCCGCTATCGTGTTGTTGTTCAAGTTTAATGCATTGTTAGATATGATCCTCTCAGGCATTCCATATTGACATATGATTTCCTTTTTTAAGAATCTGCTGATTGTCGACTTAGTAACACTGGCATATGAAGCAGCCTCTACCCACTTGGTGAAATAGTCGATGACTACAAAGATGAACAAATGCCCATTTGAAGCTTTTGGAGAGATCGGCCTGATGACATTGATCGATTGTTTTTACGAGTTTTAAAATTTATAAAGAGAATGATCGAACCTGGAAACTAACTCTGACAATGATTGAGGCAAGTGCACCTATCGAACAGTAGTATAGCTTAAGCAAGACTGGATTGTCGAACCCAAAGGAACTAAAAGTACTAATACTAACTTTCTTTTTATCATCTAGCCTAAAATAAGTGAAGTTGTTATTTAATCTAAATTTAACTATTTACTAAGCTAAAGATGCAAAGACAAAAAGAATGAATTGGGGAAATACTGCTGGGAAAACTCAGTTGATTAAGACGATACCCTTAGGAAGAATCCACCTAGACTTCTCTTGTTATCTAACACTGAACCAGACGATTTATTCACTTGACTTGATCCGTAAGATTCCCTAAGTTATATTAAACCCTCTCTCGAGGCAAATAACGTCTAACCCTAGGTTGATTAATTGAAATCTCTTTCTAAGTAAAACCCCTAGAATTGCATTTACTCGATCTATGGACTCCCATATTAGGTTTCACCCTAATCCGGCAAAATCTCGTCACCTTATCTCTAGGCGCGCGATCAACTCCGCTTAACTATACTAGATCTACTCTTAAGCAGGGACTTTTGCTCCTCCACCTAAGCACATCCAACTTGAATCAATATCCCGGAAATATTAACATAAGAATTAAGCACACATAATTAAGAACAAATCAAGTATTTATCATATAGTTTAGAAAACAATAACAAGATCCATCTTAGGTTTCATCCCCTTCAAGTATCTGAAGGATTTAGTTCATAAAAGCAAACATCTCAAAATAAAAGATAAAACAAAACATAAGAAATCCCTAAAACCCCCTGAAGGAATTAAAGGAGAGATTCTTCGTCTTGAGTAGAATTCCGGCTTCTTGAGATGGATCAACTGCTATCTTCGAGTGATTCCCACAAATCTTAACCTTTCTGGCTCGGCTCTTTGGCCTAGCTAACCGCCCCCCTCAAGGTTATACTTAGGGTGTTTATATAGGCTTTCGAAATAGGTTTCTTGGCCCCTAAATATCCTTTTCTGAGTGAAATTCTGCTTCCTGACAACAGGGACACGGCCATGGCACACACCCGTGTGAATTGTGGCCAGGCTGTGTTCGAACCTGTTGAATGGGGCATGGTTGTGTGGATCATGATTAGGTCGTGTTCTAGTAGATCAATGAGGCATGGCCGTGTGGACTTTGGCCTAGGTCGTGTGGATTTCGTGATATGGCCCATTTAATCTGTTTTGGGCTCGTTTTACGTTCTTTTCATCCTTGGGTGCTTTCCTGAGTATAAGACATGAAAAGAAAGGATTAAAAGCACCTTTTTACATGAATCAAGGAATAAATCATCCGAAAATATGCTAAATGTGGGATTAAAATATGTTACTTTTACGATTTATCACATACCCCCACACTTAAGCTTTTTCTTGTCCTCAAGCAAAATTCTCAACTTACAATTAAAATGAACTTTCCATGATTCATAACTCTTTATCAACGATGTCTCATCATAATTCATAGATAATTTATACAAGGATAATTTAACTCGAAGAGTCCAAAAGATTCAAACAATATAAGTCATACATTTGTATCACGAAAACGTAGGTAAAATAATATAAATAAATTAATTAGTAAAACTAATATAGAATTTAGGTAAAGATAATGAAAATAATAATAATAATATGTTAATAATAATAACAAAAATAATAAAATAAATAATCTCACATTTGAAACATATGAAAGGATACAAAATAATAAATGAATAAATAATCATAATGAAAGTGATAATAACAAAAATGAAAAAAATAAATAAGCAAATTAAATATATCAATTTAATAATAATAATAATATTATAATAATAGTAGTATTAAAATTAATAGTAATAGTAATAACAATAATAATAATAGTAATATTTATAATAATATTAAAAATAATAGCAATAATATTAATAATAATAATTAAATTAATGATAAAATAGTAAAAATAACAAAAGAAATAAAAAAAGGATTAAATTAAACTTAAAACAAACGTTTGGGGCAAATCTTAAAAAAAAAAGGAAAGGACCTATCCCAACGTGCGAATAACAAAGAGGGATCCAAAGGGCAATTTTCCCTTCTCCTCCAAAACGCAGCGTTTTGCGTGGGACCAAATTAAAACAGAAGAAGAATCATATAGTAAAAATTGAAAATGAAAATAAACTATATTAAAAAGATGGAAAATGCAGAGGGACCAAAATCGCAATAAGACCCTTAATAAAAAAACGTGCGGATCCTCCCTGTCGGGTCAGGTTTACATGCGGATCCAAAGGGGGAAAACGACGTCGTTTTAAGGCTATGGTGACCAACCCTAAACGACGTCGTTTAGAGACTCTATTTAAGTAAAAAAATTTTAAAAATTTCATTCTTTCCTTTACTTAAAAAAACAGAGAGAAATTCTCTCAACCTCCTCTCTTCTTTTCTAATCCGGCCAGGGTCCGGCAAGAGTTCCGGCGCCGATCGCCCGCCGTCGGCGCGGCCGCGTGCTGTGGTTGGACCCCCCAGGTACATTTTTTTATATATATTATATATATTATATTTAAATGTATGTGTGTGTAGTTTTAAAAAAAATTTACATGTATGTATGAATAGTTTCGAAGAGAAAAAAAAGAAAGGAAAAATAAAGAAAAAGGAAATAAACCTTTGCTGATATACTTTGTGATTTTCGTATTGATTTCGTGTGTTCGTAAAAAATGTAGAGCCTACAATGGATTTTCGTTCGATTTTTATAACCGAAATCAAAAAATAAAATAAAAATGAAATACAATCCCCCTTTTTTCTTTTGTTTTGCTGTGCTGCTTTCTGTTTTGTAGGCGAAACCACCGTGGAGTGACGTGGAAGGGGTGACGTGGAGGCCCGATCGTTGGAGCTGCGGCGCAAGGGAAACCTAAGGTTTCCAAAAGCTTCAATCCATTTGGGCCTGATCTGACATTGGGCCACTGCAATTAGTTTGGGCCGATCAGGTTTGGGTCTGTTTTGGGTTTTAAGTAACTGGATTAGTTATCAAGTTCTAGGTTTATTCAATTAGGTTAGAGTTTTGAATTTGTATTTGGGCCGGTAGGAATTTGGGTTTGTAAAAAGAAACTGGACTGTTAGTATTTGGATTTTTTTTATTTATTATTTGGATTTTTAATTAATTTTTTTGTTTATTTTGGTTTAAATGGGCCCGAGTAAATTGAGTTGATTACACAGTCAAGAATAAAAAAAGTGATCCTCAAAAATAAAACAATAATAAAAAAAATATTATATTAAAATAATTCTAAAATTTTAGTACATGTGTGTATAATAAAATTTTTATGTATTTAAAAATTCATTACATGACTGTATTTAATTGATGCCTTAAAATTAAAGTTTTTAATATATCCTAATATAATTTTTTTTTTAAAAAGAAAATTGCAAGTTTCCCGAGCTAAACTTCAATTCGTAGTAAAGCTAAAATTTGTGGTTATGGTCATACTACGTTAAAATTCCATTATTGTTTTCCTGATAACAAAGTTAATTATGAATTGCAAATTGGATTATGAGTATGTCATAACAATAAACATAACATAAATATCTATATATATATATAAGACGAAGATGCTTGCTTTATTCATGCATGGCCCATGATGATTTATTTGTTTAAGTAATAAAATCCCCATGGATTAATAATAGACATAGTTGAGAATGTCCAAACTTTTGGGGGGGGGGGGGGGGGAGACTCGGTCTTCAGGCCATTGGCAATGGCCATGATGAACTCCAAGAGTTGTTGGTTGATTGAAAGTAAAATGATCGTAGCCTTCCCTAACAAAATCTTTTTTTTTTTTTTTGTTTGGAGCTTGTCGTCGAAGCTAATCTATCTTCATAAAAGTGAGTGTAATGCACCAAGCAGTCTTTGTGTTGTTACAAAGAGCTGTCTTTTAGTTGGTGCAAATCGTCTCTCCCATTTTTCCTTAATCATATAATAAAATTTCTTCCCCCCTTTTCCCTCACTCTGTCTCTGCCTGTCTTAATTTGTCAGAATCTCAGAGTTGTGTTGGGTTTTTTTGTCTTCACAGTTTTCCGATAAAAACATGGGATCCGATACTTCCGAAGTTGCTCTCTATTTGTTTCCTTACCTTAAAGTCTACAAAGATGGAACCCTGGAGAGGATCGCAGGAGTAGTAGTTCCCCCAGGTCTTGATCCCCAAACCAACGTTTTATCCAAAGATATCCTTATCGTGCCCCAAACTGGCGTCTCAGCAAGGATTTACCGACCCAACTTTGTTATTAAAGATCAAAAGCTACCCTTTGTAGTGTACTTTCATGGCGGAGCCTTCTGCGTAGCTTCGCCAGCTTTTCCAAACTATCATAACAGCCTCAACAAGCTGGTTGCCGAGGCCAATATAGTAGCTCTTTCTGTCGACTATAGGTTAGTCCCTGAGCACCCTCTTCCTACCGCATATCAAGATTCATGGCTGCACTTCAATGGGTGGCTTCCCATAAGGAAGAAGATGGCCACCACCATGAGGGTTGGATCAAGGACTATGTGGACCTTGACCAGGTGTTTTTGGTTGGTGACAGTGCTGGTGCAGACATTGCACACCACTTAGCTTTTCGGATCAAGGAATCGGACCTGGGTCAAAGCTTCAAGATTCTTGGCATTGGAATGATTCATCCTTACTTTTGGGGAACCAACCCGATTGGATCAGAGACTGCTGACGGGTTGAGGAAAGAACTGGTAGATAAGTGGTGGTTATACGTTTGTCCATCTGATAAACGGTGTGATGATCCGTTTATCAACCCGTTTGTGGATGGATCCCCGGATCTTGCAGGGTTGGCATGCCATGGAATCCTTGTTATTGTTGCAGAGAAGGATATATTGAGAGAGAGAGGGAGGTTTTATTATGATAAATTGGTGAAATCAGGGTGGAGAGGGAAGGCACAGATAATGGAGAATGAAGGTGAGGAACATGTGTTCCATATATTTAACCCTGATTGTGACAAGGCCAAGAGTTTAATGAAACGCTTCGCAGCTTTCCTCAACCAAGGTTTAGGGAAGGGCATTGTTGAGTGAAAAACTATGGGGTTGTTTTGTAATAAAATAATTTCATTTTCCATCCCAAATGTATCACGTGTTTGTCAAAGATTTTTTTTCCATTTTACCTTTTCTTAAAAACCTTTGTTTGCTTTATTCAATGTGATTCTACTTTTTTTTTTTTTTTTTTTGTAATGTGATCACTCTAACCTAAAACTGTTCAATGGCACTTTGGATCTCTGCAAAAAAATCCAGCTTAATTTGACAAAATTATAATAATGTGACTTCTTAAATCAATTCCTACAATTATAATTTTTGTTTGTGAACTTTCTTTTTTGGTTGTTAATATCTATAAGTTGTGTACTCGTTAATTTGTCAGGTTTCCCTGCTTTCTTATAATATTATTTTTTAAAATAAAGCATTCAGAAAAACAAAAATACTGAATCTAAAATTTAACACATTTTAATGCAGTTAATTCAGGTAAAAATACCATAAAGATTGTTATATTAAGAGTTGGCTTGTATTTGACTTTTTTTTACTTAAAAATAAGTAAATTAGTTCCTAGACATTAGACTAAAGAATAAATTAATTTTTTCTATAAAATTTTTTATCTATTTCTAAAGTTAAAAACTGGCGCGATTCATAGAATAACCAAACAGTTATGTTACATGTATCTCAATCCAACATATATGAGCCAGTTTTTAATGGTAAAAATTGATAAACTTTTACCAGAACATGTTTACTCTTTCATCTAATATGCATGAACTAATTTATCTATTTTTTTAAGTAAAGAAGACAACATGCAATCTAACTTCTAGTACAAACACTCCTTGGTGCTTTTAGATAAATATGTAGACATCTAATATGTTTGTTATAGATTCATCACTCCATCTATTATCATGTGTATTTATCTTTTTAGATAAATATCAAAATTATAAATAAAATTTCATTCAATTTGCGGATGTCGTACATAAATTTTAAGTTTGTGCAATCTTAAATAAAATTTTAATTTGATTCAATTTTCAAAAATCACTAATATTTTTAAAATAACATCATTTTACTTTGATTTATTGCATACCAAACTATTATATTAATTTAATATAAAAATAAATTTATATATATTCATTTCTTTAAATATGTACAATTAAATCCAAATTTCATGTATACATATCAACTACAATTCAAGTTTCATGTGTATAATTACACCAAATCAAAATTCATGTATCAAATTATACATTAAATCAAAATTCATATATAAATTTAATATTTGTCCTTCTTTTCTTATTTCTTATTTCCAAGCTGCCATTTCACCTGAAGAATCTCATAACAGGGAAAATAAGTACGAACACATTAAACATGCTTAACCGCCAAATGAAACATCCTTAGACACCTACGTACACAGGGCGAACGAGAGGCATCTCGAATTTAACAAGGCAACTTGATAATCACTTGGCGCTTGACCGACAATTTGTCTTATGATATCAACATGGATGCAATGCCTGAACTTGGAAAGTGTTCAAGGAGCTAAGAGTCTAGAACACGACTGTGTCGAGCATAGTTCCCAAAGTTTGAACTATGTTCGAGGACATCAAGTTCGAAACATGTTCCTCTAAATGCTTCTTGGCATCTTGCCTCCCAACATTTGCGATTGCCAACTTCTCAGGAGGCAATTCATCTTCCTCTTGGACAGCCTTATTGTATTTCATAGCTAAATTTAGCATTTCCTGCACATAATAAATTAAATCAGCATCATAAACTACCTTATGGAATATAATTTTCATTATATTAGGGAAATAAATTTCCCATTCATATTTGAACTCTTTGAGAAACATTGAACCATAGCCCACATACATGAGACCGCGGCTCCTTTTTATGGGCATTACTAAAATTGACACAGCAAGGGATTATTAATGGTTTTCTTCCCTTTCAAACCAAGGGTCCTCATCAAGCACCTCGCATCAGTAAGGTACAACATGAAGATATGCAACACGCATCAACAGTTTAAAAACATAACACTAACACCAGTCTCACCTGAACAGTCTGTTCATTGGTTTTAGAATGGGTATCAAAACGCCTAAGTGTCAACCCATCAGTCCACTTCTTCTTATGAAGATTTAACAGCATCTTTTCCTCAAGTTCATTCTTCCTGTAGTTAATGGCTATAGAGTAATAATGTCTATTTAGCCCATGTATCAATGCCTGACAATGGAAAATAGTCAGATGAGACATTCCCCATATAAAAGAAGCTATTTGATAAATGATAACAGCCAGAGTGCGCTTTTGGCACTTACTTGGATAGAAGGCTTATTAAGATGCCCAAGATTGGATGTTGTCTGGCGTGGTTCTTGGCCAAGCATCATGGTTTGTGGGTTGATCAAACGGAATGCATCGATCACCACCTTCCCTTTAACACTCTGAATTGGGTCCACCACCACTGCTACAGCCCTTTGATTCAAAGCTTCAAAACTCTGCAAGCAGTAACAGATTTTAACAACAGATAGACTAGCTTTCATTCATCAAAACAGTTAAAAGGAAAACAAAAACCATAAATGATCTTCACTTAGAACATCAAAAAGGAGAAGATAAACTAATTGACAGAGGACAGAAAAAAAAAGCATCAAAAGTTTTCCGGGAAGGAAAAGAGAGGTAGGTTATAAAAGAACATTAATCACACATTAATACAGCACATTATCCAAACTGACGTCAGTCCTCTCCTATACATTACAAGACTGGAACCATTGTGCCCTAATGGTAGTAACAATTAAGGATATGATTGTCAAGTAATCACCAACCCTTGATAGAAAGAGAAATAAAAGTACATGAACAAGAACCATAAGCAATAGTAATGAGTTGAATATTTATTTGTCAGAAAAGAATGATGTGACTAATGAGTTGTATACTAACACCAACAGAAGGAGAAATTATAAGGTGGGCCCTTCCTACTTTATCAGCCATGGTCTCCTCCAATAATATAATGCCACGTAAAGATATTACTACATGCCATTTTTACTAATAACTTCTCTCAAAATTCAGATATTTTACTTCCAAACTCCTCTGCAATAATTACAAAAAAAAAAAAAAAAAGTAACTGCATTTTTGAAAAACCCAACCTCAATTAACTTTTCACTTCTATAATTTATCACTGCATCTCTACACCCTTACCCATCAAATGCTTAAAATGAAGAGAAATTGGCAAAGAGTAATGGACAACAACTCACCATAAAGCACGGATAAAGGAATTCATCCTCTTTTTTTTTTTTTTTTTTTTTTCTAGTTTGGACTAAAGGAATTCATCCTAACCTTCAAAGCATATCAAAACAAAGCAACAAATACCCATTAATCCATTCATATCCCTATACATTAAAGACTAAAACTCTGGCAATCTGTTCTCAGCGTCTTTCTTTAACAAAAAACAAAAAAGAGAAAATTAAAAACCAAAGAGAACCCTGGTAATCTGTTCTTGGTATCTTTCTTTAACAAAAACCAACAGAGAGAGAGAGAGAGAGAGAGAGAGAGAGAGAGAGAGAGAGAGAATGAAAAACCAAAGAGAACCCATAAAAGGAAAAGAGATTTAAGGAGAGAAAATGTTGTAGGCGCAGTAAAATTAGTATCAATGGATGGAATTCATCGTCTATTAGTTCTTGCCAATTCTTCATCAATTTAAGCATTGATTTTGTGCATTATGTGTGGAGAAATGGATGATTGATGGGTAATGTGTTATAAAAAAATGCAGTGATTTTTTTAAAAATTGCATAGGGAATTGATAGCATAGCAAGGTCAGAGAGAAGGGAAGCTCATGGGTAGGAATATGCAAAATTTCTGAATTTTGAGAGAAATTATTAGTAAATAAATTACATGTAAAAATAACCTTACTTGGCATTATATTATTGGAAGGAACCATGGCTGACATGGTAAGAACGGCCTAACTAATAATTTCTCCAACAAAAGACATAAAGCTCATGACTGATAAGAATATATTCTTAGTAACATAGCAAGTTGGCTAGTACGTTTATGCTTTACACTATGCAAAAAGGTTAAGCACCACCTGTTGTGTGTTTATGTCTACACCAGAAAGCCAACAGCCAAATCCAGGATGTGAATGGTACCAACCCACCACCATCTCAGGCCTGTAAAACCAAACAGCAGCTCACAATCTGGAGATAGAGGTCATCAAGAAGCGCAAAACCATCTAAACTTGCCATACAAATGCTCTCTCTTCAATGCTTGAGTTTTTCCACTAACTAAAATGAGTTAATATGAATAAACTAGAGAATAATTAACACCTTCCTGTTTGTTTGAGCATGTCAAGCATATTTGTTTGAAAAACATGATCCACTGCTTCCACACTAACACCTGTACCGCTCTGTGGCATTGCAAAGACGTCAACAACACGCACAGTGTACTCATCGACAAACTCTCCCAACATCAAACCCATAACTTCCATGGGAACTCCAGCTCTTCCTATAAAATATTCACATTAACCAAAAACAGAAACATGACTACAATTTTAAACTCTTCATCCCAAAATTTGAAATTGAAAAACAGCTCATGTGTTCCAATAGGCAAGTAAAGGAAAGCAGATCGGAATATTTTTTTTTTATTATTAAACCCTACTGCAAAACCAAAGTAAAATAAATCCATCGATTGTTTTGTTATCTTTCTAGACGAAACTACAAGGCAGCGAATCCCTAATCAGCTAACCAAATGAAAAAAATATAGTTTAAAAAAGCAGAAGTTGAGAAGAGGAGAGAGAAATTCACCGTGCTTGAGCATTTTGAGGAGGGCGAGAGAGGAGATGTAGACTTGTTCCGACGAGTCGAGAGTCGGGGAATCCGGTGGCGGGTGACCCAACGCGCCTCCTGCACCGGCGAACATCCTCTGTAATCTGTCCATGCCTGACATTGTAAATAGGACTTTTGGGAACTTAGTAGCAGGACAAGGACCTCTAAATCGTTTGTTTCTTTTTCCTTTGCTGATTCACAGCTAATCGGATATTTTTGTAATACTTGAATTTAAATTCATAAAACTGTGTATAAAAATGTTAAAGGTTTCAATTCGAGAATTAAAGATAAAAATGTTGGGAGATATACTTTCTATCTATAACCCCAAATACTCTTCATTATTAAAATAATAAAAATACCGATAAATTTTACTTCACATTAATAATAAAATTAGTGGTGAAATTTTAAATTAATTCTTAAATTTTAAAATATTTTAATTAAATCTTTAAATTATCATTTTGTTTCAATCAAGCACTTTAGTTAACTTTTGGTTTTTCTTTATTGTTTCATTCTCTCTATAATTTTTTGTTATATGTTCACTGTGGACATGTATCACTATCTAATTGCGACACATGTTACTTTTTTTTTTTTGCATGATAAGTGAGACACCGATAAATAATGATGTGGATGAATGCGGAAGCGGATCGTAAAGTTTGTCAAAGTCGCAGATTTATCTTAGATCTCTAGACGAACATAAACTGAAATGAGAAATAACAAAAACAGATTACCTGTCACAAAAGAGAGTCCAACGATATTAAAACAAAAGAAAGATGAACCGACTGGTAAAGAGTCCAAAAGAGAATGAATTAGGGTTTCCTGGATGGAAAGAAACCGTCTTTGGACCTAAAAAAAACGCCCCAACCAGATCTGGAAAAACAAAACACAAACAGATTTGTTATAAGTGATTTTAAATACAAAAGAAAACTGTTTTGTGCAAGAATGCTTGAAACAACAAGAAAAGATTAAAACTCCTAATTTTGATGTATTTCTTGATGGAACAAGATAGGAGAACATCCTTGTAACAGCCCAATTTTCAGTGGTGTCGGAAACAGTGGTTTGAGATCACTAAAATCTGAAATATGAGCTCGTAAATTTTATTATTTAGTGTTTATGAGCAATTTATGAATTTAGGAAAAACTATGAATTACTGATTTGTGCTTTAGAAATAATTATCAGATTAATTGGTTTCGAAAAGTGAGGTATTGAGACCTCGATTTCATAAACCGAGCTGTAAATATTTTTATAAATATTTAGGGAGTATCATTGAGTTAGTATTAAAGTTTCATTCGAAAATTTTAACGTTTTGATAGTTAATTTAGTAAAAAGGACTAAATTGAAAAAGGTGCAAAACTTGCAAATTAAGGAAATGGTGATTAAGTAGTCCAAAAAGTAAATAATGAGGACTTAAAGAGAAATTTAGCCTAAATTATATAGGCTGGGCGGCAAGGATATAGAAATTAGTAAGGAAATAATGTGAACTAGGGACAAAATTGTAAATTTGCAAAATTAAACAAATAAATAAACAATTAAAAGAGTTTCTAGCAAATTCTTCATATTTCTTCAGCCAAAAACACCATAAAAGATCCTTAGAAGCTGATTTTGCATATTCTTACTTCAAGTGAGTTCAATCTTGCTTTTTCTTTGAAATTTTTATGTTTTAAGACTTTTACAATTAGGTCCAATTGTCTATTTCATTAGTTTTTGATTTCATGAGTGATTTTGAAAGTTACCATTAACAAGTGCTGGAAGTTTATGATGAACTAATATGAATTTGAAGCTTTAATTTTATTATATGATGATTGTATCAAGTAATTTCAATAGAAATTGATTATTAAGAAGAATAAAAGAATTAGGGTTTGCTGTTAGATTTCTATGAATCAAAGGTTGTAAAATATCTTAGAATAATGGAATAAATTATTAATTGAGAAAAAATTAGCTCAATTGGTGGAAAATTGATAAGGACTAAATTGTAAAAACTGTAAAAGTTGGGGTAAATGTGTAATTTCAAAAATTTAAGGGCATAAATTGTGAAGTGAATTAGAATTGAATTTGATGCTGATGAATGAATAATTTTATATTATAGATCAAGAATCCGAAGACAAACGTGAAAAAGGGAAATTAACAGAATAGTTCCTGAATTTCTACAACTTCTACAAACTACCCCAAGTAAGTTCATATGGTTGAACTTTCATGATTAATTGTTAATTTAGGAATGATATAATGTATTATTTCACATTTTTGTTATTGAATTATGATTTTTGTAAATATATGAAAATTGAATTGAAAGTTCAAATTAAGTGGAATGCAGGATTGAGTACGATCGTTCTGTGACACAAGATGAATTGACGGATAAGACCATGGTTGGACCATGGAAATGTTTGAATGTAAGACCATAGCTAGGCTATGGCATTTTAATGAAAAGACCATAACTGGTTTATGGCACCTTGAACGTATGACCATGGTTGGACCATGGTAGTATATGTATATGTGTAAGACCATAGTTGCGCTATGGCATTCTGATAATAAGACCATAACTGGGTTATGGCATTACGAGTGTAAAACTATGGCAGGACCATGGCAATTGTATAAGACCATAGCTGGACTATGGCATCAAGAAAACGATGTAATCAAATCCGTAAGACGTTCTCTAATTTGACAAGGATTAGTAAGTATTACATGGATTAATGTGAAAGAAATTAAATAGTTATTGATATTGAGCTCAATTATGTGAAATCATCAATCGAAGTTGTGGTTGGCAGGAAATGTTGTGAAATGCTTAATCTAAATTAATTATTTAGTAAGTTCGGTAAGATTTATATTAAAAGCCTATGAACTTACTAAGCTTCATTAAGCTTACTTGTGTTGTTTAATGTTTTTTGTAGATTAGTGTGACGTTAGAGGATCAGATCAACACATCGAGCCACACTATCCAGATTGCTCCAGTAGACTTTGTTATAGATATTATGGTTTATATGGCATGTATAGGGTTTAATTAGAAAAGAGTTAAACTTGAAATATGGTTGTGAATGATATATATATATATATATATTTGTATGCATGTAGTTAGTAGTAGATTTTAGAAAATCAAAGAATGAAGTTATTTTGGTAAGATTATGCAAATGAGTTTTGTGATGACATAATATGTTTGAAATATGATATTTGGCTTGTATTGGGTTGCTTGGTTGAGACATATTAGTGTATTTAAATGTTGTGTACAGGTTGATATTAAAAAGGGTGAGAGAAGTGGCCTTAATATGACCTATTTTTGTCCACACGGGCAGAGACATGGCGTGTGTCTCAGCCGTGTGTGACACACGACCTGACACATGGGCATGTAGTCTGGCCGTGTGTCCCTTACACTTTGAAATTTCAAAATAGAACGCCGAAGTTTTTGCATATGGCCTAGCACACGAGCGTGTGGCTTGGCCATGTGACCCCTGCACTTTGCACACGGCCTAGCACACAGGCGTGTGGTTGGCCGTGTGGCACAAGTTAGAGAGTTACATTGGTAAGAACATGGGCTGGGACACGGCCGTGTGCCTCACATCGAATGCCCACACGGCCTAAGACATGGGCGTGTCTCCTGGCTGTGTGAGCCACACGGTATTGCCACACGGGCATGTGTCCCCTGTTTCTAAGAAAATTTTTGACATTTTGCGAAAAATCCTTGAAGTATCTGGTCGAGTCCCTGTTTACTTCAAACCCCTATTTTGGGCTTCGAGGGCCCATATAAGGGACCATATGAGTGTTTTATGAATGAGTTATGATATATGTATTAAATATTATAAAATGTTCGTAATTAATCCATAAAGTCTAGTAATGCTCCATAATCCTGTTCCGGCAACGGATATGGGTTAGGGGTGTTACAGTCTTTCTTGAAGCAACTTTAACCTAAAACTAAAATAAATAAAATCAGCAAGCCAAAACAGTAAAAACTAATTTATATAAGCAAGAAACGGTAAATTAATGATAGAAAAGAGAAGATGACGTCCTAAGAAGTCTTGGAAACAATAAGAATCCACAACTCCTTTCAGTGGCTCTAATTCCCCATCCAAGAAAGAGATCTTGGCAAGAAAAAGCTTGAAGATGATCCCCACAACCTGAAAGATTGTTAAAATAGCTTTTAAAAGAAACTCAAGAGCTATTCTTAAAGAAAAACTCAAAGAAAATTATTATTAACTAAAAAAAAACATAAATCAATTGTATGTGTATAAGGGTGAACATTCATGTTACTTATAGGCCCCCAAAATAAATTTTCCTAACCCTAAGGGAATAACTAACATGAAAACTCATCAAATAAAAAAAATAATTCTAAGTGTGGACTTTTAATAGGAATTCAACCAAAGGAATTAAATGGGCTCTTTGGGCTGAATTCTTACATGATGATCCACCTATTAAAATAAAATTGGACCTATAGTTTAAATAGTTTACAATTTGGGTCGCTTTGATAATTTGGCCTGATATTCAATTAAATTACTTTCCAAACATTAGGATGGGCTTGGAGACATCTTAATGGGTCATTTTTCAAGAACTTGGTCTTGTGATCTGTTTGCTCTCGAAATTGGCTCATTCAAGCTCATACATGAAATCCGATGCGCCTTGGCTACAAGATTCTATTTCTTGGACCAAGATTTCCAAGATTTGAAATATTGATTTTCTTGTTTCTTGAAATTGTCCGAAACAGCAAAATTGGACCAAGATTTGGTTTCTTGATTTTCTTGATAACAAGAAAGTGAATCTTGATTTTCTTTTTCGGTTGTGTATGCATCTAGGGCTTTGGTAACGAAGTCTTGGATGGTCCCGTTCAATCTTTTGCTTGGCCTTCAACCTTGTTATTGGGCCATGAGAAAATTTGAACCCATCATATTCATGAGCCTTGAGACTCGTATCATTCCCCTCTTTCTCAAAAATATTTGTCCTCGAATCGGGTAAATCTATTTGATAGGCATTGTCATTGGTCTGCTTGAGTACTTGGAAAGGCCCATCTCTATTATGGCCTTTGAATTGGACTGAGCTACTCGTATCATTCCCCCTTCCTCACGAAGATTCGTCCCCAAACATTAAACATCACTTGACTATCCTTACTTAACATACATGTATTTGTCGTGACATAATACTTTATAAGTACCAAAACATACCATTACTAACCATTCCAATGGCTAAATTACAAATAACATATTCTAGCCATCTATGGTCAAGTTAGCCTATACATGCCATTATACCAAAATAAGTTTACTATTTATACCAAAATAAGCTTGTGGATAGTGTGATAATGCTCCAACCGTTCACCAACCTTCGCGAGCTTCCGAGCACTATAAAATAGAGAAAAGTAAACCTAGAAAGCATATTATGCTTAGTAAGTTCGTATAACTGGAATTAAACTTACTAATCTCATTTATTAAAATTAAGCATATAATAACATGTTTCCATCAACTTGGTAAAATTGCCTAATCACAAGCATTCAATCAAACATTTTAGTCACAAACTTCTCATATACATCAAGTAAACATAGATGAGCTCATCATATTCATTTCATCTCATAATTTTCATATCATGTCAAGTATTTTGTTCGTTGAATCATTGAAATTCCGATGGATACTCAAATAGTACACTCAAAGAGTACAATTCAATAACCTGTCAATTCATACTCAGGAGTACCCATTAAGGCATTTAATCATAAAGCACACTTTCGAGCCACATATCATTAACAGGATTACTTGTCCAAGCTAAATCCTGTTTCCAACATATGCTCATATGAGCTTAATCAGGATTACCCATCTGGGCTAAATCTTATCTGTAACATATGCTCAAGAGGGCTTATATCAGGATTATCAGTCCAGGCTAAATCCTTTCTGTAATGAGGTCGATAGGATTACTCGTCCGAGTTAAATCCCATCAGCAACAAATGCAGGACCTCATTCAATAAGGGAAATCACATGTATCCATCGAAATCCAATATTCAAATGGAATTTAACCCTTTTCAAACAGTTTCAAGCATGTATTCATTTCATACATTGTAACATCCAAATATTTCACATAAACATAAATCACATTCTATACAAATATAACATTCAATTCAACATATTTACATGCTCAATTAAGTTACACGAACTTACCTCGATAATAGTTCGTACAAGAAAATGTACTAATCCGAAACTTTCTCTTTTCCTCGATCTAGCTTCGATTTTGAGTTATCCGGGTCTATATAAATGAATTTAATCATCAATTTCTCACATTTCATATTCATTTGAACTCAATTTACATCCTAGGCAAAATTACCATTTTGTCCCTAGCTTTCCATAAATTCCAATTTCGTCCCTAGGCTCAGAAAATAAAATTCATGCAATTTACTCCCTATTCCAAGCCTAACTGAAATTTCAATATACAATTTACAGCACATGTGTTGCATAAATTTCCATAAATTTCAGACTTTTTCTTAAATTTTCATAACTTTACAAACTAGTCCCTAAATCATGTTTTCATGAAAAATCACTTTGTAAAAGATGTTTATCTATCAACAACCTTTCATTTTCCACCATAATTTTTAAATTTTCAGCATATTCATTCATGGCATAATTTCTATACTTTGATAACTTTTCAAATTAATTCCCCAAATAGATAGAGTAAACTATCCCGGTTTCAAAAATATAAAAATTAATAAAAACTAGACAAGAAAACTTACCCAATTAAGCTTGATTAGTTTCTTCTCTCTCTCTCCTAGAGTTTCCATGCAAATTTGGGGAAGATGATATAAAATAAGATGATATTTCTATTTAATTTAATTATCATCTTTGATTTTATCACTTTCCAATTTAGTCCTTAGTCTTTTCTAATTTTTCCATGGATAAATCATAAAAAAATATCTACTAACTTTTGATTAATGGTCTAATTACCATATAAGGACCTCAACGTTTGAATTCCATAGCTATTTGATCCTTCTAGCTATTAGAATTCAACTTTTGCATTTGATGCAATTTGGTCTTTCCCGTAATGAAGCACTAAATAGATAAAATTTTCTTATCAAAATTTTCACATGATATTCCTATCTAAATGCGAATCATGCAAAAATATAAAAATAATTTTTCTTTCCGATTTGAATTTGTGGTCCCGAAACCATTATTCCGATTTCATTAAAAATGGGCTGTTACAACTCTCCCCCTTAAAGATTTTCGTCCTCGAAAATCTTACCAGTAAAGAGGTTTGGATATTGCTTTCTCATGGTATCCTCCGGTTCCCAGGTAGCCTCTTCAATACCATGTCGTTGCCAAAGTACTTTTACCAAAGCTACCTTTTTATTTTTTAACTCTTTTGTTTCACGTGCCAGAATTTTGATTGGTTCTTCACTGTAAGTCATATCAGGCTGAATCTCGAGCTCTGACAGAGAAATAACTTGTGAAGGATCTGATCGATATCATCGTAACATAGACACATGAAAAACATTATGAATAAGATCAAGTTCTGGTGGTAAGGCCAACCGATATGCAACACGTCCAATTCTTTCTATAATTTCATATGGCCCAATGAACTCAATTTTCCCTTACGACCAAACCGAAGAACTTTCTTCCAAGGTGATACTTTCAAGAATACCTTCTCACCGATCTGAAATTCTATTTGTTTTCGTTTAAGATCAGTATAGGACTTTTGACGATCAGAGGTTGCTTTCAAATTGCCCCTAATTACTTTCACATTTTCCTCAGTTTCACGGACTAAGTCAACTCCGTGTAACTTTTTTCTCACTGAGTTCTATCCAATACAATGGAGTTTTACATTTGCGACCATACAGTGCTTCATACGGTGCCATTTTGATACTGGATTGATAACTGTTATTGTAAGGAAATTCAACTAAAAGCAGGTACTTTTCCCAGTTACCTTCAAATTCAAGTACACAACATCGAAGCATATCTTCCAAAATCTGTATTACTTGTTCAGATTGACCATCTGTTTGAGGATGGAATGTAGTGCTGAAATGTAACTGTGTACCCAGAGCTTCTTGCAATTTGCTCCAGAATCAGGATGTAAATCGAGGATATCTATCTGAACTAATAGAGATAGGTACTCCATGCAATCTAACAATCTCAGAGACATATAATTCAGCCAATCTATCCAAGGAAAAATCTATACGTACTGAAATAAAGTGTGCAAACTTTGTCAATCGATCAATAATTACCCAAATGACATCTTTCTTCTTTGGAGACAGGGGTAATCCCGATAAAAAGTCCATGGTAATTCTTTCCTATTTACACTTCAGTATCGTAACTGACTGTAATAATCCCGAAGGCAACTGATGTTCAGCTTTTACTTGTTGACATATCAAACACTTAGATACAAACTCAGAAATATCCCTTTTCATTCCCAACCACCAGTACATCTTTTTCAGATTATTGTACATTTTATTACTACCAGGATGAATAGACATGTTTCCATTATGAGCTTCATTCAAAATCTTTTGTACTAGTTCTGAATTCTTCGGTACATATATTCTGCCTCTGAATAACAAACAACCATCAGTCCCAACCTGAAATTCTGAATCAGGAGTCGATTCACATTGTATCCGTTTTGCTTGTAATTTACTATTATCTTTCTAAGCTTTAGAAGTCTATTGCAAAAACATTAGTCTAGCTTTTAACTCAGCTATAATTGAACCATCATCAGATAACATCAATCAAGTATTCAACGCTCGCAAAGCAAACAAGGAGTTTCTACTTAGACCATCTGCAACCACATTGGCTTTTCCCGGATGGTAATCAATAACCAGACCATAATCTTTCAATAACTCAAGCCACCTGCGCTATCTCAAATTCAAATCTTTCTGTGACATCAAATACTTTAAACTTTTACGGTCAGTGAATATGTGACATTTTTCACCAAACAAATAATGTCGCCACATTTTCAGTGCAAATACAATTGCTGCTAATTCAAAATCATGTATCGGGTAATTTCTTTCATGTGGTTTTAGCTGTCCTAAAGCATGGGCGATTACTTTACCTTCTCGCATCAAAACACAGCCTAAATCATTTAATTATGCATCACTATAAATTACAAATTCCTTACCTAATTCAGGTTGAACTAACACAGGTGCTTCTGTCAATAAGGCTTTCAACCTATCAAAACTCTACTGACATTTATCAGACCAGTCGAATTTCACATCTTTTTGCAACAAACGAGTCATCGAAGAAGCTATAATTGAAAATCCTTTTACAAACCTTCGATAATATCCAACAACTCCCAGAAAACTTCGGACTTCAGACACATTCTTCGATGGTTTCCAATTAACAATAGCTGAAATTTTACTCGGATCTACACGAATACCCTCTGCAGATACAATATGTCCAAGAAAACCAACTTCCTGTAGCCAGAATTCACATTTACTGAATTTGGCATACAATTACTTTTCACGCAATGTTTGCAACACTATTATCAAATGATCAGCATGTTCATTTTCATCTCGAGAATAAACCAAAATATCATCAATAAATACCACCATAAACCTGTCTAAATAAGGTATAAAAATTATGTTTATCATATCCATAAACACTACAGGTGCATTTGTCAAACCAAAAGGCATCACAAGAAAATCATAGTGTCCATACCTGGTTCTAAAAGCTGTCTTTGGCACATCTGAATCTTTTACTAGTAGCTGATAGTAACCAGAACGGAGATCAATCTTTGAAAATACAGTGGTCCCCTTCAATTGATCAAACAAATCATCAATGTGAGGCAATGGATACTTGTTCTTTATTGTAACCTTATTAAGTTGTTTGTAATCAATGCACAGCCTTAACGATCCATCTTTCTTCTTTACAAACAAAACTGGTGCACCCCAAGGTGAGAAACTGGGTCGAGCAAAGCCTCTATCAACTCTTATAACTGTGCTTTCAACTCTTTTAATTCTGTAGAAGCAATTCTGTAAGGTGCTATGGATATGGGAATTGTCCCCGGGACAAGATCTATGGAAAATTCCACTTCTCTAACCGGTGTTAAACCAGACAATTCTTTCGAAAATACATCAGGAAATTCACATACAACCGGCATTGACTGAATCTTTGACTCATATACTTTAGTGTCCAACAGATATGCAAGATAAGCATCATTACCCTTTCTGACATATTTCCGTGATGTTATTGCTGAAAACACATTAGATAACCCATCTAATTTATCAAATTCAACATGGAGCAACTCACCATTCTGACATTTCAACACAATATATTTCTGTTTACAATTCATCATTGCATCATGTTGAGTTAACCAGTCCATTCCCAAAATAACATCAAATTCATCAAATGGAAATAACATCAAATTAGCTGAAAAGCAATAGCCCTTTACCATCAATAGACAATTTTTACAAACCTTATCCACCATAACATACTAGCCCAAGGATTTGAAACTTTAACCACAAATTCAGTGAATTCAACAAGTAATTTTTTAACAGACACTAAATTTGTGCATATGTATGAATGTGTGGAACCATGATCAGTCAAAGCAATAGTATCAGTATCAAATAGAGAAAATGTACCAATAATGACGTCTGGTGCAGATGCATATTCTCTAGCACGAATAACATACGTTCTTTCCAGTGCTCGTGCCTCAGATTTAACCATTGTATCCCTTGTAGTACCTCGGCTACCACTGACATTGCCGGGGTGACGGGGTGGTCTGCCTCTTGAAACAAGATTACTCAGCTTTGGAGCCTGCTCAATTTCTTTTGCAACCCTTTTTGGACA
The DNA here is from genome assembly GCA_005393395.2 of Gossypium australe. Lineage (NCBI taxonomy): Eukaryota > Viridiplantae > Streptophyta > Magnoliopsida > Malvales > Malvaceae > Gossypium > Gossypium australe. The sequence continues at coordinate 120,051,894 of CM016616.1, forward strand.
ATCTCTGAGACAATGGTCAAGGGAACCACATCCATAACAAGCCCCGCTTCTCAAATGACATTCTCCAAAATGAAACTTATTACAGTATTTACATTTCTGTTTGGGTTACCAACACTACCAACACTGGTTACATATAGAGATGAAGGCCTCAGGTTAGAGCATTGAGAGCCTCGCTCTTTTCCAAAATATCCTGTAGAGGTGGTAACACGATCATAATACTTCTTTAATTTCTTAGAAGTAGATGATTGTGACTTCCTCATAATCCTTTTACTAGAAACCCGAGCTTCTCTTTCAGCTTGTTTCTTTTCTTTACTCAATTCTTCAGCTTTATGTGCTTGATCGGCTAACACTACAAATTCTCGTAATTCGAAGATTTCGATCAACAACTTGATGTCTTCATTTAAACCCTATTCAAATTGTTTGCACATATCAGCCTCGGTTGGAACCTATTCTCTAGCATAATTGCTTAATCGAACAAATTCTAGTTCGTATTCAGATACAGTCATACTTCCCTGGTTGAGCTCTAAAATTCTTTTTTTTTTTCTGATCCAGAAATCTTTGACTAACATACTTTTTTCTGAATTCAGTTTGGAAAAATTCCCATGTAAAGTTCTCTCTAGGTATCACTGAAGTTATGGTATTTCACCAGTGATAAGCTGTGTCTTTCAGTAAAGATACTGCACATTTCAAACATTCAGCTGGTGTGTAAGATAATTTATCTAAAACCCGGATGGTATTTTCCAACCAAAACTCAGCCCTTTCTAAATCATCATCTGCGGTGGCTCTAAATTCCTCTACCCTATATTTACGAATTTTATCTACCGGAGGCTTACTAGTTTTAGCTGGTTCAGCACATTGTGGTATTTCAGGAGCTGGTTGAGGAACATGTGGGGGAGGTTGTTGTACAACAGGATGTGGATAAGTTCTCAAATACTTAGTAAACCATTCATTCATCATTTGAAAGAAGGCATGTTTTGCCTCTTCACTTCGGTCCTCAAATTCAGGCCTTTTACTACTAGATGCAACTCTTTGAACCGAAGCTGAAGTATTGCTCTCAGCTTCCTCGGATTCAGCTCTAGCTTGGTTGGATGACATTAATATATGAAAAATACATTTAAAATGGTTATGAGATATCACACTATCACAAAATATATAATGGCATGTATAGCTAAACTCATACTTGCTACGTTCAATCCAAGAATAGGCTAAACCATAGCTCTGATACTAACAAATGTAACACCCTAACCTGTTGTCGTCGTCAGAATAGGGTTATAGAGCATTACCAGAGCTTTCAGAACATTTACGAATAATTCACATTAATTTCTAATCATTTACCGAAATTATTGATAACGTCCCTTAAATGGACTCTCAACGCCCAATATGAGTATTAGAATCGAATCGAGACTAAGTCGAGAACTCATAGAATTTTTCACAAAATTTTAAAAAATTTCCAAGATGCAGGGCACACACGCCCGTGTGGTCAGGGCACACGCCCATGTGATCATATGACACGCCCGTGTCACAGGCCGTGTCCGACCCCGTGTAACTCTCTAACTTGTACCACACGGCCAGCCACACGCCCGTGTGCTAGGCTATGTAGCACACACGGTTAAGACACACGCCTGTGTCTCTGCCCGTGTGCTCAATTCTGAGCATTCTGTTTCTCGAATTTAAGATGTAGGGGACGCACGGCCTAACCATACACCCATGTACCAGGCCGTGTGTTACACACGGTGTAGACACATGCCCGTTTGTCTACCTGTGTGGACAAAATAAATCCATTTCTAGCTTCATTTCTCACCCAAAATTTTACCAATATCTTGCACCAAAACTTACATCCAAATACCAACCAATTCAAGCATTGATTTCAAGCAAATTCTAACATCTAATATGATGTATTATTGTATATATATAATTATGTTTATAATCTTACCTTAGTTTAACCTAAACATTAAACATCACTTGATCATCCTTACTTAACATATATGTATTTGTCGTGACATAATACTTTATAAGGACCAAAACAAACCATTACTAACCATTCCAATGACTAAATTACAAATAACATTTCTAGCCATTTATGGTCAAGTTAGCTTATACATGCCATTAGACCATACTATTTATACCAAAATAAGCTTGTGAATAGTGTGTTAATGCTCCAACCGTTCACCAGCCTTCGCGAGCTTCCGAGCACTATAAAATAGAGAAAAGTAAACCTAGTAAGCATATTATGCTTAGTAAGTTCGTATAACTGGAATTAAACTTACCAATCTCATTTATTAAAATTAAGCATATAACAACATGTTTCCATCAACTTGGTAAAATTGCCTAATCACATGCATTCAATCAAACATATTAGTCACAAAATTCTCATATACATCAAGGAAACATAGATGAGCTCATCATGCTATATTCTTTCAAGACATTATTCATTTCATATCATAATTTTCATATCATGTCAAGTATTTTGTCCATTGAATCATTGAAATTCTGATGGATACTCAAATAGTACACTCAAGGTGTACAATTCAATAACCCGACAATTCATACTCAGGAGCACCTATTAGGGCATTTAATCATAATGCACACTCTCGAGCCACATATCATATAACAAGATTGTCCTAGCTAAATCCTGTTTCCAACATATGCTGATATGAGCTTAATCAAGATTACCCGTCCGGGCTAAATGTAACAGCTCAATTTTGGGCCTAGTCAGAATAGTAGTTTCGGGACCACAAATCCGATGAGGAAAATTTTATTTTTATTACATTTTTATGGTCTACAATTTCACAAAGTGATTTCGTGAAAATTTCGTTCGAACATTTCGACGTTTGGGCACTCAATTTAGTCAAAAGGACTAAATTGTAAAAAGTGCAAAAGTTGAGTTCTACATGTTAGAGGTGTCCAATTGTTATGAAATCTTAAATTTGAGGTCCTTAAATGATAATTAGACCATTGGTTAATTTGTTGGACAAAAATGGACATGAAATAGGTGAAATAGAATATTTTTAAGTTAAGGGCATTTTGGTCATTTAATAATTAAAATGAATTAAAAATAAAATTAAAAGCCAATTTTTGTCCATCTTCAACCCCATGGCCAAATTTTACAAGGGGAAACCATGGCTAGGGTTTTTCAAGCTTCTGTTATAGCCCCGTTTTTAATGATTGTTACGTTTTTGAAATCCTCGTAACACGATCTCTCTATTTCTACCATTTATTTGAGCTAGGATTGATGTTTGAAAATTTACCCATATGAGAAATGCTTGTGTTTTGATGTTTAATGGTAGAATATGAATGCTCGGTGTGTAATAAATGACTTTTATTAAGTGATTTTCGGTGAAATTGTCAAAAAGGACTAGTTTGTAAAAAGTTGTAAAATGTGTGTAAGTGTGTGAATAAATGGAAATTGGGGATTGCTATAGTCATGAAAATGGTTCGGCTAGGTTTAAAATACAAGGATATTGGATAAAAATCATTTTACGAGCCTAGGGGCAAAAGTGTAAATATGACAAAGTTTAGGGGCAAGAATATAATTTTTAGCCAAAATGTGAATTTAGGCTAATTTGAGTAGCAGGATGAATAAAGGAGTTAAATATATTTTTATAGATCAAGCAAAACGAGATTCGAACTTAGAACGGGGAAAAACAAAGAATATGACGAATAAGTCATTTTCACCGATTGTGCTACCGAGGTAAGTTTGTATGTAAATAATGTATCGTTTTTACTTACGTTTTCATATTTTGATAAATGGTATGAATTGTGGCTAAATATTTGATGTAATTGACAAAATATTGACAAGTGAGAAATTTCCCGGTTAAACCTTAGGAATAAAAATGGATACGAGTGACATGTTCACTAGAAACCTATGTGAAATCTAAGTGAAATAAGTGATCCGGGTGCTGGTCCGTACGTTCTACCGGTGGCTGAGTTATCTGGCATGTGTTATAGATACTCGACAGCTTGTGTAAGCAGCACCGTGTAGTTTCGTCATGACCAACAGCTTGTGTGAGCAGACCCGAGATTGTGACTATGTGAAACGGGTGCTGGTCTTATAAGTTCTACTAGTGGCTGGGTAATCCGACATGTGTTGCGGATACCTGACAGGTTGTGTGAGCAGCACTGTGTAACACCCCTTACCCGAAACCCTTGCCGGAATCGAGTACGTGGCATTACTAGACTTGACTATTAACTCGGGGTGTAAGATTTTAAAGCTGTCCAACTGCGTCATGCTGATTAAATCGACCATAACTCGAGTTTCAAAACTCAAAATTTAGATCTGTAAATTTTCCTTGAAACTAGACTCATATAACTTTTTACCATAATTTTTCCAGAATTTTTCATGTGGCCAATTAGTACAGTTTATTCATCAAAATTACCCTTATTACACTGCTTGACAATTCTGACCTGTCTCTACAAAAATACAGTTATCTCATTGCAAAAATTTCCTATAATGTTATTGTTTATACCAATGAAAAATAGACTCATTAAGGGTTCTACACATATAAACCATGCTTCTTAATTATTTTTGTACAATTTTTGACAATTTTTCTAAAACAGAACAGTGACTCCCGAATTCATTCAGGGCAGGTCTCACTGAAACTTAATTATCTCATAATATATAAATCTTTTGCCCACCCTGTTTCTTTCATGTAAAAAATAGACACAATGAGGTTTAATTTCATATCTCATTCACCTTCTAATTCAATATACCCTATTTTTGGTGATTTTTCTAACTCACATCACTGCTGCTACTACAAGCTGTTTTGTTGCATTTTATGAAAGACTAGCTTCTAACCGAACCTACCTACATCCCTAATTCAAGGATTCGTTTCGCATACAAACATTTCCTTAACAAAACGATTAAACTTTGATGAAGAATGCTAAACATTGCCATCATGAACCAACATACATATCAAGACACAACAGCGTACTTAACTTAAAATTTAGCCATATTCGCATGGCTATTATATACAAGGTCAAACATCATATGTTTCTAAAACTTCATCTAGCCTATACATGCCTTCTAATTCGTAACCAAAATTCAAAATACCAAAGGAAGGCGATAGTGTGGTTGACTTCTTGAAGATCCTTTACGAGCCCGCAACGTGACCAAAATCTATAAAACAAAGGAGAACATTTCACATAATTAAGCTTACTAGCTTAGTAAGTCCTAACTCATGATAATAAAACATTTAATTATTTACGAAATGAAAGCAATCAACTTATGGCATTTCACATAGGCAATTAAGTAAATTATTTATACAAAGCCAGATACTAGTAATTCATTAACCCAAGTAAATTAGGAATCATTTCCTTCAACCTACATTTCTTTGTAGTTCATATAAGCATATCGCATGAAAATCTCCTTTCTTAACATTTAAACTTGAAAACCAATTGTTCCATAATAGCACATTCTAAGCTCGAATTCCATCATATTACATCCATCAATATTAACTTCGAACACATATAACACAATTCTCATAATATTAATTCGACCCAAGTAATATTAAGCATAGCATACCTTACATGCTTACCTGAACCGTATACTCAATAAATTAGCTTTAAGTTGTCTTGAACAAAGATTCGATTTCTCTTTTATAAATTACATCACCGGCATCAAGCCTGCTAGGCGTAAAAGCCTGAAAAGTAACACCGGCACAAGGCCTGCTAGGCGTAAAGCCCGATAAATAACACCGGCACAAGGCCTGCTAGGCATAAAAGCCTGAAAAGTAACACCGGCACAAGGCCTGCTAGGCATAAAGCCCGATTTTGTCACCGGCACAAGGCCTGCTAGGCATAAAGCCCGATTTTGTCACCGGCACGAGGCCTGCTAGGCTCGAAGCCCGAATGTCAGAATAATTTTACATGCTTTTCACATTTCACTATCACATATCAAACCATATGCATTTATTCACAGTGCATAAAATATATTTGAAATCAATCCAATCCATCATCATCACATTCGGCCAACTCATGGTTTTACACCAAACTTATACAAATTCTATCATTCATTAGATTTGTAATTAACCTTTAAGCATAAGGTAGCTCAAGAACTTAATTATACACCTTGCATTAGCCAAAATAAATTCACTTCAATACTATACATTCACATTCGGCTATATCATGAATTTATACTCTAAATTTCCACAATTCATCATTCACTAAGTTCATAATTAATTTATTGACATATTTTAGCTAAAGGACTTACCTCGGTTGTCGATAGTCCGTGCGAATCGGCTATTCGAGAACCTTCGTCTTTCCCCGGTCTAATTCCGTTTTTCTTTGTTCTTGATCTAAAACACATTAAAATTTAGCTCATTTAATTGCATTTCATCTCAATTTAGTCCCAAAACACACAAATGGGCAATTTACAATTTTGCCCCTAAGGTTTCCCATTTTTACGATTTAGTCCAATTTACACAAAACACAAAATATGCAAGATTTTCCAACACTATAGCTTGGCCGAATATCCCCCATATTCTTATGTGTCCATGCATGTCATTTATTTCATGTTTTAGTCCCTCAACTTTTTTTTTATTTTTCAAATAAATCCTTAACATCCAATTCCACCACAACTTCAAATTCAAAAGAGGATGTTTTAACATATACTAATTGAAATCTACTATCAAACATCTTAAGTCAAGCATATACAACCATAGCCGAATTTAATGTGCCATAATCTCAAAAATTTCTACATGGGTTGTATAGGATTCAATGCAACCATTCCAAAAATGCAAAAATTATCAAAAACTAAACAAAACACATACCCCTAATTAAGCCCCAAAGTGCCGAAATTTCAAGCTCCAAAAATGGAGTTTCTTCCTCCAACTTTCGGCCAAGGAGATGAGCAAGGTGAAGTTCTCTTTCTTCCCACTTAACTTTATTATTTTATGTTAAAACAAACATATATATTATCATATTTATTAACACTAATTTTTAACTTATAATTATACTAAAACAACATAAATTTTGTAATTAAAAGGCCTATTGCCGTCCCTCTTTGTAGACATGGGCTAATTGCCCTTTTAGTACACCCACTTAAAAAGCCACAATCAAATTAGTACCTTTCACTTTAGCATGAAACTTTCGCGTTTTCTCGATTAAATCCTTTTTATCAAATTGAGCACTTAAACGACTAAATTTTTCTACGAAACTTTCACACTCACTAAATCACAAACCACCATTCCGATTTGGGTCAAAATTGGTCTGTTACACACTGAGTTGTTACGTATGACCGATAGCTTGTGTGAGCAGACCCGTGAATGTGATTAGCTCGAGAGCGAGCCTATGTGAAAAGTGTGATATTAAGTATCTTTAGCTACAAGTGTGACACTTATGTGCAAATTTCCGTGTATCCATTATTATTCTGATGCGTTCAATAGGAAATGACTAAGTATAAACGAATATGACTAAGTGATGAATAAGTGCTGGTATGTGTGTGTAAATTTATGAGCAATGTGCTCGATAGGTGATCGAACTTTGGTAAGTTTGATATGGGGCAAGTGTTACCATGAAAGTTAATATAAAGAAATTATGAAAGAGTAAAATTTGCAATAAAATAGTTTTGGGGCAGCAGCAGTTATGTGTTTTTGAAAAATCACCAAAAATGGTGGAAATTGAATTAGAAGTTAAATAAGATATGAAATTAAATCTTATTGAGTCTATTTTCGCATAAAAGAAACGGTGTAAGAGAAAGAATTTGATATTCTAAGATATTTGAATTTTTGTGAGATAGGGTCAGAATGATTTCGCAATCCTCTATTCCAACTTTGGAAAATCACTAAAAATTGTATAAAAATAATTATGGTTTATAATTTATATTTTTAAATTTATTAATGAGTCTACCTTCAATATAAACAAACAGGAACATCATCCAAATTCCGTACGAAGAGATAATTAATTTTTAGTAAAGAAGGGTTGAAACTGTTAGATAGCAGAATAAGGGAGACTTTAAAAAATAAAATGTATTTATTGGCTAAACCAAAAATTCTGAAAATTTTATAGTAAGGATATATATGAGTCTAGTTTCATGGAAAATTAGTGGATCTTAATTTGGAGTTCTTTAGCTTGAGATATACATAATTTAGTTACTGTGACTTGAATAGATAGCTTAACATGAACATGAGTAAATAGTGGAACTATGTGCAACAATAATTGTATTATCTTGAGAACATATTTTGAGGATTGGTAAAAACATATTAATTAATTTCTTATTATTAACATTCTAACTTACTAAGCTATATAGCTTACCCCATTCCTTTCCGTTTTCCTATAGTGTCACAGATGCTAGCTCGAGTTGGAGGTCGTAGGAGATTCTATCACACTAACAAGTTATTGATTGACATTGTATCAACGATCTTCAAGTATTTTTAAGTCTATGGCATGTATAGGGACTTGATTATGTGTGTATATGTTATTATGAGTTGGCCTAGAATGTTGGCCTATGCTATTTGATGGTCATTGTTGTATAAGGCCATTTGATGCGGCCAATATTTGTTATGTTATAAGTCTATGATGAAGCATTACATGGATGTGCATGCTTGTTTGGGTTGGATGAGTGAATGTGTGATAATTATGTGTGGCAAATTCTAAATGTGAATGGTTGAGTAAGTTATATGCTATGATTAGTTAAGTGTGTGTGTGGTTGTGCATGATAAATATGATTTTTAAATGGTGGGCCAATGCCATGATGTGGTTATTGGGATGCCCAAAAAAAATGCCATGTGTGTGCTGATAAACTTGGTATAAGTGTGCAAGAGTTTTTGGATGGAAAAAGGCTTGGTAAATTGCCTAACTTTCATCCACACGGATGGCCACACGGCCTAGCACACGGGCATGTGACTTGGCTGTGCGACCCTAAATGGTTGATGTCGTCATAAATAGAGAGTTACACGGGTTGAGGACAAGGTCGTGTCCCAAGCCATACAGGCGTATGCCCCTGTTTTTCAAGAAATTTTCTAATGTTCCAAAGTTCTCGGTTTAGTCTTGGACCACTTCCAAAGTATGTATTGGGCCTCGTAGGCCCTATTTAGGGACTCAAAGATAAAAATTTGAAATGTTTTAATTTGGATGAAATTTTTTGACTCTGTTTAATACGTTTACAAGTGTATGTGTTCCGGTAATGCCTCGTACCCTATTTCGGCGACGGATACGGGTAAGGGGCGTTACACTAAATCCTATCTATAACATATGCTCAAGAAGGCTTATATCAGGATTACCAGTCCAGGTTAAATCCTTTATGTAATGAGGTCGATAGGATTACTCGTCTGAGCTAAATCCCGTCAGCAACAAATGCAGGACCTCATTCAATAAGGGAAATCACATTAATCCATCGAAATCCAATATTCAAACGAAATTTAACCCTTTTCAAACAGTTTCAAGCATGTATTCATTTCATACATTGTAACATCCAAATAATTCACATAAATATAAATCACATTCTATACAAATATAACATTCAATTCAACATATTTACATGCTCAATTAAGTTACACGAACTTACCTCGATAATAGTTCGTACAAGAAAATGTATTAATCCGAAACTTTCTCTTTTCCTCGATCTAACTTCAAATTTGAGTTATCCGGGTCTATATAAATGAATTTAATCATCAATTTCTCACATTTCATATTCATTTGAACTCAATTTACATCCTAGGCAAAATTACCATTTTGTCCCTAGCTTTCCATAAGTTCCAATTTCGTCCCTAGGCTCGGAAAATGAAATTCATGCAATTTGCTCCCTATTCCAAGCCTAACCAAAATTTCAATATTCAATTTACAACACATGTGTTCCATAAATTTCCATAAATTTTAGATTTTTTCTTAAATTTTCATAACTTTACAAACTAGTCCCTAAATCATGTGTTCATGAAAAATCACTTTGTAAAAGATTTTTTATCTATCAACAACCTTTCATTTTCCAACATAAATTTTAAATTTTCAGCATATTCATTGTAACACCCCAAACCCGGCCCAGACGTTATGGCCGAATCTAGCGATGTCACATGATAGTGCTTTTAGAAAACTTAACTACGTTAAATCCATTTGTAAATATCCTAAGCTTTCGTCAAAACGTGTTGTTTAATCATTTATTGACCATTTTCAAAACATTATACATTGCGGAAGCTTTTTAAAAGTAATTTGTGAATTCATGTGTTTTTGATAAAACATTTGTTTACTTTGAAAACTCGAGTCTTGTCCTACTGTTAGTAGTTCATCAAATAATAGTCCCAAATTTAAGTGAAAATTCGTAAAGGCCTTATTACATAAAAAATACCCAGATATAATCAAACCATAATTAATAATTAAAAATAAAACCATAGTAAAGTGTCCAGAACTGTGGTCACCGCTGAGTCATTCGCCGCACCGATCCGCCTACTGTTGGGGATTACCTGTACAAATTAAACAAAAAAGGGTGAGTTTTCACAAACTCAGTGTGTAATCCCCACAGAAAACATACACACAGAATATCAGATTACAGACATATATTCATCAGGTCTGAGCCCCTTACAGAAACAATGTGGACCTTAGCCCACTCAGCTACAGATTCAGACATATTACTAGGCCTTGGCCTATTTTAGACAGAATATGCAGATAACAGAGTCCTACCCACCAGCCTCTACACACCAACTCCGTCCAACCCTACACACCATGTGGGGATAAAATCAACCCACCCAGCCCTACACATCATGTTGTATCGAATGCGGCACAAAATCAGAAATTTGCAGCTGAGTTGCCAGATAACAGGCTTAAAAGCCTTTCAGATACTTTCTCCGAATATCATCAATCCCACCCCAATGTAATGCAACATACATAAGATGTCATGCTATTATGCAAACACAGTTTATACATTTAGATATCAGAATTCATGCTCGGTACAAAAATCGAAAAGTCAAGTCACATAATTAGGGATTTAGGTAAAGCTTACCGACCCTACATTAGGCCCACAGTCGACTAGGGCAACCCGTGCAACCTTATAGAACATTACAGAAAAATGGGCTCACACGCCCATGTGGCCTGCCTGTGTGGGCCCACACGCTCGTGTGGCCCACAAGGCCCAAATTGGCCTTGGCCGTGTAGATTACACGGCCTCGTTCGACCCACGGCTTGGCCCAGAATCCCACACGCCCGTGTGGTTCACCCGTGTGGGCCCACATGGCCCAATTGGTCGAGCCCGTGTGTTGCACACGGCCTCGCCCAGCCGTCACACAGCCATGTCGCTCACGCACGACCTGGCTCGTCGGTCACACGGCCGTGTGGTGACTAATAGTCTCACACACGACCTGCCACACGGGCGACCACACACCCATGTGGTGTCGACAGAATGGTTTTCAGCTTTTTTCGAAACCTTGTTTTCTGCATTTTCGGGTACACACCTGGTTCTGATTGAAGCTATAACGACTCCCAAGCACTCCAGCACCTATATTCGATCATTAAAACACCACTTTAGTCACTTAAAGCTATACTCAATTGAAAACACATGAGATGATCGAACGCTAACTCACAAAAACGTTACCTTCAATCGAACAATCAGGGTTTCGTGCACTTAGCTCATCAATTAATGATCTCCAGCCCTCTGGTTATCTCCTAATCATCAATCAAAACTCCCATAAGCAGAGATCCATTAATCCAAACAAAACTAAAATACTGTACTTACCAAGACACAAAGAATCGAAGCGGAGGATCGTAGATGCTAAAAGAAAACGGTTGGGATCAAGTGCAAAGAGGAAGAATTCGGCAGCAAATGTGGGAATTTGGGGAAAGAAAACAGAAGAAAAAATTGGGAACAAAAGTGAAAAGCTAAATTTTTGAGAGAGCAATCAGATTGGCAAAATTCTGATAACTTTCCCCCAAAAGTCTCCTAAAGAATCTCACCACAATCCCACTACTCAGAGTCTTGGTAAAACACAAACTCTAGTCATCCATAATAGCAAAATATTAATCCTTACCAACACAGAGGATCGAACTCCAGACCTCCAACAACTTCTACACTCCACTTAACCACTAGACCAGCAGGCCCATTCTACTAATTACCTACACACTTTTAATTATAAGCCTACTAATCAGAGTTTGGGCTTTATTCATAAAAATAACAAAATTTACCCAAGTTGAGACTTGAACTTGGGACCTCCCACACACACCCGGAACACATAACCACTCAAATAGACACTCATTCATGCCAAAATTACAAAAGCCGAAATTAAGCAAAAATTGGGGCATTACATTCATCCATGGCATAATTTCTATACTTTAATAACTTTTCAAATTAATTTCCCAAATAGATAAAGTAAACTATCCCGGTTTCAAAAATGTAAAAATAACTAAAAACGGGACAAGAAAACTTACCCAATTAAGCTTGATTAGTTTCTTCTCTCTCTCCTAGGGTTTCCATGCAAATTTTGGGGAAGATGATATAAAATAAGATGATATTTCTATTTAATTTAATTATCATCTTTGATTTTATCACTTTCCAATTTAGTCCTTAGTCTTTTCTAATTTTTCCATGGATGAATCATAAAAAAATATCTACTAACTTTTGATTAATGGTCTAATTACCATATAAGGACCTCAAGTTTTGAATTCCATAGCTATTTGATCCTTCTAGCTACTAGAATTTAACTTTTGCATTTTATGCAATTTGGTCTTTCCCGTAATTAAGAACTAAATCGATAAATTTTTCTTATCAGAATTTTCACATGATATTCCTATCTAAATGCGAATCATGCAACATTATAAAAATAATTTTTCTTTCCAGTTCAGATTTATGGTACCGAAACCACTGTTCTGATTTCACTAAAAATGGGATGTTACATTTCTTGTGTGCAAAAACTATCTCCAGGATCAACGACATTATTTTAATCCTGCAAATCAACTTCGATCATATATGTCTCCTTTAAAAATAAGGTATTAACTCTAAACAAAGAAGTGTTAGGTACAACAGTCTTCAAGTAAAAAGTAACCTGTAACTTTCTTTTAATATGCATGGTCATCCATAAGAATTTTCAACGATGAGTTAAGAATTTCACATAATTATAAAAACAAGAAGTTCAATATTATTATGTAAATATTCATCGTTAAAGGTTAAGATGAAAAATTTTGTTGCAAGAGAAAATATGTAAAATGCTTTAAAAAACTTATTTAATGCAACAAAATTACTATTTTTAACCTTTACAAATTCAGATAAACCCATAAAATCAGTTGAACTGTCAGACCAAGGTTTAATAAAATTTGACCAACGAGAAAGCATGTTGTAATGAAATATTGTACAAACAAAACCAGTAGCATACTTATCAAAAACATTCAAGGTATGCCTTCTTAAATCAATTTCTAATGTTTCTTTACTTTTCTTACCTTGTAGCACTTGTGGGGAATTATCAATATTCAACTTACCTCTTTCCCATAAGTAAAATCGTCTATCGATGGTAGAGTAATATAATTGAGATTTCGTTAATGGATCCATGAAGTCCTGCAATAAAGAAACACCACTAAACAAATTTGAGTTATTGTAAGTTAAAATATAATCATTCCTCACTTTTGTATGGGTATTTTTGTAATAGCCCGATTTTGGGGCTAGTCGGAACAGTGGTTTCGAGACCACTAATTCGAGGTTGAAGAAAATTATTTTTTAATATTATTTTATGTGTTATAGCAAGATTATGAGGATGCATGAAAATTTTGGTGCCTTAATTTTAACGATTGTATGCTTAATTGAGAAAAAAGACTAAATCGCATAAAGTGTGAAAGTTCTATTTTACAAGCTAAAGGTGTCTACTAGCTATGGAATATTAAACTGGAGGTCCTTAATGTACAATTAGACGAATATTAGGGTGTTGGTCAGCCATAGGGACAAGGGAGACAAGAACATTAATTTTGGTAAAAAATTTGGTGAAATTAGGTTACCAAAAATGAATAAAATAAGACAAAGAAAGAAGATATCATCTTTCACTAGTCACCATTCTTCTACCATCGAAATTGGAGAGAAATTAGAGGTTTTTGGAGTTCAAACTTTCAGCCAAGCTATTCTCTTGCAAGTAAGTGATTTTAGAAGTCTTCCTTGATAATTTTTATACTTTCAGAACCCTTAAAGCTTAAGCTAGCTAATGAGGGGACTATTTTGCAAAATGGTTGAAAGTTTAGGGACTTTCCATGAGAGTTTTTATGTTGTTTGCTGATTTTTTATGGCAGAAAATGAATGTTAGAGGGTTAAGGAATAACTTTTGTGAAAGGTGTTACCATGAAAACACCTAAATGAGACTTAGTTGTAAAGGTTGTAATTGAGTAATAAATGCATGAAATAACTGGTTTTGTGAGTTGTTGTAAGAGAAATAAATGTTCATCTAGGCTTGTTTAATGAGCAAATATGATGAAAAAAGCGATTTACGATCCTAGGGGTAAAATCGTAATTTTGCCAAAGTATAAGGGCAAAATGGTCATTTTTGCCTAAGTAGAAATTATGATGTATCATGAGTTATAAAGTGAATGAATGAATAAATTTTATTATTATAGATCAAGAAGAACGCGGAAACAACCTTGACCGAGGAAAAGGTAAGGTTACGGACTAAGTCGTCGATTAATACATTTTGCATTGAGGTAAGTTTATGTGTAAACGATACATCTTTAATACATATGTTGTTACTTATTGATGTATTGTATGGATGAGAATACCTATTGGTGAAATTGATTGAAAATGATAGATAATGAGTAATTCTCGTATGAACCTCAGAATGGAAATATAAGTACGGACAAATATCTGTAATTATCATTGTTGGTGGGCTATATACGATACCACCTTATTATTTATTCGATGGGCTGTGTGCGTTACCATCGATTATATTGTCATTTAGTGGGCTATGTGCGATACCACTGTAATGATCATTGTTGGTGGGCTGTGTGCGATACCACCCTATTATTGATTAATGGTGGGCTGTGTGTGAAACCACCGGGTACTTGTATTATTTCCAAGGGGTTCATCAAGAAATTTGTCTAAGTGAATTTACATGTGGCTTTGTGATAATAAGTGCAGGGAATGTACAAATGAATGTGAGCAATGTATATGATATGTGTTTGGGATGTGGTAAGAGTTGAGATGAGTAAGTATGATTATGACAATGTAAATTGTTTTTACATAGTACGTAATGTTATTGTTTGATTAGCATATGGTAGGATGCTTATTGTTTACATGTAGACTTACTAAGCTTAAAGCTTACCCCCTTTCTTTTCCCCTGTCTTATAGTGTCAAAGAGCCAGCTCGAGATACGACGATAATCGAAAGATCACCCGCACTATCAGCACGTCGTGGTATATTTGGACTTAGCATTTTGAGTATGGCATGTATAGGGGCTAGACTTAATAATGTGTCATGTTGTTTTGGCCAAGTGTGTTGGCTCTTTTAAAGATGAACTCTTTTGTAAATGGCCATAGTTGATGGCTCATTATTATTAATATATGAAAAGTTGAGGTTATTCATGAATGTGTATGGTGCATGATTGGTTTGCTTGATTAATGGTTGAATATGATTTATGTTGTATGAGTTAGGGTGATAAAAAGAGCTTGGGAAATAGCCTTGTTCTAGTCCACACGGGTAGGCACACGGGCTTGTGTCTAGGCCTTGTGTGACACACGGTCAGCCCCATGGGTGTGTGGTTGGGCCGTGTGTCCCCTACATGTTAATTTTACAAGTCAGTATGCTCAGTAGTAAACACACGGGTAGAGACAAGGCCGTGTGGGAGGCACGACCGTATGGGAGGCACGACCATGGCCATGGGCGTGTGCTTAGTCCATGCGAAGTTTGCACCTGAATTTGGAATTTAATTCGCCACATGGTCAAAGGATACGAGCGTGTGACTGGCCGTGTGATGCAAGTCATTGTCGAACACGGGCCAGACATACGGGCGTGTGATAGGCCGTGTGATGCAAGTCAATGTCAACCATGAGTGTGGAACACGGGCGTATGATATGTCACACGGGCGTGTCCCTTCTTCCATAGGGCGTGTGGCCCTGTTTAGGCAAAAATTTTCTAAGTATACAAAAGTTCCTGGTTTGATTCCGAGACCCTCTGTTTGCATGTTCGAGGCCTCGTAGGCCCATAATAAGGATGTTATGAATGTGAATGAGAAGTTTTAAGTGGGAAAGAAATTTAAAGCGCAAAGTTGTATGTTCAAGCAAGATAAGTCCAGTAATGCCTCATACTCGGTTCCGGCATTGAATACGGATAAGAGGTGTTACAATTTTATTTCTTTTCATATTCTTTTTTCTCGTGAGAACTCTTCAATTTTACCACATATGGACTTTCACTCACGAAATTTGGACCATCAAGTAGACTTTTATCACTCAAGGTATCTGTTCTCTCGGTCTTTTCACATGATTTTTCCTCACTTCCCACATCCCTCTCACAAGTATTATGAATATTCAATTCAGTACAATACATCTCAGTAGGAGAACATGACGTTTCTATCTCATCTAACTCCATATATTCGAGAAAAAAAATTCTCACTATCATCTTTTTTTAGTTCACAAAGTTCACCATCACATATCTCTTTTCCACTAAAGTAATAATCAACAAAAGGTACAAAGTCATACTTACTTTCTTCTCTTTTTAGATATTTAATTGGACCATGGAAACTCTTATGATCTTTTGAACTACACCAATAACATAGCACAAAAGGTGATAGCTCAATCTTATTCTCTCTATTTGGATATTTAATTGGACATCGGAAACCCTCATGATCTTTTGAACTACACCAATAACATTTCACAACAGATGAGAGACCAATCGTACTCCTCTTTTCGTTTGACCATCTCCCATTGTCTAATAGTTCCTCTATTTTCCTTTGCAACTTCCCAATCATAGTATCATGAATCATTATGAAAGCTTGAAAAGAACACAACACTCAAAAAAAGAAAAATTAAACAAACCTCATTGTTATGCACTCAGAAATAAAAATCAAATTCTCAATGAGGTAAGAATTAATCTTGTGAGTATTTTAAAAAGTATCTATATCAATCAATCAGAATGTAATAGATCAAACTAACAAAGTAAACCTAATAGCATTATGAGTCCAAAATCGGCTAGACATCAAAGAATTCTGTTGCACGGAGGAAGGATTGTGCAATGTGCTTTAACCTACTAACATAAGAAACAATAAAGTGTTAGAATGCAGAAAGGAACAATAAAAAGAAAAAAAAAAAAACAAACAAAAACAAATGAAAACCTAAGGCTAAAAGTGAATGAAATTTGCTGAAACCTGAAAACCCGGAAAATTACAAAACAACTTGACAAACTTCGTTCGAGGTGTTCCCGATTTTCAAAAATCATGAAATTTAAACTGAAACCTCCTCAAATAATGTAGATCTAATCTGAAAAGTTTTGGCACAAAATTCAACCCACAGAATATTTTTTTTGTATCTTTTTTGTACTTTTTTGATCATTTTTTTGTGGAGAATATTTTTTAATACTCTAAAATAGTGCCAAGAAATAGTATGTAAAATTTTAGATCATTTGAAAATCGTTTACCCACTGAAAAATATTTTTTCCCGAAAATTGTTGGGGTAAAAAATTTGTTTTGAGGTTGTTTGCTAGAAATCGGTTTATAAAAATAAAAAGAACACCTAAAATGCCCAAATCTGGTACCAAATGATAAAGAATGATTTGGATAAATGTGGAAGCGGATCGTAAAGTTTATCAAAGTCGTGGATTTGACTTAGGGCTCTAGACGTTTGAAAAGAAACTTGGATTTTGACACAACCTGAAATGAAATTGAATCCAAGTCAAATAAAACGATTAAAATAAATAACTAAAATAAAATAATAAATCAAAGATTAGAATAATAAGGAAGCGAATAAAGAAGATAAATGGAAAGATAGAATGTGGTATGTAGAAGTCTTAAGAAGCCTTAAAAACACAAAGAATCCACAATCCCTTTAAGCGGCTCTAATTTCCCATCCAAGAAAGAAAACTTGACAAGAAAAAGTTTGAAGATAATCCCCACAATCTGAAAATACTATTAAAACTCTTCTAAAAGAAACTTAGTAGAAATTCTTAAAAAGAAAACTCAAAGATAATTTATAAACTCAAAAGAAAAGTTGAATAATTAATGAATTGCATACAATGCAAATGCCTATATATAGGCTAGCTAAATAGATCTAAACAAAACTCTTAAGTATACTAGAACTCTAATTTAATCTAAACAAGAGGTAGTTTTAAACTAAACTTTGTTGTTAACATAAAACTTCTAAATAACTTAAAATACTTAATACTTATAAAAAATTTAGAATAAAATAATAATAAAATAATAAGAGATGATAAATACAATACTGGGCTCATATATAATAAAAATTGAGCCTAAAATTTGAAGCCAATATGATTTAAACTCGAATTGAAAGCCTAAAATTCGTAATTCTCGTCATAATCTCGTTTAGAAATTCTGCTCACGCAGTCTTCACTGAAACGGTTATAACTTGAGCTCCTAAACTCAAAATCAAGTGATTCAAAATGCGTTTCGAAGCTAATAGATAGATCTTCAACTACCATGCAGACATATCAACCTAAAAATGCTAGGATCCCTTTCAAAAAGTTGTCACAAGTATGTTGATTTCCCAAGCTTGAAAATTGACAACTTTGGTGATTGAAATTTAATAATTTTCACCCTATCTGTGCATGTATCATTCCCTCTTTCCTCGAAAAGATTTGTCCTCGAATCTTGTCTTTGATCGAATCCTGATTTGATTTGCTTAGCCTTTGACATTGTTGTTGGGCCTTAAGGTAGCGTGAGCCCATACGTTCATGAGCCTTATTTTGGGCCTTGAGACTCGCATCAGACACCAATGTCTAAGATCATATTACAACAACTAATAAAATAAAATCATCAGTGAAATAACATTTTTCGTGATTCACTATCTCAACAAAACTTTTAAGAGGTTCTTCAAGCAAAATTAGCTAACCACAGCCACCAATAGTTAATTTCGCAACATTATCAACTACCATATTTTGTTATCTATAAATAGACTCGAAAGTAACAAACCAATCTCTTTTGCAAAGCTCAGAAATACTCCTAACCAATGCAAAGAGACTCACAAAAGCAATGCCATCCTGAAACATCTTCACAACAACCTAGTTGTCTCATTCAACTACAATTTTCTATATCCTCTTGACCAAGCCAAGCACATGCCTTCGAAGATAGCCAAAATTTCAGTAAGAAAGGTCAAATTGATACCAAGAAACTTGCAATAACCTATAAGCCATTACCCTTCTACATTACGAAACACCCCCAACTAAACCGTAACTTGTAAATAAATTAATAGTGCCAGCAGTATTCAGTTTAACCCAACCAGTCTGGGGAGGAGACTTATGTCCCTGTTTGGATATTAATACTAGTGCTGAGATTGGTTCATCTATGTCGAGTTTATATGCCCCACCCATACTAAGCTTCAAGAGGCAATCAACCCCATGCTCACATCTTTTGATTTTAATACCCATCTATTCCTACTCTTCCAAACATTCCATCAAAAGACTAAAGGAAATATTCCATGGAAAACAACTATCCCAAAGTAGTGATGAACTTGCCAAATTATCATAAACACAGTCAGTTAAAGAAGTTGAGAAAAAATCAAGCACGTTAAGTTGTAGAATCAATAGTTGCTGGACATTTGACACTTGAATACAATCTCGTAGCATATGTACCACCATTTCTTGAGAATTCTTATAATTGAGGCACATGTTTTTCTTTATCAGTTCCCTCTATCAACGATCAACATTGGTAAGCAATCGATTCTTTAACACAAGCCATAAGAATTGTCTAATTCTCTATGGATAAGGGAACTTCCAAACTATACCCTGACGGCTATCATTTTCCCTCCATTCATTCTCTGTTTGAATTCAATATGCATCACTTGTTAGTGCCAATAGTGCAATGATTTCGTCATGCTTATATTGAATAAATGTGAAATTACCACGTGTTTGATTAAATAGTTTTTGTATGTTTGTCCTCAACAGGTTTTGCATGAAAAGAAAATATATGTTTCTTAATTACCTTAAGTTTAACTAATAATAAATTGCATTATTAGAATGAATTAAAATGCAAGAAGACAACTTTTATTAAGATGCAATCTAAATTGTTCACAGTCTGCAAAATCAAATTGTGCAAATGATTTAAAAAATAAAGGATTATTTTGTTGTCTATAAGCCTAATCAAGGAGATAGCTTGTCTTGTTTATTGGAGCATTCCACTCCCAAAATATAGATATAGATATGATTGTCTAGATTGACAATACATTGGATTGAACCCAAGCTGAATTTCCCCTAGATCTATTTATGGATTTATTCACTTGTTATGTTCATAGTGTGACCTACCCAAATCTTGAGAAAATTGCAGACTATGTGTGTATATCTCATTACCTAAATGTATTAGAAAGTTGGGCTCTCATGATAGTGGGTCGTAAGTTGGTACATTGGGTACATGATTTGTGCATGTGGCATTACTTATAATAATGGAATTCATAGCTCAAATATAGAGTAAATGGTATCTTATCACTGGCATTGTATAAATTATGAAAATGGAACATGGTCCTATGTAACATCCCAAAATTTTTTATTTGACATGTAGCATTATTCTAGAAGCGGATACAATGAATTTATGAGAAATTTGGAAAATGAGTGATTTAAAGAATTCTTATGAAAGCAAAGTTAGTTTTAGAGATAGGAAATAATTAAAAGAATTTTAGAACTGAGAATGTAGCAAAAAAACTAAATCAAAATTTTTGAAAAGTTTGAGGATTAATGTGTAAGTTTAACCAAAAAGTGAAATTTGAGTTATTATTGATTATTTGGCATGGAAATGTATTGTATTATATGTTAGTGTGAAAAAATCACATTTGGACCATATTGGAAAAATTCAAAAGTACAACGATTAAATTACAAATTTCTCATTTTTTTAAGAGAAAGGTAAATGTCAAATTTTACCACCAAAATACTTATATTAAAGGTTTAGTATAAATAAGGAGCTTGGATTGGACTAGCTGCTTAATTTTGTAAAGAAATTAAGCTTTGAGACAAAAAAGGCAAAATGATAATTTTACCACAAATGAGTATTTTAATCAAGTTCTAAGAATTTAATTTTGGAATTATTATTCCGGTAAGACATTTGATATTTGGAATTTAATTGGGCCATTGAATCATCTATCGAAAGAGAAAACCATAATTTTTAAAACTTTGGGTTTAAAACTTTTGGGTTTGGGCTTTGGCCCAATTGAAGATTTTCAAATGGAGAAAAAGGGGAAGAACCAACCCCATCAATTGGTAGCAACTGGCCAAACCCCTATAGGCACCCTGTTGGATTTAATACCCTAAGTGTAGTATATTTGTTTTGTATCCTTGTACAAATTGATTTAATAATAACATTCATTAATTACAAATACCCTTTGTATATTGTCCTCAATGTTTTTTGCATGCAAAGCAAAATGAAAGCAAATATTGGCTCACTGGTTATCTAACATTTAACTAATACTAAGTGGTATTACGTGGTTGAATCATAATATAGAAAGACAATTTATATTAGTAGATAAACCTAAACATATCATTAGCCTAATCGAAAATGAGCAAACTGATTAAAAGACTAATATGTCGTCTATCAAGTCCAATTGGGAAGATGTTTTGTCTTGAGCATCAGAGCAAATGACTCCTAGAAGATATAAACATAGATGTGACTAACTAGACTGACACTACATCGGACATGACCCAAGAATATATCCTAGATTCGCTTATGGATTTATTCACATGTGACCTTCATTGTAACAGCCCGATTTAGGGCCTAGTCGAAATAGTGGTTGCGAGACCATAAATCTGAAGTAGAAATATGTGTTTTATGATTTTTATGAGGCTTATGAGGTGTTTGCATTATTGTGTGAAAAATTTATGAGGAAGTTTTATTTATTAGTGATTAAATTGTCCATTAGGACTAAATTGTAAAGATTAGAATATATGAGATTTTAGAAGATTTAAGTATGACATAGCATCATAAAAATTACTAGAGGTCCTTATTTAGCAATTAGACCATTAAATGTCAAGATGGACAAAATTGGACATGGGAAGGAAAAATCTCAAGAAAGGGCCTTAAGGGCATTTTAGTTAATTGGTTAATAAAAGATTAAAAAGGGAAAATGAAGCAAAATTTGCTCATCTTCTTCAAGCTAGGGCCAAAAATTCCAAGCTCTCCATAGCTAGGGTTTCTTCAACTTCCAAGCTTGATAGTAAGTGCACCCTAGCCCGGTTTTAATGTTCTTCGTATTTTTGAGATCCTCATAACTTGATTTAACTATTTCTAGCTATATTGAGCTAGGGTTTATGTTCAAAAATTTGCCCATGTATGGCATACATGTATTTTGATGTTTTAAGGAAGAATATGAAAGTTTAATGTGTAATAAACATATTTTTCTAAGTGATTTTCATGAAAAATGCATAGAATGACCAAATTGTAAAAGTTATAAAAATAGTCATACATGAGTGAAATAGTGGAAATTGAAGGCTGTTGTAGTTAAGAAAATGATTCGGCTAGGCTTGAAATACAAGAAAGTTGAATGAAAATCATTTTACGAGCCTAGGGGCAAAAGAGTAATTATGTGAAAGTTTAGGGGCAAAATTGTAATTTTGTAACAGTATGATTCATGAGTCAATTTAGTCAATGTGAGTATTAAACAAGTGAAATTGTTATTATAGATCAATAAACAAGAAGCCTGGATCGAAACCAAGGCAAGAACAAAGTCGTGGACTAAATCGAACATCTACACCTATTTTGAGTACCGAGGTAAGTTTGTGTGAAATTAAAGTTTCATAGTGTTTTTATATTTTAAATTGCTTGATCTTATGATAATGAATATCATTTCATGAAAATTGACTAATGAAGCCTCGATAAGAAAATGATGAGAATATATTAAGTTGAAGTCCTGGTTGAAAATTCGGAATAATGAGGATACCTATGTCACGACATGAGATAAGGAAGGTCCCGTATAAGACCATGTCTGGGACATGGCATCGGCACCGAATAAGGAAGGTCCCATGTAAGACTATGTCTGGGACATGGCCTCGGCACCAAAGGAAGATCTCGTGTAAGACCATGTTTGGGACATGGCATCGACATCTATGTACGATCTCGTATAAGACCATGTCTGGGACATGGCATCGACGTCGAGCTGAGAGATCCTGTGTAAGACCATATTTGGGATATCGCATCGGCATCAAGAGGCGATCCCATGTAAGACCATATCTGGGATATGGCATTGGCATCGTGACACATGTATGATGAGATAGAGTATCCTCCAATATTCTGAGTAGGTCAACGGGAAAAAGAGCTAAATATGTAAAGATGATAAAGAGCTAAGTTATACAAGGATGCCAAAGAATTCCATTTAAGATAAGGATGATAATGATTTAAGTTTATGTTCAATATGTCATAAGTGCTAAATCATGTGCTGAAGTGATACAGGTACCATGAGTAAAATACGAGATATAAAAACCGTAATGTGATATGTGATGGGTAAGAATAAGTATGAGTAAGTATGCCAAAGTACTTGAGAACTTGTGTTGTTGTTGCTTTATGAGATGAATAAATTTTACTATGAGTACTTATATTGCTACTTTAATTCATGCAAACTTACTGAGCTCTATGCTTACCCCTTTATTTTCCCTTTTCCTTGTAGTATCGCCAAGCTAGCTCAGGCATCGTAAAACGTCGGAGCTCGGATCACACTATCAATCATTCTTTTGGTATAGTGAAGTTGAATTATTTTGGGTATGGCATGTATAGGAACTTGGTCATTTTGTGTTATGTCATATTTGAAAGCCAAAGTGTTGGATTTTAATGTTAATCATTCATTTTGTAAATGGCCGTTGGGAATTGGCCAATATTGTCAAGCTTCTCATGTTTCAATGATGATGAGTTTTATGAAGTGAATGAATGATGCTTAGTGATTCTTCATATTGTATTCTTTCCATGTTATGCATTGCTTATGTTGGCATAAGTGTGTTTATGTTTCAGGGTTGCAATTGGCTTGGAAAATAGCCTTCTAATTGTCCACACGGGTAGACACACGGGCGTGTGTCTAGGCCGTGTGTGACACACGGTTAGCCCCATGGGTGTGTTGATAAGTCGTGCGTCCCCTGCATCAAATTTGCAAGAATTCGATTCGTCACACAGGCCAGCACACAGACGTGTGCCTTGGCTATGTGCCCCTTAAGAGGTTGCTGATGTCGTAAATAGAATACCCAGGTTTTCACACATAGGTGATGACACGAGCGTGTCTAGGCCGTGTAAAGGACACGGGCCAAAGACACAGACGTGTGTCCGGCCATGTGAAAACCCTTGAGGTTCGAATTGAAAAATAAATTCCACACGGGCTAGGGACATGGGCGTGTGTGACCACACGGCCTGCCCACACGGGCGTGTTCCATTTCACACGGGCATGTGGCCCCTGTTTAGGAAAAAATTTTCTAAATGTACAAAAGTTCTCGGTTTTATTCTGAAACCTTCCGTATGTATGTTTAGGGCCTCGTAGCCCATAATAAGGATGTTATGCATATGAATGGGAAGTTTTAAGTTGAAATGAAATTTTATAGTCCAAGGTTATATGTTCAAGCAAGTTAAGTTCAGTAATGCCTAGTATCCGGTTCCGGCGTCGAACACGGGTAAGGGGTGTTGCATTCATAGTATGACATACTATAATCCTGAGTGGATGATAGACTATATGTATGTGTGACTCATATACTTTGATGCAGGTAAAAGTCTGAGTTCAAATAGATAAGGAACCAAAAGCTGGTGCGTTGGGTATACAACTTCTATAGTATGTAGCATCATTCACAATAGTGGAATTCATAGCCCAACTAATGGGTAAATGATATCTTCTCATCGGTATTACATGATAGATAAAAAGTTAACGTAGCTACGGGTCACTTGTGTTTGTGATAAATGAATTGATTACTATTTAATAGTAATTGACTTTTCATGAACAAAAATGTAATGGTTACCATGACATAAAATAGGATCATATTGGGAGAACAGATTTATCTCGAAGAGATTAAGGATATCCAATGAGGGTAACACTCTTATGATAAGGTCATTGCATAAGCACTTATTGAATAGCTTTAGTAATTATATGTAATTACGGAGAGCTCAATCATGATACTATAGTAGAATGACTTCATGAATAAATAAGCTTATAATTAATAGACGAAAAGTTGGAACTTAATTATAAATTATTTGAGTCATAATTATATATGTCCAATCGGTCCCCCTGGCTAGCTCGTTGAAACTAGAAATGAATTGCATGTATAACCAAATAAATAGAAATGAATGGAAATAATGAAGTTGGAGAAATAGGCCGCATTAACAAAAGAATGTGTTTTCTCACAGGGTATAGAAATGACTTAAGATTTAAGGTTTTTGAATTATTATTTAATTAATTATAATTAAATAATTGAAATTCAAAATTTGAATTAAGTTAATTAGTCATTATGAATCCGTTGAATATGAAAATTAAATATATTTTGTCAAAAATTCTTTTATGGTAAAGTTATCATGACTTTAACATGATTAAAATTGGATTGACAAAAATATTTAATTAAGAAATTAATTTAGTTATTTTGATTAACTAAATTACTTAAATAAATAATATTTATATTGAGAATAGAAAAACAAATATTGGGTTGAATTAAATTATAAAGTATTGGGTTAAAAGTCCAAGAAAAACATATAATTTGACCCAAGACATGAGAGTGTTGGAAAAATCTGGTTTGAAAACAATTTTCTTGCACAGTAGAAAATTAAAATTTGAAAACAGACCCAATTTATGATATTTATGGAAATAAACCTTAGACCGAAATCATACTTGTGTTTTTAGATAAGAAGATCCTTGATGTTTTCCAACTTTCAGTCAAACGATCTTCTCCGCTATTCTCGTACCACAAATTGCTTCTAGTGTGGGCTTGAACCAATTGAATCAAAACATAGAACTAGAAAAAGTTCTCTTTTTTTTTTGGGTGAAAACAAAAATTCTCTCTTCTTTAATAGAAATTGATAGAATTGTTATTCTGGAAAAATATATTTAATAGTTGAGGATAAATTCTCTTTATTTTTCAACAGAGTAACAATCTCTCAAAATTGTGTAAATAGCTTTACCAGTGCCATCTATTTATAGAAAAATAACTCCTTAGTCCAACTAAGAAAGGGAGAGGGTGTAACACCCTCAATCCGATTCGATCAGTCGAACCCGAATCTTAGGTATTACCACATAAATGCAAACAAAAGCTAAATTTACTTATACAATTTACAGATAAAGACAACTTACTTAACTACAAAATCTCAAACTAAAATACATAAGTAAATACAATGAGAAAATATAGATACAACACGAGGTAATTAAATTACAATTATATCCAAATTGGAGTCCTAATTTATTACAGATACCCCAATTTAATTTCCAAGGAGTATTATAGTCTTTGAACTCGCCGCCAACTTACTTTGTATGCATAACAACCTAGTACGCCACTCCTTAGGCATAGTCCTGGCATCGTCTCTCCTATCGCAGACTCCTATCAATTCGACTGTAACAAAACACACACCTATTTAAATTTGTAAGAACTTAGTGAGGAAAACATTATTTCCTTGTGTCATTTCTGCACATCTCAACTGGTAACTTATTTAGATGATCATATCATTCTGAACTTCCAACTTAGTCACTGGTGAATACTCCTTCAATTTCTATTATTATTTACACGTCAGATACCATACCTTGCTCATAACTCATTTCCTACCCATCAACATCTTCAATATGCCACTTACTTCTTTCAATCTAATCATTCAGAAGTATTTACCCGTTTCCTTTATAGAGGTCCATATGATCGAAACACAATTAATCTTGTATACGTAACTTTAAGTCATTGTTCCACAATCCATGTTTGATCACATATACAAATAACATGTACATTCCTTCTGATATTCAGTTAGAAAAATCTTGTGGAAGACAGAGTTTGCCTTATGGCAAAATGAAGTCCGCTAAGAAAATAAACAGAGAAGCTTGCCAGGGCATATAAGTGGAAACCACTGTATTATTTCATAATGGTTATGGCACGTGGGAAATGCTGGCTCGTGTGTTAATAGGAGGTCCAGCCAAGATGCGAAGGCGGGAGGAATATGTGAAAGCGCCTTGTGCGTGGATATGCATGGAAAAAAGGGTATTTTCTTTAGATTATTTGTGAATAAGTGTCTGCCAGAGGTGATGGACAAGCTAACATAGGTTATGAGAAAGCAAGACGGTTCTCCATATCCTATTTCTAAGTATTTATTAGTGACGAGGTCACCAGAAAAGGGAAGTCTGCCATGAATTGTCTAATGAGGAAAGTCTGCCATGGACTATTATATGTGGAATATCTGGCAAGGATTATCTTGAAAACATAAATGTTCACAAGGACCAAAAAAAGAAAAAGGATGTCCGTTGGGACTATCTAGCATTGAGAAGTCTGCTAAGGAAAATCTTATAAATGGGAAGTCTGCCATACATGAGCTAGCGAGGAGATAGTTCACTGGGGACTATTAATGGTTGGGGAGTCTATTAGGACTACCTGATTAAGGAAATATCTATTCGAACTATCTTGAAGAGTAAAAGTCCAGTGGGGCTATCTTACAGGTACAACTCCACAAGGAAAGAGTAGTGCTCAAATATCAGTCGAATCTTATATTCGAAGGTCATATACGAGGATAGAAGTAAATGGGTTTCCCTCTAAAAATGATATACACAAAATATATATTACAAGGAGGTGGATGTATGGATAATATAGTAAATAGATTTTGGGTTTGGCGCGAAATGGAGGAATCAGGGTAAAAACCCGCCATTACGATGAAGTGTTTACTAGTCCAATAGAGTTAACCCATGATATGAGACAAGACATCTAACAAGTTTATCAGGAGAGAAAGGCTCTAAATCTGAGACAAAGTTTAGGTCATTTGTAAGAGTCGACAATGTGTGTACAACTTAGAGTAATCCCACCATAGATGTATCTGCAAACAATCTGTTCAAGAAGAGCATATAGGTGCCGGCCATGCCAACCAAATTGTGAGAGCGTATATGAAACTCAGTGAGTTATATACATACATTAATCCTTATTGCTCGTAACATCAAGATGCTATTAGCTAATAGTTTATGTATGGAATCTTACTAAGTTCTTTTGAACTTATAAGTGGTTTGCCTTAAATGCAGGACCATAGGCTGTTATGAAAACTATGGGAAGGGACCAAGCCAGACCTCGTGGAATTCATGTGGGTTTATTCGAAGCGGTATCATGCATATAGAAGGGTGCCCTTAGAGGATACGCCCCGGGAATTGAATATATAATTAAGCAGATTCCAATTTGTCAAAATTACGTATATAGGAATATTCAGTAAATTGGTATGTTGTAAAAGACATTTTTCTACATAGTCATTCGAATAATAAGGAATTCCATATGATGTGCATATATGGAAATGTTTTGGTTATTTAATTAATTGGGTTAAATTTGTATGTGAACATAGCATTAAGTTTGGCGAAGAATTAAATAAATTAGAAGTATGTTGTTAAGTAACTCGGGTTAATTGTGACATTTGGTGCCTAAACCCAGTAATCGAGTCAGATATAGGGTATTTCAATTCTAATCCTAAATACATGCCAATCTATCTCCAAAATTTAAGTTTCGTACTCTTCAAATCCTTGCTTGATGATGAGATGAGGATGAAGAGGGCCAGTTCAAAATGATGTTTACTTATGCATAGAAAACATATGTTAATCTTGTGAAAGCTTAGTAAGTATTAAATAATTTAAATCTTACCATTGATTTTAATTAACTATTTTAAAAAATAAATAAATAGTTTAACATGATCTTGATAAATCGTCATACTTAAAGTACATAATAGCAACAAGATTAATCTTCATTTATCCGCTTACCATACTTTATCATCTACACATAAATCACGTGTCATTCAATTTCGCCCATTGTAGACTCGAGTGAACAAGAAGGATAAATGGAATGAAATCACAAATACGAGAGAACATAAGTGCTAAACCGGGACCACCAAAGTGCTAAATTTAGGAGCATCGAAGTGCTAATTTCAAGAGTAGCAGAGTGCTAAATTCACAAGCGCACTATGGTATTCCTAATGGCATGCCATATATATCCCACAAGTTCAATACTTGCCTATAAGGACTTTAACATTATTACAAATTCCATATTCATCACAAGCACAATTAAGTTTCATACTTTCATATTCACACATAACTTTTCAACATTTACAATTTAGTCCTTTTCTTCTTGACATGTATTTGCATCAACATTAATCCCGTACATTTACCATTTCCATGGATTATTCACAAACTCATTAAGTTAGCAATACTTAGATTCATGATGTTACTAGTTCATTAGTATATAAATTACAACCTTAATTAGGTAAGAAATAATTGTAAAGTACTTATAAATTTAGCTAAATTAGACTTCTTCAAGCTTTTTCTACTTGTTTCCCCTTGTCTACACCTCGTCCATATGCTTCCTTGTCTTACTCTTCAATTTACATCAACATGATAATCATTACACTTGATTCACATCGCATTTTATGCTCAAATATATGAAATAAACATATTACTAGTACTAAATAATGAAAATCTTACCTTAGATATTTAGTTTCTCACATAGTCTAGATTTTCACTCTCTTCAAATATGAACCCGCCACTTTTATTCAAAAATCTAAGTTGGTTAGGTTGTGTTGAAAAATCGGGTTTGGAAAATGCAACGAAAAATAATTTAATAAAAAACCAAAGTTTTTTAAAAAAAGTTTCCAAAACAATAACTTGATTGTGATATCTAAAGTAATAAACACTTAATCAAAATTTTATCTTTTCGATTCATCTAGGATGAATGCTTCGACCGAGTAGTCTTCTCTGCTATCCTCAAGCTCATGTCTACCTTGTGTGGGCTCGCTTCAAATTAGAAAAAATTTCACAACAATTACCAATAGGGTAATTACGCAATTTCTCTAAACTTTTAGGTCAAGTTGTAAATAAAAAAATCTCTAGAAATTTTCTGAAATAATTTCTTCAAGAAACTTTCTCTCTACAACTTTTCTTTTGAACTCAAGTGTGTGTAAATAATGACCCAATGCTCTCTTTATATAGGGAGAGTTTAGAGAGTTCAAATATGATTAAACTTAATCACTTTCATATTAAATTAATATAATACTTATTGTAATAGCCCATTTGTGCCCGAGCCCATACAATAACCAAAAATAATAAACCAAATAAAATGTCCCTTTACAGTCCAGATTTTAAAATGAGGCCCAAAGTGTTTTACAAAGCCCAAACTGAAATTAACCTAAACCTAATTGGCCCAATCCTAACATAACCGGTCCAATCCTAACCCAATCCAATACCCATAACCCAGTGGCCCAAAAATTAAATGAGCCCAATTAGCCCAAAATGTTTTCAGCTCTGGAAACCCTAGCAAGGGCCTTGCGCCATTGCTCGTTGTAGCCCCTCTCACTACCGGACATCACGTCGCTATTAGCACGTGAATCACGCCCCCATCTTCGTCGTTCACCTGCAAAAGGAAGGAAAACACGGCAGAAACAACAAGTATAGCAAGACAATATCTTTGTATTTATTTTTCGATTTATTTTTGGGGCTATAAAAACCCTAATGTAATCTGTAAAAAGACACGATCTTCGAATACAAAAATTAGAATAACAAATCTTCAAAAGACAGAGGTGATTTTTGACAGTCTTATTTTGTTTAGTTTTTTTATTTCATTTTTGATACAAGCAAAGACATACAAATCGTTTTTTTTCCTCTAATACTACTAGAAATAAGTAAAAAGGGAGTTACATCTTGATTTTCGTTGAAAAATGAAAGTCTCTGGCCTCCGGCCGCCATATATGGCGGCGTTTACGATGGCGCGTGTTGTGCGTGTCCGTAGGTCTGATGATCGGAATCCAGACGGAGGAAGGGAGGAATTGAGAGGATTTTTGAATTTTTTTTTTTTAAAAACAGATTCAAATGAATTTTTTGTATAAAAAATTATTTATATAGCAACATAGACACGACGCCGTTTTTGCTTAAGCCAATAAGCACTAAAACGACGTCGTTTAAGGACCAGGATCCGCGTGTTGACCCGATACCCGGGGAGGATCTGCGTGTTTTTGTTAGATGGTCTAATTGCTCTATAGGCCCTTTCGCATTATTGCAATTTTATAATTATGTCCAATTTGCATCTTTCTTTATTTTCAATTTGGCCCTGAATTATGATATTTGTTTCAATTTGGTCCTTAAGGCCATTTTAAGGCAAACGCTGGAACGATACCGTTTTGGGAATAGGTCATATTTGCCTAGTGAGTCCCTCCTTTGGGGCACGCGTTTCAATTGGGTCCCTAGTTTGGTCTTATTCTTTTTTTAAAATTTCACCCCTAGAATTTGTTTAAATTTTGTTTTAATCCTTTTTTTCATTTTATTTTATTTTTATTCTGATTTAGTTCTTTTAATTTATTATATTTATTTATTTATTTTAATACTTTGTATATATATTATTTCAAACTTTTTTTTATAAAATTGCTTTATTACATATTACTATTTTTTTTTATTTTGATGTATATTATATATTGTATTGCTTTAATCATATTTTGTATTATTTTAAAATTTGTATATTGTATATTATTGAAATTGATTTATTATTAATGTAAAGTTTTTTATGTATTGTTTAATTTAAATATATATATTAAGTTGTTATATTATATATTTATTATAAGTTATCCCTTATACGTATTTTTTTATATATTCAAAGTTTTTATATATTATTTATTTAAAATAGATATTTATTTTATTATATATATGTCCATTTTAGATTTTGCCACATCATTTTTTTACATATATGTTTTTTTTTTTTAAATTTTGTTGTAGTATCTATTTATTATTTGGTATATGTCATTTATCTTATATTGTTATTTTATTTTTATACTTGATCTTGTATGTAATGTTTCATATTCATTTCATTTTTTTTTTTGTTATTTACTACTTTATATCTTTTGTAACATCCTGAAATTCGGGATTTTATGTTTTGCATTATACCATGCGTTAGGCTAGCTAAGAGTGTCAGTTGTGTATGTTTAGGGACCCTAAGAAGGCCTGGGTTGAGTTGGGCCTTAGTAGAACTTTTGTGTTTAAGCACTTAAGGAAATAAGTGTGTATTTTGCTAGCACACGAGGAGCTAGTAGCAAAGTGGTGAGGCGTCACATGAAGAGGCTTAAGGGGTGGAGTTCGAATCTCACCTATTGCAACTTTTGGGATTAAATTTTTGTGCTAATCAAGTGATAGATGGTAAGTGTCGGCTATGGCTCTAAAGAAGGAAAGGAAGACTTTCTAATGATGGAAAGAACACTAAGGAGAAGAGTAAGGAGGAGATCAAGGCAGAAAATAAAGGAATTGTGGTAAAAGGGGGCTATGTTGGCCGAATCTTAGGAAGGTGCTTGGGGAAAGAGTTTTTAGTCAACCATTACCTTTAAGGTGTTAGAGGTATACGGTTTTGGTAGGGGGAATTAAGGAGCCGAATTTCCTATAGCCTATTTGCAAGTTTGTGCATGAAAGGTTTTGTTTCTTTTAAACATTTTGGTACTTTCTTTTCCAACCTTTTCCTTTGTTTTGCCGAAACACTCAAGCCAATTTGTTCACCTTTTTCCTTTGTTTTGCCGAAACACTCAAGCCATTTTGCTCTTCTTTCCTTGTTTTTCTCACCGTTTCTCCTATCTTTCTCTCTTCTTTCTTTAGTCGACCATATTTGGAGGACAAATCTTCCTCTTTTCTTTCTTTCAAAGTAGCCGAATCCTCTTAGCCATTATCTCTTCTCCATTCTTGCGCGTTGGACATTTCTTCCTTGGTTGAATCGGGTAAGTGACTTCATTCTATTCCTCTCATCATCTTTTCTCCCTAGCCGAATGTGTGTCCATCCTCATTCAGTTGTTTCACTTTGTTTTTTTAAACCGAAACACCATTCCCTTCTACTCCCTCATTTTGTGATCATCTCATTTTTGTAGTGCTCTAATAGGTTGGCCGAATATCACATCCTTGCTGACTCATCTTTAGCCTTAAGTCGAATCGGTGGGAGTCGGATCTATCATCGTTAAGGTAAGAAGTTTCTTCATGGTTCATTTTGATCTCTCATTGCTTGGTTATTTTGCAAATCGGATAGAAGGTTTTGACTAATCAATTATTTTAGGGATTAAATCACTCGTTCTTCTCTACTCATTGACCCTTCAGAAGTAGTGGTAAGCCGGAATCCTCTCCCTAAACAACTACTTTCTCTCATCGTAGTATTAATCTAACCAAGATTCGTCCAATGGAGGCAAGTGGTAGCGATACTAAAGGAAAATTGATAGGAGGACGAAAAGGGAGTGGACTTGCAAACTCTACTCCCAAGTTCAAACGTAGGGCGGTATCGGCAGTTCGGGATTTCTACCAGGTTGTGGACCATCTTCTGGTGAGAGTAGGCAAATCGTGGTCGTTCACGATACTAAGGGTAAGCATTACTGTAGATCGTTTGATTTAGATTTGGATTAAGACACTCTCTTTTGTTAGTTAATCGAGTGTTATGATGATTTAGGTGCCGACGATCAAGAAGGTTTAGTTCTTACCGTAATCAGGTGTGTAATCTCACATCGAAATTCCGTAAATTCGTGATTCACTATTATGTTGGAAAATAGATCGTTGCTGTTTACAAATATAATAACTGTAATACGGCATGAATCGAGTAACTTGCTTAAAAAAAACATTAGTTCTAAAGATCTGTCAAAATTGGTATTATTTTGCTAAATTATAAAAATGCCCCTATGGGTCGATTTATCAAAATGCCCTAACGGGCTGATTTCCTAGAATGCCCTTATGGGCCAAATTACCAAAGTGCTTTAATGGGCCGATTCACCGAAATTTTTCACTAGATTAATGGTTGTTATATATGTGGATATATTTTTATTATGTTGCATATTTACATATTGCATGGGTTGGGAAAAATTGTATGGAGAGCAGTGTAGCCTGGTGGCATTGCCACAATTCGTTTATTATTGTGCTTAATTATGATTTCGGTGGCTTGACCACAAAAATATATTATACAAAAGGTAGCTCGACTGCAAATTGGTGTGAGCGGCGGGGTGGGTTGACTTGATCCCCACAGGTGTGATTGGCTGGTCGGGGGTGTGATGGATGGATGGGTTGGGTTACATTCATTTCATTTAATTATTACTATGTAAATGGGCTTAGGCCCAAGATTATGCTATGCGGGTTTAGGCCCAGTGGATGACGGTAAGAGGATTATGCACTGAGTTCTTATAACTCACCCCCCTTTCTTTTTCTTAATCCTTGCAGGTAATGCTCAGTGACGAGGACTTGGGGCCATGGATGACTCGGTGGAGACCATACTTTTGGAATGATATTTTCAAACTTTAGTAAATTTCTTTTCCGCTTTATTTCGTTATTTTTACTATGTTGGGTTTTAAAGTTGTAATAAGGCCTCTGGGATTTTTATTTTGTTTTATGTTTGACGTACTTATTACCTTCCATGAATTGTTTTAAACGGGGATTTTTTTGAAATCATAAACAACAGTTTTTCGTAAAATTTATCAACAAACGGATTTCATAACCAATGTGTACAAATAATTTAACTTGGATTTTCCTTCGAATTATCAATAATATTTTCAAAAGTCACGGTTTTAAAGTGCACTAGTTCAAATTTCGATTCACCAATCAACCTCTTGAAATTTGTAGTATTTTATCAAATATCTATAAAGTAAATTTGTTTTTCTTAACGATAATCAAATAACGTCAATTATTAGTAAAATCACAAGTACTTTCTTCATGTGACACACCAGATTTGGTCATACCGCATGGGTCGGGTTTGGGGTGTTACATCTTTTATTTGTTTATTCATGTTCTTTTATTTGCTTATTATTTTTATGTTTGCCTTAGTATACTCATTTTATTTCCTGTATCATTCCCTATTTTACGTTATTCTTCCTTTTAATTATCTATGTTAGTATTAAATGTTAGTATATCATGTAATTTTTCGTAAATTATTTTTGGTATTTATGTTTTGTAATGTATTAATGCAATATTTTACTCGAATCATTGTTTTAAATAAAAATACATTTTGCTAAATTGTCACATTTTATTCAAAATTTTTTTAAAAAAAAATACGATGATACATGATATTTGGGGGCTTCGAGAAAAATTGTACCCTAACTCACTGATTTTCGATTTTTCTCGTTGAACCTAAGAAATCAAGTATCCCTTTTTGAAATCAAAACCTATAAGTTTCAAATCAAAACTTATTCTCGGGAATTCGAGATGTTGTGTCCTAACTTATTAGATATGACTTTTTGTTGTCTTGAAGTAAGGATTTTCTACAAATAAAGGCAAACTTAGTTTCGAAGTCTTGGAATGTCGCATCCTAACTCATTGGGTGTGACATTTTATTTCTTTGAGATAAGGGGGTTTTGGTGTACAATTTGATTTATTCAAGTTTTCTTTCAAATAAAAAGGATCGAATTTTAAATTTTTCAAATTTTCGACATTAGGACATTAATTTATCAATTAGGTACCAATTTTTGGGCGTTACGAGGGTGCTAACCTTTCCTCGTACGTAACCTACTCCCGAACCTGTTTTCTTGAATTTCGTAGGCCAAAATCAATATTTTAAATAAAACAAAAAATGTTTCATAAGGTGATACGATCACACCTAAGCAAAAAAAGATCGGTGGCGACTCTCATTTTTGTTTTTTAAAGTCAACCCCATTTTTTTTAAAACTTAAAAATGGTTTCGACAGCTTGGCGACTCCACTAGGGACCAAGTAAGAGAGTCAAGCAGTAAAATTGATTATTTTCTGTCCTTTGCCAGAAATTTGAAAATTCGATTTGAAAATTTGAAATTTGGTTTGAAAATTACGATCCTTTTGTTGCATTTGTTTGTGTCATTGCATATGATTGTTATTTTCTTGCGCACATTGCATTGCATGACCATTGTGGTCGCACCCTTAAGTGGGAGTGAGAAACTATGCCTTCGTAAGGTTTTCACCTCCGCATGGGCTAGTGGATTGCTTCCGGGATACATCTGTACCATGTCTTCGTGAAGTTTTCACTTCCGCATGGCCATAGGGAAATGTGTTCCCCTGAACTGAACTCGATCTGTATGAGCCTATAATGGGTGAAGATTGAGGAGTCTGCTGGTTCAGGTACCTTTTGTTTAGAACTAAACTGCATATAGTGAACCCTAAGAGCCCACCTTAGGTAGAACTATGCTAAACTCTAGCAGTTATCTATATAGGTGTTTGATATTTTCTCACTTACTTTGAATTTTATTCTTTGTATATGATACTAACTTGTTGTTTTGGTTATTATTGCATGTCATCTCATATTTTAAAAAGGTGTCAATTCACGTTCGATTGCTAAATTAGAAAGCTTGCTATGGAGAATGAATTTCTTGATACAATGGGGGGCAATGTAGCTGTCTGTGTATGGTCAGAGAAAACGCAACTAGAAAAAGGGAATAGCTTAGCTGAGGGGTATGTGTTGGAACTATGGGATTTCACTCATATTAGTGTGACGCAAAATGAGTTCCAAGAGTTGAAAGAAATATGGACCTAGTGGGATGATGAGGCTAAGCAACTATTTTATCGTAATTATGGCGATCTATCTTACTTGCTCGACATCAAGGTAGACAAGCATCTGTTCCGGGCTATGGCTCAGTTTTAGAACACTGCCTATAGTTGTTTCACTTCCGGAAAGTAGATTTAGTGCCCACGGTGGATGAATATACAACCTTGCTTCGCTGCCCAAGGATCCAAGTTGAGAAAGCTTATTCTAGGGCCGCTAATGTACCAACTTTTGTGAAGAAGTTAATGAATATCACGGGGATGAGTGAACAGTGGGTTGTAGCCAGAATTCAGAAGAAAAGTGAGGGTAAATGCATTCCTTGGGTGAGTTTGAGGGACCTGATCTTAGCACATCCAGATGTAAAGAAGAAGATTGACATCTTTGCCTTGTGTATATATGGTTTGGTAATTTTCCCTAAAGCTCTAAGACATGTAGATGAAGCAGTCACTGATTTATTCAATCGACTTGATAGAAGGGTCACGCCTGTACCTGCGATCTTAGCTGAGACGTTTAGATCTTTGAATGCGTGTTGGAGAGCAGGCGAGGGTAGGTTCATTGGATGCGTGCAGTTGTTATTAGCTTGGTTCCACAGTCATTTCTGGAAGGTAGAGAAAGGTTCTTATCGGGTTTTCTCTAAGAATTATTCTCCATTAAAAGAGATAGTGGCTACACCAAGGAGAGAAGACATGTCTGAGGAAAACTGGATGGCGCTCCTTCAAAACCTTCAAGAGGAAGATATTGAGTGGATGACTCCTTGGATGATTCCCGACGAAATTCTTTATCAGTGTGTGAGTTTTGACAGGGTTCCTTTACTTGAAATTTGGGGAGCCGTTGGGTATGCTCCTTTGCTCGTACTAAGGCAATATGGATCAAGATAGTTCGTACCAGCAACACATGGGTTGGCTCAATGTGAGTTCTCATACAGAGGGGATAACTATAAGAAGATGGTTAAGGAGATTTCTAGTGCTTGGAAACAGACTCACAGAATGAAGAGATTATCCGCAGGCCCAATGACGACCCCAGAATACAGCGGATGGAGGATTAGAAGGATTAATGATAACATCCCTGAGCTGAATCCAGAAGGCGCCCGATCAAGAGAGGAATGCTTGCAAGTGGTCCCATCAGAGTTAGAGATCATAAGGCAAGATTTTGAAAGGAGGAATTTAGAGCTCAAGAAGAAGATAGAACAATTAGAGGAAGATAAAATGTATTTGAGGTTAAATGCTAATGTTCAAAAGCTGGAAGCTGATAAATTAAAGAAAAGAAAGAATGAAGTCGAAGAAGACCTAGGTAGTTTGAAAGTGGATTACAAGAAATTGCATCTGTCAATGAGAAACGCTGGAGAAATATCTATTAAAGAGATATTTAAGAAGATAGGACCAAAGTTGATCGATGGAGGAGAAATTTCCAAGAGACTCAGGCACAGAAAGAGATCCTAGAGAGGAATTTGGAAGAAACTCAAGGCGAAAAAGGAGGATTAGAGGTTAGAGTGGCAGATCTTGAAAAATTACTTCATCAGTATAGAAGTCATAATTCTGCGATTGAGCTGAAGACAAGTCTAAACAAGATCGAAGAGATGAAAAAGAGGATTGAAGAACTAGAACTTGCGTTACAAAATTGCAAACTTCGGGTTGAGCTTCTCGAAGCAAATGAAGAATATTGGAAGGAACAACTTCACTATTCTCAAAATCAAGTTAGAAATAGAGACTACGTCATGTGAGAAGCCGCAGCTCAGGTTCGAGAAGTAGCCAATCATTTACAGACTTTTGTAGCTCAGGCTAATTTGCTAAGCGTGAAGTACGAGCTAGAGTCAGACCGGGGTCAAGAGTTAGCTTCGTTATTTGAGAGAGTTAAAACTTTGGGCATTAGGGCAAAGGCATATTTGTAATCCGTTTTTTGTAAAGAATTTTATTTTCTAATAAAGTTTTCTAAATGAAATTGAATTAGAATCGATACCTTTTTTGCATTCATGCATTTGCATTACATCACATCATATGCATTAAAATCCATAGAAGGATCCTAATTAGTTGAAATTATTACAGAGAGAGTAAGAGAGAATTAATCTGGAAACTAAGCATCGATACGATACTCGAGCTAAGACAAGAGATATGGATCAAAGATTAGAAAGACTCGAACAACTACAAAGAGAAATGCAGAATCAGATGCAAGAGCAACTGGCCAAGATCTAGCAAGACATGAGGGATCAAATGATGGAGTCCCAAAGAAACATGATGACTGAAATGGCTCAATTACTGACTAGAGCGACGGACAAAGGGAAAGGTCCCATGACCAATACTGGGGAAGAAAGTAAGGACTATCCTCCGGGTTTTACTACCATCCATGCACAGACACAACCTGAGGTATACCCGCAAAGGCCATCTATCACGATTAGGCCTCAGCAGGTTCAGGCTGGTGCCTCAAATCCAATGAACTTCCAAGTTGGTTCAGGCTCTAACCCAGGAGATAATCCAATCAATCCTGTTATTCCTGATTTGGATGTGGCAGAAAGGGAAGGGGCAAGAATGGAGCTTCCAAATCAGTTTGATGACCGATATAGGTGGTTGGAAGAAAAATTCAAGGCAATGGAAAATATTGATAAACATGATGGAATTGATGCTAAGGATTTGAGTTTGGTCCCACACTTGGTACTTCCCCATAAGTTCAAAATGCCAGAATTTGAGAAGTATAATGGGACTAGTTGTCCCGAGGCTCACATCACTATATTCTGCAGGTGAATAACTAGGTATGTTAATAACGACCAATTGTTGATTCACTGTTTCCAAGATAATTTGGTGGGGGCAGCATACAAATGGTATAATCAACTAAGCCGTGCTAAGATTAGTTCGTGGAAGGACCTAGCACAAGCATTTATGAGACATTATAGTCACGTAACAGACATGACTCCTGATATAATTACCTTGTAGAATAAGGAGAAGAAGCCGAATGAAAGCTTCAGGCAGTATGCGCAAAGATGGAGGGAAGTTGCCATACAAGTTCAGCCACCGCTCCTAGAGAAAGAAACTACAATGCTTTTTATCAATACTTTAAAGGCCCCATTCATTATCCACATGATAGGAAGTACCACAAAGAGCTTTGTGGATATAGTAATGGCGGGAGAAATGATTGAAAATGCCATAAGGAGTGGCAAGATAGAAGTAAGGGAGAACACCAAAAGGTCAGCTCCAAGGAAAAAGGAGAATGAGGTGAATAATACGAGCACATATAACAAAGGGTACTCAAAGGCAATTCCTGTTAGCCAACCAATAGTAATCACTGCTGGGCAACAAGGTTCGATAAGGCAGGAATCAGGTACAAAGCAAACTCTGAAAAGCTCCAATTTACGCCAATCTCAATGACGTATAGGGAGTTATATCAAAGTTTATTTGACGCACATGTGGTGTCCCCATTTTATCTAAAACCATTACAGCCCCCATATCCCAAATGGTATGATTCAAACGCTCAATGTGATTATCATGCGGGAATACTGGGGCATTCAATAGAAAACTGCACTGCTTTCAAAACGGTAGTCGAGAGACTTATTAAGATGCGGATCATAAAGTTTGATGAGACACCAAGCGTAGAAAATCCATTACCTAACCATGGAGATAAGGGGGTAAATGCGATTAGTAAAAGTATCGTGAGAAGGATCAAAGATGATATTGCAAAGGTAAAAACCCCGTTGAGAATTATCTAGAGAGAAGTGGTAGGAAGAGGATTGATAGTATCAGATTCTGTGGAAGGATGTGAAGGAGTAATGGACTATTGTGAGTTCCACAAAGCAGAAGGGCATGAGATCCAGGAATATGTTGAGTTCAAGGTCTTGGTGCAAAGCCTTATGGACAATAAGGAATTGGAAGTTTATGAAGAAGGCTCAGAGGGAGGAAACATATGCGCAACAGAAGGAGAGTTGACAAACCAAAAAGTCAATTATATGAGGATCATCATCTCCCGACCAAGAAACATGGAAGGCAGAACACAAATGACGCCAAAAGTCGTAATCCAGAAACCTGTTTCCTTTCCTTATAAGGATAACAAAATGGTACCTTGGAATTACGACTGTAATGTGACAATACCAGGAGGAGAAATCCTAGCTAACAATTCCAAGGATGACCAAAATGAAGGATCTTACACATGTAGTGGAAGGCGTTACGACTCGGTAAACGTCAAAACAGAACCAGTGAAATCAAAGACCTTGGCAGTTGAACGAGAGAAAGGACCTGAGGCACTTATCAATGAACCAGTAAAGGAAGAAGAGGATAAAGAATTTCTAAAATTCTTGAAACACAGTGAATACAGTGTGGTAGAGCAACTGCGCAAACAACCGGCTTGCATATCAGTACTAGCATTGCTTTTAAGCTCAGAAGTACATCGCGAGGCATTGATGAAAGATATATCTGTCAACAAACTTGACCGTCTGGTTAGTAATATAAGTGCTGACAGCTTTATTTATTTCAGTGATGATAAAATTCCACCTGGGGGCATAGGATCGACTAAGGCTCTGCACATCACTACTTGTTGCAAGGGATATACTCTGCCAAGTGTGTTAATCGATAATGGATCGGCTTTGAATGTCTTACAATTGTCTACACTGAATAGATTGCCTATAGATAGTTCTCACATTAAAACATGCCAGAATATAGTGAGAGCACTCGATGACACTGAGAGAAGAGTGATGGGAAGGATTGACATACTGTTGTTGATTGGGCCGAACACATATGAAGTGGATTTTTTGGTGATGGATATCAAGCCCTCCTACAATTGCTTATTGGGAAGGCCCTGGATTCATTCTACAGGGGCAGTGCCCTCATCACTGCACCAAAAATTGAAACTAGTAACAGAAGGTCGGCTGGTTACTATAAATACAAAGGAGGACATCATATCAACTGTTACCAATGATGCGCCATATTTAGAGGCAAATGAGGAGACCATTGAGTGTTCCTTTCGATCTTTAGAGTTCGTGAACGCAAAATTCATTTTGGAAGAGAATGAGGTTCCGGTGCCTAGGATATCCAGGACCACAAGAATGGACTTGCAAATGATGGTGGGGAAATGAGAATTACCGGGAAAAGGATTGGGTAGACATCTCCAAGGAGGGATTCAGGTTCCGATGCTGAAAGAGAAAAAGGATCGTTTTGGCTTGGGTTTCAGGCCAGATGCTAGACAAAAGAAGAAAGAGATGGAAAAGAAGCATGAGAGAAGGAGAGCACGGTTGAGCGGGGAAGAAGTCAAGTGGGAATTAATGGCATTCCCTCACATATCCCAGACTTTTGTATCAGGAGGGATAATTCACTCTGAGACAGGATTGTTGAGAAACAAAAACCTCCATATCAATGCCATACACGATGAATGAACTGAACGAAGAAACTTGTTGGGCATTCGTCCTTATGAACCTGGAAGTGTTTTGAACAACTGGACCGCAGATAAACTTCCTGTAGTGTTTAGAGATTACACAGAATAATGTTCAGAACACACTTTTGCTTTAAAGCCTAGAAGTAATAAGATTTCATTTGTGAAATAGGCTCATGTTCAGACATCTTTGTTTCAGTAAAATACATCTTTGATTATCAATTCGAGCAAATATTCTTTCATTTTTATATTCTTTTGATCTTCTAATTCCTTCCAAAATTTTTGTTATTCTCATTCATATCATGTGAATAGTTATT
The DNA here is from genome assembly GCA_005393395.2 of Gossypium australe. Classification (NCBI taxonomy): domain Eukaryota; kingdom Viridiplantae; phylum Streptophyta; class Magnoliopsida; order Malvales; family Malvaceae; genus Gossypium; species Gossypium australe. The sequence goes on from CM016616.1 coordinate 120,094,247, forward strand.
CTTGAATTCATTTGTTCTTTGTGCATTCCTTTGTGCCTACCACAGGTCCCTAGATATCAACGACATGAGCAATGATATTACAGATTCAGAGTTCCCTTTTGAGCGAGACATGCGTTTAGAGGAATCTCAGGATTTTGAAGGTGACAGAGATTGTGACTTGCCTCCGAATTTGTTAAGGATGGTAGAACAAGAGGAGAAACAAAATTTACCCATAAAGAGGTGCTAGAGAATGTAATCTTAGAGAAAGGGAAGATAGTGAAAATTGGAACACACATAGCCGAAGAGACAAAGTAAAACCTCGTTGAGTTACTGCAGAAATTCAAAGACGTCTTTGCATGGTCATACCAAGATATGCCTGGGCTAAGCAAAATATGCCTGGGTTAAGTACTGATATTGTAGTGCATCGCCTTCCCATAAGAGAAGAATGCAAGCCAGTTCAGCAGAAGCTACGAAGGATGAGGCCTGATGTGGTGTTAAAAATAAGAGGAAGTCAAGAAACAGTTTGATGCTGGTTTCTACAAGTGGTCAAATACTCAGAGTGGGTTGTCAATATTGTTCCTGACCCTAAGAAGGATGGAAAGATTCGGATGTGTGTAGAATATAGGGACTTAAATAAAGCCAGCCTAAAGGACAATTTCCCCTTGCCTCATATTGACACGTTGGTGGATAATACAGTGGGATATTCACTGTTTTCTTTCATAGATGGTTTTTCAGGATACAATCAGATAAAGATGCATCCTGAGGATATGGAGAAAACTATGCATCCTGAGGATATGGAGAAAACTACTTTCATAACATTGTGGAGTACCTTTTGTTATAAGGTAATGCCATTCGGGCTAAAGAATGTAGGAGCAACATATCAAAGGGTCATGGTAACCTTATTCCATGACATGATGCACAAAGAGATTAAAGTATATGTTGATGACATGATCGCTAAATCTCGAACAGAAAAAGAACACATTGAAGTTTTGAAGAAGTTGTTCTTGAGATTGAGAAAATTTCAATTAAAGCTCAACCCGGCAAAGTGTACTTTTGGAGCTTGGTCAGGGAAATTACTAGGCTTCATAGTCAGTGAGAGAGGAATCGAGGTTGACTCAAATAAAGTCAAAGCTATACAAGAATTGTCTCCACCACACACTCAAAAAGAAGTTCGAGGGTTTCTTGGAAGGTTAAATTACATTGCTCGGTTTATTTCACAATTAACTGAGAAATGTGATCCCATATTTCGTCTTCTTAAGAAACATAACCAAGGCGTATGGGACGATGAGTGCCATAAAAGTTTTTACAAAGTCAAACAATATCTGTCAAATGCCCCAGTACTATCTCCGCCTAATCCAGATAGACCATTAATACTGTATTTGATAGTGTTCAATAACTCCATGGGATGTGTGCTTAGTCCATATGATGAGTCAGGAAGAAGAGAAAAGGCGATATATTATCTCAGTAAAAAGTTCACTGAGTGTGAAATGAGATATTCGTCAATTGAGAAATTGTGTTCTGCCTTGATTCGGACAACTCGGAGGTTGAGGCAATATATGCTATATCATACAACCTGGCTAATTTCGAAACTTGACCTATTAAAGTATATGATGGAGTCAACTGCTCTGAATGGAAGGATGGCAAGGTGGCAGATTTTGCTTTCTGAATTTGACATAGTCTATGTGAACCAAAAGGCTATAAAATGGAGCGCAATAGTAGAATTTTTGGCTAGCAGGGCTTTAGAAGATTATGAACCTTTGAGCTTTGATTTCCCCAATGAATAGCTAATGTCTAATGAAGAGAATCCGTGGAAGCTAAACTTTGATGGAGCATCAAATACTGTAGGAAATGGAATTGGGGCAGTCTTGGTATCCCCAAGTGGAGATCATTATCCATTCACATGCAAATTGGATTTTGATTGCACAAACAATATGGCAGAGTATGAAGCATGCATCATGGGAATTCGAGCAGCTGTAGAACGTAAAATCAGAGTGCTAGAAGTATATGGAGATTCTGCATTAGTAATTTACCAGCTTAAAGGTGAATGGGAGACAAGAGACCCCAAACTAATCGATTACCGAAAAATAGTTTTGGGATTGATTGATTAGTTTGATGACATCACTTTTAATTATCTCCCACATGATGAAAACCAGATGGCAGATGCTTTGGCAACTCTGGCTTCTATGATTAAAATAAACAAAACAGAGGATATGAGACCTATTCAGATGAGTATTTTTGAAGTTCCAGCTCATTGTTGTAACATGGAAGAGGAGGAAAAGGATGACTACCCTTGGTATCATGATATATTGCGATACGTAAGAAATCATGAGTACCATGATCATGCAACTGAGAACGACAAAAGAACGTTAAGAAGATTAGCCTGTGACTATGTTTTAGATGGGGATATCTTGTACAAAAGAAGGAAAGATCGGGTACTATTGAGGTGTGTTGACGCTGTTGAAGCTAGGAAAATTTTGGAGGAAGTTCATGAGGGCGTTTGTGGAACACATGCTAATAGATTCACAATGGCTAGACAAATAATGATATTCGGATACTATTGGTCCACCACGAAAGGAGATTGTATCAACTATGCCAAAAGATGTCATAAATGCCAGATTTATGGAGACAAAATTCACGTACCACATTCACCTTTACATGTTATGACTTCTCCATGGCCTTTTTCCATGTGGGGCATGGATGTCATTGGACCGATCTCACCGAAAGCTTCGAATGGGCATCGATTCATCTTTATGGTTATTGACTACTTCACAAAATGGGTGGAGGCTGCTTCATATGCTAACGTTACTAAGTCAGGAGTTAGCCGGTTCTTGAAGAAGGAAATCATATGTTGATATGGAATGCCCGAGAGGATCATATCAGATAATGCACTGAACTTAAACAACAGCACGATAGTAGAAATCTGCAGTCAATTCAAGATCAAACACCACAACTCATCTCCGTATCGCCCAAAAATGAATAGGGGCAGTGGAAGCGGCCAATAAAAACATTAAGAAGATAGTAGGGAAATTACTGAGACTTATAAGGATTGGCATGAGAAATTACCATTTGCACTCTATGCTTATCGAACGTCCGTCAGAACTTCTACTGGGGCAACTCCTTTCTCATTAGCTTACGGGATGGAGGCAGTCCTACCTATTGAAGTAGAGATACCTTCTCTTCGAGATCTGTCAGAGATAAAGCTGGATGAAGCAGAATGGATCCAGTCTCGACATGGTCAGTTGAGCTTGATTGAGGAAATGAGGCTAAGGGTTATTCGTCACGGTCAGATGTACCAAAAATGAATGATGGGAGCTTATGATAAAAAAGTTTGCCCAAGTGAATTTCACGAAGGGGACCTTGTACTGAAAAAGATCCTTCCCATACAAAGGGATTTTAGAGAAAAATGGATGCCGAATTGGGAAGGACCATATGTGGTGAAGAAGGCTTTCTCTGGAGGTGCACTGATTTTGAACGAAATGGATGGGAAAAGCTTACCCAATCCTGTGAATTCGGATTCAGTCAAAAATATTTTGCTTAAAAGGGAGAAGAGGCCAAGGTGAAAACCCACAAAGGGCGCTTTGAGACTTCAAAAAAAAAAGGATAGGTCTAGGCGAAAACCCGTAAAAGCGCCTTGAGACCAAAGGGGTTTTGAGTTGAAAACCTAAAAAGGGTGGCTCAAATTTTGAAAGGCATGCAGTGATCTTGCTATACCTGAATCAACAAGAAATGAAGTATGTTACATATCGAGGCGTCAACAAAGTACTTTAGATCTTCTAAACGCATGTTACGCTTAAAGCAGTCTTCATGGAGTTTGTATATGGAAGCCCGATCTGCAATATCTAGGGCACCTGGTCTTGGTCCTATTCATATCAATTTACTATCTTTGGATTCTTTTTCTTCTCAAAGATGTTTTCCCAATTAATTTCCTTTTTATTGATAATTTATTCAGTTCGAACTATCCTCAAGATCAATTTATTTGTTGTCTTATCACCATTCATAAGCATGTTGCATTGAAATAATGATTGATGAACTAATATTTTTTTCACGGAAGAAGTTCTACATATTACTTTGGAAATTTCTAAATAATACAAGAAACTGAAACAGGACAATTGTTTAGAATTTCCATGTATAAGGATTGGAAATATTTGAGAAAGAAGAGTAATATTTGAGAAAGAAGAGTCTAGATAGAAACTATTTCTCTAAATTCTCTGTCCAAATGGTAATTGGACAAAATAACGAGTTGTTGTGATGAAAATAAGCAATGTCATTTTACAGGCATATTTATCGGGTCATAACATTCGGGGAATGGTGACAAACCAAATTGATGGGGAAAATTCAAAACCCTTGAAATACGGTGGAATGGATTGGAGTTGAAACAAATCATGTACCCTTAAATCACAGTAGGGACGGACTGAGAAAGTTTCAATTCCTATAAATCGTGGTGGGATGGTTTGAAGGCAATACAAGCCTTGTGTCTCTAAGGTCCAAGTGGAGCGAACTCTGAAATTACCATGAGGCAAATTATTTAAGCAGGATATGATTGATACTTCGAGAGGAACGAGGATGAAGAACAAATGAGTGATGACACCTTGAGTAGGAATCATACTCATAACATTTCTGAATTCATATATCATAGGGCGTCTAATTAGGAGCATTTGGTTCATTTTGATCAGAGCATCCTAATAATTCGGCATAAGCATATACCCATTCTACAGGTCATGTCCCTTATAGGACAATGTAGTAGGGTAGATTGACGCATTCAGCATAGCCTCCCTGAAGTTGTAGCGAAGCAGACTGAAGACAACAAATTATCTTCCTCAAGTTGCAGGAAGCAGATTGAAGATGTCAGTCTGACCTCCCTGGGTTTGCAGTGGAGCAGACTAAAGATTGCAGATCTTGTCTTCCTGACATTACAGTGAAGCAGATAGAAGACATCAGCCTTGTCTCCCTGGTTTGCAACGGAGCAGACTAAAAGATAGCAGATCTGGCCTTCCTGAGGTTGCGGTGAAGCAGATCGAAGACAGCAGCCTTGTCTCCTTAAGTTTGCATTGGAGCAGACTAAAAAATTACAGATCTTGTCTTCCTGAAGTTGTAGTGAAGTAGATCGAAGACATCAGCCTGACCTCCCTGAGTTAACAGCGGAGCAGACTAAAGATTGCAGATCTTATCTTCCTAAAATTGTAGCGAAGTAGATCGAAGACACTAGCCTTGCCTCTCTGAAGTGGTAGTGGAGCAGATTGAAGAAAGCAAATCTTATGGCAAATCTTATTTTCCTGAAGTTGCAGTGAAGCAGATTAAAGCCGTTAGACTAATTTCCTTGAAAGAGCAGTAGAATAGATAGTCCAATACTTCTGAAGTTGCAGTAGTTGCAGAGAAGTAAAGTTAAGTTGAAATTCCAATGCCCCTGAAGTTGCAGTTGGGTTGGAAGCCATTTGGAGAAGACGAGGACCAAGAAGTGAAGACTCGACAAGACCGGGCAAAATTGGTCCTTTTATAGTCTTTGCTCTATTTTCGTTACACGACAATGAGCAAAAAGGGGCAGCTGTAATAGCCCATTTGTGCCCGGGCCCATACAAAAACCAAAAATAATAAACCAAATAAAATGTCCCTTTATAGTCCAGATTTTAAAATGAGGCCCAAAGTGTTTTACAAAGCCCAAACTGAAATTAACCTAAACCTAATTGGCCCAATCCTAATATAACTGGTCCAATCCTAACCCAATCCAATACCCATAACCCAGTGGCCCAAAAATTAAATGAGCCCAATTAGCCTAAAATGTTTTCAGCCTTTGGAAACCCTAGCAAGGGCCTTGCGCCACTGCTCATTGTAGCCCCTCTCACTGCCGGACATCACATCGCTATTAGCGCATGAATTGCGCCCCCCTCTTCGCCGTTCACCTGCAAAAGGAAAACAAACATGACAGAAACATCAAGTATAGCAAGACAGTATCTTTATATTTATTTTTTGATTTATTTTTGGGGCTATAAAAACCTTAATGTAATCTGTAAAAAGACACGATCTTCGAATACAGAAATTAGAATACCAAATCTTCAAAAGACAGAGGTGATTTTCGACAGTCTTATTTTGTTTAATTTTTTTTATTTCATTTTCAATACAGGCAAAGACATACAAATCATTTTTTTCTCTAATACTACTGGAAATAAGTAAAAAGGGAGTTACCTCTCAATTTTCGTTGAAAAACGGAAGTCTCTGGCCTCCGGCCCCTGTATATGGCAGCGTTTACGGTGGCGCGTGTCCGTAGGTCCGATGATCAGAATCCAGATGGAGGAAGGGAGGAATTAAGAGGATTTTTGAAAAAAAATTTAAAAACAGATTCAAATGAATTTTTTGTATAAAAAATGATTTATATAGCAACATAGAAACGACGTCGTTTTTGCTTAAGCCAATAAGCACTAAAACGACGTCGTTTAAGGACCAAGATCCGCGTGTTGACCCGATACCCGGGGAGGATCCGCGTGTTTTTATTAGAGGGTCTAATTGCTCTATAGGCCCTTCCGCATTATTGCAATTTTATAATTATGTCCAATTTGCATCTTTCTTTATGTTCAATTTGGCCCTGAATTATGGTCTTTGTTTCAATTTGGTCCTTAAGGCCATTTTAAGGCAAACGCTGGAACGGTACCATTTTGGGAATAGGGCATATTTGCCCAGTGAGTCCCTCCTTTAGGGCACGCGTTTCAATTAGGTCCCTAGTTTGGTCTTATTCTTTTTTTAAAATTTCACCCCTAGAATTTGTTTAAATTTAGTTTTAATCCTTTTTTTTCATTTTTCATTTTTCATTTTATTTGTATTCTGATTTAGTTCTTTTAATTTATTATTTATTTATTTATTTTAATACTTTGTGTATATATATTATTTCAAACTTTTTTATAAATTGCTTTTTATTACATTTTATTTTTATTTTATTTTGTTGTATATTATATATTGTATTGCTTTAATCATATTATGCATTATTTTAAAATTTGTATATTGTATATTATTTAAATTGATTTATTATTAATGTAAAGTTTTCTATGTATGTTTATTTTAAATTTATATTTATATATATATATATATATATATTTAAGTTGTTATATTATATATTTATTATAAGTTATCCCTTATATTTTTTATATTTCAAAGGTTTTTTATATATTATTTATTTAAAATATATATTATTTTATGATATATTATATATATATATATATATATATATATATCCATTTTAGATTTTGCCACATCATTTTTTTTACATATATGTTTTTTAAAAAATTTTGTTGTAGTATCTATTTATTATTTGGTATATGTCATTTATCTTATACTGTTATTTTACTTTTATACTGGATCTTGTATGTAAAGTTTCATATTCATTTCATATTTTTTTTGTTATTTACTACTTTATATATTTTATTTGTTTATTCATGTTCTTTTATTTGCTTATTATTTTTATGTTTGCCTTAGTATACTCATTTTATTTCCTGTATCATTCGCTATTTTACGTTATCCTTCCTCTTAATTATCTATGTTAGTATTAAATGTTAGTATATCATGTAATTTTCGTAAATTGTTTTTGGTATTTATGTTTTGTAATGTATTAATGCAATATTTTACTCAAATAATTGTTTTAAATAAAAATACATTTTTCTAAATTGTCACATTTCATTCAAAAGTTTTTTAAAAAAAATACGGTGATACATGATATTTGGGGGCTTCGAGAAAAATTGTACCCTAACTCACTGGGTTTCGATTTTTCTCGTTGAACCTAAGAAATCACGTATCCCTTTTTGAAATCGAAACCTATAAGTTTCAAATCAAAACTTATTCTCGGGAATTCGAGATGTTGTGTCCTAACTTATTGAATGTGACGTTTTGTTATCTCAAAGTAAGGATTTTCTACAAATAAAGGCAAACTTAGTTTCGAAGTCTTGAAATGTCGCATCCTAACTCATTGGGTGTGACATTTTATTTCTTTGAGATAAGTGGGTCTTGGCGTACAATTTGATATTATTCAAGTTTTCTTTCAAATAAAAAGGATCATATTTTAAATTTTTCAAAATTTCGACATTAGGACATTACTTTATCAATTAGGTACCAATTTGGGCGTTACGAGGGTGCTAACCCTTCCTCGTACGTAACCGACTCCCGAACCCATTTTCTTGAATTTCGTAGGCCAAAATCAATATTTTAAATAAAACAAAAAATGTTTCATAAAGTGATCCAATCACACCTAAGTAAAAAAAAGATCGGTGGCGACTCCCGTTTTCGTTTTTTAAAATCAACCCTTTTTTTTTTAAACTTAAAAATGGTTTCAACACTTATCAAGATATATATTAGATTAATTTAATATTAAATCTTATTAAATTAATAAAATATTTATCTACAAGATAAACATTAAATTAAATTTAATATTAAGATAATCACTTTAATATTAAATTAATAAAATAATATTAAGATAAGTATTAAATTAAATTAAACATTAAGCCTATTAAAGTAATATTATATTTGAAATAATTAAACTGAAATCAAATTCTTTGGTAGAGTCCCAGTAGGAATGTAAGTCTTCCACTGCTCAACCACCGAAATCCCAACGTCGTCGACCATTTGCCTGCCACTGGAATGTCGTCGTCACAGCCGCCAACACCCAAAGCTAGTTTGATTTCTATCAGTTCGGTTCGGGCTAGTGACGACCTGATCGATCTGATCTAGCCACCAATTGGACTGTCGGTCCGGTTTCACATACTAGACCTGGTTCGCCAATTTTTGGGTCTTGGTCTCAGTTTTGGGCTCTCAGGCCCAATTTACGATTTCAGGTCCAATTTTCAAATTCAATTACCCATTGGGCTAATTGTCTGATTTGAAAATTAATTTCCAAAAATATCATATTAATTTTAATTAATTTGATTAATTTAATTTTACTTGATCAAAATTAATTTTTTCCAAAAATCACTTAGATTTCTCAAATTAGTTTTTCAAGAAAATTCTTTAATCAAAATCTCTAGTTGAACAATTCTTATGACCGCCCAATTTAATTCCACATCAAACAAATAGACTCAATTAAATTATTTTCAAAGTCGTAGAATTTTCTTTAAATTAAAATGTAATCCGATCAAGCTTTTGTTGAGCTAGCGGATCGACCAATCAGACATATACAATTAGGCTCTAGTAATTGCAATTATATCCAGAAACATCGTTCCGATAATTCACAATTACTTAATCATGGAGTCAGTCCCCAATAAGTAGCAGATTGAAAACTCCATATTGTATATTATTTGCGAAAGCAAGTCATCCAACTGCTTTGTCTAATGACCTTGTCATGTGTTTGTTACCCTCATATGATATCTTTGATTCATTTGAGTTAAATCCGTTTACTCAATACAATCCTATTTTATCTCATTGTCACCATTGTGTCTTCTTAATGATTAATATAATCATTGCCAACAAATGACTATGATAAATTGCTCGTTCGAGAACAAACAACTCATGGCCACGTTCTATATTTATCAATCCACACAATGTCAATGAAAGGATATCGTTATGAATTCCGCTATTGCTAGTAAAGCCATGCCATACACAAGTTATGTACCCAACATACCGGCTATCGGCTCGATCATCTTTAAAGCATAAGCCTCCACTTATATAAAAGCACATGAGTTACATACGCATGGTCAGTGGCTAACCCAGGGATTTAGGTCAATCACACCATGAATGTCACAACTGAACTAATTCACAAATGAATTCAGAATTAACTCATATTGAGTCTAGTCCAATGTATCATTCTGCCAATGAATACATTTATGTCTCTACCCGTGGAGTCAACTGCTCTGATAGCCAAGATTAGCCGAGATAACAGATTCGTTTAGATTATCTATTGAAGTAAGTTATCTTTCTCGCAATGTAAACGTTATTACAATGCTACTTATCAACAGTTTGAACTTAGACAATCAATGAGCTAATATTTGCTTATCACAATTTCGCTATGCATGCAAAATATGAACAACAGAAATAAAAAAGACATAACAGTTAAATGTAAAATTTATTTATTCATCGTTCAAATAAATATAAAACAGTTACATATTTACTACAATATGGACACATTTCCCAACAGATTGTGGGTAACTTGATTTAACTAAGATTTTTAAAGAAATTTGTTGATTTTAAGCTTGGAGATTCCCTAAATAAAGATGGAGGACCAACTTATAGTAGAAAGAAAAGTTTTTCTTCTTCCCTAAGGTGGTGACGTGAAAGAGAAAAAAGAATGGAAAACTTTCTCCATCTTTTTACTTAAAATATCTCAAATGTTATAATAAAAAAATAATTTAATATAATATAATGTGATAATGATGTAAAATAAAATAATAAAAATATTATAACCTATTCATAATAAAAAAAATCTACCTATCTTCCTTCCATGCTAACTCTTGATAAAATTGCTCTCCATGTTGTCATATATTTCATCGTTAATTCAATTTAATCTTTTTTTACTTTTACTTTCTCACTCTACTCCAACACTTTGTAAAATCTTGTAATTTAATCTATACATCGGATTAGTATCTCCCAATGTATTAGTCTTTAAAATTTTCTCAAGTATCCTACTACCCGTTCCACTAACATTTATAAATCAAATTTTTTTTATTCTAAAAATTCCACTTGTAATTATTCAAAAATAATATAGTTACAACCAATGGGTTTTAGAGAATGTTACAAAAAATGCTAAGAAACTATGATTTTAAAAGATTGGGTATGAACTTTCCATAAAATTTTTAAACAATGAACTTCATAAGTTATTGACTATTGAACTTTTACTGTGTTTGTTTCACTGAAAACAGTTTCTAAAAAATGATTTCTGAAAAATATGTTGATTTTTTTGAAAAATCTGATATTTTTTGGTGTTTGGTATAACATTTTTTGTTGTTTGGCAAATATTTCTAAAATCAAGTTCTATTTGGTTCACTTCAAAAAATATTTTTCTAGAAATAGTATGATTTCTAAAAAATATATGATATTTTCTGATGTTTGAATAATTATACGTTACTTGTTTCTAGTTGTTTGACAATTTTTTTTAAATTCATTTTCTAGAAATTGATTTAAGTGAAATAAATACTGAAATATTTTCACAACTGAAAAGGTAGTTCTTTTCATAATTAATCTGAATATTAAATTTGATTGTTAATCAATTCAATAAGCACATTAACTGTAAATGTTTGTTTTCATAATTTTAATCTAATAGTTTAATTAATAATACATTTTATGGTTTGAGCTTAGGCAATATAACATTGTTGTAAATATGGAAAACATAATAGGAAGTAAAAGATAATGCAAATTAAGAATATGAAAGCTTGAGGTCTAAAATTTGGACGACAATCTTAGAGGAAGAATCTAGAGATAGGTTCACCAGTATCGTCGATATTGCATCGAGGGTCAACGTCCATATCGCCGGTGGGAGAGAGGAGAGAAGTAGGGAGAAAGAAAATGTTTTTTAAGCTTGAAGAAAAAAGAAGTTTACTTACAAAAAAAATGGAGGTAAAAAAAAAAAAAACCACTCCCCTTACTGATAGAATTTTCCATTGACTTATTTTCCCATGCTTTATCAAACACAAGAAAATGTGAAAAATATTTTCTCGAAATTTATTTTGCTCCTAACAGTCATACCCTAAAATGTAAGTTGAGTCACATAATCTAATTAATTTAAATGAATCGGTTTATAACATTATAATGTGGCTTAAGTGAACTATACATGGCATGCTTATAAGGGGATCAACTTTCTTAAGGAATAGGATACGTAGGTTTATACTAGGATACTTACCGAGCTGTGATGTCGGCTTGGGAACATAAACTTTAGGATATATTATATCATTAGTCACTAAATTATGAATAAGTTTTTATTTTGGTCATTTAACTAAAAAAGTTACAATTTGATTATTGAATTGTTCGAAAATTTTCATTTAAGTCACTAAACTATTCAAAAGTTTTACTTAAATTATTAGGCTGTTAAGTTTGTTTTAAATTCCGCTAACAAGTTCCAAGCGACGATTCAATGATCGGTAGAGTGGATCGGTACTCATCAACGAGTAGAAGAACATATCTTAGATCTAAGCCGATCTGTCGGTTAGTGTTAGGGATCAATGAAAAAAGTTATTTGAATTTTGGTTTACAGATTCGTGACATTCAAAACTGTTTCATGAAAAAAAAATTGAACTGTAGAAAAGAAGGGGAAAGAGAGCTTTTGATGGTCCAAACAGTGCGAACAAAGAAAGCCATATAACATTGATTTTAACAGTCTAGTAACTTCAATAAAAAAATTTAAATAGTTCAACAAAAAATTGTAACTTTTTTTTAGTTAAGTGATCAAAACGAGAACTTACCCATAATTTAATGACTAATGATGTAGTTAACACTAAAATTTAAATATATAAAGATTGAAGCTTAAAATAATAAAACCAATGTTTTAAAATAAACTCAAATCTAGTGTTGGTAGTGAGAAACTAAGAATTAATAAAATATGAGAAATCATAGTTAAATTGGTTAAGAGAAAAGTAAAGATGCTTGCTGAAGAAAAAATTGGAGCTTGGAAAGGAGGAAAAAAATGGTAAAAGCTAAGAAGAAAGTAATTATATGAGAGGGATTCCGTGGATGATAATGTGGGAATAAGTTAGATGGAAATAGAAAGAAAAAAAAATGTGATGAAAAGTTGGATTAATCAATGTTCGGATTGATGACAGTGATCTTAGATGGCGAAATGGTTGGTAGTGGGTATTTTTAATTGAATTATAAACCTAAATTAAGCTGTAAAAATTAGGTTAAATGGAGTAGGATTAGTCATTATTTATAATTTAATGTTATTGTTTTTAATATATAAGTTTAATTTTAAAATCATGATATGATATTAGATTAAGTTTAATAAAAAATATTTTCAAATTATTTTTAGAATATAATATTTAATCTATTTTAATTTTATATTTAATTTGTAAAAGATAGTAATAAACTTAAAATGATTTTTTAAAAGATTTTAAAATTACAGAGACTTATTATGTAAAATTGTTAGTTGAATTATTGTATAGAAACAAATTGGGGCTTTTTTACATATATAATATAAAAAATATAAAGAAATCTAAAATAGTACACCACCCAAATTAATTACGGGAATGGGGTGTTTGGGTGGTGGTACCACCCCTAAGTTCTAACATAAACAACTGGCAGTTAAAAAAAAAAATTTAATAGTGTAGCCTTGTTGATAGGCGGCACCAAAATATTTTTCCCATACATGGTTCCAATACATGGGTTAAATATGGATTTAGGTGATGGTGCCCATGGAAAAGACGACACCAATGGATTTGAGTAGTGGTGCCCATGAGAAAGGCATCACCAATTGTTATCCTATTGAATCCATGTTTCTTGAATGCAATGCTAAAACAAGAGTAAGCGTGGAGCAATGCTTTGAGGAGCTTGCATTGAAGGTAATTTGTTTCTATATGTATATAAACAGCAGTTTTGGTTGTAACGGGCTATTTTTGCCCGGGCCCAGATACACAAAAAAAAACCAAACAGAAAAAAATAAAAAATAAAGTCCAGTAATAGACTAGATACAACCAAAATTTAAAAACCCTAGACCCAAACTACAACAGGCCCAAAATTAATTTTTTTTTCAGAGGGACAGAAACCCTATGGTTTCTAGCGTCGCTCGCTCATGTGCACTATCTCCTCGGGAGCGCCACCTGTGCCTCATCCCGAGGCCTGTCCCTTGGTGCGCCTTTGTCGCCGTTTCACTAGAATGGCAAAGCCCCTTCGTTGACTCTCCGAGTACCTGCAAAAGAAAACGCAAAAAAGGAACAGAAACAGTAGCAAGAAAGAGAAACAAAAACAAATAATATATGTTGTAATATTTTCGGCTATAAAAATCATGTCCGGCAGAAAGGGGGCGAGAGAGAATCTGAGAGCTCTCAGATTTTTTTTTTTTGAAAATATGAAGTGAAATGCTTTTTTTTTTTTTTGCTATTTTTGCTATTTATATAGAGGATAATACGACCCGTTTTGGGCCTTAACACCAATGGCCAAAATGATGTCGTTTTAACACGACTCGCGCACCGACCTGACCCGCCCCTAGGATCCTTGTGTTTTTGGACGGAAGGGCTATTTGCGCCCTTAGTCCTTCCGCTTTTTCAACCCTTATCTATTGGATCCTTCTGGTTCTTTTAATTTAGCCCGATAGTTTAACCTTTATTTCATTTTCGTCCTTACTAAAACGCTGCGTTTTGGAAGACAGAGATATTCCCGATTTTGGCCCAAAATTTTGTTTAATTTCCAATTTAGTCCTTTAGACATTTATTTTATTTAATTTTGGCCATTTATGATTTTTTTATATATATTATTTTATTTATTATTTATCTATTTATTTATTATACCTCTTTTAGTATTTAAAACTAATTTATTTCTTTTATGAGGAATTTTCATTTTATTATTATTATTATTATTATTATTATATTATTATTATTATTATTATTATTATTATTATTATTGTTATTATTTAAACCAATTTATTTAAAATTCTTTCATTTCTTTGTTTATTCGTTTATTCTCAATTTTTAATTAGACTTTTACTAGTATTTATTTGTTATTTTATTTATTATTCCTTTTTATTATTTTATTTATTTTATTTTTGTCCTCATTATTGTTACTTCATTATACATTTATTTATTTATTTATATCTTTTATATACCTTCGAAGATTTAGATTATTGGTTGTTGTTATTATTATTATATTATTATTATATTATATTATTATTATTATTATTATTATATTATTTTATCTATTATTGTTATTATTTATCTATACACATTATTACAAATTGTATTTTTAATCTCATTCATATATCACCGTACCATTTTCTACATCACCATTTTATCTCGTTTCATTAAAATTACGTCAAAAAATCGCGTTCGAATGTATTTATCCATGATAGGTCATTTTATATTATGTCCCAAATAAAAAATATGCATCGTTTAAATATTGCATTTGATATTATTCAAAAAGGAAAGTTTTCTCAGAATAAGGAAATGTCCTGTATTTGGAAACTCGAGAAAGTCGTGCCCTAACTTACAGGGTTTCAAATTTTCCTCGTTGGGACTAAATAACCGAATATCCTTTTAAAACACGTGAGATTTCAAATAAAAAATAAAGGCAAATTCATTCTTGAGTATTCGAAGTGTCATGTCCTAATTTACGGGGTGTGACATTTTGTTGCCTCGAGATGAAAGAGTCTTTAACATACTTCTCGATTTATTTAATAAGTTTTTAGTAAAAAATAATGTAATACAAAAAGGGATCATAGTTTAAATTCTTTTCGAGTTTTCAATTTTCGACATAAAGACATCAAATAATCAATTAGGTATCAATTTTGGGCGTAGCGAAGGTGTTAACCCTTTCTCGTACGTAACCAACTCCCAAACCCATTTTCTGGATTTTTGTAGACCGAAAAACATTATTTTAATAAATCAAACATTTTGTTAAAACAATCAGACTGCGAGGTGATCCGATCACACCTTGTAAAAAAGGATTGGTGGCGACTCCCAATTTTTGTGTTATAAATCTTATCTCCCTGAGGTTGTAGTGGAGCAGATTGAGGATGCAAATCTTATTTCCCTGAAGTTGAAGTGGAATAGATAAAATCTACAAGTAAAATCCTATACCTTTGAAGTTGCAGTAGAGCAGTCATCGTAGCGAATCTTATTTCCCTGAAGTTGCAGTGGAGCAGATTAAGGCTACAAATCTTATCTCCCTGAAGTTGCAGTGGAGTAGATTGAAGATAGCAAATCTTATCTCTCTGAGGTTGCAGTAGAGCAGATTGAAGCTACTAATCTTATCTCCCTGAAGTTGCAGTGGAGTAGATTAAAGCGACAAATTCTATACCTCTGAAGTTGCAGTGATTTAGAAAGAGGCTACTTAAAGAAGATGAACACCAAGAAGTCGAGATTCGGTGAGACCAGACAAAATTGGCCCTTCTTAAAGTCTTTGCTTCATTCCTGTTACACGTCAATGAGCAAAGAGGGGCAGCTGTAATGGGTCATTTTTTCTCGGGCCCAGATACACAAAAAAACCAAACAGAAAAAAATAAAAAATAAAGTCCAATAACAGTCCAGATACAGCCCAAAATTAAAAACCCTAGGCCCAAACTACAACAGGCCCAAAATTAAATTTTATTTTAGAAGGCCAGAAACCCTAGGGTTTTTGGCGCGGCTCCCCCATGTGCACTGTCTCCTCGGGCGCGCCGTCTGCACCTTGTCCCAAGGCCTGATCTCTAGCGTGCCTTTGCTGCCGTTTCACCAGAATGGCAAAGCCCCTCCGTTGACTCTCCGAGTACCTATAAAAGAAAACATAAAAAAGGAACAGAAACAATAGCAAGATAGAGAAACAAAAACAAATAATATATGTTGTAATATTTTCGGCTACAAAAAGCCAGAACTCCATGTATGTTTTTTAACACGAACATCAAATACGAATAAGAAAAAAAAAAGATTTTGAAATGAAAGGTGATTTTTTTATTTTCTATCGTCTTATTTTCTTATTTTTATTTTTAAAAAAGATATAAGAAAAGAAACAAAAAAATGACTTATCTGTTCGGTCATAATGCCATCGTCAGAGATCTCTTCCGCCCCGCAAGCCTTCAGGCTTCGTCAAAGGGGAAACGAAAGGGCACGATCGGATTTTTCTTTCTAGGTTTTAAAAAGAAAAAAAAATAAAAAAGAGGGTTTTTTTGGGGGGGCCGACCACCACGGACGGCAGTGCCGTCGCTGGCGACCGGAACCACGTCCGGTAGAAAGGGGGCGAGAGAGAATCTAAGAGCTCTCAGATTTTTTTTTTTGAAAATATGAAGTGGAATGCTTTTTTTTTCTTTTTTTGCTATTGATATAGAGGATAATACGGCGCCGTTTTGGGCTTTAACACCAATGGCCAAAACAACGTCGTTTTAACATGACCCTCGAGCCGACCCGACCAGCCCCTAGGATCCGCGTGTTTTTGGACGAAAGGGCTATTTGCGCCCTTAGTCCTTTCGCTTTTTCAACCCTTTTCAATTGGATCCTTTTGGTTCTTTTAATTTAGCCCAATAGTTTCGCCTTTATTTCATTTTCGTCCTTACTAAAACGCTGCTTTTGGAGGACAGAGATATTTCCCCATTTGGTCCCTCCCTTTTATTCGCGCATTACAATTTGGTCTTTACCTTATTTTATTCTTGATTTTGGCCCAAAATTCTATTTAATTTTCCATTTAGTCCTTTAGACATTTATTTTATTTAATTTTGGCCATTTATGATTTTTTATATATTATTTTATTATTATTATCTATTTATTTATTATTCCTCTTTAGTATTCAAAACTGATTTTTTATCTTATTGTTTTATTTATTTTTATACCGTTATTAAATTGTATTTTTAATCTCATTCATGTATCATCGTACCATTTTCTACATCACTATTTTATCTCGTTTCGTTAAAATTACGTCAAAAAATCGCGTTTGAATGTATTTATCCATGATAGGTCATTTTATATTATGTCCCAAATAAAAAGTATGCATCGTTTAAATATTGCATTTGATATTATTCAAAAAGGAAAGTTTTCTCAAAATAAGGCAATGTCCTGTATTTGGAAACTCGAGAAAGTTGTGCCCTAACTTACGGGGTTTCGAGTTTTCCTCGTTGGGACTAATAACCGAATATCCTTTTAAAACATGTGAGATTTCAAATAAAAATTAAAGGCAAATTCATTTTCGAGTATTCGAAGTGTCATGTCCTAACTTACGGGGTGCAACATTTTGTTGCCTCGAGATGAAATAGTCTTTAACATACTTCTTGATTTATTTAATAAGTTTTTAGTAAAAAAATAACATAATACAAAAGGGATTGTAGTTTAAATTCTTTCCGAGTTTTCAACTTTCGACATAAAAACATCAAATAATCAATTAGGTACCAATTTTGGGCGTAACGAGGGTATTAACCCTTCCTCGTACGTAACCGACTCCTGAACCCATTTTCTGAATTTTTGTATATCGAAAAATATTGTTTTAATAAATCAAATATTTTGTTAAAACAATCAAACTACGAAGTGATCCGATCACACCTTGTAAAAAAGGCTTGGTGGCGACTCCTAATTTTCGTTTTTAAAATAAAAGTCGACTTGTCAAAAAATGATTTCGACATTGGTGTTCAAATTTCCAGTAATATATACAACAATATTAGATGCTATTTGCGTGTCGGTCAGTTCAAAAACTTTAAGTTATTTTATTTATTATTCCTTTTTATTATTTTCCCCTTATAAACACTTGCTTTTTTCCTTGCCACACGTCAAAATTTTAAATTTTGAACACGCTAAAAACCTAAAACCCTTGTAATATTATATTATATGATATAGATTATAAAATTACCTTTAAATTAATCAATTAATGAGGAATTGCTTTATTATTTTATAGAAATTTGATTCTTCTATACTTTCAAAAATAATGTTAAATCATTTAAAATTTTATTTTTAATAACAAAACCATTTAATTAATGAGTGTTAATTTGTTTTTGGAATTAAGGTTTTATTAATGTTCATCTTACTATGCGTAAAGATTAATCATTTTGTGATTTGTAATTGTTTCTTTCAATAAAGTTATTTTTAGAGTTTGAATTTTAATTTTCTCTTTATAAGTACAATGTGTCTTACTACTATATTCAATACTTATAGATTATATAAAATTTTGGAGAAAATAACCGAAAACATAATCTTTTTATCCCTATAGACTTCTAAAAGAATGCAAGGAAAATTTCGTAAATCCTAGCCAATTGGTTTATTTCCAAAGCATCCATCAAATATGTGCTTTGGGGGGGGGGGGCGAAGGAAGAAAACTGAATTAGGGGCAAAAAATAATAAAAAAATATGAGGCTCAAAATGCAATTATTTCCCTGGACTAAAACAATTTTTCTTTTTCTTTTTTTTTTTTTTTTGTGGTGGGAGGCAAGGTTAGAGGTGTGCATGGGTCGGGTTGGGTTCAACTAAAAATTTAGACCCATTTGTTAGGCCTGGGCCTGGCCTGAAAAATAGACTTAAAATTTTACCCAAGTTTGATCCGGATAAAAATGTTAAAACCTGGGCCCGACCCGGCCACATACTAATTTTATATTATTTTTATATAATTTTAAAATATATATATATATCAAAAATACTAAAAACATCAAAATAATAATTCTCAACAAATTAAAAATAAATTTTAAAAATATGTATACTTAAATAACACCAATATAAATGCAACTTAACAAGCAAATACTTCTGAAATAATAACAAAATTAACAAATGTCTTTAAAATAATAACAAAATTAACAATAAAATAAGTTTTATATAATATCCAAATAATAACAACAAAATAGTAGCAACATAATAGTAAAATGATAGCAAAATAGGGAGAAAACAATAAGAAAATAATATTAAAAAACAAAAAAAATCTTTTGTCCTTTAGTGAATTCGGGCCGGGGCCAGGCCCGAGCAAAAAATGCCTTACCTGAGGCCTGGCCTGTTTTTTGAATGGGCCTTATTTTTTGTCCGAGCCCATTTTTCGAGATTATATTTTTATCCAAACTCTTTCACATTTCGAGCGGGCTTTCAGGCCAGGCCGGGTGGTCCGACCCATAAACAGATCTAGGGAAGTCCATAGTCTACCCCTCTCTCTGCCCCTTTCGAGTCATGGAGTCATAACTATAGAAAAAAACTTTATCTAAATATTATTTCTAACACAAAGAAAATTAATTTTATATTGTAAAATGGGTGAAAATACTTTGGATTATAAAAAAAAGTGCTAAGCTTTCTATGAGTATGTCCTTATATTAATTAATTACAAATATTTTCTAATTTGGAATATAATTTTCTCCCAATTTTAGACACGCTTCATTTGTGGCAACAGAAGTATGAATGCAAGTCTTGGGAAGTTTCTTATTTCCAAGATTGTTTGACATTGCAACAATTTAAATTTATTGCTATATTAGTGCTGTGTCGTCTTTGAAATATAAAGTGAATATCCATCGATGACTTTAATTTCCTTGGGAAAACTTTCGTTTTCTATGCATAGTTCCTTGAGAATTGCTTACTCATTCTTCCTCATCTTCAAACTTCATGGATTCACCACTTCAATAATAATATTAGAGTTGATGTTATGGATTAATCGGTATCAATTTAGTTAAGAAATAATTAATATATCTTTTTATTAGATGACTATTATTATAATTTTAATGACCCTTTTGTTTTTTTTTTTTCATATTTTTTATGTAACTTTTTAAATAAAATTAAAATAATATTTAACATGTTTAGAGATTGAATTTATATTTAATAAATTTATAAACAAATTCTTTATCACTATATCAACAATAATTCTTGAGTAAACTTTAAAAAAAGTTAACTTTTAACATAAAATATTTTCTCTCACTATTGATAAAACCTCTAATTGAGTTGGTGACACATGTTAACTAGGGACCAACTCAGTTAAGAAATGACTAATATACCATATTATTAAATGACTAATATTATTAGTTTCATTATTTATTATAAGGTAAATTGAACCAACAGTCACTTAACTTCGGGGTAGCTAATTAAATAGTCACCTAGGTTTCATTTCAGTTACTCAACTTTTGAAAAATGACAAAACAGTCATTTTTTGTCATTTTCCGTTACAGAAGTAACGACAAAGTGACATGGTAGATGACGACTTGCTTGGTGTCATTAATCGTCTTACTGGCCGGTTAACACCAATTTAAACAGCCAAATCAGCAGCCATTTAGGGTTTGAGCAGTAGAATAAGAAGAAAAGAAGAAGAAGAAGAAGAAGAAGAAGAAGAAGAGAAAAAATGGAGATGCCTGGAGTGATTCCAGTGTGCTATTGTGGAAACTCATCTAAATTAAACACGTCTTGGTCTAATGACAACCCAGGTAGGAGGTTTTTTGGGTGTAAGAAATTCGGGAGTGGGTTTCGAAAACTATGTCCTTTTTTTCACCTGATTTGATCCACCATTGACGCCCCATTCATGAATTGTGTTGTTGGGTCTTCTGAAAAAAGTGAGGACATTGGAGGATGCAAGGAGAAGGGGGAGAAAAACATGGTTTTTGGTGCTTGTATTTGTAACTGTATTGTTCTTTTTTAAACCCTTAATTAACTTATATTGTTGTTGTTAGCACTGAAAACCAACTTATTTTTTTTAATATTGTTGCTGGTATAATGTTTTGTTATTCATTCATGGTTGCTGGTACTGCTGGTATACATGGCTAACCAACTTATGTTGTTATTGCTTACAAACTTCAAAGTTGAAAGACTTGAAATGGGAGAATATGTGGTTAGAAAGTTGTTTTGTAATATTTGTTTTCATTTCAAAGTTGAAAGACTTGAAAGAAAGTTTAATCTTCATTTCATTTCATTTATATTTCTCAATGCTCATATGTTAGAAGAGATAAAACATATGGAAAAAAAAAGAAGAGAAACATTTGTATTTCTCAATTCTTACACATTTGATTTCATTTCCAAATTGCATGGATCAATACTCATATATTAAGACTAAATGTCAAACTATTTACAAAAGGAAGGAAGGGCAAATTATTGCCAAATTTGCCTACAATTCAACACAATTGAACAGATGTGAATTGTAGGCAAATTTACAAGAAATTTCAGTGACTATATGCCTAAGTTTAGATAACAGTAGCAATCATAGGCAAATTTACAAAATGTAACCTGCCTAAGTTAATAAATCAGTAGCAGGTATAGGCAAATTTACACAATTTCAAAAAGCTAACAAAATAAGGTATGTTCATAATGTCATCATTGGTCTGTCATAAATGACTCTAAAGTAGAAGGCATCCATCTAACAGTGGTTGGTTTCCTCTTGAATAAGAGTTTTTCTCTTGGGGCAACATCTTTTTGGTGAGTTGGGCCAGATTGTTGATGAGTTCGGGCAGTTTGTAACTGAGTTGGGGCAGCCTCCTGCTGAGTTGGGGTACTCTCTTGTTGATTTGGGGTAGTCTGTTGCTGAGTTGGGGCAACCACTTGGTTGTGAACACCTACTTTGTGTCTTTTGACCTATAGGAACAAGTGAAATCTGTCAACCAAATTCATAATTTAAGTAATATAATAAGCAAAGGCAAATGACTTACTGGAATGTTTTGGCCAACTTCCCATTTGCAACTCCTCTTATTGTGGCCTATTTTGTTGCATTTACTGCACCTCATGTCTACCCTCTCTTGCTTAACCTTTCTGTTGTTTGTGGTTCATGAGGTTCTTTCCTTCTTACCTTAGTAGGTCTGCCAAGTGGCCTTTTAGTGTAGGAGGCAGTATTGGCAGCATGTTTGGCAGAGACACCCATTGTTTAGGACCACTTACTAGCATTATAAAGTTGGAGTAAATGTCAAGATGGGTTTGCTTGGTGTACCAAGTTTGTACATAGGTATTTGGAAACTCATCTTTTAGATAAACGACAGCCAATGCATGCATGCAAGGAATGCCAGTGAGATCCCAATTCCTATAGGAGCAAGAATTCTCAACTAAGTCCACCACATGCTAACTACCTGGACCACATTCAACCTGATACTTGTCCCCACCAGCATGTGATGGAACACACCTAAAAAATAGTCACCAAAACAATATTAAAAAATAGTCACTAAAACAACATTGTGACCAACCCCACCAACAATCATACAAACACGCACACACCTAAAAAACAATCACTGCATGCATATTAAAAAATAATCAACAGCATGTGACCATCCCCACCAACAATCATACACAGACAGGTTAAAAAACACTGCATGCATATTAAAAAACACTCACTAAAGCAGCATGAGGCCAACAACATAAAAGCAGAATAAATGCATCAGAAAGATAAAAAAGGGTAACTTTACCTCAATGAATCTTTACATTGACATTTAGCGTTTTCTTGATCTTTAGACACAACATTCCTTTCCATTTTTCAGCTTCTTCTTTCTTCTTGACAATCAGCAACATAATCTTGGTCTTTATTGTTTCCATCATGGTCAAAATAAGGTTCCTTCTTTCTTCCAGTATCATCTACCAGTAAACAACATAAAGGACTAGTGAACTACTAATGATTAGTAAGAAATATAAAAAAATAAGGGTTTACCTTGTTAAGTATTCAAAAAGATTATTCACCAACATGTCAGAATGGCTTCTAATTGAAAAATGGGACCTTGAACAGTGAGTAAGGTTCTTTTCCTTCAACCAATCATAAGCATGCTGATTGGTTTTCTTCAGTTCATCCATGACATCAAATCTCTTGGAGTGCTTGCTCTGATAACTTTCCAAAGAAAATCTTTCAATTTCTTTGTTCGGAAACCAGTTTTCCTGAAATTGGCATGTAGGTGTTTAACACAGTGTCTTGTTTTTGCATTAGGAAGCAACATATATATTACTTCTAAAAGTTCCAGAACATAGAACAAATATAGTTTAATTCTTTGACAAACCTAAACCCTAAATAGAAACAACATAACAAATGGAGTTTTAGCTTTTGTTTGTCAAACATGAAAGATATCTGGTATGAGCTCACAATTTCCAAGTATATTGCGAGCAACTCCAAGAACTAGAGCCATGATGCTTGGTTTTCACTTTTGACATCACCATATGCAATAAGATATATGCCATTATTTCCATCTATCCCAGCAGCTGCAAGTAAGTAGCCACTATAGTAGACCTTCAAGAAACATCCATCTAAACCTACTATCCTCCTACAACCAACTTATAACCATCTTTGCATGCCTGCAGACAGACATACATCCTTTGAAACAATCGGTTATTCAGATAACAGATTGTTGTTCCCTTATTTTGGGTCCTAACCTCCAACAAATACCCATAAATCTTCTCATATTGAGCCTTATGAGCTCCTTCAATTAATTTCAATGCCCTATGTTTAGCCCTCCTACATTTATTTAGTGAGACTAGGCAACATAAATTTATTTTAACATCTTGTTGTAATGATTTCAAAGAATAATCAGGATCAATAATGAATTTTTCTTTATAATGTTGACCTATCCTATCCAAGATGAGGTTACATTCTTATTTTTATAGACTTTAGAACAAGTATGGTTAGGGTTTGAACTCCTAATTTGCAAGTCTGGTCAGGAGGGTCATTAGGGTTTAGTCTAGAGGCCCATATGAACCAAGAACATTTTTCACTGCAGATTGCCTTTAACCTTTTTAGATAATTTTTGGGAAACTTAATAAAATAACTATTCAACCTACCATACTGCTTGACAGCTTCTTTTAGACTGTCTTTGGACTTACATAACATTTCAACCTTAAGTCTAGGATTACTCATGTCATTGTCTGGGTTGAACTCAAGCTAATTTTGGCTAACTGAGTCAGATTCATGTGCACTATCTAACCTCTCAGAATCATCAGTATCGCACAGTTCACCTACTTCTATATCATCCATGTTTAAACCATCTAAATTAACTCTTATCCTATTAGACACATCACTTTCAGATACATCACTACCAAACACATCAGTTTCAAACATTTCTTCTTCACTCTCATTAAAATTGTCATAAATTAATCCGGCCAAACAAATTACTCATTAATAAAGGTAGACAACAACCAAACCATTTAATACAGCATAGGAAAACACTTTAACCCTGTCAGACAATAACCAATACAAAAATAATTTAAGACAAACACAACAATTTCTGTCATGAACATGTCAGACAATAACCAAACACTTTAACCCTAAACTTAGGCAATGACAGACAATAACCAATACAATATAGGAGGTAAATAACAAATTTGATATTTCCATTCATACAATATAACAGCTAGGATAAAAACAATGGCAGATATAAACAATAAGCATCAGTTTGATAATGTCATTCATACAATGGCAGATACAAACAATAAACATTAGTTTGATAATATCATTCATACAGTGGCAGATACAAACAATAAACATCAGTTTGATACAACCAGTTTGATAAAAATAATAAACATCAGTTTGATACAAACAATAAATATCATGCACATGGCATACCATACACATTATCTGCCATTCGCTTAAATAACCAAACCCTAATCTGTTATGCACATT
Source organism: Gossypium australe (assembly GCA_005393395.2). NCBI lineage: Eukaryota > Viridiplantae > Streptophyta > Magnoliopsida > Malvales > Malvaceae > Gossypium > Gossypium australe. Next base: position 120,119,315 of record CM016616.1, read on the forward strand.
AATAACAAATGAAACCAAAATTGAAATAACCCTAAATCCAAAATCAAAATAAGCCAAAATAACCCTAAATCCAAAATCAAAATCAAAATTGAAATAACCCAAGATAACCCTAAATCCAAAAAATAAAAAAAAGAAACTTACCTGTGGATGTAACAACATTGACAACTTCTCTTCTATTGACTATTGTTGCTAAAAACCCAAAACACTGATAGGTTTCTGGTTTTGTCTTCTTTTCTCCCCAAACAGAAAAATCAATCGATTTCTAACCCTATATCCTGTTAATCGATTATTGAATCAATATTCTAACCCTAAACCAACCTTGTTAACCAATTCTTGAATCAGTTTCAAACCCAAACCAACCCAAATCACAATCAATTTTTCTCAAATCGATTTTCTTTTTCTCCTCTCCTTAATCACAACCAATTTCTAATTTTTTGCCCTAAACCAACGTAAACCATCAATTTTTTCCCCCTAAATCCACCCCAAATCAAAGACCCATCAGCTGCTTCACCAAAGGGGCAAGTTAACTGACCACATCAGCTAGTTAACTTGCCACATCAGCGGTCCCGTTAAGACACTAACAGAAATTGCTAATCAGTGACTATTTTGTCAATTTTTTATAACGTTAGTGACTGTTTTACCATTTTTCAAAAGTTGAGTGACTGAAATGAAACCTAGGTGACTGTTTTGTCAGCTACCCCAAAGTTGAGTGACTGTTGAAGTAATTTACCCTTTATTATATATTATTTTCAAACACACATCTATGTTCTAAATACGTGGTTTCCAAATTGATTCAAATACGATAAATAATAAAAGGATAAGAATAAATTGAATTTGAAGTTTTATTTAAATTCCCGGCAGGTTGTCCATGATCATGGAAACAAAAATACTTCTAATGAGCAGTAATTGGCCACGTCTCCCATTGAAGATTCAAACTTAGGAAAAACCAAGATTCTTGAAGAGTAAATTTATGGTCATTACTGACTAATATGAGTTTAGGGTTTTACTTTTCCAGACTAATACATCCCACCCAAGTCGTCTAAAAGTTGGAATTTTCAATCAGTTTGGACACGGTTTCGTAGCACAGTTAGGCTGGCTATAGCCAAGAGCTATATATATCGATCCCAGCTTCGCCGAGCTACCCAAGAAACTGCGAGTGATAAATGTATAATTAACTGTAATTAGTTTTTCATCAAAATAAAATTTAGAAAAACTATCATTTGTTGTTTTAATCCATTTGTAAGGATAGATATGTATTCTAGGCAGGGGGAGGTGATTGAGATGGTAAATTAATTTTAATCCTTCCATTTTATAGGATTTTCTTTTTCGAAAATTTAGTTTGCACATAATTTTTCAATTAATAATATTTAGTTCAAGATTTATCAAAGTACTCTCTTAATTTCATAATTATTTTTTATATTTTTAATTATAATTTTTATGATATTTTATAATATTTGAAATATTTTTATATATTTTAATTAGATTATTTTAAAATTTTAATATATTTTATTTAATTTTTAAAAAATAATATAATAAATTAAATATATAACACTTCCAAGTTGAATGAGGTTGGTATTAGATAATTTTTTTTTTTTTAAGATTAGTTGAGTGTTAAAATTTTAAATATAAGTTGGTTTGGGACACAATTGGAATTAAAACTCTTATAGTTACACATAGATTTGTGCATGGTAGATTTTGAACTTCAATACCCAAAGCAGCCTCCGTCATTGTCAATTTAGCCAAGCCCTTATTGACCTTGTTATCCATTTTAAATTTGATTTAAGTTTATATATTATATCAATTAAAAAATATATAGTAATTTTGAATATTTTCTAATAAAATATTTTATTGTAGTTGTCAAAATCTTTTTTTTTTGAAAGGGTCGACTTTTTGTTTGAAAACAAAAAAATGGGAGTCGCCACCAATCTTTTTTATGAGGTGTGGTTGGATTACCTCGTAATTTGATCATTTTAATAAACGGTTTGATTTACTAAAACAATATCTTTCGGTTCACAAAAATTCAGAAAATGAGTTCGGGAGTCAGTTATGCACGGGGAAGGATTAGCACCCCAGTGACGCCCAAAATTGGTATCTAGTTGATTAATAAATGTCTTAGTGTCGAAAATTGAGAATTTGAAGAGATTTTAAAATATGATCTTTCGCTAAAATACTGCTTAATTGAATTTTTATAAAAAATGGTATATTTCACGTTAACTGAGAAAAAGGATCACGTCCCATAAGTTAGGACACAATGTCTTAAATCCTCGAAACAAGAATAAACACCAAAAAATTTATTTATTTTAAAAGATTTTTGGTTATCTCGGTTTTAGAAAGAAATCATATTCTGTAAGTTAGAACACAATCTTTCTAATTCCAAAATAATGAAAAATTGATCTCGGTTTAAAAAAAAAATCTCTTTTTTATGCGATTATGTGAAAACGAATATAAACATTTGGGCATTAACTAATTAAATCTAACATTAATTAAGTAAAAAAATAATAATAATAATAAATAGTAATAAGTAGATAAATAAAACATATATACATAAAACAAAATTTAAGTATTCTAAAAGTAAAAGAATAAAAAGAATAAATTAATAAAAACAAATATAAAATTTAGGTATTTAAAAAAATGATAAACAAGGGACATAAAATGATAATAATATTAACTTAGGTAATTACGAAATGAAGAAATATAGACAAATTAATGAATAAATAATAAAATGAGTTAAACAAAGGACTATATTGAAATCAGGACAAATTAGAGGCACAAATCACAATAAAGTTAATGATAAAATCAAAATAGGACTGAAATTAGGGAAAGAATCAAATAAAAATTTAGGGAACGAAAATAAAAATTTAGGGGAAAATTAAAACAAAAACAAAAAGGACTAGATTTAAAATAATAAGAAAAGCAGAGGGACAAGGTGCGCAAATAGCCCGTGCGCCAAAAACACGCGGATCCTGGAATGGGTCGGGTCGGATCATGGGTTGGCCCAAAACAGCACCGTTTCAGGTGCATATTCATTAAAACGATCCAAGGACCAAATGGAAACATAAGTAAAAGTTTGGGGAAAAATTAAAAAATGGAAATATGAAATAGGACTAAATTGAAACATGATGTAAAAGCGGAAGGACTAGACGTGCAAATAGCCCTTTTGTTGAAAACACGCAAATCTTGGGGAGCTGGTAGGGTCGACGCACGGGTCTAGCCAAAACGACGTCGTTTTGGCGCCTAAGAGGCTTGCTCAAAACGACGTCGTTTTGGGGGGCTATTTAAGTTAAAAATCTGAAAAAAATCATTTTTAACCAGCTTAAAAAAAAGAAAAAAAAAACAAAACACCCTTCCCCTTTTTCTCTCAAAGCCCTCTCCCTCCGGCCAAGCTCCTACGAAGCGTTGCCTTCTACGGCGGTCGAAAATAATTTTTTTTCCTTTTTTCTCCGGCAGTCAAAAAATAGGTGAGCCTTCTCTCTTTTTTGTGTTGTTATTATTATTATTATTATTATTATTATTTTATTATTATTATTATTATTATTATATTATTATTATTATTATTATTATTATATGTATATGTATATGGATAAAAAATAGATTCGAAAAAACAAAAGAAATAAAAAAAAAAGATAAACCTTAGTATCTGATTTGATTTTGCTTTGCACTTCTTTGCTCTTTTTTGTGAATTGATTTCTCTTTGTTTGTATTTTTTTTTTTGTTTTTTTATTCAAATCTTGTAAAAAAATACATATTCTTTTGAGGCTTTTCATAGCCTGATTTACAACTTGTTTTTCTAATGATTATTTTTTGCTTCTTTACAGGTGCAAATGGGCGGTGGAACAGGTGGGCAGAGGCGGTGGCCAGTGGCGGTGGCAGAGGCTAGGGACTAGGGTGGCACACCTAGGTTTTTTTTGTTTATTTTTGTTTTGGGCCATTTAGGCTGCTGTTTTTTTCTTTGTAATTGGGCTGCTATTTTTTTTTGTTTTGTTTTTGTTTTATTTAATATTTAGGCCCCGGGCAAAATAGGCCCATTACAGTAGTAATTAAGAAAGTTAGTGTAACACCCTTTACCCGTGTTCAATGCCGGAACTGAGTACGAGGCATTACCGAACTGAACTTACTCAAACATACAATATCAGGCCATAAAATTGCATTTCAACTTAAAAACTTTTCATTTGGAATCATAATGTCTCGATTATAGGTCTACGAGACCTTAAACATATGTACGGAATGGTTTGGGACTAAACCGGAGTCTTACGAACACTTAAAATTTTTTCTTCAAAATAGGGCCACATGCCCGTGTGGAAAGGAACATGCCCGTGTGGGTTGGCCGTGTGGTCACACACGCCCATGTCCCTAGCCCATATGGATTTTATTTTTCATTTCGAACTTATAGGGGTTTTCACAAGGCCTGGCACACGCCCGTGTCTATGGCCCGTGTTCCTCACACGGCCATGACACTCCCGTGTCTTAGCCTGTGTGCGAAAACCTTAACATTCTGTTTCTGACTTCATCAACCTTATAAGGTCACACAGCCAAGGCACACGACCGTGTCCTTAGACCATGTTGCGAATTAAATTCCTAAGGTGCAGACTTCGCACGACCTGGGCACATGCCCATGTCCTATGGTCGTGTTGTCTACACGGTTGAGACACGCGGCCGTGCCTCAGCCCGTGTGGTTACTACTGGGCATTCTGTTTTGCCAACTTAGGATGCAAGGGGACACACGGCCTATCAACACGCCCTCGGGGCTGACCGTGTGTCACACACGGGCTAGACACATGCACATGTGCCTATCCTTGTGGAGAATTTTAAGGCTATTTACCAATCCAATTGCCACCCTGAAAAACAACCACACTTATACCCCTTCAATGCAACACACATCATGACAATAAGGCATCTCTAATATCCAAAATCAAGACACCCACACCTTAATTCTACACCACATTCCTCATGAATATACTTTACTCATTACTCAATCATTTGCACAAGCTTGCACTTCATGAATTTCATCATCATTGAATATATATAAAACTTAACAAGTATTGGCCAAGTCCAATAGCCATTTACAAAATGAATTGAGTGACATTAATAGCCAACACATTGGCTAACAAATATGACATATCACAAAATGACCAAGTTCCTATACATGCCATACCCAAAATAATCAAACTTTATTATACCAAAAGAATAGCTTGATAGTGTGATCCGAACTCCGACGCCCTACGATCCCCGAGCTAGCTTGGCGATTCTATAAGAAAAAGGGAAAATAGAGGGGTAAGTATAAAGTTTAGTAAGTTTGCATGAAATAAATAGCAACATAAAGGCTTATGATAACATCCATTTATCTCATTGAATAATAACACAAGTTCTCAAACATTTTGACGTAACTTACTCATGCTTACTCTTATCCATCACATATCACATATTAGATTCATTTCTCGTATTTTACTCATGGGTACTTGTACCACTTCATCACATAACTTTAGCACTTTTTCCATCTTGAATATAGACTTAGCTCTTTATCCCGTTGAACCACTTGGAATATCGAAGGATACTCAAACTCGTCATACATTTAACACTATGCCAATGCCATATCCCAGATATGGTCTTACATGGGATCACATCTCGATGCCGATGCCATATCCCAGATATGGTCTTACACGGGACCTCATATCTCGATGTCAATCCCTATCCCAAATATGGTCTTATACGAGATCGTATATCGATGTCGATGCCATGTCCCAGACATGGTCTTATACGGGACCTTCTTAATCTCATGTCATGACAATAGTATTCTTTCTATTTGTAAGGTTCAACCGGGACCTTGTCTTAGTATAATTTCATCATAGTTTCATTGAATCTTCATTTACTAATTACAAGGGAATAACATACATTTCTCATGATATCAAGCATTTAAAAGTATAATAACAATATGTTGATTTATTACACACAAACTTACCTCAGTTCCAAATATGCCAATTTGCAAATCTAGTCTGAAACCTTGCCTTTTCCTCGGTTAAGGTTAATGCCACGTTCTTCTTGCAATGATGAGAAGTTGCTGAAAATTTTAAGCTTCCAAAACCCCTCTTTGGCTAATATTTTCGGTGGAAGAAGATGAAGATGAAATGTGATATCATTTTTCTCTTTATTTTATTTTATCAATGAGTCACCTAATTCACCTACTTTGACCAATTTTTTATTTTCTTGTCCCCTATGGCTGGCCAACCCTTTCCTAAGGGTCTAATTGCACATTAAGGACCTCTAATTTAATATTCTATAGCTATTAGACACCTTTAGCTTGTAGAACAACACTTTCGCATTTTATACGATTTAGTCATTTTTCGCAATTAAGCATGCAATCGCTAAAATTAATGCACCAAAATTTTTATACACTAATATAATCATGCCATAACATATAAAATAATATTAAAACTAATATCTCTAACCTTGGATTAGTGGTTCCAAAACCATCGTTCTGACTAGCCACAAAATCGGGCTGTTACAATTAGGCATTAAAATATGGTTTGGGACCAGATTAAAAGCGTAGTTGAGAAGAGAAATGGAAAAGCCTATAAATATCGAGGACAATCATCGGTCGAGGACATCAAATGTTACCTAGGATTGGAGACATCTTAATCTAGTTTTGGAATCGAACTCTCTTGCTAATAAGTTAAGATCCTCAAACCATCCCTCATCGTATTCCAAGTATCCCACCACCACAATTTTGGTATGGCAAGTCCAAAATCACCCCTTCAACCTCCCACATATGGCAACTTAATTACTGTTCTTAGTATTGATGGAGGAGGAATTAGGGGGCTTATTCCCGAAACTATTCTTGCTTTTTTAGAGTATCAGCTTCAGCTATCCAAGCACTTAAAAATATATAGTATATATTGTTGTTCACATTTTGTAACGATACATTTATAATTACAGAAGCTGGATGGTGAAGGGGAAAGACTGGCATATTACTTTGATGTCATTACTGGGACTATGTAACACCCCAAAACCGACCTAGAAGACTAGACTAAATTCGGAATGCTACATTGATCATCGAAGTGATCGTGGGAAAATTTTACAAAATATTTTATCTCAGTGGACCAAAATTATCTAAAATCGTTTAAAAACCAACCAGTAAAGATTTACAATAAAACTCAATATAAAACCCGTTTAAAATGTACGAATAAAATCATAAAACAGAAACTGTACCATAGCATTATAAAATTCCTTATAGTTCAAACTTAAACAAATAATAGAAACTGGAAATTACAACCGGATAATCCACTCCATCGAAACTGTCCGAGATCTCCGTGTACTGGGCCCAGCATCAGAAAATCAGAAAGGTGCCTGAAAGGGAAACAGAAGAGGGGTGAGCTACTCAAGCTCAGTGTGAGATCAAACCAGTTAAACTACAGATTTAGGGCAGAACACTAGAAATAAGTTTTGAAACAAAACATACTCACAGGTACAGATAGTAACCTTGAGATAGAAGTCTCAATCGGATATTAAGAATCAAAATTAGACACCAGTTCTAATCAATCAATCAGTTACAATCAGCGTTCAATGATTACATAAAGCCACAGGTGCTTTACAGTCATAAGAGACAATCAGTCACAGAATCAATAATTCTCATTCAGTCGTAAGTATCAACTCAGTCAGTCAAATTCAGTCAAAGTTTATAGAATCCACATAGGCACAAGTGCCTTTCAGTCGAACAAAACAATCACATTCAATCACAGTATCACATTCAGTCACAGTATCAATCTGATGCATATGAGTGCAAATGAGTTATAGAATAAAAACTCACCCATCCTGTAACACCCCCAACCCGCATCCGTCGTCGGATTTAGGCTACGGGTATTACCTGACTAAAATATACGTCACATACACAATCAGATTTAATACAAGATACGAATAAACTACATTATAATTTCATCAAGTGAACATGTATAATTATAATCATCTAATCTCCAATCATTTTTCTACATATCAAGAAATGTTATCAATAACATCAAGTAGAAACTAATTACGATTAAAAGACAAAAAAATATTCCCTTAATCGTTTATAAGCATGAGCCAAATAGATGCATGGTATTTAAAAATAATAATTCATTTGTAAAATCATTACTAACTTTAGTCACACATCTAATACATATATGCATGCCATATGTCCGACTGTTGTATTTCTCATCTCAACTACCATAAAATTTCAAAACTTCAAGAATGGCATCATTAACCACCATTTATTACCATATTCGTCTATAATCTTACACACATAAATGTTCAATCCATTCACGAATTCCATATTGACTAATTCATTTCATTTCTGGTGTTTTTAGCAAATTTTGCATGCCATCCGACTGTATATCTATCATAAGTACATATAGCATTAATAGTATACAATTAATCTATTTATCATTCATTGCTCAAGTTCGAAATCATCTAACTATGCTCACATTAACCTGCCGAACCTAGCATTTACCATTCAGCAATCATACAAATTACCAGACCACATCAACTTTATCCACATTGAATACCATTATCATAACTTACGTATGTGCATGACACTTTAACTATGGCTACATTCATGTAAAAACAAAATGACCTAACTTTAGCCATCCCCAAAAAGCTTATATGTATATATACGTACATTCAATTCAAAAACAAAACTCAAAAGAGAGGTCAAGCTTATACATGCCAAAATTTCTAGAAATTCTTGACTAATAAAGATACCAAAAGAGGGCGATAATGTGATTGACTCTGATGGGATTCCCGAGTGTGAGCTTCCAACCGAAGACTGAAATCTACAGATTCAGAACAACCGCAAACAAAGTAAGCTCTCCAAGCTTAGTAAGATTTAAGCAATTTACACTCGTATATATATATATATATATATATACCTATTTAAACATTTAAAATCCAAGTCTATTTATAATGTCATAACGAGCATTTCAATGAACTAAAAGTTGCATCCCTACCTTCATCACGAATTCAAACCAACTACCATATACCATGATCATAATATAATTAACTAGTAAATGTGTCACATACTTACCAAACTCTTTAGGTACATTACCAGCTTCGATATAAAATTTAAATTAATAGGTATAGTACATATCTCGATTCTACTTACCTCACTTAATGTTTACCATTATGCCTAGTTTGATGATAATATGCTTGTACATTTCCGTATACTAGGTAATTTAGTAACGTATCGCTCACATAGAGCCATTACTTACCCTTTCTCGTAACATGCCGCTCACATAGAGCCGTTACTCCATATTTCCCGTAACGTATCGCTCACATAGAGCCTTTACTTGATATTTCCCGTAACGTATCGCTCACATAGAGTCGTTACTCGATATTTCCCGTTACGTATCGCTCACATAGAGCCGTTACTCAATGTATCTGCACACGCAGAGCTGGTTATAAAGTTTTCACATATGATAATTAAGATTGAACCTAAGTATGCATGCTTAATTACCACCATTATTGATTTCATAAAAATCACACATGCATTCGGCCAACACACTTAATTAATCAAAAATTCTGTTACATTGGTATTATTTACCTACTTTTATACATGTCCCAACCATCTACTGTATAACCATACATATAATACATAGTCATGGCAAGTAAAAATTTCGGTGACTACACTTTTAGTTACCCTATCATCATCGGCATCGTTTGACTATACATACATTCACACATATCCGAATGCCCTATTCCCTTATATAAATACATATACATATCCATTCCTTACTACACTTTGCATAATTAATCAACTCATTTCTTTAACAATTATACCAACGTATGTGCACTTACTAACCACGTTCGATTGCCACCTATGGTAGTTCTCATGCCTTAATCGGCAAATTAATAATAAAATTAAATTTTTTCACTCAAACAACTACATTGTAATGTAAGGATAATTCAAGTTAATCCAAATACTTAAATCTTACCTCAGAAGTCGATAGATTTGAAGTTCTTGATTATTCGATTAGCTTAGCTTTGCCTCGATTCGTTTCCAACTCTTTCTTTCCTTGATCTAAACAAAATTTCGAAAAGAGTCCATTCAAATAAATTTCGTTCATTTTGATCCGAAACACTTAATTATGCTTTTCTTCCAATCTATCATTCTTAGTTCGAATTTCATGCAATTTAACCCTATTTCTTTTCACCTATTCGAGAATATAAAAACTCATATCCTTTGAGCTATAGCCGAATACTCCTCAACTTGTCTAAACCCCCTTGTTACACTAAGATTTATCGAAACAATATAATTTACAACTTTATAAACTCACCCCTCAAATTTTACAATGTTTTACATTAAGTCCCAATTGCACAATTCACAAGCATTCAAAATTTTACTTTAAGCTCCTAAAGGCCGAATGTTATTTACTCCTATACAAGTCCATACAACTCAATTTTTTTTACATTTTATCATTTCACTAATTATTTCATTTACAACTTCCTAATCAAATATGTTAATCTCTACCATATATACATTATTTTTGCATCAAGCAAAACAATTCAAGAACATTCAAAAAAAATAAAAAATGGCTGAATTCATAGCATGCTCAAAACTAAAAATTTCAACATGGGTTCAAAAATGCTCAAGGAAATGAACTCAATAATGTAAGTATTTTCAAAAATCATGTTCAATTGCTAACCTTGTGAGGACATGCAAGAGCCGAAATTGAAAGTTTAAGCTTCCTTTCCCCTCTTCAACTTTTTGCAATGAAAAACCAAGGAAGAAGATGAACATTCCACTATTTTTTTTATTTTTCCTTATTTTAATCCAACTATAATATAAATAAAATGTCACTAATTAAAACAAATTGAATTTAATAATTTTTTTGGTCTATCATTATGCTGTCCACTACTATAAAAAAGGACTATTTGACATACAAGTCCTTTAATGCAAGAAACAATCCAATTAAATCATCCCACTTAATAAAGGCTACTTTTATACTTTACCTATTTGATCCTTTTTCTTAATTCAATCATATCAACAAATACATTCACACAATTCAGCACACATAGCACATCAAATATATAATTATTAAGAGATTTCTGACTCGGATTCGGGGTTCCGAAACCACCGTTCTGGTTAGGGTCGTATTTGAGCTGTTACAACTCCCCCTCCTAAAAAGAAATTTTTGTCCCCGAAAATCTTACCGACGAATAAGTGCGGATAGAGTTCTTTCATAGATTCTTCAGTCTCCCAGGTTGCTTCCTTGACCCCGTGTTTAAGCCACAACACTTTAACTAGCTTTATTTTCTTATTCCGCAACTCTTTCACTTCACAAGCTAATATGCGAATTAGTTCCTCTTCATAAGTCAAATCAGACTGAATCTCGATTTCTACTGGACTAATCACGTGAGAAGGGTCGAATCTGTATCGTCGAAGCATCGATACATGGAACACATCGTGGATTCTATCTAGCTCAGAGGGTAACTTCAATCTATACGCCACTGGCCCGATACGCTCAATAACTTCATACGGCCCAATAAATCTTGGACTCAACTTTCCTTTACGGCCAAATCTAATTATTTTTTTTCCACGGTGAAACTTTTAAAAACACCCTATCGCCAATCTGAAACTCAATGTCCTTACGTTTCAAGTCTGCGTAAGATTTGTGACGATCTGGGGCTGCTTTCAAACTATCGTGGATTACGGCCACTTTCTGCTCAGCCTCTTTGACCAAATCAACCCCGTGTATCTTGTTTTCACCGAGCTCAGTCCAGAACAATGGTGTACGACATTTACGACCATATAAAGCCTCGTAGGGAGCCATTTTGATACTAGATTGAAAGCTATTATTATAAGCGAATTCAATCAAAGGTAAGTATTGCTCCCACGTACCTCCGAACTTGAGAATGCAACATCTCAACATATCCTTGAGTATTTGGATAACACGCTCGGATTGACCATCCGATTGAGGATGAAAAGCTGTACTGAAGTGTAACTTAGTTCCCAAGGCATCTTGTAACTTCTTCCAAAATCGCGATGTGAATCTCGGGTCTCTATCCGACACAATAGAAATAGGTACTCCATGTAACTGTACAATCTGCGATATGTACAGCTCAGCTAGCTTATCAAGTGAAAAATCGGTACGTACCGGAATGAAATAAACTGATTTTGTCAATCTATCCACAATAACCCAGATTGAATCCACAAAATCCATCGTGATTCGATCCCACTTCCACTCAGGTATCAAAATCAGTTGAAGTAGTCCCGACGGCACCTGATGCTCAGCTTTCACTTGTTGACATACTAAACACCTTGTCACATAGTCTGAGATGTCTCGTTTCATACCATGCCACTAGTAATGATGTTTCAAGTCGGTATATATTTTTGTGCTGCCCGAATGGATCGATAATTTACTATTATGAGCTTCCTCACAAATCATTCGAATTAATTCAGAGTTCTTAGGCACACATATCCGATTCTTAAACCGTAAACACCCTTCGTCTTCTATTTGAAATTTGGAATTCGCATCTACATCACACAGGCTCCTTTTTGCTCTTATGTCATCATCAATCTCCTGAGCTTCTCGAATTTGTTGAACAAACAATGGTTTCGCCTTTAATTCAGCAATGAGTACACCATCATCAGTCATGGCTAGATTCGCATTCATTGCACGTAGAGCATATAACGATTTCCGACTAAGTGCATCAGCAACTACATTAGTCTTTCCCGGGTGATAATCAATCACAAGCTCATAGTCTTTCAACAGCTCTAACCATCGTCGTTGTCTCAAATTCAGATCCTTCTGAGTCATTAACTACTTTAGACTTTTGTGATCCAAATAGACGTGGCATTTCTCACCAACAAGATAGTGTCGCCATATCTTCAAAGCATATACTATAGCAGCCAATTCAAGGTCATGTGTTGGATGATTCTTCTCGTGCGGTTTCAACTGTCTTGATGCGTAAGCTATAACCTTACCCTCCTGCATCAATACACAGCCCAAGCCATTTAGAGATGCATCACTATAAACAACAATCTCTTTACCCGTTTTTGGCTGAACAAGTACCGGAGCTTCCGTTAACAAAGTTTTTAGCTGATCAAAACTCTTCTGACACCTTTCTGACCACTCAAATTTTACATCTTTCTGCAATAATTTGGTCATCGGAGCTGCTATAATAGAAAACCCTTTCACAAAGCGTCTATAGTATCCGGCGAGTCCCAGAAAACTACGAATCTCAGAAATGTTCCTTGGGGGTTTCCAATCGAGTATGGTTGAAACTTTACTCGGGTCAACCCAAATACCTGATGTTGAAATAACGTGCCCCAGGAAGTTAACTTCGTTCAACCACAATTCACACTTGCTGAATTTCGCGTATAATTGTTTTTCACGCAAAATTTGTAGCACTAACCTCAAATGCTCAGCATGCTCGGTTTCATCTCGAGAGTAGACCAGTATATCATCAATGAATACAACCACAAACCGATCCAAATACGATCTGAACACCCTATTCATTAAATCCATGAATATAGCAGTGGCATTAGTGAGCCCAAACGGTATCACCAAGAACTCATAGTGACCATATCTCGTTCGAAAAGCCGTCTTTGGTATGTCCGATTCTCTAACCCGCAACTGATAATATCCAAACCTCAAATCGATCTTCGAGAATATCGAGGCTCCCTTAAGCTGATCGAACAAATCATCGATACGAGGTAGCGGGTATTTGTTCTTCACAGTCACTTTATTGAGCTGTCGATAATCAATGCACATTCTCAATGTTTCGTCTTTCTTCTTTACAAACAAGACGGGCGTACCCCAGGGAGAGAAACTCGGTCTGGCAAAACCTTTGTCTGTCAATTCTTGCAACTGCCCTTTTAACTCCTTCAATTTGGTTGGTGCCATTCTATACGGAGCTATCGAGATAGGAGTCGTTTCTGGCACTAACTCAATACCAAACTCTACTTCTCGAGTAGGCGGCAATCTCGGCAATTCTTCCGGGAACACATCTGAGTACTCACATACTACTGGTACTGATTAGATCTTCTTTTCAGCCACTCTACTATCAATCACATAAGCAAAGTAAGCTTCACACCCTTTTCTCAAATACTACCGAGCCAACATCGAGGATATCACTGCTGGTAGCCCATTCAAGTCCACAGACTCTAATCGTACTGTCTCGTTATTCAGATGTCTCAACTCAATAGTTTTTTCGTCAGCAATTCACTACCGCATCATGAACGGTCAACCAATCCATACCAAGAATAATGTCAAACTCGTCGAAAGGTAATAGCATCAGATCGGCCGAAAAACTCATGTCTCGAATCATCAAAGGACAACTCCTGCACACTTTATCAACTAATACACATCGACCCAGAGGGTTTGAAACCCGAATCACAAACTCAGTAGACTCAACAGGTAGAGTCTTACTGGACACCAATGTTTCGCACACATATGAATGAGTTGAGCCGGGATCAATTAAAGCAGTTACACTAGTATCAAAGAGAGTGAAAATACCAGTAATAACATCTAGTGACGAGACCTCCTCTCTAGCACGGATGGCATAAGATCTAGCCGGGACACGAGCATCAGGTCGAATAACCGCATCTGTAGTCCCCCTCTGTGCGCCACTCCTACCTCCTCTAATCCGAGACGGTCTACCTCTAGCTGTAGTGCCGCTAGGCCTTGCACTCTGAACAGTACCCTTTTCTGTAGTCTCCAGGCAATCCCGAATGAAATGATCCTGCAAGCCACACTTATAACAAGTGCGAGAAATAGCTTTACCCCAACACTCTCCAAAGTGTCGTCTGCCACACTGTTGGCACTCCGGTTTGCTCGATCGAACATTGCCCACACTAGCAACTGGTGTAGCTCGAGAATTTGCTAGGGGTCGTTCTCGGATAGAAATCCCGGTATTAGGTTTGGATCGACCACCGTCATTCTTAAACTTCTTCATAGAAATCTGTGAAAATTTGCTTGCAGACCTCTTCCGAGTGTCTTTAGATTCAAACTCGGCTTTTTGTTTTTCCTTTCCCAGTTCTTCAGCTTTACAAGCTCGTTCAACCAGCACAACGAACTCATTAATTCCTAGAATACCAACCAAAAGCTTTATATCCTCGTTTAAACCATCTTCGAATCTCCGACACATAGCAGCTCGCGAGCATAGCGACTAAGTCGCACAAATTTGCGCTCATATTCTGATACTGTCATGCGGCCCTGTTTGAGCTCAAGGAATTCTTTGCGCTTAGAGTCAATAAAGCGCTGGCTTATATATTTCTTACGGAATTCTACTTGAAAGAAGTCCCAGGTAACCCTTTCTTTCGGGACAACTGACACGAGCGTATTCCACCAGTAGTAGGCAGAATCCCGTAACAAGGATATAGCACACTTCAAACATTCATCGGGGGTGCAGGACAGTTCGTCGAATACATGAATGGTGTAATCAAGCCAAAATTTGGCTCTCTCCGCATCGTCGTCATCTTCGGCTCTAAATTCCTGAGCTCCGTGTTTCCTAATACGGTCAATCGGAGATTTAGTCACTCTGTCAAGATTAGCAACTGGAG
The DNA here is from genome assembly GCA_005393395.2 of Gossypium australe. Taxonomy (NCBI): domain Eukaryota; kingdom Viridiplantae; phylum Streptophyta; class Magnoliopsida; order Malvales; family Malvaceae; genus Gossypium; species Gossypium australe. The sequence goes on from CM016616.1 coordinate 120,134,844, forward strand.
GTACCATCGGTGTTACTGGGGGTACATTAGGATCTTGAGATGGTTGAACAGCCGGAGTGGTTCGTAAGTAATGACTGAACCAATCGTTCATCATATTATGGAAGGCCTGCTTTACCCTCTCATCTGGGCCACTCGTAGCAGGTCGAGATTCTTCCGGTGCGGTCCCCTGCGCGGGAACAGGTGCTACACTCTCGACATCGTCAGCTAATGCTTGCTCGGGATCCGGATCCATTATTATATGGAAGAAACAAATACATATATCTGTCAGAAGTCATCACATTATCTTATCACAAAATATGGCATGTATAGCTAGACTCTCACGCGCTACGTAAGTCCGAGAACCAACTAAACTGTAGCTCTGATACCAATCAAATGTAACACCCCCAACCCACATCCGTCGCCGGATTTAGGCTACGGGTATTACCTGAATAAAATATACGTCACACACACAATCAGATTTAATACAAGATACGAATAAACTACATTATAATTTCATCAAGTGAACATGTATAATTATAATCATCTAATCTCCAATCATTTTTCTACATATCAAGAAATGTTATCAATAACATCAAGTAGAAACTAATTACGATTAAAAGCCAAAACAATATTCCCTTAATCGTTTATAAGCATGAGCCAAATAGATGCATGGTATTTAAAAATAATAATTCATTTGTAAAATCATTACTAACTTTAGTCACACATCTAATACATATATGCATGCCATATGTCCGACTGTTGTATTTCTCATCTCAACTACCATAAAATTTCAAAACTTCAAGAATGGCATCATTAACCACCATTTATTACCATATTCGTCCATAATCTTACACACATAAATGTTCAATCCATTCACAAATTCCATATTGACTAATTCATTTCATTTCTGGGTGTTTTTAGCAAATTTTGCATGCCATCCGACTGTATATCTATCATACGTACATATAGCATTAATGGCATACAATTAATCTATTTATCATTCATTGCTCAAGTTCGAAATCATCTAACTATGCTCACATTAACCTGCCGAACCTAGCATTTACCATTCAGCAATCATACAAATTATCAGACCACATCAACTTTATCCACATTGAATACCATTATCATAACTTACGTATGTGCATGACACTTTAACTATGGCTACATTCATGTAAAAACAAAATGACCTAACTTTAGCCATCCCCAAAAAGCTTATATGTATATATACGTACATTCAATTCCAAAACAAAACTCAAAAGAAAGGTCAAGCTTATACATGCCAAAATTTCTAGAAATTCTTGACTAATAAAGATACCAAAAGAGGGCGATAATGTGATTGACTCTGATGGGATTCCCGAGTGTGAGCTTCCAACCGAAGACTGAAATCTACAGATTCAGAACAACCGTAAACAAAGTAAGCTCTCCAAGCTTAGTAAGATTTAAGCAATTTACACTCGTATATATATATATATATATATATATACCTATTTAAACATTTAAAATCCAAGTCTATTTATAATGTCATAACGAGCATTTCAATGAACTAAAAGTTGCATCCCTACCTTCATCACGAATTCAAACCAACTACCATATACCATGATCATAATATAATTAACTAGTAAATGTGTCACATACTTACCAAACTCTTTAGGTACATTACCAGCTTCGATATAAAATTTAAATTAATAGGTATAGTACATATCTCGATTCTACTTACCTCACTTAATGTTTACCATTATGCCTAGTTTGATGATAATATGCTTGTACATTTTCGTATACAGGTAATTTGGTCACGTATCGCTCACATAGAGCCGTTACTCCATATTTCCCGTAACGTATCGCTCACATAGAGCCGTTACTCGATATTTCCCGTAACGTATCGCTCACATAGAGCCGTTACTCAATGTATCTGCACACGCAGAGCTGGTTATAAAGTTTTCACATATGATAATTAAGATTGAACCTAAGTATGAATGCTTAATTACCACCATTATTGATTTTATAAAAATCACACATGCATTCGGCCAACATACTTAATTAATCAAAAATTTTGTTACATTGGTATTATTTACCTACTTTTATACATGTCCCAACCATCTACTGTATAACCATACATATAATACATGGTCATGGCAAGTAAAAATTTCGGTGACTACACTTTTAGTTACCATATCATCATCGGCATCGTTTGACTATACATACATTCACACATATCCGAATGCCCTATTCCCTTATATAAATACATATACATATCCATTCCTTACTACACTTTGCATAATTAATCAACTCATTTATTTAACAATTATACCAACGTATGTGCACTTACTAACCACGTTCGATTGCCACCTATGGTAGTTCTCATGCCTTAATCGGCAAATTAATAATAAAATTAAAATTTTTCACTCAAACAACTACATTGTAATGTAAGGATAATTCAAGTTAATCCAAATACTTAAATCTTACCTCGGAAGTCGATAGATTTGAAGTTCCCGATTATTCGATTAGCTTAGCTTTACCTCGATCCTTTTCCAACTCTTTCTTTGATCTAAACAAAATTTCGAAAAGAGTCCATTCAAATAAATTTCGTTCATTTTGATCCGAAACACTTAATTATGCTTTTCTTCCAATCTATCATTCTTAGTTCGAATTTCATACAATTTAACCCTATTTCTTTTCACCTATTCGAAAATATAAAAACTCATATCCTTTGAGCTATAGCCGAATACTCCTCAACTTGTCTAAACCCCCTTGTTACAATAAGATTTATCGAAACAATATAATTTACCACTTTATAAATTCACCCCTCAAATTTTACAACGTTTTACATTAAGTCCCAATTGCACAATTCACATGCATTCAAAATTGTACTTTAAACTCCTAAAGGCCGAATGTTATTTACTCCTATACAAGTCCATACAACTCAAATTTTTGTACATTTTATCATTTCACTAATTATTCCATTTACAACTTCCTAATCAAATATGTTAATCTCTACCATATATACATTATTTTTCCATCAAGCAAAACAATTCAAGAACATTCAAAAAAAAATAAAAAATGGCCGAATTCATAGCATGCTTAAAACTAAAAATTTCAACATGGGTTCAAAAATGCTCAAGGAAATGAACTCAATAATGTAAGTATTTTCAAAAATCATGTTCAATTGCTAACCTTGTGAGAACATGCAAGAGCCGAAATTGAAAGTTTAAGCTTCTTTTCCCTTCTTCAACTTTTGGCAATGAAAAACCAAGGAAGAAGATGAACATTCCACTATTTTTTTTATTTCTCCTTATTTTTTTCCAGTTATACTATAAATAAAATGTCACTAATTAAAACAAATTGAATTTAATAATTTTTTTTGTCCATCATTATGCCGTCCAGTACTATAAAAATGGACTATTTAGCATGCAAGTCCTTTAATGCAAGAAACAATCCAATTAAATCATCCCACTTAATAAAGGCTATTTTTATACTTTACCTATTTGATCCTTTTTCTGAATTCAATCATATCAACAAACACATTCACACAATTCAGCACACATAGCACATCAAATATATAATTATTAAAATATTTCTGACTCGGATTCGGGGTTCCAAAACCACCGTTCCGGTTAGGGTCGTAGGTGGGTTGTTACACATCCAGCCAACACACCTCTCCGTCCAACCCTGCACTTACTGTGGGGATTTAATCAACCCACCCATCCCTACGCTTACAAGTCGTACCGAATGAGGCACAGACCGAAATTTGCAGCTGAGCTGCCCGATCAGATAGTCGTACGTAGCGTAGCTACTGTACATGAGGTACAATGCAATACAGTAATTCGCTATACCGATATCAGTAAAGTCCATGACCCTCTGGGCATTGGGATTGCCCACGACCCTCTGGGTATTATGTAACAGCCTGATTTTGGGGTTAGTAGGAACAGTGGTTTCGGCACCGCTAATCCGAGGTTGAAGAAAATTATTTTGATATTATTTTATGTGGTATAGCATGTTTATAAGGATGTATGAAAAGTTTGGTGCTTTAATTTTAGCAATTTTATGCTTAATTGTGAAAAAGGACTAAATCACATAAAGTGTGAAAGTTCTATTATACAAGGTAGAGGTGTCTAATAGCCATAGAATATCAAATTGGAGGTCCTTAAAGTGCAATTAGGCCATTAAGAGTGTATTGGTAGGCCATAGGAAACAAGGAGACAAGGGCATTAAATTTTGGTTAAAATTTGGTGAAATTAGGTGGTAAAAAAAAGAATAAAATAAGCTAAATAGAAGAGATATCATCTTTTCACTATTCATGCTTCTTCTCCACTGAAAATTGAAGGAAATTAGAGGATTTTGGAGTCCAAACTTTCAGCCAAGCTTCTCTCTTACAAGTAAGTGATTTTAAGGGTCTTTCTTGGTAATTTTTATACCTTTGGAACCCCCAAAGCTTAAGCTAGCTAATGAGGGGACTAATTTGCAAGATGGTTGAAAGTTTAGAGACTTTCCATGAGAGTATTCATGTTGTTTGTTGAGTTTTAATGGAAGAAAATGAATGTTAGTAGGTTGAGAAACAACTTTTGTGAAAGGTGTTGTCATGAAAACACCTAAATAGGACTTAGTTGTAAAAGTTGTAATTTAGTAATAAATGCATGAAATAATTGGTTTTTTGAGTTGTTGTAAGAGAAATAAATGTTCAGCTAGGCTTGTTTAATGAGAGATGTGATGAAAAATGATTTACGAGCCTAGGGGCAAAATTGTAATTTTGCCAAAGTATAAGGGAAAAATGGTCATTTTTTCCTAAGTAGAAATTTTGATGTATCATGAATTATAAAGTGATTGAATGAGTAAATTTTATTATTATAAATCAAGAAGAGCGTGAAAAACAACCTTGACCGAGGAAAAGGTAAGGTACAGACTGAACCATCGATTAATACATTTTGCACCAAGGTAAGTTTATGTGTAAACGATACATCTTTAATACATATGTTGTTACTTATTGGTGCATTGTATGAATGAGACCAAATATGATTGAGATTGATTGATATTGATAGATAGTGAGTAATTCCCGTATGAACCTCGGGATAGATATGTAAGTGCGGAAAAATATTCGTAATAATCATTTGGTGGGCTGTGTGGATACCACCGTAATTATCCTTTTTGGTGGGCTATGTACGATACCACCTTATTATTTATTCACAATGGGCTATGTGCGATACCATCGTAAATATTCTTGTTGGTGGGCTAAGTGCGATACCACCCTATTGTTGATTAATGGTGGGCTGTGTGCGAAACCATCGGGTATTTAGTATTATTCCGAATGGTTCATCGAGAAATTGTTTAAGTAAATGTTTCATGTGGATTTGTGGTGATGAGGGCAGGGAATGTGTACAAGTAAATGAGAGCATTATATTGTTATATGGTTGGAATGTGGTAAGAAATTACATGAGTAAGCATGACTATAGAAATGTGAAATGTTCTTGTTTAGTATGTAATGTTGTGGATTGATTGGTATATGTTATGATGCTTATTGTTTGCATGTAAACTTACTAAGCTTAAAGCTTACTCCCTTTCTTTTTCCCTCGTTTTATAGTGACAAAGAGTCAGTTTGGGATACGAAGATAATCGAAAGATCACTCACACTATCAGCTTATCTCGGTATATCTAGACTTAGCATTTTGAGTATGGCATGTATAGGAACTAGGCTTAGTGATATGTCTTGATATTTTGGCCAAGTGTGTTGGCTTCTTAAAAGAAGAACCTTTGTAAATAGCCATAGTTGATGGCTTATTGTTAATAATATATGAAAAGATGAGGTTATTCATAAATGTGTATGATACATGATTGAGTTGCTTGGTAAATGGTTGAATGTGATTGATGTTGTATGAGTTAGGGTGATAAAAAGAGCTTGGCAAATAGCCTTATTCTTGTCTACACGGGTAGGTACACAAGCATGTGTCTAGGCCGTGTGTGACGCACGGTCAGTCCCATGAGTGTGTGACCAGGCCGTGTGTCCCCTGCATGTTAGTGTTGCAAGTCAGTGTCGACCACGGGCTAGACACACGGGCGTGTGCTTAGGCCGTGTACCCCTTATATGGTTGATGATGTCACAAACAGAATACCCAGGTTTTTCACACACGGGTGAGGACACGGGCGTGTCTAGGCTGTGTGCAGAACACGGGCCAAGGACACGGGCATGTGTCCGGCCGTGTGAAAACCCCTGTTGGTTCGAAATGAAAAATAAATCTCACACGGGATAGGGACATAGACGTGTGTGACCATACGTCCTGCCCACACATGCGTGTCCCATTTCACACGGGCGTGTGGCCCTATTAAGGCAAAATTTTCCTAAGTTTATAAAAGTTCTCGGTTGATTTTTGAGATCCACTGTTTGCATGTTTAAGGCCTTGTAGGCCCATAACGAAGCTGTTTTGAATGTGAATGGAAAGTTTTAAGTTGGGATGAAATTTTTATAGCCCAAAGTTGTATGTTCAAGTGAGATAAGTCCGGTAATGCCTCGTACCCAGTTCTGAAGTTGAATACGGGTAAGGGGTGTTACATATTAAGGGCTATAGTATGCAGTTTAACTGCCACTTTCATATATTACGCAGCAAGGCTAGCGTATAAGCTGTACTGTGCAATGCGGTAAACCATGGTACAAACATGCAGTATGAACTGCCATATCAGATAGTAGTACGTAGCGTAGCTAACGTACATGCGGTACAGTGCAAGGCGGTAATCCGCTATACTGATAGGTTGCAATAAAACTGCCAATTTAGTCAATGGTACGTAACGTAGCTAACGTACATGCAGTACAGTGCAATGTGGTGATTCGCTATACCAATATGTTGCAGTAAAACTGCCAGTTCAGTCAATGGTACGTAGCATAGCTAACGTACATGCGGTACAATGCAATGTGGTGATCCGTTATACTGATATGTTGCAGTAAAACTGCCAGTTCAGTCAATCTTCCTTCTCTTCAAAATCCCCCCAAAAACTTTATATGCAGATATGTGTATGCAGATGTATGTATGCAGATGTGCCAATTCAAATTGCAATTTCAGACAGTCATTCACAATCAGTCAATCAGTTTCAGAAAGTGTGTACACTCGTACACTCAGATTCAGCATCAAGTTTATCACATAACCAATCACAAATCACTCACATATCAACCCAGATCAGAGTCATAATTACCCTCAATAAAGCTTAGTCGAGGGTTGGACACACATAGAGACGCGATTACAATTAAATTCGGCCTAAATCATTATTTGGCGAGTTAGGGCCACACGCCCATGTGCTCCAGCCGTGTGGAGCAATCCAGGCCGTGTGGGGGTCCAAATGCTTGTGTGAAGGGTAGCACATGGCCGTGTGATAGAGGCACATGCCCGTGTGAAGCAGGGGCACGGCCATATGAATAGGCCGTGTAACCCACTGTCCAATTTCGATAAAATCAAGTGCAGGGCGGACATGGCCGTATGAGGGTCTCATACGCCCGTGTGCCATCAGACACGACCGTGTGTTTTGAAATGCACGCCTGCATGGAATCCCTAAATCCCCAAATCAGCCACACGACCGTATGGCCAGGCCGTGTGACTCCAATACTCCGAATCTGTAACAGGCCGATTTTGGGGCTAGTCGGAACAGTGGTTTTGAGACCACTAAATTGGGGTTAGGGAAAATTATTTTGATGTTATTTTATGTGTTATGGCATTAAAATATGGCTATGTGAAAATTTTGGTGCTTTAATTTTAATGATTTCATGCTTAATTGTGAAAAAGGACTAAATCGCATAAAGTGCGAAAGTTCTATTTTTCATGGTAGAGTTGTCAAATAGCCATAGAATATTAAATTAGAGGTCCTTAAAGTGCAATTAGGCCAATTGGAATGTGTTGGCTGGCCATGTGCATAGGGGGGACAAGAGCATTTAATTTTTTGTCAAATTAGGTGAAATTAGGTGAGAAAAGATGAATAAAATATGGTAAAAAGAAAAACTATCATCTTTCACTATTCACTCATCTCTTTTCACTGAAAATTGAAGAAGAAATAGAGCTTTTGGGGGTTCAAACTTTCAGCCACTCAATTCATATTCAAGTAAGTGATTTGGTGGTTTTAATTGATGATTTTTGTGTTTTTGGAGTCCCCAAAGCTTAAGCTAGCTAATGAGGGGACTAATTTGAGATATGGTTGAAAGTCTAGGGACTTGCCATGAGAGTGGTTATGTTGTTAGCTGAGTTTTTATGGAAGAAAATAAATGTTAGGGAGGTGAGAAACAACTTTTGTAAAAGGTGTTAGCATGAAAACACCTAAATAGGACTTGAATGCAAAGATTAAATTTGTGTCATAAATGCATGAAATAGTTGGAATTGTGAGTAGTTGTAAGAGAAATAAATGTTTAGCTAGGCTTGTTTATTGATAAAATGTGTTGAAAAATGATTTATGAGCCTAGGGGCAAAATTGTAATTTTGCCATAGTGTAAGGGCAAAATGGTCATTTTTGCCTAAGTGTAGAAATTGATGCATTATGATCATAGAATGATCTAAATGAGTGAATTTTATTGTTATAGATCAAGAAGAGTGCGGAATTAACCTTGACCAGGGAAAAGGCAAGGTATTGGATTAAACTGCAAATTAACACATTTTGCACCGAGGTAAGTTTATGTGTAAACGATGCATTTTTTTATATACATATTGTTGTTGCTAATTAGTACATGGCATGATTGAGAACATATGTGGTTCAAGTGGATTGAATTTAGTAGTTATTGAATAATAATCGTATGAATTACGAAATAGATATATAAATGTGTAATGACAACACTTTACGGTGGGCTAAGTGCGATACCACCTTATTACGTAACTACGATGGTCTGTGTGTGATACCATCGCTTATTTATCATTTGGTGGGCTATGTGCGATACCACCGTAACTATCCTTTTGGTGGGCTATGTGCGATACCACCGCAACTATCCTTTTAGTGGGCTTTGTGCGATACCACTCTATTAGAAAGTGACTGTGGGCTAAGTGCGAAACCAAGGAGTGATAGGTAGTATGAATGGTTTATTGAGAAATTATGATGTGTTGTATCGTGTGACTTTGTGGTGCTAAGTGCAGGGATGTATGTTAATGAATGTGAGTACTAAGCTTGTGATGTGGTTGGAAAGTGGTAAGGGAGGAAACGAGTAAGCATGACTAAGAATGTGGATTGTTCTTGTTTAGTATGTAATGATATTTATTGTTTAGCACATACTATAATGCTAATTGTTTACATGTAAAATTACTAAGCTTAAAGCTTACTCCCCTTTCTTTTCCCTTGTTTTATAGAGTTTAAGAGCCGAGCCGGGATACGCCGATAACCAGAACATCGTCCACACTATCAGCTCACCTCGGTATATCTAGACTTAGTGATTTTGTATATGGCATGTATAGGGGCTAGACTAGTTAGATTATTTTTTTATTTTGGCAAAAAGTGTGTTGGCCCCTTTTTAAGACAAACTATTTTGTATATTGCTATGGTTGATGGCTCACCTTCACATTTATGAAAAGATATAGCCATTCATGGAGGTTTAGATTGCAAAATATGAGTTTGTTTGATGATATGTTGAACGGATCCATGTTGTGTGAGCTAGAAGGGTGAAAAGAGCTTGGCAAATAGCCTTGTTCTTGTCCACACGGGTAGGCACACGGGCATGTGTCTAGGCCGTGTAGAGTCTGCACCTTGAATTTGGAATTTAAATCGCCACACGGTTGAAGCACACGGGCATGCAACAGGCCGTGTGGATTAAACAGAGGTGACCATGGGCCAGCCATATGGACGTATGCCCAGGCCGTGTGATTCAAGTCAGTGTTGACCACAGGCGTCGAACACGGACGTGTGAGAGCGTCATTTTCCCCCACAGGCTTGTGGCCCCTGTTTAGGTAAAATTTTTTTTAAATGCGTAAAAGTTTCCAAATTATCTCCGAAACCTTTTGGAAGCATGTTTAGGGCCTCGTAGGTCCGTTATAAGGACGATAGACACATGAATGAAAAAGTTTTAATTTGAAATGAGTTTGATAGCCCAAAGTTGTATAATTGTGCGAGTTAAGTATGGTAACACCTCGTACCCTGTTCCGGCGTAGAATACGGGTAAGGGGTGTTACAGAATCCCTAATTCCCAAATCCACATGCCCGTGTGCCCAAATGACACAGTCCTGTGAAAATTGACAAAATCCCCAAAATCGGCCACATGACTATGTGACACCCAAAACTAGTCGAAAACCCTAGTTCCTAAATCCACACGGTCGTGTGCCGAGGAAGCCACGAAGCCTCTCCGAACTAGCCACGAAAATAGGGTTTTTGCCACCAAAATCATACCTGACCTTAGCCACAACGAATGTATATCAGAAAAAGAAGTCTTCCCACACATTCAGCACCTCAAATTCCAAAACCAACGGGTTAGGCACAGTCAAGATAAATCAAGACAAGAAGTTTGCATAATTTAGTAAGCAAATTAAAAAGCGTAGTTACAGTGTTCAATTCCCACACCTGCTATACGATGACAGAGAAGATGACAGAGGAGCGACTTCCTGAATTCACAGCCAAAGTCGTTTAAAAAATAAAAAGTAAAAAAACCGAGAAAGGAAGAAAGAATGAGAATAGGGGAAAAACTTGAAAAGAGTTAACAGAAATAAAAAACAAAACCCAAAATAACAATCAAAAAATAAAAAATAAAAAATAATATAGTATAGTATAATAAATAAACATTTAGAAGACTCCCCAAAGTGCGCACACAAGGACTCAAACTCATATTCCCAACACAAACTAACACTCCACTTAACCACCAGACAAACAGGCCCATTATTGTCACTAAATTGCACAACTTAACTTATGTATTCAACCTCCTCGCTGTCACTACACTGAAAACCCAAAACTTCTAGGCCCAAAATTCAGGGCGTTACAGACTAGCATCGGTGGCCTTGTCACTGCCATGCTAACTGCACCACACCTGAATGAGGGCCATCGTCCTCTTTTTGCTGCCAAAGATATCAATGGTTTCTACCTTCAGCACTGCCCAAAAATCTTCCTTCCAGATGGGTAGTTAATCTCTGGAGCTTGTTCATTTGTAGTTTAAAACGGAACAGAAGCTTCTTGTAATTACAACTGATCTTTGCTGTGTTTGTAATTATATAACAGCTCTCTGTTTGCACCAGTTACAAATTTGGTCAAATCTCTAACTGGTCCGAAATATGATGGTGAATATCTGCACAATATTGTGAGGGAAAAGCTGGGAAAAACCAGATTGGACCAAACATTGACAAAAGTTGTCATCCCAACATTTGACATCAAACAACTCCAACCAAGAATTTTCTCCTCCTATGAGGTCTCATTTCTCATCAAATAATATATATATATATATTTCTAAGCATTGGCCTGCAATGTAACAAGTGACCAGCAGTAGCAGCTCAGCTAGCATGCCAGCATCGAGACTGAACCAGAAGCAGCTTAGTCATTTTGTTTCTTTTGGTCCTTTTGTAACTTGATCAAGTTAGCTTGTAACTTGATATCAAAAGTTAGAAAATTTTTTATTTGAATTTGATGGATGTAGTAGCTGACATTATCAGCTTTGCGTTTGTGTATTACATAAGTTAGTATTAGTCAAGCTTAGTGGGAGTAGTTAAAGTCATTAGGTAATAGTCATCTTGACTTTGTAACTAATGTATATATTTTTCACTTTTCAATAAAATGTGAGGGTGATTTTTCAGCCATTGTTTGAGTTCAAATTCTTCTTGCTAAGTTTCTGGTTTTTTTTCTCTTTTGTTTTGTTTTCATTCGATCACATTGAAAACTTCATGCCAAGTGTTTGCTAAGTTGCTGCCAATGTTCCAACAAATGGTAATTAGAGCCTGCCATCTTTGAGGACCTCTGTTGTTGGTTTTTTTGTGGAAAAGAAAGCTTGAGAAGCAAGAAACTATTTTTTGTTGGTCTTTTTTTTTTTGTTGCTGAAATATGAGCTTCACACCACCACCACCACCACCACATGTGTTTGCTGGAGAGAACTACTAGATTTGGGTAGTTAAGATGAAAACTTTCCTCCAAGCGTATTATTTGTGGAGTATAGTCGAAAATGATGCTGAACCACCTCCATTGAGAGCCAATCCAACCATTGCTCAGATTAGGCAGCATAGTGAGGAGCGAGCCAAGAAGCACAAAGCTATGGCCTGCCTGCAGAATAGAGTGTCTGATGTAATCTTCACTCGAATTATGGCTTTTGACTCACCTAAGCAAGCATGGGAAAGGCTGAAGGAGGAGTTCATGGGATCAGATAAGACAAGGCAGCAAAAAGTGATCAACCTTAGAAGAGAATTTGAAAATTTGAAAATGAAAGAATCAGAAACTATCAAACAATACTCTGATAGGATAATGGCAACTGTCAACAACATTAGGCTCCTTGGAGAAGACTTTAGTAAGAACAGGTTATTGAGAAGGTTATCACCACTCTCCCTGAGAGGTTTGAATCTAAGATCTCCTCATTGGAGGACTCGAGGTATCTCACAACCATTTCTTTATCTGAGTTGGTGAACTCTCTTTATGCACTTGAGCAAAGAAGGGTCAATAGGTAGGAAGAGCACCATGAGGGAGCCTTCCAAGCAAAAGCCAAAAAAGGCTCAAGCTCAAGTCAGAAAGCAAAGAAGCCTTGGGTCAATAGAAGAGAGAAATCAAGAAGAGATGCAGGGAGAAGAAGGTTTCCACCATGCATTCACTGCAAGAAGACCAATCATTTGGAGAAATACTGCTGAACAGGCCAGATATTCAGTGCAAAAGTTGTAAACAGTATGGTCATCATGAGAAGGTGTGCATGAACAAGGAGAAGGCACAAGCTCAGCAGCAAATACAAGCTAAAGATGTTGAGGACCTTTAAGCTCAGGAGGAGCATGTCTTTACTGCCTCATGCTTTGCAACCACAAGCAAAGTCAAATGCAGTTGGCTTGTGGATAGTGGCTTCTCACATCACATGGTAGCTGATGAAATCTTGTTCAAGAACCTTGATAGGAGCTTTTCCTCAAAGACCAGGATAGGCAATGGGAACCTGATTGAAGCCATAGGCAGAGGTGATGTTGTAATCAACACTGGTTCAGGTAACAAAGTTATTTCAGATGTGCTTTATGTGCCTGATATAAATCAGAACTTACTTAGTGTTGGTCAGTTGGTTAAAAAAGGCTATTCAGTAGTTTTCAAGGATGGTTCTTGTATTATTAAAGGTTTTCATAGGCAGGAAATGGTCTCAGTACCTATGGCAGACAAATGTTTTATGCTTGATGTAAGTCAGCTTGAGAAGAAGGCTTATACAAGCCTAGCTGACAATGCTGGCCTATGGCATAGGAGACTAGGTCATGCTAATTTCAAGTCACTCGATTTGTTGCACAAGCTGAATCTAGCAGAGGACATGACCAAGGTTGAGGCAAGAGATACTGTTTGTGAAGTATGCCAGCTTGGTAAGCAGACTAGGCTGCCTTTTCCAGTTACCAAGGCATGGAGGGCTCGAGAAAGGCTAGAATTGGTACATTCTGATGTTTGTGGACCTATAAAGACACCTTCACTGAATGGCAGTAAGTACTTTGTGCTGTTTATAGATGATCTGACCAGATTTTGTTGGGTTTACTTCATGAAACAGAAGTTTGAAGTGTTTGAAGCCTTTGGAAAATTCAAAGCTTTAGCTGAGAATCAAACACGCTGCAAGATTAAGGCTTTGAGGATAGATAATAGCACTGAATACTTGTCTGAGAGATTTCAGAAGTTGTGTGAGCAAGCTGGGATCCATCATCAGTTAACCACAGTGTATACTCCTCAACAAAATGGAGTATGTGAGAGGAAGAACAGGACAGTGATGGACATGGCTAGGTGCTTGCTATTTCAAAGTAATCTTCCAAGCACATTTTGGGCTGAGGGTGTCAATACCTCAGTATACATGCTCAACAAGCTGCCAACACATGCTGTGAAGGATAAGACTCTTTTTGAAGCATGGCATAGACTCAAGTCATTTGTTTCTCATTTGAAAGTGTTTGGATGTGTGTGTTATGTCCTTGTACCCGCAGAAAGAAGAACTAAGCTTGAGAAAAGGTCAGTTCCAGGCATATTTGTTGGCTACAGCAACACCAAGAAGGGCTACAGGGTATTTGATCCCTCAACCAAGAAGATTTTGGTGAGTAGGGATGTCAAATTTGATGAAGAAAAGTTTTGGAGCTTGGGTGGTTCAAATACAAGTCAGTTTGAATAAAACCAAATTGACAGTAGCTTGGAACCAATAGAAAATGAGCTCAGCAATGTAAATATGGATGATCCTCCTGTGACAGAGACCAGGTCCATTGCTGACATCTATCAAAGATGTAATGTGGCTATAGTTGAGCCTTCGAGCTTTGAAGAGGCTGTGAGAAACAAGCACCAGAAGAAGGCCATGGAAGTTGAGATTAACACGATCCACAAAAATGACACTTGGGATCTGGTGGATAGACCTGATAAAAAAAATCATAGGTGTCAAGTGGGTTTTTAGAGCCAAATTCAATGCTGATGGCTCATTAAACAAACACAAGGCAAGGCTTGTGGTGAAAGGGTATAGCCAGCAGCATGGCATTGATTTTATAGAGACATTTGCTCCAGTGGCAAGGCTAGACACCATCAAGCTTCTGTTTGCCTTGGCTACACAGAAGCAATGGAAAATTCATCAACTTGATGTTAAGTCAGCCTTCTTGAATGGTTTTCTTAAAGAAGAGATATATATCAAGCAGCCAAATGGTTTCAAAGTCCAAGGAGAAGAGGGCAAAGTCTATAGGCTGAAGAAAGCTCTTTATGGCCTAAAATAGGCACCTCGAGCTTGGTATGACAGGGTTAATGCTTACCTGTCTAGGCTCAGATTTGAGAAAAGCCTGAGTGAGCCAACACTCTATGTGAAGAAGTCCAAAGATGAGACCTTGCTGATTGTTTCAATCTATGTGGATGATTTGTTGGTGACTGGAAGCAAGGGTGATTTGATTCAAGAATTCAAAGCACAAATGCAAGAGGTGTTTAATATGACTGACTTGGGAATCATGACATACTTCCTTGGTATGGAAGTGAACCAGTCTGATCAAGGTATTTTTATCAGTCATCATGCTTTTGCTTTGAAAATTCTTAATAAATTTTGCATGGCAAATTACAAATCAGTGAGCACACCATTGGCTCATTTGAAGAAGCTGACAAGTTTTGAAAATCAAGAAAGAGTTGATGAAAAGGAGTATAGAAGCTTAGTTGGTTGTTTGCTTTACTTAACAGCAACCAGACCTGGCCTCATGCATGCTATTAGTCTATTGTCAAGGTTATGCATTGTTGTAACACAACTCATTTCAAGGCAGCTAAGAGGATACTCAGGTATGTTAAAGGAACTTTGAAGTTTGGGGTCATGTTCAAGAAAGGAAGTGAGCTTAAGCTGGTTGGTTACTCAGATAGTGATTGGGCTGGCTCTATCGATGACATGAAGAGCACCTCTGGCAACTTCTTCACCCTTGCCTCAGGAGTTTTCTGCTGGAGTTCTAAGAAGCAGCAAACAGTTGCTTAGTCCACAGCTGAAGCTGAATACATAGCAGCTGCAACAGCAGTCAATCAAGCCATTTGGCTTAGAAAGTTGCTATGTGATCTAAATGAAGAGCAACTTGAACCTACTGAGATCAAGGTCGACAACCAATCAGCAGTGGCATTAGCCAAGAATCCTATTTTTCATGGCAAGACCAAACATTTTAATATTAAGTTCCATTTTGTTCGAGAGGCTGAGCAGTCCAAAGAAGTTAGTCTTGTTCATTGCAGCTCACAAGATCAATTGGCTGATATTTTGACAAAGCCTCTTGGTACAACAAGGTTCAAAGTCTTGAGAGGTTTAATTGGTGTTTGTTGCATACAGTCCAAGGAGGAGTGTTAAGCATTGGCTTGCAATGCAACAAGTGACCAGCAGTAGCAGCTCAACTAGCATGTCAGCATCGAGACTGTTCCAGAAGTAGCTTAGTCATTTTGTTTCTTTTGGTCCTTTTGTAACTTGATCAAGTTAGCTTGTAACTTGATATCAAAAGTTAGTAAATTTTTTATTTGAACTTGATGGATGTAATAGCTGACATTATCAGCTTTTCTTTTGTGTATTACATAAGTTAGTATTAGTCAAGCTTAGTGGGAGTAGTTAAAGTCATTAGGTAATAGTCATCTTGACTTTGTAACTAATGTATATATTTTTTACTTTTCAATAAAATGTGAGGGTGATTTTTCAGCCATTGTTTGAGTTCAAATTCTCCCTGCTAAGTTTCTGGTTTTCTTTCTCTTTTGTTTTGTTTTCATTCGATCACATGCAAAACTTCATGCCAAGTGTTTGCTAAGTTGCTGCCAATGTTCCAACATATATTTTAAATTTCTTTACTTTGTCATTATTTGATGTGAGATACTACCACTGTGCAGGTTCAGTACAATCCTTTCCAAAATGCATTGCTCTGTGATATATGCATTAGAACTTCTGCTGCGCCAACTTATCTCCCTGCACATCAATTTGAAATAAAAAATTCCACCGGCGAAGTCAAAGAATTCCATCTTATAGATGGCGGTGTTGCTGCAAATAATCCCATATGTATATATATATAGATAGATATATAAATAGATAGATAGATATATAGATGTTTTTAACGTAAAGGAAATTCTCGGCGCTGCAAGTTAATAACATATGGTTTTAATCTATTCTTATAACAGACTTTAGTAGCCATGAGCGAAGTGGCAAAGGAAATCAATCGCGAAAGTAGTGATTTCTTCCATATAAAACCCACTACACCAAAACAGACTTTTAGCGGCGTTTTTAGTGGCGTTTTAAAGAAAAACGCCGCAAATATTATACATTAGCGGCGTAATGAGCAATAGTGGCATTTATTTCCAAAACGCCGCTAAAAAGTATAAAAAAACCGTCGCTAAAGGTTTGAGCATTAGCGGCGCTTTTGAAAAAACGCTGCTAAAGGTCTAAACATTAGCGGCGCTTTTATAAAAACGCCACAAAATTTTAAGCAAGTTTGTTTTTTGAGCTTTAGTGGCGTTTTTAGGAAAACGCCGCAAAAGGTAAGCTTTAGTGGCGTTTTTTATAAAAACACCGCAAAAAATGTTATTTTAGGGTTTAAGGGTCTAAGATTTAGGGTTTGGGGTTTTAAATTTGGGGTTTATGGTTTGGTGTTTGTGGTTTAGGGTATAATATTTAGGGTCTAGGGTTTATGTTTTGTTAACATAAACACGTCACACATAAAGAAGTTTAAATTTACAAAATATGAATTATTGATATATATGATATATACAAATTTATAATATTCTAAATAAATATTTTTTTATTTGAAAAAATATATAATTATATACAATGAATAACATACACCACAAACATAACAAAATCAAATTATTAATATCTAAAAACTTATATAAATAAAATATACATAAATTTATGATACCTTAAATATTAAAAAATTTAATATAAATGTGAATCACGTCACTTCATTTCATCCGAACACAATAAAAACAAAATCTCAAAATATTTTTAGATTGCCAAATAACTTTATGTGAAATTCTAATAGCCTTGCTTACTTGGCAAAAAATTAGTCTTCCTTAAACTTTAATTGAGTATATATTTTTAAAGATTCCATGTCATCTTGAATTTTCGGATTGAATTGATCTATTATTGATCCGAGTAAGAAAAACCAAAATCATTTTCCTTCTTTCTTTCAAATGTACTTATTAAATAGGTAGCATTAGTTTCATCCCCAAAAGGAAAAATTATAATTAGGGTGCCTTTGTTCTATGAAATTTAATTTACAAATTTTTTTAGCTATTTTTTGTATTTATTTCATGAAAAATAGTTAACGAAAAATGATTTATTTATTTCAATTTTGAAATTTGACTTTTCTTTTTTAAAGAATCCCTTATAATACATTGATTTATTATTAAGATTTAATAATAAAAAATTAAAAACTTAAAAATTTAATATTTAATATTTTAGTTAAAAAGTTCAATACTCAAAATATAATAAAAATAAAAATTCAAAAGAAATGATATTCTCAACACAAAAATTTTGAAATTCAAAAGAAATGATATTCTCAACACAAAAATTTTGAAAGAAAAAACATAAAAAAAATATAGGTTAAAAATAAAAAAAAAAATTGTGTAATAGTGGCGTTTACAAAAACGCCACAAAAACCAAGTTATAATGGCATTTTTTAATAAAACGCCCCAAAATTTCATATAAACAACTAGATTTTTCTCTTCTAAAATTAAGTTCACTATCCCCGATTCTTATTTCCCCAAACCCTAAATTTCCTAAGTCCCCCAAATTTCCTAAGTCTCCGGAGGCTCTCGATCGTGAGCGTTATCTTGATACCTTGGACCCTACCCTTTATTCTTGTTTTCATACTACTCATGTTGCTGGACAAGCTGTTGTTGAAGCTCTTCAATATGATAAGTTCAATGGCTATTCACCCACTGTTGACCAGAAGGTTCAAAAATTTCCCATCTTTTGTTAATTATTTTCTTTGCTTAATGCCTGAATTTCTTTAATTTTAGTATGAATATCTTCAGCTCCATCAAAATCTGCTTCTTCTTTCTTTTTTTTTTTTTTAATGTTTCATTCAATTCTGAAAGTTATCTGCAATCCTGTTGATGCTTCATATTTCAGTTGACAAGCTTTTATGGCCAAAGAAGGTTTTTCTTTTAATAATCTAATAATTTATTTTAAATTTTCATGGTTACTCAAAATAATTTATTTCTTTTAGTTCGTCAAATCCTACAATTGATGAAGTTGAGGACTTGGGAATTATATATTTGTTTTGTTTTCTTAAGTTTTGGAAATTATCGATTTGTTTTTTCTTCAAAGATTGACATTACTTGGAGAAGGACTGGGGGCAATACTTTTCTGATGATGCTAATTCCGCTAATGTCAAGGTTCTTTTAGAGGTACACTTTATGCTTCATCGATTCTAAAGCAATGTATATTACCTGTTAGTTCAAATTTAATAAGGTTTCTCATTTGTTTTCCATGGTGCTTAATTTTAAGCTTAGTTACTAATCTATGTACTTGATTGACCATTTTCTTCTGGCTGGTTGGTTGTGGAGCTGGCAATACAATCTTTCCACTTATTGCAGCATATCCCGAACTTTATGTGCAAGCTTGTGATATCTCACCTCATGCAATCGCGCTTGTTAAGGTTTACAACCTTTTCTAACCATGAATATTTGGAATTTGGGACATAATTTCTATTTTCTTTATTTAAGAAGTTCAAATACCTGTTTGTGCCAATCCATTATTGAACATTTCCGGCTTAGTACTCTAAACTTGCATATAGCTTGCATGTATGCTTAATAATGTTCACAGAACATTATTAATCACTGTAATTGTTAAGTTTTCAATAGTGCTTAACATGTGAAGGGGAAGAGGTGTGTGTTGTTGCTTAGATGGTAAGTAAGAGTTGCTTATATGATTAGGCATGACTAACTTTTACTGTTGAAATGCAGTCACACGCGGAGTTCAAAGAAGATTGGGTGAATGCATTTCTATGTGATGTTACAGTTGACAATCTTCTTGAAAGGATTAATCCGTTTTCAATTGATGTAATTACCTTGGTAAGAGTACTAGTTACCATTAATGATTTGTAGAACTAATTGCCTGCTAATTTTTACTGGTTATTTCAAGGGAAATGTTCATGTTTTCATTTATTAAGGACAACATCTATATGGTAACTAACATGTTAAGCAGATTTTCATACTTTCTGCAGTTTCTCCACATAAAATGCCTTCGATATTGCAGAATATTAAAAGAGTACTAAAGGTATATCTAAGATGTTACTTTTGAGATGGTCTTGATATATTCTTCAATCTAAATGATATTTTTCCTGCAGCCAGATGGTTATGTTCTCTTGCGAGATTACGCCATTGGAGATTTTGCACAAGTAAGTTGTGCTTCAAATATGTACTCCACTCCAGTCTCATTTCTTCTGTTCCCACCTTGTGTGCCAGTGATATGTTTCTTCTGGTTTGCATCAATAGTGGCCTTTTTTAGTTGAATAATTCCTTCTTTTTTCCAAGTTACAGTACTTGTTATAGAGGAAATGATCACATCTTGGTTGGAACCTTGATTTTGTTCTAGGCTATACTTAAATCTTTTGACTCTTTTTCCTAAATTCAAAAAACTGTTTTAATTCAGTTGGCATGCACCTTTCTTCTTTTGTTGCATGCTTTCTACTTATAAGGTGAAGCTAGAAAACAAGAATCAGATGATAAGTGAGGGCTTTTATGTACGTGGTGATGGAACTGTAAGTATGTTGTACAGCACAGATTATGGTTTTTCTTTTTTCACATGAAAAATGCATCTTATTGCCTGATTTGCTATGTTTGTTAATCTCTTCTCTCTAGTGTTCATTTTACTTTTCTGAGGACTTCTTGTCAACCTTATTGCCTGATTTTACTTCTCTCTAGGTTTTGGACATTGATTTACAGTAATCATCATATCTATTGTTCATCTTCCTCTGTTAGATATGGAAGCTATCAAGAAGCAGGCTACCAAGCTCAGAGAGCAAGTTGCCAAGCAACAGCAAGTAGGGTTTTCTTTCTTTTCCTTTTTCATTAAGCTTCTAAGTTTCAACTTCAGGCTTTTGACTGATAAAAAGCACTCATATAGATCACTATGCTTCACCAATTTTCCTGCTATCTTACAAATAGTTGATTTCTAATGTTTAAGTTTTCCTTTTTCTTCAATTTCATAGAATACTTGGGATAGAATTGTTAAGATATATACCATTCTTTTGTTACTCTATTTTTTCATTACTCTCAGTAGTTTCTAAGGTAATTTTCAAATATATGGTTCAAATCTTTTCTATATTGTAGGCAGTACTTAGGCATCTTGGGCATTTTAGTAATGAAGACGTTACTGTTGATGAAGCTGATCTTCAATGTCATCAAAAGCTTCAAGACCTGTACAGTTCTACAAAGGCAACTAAGGTACATTTTTCAATCCTTTCTGAACTCGTCCTATTTTCTAATAAAGTGGTTTAACTTTTAACTTGTAAGTAAATGCATATCAACTTACACTTCTAAACTATGCTTGCAGCATTTGCAGCGGAACATCGTTCGTGGCATAGAAGGTTTTATTGCAACAAGCTCAAAGCTGATAGAAATATGTAAGCATGGTTGGTTCATTTACTGGGTGTTGATCCCTGTACAAAGCTGATTCACGATTTTCACCTCAACTGTTTTAGCTAGGAAGTTGGCTGATGATTGTTGCAAGTATGGAGTTGAAAATCAAAATACTGGTTCTTCTCTTGCAAAAGTCGCTGTTCACTTTGGCAATTCACATAAATCAATAGAAGATGAAAGGGAGACCTTGCTTGGGATCCTTTGTGAGCAGGTAATTTCTTAACTTTATTACCATATACTAATTGTTCTTAGGAGCTTCTTTTGGAGAGGAAATTATAGGTATTGTTAAAGATAACTGAAATCTACTTAAAATATTATTATGATGAAATAATTATAAGAGATGTAGAAAACTAACTTGGAACATTTATTTTTTGGGTTATATAGTTTCGGGCAGACAGCAATATGATTTGTGAAAAAGAAATGAGATATTTGGAGACTAGAACGCAAGCATGCAAGTATGCCTTCTGATTGTTTCTTGTTAGGCATTGTCTTCACTCTTCAATAGTTTATGCAGTTGATGATCCCCTTTGGCATTGTCTTCAATTAAAGAACTAAATATTCTTTCACTAATTTGTGTATGGTTTGCTCTCATGAACTAGTTTTTTGTGAAGCTATTTTGTGCTAAAAATAAGAATAAAACTTTTCAGAGTTCATTTGTGAAGAATTTTACATTAGTAATTATTATAGTTCAGTAGCTTCAAGAATAAATTAGACTTTATACATAGTTGGTCAGCAGAAGCAATCACTGATGTGAATCCTCTGGCATTAATAAGAAACGGAACTTGCGGATTGAGAGCAGAAGAAAATTAAAATGTGAGTTCAATGAATTTGAGTTTTCAATTCTATTATACAAGCTACCTTGAAAGCAGTGGCCTTCAAAAGGATGTGGTGCAGATTACAAGATGGAGTGTTTGATGCCTATTGCTGATTCTAGGCATTTATAGACTAGAAGTGACCAAATTTACTGATTTATTGTTTCCTGAGCATGATTTCTAGTATGTATATATATTTATACATAATGTACATAACTGCCTTACCAATTGTATGCAGCCTTTTGTATCAAAATGTGTGGTCGAATAAGGACTTAATTATCTATAGCTTTTCCAAATTTAGTTATAATTAGTTATCTTGTGATAGTTGTTGCTAGCAAACTTGGACTGGTTTCCAAAAAATGGATATTTTGATTTGACCATATTCGAATAGATTATTTGCCCTTCTGTTCTGTTCTCTTTGTTTTAAACATGCCAAGGGTGCACTTGATGCCAGGTATTGCTAGGAAACAGTATTGAAAATTTAAGATAACATTTATATATCCTAGCTTTGATATTCCCTCCTTTTTTACGTTTTCTTTTTCTTTTTCATGCTTCTAATTGTGTTACAGGTTTCATATATGTAGGTTTCTGAGCCACTACGGGCATTAATTACAGGAGCTCCTCTAGAAGATGCTCGGCACTTGACCCACCGATATGACAGATTCCGCCAATAGGTTGAAGCTCAAGTATTTCATTGTTTTAAATTTTGGAGTTGACCAATTTCAACTGTCAGAATCTAGCTGTGCGAACTTTGGTTGGTTAGACCATTGAACAGAAAAGGTATCAGAAATTTGGATGTACTGTGCTGACTGCAATCTACTGTAATCTCTTGAAATTATTGTCATTGCATGGCTCAGCCAATTCATCAAAGGTTTATCTAGTTAACACAAAAATTAATCTATGTGCTCACTGACAGGATAGGCAGGGTAATTTTTTTCCTAACACATTAACAAGCAAAATTATGCTTATACTTCCTTCTTAGTCCAAAAGAAATATGGAATGAGTTAAATGCCTTTTCGGCTCAAGTGTCTAACCTTTAAGCAATTTTTTCATATCTTTTTATATAGCTTTCTTCTTAATTCATTTTTATATGTTTATTTATTCTCAGCCTTTTTTCCTTCCCCCCTCTCCCCTTCACAAACAGGCGGCAGATGTTTTGAGGTGTAGATCAAAAACCAGGGAAGTTGATATATCTGCAGAAAGCTACATGAAGCTTAAACAAGCAGAAGTAAGATTGGCTGACCTTAAATCCTCGATGATGGTTCTAGGAGGAGAAGCATTTGCTGCCATGTTGTCAGCTGAGGATCAGCAGCAAAAGATTACTTTCCAGCTGCTTCTTGCAATGGTATTGCTAATTTTAATTTAACCATTTTTTTTTGCAATGCCTATAATGAGCCTGTTTCTTTGGTTCAGAAAACAAAATTGTTTTTCTGGTTCTCAGCAGCACTATGTTTATAGCTACATAAGATTGACCTTCAACTGAAAGAAGTTTTATAATATTTTACTATTATTCTTTTAATTTTACTATTTTTACCTTAATTTTTTATAATATTTTAATCTTATTAATATTTTTTTTTATTTTTCATGATTTTTAGCGGCGTTTTTAGAAAAAGCGCCGCTAAAAGGTCATGCTTTTAGTGACGTTTTCAAAAAAAGCGCCACTAAAGGTTAATCTTTTTGCGGTGTTTTCAGAGAAAGCGTCACTAAAGGTCATGCTTTTAGGGGCGTTTGTGGGAAAAGCGCCGCTAAAAGTCATGCCCTTTTGTGGGAAAAGTGCCGCTAAAAGTCATGACCTTTAGCAACGTTTGTGGGAAAAGCGCCTCTAAAAGTCATGACCTTTAGCGGCGTTTTTTTCTCATAAACGTCGCTAAAGTTTGCGGCACTTGTTTTAGCGGCATTTTTTGTGGCACTTTTGAAAGCGCCTCAAATACTATTAGTGGCGCTTATAAACGCCTTTAAAAGCCTAAAAAAACGCCGCTAAAAATCTGTTTTGGTGTAGTGACCAAACGACTACGCTCGTTTCCAAGTCTTATTCTTGGGCACTGGTTCGCAAAATCCTGAAGAGAAGTACCCAGCTCACAAGGCAGCAAAATGGGGTGTCTTGGGATGGTTGACTTCTGAACATTCATCTCCATTAATTGATGTGTTTATGCAAGCAAGCAGTGATATGGTGGACTTTCATCTCGCTACTGTTTTCCGAGCACTTCATAGTGAACACAGTTATCTCCGTATTCAGGTATATAGATACATTCATTGAAATGTGTGTTATATACACTTGAATCTAAAGTGACTTAAAAAGAAAAGAAAATTGCAGGATGATACACTCTCTGGAGCGGTGACATCAGTACTGGATATTTCTACCAAAGAAAACTTGGAGAATCTTGTAAAACGTGGGGAAGAATTGTTGAAAAAACCTGTTTCCAGGGTGAATTTGGAGACTGGTAAATTCGAGCCTGTTGATCAGGGTACAAATGAAGCGGCTCTCATCAGGTATACATTATATACACACACGAGTATATTAAAAATTTTCATATATTTAAATGATGATATTCTGTATCCATGTGTAAGAAATGTTGGATTTTTTATTTTTTATTTTTTGAAAAAAGAAGTGATATCAAGATGTTGTAGTATTATTGTGTCATAAATTCATTATATAATCCTTAAAAATTTGGGGTTACTTTTGCTTCTGATCATTTGCAGATTAGCTGAAGTGCTATCTGAGGAGAAGCGGCTTCGTGAAATGAGATCACCGCATGGAAGCTTCAACGAAGAACATAAATGATCATTTGGAACGAAGCTAAAATATACGCCGCTAAATTCAATCTACCACCTAATGAATTCTAATGTTGTTATTTATTTCCCATTTAATTTGTGTTTTTGTCAAAATTTATTTTTTCCTTTTTTCAATTATTAAGTTACTAGTATGTTTTCTCCCACACTTTCTGTTGGGATAGTTATTTATTTTAATTAAATAATAAAGAAAAATTTTAAAGGTTACATTTACTCAATATACGAGGGATTTAATCTTCATATTTTTATTCTCATGAATTCAATTTCTCTATTTTTTGAATTTAAAAATTTAGGTCTATTTGTTAACATTGTTATTTTTTTTATTAAATTTGTTAGTGCTAACAATTTGTAAAAATTTACATATCATTTTTGTTAGACTAAAATATTTAGACTATTTAAAGATATTATAAAAATTGAAGTACTAAATCATGTCAAAATTAAAGTATATAAATTAAATGTCAAATTTGAGCAAAATGTAAAGATTAAATTAAAATTTAACTATTTCTATAATCTAAAAAAATAGAGAATTTAGAATTGAAATTTACCCATTATACTCTCATGTTAAAAAAGGAAAACAAAAACAATGGACTTGTCTAAGGCCTTCCTTGTATATATATGTATGCTAGAAAAGCAGTTGTATGGATCCGAAAAATAGAAACATATGACAGCTAATTACTTCAATCCTCACATAATAATTATTGTAATTAGTGGATCTAACTGAATTGAGCGTAATTAGAATAATTATTGTGGGTAATTATATTCAATTACTCTATAATTCTTCAAATACTCATACATGATTTAACTTTAAGAAATTATTTTTATACAAGTTTAATAATAAAAATTATTTTATAAGCATGAACATGTACTTGAGACGATTATGACAAAAACTTTTTCTAAAATTGTATTATAAGTCTTAAAAATTTATATTATAAAAAAATTGTGTTCATTTTATAAATTTATAACAAAAAATATATTATTTAAATTAAAAAAATTCTAAAGTTATGACCAAAAAAAGTATATTGTAAAAAATAATTTGTGTGCAATGAAAGTGTTGAAAAAGTGTTAAAATATACTTATTTATAAAAAGTTATGGCAAAAAAGTATGGGCACAAGTATCCATGCTATGTTATAAAAAATAATATATTTATTTATTAAAAAAATGTTATAGACATATCTTATTCATAGAAAACAAAATTTAAAGTTATGACAAAAAAGTATATTATTTATAGGAAATGTTATTAAATTTATTGGACACTTTATAAAACATTTTTATAAAAGTCATATATCATACATTATATATATCACCTAATTTACATATTATAAAAAGAGTTGTAGCCTAGCACAAGTTTTACTTTAAATTAGGTTTATATAAGTTTTTATAATTAAAACTATAATATAATTTTTATAATTAAACTTGTAGAAAAAAATTCTTAAAATTATGCAAATATTATGTGGTAGATGTTAGTTATGCAAATACAAAAGATTTTTTTACACCATTTCATTAGTATGATACTAGTTGTGAGAATGGAGCCTAACCAAGCACCAGAGACATATTGTAAACTCTTTAATTTAAGACATTCCAAGCTTCAATGTCACATCCCAAATTTTTATTCTCAATTTTGCATGGTTGTAGCAAAAATGAGTTATTGGTTTAATGGTTAAATATTATTGTATCCAACCTAGAGACCCGAGTTTAAAGTTTTATTTATTGTATTTTTTCCCAAAAACCTAATTGTGTCGTCCCTACCTAGAAACCCTAGGTATAAATGTTATTTTTCGCTTTTCTATCAGTCTCATTTGCTCATTTTGCACACCGTCACCCTCTCTTCTTCTTCACTTTTCTCTCATATCTTCCTTTGTGCCACCCTTTTTGCCCTAATTTTTTAGCTGTGCTGCCACCTCCTTCCCCCTTTTTTGTTGTTGTTGTTCTTAACATCGTTGTTGTACCCTTGTTGTCGTTTTCCACCTTTATTGTCACTCTTTTGTTTCTCTTCTTTTTTCTCTATTTGTCTCACATTTTTTTGTTGTCGAAACCACCATACATCATTGGTCGAATCTTCTTTGGCCCTGTGCTAGTGAACATTCATTTTTATGTATTAATCTGTTACCATAAATCTGAATTCGGGAAGTGTAAGTTGTTATCGATCAGATCTGATCTTGTAATTTCTTCTTATTTTCTCTAATGGTCGATTCATACAAGTACTCTTTTTTGTGATTTTGTTGATTGAAGGTTGATGTCTGAATCACTCGAATCAGTAGTAGTATCGAAAGTAGTTCGCATTCCCGTTTAAGCCGAAAGAGTGTAAGTAGAGGTCTCAGAAACCATATCTAAAAAGCCACTCTCTTTCTTTCTTATTGTCGAACCATATAGGGTGATTAAGGGTTGATTTTTAACAATTATTCTCTATGTTGGGTACAGATCTGAACTAGATCTATCAGATCTGAGTCTTAAAAACTGCGAAGTTAAGTTTAGTGCTGCGGATTTGCATAAATCAAGTGTGGGTCTTAACTTTTTGTGTTAATGATTGTTGTAAGCATGCACAAGTGTTAAATTGATGATTGGTCGAATATGCTTGTGGCCTAAGTGCTAGGGTTGAATGTTTTAAAGACTTACAACATGACCAATCAATTGAGTAAGTGCTATAAAGGCAAAGTCGATTGTATGATTGCTGAAATTGGTTGTTTTGTACTATTACTACTTGGCTTGTATGTCATGCGATTGACTGTTACATTGAATATTACTTGCATGTAAGCATGCCACCGATACTGTTTACTGAATGTATGTAAGGCATACCATTTATTTTGTTTTACTAAATGTATGTTTAGCATGCCACCGTACTGAAATTGTTATTGATAAAGCATGATGTGCTTCATTGTTACATGTCATATTACATTGCATTGATTTTGGGATTTGATGGGTGATGAAGGAGTTCTGTGGAGAACTGGCGGTTTATCCAGATTATTGTATTAGCAGTACATCTACACCTTCAGAGTATTGTTGGAGTACCGACAGTTTAATCACATCTTACTGGCAGCTTGTTTGCAAACTATTGGTAGTTTAATTGCATATAGTTACTGGTGGTTTATTGATAAATGCCATAAGTAACATATTTTATCCTCATTCTTAATACGTTTTTGGATGATTATTTGATTTAAAATGGTAGATTTTATGCTCCTTGTCGAAACCATTTTTGAAAACAAAACGGGAACCGACTTAAAAACAATGAGTCGCCACCGATCCCTTGTTCGAGGTGTGATCGAGTCACCTTGAGATGAGTTATTTTAATAAAGTATTTTTGATTTATTAAAATAATTTTGGTTTACGAAATTTGAGAAAATGGGTTCGGGAGTCGGTTGCACGCAAGGAAGGATTAGCACCCTTGCAACGCCTAAAATTGGTACCAAAATGATTGATCAACGTCCTAATGCGGAAAACTTGAAAATCTGGGGTAAAAATAAAAATCTTTAAATTGGGTTTGAATCTTAAGATTGGCTCGTTTCAAAGGAATAAAAATGTCATACCCAGCACGTTAGGATACGACACGTTTGTACCTTGATATCGAGATCATCTTTGGTCTTCAAAGCGTATAAGAAGGATATTCGGTTATTTAGTTGGACGAAAAATCGACACCCAGCACGTTAGGATGTAATTTTTCGAGCTTCTAAACACTCGAATATTGCCTTTGTTTTTTCAAAATCGCAATCTTAGGCTATGTTGGAGCTTGAAAAAACAATTCAATGATGAGACGAGTAAACGTTGACCGTAAAATATGCAAATTTGAAAATATTTATCGACAAACTATACAACGTTTTGCATAACAAAATAAAACAAAGAAACAGTAATAATAATGGCAAGTATTGGACGAATAGTAACATATGCACATATATAAATGATACAATAACAGTAATAATAATAATAACAAAAATGCTAATAATGATAATGATATAGTGGTAATGAATGTAATAGCAACAATAATAATATTAATAATATTTATAATAATAGTAATAGTAATAATAATAGAATAACAATAATGGTACGAAACATATACATACTATATCAATATGAATATAATAACAATAATAGTAATAATAACAATAATAATAATGATTATAGTGATAGTAACGATAAATATAATAATAAGAATAATAATGATTGCAAAACACTAAAAAGGGTCAAATTGAGTTAAAAATGGAATTTGAGGGTCGATTTGAAGTGAAGGAAAGAAGAAAGGGGGTTTATTTGAAATACGCGCGAAAGGAGCGCGGCCAAAAACGAAATTTCTCCTCCCCTTACGCGCCGCGTTTTGCTCTGGACTAAAATGGAAACGGAACGAAGTTTAATAGCCAAATTAAAATTAAGCAAAACGAGATTTGCGAACAAAATAAACGGGGAGGGACTGATGTAGTAAATATCCCGTTTGAACCAAACACGGGGGTCCTCCGGGTCAAAAACGGGTCGACGCGCGGATCTGCCCCTCCCCCGAACGGCGCCGTTTCGCGTTTTGTACTTAAACCCAGATTTATGTTTTAAAATCCCATTTTTACACTTCAGAAAACAATTGAAGGCCCCCTCCCCCTTGATACTCTGCTAGGGCTTCGTCCCTGGCCCCAGATGCCGCTAGATGCCGCCAGACCCACTGAGAAGCCGCCGCAGACAGAGTTCAAGCCAGGTAAGGCGTTCCTTTTCTTTTTATGGTTGTGCAGTAGAGATTCGAACTAACCAAAGCAAAAAGATAAAAAGCAATCAACAATGACAGGAAAATGGGAAGTAAAATCAACCTTAAGATTTTATTGATCTTTTACTTCTGTTTGCTTGTAAAAGCTCTATACGAAAAGGCGAAAAACCGAACCCCTATTACATCCATTTCCCATCGTTTTATAGTCGATAAGTACCATGTTTTTCTTTTCATAGTTTACTATTTTTTTCCCACATTTTGCTGTTTTGTTGTCCGTTGTTTTTGTTTCTGCAGGGTATGGGCGCGAGCGCATGGGTGCGAGCGGTTGTCGAGGCGTGCGAAGGTGTGCTGGTGCTGGTGGGGAGACGCGAAGGCAAGGCGCGTGAAGCACGACATGCGCGGGGGAACCGAAACGATGTCAGGGCGCCTGGGGAGCTCGGGACGACGCGCGCGGGCAGTTGGAGCGACGCGCGTGCTGGTGACGCGCGGCGGCTCTCGGGAAGAGGGGAACCCTAGGGTTCCCAGATCTTGTTTAGTTCCTGGGCCAGTGTTTGTTGGGCTCGGGTTTGGGTTTGGTTGGGATAGGTGTTTAGGTTTGACGATTTGGGCTTGTAAATGGGTGTTGGAATTGGGTTTGTAAATAGGGCTTGTAAAAGGGACACTTGGGCTACATTTTTTGTTGGATTTTTATTATTATTTTTTTATTTTTAATTAATTGTTTAATCTGGGCCCGGGCAAAAATTGGGTACTACAGCTGCCCCTCTTTGCTCATTGTCGTGAAACGAGAATAGAGCAAAGACAATAAAAGAACCAATTTTGTCCGGGCTTAGCCCTGACTCATTAGTCCCTTTTTTCCAAACATCTTCAAACCCTGTTGCTTCAACTTGCTCTTGCGAGACATGACCAGTGGCTTCAATTCGCTCTTCCTCAATCTTGTTTATTTTTCAACTTGCTCCCACATGACTTCACGACACGAAGAGGTTTGTAGTTTCAATCTGCTAATTACTCCCTAGGACTTCGATGAAACCAGAACTTCTCAAACTGCCTTTTTATTTTCGCGTCTTCTTCGAATAGCTTCAAACTTCACTGTAATTCTTTGTTTTGATCCGTCCTACTGGAGGTTTGGGGTGATAAGAATTCAGAAAGAAAAGATCCGCAACTTGGATCTTCTCGCTGAAACTTCTCGAAAATATAGTTGGTGATAAGTATCCAGAAAGAAGAGACCCGTTACTTGGATCTTCTTGCTGAAACTTCTCGAAAACGAACGGTGATAGGAATCCAGAAGAGACCCGTAACTTGGATCTTCTTGCTGAAACTTCTCGAAAACGAATGGTGATAAGTCTGAACTTTCAACTTGCTTCCCTGCTACCCTCAGGAAGACTTCAATCTTTAGACCGCTCCGCTGGAGCAAAATCCGAATTTCGATGTGGTGGTGCCCCTTTTTTGAGGGACCTGTCACGTAGAATATGCTTGTGCTTATGCAAATAACGAGGATGTTATGATCGAGATGGCTCAAATGCTCCTAACTATATGTGTCATTTACATGAATGCTGAATGTTATGTGAATGATGATTTTTCACAGTGTAAAAATAACTAGGATGTAATGATCGCAATAAATCGAATGCTCCTAACTGGATGAATGCGTGAGAAGGACCCCATTTATGGTTTAGGTTGTCATTGCTCATAGCAAGATTCTATCACTAACGCGTTACGATTTGTGGCAGACGTAGGGAACTTAAAAAAACGAGCTTGCCCCGCTGTGATTTCATTGTCCCTTCCATTGTACTCTCTGAGACATAAAGTTCGTACCTCTCACTACCACCTCAGGGGAGTAACATTTGTCTTCTTCTAACCCTCTTGCTGGGACTTTGAGGTGTAGAATCAATAATGGTACTACGACTTTATTATGCGCCTAGACTGGCACTGCTCGTTATTTATGAAGGGCATATTGCCGACGAGGCATCTGGTCTTTGTTCAAATAGACAATCATTCGTCATTTTCCAACATTTCTAAACCTTAGGTGGAATGAATTTCGAACAATAGTCATGTTTCAAGTCCTTGTATTGTTTAGAGGCTTTCAGAATAATATGTAGGACTCCTTTTATGAAAGTATTATTAGTTCTGTAATCATCATTTCAACGTAAAATGCCTAGGAAGGATTGGGAGTATAACCCGAAGTAAAACAGGTTAAATCAAGCTGGCAAATGCAATCAAAGAAGAAGTTCATTGGATAAGATAATCACAAATTACAAACTTAAAATGGGTAGAATAGAAATTAGGTGCCCCAGATATCGCAGCCTAGGCTTCTCTGCCTGAGCATTTGGAAGACCGTTTTGAGTTTGATATGTGCTTCAAGAGATCTTGAGTATTTTGTTGATGCATCGAGGCGCCGCATACCCCCTCCTTGTCTATTCCAGCGCAGCGAGATTTTTCTTCACAGTTCAAGCCGCCTTTTTCAGGTTTTCGACTCAAATCCCTTTTTGGTCTCAAAGCGCCCTTCGCGGGTTTTCGCCTTGGCCTCTCCTTTCCCCCTTTTTTTTTTTTAGGGAATCAAGGTGTCCTTGGTGGTTTTTCGTCTTTAGCTTGTTCAAGCAAAGTATCTTTTGACCAAATCTGAGTTCACGGGGTTGGGCAAGCTTTTCCCATCCATTCCCGTTAGGATCAGTGCGCCTCCGGAGAAAGCCTTTTTCACTACGTACGGTCCCTCCCAATTCGGCATCCATTTTCCTCTGAAATCCTTCTGTATGGGGAGGATCTTTTTCAGTACTAGATCTCCCTCGTGAAACTCTCTTGGGCGGACCTTTTTGTCATAGGCTCGCATCATGCGCTTTTGATACATCTGACCGTGACGAATAGCCTTTAGCCTTTTTTCTTCGATTAGGTTCAATTGATCGTATCGAGCCTGAATCCACTCAGCTTCATCCAACTTTACTTCTGTTAAAACCTGAAGAGAAGGTATTTCCACCCCAATGGGTAGGACTGCCTCCATCCCGTAGACCAGTGAGAAGGGTGTTGCCCAGTAGCGGTTCTGACGGATGTTCGATAAGCATAAAGAGCAAACGGTAATTTCTCATGCCAATCCTTGTAAGTCTCTGTCATCTTTCCCACTATCTTTTTGATGTTCTTATTCGCTGCTTCCACTGCCCCATTCATTTTTGGACGGTATGGGGATGAGTTATGATGTTTAATGTTGAATTGACGACAAACATCTGCTATCGTGCTGTTGTTCAAATTCAATACATTATCTGATATGATCCTTTCGGGCATCCCATATCGACAAATGATTTCCTTCTTTAAAAACCGACTAACCGCCGATTTAGTGACGTTAGCGTATGAAGCTGCTTCTACCCATTTCGTGAAGTAGTCAATGACTACGAAGATGAATCGGTGTCCGTTTGACGCTTTTGGTGAGATCGGTCCGATAACATCCATGCCCTACATGGAAAAGGGCCATGGGGAAGTCATAACGTGTAGGGGGGACGGAGGCACGTGAATCTTATCTCCATAGATCTGGCATTTATGACATCTCTTGGCATAGTCGATACAATCTCCTTCTATGGTGGACCAGTAATATCCAAATCTCATTATATGCCTGGCCATTGTGAATCCGTTAGCATGCGTTCCGCAAACGCCCTCATGAACTTCCTCTAAGATCATCTTGGCTTCTAAAGCATCGACACATCTCAACAATACTTGATCTTTTCCTTTTTTGTACAAGATGTCCCCATCCAAAACATATTTGAGGGCCAATCTCCTGAGTGTCCTTTTCTCATTCTCAGTTGCATGATTTGAGTATTCGCGATCTCTCACATATCGCAATATGTCTCGGTACCAGGGGTGCTCGTCCCTTTCTTCTTCTCCTACGTTGCAGCAATAAGTTGGGGCCTCGTAAATACTCATTTGAATAGGCTTTACATCTTCTTGCTTACTCGCCTTAAGCATAGAAGCTAAAGTAGCCAAAGCATCTGCCGTCTGGTTTTCTTCTCGTGGGAGATAACTAAAGGTGATATCGTCAAACTCCTCGATTAATCCCATGACTATCCTTCGATAGTTGATCAATTTGGGGTCTCTTGTTTCCCATTCCCCCCTTAGTTGGTAGATCACTAATGCTGAGTCTCCATATACTTCCAGCGTTTTAACTCTACGTTCTATAACAGCGTGGAGTCCCATGATACAGGCTTCGTATTCTGTCATATTGTTTGTACAATCAAAATCCAGCCTGACTGTGAATGGGTAGTGATCTCCTTTTGGGGATACCAAGACTGCCCCAATCCCATTTCCAATGGCGTTCGATGCTCCGTCGAAATGCAATTTCCAAAGGCAATCTTTCGCAGTGTCCTCTTCTGCAGCTGCTACATACATTAGATCCTCATTGGGGAAATCAAAGTTCAACGGCTCGTAATCTTCTAAAGCTCTGCTGGCTAGGAAGTCGACTATCGCGCTCCCTTTTATAGCTTTCTGGCTCACATATACAATATCAAAGTCAGACAGTAGGATTTGCCATCTAGCCATCCTCCCATTCAAAGCGGTCGCCTCCATCATGTATTTTAGGGGGTCTAACTTCGAGATTAGCCAGGTCGTGTGATACAGCATGTATTGTCTCAATCTCCGAGTTGTCCAAATCAGTGCACAACACAGTTTTTCAATCGGTGAATATCTCATTTCACACTCAGTGAATTTCTTATTGAGATAGTATATCGCGTTCTCTTTTCTTCCTGTATCATCATGTTGACCTAGCACACATCCCATAGAGTGACCAAGCACTGTCAGATATAGGATTAATGGCTTATCAGGGCGTGGAGGTGACAGTACTGGAGGGTTTGACAAGTACTGTTTGACCCTGTCGAAAGCTTCCTGACATTCGTCATTCCATACGCCTGGGTTATGTTTCTTCAAAAGACGGAATATGGGATCACATTTCTCAGTTAACTGTGAAATAAACCGAGCAATGTAATTTAGTCTGCCGAGGAAACCTCGAACTTCTTTTTGAGTGCGCGGCGGAGGCAATTCTTGTATAGCCCGGACCTTGTCTGAGTCGATTTCGATCCCCTTCTTGCTGACTATGAAGCCCAACAGCTTGCCAGATCTAGCCCCAAAGGTACATTTCGTAAGATTGAGTTTCAATTGGAACTTCCTTAATCTCAGAAATAGTTTCTGCAAAACTTGGATATGTTCTTCCTCCGTTCTAGACTTCGCAATCATGTCATCCACATAAACCTCAATCTCTTTATGCATCATATCGTGGAACAAGGTCACCATGGCCCTTTGATATGTAGCTCCTGCGTTTTTCAACCCGAAAGGCATTACTTTGTAACAGAATGTGCCCCACAGTGTTATGAAGGTGGTCTTTCCCATATCTTCAGGGTGCATTTTTATCTGATTGTATTCGGAGAAGCCATCCATGAAGGAAAATAGTGAAAAGCCTGTTATATTGTCTACTAGCGTATCAATATGAGGCAAAGGAAAGTTATCCTTTGGGCTAGCCTTGTTTAGGTCTCTATAATCCACACACATTCACACCCTTCCGTCTTTTTTAGGGACAGGCACGATATTGGCTACCCATTCTGAATATTTGATTTCTTGCAGGAATCCGGTGTCGAACTGCTTTTGGACCTCTTCCTTTATTTTCAGCACGATGTCTGGTCTCATCCTTCGGAGCTTCTGCTGAACTGGCTTGCAATCCCTCCTTATGGGTAAGCGATGTACTGCGATATCGGTGCTTAAACCGGGCATATCTTCATAAGACCATGCGAAGACATCCTTGAATTCCTGCAATAATTTGATGAGATTCTGCCTTGTTTCCCCGGCTATACATGTTCCAATGTTTACCGCTTTCCCTTCCTCTAACATCACAGTCTCTACTGCCTCCTTATGGGGCCGAATCCGCCTCTCTTCCTGCTCTACCATTCTTAACCAATCAGGAGACAGGTCACCGTCCGTGTCATCTCCAAAATCCTGTAATTCTCCTAAGCACATGTCTTGCTCAAAAGGATATTTCGAATCCAAGGCAGCGTTGCTCAAGTCATTGACATCCGGGGACCTGTTGCAGTTTAAGAAAATACGGGTGGAATGAATGAATTTGTAAATGAACAATTGTATGTATGGTAATGCTGAAAGAATGATCGGAAAACAAGGAAAGGAAATGTTTGCTTCAAACGATGGTGAAAATGCATTTTATTGATATAACGATACGTGAACATGCGCCTATTTCACAAAAGAAATCTTGTTGCTTTTAGGCTCAAAGCAACAAGTGTGTCCTGGACATTACTCTGAAGGAGCCCTAAATACTACAGGGATTTCTTCCGCAGTTCAATTGTTCAAGACGCTTCCCGATTCATAAGGCTGGATATTTGGCAAGACTCCTCCGTCCACCACCTCCTCTGATAGGGCACTAATATAGACATTGCCTAACATTGCCGCGATGTCCTCTCCCTTCGGTGTCCCCTGCTCAGAGTGGATTACCCCTCCCGACACAAAGGTCTTGGATATGTGCGAGATCATCATGGGTTCCCACTGGGTTTCCTTCCCACTCAAACGGACGCGTCTTTTTTCCTTTCTCCTTTCTAACTCCTTCTTCTTTTGCTGTGTGTCTGGTCTGAATCCCAGGCCAAAGTGATCCTGTTTCTCTCTCAGTATTGGGGCCGCTATTCTCCCCTGAAGGTATTTTCCAAGCCCTCTTCCCGGTAAAGCGCCTTTTCCCACGGTCATTTTCAAACCCATCCTTGTGGTCCTCGAGATTTTTGGCTTCAAGATCTTGTTTCCTTCCATAACAAAAGTTGCGTTCACGAAATCGAGAGATCGAAACGAACATTCGGTTGCCTCGTCGTTTGTCTCCAAGTAAGGCAGGTCACTGGTCACGGTGGCAATAATGTCCTCTTCAGCTTTTATCGTTATCAGTCGGCCATCCGCTATTAACTTCACCTTTCGATGTAGTGATAAAGGTACTACCCCGGATGAATGTATCCATGGTCTCCCAAACAGGCAGTTGTAGGAAGGTTCGATGTCCATAACCAAAAAATCTATTTCGTAAATGGTTGGGCCAATCAGTAAGGGTACCTCAATCCTCCCCATGACCCTTCTTTGGGTGCCGTCAAAGGCCTTTACCACACTCTGGCATTCCTTCATGTGCAAGCTATCCACCGGTAGTCTGTTGAGGGTGGATAAGGGTAACACATTTAATGCAGACCCGTTGTCTATCAAGACCCCTGGCAGTGTGTGCCCTTTGCATCTAGCTGTAACGTGCAAAGCCTTGGTGGATCCCCTACCACCTGGTGGTATTTCATCATCATTAAAATGAATGAAGTTGTCTGCACTTATATGACCAATCAATCGATCCAACTTGTTAACCGAGATGTCACTGGCGACGTAGGTTTCGTTTAAAATTTTCATCAGTGCGTTCCTGTGTACTTCTGAGCATTGGAGCAAAGCCAATACGGATATGTGCGCCGGCTGTTTGTGCAGCTGTTCTACCACACAATACTCACTATGTTTTAGAAATTTCAGGAACTCTTTAGCCTCCTCCTCAGTCACTGGCTCCTTGATCCTCGGCTCTGATTCAGCTGGCTTTCCCTTCTCTTGTTCCACCATTGAAGCTTTCCCCTTTATTAAGTCGTAGCGTCTCCCAGTTCGAGTATGGAAGCCTTCATTTGAATCCTCCTTCGTCACATTAGTCGAGCTCTTTGTGACCTCTACATTACACTCGTAGTTCCAGGGAACTTCCTTGCTGTCTTTGTAAGTGAATGCAGCGGGCTTCCGTATTATCACTTTCAGTGTTACCCGTGTTCCTATCTCATTGCTGGCTGAATTCTCTTTTACGGAGACTACTACCTCACACCTATGATTCCGAGGAACTTCCCTATTATCTTCAACGGCAGTGGGCCTCCGTATGACCACTCTCGGCGCTACCTGCACCCCTGTTTTATCACTTTTGGGACGTGAAATAGTGATCATTGGAAGGTTAACTTTCGAACTTTTTACTGTTGACTCTGATGCGCATATGCTCTTATCTTCTGTGCCTTCCTCATAAAATTCAACTTCTTTATTGTTCATTAAGTTTTGCACCAGAGTTCTGAATTCTCCGCAAGTCTGAATCTCATGTCCCAACTCTCGATGGTGCTCACAATAGTTTGTCAGTTCTCCTTGACTTCCTTCAGCAATTACTAGCCCATGCTTGACCATTTCTTTCCAGACCCATCTCAGGGGAGTCTTGACCTCTGCAACATTCATTTTGATCCTTTTTTCTGAACTTTCGCTGATTGCGTTAATTCCGCCCTTAGCGTGATTAGGTAAAGGATTTGTTACGTTTGGCATGTCATCCAACTCGACCACACCCATGTTGATAAATTTCTCTACCAATTTCTTGAAAGCCAGGTAGTTTTCTATTGAGTGCCCCGTGATTCCTGCATGGTATTCACACTGGGCGTTCGAGTCGTACCACTTGGGGTACGGAGGTTGCATTGGTTTTAGATGAAAAGGGGACACAATATGAGCATCGAACAGGGTTTGATACATTTCCTTATACGTCATCGGAATCAGTGTGAATTGGGGCTTCTCATTATCTTGTCTTGAGGTGCCAGGTTCTTTCTTGGGTAACCCTTGTTGCCCCGTGGTTGTTGCTTTTGGCTGATTTATGGTGATTGACCTCGGGTGTCCTATGCTCGCGTTATTCACCTCACTTTCTTTCTTTCTTGGGGGCATTCTTTTGGCACTCTCCCCTGTTTCGATCCCTCCGCTTTTTATAATATTTTCGATCATTTCTCCAGTAGTTACGATGTCTGAGAAGCTCCGGGTTGCACTTCCTATCATATGCATGAGGAATGGGGCTTTCAACGTGCAGATGAAGAGCATTGTGGTCTCTTTCTCCATAAGCGGTGGCTGGACCTGGATGGCAACCTCCCTCCATCTCTGTGCATATTGCCTAAAGCTTTCGTTTCCTTTCTTTTCCATGTTCTGCAGAGTGATCCTATCAGGGGTCATGTCCGTTACTTGACTGTATTGCTCCAAAAATGCTTGAGCCAAATCATCCCATGACCCAATTTTGGCCTGACTCAACTGATTGTACCATCTGGCTGCTGCTCCCGTCAGGCTGTCTTGGAAACAATGGATCAGTAGTGGGCCATTATTAGTGTAGCCCGTCATCCTTCTACAGAACATAGTGATGTGGGCCTCTGGGCAGCTTGTCCCATTGTACTTTTCGAACTCAGGCATCTTAAAATTGTATGGGAGCTTCAAGTCGGGGACCAAGCTTAGGTCATTGGCTTTTATTCCCTGACGTTTACCGGCATTTTCCAAAGCTTTGAATCTCTCCTCTACCCATTTTGGCAGTTCTTGTTTTACCTTTTCAGCCATCTCATCAGATCTGGGACGCTGGGATTGACCAGATTTTCTCCTGGGTTAGTACCCGAACCCGTCGGGAGGTGCGTCGGTATTGTGGTATCAGCCTGGTATTGTGGCCTGATAGTGACAGATGCCCTTTGGGGATACGTATCTGGTGGTGTTTAGGCATCTAGTGGGGGAAGAGAGGGATTATCACTGTCGTTCCCTGAACTAGTGGCAATGCCTCCTTTAGACATCAATTGCATTAGTTGGTTCATCATATTGTCCTGGGATTTTTGCATCCGCTCCATCATGTCCTGGTGAGTTTTGGCCAACTGCTCTTGTAGTTGCGCTTGTCCTTTCATTTGATCCTGGATTTCTTTTTGTATCTGTTCTAGTCTCTCCATTCTTTGATCCATTATTTTTGTTTTGCCTCTCGTACCGTAGTGATGTTCCAGGTAACTGCCATAATTTTAGGGTCCTTTTGTGAGATTCGATGTGTACGATGCAATGTAATGCAAATGTATGAGATGAATGTAAAAAGGTGCCAACTCTGATTCAATTCCATATAGGAAACTTCCTTAGAAAACCTTTTGTGAGATTCGATGTGTATGATGCAATGTAATGCGAATGTATGAGATGAATGTCAACTCTGATTCAATTCCACATAGGAAACTTCCTTAGAAAATAAAGCTCTTTACATAAAACAGATTACAAGAACAACTTTGCTCTAACGCCTAAGGCTTTAATCTTAGTCAGTAGGGAAGCTAATTCTCGCCCACGATCCGACTGCGTCGCGAACTATACGCTCAATGTGTCAGCTTGTATAGCTAGAGTCTGTAAATAATCGGCTATCTCTCATATCTTGGTTATAGCCTCCCCCATGAGGTAATCTCTATTTTTGACTTGATTCCGGGAATGGTACAGCTCCACTTCTCACCGTTCTTCGTTCTCCTTTAAATATCCAATGTGATTCTGACAATTCCGCAACTCCATTTCCAACTCTTCGGTCTTCTTCTTCATTTCTTCGATTCTACTCAAACTTGCCTTTAATTCTCTTACCGAGTTACGGTTTCGGTGATAGTCGAGGGACCTTTCCAACTCTGCCACCCTTGTCTTCAATTCATTTCTTCCGTTCTGACCTTCTGACACTTGCTTTTCTAAGATTTCTTTCTGAGCTTTCATTTCTTGAAACTTCTTTTCCCATTGCTCGGATTTAGCTCTTTCTTCTTGTAGCTCTTGCCGCCATTGGCTTGAAGTCTTTCCTAGTCCGGCAGTTCTCATTGAGAGACGCAGCTTCTTGTAGTCCCCCTTTAGGCTATCCAGCTCTTCTTCAGCTTTGCTCTTCCCTTTCCTTATCTTTTCCGCTTCCGATTTCTGTATCTTCACATCCAATTTCAAAAACATCTTGTCCTCCTCCAACTGCTCGATTCTCTTTTCCAGTTCCAAACTTCGCTGCACGAAATCTCGCTTTACAATTTCCAACTCTGTTGGTATCACTCGCAATCGTTCCTCCATAGACTGAGCATTATCCGAACTTGGTCCCGGGATATTATCGTTGATTCTCTTGTTTAGCCATGCTTTGTACTCAGAAGTTGCCGTTTCGCCCGCAGCTAACCTCTTCATTCGATGAGTTTGTTTCCAAGCATTCGCGATTTCCTTAATCTTCTTCTTATAACCCTCTCCTGTATAAGAGGATTCGCTTCGATCCAACCCATGTGTTGCTGGCACAAACTGTCTAGACTGGTATTGCCTCGCTGCTAACAATGGGGCATACCCGATGACTCCCCAAATTCCGGGTAGAGGTACCCAATTAAAGTCTCCGCATCTATAAAGGATCTCTCCAGGCGCCATCCACGGGGCTCTCCACTCAATGTCTTTTTCTTGAAGATTCTAAAAAATTGCCATCATCCTTCTTCTGTTATGTCTTCTCGTCTTGACATGGCCACCTCCTCTCTTATCGGTGAATAGTCCTTATAAAAGGGGCGACAAGAAACTTTATCCATCTTTCAAAAATGCCCATGAAACCATACCATCAATAGCTGTGCGCATCCGATAAACCTTCCTTCTCCCGATCTTCTGCATGCATTCAACGATCTGAAAGTTTCCGCAAGAATTGCTGGGATTGGTGTGACTTGTTTATCCAAACGGTCGAATAGATCCACTACTGCCTCATCTATGTGCCTTAGGGCCTTTGGGAAGATGACTAATCCGTAGAGGCTCAAGGCAAAGATATCAACTTTCCTTTTCTCATCAGGATGCGTCAAAATCAGATCCCTTAAATTTACCCAAGGAATACACCTCCGCTCGCCCTTCTGTTGGATCTTGGTCGAGATCCACTGTTCACTCATTCCCGTAATTCTCACCAATTTCTTCACCAAAGGAGGAACATAGGCAGGCCTAATATAAACCTTGTCGACTTGCATCTCGAGAATACGGAGCAAAGTGGTGTATTCTTCTACTGTTGGCACTAAATCCACCTCCCCAAAAGTGAAGCAACTGTATGCAGAATTCCAAAACTGGACCATAGCCCGAAACAGGTGTTTATCTATTTTAACATCCAATAAGGAAGAGATATCACCGTAACGGTGGCAGAACATCTGTTTAACTTCATCTCCCCAGTTGGTCCAGATATCCCGCAACTCTTGGAGCTCATTTTGTGTCACGCTAACGCGGGAGAAGTCCCTCAGCTCCGACACATGACCTTCAACTAAGCTATCTCCTTTTTCCAATTGCAATTTTTCTGACCACGTGTGCACGACCGCATTGTCCTCTACTTTATCAAGAAAGTTCTTTTCCATAGCAAACTTCCTATTTCAGCAACCGAGCCGAAATTGACACCTTCTATATGAAATGTCATGCAAGTCAAACAAATCAACACGAGTTAACATCGAGTAATCAAAATAGGTAAGATATCATTAAACACTTATCTAGGTAACTATTTCAACATTCTACCTAGGGTAGGCTCTAGGGTTCCTATATGGGGTTTGGTTCTAGATAGAGGTACCTGAACCAGTAGATTCCTTGATCCTCACCCATTATAGGCTCATACGGACCGAGTTCGGTTCAGGGGGGTACATTTCCTTACGGCCGTGCGGAGGTGAAAACCTCACGAAGCACATAGGTACGGATGTATCCCGGAAGCAATCCACTAGCCTATGCGGAGGTGAAGACCTCACGAAGGCTTAGTTTCTTACTTCCACTCAAAGGTGTGACCAACGGTCATGCAATGCAATGCCGAAGTACTTCACGAGACTCGACACCATAGCACAAGTAAATGCATCAAAGAGAAACATGATTTTTCAAAACGAACTTCCAAATTTTCCACCGAAAGGACAAAAATCAATCAATTTACGACCTGACTCTCGAGGTCCCCAGTGGAGTCGCCAAGCTGTCGAAACCATTTTTGAAAACAAAACGGGAACCGACTTAAAAACAAGGAGTCGCCACCGATCTCTTGTTCGAGGTGTGATCGGGTCACCTTGAGACGAGTTATTTTAATAAAGCATTTTTGATTTATTAAAATAATTTTGGTCTACGAAATTTGAGAAAATGGGTTCGGGAGTCGGTTGCGCGCAAGGAAGGATTAGCACCCTTGCAACGCCTAAAATTTGTACCAAAATGATTGATCAACGTCCTAATGCGGAAAACTTGAAAATCTGTGGTAAAAATAAAAATCTTTAAATTGGGTTTGAATCTCAAGATTGGCTCGTTTCAAAGGAATAAAAATGTCATACCCAGCACGTTAGGATACGACACGTTTGTA
Source organism: Gossypium australe (assembly GCA_005393395.2). Taxonomy (NCBI): domain Eukaryota; kingdom Viridiplantae; phylum Streptophyta; class Magnoliopsida; order Malvales; family Malvaceae; genus Gossypium; species Gossypium australe. The sequence continues at coordinate 120,177,353 of CM016616.1, forward strand.
CCTTGATATCGAGATCATCTTTGGTCTTCAAAGCGTATAAGAAGGATATTCGGTTATTTAGTTGGACGAAAAATCGACACCCAGCACGTTAGGATGTAATCTTTCGAGCTTCTAAACACCCGGATATTGCCTTTGTTTTTTCAAAATCGCAATCTTAGGCTATGTTGGAGCTTGAAAAAACAATTCAATGATGAGACGAGTAAACGTTGACCGTAAAATACGCAAATTTGAAAATATTTATCGACAAACTATACAACGTTTTGCATAACAAAATAAAACAAAGAAAAGTAATAATAATGGCAAGTATTGGACGAATAGTAACATATGCACATATATAAATGATACAATAACAATAATAATAATAATAACCAAAATGCTAATAATGATAATGATATAGTGGTAATGAATGTAATAGAAACAATAATAATATTAATAATATTTATAATAATAGTAATAGTAATAATAATAGAATAACAATAATGGTACGAAACATATACATACTATATCAATATGAATATAATAACAATAATAGTAATAATAACAATAATAATAATGATTATAGTGATAGTAACGATAAATATAATAATAAGAATAATAATGATTGCAAAACAATAAAAAGGGTCAAATTGAGTTAAAAATGGAACTTGAGGGTCGATTTGAAGTGAAGGAAAGAAGAAAGGGGGTTTATTTGAAATACGCGCGAAAGGAGAGGGGCCAAAAACGAAATTTCTCCTCCCCTTACGCGCCGCGTTTTGCTCTGGACTAAAATGGAAACGGAACGAAGTTTAATAGCCAAATTAAAATTAAGCAAAACGAGATTTGCGAACAAAATAAACGGGGAGGGACTGATGTAGTAAATATCCCGTTTGAACCAAACACGCGGGTCCTCCGGGTCGAAAACGGGTCGACGCGCGGATCTGCCCCTCCCCTGAACGGCGCCGTTTCGCGTTTTGTACTTAAACCCAGATTTATGTTTTAAAATCCCATTTTTACGCTTCAGAAAACAATTGAAGGCCCCCTCCCCCTTGATACTCTGCTAGGGCTTCGTCCCTGGCCCCAGATGCCGCCAGATGCCGCCAGACCCACTGAGAAGCCGCCGCGGACAGAGTTCAAGCCAGGTAAGGCGTTCCTTTTCTTTTTATGGTTGTGCAGTAGAGATTCGAACTAACCAAAGCAAAAAGATAAAAAGCAATCAACAATGACAGGAAAATGGGAAGTAAAATCAACCTTAAGATTTTCTTGATCTTTTACTTCTGTTTGCTTGTAAAAGCTCTATGCGAAAAGGCGAAAAACCGAACCCCTATTACATCCATTTCCCATCGTCTTATAGTCGATAAGTACCATGTTTTTCTTTTCATAGTTTACTATTTTTTTCCCACATTTTGCTGTTTTGTTGTCCGTTGTTTTTGTTTCTGCAGGGTATGGGCGCGAGCGGTTGTCGAGGCGTGCAAAGGCGTGCTGGTGCTGGTGGGGAGACGCGAAGGCCAAGGCGTGTGAAGCACGACATGCGCGGGGGAACCGAAACGATGTCAGGGCGCGTGGGGAGCTCGGGACGACGCGCGCGGGCAGTTGGAGCGACGCGCGTGCTGGTGACGCGCGGCGGCGCTCGGGAAGAGGGGAACCCTAGGGTTCCCAGATCTTGTTTAGTTCCTGGGCCAGTGCTTGTTGGGCTCGGGTTTGGGTTTGGTTGGGATAGGTGTTTAGGTTTGACGATTTAGGCTTGTAAATGGGTGTTGGAATTGGGTTTGTAAATAGGGCTTGTAAAAGGGACACTTGGGCTACATTTTTTGTTGGATTATTATTATTATTAGTTTTTTATTTTTGATTAATTGTTTAATCTGGGCCCAGGAAAAAATTGGGTACTACACTCCTAATTCTTTAAATTCATGTTTTTATACTTAGGAGAGCATTTGGGAGCAAAATGAGCGAAAATTAGAGCAAGTTTCAGGAGCTACACGGACTAGGTCATTCCACACGGGTTGGACACATGGTCATGTGAGCCACACAGGCTGCCACATGGTAATGTGCTAGACCGTGTAAATTTCACGAATTGTACTCTAAACATTCGGAAAAACATAATTTTTAGGCTTTTCAGACATTCTAAGACATAAATACGACACAAATAAGAAGATAGGAGGAGTCGCCTTAGAATACTCAAGAAAAAAACTCGAAAAACACCATTGAAGCCGAATCTGAAACAGATTTCCATCAAGATTGCAGATCTCTTTTTTTATTTTCTTAAATTTTATTATGAGTTTCTTTATTTCTTGTGGTTATATTTTCTTTGGAATGTTTTTATTTGCTATCATGAACTAATTTTCCAAATACCTAGGGAGAAGAACCCCAGGATGGATTCTATTATTTGATTTCTATTTTTACGCAATAAATATTTGGATATTGTTCTCAATTATGTGTGTTTCATTCTTGGTTTAATATTTCTACACTATTAATCCAAGTTTGATGTGCTTAAATTAGAGGAGGAATAGATCATATTTAAGAGTAGATCTAGCGTGATTGAATGGAGTTGCAAGCAATCCTAGAAAGAGGACGACATAAATATACCGGATCAAAGTCAAATCTAATAGGGGAATCCATAGATTGAATTAATGCAATAATAGGGGTTAATTAGAAATAAATTTCAATTAATCAACCCAGAGTCAGTTGCTTTTAGTCTTGAAGAGAGATATTAGCATAATTTAGGGAATTTTGCGGATCAAGATACTAAGTGAAGAAATTACGTAATTTAGATTGATAATGATGGATAAAATCTAGGTGAATTCTTTCATGGGTATTGTTTCGCTTCTTGGCTGTTTACTCGTTTATTTTCTTGATTTGTTCTTTGTCGTGTTCTTTGTCATGTTCTTTAGTTAATTTTAGTTTTAATCAATCACTCCAATTTGTCAATTGAATAATAGAAAGACGGTAATTATTAGTACTTTTAGTCTTCGTGGGAACAATATATGTGCTTACCGTAGCTATACTATTAATTGATTGGTGCACTTGCCTTAGTCAGATTTTTAGTTGGTTTCTTGGACATCATTTATCCACATCGAGCTACGGCTCTTACTGTTTTGGTGTTCAGAAGATGGGTTCTAGGGAACTCATAGTGTGTAGCGTATGAATGGGTATACCCATTCATATGAGCATGCCCATGCATGTTATGTAACATCCCTTACCCGGTCCGATTGCCGAACCCTAGTAATAGAGTGCTACAAACAATTACAAAATATTTACATGTAATTCAAAACTTAAAATTTTAGTTCAATATCAATTTGCCACATATGATCGAACATAACATACAATACAACCAAATTTGAGTTTAAGTCGAGCTTACGAAAGCTTTAGATTAACTCGGTATCAATTAGGGATCAATTTGAAGCAAATACAAAATTATGGAAAATTTTATAAATAGAGGTCATATGGCCATGTCATGATTTTGAGGAGTATCATTATCGTTTCAATTATAAATCTATAATTGTGAACTCTTACAATTTAGTCATTGTACCTTAATTAATTATCCAATTGACAAGATTAATCGACCAAACTTAAATTAACACTAATAATAATCTCGTAAATCTTAAATAATAATATTTATGGACTTGATCATCGAAGATAGGGTTTCGAAACTATTGTTTTCAATACCACTAGAAAACAGATTGTTACAACTTAATTAACTTTAATTTATTTAGTTAATCCACTGTTAACATCACCAGCCGCTAACACCCACCTTGACAGATCTAATTGCTATTTTAGGCCTTAAGTCATTTTCTAATTAAAAATCTATAACGATTGGACTTTACAATTTAGTTCCTGAACTTTAATTAATCACTAATTCAGCTAAATTACGTATCCAAAATTTAATTCACCTATATAATAAGTCTATAATTACCTTTATTTAATATTTACAGACTCAATTTATAGAAATAGGGTCCCGAACTTGAAATTTCTAACACCACTAGAAATCGGTTTGTTACATTAATTATTAACAACAAATTGAATAATTAATCTAGTCACAATCTAAACCCATCTTCAACATATTTCAATTACTATTCCATGAACATGCAACTTCTCAACCAATTGGAAAGATGAATTCATTGTGAAATTTAAATCAACAAAACAAGCAAAAGAAAAAAATAATTGAAGCAAACAAAAAGATTAAAATAAAAGAGAAGAGAAATAGAAATCTTATTCCAATAGAAACACAAAGTTTCTCGATAATCTATATCCAAAATTTGATTGAAATCAAAAAAAAAAAAAAAAAAAAAACTCCAAGAAACCACTCTTAAAAACTAAAAAAAAAAAAACAAAAGTGTATAGAAAATACCCTAATGTTGTCTCTTTTTTAACCTAGCCTATAATGTGCTATATTTATGTGTTTATAGGGTTGTAAATAAATCGAGCTTGAGCAAATGGATTTTTGGTCATGTTCATTTTTTTTTAAAAACAATGCCTACAACTACCCATAACTCCCTCCCTAACCCATAAATAGGAGAATAATGCGCTTCAGTGCACTTGAACACACGTCCTCCTGCATTGGTAACAATGCCCATGCCAATCAAGCTAAAGACTCAGTCGACTTCATTTGTTTATTTTAAAGCTTGTTCGTGTACATTGAGAATTTTAAATTTTTTGTTCGTATTTTTTTATTTAAAATTATGTGCATTCATTTCATTTGTTTAATGCTCGTGAACATATTCACGAATAATAAACAAACAAACAATAAATAAACATATATATTATTTTTAGATATAAAATAGTCAAATATAAATATATTATTATATTATAAATAACAAATATACAAACTAAAATAATTTTTTTAATATATACTAATGAAACAATAAATGAGGTTTAAATGATTTATTAAACAAGCTTTAAACAAACATAAATGAGCTTATTCGTGAATATAAATGAACCAAACAAATTTTGTTTGTGTTCGGTTCGTTTGATAAATAAACCTGAAAATCTTGTTCATGTACATTTATTTAGCTTAATAAATGAACATAAACAAGTAAAAACGGAACTGTTCATCGAATGCTCTATTCACTTATAGTCTTATGTGTTTACATGATTTTTTAGAGTTACAAATTGGCCCTGGGCGGTTGCACTCTCAAACAACCCCCAAGATTGGGTCTGCCTTTTACTCAACCAACGATTGATAGGGGTGAGTGTTCGATTGAATCGAATGAAAAAATTTTGAGTTAATCGAGTTGACGAATCATATTTTATCATCCTAATTTGATTTAAAATTTTCTCGAATCGAGTCGAGTGAGATGGAATTTGAATCGAATATATTTGTTCAAGTTAAATTAAAAAAAATGACTTTGGATCCTTGTAACCATTATCACATACCGTAATCAAATTTGTTATTAACTTTCATCTCCTTGTAATTTATTTATTAATATTTTATATATGGGTTAGCTTCTTTACTTGCTCAGTTGATTCAATTATCTTCTAATTTTTGTCACTATGTATTTTGAAATTAAAAAATATATTAAATATAAAAAATGTGATTTTTAATAAAAACTATCTTGAAGATAAAATGCGAAATTGATACCAACATAAAATTTGAACATGAATATCTTATGACGTCATCAATAATTCAATTTTAACATAAATTTATAAAGATTTAATAGGATTAAACAATTCAATAATATAAATAGTACAAAATGTGAAATTTAATTTAATAATATAAATAGTAGATATAAATAAAATTATTACTATTTAGGATTAGAGATTTTTGTTGGATGATTTTTCATTTGGAGTAAAAGGTAAAAAGTAAAAGTTTAGGGGGGAAAATAAAAAGTTTTGAGGGTTGGGAGAGTAAAATTTGGGGTAAAAAAATTTAGGGGGAAAATGGGTTTGGAGTAGATAGAGGGTGGTTTGGGAAAATTAAAAGTTTTGGGGGAAAATGAGAGGAAGTAAAAATATTGTGGGGAAAGTAAAAATGTTTGGGGGTTTGAGGTAAAAATATAAAATATTATAGTTCAGTATTCGAGTTATTTGAACTCAAAATTCGAAATTTTTTTTTAATTTTTTCAAATCGAGTCGAGTTTTACTCACCCCTAACTATTGATATAAAAGAATGATATTACATAGACCCTTTCTTTGCTTTTTACAAATTTCTTTTTATCAAAAATATCAATTTCGAAACTTAATAAAATCCATTAAAACAATAAGGAAAGTGAATATCTACAGTATATGAACTCTATATAATCTAGTTTCTCTGTACAATTCAAACCTATATCTTCTGCTTTTTTTTTTTAAAAATAAAATATTAACGTCATAAGCATTATCATATAACACTAGTTGTGACAGTGTAATTTTTGTAACATTTGGTGAATGTGACATTGGCTAAAATTAAATAAAGTTTTCAATCTTAAGGTTTTTGTTTATTAGTCAAATATTTACAAAAAAAAAAAAAAAAAACCAATGAATTGACTTCTCAGTAAAAATAATAAGTTAAATATATAAAATGTCAATATTTATAAGCACAGAAATCCTTTAAAATTACCATTGATTACATATCCAATTACGATAGCAAATTACAAACATCATCAACCACATTTTATTAATTTCATACTACCGTTGGATAGAATTCGAATTAATAATTATTTCAATTCAAACTTTTGCAAACATATATATAAAGTAATTTGATTATGGGCCAAGCTTGTGCAACGATGTCTTTACACGTCGGCGTTTTTCCTCAGACAGCAGCTTCGCGTACCTGTTAATGCCAGGATGAAGATGTGTTAATGGAGGCAAGAAAAGATATTGAATTTAAAGCAATTTTATACCTTATGAGAGCTTGAGCATTGGTTTCTAAGTCTCCTGAAGGTTCATAATTTCCCGTCTCGAAATTCACCCTTGAAACTGGTTTATTCAGTAAGTTTTCTGCTACTTTAGCTAAATTTTTCATATTTTCCCCCGTTGAAACATCCACAGAGGAAACCTCCCCTTTCAGCTTATCAGCCTGCATTGTTTCAAATAAATTGGGAACCATCTTCTTTTGAAGCAAAAAATTTGCACTTGAAGTTCAATTAATTAAGTTAACCTGGATGCGAAGATAATTCTGTTCTGAGTTTAAAGATTTGAAAATGACGGAAATGTGGAAATCAACCATATCAGCACTGCCTTCGGAAAAGAAATTGATTAATGGGGTTGAATTGCCGGAGGTTAACCAACCAAGTACTCCCCATTGAGCAGCTTGCTTTGCGGTGTATTTCTCCGCAAGTTTTTCTGAGCCTGTTCCAACGGATAGCACCAAGAATCTATTGTAATGATTTGCTGCTTTAATGCAAGAAAAATCTGAATGGCCTTTGTGAATCTGTTTTGTCACTTCACCCATGGCAATTAGAGCCTATAACATTCAATAACAGAATTCATCAACACATCAAATTCCTTATCATATTAAAAGTGATTTAAGACTTAGAAAGCACGGACACAAGTATGCAATTCAGGCATGACATGAAACAAATATAATCAAGTATCCGCTTTGATTTTTTTTTTTTGTATAATTTGCATTATTTTTACTTTTTTGTGTCTTCAAATGTGTATTTTATTATTGTTATACCCCCTTGGATTGAACACGTGACATTCTAGAGTGTCGAAAAAATATCTATATATGGTTCTTTCATCTCTCATTTTCTGGATTATGATCAACTGCTTAATATTTCAAGTGAGTTACCTTTTGTGGAGATTAACTGTTGATAACGGAACGTGTCTAATATTTAATTAAAATTTCATTTTAGAGATTATTAAGATTCACCTAAATATAATAATTTCATACTAGTTCAAAAAGAATAACAAAATAAGTCCATATTCACCCCCACTCCATCTATTAGTAACAACTTATCACGTCACCATAATAGACAACGAGACTTTCCTTACGAATACCATCTATAATGATGAGATGGAAGAACAACCCTAAGCACTCAAACTTTGCATTCAGCCTCCTTTACCTTCACAACAATTTTCCTCCTCATCCTTCTTTTCACTTTCTCCAACTCTCTACCTATTTAGGTGATTCAGCCTCCTTTACATTACCACCATCTCCCCCTCAGGCCTCAATCTCCTCCCTTACTGATTTCATCATCAACAACTATGTCAATCTTATGTCCGACCCTTAAAAACACTTGTATGACAGGAGTTTGTGCTTGATATTTAAAGAGTTTTGTCATGTATTTACCGGATTATTAGCAGCCACCCCACCATCGATAAGATTGAACTTTTTAACCTTTCCATCAGTGTCCTCGGTTTCAAAATAATGGGACGGTAGATAAGTTGGAGCGGCTGAAGTTCCAATGCAAATGTCTGACATTAAGGCATTAAGGCCTGCAGATTTCTTCACCTAAACAAGTAGATTTAAACATAAGTGAAAGTGAAAAAGTAGGGTAACAAAATAGTTGACGAAGACTTAATTTCAAGACCAACTTCATAGCTAGAAAAGATGATGGGCTGAAGTTTCTTGATATCGAAAGTTGGAATTACAACGTTAGTCAGTGTCTGGTTCAGCCTTGTGTTTCCTAGTCTTTCCTTAAGAACTCCATGCAGATACTTGCCATCATATTTTGGTCCCATCACACTTTGAATAATTTTTGTAACACCAGAAAATGGAAACCTGTTGAATTAAACAAGACTTATTAGTAACCTGCTGGCAATGATCTATTATTATGAACAAATATATATATATATATATATATATATGATCAATGAATTGCCTTCTTTGAGGGAATATTTTAGGGCCATGCTCGAAATAGAAGGCCTTGATGTCTTTGGCAGCAAATAGCGGTCGGTTTTTCTCGTTGGGAGATGTTAACATGGTGGTAAGAAGACCGCCGGTGCTAGTTCCGGCGATCACATCAAAATAATCAGCAATTCTTGCTTCTTCACTGTCCAGTTTCTGCAAATCAATTTAGTATTGATCAGATAACCATGAAATTACAACACCTGTTTGATGATATACAAATAAATAAATGATGGTTACTTGTAACTCAGATTCTAAAAAGCTGAGAATTACTCCTGGAATGATTCCCCTAATTCCACCTCCATCAATGCTGAGAACAGTGATAAGATCTCCATGACATGGAGGGTGATTGGAGTTTCCAGTAATTTTTTCCATTAGGAGAAGAAAGGAGTGATGCTACAAGATTTAAGCTCTTAAGTAGGAAATAAAGGTGTTTATGTACCAAAGACTTGGAAACCTCAACTATTTATAGACCTTACCGGCATTTAATTTTGGTGGAAATTTCAAAAGTGAGATGGATAACGATGGTGTAAATTTGGAACCATGTTTTTCTTAAATTTTATATTTTAATTGCGTACTCTATCTCTTTCAACCACCCAACAAAAAAAAAAAAAAGTCACAAACCAGCAATTTCAAAGAAATCATGACATTTTTAAGGTACGTAATTTAATTTTCTTTTAAGTTATCGATTTTTACCTAATTTGAATTTGTATTATTTTTTTTGAGAGAAAATATGACTGGATTAATAAAAAATAAAAAAACCATGATTGTTGGGTTTTAAACCAGAAACAAAACAAAACCAAAATCAGCCCAAATTGAAGAGAAAACCCAAACCTACCTAGAAACCAAAACAAACAATCCCGTAGCACTAAAAAACAGAAAAAAACGAAAACCAATACGAAATCAAAATTAAAATCCAGTCAAATCCGTGCATCCAGCTGGCCTGCACTCCTCTGCTTTTCTGTCCCATTTCACCAGCCAGCCATTAATGTAGGCGGTTCCCAATAACAATAATGTCAATCTGTAACGCAAACCCCTTTTGACTCTTCCAATTACCCCACCTCCGCATTTCCATCCTTCCAAAGACCTCATTCTCTGCTAAGAAACCCCATGTATAGAGCGCCAAGAAAGACTCTCCAGAAAAACCGACGCTCCCTCTTCCTTCCTATCCCCCTGACTTTCAATCGGGCTCCCTTTCACTGTCGTCCCTCGCTTTCTCTTCAGCATAGATCGACACTCCCATTTCCAGGTAAAACTCTTCTCTATTCTTCAAGGACATCGTAGCTATCGTATGGGCTAGATTATTCCCAGATCTAGAGATGAACTCAAAACGTATCCTTTTAAAACCAGATCTCATTTGTTGAATGTCAAAAATGTAGGAACCTATTAAAGATCTGTCCATCAAAACATTCCTACATTTTTTAACAACTGTAAGCGAATCTCCCTCTATGATAACTTCTTCCGTTTGCAGATCCATCCCTAACTGCACTGCCTCTCTGCAAGCCAAAGCTTCAGCCTCAAAGGCAGAATTCACCTTCTCGTGCAATATGGACTTTGAAGCGATGACAGATCCTTCGCTATTTCTGACCACCACTCCGGAAGCAGAAAGATTCTCCTGTACGTCAAAAGCTCCATCGAAATTAATTTTTAGAGTCGAAAGAGGTGGGTGTTTCCAACTTCGTTGCACTTTTGGACTATTTACTATTTTTGTGTTGGCTCTATCAATTTCTGTAATATAGTTTCTCACAAAATCTGCAATTTCCTTCCCTGTTCTACATTTTCTCTCGTGAATCCAAGCATTCCTTTCCCCCCAAATGACCCAAAGAGCTACACAAAACAGTCTGCTTGAGACTAATGAAAAATTAGCCACTGACGAGGTGAGCCACTGTTTGAAGTCTAAATTTTGGTCATAAAGTATTTGTATTTCAGTTAATTCTGACCACATGCTTACTGACTTTGAGCAATCTCTGAACAGGTGCAACAACGATTCGACCCCTAACCCACACCGAGGGCATGAAGCATCTGAAGTTAACTGCTTAAGTGATAAATTGAGTCGTGTAGGGATATAATTCCAAGAAACCTTCCAGATGGTTATTATAATCTTTTTAGGAAGATCCATGCCCCATAACTTCTTGTAAAAATTACCATAGATAAGTTGTATCGCATAAGCGCTAGGATCAACATTCTGTAATAGTTTGTAGGTGTTCTTGACCGAGAAAACCCCAGAAGGATCATCTCTCCATACCCTAAAGTCCTCATGCGGATGTAAAGCTAAAGGGATGCGAAGGATTTTGTTCGCCTCATCAGCTCCGAAGGTATCTTCAACCACCTCTCGTTTCCATTCTCTGGTTTGACTGTTAATAAGTTCTGCAACTTTATTGTCACTGGACCCTAAATAAGAAGATAAAAAACGAGAACTAACAAGATCTGGAACCCACGCATCGTGAACAATAGAAATACGGTCACCTGATCCAACTTTCCAAATTAACCCTTTTTCCAAAATACCCCTTGCAGCCCAAATACTACGCCAAGCATACGACGTTTTATTTCCCAATTGCGAATTAAGAAAATCAGTTTTTGGAAAATATTTCGCCTTAAACACCTGTGAAACTAAAGAATATGGATTTTCTAAAAACCTCCATCCTTGTTTTGCCAACAAAGCTATGTTAAATTGGGCCATATTACGAAAACCCAGACCCCCCTCATTCTTCGGCCTGCATAAATGCCTCCATTGACACCAATGAATGCCCTTCTTGCCATTTCCTTTTTGCCACCAGAATTTAGCAAAGATACCTTCCATTTTTTGACATAAAGAATTCGGGAGAAGAAAACATGACATTGCAAAAGTGGGAATAGCCTGTAAAACTGACTTTATGAAAACCTCTTTACCTCCTTGTGATAGCATCCTGGTACTCCACCCATCAATACGTTTAGAGATTTTATCTAAGAGATTCTGAAACGATTCTTTTTTCCGTCTACCTATCATATTCGGAAGTCCCAAATATCTCTCTGGATTAGTAGCAACTCTAACTCCTAATATACGAGACACTTCATCTTTGACCGCTTCAGTAGTATTTGGACTAAAAAAGACTGTTGACTTTGAAAAATTGACGCACTGCCCGGAACAATCCTCATAGTCCTGTAAAATGCCCTTCATTTCTTTTGCTCCTATATGAGAAGCCTCCCCGAAAATAATGCAGTCATCAGCGAATAACAAATGCGAAACTGCTGGCCCCTGTCTGCAAGCTTTTATTCCTTTGATTAAGCCATTCCTCCTAGCCATTCTCATAAGAGAAGAAAATCCCTCGCTGCAAATCAAAAAAAAGAAAAGGGCTTAATGGGTTCCCCTGCCTAAGACCTCTTGAGGGCTGAAACAACTCACCTCTCCTGCCATTTATATTAACCGAATATTTGGCTGAAGTAACACATCGACTTATGAGTGCCACCAATTCAGAAGCGAAACCCATTTTAATCATCATCTCCTCAATAAATTTCCATTCCACCCTGTCATACACCTTGCTCATATCCAGTTTGACTGCCATCAGTCCCTTCTTTCCTACCCGTTTTTGCTTAATCGTATGTAAAATCTCATAAGCTAGAAGAACATTATCTGTGATAAGTCTCCCAGGAACAAAAGCGCTTTGAACTTTATTGATAGATTTATCAATGACCTCCTGCAATCGATTGGCTATAGTTTTAGCCACTATCTTATAAATAACTGAACACAAACTGATAGGCCTAAAATTAACCAGATGTGATGGTTTTGGGACTTTTGGAATAAGAACAATATCTGTGTAATTCAAATCCCCAAAAATTTGATTTTCGTTTAAAATCCCCAAACAGAATTTAATAACATCATCACCTACTATATGCCAATACCTCTGAAAGAACAAAGCTGGAAATCCATCTGGTCCTGGAGCCTTCGTAGGTCCCATTCCTTTTAGTGCTATCTCAATATCTTCTGCTCGATAGGGTGTCAATAAGATCACATTATCCTCCCGCCTTATTATTCTTTCGATGCCAGCTAAAGCCTTACCAGAATCTACCTCTCCCTTAGTCTTGAACAAACTTTGAAAAAATGAAGAAGTTTCATTCAAAATTCCTAATTCCTCCTCAATTTCCTTACCCTCCTCTGTAACCAACTTGGAGATAGTGTTTGCTCGCTTTCGAGTTAAAGCACATCTGTGAAAAAATGTTGTATTTTTGTCCCCAAGCTTAAGCCAATCCTGTCGTGCCCGCTGCTCCCAGTACACCTCATCTTTATCTATCTCCATGTTCAAATGAATTTTAGTATCAAGGAGTTTAGCCATTGTATCATCGTCTCTAATCCCCCCTGTCAAGACTTCCAGCTCTTTCATTAATTTCTTTTTAAGACCCTCCTTATTTCTTCTAGTTGTTCGTGACCAATCCTGCAAACGCAACTTCAATTTACCTAATTTTTCCAACAACGTTCCCTCATTCCCAAGATTCCCGAATGACATTTTCTAAAGATTCTTCCATAGTCCACCAAGCTTCAAAATGGAATTTTCTACCCCCGGTGAAAGTTACCCTTTTATTCGTTTCCAATAGAAGAGGACAATGATCTGAAATTGAATATGGCAGATGCTGAATTGAATTTGACGGAAAAAGCGTAAGCCACTTCTCGTTTGCAACTCCCCTATCAAGCCTCTCCCTAATATTCGTTTCAGGCAAGTTCCCCCTTTCTCATGTGTAACTGACCCCTGAAAAACCAATATCATAGAGTTGGCAATCCACTAACGTTTCCCTAAAAACTTCCATACGCTTACTATCCCTTGGAATTCCGCCACATTTCTCAAAAGAATAAAGGATTTCATTAAAATCACCCTCAACAAGCCAAGAATAATCACTCTCCTGAGCTAGTCTTTTTAATAAATCCCAAACTGAAATTTTATCTTTCGAATAGGGAGAGCCATAAAAACCAGTAAATCTCCAATCCTCCTCCACATTCTCCTCCTTAATTAAAACATCGATATGCCATTTTGAGAAACTTTTCAATTTAACATCAAGATCCTTCTTCCATGCCAGACATAGTCCTCCCTTAGAACCTTCTGCTTCGACTTCAATACCAAAATCAAAACCACATCTTCGTCTAACTGTTCCCATCCTCTGCTTATTCAACTTCGTCTCCATTAAAAAGACCAATTGGGGATGATGTTGCTTGATTAAGAAGCGCAGCCTCCGAACTGCCCGTGAACTCCCCAATCCACGGACGTTCCAACATAGACTTTTCATTGTGTTCGGTCGGCTTGCCTATTGGCAGCCGCCGATTTAAAAGAAACTGAATCTGCATAATCCACCTGAATTTCAACAATTTCACTCCCAACCAGTTCTTTGTTTTCATCAACTTTTTTCTTTTTCACAGATACCATTCTATAATTTTCCTCCAAATTATTCTCACTCTCAATTTCAAGGACTTTACGCTTACCTGCCACCTGTTCACACATACTGCTATCATCCTTATTCCTTCCTTCCAATCTTCTCCAGCTCTTCTTCAAGTGACCCTCTGAGACTGTTTCCATCGAATTTGTAACCTCCCCCTGATTCATACTTTCAACAACTACTTCATTCAAAAGACCATCCTCCCATGATAGTAATTGTCTGCCACTAAATACACCCTCAAAGTTGAACGAAAAGTCATCCCTTTTTTTTACAACCATCAACTCCTTCTTTCGGATTGCCTGTGTAAACACGTTGAACCCCTTTCCATTTTGAAAATGCTGCAAACTTCATACTCTCTTTTCCAACCAACTTAGACTCTGCTTTCAGTGCAACAGAAAAGGGAGGATCATCTTTAATTTTAAGTTTTTCATCCAGACTCAGTGACCCACACTCCTGGAGACCATGACCCAAATGTCCACATCCAAAACAGAAAACAAGTAGTTTCTCATATTTAAACGGAACCCATGAATTAATATTAGAACCACTAGACGCAAAAATTCCTCTCCTCAAAGGCTTCTGTACGTCTAAATTAACTCTCAATCGACAAAATTCGCCATTGATCTCAGATCTAATCACCCCACCGAATGTACATCCAATTGCATGCAACAAGTCTTTTTTATCAAAATCAGGTAGGCAAGGACCAATTTTAATCCAAAAAGGTGATGACGTAAGACAGATTAGATCTCTATCAATAGGACTTACTAATCTATCAAACAGCACAAGGTACTTACGAAATAACCATGGACGTCCTTCCAAAATCTGCTCCAAATCCTCCTCTGAATCAAAAATAATTGAAAACAAATTTTGCCCTTCAGATCTGATTTCAAACTTCTTTTTTGTTTTCCAGATGCTACGCATCTGCGCCTTGAAACTTTCAAGATTAAACTATTTTTTGATCCACACCGAACAAATCAAAGTGGGTTTATCTACAGGAGTAGTCAAAGATCTCTTGATGGACAATTGAACAAGTTCTTCTGCAAGCAAAGTAATTTCTTCGCCGGGAGCCCCCTCTCCACCACCACTCTCCTCCATCCCCAGCCGCAAGTAAAAGACTGCTCTCTCTAGGACTCTGTGGACAGCACTCTTGGTTTCAGAGGACTCTCTTACATTATTAATTTCTTATTATGTTTATAAAGTATCTAATTATTTTTTGAATTTGTATTATTTGTTGATATGGCATACAAGGGCATAGTTAGGGGTTGGCAAGGGCCCTACCTCTTAAAGTAGAAATTTTTTCATTTAGAATTTTAAAATTTTTAAAATTTTAAATTAATAAAAGTAAAATTATACTTTAGCCTCCTTAAAAATGATAAAAATTTGATTTAATCCTTTAAAAATTATAAAGATATAAATTATTAAAATGGTGATATTACATTTTTACTATCGTAAAAATTATAATTTAATTTCGTCTCCTACAAAAACTTTCTGGCTTCGCCCCTGGTGGCATCCACGTGGATTTTTTAAATATTAAAAAAATATTAATTGCTAACATGACATCCTCGTGTATGCTACATCAGTAATTCATCTATTTTATGGTAATTTGACAAACAATACAAATTCAATGAGTAAAAAGACGAAAAATTAAATGAAGAGGTAAAATAATTTTTTATAAAATTAAAAGATAGAAATTTTTTTAATAAAATAGCTTAATTTTTTTTATAAAAATAACTTAACCGATGAGATTGGATTCCAAAATCTAACTCCATGTAAAGAAATCACGAGGCTTATCGTTTTGTAACCTTTTTTCCCACTAATATTTTAACTGTTAATAAAAGCAATTATATAAAAACACATATAATTTAGGTAAATAATGATTTTTTAAAGTAGAAAAAAATATGTGAAAAATATATAAACCAAGACAAACATTGAATACTTATCTCCAACAATCCAAGTTACTTTAGTCTTTATTGTTATATTGTATCGATGCTATTTTAGCTGCTTCGAAGAAGGGATTGGATTGTAATTGACCTCTTAATGTATTAGCAAATCTTGAACTTTTATATATTAATAGACTTTTATAGGTCTTGCAATAACGTATTTAGAGAACTTATCTATTCATAATGGAACATATTCTGAGTACTTTTGAGAAAGTATACAAGTTTTGTTTATTGCCTAAGTTGTCAAGAAGAAAACTTAGAGGTGAGTAATTTAAGTCTTTATATACAAAGTGAAGTTGGTATATGGGGGTGTGATAGAATTTAAATCACTTATTGTATCAAGATTAAAGATACTGAATTTACTCATTAAGATTGGATCTGTAAACATAAAAACACCTAACTATATAAATATTTCCTTATCCCTTATCATAAAAAATGTCCACTTCATCTGTCACATTCATTCATTTAGCTTGTCTAAACAATTATCGATTGTTGGTTTCAACATGTAGGAGTAGTGGTTTCATTTGATGAAGTTTTTGTATTTTTAACCGTTGGAATATGGTGTTGAAATTATGCATATTAGGGGATTTTCTAGCATAGTGGTGTCCAAACTTGGTCTGGGATTTTGGTGTCTAAGGCTTTGTTCCCTCAAGCAAAGTGTTTTTCCATTTTTTTTCTTGGTAATCTCAAATTTCTTATTGTTACAAAATAATTAAATAAAAGAACACTTAAAGTAAACAGAGAATTTTCTCGTATAAGTTGACTGATGGACATGAATTCCATCTTTTAAATGCTTGATCTGCAGGCCAAGACAAAATTTTGTTTTTCCAATATCTTTCATCTCAAATTCTTTCTTTAAATAATTTATTGTATTTTGAAGCTCTTCAGGAGTTTCAATAATATTTAGATCATCAACATAGATAACAATTATCACAAAGTTTGATTCAGACCTTTTTATAAAAACACATGGGCCGATTGGATCATTTTTATAACCTTCTTTTAATAATTATTCACTAAGACGATTGTACCACATACGTCTAGATTGTTTTAATCCATATAAACTTTTTTTTTAATCTGATTGAGCAATTTTCTCAAGAAACTCTATATCCTTTAAGAATTTTAAATCCTTCTGGGATTTTCATATAAATTTCACTATCAAGTGTACTATACAAATAGGCTGTAACAACATCCATTAGATGCATGTCAAGTTTTTCACGTATTGCCAGACTAATAAGATATCTAAACGTGATTGCATCCACCACATGAGAATATATCTTTTTATAATCAATGTCGGGCCTTTGCGAAAATCCTTGTGCTACAAGTTGTGCTTTATATGTTACGACTTCATTTTTCTCATTTCGTTTTGCAAAAATATCCATTTATATCCTATCGGCTTTACATATTTAGCTGTTTGGACTATAGGTCATAAAACCTCACATTTAGAAAGTGAAATTAATTTTGATTGAATTATGTCTTTCCATTTTGGCCAATCTTTTCTATTTCTACATTCCTCAATAGATTTAGGCTCAAGATCCTTATTTTCTTTTCCTATTTCAATAGCAACATTATAAGCAAAACTATTGTCGACAACTATATTTTTTCGGTTCCATCTTTTTTCCTAAAGTAACATAACTTATTGAGATCTCTTTGTTATCACCATTTACAGGTACCTGAACCTCTTCTAGAGGTTTTTGATTAGTTATATCTTTGGCCTCTTCTTGGGCACTTGCCTCCACAATATTACCATCTTGAACAATTACTCCTTTCCTTTTATGAGGATTTTATCTTTGGAACTGATTGGCCTTCCATGTTTTAGGCGTGGATTACTTTCTTTCGCACTAAATATTTGCCCTATTGGGATATCAATTCGTACTGTAGCATTTTCGGCTAGTATGTGAGATTTTGTAATTCTCTTTAGGTCAGTAAATGAATCTGGCAGTTGATTGGCGATGTTTTGCAAATGTATGATCCTTTAAACTTCTTGTTCACATTGACTTGTGCGAGGATCTAAATGAGATAATGATGATCCATTCCATGTAATGTCTTTTACCAATTGTATTTTCTCTCCCCATAATGTTAGGAATGTTGTTTCATCAAAATGACAACCAATAAATCGTGCAGTAAAAAAATCTCCAGTTAATGGTTCAACATATTTAATTATAAAAGGAGATTCATACCCAACATATATTCCCAACCTCCTTTGAGAACCCATCTTTCTGTGTTGTGATGGGGCAATTGGAACATATATTGCACATCCAAGAATTCTAAGATGGTAAATATTTGGCTCCTGACCAAAAGCCAATTGTAATGGGAAGTACTTATTATAACTTCTTGGCCTTAAGCAAACAAGTGCTACTGTATGCAAAATAGCATATCCCCAAGCTGTAACAGGGAGTTTTGTTCTTATAAGTAATGGTCGAGCTATTATTTGGAGGTATTTGATAAACGATTCAGTTAAACCGTTTTGTGTGTGAACATGAGCTACAGGATGTTCAACTTTTATCCCAATTGACGTACATTATTCATTAAAAGCTTGGGATGTAAATTCACCAGCATTATCAAGACGAATAGTTTTGATTGCATAATTTGGAAATTGTGCTCTTAATCAAATTATTTGAGCAGGTAGTCTTGCAAATGTTAGGTTGCGAGTCGATAATAAACACATATGTGACCACCTATTAGATGCATCTATCAATACCATAAAATATCTGAAAAATCCACATGGTGGATGAATGGGCCTACATATATCACATTGAATATGTTCCAGAAAAGTGGGAGATTCAGTCCCAACTTTAGTTAGTGATGGTCTAATAATCAATTTTCCTTGAGAACAAGCACCAAAAGATAAATCCTTGAATTCAAGAATCTTCTGGTTCTTTAATGGGTGTCCAATTGAATTCTCGATGATTGTTCACATCATAATAGATCCAGGATGGCCTAATCGATCATGCCAATTAGTAAAAGTATGTGGTTCTACAAACTTCTAGTTTGTAGTAACATGTGACTCAATTGCACTAATATGTGTATAATATAAACTTGATGAAAAAATAAGTAGCCTTTCCAAAACATATTTCTTTCCACATTCAACATTTGTAATATATAAATATTCAATATTTTTCTCATTCATAGTCTCAATATGATATCCATTAAGAAGAATATCTTTAAAACTCAATAAATTTCTTTGAGACTTAGTGGAATATAAAGCATCAACAGTGACAAATTTTGTACCTTTAGGTAATAATATAATAACTCTTCCAGAGCCTTCAATAAGTTTTGAAGTACCCGATATTGTATTAACATGGGCATTACTTATTGTCAAATGTGAAAAATATTTTTTTTATCTTTGAATATCGTATGTGTTGTAGCACTATCTATAAGACACACGTCTCCATTGATTTTACGTCCATCGAAATTTCGTTGAATATTTATATTCTTCATAAAAACAAACAAAATGTAACATGAGAAACATTGCAAATATTTATTAAATATATAAATTATTCTTTATGCAAGAAAATAAAGCATACTTAAAACAACATAAAAATGTCAAAATAACATTAATTTTTCTAATGATTCTAAAAGAAATCTACCACATCTAGGTAAGTTATATTATTAAGGTCAATAAATTTATCACCCACGTAGGCATGGTTAGTTTTAGTATTATAGTGAATATCTTCATCTTTTGCTTTCGTTTCATCATTTTGAGATATAAAATTTATCTCCATATGTTTTCCCTTCTTTTTAATGGATGCTTGATATAGTTTTGCTAAATGATTAAACGTACGATAGGTACGTGACCAATGCCCCTTCATACCACATCAGTAGCATATATTCTCAACAATCTTTGAAGGGTTATTTTGACCACTTCTTTCGTATCTTTCATTGTTATTCTTTTTTTGGTGGTTAGAAGTATCATTGTTATGACCACCATGATAACGATTACTACTACGTCCTTGATCACGTCCCCCACTACGTCCACGACCACGGACGTGACCTCTATATTTTCTATTTTTATAATTATTGTGTATTGCTACATTCACTTCAGGGAATGGTGCAAAAACAGTGGGACGAATTCCATGATTTTTCATCAACAGCTCATTATTCTGTTCAGTCACCAAAAGACATGAAATCAATTCAGAATACCTTTTAAAACCATTTTCACGGTATTGCTGCTACAGGAGCACATCAGTAGCATGAAAGGTAAATGTTTTCTCTGACAGGTTCTCATCAGTTACGTTTTCTCCACATAATTTTAGTTAAGAACTAAATTTGAAAAGTTCTGAATTGTATGCACTTACAGTCTTAAAATCTTGCAACTGTAAGTGCATCCAATCATAATGAGCTTTAGGGAGTATCACCGTTTTCTGGTGGTCAAATCGTTCTTTCAAATTTTTTCACAACTCAAAATAAAAAATAATATTAGTAAAATAATAAGCATTCTCAATCGTAAAATAATTCAATTATATATACCAAATTTGCTAAATAATAATATGTATATCAAATATTGGCATAGATAGGAATAGTCATAATAATAACTTAACACAAATTACATTAATTGAAATTTCTTTTAGTAAAAAAAATGTATATATAATTATCATTATAACATTTGAGTTGTAAAAATAAATGTGCAAATGCTACCCAAAGCAAATATTTCATCTAGAAAACAAAATAAAAGAATTATGAAAATACGTATACCGTATATAGTTTAACGAGAGTTATACGAGCAAATTATATAAATTCAAAATGACGTGAATTTCAGTATACACTTGTAGAAGCTCGTGCTGATAACATGTTACAAAATAATTAAATAAAAGAACACTTAAAGTAAACAGAGAATTTTCTCGTATCTTCTTTTCATTTATAAAAGATTTCTATTTATAAGTCATTGAGATTCAATGTAACACAATAAATGAAGCTTATTTAACTGCTTCATTAACACATACATCAAGCATCTTTAATAATGAATGAGTGTTTTATCTCATTACTTTCATAAATGTTTAAAGGTTATAGACATCCATTTAATGTGTGTGAAAAATATAACATCGGTAATGACAATATATCGCAAAGAAAAGAGAAATAAAAATAAAAAACACATTGATTTTACGTGGAAACCCTTTCGGGAAAAACAACCACGGGCAGAGGAAAAGAAAATTCACTATATCAAATTTGATTTATTACAAGAGGAATAGACTATGTCTATTTATAGGCTTGTAAAACCATATTCTAATAGGAGTGTGGTAAGATTGAAACACCTTATTCTAATCAATATCAAATAGATAAAGTTTAATAAGGTTTAAAAAACCTTATTTAAAATAAAATAAAAGAAGTGTAGTTCTATAGGGATTTTTCTTTTCTTTTATTTTACCACTGTATTTTATTTAAATAAGGATTCGAGTCACTTAATTCTAACAATCTCCACCTTGACACGAATTCTCAATGAACAAGTTCTTCATCGCGAACTCTCAACGAACAAGTTCCCCACCTCTTCCATAAAACCCCTTAAGGGTTTAACTTCAACAATGAACACCAACCAAGTCTAAGCAATGCTCAAACATGGTTATAGGAAGTGACTTAGTGATCATATTTGCAGGATTTTCATGAGTACTAATTTTGCTTACAACAATATCACCACGAGCAAAAATATCATGAACAAAATAATACCGAACATCAATGTGTTTTGTTCTCTCATGAAACATTTGATCTTTTGTAAGGAAGATGGCACTCTGACTGTCACAAAATACTATGTTGATTTGAAGGTCTTCATTGAGCTCACTAAAGATTCCCTTCAACCAAATAGCTTCTTTACAAGTCTCAGTAATCGCCATGTACTCAGCTTTAGTAGTAGACAAAGCGACTGTAGTTTGCAAAGTAGCTTTCCAACTAATTGCATGACCTCTGATTGTAAAGACATAACGAGTGAGAGATCTTGTTCTATCAAGGTCTCCAGCAAAACTAGCATCAACATACCCAATGACTCCATCTCTAGTTCTTCCAAATTGTAAGCAAACATCAATAGTACCTCGTAAGTATATTAAAATCCACTGAACTGCTTTCCAATGTTCTTTACCGGGATTCGCCATGTATCTGCTAACTACACTGACTGCATATGATAAATCTGGACGTGAACAAACCATAGCATACATGAGAGATCCCACTGCACTAGAGTATGGAACATGTGACATGTACTCAATCTCATCATCTAATTGTGGAGACAAAGCCGATGAAAGTCTAAAATAGACTGCTAAAGGAGTACTAACATGCTTAGCACTCTGCATATTGAACCTGCAAAGAACTTTCTCAATGTACCCCTTCTGACTTAGGTATAATTTACTTGTTTTTCCATCTCTGGGAATCTCCATATCAAGTATCTTCCTTGCTGGTCCCAAATCTTTCATCTCAAATTCTTCACTTAGTTGGGCTTCGACCTTTCTTATCTCTCCTTTATCTTTTGCTGCTATCAACATGTCATCAACATAAAGAAGTAGATACACAAAAGAACCATCACTGTTTCTCTTAAAGTAAACACAGCTGTCAAAACTACTTCTTTTAAAATCATGAGAAGTCATAAAGGAATCAAACCTCTTGTATCATTGCCTTGGTGACTGTTTCAAACCGTAAAGGGGCTTTTTCAACAAGCAAACATAGTCCTCTTTTTTTAAGACTGTAAAACCCTCTGGTTGTTGCATGTAAATATCTTCCTCAAGTTCTCCATGCAAAAATGAAGTTTTTACATCTAACTACTCAAGCTCCAAATCATGCATGGCCACAATACCAAGCAAATCTCGAATAGAACTATGCTTCACAACTGGGGAGAACACATCTGTGAAGTCCATTCCTGGAATTTGACTGCAACCCTTTGCAACAAGCCTTGCTTTATATCTGGGTTCTTCAACTCCTGGAGTCCCTTCTTTCTTTTTAAACACCCATTTACAACGAACAACCTTTTTACCTTTAGGAAGTTTCACAAGATCCCATGTTCAGTTTTTGTGGAGTGATTCCATCTCCTCTTGCATAGCAAACATCCATTTTTCTGAGTCTTCACAGTTAACCGCCTCAGAATAATTAGACAGCTCTTGGTTTGCATCTATATCTTCGGACACATTTAAAACATAAGCAACTAGATCAGCCTTGGCATACTTCTCTGGAGGTTTAATTTCTCTTCTACTTCTGTTTTGGCGATAGAGTATTATGGTGAAAAAGCAACTCTATTCTCAATTTTTGTATTGGCTTGAGGAGTCAACTCTGTATTAATCTGATGCTCCACCTACTTTTGATTTTCTTTATTGGAAGAGTCTTTCAGAGATAAGTTAGGTAGCATAGTAGTTTCATCAAAAACAACATCTCTGCTAATCACAAATTTTCTATTTTCACGACACCATAACTTATACCCTTTTACACCAGCTTTATAACTAAGAAAAACACATTTAATGGATCTCGGTTCCAATTTTCCATTATCAACATGAGCATACGCAGGACACCCAAAGATCTAAAATCAGAATAATTAGCAGGACTACCAGACCATACCTCTTGTGGAGGCTTTTTCTCAATGGCAACAGATGTAGATCGATTGATCAAAAAACTTGCAGTAGAGGCTGCTTCAGCCCAAAATGACTTTGGTAAGTTGGCATTTGACAACATGCATCGAACCTTCTCCATGATCGTTCTGTTCATTCGTTCTGCAACGCCGTTTTGCTGTGGAGTATGACGAACTGTCAAGTGTCTCACGATCACTTTTGACTTGCAAGTTTATTAAACTCATCAGAACAAAACTCTAAGCCATTGTCTGTGCGGAGGTACTTTATTTATTTTGCCGTCTGCTTTTCAATCATAGTTTCCAAGACTTAAATGCGGAAAACACATCGTTTTTCTATTTCAGGAAGAATGCCCAAACTTTTCTGGAAAAATCATCAATAAAAGTTAGCATATAATTAGCTCCACCTCTTGAAGGCACTCTTGTTGGCCCCCACGGATAAGAATGAATATACTCCAACATTCCCTTCGTGTTATGGATTCCTCTGGTGAGTCGAACTCTCTTTTGCTTCCCAAAAACGCAGTGCTCATAGAACTTCATTTTGCAAATTCCTTACCCATCAAGAAGTCCTCTTTTGCTCAATTCTGTCATAGCATTCTCACTCATATGCCATAGGCGCATATGCCAAAGTTTATTAATATCATCATCTGACAAGGAAGAGGAAGTGACAGTTGTTGTAACATCCCGAAATAAGGCCTAAACGGAACAATGGTTTCGGGACCACAAATCCGATGTTGAGAAATTTATTTTATTTATATTTTTATGGTCTACAATTTCACGGAATGATTTCGTGAAAATCTCATTCAAAAATTTTGACGTTTGGGCACTCAATTTAGTCAAAAGGACTAAATTGTAAAAAGTGAAAAAGTTGAGTTCTACATGTTAGAGGTGTCCAATTGTTATGAAATTTTAAATTGGAGGTCCTTAAATGGTAATTAGACCATTGGTTAAGTTGGTGGACAAAAATGTACATGGATGGGTATGTTTCAAAAGATTTTTTTAAGAGGCATTTTGGTAATTTAGTGAATTAAATGAATTAAAAACAAAATTTAAATGCCAAATATGTCCATCTTCATTAGGACGAAATTACAAGGGTTCTCCATAGATAGGGTTTGTTTTAAGCTTCCAAGCTCCATAGTAAGTGATTCTAAGCCCCGTTTTTAATGTTCTTTATGTTTTTGGAGTCCCGGTAACTTGATTTAGCTTGTTCTAGCAATAATTTAACCTAGGGTTCATATTTGGAAAAATACCCATAGGTGAAATGTGTTTATTTTGAGGTTTTATGATAGAATGTGAAGGCTGAAATAATGTTAAACAACTTTTACTAATCGATTTTACGTGAAAACGAGTAAAACGACATAATCGGTAAAAATACCTAATGTTCATAAGTACATGTTAGAGTGAGAATTTGATGTTGCCATAGAAGAGAAAAATGATCAGCATGTTATAAAACATAAGAATACGGGATGAAGTTTAATTTTCGAGTATTGGGGCAAAAGTGTAAATATGTAAAAGTTTAGGGGCAAAATTGTAATTTTGAAAAGTTGAGTTAAGGACTATTTTGAATAGTACATTAATTAAATAAGTGAAATGTGATGTTTTAGACCTCGAAAATGAGATTTGGACCTAGAACGGGAAGAAAATTGAAAATCGGGAAAGTTGGTAAAATGGCCGTTTTGGTATCGAGGTAAGTTTGTATGTAAATAAATCATTGTTTTTACTTACGTTTTCATATTTTGATAAATGGTATGAACTGTGGTTGAATATTTGATGTAGTTGACAAAATATCGACAAGTGAGAAATTTCCCGGTTGAACCTTAGGAATAAAAATGGATACAAGTGACATGTTCACTAGAAACCTATGTGAAATCTAAGTGAAATAAGTGATCCGGGTGCTGGTCTATACATTCTACCGGTGGCTGAGTTATTCGGCATGTGTTACGGATACTCGACAGCTTGTGTGAGCAGCACTGAGTAGTTACGTATTGACCGACAGCTTGTGTGAGCAGACCCGAGATTGTGATTATGTGAAACGGGTGCTGGTCTTATAAGTTCTACCAGTGGCTGAGTAATCCTGCATGTGTTGCGGATACCTGACAGCTTGTGTGAGCAGCACTGAGTAGTTACGTATGACCGACAGCTTGTGTGAGCAGACCCGCGAATATAAATAGCTCGAGAACAAGCCTATGTTTGATAACTGATATGAAGCAGCTTTGGCTACAAGTGCGGCACTATGTGCAATATTCCGATGTATCCGTTAATATTCCGATGAGTTCAACGGGAAATTGACTAAGTGAAAATACAATGTGGCTATGTAACGACTAAGTGTAATTGAATATGATTATGTGATGAATAAGTGCAAGTATATGCGTGTAAACTTATGAGCAATGTGCTCGATATGTGATCTAACTTTGGTAAGATTGATACGGAGTAAGTGTTCCAATGAAAGTTACTATAAAGAAAACATGAAAGAGTGAAATTTAGAAATAAAATAGTTTTGGACAGCAGCAGTAGAGTAAATTTGAAAAATCACAAAAAATGGTAGGAATGGATTTAGTAGTTGAGTGAGATATGAAATTAAATCTTATTGAGTCTCTTTTCATATGAAAGAAATAGAGAAAGCAAAGAAATTCTGTATTTTGAGATATTTAGATTTTTGTGAGACTGGTTCAGAGTGATTTCGAGATCCCCTGTTCTGACTTGGAAAAATCATTAAAAATTGTACAAAACTAATTTTGGGACTTAATTTATATGGTTAGATTCATTAATAAGTCTAGTTTTAAATGAAACAAATTATAACATTATTTGAATTCTGCACAAGGAGAAAATTGATTCGTAGTGAAAAGTGGTCAGAATAGACGAACAGTGAAACAGAGGAAATTTTAATGAATAAACTGTACTAATTGGATAAGCCAAAAATTCTGAAAATTTTATGGTATGAAGATATGTGAGTCTAGTTTTAGGGGAAATTAGCAGTTTGAAATTTGGATCTCTGTAGCTCAAGAAATAAATAATTTAGTGACAGCAATCCAAGTAGACAGATTAATGTGAACATGAGTAATAAGGTATAAGCATGTGATTTAATGATTGTATCAATTTGAGGACTTGTTGTGAGGATTTGTCATGTTGAGGCTTTGATAAGGCTACAAATGAGTAAGTTGGGAAAGTAAAAACTTAGCATTATTTATGCAAGTTATGACAGCTTAGTAGTAAGCTAAATTCATTGCTAATGCTTATTATTTTTACATGTGAACTTACTAAGCTTTATAAGCTTACCCCCTTTCCTTTCCCATGATACAGAGTCCTACTAAACAAGCTCGTGTTGGAGGTCATCGGAGATCGCTTCACACTATCAAGCTATCTATGGGTATCTTTATTTATAAATGATTTAAGTTATGGCATGTATAGGGACTTGACTAAGTCATTTTATATATGTGTTAATTAATTTGACAAAATGTATTGTTAAGTCTGGCAATGCCTCGTACTCGGTTCTGGCATAGGATACGGGTATGGGGTGTTATATTTAATGGTATCAGAGCTATAGTTTAGTCGGTTCTAGGACTAACATAGCAAGTGTGAGAGTCTAGTTATACATGCCACCAATATGTGATAGTGTGATGCCTTCTGACGTGATTGAGGATAATCTTATTAAAAGAGAAGTACTCTCCAACCGAGCTATATTCGACCATTTAATTGTGATACTGAAGTATTTGAATAAAGTGTAGCAATGATGAGTTAAACTCGGAAAAGTATGAATAAGAATTCGTAATGTGTATATGTGATCCTGTGTGAAATGAAAGTTTATACAGTAATATGCTTATTCATATTTTTCTGACCTTCACATACTGTAGCGTGCTTGACAAAAACTGATTAGTGCATGTGATAAGTAAGTTATTCAAATTTTGTAGAATGTATGAATGAGTGCACTTGTTTGAATGAGATAATTGAAAATTTTATGTCAGGAAAATATGAATGATAAATTGTTCGAAGTGGGTCGTATAGTTATAATGACATACGTTGATAATGAAAGATGTGTCATATGTATATATATATGTGTGAGAATCGAGTTAGAGGCTATACGATCTCACCCCCTTACCGATGAGGTGTTTATAACGGAAATTCATGATAATCATGTTGATTAAGTTCCTAAGTGTGGAATCAAAGAGTTCAGTTATAGAATAACTATAGATATGATCAAAGACTGAGGATGGTTGAAAAATGAAGGACAGAATTAGAGAAATATCATATTGACTCAAGAATAATTTGGTTTATACAATATCATAATTAGTGAAAAATTTAACTTTGATAAATCGACTTATTCAGATAAGATACTGAAAGGAAGTATTAACTAAAATTTTTCTGAACTGATTTTCTTTAGTGAAAGAAATAATGTGGAAATATAGTCAGAAGAATGATGTTTGACATGTGAAGATGTTTAAATATAACAGTCATAGTTGAGCAGTTTACGACTATCTCTTCTGGGCATTTTATGTTTTCGTATCTTTTCAGAGACAATTATGATTGCTTGTTTTCTGAGTAAAGAATCTTCAGTTTGATTGATCTATGATTGGTATTCCATTATCTTTTATTGAAATTTAATTCCATTACGTCTGAGATAAGAGTTGACAGTGAACTTATATGAAATGATTCTACTGTTTCTTTTGGCTATTGTTCTGTTTATATTTGTATAGAATATGTTTTATCTCTGTTATAATCGACTTTGGAACACAATGGAATTATAATTTTTCAGTGACACACCAATGAACGGATTTGAATGTGTATATTCTCTAGAATGTAAAGTAATGGTTCATGTTTTCAGACAGTTAATATTACATTAAAAAGAGCTGTTCGGTTAGTAATTTAGAGATGGTTATTATTATGTCTGTATTGAAAAATTTGATGACACTGTTTGTTTAACGAGGATTGTCATATGTTTCTTGGTTTCGAGAGTTTAATATATCTGATGGCATAGCAAAATTTGAGTTTAAGACAGTGGTGATGAATTAAGCTATTGAAAGATTGTGAGTGATCATCGATTGATCTGTGGGGAGCCAAGAGAAATGCTAGTGGGTTGTTTTTGAACGTTTGATGGAATTAGCATAATAATTTCAATATGTATCGATTCTTTGTTTGACAGAATTCACTGAGTTCTATTAGGATTCAGATCGATGACAGAGTGTTTCTGAAAATATCGTCTTGAAAAAGATTATTTGGTGATGTTCGAAATTATGAGAAATATATTAAACCTCATTCTGTCAAGATTTTCAGGGACGAAAATCCCTAAGGGGGGAGAAATGTAACAGCTCGAAATAAGGCCTAAACGGAACAGTAGTTTCGGGACCACAAATTTGATGTTGAGAAATTTATTTTATTTATATTTTTATGGTCTACAATTTCACGGAATGATTTCGTGAAAATCTCATTCGAAAATTTTTACGTTTGGGCACTCAATTTAGTCAAAAGAACTAAATTGTAAAAAGTGCAAAAGTTGAGTTCTACAGGTTAGAGGTGTCCAATTGATATGAAATTTTAAACTGGAGGTCCTTAAATGATAATTAGACCATTGGTTAAGTTGGTGGACAAAAATGGACATGGATGGGTATGTTTCAAAAGATTTTTAAGGGGCATTTTGGTAATTTAGTGAATTAAATGAATTAAAAACAAAATTTAAATGCCAAATATGCCCATCTTCTTCATTAGGACGAAATTACAAGGATTCTCCATAGCTAGGGTTTGTTTCAAGCTTCCAAGCTCCATAGTAAGTGATTCTAAGCACCATTTTTAATGTTCTTTACGTTTTTGGAGTCCCGGTAACTTGATTTAGCTTATTCTAACAATAATTTAACCTAGGATTCATATTTGGAAAAATACCCATAGGTGAAATGTGTTTATTTTAATGTTTTATGATAGAATATGAAGTCTGAAATAATGTTAAACAACTTTTACTAAGCGATTTTACGTGAAAACGAGTAAAACGACATAATCGGTAAAAATACCTAATGTTCATAAGTACATGTTAGAGTGAGAATTTGATGTTGCCATAGAAGAGAAAAATGATCAGCATGTTATAAAAACATAAGAATAAGGGTTGAAGTTTAATTTTCGAGTATTGGGGCAAAAGTGTAAATATGTAAAAGTTTAATGGAAAAATTATAATTTTGCAAAAGTTGACTTAAGGACTATTTAAATAAGTGAAATGTGATGTTTTAGACCCCGAAAAACGAGATTTGGACCTAGAACAGGAGGAAAATTAAAAATTGGGAAAGTTGGTAAAATGACCGTTTTGGTATCGAGGTAAGTTTGTATGTAAATAAATCATCGTTTTTACTTATGTTTTCATATTTTGATAAATGGTATGAACTGTGGTTGAATATTTGATGTAGTTGACAAAATATCGACAAGTGAGAAATTTCCCGGTTGAACCTTAGGAATAAAAATGGATACGAGTGACATGTTCACTAGAAACCTATGTGAAATCTAAGT
Source organism: Gossypium australe (assembly GCA_005393395.2). Taxonomy (NCBI): domain Eukaryota; kingdom Viridiplantae; phylum Streptophyta; class Magnoliopsida; order Malvales; family Malvaceae; genus Gossypium; species Gossypium australe. The sequence goes on from CM016616.1 coordinate 120,207,444, forward strand.
GAAATAATTGATCCGAGTGCTGGTCTATACGTTCTACCAGTGGCTGAGTTATTCGGCATGTGTTACGGATACTCGACAGCTTGTGTGAGCAGCACTGAGTAGTTACGTATTGACCGACAGCTTGTGTGAGCAGACCCGAGATTGTGATTATGTGAAACGGGTGCTGGTCTTATAAGTTCTACCAGTGGCTGGGTAATCCTGCATGTGTTGCGGATACCTGACAGCTTGTGTGAGCAGTACTGAGTAGTTACGTATGACCGACAACTTGTGTGAGCAGACCCACGAATATGAATAGCTCAAGAATGAGCCTATGTGTGATAACTGATATGAAGTAGCTTTGGCTACAAGTGTGGCACTATGTGCAATATTCCGATGTATCCGTTAATATTTCGAGAGTTCAACGGGAAATTGACTAAGTGAAAATACAATGTGGCTATGTAACGACTAAGTGTAATTGAATATGATTATGTGATGAATAAGTGCAAATATATGCGTGTAAACTTATGAGCAATGTGCTCGATATGTGATCGAACTTTGGTAAGATTGATACGGAGTAAGTGTTCCAATGAAAGTTACTATAAAGAAAACATGAAAGAGTGAAATTTAGAAATAAAATAGTTTTGGACAGCAGCAGTAGAGTAACTTTGAAAAATCACCAAAAATGGTAGAAATGGATTTAGTAGTTGAGTAAGATATGAAATTAAATCTTATTGCGTCTATTTTCATATGAAAGAAATAGAGAAAGCAAAGCAATTCTACATTTTGAGATATTTAGATTTTTGTGAGATTGGTTCAGAGTCATTTCGAGATTCCCTATTCTGACTTGGAAAAATCATTAAAAATTGTACAAAACTAATTTTGGGACTTACTTTATATGGTTAGATTCCTTAATTAGTCTAGTTTTAAATGAAACAAATTATAACATTATTTGAATTCTGCACAAGGATAAAACTGATTCATAGTGAAAAGTGGTTAGAATAGATGAACAGTGAAACAGAGGAAATTTTAATGAATAAACTGTACTAATTGGCTAAGCCAAAAATTCTGGAAATTTTATGGTATGAAGATATGTGAGTCTAGTTTCAGGGAAAATTAGCGGTTTAAAATTGGAGCTCTGTAGCTCAAGAAATAAATAATTTAGTTACAGCGATTCAAGTAGACATATTAATGTGAACATGAGTAATAAGAAATAAGCATGTGATTTAATGATTGTATCAATTTGAGAACTTGTTGTGAGGATTTGTCATGTTGAGGCTTTGATAAGGCTACAAATGAGTAAGTTGGGAAAGTAAAAACTTAGCATTATTTATGCAAGTTATGACAGCTTAGTAGGAAGCTAAATTCATTGCTAATACTTATTATTTTTACATGTGAACTTACTAAGCTTTATATGCTTACCCCCTTTCCTTTCCCATGATACAGAGTCCTACTAAACAAGCTCGGGTTGGAGGTCGTCGGAGATCGCTTCACACTATCAAGCTATCTATGGGTATCTTTATTTATAAATGATTTAAGTTATGGCATGTATAGGGACTTGACTAAGTCATTTTATATATGTGTTAATTAATTTGACAAAATGTATTGTAAAGTCTGGCAATGCCTCGTACTCGGTTCTGGCATAGGATACGGGTAAGGGGTCTTACAGTTGTATCACCAATAACAGTAGAACCCTGGAAAACATATAACTTGGCAGTCTTTCTCTGCCCTTTCATCACAACGAGGGAACCTTTGGAAATCTTCAAAATCCCACTTTCAGCTGTGTATTTGTGCCCTTTTGAATCAAGAGTACGAAACAAAATTAAATTTCTCTTCAACTCTGGAACATGTCGTACGTCACTAAGTATTCTGAAAACTCCATCAAACATCTTAACTTTAACTATTCCAACACCTGTGATTTTACACGAAGCATTATTTCCCATCAAAACAACACCTTCAGACACTGTTTCGTAATTTGGTTTTTGATTGGGACTCATGTGGAAGGTGCAACCTGAATCAAAGATCCACTCATCGCTCACTTTAGAATTGTTAACAGAAGCGACTAGAAGTTCACCATCACTGTAGTCTTTTACAACATCAGCTTCACCAGAATTTTCTGGTTATTTTCCCTTTCGATTCGCAGCCTCCCTTTTAATCTTGTTCTGTAGCTTATAGCATTCAGATTTAATGTGCCCTTTCTTCTTACAGAAGTTACAAGTTTTACCTCTGTTTGAAGGCTTCGATCTACCCTTAGATTTATCGCGAGGATTCCGTTCCTGTGTCCTTCCACGATTATCATCAGCATTCTGATCTTGTCTCCCACGAACAATGAAACCCTTTCCCTGAGAGTCGATTTTAACCACAAGATGCTTCATCTTATCGTACGAGGCCAAAGAATCATAAACCTCAGCAACTGTGAGAGACTCGCTACTATATAAAATCGTGTCTCTAAAGGTTGAATAAGATAGAGGCAACGAACAAAGTAGAATCAACCCTAGATATTCCTTATCATACTGAACCTCCATGGCCTTCAAGTTTGAGAGAATTTCTTTAAACACTGTTAAGTGTTCGAGCACAGACGCACCTTCCTCCAAAAGATGAGCATAAAGACGTTGCTTCATATGCAACTCGCTGGTTAGAGTTTTCGACATACGTATTTGTTCTAGCGTTTTCCATAATGCAGCGGCGGTCTTGTAACATCCTGAATAATTGGGTCTGTGCATTTTATGGGTTTAAATGCTTAAAATATTAGTTTGAGAATTAAAGGTACAATTGGGGCTCAAATTGGGCTGAGGCCTTGTTTTAAATATTTTGTTTAGACACTCTAAGGGCTTAAATTGAAGTTTTAGTAGTTTAAGTGACATGTTGGGCTTGTGGCCCAGCAACTAGGAGCACAGTAGAAGGGAGCTATGAGTGGCGTCACTTCTGTATGATAAAGGCCCAAATTTTGGCAGCTTAAAGCCCAAGTTTTAGGGCTAAATTTTGGCACTTAAAGGGAGCTATAGGGGGACGGCACAAGGCTATTTTTTTAGGGATTTTAATGTTTATTTTATGTGGATAATTAGGTAGATAATGAAGAGAGGAATTAGGGCTATTTTTGAGGAGATAATAGATCAAAGATTGAAGCCATCTTTAAGTGTTTAATGTTAGCCGAAATTATTAAGAATTTGAAAGGAAAAGGGCATTCGGTTTTGGTTTAAGATATGTGTGCCGAAATTCCTAGCTAGTTCTCTCATCTTTCTCTTTGCTTTGCCGAAATTTCTATACTATTCTCCCTCTCTTTTCTTTTCTTCTCTTCAGTTGGCCGAACCTTTGATAGATTCTTTTCTCATCCCATTCAAACACTTTAGCCGAAACCTCTAAGCTTCCCTTACTTTTTGCTTACTTTCTTTTAAACCGAAACACCTCGCTTAGATTTTCTAAAAGCCGAAAACGTGAGATCTAGTCTTCTATATGTGTGCAGAAATCATTCTGGGGTACCCACCTGTGCCGAAATTTTGAAGAAATCAATAGGTATGTGTCGATTTTGATTTTGTAATATTTCTCCGGCTTTTCAAAGTCTCTAGCCGAATGGCTATTTAAGTGACTAATCAAAGGTTTTTCTTATTTTTCGGTATTTTGGGATCTGAAGAGGAGTCCAACGCCTAGATCTTTAAGTCAAGGTTCAGTAACCTTTGAGTAGTGTTATTTTCGGGATTTCAAGGTAAGAGATCTATTAGTTTTAAACGTGTGATTTGGGACTTATTTAACCTTGGCCAATTGTTGAAGGGGCTAAATCTTTGTGTGTTTTTTCGGCTTTTGAGTAAGGCTGTAGATTGAGGATAATAGATCCGGATAACAAGGACATCGACTAATAATATTGGATTTCGCGATATCAGGTGTGTAATGCTCCCCACCATCTAGATCTGTTTGATTAGTATATGATTATAAGTTTTATATGTTTTGATAAATGCCAAAATCCCGGCATGATGACGGAAACCCAAAGAGGGTAAAAGCAAATCACCAGGTTAGTGAATGTTCTGATTAAATGATATAAGAATATTAATTTTATGTGATTGCATGGGATGGGTTTGATGAAAGGAGGAAGTTATATGTTGTAGTGGTTTTTACCGTGATCTGTGTAGCGGTATTTACCGTGATCTGTTGTAGCGGCTTTTGCCGTGATCTGTTGTAGTGGCTACGGCCATGATCTGATGATGAGCAGCACGACTGCCATCAAGGCGTGTAGCGGTGTGGGTTGATTGTAGAAATCCCCAATGGTGTGAATGGCTGGTACGGGGGCGTGTAGCGGATGGACACCTAGGATATGGGTTGGGCTTTGCATATTATTTTTGTTATGTATATTAATTTTGATTATTTTATTTTATTGGGCTAAAGCCCAAATCTAATGGTGCATGAGGGTTGCACACTGAGTCTCGCGACTCACCCTTTTAATTTAACTATCTCAGGTGACACCTAGTGCATCAGACCGGGCTGGAGAGGAGAGCAAGGTGGCCATGCAAAAGAGCAATTGGGTTCAGTTAAAAGACTTTAGTTCATTATTTTCTATATTTATTTAATGGTTTTTAAATATGGTTGTAATAAGGCCACGCGCCACTAGACTATTATTCTTGTTTTGGGTTTTATGTTGGGCTTTTATTACTGGGCTTTTAAGTTTTATGTTTTCAATTAAGACAAGACTTGTATGAAATTTCAGTTTTCATTTAAAATCCACCAAGATAATTTATGACTTAATATTTTATTCTTTAATGAATTTTTAAGCTTTTGAAATAAAGGTGTAAACCTAGTAATTGTTTTCCAAAAATGCGACATGTTTTGTAGAATCTCTTAAGTCACATACCAGATCCGGTTGTAGTGTTCGGGCCGGGTTTGGGGTGTTACAAATTGGTATCAGAGCCCAGTTCAAAACTCGGCTTTGGGGTTTTGGGCTCAAAACGTTTTCTAAAAATGGGCTTTTGAAACATGCATACTTTTAAATGATAACAGGTCTGTTAGCTCAGCATGGCACCTGCGTCTCCGGCCCAAGTCCGCCAGGTAAGTACTCTAAACCATTGTGTGATCTATATGTGGGCTTGATGGGCTTATTGGGACGTAGATTAATTAGATTAGAACTTGATGGACTCTAGGCCTAGCTTAAACCACTTCTTAAATTTCATAAGACTTAACCTCATTAAACAAACCCGTAAATAAGTAGCAAGGCTTGGGTGTGGCAATAGACATACGCATGTCTAGGAGTGGATTCAGGGAGAGCTTGGTATTTAAGTAGTCCTAGCGACTCACCTCCTCTTCACTAGAATCTTACCTGGTGCGTAGTGACTATTCACCCTAGCTACGAGGGTTTGTTGATGGGCTAACCCTTGTAATTAAAATCCGAAAGGGACCAACCACCCTATTTGAAAAAAAAAATTTCAAAATACATTTGACTTATGAAAAATTTCCAATCAACCATGTTTTGAACACTTTACCTGAAAAACCTCATGTTTACAAGAGTAACCCGGACTATGAAACTAGATTACCAAAAGTACCCCTGTTTTTTTTAAAAAAAAAAACAACAACAAAATATCCAAGGTTTGTAAAAATTACCAAATTACCCCGGATTTCAAAATTTTTGAAATACCCCCGAATTTCAAAATTTCTGAAATACCCCCGAATTACAAAAATTACTGAAATACCCCCGGATTGTAAAATTACCAAAATACCCTTATTTCACAAAATCACCAAGGAACCCTATTTTGGAAAATTACGAAAATACCCCTGTAGGATAAAATTATGAAAATGCCCCTGGGTAGTGAAACAACAACAACACTTTTCTGTGATGAACGTAAGTTCATGGATGCTCTTTGTATGATGATTGAATGTATGTGTTTACTAGAGGATACGAACTTGAGACTGAATGGTGTATGCAAATTCGAAAGAACTACTCTTAAAGCTATTCATAAGACTGTTAGTGATTAAATAGTGGAAGAAAACTAATGATTCATAAAATTCTTAATCAGATAAACGTCAATCAGAAGAATGAGTACAAGGGGTCAAGGACGTTCGTCGCGTGGACGCGGTAGGGGTAGGATGACCTTGTCTGAGCTAGTAGGGTTTGGCCACGGATCAGGAAATGAAATGCCGGATCCTCCAGCTGTGGAGGAGGAATTTCAAGATCAGACTGCTGGAGATGACGCGGTATCACAAGCGATGCTGCGGGTTCTCAAAAGAGTTGCTGGAGTAGGCATGGGCACAGGAGCCCGGAAATCTGTATCGGAACGGCTTAAGGCCAATGGGGCAGAAGTGTTTAGGGGAGTTTCTGGCGTAGCCCCTAACACAGCTGAGTATTGGATGGAAACGACGCAGCGCATAATGGATGATTTGGACTTCACAGTAGAGGAGAAGTTGAGAGGGGTCGTGTCTCTTCTTCGAGACGAGGCCTACCAGTGGTGGCTCACGGTGAAAGAGGGTACTACCGCAGACCGGATTGACTGGGACTTCTTTAAGGAGTCATTTCAGGGGAAGTATGTTGGGGCAAGCTATATGGATGCACAAAGGAAGGCATTCTTGAACCTGGTGCAGGGAAGTAAGTCTGTGGCAGAATATGAGGCAGAGTTTCTACGCTTGAGCCGCTACGCTCGGGGAATGGTAGTAACGGAATATGAGCTTTGTGTTTGGTTCGAGGATGGGCTGCGAAATGAGTTAAGGGTTCTGATAGCACCGCAGCGAGAGAGAGTTTTTGCGGTTTTGGTAGATAAGGTTAAAATAGCTGAGGAAGTGAAACGGGTTGAGAGACAAGAAAGAGATACGGAACGGGGTAAGAGTAAGAGAAGTTTTGGGCCATCAAGAGCATTTGGGAATTTTCAGAAAAAGCCTAGGACTGATGGGCCAGCTCGTGCTCCGACGGGCCAGAATCGAGCATGTTCTACATGTGGGAGGACGTATTATGGGGAGTGCAGAATGAAAACCGGTGGATGCTTTAGGTGTGGATCCACAGAACATCTGATTAAGGACTGTCCTCAGATGGATCGGGTACAGCCAGCGGGCCGGGGTTCTGATCAGGCTAGGAGAGGTGATCAGCCTGGACCAAGGGGTCGTGGCCCAGGTAGAGGAGGAAATGGGGCTGGACGAGGTCGTGGAGCATCTGGTAGAGGTGCAGTTAATGTAGACGCGAGGCAGCCGGGGCTAGTTTATGCAGTTCATCGACAGGAGGATGGTGACGCACCGGATGTTATAACCGGTACGTTTTCTTATTGCTGACAACCCTTTTCTTGCTTTGATTGATATTGGGTCAACCCATTCCTACGTTGCATGTTCAGTATCTGAGACCCTAAGTGTAGACTCTGAAACAACCACTAGGAAAATGACCGTGGTTAGTCCCCTAGGACAATCTAGGGTAGTGGACAAGCTATTTAAGGATGTACCGTTAGAGACTCAAGGGGTAGTGTTTCTAGCAGACTTAATGGAATTGCCATTTGGAGATTTTGATCTTATTCTAGGAATGAATTGGTTGACTAAGCATCGTGCTAAGTTGGATTGTGGAACCAAGAGTGTGGTGTTGAGTACCCCGGAAGGCGGGGAGGTGGTTGTGTTAGGAGAAAGAAGGAACTATTTGTCCAACGTAGTATCGGTATTGAAGGCTGTTAAGATGATTCGGAAAGGATGCAGCGTATTCCTAGCTTTTGTTAGTGCTTTGGATGCTAAGGAAGTGACTGTCAATGAGGTTCAAACAGTTAAGGATTTCGCGGATGTCTTTCTGGAGGAGTTGCCAGGATTACCCCCGGATCGCGAAGTGGAGTTTGAAATAGAACTACTCCCGGGTACGGCTCCGGTATCTATCGCTCCTTATTGAATGGTGCTGAAGGAGCTGGTAAAGCTCAAAGCTCAGATCTAGGAGCTTTTGGATCGAGGATTTATCCGACTGAGTGTGTCTCCATGGGGAGCGCCGGTCCTATTCGTGAAGAAGAAGGATGGATCCATGCGTATGTGCGTGGATTATTGTCAACTGAATAAGTTGACGATTAAGAATAAGTACCCATTACCAAGAATCGACGACTTGTTCGATCAACTAAAAGGAGCTTCGGTCTTTTCTAAGATCGACCTAAGGTCGGGTTATCATCAGTTAAAGGTGAAGGAAGGGGACATTCATAAGACGGTGTTTCGAACACGCTATGGTCATTATGAGTTCTTGGTAATGCCGTTCGGTTTGACGAACGCGCCAGCAGCATTTATGGATATGATGAACCGAGTGTTTCAACCTTACCTTGATCGGTTCGTGGTGGTGTTCATCAACGATATTTTGGTTTACTCCAAATCCGAGGAGGAGCATGATGCACATCTTCGTGTGGTGTTGCAAATTCTGAGGGAGAAGTAGTTGTATGCGAAGTTCAGTAAGTGTGAGTTCTGGCTGAAAGAAGTGACTTTCTTAGGGCATGTAGTTTCCGCAGAGGGGATTAAGGTAGACCCTCGGAAGATAGAAGCTGTGTTAGATTGGAAACTGCCGAAGTCTGTGGCAGAAATTTGAAGTTTCTTGGGATTAGCAAGGTATTACAGGAGATTTGTTGAGGGGTTTTCTTCAATAGCGGCACCTTTAACTAAGTTGTTAAGGAAGGGGGAATTGTTTTTGTGGTCTGACAAATAGCAGGAGAGCTTTGAAAAGTTGAAGAGAATCCTGACGGAAGCGCCAGTGTTAATTCAGCCAGAGGCAGGAAAGGAATTTACCGTCTATTGTGATGCGTCACACACAGGTTTAGGGTGTGTGCTGATGCAAGATGGAAAAGTTGTTACATATGCATCTCGACAGTTGAGACCGCATGAGTTGAACTACCCTACGCATGATTTGGAATTAGCGGCGATAGTGTTTGCTCTGAAGATTTGGAGGCACTACCTGTACGGGGAGAAGTCGGTAATTTACACCGACCATAAAAGTCTGAAGTATCTCCTTACTCAGAAGGAGTTAAATTTAAGACAACGTAGGTGGATCGAGCTTTTGAAGGATTATGATTGCTCGATCGAATACCATCCGGGTAAGGCGAATGTGGTGGCAGATGCGTTAAGCCGTAAGATAGTATCAGAACTAAGAGCGATGTTCGCCCATCTGAGTTTATTTGACGACGGGAGTTTGCTAGCTAAGATGCAAGTGAATCCGACATGGGTGAGTCAGGTTAAGGATAAACAGTTAGTGGATGATGTCTTAAGTACTCGAATCCGACAAGTGCAGGAGGGTGAAGTAGAGGATTATAGTTTGAACAATGATGGAGTTTTGTGTTTCCGTGAGAAGGTTTGTATGCCAAAAGATGAGGAGTTAAGGCAGATGATTCTGTGGGAATCGCATAATAGCCCCTATACTATGCATCCTGGAGGAGTTAAGATGTATCGGGATTTGCAGGAACAATTCTGGTGGCCAGGTTTGAAGCGAGAAGTTACGGAACATGTGGGGAAATGTTTGACGTGTCAGCAAGTCAAAGCTGAACATCAAGTGCCTTCGCGATTGTTGCAGCAGGTGAAAATTCCCCAATGGAAATGGGAAAGAATCACGATGGATTTTGTTAGTGGGTTACCTCTTACGCCCACTAAGAAGGATTCGATTTGGGTAAGTGGATTGATTGACGAAGTCTGCTCATTTCATACCGGTTCGGGTGGACTTTTCTCTACAAAAGTTGGCTAAGTTGTACGTAGCTGAGGTTGTAAGATTACATGGTGTACCGGTGTCGATCATATCGGATAGGGACCCTAGGTTACGTCACGATTTTGGAAGGCTCTTCATCAAGCAATGGGAACCAGGTTAGACTTTAGTACCGCTTTTCACCCACAGACTGATGGTCAGTCTGAAAGGGTAATTCAGATCTTGAAAGATATGCTAAGGGGTTGCATCATTGATTTTAGGGGTAGTTGGGAGCAGTATTTACCCTTGGCTGAATTTGCGTACAATAATAGTTATCAAGCTAGTATTCAGATGGCACCGTATGAAGCGTTATATGGAAGGAGATGTCGTACCCCAACTTGTTGGACGGAGTTGGGTGAACGTCAGGTGTTGGGTCCGGAGTTAGTTTTGGAAACGGAAGAGAAAGTTAAGTTAATACGGACTCGGTTGAAGGAAGCGTCTGATTGGCAGAAGTCTTATACGGATCTAAAGCGGAAGGAGATGGAATTTGCAGTAGGAGATCAAGTCTTTTTGAAGGTATCTCCCTGGAAGAAGGTAATGAGGTTTGGACGGAAGGGTAAGTTAAGTCCCCGGTTTATTGGACCTTATCGGGTATTGGAACGTGTGGGCCCAGTGGCTTATCATTTGAAGTTGCCTTCAGAGTTGGAGCAGATACATGATGTGTTTCATGTCTCGATGCTAAGACGTTATCGTTCTGATCCATCGCATGTGGTGACGATGGAAGAGATTGAAGTAAGGCCGGATTTATCCTTTGAGGAGGAACCAGTGTAAATCTTGGATCAAGATGTAAAAGTGCTGAGAAGGAAGTCCGTCCCTTTGGTCAAAGTTTTGTGGCGAAATAACGGCACAGAAGAGGCGACGTGGGAGCTAGAGGATGTTATGCGACAGCAGTATCCCCATCTCTTTTGATCAGGTAAATTTCGAGGACGAAATTTATTTTAAGGGGGTAGAACTGTAACATCCTGAATAATTGGGTCTGTGCATTTTATGGGTTTGAATGCTTAAAATATTAATTTGAGAATTAAAGGTACAATTGGGGCTCAAATTGGGCTGAGGCATTGTTTTAAATATTTTGTTTAGACACTCTAAGGGCTTAAATTAAAGTTTTAGTAGTTTAAGTGACATGTTGGGCTTGTGGCCCAGCAACTAGGAGCACAGTAGAAGGGAGCTATAAGTGGCGTCACTTCTGATGATAAAGGCCCAAATTTTGGCAGCTTAAAGCCCAAGTTTTAGGGCTAAATTTCGGCACTTAAAGGGAGCTATAGGGGGGACGGCACAAGGCTATTTTTTTAGGGATTTTAATGTTTATTTTATGTGGATAATTAGGTAGATAATGAAGAGAGGAATTAGGGCTATTTTTGAGGAGATAATAGATCAAAGATTGAAGCCATCTTTAAGTGTTTAATGTTAGCCGAAATTATTAAGAATTAGAAAGGAAAAGGGCATTCGATTTTGGTTTAAGATATGTGTGCCGAAATTCCTAGCTAGTTCTCTCATCTTTCTCTTTGCTTTGCCAAAATTTCTATACTATTCTCCCTCTCTTTTCTTTTCTTCTCTTCAGTTGGCCGAACCTCTGACAGATTCTTTTCTCATCCCATTCAAACACTTTAGCCGAAACCTCTAAGCTTCCCTTACTTTTTGCTTACTTTCTTTTAAGCCGAAACACCTCGCTTAGATTTTCTAAAAGCCGAAAACGTGAGATCTAGTCTTCTATATGTGTGCCGAAATCATTCTGGGGTACCCACCTGTGCCAAAATTTTGAAGAAATCAATAGGTATGTGTCGATTTTGAGTTTCTAATATTTCTCCGGCTTTTCAAAGTCTCTAGCCGAATGGTTATTTAAGTGACTAATCAAAGGTTTTTCTTATTTTTCGATATTTTGGGATCTGAAGAGGAGTCCAATGCCTAGATCTGTAAGTCAAGGTTCAGTAACCTTTGAGTCATGTTATTTTCAGGATTTCAAGGTAAGAGATCTATTAGTTTTAAACGTGTGATTTGGAACTTATTTAACCTTGGCCAATTGTTGAAGGGGTTAAATCTTTGTGTGTTTTTCGGCTTTTGAGTAAGGCTGTAGATTGAGGATAATAGATCCGGATAATAAGGACATCGATTAATAATATTGGATTTCGCGATATCAGGTGTGTAATGCTCCCCACCATCTAGATCTGTTTGATTAATATATGATTATAAGTTTTATATGTTTTGATAAATGCCGAAATCCCGGCATGATGACGGAAACCCAAAGAGGGTAAAAGCAAATCACCAGGTTAGTGAATGTTCTGATTAAATGATATAAGAATATTGATTTTATGTGATTGCATGGGATGGGTTTGATGAAAGGAGGAAGTTATATGTTGTAGCGGTTTTTACCGTGATCTGTGTAGCGACTTTTGCCGTGATCTGTTGTAGTGGCTTTTGCCGTGATCTGTTGTAGTGGCTACGGCCATGATTTGATGATGAGCAGCACGACTGCCATCAAGGCGTGTAGCGGTGTGGGTTGATTGTAGAAATCCCCAATGGTGTGAATGGCTGGTACGGGGGCGTGTAGCGGATGGACACCTAGGATATGGGTTGGGCTTTGCATATTATTTTTGTTATGTATATTAATTTTGATTATTTTGTTTTATGGGGCTAAAGCCCAAATCTAATGGTGCATGAGGGTTGCACACTGAGTCTCGCGACTCACCCTTTTAATTTAACTATCTCAGGTGACACCTAGTGCATCAGACGGGCTGGAGAAGAGAGCAAGGTGGCCATGCAAAAGAGCAATTGGGTTCAGTTAAAAGACTTTAGTTCATTATTTTCTATATTTATTTAATGGGTTTTAAATATGGTTGTAATAAGGCCATGGGCCACTAGACTATTATTCTTGTTTTGGGTTTTATGTTGGGCTTTTATTATTGGGCTTTTAAGTTTTATGTTTTCAATTAAGACAAGACTTGTATGAAATTTCAGTTTTCATTTAAAATCCACCAAGATAATTTATGACTTAATATTTTATTCTTTAATGAATTTTTAAGCTTTCGGAATAAAGGTGTAAACCTAGTAATTGTTTTCCAAAAATGCGACATGTTTTGTAGAATCTGTTAAGTGACATACCATATCCGGTTGTAGCGTTTGGGCCGGGTTTGGGGTGTTACAGGTCTTCTCCTTCATCACATCCTGCAAAATTTCGTTAGACAAATGCAGATGTAACTGTGTTAATGCCTTTCGATCCTTGTGCTTCTTCTCTTCCTCCGTCAATGTCGAAGGCATATTATCTACCCTTTGCAGGGCTTCCTCTAAGTCCATCTATGCAAGAACTGTCTGCATCTTTATCTACCACAACGCAAATATGGTGTTGCGATACAACAGCGAAATTTTATACTTTAAAGACGCCATTGCTGTGATCGAGATGAATAACCCGGAAGCTCAGATACTAATTTGTGAAAAATATAACGTCGATAATGACAATATATCGTAAAGAGAAGAGAAATAAAAATAAAGAACACACAGATTTACGTGGAAACCCTTCGGGAAAAAAATCACGGGCAGAGGAGAAGAAAATTCACTATGTCAAATTTGATTTATTACAAGAGGAATAGACTATGTCTATTTATAGGCTTGTAAAACCATATTCTAATAGGAGCGTAGTAAGGTTGAAACACCTTATTCTAATCAATATCAAATAGATGGAGTTTAATAAGGTTTAAAAAACCTTATTTAAAATAAAATAAAAGAAGTGTAGTTCTATAGGGATTTTTTTATTTTATTTTACGATTGTATTTTATTTAAATAAGGATTCGGGTCACTTAATTCTAACAATGTGTTTACAACACTTATGAAATGTCATATGCCCCTCATTTATTGTTTTACACTTTTAGTAATAAAATATTTATTCGTCCAAAAAAGACACTTGGTTTGTACATTAAAAATTGTTAAGTAATGTTTGATAAATTAAAAATTAAAAATTTAATTATTAAAAAAATTAAAAATTTAATTATTAAAAAAATTAAATATTAAATTTAAGTTATAAATAGGGGTGAGACCTCTAAAATAAAAAAAAATCGTTTAGGCCCTTTAAAATTTTTAATTTTTTTGTACTTTTAAAAATTTTAAATTAGTAAATGTGAATTACAATTTGGCCTTCCCTACAAATGATAAAAATTTGATTTAATCCTTTAAATTTTTATTTTTTTTACTCAATTGGATACTTAAACTTTCAAAATGTATTAAAAAGATAGCAAGTAAGCTTTTTTTTTTTTTTTGCACTTTTAAAATTTTTAAAATTTTAATTTAGCAAAGGTAAAATTACAATTTGGCCCTCCCTAAAAATGATAAAATTTTGATTTAATCTTTTATAGGCTATTAAAATGATAATATTGCATTTTTACTATCGAAAAAATTACAATTTAATTTTAGCCTCCCCTGAAAAAAGTTTATTGGCTTCGCCTCTATTTATAAAATCTATTTAATATTTATTTATGAAATATTTTAAATTATTTAATGAATATTAAAATTAAAATTTTAAAAGTAAAATATTAAAATAATATAAAGTAAAAGAAATTGAAAAATTCTAAATTAAGTGATAAGTAATTCCTTATTTTCATATTATTTTTTATATTTTTATAGAAATATTTTATAATATTTTATAAATTATTAAATATGTTAAAAGATTAATTCACTAAAAACTTCCCTTTTTCAATGGATTGGGATAATATTTGTTCCATTCCATTAATAGTTAAGAAAATGATTAGGCCCAGCAAAAAAATTATTCTATACCAGATACGTATGAATACGTAATTAGAGTTGATTTGATTAATTAATTACATCATTAATTTAATTTAATAAATCTAAATTTTTGGTACGCTAGGAACCAGGAACTGTTTGGTTTGAGTGATAGCTACCATCCTCATTTATTTAATTATTTTAAGGCACGTTTGGAACGAGGAGCAATTTTAATGTTGCTTTCTAAGAAAAAAGAAAAAAAGTCCCACAATTATTTAAAAAAATAATTGAATTTTTATTTTTTACTCAATTAAATACTTGAACTTTTAAAATATATTAAAAATATTGTAATTAAGCTTTATTTTTTTACTCAATTGGATATTTGAACTTTCAAAATATATTAAAAAGATCATTTGACCGTTAATTTTGACAATTGACTGTTAAAATTAGATGTATTTAATTTTTTTCAGTACATGTCACCTTGTGTCACAATCATGATGTGACATGTGACAAAAAATTATAAAAAAATATAAAATAAAAATTTTAATAAAAAAATTTAAAAATTTAAAAAGTTTGTAAAATTTTATAAAATCATAAAAAATTGTATAATGCATCAAAAAGGCATTTTTAACCATTAACTTTAATCGTTAACTGTTAAGGTTAACGACCCCTTTTTTTTTCAGTTAAAGTCATCACGTGTCGCAATACAATGTGGCATGTGGCAAAAATGATAAAAAATAAAAATCAATAAAAGTTATAGAAAAATTATAAGATACTTCTTTCAGTACGATGATTTTTATAATTTTTTTATGAAGTTTATATTTCTTTACATTTTTTTATAATTTTGTTACGACTTTATAAAATTTTATAATTTTTTTTCTTCTCTAGTTCTATATATTTATAATTTTTATAAATTTTTTATAATATTTTTACGATTTTTATAATATTTATTTTTTATTAAAATTTAATAATATTGTAACTTTTATAATTTTTTGCTACATGACATGTCGTGGTTGTGACACGTGGTGGCATTAACTTAAAAAAAAATTAGGAGCAGTTAATTTTAACGATCAATTGTTAAAGTTAATGGTTAAAGGGCCTTTTTGATACATTTTAACAATTCAAGTACCCAATTGAGTGCAAAAAAAGTAGGGACTTATTTGTTTTTTTTTGAAAAAATTTAAGGGTCTTTTTGATACATTTTAAAAGTTCAAGTACCTAATTAAGTGTAAAAAAAAAGAACATTAATTGTTTTTTCTTTTAAAAAAGTATGAGAGTATTTTTTTTATGGATTTTAAAAGTTTAAATACTCAATTTAATTTAAACAGTAAAAAACTTAATTACTTTTCTAAAAAACAAATTGAAAATTTTTAACCATTAGAAAACATATCCGTTACAATTTAAATTAATAAACTAATAACCGCGTAGTGTTTCCGTTTTAGATTTGCAGGCTCTTTGTTTTAAGAGTTTTTGTGTTATTTTTTTCATTTCTATAGACAAGTAAAATAATAATAAATAATGTGCTATTTCATTAGATTAATTAGCAAGTTTAAAACTTGTTCATTCAAGGTACCTTCCCTCCAGACAAGTTTTCTAAATTCATTTTGTTGAAGAAGCAAAGATTTATTCAAACTTCATAATTAAAGTCAAATTTATATATATATATATATATATATATTATTTAATTTTCAGCACTATGTTACTGGGTTATGTATATTAGAATTGAAAATAAAATCGAGAATATTGATATATTCGATTTAATTGGTTTTGAGTTTTGTTTCATTCAATTCGCTTTTGAGTTGATAGTAATTTAACCCTTATAATTTGGTTCATATTCAAATTTTCTTATGTAAAACTTGTTTATCCAAATCAAGTCGAATGAAAACAAAAAACATATTTAAAGGAACAGGCTTATAAATAATAGATAGATCGTTTCAATAGTATATATAAGTTATCTCATTTAAGTGAATTATTATTAAAAAATTAAATATTTTCATATAAAAAGTTATGAAATGTAGTTTTCTATTAGTGTAAGTGGATAATTCCTTAAATATAATAACTATAATTATAAGCATAATCCTAATTTTAGAAATTTCATAATATTTTATTCATAAAAGAAACAATTATTCACAAGTTCTAGATGTTTGACAATTATGAATTTATTCGTTTATATGACATAGTTATGACTAATTAAAAGAAATTACATGATAAAACATTAGATATATGAATGATTTATGTATTAATTTTCATTTTAACAATTTTGAAATGATTTATCAACTTAACAACTTAACTGAACCCCAAGTTCTATCATGTAATGCTGATGAGAGAATATCATTTACCCTTGATTTGACTATGAATTCCACTATTGCAAGTGAAGTTATGTCATGTAGAAGTCGTATACCCAACATATCAGCTTTTGGTTCTATTACCAATTGAACACAAGCTATCAGTACATCAAAGTATACTAGACGTGCACACATAACCCGTCACCTACTTAGGATTGAGGTAAGTCATACTATGAACATCACAAGGGAATAAACTCATAAACAGATCTAGGGTCTATTCCACTTGGGTCCTGTCCGATATACTATCAGTTTAGCCAATCATATCCATATATCTATCTTTTGAGAGTCATTTGCTTCGATATCTAAGACAAGGTATCTCTCTATTTGGACTTGATAGATGACATATTAGTCTTTTAATCGACTTGCTCAACTTCGATTAGACTAAGGACGTGTTTGGATTATCTACTAATATAAATTTTCTTCTCACATTACGATCCGGCCACGTCATGTCACTAAGTATTAGTTAAACATTAAATACTCAATGAGCCAATATTTGTTTTGCATGCAAAAACCATTAAGGACCATATACAAAAGATATTAATGATAATGATGGAGTTTTATTAAACCAATTTGTTCGAAAAAATTATAAGTACATACACGTAATCACTACACTAAAGGCACTAGATCCCAACAGGCCTAACCCTTAACTCGAAAAAATTGAACCACCATGCTCTGAAGTTAAATGCGCGTTCATCGTTCTCAAGGAAAAATTGATTTCTAGCTCAACGCATCTATTACAATATTAGCTTTTACCCGACGAAAGCGGGGTGTTAATACTAGTATAAATATAAGGGTAAACTACACTTAATGTCACTAAAGTATTGGTAAGTTCATATTTTGATCACTCAATTTAAAAAAAAATTACAAAATGATTACTGAATTATTCGAAAGTTTTCATTGAAATCACTAAACTATTAAAATCATTGTTGTCTAGCCTTCTTTGTTTGCTCTGCCTACACTAATTAAAAGCTCTCCTTACCCTTTTTCTTCCACTATTCATTTTTTTTCATGAAACAATTTTGAACATCACAAATTTGTGAACTAAATCCAAACAACTTTCTTCTCTGATATCTAACATTGACTATCAAATCAACTTAGATATAAGGTATGTTATTCTACTCGTTGAGAGGTATTGATCCAGCATATCGATTGTCAAATCGAGTCACTTGGAGCTTACTAGTCAAACTTAAAAAAAGAATCAACAACGCAATGACTTAAATAAAAAAATTTTAAATATTTGAATGACCATTTATAATATTTTAAGGTTATGTGACTAAAACGTAAACTTATCAATAATTTAATAAGTTGAGTGTAATTTACGCTAAATATAAATATAACAACTTAATCTATTAATTGAAGTATAATTGATTTGGGGTACATTTCGTTGTCTGGTTACTCATCAATTAATTGATCACACAGTCAGACAAGAGATATAGTAATCTTTTTGTTATTATTATTTGTTTGTGTACATTTTCATTGTACGCTTACTCATTAATTAATTACCACTATTAAAAATTTTAAATTTATGGTGAGATGAAAAAGGGACAGCAGCTTAGGCACGTGGATCTGTTTGAGTTGATTTAGATGAGGAAGAGACTTAATATCCTAGGAAGCACGTTAGGCAGGAGGATTTTGATTGACTTCAGTTGATTCATACCTGCCGCCCTTGTAGACCTGCATGTTTAACGTGGGTTTTAAAGACGGTTACACAAGCCCTTATAGATAGATAAGTGTTTAATCTATGACCTTAATTTTAATAAAAATAAGTTACTACCTTTCCTTTTAATCTTGCTAACCATTTAAACAATAACGTCAAGTATATATCAAAACACTCAAACCCATTATTTTAATTAATTCTATTACAACACACATATATAGTATTGACTAGTTATCAAGATTAAAAAAATAGCATCAACTCCACTCATCTACTTGCTCTTTTCCTTTCTTTTTTAATTTTGGTAGATTAAAACGCTTAGTAAAAGATTTAATGAAATTATGATATGTGTAAAAATAAAAGAAAAAAGATAGTTACCGATTAAGGGCATTTTTAATTACAAAATAACTATACTCACACAAAACTGTACTGACGGATATCTGTACATTTTATTATTTCTTTTATGAGCATGACATCAAAACAGACTTTTAGCGGCGTTTTAATGAAAAACACCGCAAATATTATGCATTAGCGGCGTTTGAAAGAAAACGCCGCAAAAAGCTGAGCAATAGCGGCATTTTGGAAACGCCGCTAAAAAGGATAAATAGCGGCGTTTTTACCCAAACTCCGCTATAAATCAGAGCATTAGCGGCGCTTTTACAAAAACGCCACTAAAGATCAGAGCATTAGCGGCGCTTTTACAAAAACTCCGCTAAAGATCAGAGCATTAGCAGCGCTTTTGTAAAAACGCTGCTAAA
This sequence comes from Gossypium australe, assembly GCA_005393395.2. NCBI lineage: Eukaryota > Viridiplantae > Streptophyta > Magnoliopsida > Malvales > Malvaceae > Gossypium > Gossypium australe. The sequence goes on from CM016616.1 coordinate 120,226,524, forward strand.
AGGTCTAATCTTTAGCGGCGCTTTTGTAAAAACGCCGCTAAATGAAGAATATTAGTGGCGCATAGCCTAAAACGCCGCAAAGATTTTAACCAATACGACGACGTTTTGTAGTTGAGCTATAGTTGCTAGATCTAGTGGCTTTTTTTTGTAAATGCCGCAAAAAGCATGCCATTAGCTGCGTTTTTTTAAAAAACGCCGTAAAAATAAATAATTTAAGGGTTATGGTTTTAGGGGTTGGCTATTAGGCTTTAGGGGTTAGTGTTATGAATAAGAAATTAATTTATTTTAGGGTCTATGTAAGGATTAACATTCTATTTAATACTTTTGTTCCTTATAAATTTATATTTAGGGTTTACCCATTACAAGAAAATAGACAATATATATATAATATATATATATATATAGTTAGTTTAAATTATTTAATTTCTTATATATATATATAGTAAAATTATAATTATAGTTTAAATATTTTTTAGAGATATATATAAAGCTTTATATATATTAAAATTAAAAAATTAGTAACCCATGCATCTATAGAGAAACAAATTAATTAGTAAATTGAAATGTTATTTAAATTTCCTAAATATTGAAAGAATATATCATATTCAAATTTATCTAAATAATTTAGGGTTTAAGGTTTAATTAATGGTTTAATGGTTGTATGGGCTGACTAGGGTTTCGAGTTTAGCATTTTTAGTGGCGTGTTTAGAGTTTATAGTTTACGGTTGGTCTTAAGATTAGGGTTATGGCATATAAAAATATATGCTATATATAAAAATGGTGAGATTGCATTTTTTACTTACAAATTAATTTTAGCCCCTAACAAAATCTGATTGTGCATCTGTTTATCCCTAAACCCTAAACCCTAAATCTTAAACGGTCTAAACCCTAAACTCTAAACTCTAAACTAGAGATCTAGATTCTAAACCCTAAATCATAACTCTAAATACTCGACCAAACCCTAAACTACACACTAAACTCGACCATAAACCCCTAAACTACAAGCACTAAACTATTACCCATTAAACCCTAACATTAAACGCTGCTAAATATATATATGAGTTGCGATTTAGGGTTTAAGGTGTATAATTTAGGGTTTTAAGATTTAGAGTATGAGAAATTAAATTATAAAACTGTACAAATTAAACATATTGTTAAAAACAAAACAAAATTAATTTAAAGAATCTATAATAATTAAACTAAAAAAATTATTAATATTGAAGGTATTAGCGGCGTTTTTGAGCAAAAATGACGCAAAAAGCATATTAATAAACAAAACGACGCCGTTTACTTGGAGGCTTCAGCGGCGCTAGACATAAAAATGCCGCAAAAGAGTAGTATTAGCGGCGTTTTGGGAAAAAACGCCGCAAAAAATATTAATTTTAATTGAAACGACGCCGTTTTCTATAGACTGTTAGTAGCGCTTTCTATTAAACACCGCAAATAACAGAACCATTTTATTGAAACAACGTCTTTTTTGTTAGGGATTCTAGTGGCGCTTTTTGAAAACGCCACAAACGGCCAATTTTCTTTAACAAAACGGCGCCGTTTTTCTTTCTCACTTAATATCTCTGGTTACCCGAGCCATCCCCCTCCCCCCCAAAATAGCAGACCTAATCCCTAATTTCTCCCCAAAATCCCCTAGCCCTCTCATGCTGAAAACCCGACCGGACTGCCGCTGCCTATGTCCTCTCTTCTCGTCGTTGTCGAAGTCGCCCTTCTCTGCTAGTAAAGCTTTTATTTTTAAAGTAATGTGGATTCAATTCGAAGTTTTTATTTTTTATGATTAAACGTTTGCTAGTAAAGCTTTTGGTTCAGTACATGAATTCATATCTTTTTGGGTGATTTTGCATTAAATAATCTCTCTAAAACAATTAAATGTCCTGTTTTATAAGTTTTTTTTTGAATAAAACTGCAAATTTTTAAAAAAATTTGAGGTTTTGGATGTGGGTTTTGACTGCATGTAAGTGTTCGTCCCTGGATCTGGAATTTTTAATTGTTTTACCTAATGTATGATGCTATTCTGGATTGTTACAATGGATTTTGATTTTTTTGGATATTTATTCAATTTTTTAATGTTTGCAATCTACTCTAAATCGTTGGTAATCGTTTCCATTTCTTTCCTGATGATTGGACTTTGTTTTATTGTAGTAAAGTGTGCCCCCCCATTTGTAGAAGCCTAACTCTGGTTCGAATCAGCTGGAAGCTATCCGTTTTCGCGTAAGCCTAGTTATGTTACATACTTATATTTCTTGTCTGTTTATCCATGACGTGAGTGGAGAAATATTAAGGATAAGTTTATATTAGTTTGTCTTAACTACACTGCGATTTTTACTTGTGAGTAGCACTAGCAAAAGCCCAACAACAATGCTTGACGACAAGAAAGGGATTATATTATTAGCCAAGTTACTGCTGCAAAAGGTAATGCATAAATTTTAATAACTTTCTGAGGAGGGCTTATATATTTGCATAGCATTGTTACTTTGAAATTTTATTAAAAAAATCAGAAAACTTTTGTTGAAGAATAGAAATTTGTTTTGTTTTCACTATATTTATGATATAAAGAAAATGTAACAATTTAATGATATTAGGTAGCTATATGAGCATTTACTGATAAAAAAAATCAATTAGATTTTTTCAGTAACGAAAATCATTGTTGACTAATTTGACTATTAATAGATGTTGATGTAGTTAACATAAATAATGATAAACTAACACATGACACCACAAAAATAAATATATTGACATGGCATGCCCTATTAACATATATCATGGCATGCCCTATCAACATATATTTATAAAAAAAAAGTTAAAATCCTTAAAAGATTATTTTTTTTTTAAAAAAATTACATATAAAAAGAATCTAGACATGTGATCGTCTAAGTTTGACTCAATGTGTAATACATATACATATATTTGTATAAAATTTCATATTACTATTTTCCATTTATGTTTAACAAGTAACCTATGGTTATCTTCATATGTATTTGTTACAGATTTGTATTGAGAAAGGTATCCGTACTTTGAAAGTGAGTAGAATTGAAGAGGACTTAGATTGACTACTGAATTGACTATTTTTCTTTCAGTCAAAGAATGTGAGTATTAGTTCTTAGTAAATAGCATTTTGTAATTATTCAATAGCATTTGTTAATTCATATGTTGTTTGTATCAGTTATTGCTTCCTATTGCTCCTGCAACTGTTGGATTGGATTCGGTGGTAATAACTTAACAGGTATAAAATCATTATTATTCTTATTTATATTCATTATGCTGATTTATATTCATTATATTCATTCTTAGAAAATGCATGCTTTTTTTTCTGGCTTGCCAAACCGGAAATGAAGTTTGTCTTGGATCACAATATAAATGAAGATGTTACAATAAGTGTCTGAAAATATTATTAGGTTCTGTCTATCTATTTAGGATATGCAGTTCAAAGTCCATTGTACAAGGTTTCATATGCCAATTACTTTGGTCAGTGATTGCTGAAGTTATGATTTTCGATCTGTGGCAGAATCTGCTACCCCACTATATTATGCTTTCAAATACTCGTGATTTTTTCTTTTTCATGAAAATTTTGGTATTAACAAATTACTATAAGAGGGAAATTAATTATCTAAAATTTCAAGTAAGCTAAATAACATTTGTGTTGTATTTTGGTATTTAGATTCCTATAAATAACTAAGAAGTAAAGATGTTTGGTTGGATAAATAGGTTATGGAAATAACAATAGATATGCTGCAAAAGTTTATGAAGCTAATATTATGTATTAATTGTAAGTTAGTTTAATTGTTAATTGTGTTCTATATTGTTGTTGTTTTGGATGCATATAGTTTTATATATATATATATATATATATATATATATATATATATATATATATATATATATATATATATATATACTTTTTTGAAATTTTGATTCATGCAGGTGTTTTACGATGCAAACAAAACTGCACTATTAACTTACAAAGAATATAATTTAAAGAGATATGTTAAAATTTATAATTGATAAATAATTTTATAAAAAAATTTTAAAGTTAAATTTCATAAATAAATTATATATGTACCTTTTAAATCAAACACGTAACATATTGATTTACAAAATTAAAGTTGTTGTTTTCATAAAATAATCAATATTTATTTCTCTCTCACATGTGGTTGTCTCTTTATAGATATGTTATTTCTTGAGATCCATTTAAGATTCAAATCTGACCACATAATATTTTATTGTGAGAAATGATTTTTCAGTTTCACATATCTTGCCTTTTTATATTTTGAATTATTCCAAGCAATATTTTTCTAATATTTTAAAATTAATGTGTATAATTTATATCAATGAAGAATAAAATATTGCAATTAATTGAATAAATAAACCGAATGGAAAACTATCCTACATAATGTATTGGAAAATCAACATATGGCACTTTAAATATTCTTTAAAGGATATATTTTTGTAAATATGATTGTGTATAAAGTTTGATTAAATAGATGAATAAACTGTAAAACTGTAAAACACTTTATAAATTTTAGATAATTAATTTCCCTCTTATAGTAATCTGATTAAATATAATTAACAAAACAATTTATAAATATTCTTTTAATTGTTCTCAAAATACAATTTTAATAGTATTAAAATACTTTGTAAAACACTATTTTAATTCCATATTTATTATATGAATTAGTGTAATTACTACCTCTAAGCGATAATTTAAATAATTATCCAACCCATGAACACTTCTAACCACACCCTTACTTTGCATGTAAAATGTAAAATTTCTTAAATAATTATACTACATAATACATAGGTTAAAGATCAAATTTCATAGCTTCTATCAAATTATTTAACTTACATAATACATAACTTAGATAATTTTAAGATCAAACTTCATAACTTACATAAATTACATAACTTACATAATACCTGTATAGATAAACAACTTACCCGTGAAAATTACTGTCAACTTTAGACTTCAACAACTACGAAATGGATAGAACTTGGATGAATTTGTCAAGGGTAAGCAACGGCTATCGATATGGAGTAGAAACTTTTTTAAATTTTGCATTTCAAAATGAAAGCCAAGAGAATATGACTCTTTGCCCGTGTAAGAAGTGTTACAATATCAATTGGCATGATCGTGAAGTTGTCTACAAACATCTAGTTGTTGATGGCTTTGTTCGGGGGTACAAAAAATGGATTTTCCATGGAAAGTGTACATCTAGTGGTGCCTCTTCATCGATGAATCTGGGTTATCCTCATAGTGCTTACAATCAGAATGTTAGAGAAGATGACATGGATGGCATGTTACGGGATGCATTTAATATGCGCGGTGATGGTTTGCAGTCATTTCCACCTGACTTGGGTGCAATCGATGATTATAATTTTGGTGAAAATACTTTCACTGAAAGGGGAAGAAGTGTACCCGATGATCAGCCAAATGAAGAAGCGGCGAAGTTCTACACGTTACTTGGTGAAATGAACGAAGAACTGCATGAGGGATCTAAATTTTCAAAACTGTCTTTCTATATTCGTCTTTTTCACTTAAAATGTTTGGGAGGGTGGACCAGAAACTCTTTGACAATGTTGTTAGAGTTTTTGATAGAAATGTTCCCGTTTGCGAAAATCCCTCAATCTTCCAAAGACATGAAGAAACTGATCAAAGATTTGGGCCTTGGCTACAACAAAATTCATAGTTGCCCAAATGACTGCATGTTCTATTGGGGCGACTGAAAAAACCAACAGTGCAGTCGAGGGGAATCTAGAGTATTACGGACTTATTACTGACATAATTGAGTTGGATTATTACGGCAAATGGAAAGTTTTCTTATTTCGATGTGATTGGGCTGATGTGAATACGGCTCGCGGAATTAAAAACGATCAATGTGGTTTTACAATGGTAAATTTCTCTTGTTTGATTCACACCAGAGAACAACTGATAGACGAGCCATATGTGTTTTCTTCTCAAGTGAAACAAGTTTTTTACTCGAAAGATCCAACTTATGAGGGTTGGTGCGTTACAAGGCTAGGAGTTAGCCGAAATTTCTATAAATAGAGAGGGTTCTCTTCTTTATTTTGCGACAATTAGGGTTTCCACCTTTTCTTTCTCTTCTTTCTTCTAAAAGCCGAAAACTCCATTATTCTTTTCTCTTCTTTCTTCTAAAAGCCGAAAACCCCATTATTCTTTTCTCTTCTTTCTCTTAAAAGCCGAAAACTCCATTATTCTCTTCTTTCTTCTAAAAGCCGAAAACTCCATTATTCTTTTCTTTCTTCTAAAAGCCGAAAACTCCATTACTCTCTTCTTTCTTCTAAAAGCCGAAAACTCCATTATTCTCTTCTTTCTTCTAAAAGTCGAAAACTCCATTATTCTCTTCTTTCTTCTAAAAGCCAAAAACTCCATCATTCTCTTCTTTCTTGTAAAAGCCGAAAACTCCATTATTCTCTTCTCTTCTTTCTTCTAAAAGCCGAATCTCTATAGATTTCTTCGAATCATCTTCTCTTCCTGATTTTCGCAAAAAGCCGGAATCCTCTGGAGTAGCCGAATCTTCTCTAGTAAGTAGATCTCTTAGATCTAAAAAGCCGGAAACACTAGTCCCTGAATCTCATATCTCTTTTCGAGATTTCAAGGCAGATAGCGGTGGTGTTGGCTACGGATAGCGTCGACTTAGAGGGTCTCGTTATAACGGTAATCAGGTGTGTAGATCCTTATCACATAAGTTTTATTTTGTATTATACCTGTTAGGGGCTAAAAAGCCGGAGAATGAGGCTGTATGAACAGTCGTGTGTAGATCTTTATCACATAAGTTTTATTTTGTATTATACCTGTTAGGGGCTGAAAAGCTGGAGAATGAGGCTGTATGAACAGTCGTGTGTAGATCCTTATCACATAAGTTTTATTTCGTATTATACCTGTTAGGGGCTGAAAAGCCGGAGAATGAGGCTGTATGAACAGTTGTGTGTAGATCCTTATCACATAAGTTTTATTTTGTATTATACCTGTTAGGGGCTGAAAAACTGGAAAATGAGGCTGTATGACAAGTCATGTGTAGATCTCTAACACACTAATAATCTGTATGAATATATGTATGTTTATGTTATGGGCTAAAAAGCCGGAAAGTGGCTGTGTAGACAGTCGAATGAAACCCAAAAAGGGTTAGGCAAGGAATGCCAGGTACGTAATCATAGAACTTCTCTATGTGTATCGATGTATGAGAAAGACTATAATCTCTTAGGTAGTAGATTGTTTGATTTTGCATGAATGTATGCATGGGATGGGTTTGATATGAAAAGGGGAAGAGCATGATTGGTCACATGGTAATCGGTGGTAGAAAACCCACCTAATGAAATGTTAGATCAGATGGTGATCGGTGTAGAAAACCCACCTAATGAAATGTTAGATCATATGGTAATCGGTGGTAGAAAACCCACCTAATGAAATGTTAGATCACATGGTGATCGGTGGTAGAAAACCCACCTAATGAAATGTTAGATCACATGGTGATCGGTGGTAGAAAACCCACGAAATGAAATGTTAGGTCACTTGGTGATCGGTGGTAGAAAACCCACGTTAAAATTCCTGATTGATAGGAATAGGCAGTACGGCTATCGTTTTGGTATGTAGCGGATGGAGCGTTGATTGTAGAAATCCCCAAGGTGTGATGGTTGGTACGGGTTGGTGTGTAGAGGATGGAATTCTAGGATGGGTTGGGCTTTGCATCATTTATTATCTGTCATGTGATTATGATTGTTGCCATTGTGTATGGGCCAGGGCTCATAATGTGTTTGTGGGCCCAAGCCTTTTATGTGTTTTCGGGATTTACACACTGAGTCTTGGTGACTCACCCTATTATTTTTCCCTAACTTTTCAGATGAGCAGTAGATCGTGGACATGGGAGCCGAGACGGCCTCGAGGGGCCATCAAGTTTTTATTTTTATAGATTATTTTGGCTTTTCTTTAAGTTTTAATTTTTGGAATATTTATGTAGTAAGGCCCCATAGTTTATATTTCACTGCTTAATTTTTAATATTTGCAACTTATGAAATATTGTCAAAAGGTTTAATTATTCAAAATAATAATAATACAAATTTTTTTTCAAAAGGTCACCTATTTATTCAAATATTGTCTAATTAACTTACAATTTCCGAAACCAATGAAGCAAAAAGTTTTCAATGTACAACCCGTAGCATACCAGATCCGGTCGAAACTTATGGGCCGGGTTTGGGGTGTTACAAAGGGAGTCACCACTGATCCTTTTTCCTAGGTGTGATCGGACACCTAATAAATCCTTTTTTTAAAAAGAAAAATTATTTTTTAAATTTTCTTAAAAAAAGGGCCGAGTTTAGGTCTACATCAAAATTCAAGAGAAAAATAGGGTTCGGGAGTCGGTTACGCACGAGGAAGATGTTAGCACCCTCGCGACGCCTAAAATTGGTATCTTGTTAAGCGCGCGTTGTCTTAATTTTTAAAAATACGAGTTCAATTTAATATTTAATTGTGATCCGATTGAAACACGAGAATTTTAATAAATTATATATTATTATATATTCATTTAAATATAATTTGATAATTTATAAAAAAAAGTAAATATTTCATTTTAAAACATGAGAATTTTTGGAACACAAGAATTTTGATAAATTACATATTATCGCATTATATACATTTTAAAAATGAAATTTTGATAATTTAAAAATAACCGTAAAAACAAACATTTTATTTTAAAATTCGAGAATTTTTGAATTTTTTTAAAGAAGGTGTGTCGTATTTAACACGAACCGATGATATTCACCCAAAATAGCGATGAAATCAACGACTTAGTGTCAAATCGATTCGTTGCCCTATTTATTAAAATTATTTAAATTAAAAATATATAAACACAAAATAAAAATGCTTAAAAATACCAATAATATTAAAAAAGAAATGTCATAAAAATACACGGACAAAATTAAAAAGTGGGCAAAAAAAGAAATTACCGAAAAGCTCAAAATTACAGGTTTGAAGAACGGGATACACGACTCGGGGTCTTTTTTTTTCTTTTTTTCCTTCTTCTTTTTTTCTTTTTGGCCTGTTGGCTTTGGGCCTGGGCACTGGCCTGCTTGGCTGGGTCTGGGCCTGCTAGGCACTGTTGGGCCTGCTGCTGACTGGCCTGTTGGGCTGGTGTTTTGGGCCTGTTTCTTTTTTTTCCTTTTTTTTGCTAGGCTGCTGCCTCTGGGCCTGCTGCTGGGCGCTGGCATGTTGGTCGCTGGTCGGGTCACCGTGGGTCGGGTTGGCCCAACTGTTTAAATTTTTTTAAATTTTTATTTTTTCTTTTCCTTTTTTCTTTCTTTTTTTTCCTTCTTCCTTTTTCTTTTTCTTTCTTCTTCTTCTCCAAGATCTAGCCCACCGCCACTGTTGCCGTCGTCGCCACCATCTAACCCTCCTCTCCCTCTTCTCTTCTTTCTTCCTTTTCTCTTCTTTTCTTATTTCTTTTTTTGTCGAAACTTTCCCCCCCTTTTTTTTCTATTTTCGTGGGTTGTGGGGGCCTCCTTTTTCTTTTTTTTTTTTTGGGAAAAACAATCCTCTTTTATGGTGTGATTTTTTGCAGGTATTAGGTGGCTAGGGGGGAGGGAGGCCATCCCCTAGGTCAGTGGCTGGAAAATCGGGGGGTAGGTGCACGAAATCTGCCGGATTGTTGGGGATTTTCTAACGGAAGGATGGAATTGCAAACGTAGCAAAACTTATGGGATAAAAGTGTAATTTCCAAAAAGTTAAGGGGTTGAAATGTAATTTTTTTAAAAATTAAGGGTCAAGATATAATTTTAAGGAAGTTAAGGGGTCAAAATGTAATTTTAGGAAAGTTAAGGGGTCAAAATATAATATTAATTTTTTTGTATTTTTCAATTTTTTTCTAATTTTGAAAATAAAATACGAAATCGAGCCGGACAAAATTTAGTGCTTATAGTTGCCCCTCATTGCTCATCGCTATGAAATAGGGATAGAGCAAAGTCTTAAAAGCACTAAATTTTGTTCGATTGTCCAATCTTTATTCTTTATTGAAAAACAGAAATCGAAAATAGCTCAGCATGTGACCCGAAGCTCAACTCACCTCTCGGATTATGAGTTGATCTTTGGAAAATAAAAATAAAAAATACCTTGGCATGTGACCCAAGGCTCAACTCACCTCTCACATTATGAGTTGATTTTTTTCTTTGAAAAACATAAATTGAAAAATACCTCGACATGTGACCCGAGGCTCAACTCTCCTCTAGCATTATGAGTTGATTTTGGAAAAAAAAAATAGAAATTGAAAATACCTCAGCATGTGACCCGAGGCTCACTCACCTCTCGCAATATGAGTTGATTTTTTTGAAAAACAGAAATTGAAAAATACCTCGGCATGTGTCTGAGGCTCAACTCACCTCTCACATTATGAGCTGATTTTTTTTGAAAAGCATAAATTAAAAAAAATACCTCGGCATGTGTCCGAGACTCAACTCACCTCTCGCATTATGAGTTGATTCTTTTGAAAAACATAAATTGAAAAATACCTCGGCATGTGTCTGAGGCTCAACTCACCTCTCGTATTATGAGCTGATTTTTTTGAAAAACATAAATTAAAAAATACATCGGCATGTGTCCGAGGCTCAACTCACCTCTCGCATTATGAGTTGATTTTTGAAAAACAGAAATTGAAAATACTTCAGCGTGCGACCCGAGGCTCAACTCACCTCTCGCATTATGACTTGATTTTTGAAAAACAGAAATTTTTAAAAAAATACCTCGGCATGTGACCCGAGGTTCAACTCACCTATCGCATTATGAATTGATTTTTTTGAAAAAATAGAAATTTAAAAAAAAAATTCTTCAGAGAATCAGGGTAAAAAAAGCCTTCTTTTTCATTGATTCTGTGCAGCTTTCTCCCAAAATTCCTTGCTGTATTGGGATACCTATATATGTCATGTGTGATGTTATTATGATATGCACATGTTTGTCCTAAATGCTTTTATGCCTACATGATCCTGCCATGCACTCTATGTTGTTTGTCACGTGCCCTTTTTTTCGTCATGATTTTCGTGAGGGCCCGTATTCTTTGCCTCAATCCTTGACTTTTCTCTCAGGTTTTATACTCATCTTCAAGTTTGGTGAGTAACACACATTTCTTCATATATCACCCTCTTGCCCCCTGTCGAACTTTGTTTTTGCTTTGGGGTCCTTGTACTTAGCAAATTCTCATCTAGGTAATGCTCAACATTCCTTTTGTTTAGAGTATGTCATTTTACTATTTATCATTTAACTGAACCAAACATGATATGCTTGACAATGGCATAGTAGGTACGAAAGAAATAACTCACATTCATATTTATTTCAAAAGCAACAAGAAAAGAAAATTGACAAGGAATAGTTCAATAAAGAAAACATTATAAAGAAAGGAAAGCAGATTTAATTGCCACAAATGCTCTAGATATCCAACGCATGAACTTTTCCACGTTTCTCCATCCTAGATCTTTCCGAGCACGGCTTCTTGTATAGAAGATTTTGAGTTTCTAAGAATGCTTCAAATATTGTAACTTCGTCCTTCGACTGCTCGTTCAGAATGTCTTGCTCTTTAAGTCTGAACCCCCTTCATTAGGACGCCCTTTCAGGTTTTCATCCTAATCCTTTTTGTTTATCAAGACGCCCTTTTCGGGTTTTCATCTTGATCTCTTCTCTTCTTTTTTTTAGGCATAATATTTCTTCACAGTATCTGAGTTCATTGGATTAGGTAACTCTCTTGTAACAGCCTGATTTTGGGGCTAGTCGGAACAGTGATCTCGGGCTCACTAATCTGAGTGATGTGTCTTTAACTAACTATGATCACAATAAAGGCAAGCGCACCTATCATTTAATAGTATAGTTATGGTAAGATAGGAAATATCGTATCCACAAGGACCAAGAGTACTAGTAATTACTATCTTTCTATTATCTAGCCTAAGAATTAAAGTGATTTCTTTTAAACTAAAATTAATTAAAAGCACGACAGAGAATGAATTGGGAAAATACTTTTAGACAACTTTATGAGAGAGACAAAACCCAAAGAAGAATCCACCTAGACTTCACTTATTACTTCTGATTCATACGATTTATTCACTTGACTTAATCTATATAAATCCCTGATTTATGTTAATATCTCTTTCAAGACTAAAAACAACTGACTCTAGGTTGATTAATTAAAATCTCTTTCTAATTAAAACCCCTATTGTCGCTTTAACTCGATCTATGGATTCCCTTATTAGATTTGACTCTAATCCGGCAGATTTATGTCGCCCTATTTCTAAGGTTGCAATCAACTCTGCATAATTGTGTTGATCTACTCTTAAACAGGGACTTTTGCTCCTCTAAATAAGAACATTCGACTTGAATCAATAACCTAAATTATCAAAACAAGAATAAGAACTCACAATTAAGAATAAGAACAAGTATTTATCTTATAAATCAAATAGTAATAAGATCTATCTTAGGTTTCATCCCCTTAGGTATTTAAGGGATTTAGTTCATACTGATAGAGGGAAACATCTTAAAATAAGGAAAACTACAAAACATAAGAAAACCCAAAAACTTCAAGTGAAATTGATAGGAGATCTTCAATCTTGATGGAGATCCCTCTTCCAAGCTGCTCCCGATGGTTGTCTTCGGGTATTTTCTGCGTTCTACTCTACGTCTCCCTTTAGGTCCTCCCCTGGGGTGTTTATATAGGCTTTGGAGCGCCTTTCTTGGCCCACAAGTAGCCCTTTTCCGAATAGAATTAGACTTAGGTTCGGCAGGGACATGCCCGTGTGACATGCCCGTGTTCGATAGCTCAGGCCGTGCTCGATTCTGTTTGTCACACATGGCCGTGTGTGATAACTTAGGCCGTGCTCGATTCTGCTCGTCATACACAGCCGTGGAATCTGCCCGTGTGTGATAGTCCAAGCTATGTTGATTTTCGAGGTAAGCCCATTTTGTCCCTTTTTGGCCCGTTTTTCGTTCTTTTCAGCTTCCTAAGCTGTGTAAAACATGAAATTAAATGGTTAGGAGCATCGAATTAATCAAATCTAATGAAAATTCATCCAAAAATAAGCTAAGCATGGGGTCAAAATATGTATAAATTATGGTTTATCAAATATCCCCACACTTAAGCATTTGCTTGTCCTCAAGCAAAATCCTGAACTCACAATTAAAATTAACTTCCTCAATTCATAATTCTAATCAATAATGTCTCATCATAATTCACAGATAATTTATACATTGATAATTTAAGTAAAAGAGTCCTTAAAGATTCAAACAATCGAAGTCACAAATTTTTGTAGCACGAAAATATAGGAGTTTCCCCTTATCTAAATAATTACCTTTGATCTAAAACAGATAAGAATTGATATCCTCACTAAAGATTCACTCAAATCGCTCAAAGTGTTTAAGGTTCAAATTAAGCACTCAAAAGTCAAACATGAGAAGTTATTACCATAAGCTTGCATGAAAATCAAATCTCCACCACTATGAAATGATATGATACACAAATCAAAAGGTCTTAAAAAGGGTTGTAATGGGGCTTGGTTTAGAGGTGTGGATAAGGGCTGAATTAGAGGGTTAGAATCAAGATTGAATTGACAATGTACCTAACTAGAAAAATAAACTAATACTGAATAATTACAATTGAAAAATAACACGAGCTTCTTCTCAAAATGTGAATTTAACCATTTAGGCTTATAAAACTAAAAATGAATATATTTCCAACTTTTTTTAAGAACATATAAGATGAATTTAACAACTGAAATAGAGAATATAGTTAGGCAACTTATTAAATCAATTCTCGACAAAAGGGGAGTCAAAAAAGTAGGAGAAGCAAAAATTGGGTTTTGGGTTAATATTAATGGGTGAATCAAGAAACGGTTTATTAGGCTCAAATAGGTTCACTAGGAGTTATTATGAAGGTAGGCTTTTAATGGAATAAGTGGGTTAAAACCTAAGTGCCTTTATCATCTAAGTATATCAAATCAAAAGTGTGGTCTTGATATGCATAATCAAAGCAAGTTCTAGAATAAAAAAATCAATATTGACACACTCATAACCAACAATAAAGTGAGCAAGAAGAATATATGCTCTAAAAGGCTCAAAGTCTCACAAAATTTATGATTTTTGATGTCAACCTTGCAAATTTCAAACTTTAAAGTAATATTTAAATTTAGGGGAACAACCTAATAAATTTTTAATTCTGAAAATAGACTTATCATGCTTGATTCTCTAATGTCTTAAAGTTTAAACCATCAATGCACAATACCTATGATTTAATCCAAAACATATCAATGAAAATAATAAGTTAATAAAAGTTTCATTCTAATAGTAATATGATAAAATTTACTTAAGAATAAGGCATAATTCAAGGATTTTCTAATAATGCTATAGTTAACCTCCCCACACTTAAGATGTACATTTCCCTCAATGTACAAAGATAAGTAATGACAATATAGTAAGAATATCATAAGATAGGGAAAGAAGTGAAACTTCCTGAATTTTAGATGGAATCCATGAAAAGAAGCCTGATGAATTTAGGCAGCGGAGAAGGTGGGGGAGGATACTCCGGTAGCACCTTGAACCTTTTGGAATTGAGTCAATGAAGCAGCCGGCATGAACTTATGAGGAAGTTGTGGTATATCTGCTGTAAAGTGATCGCGCACGGGGTTAGTCATTGTGTACCTAAAAACGATTTGCAATAAATAATTCAAGCATTACCACAAGTAATATCAAAATAGTCCTAAATAACAAGTTATTCCTAACATAGTCAATTTAAAAGTTAAGTAAAAAGCAGTATTTAAATAAACGATACTAACGTATGGTACCCTAAGCTAAATCTAAATAGAATGAATAGTAAGAACAAAATAATAAAGAAAATAAAAATAAATAATGGAAAATAACTATGAATAAAGGGGAAAAAGAGTGACCAACGGTGGCAAGGATGGTGGCTGGTGTGGTGGCGGTGTAAAGAAAGAATAAGAGAAAGGGGAAAGGGGAGGGAGAGAGAAAGAGGGAAAGAAGAAGGAAGGGGAAGAGTTTCGGGTTCAGGGAGAAAGAAAAAGGAGGAAGGAGTGAGGAGGTTGGTCAGAGGTGGCTAGAGCTGGTAAGGGGGGAAAGCTACAGTGGCTAGGGTTGAGGGGAAATTTGGGGGAGAAGGTGAACAATAGAAGGGGTTAAATAGGGATTAGGGCACACGGTCATGGCCCACGCCTGTGTTCTTTGGGCGTGTTGGCTCACACGGCCGAATCGCCCGATCGTGCGCTGCTTTGTTCGTTTCTTCTACGTCCGTGTAGAGGTTTCCACGCCCATGTTAATTAATCAGTATCGACCATGGCCTATAGGCACGGGCGTGTCGCACTCCCATGTGACTTTCTCAGCTTAAACCACTGCTTTTGGGCACGGGCATGTCGCACTCCCGTGTCATTCACTCAGTATTGCCTGTGGTCTTAAGGCACGCCCGTGTCGATTTATCGCTTCACGTGTTCTTTAGTCAGTGTCGACCACGGCCGTATCGCACGGCCGTGGCATTTTGTCCCAACCCGTGTTTTGGGTAAAGTTTTCATCCTGTTCCCGTACGGCTTCCACCAGGCTGATGTACCTAGTTATAGTGTCCACACGGCCACAGCCACTCCTATGTGCAAGGCCATGTGTGTAGGGAAACCTGCGCCTATTAATTTGGTTAGTTTTTAGTTCGATGCTAAAAATAAAATAATATGGATATTAATGAGGTTAGTGTACGGGTTGCCTCCCGAAAAATGCTCGTTTAAAGTCTTAGCTCGACTCACCTCTCATTCGCATAATCAGGGTGGTTCGGGGAGTTGAAACTCCTTATTCCTGCTATCAAATTTGTTAAAATAAGGTTTTAGATAGGTACTATTTACCTTGAAGGTTCCAAATTTGGAATGAGTTACCTCGACTGTACCGTATGGGAAAATCTTAAGTACCGTGAAAGGGGTTATTCCATTAGGTTCAGAAGTGGTAATACGAGGATCTGCATTATTCATTAGAACTCGGTCTCCAACCTTAAATTGACTTGTTTTGTTTTTGGGCTCGTCATGGCTCTGCTTTAGTTTATCGTGTACTTTCAATTTCTCCTTAAATTGTGTTTTCCATTCGTCTAGTTCCTCGATCTGGAGCCTTCTTTCCTCATGAATAGTTTTGTCCTCAATATGAGAGCTAGACCATAGCTCTGTCATCTTTTTCCGAGGAATTTCCTACAAAGAAGATTGAACATTAAGTTCACTTACATTAACAGGACTTGTATCATCTGGATCACTAGATATTCTGACAGAATCACGTGCTTTGAGTTTAATCATGTCATCACCTACACGAGGTATTAATTCCCCTGTATCAACATTGATAATGGTCCTAGCAGTTGCTAAAAAGGGTCGTCCTAAAATTAAAGGGACGTCACTATCCTCATCCATGTCTAAAACAACAAAGTCTACTGGGAATATGAATTTATCAATTTTGACTAGCACATCTTCAATTATACTCCTAGAAAATCTAATGGCTTTATCAGCCAATTGAATGCTCATCCTAGTTTGTTTGGGTTTCCCAAGACCTAGCTGTTTAAACATTTTATAAGGCATAACATTGATACTTGCCCCCAAATCAGCTAAAGCATTATTAACAGATAAACCACCAATTAAGCAAGGAATCGTAAAACTCCCTGGATCTTTTAATTTGCGGGGTATTTTATTCTGTAAAATTATTGAGCACACTGCATTTAGTTCCACATGCGACGCATTGTCTAACTTTCGCTTGTTTTCCAAAAGCTCTTTTAAAAATTTTATTGAATTGGGCATCTGCGAAAGAGCTTCAATAAATGGTAAGTTAATATGTAATTTCTTTAAAAGTTTAAAAAATTTACTGAATTGTTCATCTGTGCGGTCTTTCTTCGTCGCATTGGGGTATGCCACACGAGGTTTGTACTCTGTACTTACCAGTTTTGGTTTATCATGGCTTACTCAACCTTACATTTATCTACCATGTTCTCTTGCCTCAGGTTTGGTTCGTCTAACCCTTCACTATCGTGAGTAGTGATGGCATGAAGTTGCTCCTTTGGGTTAGTTTCAGTGTTGCTTGGCAGGCTGCCTTGTGGTCGTTTAGAGATCAGCTTAGCAAGCTGAGCTATTTGGTTTTCGAGCCCTTGAATCGATGCCTCTTGGTTTTTAGGTGCTGTTTCGGTGTTTTGAAAACGGGTTTCTAACACTAAGATGAATTTTGTTAGCATTTCTTCAAGGTTCGGCTTCTTCTCTTGTGGGTAGGGTTATTGTTGAAAGCCTGGAGGGGGTTGTTGTCTCTGATTTCCTTTACCACCCCATGAGAAGTTTGGGTGGTTCCTCCAACCTGAATTGTAAGTGTTACTATAGGGATTATTCTGAGTTCTAGAATTATTACCCATATAGTTCATCTATTCGCTTTTTATGCCAGGGTTGTAGGATGGATATTCTGTATTGTTCGTCTCTCCTCCATTTGTATTGCACTGCATCACTGGATGTATCTGCGAAGAACCACACAAACCATCAATCTTTTTATTTAAAAGTTCTACCAGGTTTGATAGCATGGGCACTGCGTCGAGGTTGAAAACACTGACTGCCTTTGTTGGCTTCATCCTCAAAACTTGCCATTGATAGTTGTTTAGTGACATCTCTTCAATGAATTCGTAAGCAGCCTCAGGTGTTTTATTGTTTAGTGTACCGCTGGCGGTAGCATCAATCAACTGCCTAGTTGAGGGGTTCACACCATTGTAAAAGGTTTGAACCTATAGCCATAATGGTAACCTATGGTGAGGGCATCTTCTCAGTATATCCTTGTGTCTCTCCCATGCATCGTAAAGTGTTTCTAAATCCATCTGCACAAAGGAAGAGATATCATTCCTCAACTTAGCCGTTTTAGCCGGCGGAAAATATTTAAGTAGGAATTTTTCAGTCATTTGTTCCCATGTAGTGATTGATCCTCGTGGTAACGAGTTCAACCACTGTTTAGTTTTGTTCCTCAACGAGAAAGGAAACAACTGAAGGCGAATGGCATCATCAGAAACGCCATTAATCTTGAAAGTGTCACAGAATTCCAGAAAATTTGCCAAGTGATTGTTTGGATCCTCATCCTACAAACCATCAAACTGAACAAACTGCTGAATCATCTGAATAGTGTTAGGTTTCAGTTCAAAATTATTTGCAGTAACAGCAGGTCTAACAATACTTGATTCAGTTCCTGCTAAAGTAGGCTTAGCATAATCATACATAGTTCGAGGAGTAGGATTTTTGGCAACCACCGGAGGTAATGGATTATTATCAGCCATCTCCTCGGTAATGTTGGTTTCGTCTTCTTGCTCTTCTTCTATGTATTGTAAACTTTGCCTTATCTCCCTACAATTTCTGCGAGCGGTACTTTCTATCTCACTGTAAAAAAGCAAGGGTCCTGACGGGTTTCTTCTAGTCGTAAACTAAAATTACCTACCAGAAGCAAATAAAAGAAAAATTAGCAAAATAAAATAAAAATAAATTGCAATAAAGAATAATAATGGCTAAAGTAATAAAAATTTAGTGTTCCTAATATCTTAGTCCCCAGCAACGGCGCCAAGAACTTGATGTGCGCGCACCTATCGTTTAATAGTATAGTTATGGTAAGACCGGAAATATCGTATCCACAAGGACCAAGAGTACTAGTAATTACTATCTTCCTATTATCTAGCCTAAGAATTGGAGTGATTTCTTTTAAACTAAAATTAATTAAAAGCACGACAGAGAATGAATTGGGAAAATACTTTTGGACAACTTTATGAGAGAGGCAATACCCAAGGAAGAATCCACCTAGACTTCACTTACTACTTCTGATTCATACGATTTATTCACTTGACTTAATCCGTATAAATCCCTGATTTATGTTAATATCTCTTTCAAGACTAAAAACAACTGACTCTAGGTTGATTAATTGAAATCTCTTTCTAATTAAAACCCCTATTGTCGCATTAACTCGATCTATGGATTCCCTTATTAGATTTGACTCTAATCTGGCAGATTTATGTCGCCCTATTTCTAGGGTTGCAATCAACTCTGCTTAATTGTGTTGATCTACTCTTAAACAGGGACTTTTGCTCCTCTGAATAAGCACATTCGACTTGAATCAATAACTTGAATAATTAAAACAAGAATAAGAACTCACAATTAAGAATAAGAACAAGTATTTATCTTATAAATCAAATAGTAATAAGATCTGTCTTAGGTTTCATCCCCTTAGGTATTTAAGGGATTTAGTTCATACTGATAAAGGGAAACATCTTAAAATAAGGAAAACTACAAAACATAAGAAAACCCAAAAACTTCAAGAGAAATTGATAGGAGATCTTCAGTCTTGATGGAGATCCCTCTTCCAAGCTGCTCCCGATGGCTGTCTTCGAGTATTTTCTACGTTCTACTCTGCGTCTCCCTTTAGGTCCTCCACTGGGGTGTTTATATAGGCTTTGGAGCGCCTTTCTTGGCCCACAAGTAGCCCTTTTCTGAATAGAATTAGACTTAGGTTCGACAGGGACACGCCCGTGTGACATGCCCGTGTTCGATAGCTCAGGTCGTGCTCGATTCTGTTTGTCACACACGGCCATGTGTGATAACTTAGGCCGTGCTCGATTTTGCTCGTCATACACGGTTGTATGATCTGCCCATGTGTGATAGTCCAGACTGTGTTGATTTCTGAGGTAAGCCCATTTTGTCCATTTTTGGCTGGTTTCTCATTCTTTTCGACCTCCTAAGCTCTCCTGAGTGTAAAACATGAAATTAAAGGGTTAAGAGCATCGAATTCATCAAATCTAATGAAAATTCATCGAAAAATAAGCTAAGCATGGGGTCAAAATATGTATAAATTATGGTTTATCACTAAGATTAGAGAAATTATTTTCATGATATTTCATGAGTTAGTATATGATTTTATAAATACATGAAAATTTTGGTACTTTAACTTTAGCGATTTCATATTTAATCGTGAAAAATGACTAAATTGCATAACGCGCGAAAGTTCCATTTTATTTGCTAAGGGTGCAAAATAGCCATAGATTGATGATTAGAGGTCTTTAAAAGGCAATTACACCCCCAAAACATTAGTGGCCAGCCATAGGGGACAAGGATTGACCAAGTTAGTCAAAGTTGGTAAGTAGGTGGACTAAATTGCTAGTTTAATATTAGAATGAAAAAAAAGATGATGTGTAACAGTCCAATTTATACCCTAGTCGGAATAGTGGTTTCGGGATCACCAATCTGAGCCAGTAAAATATTTTAATATTATTTTGTGTCTTTAAATAAGTGATTAAGCATGTGGTAAAGTTTCGTATGCTAATTTGTCCGTTTATGTGTTTAATTTGATAAAAGGATTAAATTGCATCAAGTGCAAATCTAGCATGCTAAATGTTAAGGTACGAATGTGTTGTGGCTTTGTAAAGTTGGAGGCCTTACATGGCAATTAAGCCATTCATAAGTTAGTGGACGGCTAAGGTCAAAAATGACCTTGAACTATATGTTATAACATGTTAATTAAAAGGTTAATATAGTAAAATGTATAATAATATGTTAGTTAATAAAACAAAACATGAAAAATGGTGATGATATTCATATCATTAGTGCCAAAAATACCAAAGAAAAGAAAAGAGAAAGAAGCTAGGTTATTCGGCCATTGTAAGCTCAAATTAAGGTATGATTTTGATTTAGATTTTGATGATTTTTATGTTTTTAAGATTGTTAAATAGTCTACTATCAAGCCCGTGTCTCAATTTTGTGTATGGATGATATTTGTGAGATGTGCCATTGATGAAATGGTAAGTTTTATGATGTTAAATGAAAGATATGTGTTAGATGAATATACTTTGTTCTTAAATTTCTGATGAATTTAGTTAATTAGGGCTAAATTGAGAAAATAGCAATTTGAGGGACTAAATCGCAAATTTGATGGAAAATATGGGCTTGTATGAGATGTATGAACATTCGGCTAAGTATGGTTAAAAGATGATTTTGTGAATTAGATGTTTTGAGAAAAATGGACTAAATTGATAAATTGTTTAAATGTGAGGGTTAATTTGCAATAGCCCTAAATGTGTGTCCTTGGATTGAATTGGATGAGTTAGTGAATAAAAGGGTTAATTCTGAATATGTATATATCAAGAACTGAGGAAAATGGACTTAGACCACAAGAAAGCGAAAGTAACCAAGTAACCAAGTAGCCATTTCCATTTCTGTTAAATTGAATCTGAGGTAAGTCATTATGCAAATAAACGTATTTGTATCGAACTGTGTATGTTCATATGATTATTCTTAACTATGAATGCTTATGAGATGATCCGTACATGAATTCCGAGATAAGGTTGACTTAGTGTCGATGTCCGAGAAGTCCCATTCGAACTTAGGAATAGATAGGATTAGCTATGTCATGACATAGGAATCTGTTCTGTTTTAATCATGTAAGACCACGTTTGGGATGTTGGCGTTGATTTGAGATTTCGTGTAAGACCACGTCTAGGACGTTGGCGTCGATATAAGACTTACATGTAAGACCATGTCTGAGACGTTGGGGACGTTGGCATCGTATTAATTCGTGTAAGACCCTGTCTAGGACAGTGGCATTGATATCTGAGTACATGTAAGACCTCATCTGGGATGTTGGCATTGTACGACTATTCTGAGCTTTCTTAGTATCCTATTAGGTTCCTAACGGTTCAACGGGCAAGTATGTGATACAAATGACTATGTGAATTGTAAATCCATTTCAGGTACGTTGATTTATACACTAAGTGTATGTATAAGGTAAGTATCTATATGATCTTACTAAGATGATTATGTATAATGGATTAATGAGATAATATGTGAAATTATGCTTGAATAAGCTAAGTACTTATGTGATATGTGAATAGAAGTTGTGGTAAGCTTTGTATAAACAAATGTGCCAAAGATCATATGATGAATTGGTTATGAGAACTATAACTACCAATGTATTGAATAAGTTGTATTCATTGTATGTTATGTTTATTTGTATATAACTTACTAAGCTTTTGGAAAGCTTACTCTCTGTGTGTTTTCTCAGTTTTATAGATCGTCAAAGCTATTGAAGGCTCAGGAAACATCGAGGATCGTCATCACACTATTCAACTTGTTTTGGTACATTTTGGAAATGTGTATAGCTAGATATGGCATGTATAGGTTAGATAATTTTGTATATGAATATGAAGTGAACTTAGCCATGTGATTTGGCTAGTTATGTGTTGGCAATATGCAATATTGAATGTGATATGTGATGTATGTTTTGGTATAGTTTGATAGTATATGAAGTGATCAAGTTCAAGGTAAGCAAATGGATAAACTATGCTTGTGTTTATATGAGATTTAGTCTTGTAAATTTGGTACGAATGGAATTGGTTTTGAATGTAAAGATTGGATGGTTATTTGGATATGTTCTTGGTTGTTATATTGTGCATAAGTTGAATTGGTAATTGGCTTATAGTTATGACCCAAGGTGGGTGGCAATTTGGCCTTGCAAATGGCCTATTTTGCCACACGGTTGTGGCACATGGGCGTGCTTATCGACCGTGGGACTAAGTCAGTAGCTAGCTAAGAGTACACAGCCTTGGCACATGGACGTGCTTGGTAGCCGTGTGGTTTCAATAGGGTCGACCACGGCCAAAGTGCGAGGGCGTGCTTGGTGGCCGTGGAGCCAAGTCAGAATTGACCACGGCCAAGGTGCATGGGCATGCTTGGCGACCGTGGATTAAAGTCAGGTTTGACCACGGGGAAGACACACGGGTGTGTCTAACAGCCGTAGGTGGCACACGGCCTGCCCACATGGGCATGTAAACCTTAAAACTTAGTAAAGTTTTAAAATTTTGAGAATTTTTGTATGTGGTTCGGCTTAGTCCCGACCCTGTTTCTAAGCATGTTTTAGGTCTCGATGACCTACTGAGGGGACACTATGGTTGTATATGATGATCTATTTTACGAATTGTCTGATAAATTTTTCGATCTGCCAGGTAATGCCCTTAACTCTAATCCGGTGACGGACACGGGATAGAGGTGTTACATTTGGTTGGTATCAGAGCTACGGTTTAGCCAATTCTCGAACTAACGTAGCGTGTTAGAGTCTAGCTATAAATGCCATATATCTGAATTGTGATAGTGTGATGAATCCTGACGTATAAAATGTGATTTTTGTATAGTAATGGATCCTGAAAGAGCTGTAGCTGACGACGTAGAAAGTAATGCGCCTGCTCCCGCGCAAGGGACAGCGCCTTCTGATTCGAGACCGGCTACGAGCGGTTAAGAGGGAGAAGCATAACAAGCTTTCTTCTAGGTAATGAGTGAATGGTTCACTCAATTTGTAGGAAATAATCCGACTGTTTCGCAACCCCCGCCCCCTGTTATTCCTCCTCAGAGTACAGTTGTGCCACCAGTTAAGTATCCGAATCTGTTGAACAAGCCTTCAGTTGACAAGATCCGTAAGTATGGGGCTGAAGAGTTCAGGGCTACTAGTGATGATGATGCCGAGAAGGCCGAGTTTTGGTTAGAAAACACAATTGGGTAGTCGATGAGATGTCCTTGACTCCAGAAGAAAGTATTAAATGTGTTATTTCACTACTTCGAGATGCTGCTTATCAGTGGTGGAAGACTCTGATTTCTGTTGTTCCAAAAGAACGGGTAACATGAGACTTCTTTCAGATTGAGTTTCGGAAGAAATATATTAGTGAGAAGTTTATCGATTAGAAACAGAAGGAATTTCTAGATTTGAAGCAGGGCCGTATGTCTATTACGGAATATGAACGAGAGTTTGTCAGACTGAGTCAATATGCTCATGCATGTGTATCTACTGAGGCAATAATGTGCAAAAGATTCGAAGATGGCCTTAATGAAGATATCTGTTTGTTAGTCGGGATCTTAGAAATAAAAGAATTTGTTGTACTTGTTGATCAAGCATGTAAAGCTGAGGCACTGGGAAAATCTAAAAACAAAGCTGAGTTTGAAGCTAGAGATGTGAGAAAGAGATTTCAGAGTAGATCATTTTAGTCTGCTTCAAAGAAATTCAGAGATGATCAAAGTCGTTCAAGAGATAATGTGGGACATTTGAATAGAAGTCGAGCTAGATCACAAACGAGCTCCAAAACTCCAGCAACTTCAGTGGCCAGTGTTGGAAATGTCTGGACTGAGAGATTTGAATGTAAACATTATGGAAAAAGGCATCCGGAAAGTTGTAGATTAAATGAAAAAGCTTGTTTCAGATGTGGATCACTTGATCATTTTATCTATGATTGCCCTGAGTTTATCGAGCCAGAGACTGTTCAGAATTCGAGATCTGATATTGCACCTGTGAGAGGTAGACCTTTGAAGAATGTAAGAAATGTTAGTGGTAGTCAGAGAACTACGAGAGACAATGTTGCAAGATCTGAATTTAGAGCCCTTGCCAGAGCATATGCCATCCGAGCTTGTGAGGAAGCTTCATCTCTAGATGTTATAACGGGTACTTTTACACTTTATGATACTTCTGTGATTGCATTAATAGACCCTGGTTCGACGCATTCGTATATATGCATGAGTTTAGTATTCAGTAAGACTTTGCCTATAGAGTCTACTGTGTTTGTTATAAAAGTATCAAACCCCTTAGGTAAAAGTGTCATTGTTGATAAAGTATGCAAGAACTGTCCGTTAATGTTTCGAGATATTTGTTTGCCTGCTGATTTGATGCTTTTGCCATTTGATGAGTTCGATATCATTCTGGGTATGGACTGGTTGACATTGCATGATGCTATTGTAAACTGTAAAAGAAAGACTATTGATTTGAGATGTTTCGAATAATGAAATTGTACGGGTGGAGTCTAATGATTTGAATGGATTGCCTGCTGTGATATCTGTATTGAAAGCTCAAAGATATGTGAAAAAGGGATATGAGACATATTTTGCTTATGTGATTGATTTGAAAGTGACTGAAAAGAAAATTGAATCAGTGCCTATTGTTTGTGTCTTTTTTGATTCCCTGAAGAGTTATCGAGTTTGCCTCTGATTCGTGAAATTGAGTTTGGTATTGATCTATTGCCTGGTACGACACCTATTTCGATAGCTCCGTATAGAATGGCACCAACAGAGTTGAAAGAGTTAAAGTCACAGATGCAAGAATTGACAGTTAGAGGGTTTGCTAGACCGAGTTTTTCGCCTTGGGGTGCTCCTGTTCTGTTTGTGAGAAGGAAAGATGGCATGATGAGAATGTGCATCAATTATCGTCAGTTGAATAAGGTGACAATAAAGAATAAATATCCGTTGCCCAGAATTGATGATTTATTTGATCAGTTAAAAAGAGCTACTATATTTTCCAAGATTGATCTGAGATCGGGATACTACCAGTTGAGAGTAAAAGATTTAGACATACCGAAAACTGCTTTCAGAATGAGGTACAGGCATTATGAGTTTTTAGTTATGCCATTTGGATTAACAAATGCTCCTGCTATTTTTATGGATCTGATGAACAAAATTTTCAGACCGTACCTAGATCGATTTGTTGTGGTATTCATAGATGACATCTTGATTTATTCATGTGATGAAAATGAGCATGCTGAACATCTGAAAATTGTGTTGCAAACTCTGAGAGAAAAGCTATTGTAAGCGAAATTCAGCAAATGTGAATTCTGGTTGCATGAGGTTAGTTTTCTGAGACATATTGTGTCAGCTTCTGGAATACGAGTGGATCCGAGCAAGATTTCTGCTATTCTAGATTGGAAACCTCTGAGGAACGTGTTCGAAGTCCATAGCTTTCTAGGTCTAGCTGGTTATTATCGTCGATTTGTAAAAGGATTTTCAGTGATAGCTACTCCAATGACTAGACTACTTTAGAAAGAAGTTAGATTTGAATGGTCTGATAAATGTCAGAAAAGTTTTGATCAGTTGAAAACTCTGTTAACAGAAGCTCCAATGTTAGTACAACCAGAATCGGGTAAAGAATTTGTTATAAACAGTGATGCTTCGTTAAATGGCCTGGGATGTGTTTTGATGCAAGAACGCAAAGTTGTAGCTTATGCCTCGAGACAATTGAAGCCTCATAAAAAGAACTATCAAACGCATGACCTTGAGCTAGCTGCGATTGTGTTTGCACTAAAGATCTGGCGCCATTATCTGTATGGTGAGAAATGTCACGTGTTTTCAGATCATAAAAGTCTGAAATATTTGATGACCCAGAAAGATTTGAACCTGCGTCAAAGAAGATGGTTAGAGCTGTTAAAAGATTATGAGCTTGTGATAGATTATCATCCGGGTAAAGCAAACGTTGTTGCTGATGCATTGAGTAGAAAATCATTATTTGCACTAAGTGCTTTGAATGCTCAGTTAGATTTGTCTGATGATAGTTCTGTGATAGCTGAATTAAAAGCGAAACTGTTGTTTATACAGCAGATATGTGATTCTCAGAAATCTAATAATGAGTTATTAGCGAAATGAGCTCTGTGTAATTCAAATTCTGAATCTGAATTTTGAGTTATTGATGATTGCTTGAGATTCCAAAGTCGTATCTGTGTTCCGAGAAATCCAGAGTTGATTCAATTGATTTTGAGTGAAGCACATAACAGTCGTCTATTTGTTCATCCGGGAAGTACTAAAATGTATCATGATTTGAAGCAACACTATTGGTGTTTTTGTATGAAGCGTGATATTTCTGAATTTGTTTCAAAATGTTTAGTTTGCTAGCAAGTGAAAGCTGAACATCAAGTTCCATCTGGTTTGTTACAACCGATTCTGATTCCTGAATGGAAATGGGATAGAGTGGCGATGGATTTTGTTTCTGGTTTACCCCTGACTCCGAGAAAGAAAGATATGATTTGGGTCGTAGTTGACTAATTAACAATATCTGCCCATTTTGTTCCGGTATGATCTGATTATTTGCTTGACAGATTAGCCGAGCTTTACATTTATGAGATTGTTAGATTGCATGGGGTGCTACTATCTATTGTGTCATATAGAGATCCGAGGTTTACATCAAGATTTTGGAAGAAATTACAAGAAGCATTAGGCACGAAATTATATTTCAGTACAGCTTTTCATCCGCAAACGGATGGTCAATCCGGACGAATTATTCAGATTCTTGAAGATATGTTAAGATGCTGTATACTTGAGTTTAACGGTACGTGAGAGCAGTACCTACCATTGATTGAATTTGCATAAAATAATAGTTTTTAGTCGAGCATCAAAATGGCACCATATGAAGCTTTATATGGACGTAATTGTCATACACCTTTGCATTGGACTGAGCTCAATGAAAATAAGCTACACGGGGTCGATTTGATAAAAGATTTAGAACAAAAAGTGAAACAGATCAGAGATTGTTTGAAAGTAACATTTGATCGTCAGAAGTCTTATGCGGACTTGAAAAGAAAAGATATAGAATTTGAGATTGGTGACAAAGTATTTTTGAAAGTGTCTCCGTAGAAGAAAGTGCTCCGGTTCGGACGTAGATGCAAGCTAAGTCCGAGGTTTATCGGACCGTATGAAATTATTGAACGTATTGGGCCTGTTGCATATAGATTAAGGTTTCCCTGTGAGCTAGAAAAGATCCACAATGTATTCCATGTTTCGATGCTCCGTAGATATCGATCCGATCTGTCACATGTGATTGCCCCATCTGAAATTGAAATCTGATCTGACATGACATACGAAGAAAAACCGATTCGTATCTTAGCTCGTGAAGTGAAAGAGTTAAGAAACAAAAAAATTTCGTTAGTGAAAGTATTATGGAATCGACACGGAATTGAAGAGGCAATGTGAGAGACGAAAGATTCAATGAGACAACAATATCCGACTCTGTTTAACGGTAAGATTTTCAGGGACGAAAATCCCTAAAGGGGGAGAATTGTAATAGTCCGGTCTATACCCTAGTCAGAATAGTGGTTTCGGGATCACCAATTTGAGCCAGTAAAATATTTTAATATTATTTTCTGTGTCTTTAAATAAGTGATTAAGCATGTGGTAAAGTTTCGTATGCTAATTTGTCCGTTTATGTGTTTAATTTGATAAAAGGATTAAATTGCATCAAGTGCAAATCTAGCTTTCTAATTGTTAAGGTACCAATGTGTTGTGGCTTTGTAAATTTGGAGGCCTTATATGGCAATTAAGCCATTCATAAGTTAGTGGACGGCTAAGGTCAAAAATGACCTTGAACTATATGTTATAACATGTTAGTTAAAAGGTTAATATAGTAAAATGTATAATAATATGTTAGTTAATAAAACAAAACATGAAAAATGGTGATGATATTCATATCATTAGTGCTGAAAATACCAAAGAAAATAAATGAGAAAGAAGCTAGGTTATTCGGCCATTATAAGCTCAAATTAAGGTATGATTTTGATTTGGATTTTGATGATTTTTATGTTTTTGAGATTGTTGATTAGTCTACTATCAAGCCCATGTCTCAATTTTGTGTATGAATGATATTTGTGAGTTGTGCCATTGATGAAATGGTAAGTTTTATGATGTTTTATGATGTTAAATGAAGGATGTGTGTTTGATGAATATACTTTGTTCTTGAATTTTTGATAAATTTAGTTAATTAGGGCTAAATTGAGAGAATAGCAATTTGAGGGACTAAATTGCGAATTTGATGGAAAATATGGGCTTGTATGAGATGTATGAACATTCGGCTAAGTATGGTTAAAAGATGATTTTGTGAATTTGATGCTTTGAGAAAAATGGACTAAATTGATAAATTGTGCAAATATGAGGGTTAATTTGCAAATAGCCCTAAATATGTGTCCTTGGATTGAATTGAATGAGTTAGTGAATACAAGGGTTAATTTTGAATATGTATAGATCAAGAACCGAGGAAAACAGACTTAAACCGCAGGAAAGCGAAAGTAACCGAGTAGCCGTTTCCGTTTCCGTTAAATCGGATCCGAGGTAAGTCATTATGCAAATAAACGTATTTGTATCGAACTGTGTATGTTCATATGATTATTGTTAACTATGAATGCTTATGAGATGATCCGTACATGAATTCTGAGATAAGGTTGACTTAGTGTCGACGTCCGAGAAGTCCCGTACGATCCTAGGAATAGATAGGATTAGCTATGTCATGACATAGGAATCTGTTCTGTTTTAATCATGTAAGACCACGTCTGGGACGTTGGTGTTGATTTGAGATTCTGTGTAAGACAACATCTGGGATGTTAGCATCGATATGAGACTTATGTGTAATACCATGTTTGGGACGTTGGCATCGTATTAATTCGTGTAAGACCCTGTCTAGGACAGTGGCATTGATATCTGAGTACATGTAAGACCTCATCTGGGATGTTGGCATTGTACGACTATTCCGAGCTTTCTTAGTATCCTATTAGGTTCCTAACGGTTCAATGGGCAAGTATGTGATACAAATGACTATGTGAATTGTAAATCCGTTTCAGGTACGTTGATTTATACACTAAGTGTATGTATAAGGTAAGTATCTATATGGTCTTACTAAAATGATTATGTATAATGGATTAATGAGATGATATGTGAAATTATGCTTGAATAAGCTAAGTACTTATGTGATATGTGAATAGAAGTTGTGGTAAGCTTTGTATAAACAAATGTGCCAAAGATCATATGATGAATTGGTTATGAGAACTATAACTACCAATGTATTGAATGAGTTGTATTCATTGTATGTTATGTTTATTTGTATATGACTTACTAAGCTTTTGGAAAGCTTACTCTCTGTGTGTTTTCTCCGTTTTATAGATCGTCAAAGCTACTGAAGGCTCAGGAAATGTCAAGGATTGTCATCACACTATTCAACTTGTTTTGGTACATTTTGGAAATGTGTATAGCTAGATATGGCATGTATAGGTTAGATAATTTTGTATATGAATATGAAGTGAACTTAGCCATGTGATTTGGCTAGTTATGTATCGGCAATATGCAATATTGAATATGTTATGTGATGTATGTTTTGGTATAGTTTGATAGTATATGAAGTGATCAAGTTCAAGGTAAGCAAATGGATGAACTATGCTTGTGTTTATATAAGATTTAGTCTTGTAAATTTGGTACGAATGGAATTGGTTTTGAATGTATAGATTGGATGGTTATTTTGATATGTTCTTGGTTGTTATATTGTGCATAAGTTGAATTGGTAATTGGCTTATAGTTATGACCCAAGGTGGGTGGCAATTTGGCCTTGCAAATGGCCTATTTTGCCACACGGTTGTGGCACATGGGCATGCTTATCGACCGTGGGACTAAGTCAGTAGCTAGCTAAGAGTACACGGCCTTGGCACACGGACGTGCTTGGTAGCTGTGTGGTTTCAACAGGATCGACCACGGCCAAGGTGCACGTGCGTACTTGGCGATCGTGGATTAAAGTCAGGTTTGACCACGGGGAAGACATACGGGTGTGTCTAACAGCTGAGGGTAGCACACGGCCTGCCCACACGGGCGTGTAAACCCTAAAACTCAGTAAAGTTTGAAATTTTTGAGAATTTCTGTATGTGCTCCGGTTTAGTCCCGACCCTGTTTCTAAGCATGTTTTAGGTCTCGATGACCTACTAAGGGGACACTATGGTTGCATATGATGATCTATTTTACGAATTGTCTGATAAAGTTTCCGATCTGTCAGGTAATGCCCTTAACCCTAATCCGACGACGGACACGGGATAGGGATGTTACATGATGTCCATCTTTCTTGCTCATCTCTTCCACTAAAAATTGGCAGCCAAATAGGAGTTAGAAACTTCAAAAATTTCAGCACACTCATCTCTTCACAAGTAAGTGTGCTAGTGATCTTTTCTTGAAAATAGTTGTACTTTTGAGACCCCTAAAGCTTAAGCTTTCAAATGAGGGGACTATTGTTCAATATGGTGAAAGTTTAGAGTTTTGCCGTGAGAGATATCATTGTTATTTGCTGCATTTTTATGGAAGAAATTGATCTTAGTTGTTAGATGAACAACTTTTGTGAAAGGTGTTGTCTTGAAAACACCTAATTGAACCTTGATGAAAAGGTTACAAATTTGTAGTAATTACGTGAAATGTTGAGTTTTGCTGATAGCTATAAGAGTATTAAATGTTCACCTAGGCTTGTTGAAGGTAGAAATGTGATTAGAATTTATTTCCGAGCCTAGGGGCAAAATGGTCATTTTTGCCAAAGTCTAGGGGCAAAATAGTAATTTTTCCAAAGCATGACTATTAAAATGCTTTTATTAATGTGAGGATTAAAATGAGCTAAATTGTTATTATAGAGCAAGAAGAATCGAGAATCCACCTTGATCGGGGAAAGAACAAAGTCTTGGACTAAACCGACGAGCTAGCTCATTTTTAAAATCGAGGTAAGTTTGTTTGTGATTAATGCAACATTTATGTTAGCATAATTGAGAATACTTTGTATCATATTGATGCATGATACTCTACTAAATTGAGTAGTTAATGTTGAATGAGATGTTGAGTTCCTAGTGGACTATAATGAATATGAAAATGCTATCATCGAGATGAGAAATGAGTCAGGTCCCGTATAAGACCATGTCCAGGGCATGGCCTCGGCATCGAATTGAGATCTCGTATAAGACCATATCCGGGATATGGCTTTAGTAATGAATATAAAAATCATATAAGACCATATCCAGGATATGGCATTGGCATTTAGAAGTGATTCCATGTAAGACCACCTCGGGGATGTGCATTGGCTTCGTATCTACAGTAATGACAATGAATATGCGTCTTTGACTGTCCCTAGTGATGAATGGGATAAGTATATGAGTTTAGAAGTAGAAATGAGAATTATACTAAAGGCATGTGAATGAGTGAATACAGGTACTCGTGAATGAGTCACAAAGAAACGATTACGATATGTGGCACGGTGCTAAATGAGGGCAAGTATGAGTAAGTATGGCAAGAAGCCTATGATTTGTGTATGGTTAGTTAATGTCATGGATGGATTATATTATGAGCTCATTGTTGCTATTTATTTCCATGCAAACTTACTAAGCTTTATGCTTACCCCTTTCATTGCCCTTTCTCTTTGTAGTATTGCTAAGATAACTCGAGGAATGTGGACGTAGGAGTTCGGAGATCACACTATCGACATCACTATGGTATAACAATTTAGACTTATTTTGAGTATGGCATGTATAGGACTCAAGTATTTTGTTAAGTTGTAATTGTTAGTCAAAGTGTTGGCTATGTATGCTACTAAAGTCATTTTGTAAATGGTCTTAAGTCAGGCCAATACTTGGCAAATTCCTATACTTGAATGAAGATGAAATTGTTGAAGCATATGCATCGTGTTTGGATGTGCCTTTGGGTTATGAGTTGTGTTGATTTGAATTGGAGTATGTTTGTGTGCAATGTAGGGTGGCAAAGGGTTTTGTAAATAGCCATCTAATTGTCCACACGGGTAGACACACGGGCATGTGTCTAGGCCGTGTGTGATGCACGGTCAGCCCTATGGGCGTGTGGATCGACCGTGTGTCCCTTTGCATGCTAGAATTACAAGTCAGTAAGCCTTGTAGTAACCACACAGGCAGAAACACGGCCGTGTGTCTCAGCCGTGTGGGAGGCACGGCCTAAGACATGGGTGTGCCCAGGCCGTGTGAAGTCTACACATTAATTGTGGAATTTAATTCGACACACGGGCTAAGGACACGGGCGTGTACCTTGGCCGTGTGACCATAGTGAGATGATGACGTCATAGTCAGAATGCCAAGGTTTTGGCACACGGGCTAAGACACGAGAGTGTCAAGGCAGTGTGAGGGGTCGTGTGAAAGTGTTCAGGATCGACCACTGGTGGAAGACAGGGGCATGTCTTAGGGGCACACGGGCGTGTCCCTAGACCAACACGGGCGTGTGGCCCCTATCTTGAAGAAAAGTTGTCCAAGCTCATAAAAGTTCCTGGATAGATTCCAAAACCTCTCGAAGGTGTCCTTAGGGCCTCGTGGGCCAATAATGAGCAAGTGATGGGTTTAAATGAAATTTTATAGCTCTATTTGAGACGTTTAAGTGAGATAAGTTAGGTAATGCCTTAAACCCAATTCCAGCTTTAGACATGGGTAAGGGCGTTACATTTATTAGTATCAGAGTTACGGTTTAATCTATTTTAGGACTAACCTAGCGTAAGTACGAGTCTAGCTATACATGCCATATGTAAGAGTACATGAGTAATAATAGTGTGATGGCTCCTGACGTTTAAAAATCATGTTTTATGTAGTATATGGATTCTGATCTAGACTGAACCACAGCCGATGATGCTGTGAGTAACGTGCCGGCTCCCGCTAAAGGGACCGCGCCAGCCAATGGTAGACCCGTGACCTTGGGTCAGGGGGAAGAGGCCCGAGAAGTCTTTCTTTATATGATGAGCAACTGGTATACTAAGTATACCCGAACAAATCCTAATGCTCAACCCCCTCTACCCCCACCTATTCCTCAACCCCCTTCAGTCGCTCCTCAAGTGTTTGAGGTAGTGAGAAGAGAAAGGTCTCCGGTTGATAAGATCCAGAAGCAAGGAGCCGAAGAATTCTGGGCTAGTAAGGATGATGATCCGGAGAGAGCGGAAGGGTATTCGATGAATTGTCGTGCACACTTGAGGAGTGCCTAAAGTGTGCAATATCTCTCTTGAGGGATTCAGCCTATCAGTGGTGGAACACCCTTGTGTCAGTGGTACCAGAGAGAGAGTTAGCTGGGAATTCTTCCAAGAGAAATACCGGAAGAAGTACATCAGCCAGAGATTCATCGATCATAAGAGAAATGAGTTATTAGAACTAAAGCAAGGCCGTATGTTAGTGGCCGACTACGAACGGGAGTTCGTAAGGCTTAGCAAGTATGCCCGGGAATACGTGTCTACTGAGGCTGTCATGTGCAAGAGATTCGAGGACGGATTAAATGAAGATATCTATTTATACGTGGGAGTCCTCGAACTAAAAGAGTTTGTAGTGTTGGTAGATAGAGCCTGTAAAGCGAAAGAGTTGGCTAAAGAGAAAAGAAGAGCTGAGAATGAGTCCCGTGACTTGAGAAAAAGGCAGTTGAATAAGTCCTACCAATCCTCATCTAAGAAATTGAGGAATTTTGCTACTCGATCAGTCACCTCAGCCGGGTTTTCAACCCAAAGTAGGGGCAAGCAATTTTCAGGGTCTAAAGGGCAGGCCACGTCAGTTACTAGTGTGGGCAATGTCTGACCAAGTAGACCAGAATGCCCTCAGTGTGGCAGGCGCCATTCTGGTGAGTGTCGAGTTAATGAGAAAGCTTGTTTCAAATTGTGGGTCCTTAGACCACTTTATCAGAGGCTGCCCCGAAGTGGGCGAGAAAGAGAAGTCTCAAAATGCAAGGCCGAGAAGTACTGCTAGGGGAAGACCACTAAGAAACCTGAGAAATGAGATGGGTAGCAAGAGCCCATCCAGAGAGCAAGCCGCAAGAGTCGAGGGTAGAGCACCGACGAGAACATATGCCATTCGTGCTCATGAAGAGGCATCTTCCCCCGACATAATCACGAGTACTTTTTCTCTTTATGATACTCGTGTTTTAGCTTTAATTGATCCGGGATCTACCCACTCATACATATGCATGAAATTAGTCTCTAGCATGAACAAGCCTATAGAGTCTATTGAATTAGTCATAAGAGTGTCTAATCCCTTAGGCAAGAATGTGTTAGTTGATAGATTGTGCAAATGATGCCCTTTGTTGATTAAGGGTCATTGTTTCCCGGTTGATCTTATGATATTGCCATTTGATGAGTTTAATGTCGTCCTTGGGATGGATTGGTTAGTTACTCATGGGGTAATTGTGAATTGTGGGAAGAAGCATATGAATTGAAAAGTGAAAATGGGGATTTTATTCGTGTTGAATCAGATAAGCCAGATAGATCACCCGTAGTGATATCAACTTTGTCGACTCAGAAGTATTTGGGGAAGGGTACGAGGCTTATCTTGCCTTTGTATTGAACACTAAAAAGACTGGATTGAGAATTGAGCTGGTAGCCATAGTATGCGACTACCCAGATGTTTTCCCGGAGAATTGCTAGAGCTACCTCCGGTTAGAGAAACTAAATTTGGGATTGAATTAACTCCGGGCACTGCCACTATTTCTATTGCTCCATATAGAATGGCACCAACCGAGCTAAAAGAGCTAAAAGCACAGTTGCAAGAATTAACGGATAAGAGATTCGCAAGGCCGAGTTTTTCTCCGTGGGGTGCTTCCGTTTTATTTGTGAAGAAGAAAGATGGTTCTATGAGGTTATGCATAGACTATCGACAACTTAACAAGGTAACTGTGAAGAACAAGTACCGGTTGTCGAGAATTGATGATCTGTTTGATCAATTGAAGGGAGCCACGATATTTTCCAAGATAGATTTGAGGTTCGGGTACTGTCAGCTGAGAGTCAAGGACTCAAATGTGCCGAAAACCGCATTTAGGACTAGGTATGGCCACTATGAATTTTGGTCATGCATTTTGGTCTGACAAATGCCTCTGTGATCTTCATGGATTTGATGAATCACATTTTTCGATCATACTCTGGATATGAGAACGAACATGCTGAGCATTTGAGTATGGTTCTGGAAGTTTTAAGAGAAAAACAATTGTATGCCAAGTTCAGCAAGAGTGAATTTTGGCTCAGGGAAGTGGGATTTTTGGGCCACATTGTCTCGGGAGATGGAATTAGAGTAGACCCGAGTAAGATTTCAGCAATTGTTGAATGGAAACCGCCGAGGAGCATAACTGAATAAGGAGTTTTCTAGGCCTAGCTGGCTATTATAGGCGTTTTGTCAAAGGGTTTTCCATGATAGCTACCCTGATGACGAGACTGTTGCAAAAAGATGTGAAGTTTGTTTGGACAGAAAAGTGCCAACAGAGTTTTGAGAAACTGAAACCGCTGTTGATCGAAGCTCCTGTTTTGGTGCAACCTGAACTGAGAAGAGAATTTATGGTTTATAGTGACGCGTCCTTGAACTGATTGGGTTGTGTACTTATGCAAGAGGGTAAAGTGATTGCATACGCCTATAGGCAATTGAAGCCGCATGAGAAGAATTACCCGACTCATGATTTAGAGTTGGCCGCAATTGTGTTTGTATTGAAGATTAGGAGACATCATTTATATAGTGAAAGGTGTCGGATTTTCACCGACCATAAAAGCCTAAAATATTTGATGACTCAAAAGGATTTGAACTTGAGGCAAAGAAGGTGGTTGGTGTTGATTAAGGATTATGAGTTGGTGATTGACTACCATCCGGGAAAGGCAGATGTAGTCGTAGATACTTTGAGCAAGAAATCATTATTTGCACTGAGAGCCATGAATACTTAGATGGCTTTGTTGGATGATGGTTCAATTTTAGCCGAGTTGAGGGCTAGACCATTGTTCCTCCAAGAGATTTGGGAAGCTCAAAAAGAAGATAACAACTTGCAAGCCAAAAGAGTTTTATGTGAGTCAAACGATGAGTCAGACTTTTGAGTAAATCCTGATAGGTGTTTAACGTTTCGAGATAAGGTCTGTGTACCTAGAAATGATGAACTTATTCATAAGATCCTACATGAAGCGCATAGCGGATGTTTAACTGTGCACCCTGGGAGCACGAAGATGTACAATTATTTGAGAAAGTGGTATCGGTGGCCTGGTATGAAGAAAGACATTTCTGAGTTTGTATCGAGATGCCTGATTTGTCAACAAGTGAAGGCTGAACATCAAGTACCTTCGGGTTTACTTCAGCCCATTATGGTTCCTTAGTGGAAATAGGACCGTATCACCATGGACTTCGTGACAGGCTTACCGTTGACTCCAAAGAAGAAAGACGCGGTGTGGGTTGTGGTTGATAGACTCACAAAATCAGCCAATTTCATACCAGTGCGAGTCGATTATTCACTTGATAAATTGGCGGACTTGTACATGTCAAAGATAGTAAGACTTCATGGTGTACCATTGCCAATCATTTCGGATAGAGATCCAATATTCATGTCACGATTTTGGAAAAAGTTGCAAGAAGCCTTGGGCACGAAATTGAGTTTCAGTACAGCCTTCCATCCACAAACCGACGGGCAGTCAGAGAGAGTGATTCAGATACTCGAAGACATGCTTCGATGTTGTGTTTTAGAATTCCAAGGTATTTGGGAGAAATATTTACCGTTGGTGGAATTCGTCTACAACAACAGTTTTCAGTCAAGTTTGAAAATGGTGCCTTATGAGGATTTATATGGGTGTAAGTGCCGAATGCCCTTGTACTGGTCAGAACTTAGAGAGAAACAGATACACGGAGTTGATTTGGTTAAGGAAACTGAAGAGAAAGTAAAAGTGATATGTGACTATCTGAAAGTCGCCTTAGATAGACAAAAGTCCTTTTCAGATTAAAAAAGGAAAGAGATTGAATTCAAAGTTGGTGATAAAGTGTTCTTGAAAGTACCAACTTGGAAGAAAGTCCTCAGATTTGGCCGGAAGGGCAAATTGAGTCCGCGTTTTATCGGACCTTATGAAGTTACCAAGAGAATAGGACCGGTAGCTTATCGGTTGGCCTTGCCACCTTAACTAAAAAATATTCATGACGTCTTTCATGTATCCATGTTGCGCCGATACCGTTCAGACCCTTCACATGTGATAGTTCCGACAGAGGTAGAGACAAAACTGGATTTGACTTATGGTGAAAAGCCTATTAGAATTTTGGCGCTAGAGGTTAATCAGTTAAGAAACAAAAGCATAGCCCTAGTGAAAGTTCTATGGCAAAGGAACAGAATAGAAGAGGCTACATGTGAGCCCGAGGAAATGATGAGAAACCAATACCCCAACCTTTTCACCGGTAAGATTTTCGAGGACAAAAATCCTTAAGGGGGAGAATTGTAATAGCCCAATTTAGGGGCTAGTCGGAACAGTGATCTCGGGATCACTAATCCAAGATTAGAGAAATTATTTTCATGATATTTCATTGGTTAGTATATTATTTTATAAGTGCAAGAAAATTTTGGTCCTTTAATTTTAGCGATTTCATGTTTAATCGCGAAAAAGAACGAAATTGCATAAAGTGCAAAAGTTCTATTTTATTTGCTAAGGGTGCCAAATAGCCATAGATTGATGATTGGAGGTCTTTAAAAGGCAATTAGAACCCCAAAACATTAGTGGCCAGCCATAGGAGACAAGGATTGACCAAGTTGGTCAAAGTTGGTGAGTAGGTGGACTAAATTGATAGTTTAATATTAGAATAAAGAAAAGATGATGTCCATCTTTTTTGCTCATCTCTTCCACTGAAAATTGGCAGCGAAATAGGGGTTAAAAACTTCAAAAATTTCAGCACACTCATCTCTTCACAAGTAAGTGTGCTAGTGATCTTTTCTTGAAAATAGTTGTACTTTTGAGACCCCTAAAGCTTAAGCTTTCAAATGAGAGGACTATTGTGCAATATGATGAAAAGTTTAGAGTTTTGCCATGAGAGCTATCATTGTTATTTGCTGCATTTTTATGGAAGAAATTGAGTCTTAGTTGTTAGATGAACAGCTTTTGTGAAAGGGGTTGTCTTGAAAACACCTAATTGAACCTTGATGAAAAGGTTACAAATTTGTAGTCATTATGTGAAATTTTGAGTTTTGATGATATCTATAAGAGTATTAAATGTTCACCTAGGCTTGTTGAAGGTAGAAATGTGATTAGAATTTATTTCCGAGCCTAGGGGCAAAATGGTCATTTTTGCCAAAGTCTAGGGGCAAAATAGTAATTTTTCCAAAGCATGACTATTAAAATGCTTTTATTAATGTGAGGATTAAAATGAGCTAAATTGTTATTATAGAGCAAGAAGAACCGAGAATCCACCTTGATCGAGGAAAGAACAAAGTCTTGGACTAAACCGACGAGCTAGCTCATTTTTGAAAACGATGTAAGTTTGTATGTGATTAATGCAACATTTATGTTAGCATAATTGAGAATGCTTTGTATCATATTGATGCATGATGCTCTACTAAATTGAGTAGTTAATGTTGAATGAGATCTTGAGTTCCTAGTGGACTATAATGAATATGAAAATGCTATCATCAAGATGAGAAATAAGTAAGGTCACGTACAATACCATGTCCGGGGCATTGCCTCGGCACCGAATTGAGATCCCGTATAAGACCATATCTGGGATATAGCTTCGGTAATAAATATGAAAATTGTATAAGACCATATCCAGGATATGGCACCGATACTTGATGTGAAAGTCCATATAAGACCATATCTGAGATACGGCATTGGCATTTAGAAGTGACTTCATGTAAGACCACCTCGGGGATGTGGCATTGGCTTCGTATCTACTGTAATGACGATGAATATGGGTCTTTGACTATCCCTAGTGATAAATGGGATAAGTAGATGAGTTTAGAACTAGAAATGAAAATTGTACTAAAGTCATGTGAATGAGTGAATACAGGTACTCGTGAATGAGTCACAAAGAAACGATTACGATATGTGGCACGGTATGTGCTAAATGAGGGCAAGTATGAGTAAGTATGGCAAGAAGCCTATGATTTGTGTATGGTTAGTTAATGTCATGGATGGATTATATTATGTTGCTATTTATTTCCATGCAAACTTACTAAGCTTTATGCTTACCCCTTTCATTGCCCTTTCTCCTTGTAGTATTGCCAAGATAACTCGAGGAACGAGGACATAGGAGTTTGGAGATCACACTATCGGCATCACTTTGGTATAACAATTTAGACTTATTTTGAATATGGCATGTATAGGACTCAAGTATTTTGTTAAGTTGTAATTGTTAGTCAAAGTGTTGGCTGTGTATGCTATTAAAGTCATTTTGTAAATGGTCTTAAGTTAGGCCAATACTTGGCAAATTCCTATACTTGAATGAAGATGAAATTGTTGAAGCATATGCATTGTGTTTGGATGTGCCTTTGGGTTATGAGTTGTGTTGATTTGAATTGGAGTATGTTTGTGTGCAATGTAGGGTGGCAAAGGGCTTTGTAAATAGCCATCTAATTGTCCACACGGGTAGACACACGGGCGCGTGTCTAGGCCGTGTGTGACGCACGGTCAGCCTTATGGGCGCGTGGATTGACCGTGTCCCCTTGCATGCTAGAATTGCAAGTCAGTAAGCCTTGTAGTAACCACACGGGCAGAAACACGGCCGTGTGTCTCAGCCGTGTGGGAGGCACGGCCTAAGACATGGGCATGTGCCCAGGCCGTGTGAAGTCTACACATTAACTGTGAAATTTAATTCGACACACGAGCTAAGGACACGGGCGTGTGCCTTGACCGTGTGACCATAGTGAGATGACGATGTCATAGTCAGAATGCCAAGGTTTTGGCACATAGGCTAAGACACGGGTGTGTCAAGGCCATGTGAGGGACACGGGCCTGTGTCCGGCCATGTGAAATTGGTCAGGATCGACCATAGGTGGAAGACACGGGCATGTCTTAGGGGCACACGAGCGTGTCCCTAGACCAACAAGGGCGTGTGGCCCCTGTTTTGAAGAAAACTTGTCCAAGCTCATAAAAGTTCCTGGATAGATTCCAAAACCTCTCGAAGGTATGCTTAGGGCCTCGTGGGCCAAGAATGAGCAAGTGATGGGTTTAAATGAAATTTTATAGCCCTATTTGAGACGTTTAAGTGAGATAAGTTAGGTAATGCCTTAAACCCAGTTCTGGCTTTGGACATGGGTAAGGGGTGTTACATCCCTCCCATCCGTCTCGGTGAGAATTAGAGCCCCACCTGAGAAGTCTTTCTTTACAACGTACGACCCTTCCTAATTTGGTGCCCATTTTCTTCGAAAGTCTTTTTGTATTGGGAGGGTCTTTATCAGTACGAGCTCCCCTTCGTGGAATTCTCTTGGCCGCACCTTCTTGTCATGGGCCGTGATCATTCTCTTCTGGTACATCTGTCCATGACAGATTGCCTTCAAGCGTTTTCCTTCAATAAGGTTTAGTTGATCATATTAAGCTAGAATCATTCTGATTCCTCTAGTTTTGACTCCATCAAGATGCGTAGGGATGGGATTACTACTTTGATGGGCAAAACAGCTTCCATTCCGTAGAACCAGAGAGAAAGGAGTTGCTCCAGTAGATGTCCACATAGAGGTGCGGTATGCGTACAAAGCGAAGCGAATGGTAGCTTCTCGTGCCAATCTTTATATGTCTCAGTCATCTTCCCGATAATCCTCTTAATGTTTTTGTTGGCCGCTTCAACAGCTCCGTTCATTTTCAGGCGAT
This sequence comes from Gossypium australe, assembly GCA_005393395.2. Classification (NCBI taxonomy): domain Eukaryota; kingdom Viridiplantae; phylum Streptophyta; class Magnoliopsida; order Malvales; family Malvaceae; genus Gossypium; species Gossypium australe. Next base: position 120,267,670 of record CM016616.1, read on the forward strand.
AAGGTGAGGAGTTATATGCTTTATCTTAAATTGCTCACACACTTCCTTTATCATCTTGTTGTTCAGATTCAAACCATTATCTAAAATTATTTTCTCAGGCAAACCATATCGACATATGATTTTCTTTTTTAGGAACCTGCAGACTGTAGTCTTTGTCACATTAGCAAACGAAGCGGCTTCTACCCATTTTTTGAAGTAGTCTATAACCATGAAGATGAATCGGTGTCCATTAGAAGTCTTCGGGGGAAATTGGCCCTATAACATCCATGCCCCCACATGGAAAAAGGCCACGGAGAAGTCATGACATGAAAGGGCGAAGGAGCTGCATGAATTTTATCACCATAAATTTGACACTTGTGGCACTTTCGTGCGTAACTAATGCAGTCCCTTTCCATCGTCAGCCAATAATACCCAAGTCTCATAATCTGCCTAGCCATAGTGAAACCATTGGCATGCGTTCCACAAATTCCTTCATGGACATCTTTAAGTATTCTTCTGGCCTCAACAGCGTCCACGCATCTTAGGAGCATTTGATCTTTTCCTCTTTTGTATAGGATATCCCCGTCAAGAACAAATCCAACCGCCATTCTTCTGATTATTCTTTTGTCATTCTCGTTTGCTTGCTCGGGATACCTTTGATTCTTGATATACTCCAAAATATCATGGAACTATGGTCGTCCATCTGACTCCTTCTCAATGCTAAATCAATGTGCAAAGACCTCATAAATGCTCATTTGGAGAGGCATTATTTCAGTTTCTTTGTTTGCTTTGAACATTGAAGCCAAGGTGGCTAGGGCATCAGCCAATTGGTTTTCTTCTCGTGGGAAGTAGTTAAAAGTCACTTCTTGAATTCTTTGACCAGCTCCACAACGAGATCATGATATTTGACCAATTTTGAATCCCTCACTTCCCAATCTCCACAGATTTGATAAATCACTAATGTTGAGTCCCAGTACACCTCTAAGATTTCAATTTTCCGTTCAATAGCTACACGAAGTCCCATGATGCAAGCCTCATATTCCGCTATATTATTGGTACATAAGAAATTCAACCTGGCAGTAAGCGGGTAATGGTTCCCTTCCGGTGACACTAAGACTGCTCCTATCCCGTGCCCTAACGCGTTTGATGCACCATCAAAGATCATCTTCCATGATTGATCTTTTGATGATTCATATTCTTTTTCGGAAATGCACATCAAGTCTTCATCCGGGAAACTGAATCTCAACGATTTATATTCTTCCATTGCTCGACTTGCTAAGAAGTCAGTTATCGCGTTTCCCTTTATTGACTTTTGGCTCACATACGTGATGTCATACTCAGACAATAGGATCTGCCATTGTGCCATTCTTCCTGAGAGTGCAGGTGATTCCATCATGTACTTTAATGGATCCAGCTTTGAAATTAACCATGTCGTATGACACAACATCTATTGTCTGAGCCTTCAAACTACCTAGACCATAGCACAACAGAATTTTTCAACTGACGGGTACTTTACTTCATGCTCTATGAACTTCCTTTTCCCCGACTCATCATGTTGCCCTAGTACGCAACCCATTGAGTTTTCGAATACGGTCAGATACAATATTAAGGGTTTTCCAGGGGTCGACAGTACTAGCACTGGTGGGTTAGACAAATACTGTTTTATCTTGTTGAAGGCCACTTGGCACTCATCATTCCACTATCTTGGATTATGCTTTCAAAGGAGTCGAAAAATTGGATCACACTGGTTGGTAAGTTGAGCAATGTAATTCAACCTTCCTAAAAATCCTCTGACTTCTTTTTGTGTGTGCGGAGGTGGCAATTCTTGTATGGATTTTATCTTATCTGGATCAACCTCAATACCCCTCTCGCTGACAATGAAACCAAGCAATTTTCCCGTGGTAGCCCCAAACGTACATTTGGCTAGGTTAAGCTTTAACTGAAACTTTCTTAACCTTTCGAATAGCTTCCTGAGATTCCCAACATGCTCTTTCTCTTCCCGAGATTTGGCAATCATATCATTGACATAAACTTCTATTTCTTTGTGCATCATTTCATGAATAGCATCACCATTGCTCTCTCATATGTTGCCCTATCATTCTTCAATCCGAATGGCATCACCTTATAGCAGAACGTTCCCCATATTGTCATGAATGTGGTTTTCTCATTATCTTCGGGAGCCATCTTTATCTGATTATAACCCGAGAAACCATCCATGAAAGAAAATAAAAAAAACGTTTTGATGTATTATCCACCAACGTATCAATGTGTGGCACCTTCGCACATTCGCACCTTGACGTCTTTCTTTGGTACCGGGACTATATTAGCTACCTATTCTAGATATTTGGAGACTTGTAAGAAGCCAGCATCAAATTGTTTCTTGACTTCTTCTTTTATCTTTAACATCATTTCAGGTTTTATTCGTCTTACCTTCTGTTGAATGAGTTTGCATTCTACTTTCAGTGGGAGTCTATGGACCACTATATCCTCGTTCAACCCTGGCATGTCCTGATACAACCATGCAAATACATCTTTGTACTCACGAAGAAAGGCGATCAAATCATGTTTGGTGTTCTCTAAAATGGAGGTCCCAATCTCCACTTCTTGCCTCTTTTCTTCATTTCCCAAGTTTACTGTCTCAACAAATTCTTGATGGGGTAGAATCTTTTTATCATCTTGTTCTACCATTCTTAGTAAATCAGGAGACGAGGCAAAATCTTCAGCATTTTCCTCAACTTCAAATTCTCCTAAACAAATAGCTTTCTCGAAATCAATTTCAGGACTTGTAACGAGATTGCTTATGTCGTTTATATCTGAGCACCTGAAAGGTGAATGAAAAAGAAAACTATAGAGGAGCATCAAGGTATTGGAACCAACAGACAAAATGTTATGGCATGATAATGAGATACATGTAAGGACAGGCTGTGAGAAGAGGGAATAATTATGAAGTTAATGAGAATGAAAAGACCATGACAAAATGCATCTCCATTAATGTTCATTTAAATAATAAAGAGAAAACATAAACTTTTACAAAAGAATCCCACTATTACCTAGGGGAACAAAAAAAAAATAAAGAGTTAACATTGAGCATTATTCTGGAGAAAACTTAGAAACTACAAGAAGATCCACAGCAGTCCAATTGTTCAAAACGAATCCAGGAGGACAAGGCCGTATCATTGAAACATCTTTAATTGTACCATCCCCTTTGTCAACAACATTTATGCTGATTTTATGAAGACTCATTTCAATCAACAACAACGTGCTTCGCGAATTATCTTGCCCTGGGTACATCATTCTCACAGATGTAAATGTTTTTGACAAAGGGGGATACACTATGGGCTTCTATTCTAATTCCCGACCCGAGGCTCTTACGATTTTTCTTTCTTGATCTTTTTGCAACTGTTTTCTTCTCTAACATATATCCAGCTTGAACCCTAAACTGTATCGATCTTTGTGGTGTACTGGTTTTAATGCTCTAGCTATCCCCTACCGACATCTTCTGAAACCTTTCTTCACTCGAGCTCCTTTTCCCACAGTCAACTTAATTCCCATCTTAGTATTCCTTGACAGCTTGGGTGTGGGAATCTTATTCCCTTCAGCAATAAATGTAGCATTGCTAAATTTGAAAAAACGAAAGGAACATTCCACGACATCCTTGCTTACTTCGATGTATGGTGCATCAACAGAGATAGATGCGACAATGTTTTCCTTACCTGCAATAGTAATCAAGCAATTATCCATGATAAACTTTACTTTTTGATAGAGAGATGAAGGAACTACACCAGCAAAATGAATCCAAAGCCTCCCTAAAAGGTAATTGTATGAAGGCGTGATGTCCATGACTTGGAATTCAATATCATATACACACGGGCCCACCTCTAGAGGAATTTGGAACTTTCCCATAACATCTCGTCATGTCCCATCAAATGCCCTTACTGTGGAATGACAAGGCTTTAGATAAGACATAGCAACTGGCATCCTGGAAAGTGTGGCCAAAAGCATGACATTGAGTGCAGAACCGTTATTGATGAGCACATTCGGTACTATGTAACCCTTACAACTGGTTGTAATATGTAATGTTTTACAAGCCACTACCATTTGGCGGTATTTCATCATCACTAAAAGAGATGAAATTATTCGCATTCAGGTTATTTACCCACCTATCAAACTTTTCTACAGATACATTGCTGGCCACGTAAGCTTGATTTAACACTTTTAGCAAGGCATTTCGATGTGGCTCTGAATTCAACAGTAGAGATAACACCGAGATTCTTGCCGACTACTTGTTCAATTGCTCCACGACGTTATATTCACTGTGCTTAATGAACTTCAAGAATTCATGTGCTTCCTCCTCATTCATAGGTCTTTTAATTTCTTGCTCAAACTGTATTTCAACATCAACCTCAGCCTCATGCATTGGTGCCTTTCCTTTCTGATTCGAGTCAACGGCTTTCTTCTTTGGTTCAACAATTTCAGGGGAATAACACCTCCCGCCGCGGGTAAAGTGTCCTACTCTGCTAATATCTCCAATCACAGCCTTTGACTTTTCACCTTCAGGTACGACAATATTAACATCATATTTCCATGGTACCGCCTTATTGTCCTTATAAGGGAAATGAGATGGCACTTCAATCACTACCTTTGGTTTGACTTCCTTCTTCTTTACCTCGTAATAAATCACCAGAGGCCGACCAGCACTATAAGGGATAGTTGGTAGTTGATTATCAGAGGCGCATATTTCCCTTTCCTCGGCCTCGTCCATTCTATCAAAGATCTTGACCTCCTTGTTATCTATCATGTCCTGAAGTAGTTTTCTGAATTATTTGCAAGATTGGACATCATGCCCTTCGATGCCATGGAAGTCACAAAAACTTTGACCTTTTGTACTTTCTTCCTTGAAACTTCTATTGAGTGGACAGAACAAACCCTTCTCAACCATTATTCCCCATACCTTCCGTAAAGGTGTCCTGACTTTGGCAACACAGTTTTTGGCTCACCATTTATCTTCATTTGTCACCACATTCACATTCCCACCAATATGGTTAGGAAAAGGATTTCTAGCCACATTACTAACGCCATCAAATCGCAGAATGCCAGCATTGATGAGATCTTGAACCCTCCTTTTAAAGGCGAGGCAATTTTCTGTAGAATGCCCCTAATTTCCAGCGTGATACATGCAACTAGCATTAGGATCATACCATTTTGGGTATGGAGGCTTTAGGGGTGCCATGTAATGTGGGGATATTAATTGCTTCTCCAATAGTTTCGGGTATAATTCTCCGTATGACACGGGAATTGGGGTGAACTGAGGTTTTTCAAGACTGGGTTTCACTGGTCTTTGTTCATTTTTGGGTTGGCTTTGTATGGGCATAGTGTTTGGTGGGAACATGGTGAGCGGTCTTTGGTTATTCATAATGTAGACGGTGTAAGGAGGAAGTGCTTGACAGTAAGGACCTTGGGGAGGAAAGTAGAAGTTTGAAGGCGGGCGATAATGACGTCGTGGTTGAGCTAGGTACGAATTGGAGGTATAGTGGCTCTCGGTTCCATATGAGTTTTTTCCTCCTTTTTCCTTACAGGCACTGCTCTTTTTGAGCTCTCAGGACCTTCCATCCTTCCATTCTTGATGGCGTTTTCTATAAGCTCTCTGGATATTACAATGTCTGCAAAGTCTTTCGTAGCGCTTCCTACCAACTTATCATAAAACAACGCTTTCGAAGTGTTGATGAAGAGGACTGCTATCTCTGTTTTAGTTAACGGATGTTCTACTTGAGCCGAGATATCCCTCCATCTTTGTGCATATTGTTTGAAAGTTTCCGTCGGCTTCTTTTCCATCATTTATAGAGTTAATTGATCAGGTACCATATCTGATACATGCTTATATTGCTTACAAAATGCTAATGCTAAGTCTTTCTATGATCAAATCTTTTCTTTACTGAGCTGATTGTACCATCGAAGAGCTGATTCGACCAAGCTATCTTGGAAGCAGTGTATCAACAATTTATCCTCATTTACGTAACCAGTCATCTTCCGACAAAACATGACAAGATGCGCCTTTCGACATCTCCTCCCATCATACTTTTCAAAATCTGGCGCTTTGAATTTCAGGGGTAGAACCAGATCGAGCACCAAACTGAGCTCTTTGGCACTCAACGCAGAGAATACTTCAGTACCTTCTATTACTTTGAGCTTTTCTTCCAGGATCTTATACCTATCTTGAGCGCATAATGATCAATTTTCAACTTTACTATTTCCACCGGATCATCCAGATCTAGAACAATTGGATCAGCATGATTAGCTTCAGGGTTCGATATGAATATACCTTGCCCTAGATGAACAAGTGGTGCAGGTCGTTGCTCCAGGCCTGCAGGTTCCCCTTGAGGATATCCTCTTTGCATTGCATGGGTGTGAGGTGGAGTGAATCCAAGGGGATAGAGCGAATCCTAATCATGAGTAGCTCTTGACTGAGGCTCTATGATGTCAGGGCTCTGCATAGGTCGCTTTCCTTTAACCAAAGCTATCATCATCTCCATCATTTTGGCCATTTGATCCCTTTGCTCGAGTGATTCCTCTCGAGATCTCACCATCATGTCTCTCGCCTCCTGCTGTGACTTGGCCAACTGCTCTTGTAACTCTCTTTGGACCCTTTCCATCCTTTCAATTCTTTCATTGAGTTCAGCATCCATAGCTATAGCTCTTAGACCCGTCCTATAAGAATGACGTGATTCCAGATTTGTAGTGTCGCAACTGTGGATTATACGGTTTTAGCCTCAGTAAATGATTAGGGTGATATGCACATGAAATGAATGGATGAATGAATAAATGAAAAATGAATGTTAGTCATGAATAAATATGCAGGAATTTGGTGTTGATTTCAAGATAGCCCCATACTTAGGCATTTCATTAATCAAAGGAGTCTATTACAAAACGTTTTTCCATTTCTGATTTAACAGTTACACAAATTTCCTAGCCACATTGCCTTGTTTCTTCATTCTTCACTTTCCTTCTCCAGAATTCCATTCCACCTTTGATGTTGCTTAGTTCTTCCTTCCATTCTGCCGATGATTTGCCCAGCCCACTATTCTTTATGGTGCCTTTTAATTTTTTATTTTCCAAACGAAGATCCCTTAGATCATTTCTCATGATCTCAGCTTCTTTCTGGACTTTCTCGGATCTGGATTTTTCAATTTGAACAATCTTCAGCTGGTAGTTTTCCTCTTGAAGAGAACTAATATCTCATAACAGCTTGGCCTTTTCATGTTCAAATTCATGTCTAGCCATTTCCAGCTCGGACGGCATTTCTTCTGAGAAAGGATTATGGAAAGTGTAATCTATCAGCGAGGTTTGTTGACTATTCACTCGTCATTGTCTCCATATGTCATAATCTTGAGTGATAGTATCAGCATAGAGAGCTAACTCCATTAGGTAAATTTTCTTTCAAGACTTTACAGTATCTCGGGCTTTTTTCATGTAACCCTCACCTGTAAAGGCAAACTCAGACTGTGCCAATCCCCCGGTAGCTGGTATGAACTGTAGTGAAGCAAATTGCTTTTGAACCATTAACAGAGCATATCCAACTCCTCCCCATAATCTGAGTAAAGGCACCCAATCTTGGCTTCCACACTTGTATAACAAAACCGAAGGATGGATCCACGGTACTCTCTAAGTTATATCTTCGGTGTGGAGGTTCTGAAAAACCTAAACCCAGTGCTGTTCAGTGACATGCTTTGGCCAATCTTTCCCAAGGTAAGCTTCCAATGGAGCGAATGTTTTTGAAAACATGTGGAAAGATGTGCGCTCCACTTTCCAGAAGTGGCTCAGAATCCAAACATTAAGTAACTGTGCACATCCGATAAAGTGTCCTTTCCCTTTCCTCCTACAACTACTTAGAGATCTAAAAGTCTCGGCCAAGATAGTTGGGATGAGGTTGATTCCTTGCCTCAACTTTTTGTAGAAATCCAGTATCGCAACTTCTATATGCCCAAGAACCTTTGGGAAGACGATTAATCCGTAAATGGCTAAAGCAAACAGATCCACTCTCTTCACAATATCTGGATGGTTTTGAACTAAGTCTCGCAAAGAAAACCACGGAACACAACTAACTTCGTTCTTTTTCTTTATCTGTTTTTCAGCCCATGTATCAATCATTCCCGTCAACTTCATTAGCTTTTTCTTGAAGGTCATTGGTTTGGGCTCTTTCACATATATCTTGTTGAATTGTACATTGTCATCGCGAAGCAAAGGTGGCATACTCTTTTATGGTCGGAGTCATATCTTCCTGATTGAAAATGAAACATTGGTAAGTTGGGTCCCAGAATCGAACCATGGCTTGAATCAACTGTTCGTCTACGTTGACGGTGATCAAGTGAGCTATATCCCTGTACTTTTTAGTGAAGATGCCCCTAGTGTCTGAGTCCCACTGTTTATAGATCCTAGTCAAGTCTTCGAGGTTATTCTGACGAGCATTCGAAGTCACATGCTCAGGAAGATTGGAGATACATCCTTCCTTTAAACTGTCTCCTTTTACTTTCTGGGTCTTCAAAGACCAGTCTCGAACCATGGCATTTTTCTCGGTTACTTGCGTAATTGACTCCTCCATCAGAAACCCGTTTTTGGCAACCAATCTCTAATCAACACCTTCCTAACAAGATACCTATGATGCATGATGAAAAATAAAAATGAAGACAAATAACCTTGGTTAGTAATCACAACAAATATAAATGGAGAAAAACTACGGAAAATCTAACAAATTAAGCTATTCAATCGTGCATTTTGGTGAAACCGACCTACGTTTTTTTTTACCCCATCATACTATACAAAATAAACTTACCCAACATGCTCATCAGATAATCTACCCGATCCAATTTTATTAAATAGACCTAATTCTCTTGTAAAAACAAATATAAATGTAAAAGAAATAAAAAGTAAGAGGCGTTTCTCCCATGTACTTATTTTGGTGACTATTCAACGGACAGAGGTTCAGCATGGCTCTAATTGGGTGGCTCATACGATTCTCTATATGTGGTTTCGGTTCTAAAAAGGTACCCGAATTGTCCATACCGTCACCTACTAAGGCTAGTACGGAGCCTCGGTTATCACCCATCATAGGCTCGCGAGCTCAATTCGAGGGATTACATTTACTTATGCCTATGCAGAGGGACAAGTTAACTCACGAAAGCATAAGTTATATGTAACCAGGAAGTATTCACTAGCCTGTGCGGAGGGACGAGTTAACTCACGAAGGCGTAACGTTTACTTCTAGTTAAACGGACGGAGCTCGAGTAGAGAGCTTATGTTATGCTAAAATGCAAGTGCACGGTGTGCGGGGAGAAACTCACAAACCTTTTTATTTTTTTATTTTACTGAAAACAAACTAAAAACCGTAAAACTTAAAGCTGAAAAAAAACAGAAAAATAAACAAGTTAGAAAAATATTAATTTGAAAACCGAATGCAGATGCATGACTTTTCAAAAATAAAATTCAAGGATCACGATTAATAATTAATTTGAACGAGGAATTTTGAAAATTTTGACAACACGCGTTTAATATCAAACTCGACTCTAAAAAAAAGTCCCCAGTGGAGTCGCCAGCTGTAGTGACTTAAAATTTAGCACGGGCGCTAGTTGAGGCGATAATTGCAAATTTGAAAACAGAGTTTCGATTTTATTTAAAAAAGGGAGTCGCCGGTGTGATAGGACACCTATTAAATCCTTTTTTTAAAGAAAAATTATTTTTTTAAATTTATTTAAAAAAAGGGCCGAGTTTAGGTCTACGTAAAAATTCCAGAGAAAAATAGGGTTCCAGAGTTGATTACGCACGAGGAAGATGTTAGCACCCCCGCGACGCCCAAAATTGGTATCTCGTTAAGCGCGCGTTGTGTTAATTTAGCACCCTCGCGATGCCCAAAATTGGTATCTCGTTAAGCGCGCGTTGTGTTAATTTTCAAAAATACGAGTTCAATTTAATATTTAATCGTGATCCGATTGAAACACGAGAATTTTAATAAATTATATATTATTATATATTCATTTAAATATAATTTGATAATTTACCAAAAAAGTAAATATTTCATTTTAAAACACGAGAATTTTTGAAACACAAGAATTTTGATAAATTACATATTATCGTATTATATACATTTTAAAAATGAAATTTTGATAATTTAAAAATAACTATAAAAATAAACATTTTATTTTAAAATCTGAGAATTTTTGAATTTTTTTTTTGAATTTTTTTAAGCAGGGTGTGTCGTATTTAACACGAACCGATGATATTCATCCAACATAGCGATGAAATCAACGACTTAGTGTCAAATCGATTCGTTGCCCTATTTATTAAAATTATTTAAATTAAAAACATATAAATACAAAATAAAAATGCTTAAAAATACCAATAATATTAAAAACGAAATGTCATAAAAATACACGAACAAAATTAAAAAGTGGGCAAAAAAAGAAATTACCGAAAAGCCTAAAATTACGGGCTTGAAGAACGGGATACACGACCTGGGGTCTTTTTTTTCTCTTTTTTTCTTTTTTTCCTTCTTTTTGGCCTGTTGCCTTTGGGCTTGGGTGTTGGCCTACTTGGCTAGGTCTGGGCCTGCTAGGCGTTACTGGGCCTGCTGTTTGGCTGTGTTTTGGGCCTGTTTCTTTTTTTCCTCTCTTTTTTGTTGGGCCTGCTGCTGAACGCTGGCCTGCTAGTCGCGAGTCGGGTCACCGCGGATTTAATTTTTTTCTTTCTTTTTCTTCTTCTTTCTTCTTCTTCCTTCTTCTTCTTTCTTCTTCTTCTCCAAGATCTAGTGTAACAGCCCGATTTTGGGCTTAGTCGAAACAGTGGTTTTGGGACCACAAATCCGATGTTGAGAAATTTATTTTATTTATATTTTTATGGTCTACAATTTCACACAATGATTTCATGAAAATTTCATTCAAAAATTTTGACGTTTGAGCACTCAATTTAGTCAAAAGGACTAAATTGTAAAAAGTGAAAAAGTTGAGTTCTACATGTTAAAGGTGTTCAATTGTTATTTGGAGGTCCTTAAATGATAAGTAGACCATTGGTTAAGTTGGTGGACAAAAATGAATATGGATGGGTATGTTTCAAAAGATATTTTAAGGGGCATTTTGGTAATTTAGTGAATTAAATGAATTAAAAACAAAATTTAAATGCCAAATTTGTCCATCTTCAAGCTTAGGCCAAATTTAACATGTGGGAAGTCATGGATAGGGTTTTCAAGCTTTCCATGCTTCATGACCCCGAAAAACGAGATTTGGACCTAGAACGGGAGGAAAATCGAAAATCGGGAAAGTTGGTAAATTGTCGTTTCTGGATCCGAGGTAAGTTGGTGTGTTAATAGTGATGCAATAATGTCGTAATGTATATTTGAAACCTAAATTGTGGTATTAAATTTATTTTTCTGAATTACATGTTTAGTATATTTTGTTGGTGAATTGATTTAATAATATGTTTATGATAAAAGGTGACATGGAAAATGGGTTGAAATGTTGTGCTTAAAGGTGTATTCTATGACTATGGTTATTATGTGAAATGGAAAGTTGATATGTAAATAATGCATTTTGTTTACTTGTTCAATAATTATTTTGCTAGATATTATGGAAATCACTGGGTGATAACTAAAATATGAAAATGTATGGAATGAGAAATTCTCAATTGAACCTTCGGAAAACCGAGAGATACGGACAATATGTAGCTAGGTCACACGAGTGATAAGGGACCTTCACCATGTGCACAAGAAAGCTATGAGATGACAAAATTTGATATGTAGCTAGGCCACATGGATGATAAGGGACTTTCACCATGTGTGCAAGAAAGCTACGGGATAATAATTTCATATGTAACTAGGTCACATGTGTAATACTATGTGTATACCATTTGTACAAGAAAGTTACGGGTTATGAGTAGCTAGGTCACATGAGTGGTTCCTAGTGTTGGACGCCATGTAGACAAGAAAGCTACGAGATGGAATGGCTAGGTCACATGGGTGATAAGGGACCTTCACCATGTGTACAAGAAAGTCGAATTATGTGTAGGTGGAGCTATATGCTGAGACCACCGAGTATTGGGAATTTTCCGAAGGGGTTCAATGAGATAACTTACTAATGGTGATTGGTGTGATCATGTTATGAATAAGTGCAAGTGTGAATGTGACCAATTGAGAAATGTGGCAAATGTATGTGTGAGCAAGGGTGCATGTGACCATGTGACCATGTGTGTATGTGCATAATGTGTTTGATATGTGACACGTGATTGAAATTGTGGTAAGGCTAATATAGTGTAAGCGCCATTATGAGTACTCGTAAATATTGGTGATGATTATTCATTTGTATGGCTAGTATTGAACATGCTTGGTGTTATGTGTGCATATATGGATGTAATATAAAGAAAACATGGGAGAGTAAAATTTTCAGTAAAATAGATTGAAACAACAGGAGTTACGTGATTTTGAAAAATCACCATAAATAGTATAAATTGAATTATATACTAAATGAGAGATGAAATTAAAGCTTATTGAGTATATTTTCACATAAAAGAAATGGTACGAGTAAATATGTAACACCCCAAACCCGACCCAAACGCTACAAACGGATCTGGTATGTCACTTAAGGGATTTTACAAAACATGTCGCATTTTGGAAAACAACTACTAGGTTTAAACATTTATATCGAAAAACTTATATTTTCATTAATTCATATAAAATATAAAGTTATAAATTACCTTGGTGAATTTTAAACAAAAACTATAATTTCATACATGTCTTAACTTAATTTAAAACATAAAACTTAAAAGCCCAGTAATAAAAGCCCAACATAAAACCAAAACATAAATAATAGTCTAGTGGCCCATGGCCTTATTACAAAAAAAATTTAAAACCCATTAAATAAAAATATAAAATAATAAACTGGAGTCTTCTTGTTAAATCCAAGAGTTCTTTTGCATGGCCACCTTGCGCTCCTCTCCAGCCCGATCCGATGCACTAGGTGGTACTTGAAAATGTTAAGAAATTGGTTGAGTCGGGCCTTAGCCCCACAGAACAGAATAGCAGTTTAATATATATATAACAAAAAAAATTATGCAAGCCCAACCCAAATCCTAAGTTTCCATCCGCTACACGCCTCCCGTACCAGCCGTTCACACCATAGAGATTTCTACAATCAACCCGCACCGCTACACGCTGTTGATGGCAGTCGTGCTGCTCATCATCAGAGTTGTGACAGAGTCGCCAGGCTAAAATGGAAAAAAGCCACCAGAAACAGAGTTTGTGACAGAGTCACCAGGCTGAAATGGCAAAAGCCACCAGAACAGATCACTTCCCCTTTTCATCAATTTCCCAACCCCAAGCATACAATGAAATCGTCATACAAAACATATCGATTTAACAGGAATAATCACTGAAATAGGACAGAAGTCACTAACCTGTTGATCAGCCTTTACCCTTCAAGGGTTTTCACTTGTTATGCCGGGATTTCGGCATTTAGCAGAGTATAGCAATATATATTAGCAAACAGTCTAACAGTGAGAAAGGTTACACACACCTGATTAATGTCGATACCCTTGCTAGATCGATCTACAACTTTGCTCAAAAAGCCGAAAATATGTGAAAATAGGGCCTCTCCTATATTCGACTAAGGGTTAGTAAATCCTGAATTTACACATTGAGACTAATAGATCTTCTTACCTTGAAATCTCGAAAGTAACACGATTCAAGTGCTACCAATCTATAACTAAGAGATCTATGCGATTGACTCCACTAAAGTTCCCTTCAGATTTCGGCACAAGTAGGCACCACAGAAGTAATTCGGCAATCACAGGAGATGAGATCTAGGGATTTCGGCTTTTAGGAAAATCTCGGAAAAAGTATGAACAAGAGAAGGCTGATGTGTCTTTGGCTTTTAAAATACTTGAGTGAAGAGTTTCGATTTCTGACAGGAAAAGAGAAGAAGAAAAGAAAACAAGGAAGAGACTTGAAGATTTCGGCTAGGAAGAAAAAGAATGGAAAGAGTTTCGGCTTTTGAATCAAAGTGAAGATGAGGGAATTGGCTTAGAGATTTCGGCTTTTGCAGAGAATGAAGAGGAAGATGGAACTTTAGGAGTTTTCATCTTTTACTCAGAGAAGAAGAGAAAATAATGAGAGAAAAACCCAAATGCCGAAATTGAAGAAATATTCCCCCTATTTATAAAAATTTCGGCACTTACCTAACCTTGCCGATAAATCCTATCTTTTCTCCTTTATCTTAATCTACTAGCTCATCTAAAAGAGACTTAATTATCTCTAACTCCTCCCTCCTTTATCAGCATATTATCTACATATTTTAATCATTAAAATCCCTAAATTTTAGCCTTTATCTGCTTATTATCCACATAAAATAAATTCATAAATAATAGCCTTTATCTGCTTATTATCCACATATTTTAAACACTAAAACCCTTAAATTTTAGCCTTGTTGCCATCCACTCCACCTAATCCTAATGCCCAAAATCTAGCTAACTTAAATTAAAAGAATTGGGCTCCATGAAACTTAAATTTGGGCCCCTTACACCCTTGTGTGGCGTCACCTCCTAAGATTGGGCCACAAGCCCACTTTGGTATTTTAAACATAGATACTACCTTTTAAACCCTATAATGCCCAAACAGATAATTTTATCAAGGCCTCCGCCTAAGCCTGAGCCCGATTTGGACCCCTAACACTTAAATTAACACATTAAACATAACCACCCATTAAACGCATAGGCCCAAAAATTCAGGATGTTACAAAATAAATTTTCTATTATGAGATATTTAAATTTTGGTGAGACAGGGTCTGACTGGTTTCAGAAATCCCCTGTTCCAAATTTGGAAAATCACTAAAAATTGTATAAAAATAGTTATGGTGTGTAATTTATATTCTCAGAATCCTTGGTGAATCTAATTTCGAGAGAGACAAATGGAAAGTTATCCAAACTCTTTATAATGAGGAATTTTAATTTTAATGAAGAGGTGTTAGAGCTATTGAACAACGAAATAGTGGAATCTTTAATGAATAAACTGTATTTATTGGCTAAACCAAAAATTCTGGAAATTTTATGGTAAGGAGATATGTGAGTTTAGTTTCGTGGAAAATTAACGGATCTTAATTTGGAGTTCCATAGCTCCAGATATAAATAATTTAATGACTGTGACTCGAGGAAACAACTTAATTGGAATTTGAATAAATAGAAAGAATATGAAAATAGTATGTTATCGCATTGCTTATTATTTTCATGCGAGCTTACTAAGCGTAAAGCTTACTCCCTCCTTTCCATTTCTTTTAGTTTTGTCAGGTCAGCTCAGGGTTGGAGATCGTCGGAGGCAGCATCACACTATCGAGCCATTATCCTTGGAGTATTGGCATATGTATGTTAAATGTTTTTAAGTGAGTGGCATGTATAGGGACTTAATTTTTCTATGATGGATGTTGTTGTGATTAGTCAAATGTATTGGCTTATATTGATTTGTTGATTATAGCCATGAGATGTGGCTTATGATGATTTTGGCTTGTAAGCCAATTTGTCCATGGTATGTGTTAATGTCATATTATGTGGTATAAGTGATTAAACAGATGACAAGGTCAAATGTATGTGTGTGCATGTAAAGATGACAAAAAGGCTTGGAAGTTAGCCTAAGTCTTGACCACACGGGTAGAGACACGGCCGTATGTCTCAGCCGTGTGGAGGACACGGCCTCTGGCCATGGACGTGTGCCTTGGCCGTGTGCCCTTAAACGGTTGTTGACGTCAAAATCAGAGAGTTACACGGGCGTGTGACTCTCCAAAGTAAGAAAATTGGTTAAGTTGCCCAAAGATTTTCAAAGTTCTCAGTTTAATCCCGAACCACCCCGATGTATGTTATAGGCTTCGAAGGCCTGTATAAGGGATGATATGCATGTGTTTGAAAAGTTTTAATTTTGGGCGAAATTTGGTAACCCGATTTTGTACGATTGTGAATGTTTAAGTCTAGTAACGCCTCGAACCTGTCCCGGAGTTGGACACGGGTGAGGGGTGTTACATCTAGCCCGCCACCACCGTTGCCGCCGTTGCCACTGTCGAACCCTCTTCTCCCTCTTCTCTTCTTTCTTCCTTTCCTCTTCTTTTCTTCTTTCTTTTTTGGTCGAAACTTTCCCCATTTTTTTTATTTTCGTGGGTTGTGGGGGGCCTCCTTTTTCTTTTTTTTTTGGGGGAAAAATATCCCCTTTTATGGTGTGATTTTTTACAGGTATTAGGTGGCCAGAGGGGAGGGAGGCCATCCCCTAGGCTGGTGGCCAGAAAATCGGGGGGTAGGTGCGCGAAATCTGCCGGATTGTTGGGGATTTTCTGACAGAAGGACCGAATTGCAAACGCAGCAAAACTTATGGGGCCAAAGTGTAATTTCCAAAAAATTAAGGGGTTGAAATGTATTTTTTTAAAAAAAGTTAAGGGTCAAGATGTGATTTTAAGGAAGTTAAGCAGTCAAAATGTAATTTTGGGAAAGTTAAGGGGTCAAAATATAAT
Organism: Gossypium australe; assembly: GCA_005393395.2. Lineage (NCBI taxonomy): Eukaryota > Viridiplantae > Streptophyta > Magnoliopsida > Malvales > Malvaceae > Gossypium > Gossypium australe. The sequence continues at coordinate 120,284,169 of CM016616.1, forward strand.
TTTAATTTTTTTGTATTTTTCAATTTTTTTCTTCTAATTTTGAAAATAAAATACGAAATCGAGCCAAACAAAATTTAGTGCTTACAATTTCCTTATACTTCTTTAAAGCTTTATATTTATCATTATAATGTCATATTAATATAGTTATTCAATTGCATGTTTAACTTTTATATTTAGGAACGCTTTCAACAAAAGATAAATGAAACAATAATGTGTTTTCCAGGCTCAATCCTGGGGTTGTCTATAAGTGCCACTGTTCAGGGTCAAAGGTTGAAAAGTTCAATTTCTTTTTTATTTTTTTAAGGGTTCAATTTTTATTTTTTATTTTTTAAGGGATTTAAAAAAATTTTCTTCAACTTTTAAATACTCAAAACCCCAATTTATTAATTTGCTTAGGACCCAAAAAAATGCGAAGAATGGACTTGATGTTTTCTCAAGTTAAAGGACCTGGGAGCCATTCCTACTTTCTCTTATCATGGACCTAGTTCTTCACGACCAGCCGCAAGTAATGAAGAGATAGAAGCCATGAAAGCTAAGATTGAAAGATTTAAAAACAAAATTGGAGAGCTTGATGATATTGCAGGGACAACACCGTAATACTTAAGAGGCATAGTATGCATATCATTGTTGTTTTTATTGATTATTATTGTCGATGTGTGTAATATGCATGCCATATATATACTTTGTTGTAATGTTATTACTAAGCAATAAATTTAAAGCTTAAGGGAAAAAAATGTCTTTATTAAGAAATTAAAAGTTCAATTGAACTATTATGAAAAAAGTGCACTTAATTGAGCCTTCAATGATCTTAAAAAAAATTAATTGATTCTTTCTGTTAACGGAAGTTGTTAGCTAATCGATTTGATTATTAATCTTGTTGACACGATTAACGGAAACCACCAAAAATTAAAAAAAAAATATGCATATAGTATAAATCTAGACAAATGATTATCCAAATTCATATTGGATGAGTGCAAAACTAAAAAACTTTAAAAATTATTAAAAAATTCTAAAAAATATATAAAAATTTTCGAATGTGAAAAAATTCAAAAAATATTATTTATTGAAATTCATATTGAATATACATATGCTCAAGATGATTTTTATATAATTTTAAAATTTTTAATAAATAATATTTTTTTTGAGTTTTTGCACATTTCTATATCTTACTAGCAACTTCTGGCATCTCAAAGCTTCAGGAGCTTTATCTACAAGCCATGCTTTAACCTGAACATTAAATAGGCTAATTTGATGAAAAAATTATTTAAAGGAAAATTATAGAAAGTTGAAAAAATTCACGAGCACACCTGTCCTGTAATCCTACTCTTCGCTCCTAAAGATTAGAAATTTAGCACGCTCCACATAAATGATTTAGATCTGTGTGAATTACAGCTGCTCGAAAAATAGGAAATTTTGAGTAAAAATATAATATTAAAAATCAGTTTAGAAAAAAAATTAAAGTTCATTTAGAAAATAGATCGGGATTGGGGTAAGGCCTTTTCGGCTCAGGCCTGACCCAAATATGTTTAAAAAAAATTTGCAGTTTTGTTGTTTTTTTATTGTTGTTTTTGTTATTTTCTTGTTTTTTTTCACTATTATGTTACTACTATTTTGTAGTTATTGTAAACTCTTATTTTATTAATTTTGTTACTATTTTAGAGATATTTGCTTGTTAAGTTGTACCTATCTTAGTGTTATTTAAGTATAAATATTTTTTTAAAATTTATTTTCAATTTGTTCGAAAATATTTATTTTAATGTTTTTAGTATTTTTAATGTATTAAATATTTTAAAAAATATATATTAAAAAGTAATATAAAAAAATTAATATGGGTTGGGTTGGACCTGAGTTTTAACATTTTTATCCAGGCTGAAAATGGATAAAATTTTAGGCCTATTTTTTTAGTCGGACCGAACCGAAGCTTAACAAACAGGATTAAAATTTCGGTTGTGCCTGACCCGGCCCATGAGCACATCCACTGTGAATGAATACTTTAAATAGTTCAATTTTGTAACACCCCTGACCTGTATCCGACGTCGGATTAGGGTTACAAGGCATTACAGGACATAGCATTGATAATGACAGATATTTACTACATTTTTTTTTTTACAAATAATTCACTTAACCAACTAAAACTCAATCATGCTATACTACTTAAAGTATATAAACAAGTTATGCTTTTAAAATTTAAACATATATATAAACAAGTTATGCATTTAAAATTTAAACATATCAATAATAACAAATTTTCGTATTCGATCACAAATAGGCAAATAATATTGCAACCAACTCACATGCCTATCAAAATGAACCATTTACTAAGACCCAATTTACTATCACATTTCAATCACATTATGAAATCAATCATTCAACATTTAAATAACAAACCACCATTAAACATGCCATAGGTATATCTATTTGTTTTACTCATCACTAGTCAAATATAATTTCATATCATGCACCACTTTCAAACCTATCCATAAATCAAATTATACATTATAATTGAATCCATAATATAACCAAAATCGAATCATGTTCATTACATATATCTTCATACTAAAATACATCGTACTTATATAAATACATACTAATATTTCCCGAATGAACTTAAACCATATTCAATTTCATTGACTAATCGGACATATCAATTTGTCCCATTTATATGCTATAACCGTACCTATATATATATATATATATATATATATATCAAACATTTACTACAATATTAACTAAACATAGCAACCCTACTTCACATACAAATGAGCCATAGCAAAATTTGTAAAACCAACACATATATGACGTACATGTTACTTAATTCATATATTAAAATTATAAATGTCATTTCATTCATAATATACTTAGCATTTTACCCATTTATTCAATCAACATATCTTAAGACTTTATTACCTAGTATAAACCAAGTTTACCACATACACGTAACTTAAATATCTCATCCTAACGCAAGCTCAAACCATGATCCAATATAGTCAAATTCGAGCATAAAAATTAAACACATCAAGCACCCATTCCAAACACATAAAATCCCACTTAAGCAAGATAATCATGAATAAACCAATTTTAAACCAAACCAAACACAAGCATCGAAATTAAGCCATTTTCGCATGGCTATTTTTATATACATGACAAAAAATCAACCTAAAGATTCCATCTATGCTATACATGCCATAAGCCCAAATTTAAGTTAGTAAAATACTGAAAAACTGTCGATAGTGTGATAGGCTTCGTTGACGATCCCCGAGCTCGTAACGTAAATCCAAAATCTATAAAACAGAGGTAATCAAAACACACACAGAGTAAGCTATTTAAGCTTAGTAAGTCATAAGCAATTTAACATTTAATTATATACAAAATTTATCTATTCAAACTAAATAAGCTATTATCAATCAAATACCCTTTTAATAAAATTTCATATAATAAAACATATAAATTATGCATAATTTCTACTTTGATCGAATACACTCTTAATCATTAGTATAATATACCATTTCTTTCCACAATACATACAAATCAATAGGCCGAATACTCACATAATCAAATATACCATCATGTAAATCATATTACATGTAACTTTATAATATCATTTTAAGTACACTACTTACCTTAATTTCATATCTTAGTATGAATACATACCTGAGCATTTATATCTTGATTTACATTCGATCTTAACTTATCATTGCCCGTTGAATCTCTTAAACGTCATCAAAAGCACATTATTTCAAATCAATATCAATATGTTTTACTATTCAATTCTTACTCATAAATCCCTATTTATTTATTTTTACCACTTTTCAAACTCATACACAAAAGTCAGCAACCACATAGGTTTCGTACGTACCTGTACCTCATCATACCTATCTATTACATTTCCCAAGTCACCTTATTGATTGATACGTATTATATCACACGATAATGTTCTATATTCAATGGATTCACACACTTAGTGCCAAATGGATAATCGAAGCTATATATAGATATTGCACACACAATGCCATATGAATAGCCGAAGCTATATATAGATATCGCACACACAGTGCCAAAACCTTGTAACGTATCGCACACTTAGTGCTGTCACATTAACATCTCGCACACTTAGTGCCAAATCCCTTGTAACGTATCGTACACTTAGTGCTGTCACATTAACATCCCGCACACTTAGTGCTATATTTCATACTATCATTTCCGTACATTTATTTCACATATTACAAATCAGCATATAAATCTCATGTTTATATATAATTAACAACACATATATGCTTATAAACTTACCTCGGACGTCGACGGACAGTAAAATCGACTAATCGACTACTTTCGTTTTTCCCCTGTCCATATCCGATTTCTTTGGTTCTTGATCTAAACATATTCAAATTAAAATTATTTAAACACCATTCCATTCAATTTAGTCTAAAAACACACAAATAGACAAATTACCATTTTGCCCCTGACATTTCACACTTTTTACAATTTCGTCCCTATTGCACAAAACACAAAATATACAAAATTTCACATTACCCATGCTTGGCCAAATATTACCTATGTTCATACAAGTCCATACATTTCATTTATTTCACATTTTAGTCCCTCAAAAATTTATTTTTGTAATTTAGTCCAAATTATTCAAATTCATCAAAAATTCAAAGACAAAATATGTTATTCTAAAACATATCTTCCATATTCTATCATTAAACAACAAAAATCACAAACTACCATCAATGATATAACACAAAGTCATCATCAATTTCAAAAATTCAAGCATGGGTTTTGTACATCTCGTAGCAACGATCTCAAAAACGTAAAAATTATCAAAAACCGAACAATAACTAAGCTTGAATCAAGCTTTTTCAATGGCCGAATATAACTTTCTTTTTCTTTTTTTTGTTTCGGTCAAAGGTTAAAAAGATGGTATAAAAATGGCTTTCACTTTATGTTTTCTTTATTATAATATAACATTAATTTATATTATTATTAATTTTACTTTATAAAATTAACATATAAAAACATATACTAATATCATGTTGCCGTCCACTATGTATTAAAATGGCCTAATTGCAATATAAATCCTCCATATTAAAAAGACAACAACAATTAGGCACTTTCACAACTAACCATCAAATTTTCATTTTGCGTGATTAAGCCCTTTTATTAAATTAGACACTCAAATGACAAAATTAAAACACGGAAATTTCACACAAGCAAATTCGCACATAATAGCCACAGAAAATAATTTTAAAATATTTTTTGGACTCGAATTTGTGGTCCCGAAACCACTATTTCGATTAGGGTCAAAATCGGGCTGTTACAACTCTTTCCCCCTTAGGAATTTTCGTCCCCGAAAATCTTACCGGTGAATAGGTTAGGATAACGCTCTTTCATTGTATCATCTGACTCCCAAGTTGCTTCTTCAACTCCGTGCTTATGCCATAGTACCTTAACTAACGGAATTTTCTTATTTCGCAATTATTTAATCTCGCTAGCCAGAATACGAATCGGTTCTTCTTCATATGTCATATCGGACTTAATCTCAACTTCTGTCGGACTAATCACATGCGAGGATCGAATCAGTATCTACGGAGCATCGAAACATGGAATACATTGTGAATCTTTTCTAGTTTAGGTGGCAATGGCAATCAATAAGCAACTTGCCCGATACGCTCTGTAATCTTATAGGTCTAATGAATCTCGGACTCAATTTGTATTTACGATCAAAATCTAAGTATTTTGTTCCACGATGAAACTTCCAAAAACACTTTATTTTCATTTTGTAACACTATATCTTTTCGTTTCAAGTCTGCATACGATTTCTGACAATTCAATACTGTTTTCAGACTATCGTGAATCACTTTCACATCATATATTTCAAATTCACACATAGCTTCGAATTTCAAATCTCCTTAATCTCACAATTAAAATTCTGATCTGACTTTCACTATACATCATCCCTAGTTGAAACTGCTTATAACTGTATTAAATTGTTTCCATTTTCTACTCACATTCTCTGACGATTTTAATCCTATGAATCATTTTCTCACAAAACTCGATCCTGAAGTAACGGAATTCGATAACTGCTTATAATAGCAACAATCTTTCTTAGTTACTTTGCAATTTTAAAACATAGTGACAAATAAATATTTCAAGAATTTGGTTTGTGTTTCCCGATTTCAATACAATTTCATACTCATAGATTACTGTAATCTCTCTTAGAATTACCATATAAATTTCAAATCTTAATCCAAAACAATAATAACTGACACCATAGACAGATTTACCAACACAAAAACGAATAACTTAACTGTTTTATCAAAAGAGAAAATCTATACTTACAGAGAGATTTCTTCAGACAGTTATCCATATTTCATATAACTCCATCTTTTTCAATGATTAAGATAATCCCGATACAAAATTCATCAACCCTCCATTTTTAAAATCAACAAAGTCAGAAATATCACATTTCACACTCATCATATATATCATATCTCGGACTGTTGTGCATCTTGTTAATCCCATGTGAACACCATTGAGAGTTTCTTGTAGTAGTAGTTGTATATTCGGAAAACTTTTTCAATATGCACACTCTATCTCGAAATAAAAAATAATCATCGATACCACATCTAAGGTTTTGAATCAGAAATCAATTTATGCTAAACTCCTTTTTAACTTATAATTCACAGACACATTTCTGAATTTCACAACTTCACTCTGTAAGCATTTATTTAGCCTCTAGTTCAACTAACAACTGTTTATTACCTGATATGATCAATCACGTATTCATCACCCAATCAAAACATTCGAAACTATAATCATTTTCCTAGGATAAGAATCACTTACAGACTTAAAAGTTTTTCTACGATTGGAGCTAACCTTGCTGTGTCAAATTCAGATCTTTCTCTAACATTAAACATTTTAAACTCTTATAATCATCAAATATATAGCATAACTCTTTTTATGCAGCTTTAACTGTATAAAATCATAAGATATCTATGCACATTCTTGTATTAGAACACATTTCAAACTATTCATTAGCATAAGGACGGAAATTGTAATCTCTTTATTGAACTCAGACTGAACCAGAACTGATATTTCGATCGCAATTATCTTCGTGCAAAAGAACACTTCAACAATCGAATTAATTTTAATTTATCACAACATTTCCCAGATAGAATCATTCCGCTAGATATAATTCGGTATCAAGTCTTCAAGAATACGAGTTCTTCTTCCAGACTATCCCTCAATTCACACATATACATTCAAAGTTTATTTCCAATCAGGTGGATAAATTCAAACATATATAAACCAACTATCTTTTCAATAAAATAATTCAAATCAGACTAAACCACTGAATCAGTATTTTCGAAGAAATCTTTTCTTCTCGTTAAAAAAAAAAAATAACCCAGACATATCGTTTCACAGGTTGATCTTAATCTTCAATCATTTTTACTTTTATCAATGTTGAACTTTCACGAGAACTAGAAAAGAGTTTATAATAAAGCTGTCTCATCTATTAATCATTAAAGTTCTGAATTATACTGTAGTCAACTTATTAGATAGAAATCATTTGGCCTTAATAAGAACGATATCTCAACCCTATAAATAGATACTATCCCGACTGTTAATGAAGCATTTGAACACAGAGAAGAATCAAATGTGATTTTAATAGTAACCTCTGCAGAAACACAACTCCTATAACTCTAAGAACGGTACCACTGTACTATCACATATCAGACCAGAAATTATAATTATAAACGGAATAGCCATTTCTGTCAAATAGATATATCTTACAGATAATCACATAGATTCACAAGAAAACCAGAATAGCGAAATTTCAAACACAGGTAATCTGAAAATTACAACCCAGATAGAACGATATCAATTCTGATGATATCCCAGAAAATGTCCAGAAAGAGCAATGTCACTCATAAATATTGAAATCCACAGTAACAGAAGCAATACAATCTTCACATATAGAGTATTAGTATCGTTCAGATTTTACCGTCGATTTTCATATCCACACAAGGGAATAAGTACCAGAGAAAGACATAGCAATATCGAACGTAACCCAAATAGATCAACCATGCTTTCGTCTATAAGTACATTTAACTAGAATTCTCATACGATAAAAATCTTCTTTCTGAAATTAAACAGTCACATATGCTTCTGAGGATAAATGTACTCATACAATACCCAGAAGGAATCATAATAATTGCTCAACTATAACTACTGCACTCAGTCATCAATACAATTCACTCATTATTCAACTATCTAATTCTGTCATTAGAAATTTTCACATTATCCCATTGCTAACAAGAGTAAATTCAGAAAAGCTTCCAGTTAATACTTTCTTTCAATAACATACCCAGATAGGTCATTTGATCGGAGTTATCTTCTTCTTTAACAGTGACGTTGCATAATCTGAATAGTCTTTAGAACTATCCAATATCTCTTTTAATACTGTCTTCATTTGCTGATTCATTCTCTTTTCTGATCAAATTAATAATCTTTCAAACACTAATCTCTGTATTTCCACTCACATGAACTTATTCATTCCAAACTCTTACGGATTTCATTTTAACATTTCACTGATAAAGGGGTTAGGGTAGTAAAGCCTCAAGTTTAACTTACACATAAATGCACATAACACTTACTATCACAAATAGCCAGTTCATTACTAATTTCACATTCTCAAAACATTTAATAAACTTTTGCTTCTAATCACTTTTATTCTTAACACATTGTTCATATGCCAATTTAAAATCACTAATTGACAACCAGAGCATTTCATTTAGCAATCATAACTTAAATATCATATCTCATATGCTGATATAATTTTAACATTTATAAATAACAACATGTCGTACAATTTTAATCCTTACCTTTATGAGTCTCGACTCATCATCAACACATTTCCTCTCAAATATATGAGTATTTGCTTCTGTACTATCAGAATTAGCTCAGTTGAAAAACTTATCTATCTCATCAAAACAATTTTCGTCAGAGTCGAGAGATATCACACTATCGCAGATTAATTATGGCATGTATAGCTAGACTCACATACACTATGGTAGTCCTAGAATCGACTAAACCATGGCTCTGATACCAATCAAATGTAACATCCCTAACCGTATCCGACGTCGGATTAGGGTTACAAGGCATTACTGGACATAGCATTGATCATGACAAATATTTACTACATTTTTTTTTGTACATATAATTCACTTAACCAACTAAAACTAAATCATGCTATACTACTTAAAGTATATAAACAAGTTATGCTTTTAAAATTTAAACATATCAATAATAATAAATTTTCGTATTCGATCATAAATAGGCAAATAATATTGCAACCAACTCACATGCCTATCAAAATGAACCATTTACTAAGACCCAATTTACTATAACATTTTAATCACATTATGAAATCAATCATTCAACATTTAAATAACAAACCGCCATTAAACATGTCATAGGTATATCTATTTGTTTTACTCATCACTAGTCAAATATAATTTCATATCATGCACCACTTTCAAACCTATCCATAAATCAAATTATACATTATAATTGAATCCATAATATAACCAAAATCGAATCATGTTCATTACATATATCTTCATACTAAAATACATCATACTTATATAAATACATACTAGTATTTCCCGAATGAACTTAAACCATATTCAATTTCATTGACTAATCGGACATATCAATTTGTTCCATTTATGTGCTATAACCGTACCTATATATATACATATATATATATATATATATATATATATATCAAAACATTTACTACAATATTAACTAAACATAGCAACCCTACTTCACATACAAATGAGCCATAGCAAAATTTCTAAAACCAACACATATATGACGTACATAGTACTTAATTCATATATTAAAATTATAAATGTCATTTCATTCATAATATACTTAGCATTTTACCCATTTACTCAATCCACATATCTTAAGACTTTATTACCTAGTATAAACCAAGTTTACCACATACACGTAACTTAAATATCTCATCCTAATGCAAGCTCAAATCATGATCCAATATAGTCAAATTCGAGCATAAAAATTAAACACATCAAGCACCCATTCCAAACACATAAAATCTGTAACACCCCAAACCCGACCCATGCGGTATGACCAGATCTGACATGTCACATGAGGAAAACGTATAAATAACAAGTGATTCTTACTAAAGTAGGCGTTATTTGGTTATAGTTAAGAAAACAAGTTTGGTTTATAAATATTCGATAAAATACTACTAATTTCAAAAAGTTGATTGATGAATCGAAAATTTAAAATAGAGATCTTATAAAACCGTGACATTTGAAAATATCGTTGATAATTCGAAAGAGAATTTCCGAGTTAAATTATTTGTAAAAGTTTGTTATGAAATCCATTTGTTAATCTATTTTGGAAAACCTTTATTTATGATTTTAGAAAATCCCCATTTAAAATAATTCAAGAAAATAATAAATACGTCCAAACCTAGAGCAAATTAAAGTTTATCCCAAAGGCCTTATTACAACTTTAAACCCAAAATAGTAAAAGTAATAAAGCGGAAAATGAAATTTACTAAAGTCTGAAAACACCAATTCTAAAGTATGGCCTCCACCGAGTCATCCATGGCCCAAGTCCACATCACTGAGCATTACCTGCAAGGATTAAGAAGGAGGGGTGAGTTACTAGAACTTAGTGTATAATCCCCTTACCGTCATCCACTAGGCCTGAACCCGTAAAGCAATATCTTGGCCTGAGCCCATATAGCATAATCTTGGGCCGCAACCCATTAACATAAAAATATTTAAATGAAATAAATGTATGCAATCCAGCCCATCCATCCATCACACCCCCGACCAGCCAATCACACCTGTGGGGATCAAGTCAACCAACCCCGCCGCTCACACCAATTTGTAGTTGAGCTGCTATAAAATATTATTATTGTGGCCATGCCACCGAAATCATAAGTAAGCATTATAATGAACATTTTGTGTGTAACACCCCAAACCCGGCCCAAACACCACGACCGGATCTGGTACGTCACTAAGAAAATTTTGGAAAACATGTCATATTTTCAGAAAATATTTTTCTAAAGTTTATCCTTTTATTCGAAAAAATAAATAGTTGATAGTTTAAATAAAATATGCCTTTATGAATTAAAAACCCAAATTTAAATACATGCATTAGTTCAATAAGAATTTAAATAACTAATTAAAGCCCAAAATAAAACAAAATCTAAACTAGTGGCCCATGGCCTTATTACAACGAGATTTAAAATCCATTAATTAAAAATATAAAATAATAACTTGAGTCTTTTTGTTGGATCCAGATGTTCTTTTGCATGGCCACCTTGCGCTCCTCTCCAGCCCGGTCCAATGCACTAAGTGCTACCTGAAATATTAATTAATTGGTTGAGTCGCGAGACTCAGTGTGCAACCCTCATGCACCATTAGATGTGGGCCTTAGCCTCGTAAAACAAAATAAACAGTTTAATATACATAATAAAAATTAATATGCAAGCCCAACCCAAATCCTAGGTTTCCATCCGCTACACGACCCCATACCAACCATTCACACCATTGGGGATTTCTACAATCAACCCACACCGCTACACGCCTTGATGGCAGTCTTGCTGCTCATCATCAGATCACGGCCATAACCACTACAACAGATCACGGCAAAAGCCGCTACAATAGATCACGGTAAAAACCGTTACAACAGATCACGGTAAAAACCGCTACAACGTATAACTTCCTCCTTTCATTAACCCAACCCATGCAATCAGAAAAAATCAATATACTTATATCATTTAATCAGAACATTCACTAACCTGGTGATTTGCTTTTACCCTCTTTGGGTTTCCATCATTAAGCCGGAATTTCGGCATTTATCAAGACATATAAAACTTATAATCATATATTTATCAAACAGATCTAGATGGTGTGGAGAATTACACACCTGATTAATGTAGATACCCTTGCTAAATCGATCTACGCTTTGCTTCAAAAAGCCAGAAAGATGTGAAAATAGGCCTCTCCTATATTCGGCCATAGTTAGTATTCTACCCGATTTTATATATATGAATAAAAAAATCCTCTTACCTTGAAATCCTGAATGTAACACGATTCTATAACTTAGAGATCTATGAGTTTCGGCTTCTAGGAAAAATCCCGGAAAGATGATCTATCGCACTTTCGGCTTTTGAAAGAACTAAAAATTGAAAAGATGGCTAAGGGAGATTCGGCCAATGAATATTAAGGAGAAGAATAGGTGTAGTTTTGGCTTTTGAATCAAAGTGAAGATGAGGGAATAGGCGTAGAGATTTCGGCTTTTGCAGAGAATGAAGAAGAAGATGGAACTTTAGGAGTTTTTGGCTTTTACTCAAAGAAGAAGAGAAAAGAATGAGAGAAAAACCCCAAATGCCGAAATTGAAGAGATATTCCCCCTATTTATAGAAATTTCGGCACTTACCTAACTTTGTAGATAAATCCTATCTTTTCTCCTTTATCTTAATCTACTAGCTCATCTAAAAGAGACTTAATTATCTCTAACTCCTCCCTCCTTTATCAGCATATTACCCACATATTTTAAACATTAAAATCCCTAAATTTTAGCCTTTATCTGCTTATTATCCTCATAAAATAAATTCCTAAATAATAGCCTTTATCTGCTTATTATCCACATATTTTAAACATTAAAACCCTTAAATTTTAGCCTTGTTGCCATCCACTCCACCTAATCCTAATGCCCAAAATTTAGCTAACTTAAATTAAAAGAATTGGGCTCCATGAAACTTAAATTTGGGCCCCTTACTCCCTTGTGTGGCGTCACCTCCTAAGATTGGGCCACAAGCCCACTTTGGTATTTTAAACATAGATACAACCTTTTAAACCCTATAATGCCCAAACAGATAATTTTAATCAAGGCCTCTGCCTAAGCCTGAGCCCAATTTGGACCCCTAACACTTAAATTAACACATTAAACATATCCACCCATTAAACGCATAGGCCGAATAATTCAGGATGTTACATTGTGGCAATGCCACTAGGCTACACTGCTCTCCATACATTTTTCCTACCCCATGCAAAATGTGGAAATGCAACATACATAATAAAATATCCACATATATAATAACCATTAATCTAATGAAATATTTCGAATATTCAGCCCATTGAAGGAATACTAATTCGGCCCACTGAGGCATTCTAGCAAATCGACCCATTAGGGGCATTTTCGTAATTTGGCCCATAAGGGCATTTTCGTAATTCGGCCCATATGGGCATTTTGGTAAATCAACACTTTTAAAGGAATTTAAGCAATTCGACGCGTTAAGGTATTTTGATAAAAACGGCCCATTGAGGGTATTTTCATAATTCGGCCCATAAGGGCATTTTCGTAATTTTACAACTTAACTCCAATTTTGACAAATATTAGTATTAACGATGTTTAAGCAAATCACTCGATTCATATCATTTTACCATTATTAAGTTCTTAAGCAACATCAAACGATTTTTCTAACATGATGATAAATCATAAATTTACAGGATTTCGGTGTGAGATTACACACCTGATTACGGTAAGGACTAAACCTTCTTGATCTTCGGCACCTAAAACACCATTACACTAGATTAACCAACAAATGAGGTTTTTCTTAATCCAAATATCTAAATCTAATAATCTAATAAAATACTTACCCTTAGTATCGTGAACGACCACGATTTGTCTATTCTCACCGGATGATGGTCCACAACGCGGTAGAAAATCCCGAACTGCCGATACCGCCCGTCTTTTGAACTTAGGAGTAGGAATTGCAAATCTATTCCTTTTATGTTCTCCAATCGCTTTTCCTTTCAAATCGCTACCACTTGCCTCCATTGAAAAAGTCTCGGTTAAAAAAATACTATGATGAGTGAACGTATTTATCTAAGGAGAGGTTTCGGCTTACCACTATTTCCGAAGGATTAACAAGTAGAGAATATCGAGTGATTTCGTCCCTAAAAATAATCGATTAGTCGAAACTTTGATCCGATTTGCAATATAGCCGAGTAGAGATATAACGAAAAATCCAAGAAGAAACTCCTTACCTTAACGATGATGAATCCAATTTCCACCGATTGACTTATGGCTACGGATGATACAAGGATATGAGATTCAACTTTCCATTATAATACTACAACAAGAAGATGATCAAGATATGAGGGATTAGGAGAGAATGGTATTTCGGTTTAGAACAAAGTGAAACATCCGAATTTTAATAGACATACATTCGGCTAGGGAAAAAGAAAATAAAAAGAGTAGAATGGAATCATTACCGATTCGGCTAATGGAGAGAAAAGGACAAGGAAGGTTCGGCCTTCAAATATTATTGACAAGTGGAAAAGAGAGAAAATTAAAAGAAATGGTGAGAAAAGAGAAAAAGAGATGGAGAAGAAGGGTAGGGAGTTCGGCTATCACCAAGGAGAAGATGATCAAAATGAGGTGAGTGTTTTGGCAACAAAGGAAGAATGAATAGGATGGATTGAGGGTTACGACACAACAAGGAAACAAGATGAACAATGGCTAGAGTATTTCGGCCAAAACAAGAGAAAATGAGGTGAACAAATGGCTTTAGAATTTCGGCAAGCAAAGGGAAAGAATTGGAAAAAGAGAACACCAAAATGTTAAAAGAGAACAAGCCTTACAAGTACCAAAATTTGCTAAATGACTATTGCAAAATTCGATTACAAAGACCCCCTCCCAAAACCGTGTTTCACTTTTACCAAAAGGATGAGTGTTGACCAAAATTCTATCCCAAGCACCTTCCAAATATTCGGCCAACATATCCCCCTTCTTACTCCTTTCCTTTACTTCTTTCCTTACACTCCTCCTTACCTTATTTTCTTAGCCATCTTTCCATCAATAAAAAGTCTCCTTTACCATATTTAGAACCATGTCCGACACTTGGAAAGAAAGCACAAAATAAATCCAAAAATTTGCAATAGATGGGATTCGAACCCTTTCCCTCCATGCTCTCCACTTGACGCCACACCACTCCACTATGTGCTTCACTTATGCTAGCAAAATACACTCTTATTTCCTTAAGCATTGATGCCACTTACCTTCTCTCCTTAAAGTGCTTAAACAAAAATATTTTGCTAAGGCCCAACTTAACCCCAAGCCTTCTTAGGACCCCTAAACATACATAATTAACATTTTTAACTAGCCTATTGCATGATATACTTCAAAACATAAAATTCTGAATTTCAGGATGTTACAAAATCCTACTTAAGCAAGATAATCATGAATAAACCAATTTTAAACCAAACCAAACATAAGCATGGAAATTAAGCCATTTTCGCATGGCTATTTTTATATACATGACCAAAAATCAACCTAAAGATTCCATCTATGCTATACATGACATAAGCCCAAATTTAACTTAGTAAAATACCGAAAAACTGTCGATAGTGTGATAGGCTTCATTGACGATCCCCGAGCTCGTAACGTAAATCTAAAATCTATAAAACAGAGGTAATCAAAACACACACAGAGTAAGCTATTTAAGCTTAGTAAGTCATAAACAATTTAACATTTAATTATATACAAAATTTATCTATTCAAACTAAATAAGCTATTATCAATCAAATACCCTTTTAATAAAATTTCATATAACAATACATATAAATTATGCATAATTTCTACTTTGATCGAATACACTCTTAATCATTAGTATAATATACCATTTCTTTCCACAATACATACAAATCAATAGGCCAAATACTCACATAATCAAATATACCATCACGTAAATCATATTACATGTAACTTTATAATATCATTTTAAAGTACACTACTTACCTTAATTTCATATCTTAGTATGAATACATACTTGAGCATTTATAACTTGATTTACATTCGATCTTAACTTATCATTGCCCGTTGAATCTCTTAAACATCATCAAAAGCACATTATTTCAAATCAATATCAATAAGTTTTACTATTCAATTCTTACTCATAAATCACTATTTATTTTTTTTACCACTTTTCAAACTCATACACAAAAGTCAACAACCACATAGGTTTCGTACGTACCTGTACCTCATCATACCTATCTATTACATTTCTCACGTCACCTTATTGATTGATACGTATTATATCATACGATAATCTTTTATATTCAATGGATTCGCACACTTAGTTCCAAATGGATAATCGAAGCTATATATAGATATTGCACACACAGTGCGATATGAATAGCCGAAGCTATATATCGCACACACAGTGCCAAAACCTTGTAACGTATCGCACACTTAGTGCCGTCACATTAACATCTCGCACATTTAGTGCCAAATCCCTTGTAACGTATCGCACACTTAGTGCTGTCACATTAACATCTAGCACACTTAGTGCCAAATCCTTGTAACGTATCGCACACTTAGTGCCGTCACATTAACATCCCGCACACTTAGTGCTATATTTCATACTATCATTTCTGTACATTTATTTCACATATTACAAATCAGCATACAAATCTCATGTTTATATATAATTAACAACACATATATGCTTATAAACTTACCTCGAACGTCGACGGACAGTAAAATCGACTAATAGACTACTTTCATTTTTCCCCGGTCCATGTAACGACCCAAAATTGGGCCTAGTAGGATTGGGCCCATTGGACCTTGAGCGTAGAAGCGTTTTAAAATTTTTGAGAAGAGAACGGCATTATTTCAAGTGGGACTTATTATGAAGGTGATTTTGGAAAGTTACGGGGTTCTAGAAAGTTCCGGGTTCAAATTGGGCCTTAGTAAAATTTTTATGTTTAAGCACTTTAAGGAGAGAAGTTAAATGGCATCAAGGCTTAAGGAAATAAGTGTGCATTTTGCTAACACAATGAGTCTATTAGTAAAGGTGGAAAGTGGTGTGTGGAGTGTACTAATGGTTTGAGGTTTGAATCCCATCTATTGCATTTTTGATAATTTTTTTTGTGCTATTCATTCAAAGTGTCGGTCAAGGCTTTAATAAGGTAAGGAATACTTTTTAATTTGGGAAAGATGACTAAGGACTATGGTAAGGAGGAAAGCAAGGGAAAAAGGAAGGAAAGAAATGAAGGAAAAAGGTAAGAGAAGGGAACATGTTGGCCTATTATGGGGTGGATGTTTTGGAAAGAATATTTTGGTGTCAATACTCATCTTTTGGAAAAGATGATACATGGTTTGGGAGGGGGTTTTGTAACATCCCAAAATTGGGCCTAGTAGGATTGGCCCAATGGGCCTTGGGCATAGGAGTGTTTAAAATTTTGAGAACAAGAGAATGACATTATTGCAAATTGGACTTATTATTTAAGTGAATTTGGAAGGTTACGAGGTTTCTATGAAGTCTCGGGCTTAATTGGGCCTTAGGAAAAATTTGGTATTTTAGCACTTTAAGGAGAGATGGTAAGTAGCTTCAAGACTTATAGAAATAAATGAGTAATGTGCTTGCATAAATGAGCTATTGGTAAAGAGGTTATGGCATCAAGTGATGGACTTTGAGGGAAGAGGTTCAAATCCCATTGTGTGCAAACTTTAACTGTTATTTTTGTACTCTTTCCTTAAGTGTCGGCCAAGCATGTAAATAAGGCAAGGTGGACTTTTTATTTTTGGCAAGATGGCTAAGGAAAATAGGAAAGGATGAATGTGAGGAAAGAAATCAAGAGAAAGGGGAAAGTAGGGGGACATGTGGCCTTTTTCAAGGGATGTGTTATGGAAAGGGTGGTTGGCAAATTTTTGACTATTGGGGACATGAATGTGGACGGTTTTGGGGCTAAAGGGGGTGATAGCCGAATTTTATTAGTGTTTTGGTAGAAACTTTGGTGCTTGGTTGGTCAAAATTCCTTCTTGCATTTTTATGCCATTTCTCTGAAATTTCTTCTCATCTTTGCCGGAACTTCAAACCATTAGTGAGCATTTATTTTCTTCAATTCTTTCTTGTTGTCGTAGGTACCAAACCATTGAGACCAAACTATTTTCATTCATCTTCTCTTGAAAACCGAAATTTGATAAGCACCCTTCTCAACCTTTCTTTTCTTTTCACGAAATTCTCCAACTCTACTATCTTTTTCCTCTAATCCATACCCTCATAACCGAAACTATTCTTGTTCATTTTCTTCCATAGCCGAAACTCACAATCCACAATCACTCTTTCATAATTTCTTTCTCGTTTGAGGTGACATTCCTTCTTCGATTAAATCGGTAAGTGAATTCTTTTCTATGATCATATTCTTTTCTCTTTAGCCGAATAAGTATTTATCACTATTCGGTTGTAAATCGTGATTGTAACTGAAAATGGTGTTATCCTCCACTTCTTCATGTCTTAATCACTCTCTTTTCGTAGTGCTTTAAATGGGAGACTGTGTATTTTTCTAGCCGAAGTCAAACGGTGGTAATTGGATCCAATATCGATAAGGTAAGGGGGTTCATTTTTTTGGATTTTTCGTTATATCTCTATTTGGCTATGTTGCAAATCAGATTGAAGTTTCAACTAATTGACTATATGTTTTAGGGACAAATCACTCGATATATTTCTACCTTCGGATATAGTGGTAAGTGAATCAAGTGTAAGTGATACGAAATCTTTTGGAAATTCGAGGCTAACTTTTGGTTGGTATTGTTCTAGGTCAACGACGAGTGGTTCGTTAGGAAATCGAAATAAGGTGTGTAATCACGTACTTTCCAAATACATGATTGAAATGGTGGGTAATCTCACACTTCTCTAAAAATGTGCATGAAATATTCTATGAATCGGTCGAAATACTGAAGAAAACCAAAACCCGGCATCCGTGATCACTCGGGCGTATGTATGATCGTAGTGGTAATCGTATTTTGTAATAAAACAGTTTCGATTAGAAGCAGTGACGTGTTTTTGAAAAATCACAAAAAATAGGAGAAACGAATTAGAAAGTGAATAAGATATCAAATTAAATCTTACTGTGTCTATTTTAATATGGAAGAAATGGAGAAGGAAAAGGATTTTTATATTCTGAGATATCTTAATTTTAGTAAGACTGGTTCTGATTGACTTTGTGGTTCCCTGATCTGTATTGGAAAAATCTCATAAAATTGTACAAAGTGAATTGTGGGTTATAATTTATATGTATAGATTCCTTAGTGAGCCTAATTTCATTAGAAACAAGTGGGAGCAGTATATGAAAACCATATAGTGAGATATTTGAAATTAAGGTAAGAGAGGTCAGAACTGTTGGACAGTAAAACAAGGGAAAATTTAGGAAATAAAATGTACTAAATGGTTAAGTCAAAAATTCTGGAAAAATTATAGTAAGAAGATATATGAGTCTAGTTTCAAGGAAAATTTACAGATTTAGATTTTGAGATTCCTAACTCGAGTTATAGTCAATTTAGTCAGTATGACGCGGATGAACAGTTTCAATTTTTAGGCTCCACATTAGTAATTAAGTCTAAGTTGCGAAATTACCAAAATACCCTTGGAGGGTAAATTACCGAAATGCCCCGGGATTGTGAGATTACCGAATTACCCTTAGTTGGTAAGATTACCGAATTGTGAAAATGCCCTTATGGACTGAATTGTGAAAATGCCTTAATGGGCCAATCTGATATTTTGCTAAATGGGTCAAATCTAATATTTTGCTTAATGGGCCTTTTTGATTAATTGTTATAATGGTCCATAATTTTTGTAAGAAAAATCTGAATAAATTGTTGTAAATGGTTATGCATTAAGTACATGATTTGCATGGGATGAGATAATGATGAAGAGAAGTTCTGGTTGTAACACCCTTATCTGTATATGTCGCCAGAGAAGAATTACGAAAACATTTCCGATTTAAAAACCAACTCAGGATAATTTCTAATATACACGTCCATTAACAAATTATTGAGAAATTTATTTCTAAGAAGATACATCAATTGCATTCTACTTGTTCCCATGTATATATATATATATATATATATATATATCAATAATTTAATCACCAACATTTCTAGAGACAAATATGTGCATGCTTCACTTATTTCATCAAACCAAGTAGTCTATGATCCACACCAATTATGCGTATAAATTTAGGCTATACAAATATCACATAAATTCTCAAACATATATATAACTATTGCTACTAGTTTTCCATTTCACTTAAACTATGCTACCCTTATTGGATATCACGAAATGCCATATAGCAAATTAGATCAACATTCCGTTCGACTCCCTTTAGCAAAAGTATGAGCCTTAATTCATTCAAACTGACTTTCTACAATTCACATAACAAACATAGACATAATACTTCAATTCAATTCAAACATCAAGGCCGAATTCACCCAAGATCAAATCACCATAATTTAGCCATATTCTTATGGCTCAAGTTTACATTCGATCCATCTAAACTCATTTCTATGGTATTTTAGCCTATACATGCCATAATATTGTAAATTTGACATTTCAAAAGTGTACCCAAAAGAAGTGATAGAATGGTGAGCTTCTGAGAGGATCTTCGAGCACAAGCCAAACTTCTTAAAGTGACCACTAAAGTACAAAACAACCAAAAGCAAGGTAAGCTCCTATGGCTTAGTATGATTAAGCAATTTCATACATTCATATATAAATAAACCTATATCATCCATCCCATTAGACTTAACAAATATGATATCTCTATTATTCCTCATCATTAAAATAAGATACTTGAAGCGACTTACCCGTCATGCACATTCATTATAACTTCTCTATCATAGTTGATAAAATTTTCTATCAAATTTCTTACCTGTACAATTGATAATACAAATTAGTAATGTATCGCTCACAAAGAGCCATTACTTACTCCTCCCCGTAACGTATCGCTCACATAGAGCTGTTACTTAACTTTCCGTAACGTATCGCTCACATAGAGCCGTTACTCAATCATTCACACACTTAGTACTTAACATAAATAATCATTCATTCCAACATAGAACTCAATACTCAAAACCAATTTATCACAATCCCCCCATGGACATAGTCATATATAATCAACACGCATACTTTAACAATTCAATTCCATATACATTCGGACTAAGAAATATTATATAACTCCCAAACCTTCTTTAGGTCTATTACATTCATCTAATTCACTATTTGCATATCTGAAAGTATCAACATCACATGAATACACACTTATGCCATTTCCTTAGCATTCAATAATCCACACATTCGGCTAATCACACCAAAACCATAAAATCATTCGGTTGCATCCATTTTATACACTCACTAATATTCAAAGATAAGTACACAATAAGGTATAAAATTTCATTTAGTCAATTGCTTAAATCATACCTCAAAAGCGATGATTCAAGGTTTTCCCTGGCTATTCGTTTAGTTTCGTCTTTCCCCGATCTAAACCCGGTTCTCTTTGATCTTGATCTAAAATGTCAAATTGAACTCTTTTTAATTACATTTCCATCCAATTGAATACAATTATACAAAATCATGCAAGTTACAAATTTACCCTTAACACTTACAACCTATTCGATTTAGTCCTTAATGGACCATCATACGAAATACAACAATTTGAGATTTCTCCTCATTGGCCGAATAATTACTAAGTCCCTACAAGTCTCCATAATTTTTCCTTATAACATTTTAACCCTTCCATTATTTAATTTGCCCTTGCTATATCATATATTCACAAACTAGTACTAGATTTATACTAATCGAAATTCCACCAATTTATACAGAAATGAGCTAAAGCCGATTGCTCCCAAAGTTCTCTAAAGTCCCTTATAACGCTCAATTTAGTCCAACTAAAGTTTCTCTCTAATTACAATTAATAGCACATGTATTACTTATAACCGAACCCATCTAATGACCCTACAATTTCATACTAGTTATTTATTATATTTTTTTTCCATGAGCCATAGTAAACCAATGATGTTCATCTATGGCCGAATCCACCATTTGCATCCAAAATAAAAATTTCAACATGGGTTTAGAAGATCACACAATAACTATTCCAAAAATGCAAAAACTTATAAAAATCGAGCTTAATTACTTACTTCAATAATGCATGCAAATGACCGAATGGAAGGAGGATTTTTTTCTTCTTTTCTTGATGCTTTCGGTCAAGGAGATGGGGAGAAGAAAGAGATGAAGCTCAAAATATTTTCTTTATTCCATTTTATTATTATTATCATTACCACTAACATTCCACTATCTATTAATATAACAAATAAAATACATTATAATACTAAAACATGAATCATGCCGTCCCCACTATCAAATTAAAGGTCCAATTGAAATTTTAATACCATGCAAAAATAAAACCATTGAATTTAGCCCCCTCCCCCCCCTAATCTCACATTAGTTACCTTTCATGCATAATCCATTTAATCCTCCCTAATATAAATATAAAAAAAATAAATTTATCACACCACATTCTAACTCGGGTTCGCGGTACCATAGATCACAAACCAAATATAAAAATATAAATATAAAAATAAAAATAAATAAATCTACCGACTTGGACTCTGTGGTCTGTGGTTTCGAAACCATTGTTCCAATTAGGGTCGTATTTGGGCTGTTACAACTCCCCCTCCTAAAAAGAAATTTTTGTCCCCGAAAATCATACCGACGAATAATTGCGGATAAAGTTCTCTCATAGATTCTTCCGTCTCCCAGGTTGCTTCCTCAGCCCTGTGCTTAAGCCACAACACTTTAACTAGCTCTATTTTCTTATTCCGCAACTCTTTTGCTTCACGAGCTAAAATGCAAATTGGTTCCTCTTCATACGTTAAATCAGGCTGAATCTCGATTTCTATTGGACTAATCACGTGAGAAGGGTCGGATCTGTATCGTCGAAGCATCGATACATGGAACACATCGTGGATTCTGTCTAGTTCAGAGGGTAATTTCAATCTATATGCCACCAGCCCGATACGCTCAACAATTTCATACGGCCCAATAAATCTCGGACTCAACTTCCATTTACGGCCAAATCTTATTATTTTCTTCCACGGTGAAACTTTCAAAAACACCTTATCGCCAATCTAAAACTCAATGTCTTTACGTTTCAAGTCTGCATAGGATTTTTGACGATCCGAGGCTGCTTTCAAACTATCACGGATCACGGCCACTTTCTGCTTAGCTTCTTTGACCAAATCAACCCCGTGTATCTTGTTTTCACAGAGCTCGGTCCAGAACAATGGTGTACGACATTTGCGACTGTATAAAGCCTCATAGGGAGCCATTTTGATACTAGATTGAAAGCTATTATTATAAGCGAATTCAACCAAAGGCAAGTATCGTTCCCATGTACCTCCGAACTCAAGAATGCAACATCTCAACATATCCTCGAGTATTTGGATAACACGCTCGGATTGACCATCCGATTGAGGATGAAAAGCTGTACTGAAATGTAACTAAGTTCCCAAAGCATCTTGTAACTTTTTCCAAAACCGAGATATGAATCTCGGGTCTCTATCCGACACGATAGAAATAGGTACTCTGTGTAACTGCACTATTTGCTATATGTACAGTTCAGATAGCTTATCAAGTGAAAAATCGGTGCGTACTAGAATGAAATGAGCCGATTTTTTCAATCTATCCACAATAACCCATATTGAATCTTTCTTATTCAGTGTCAGTGGCAAACCCGATACAAAATCCATCGTGATTCGATCCCACATCCACTTAGGTATCAAAATCGGTTGAAGTAGTCCCGATGGCACCTGATGTTCAGCTTTCACCTGTTGACATATTAAACACCTTGTCACATAGTCTGAGATATCTCATTTCATACCATGCCACCAGAAATGTTGTTTCAAGTCGTTATACATTTTTGTGCTGCCCGGATGAATCGAAAATTTACTATTATGAGCTTTGTCACAGATTATTCGAATCAATTCAGAGTTGTTAGGCACACATATCCGATTCTTAAACCGTAGACACCCTTCGTCATCTATTTGAAATTTGGAATCTGCATCTGCATCACATAGGCTTCTTTTTGCTCTTAAGTCATCATCAATCTCCTGAGCTTCTCGAATTTGTTGAACAAACAATGGTTTCGCCTTTAATTCAGCGATGAGTACACCATCATCTGTTATGGCTAGATTCGCATTCATTGCACGCAGAGCATATAACGATTTCCGACTAAGTGCATCAGCAACTACATTCGCCTTTCCTGGGTGATAATCAATCACAAGTTCATAATCCTTCAACAACTCTAACCATCGTCGTTGTCTCAAATTTAGATCCTTCTGAGTCATTAAATACTTAAGACTTTTATGATCCGAAAAGACGTGGCATTTCTCACCAAAAAGATAGTGTCGCCATATCTTCAAAGCATGTACTATAGCGGCCAACTCCAAGTCATGTGTTGGATAATTCCTCTCGTGCGTTTTTAACTGTCTTGAAGCGTAAGCTATAACTCTACCCTCCTGCATCAATACACAACCCAAGCCATTTAAGGATGCATCACTATAAACAACGAACTCTTTACCCGATTCTGGCTGAACAAGTACCGGAGCTTCTGTTAACAAGGTCTTTAATTGATCAAAACTCTCCTGACACCGTTCTGACCACTCGAATTTAACATCTTTCTGCAACAATTTTGTTATCGGAGCTCCTATCATAGAAAACCCTTTCACAAACCGTATATAATATCCAGCGAGTCCCAAAAAGCTACGAACCTCTGAAATGTTTCGTGGGGGTTTCCAACCAAGTATGGCCAAAACTTTATTTGGGTCAACGCGAATCCCCGATGCTGAAACAACATGTCCCAAGAAACTGACTTCATTCAACCAAAACTCACATTTACTAAATTTTGCGTACAACTGCTCGTCACGCAAAATTTGTAATACAAGTCTCAAATGCTCGCCATGATCAGTTTCGTTATGTGAGTATATCAGGATGTCGTCGATGAATACAACCACAAACTTATCCAAATACCTCCTGAATACCCGATTCATCAAATCCATAAAAACTGCCAGGGCATTGGTGAGCCCAAATGGCATCACCAAAAATTCATAATGACCGTATCTCGTTCGAAAGGCAGTCTTTGGTACATCCAATTCTCTAACCCGTAACTGATAATACCCTGACCTCAAGTCAATTTTTGAAAATACCGAGGCTCCCTTAAGCTGATCAAATAAATCATCGATACGTGGCAAAGGGTATTTGTTCTTTACGGTTACCTTGTTGAGCTGCCGGTAAACAATGCACATTCTCAACGTTCCATCCTTCTTTTTCACAAATAGAACGGGCGCACCCCAGGGAGAGAAACTCGGTCGGGCGAAACCCTTATCTGACAACTCTTGTAACTGAGTCTTCAATTCCTTTAGCTCACCTGGTGCCATTCTATACGGGGCTATCGAAATCGGGGCGGTCCCTGGAACTAGCTCAATCTCGAACTCTACCTCTCGGGCAGGAGGCAATCCGGGTAATTCCTCTGGAAATACATCTGAATATTCTCTAACAACCGGTATTGATTCGATCTTCTTTTCTGTTATTTTGTCGTTAATCAAGTATGCAAGGTAGGCTTCGTAACCTTTCCTCAAATACTGCGAGCTGACATTGAAGATATCACCGCAGGTAGTCCACTCAAATCCGAAGACTCAACTCTGATTATCTCATTATTCTGGCATCTCAGATCAATAGTCTTTCGTCTGCAATTTACTACCGCATCATGAACTGTCAACCAATCCATACCGAGAATGATGTCGAACTCATCGAACGGCAATAGCATCAAATTAGCCGGGAAACACATATCTCGAATCATCAATGGATAGTTTTTACACACTTTATCCACTAACACACATCTACCCAGGGGGTTTGAGACTCGAATCACCACATCAGTAGACTCGATAGGTAAAGTTTTACTAGATACTAATTCTTCACACATATACGAATGAGTTGAGCCGGGGTCAATCAAAGCAGTCACATTAGTATCAAAGATAAGGAAAATACCGGTGATGACGTCTGGGGATGGGGCCTCCTATCGGGCACGGATGGCGTAAGCTCTAGCTGGTACCCGAGCATTTGATCGAACAATCGCGTCCGAGGCTCCCCTCTGCGCACCGCCTCTACCTCCTTCAAAACGAGATGATCTACCTCGAGCTGTGGTGCCACTCGGTATCGCACTCTGTACAGTACCCCTCTCAGCATTCTCCGAGCAATCTCGAATAAAGTGGTCCTGGGAGCCACACTTATAACAAGTGCGGGAGATAGATTTACCCCAACACTCTCCGAGATGTCGTCTGCCACACTGTTGACACTCTGGCTTGCTCAATCTCTCGTTGCCAACACTTGCAACTGACGTAGCCCGAGAACTTACTGGCGGCCGCTCTCGTATAGAAATCCCGGTGTTAGGCTTGAATCGACCACCGTCGTTCCTACACTTCTTCATGGACGTCTGTGAAAATTTGCTTGCGGACCTCTTCCGAAGGTCTTTAGGTTCGAACTCAGCTTTTTGTTTTTCCTTTCCCAGCTCTTCAGCTTTACAGGCCCGTTCAACCAATACAACGAACTCATTAATTCCCAGAATATCGACCAGAAGCTTTATATTTTCATTTAAGCCATCCTCAAATCTCCGGCACATAGCAGCTTCCAATGAAACACACTCACGAGCATAGCGACTAAGTCGCACAAATTTACGCTCGTATTCGGATACAGTCATGCGACCCTGTTTGAGCTCGAGGAACTCTTTGCGTTTAGAATCAATAAAGCGCTGGCTTATATATTTTTTTCGGAATTCTGCTTGAAAGAACTCCCAAGTAACCTTCTCTTTTGAGACAACCGACACAAGCGTATTCCACCAATAATATGCAGAGTCTCGTAATAGTGATATAACACACTTTAAACACTCATCGGGTGTACAAGACAGTTCATCGAATACTCGAATGGTGTTATCGAGCCAAAATTCCGCTCGCTCCGCATCATCGTCATCCTCGGCTCTAAATTCCTGAGCCCCATGCTTCCTAATACGATCAATCGGGGGTTTAGTTGCTCGGTCAAAATTAACCACGAGAGGTACCACTGGTATTGCTGGGGGTCCGTTAGGATCTTGAGGTGGTTGAGCAGCCGGGGTGGTTCTCAAATAGTGACTGAACCAGTCGTTCATCAAATTATGGAAGGCCTGTTTCACCCTCTCATCTGGGCCACTCGCAGTAGGTCGAGGTTCTTCCGACGCGGTCCCTTGAACGGAGCAGCCGCCACACTCTCGACATCATCAGCTAATGCTTGCTCGGGATCTGGGTCCATTACTAAAAAGAAAAACAATTGCATTTAGTTGTCAGAAGTCATCATACTATCAGTTATATTATGGCATGTATCGCTAACTCACACATGCTACGTTAGTCCAGAACCGACTAAACCGTAGCTCTGATACCAATAAAATGTAACACCCTTATCTGTATATGTCGCTAGAGAAGAATTACGAAAACATTTCCTATTTAAAAACCAACTCAGGATAATTTCTAATGTACACGTCCATTAACAAATTATTGAGAAATTTATTTCTAAGAAGATACATCAATTGCATTCTACTTGTTCCCATGTATATATATATATATATATATATATCAATAATTTAATCACCAACATTTCTAGAGACAAATATGTGCATGCTTCACTTATTTCATCAAACCAAGTAGTCTATGATCCACACCAATTATGCGTATAAATTTAGGCTATACAAATATCACATAAATTCTCAAACATATATGTAACTATTGCTACTAGTTTGCCATTTCACTTTACTTAAACTATGCTACCCTTATTGCATATCACGAAATGACATATAGCAAATTAGATCAACATTCCATTCGACTCCCTTTAGCAAAAGTATGAGCCTTAATTCATTCAAATCGACTTTCTACAATTCACATAATAAACATAGACATAATACTTCCATTCAATTC
Source organism: Gossypium australe (assembly GCA_005393395.2). Lineage (NCBI taxonomy): Eukaryota > Viridiplantae > Streptophyta > Magnoliopsida > Malvales > Malvaceae > Gossypium > Gossypium australe. The sequence goes on from CM016616.1 coordinate 120,312,066, forward strand.
AAACATCAAGGCTGAATTCACCCAAGATCAAATCACCATAATTTAGCCATATTCTTATGGCGCAAGTTTACATTCGATCCATCTAAACTCATTTCTATGGTATTTTAGCCTATACATGCCATAATATTGTAAATTTGACATTTCAAAAGTGTACCCAAAAGAAGTGATAGTATGGTGAGCTTCCGAGAGGATCTTCGAGCACAAGCCAAACTTCTTAAAGTGACCACTACAAGTACAAAACAACCAAAAGCAAGGTAAGCTCCCATGGCTTAGAATGATTAAGCAATTTCATACATTCATATATAAATAAACCTATATCATCCATCCCATTAGACTTAACAAATATGATATCTCTATTATTCCTCATCATTAAAATAAGATACTTGAAGCGACTTACCCGTCATGCACATTCATTATAACTTCTCTATCATAGTTGATAAAATTTTCTATCGAATTTCTTACCTGTACAATTGATAATACAAATTAGTAACGTATCGCTCACAAAGAGCCATTACTTACTCCTCCCCGTAACGTATCGCTCACATAGAGCCGTTACTTAACTTTTCGTAACGTATCGCTCACATAGAGCCGTTACTTAACTTTCCGTAACGTATCGCTCACATAGAGCCGTTACTTAGTATCACCCGTAACGTATCGCTCACACAGAGCCGTTACTCAATCATTCACACACTTAGTACTTAACACAACTAATCATTCATTCCAACATAGAACTCAATACTCAAAACCAATTTATCACATTTCCCCCCATGGACATAGTCATATATAATCAACACGCATACTTTAACAATTCAATTCCATATACATTCAAACTAAGCAATATTATATAACTCCCAAACCTTCTTAGGTCTATTACATTCATCTAATTCACTATTTGCATATCTGGAAGTATCAACATCACATGAATACACACTTATGCCATTTCCTTAGCATTCAATAATCCACACATTCGGCTAATCACACCAAGACCATAAAATCATTCGGTTACATCCATTTTATACACTCACTAATATTCAAAGCTAAGTACACAATAAGGTATAAAATTTCATTTACTCAATTGCTTAAATCATACCTCAAAAGCGATGATTCAAGGTTTTCCCTGGCTATTCGTTTAGTTTCGTCTTTCTCCGATCTAAACCCGATTCTCTTTGATCTTGATCTAAAATGTCAAATTGAACTCTTTTTAATTACATTTCCATCCAATGGAATACAATTATACAAAATCATGCAAGTTACCAATTTACCCTTAACACTTACAACCTATTCGATTTAATCCCTAATGCACCATCATACGAAATACAACAATTTGAGATTTCTCCTCATTGGCCGAATAATTACTAAGTCCTTACAAGTCTCCATAATTCTTCCTTCTAACATTTTAACCCTTCCATTATTTAATTTGCCCTTGCTATATCATACATTCACAAATTAGTACTAGATTTATACGCATCGAAATTCCACCAATTTATACACAAATGAGCTAAAGCCGATTGCTCCCAAAGTTCTCTAAAGTCCCTTATAACGCTCAATTTAGCCCAACTAAAGTTTCTCTCTAATTATAATTAATAGCACGTGTATTACTTATAACCGAACCCATCTAAGGACCCTACAATTTCATACTAGTTATTTATTATTTTTTTTCCATCAACCATAGTTAACCAATGATGTTCATCTATGGCCGAATCCACCATTTGCATCCAAAATAAAAATTTCAACATGGGTTTAGAAGATCACACAATAACTATTCCAAAAATGCAAAAACTTATAAAAATCGAGCTTAATTACTTACTTCAATAATGCATGCAAATGACCGAATGGAAGGAGGATTTTTTTCTTCTTTTCTTGATGCTTTCGGTCAAGGAGATGGGGAGAAGAAAGAGATGAAGCTCAAAATGTTTTCTTTATTCCATTTTATTATTATTATCATTACCACTAACCTTCCACTATCTATTAATATAACAAATAAAATACATTATAATACTAAAACATGAATCATGCCGTCCCCACTATCAAATTAAAGGTCCAATTGAAATTTTAATACTATGCAAAAATAAAACCATTCAATTTAGCCCCCTTCCCCCCCTAATCTCACATTAGTTACCTTTCATGCATAATCCATTTAATCCTCCCTAATATAAATATAAAAAAATAAATTTATCACACCACATTCTAACTCGGGTTCGCGGTACCATAGATCACAAACCAAATATAAAAATATAAATATAAATATAAATATAAATATAAATAAATTTACCGACTTGGATCTGTGGTTTCGAAACCACTGTTCCAATTAGGGTCGTATTTGGGCTGTTACATTGGTAGCTCTGCTACATAAATTTGGTGGCTCTGCCACAAATATGAAATATGGCAATGCCATGTAAATTCTGTTAATCTGGTGGCTTGTCCACAAATTTGATATAAATGGCTTAATGCCTACATTTGGTGTGTTGGCGGGGTGGGTTGACTAAGGATCACCCACAGGTGTGTTGGTTAGTACGGGTGGTGTGTAGCGGATGGATTATTAGGATTGGTTTGGGAATTGCATTTCATACACATGTTATATTTGATACATTATTGTTATTGTAAATGGGCTTAGGCCCAAAATATTGCTAAACGGGTTCAAGCCCTGTGACCGACGGTAAGGGGATTATACACTGAGTTCTTGTAACTCACCCCCCTTTCTCTTAACCCTTTCAGGTAATCTCAGTAACGTGGACTTGGGCCATGGATGACTCGGTGGAGGCCATACTTCAGAAATGGTTTATTTGGACTTTAGATTTCTTTCTCGTTTATTTTATTACTTTTCTATTTTGGGTTAAATGTTGTAATAAGGCCTCTGGACTATTTTTATTTTGCTTTATGGTTGGGATGTTTTTATTATTTTTCTTAAATTATTTAAAAAGGGAATTTTCTGAAAACTTAAATAATGGTTTCCAAAATCGGTTAACAAATGGATTTTCAAAATAAACTTGTACAAATATTTTAAACACAGATATTTTCTCTCGAACTATTAATGCTATTTTCAAAAGACTCAGACTCTCTTTCGAATTTTCAATGTCGTTTTCAAAAGTCACGATTTTGTAAGATCATTAGTTCAAATTTATCGACTCATCAATCAACCTCTCAAAAATACTTTATTTTATCTACGTTTCCGTAATGTTTTCAAAATGCTTCTGCAACTCTATTTCCAAACGTCATATTTTCGTAAATTGTTTATTTCAAATATGTTTTCGCAACCAAAAAGGTTTTTAAAGATAAATACATTTTCAAGTAGATAACAATTGCTTAAGTGTTTTGGGTTTTAACAAAGAGGATGTAATTCTCAAACAAGTTCTTTTTAACAATCGCAAAGATGGTTTAAAAAACAAACACTTCTATGTGATGTGTCAGATTCAGGCCTAACTTCTAGGCCGGGTTTAGGGTGCTACAGGTTTTGGGTGCCGAAAGTTGTTGGCAATTGTTGTGCTTTTGAATACTTTTACGTCAAGCATTTTTGGATTATTTCTTTCTTTTCTCTCAACTTGTGTTGCTGAATTTTCTTTGTGGTTCTTTCTTCCTTCATTTTTTCTTTTCTTTCATTGTTTTTATTGGTTACCAAATTCCATACCCTCCCACTTTCTCTTCTCTACACCATAGTCGAAACATCAACTTCATCTCATAGCCAAAACTTGGTTCTTGTGGTTACCAAAGCTTCTTTGCCTTCTCGGGTTTTCGGTGGTTGTAAGGTAGTGTTCTTCCTTTTCTTTTATTTTTCTTCTTGTTTCTCTTTTACTCCCTCTTTTAAAAACGATTATTCACCCTGTTCTTTTGACCAAGGCCGAATCTATTCCTTGCTACTTCCATCTTCTTGGTTCTCTTGGTGTGGGCCGAATCGGTAGAGTGTTAGCTTACACTCTTGTCATCTTTCTAGCCCTTGACTTTCGGAAGAAGGTTGGTAAGTAGGTAAGGCCGAATATAGGTGATGGGGGTGTATTGTTTGGGTGATTCTTACTCAAGCCGAATAAGATGTGGCTAAGATCTGTTCTTGTGTTAATCACTTCTAGGGTCTCGAAGTATTTTATCGGAGGGCCAATCGAACACCTATCCCTCGTAAAAAGAGACTCGGATTGTTGGTAAGTGATATAGATTGTTAATCAATCGCAATACTTGGTTGAAGTTGTAAATTGGGCTTTAGACTAATTGTTGACCGATTGTACCTTTAGGTGCCGCGGAGAGTATCGTGTTACGGATTCCGAATCAGGTGTGTAATCCTGTACCCTTCCGAATACATGTTTGAAATGGTGTGTAATCTCATACCTCTATGAGTGTTTGCATGAAATGTTCTGTGATTCGGTCGAAATACCGAAGAAAACCAGAAACAGGCATCCGTGACCACTCGGGCGTGCGTATGTTCGTAGTAGTAACCATAGTTTGCAATGAAATAGTTTTTGGTTAACAGCAGTGATGTGATTTTGAAAAGTCACGAAAAATAGGAGAAAGGGAACTAGAAGGTGAATAAGATATAGAATGAGAGCTTACTGTGTCTATTTTTATATGAAAGAAACGGAGAAGGAAAAGGAATTTTATATTCTGTGATATGTTAATTGTAGTGAGACTGGTTTTGATTGACTTCGTACTTCCCTGTTCAGTCTTGGAAAAATTGTTTAAAATTGAGAAAAGTGAATTATGAGTTATAATTTATATGTATAGATTCCTTAGTGATCCTATTTTCAATAGAAACAAGTGGGAGCAACATATGAAACCTGTACAGTGAGATATTTGAATTTAAGTTAAGAGAGGTCAGAATCGTTAGTCAGTGAAACAAGGGAAACTTTAAGGAATTAACTGTACTAAACGGCTAAGCCAAAAATTCTGGAAAAATTATAGCAAGAAGATATATGAGTCTAGTTTCGAGGAAAATTTACGGATCAAAATTGTGAGTTTCTTAACTCGAGTTATAGTCAATTTATTCAATATGACGCAGGTGGACAGTTTCATTTTTTATGCCCCACATTAGTAGTTAAGTTTGAGTTGCGAAATTACCAAAATACCCTTGGAGGGTAAATTACCGAAATACCCCTAGGTTGCGAGATTACCGAATTACCCTTAGTGGGTAAAATTACCAATTTATGAAAATGCCCCTATGGGCCGAATTACAAAAATGCCCTTATGGGCCGAATTATGAAAATTCCCCTATGGGCCGATTTACTAAAATTCCCCTTTGGGCCGACTTGCTAGATTGCCCTAATGGGCCGATTTTTGCAAAGTGTTATAATGGGCCGATTTGATAGATTGCCCTAATGGGCCGATTTTGCAAAGTGTTATAATGGGCCGAATTTTTGTAATGGATCTCTACATTAATGATTGTTGTTTATATTTGTAAATATCATGATTTACTATGTATGTTGCATTTTACATAATTTTGCATGGGATGGGAAAATGTTGAAGAGAAGTAATTCCGGTGGCACTGCCACAAAAATGTTTGTTAATATGATTCACTATGATTCTGGTGGCCACCATCAAAATATGTTATAAATGGCAAAATGCCTGCGTTTGGTGTGTTTGGCGGGGTGGGTTGACTTGATCCCTACAGGTGTGATGGGATGGTACGGGTGGTGTGTAGCGGATGGATTACTAGGATAGGTTGGGTTGCATACATTGCATACATGTATATTCTGTTATGTAAATGGGCTTCGGCCCAAGATTATGCTTTATGGGCTCAGGCCCAAGTTTTTGCTAAATGGGTTCAGACCCAGTGGATGACGGTAAGGGGATTATACACTGAGTTCTTGTAACTCACCCCCCTTTCTTTTCTTAATCTCTGTAGGTAACGCTCAGTGACGAGGACTTGTGGCCATGAATGACTCGGTGGAGGCCATACTTCATAATTGATGTTCGCAAACATTAGTAAACTACTTTTCCGTATTATTTTGTTACCTTTAATATTTCGGGTTTTAAAGTTGTAATAAGGCCTCTGAGATAAACTTTAATTTGCTTTATGTTTGGACGTATTTATGATTTTGCTTGAAATATTTTTAAATGGGGATTTTCTAAAAGCATAACCAACAATTTTCCAAAATAGATTAACAAATGGATTTCAGAACAAAATTTTACAAATAAATTAACACGGAAATTCTCTTTCGAATTATCAACGAAATTTTCAAAAGACTCGGATTCTCTTTGAAATTTTCAACGTCATTTTCAAAAGTCATGGTTTTTAAAGTTCACTACCCCGATTTTCGACTCATCAATCAACCATTCAAGAATAGCTGTATTTTATCAAATATTTACATGCAAAACTTGTTTATTTAAACACAACCAAGTAACGCCTATTTTAGTAAGAATCAAATGATGTTTTACACTTTCTTCATGTGACATACCAAATCCACTCGTAATGCATGGGTCGAGTTTGGGGTATTACAGTCCAAATTCGGTTTCTTTGGTTCTTGATCTAAACATATTCAAATTAAACTTATTTAAACACCATTCCATTCAATTTAGTCTAAAAACACAAAATGGACAAATTACCATTTCGCCCCTGACATTTCACACTTTTTACAATTTAGTCCCTATTGCACAAAACACAAAATATACAAAATTTCACATTACCCATGCTTGGCCGAATATTACCTATGTTCATACAAGTCCATACATTTCATTTATTTCACATTTTAGTCCCTCAAAAATTTATTTTTCCAATTTAGTCCAAATTATTCAAATTCATCAAAAATTCAAAGACAATACTTGTTAATCTAAAACATATCTTCCATATTCTATCATTAAACAACAAAAATCACAAACTACCATCAATGACATAACACAAAATCATCATCAATTTCAAAAATTCAAGCATGGGTTTTGTACATCTCGTAGCAACGATCTGAAAAACGTAAAAATGATCAAAAACCGAACAATAACTAAGCTTGAATCAAGCTTCTTCAATGGCCGAATATAACTTTTTTTTATTTTTTCTTGTTTTGGTCAAAGGTTAAAAAGATGGTATAAAAATGGCTTTCACTTTATGTTTTCTTTATTATAATATAACTTTAATTTATATTATTATTAATTTTACTTTATAAAATTAACATATAAAAACATATACTAATATCATGTTGCCGTCCACTATGTATTAAAATGGCCTAATTGCAATATAAATCCTCCATATTAAAAAGACAACAACTGTAACACCCTGAAAATTCGAGTATTGTTTCATTGTGTGCTTTGAGTAATTAAACTAGTAAGTGAAAATTTTCTTATTTATTTTCGTGTTTAATATAGTCCTGAAGAAGAATTAGAATTTATTGGGAATGGAATAATTTTAAATTTTGAGAATTTATGGAAATGGATTAAGTGGCATTGACACATAAGTTATTTTAAGTGTCAAAGTGAAGCATAAGATGAGTTAATGGCAAAGTGGTGTTGGCGCATGAGATAGTGCATGAGGGAGAAGGTTCGAATCCCTTGTTTAGCAACTAGGTGAATTTTATTTTTTTAATTTTTCTACACATGTATAGGAAGTGTCGGCCAAGAGCATATATGGTAAGTGTTGACCATGTTATTTTTGGTTAGTATATCAAAGGAATAAGGAAATTGTTAACTTAAGGAAGGGAATCAATAAATTAAGGAAAGATATGAAGATATGAGGCAAGTATCAAGGAAATTTTTATGGAAACAATATCATGGCCATTTGACCATGCATAGGGATGGCAATATGGACTAAAGGGGGAGCCGAATTTTTGGTGTTAGTTGGCTAGGATTTGAAGTCTTTTGTTTTGGTCATTCCTACTAACCTTGTGCAAAATTTTGCAAATTCTTCTTCTCAACTTTTCCCTTTGGCCGAATTGTGCATTTGGTAAAGCTCTAATTTTTGTGACCATTTGGTCATTTTTGTTTATTTTTTTAGCATTTGTTTTGTGCCTTTTCTTTGAGTGCCGAAATCACCTATACCAAAAAGGCCTTTCTTTTCTTTTCTTCTCCCCATTGCCGAATATACATCTCTCTCTCAAGCTCATCTCTTTCTTTCTTTTTCTTCTATTCTCTTTGAAATCAAAAAGCAACATCATCACCATCTTTTCTCTTATTTTATTTCTTTTCAATCGAAATTTCCTCCATCTACACTCTCATGGCCGAATGCTAATGTGCCTATAGCCAAATTTATTTTCTCTTTTCTTTGATCATACATAGCCGAATCTTTCATCGATCACAAACACCATTCTCAATCCTTCTTTTTCGACCGTGGAAATTAGGTAAGGGATTCTTTCTCGTTTTCGATTAGTTAATAGTGTTATGGCTGAATATTGATGGTGTCATGAAGGACCATTTGGATCGAAATAAACGTTCGTTCTATTAACGTTTTATTCGTTATAATATAGTGCAATAACGGAAGATCGGAACTCAAGTGTTCGAGAGAATCGTAGAAACGTTGGAATCGACTTATTGTGGTAAGGAAAATCACATCCTTAAAACCTTTAGTATTATTTCGATATTATTTTTAGATTGGATTAATGTTCCTTTGTCATTGAAGACATTCAAAATAGGGAAGAAAAGGGCGGTGTTTAGTCTTCGAAAGAGGGGAGGTTCCGTTATTCCCCCTAAGTACAAACAAAGGGCTATTTCGGGAATCCGGGATTTTCCACCGGGTTGCGGACGTTCAACCGAGGAAAATCAACTGTTCGAAGTCATTCGTACTCCCGAACCATTATTCGTACGTGGGTTCGATTCGGTTAACGAACCATTGATCGGAGAGAAACCGCGAGTAGAAGTATTACGAAAATCCGAGGGTAAGTTTTAGATCATTATGATTAGATCGGATTTATTAGATTATAGTGTTCTAATTATCATGATACGTATAGGTGTTGAAGAGAGGGAAAGTTTAGTTCTCTCCATAACCAGGTGTGTAACTTCACACTCATTTTCAGGTTAGATACCAAATTGTAAGTAACGTGAGAAAACCGTAAAAATGGTAAAAGCGGAAATTTTGTGATATTAATAATTTTGAGTAGATGTATAAAAAAAACGGTTAAAACCCAGAAATATGTGAAAAACTCTAGTTCGATAAATTGGGCCAAAATACTCTAGTTCGATAAATTGGGCCAAAATACTCTAGTTCGATAAATTGGGCCAATATACTCTAGTTCGATAAATTGGGCCAAAATACTCTAGTTCGATAAATTGGGCCAAAATACTCTAGTTCGATAAATTGGGCCAAAATACTCTAGTTCGTTAAATTGGGCCAAAATACTCTAGTTCGGCAAATGGGCCAAAGCCCACTAAACTGCTAAATGGGCAAATTGCTAAACTATTATTTTTTTATGGGCCAAATGAAATGATTAATGATAAACCCACCGATGTTATGGATTAATTGAAAAATTGTTATATGACTATATGTTGTTATACACGCATGATTGCATGGGGTGGGGTATATGAAGAGAAGAATGGCCAGTTGCCAAAAATCTAGTTCGGTGGCCCTGCCACAAATTTTGGCTAAATGTCTCTAGTTCGGTGACAATGTTACAATCTAGTTCGGTAGTGCACTACAATATTATTTAAAGGCTTAAAGCCTATGATCGGTGTGTTTGGCGGGGTGGGTTGACTTGATCCCCACAGGTGTGTTGGTTGGTACGGGGGTGTTAGCGGATGGATATTAGGTTTGGTTTGGGAAATTCATTTTACATGCATTTTTAAATTATTTTATTTCATTTTATGATATATTGTTGAATTCTGTAATTGGGCTCAAGCCCAGCATAATATCTTGACGATCTGGCCCAATAATGGTGGTAAGTGAGTTGCTCACTGAGTTCTTTGTAACTCACCCAATTTTATCAACCTTTCCAGGTAATGGAAATTGATGTGGACTTGGGCCGGAGATGACTTGGTGGAGGCCATACTACGAACTTGGGTTTTATAAACTATGAACTTTATTTAAGTTATTATTTTAATTACTATTATGGGTTTGATGTAATAAGGCCTCTTATTATGTTTTCATGGATTTTATTGTGTGGATGGATTTAAATTTCGTTTTAAGACTCTTATTATGGGCTTATGTTAAATCTATATGGTTTTCTTAAAAACTTTGTGATTTATAACATTTTGAACACCTAAATTACTCTTTTAAATTCTTTCAAAATTTTCTTAAGGTTTCGACAAATATATTTTTAAATAATAAGATTTTCAAACAAGTATTTTCTTTAATCATCAAATTTTTGAAACATCGTACTAAATTTTTATTAAACTCTATTTCCAAAAGGTTTTGTGGTAATGTTTTACTTTATTCGCTAGAGAATTAAATAAATTTTTGGTTGGTGTGATAAACCAAATCTCGTCTAAACGCATAGACCTGGTTTGGGGTGTTACATTTAATGGTATCAGAGCCCAGTTTCAAAACTCGGCTGTGGTTTGGGTTCAACAATGAAATCTGTTTGAAAAGTAATTTAAATGTCTAGACTTATGGTAGTATGGCACCATGAACATCCCGCGCCAAGTCAAGTAAGTATCTGTATATTGATTGTTTATTATTATTATGATATGATCATAAGAAACACTCTAGAACTTCTAGTTTTAGGTGTTGAAAACCGTAGAGATTGAGACAATAGGATATAGTTGCGAAAACAACTCTATCTCTTTCATATCATAAAACATCGTTAATAAACAACTGAAATATTATTCTGATTCATAAAACTCTTAATCAGATTAAATCGAATTAGTCGCTATGAGCACTAGAGGACGTGGTCGTGGACGCGGTAGACGTGGCCGTGGTAGAGGACGAGGTGTTAGGGGAGCAACTGAAGCGCCGGGTCATATGGATGCACCTGCGTCACTCGAGAGTGAGACGGGATCACATGATCATATGGATGAAGATAATGCCGTAACACGAGCAATACTGTGAGTCCTTGAAAGGGTAGCTGGATCCAGAACTGGGCCAACAGCTCGTGGGTCGATATCGGAGCGACTGAAATCAAGTGGAGCTGAGGTTTTCAGAGGTGTCTCTGGTGTAGCTCCCAATGTCGCTGAATATTGGCTTGAGGCAGTGGAGCGAATTATGGACGATCTTGAGTGCACTGTGGAGCAAAAACTAAGAGGAGCGGTATCTTTGTTAAGGGACGAAGCATACCAATGGTGGCTTACTGTCCGAGAAGGCACTGATGCTGCATTAGTCAATTGGGAATTCTTCAAAGCTTCCTTTCAAGGGAAATATGTGGGAACAAGCTATGTGGATGCCCGAAGGAAGGAATTCTTGAACCTGGTGCAAGGAAATAAGACGGTGGTAGCATATGAGGCTGAGTTCTTACGTTTCAGTCGCTACGCTCGAACGATAGTGGCAACGGATCATGAGCATTGTGTACGCTTTGAGGATGGTTTAAAAGATGAGTTGCGGGTTCTGATAGCCCCACAACAAGTTAGAACTTTTGCCACGCTGGTGGAGAAGGCCAAGATAGCCGAAGAGGCTAAGAATTCGGAACGTCAGAATCGGGAGCAAGTTCGAAGCAAGAGAGATATGTAGTATTCGGGTTCTTCAAAAAGATTTATGAAGAGGCCTCGGACTGAGGAACCAGCTCAAGGAAGAACACCTGTAGCTGTTAATCAGAGTCGAGACTGTGTTGAATGTGGAAAAAGGCATTCGGGAGAATGTTGGAGGAAAACGGGTGCTTGCTATAAATGTGGATCGACGGATCATCAATATAGGAGTTGCCCTTGACGTATGGATACAACTCAAGAAGTTCGTACTACTGATGCACCACCGGCAAGAGGAGCTCAGCAACCACCGAGAGGTCGTGGACTAGGTCGTGGTGGTAATGGGGCTGGACGTGGTCAAGGTGCAGCGGGTCGAGGCAATGGTCCTAGAGGCAACACGGATGCAAGACAACCAGGATTGGTGTATGCAGTCAGACGTCATGAGGATAGAAATGCACCTGATGTGATAACTGGTACGTTCTTCATTTCTGATGTACCCGTTATTGCCTTGATTGATATTGGTTCTACCCATTCGTACGTTGCTAGCACCATAACTGGGAACTTGAATTTAGAATCTGAAATTTCCGATAGTGAGATGAGGGTAATTAGTCCCTTAGGACAGTCGGTATTGGTTAATAAACTATTTAGTGACGTACCCTTAGAAATTCAAGGAGAAACATTCCTGGCAAATTTGATGGAATTGCCTTTTGGCGAATTCGATATCATTCTGGGCATGGATTGGTTGGTTAAGCACCGGGCGCAATTGGACTGTGCTGAAAAGCGGATGTCGATAAGAACTGTGGAGGATAATGAGATAGTTATGATAGGCGAGCGGAGGAATTACTTGGCAAACGTGATTTCTGCGTTAAAGGCGGAGAAGTTGGTACGAAAAGGGTATGGAGCATTTCTAGCATTTATTAGTGCTTTAGATGCCAAAGAGTTATCAGTGGAAGATGTGAGAACTGTGAAGGAGTTCCCTGATGTTTTTCCCGAAGAACTTCCTGGTGTACCTCCAGATCGGGAAGTGGAATTTGGTATTGAGCTTTTGCCCGAAACTGCTCCAGTGTCCATTGCTCCTTATAGAATGGCACCGAAGGAGTTGTCGGAGCTTAAAGCTCAAATTCAAGAACTGCTAGATCGGGGTTTTATTTGACCGAGTGTGTCTCCGTGGGGAGCACCGGTTTTGTTTGTTAAGAAGAAGGATGGGTCGATGCGTATGTGTATTGACTACAGGCAGCTGAATAAGCTGACGATCAAGAATCAGTACCCTCTGCCGAGAATTCATGACCTGTTTGATCAATTGAAGGGAGCTTCTGTTTTCTCCAAAATTGATTTAAGGTCGGGTTATCACCAGCTTGAGGTGAAAGAAGCGGATATTCACAAGACGGCGTTCCGAACCCGTTACGGACACTATGAGTTTTTGGTGATGCCGTTTGGGTTGACCAATGCACCAGCTGCATTTATGGATATGATGAACCGGGTCTTTCAACCATTTTTAGACCGGTGTGTAGTGGTATTCATAGATGACATTCTGGTTTATTCAAGGAATGAAGAAGAGCATGACTCGCATTTGCGAATTGTATTGCAATTGCTTCGAGATAATCAATTGTATGCCAAATTCAGTAAATGTGAATTTTGGTTAAGAGAAGTGACTTTCTTGGGTCATGTGATATCAACCGAAGGAATAAGGGTGGATCCTCAGAAGATTGAAGCTGTTTTGGATTGGAAACCACCAAAGTCAGTAGCTGAGATTCGGAGTTTCTTGGGTTTGGCTGGTTACTATAGACGCTTTGTTGAGGGGTTTTCGTTGATTGCTGCACCCCTAACTAAGCTTTTGCGAAAGGGAGTACCGTTTATATGGGCTGATAAACAGCAAGAAATTTTCGAGAAATTGAAGAAGATTTTGACGTAAGCGCCGGTATTGATTCAACCTGAAGCTGGAAAGGAATTTACAGTTTATTGTGATGCGTCACATACGGGATTAGGTTGCGTATTGATGCAAAGTGGGAAAGTGGTAGCTTATGCTTCTCGTCAGTTGAGACCGCACGAAGTAAACTACCCTACTCATGACTTGGAGTTAGCAACAGTGGTGTTTGCCTTAAAGATTTGGAGGCATTACCTATATGGTGAAAAGTCTATCATCTATACAGATCACAAGAGTCTTAAGTATCTTCTTACTCAGAAAGAATTAAACTTGAGACAACGAAGATGGGTGGAGCTGTTAAAGGATTATGATTTCTCAATCGAGTATCATCCTGGAAAGGCTAATGTGGTGGCGGACGCATTAAGTCGTAAGATGGTATCTGATTTGAGAGCTATGTTTGCCCATTTGAGTTTGTATGAGGATGGTAGTTTGATAGCGGAACTTCAGGTGAAGCCTCTATGGTTGGAGCAAATCAAAGAAAAGCAAATATTAGATGAGAAGTTGGGACCTTTACTTCAGCAAGTTAAAAATGGTGGATTAGAGGACTTTGGAATAAACCCGGAAGGTGTGTTGTGTTTCCGTGGAAGGGTCTGTATGCCTAAGGACTCAGATCTGAGGCAAATGATTTTGAGGGAGGCGCATAGTAGCCCTTATGCTATGCATCCCAGAGGAAATAAGATGTATCGGGATCTTCGTGAACAGTATTGGTGGCCAGGGTTGAAGCGTGAGATTTCAGAGTTTGTGGGAAAATGTTTAACTTGTCAGCAAGTGAAGGCGGAGCATCAATTGCCGTCAGGTCTTTTGCAACCGGTAAAGATTCCTCTTTGGAAATGGGAGCGGATAACAATGGATTTTGTTAGTGGGTTACCTTTAACACCTACTAAGAAAAATTCTGTTTGGGTAGTTGTTGATCGTTTGACGAAGACTGCTCATTTTCTACCAGTTCGTACGGATTACTCGTTGCAGAAGTTGGCGAAGCTGTAGATATCTGAAATCGTGAGGTTGCATGGGGTACCCGTATCGATTATATCGGATAGGGATCCTAGGTTTACATCTCGATTTTGGAAAGCTTTGCATGAAGCTCTGGGAACAAAGCTTAATTTCAGTACGGCTTTTCATCCTCAGTCAGATGGTCAGTCGGAGAGAGTGATTCAAATTCTGGAAGACATGTTAAGAGGATGTGTAATCGACTTCAAAGGTAGTTGGGAGGATTTTCTACCGTTGGCAGAATTTGCGTATAACAACAGCTATCAGTCAAGCATTCAGATGGCACCCTACGAGGCATTGTATGGTCGTAGGTGTCGTTCTCCTATCTGTTGGACTGAGTTGGGCGATCGGCAGATGTTAGGTCCTGAGATGATTTCTAAAACGAAAGAAAAAGTGAAAGCTATTCGAGCACGGTTAAAGGAAGCTTCGGATAGACAGAAGTCGTATGCGGATTTGAAGCGTAAGGATATCGAGTATGCCTGGGGGGATCAAGTTTTCTTGGAGGTCTCACCTTGGAAGAAGATTTTCAGATTCGGGAAGAAGGGCAAATTGAGTCCGAGATATATTGGACCATATCGTGTGGTGAAGCGAGTTGGTCCAGTGGCTTATCAGATCGAATTACCTCCGGAATTGAGCCAAATTCATAATGTTTTTCATGTGTCCATGTTGAGGCGCTATAGATCGGATCCTTCGCACATAGTACCAGTAGAAGAAGTAGAGTTGAAGTCAGACTTGTCTTTTGAGGAAGAACCAGTGGAAATCTTAGACCGAGATGTTAAGGTACTAAGAAAGAAGACCGTGCCGTTGGTCAAAGTGTTATGGCGTAACCACGGAGTGGAGGAAGCTACGTGGGAACCTGAGGATGCAATTCGACAGCAATACCCTCATTTTTTTTCAACCAGGTAAATTTCGATGACGAAATTTTCTTTAAGGGGGGTAGAGTTGTAACACCCTGAAAATTCGAGTATTGTTTCATTGTGTGCTTTGAGTAATTAATCTAGTAAGTGAAATTTTTCTTATTTATTTTCGTGTTTAATATAGTCCTGAAGAAGAATTAGAATTTATTGGGAATGGAATAATTTTAAATTTTGAGAATTTATGGAAATGGATTAAGTGGCATTGACACATAAGTTAATTTAAGTGTCAAAGTGAAGCATAAGATGAGTTAATGGCAAAGTGGTGTTGGCGCATGAGATAGTGCATGAGGGAGAAGGTTCGAATCCCTTGTTTAGCAACTAGGTGAATTTTATTTTTTAATTTTTCTGCACATGTATAGCAAGTGTCGGCCAAGAGCATATATGGTAAGTGTTGACCATGTTATTTTTGGTTAGTATATCAAAGGAATAAGGAAATTGTTAACTTAAGGAAGGGAATCAATAAATTAAGGAAAGATATGAAGATATGAGGCAAGTATCAAGGAAATTTTTATGGAAACAATATCATGGCCATTTGACCATGCATAGGGACGGCATTATGGACTAAAGGGGGAGCCGAATTTTTGGTGTTAGTTGGCTAGGATTTGAAGTCTTTTGTTTTGGTCATTCCTAGTAACCTTGTGCAAAATTTTGCAAATTCTTCTTCTCAACTTTTCCCTTTGGCCGAATTGTGCATTTGGTAAAGCTCTAATTTTTGTGACCATTTGGTCATTTTTGTTTATTTTTTTAGCATTTGTTTTGTGCCTTTTCTTTGAGTGCCGAAATCACCTATACCAAAAAGGCCTTTCTTTTCTTTTCTTCTCCCCATTGCCGAATATACATCTCTCTCTCAAGCTCATCTCTTTCTTTCTTTTTCTTCTATTCTCTTTGAAATCAAAAAGCAACATCATCACCATCTTTTCTCTTATTTTATTTCTTTTCAATCGAAATTTCCTCCATCTACACTATCATGGCCGAATGCTAATGTGCCTATAGCCAAATTTATTTTCTCTTTTCTTTGATCATACATAGCCGAATCTTTCATCGATCACAAACACCATTCTCAATCCTTCTTTTTCGACTGTGGAAATTAGGTAAGGGATTCTTTCTCGTTTTCGATTAGTTAATAGTGTTATGGCTGAATATTGATGGTGTCATGAAGGACCATTTGGATCGAAATAAACGTTCGTTCTATTAACGTTTTATTCGTTATAATATAGTGCAATAACGGAAGATCGGAACTCAAGTCTTCGAGAGAATCGTAGAAACGTTGGAATCGACTTATTGTGGTAAGGAAAATCACATCCTTAAAACCTTTAGTATTATTTCGATATTATTTTTAGATTGGATTAATGTTCCTTTGTCATTGAAGACATTCAAAATAGGGAGGAAAAGGGCGGTGTTTAGTCTTCGAAAGAGGGGAGGTTCCGTTATTCCCCCTAAGTACAAACAAAGGGCTATTTCGGGAATCCGGGATTTTCCACCGGGTTGCGGACGTTCAACCGAGGAAAATCAACTGTTCGAAGTCGTTCGTACTCCCGAACCATTATTCGTACGTGGGTTCGATTCGGTTAACGAACCATTGATCGGAGAGAAACCGCGAGTAGAAGTATTACGAAAATCCGAGGGTAAAGTTTTAGATCATTATGATTAGATCGGATTTATTAGATTATAGTGTTCTAATTATCATGATACGTATAGGTGTTGAAGAGCGGGAAAGTTTAGTTCTCTCCATAACCTGGTGTGTAACTTCACAATCATTTTTGGGTTAGATACCAAATTGTAAGTAACGTGATAAAACCGTAAAAATGGTAAAAGCAGAAATTTTGTGATATTAATACTTTTGAGTAGATGTATAAAAAACGGTTAAAACCCAGAAATACGTGAAAAACTCTAGTTCGATAAATTGGGCCAAAATACTCTAGTCGATAAATTGGGCCAAAATACTCTAGTTCGATAAATTGGGCCAAAATACTCTAGTTCGATAAATTGGGCCAAAATACTCTAGTTCGTTAAATTGGGCCAAAATACTCTAGTTCGACAAATGGGCCAAAGCCCACTAAACTGCTAAATGGGCAAATTGCTAAACTATTTTTTTTTATGGGCCAAATGAAATGATTAATGATAAACCCACCGATGTTCTGGATTAATTGGAAAATTGTTATATGACTATATGTTGTTATACACGCATGATTGCATGGGGTGGGGTATATGAAGAGAAGAATGGCCAGTTGCCAAAAATCTAGTTCGGTGGCCTTGCCACAAATTTGGCTCAATGCCTCTAGTTCGGTGGCCCTGCCACAAATTTGGCTCAATGCCTCTAGTTCGGTGGCCCTGCCACAAATTTTGGCTAAATGCCTCTAGTTCGGTGACAATGTCACAATCTAGTTCGGTAGTGCACTACAATATTATTTAAAGGCTTAAAGCCTATGATCGGTGTGTTTGGCGGGGTGGGTTGACTTGATCCCCACAGGTGTGGTGGTTGGTACGGGGGTGTTAGCGGATGAATATTAGGTTTGGTTTGGGAAATTCATTTTACATGCATTTTTAAATTATTTTATTTCATTTTATGATATATTGTTGAATTCTGTAATTGGGCTCAAGCCCAGCATAATATCTTGACGATCTGGCCCGATAATGGTGGTAAGTGAGTTGCACACTGAGTTCTTTGTAACTCACCCAATTTTATCAACCTTTTCAGGTAATGGAAATTGATGTGGACTTGGGCCGGAGATGACTTGGTGGAGGCCATACTACGAACTTGGGTTTTATAAACTATGAACTTTATTTAAGTTATTATTTTAATTACTATTATGGGTTTGATGTAATAAGGCCTCTTATTATGTTTTTATGGATTTTATTGTGTGGATGGATTTAAATTTCGTTTTAAGACTCTTATTATGGGCTTATGTTAAATCTATATGGTTTTCTTAAAAACTTTGTGATTTATAACATTTTGAACACCTAAATTACTCTTTTAAATTCTTTCAAAATTTTCTTAAGGTTTCGACAAATATATTTTTAAATAATAAGATTTTCAAACAAGTATTTTCTTTAATCATCAAATTTTTGAAACATCGTACTAAATTTTTATTAAACTCTATTTCCAAAAGGTTTTGTGGTAATTTTTACTTTATTAAATAAATTTTCGGTTGGTGAGATAAACCAAATCTCGTCTAAACGCATAGACCTGGTTTGGGGTGTTACAACAACAATTAGGCACTTTCACAACTAACCATCAAATTTTCATTTTACGCGATTAAGCCCTTTTATTAAATTAGACACTCAATTGTCAAAATTAAAACATGGAAATTTCACACAAGCAAATTCAGACATAATAACCACAGAAAATAATTTTAAAATATTTTTCGGACTCGGATTTGTGGTTCCAAAACCACTATTTCGATTAGGGCCAAAATCGGGCTGTTACAAATTCCTCATAAGATAGAAAAGTAAAAGGTACCGATTTCTGTACAAAGCAAGTATGTTTAAATGAATTCATATATATATATATATATATATATTTTAGAATTTTTTAAGAAATAATAATTACACTTTGAGTTTTTGCATATTTGAAACTTAAATATATATTATAATTTATATATATTTTTATAATTTTTGAATTTTCTTTTAATTTTGTACTCATCTAAAAAAATCTGGATAATTATTGTCCAGATTCATTTAAATTTTGACAACCATTTTATTTAGATTCATTCTATTAATTATTTTTTCGAAAAAATATTTTATGTTTTTATTTTTTTTAAAAAAAATTGGAAAAGAATATTTTCGAAAATAATTATTTTCTTGCTAACATGGCATTCCACTTCAACATATTCCCATGTGGCAATATTTGGTAGCTTCTATTAGCAAGGTTAATGGTCAAACCAGTCAAGTGACAGTTTTCGATAATGAAAGGGGCCAATTGATTTTTTGGTATTACTAAGGGATCAACTGGGAGCACTTTTTTTATAAGGGCTCAATTGATTTTTTTTTTTTTATTTTTTTGAGAGTTTTTTTTACCCTTAAGTCTAATTTAACTTTTTTTTCATTTCTTTTAACAAACAATTGTTGTAACGACCCAGTTTACAATGGTGTCAGAATATGCGATTTTGGGATCCTGTTTTAGTAAAACGAGTCCGTAAATATTAAATAAATATATTTAATGAGTTATTATATAGGTGAATTAAATTTTGGAGAAGTAATTTAGCAGAATTAGTGTCTAATTAGCGTCGAGGGACTATCTAATCGCTATAGATCTTTAATTAGAAAATGAATTGAGGACTTAAGTTACAATTAACCAAAGGTCTAAAATAGAAAATAGACCATAGTAAATATGGAACAGTGGACGATATAACAAAGAATGATTAATTAAGAAAATTATTATAAATTCACTAATTTAAACTAGTTTAATTCAGAAAAAATAGTATATAAATAAGAAAGTGGAAGAGAAGATGATTTTCATCAAATTCTTCATTTAACAACCGAAACTAAAGAAAGAAAATCTAAGCAGGAGTTGAAACTTTTGGGCAAAAATCATTAGTACAATTTAGTCATTTTTGTAATTTTTATGTTTTTGAGGTCATGGGAGCTTGATTTAGATAGCACATTTACCAGTTTGTAAAACTGTTAAATTTTTAGGATATTTTCATTGTTGATTTCTTAAAGTTTTAGGTGTTAATTGATAGATTTTATGCTTAGATGTGAAAAAGGATTAAATTGTAAAGCTTAATTGATAGTTTCGTGCATTAGAGACTAAACTGAATAAATTGTAAAATTGACTATAGAAATGAAAAATAGGAAGTCCCTAATTAGTAATAGTAAAATAAAAATTCAATTTGTAGCTTTAAATTGAAATTTAGGTTAGTCCCAGTTTTAGGGACTACATTGAATAAAAGTTCGTCCTAGTTTTAGGGACTAAATTGAATAAATTATAAAAGTTTCATAAATTGATAATTGATTGTGAATTAGCTGTATACTGATAGTGTTGTATGTTTATGTTAATTCGTAGCTAACGTCAACTCAGATTCGTTGAGAGGGAAAGGAAAATCCAAAGCTGTTGACGAATAACTCGAAATTTTAAATTTGTATTTCTATAATTTGGGAACCTTTTAATTGATGCATATTTATATCATTCTGCATTATATGGAGTTGGAGGTGAGTATAAATGATTGCTTAAGCTAAAATGATGCAATTTAGATCGAATATCGAACCAGGGACTAAATTGAATAAAATAGAAAATTTCATTATTTTCTTGATATATGCAATTGGTACGAGATTATGTTGGAACATATTAAATTATGTGTTAAATTGATAAATTGTTTATGAATTTAGCATGATAAAGCATAAATTTAATTGTATAATGAAATCGAAATTTATTTACCTTATTACTTGTTCGGACTGTGTTGGATATAGTTGGCATCCCATAGGGTCAAAATATTGAGTAAAACCATCGTTGTGGGGCAATCCAAGGTGATAGATATTATATATTGAGTCGTTGTTTCCAGGCAACCTAGGGTGACAAATCGATTGAGTTGAGAAAATTATTATTGCTGGGCAATCTGGGATGGTACTATATATCGATATAGCGTCATCGTTGACGGACAACCCAGGGTGAAAGATATGTGTATCTGTATCGAGTTCGTGTTTGGTTAATATGATTAATAATACAAGAATTAATTAAATGGTAAAGAAAATGAAATGCGATGGAAATATGAAATGTGATATTATTCAAATTGAGTTGAAAGTGAGCATTGGGGGTCGAAAAAGTATGAAAGAGCTACCAGGCTTGGGAATGATTGAAGTGTTCAAGTGAAAAAGGGACTTATGAAATTAATTGTGATGCTAATAAACAAATAGTTGATATTATTCATGAATGGATACGGAAAGGAACTAAATGCAAATAAATTGAATGTTATATGAAAAAATAGTATGTATGCATAAAGAATTGTTGAGTTAAAATGAATATAAGCATAGATATATGAAAGTGATAGTATTTTCATGAATTGGCATGAATTAGACTATGATTTGAACATATGCATTTGCATGTATTTGTTTCTATTGATTTGAATTATAGAATTACCACTAAGCGATTTGCTTAGCGTATGGTTTTATTTACTCGATCAAAGGGAGGTTGTCTTAGCATCGAGAAAATCGAATCTGACTCAAAAATGTTTGTGCAATTTTGGTTTTTTTCAATAGTTTGGGATGTATCTACCTAATTTGAGTCAAGTTTGATACTTAACTATGTTTACATATATACTTATGGTTTTAATAGTTTATGTAAGTATTTAGCTAATTGAATGTGGCTTAAAGATAGTTGTAAACTTGGTTGTAATGATGTGTCATATTATGTAACAGTCCGAATTTGACCCTAATCAGAACAGTGGTTTCGGGACCACGAATCCGAGTCTATAAAATTTTTAAATATTATTTTCGGTGCTTATTATATGTGAATTAATGTGTGTGAAAGTTTCGAATGAAAATTTTATTGTTTGAGTGTTTAATTTGACAAAAAGGACTTAATTGTGTAAAGTGCAAAAGTTGCAAACTATAGTGAAAAGTTCTACAATGATAATGCCTTTTTAATATGAGGTATTAAAAGGGAAACAGCCCATTTTTAAGTTAGCGGGTGGTTATATGACAATAGTAACCTTAAGTTATATGTTATAAAATTTTATAAGATAAGATTAAAATAGTAATATAATAATATATGTAATAAAACATAAAAGAAAAATAAACATGTCATGTTCATCTTTTCTAAGCTCATTGCCGAAACTAAATAAAGAAAAAGAAAGGAAAAGCAAGCTTGGTTCGACCGTTGTTGGATTAAATTCAAGGTGAGTTTTAGTTCGGTTTTTGATAATTTTTACGTTTTTGAGATCGTTGCTTTGAATACTATCCAACCCATGCTTTAATTTTTGTGTTTGATAACTATTTTGGGTTGAGCCATTGATGATAGTTAATTGTTTAGGTTGTTTGAGGATAAATTGTGATAAATATGTGCTAGATTAACAAGTTTTGTCTTTGAATTTTTGATGAATATGAGTATTATAGGCTAAATTGCAAAAAAATAAATTTTTGAGGGGCTAAAATGAAAAATAAATGAAATAAATGGACTTGTATAGTCCCTATGAATATTCGGCCCTTAGGTTGTATAGTGAAATTTTATGTATTTTGTGTTTTATGCAAATAGGACTAAATAGTAAAAAAGTAAAACATTAGGGGTAAAATGGTAATTTGCCTATCTATGTGTTTTAGGACTAAATTGAGATGAAATGTGCTTGAATAAACTAAATTTTAATGTGTTTAGATCAAGAACAAAGAAAAACGGATTTGGATCGGGGAAAGGCAAAGGTTATCGAATAGCCGGTTTTCGTCGTCCATCGATAGCCGAGGTAAGTCTTTAAGTAAATTAATTTCGTAAGAATTGATTATAACCTAGCATACATATTGAATTATGAACTTGTGTAATTAATCATGTTAAAGCCGAATGTGAGGAAGTAATTTAGCAATGTATGTAATTGAATTCATTGAGTTAACTATGTGATAGTGATGTGAATTATATGTGATATTTGTGATATTGTTAATGTGTAATGTGAATGAGTGGTTTGGTAATAAAAATATCGGGCTTTGAGCCTAGCAGGCCTTGTGCCGGTGAAATGTTTCGGGCTTATTGCGTAGCAGGCTGAATGCCGGTGATCAAATTTCAGACCTCTGGTCTAGCAGGCTTAATGTCGGTGTACATTTCGGGCTTTGATGCCTGGCAGGCTTAATGCCGGTGATGTGATATAAATGGAGAAATCATGAATCATACGAGGAGAAATGTATTTAAAGTCATGAACTAAAAGTATAGGTATGTTTAAGCCTTTTATATTTACCAGGGGTAAAATAGTTGGTATAGTATTATTTAAATTAAGTGTGTTATGATATGGTTGATGATTCGATAGGAATTTTGATATAAGCTATTGAGCTTACTATTGTTGAGTATGAACATTATAGTAGAATTTGAGCTTATATGTGATATTTTGGAGAATCGGTTTTAAGTGAAAATATTAAGAGTGAAAAGGTTAAGATGTGTTTGTATAAGTATTCAAATAGGTATATATGATTAATGTGAATGTTTTACTCACTTGACTTGGAATATGCGAATATATGTGATATATTTTTGGTGTTTTAGTGAATTACATGTTTATGGTTATAAAGTGCAAATATTTGAGTTGTTAAAATGTTTATATTTCATGCCATAAGCCTAAAAAAATTAAAATGTTTAAGTGCTTGAATTATATATATATAGAAATTTTGCTTGAGACTTACTAAGCTAGTAAGCTTACTTTGGGTGTGTTCAATGTTCTGTTTTATAGATTTGGTCAAGCTACGGGCTCGGGAAATCATCAGCAAAGGCAACCACACTATCATCTTTTTGGTACTCCTTTAGTTCGGTTTATTTTGGATAAAGGCATGTATAGGTTGGATAATGTCCATGTTTGAGTTGGAAACTTTATCTTTATATGTATTATAGCCATACGAATATGGCTTATATTTTGTGTTAGTTTGATTGGAGACATATGTTTTTTTTTAAATGATGAAATGGTGTATATGGTTATGTCATTATTATGCAAGAATTGTATGGATTCATTTAGCTTATGTTCGGCTATGGATAGGCACATATAGTAAGTATAATTTGGTTTTGTAGGTAATGGCATTATGGGATAAGATAATGTTTTAATAATGTGAAATTAGTCATAGAAAATAAGTGTGATGTGTTGGTTATATTTATGTTTTGTATTCAATTATGTTTGATGAGGACTTAAATTCATTCTTGGCAAAATGCGAAATGACACATGCTATTGGTAAATGTGAAACGTTTGGTATATGTATGTATATATATATATATATATGAGTTTTGGTGTAACACCCCTAACCCGGCCCAAAACACTACGGCCGAATCCGGAATGCTACCAGAAGTGTTTGAAAACGAGATCGGCTAAATGATGTTTAAAACTTGATTGAAGCGAAGCTTGAATAAGAATAAAAGTACAGATTCGCGCTAAGTCTTTATTAATGTCTGATACGGTTATTTAAAATGGGGTTAGTGGTCTTAGGAAAACGTTTTAACTAAGAAAATCAGATTGGCGTTTACAGGTATTTGAAAACATGTCCTTTTGAAAAACTTTGGAAGAATCCGAGTACTTACGAGTGTCTTAATTAGAAAACCTTAGTTAAGTTTTTAAGTTGTGAAAACGTCATCAATTGAAATTATTTGCAATTACTAATCCACGTTCAGTCTAGCATAAACCGAAATAAAACCCAAAATATTTAAATGGCCTTATTACCATAAAACAACCCAAATAAAAATGAAATTAAAAGTAAATGCTGCTAAACATAAAACTGTGTCTGCATGGCCATCTTGAATCCCATCCAAACCCAGTCCAATCGTCACGAATCACCTGCATTGTTTGGTAATATTTGGGTGAGTCAACCGACTCAGTGTGTAATTAGTCCACAGGTTTCCACGTATGGGCTTGGCCCAAAACCCCACCAATCCACATATCAGATAATAATGCAAAATGCACCCAACCCAGCCTAGGGTCCATCCTCTGCACACCCCCGTATCCAGCCACCACACACCAGGGGATTACTAAATCGACCCTCCAACCTCTACACACCAATTCGGCAATTAATGCCATCCACTGAGTGGTCGAGCCACTGGTCCACGTGATCAAATCACAATATAATCCACAACGTGACCGTAGTCAACGTCAATCCACGATGTAGCCCGCAGCTAACATCAATCCACGATGAGGCACATAGCCGTCACCAACCACGATGTGGCACAAAGCCGACACCAACCATTATGAGGCACAGAGCCGGTCATCACTCCACGTGAGGCTCGTAGCCATCACTAAACCACGTACATAAATGTACACTCTGTCCTTCTTTCGAATAGACAAATCCCGCCCCATGATTGTGCAACATACGATAATGATATGATAAAATAATGCATGAACAGGTTATATGCTTACAACACATATTCACAGCAATAATCACAATCTCATCGGCATTTAACAATAATCACAATGATTTAACAATGACCTGATTATCGACATACCCATTAGGGTAACCAACTCACTATTGCCACTGCGTTAGTCATCATACTTATAACACATACAATTATTTTATACATATTCGGGAAGTTGCAAAATAACCACACATCTTATAACCTGAAGTATTACGCTCTCAAAATCGACACTGTCACTAACCGAAACTACCGCTATCTGCCTACGTTCCTATTCTGACGCTGGCCCACACCCCCGTGGCTAATCCCGCAGTGCAGAAACCGATCGCTTCTTAAACTTAGGGGTAGGGGCTACCCCTTTTTCTCCTCGACTCGTACCCGCATCCATCGAAAGTCACTTAATCAGAATATTTGGTTAATCACTAACGTTATATTCTAAATATATTAAATCTAAACTCACTGAGTACCCTTACCGAAATGAACCTGAATCCCAAAGGCTTTTGCTTTACTTCCAACTTGTCGACAACCCTTGAGTAGTCGAACCCAAAAGATCCTTAACGCCCCCTACTTTGGCTACACACGAAAGAAGCACAAGATCAAGGCCTTAACAAGATTCGGCCATCCCTATAAACCAAGGCCAACCATTCGGTTTCGGCACACCAAAAGAATAAGAGATAAAGCCGATTGCTAAAGAGAAAATTACTTACCACCAAATCACGTTTTGAAGAGATTAAGAGATGGTAGTCGACGGCACTACCCCTAGAGATTCGACTCTAGCAGAATGATAAAGGAAGAGAAAGATTTCAGGAAAGGTGATGGTACAAAAGAGCAAAGAAAGAAAGAAGAACAGAATCAAAGTTGTCACTTTCGGCTTTTGAAGTTAATGAAATCGGTGGAAGAGAAAGATGAGAGAAAGAGGGTTGCGGCTACGGTGTTTCAGCTTTAAGGATTTGCGAAAAAGAAGAGAGAATGAGGGACTATAAGGTTCGGCTATGGCTCTCAAATGGAGATGGGATATTCAGCCACAAAAGAAAAAGGTATAGGTTGAGGTTGAGAGAAAGAAAAGAAGTAAAGAAGGAGGCTAAAAGAATTCAGCAACACCCTAAACGCACCAATATAACTCACCTCTCACACTCTTGACCGAAACTTGGAGAAAATGAGCAGAGTAAGCCGAAAAGAAGACCTATCAACTAAGCATTTCGGCACACACCCCCTACCAAAGCTTCAAAACCGATTAAGCACCCCTTAGAGCCCCACATTCAGCCACTTGCTCCTTCTCTCCCTATCCCCACGTTTTTCTCCTATTTTCCCTCTTTACCTCTCATTCAAACTTGCTTGAATGAGTCAAACTCCTCAAAGAGCTCTCCACCCTCCATCCGAATTCCTTGACCAAGTCCACCCTCATCCTTTCCAGAGTCCAAATGCCGTCCAACTCTCTTT
Source organism: Gossypium australe (assembly GCA_005393395.2). Taxonomy (NCBI): domain Eukaryota; kingdom Viridiplantae; phylum Streptophyta; class Magnoliopsida; order Malvales; family Malvaceae; genus Gossypium; species Gossypium australe. The sequence continues at coordinate 120,338,794 of CM016616.1, forward strand.
CCCCCTTGACGCAAAAAGCAACTCAAAATGCTACCTTCGCAGCTCGAACCTCCTCCCTCTTGACACCCCTTGTTGACGCACACTCCTCCCTTCCAACTAGGCGCTACCTTGCCACTTTACTGCTTCCTTTCTTATGTCATGTTCCACACATAACTTCCCTTAAAGCCTAGCTCCCCTAGCTCCCCTTTGCTCAACTTAAAACAAAAATTTTCCTATGACTTCTACCCAAGTCCAAGGTTTCCCGAAAACCCCCAAACACTTCCAAACAGCACACAGAGCACATTAACGCACAGATACAAATTAAAAAGCATGACCCCAAATCCCGAATATTACAGTTCTACCCCCTTAAAATAATTTTGACCCCAAAATTACCTGGCTAAAATAAGTGAGGGTATTGCTATCGCATTGCCTCCTCTGGCTCCCACGAAGCTTCCTCCGATCCATGGTTACGCCATAACACCTTGACTAGAGGAACTGATTTCCTTCACAAGACTTTCACATCCCACTCCAAAATCTGAATCGGTTCTTTTTCGTAGGACAAGTCTGGTCTCAACTCCACTTTTTCAACTGGAACCACGTGAGATGGATCCGATCGGTAACGACGTAGCATCGAGACATGGAACACATCGTGCATCTGCTTTAACTCCGAAGGCAACTCCAATTGATATGCCACTGGCCCAACCCATTTTAAAACCCGATAAGGTCCTACAAACCTGGGACTCAGCTTTCCTCTACGTCCAAATCTCATCACCTTCTTCCAAGGTGAGACTTTCAGAAACACCTGATCCCCCACGGCAAACTCTATTTCTTTCCGCTTGAAATCTGCATATGATTTTTGCCTGTCGGAAGCCTCTTTCAACCGTGCCCGAATTACCTTAACCTTTTCTTCCGACTCTGCCACAATCTCTGGCCCCAAAACATGACGTTCTCCCAGATCCGTCCAACACGTAAGAGTGCGACACTTCCGCCCATACAGCGCCTCATACGGTGCCATCCGAATACTCACTTGATAGCTGTTATTGTACGCAACTTCCGCTAAAGGCAAGAACTCCTCCCAGCTTCCTCGGAAATCAATCATGCACCCTCTCAACATATCCTCCAACACCTGAATTACCCGTTCAGACTGACCATCCGTCTGTGGATGGAACGCCGTACTGAAGTCCAACCTGGTGCCTAATGCCTGGTGCAGTGCCCTCCAAAACCGAGACGTAAACCTGGGATCCCTGTCTGAGATAATCGATACCATTACCCCGTGCAACCTGACAATCTCCGCCACATATAACCTTGCCAACTTCGGTAGAGAATAATAGACCCGCACTGGTAAGAAATGTGCAGACTTTGTCAACCGATCCACTATCACCCATATCGAGTCCTTCTTAGTAGGCGTAAGGGGAAGCCCACTCACGAAGTCCATAGTAATTCTCTCCCACTTCCACTGCGGAATCTTCATTGGTTGTAGTAACCCCGAAGGCACTTGGTGTTCAGCTTTGACCTGCTGACACGTCAAGCACTTCCCCACAAATTCTGTAACTTCCCGTTTAAGACCAGGCCACCAAAACTGATCCCGAAGATCCCTGTACAACTTACTCCCTCCAGGATGCATAGCATAAGGGCTACTATGCGATTCCCGAAGAATCTTCTGCCTTATCTCCCCATTTCTCGGCATACATACCCTACCTCGAAAACGTAATACCCCGTCGCTGTTCAAACTGTAGTCTTTCAACCCCCCATTCTGAACCTGCAACAGCTTAGCACTTAGCTCATCATCCACCAACTGCTTCTCTCTCACCTGTCCTAGCCATGTCCGCTTCACCTGCAACTCTACTAACAAACTCCCGTCATCATAAAGACTGAGATGTGCAAACATCGCCCTCAGATCCGATACCACTTTCCGATTTAAGGCATCTGCCACTACATTTTCTTTACCCGGGTGATACTCTATAGAACAATCGTAGTCTTTCAATAATTCCACCCACCTTCGTTGTCTCAAATTCAGTTCCTTCTGAGTCAGCAAATACTTTAGACTCTTATGGTCCGTGTAGATCACCGATTTTTCTCCATACAGGTAGTGCCTCCACACCTTTAGCGCAAAAACCACAGCAGCCAACTCCAGATCATGCGTCGGGTAATTAACCTCATGTGGCCTTAACTGCCGAGACGCATAAGCAACAACCTTTCTGTCTTGCATCAGTACGCAACCCAATCCCGTGTGAGAAGCATCACAATATACCACGAAGTCTTTCCCTGCCTCAGGTTAAATCAAAACCGGAGCTTCTGTCAAAACCTTCTTCAGCCTCTCAAAACTTTCCTGCTGCTTATCCGTCCACACGAAAGGTACCTCTTTCCTTAACAATTTCATCAAATGTGCTGCTATAGATGAAAACCCTTCTACAAATCTCCTGTAGTAGCCTGCTAACCACAAGAAACTGCGAACCTCTGCCACCGATCGAGGTGGTTTCCAGTCCAGCACCGCCTCAATCTTCCGAGGATCCACTCTTATCTCCTCCGCCGATACCACATGACCCAGAAAAGCAACCTCCCTCAGCCAGAATTCACACTTGCTGAATTTAGCGTACAACTTCTTTTCCCTTAACACTTGCAATACTATCCGGAGATGTGCATCGTGTTCCTCTTCAGACTTGGAATACACTAGGATGTCGTCTATAAACACAACGACGAACTGATCCAAGTAGGGTTGGAAAACTCGATTCATCATATCCATGAACGCAGCTGGGGCATTTGTCAACCCAAACGATATTACTAGGAATTCATAATGAGCGTACCGCGTCCAGAAAGCTGTCTTGTGGATATCTGCTTCCTTCACCTTGAGTTGATGATATCCCCACCTTAGGTCTATTTTAGAAAACACCGCAGCCCCCTTAAGCTGATCAAACAAGTCGTCTATCCTCGGCAGCGGGTACTTGTTCTTGATTGTCAACTTGTTCAGCTGGCGGTAGTCTATACACATCTGCATAGTCCTGTCCTTCTTCTTTACGAATAAGACCGGTGCTCCCCATGGAGACACACTGGGTCGGATAAACCTACGATCAAGCAACTCTTGGATCTGCGCCTTGAGCTCCACCAACTCCTTTGGTGCCATTCTGTACGGAGCGATAGATACTGGCGCTGTACCCGGCAACAAGTCGATCCCAAATTCCACCTCGCGATCTGGAGGCAACCCTGGAAGTTCTTCCGGAAAAACATCCCCAAACTCTTTCACTGTCCTGACCTCTCCTACTGCTGCTCCCTTAGCATCCAAAGCACTGACAAACATCAAAAAGGCCATACATCCTTTCCTCACCATCTTCTCTGCCTTAAGAGCAGACATTACATTCGATAGGTAATTTCTCCGTTCACCTATCACTACAATTTCTTCGTCATCGGAAGTTTTCAACGACATGCGCTTAGCAGCACAGTTGAAATTCGCCCGATACTGTGCCAGCCAGTCCATGCCTAAGATTAAGTCAAACTCCTCAAATGGTAGTTCCATGAAGTCAGCCGAAAACTTTGCCCCCTGATCCTCTAAAGGCACTTCCCTAAAGAGTTTGTCTACTATCACTGATTGCCCTAAAGGACTAAGTACAGTCATCTTCCTAGGTACAGTCTCAAAGTTCACATTCAGAGTTCCAGATACTTCACTAGCAATATAAGAATGAGTTGACCCGATATCTATCAAAGCAGTAAAGGGTAATCCAGCAATAAGAAACATACCCGTGATCACATCCAGTGCATCCCCCTCCTCGCGACGCCTAGCTGCATAAACCAACCCTGGCTGTCTCGTATCTGCACCCCAGCACCCCTGCCCGGTGCCCCACGACCTCGGCCGGAACCATTCCCTCCATAGTTCGGACCACGACCCCTCGTCACCTGCTGACCACCTCTGCCCGGCTACACATAACCCTGACCTACTGTCCGAGCCCTATCTGTCTCCTGAGGACAATTCCTAATCAAATGAGCCTTGGACCTACACCTGAAACATTCCTTACTATTTCCCCAGCACTCTCCTGCATGAGCTCTCCCACACTGGGCACATGGACGAGTCTGATTCCCAACAACTGATACAGGTGCACGAACAGAGTTCTCAACCCTCGGTCTTTTCTGGAAACCCCCAGATGACTCTGACGGTCCAAAACTCCTCTTATTCCGGTTCCTATCCCTATCCCTGTTCTGCCTCTCAGTCCGCTTAACTTTTTCAGCTATCCGAGCTTTCTCCACTAGAATAGCAAAGTCCCTCTCTCTCTACAGAGCAATCAACACCCACAGCTCATCCCGCAGCCCATCTTCGAATCTGACACACCTCTCATAATCAGTAGCCACGATGCCCCGAGCATACCGGCTCAAACGCAGAAATTCTGCCTTGTATTCTGCTACTGACTTGCCACCATGCACCAAATTGAGGAACGCCTTCCTCTGGGCGTCCACATAACTAGCTCCGACGTACTTTCCCTCAAATTTAATCTTAAAGTAACCCCAGACTACTCGGTCCGCAGGGGTACCCTCTCTGACTATGAGCCACCATTGTTAAGCCTCATCCCGGAGCAACGAAACAGCACCCTTAAGCTTTTCCTCAGCAGTGCAGTCCAAATTGTCCATGATCCTTTCGACTGCCTCTAGCCAGTACTCTGCCACGTTCGGAGCTACCCCAGACACCCCTTTGAATACCTCAGCTCCGTTTGCTCTAAGTCTCTCAGATACTGATTTTCGAGCCCCATTGCCCACATTGGCTCCTGCGACTCGTTCTAACACCCGCAGCATAGCCTGCGATACTACGTCATCACCTCCCGTTTGCCCCTAAAATTCCGCCTCTGCAGCCGGTGGCTGTGCCTCATTTTCAGAACCCTGACCTGATCCGACTGGTTCCGACACAGTCATTCTGCCTCTACCATGCCCACGAGTATTGCGACCACGTCTCCTAGAACTCATGTCTAATGTCGCTTTTTAATTTGTTTTAAGAAATCTTATGCATTAGAATGTTTCCACTTGTTGATTAAAGAAGGAATTTTCTGTTAAAGAATCCCAAGTTTTTGTTTCGTAATAATCACACAACCCTAAAGTCTCAGTCTCTAAAGAGATAGTCCTAGGGTCTAGAGTCCACATCTTATTTCAACATAGCACACATTCATCTTCATATGTCTATCAAGTCAGAAGACTTACCTGGCTGCCCTGGGCTGGACGACTCGAATGCCATGCTCATAAAACCCTTTTCCTGAAAATTCTTCTTTGACCCACTAAAACATAGAGTAAAAGCGTTTATGGGCTTCAAAAATCCATATGCCGAGTGTAGAAACTGGGCTCTGATACCAATTTGTAACACCCCTGACCCGGCCCAAAACACTACGGCCGAATCCGGAATGCTACCAGAAGTGTTTGAAAACGAGATCGGCTAAATGATGTTTAAAACTTGATTGAAGCGAAGCTTGAATAAGAATAAAAGTACAGATCGCGCTAAGTCTTTATTAATGTCTAATACGGTTATTTAAAACGGGGTTAGTGGTCTTAGGAAAACGTTTTAACTGAGAAAATCAGATTGACGTTTACAGGTATTTAAAAACATGTCCTTTTGAAAAACTTTGGAAGAATCTGAGTACTTACGAGTGTCTCAATTAGAAAACCTTAGTTAAGTTTTTAAGTTGTGAAAACGTCATCAATTGAAATTATTTGCAATTACTAATCCATGTTCAGTCTAGCATAAACCGAAATAAAACCCAAAATATTTAAATGGCCTTATTACCATAAAACAACCCAAATAAAAACGAAATTAAAAGTAAATGCTGCTAAACATAAAACTGTGTTTGCATGGCCATCTCGAATCCCATCCAAGCCCGGTCCAATCGTCACGAATCACCTGCATTGTTTGGTAATATTTGGGTGAGTCAACCGACTCAGTGTGTAATTAGTCCACAGGTTTCCACGTATGGGCTTGGCCCAAAACCCCACCAATCCACATATCAGATAATAATGCAAAATGCACCCAACCCAGCCTAGGGTCCATCCTCTACACACCCCCGTATCCAGCCACCACACACCAGGGGATTACTAAATCGACCCTCCAACCTCTACACACCAATTCGGCAATTAATGCCATCCACTGAGTGGTCGAGCCACTGGTCCACGTGATCAAATCACAATATAATCCACAACGTGACCATAGTCAATGTCAATCCACGATGTAGCCCGCAGCTAACATCAATCCACGATGAGGCACATAGCCGTCACCAACCACGATGTGGCACAAAGCCGACACCAACCATGATGAGGTACAGAGCCGGTCATCAATCCACGTGAGGCTCGTAGACATCACTAAACCACGTACATAAATGTACATAGACGTACATAAGAGATAAAGCCGATTGCTAAAGAGAAAATTACTTACCACCAAATCACGTTTTGAAGAGATTAAGAGATGGTAGTCGACGGCACTACCCCTAGAGATTCGACTCTAGCAGAATGATAGAGGAAGAGAAAGATTTCGGGAAAGGTGATGGTACAAAAGAGCAAAGAAAGAAAGAAGAACAGAATCAAAGTTATCACTTTCAGCTTTTGAAGTTAATGAAATCGGTGGAAGAGAAAGATGAGAGAAAGAGGGTTGCGGCTACGGTGTTTCAGCTTTAAGGATTTGCGAAAAAGAAGAGAGAATGAGGGACTATAAGGTTCGGCTATGGCTCTCAAATGGAGATGGGATATTCGGCCACAAAAGAAAAAGGTATAGGTTGAGGTTGAGAGAAAGAAAAGAAGTAAAGAAGGAGGCTAAAAGAATTCGGCAACACCCTAAACGCACCAATATAACTCACCTCTCACACTCTTGACCGAAACTTGGAGAAAATGAGCAGAGTAAGCCGAAAAGAAGACCTATCAACTAAGCATTTTGGCACACACCCCCTACCAAAGCTTCAAAACTGATTAAGCACCCCTTAGAGCCCCACATTCGGCCACTTGCTCCTTCTCTCCCTATCCCCATGTTTTTCTCCTATTTTCCCTCTTTACCTCTCATTCAAACTTGCTTGAATGAGTCAAACTCCTCAAAGAGCTCTCCACCCTCCATCCGAATTCCTTGACCAAGTCCACCCTCATCCTTTCCAGAGTCCAAATGCCGTCCAACTCTCCCTCCCCCTTGACGCAAAAAGCAACTCAAAACGCTATCTTTGCAGCTCGAACCTCCTCCCCCTTGACACCCCTTGTTGACGCACACTCCTCCCTTCCTACTAGGCGCTACCTTGCCACTTTACTGCTTCCTTTCTTGTGTCATGTTCCACACATAACTTCCCTTAAAGCCTAGCTCCCCTAGCTCCCCTTTGCTCAGCTTAAAACAAAAATTTTCCTATGACTTCTACACAAGTCCAAGGTTTCCCGAAAACCCCCAAACACTTCCAAACAGCACATAGAGCACATTAACACACAGATACAAATTAAAAAGCACAACCCCAAATCCCGGATATTACATTTGGTATGATTTTTGGTTGAAATAATGGGTATAGGCCGAATAGGTACTTAAGTAGTTTGATAATATGATTTGTTAGAAATGATAAAAATGCATGAGTTAAGATGATCTTATACATTTATAGTATAAATGTCTGTATGTGAATCTAACTATGTGTATGCAAAAGAATTCATGTAAATCATTGATTTGATTTATCATTTGGTTCTTTTTGAACTTTGGTAGAAGCTAGGTACATATATTTGCATATATGAAACCTTGTATATTTGAATAAGTAAATATGTATTTATATGATGTATATTGAGCTTGTAAGTTTGGACATTTGTTAATGTCTGTTATGCTGATATATTCGGCCTTAAAGTGAGTTCGCATATGATGATAATTGAATCATTTTTTTATCATAAATACGTTTGGGTTATTTGCTTGAATGTTTCCGTAACTAAAGATATTTTAAATGAGGCCTACAGTACTTGCATTATTTTGAAATTTTTTTTAACAAAATGTATTTTACATGTTCAGCTTATGTTTGTCAATGCTTGTACCGTATATGATTTGGTTTTAGTAGAATAGGTATGTTATATGTGTATGTAGTTGTTTGCTTATATGCATATCATCATTTATGTTTGATTAGATATGAGTTAGTTGATTGAATAAAAGTTATGATTTATATGGTAATGCCCGTAACCTTAAATCAGCGACAGATACGGGTTAGGGGTGTTACATTTGATTGGTATCAAAGCCAGGTTTAGTCGATTCTAGGACTACCGTGGCGCGTGAGAGTCTAGCTATACATACATTTATTATATATATGATAGTGTAGTGACTTCTGACATTTTCAAATTGTGTTTTATATAGTAAATGGATCCTGACAGATCCGTAGCGGATGATGTAGAAAGTGTAACGCCTGATTTCGCATGTGGGTCAGCACCGGTAGACTCTTGACCTGTCTCGGGTAGCCATGAGGGGGAGGCTAAACAAGCCTTCTACTAGATGATGAATGAATGGTTTACCCAATTTATTCAGACTAATCCAGCTGATAGATCTGATGAGATCTAGTAGGCCTCCCATTGATAAAATTAGGAAATATGGGGCCAAAGAATTTAAACCCAACGATGATGATGATGCAGAGCGAGCTAAAATGTGGCTTGATAATACTATTCGAGTGCTTGATGAGCTGTAATGTACTCCAGATGAATGCCTGAAGTGTGCTATATCTTTACTGCGGGACACTGCATATCACTGGTGGAATACACTAGTATCGGTGGTTCCGAAAGAAAAAGTAACTTGGGATTTCTTCCAGATCGACTTTCGTAAGAAATATATCAGTCAGAGATTCATCGATCAGAAACGAAAAGAATTTCTAGAACTGAAACAGGGTCGCATGACTGTGACTGAGTATGAGCGAAAGTTTGTCAGATTGAGCCGATATGCCCGAGAGTGTGTATCAACTAAAGCCATTATGTGTAACATCCTGAAATTGGGCCTAGAAGAATTGGGCCCAATGGGCCTTGAGCGTAGTAGCGTTTAAATTTTTGGAGAACAAGAGATCGGCTTAAATACAAGTTGGACTTATTAGATAAGTGATTTTGGAAGCTTAGAGGGCTTCTATGAAGTCCCGGGATCGAACTTTGGTTTTGGGGAAATTTTGGTTTTAGGTGAAAAAAACCTTGGAAGTTGGCAGGTAGGCCTTAAGAATAAAATGTGGAGGAAAATGACACAAGTGGAGTGTGTGGTGTAGTGGCAAAGTGACGCCACATAAGGGACAAGGAGGTGACGCCACAAGGAAGGAAGGAGGTCCAAGGTTCAAGTCTTGGCTTTTGCATTTTGGTTTTTTTTTACTTGGACCTTAGAATTTGGCTATAGGTTTAAATTTAGTTGCGCGTGGTTTAAGACACAAGAGGAGCTTGTGGCCAAGTGGTTAGCGGCGTGGATTTTGTTGCAAGGGAGCCTGGGTTCGAACTCATGAGAAGCAAGGGAGTATTTATTTTGCGGATTGGACGGCAAGAGTTTTAGTTAAATTTAAACTCTACTGACGAAGGGATCCCACATCGGAAAGATACAAAGAAGAAGGGTGAAGAGCTAGCTATATAAAGAGCATTCCAGGAGGAGAGTTAACATACCTGGTTGGCGTTGGGCAAAGGAGTGCTCGGAGTGCGGTTTAGCAGCTTCAGATTCCTATCAGGTGTGTAACTCTATCTACTCTAGTTGTAGAACGGAAAATGCCGAAGTACGGTCATGGCAATAGTAGCCACACGAGCGTGCGAGCGCACGTGTGGGGCTTTGACGCGATAGTTGAGGCCATCAGTAGTATTCTTGTGGGTTGAGGCTGCTTAGGGCCGCGATGGGCCGAAGTGGGCCAATGGGCCCGTGGGCCCAATTGAATAAATTGTATGATAGTGTAGTATAAAGTGAACTAGACTAGGTGGAACTTATATACGTGGCTAGATTTGTGTTAGGTGGGCCACACGAGTGTGTGGGCCCGAATAGGCCAAAATTGGGTTTTAGGCCCAATAGTCCGGTACAACCGAAAATGGTAGCTGAGTCGCTCGGGGTGACATTAGGCCTTTGGAAAGGCCATTGCAGGTGCAAAATTATTGATATACCCTTGGAAGGGTAAAATACCAAAATACCCCTAAAAGGTAAATTACGAAAATGCCCTTGGTGGGTAAATTACGAAATGCCCTTGGTAGGTGAAATTACGGTTATACCCTTAGAGGTTGATTAGCGTGATTATGTTGTTTATGTCTATCTGATTATGATGGTAATTCATGTTATACTTATATTTGATATATGTTAGCATACATGACATACTGCATACACGAATTATTATGTCATATTGCATGGGTATGATGAGAGGAGGGGGAATATATGATTATTTGTGACTTTGGGTCACCAGTGGTTTGGCACCACCATTGGTTTGGTACCACATATGTTATCTTCGTGACTCGTCCCAGGGGTCTGGCACCACAGTGGGTTGGCCCCACATATTATATTAAAAGGGATTGTCACCAGTGGTTTGGCACCACAGTGGGTTGGCCCCATATATGATTATCTGTGACTTTGGGTCATCAGTGGTTTGGTACCACATATGTTATCTTCGTGACTCGTCCCAATGGTCTGGCACCATAGTGGGTTGGCCCCACATATTATATTAAAAGGGATTGTCACCAGTGGTTTGGCACCACAGTGGGTTGGCCCCACATATGATTATCTGTGACTTTGGGTCACCAGTGGTTTGGCACCACCAGTGGTTTGGTACCACATATGTTTATTTGTGACTTTGGGTCACCAGTGGTTTGGCACCACCAGTGGTTTGGTACCACATATGTTTATTTGTGACTTTGGGTCACCAGTGGTTTGGCACCACCAGTGGTTTGGTACCACACGGGGTAGAATCAGGAGTTTCGGATGGTTAGGTTTTTGGGTTGCATGACATACATACTTATTTATGAACTGTGTAAGGGCTTGTTATCTCTGGGATGGGGAATTGCACACTGAGCCTCGGTGACTCACCCCTTCCTTTACATTTTACAGATAACTCCTATATCACGGATATGGAGCTGGGATGGACTCAAGGTGGCCATGCTCAATAGTTGGCTTCATTTTAAACGGTTAAATTTTGGTTTTACTTTGTTTTAAATTTTGGGGTTTTGGTTGTGTAATAAGGCCATCTATATTTTGCTTTGGGTTTAATTATTTATTTGAATTTGTGTTAAACATTAAAGCATAACTAACATGTAAAGAAATTATAAAATGAATGTTTTCACAACCTTAATAAATTTCGAGATATTTCCTAAACTTTACCATCGGGTAAATAAGTGAACTTGTAACAACGATAAGTCAACTCGATTCTCTTTAAAACAAACTTTGATGATTTTAATAAACTACTTAACGCAACTTTGGTTTTCATAAGATTAAGTGTTTTCTTCACAAACTGACTCAACAGACTTTTCTTCCAAAAACGTTTTACCTTGTGACATACCAGATTCGGTCATAGCATTTTGACCGGGTTTGGGGTGTTACATTATGTGTAAAAGATTCGAAGACGGTCTGAATGAAGATATAAAGTTGCTAGTTGGCATACTTGAAATCAAAGAGTTTGTGGTACTTGTCGAACGAGCTTGCAAAGCTGAAGAGCTCGGAAAAGAGAAAAGAAAGGCTGAAATGGAAGCTAGAGACACTCGTAAAAGATCATCGAGTAAGACTTTCCATTCTGTATCTAAGAAGTTCAAAGATGACTTCGGCCGACATAAAGCTACTTCAGACATGTATAGACGAGATAGACCTCCTGTGGGTTCCCGAGATACTTCGATGGCCAGTGTTGGTAATGTTCAGCAGAATCGGGCTGAGTACAAGCATTGTGGAAAATGGCATCCTGGTAAACCCAAGACACTTTATTATCCAACACATAGGCTGAGTACAGCCTTTCCCGGATAATAAAGTACAAGCAGATTGAATCCGTACCAGTTGTGTGTGAATACCCAGATGTGTTCCCTAAAGAATTACCAGGTTTACCACCAGTTTGAGAGATAGAGTTTGGTATTGAATTAGTACCAGGGACGACTCTAATTTCAATAGCTCTGTATCAGATGGCACCTACTGAATTGAAAGAGTTGAAAGCACAGTTGCAAGAGTTGACAGATAGAGGCTTTGTACGACTGAGTTTTTCTCCTTGGGGTGCACCAGTTCTATTTGTGAAAAAGAAAGATGGGACTATGCGAATGTGTATTGATTATCGGCAGTTGAATAAGGTGACTATAAAGAATAAATACCCGTTGCCTCGGATTGATGACTTGTTTGACCAGTTGAAAGAGGCTTCAGTGTTTTCGAAGATAGATTTGAGATCGGGTTATTATCAGTTGCCAGTCAGAGATTTTGATGTGCCAAAGACTGCATTTTGAACGAGGTACAGATATTTTGAGTTCTTGGTTATGCCTTTTGTACTTACTAATGCACCTGCTATTTTTATGGATTTGATGAATCAGATTTTTAGACAGTATTTGGATCGGTTTGTGGTAATGTTTATAGACAATATTCTGATCTACTCCAGAGATGAAACCGAGCATGCTGAGCATCTAAGACTGGTGCTACAAACTTTGCGAGATAAACAGTTGTACGCAAAGTTCAGTAAGTGCGAGTTTTGGTTGAATGAGGTCAGTTTCTTGGGTCGCGTCGTTTCGGCATCAGGCATTCGGGTTGATCCGAATAAAATATCGGCTATACTCTATTAGAAACCCCCAAAGAATGTTTCAAAATTCGAAGCTTTCTGGGACTTGCTGGTTACTACAGGCGATTTGTGAAAGGTTTTCTATAATAGCTACCCCGTTACAAAGCTATTACAGAAAGACACTAAATTTGAATGGTCGAAAAAGTGTCAGGAAAGTTTCGATCAGTTGAAAGCCCTTTTGACTGAAGCTCCAATGTTAGTTCAGCCTGAATCGGGTAAAGAATTTGTTATTTATATTGATGCTTCTTTGAATGGTTTGTGTTGCGTTTTGATGCAAGAAGGCAAAGTCGTAGCCTACGCTTCGAGAGAATTGAAGCCGCATGAAAGAAATTACCCGACACATGATTTGGAGCTAGCAGCTATTGTATTCGTGTTGAAGATTTGGCGTCATTACTTATTCGGGGAGAAATGTCATGTCTATTCAGATCACAAAAGTTTGAAGTATCTGATGACTCAGAAAGATCTGAACCTGAGACAACACAGATGGTTAGAGCTGTTAAAAGATTACGAGCTAGTAATTGACTATCATCCGGGAAAGGCTAACGTTGTTCAGATGCTTTAAGTCGGAAGTCATTATTTTCTCTTCGTGCGTTGAACGCACATATGGCTATGTCTGATGATGATTCGATAGTAGCTGAGTTAAAAGCAAGACCATTGTTTTTGCAACAAATTTGTGATGCTCAGAGAGTTGACAAAGATACGATGGCAAAACGAATTTAGTGTGAAAGTAATGCAGAGTCAAAGTTTCGAATTGATGAAAATGACTGTTTGAATTTCAAAGGCCGAATTTGTGTTCCAAGGAATGTGGATTTGATTCAGATGATATTGAATGAGGCTCATAATAGTCGATTGTTGGTACATCCGGGTAGCACGAAAATGTATAATGATTTGAAACAGTTCTATTGGTGGCCTGGTATGAAACGGGATATATCTGAATTTGTCTTGAAGTGCTTAATTTGTCAACAAGTAAAAGCCGAACATCAGGTGCCTTCTGGGTTACTTCACTCGATCATGATACCTGAATGGAAATGGGATAGAATTACTATAGATTTTGTCTCCGGTTTGCCTATGACACCGAGCAAGAAAGATGCAGTCTGGGTTATAGTGGATAGACTGACCAAATCAGCCCACTTTGTTCCAGTTCGTACGGACTATTAGCTCGATAAACTGGCTGAGTTGTATGTATCTAAAATTGTGAGATTACATGGTGTACCGAGTTCCATTGTTTCGGACAGAGACCCGAGATTCACGTCGCGATTTTGGAAGAAGTTGCAAGATGCTTTAGGTACCAAACTTCACTTTAGCACAGCCTTTCATCCGCAGACAGACGGTCAGTCTGAACTAACCATTCAGACACTTGAGGACATGTTGAGATGGTACGTCCTTGAGTTTGAAGGTACGTGGGAAAGATACTTACCTTTGATTGAATTCGCTTATAATAACAGTTTTCAATCTAGTATCAAAATGGCACCTTACGAAGCTCTATATGGTCGCAAGTGTCGCACACCATTATATTGGACCGAACTCAGTGAAAATAAGATACACAGGGTTGATTTGATTAAAGAGACTGAACTGAAGGTGGCTATAATCAGAGATAATTTGAAAGCTACATCAAATCGCCAAAAGTCCTACGCTAATTTGAAACGTAAAGACATTGAGTTTCAGGTCGGAGATCGGGTATTTTTGAAAGTTTCACCGTGGAAGAAAGTACTTCGATTCGGTCGAAAAGGCAAACTAAGTCCGAGATTCATCAGACCGTATGAGATCATCGAACGTATCGGGCCTGTTGCTTATAGATTGAAGTTGCCTTCTGAATTAGAAAAGATATACAATGTATTTCATGTTTCGATGCTCCGTAGATATAGGTCGGATCCGTCGCATGTGAATTCTCCATCTGAAATTGAAATCCGATCCGATATGATGTATGAGGAGGAACAGATCCGTATTTTAGCTCGTGAAACGAAAGAGCTAAGAAATAAGAAAATTCCGTTAGTAAAAGTACTATGGAATCGACACGGAGTAGAAGAGGCTACGTGGGAGCCTGAGGATTCAATGAGGCAACAATATCTGACTTTGTTTAACGGTAAGATTTTCGGGGATGAAAATCCTTAAGGGGGAGAGTTGTAATAGTCCGAATTTGACCCTAATCGGAACAGTGGTTTCGGGACCACGAATCCGAGTCTGGAAAATTTTTAAATATTATTTTTGATGCTTATTATATGTGAATTAATGTGTAATATCCTGGATTATGGCTTATGCATTATTTGCTTAAGTATGTGTTATAGTATGCCTTTGTATGTTATGAATGTATTCTATGAATTTTGTGAACCTTAGTGTGTAGTTAAATGCCTTAGAAATTATTAGATTTTAAAGTTTAAAGAGGGAGCTAAGCCTGATAGGCCTTAAGAAAACAAATAGGGGAAATTAGACACAAAGATGGGCTTGTCTAAGTGGCTTGGATGCGCCACTTAGGGCCTCTGTAAATGACGCCACAAACAGGTGCAAATGGGCCAAGGTTCGAGTCGCATGGGAAGCTAAATAAAGCTTTTATTTTTGCGGCAACAAGGGGAAGTGATGGACGGCATGGGGAGTCTATGAGAGGAGTTTAAGATGAGCTTTAGTTAGGATTAAACTCTTTTTAAAATTTCGGCTAAGGTAAGGATAAATGATGATTTTATTTTGATAAGAGAAAAAGAGGAGAAAAACAAGGAGAAGCTAGTGTTTGATTAGGTAGCCGAAATTGAGAAGCAAAGTATTCATCTTTTCTTTTGTTTTCTTCCCCATCTTCTCCTCTAGCCGAATTTCCACTTTACCTCTCTCAAAGTCTTCTTTTTCTTTTATTTGTTCTAGCCGAAACCTCCTTCTCCCTAGTTCATCTTTGCCGTAACCCCTAAAAAGATTCATACTCTTCCTCTTGTGTTCCTTGAGATAGCCGAATATCCTATTTCTATTTGGAGCCATAGCCGAATCTCAAAGTAAGCTATTCTTTTCTTTTTGCCGCAAGTCTTAAAAGCCGGAAGAGTAGCAGAAATCTTTCCTCTTTTAGTATCTTCAGACAAACGTTGGTATGTATTTCTTTTAGCAATCGGTTTATCTTTTCTCATTTGGTGTGCCGAAATCAAGGGTAGGCCTTGATTTCTATGGATGGCTGAATATGCCTAAGGCCATATTAATGTGTTTCTTTTGGTTGTAACCAGCGTAACGGTGTTCTTTCGGGAGTTGAGGTATTCATGGTAAGCAGTAGGTATTCGGCCAAGGGCCATCTATTGAGGTTAAGTGTCAGAACCGAATCTAACAATATACGTATAGGGATCTCGTCATCATCAAGTACAAATCGCAATTTCGGGTTTTAAAATCTCAAGGTAAGTGAACATACACATTTAGCTAAGGCCAAAATTAGGGATTTCGATCTATTTCTTAATCATTCAAAAGCCGAAAGCTAACCTGTTATGTGAACTAGTGTGGGCAGATTGCAAGGAAGAGATATCGTGGAGTTTCAGGATTTGATTAGTAATCAAATCGGCAACAAGGTAAGATTTTGGTTGCGTTAAATCCTTCGGGATTTGATCATGTAGCCGAATGGCTTTTTGCTAAAGTGCTTAAGGTTGGCCGAATGTAGGAGTTAAGGATCTAAAGCGTTAGATCGGGTTTTCGAGTTTTCAGGAAAGCGTTAATACCAGGTGTGTACCCCACACTAAATCTTGATAGATTTACGGCTTTAATTTACTATATGTGTTAATATGAAAGTGTAAGAATATGGCTAAGGTACCACGTAATGGTACGAAGTACTCAGGTACGATTACCTACTCCTGCTATGAGTATATTGTGATAAATATCTGTTATTGCACATAAGTGCAATTATAAGAATGTGAATAAAGTATAAGGCATAAGATTTGTATGTTTTGTATGACATGGGGCATATGGGTGATATGTAAAGGGGAAGTGATCTGGTGGTCTTTACCACGATATCTGAATGTGGTGACTTATGTCACAAATATCTGAATGTGGTGACTTATGTCACGAAATAATTATCTGGTTGCTATGCCACAATATATATAAGGGCGATGAGCACGTCTACTGCAGCGACTGCCTTCGATGGTGTGTAGCGGATGGAGGGTTGACTTAGTAGTCCCCACGGTGTGACGGTTGGTACGGGTGATGTGTAGCGGATGGTTATCTAGGCTTGGGTTTGGGATTGCATCATTATCTTTATTTGTTATGTGAATATGATATGTATGATATGCCTAAATCTTTTGGGACTTAGTGTTGGTTTATACACACTGAGTCTGTTTGACTCACCCCGTTGTGGGAATATTTTTCAGGAGACGATCAGTGATGGACCGGGTCGGCAGGAGCTTAGTGGTGGCCATGCTCAGCACAAAGTTTATATTATTTTTCGGACTTTCTATTTCTTTAAGTATTTTGGATTTGTTCGGGTCTTGTTTGATGTAATAAGGCCATAGTATGAACTGTTTTATGCATGCATTTTAATTCTTTTATTACGATATGATTAATGTTAAATCGAGTTTAAAACAAATTTATAAAAATAAATCTTTAAATGTTTTGACACTTAAATTCAATTGATTCTTAATTTAAAGGTAAAACCTTTAAACAAAATCGGCATGTCTTTTTAATATAAAAACAAAGTTTTTAATAAATCCCTGGTTTCAAAATTAACAAAGTTTTCAATTGAACCCTACATAAGCAAATCTTTCTTCAAAACCGCTCGAATCTTTTCTAAGTAACAAACAGATTTTCCAATGCTTTCTCGAGGAACATACCAGATCCGGTCAAGGCTCGTGGGCCGGGTTTGGGGTGTTTCATAATGTGTGTGAAAGTTTCGAATGAAAATTTTATCGTTTGAGTGTTTAATTTGACAAAAAGGACTTAATCGCTTAAAGTGCAAAAGTTGCAAACTATAGTGAAAAGTGTTAAAATGATAATGGCTTTTTAATATGAGGTATTAAAAGGGAAAATAGCCCATTTTTAAGTTAGTGGGTGGTATATGACAATAGTAACCTTAAGTTATATGTTATAAAATTTTATAAGATAAGGTTAAAATAGTAATATAATAATAATATAATAATAATATATGTAAAAAAAAACATAAAAGAAAAATAAACATGTCATGTTCATCTTTTCTAAGTTCATTGCCAAAACTAAATAAAGAAAAGAAAGGAAAAGCAAGCTTGGTTCGGCCATTGTTGGATTAAATTCAAGGTGAGTTTTAGTTCGGTTTTTGATAATTTTTACGTTTTTGAGATCGTTGCTTTGAATACTATGCGACCCATGCTTTAATTTTTGTGTTTGATAAATATTTTGGGTTGAGCCATTGATGATAGTTAATTGTTTAGGTTGTTTGAGGATAAATTATGATAAATATGTGTTAGATTAACAAGTTTTGTCTTTGAATTTTTGATGAATTTGAGTATTTTGGGCTAAATTGCAAAAAATAAATTTTTGAAGGGCTAAAATGCAAAATAAATGAAATAAATGGAGTTGTATAGTCCCTATGAATATTCGGCCCTTAGGTTGTATAGTGAAATTTTATGTATTTTGTGTTTTATGCAAATAGGACTAAATAGTAAAAAAGTGAAGCATTAGGGGTAAAATGGTAATTTGCCTATCTATGTGTTTTAGGACTAAATTGAGATGAAATGTGCTTGAATGAACTAAATTTTAATGTGTTTAGATCAAGAACAAAGAAAAATGAATTTCGATCGGGGAAAGGCAAAGGTTATCGAATAGCCGGTTTTCGTCGTCCATCGATAGCCGAGGTAAGTCCTTAAGTAAATTAATTTCGTAAGAATTGATTATAACCTAGCATACATATTGAATTATGAACTTGCGGAATTAATCATGTTAAAGCCGAATGTGAGGAAGTAATTTAGCAATGTATGTAATCGAATTCATTGAGTTAACTATGTGATAGTGATGTGAATTATATGTGATATTTGTGATATTGTTAATGTGTAATGTGAATGAGTGGTTTGGTAATAAAAATATCCGGCTTTGAGCCTAGCAGGCCTTGTGCCGGTGAAATGTTTCGGGCTTATTGCCTAGCAGGCTGAATGCCGGTGATCAAATTTCAGACCTCTGGTCTAGCAGGCTTAATGTTGATGTACATTTCGGGCTTTGATGCCTAGCAGGCTTAATGCCGGTGATGTGATATAAATGGAGAAATCATGAATCATACGAGGAGAAATGTATTTAAAGTCATGAACTAAAAGTATAGGTATGTTTAAGCCTTTTATATTTACCAGGGGTAAGATAGTTGGTCTAGTATTATTTAAATTAAGTGTGTTATGATATGGTTGATGATTCGATAAGAATTTTGACATAAGCTATTGAGCTTACTATTGTTGAATATGAACATTATAATAGAATTTGAGCTTATATGTGATATTTTGGAGAATCGGTTTTAAGTGAAAATATTAAGAGTGAAAGGGTTAAATGTGTTTGTATAAGTATTCAAATAGGTATATATGATTAATGTGAATGTTTTACTCACTTGACTTGGAATATGCGAATATATGTGATATATTTTTGGTGTTTTAGTGAATTACATGTTTATGGTTATAAAGTGCAAATATTTGAGTTAGGGAATTGATAGCATTTGGCCATGTTAAAATGTTTATATTTCATGCCATAAGTCTAACAAAATTAAAATGTTTAAGTACTTGAATGATATATATATAGAAATTTTGCTTGAGACTTAATAAGCTAGTAAGCTTACTTTGTGTGTGTTCAATGTTCTGTTTTATAAATTTGGTCAAGCTACGGGCTCGGGAAATCGTCAGCAAAGTCAACCACACTATCATCTTTTTGGTACTCCTTTAGTTCGGTTTATTTTGGATAAAGGCATGTATAGGTTGGATAATATCCATGTTTGAGTTGGAAACTTTATCTTTATATGTATTATAGCCATACGAATATGGCTTATATTTTGTGTTAGTTTGATTGGAGACATATGTTGATACGAACTCACCTAAGAAGCCTGTGACGGAAGTCAACCAAGACCCAATTGAGCTACCTAATGGGCCAATTACGAGCGCTCGTGCTAAACAATTCAAAGATGCCGCGTCGGCTTTAGTGGCACAAATTTGGAATACAGATAGAGAAGAGCCGAAGAACATGCTGAACTCTTACAATTTATTTGAAGTTGAATATACTAGCTAGTCCGACTGCTAGTTTATTTAACACTTTATTACGCATGTTTGAATTATTTTCAGTCATTTAATTAGTTTACTGCATTTTCTTAGTTCGTGTTAATTTATCTAGGTAGTACAAGTTTTTAAAGGTCTTTTGTCAAAGCTGAATGTTAGTGTGTTTTTATCTAGTGTTTAAATAAAGCGATTAAAATCTGTGCTAACTATATCAGCCGAATTCTACTAATAATATTGGTTTATATGTTTGTAGTTTACTCTACGTTTTTGATGCAAGTTGGATGACCACAATTCATGGAAGGTGGTGGCTAACAGAAACCCTGATGGACGGCTAGCTTGAAGAATAAACAATTCATGGCATGATAGAGCATTGGACGGCAATGGGGATCATAAATAGGGCCTTGAATTAAATAAACACAAGGTGGAATATAGGGAAGCATGCGTGAACTTGTGTGAGTGGCTTGGAATAAATAATCAAGCATGTGGCAACAAGGCATGGTGGATATAAACAATTATGAAAAACAAATGTGCAAATGGGTTGGTTGAAGAAGGGCATGAACGGCTATAGTGGAGAGAGCTATAAACAAATAAGAAATAAAATCAAGCAAGTGGTGTAGAAGTGCATGGGCGGCACAAATTAAATAAGGCATAGTGGGTGCATAAAATAATAGCATAATGGAAAGCATGCATGGAAGATAGTAGTGGACGGCAAGCACATTCTAAATTGGGCACATGGAGCATAAAATAATAGCACAAGTGGAAGCATGCTTGAGAGATAATGGCCATACTTTCTAATTGGTTTGGACGGCAATGAAAGAGGAATGTGCAGCCAAGACAAAACTTAAAATTAATTTGAGTGAAGGCATGGCTAAATGGGATTGTTGACATGAATATAATAATAGAACCATTTGGAATATGGGACGGCATGATAAGGAGGGAATCTTGGCTTGCATAAAATAATATTCATGGAGATAGTAAAATAATTAGAGAAGGGAGATGAAGCTTAGAAGGCAACAATTTGGAGAGTGGGTTTTAATTTTTTTTAAAAATTGTTTGAACATTTGGCTACCTAGCTTTAGGCTATAAATATTTGCTATTTTTATTTGTAAGGGGACTTTTGAAATTTTCATGAATGAACATTTTCTTTTGGTGAGTTTAATTCACTCTCCTAATTCTCAAGGTTCGAATTGACTTATCTAGTTCCTAGTGGCGTCATTCTATCCTTGTTACGAACTTATCATCCTTTCGGGTGTGGCGTTCAATTATATATACCGTTGGTTCCTATCTTGCTAGATAGTGGGTCTCGGTTTTTTATTCAAAACTCCTTTCGTCAATTTGAGACTTATAAGATTCGGGTCTTTAATTTTTATTAAAGGTTTTTTCTTGTTTCAAATTCGTAGCCACCTCAACCTCTTACCTATCTTTACTTTTCGAAGACATTATTTCAATAAAATTACCCTTTTTGTTATCTAAACGAAAAACTACCTAATTTACGATCGGGCAACATTTACGATTTGTTTTCAAACCCGAGACGGTTCGTATCATATGTTTTTTTTTTAAATGATGAAATGGTGTATATGGTTATGTCATTATGATGCAAGAATTGTATGGATTCATTTAGCTTATGCTCGGCTATGGATAGGCGCATATAGTAAGTATAATTTGGTTTTGTAGGTAATGGCATTATGGGATAAGATAATGTTTTAATAATGTGAAATTAGTCATAGAAAATAAGTGTGATGTGTTGGTTATATTTATGTTTTGTATTCAATTATGTTTGATGAGGACTTAAATTCATTCTTGGCAAAATGCGAAATGACACATGCTATTGGTAAATGTGAAACGTTTGGTATATGTATATATATATGAGTTTTGGTATGATTTTTGGTTGAAATAATGGGTATAGGCCGAATAGGTACTTAAGTAGTTTGATAATATGATTTGTTAGAAATGAGAAAAATGAATGAGTTAAGATGATCTTAGACATTTATAGTATAAATGTCTGTATATGAATCTAACTATGTGTATGCAAAAGAATTCATGTAAATCATTGATTTGATTTATCATTTGGTTCTTTCTGAACTTTGGTAGAAGCTAGGTTCATATATTTGTATATATGAAACCTTGTATATTTGAATAAGTAAATATGTATTTATATGATGTATATTGAGCTTGTAAGTTTGGACATTTGTTAATGTCTGTTATGCTGATATATTCGGCCTTAAAGTGAGTTCGCATATGATGATAATTGAATCATTTTTTTTATCATAGATATGTTTGGGTTATTTGCTTGAATGTTTCCAGTAACTAAAGATATTGTAAATGAGGCCTACAGTACTTGCATTATTTTGAATTTTTTTTTAACAAAATGTATTTTCCATGTTCAGCTTATGTTTGTCAATGCTTGTACCGTATATGATTTGGTTTTAGTAAAATAGGTATGTTATATGTGTATGTAGTTGTTTGCTTATATGGATATCATCATTTAAGTTTGATTAGATATGAGTTAGTTGATTGAATAAAAGTTATGATTTATATGGTAATGCCCGTAACCCTAAATCGGCGACGGATATGGGTTAGGTGTTACATATTATATGTTAATGATCTTAAAGAATACGTTCAAGCATGTTTGAAGGGATTGAATCTTATTAGCTAGTTAGCTTATAGTTGATAAGGTATGACGAATTGATGATTGAGGTTTTGTTGTGTTTTAAACTGATGTTAGCTAAGGTAATTGTGTTGGTTGAGTATAATATGTATGTTTAGAATTGATTTGGAAATTTGAAGGTTTTAACTAAAAAGGAAAATTTGCAGAAATGTATGTGACGTTGCGACGTCAAATGTATTATGTCGTGATGAGAAATGACCTATAATGTCATGTTGAGATGAGAAACCCCATCATCTCGATAAGGCCAAAATAGTAAGTGACGTTGTGACATCGAGTGACCTGACATTGTGACGTGACAAACTTTGTGGCATCATCTCGACGTGGAAATGTGACGTCACGACGCTAACCTTGTTAATTGAATATTTTACAATTCAGTCCTAATTTGACCTCGAGATAACTTTAAAGCTTTTGTAAGCTCGTATAAGACTCGAGAATGTATAATTTCCATATTGTTTGCATTTGCATGTATGGTTTTAATTGTGTTTATTTTGATTGTAATTGCTTTGACAACAAATGTGGAACACTGTAGCTCGGTCCTGACGATCAGGTCGGGTATAAAGTGTTACATTTAGTGGCATCAAAGTTATAGGTTTAGTTGATTCTCGGACTAAATCAAGCTCAAAATTGAGTCTAGAGATACATGCCAAAGTCAAGTTGAGTCTGAGTTGGGATTTGGATGCTAATTATAAAATGTCTTTATTTTATAGCTGAAAATATCTGGTGAATCAAGAAATGATATTGGGAACGATATTTATAGTAGTGATCGCTCCGCCGGGAGTGAAAATAAGATTGGAGTTGAGGCACCTGCATTGATCCATCCGGTGCTCTACAACCTAGAAATGATAGCCCTTGATGAGAAGAAATGAATCAGCTCTGTTTCATAGAGGAAGTCTTTCAGAGAGTAGCAGGAACGTCTCTACAGGTTGCACCAGTTGTTGTAGCTCGATAAGCTTTAATAAATGAGTTACGTAAATATGGCACAACTGATTTAAAGGGTTTAAAGGCATTAATCCTTCATGTAACACCTTTGCCCAAACAGTTCGTTGGATCCAGGTATGGAGCGTCACAACCAAATCAGGTTCGTGTACATGATTGAAACTGGTTATTTTAAAATCAGATTGTATTACCTATTTATAAAAAAATAAAAAAAAACTTATTTACAACAGAGGCATAAAAATTTTAATCCAAGATCTACTGTTTCAACTTCGATCCAAAAGGAATTCACTTAATTACAATGTATTGGACCTCGAGGCAAAGCCTCTCGTGTTACCATTTTCTTATGTGCATGACTCCAAACCGACATCGAATCCCTGAATTAATCCAACCTGGCTTAGCCCCTCCTTGAATTCCTTGTCATGCAAGTCCTGCAATCATAGGTCATCTCTTGTAAGTTCGAATGAACTTAGTGAGTTTCTATATTACCTGAAATTAGACCCTATCTTAAAAAATTTTAAATAGAAAGAACTAAACACAAATAACTCTCTACTTGTATGAGTAATTACTTTTAAACCTATCGTAACGACCCTAATTAATCCCTCAATCCTATCCATTATAGATAGATTGCTAAACGAATTACCCCTTGGCAATCCTGTCAGGCCACAATCAGCCTTGACAGATACCTCGGATGTCTTGTCATTTTCACAGACAATATCCTTCCTTTACTTGTATTCTTCTTTCTATTTATTTCTATTGTGGAAATCTTTTTTCCACCATGTCCTTATGAGGTAGTCCTGTGGTCTACCTTTCTAATGCCTTTAGGTCTCTCCCCCTTAGCGATCATTCCAAATCTGTCTACTCCATGGCGAACTCCTTCTCTTACCTTAGTCCTGAAGGACCTGCTGTCATCCCATCCTTTGGGATAAGTAGTGAATACCACACCAATCTAGTGGATTAAATCCTTCTTGGGATGAATAGCGGTTAGATTACTTCCTTACAATCCATCTTGTTCGAGGTATCATGCTCAAAAGTGTGACGTATCCGTCTACTGTAGGCCGCTCTAGCCTTTAGTACCCTACTGACTACCATCGGAGTGATTATTAGTGTTCACGATCTCTCCTTTATGTTGGTTCCTAATCTGCTGTAATTCGGTGTATCAGGTTAAATTAGTTTTCACATTTAAGGAGCTTGAATACATGCATTTTCATTATGTTTTAATTTAGTTTCTTTAAATTTGTTTACATTCAATAAAATGTGCACATTAAGACTTTTATCAACCTAAGGGCTGAGTGAGGCCTAAGAGAGTGCTAACGTACTTTGTGAGTGTGAAGGTGGAAACACAAAAATATACGCACTTTTCATGCCATTTTTAACTTAAATTCATGTAGTTTCGATAAAATTCTTGTCGAAAAATATAAAATTATTATGAAATAATTAAATTACACTCAAATTATGAACACGTTGAATTTTAATTAATTTTATATCAAATTTTTATTAATTTTGATTATTTTTGACAAAATTGCACAAAGAGCGAAAAATGGCTCGGTAGACACTGCTAGAAGCACAAAACCAAGAAGCAATTTTGAAGCATGAAGGTGAATTAATTTTTAAGCCTAAGACAGTCCAAATTATGTGTATTAATTCATAATATAATTAATTTTAATTTTAATGCAATTTAATTTGGGTTAAATAAATTATTGTTAATTAATTATGAAAAATGGCCCAGTTGAGCTGAACTGAGAAAACCAATCCAACCGAGCACCGAGCAGCCAAAAATCGTCCCACATGCTGACCCAATCAGCTTGCTTGACTGATTATGTGGCTTGCAAAATCGCCCTTGAAGACTCATTCAAATAACATTCAAACCCCTCCACTATTTATACCTTTCTAGATTTGCCCCTACCTTAAAATAACATGTTTAAAATCTTCAAACATTCCACATGTGTGGCCGGCCATGGGGGGAGTCTTTGGCTGCTGATTTTGTCTATTTTTAGCATCCTTCTCAACCTATAAATACCCCATTGGCTGCTCACTTCAAACACGTCTCAACCCTTCTCATCTCTTCACTTATCTCTTATTTTTCTCTCTTCATTCCCTTCCATTGTTCTTTATTTTCTTCCCCTATTCCCTTGTCGATTTCACCTCTTGAAAAAGTCAATCAACCACTCTTTGGAGAAGCATTCAAGTGTTCATAGAAGCCTCGGTTCGACAAGAACAAGCAGAGAAGGAGGAGAGGAGCAAACTAGTCAAGCCACAGAGAAACACCAGATTTGATTCTTGTTCCTTATCCTTTTAATTTTGTTGTTGTTATCATGAACATGTCTATGAATATTTGTGAAGTTGATATGTTTAATTTAATTAATATGGATTAAATTTAATTTGTGTTATGTTGATTGCATTTCATCTACTTAATTTATTAAAATTGTGTTTGTGTTGTTATAGGCCTCGGTAAGATGTTTGATTAAGTAAAACCATGACTAAGTTATTCTTGCATTACAATTGTAGGGTAACTAATGAATTAATTATTTAAATGGATTGAAATTGTAATTAATTGACACGATACTTAACCAGTGCATGTTTGATCATCTAGGTAGCTGAGGGTTAAATTAGCAACGGTATCTAACGATACATTAGCCTTGCATAACTTGCAAGATTATTTTGATTAAATTGTTTCAAGGTAGAAATAGATTGCCGCCTCATGTAATCTTTTATGTGCTTATGAGATTGAATTAATTGTTTGAATTGGCATAGAGATAAGTACAAGAGATTATTTTAATTTCATAAATATATATGTAACACTCCAAACCCGGCCCATACGTTTCGACCAGATCTGGTATGCTACGGGTTGAACGTTCAAATCTTTTGCTAAGTTGATTTTGGAAATTGTAAGTTAATTAGAAAATATTTGAATAAATAAGTGACATTTGAAAAGAAACCTTATATTATTATTATTAGGTATAAATAAACCCCTGACATAAATTCATAAGTTGCAAATATTAAAAAAAACTACTTAGGCGAATATAAACTATGGGGCCTTATTACCTAAATATTCCCAAAACAAAACTTAAAGGAAAACCGAAAATAATCTATAGAAATAAAAACTTGATGGCCCCTCGAGTCCGTCTCGGCTCCCATGTCCCCGATCTACTGCTCATCTGAAAAGTTAGGGAAAAATAATAGGGTGAGTCACCAAGACTCAGTGTGTAAATCCCGAAAACACATAAAAGGCTTGGGCCCACAAACACATTACGAGCCCTGGCCCATACACAATGGCAACAATCATAATCACATGACAGATAATAAATGATGCAAAGCCCAACCCATCCTAGAATTCCATCCTCTACACACCAACCCGTACCAACCATCACACCTTGAGGATTTCTACAATCAACCCTCCATCCGCTACACACCAAAACGACAGCCGTACTACC
The DNA here is from genome assembly GCA_005393395.2 of Gossypium australe. Classification (NCBI taxonomy): domain Eukaryota; kingdom Viridiplantae; phylum Streptophyta; class Magnoliopsida; order Malvales; family Malvaceae; genus Gossypium; species Gossypium australe. The sequence continues at coordinate 120,365,657 of CM016616.1, forward strand.
TATTCCTATCAATCAGGAATTTTAACGTGGTTTTCTACCACCGATCACCAAGTGACCTAACATTTCATTACGCGGGTTTTCTACCACCGATCACTAATGACCTTAACATTCCATTACGTGGGTTTTCTACCACCGATCACCATGTGACCAATCATTTCATTACGTGGGTTTTCTACCACCGATCACCATGTGATCAATCATGCTCTTCCCCTTTTCATATCAAACCCACCCCATGCATACATTCATGCAAAATCAGACAATATACTACTTAAGAGATTACAGTCTTTCATATACATCAATACACATAGAGAAGTTTCTATGGTTACATACCTGGCATCCTTTGCCTACCCTTTCTGGGTATCGCGATTGTTTACACAGCCCATTTTCCGGCTTTTAGCCCATAACATAAACATATATATATATATATTCATACAGATTATTAGTGTGCTAGAGATCTACACACAACTGTTCATACAGCCTCATTTTCTGGCTTTTCAGCCCCTAACAGGTATAATACAAAATAAAACTTATGTGATAAGGATCTACACACCTGATTATCGACAAGACGAGACCTTCTATGTCAACGCTATCCTTAGTCGACACAACTGCTATCTGCCTAAGGTGTTGTTCAGAAGCTGGTCCACAACCAACTGGCCAATCTCGAATGGCAGATACCATTCGTTTCTTAAACTTAGGGATTCTCTCCTTTGCCTGATCCATATTTAATTCTATCACAAGTCCTTGTCAGAACTACTATCACAATTTATGATCGTTAATCCTCATCATAAAGTTGAGATCTCATATAATGAACGAATCTAATAAAAATCTAGGAAAAATCTTCTTACCTTGAAATCCCGAAATTGGAGACTAACGATTTTTGGCTTTTAGATCTAGTCGACCAAGTTTCCTTCAAATCCCGAAATGCCGCCCAACATAGAACCATTAAACTATTAACTTTTCAGCTTTTGCCTTTCAAAATCCGACATGGAATATGAGAGCTTAACAGAAGTCGACACTTACCTTAACACAGGGGATTCGGCTAGCACTAGAGAGAAGATTCAGCAATGCCAAAGAAAGAGATTTAAACGCCGGAAGAATAGATCTAACTCACAAATGGAATGAAGAGAGAAAAACTATGGAGATTTCGGCTTTTTAGTGAAATCGGCACAAGAGGAAAAGAGAGTGAAGAAAGTGAAGGGGAGAGGTTTCGGCTTTTGAAGAAATTAAAGAAAAGAAATTGTAGAGGGAGAGACTACAAATTTTGGCACAAAGAATGAAGAAACAATTAGGGTTTTAAATGCCAGAATCAATGAGCTATCCCCCCTATTTATAAAGATTTCGACACCTCTTGTATAAAATTGAAAACGCCCTTCCTAATTAATTAAAATTCAAGCTAAATAAAAGGGAAAATTCGGCACCCCTTACCCATGCAGTAGCCGATTTCTTTACTCCTCTAAGTGGTGGATTTTCGGCCATCACCTTCCTTGTAGATAGCCTCCTATCTTTTCTCCTTTTTATCTTCTAAATTATCAATTATAAAATCCATATAAATCCTCCTATTTTTGAGCCTTGTATCCATCCACCTCACCTAACCTTAATGCCGAATTTAGCTAACTTAAATTAAAAGATTTGGGCTCCATAAAACTTAAATTTTGGGCCCCTAACTCCTTGTGTGGCGTCACCTCCTAATATTGGGCCACAAGCCCACTTTGGTATTTTAAACACATATACTACCTTTTAAACCCTATAATGCCCAAACAGATAATTTTAATCAAGGCCTCTACCTAAGCCTGAGCCTAAACATATCCACCCATTAAGCGCATAGGCCCAAAAATTCAGGGTGTTACAATGTATGTGCATTAACACATTTAGTTATTAAAATTTGTTTAATCAGTTGAATTGACATAGAGATATATTTAAGAGATAAATGAATTTTTGGTAAGTAAGTATGTTCATAAGTTAGCAAATTACCGAGTTGCCGTGAAATTATTCATAACAACATAAACATGAGTTTAATAATTCTAAGTTAAGAAATGTAATTAATGTAGCACAATTATGTCATCTTGATTAAATTCACTTTTTGAAATCGTGCATTGGAAATTTTATTTTATTTTTATTTATTTTACTTAGTTAAAATCATAGTTTTTAATCACCTCCTCAAATCAAAATATTTTTCTTCACCAAAGTGTTTTTAAAATTGCATTCATAAATAATTCTTTTCACAGTCCTTGTGGGTACGATAACACGTCATTTACTTATCACTTTATTACTTATTGCGATTGTGTACACTTGTACATTTCCGTCATTCTAAGTTTTTGGCATCGTTGCCAGGGACCGTTTAAAAAGTCATTATTTGTGAATTTGTTAGTTTGGCATTTTGGTTTATTTTTCTGTTCAATTTTAGCTTAATTAATTTTTCTATGATTATTTAAGGTGTTTATGAGTATTGGCCGAATTATAGATTTACTCCCTGTAGACCCTGAAATTGAACAAACTTTTCGATAGCGAATAAGACAAGCAAGTCAGAGAAGGATTGAAGAGATGAACCTTGAAAATTTGAATCAAGGAAACAGAGCAAACCCTGCTCAAAATCTTATCCTTATTGCTGATGATAGGGATAGAGCTCTAAGACAGTATGTTGTGCTAGTGTTTCATGATCTTAATCTCGGTATTAGGAGACCCGAAATCGAGTTACAACAATTCAAGCTGAATCCAGTCATGTTCCAGATGCTTCAGACAGTGGGCCAATTCAGTGGAATGCCTATCGAAGATCCTCATCTTCACTTAAGACTATTTATGGAGGTGAGAGATTCTTTCAAGTTAGTCGGAGTACCCGAAGATGCATTACGATTGAAGTTATTCCCATATTTGCTAAGGTACAGAGCTTGAGCCTGGTTGAACTCATTGCCACAAAATTCAGTTTCCACATGGCAAGAGTTAGCAAAAAGTATCCTCATGAAGTATTTCCTGCCTAGCAAGAATGTTAAGTTGAACGAGATCACTGCTTCATGTATGAGGTGTAACACCCCAAACCCGGCCCATGCGTTTCGACCGGATCTGGCGTGTCACGAGTTGTACATTGAAAACCTTTGTCTTGTTGGTTTTGGAAGTCGTAAATTAAATAGACATTATTTAAGAAAATAAGCGGCATTTTAAAAATAAAACCTTGTATTAAGTATATTTAAACCTTTGACATAATCTCATAAGTTGCAGAACATTAAAACTACTTAATTGGATAAAACTATGGAGCCTTATTACATTGATAATTCCAAAGTAAAAATAAAATAAAAGAAAACTTTAAAGAAATCCCAAAATAATAATTTGTAGAAATAAAGCTTGATGGCCCCTCGAGTCCGTCTCGGCTCCCATGTCCACGATCTACTGATCATCTGGAAGAGTAGAGAAAAGGAAAGCGTGAGTCACCAAGACTCAGTGTATAAATCTCAAAACACACAACGACCTGAGCCCACAAACACATTATGGGCCCTGGCCCATACATAAAGGTATCAATCATAATCACATGATAAACAATAAATAATGAAAAATCCAACCCATCCTAGGTTTCCATCATCTACACACCATCCCGTACCAACCTTCACACCTTGGGGATTTCTACAATCAACCCTCCATCCGCTACACACCAAAACGACAGCCATACTGCCTATTCCTATTAATTAGGAATCATTTAATGTGGCATCGCCACCTATCACTATGTGACCTTACGTTTAAATTATGTAGGATTTCTACCACCGATCACCAAGTGACCTATCATGCACTTCCCCTTCAATATCATCATTCCCACCCCATGCATACATACATAAAGAAATCATCATACAGACATATATACTTTTCGATACACATAGGGAGTTCTATGTTTACGTACCTAGCATCTTTGCCTAACCCTTTTAGGGTTCCATTCGACTATCTAGACAGCCTCATTCCGGCTTTTTAGCCCATAATATATATGAATAAACATACATACAGGTTTATTAGTAGTGTGTTAGAGATCTACACACCTGATTACCGATAAAATGATGCTTTCTATGTCGACGCTATCCTTAGTCGTCACAACTGCTATCTCGAACGGCAGATACTGCTCGTTTCTTAAACTTAGGGATTCTTTCTTTTGTCTGATCCATATTTAATTCCATCATAAATCCTTATCAGAGCTACTATCACAATATTTAATCGTTAATCCTCATCTTAGAGTTTAGATCTTGCATATAATGAATGAATCTAGTAAAAATCTAGGGAAACTCTTCTTACCTTAAAATCCCGAAATTGAAGACTAGCTATTTTCGGCTTTTAGATCTAGTTGACCAAGCTTCCTTCAAATCCCGAATTGCCGCCCAACTTAGAACCATTAAACTATTAGCTTTTCAGCTTTTTTCCTTTCAAAAGACCGGGAATAGATCATGAGAACTAATCAAAAATCGACACTTACCTTAGCATAGGAGATTCGGCTAGCACTAGAGAGAGGATTCGGCAATGCCAATGTAAGTTTTAAATGACGGAAGTGTAGAACTAATTCTTAAATAGGATGAATAGAAGAAAAGGCTATGGATGCTTTGGCTTTTTTTTAGAGAAATCGGCACAAGGAGGAAAAAGTGGAGAAGAGTTTCGGCTTTTGAAGAAATTGGAAAAAAGAAATTGGAGAGGGAAAGGCTAGGGAATTTCGGCACAATGGGAGAGGAATTTAGGGGTTTCAGTGTCAGAATCAATGAGCTATCCCCCCTATTTATAGAAATTTCAGCACCTCTTGTATAAAATCGAAAACGCCCTTCCTATTTAATTAAAATTCAAGCTAAATGAAAGGGAAAATTCGGCACCCCTTTGCCATGCAGTAGCCGATTTCTTTACTCCTCTTAAGTGGTGGATTTTCGGCCATCACCTTCCTTGTAGATAGGCTCCTATCTTTTCTCCTTTTTATATCCTAAATTATCAATTATAAAATCCATGTAAATCCTCCTATTTTTGAGCCTTGTTGCCATCCACTTCACCTAACCTTAATGCTAAATTTAGCTAACTTAAATTAAAAGATTTGGGCTCCATGAAACCTAAATTTTGGGCCCCTAACTCCTTGTGTGTGTGGCCTCACCCCTTGTCCTCTTTTAAGTGCCGAAAATGGCCCAAAAACATGGGCTCCTTGCGGCCAAAACTTGGGCCTCTTTAATTGTTAATGGCGCCACCTTCTAATTCCCTTACAATGCCACCTATTGTTGGGCCACAAGCCCACGTTGGTATTTTAAACATAATTACCACCTTTTAACTCTATAATGCCCAATCTAATAATTTAACCAAGGCCATTGCCTAATCCTGAGCCCAATTTGGACCCCCATCACTTAAATTAACAATTTAAACATATCCCCACACTAAATGCATAGGCCCATAAATTTAGGATGTTACATGAGGCATGGGAAAGGTACAAAGAATTAATATAGAAGTGCTCTCATCACGGAATCCCATTGTAACACCCTAAACCCGGCCCATACGTTTCGACTAGATCTAGTATGCTACGGGTTGAATGTTAAAATCTTTTGCTAAGCTGGTTTTAGAAAATCATTAGTTATTAGGCAATATTTGAATAAATAAGTGACATTTGAAAAGAAACCTTGTATTATTATTATTTGGTATAAATAAACCCCTGACATAAATTCATAACTTGCAAATATTAAAAAAACTACTTAGGCGAATATAAACTATGGGGTCTTATTACCTAAATATTCCCAAAACAGAACTTAAAGGAAAACCAAAAATAATCTATAGAAATAAAAACTTAATGGCCCCTCGAGTCCGTCTCGGCTCCCATGTCCACGATCTACTGCTCATCTGAAAAGTTAGGGAAAAATAATAGGGTGAGTCACCAAGACTCAGTGTGTAAATCCCGAAAACACATAAAAGGCTTGGGCCCACAAACACATTATGAGCCCTGGCCCATACAGAATGGCAACAATCATAATCACATGACATATAATAAATGATGCAAAGCCCAACCCATCCTAGAATTCCATCCTCTACACACCAACCCGTACCAACCATCACACCTTGAGGATTTCTACAATCAACCCTCCATCCGCTACACACCAAAACGACAGCCGTACTGCCTATTCCTATCAATCAGGAATTTTAACGTTGGTTTTCTACCACCGATCACCAAGTGACCTAACATTTCATTTCGTGGGTTTTCTACCACCGATCACCATGTGATCTAACATTTCATTAGGTGGGTTTTCTACCACCAATCACCATGTGATCTAACATTTCATTAGGTGGCTTTTCTACCACCGATCACCATGTTATCTAACATTTCATTAGGTGGGTTTTCTACCACTGATTACCATGTGACCAATCATGCTCTTCCCCTTTTCATATCAAACCCATCCCATGCATACATTCATGCAAAATCAAACAATCTACTACCTAAGAGATTACAGTCTTTCGCATACATCGATACACATAGAGAAGTTCTATGATTACGTACCTCGCATTCCTTACCTAAACCCTTTTTGGGTTTCATTCGACTGTCTACACAGCCACTTTCCAGCTTTTTAGCCCATACCATAAACATACATATATTCATACAGATTATTAGTGTGTTAGAGATCTACACACGACTGTTCATACAACCTCATTTTCCGGCTTTTCAGCCCCTAACAGGTATAATACAAAATAAAACTTATGTGATAAGGATCTACACACGACTGTTCATACAGCCTCATTTTCAGGCTTTTCAACCCCTAACAGGTATAATATAAAATAAAACTTATGTGATAAGGATCTACACATGTGATAAGGATTTACACACGACTGTTCATACAACCTCATTTTCCGGCTTTTCAGCCCCTAACAGGTATAATACAAAAGAAAACTTATGTGATAAGGATCTACACACGACTGTTCATACAGCCTCATTTTCCGGCTTTTCAGCCCCTAACAGGTATAATACAAAATAAAACTTATGTGATAAGGATCTACACACGACTGTTCATACAACCTCATTTTCTGGCTTTTCAGCTCCTAACAGGTATAATACAAAATAAAACTTATGTGATAAGGATATACACAAGACTGTTCATACAACCTCATTTTCCGGCTTTTCAGCCCCTAACAGGTATAATATAAAATAAAACTTATGTGATAAGGATCTACACACGACTGTTCATACAGCCTCATTTTCCGGCTTTTCAGCCCCTAATAGGTATAATACAAAATAAAACTTATGTGATAAGGATCTACACACGACTGTTCATACAACCTCATTTTTCGGCTTTTCAGCCCCTAATAGGTATAATACAAAATAAAACTTATGTGATAAGGATCTACACACGACTATTCATACAACCTCATTTTCCAGCTTTTCAGCCCCTAACAGGTATAATATAAAATAAAACTTATGTGATAAGGATCTACACACGACTGTTCATACAGCCTCATTTTCCGGCTTTTCAGCCCCTAACAGGTATAATACAAAATAAAACTTATGTTATAAGGATCTACACACGACTGCTCATACAACCTCATTTTCCTGCTTTTCAGCCCGTAACAGGTATAATATAAAATAAAACTTATGTGATAAGGATCTACACACGACTGTTCATACAGCCTCATTTTCTGGCTTTTCAGCCCCTAACAGGTATAATACAAAATAAAACTTATGTGATAAGGATCTACACACCTGATTACCGTTATAACGAGACCCTCTAAGTCGACGCAATCCGTAGCCAACACCACCGCTATCTGCCTTGAAATCCCGAAAAGAGATATGAGATTCAGGGACTAGTGTTTTCGGCTTTTAGATCTAAGAGATCTACTTACTATAGAAAATTCGGCTACTCCCAGAAGATTCTGTCTTTTTGCGAAAATCAGGAAGAGAAGATGATTCGAAGAAATCTATAGAGATTCGGCTTTTAGAAGAAAGAAGAGAAGAGAATAATGGAGTTTTCAACTTTTAGAAGAAAGAAGAGAATAATGGAGTTTTCGGTTTTTAGAAGAGAGAAGAGAATAATGGAGTTTTCGGCTTTTAGAAGAAAGAAGAGAGTAATGGAGTTTTCGACTTTTAGAAGAAAGAAAAGAATAATGGAGTTTTCGGCTTTTAGAAGAAAGAAGAGAATAATGGAGTTTTTGGTTTTTAGGAGAAAGAAGAGAGTAATGGAGTTTTCGGCTTTTAGAAGAAAGAAGAGAATAATAGAGTTTTCAGCTTTTAGAAGAAAGAAGAGAATAATGGAGTTTTCAGCTTTTAGGAGAAAGAAGAGAAAAGAATAATGGGGTTTTTGGCTTTTAGAAGAAAGAAGAGAATGATGGAGTTTTCGGCTTTTAGAAGAAAGAAGAGAATAATGGAGTTTTCGACTTTTAGAAGAAAAAAGAGAATAATGGAGTTTCTGGCTTTTAGAAGAAAGAAGAGAAAGAAAAGGTGGAAACCCTAAATGTCGCAAAAAAAAGAAGAGAACCCTCCCTATTTATAGAAATTTCGGCTAACTCCTAGCCTTGTAGATAGCTCCTATCTTTTCTCCTTTTATCTTCCATATTATCAACTATAATATCTACATTATCTTATTCATATAAATCCTCCTATTTTTGAGCCTTGTTGCCATCCACTCCACCTAACCCAAATGTCGAAAATTAGCTAACTTAAATTAAAAGAATTGGGCTCCATAAAACTTAAATTTTGGGCCCCTATCTCCCTTGTTATGGCGTCACCTCCTTGCTCCCAAAGTGGCGCCACTGACCACTGGGCCACAAGCCCATTTTGATGTTTTAAACACAGATACTACCTTTTAAACCCTATAATGCCCAAACAGATAATTTTAACCAAGGCCTCTGCCTAAGCCTAAGCCCAATTTGGACCCCTAACACTTAAATTAACTCATTACACATGTTCACCCATTAAACGCATAGGCCCAAAAATTCAGGATGTTACACCCATATTGTATCAAACTTGACACATTTTATAATGGTCTTAATGCCCACATGAGGATGGTAGTGAATGGTTCTGCTAATGGTGCTATCCTTTCTAAGTCTTATAATGAGGCCTATGAAATCATTGAGAGGATTGCCAGCAACAATTATCAATGGCCAACCAATCGAGCAGCATCAGGAAGATGAGTCGCTGGAATACATGAAGTAGACGCTCTTACTTCACTCACATCCCAGGTATCCTCAATATCCTCAATGCTTAAAAATTTTACCACTAATTGGTTTAATAGTTTTCCAGCACAACCACCGAATCAATTTGAAAATGTAGCCTGTGTCTATTGCGGGGAAGGAAATTTATTCAAAAAATGTCCATCGAACCCAGAATCCATGTATTACATGGGTAACCAAAACCAAGTAAGGCAAGGATTACAATCTAATTCCTATAACCCATTGTGGTGAAACCACCCTAATTTCTCCTAGAGTAACCAAGGGGCTAGACCTAGTAACACATGCACCCAACCTAGACCAACCTAGCCACCTATTTTTATGCAACAAGTTCAGAAACAACCTTAATTTGAACCATCCAATGGCTTACAAAACTTGTTGAAGGCATACATAGCCAAGATTGATGCCTTATGTAACAGCCCGATTTTAGGTCTAGTCAAAACAGTGGTTTCGGGAGCACAAATTTGATGCATTAAAATTTGTTTTTAATTATATTTTTATGGTCTACAGTTTTACAAAATGATTTCATGAAAATTTCGTTCGAAAATTTTGATGTTTGAGCACTCAATTTAGCAAAAAGGACTAAATTGAAAAAGTGCAAAAGTTGAGTTCTACATGCTAGAGGTGTCTAATTGCTATAAAATTTTATATTGAAGGTCCTTAGATGGTAATTATACCATTTGTTAAGTTAGTGGACAAAGATGGACATGGTGAGATAAAATTTCAAAGTTTTAAGTGAAGAACATTTTGGTTATTTAGTAATTAAATGAATTAAAAACCAAAAATTAAGCCAAAATTTAGTCCATCTTCTTCATGCTTGTGTCAAAAATTAAAAGGGAATCCATAGCTAGGGTTTGGCCACTTTCAAGCTCGATTGTAAGTCCGTTCTTGTCCCGTTTTTAATGCTCTTTACATTTTTGAAGTCGTTATCACTCGATCTATCTATTTTTACCATTAATTTGAGAGATGATTGAGGTCTAGGGTTTGACCCATGTTAGACATGTGTGTATTTTGATGTTTAATGGTAGATTATACAAGTTTAATGTTAGATAAACAACTTTTGCTAAGTGATTTTTGATGAAAATGTCAAAAGGACCTATTTGTAAAAAGATTTCAATATGTGTGTAAAAGTGTGATTAAATGAAAAATGTGAGCTGTTATAAGCATGAAAGAGGTTCGACTAGGCTTGGGTCTTGAAGAAATTGAATAGATTTAATTTTACGAGCCTAGGGGCCAAAATATAAAAATGTTAAAGTTTAGGGGCAAAAATGTAATTTTGCCATAATGTGATTTTTGGACTTAATTGAGAAATGTGGATAATAAATGAGTTAAATTTGTTATTATAGATCAAGAGAAACGAGGTTCAGACCTAGATCGGGGGGAAAACAAGGTGTTTGACGATTAGGTCCATTTCTATTATTTTTGTAACGAGGTAAGTTCGTATGTAAATAATGCATTGTTTTATTTGTGTTTTAAATAATTTGATATTGTATGAATTATGATTGACTCCTTGGATGTAATAGATAAAGTTTGACAAGTGAGAAATCCCAGTTGAACCTTAGGAAAAGGTATGATACGAATGTCATGACATTAGGGTTATTTGAGATTACGTGTAAGACCATATCTAGGATATGACATCGATATGAGACTTCGTGTAAGACCATAGCTGGGCTATTGGAATCGATAAGAGATCCCACGTAAGACCATATCTGGGATATGGCATTGGTATAGTATTGTGTGTGCGAGATTCCCGAGTATCCTTTAGTATTCCAAGTGGTTCAACGAGAAATTCAACGAGTATGTTGTGAAAGGTTATGATTATGTTGCGAGTTGGTATAGGTACGCATGTAAAACTCATTTACTAATGAGCTCGATATGTGATGAATGCCTCGATAAGGTTATGATTAGAAGATCTTGATACTATTTATGCCAAGTTCATCATGTTTATTTGTATGATACATGTGTGATTAGAATGCTTATTATTTGCATAGGAACTTACTAAGCTGTATAGCTTACTCCTGTAACACCCCTAACCCGTACCCAAAACCAGAATAGGGTTACAAGGTATTACTGATCAAATCATAACATTAAAACATTCATAGTTCATACATCATTAAATCACAATTAATCATTGACACGAACTCCCTTAAGAAGGTTTACGAGACCCCAAACATGCTTTAAGAAGGAGTCGAAACTAAACCAGCACATATAAAATTTTTTCGAAACTTAAAAGTTTTTCAGAGTTATAGAGGTCACTCGCCCGTGTGGGTAGGTGATAAACCATATAATGTACATATTTTAATCCCACATTTAGCATACTTTTGGATGATTTATCCCTTGAATTGTGGAATTTGGTGCTCCTAATCCTTTAATTTCATGTTTTATACTTAGGAGAGCACTGGAGGATGAAAAGAACAAGAAACGGGCCAAAATGGAGAAAATGGGCCAAGGTGCGAAATTCACACAGCCTAGACTCAAGTCACACGGTCGTGCTTCTTTAACAGACTGACCACGGCCTGAATTCGATTCACACGGCCGTGCCACACGGGCGTGTCCCTGACATGACCTATTTTAATTCTATTCGGAATAGGGTACTTAGAGGAAAGAAAGACATTCCAAATATATAAACACCCTAGAGGCCAACCTTCAAAGGGGGTTCAGGGAGGCCAAGGAGCCAAGCCAGAGAGGTCAGAATTGTGGGATTTATTCGAAGAAAGCCAATTGATTCATCTCAAGAAGCCGGAATCATAATCAAGACGGAAGATCTTCCCTTCAATTTCCTTTAGGGGGTTTTAGGGTTTTTCTTATGTTTTGTTTTATATTTTCTTCTGATATGTATTCTGTTATTATTATGAACTAAAACCCTCAAATACCTGAGGAGGATGAAACCTAAGACGGATCTTGTTATTGTTTTCTGAACTATATGATAAATACTTGATTTGTTCTTAACTATGTGTTCTTAATTCTTGTTTTAATATTTCAAGATATTGATTCAAGTATTGATGCAATTAGGCAGTGGAGGAATATTCCCTGTTTAAGAGTAGATCTAGCATAGTTAAGCGGAGTTGATCGCAACCCTGGAGATAGGATGACGAAAATCTGCCGGATTAGGGTCAAACCTAATATGAGAATCCATAAATCGAGTTAATACAATTCTAGGGGTTTTAATTAGAAAGAGATTTCAATTAATCAACCTAGGGATAGACGTTAGTAGCCTCAAGATAGATATTAATATAAATTAGGGAATCCTACGGATCAAGTCAAGTGAATAAATCGTCTGGTTCAGAGTTAGATAACAAGTGAAGTCTAGGTGGATTCTTTCTCGGGTATTGTCTTAATCAATTGGTTTTTCCCACAAGTATTTTCCCAATTCATTCTCTGTGTCTTAGCATCTTTTCCTTAGTAATTAGTTAAATAAATATTAATCACTTTTATTTTAGGCTAGATAATAAAAAGAAAGCTAGTATTAGTACTTTTGGTTCCCTTGGGTTCGACAATCCGGTCTTGCCACTAAAATATGCTACTGTTCGATAGTTGCGCTTGCCTCAATCGTTGTCGTAAGTTAGTTTCTAGGCTCGATCATTCATTATATAAATATTAAGACTTTCAGACACGATAAAGTTTTTGGCGCCGCTGTCGGGGAATTGAAATATTAAGAACACTCAATTTTTATTACTTTAGCCATATTTTATTTTCGCATTTAAATTTTATTTTTACTTTTCTAAATTTTATTCTTTGCTTCTGACAGGTATTCTAGTTTATGACAAGAAGAAACCCGTCAGGACCGCTACTTTATGATAGTGAAATTGAAAGCACAGTTCGTAGAAACAAAGAGAAATAAGGAGAAGCCTACAGTACATACAAGAAGAGCAAGAAAACGAAATTAATACTACCGAAGAGATGGCTGAGAATAATCCGTTACCTTTAGAGGTGGCCAAAAATCATGCTCCTCGAACTATGTATGATTATGCTAAACCTAATTTAACAAGAATTGAGTCAAGTATTGTTAGACCTGCAATTGCTGCAAATAATTTTGAACTGAAACCTAACACAATTCAGATGATACAGCAATTTATTCAGTTTGATGGTTTGCAGGATGAAGTTCCAAACAATCACTTGGCAAATTTCGTAGAATTTTGTGACACTTTCAAAATAAATGGCATTTCTGATGATGCCATTCGTCTTCGGTTGTTTCCCTTTTCTTTGAGGAATAAAGCTAAACAGTGGTTGAATTCTCTTCTACGAGGATCAATCACTACATGGGAACAAATGATTGAAAAATTTTTATTGAAATATTTTTTGCCGGCTAAAACGACGAAGTTGAGGAAAGATATCTCTTCTTTTGTGCAGATGGATTTAGAGACACTTTATGATGCATGGGAGAGATACAAAGATTTATTGAGAAGGTGCCCGCATCGTGGATTACCCTTGTGGCTATAGGTCCAAACCTTTTATAACGGTGTGAACCCCTCAACCAAACAGTTGATTGATTCAGCCGCCGGTGGAACCTTGAATAACAAAACACCTGAGGCTGCCTACGAATCCATTGAAGAGATGTCACTGAATAATTATCAGTGGCAAGTCACGAGACAAGGTGAACAAAAACCGTTGGTGTTTTCAACCTCGACGCAGTAACCATGCTATCAAACTAGGTAGAACTTTTAACTAAGAAAATTGATGGTTTATGTGGTTCTTCGCAGGTACATTCAGTTATGCTGTGCGATATGAATGGAGGAGGGATTAGCAATACAGAATATCCACCTTACAACCTGAGCGCGAAAAACGAGCAAGTTCACTATATGGGTAAAAATTTTAAACCTCAAAATAACCCTTATAGTAATACTTACAATCTAGGATGGAGGAACCACCCCAATTTTTTATGGGGTGGTCAAGGAAATCAGAGACAACAACCCCCTCCAAACTTCCAACAACAGCCCTACCCACAGGAAAAGAAGTCGAACCTTGAGGATATGCTAGAAAAATTCATTTCAGCGTCAGAAATTCATTTTTAGAATACCGAAACGAAGTTGAATAATCAGCAAACATTAATTGAAGAGCTTAAAAATCAACTAGGACAGCTGACCAAGTTAGTTTTGGAAAGGCAACCAGGTCGTTTACCTAATAATACTGAACCTAAACCACAAGAGCAAGTGAAGGCAGTAACATTAAGGAGTTGGAAGGAATTGGTTGAGGCAGAAAAGAAGATGCCACAAGAAACTAATAAGGAGAAAATTGAGGAAATCAAGAATGTAACACCGGTACGTGAAGAATTTAAGCCACTGATCCCATATCTGGCAAAGTTGAAGAAAGATCGCTTAGATGCACAATACGGTAAATTTCTTAAACTTTTTAAACAGTTACATATTAACTTACCTTTTGTTGAGGCTATTTCGCAAATACCAACGTACGCAAAATTCCTAAAAGAGCTTCTAATAAATAAAAGAAAGTTTGAAGAGATATCAATAGTGGAACTTAATGAAGAATGTTTAGCCATCCTCCAAAACAAGCTACCAACCAAATTGAAAGATCCAGGAAGTTTCACTATTCCCTGTTTAATTGGTAGTTTAAATATAAAGAAAGCACTAGCTGATCTAGGTGCCAGTATTAATTTAATGCCTTATAAAATGTTTAAGCAACTTCGTCTTGGGGAACCAAAACCCACTAGGATGAGTATTCAGTTAGCTGACAAATCTGTTAAATATCCTAGGGGAATTATTGAAGATATTTTGGTAAAAGTTGATAAATTTATATTCCCTGTTGATTTTGTTGTGCTCGACATGGATAAGGACGTTAAGGTACCTTTAATTTTGGGGCACCCCTTTTTAGCTACTGCTAGGTTTATTATTGATGTAGGTGATGGTAAACTTGCGCTAAGGGTAGGCGATGAGGAAATTATTTTTCAAATTTACGATGCTATGCGATATTCTAGAGAACAAGATGATTCCTGTTATTTTATTGATACCATTGATCATTTTATTCAAGATTCTTTGCAGAAAATCATACATGACGACACGATGGAATTGTGTCTTGCCCAAGGTGAGGGGGCAGATGGTGATACCGATGAGTTAAATTCTAATACATCTTCCTCTAGACAAAAGAAAGAAGAGGGCATTGAAATCACGAACTAAAACAAAAACCCTCTATTGAAGAGCCACCCAAATTGGAATTGAAACGGTTGCAAAATCACTTAGAATATGCATTCCTCGGGGATAACTCTACGCTACCAATAATCATCTCCTCAGAACTGGAACCCAAAGAGAAAGACGAGTTGCTACAGGTACTAAGGGAACACAAAAGAGCCATATCTTGGAAAATTTCTGACATTAAAGGAATAAGTTCATCGTTTTGCACCCACAAAAGTTTAATTGAAGATGAGTATAAACCATGTGTGCAACCTCAAAAATGATTGAATCCCAACGTGAAAGAAGTTGTTAAAGCTTAGGTAATTAAACTTCTAGATGCTGGAATAATTTATCCTATTTTTGATAGTACTTGGGTAAATCCTGTGCAGGTCGTTCCAAAGAAAGGAGGCATGACTGTTGTAGCCAACGAAAAGAATGAATTGATTCCTACAAGAACAGTCACAGGTTGGAGAGTCTGTATTGATTATAGAAAGTTGAATGATGCCACCAGAAAAGATCACTTCCTTTTGCCCTTTATTGATCAGATATTAGAAAGATTATCTGGGCATATGTACTACTGCTTCCTTGACGGACTCTCCGGCTACTCCCAAACCTGAATAGCCCTTGAGGATCAAAAAAAGACAACATTTACATGTCCATACAGTACGTTTGCTTATCGTAGAATGCCTTTTGGATTATGTAATGCTCCTGCTACTTTTCAGCACTGCATGCTGGCCATCCTTGACGAACTTGTAGAAGATATTATAAAAGGTATTTATGGATGACTTTTCGGTATTTGGTAATTCTTTTCATCTTTGCCTTAAAAATCTAAAACGAGTTCTAATGAGATGTGAGGAAACGAACCTTATGCTAAATTGGGAAAAGTGTCACTTTATGGTTCAAGAGGGGATTGTTTTAGGACATAAAATTTATAGTAAAGGGATTGACGTTGATAAAGCAAAGGTTGAAACCATAGAAAAATTACCTCCTCCTAGATCAGTTAAGGCTATTCGAAGCTTTTTAGGACATGCTGGATTTTATCGAAGATTTATTAAGGATTTTCCTAAAATAGCTAAGCCGTTAACAAAACTACTAGAAAAGGATGTGTCTTTCGATTTTGATCAGGAATGTTTAGATGCATTTAAAACCCTTAAAAATAAATTAATAAATGCCCCAATAATAATTGTACCTTATTGGAACTTACCCTTTGAACTAATGTGTGATGCGAGTGAGTTTGCAGTAGGTGCAGTTTTGGGACAATGGAGAGACAAGCATTTTCAGCCAATTTATTATGCTAGCAAAACATTGACGGTCGCACAAGAAAACTACACCACCACAGAAAAAGAATTGCTAGCTGTGGTTTTTGAATTTGACAAATTTAGACAGTATCTGATATTATCTAAAGTTGTCGTTTGCACTGACCATTTAGCTCTCCATTAACTTTTATCTAAATTCAATGCAAAACCTTGGCTCATAAGATGGATTTTACTCTTACAGGAATTTGATTTGGAAATTCAAAATAAGAAAGGAGCTGAAAATCTTGCAGTAGATCATTTTTCTAGGCTTGAAAATCCACACATTAAAGAACTAGATGAGAGTGAGATAAATGACTCATTTCCTGAATAGCAACTATTCACTATATCTAACTCCGGGGTACCCTGGTTCGCAGACATTGCAAATTACTTAGCTGCTAACATCTTATCAAAAAGGTTAACACATCATCAAAAGAAGCAATTCTTTGCTTATGCAAAAAACTATTTTTGGGAAGATCCTTTTCTTTTTCATATATGTGTAGATCAAGTAATTCGGAGATGTGTTACAAAAGTAGAAGTAAGCAAAATCTTAGAACATTTCCATTCAGGACCTTCAAGAGGACATTACAGCGGGATCAAGACAGCACACAAAACGCTCGAATCAGGTTTTTATTGGCCTACCTTGTTCAAAGACGCTAACAGGTATATTACTTCATGCGATAGATGTTAGAGAACAGGTAATATCTCTAAATGCGATGAAATGCCACAAACATACATGCTATCATGCGAAATTTTTGATGTATGGGGTATTGATTTTATGGGCCCATTCCCTAGCTCATTCGGGAATAAATACATCTTAGTAGCAGTGGACTATATGTCAAAATGGGTGGAAGCTCAAGCTTTACCCATTAATGATGCCAGAATGGTAGTGAGATTTCTTAAGAAACTCTTCTATCGATTTGGAACACCCAGAGCAATTATTAGTGATAGGGGTACTCATTTTTGTTATACTCAATTTGACAAAATCTTAAAGAAATATGGAGTACACCACAGAATAGCTACCCCTTATCACCCTAAAACCAGTGGACAAGTGGAAGTAGAAAATCAAGAGCTTAAGCGTATTCTAGAGAAAACAGTTGAATCAAACAGGAAAGATTGGGCATTAAAAGTAGACGATGCTTTATGGGCCTATAGAACAACGTTTAAAACTCCCATAGGAACATCCCCATACAAACTTGCCTACGGAAAAAGTTGTCATCTACCATTTGACTTAGAGCACAAAGCTTTTTGGGCTATAAAATTCTTAAATTACGATCTTAAAACTATAGGTGAGAAGAGGATGATGCAGTTGAACGAGCTAGATGAATGGCGAGCTAATGCTTATGAGAACTTACGACTATATAAGGAGGCAACAAAGCGACGTCATGATGCTCGTTTAAAACAACCGAAGCAATTCAAAGTAGGAGATTTAGTCCAACTACACAATTCAAGGCTCAAATTGTTTCCTGGAAAGCTGAAATCAAGATGGTCAGGTCCATTCATAATAAAAACTAATTTTCCCTACGACACAATCGAGGTAACTCATCCAACTCGTGGCATATTCAAGGTAAATGGTCAGCGACTGAAAATTTATAATGGTGAAGATTTTAGGGATATGAGAGAGGAGCTTCGGTTCCGTGAACCTTCATTTAGAAATGAAAACAGGGCAAGTCTAGCTTAAGACTTTAAACGAGTGCTTCTCGGGAGGTAACCCGAGCACTAACCTCAATTACATTCACATTTTTTTATATCAGCATATAATTAAGAATTAACTATGCATAAGCATAGGATTTCTTTCCCACACGGCCTAGAACACGGGCGTGTCCGTGGCCGTGTGGACACCATGGGAAGAGACACAGGAGTGGTGGTAGTCATGCGAGACAAGGATGAAAATTTTTTCCAACACAGGCCGCGATAAAAGGGCCACGACCATGCGATGCAGCCGTGGTTGACACTGAGTAAATAACACGGGCGTGAGACACGCCCGTGCCTACAAACCGTGGTCGATTCTGAGTAAAGACATGGGCTTGGGCCACGCCCGTGCCTCAAGGTCGTGGTCGACATTAATTAATGAACACGGGCGTAGGACCATCTACACGGGCGTGGGAGAAGCGAACAAGATAGCATATGGCTGTGTGATATGGTCGTGTGTCTCAACACGCCCAAGGAACACAGGCGTGGACTACACCTCAAACGCACCTAAATTTAAATTTCTCGAAACACACGAGCCAAATAAAGGGAACACGGGCGTGGCGTCGGACCGTGTTCCCTACCCCCTATTTAAAGCAGCCCACACTCATCTTCCCCAAGAAAGAATTCCCCCTAAACCTTAGCCGTTCCTCTTAAAGCAAACCACCCCCTTCCCCATTCCGGCCACCGGCACCCCTTTTTCCTCTCCTCCCTTCATTTCCCCCATTCCCCTCTCCTTTTTCTCTCTTTCTCTCTCTCATCCACACACAACACACACAGTACATGCCCGTGTGAAGTCGCCACGCCCGCGCAACCCTCCACAACCGTGCACCGCCACCACAACTCTATCGGTTCCCTCTTTTCCCTTTCCTCTCCTCTACTTTGTTGCTAATATTATTTGCTCCATGTTTATTTTCTTGTAGGCCTTAGATTTATCCCTTTACATTTTTTGTATGTATTTTTTTTGATAATGTTATTCAATTTCAAATTTACTTAAGGGTTATAGATACTTTGATTTTTACACCCCTAGTATTAGGAGAATACTTAGGAAAGATCTCCATTGTTAACATCATGTGATAATAATTTTGGAATTATACGTTTTATCACTCTAATTTTGCAGAAACATAATGTCATCTTCCCGCGACAAGAAAATCGTAGTCCCTGTCTTGAAAAACAAAAGGGACCCGGCTCGTCATCAGCTAGCGCATCGGCTGAAGTAAGACACCCATTTTCACGGTTTCCTCTTGGAGCTCAAGAGGAACTTTTTCAGATACTACGAGCGCGACCTATCAGTCAAGGTAGATATATCGACTGTGCCACCCTGGAACAAGTACAACTTGTTGGTGATGTTCGGGCCCTACTAACCACGGACCCTTTGGAGCGGTTCTTCAGTATTGTCGAGCCTACCTACCTCGAACTAACATTAGAGCTTTCCTCCACTTTTCATTTCCAGGTGGTAATGACAAACCATGATGACCCAGGCACCATCCAATTCTGCCTAGGTGGTTTGGTTCACGAAATGAGTGTCCCCAAATTTGGAGTTGCTCTAGGCCTCTACACGGATGAGTTCATGAGGGAAAATGATCTTGAGAAACTCCATCGCCACATCCATAACTCTCCTGTGAGATGTTGGTATAACATAGCCCCCACCTCGGCCACTTATGACCCTAGTTGCTCCAAAGTGACAGCTCTCGTGCCATCTTTGAGGTACTTACACGCCATCTTAGCTCATGCATTGAGAGGAAGGCGATAGAGCACATGGGTAGTTAACACTCATGGCGCCTACTTCCTATGGTGCATGGCAAACGGGCACGTCTTCGACCTTGCCTACTTCATCACTCTAGCCATCTAGCATCAGACGGAGCGACATTGTAAGAGGGTCATTTACGTGGGGCCTTATGTACCACGGCTCGTGAGACACTTTGGTCTCCTCAACACCGCAGCACAAGCAGCCTCGCTCACCTTGATAGGCCAAATGTCTCCACAGGGCATCTCGATGATGATCAACATGTGGATGATCAAGCGTCATCACGGGACCGATCCTCCCCAATATCGGCTAGCCCATACCACCGACGAGGAGGACCCTACGGACATTACTGACGATGTCCCACACCCACATGAGGAGCCAACACCGAGCCATCGCCCAGTTCATGCTGCATCTTCTCTTTCGGACATATCTGAGTGCCTTACGCAATTTGAGCAGCAGCAATGCTTCCAACGTTTTGACAACATCGACGCAACCCTCCACCAGATATGTCAGCACCTTCACATTTTATCGCTGCTCCCACCACGCGATCCATCTGGCGATGAGGACTTCTGAGTCCTTTTTCTTTTACCTTTATATTATTTTCATGTTTAAAATGATAATTTTCATTTTATCTTTTATCTTTGACTAATGTTTATTTTAGTTATTTTTCAGTTCATAATCTCTATTATCCAATTTACATTTCTTGGCAATATTTGAGTAATCCTTACAATGATAACAAACCGACTACTTCTATCACAGTAAAAAAAAAAACATAAAATAGCACCATGGAATACTCAACTTTAAGAAGAAAGCCACCACACCACGACCACTGCCAACTCAAGGAATCCATCCAAAATTCAGGAAGTTTCACTTCTCCCCATCTCTTATGATTTCTTATATATCTTTGTACATTGAGGGCAATGTACATCTTAAGTGTGGGGGGTGAATTTTATTTTGAAAAGTTCCTAACTTTTTGGATTATTCTCAAATCCCTGAATTATGTCTTGTTCTTAAGTAATTTTCTAATATTACCATTAGAATGAAATTTCCTTTGATTTATGATTTTTATTGATATGTTTTGGATTAAGTCATTGATAATTATGCAGTGATGATTTAAACTTTAGGAAACTAGAGAATCAAGCATGATGAGTCTATTTTCAAAAATCAAATTTTTTAGGTTGTCTACTTGAATCTAATTATTACCTTGAAGTTTGAAATTTACAAAGTTGATATCAAGAACCCATAATTTTTGTGAGATCTTGAGCCTTTTAGAGCATACATTCTTTTCTTGCTCACTTTATTGATTTTGAGTCTGTCAACATTGATTTGTTATTCTAGAACTTGCTTCGATTATACATGTCAAGACCACATCATTGAATTGATATACAGAGATGATAAAGGCACTTAGGATTTAACCCACTTACTCCACTAAAAGCCTACTCTCACAATTAACCCTTAGTGAACCCCTTTGATCCTAGCAACCCTTTTATTGACTCACCCACTAATACTAACCCAAAACCCATCTTGTATTTGTTATCACCGTTTCTCTTGACTACCCTTTTTGTCAAGATTTGATTTTGAGTAGTAGCCTAACTATGTTCTATATTTCAGTTGTTAAAGTTCTTTCCTATTATTGATTTGTTCTTTAAAAAAATTGAAGTATATTCATTATTAGTTCTATAATTAATTGAACTTATAAGTTTAAATTCCACATCTTGAAAAAGAAGCTCGTATTACTAGTATTATAAGTTTTCAATTGATGTAATTATTCAGGATTAGTTCATTTTTCTAGTTAGGTAAATTATCAATTCAATCTCGATTCTAACCCTTTAATTTAGCCTTTATCCACACCTTTAACCATAGCCCCGTTACAATCCTTTTAAAGACCTTTTGATCTGTGTATCATTTCATTTTATGGTGGTGGAGATTTGATTTTCATGCAAGCCTATGGGATTAACTTTTTATGTTCGACTTTTGAGAGCTTAATTTTGAACCTTAAACACTTTGAGTGATTTGAGTGAATCTTTAGTGAGGATGTAAACTCTTATCTATTTTGAATTAAAGGTGATTATTTAGGTAAGGGGAAACACCTATATTTTCATGCTACAAAAACTGTGACTTTGATTGTTTGAATCTTTAGAACCCTTCTACTTAAATTATCAATGTATAAATTATCTATGAATTATGATGAAACAGTATTGATGAATATTATGAATTGAGGAAGTACATTTTAGTTGTGAGTTGAGAATTTTGCTTGAGGACAAGCAAATGCTTAAGTGTGGGGGTATTTGATAAACCATATAATGTACATATTTTAATCCCACATTTAGTATACTTTTGGATGATTTATCCCCTGTATTGTGGAATTTGGTGCTCCTAATCCTTTAATTTCATGTTTTATACTTAGGAGAGCATCGGAGGATGAAAAGAATGAGAAACAGGACAAAAACAGAGAAAATGGGCCAAGGTGCGAAATTCACACGGCCTGGGCCCAAGTCACACGGTCGTGCCTCTTTAGCAGACCCGACCACGGCCTGAATTAGATTCACAAGGCCGTGCCACACGGGCGTGTCCTTGACGTGACCTGTTTTAATTCTATTCGGAATAAGGCACTTAGAGGCAAAGAAAGACATTCCAAAAGCCTATATAAACACCCTAGAGTCCAACCTTCAAGGGGGTCCAGGGAGGCCGAGGAGCCAAACCAGAGAGGTCAGAATTGTGGGATTTATTCGAAGAAAGCCAGTTGATTCGTCTCAAGAAGCCAGAATCATACTCAAGACGGAAGATCTTCCCTTCAATTTTCTTCAGGGGGTTTTAGGGTTTTTCCTATGTTTTGTTTTATATTTTCTTCTGATATGTATTCTTTTATGATTATGAACTAGACCCCTCAAATACCTGAGGGGGATGAAACCTAAGACGGATCTTGTTATTGTTTTCTGAACTATATGATAAATACTTGATTTGTTCTTGACTATGTGTTCTTAATTCTTGTTTTAATATTTTAGGATATTGATTCAAGTATTTATGCCCTTAGGCAGTGGAGGAATATTCCTTGTTTAAGAGTAGATCTAGCATAGTTAAGCGAAGTTGATCGCAACCCTAGAGATAGGATGACGAAAATATGTCGGATTAGGGTCAAACCTAATATGGGAATCCATAGATCGAGTTAATGCAATTCTAGGGGTTTTAATTAGAAAGAGATTCCAATTAATCAACTTAGGGTTAGACGTTCGTAGCCTCGAGAGAGGTATTGATATAAATTAGGTAATCCTACGGATCAAATCAAGTGAATAAATCGTCTGGTTCAGAGTTAGATAACAAGTGAAGTCTAGGTGGATTCTTCCTCGGGTATTGTCTTAATCAACTGGTTTTTCCCACAAGTATTTCCCCAATTCATTTTCTATGTCTTAGCATCTTTTCCTTAGTAATTAGTTAAATAAATATTAATCACTTTTATTTTAGGCTAGATAATAAAAAGAAAGCTAGTATTAGTACTTTTGGTTCCCTTGGGTTCGACATTCCGATCTTGCCACTAAACTATACTACTATTCGATAGGTGCGCTTGCCTCAATCATTGTCGTAAGTTAGTTTCTAGGCTCGATCATTCATTATATAAATATTAAGACTTTCAAACACGATCAGTAGGCCGTGTACCTCACACGACATCAGAAACACCCATGTGTCCAAGCCGTGGCGAAACAGGGCATACATACTGACTTGTCCACACGGCCACAAAACACGCCCGTGTGCCAGGCCGTATAAAATTTAGAGAGGTTACTGACTTGCTCACACGACCAGTCATACGCCCGTGTGTCCAGCCCGTGTGACATTCTGACTTGTTTCGAATATGGACATTATTGGACATAGGTGAGACACACACCCGTCTACTCACTAGTGTGGACAATTATAGGCCATTTCCAAGGCCAAATTGCCTCCCAAGTTTGGGTTAACCTACATGCTCAATTACAACATCACAAAACATACATTTTAATCACCATTCCCATCAACTAATTCAAGCATGAAACATTCCACTTACATATCACCAAAACATACCAATATGATCATTCACACAACATCACATATACACCTTATAACTATCATTTTCACATATCCATAACACATACTAAAGTCATTCAACTATCAAGCCATATCACATGGCAAGATCTATACATATCAAAATATTCCATAATTACTAGCCTAATCATGCCATATACAAAAAATACAACTTCCAAAAGTACCAAAATAGATGTCCGATAGTGTGATTGAGTCGCTGACGATTCCCAGATCTGAGCTAGCTTTAATGACACTGTAAAATAGAAAAGAACTTCACACAGTAAGCTTTAAAGCTTAGTAAGTTCGTAATATAACACATTTAATTCAAGAATCCCATTTTAATATACAAAGTTAACTATCACATGGTTCAATTCACATTAATACTCAATCTCATCCATAGTAAATACTCACATAATCATCCATTTATCCCACATACAATATCATCAACCATATAGTTTCCGTACATACCTGTACCATAACGTAATTATCAATTACATTTATCACTAAATGCTCAATTCCATAATTCGGTCGATCCTCTTAAAACGTTCAATGAATTCGTACACTCAGTGCCATTTAATTAGCCGAAGCTACAATAATATCATACAATTAGTGCCATCACCTTAAACCAAATATGTCTCGGTATCACACACACAATGCCAACTAATATATCCGATGCATTTCTTTAACTCGCACACTTAGTGCAATTCATCACAGTATGTTTCCTATTTATGCACACTTAGTGTCACATATGATCGATCTCACACTTCACATTACTAACCCCACAATTACATTCCCATTCATTTCATTTCATATGTACATTATTTAAACAATAAGTATTATACACGAATTTACCTCGGTCGTAGAAATAACAACACTAGTCGATCAATCGAGCACTTTGTCTTTGCCTCGATCTCGATCTGAATCTCTCTTTTCTTGATCTATATAATATTAAATTTAGCTTATTCGTTCACCAAATCATTCAATTCAATCCAAATACACATATTTAGGGCATTTTACAAAGTAGCCCTCACATTTTTACATTTTGACATTTAAGTCCCTATTTCATAAAATCACCAAATACACAAAATTTCATTATACACATGCTTAGTCGAATTTTCCCATAGCTCATATAAGTCCACATATTTAATTTATTTTACATTTTAGTACCTCAATTTCTCATTTTCACAATTTAGCCCAAAATAGTCAAATTCATCAAAAATTCAAAGACAAAATATGTTAATCTATCACATATCTTTCATATTTCATTAACTAACACCACAAAGCTTATAAAATCATCAACGGTATAACTCAAAATTATTATCAAATTTTAAAATTAAGACATGGGCTTGATAGTATGCTAAGCAACGATCACAAAAACATAAAAATTATCAAAAACCGAAACAAAAACATACCTTGATTAAGCCAAATTCTAGCCGAACCCTTAAACTCCTTTTCTTTTCTTTTTCCTCAGTAATTTCAGCAAGAATGAACATAAAATGCCACTAATTTATGCTTTACTTTAATTAATATTAACTTAATTTTCATTTTACCATTTTATCCCTTGATTAAAACATTATAAATTCATTCATTTAATGACCACTTATGTCAAATTACACTCTCAATGGTCTAATTACAACATAAGGACTCTTCATTTAATAAGCCATGGCAATTAAGCACTTTAGCAATTAGCACTCAGCTTTTGCACTTTAACAAATTGACATCCAAACGATAAAATTTTCACACAGAATTTTCACACATGCTTAATCACATACTGTAAATGTAACAGCTCGATTTAGGGCTTAGTCGGAATAGTGGTGCGAGACCACGAAACCGAGGTGAATTTATGAGTTTTTAAAGTTTATGCCATGTTTGCTTGTTACTGTGAAAGTTTCATGAAGCAATTTTGTTAAATTGTTGATGAATGGTCCAAAAGGACCAAATTGCAAAAGTTACAAAATATGAGTTTCTAGAAGCTTTTTATATGAAATAGCTTTAGAATAATAATTATAAGTCCTTAAATAGTAATTTGCCCAAAATTTAATTTTTGGACAAAATTGGCCTTGATATGGTATTATAGAAATTTTTAGTGATAAGGGCATTTTGGTCATTTGTCTAATAAGTGATTAAAATAGGAAAAAGATGATAAAAAAATCTATTCATCATCTTCCCCCTTGTGCCGAAATTTGAAGACTCCATAGCTAGGGTTCTTCATCTTTTTCAAGCTTGCTAGTAAGTTCATTTTAGCCCCGTTTTTGATATTCTTCGTATTTTTGAAGTTCTCGTATTATGAATTAGCCATTTTTAGCTATTAAATGAGCTAAGATGCATGTTCAAAAATTTAGCCATGAATGACATGCATGCTAAATGATGTTTTATGGAAGTTTATGAAAGTTTGATGTTAGATAAACATCTTTTCCTTAATGAATTTCATGAAAAATTATAGTAAAGACCATTTTGTAATAGTTATAAAATTGGTCATACATGCTAGACTAAGTAAGAATTCATGATTGTTATAATTGAGAAAATGGTTCAGCTAAGAATGAAGTTTTAGAAAATTGTATGAAAATCATTTTACGAGCCTTGGGGCAAAAGTGCAAATATTAGAAAGTATAGGGGCAAAATAGTAATTTTGCAAAAGTTTGAGTAATTAGTCAATTTAGTCAATATGATTATTAAATGATCTATTTATGATTATAGATCAAGAAAAATGAAGCCCGGATCAAAATTGAGGCAAGAACAAAGTCGAGGACTAAATTGCATAACTACATACATTTTGTATATTGAGGTAAGTTTGTATGATTTTTAAGTTTTATGATTTCTATCATTGAATTGCTTAGTGTAACGTATATTGTTATCATGGAATGCTTAATGTTTTGCTAAACAAAGAAATTAATGAGATTAAGTATGAGCAAGTCCCGATTGAAAAGGAATTTCCTAGGATACTCGATCTACACATGAGATAAGAAAGTCCGTATAAGACCAAGCCAAGGCATGGCATCGGCAATCAAGAAGATATTTCATGTAAGTCCAAGGCAAGCTTGGCATTGAATAGATATCATGTAAGTCCAAGGCAAGCTTGGTATTGATCAAGTTATCAAGCAAGATATCATGTAAGTCCAAGGCAAGCTTGGCATTGATCAAGCTATCAACCAAGATATCATGTAAGTCTAAGGCAAGCTTGGAATTGATCAAGTTATCAAGCAAGATATCATGTAAGTCCAAGGACCCAAGCTTGGCATTGAGTAAGATATCATGTAAGTCCAAGGACTCAAGCTTGGTATTGAGTAAGATATCCTGTAAGACCAATGACTCAAACTTGGCATTGATTCAAGAAGAGATAATCCATGTAAGTCCATATCTAGAACATGGCTTTGGCATCAAGTTCATGGCAAGAGATTTAGTATCCTTGGTTATTCGCAGAAATTCATCGGGCAAATAAGAAAGTTAAAATGAGATAATAAGAAAACTAAGAAAGAAAATGTAACATCCTAAAAGTTAGAGTATTATCTTATTATTTGTGTTGGCTCGGGTATGAATTTTGTGTGTTTATCATAGTCTTGTGAAGGCTTGATTTTATTTATGAGGCTAGAATAATTCTTAGTATTAAAAATTTAGTGAAGTGGATTAGGTGAACCTGGCACTTAAGTTAATTTAAGTGTTAAATTCTAGCACATGAGGAGTTAGTGGAAAGGTGGTTATGGCGCTTGAAGGGTTGCTTAAGGGAAGTGGTTCGAGTAGCATGGATTGCATTTGGAAGACTTTATTTTTATGTATTCTAACATTAAGTGTCAGCCAAGCTCTAATTATGGTAAGTTGGACTTTAAAACTTTTATGGCAAGTTGAATAATAGTTTAGGTAAGCTTGATGTTTGGGAAAGAAATCAATTGATTAAAGGATGATGTGAGAACATGAGGCATGATATAAGGTGTTTTGTTATAGAAAGTTTTGTGTGGATAGGTTTGACTTTGAAGTCCATGAATTTGGACGGTTTTGGAGCCTAGGGGGGAGTGGGCCGAATTTTGGTTGTGTTGGTAGCTAGTTGGTACCGAATTTTCCTTTGGTTGGTGGTCATTTTCGGCTAGTTTGAAATGCTTTCATTCTTTGTTTTGAGCCATAACCAAAAACCCTTTGAACTTTACCAACTTTTCTCTAATGCACCAAAGTGAACCATAGCCGAATGTCCTTAGGTGTTTGTTGTTTTCCTTTTAGGCATTTGGCTGAAACTCATTTGGAACCTCCCTTTCATCTTTTAATTCTTTGTAGCCGAAAAGAACCTCTTTTAGTTCTCATCTTTCTTTACTTTTCTTCTCATATTTGTTAAAACTTGCAATTCTTCTTTTACTTTCTTTTGGCCGAACCTTTTTTCTTCTCCATTTCACTTGGTTTTTCTTCCATTGTTTGCTAAAGCCTAATCTTCTCTCTCTCATTTTGATTTTCTTTGCCACTCACGTACTTCCTTTCTTTTTTATTCACATATCATTTGCTTTCTTCTTTCAAAACCATAGCCGAAACTTCCCATTTCCTTCTTGATTTGACTTGGCCGAATATCAACAAGGGTAGGTCTTCATTTGGTTTTCTTCAATCGGTTTTGGTAGATAGGTAAGTGTTCATGGCCCTATTTCTATTATTTCTTTTCTCTTTTCTATGTCGTTTTCTTGAGGGCAAAGGCCGAATTTTTGGGCATTTTGTTGTAAGGTTCTAACTATTCGTAGGAACCGATTTTTCTTCTAGACTCTTCGGGATTTTTGAAGCAAACGACTTAAGCCTTAATTCTCTGACAATCGTTTTGGGTAAGCCAATAGGTAAGATTTGGTATTTCATACGATAACCCTTCGGGATTTGTTGGTGTGGCCGAATGGCCTTGTTTATAGTTTTGTGGTTTGACCAAATGTAGGACAAGGAGATCTAGTGCTGTAGATCGGGTCTTCGGGATTTAGTGCTTGCGTTAGTGACAGGTGTGTACCTTAAACACTTTATAACTCGGTTTATATATATATATTTATAAATAACTAATCATGTTATTAAAGTGGAAAATTATGAGATCTTGATATGATACCATAAAGGGTATAAACAAGGAATCGGGTAAGTCCGTTTGGATATGACTTTTGCAATATGATGCATGATGATACGATTTATGATATAAAATTACTATGTGATTTCCTAATATAGTATAATGGCATGATTTACTCTCGTAATACATTGGTTTGGGTGATATGAGAGGAGGGGGAAGGATTTGATATCCGTGTCTTTGGGACACCAGAGGTTTGGCACCTCCAGTGGTTTGGTACCACAAGATTATTTCGCGTCTTTGGGACACCAGAGGTTTGGCACCTCATAGCGACTCGTCCCAGTGGCTTAGTACCACCGTGGGTTGGCCCCACTTTTGATATATTGGGATCGTCGCCAGTGATTTGGTATCACACGTGGGTTGGCCCCACAACTTGATTATTCGTGACTTTGGGTCACCAGTAGTTTGGCACCACATTATTGGATATCGTGACTTTGGGTAACCAGTGGTTTGGCACCACCAGTGGTTTGGTACCACACGGCGTAGAAAAGGAGTTATGGATGGCTAGGTTGGGTGCATTATATATATATTACTTGGTTATGAATTGTGTAAGAATGTTGCATTAAACGGGGGAAGGATTTATGCACTGAGTCTTGGTGACTCACCTTCTCCCTTATCTTTTCAGGTGATACATAGATCGCGGATGAGGAGCCGGATGAACTCGTGGTGGCCATGCAATAAAATTCGGTTTTACATGAACTTCGATTTGGGTACTTTATTTTAATTTAATTTAATTTGGTTTTAGTCTTTATTTGAATTTGTAATAAGGCCTCTTTAATTATGATTTTGGATTATTTATATGCTTTGGACTTGTTTTAAACATGGCTAAATAAATATCATGGTTGATTTAATAATTGAGCCCAAAGTTTTCTAAACTATAAAAACGCAACAGTTTTCAAAATCTTACCATCGGGTAATATAAATCGTTTGATAGTAAAATTACAACTTAAGTGTTTTCGACAACTTAAATGAATTCCAAATTGAAGTTTCTACACTAAAATGCAAACGATTTTCAAAGTAATAATTCGGGTTTTTACTAAAATGGCATAAATGTTTTCTAAACTACGGATTGACAACTAAGTTTTAAAGTTTTATTTATGGAATTTCAAAGTAAATTATCAGTTTTTAACTTATTATACACCTGTTTTCTTCAAACATAGAGCAACAAAGAGTTTTTCACTATAATTTAATCGGTAACACAATTCTTTTCAAAACGTTTTCCTCTGTGGCATGCCAGATTCGGTCGTGGCGTATGACCGGGTTTGGGGTGTTACAAATTGGTATCAGAGCCAAGTTCAAAAGGCTCGGCTGTGGGCCTGAGGCCCAAAATGATTTAAAGTATGATCTTAAAATGTTTTAGTTTAAAATTATATGATTTGAAAGGCATGGCATCGAGTCTCCGGCACCGATCCGCCCAGGTAAGTATCTCAAACTGTTGATTTTGATGATACGATTATTATGATGGTATGACTGTATAGTAGTAGGAACTACTCTAGAGACCCAAAACTATAGGTTGAATGTACTCGCGAAACAACTTCTTATAAAAAAATTATTCATAAAACTGTGTTTTAAAGATAGTGGAATGATGTCTAAGCATAAAACTTTTAAATCAGATAAGTCGAGACTTTAGACATGAGCACTCGAGGTCGAGGTCGTGTTATGCGTGGACGCGGTCGAGGTAGGATGGTTGTGTCTGAGCCAGTGAGGTCTGGTCAAGGATCCGAAAATGAGGTACCACCACC
Organism: Gossypium australe; assembly: GCA_005393395.2. Lineage (NCBI taxonomy): Eukaryota > Viridiplantae > Streptophyta > Magnoliopsida > Malvales > Malvaceae > Gossypium > Gossypium australe. The sequence continues at coordinate 120,396,508 of CM016616.1, forward strand.
CCCACCACCAGCGGTTGGAGTTGAGCATCAGGATCAAACGGGGGATGACGCAGTGTCTTAGGCGATGCTGCGAGTTCTTGAGAGAGTAGCTGGAGTAGGTGGAGGTGCGGGAGCTTGGAAATCTGTACCTGAGCGACTCCGAGCCAATGGAGCTGAGGTATTTCGAGGTGTTTCGGGTGTAGCTCCCAGTATGGCTGAGTATTGGTTAGAGGCGACGGAACGAATCATGGATGATTTGGATCTGAATGCTGAGGAAAAGCTGAAAGGGATAGTGTCGCTTCTTCGGGATGAGTCATATCAGTGGTGGCTCACGGTGCGGAACAATGCTGCGGCGGAGGATCTCACTTGGGATTATTTTAAGGCAGCGTATCAGAAGAAATATGTTGGAGCTAGCTACATTGATGCGCAGCGGAAGGCATTTCTGAGTTTGGTCCAGGGGAGTAAGTCCGTATCGGAATATGGGGCAGAGTTCTTAAGATTGAGCCGATATGCTGGAGGTATCGTGGCTTCGGAGCACGAGCGATGTGTTCGGTTCGAGGATGGTTTGAGGGACGAGCTGAGATTGCTGATTGCTCCACATCAGGAGCGAGAGTTTGCTGCGCTAGTTGAAAAGACTAAGATAGCTGAAGGGATAAAGGAATCTGTAAGGCAGAGTCACGACAGGAATAAGCATAAGAGAGGTTTTGGATCATCCGGGTCAGCCGGTAATTCTCAGAAGAGGGTTAGGCAGAATGGGCCGAATCAATCTGGAAGGCCTGTTACTGCTAATCAGGGACCAGCACAGTGTAACCGATGTGGAAAATTTCATTGGGGCGAATGTTGGACCGAGGGAAAGGATGTTTTGAGTGTGGCTCACTGGATCATCGTGTGAGGGACTGTCCACGTAAGCTAGCCAGGAATCAGACTGAGGGTCAAGGTCGTGCTCAGTTCAGAAAGGAGGGACCGTCACCGCAGAGAGGTCGTGGTAATGGTAGAGGAAGTAATGGTTCTGGTCGAGGCCGCAGAGCATCAGGCAGAGGTGCAAGCAACACTGAAGCAAGACAGCCTGGGTTGGTGTATGCAGTGAGACGTCGAGAGGAGGGTGACGCACCGGACGTCATAACCGGTACGTTCTTAATCTTTGGTTTACCATATACTGCTTTGATAGATGTGGGTTCGACACATTCGTATGTTGCTAGTAGCATCGTAGAGACTATGAACCTAGACTCTAAGACTACTTCTAGGAAGATGACAGTACTTAGTCCTCTAGGTCACTCTGTAGAAGTAAATAAGCTGTATAGGGATGTACCCCTAGAACTCCAAGGGGTAGTGTTTGTAGCTGATCTGATGGAACTGCCGTTTGGGGAGTTCGATCTGATTCTTGGGATGGACTGGTTGGTCAAGTACCAGGCGAGTTTGGATTGCGCTGCTAAGCGCATGGTTTTGAAGTCAGCTGAGGGTAAAGAGGTGGTCATGATAGGTAATAGAAGAGATTATCTATCCAACGTGGTATCTGCGTTGAAAGCTGTGAAGTTGGTCAGGAAGGGCTGTGAAGCATATGTAGTCCATGTGTGTGCGTTGGAGGCTAAGGAGTCTACTGTGGGGAATGTCTGAACGGTAATAGAATATGCTGACGTATTTCCAGAAGAACTTCCGGGACTGCCTCCGAATCGTGAAGTAGAATTTGGTATAGATCTGTTACCCGAAACTGTGCTAGTGTCTATCGCTCCGTATAGGATGGCATCGAAGGAGTTAGTGGAATTGAAGGCTCAGATTCAGGAGTTGTTGGATCGGGGTTTTATCCGACCAAGTGTTTCGCCTTGGGGAGCGCCGGTACTTTTTTTCAAGAAGAAGGATGGTACGATGCGGATGTGTATTGACTACCGCCAGTTGAATAAGCTGACAATAAAAAACAAGTATCCTTTACCGAGGATAGATGACTTGTTTGATCAGCTTAAGGGGGCAGCGGTTTTCTCCAAGATTGATTTAAGGTCTGGGTATCATCAGCTAAAGGTGAAAGAGGCTGATATCCATAAGACAGCAGTTCGCACTCGATATGGGCACTATGAGTTTCTGGTGATGCCGTTTGGGTTGACTAACGCGACGGCAGCATTCATGGACATGATGAACCGGGTATTTCAGCAGTTTTTGGATCAGTTTGTCGTGGTGTTTATAGATGATATTTTGGTATACTCAAAGTCAGAGGAGGAGCATGATGCGCATTTGCGAGTAGTGCTGCAGATTTTGAGGGAAAAGCAGCTTTATGCTAAATTTAGTAAGTGCGAGTTCTGGCTTAGGGAGGTGACTTTCTTGGGTCACGTAGTATCAGCTGAGGGGATTAGAGTGGATCCTCAAAAGATTGAAGCAGTGTTGGATTGGAAGTCGCCTAAGTCAGTGGCTGAGATTCGGAGTTTTCTAGGTCTGGCAGGGTATTATCGAAGATTTGTAGAGGGATTTTCTTTGATAGCAGCACCGATGACTAAGTTATTGAGGAAATGAGTTCCATTTGTGTGGACTGAGAAGCAACAAGGAAGTTTCGACAAGTTGAAGAAGATTCTGACTGAAGCTCCGATTTTGATTCAACCTGAGGCAGGCAAGGAATTCACAGTTTATTGTGATGCATCACATACTGGCTTGGGATGTGTGCTGATGCAGGAAGGGAAGGTAGTGGCTTATGCATCTCGACAATTGAGACCACATGAAGTTAACTATCCGATGCATGACTTGGAATTAGCTGCAGTGGTTTTTGCTTTGAAGATATGGAGACATTATTTGTATGGAGAGAAGTCGATAGTCTACACGGGTCACAAGAGTCTTAAGTATCTTTTGACTCAGAAGGATTTAAATTTGAGGCAGCGCAGATGGATTGAGTTGTTGAAGGACTACGACTGTTCGATTGAGTATTATCATGGCAAGGCTAACGTGGTGGCAGACGCGTTGAGCCGTAAGGTTGTATCAGACTTAAGATCGATGTTTGCTCGTCTTAGTTTGTTTGACGATGGGAGTCTTTTGGCAGAATTGCAAGTCAAGCCGACTTGGTTAGAGCAGATCAAGAAGAAATAGTTAGAGGATAATAGTTTGAATGATCAGAGGTTGCAGGTCCAGAATGGTGGTTTAGAGGATTATAGTTTGTCCAGTGATGGAGTATTGTATTTCTAAGGGAGAGCTTGTATGCCGAAGGATGTTGAGTTGAGGCAAAGGATTCTTCGGGATGCACATAGCAGCCCATATGCTATGCATCCTGGAGGTAGCAAAATATATCGGGATTTAAAAGAGCAGTTTTTGTGGCCAGGTCTGAAGCGGGAGGTAACTGAGTTTGTGGGTAAATGTCTGACATGTCAGCAGGTCAAGGCTGAACACCAGTTGCCGTCTGGGTTACTTCAGCCGGTGAAGATTCCACAATGGAAGTGGGAAAGGATCGCTATGGATTTTGTCAGTGGATTACCTCTTACACCTAGAAAGAAAGACTCATTTGGGGTGATTGTGGATCGTCTGACTAAGTCAGCTCATTTCATTCCGGTAAGGGTGGATTACTCGCTTCAGAAGTTAGCTAAGTTGTATGTGGCGGAGATAGTGAGGTTGCATGGTGTGCCAGTGTCGATTATCTTGGACAGAGATCCTAGATTTACGTCGAGGTTTTGGAGAGCGTTACACCAGGCTTTGGGTACGCGGTTGAATTTCAGTACGGCATTTCATCCACAGTCTGATGGGCAGTCGGAAAGGGTCATACAGATTTTAGAGGATATGTTGAGAGGTTGTGTTTTGGACTTCAAAGGTAGCTGGGAAGAGTTTTTTCCATTAGCTGAGTTCGCATACAACAATAGTTATCAAGCAAGCATTAAGATGGCACCATATGAGGCGTTGTATGGTAGGAGGTGTCGCACACCTACATGTTGGACAGAGTTGGGTGAGCGTCAGATGTTAGGACCAGAGTTGGTTGCAGAGACTGAGGATAAGGTGAAGTTGATTCAAGCTCGGTTGAAGGAAGCTTTGGATAGGCAGAAGTCTTATGCCGATCTCAAGCGGAGGGATATAGAGTTTGCCGTGGGTGACAAAGTTTTTCTGAAGGTCTCGCCATGGAAGAAAGTGTTGAGATTTGGGAGAAAAGGCAAGTTAAGTCCAAGGTTTATTGGGCCGTATAAGGTGTTGAGACGAGTGGGACCAGTAGCTTATCAGCTCGAGTTGCCAGCAGAGCTGAGTCAGATTCACGATGTGTTCCATGTCTCCATGCTTAGACGCTATCGTTCTGATCCATCGCATGTTGTGGCAGTAGAGGAAATAAAAGTGAGTCCAGATCTGACGATAGAAGAAGAACCAGTGCAGATTCTAGATCGAGACGTGAAAGTTTTGCATAAGAAGTTAGTTCCTTTAGTGAAGGTATTATGGCGAAATCATGGCGTAGAAGAAGCTACGTGGGAATCAGAGGAGGTGATGAGACAGCAGTTCCCTCAACTCTTTTGATCAGGTAATTTCGAGGACGAAATTTTCTCAAGGGGGTAGAATTGTAACATCCTAAAAGTTAGAGTATTATCTTATTATTTGTGTTGGCTCGGGTATGAATTTTGTGTGTTTATCATAGTCTTGTGAAGGCTTGATTTTATTTATGAGGTAGAATAATTCTTAGTATTAAAAATTTAGTGAAGTGGATTAGATGAACCTGGCACTTAAGTTAATTTAAGTGTTAAATTCTAGCACATGAGGAGTTAGTGGCAAGGTGGTTATGGCGCATGAAGGGTTACTTGAGGGAAGTGGTTTGAGTAGCATGGATTGCATTTGGAAGACTTTATTTTTATGTATTCTAACATTAAGTGTCGGCCAAGCTCTAATTATGGTAAGTTGGACTTTAAAATTTTTATGGCAAGTTGAATAATAGTTTAGGTAAGCTTGATGTTTGGGAAAGAAATCAATTGATTAAAGGATGATGTGAGAACATGAGGCATGATATAAGGTGTTTTGTTATGGAAAGTTTTGTGTGGATAGGTTTGACTTTGAAGTCCATGAATTTGGACGGTTTTGGAGCCTGGGGGGAGTGGCCGAATTTTGGTTGTGTTGGTAGCTAGTCGGCGCCGAATTTTCCTTTGGTTGGTGGTCATTTTCGGCTAGTTTGAAATGCTTTCATTCTTTGTTTTGATCCATAACCAAAAACCCTTTGAACTTTACCAACTTTTCTCTAATGCACCAAAGTGAACCATAGCCGAATGTCCTTAGGTGTTTGTTGTTTTCCTCTTAGGCATTTGGCTGAAACTCATTTGGAACCTCCCTTTCATCTTTTAATTCTTTGTAGCCGAAAAGAACCACTTTTAGTTCTCATCTTTCTTTTCTTTTCTTCTCATATTTGTTAAAACTTGCAATTCTTCTTTTACTTTCTTTTGGCCGAACCTTTTTTCTTCTCCATTTCACTTGGTTTTTCTTCCATTGTATGCTAAAATCGAATCTTCTCTCTCTCATTTTGATTTTCTTTGCCACTCACGTACTTCCTTTCTTTTTTATTCACATATCATTTGCTTTCTTCTTTCAAAACCATAGCCGAAACTTCCCATTTCCTTCTTGATTTGACTTGGCTGAATATCAACAAGGGTAGGTCTTCATTTGGTTTTCTTCAATCGGTTTTGGTAGATAGGTAAGTGTTCATGGCCCTATTTCTTTTATTTCTTTTCTCTTTTCTATGTCGTTTTCTTGAGGGCAAAGGCCGAATTTTTGGGCATTTTGTTGTAAGGTTCTAACTATTCGTAGGAACCGATTTTTCTTCTAGACTATTCGGGATTTTTGAAGCAAACGACTTAAGCCTTAATTCTCTGACAATCGTTTTGGGTAAGCCAATAGGTAAGATTTGGTATTTCGTACGATAACCCTTCGGGATTTGTTGGTGTGGCCTAATGGCCTTGTTTATAGTTTTGTGGTTTGACCGAATGTAGGACAAGGAGATCTTGTGCTGTAGATCGGGTCTTCGGGATTTAGTGCTTGCGTTAGTGACAGGTGTGTACCTTACACACTTTATAACTCGGTTTATATATATATATATTTATAAATAACTAATCATGTTATTAAAGTGGAAAACTATGAGATCTTGATATGATACCATGAAGGGTATAAACAAGGAATCGGGTAAGTCCGTTTCGATATGACTTTTGCAATATGATGCATGATGATACGATTTATGATATAAAATTACTATGTGATTTCCTAATATAGTATAATGGCATGATTTACTCTCGTAATACATTGGTTTGGGTGATATGAGAGGAGGGGGAAGGATTTGATATCCGTGTCTTTGGGACACCAGAGGTTTGGCACCTCCAGTGGTTTGGTACCACAAGATTATTTCATGTCTTTGGGACACCAGAGGTTTGGCACCTCATAGCGACTCGTCCCAGTGGCTTAGTACCACCATGGGTTGGCCCCACTTTTGATATATTGGGATCGTCGCCAATGATTTGGTATCACACGTGGGTTGGCCCCACAACTTGATTTTTCGTGACTTTGGGTCACCAGTGGTTTGGCACCACATTATTGGATATCGTGACTTTAGGTCACCAGTGGTTTGGCACCACCAGTGGTTTGGTACCACACGGGGTAGAAAAGGAGTTATGGATGGCTAGGTTGGGTGCATTATATATATATTACTTGGTTATGAATTGTGTAAGAATGTTGCATTAACCGGGGGAAGGATTTATGCACTGAGTCTTGGTGACTCACCTTCTCCCTTATCTTTTCAGGTGATACATAGATCGCGGATGAGGAGCCGGATGAACTCGTGGTGGCCATGCAATAAAATTCGGTTTTACATGAACTTCAATTTGGGTACTTTATTTTATTTTAATTTAATTTGGTTTTAGTCTTTATTTGAATTTGTAATAAGGCCTCTTTAATTATGATTTTGGATTATTTATATGCTTTGGACTTGTTTTAAACATGGCTAAATAAATATCATGGTTGATTTAATAATTAAGCCCAAAGTTTTCTAAACTATAAAAACGCAACAGTTTTCAAAATCTTACCATCGGGTAATATAAATCGTTTGATAGTAAAATTACAACTTAAGTGTTTTCGACAACTTAAATGAATTGCAAATTGAAGTTTCTACACTAAAATGCAAACGGTTTTCAAAGTAATAATTCGGGTTTTTACTAAAATGGCATAAATGTTTTCTAACCTACGGATTGACAACTAAGTTTTAAAGTTTTATTTATGAAATTTCAAAGTAAATTATCAGTTTTTAACTTATTGTACACCTGTTTTCTTCAAACATAGAGCAACAAAGAGTTTTTCACTATAATTTAATCGGTAACACAATTCTCTTCAAAACGTTTTCCTCTGTGGCATGCCAGATTCGGTCGTGGCGTATTGACCAGGTTTGGGGTGTTACAGAAAAGCTATCATCAAGTTGAAGTTGAGTATTATTTATATTATGATGATGAGATAGAGGTCATGATTATGCTGGTCAATGTGAATAAGTGATACAGGTACTTTGTTTAGCTTACAAGTATGAGAATAGTAAGTATCATGAGATAAGTGAGAATCATGTATGAGTAAGTAAGCTATATAGCTGAAAAATGATACCATTGTTATGTCAAATGATTTATATGAAGCAAGTTTATCTGATTCATATTATACATGCAAACTTACTAAGCTAAGTGCTTACGTCTTTAATTGTTTCTTTCTATGTAGCCCCGCCAAGCTAGCTTGTGGATCATCAGAGTCGGAACTCGTAGCACACTATCAACTCTTATTTTGGTATAGCAAAGTTATTTTACTAAGTATGGCATGTATAGGGAGCATTCATTTTGAGAACATGTCTTAAGAAGGGCCATTGTATGGGCTAACAAGTTTATTATTATTCTTTTGTATATGGCTAAGTGCTTGGCCAAAATTTACTAAATATGTATGTTGTTAAATCCAATAAAGTATGTTGTATAGTTCATTAAAGATGTTTTGTTTTTGAATTGTATTAAATTGAGTTGAGTTGATCTTAATTTTCGGGTGGCAAAAGGCTTGGTAAATAGCCTCTAAGTGCCCACAGGGTTAGACAAACGGGCGTGTGTCTAGGCCGTGTGAACCCTGCATCTTAATGTTTTAAATCAGGATAGACCACGGTCATGTCCCACGGCCGTGTGCATGAGCCGTGTAGGACACACAGTTTGGACATGGGCCTGTGCCCAAGCCGTGCGAATCAAGTCAGTAACTTCACGCGGTTGGTAGACATGGGCGTGTCGAGGCCGTGTGAATATAGTCAGTAGCTCCCCACGGTTGGACACGGGCGTGTCTAAGGGTACACGGGCGTGTCCCAAGTAACATGGGCGTGTGAACCCTGTTTCAAAGATGAGTTTTTGATTAAGTGTACAGAAGTTTTTAAATACGTGTTTAAGGCCTCATAGGCCCATGATACGTATGTTTTGATCAAGAAAGAAGAGTTTTAAGTCGATTCAAAATTTTACAGCCCGTAAGAGTATGTTCTAGTAAGTCAAACATGGTAATGTCTCGTATCCAGTCTTAGCATAGGACTCGGGTATGGGGTGTTATAGTAAACACTAAAAATAATATTAAAATATTTTTCAAACCTCGAATTTGTGGTCTCGAAACCACTGTTCCTACTAGGGTCTAAACCGGACTATTACAACTCTCTTCCTTTCCCTTGTCTTATAGTGTCACCAAGCCAGCTCGGGGATCAGAAACTGTCGGAGATCCATTCACACTATCAACTCAATATTTTGGGTACCATTGATTATAATATTTTGGGTTATGGCATGTATAGAGACTTGGTAATTTTGTTATGTGTCATAATTGGTTTAGGCAAATGTGTTGGCTTATGTTGGCCGGTAATTCATTTTGTAAATGGCCATTGAAATTGGCTAATATTGGTTTAAGTATATATATGCATATGATGATGCTTTTCATGGATGTGGGAAATTGCATGATATGAGTTGATTAGTATGAAATGTTTGTGTATGATAAATGATAGCATGTGAATGGGGTGTTGCTGCCTTAGTTGTTGTTGATTTGGTGGATGATATATGCTTGGAATGGTTCTATGTTTTTTGTGTAGGTTTGTGCAAGGAAGGGTGACAAAATGGCTTGGTAAATAGCCTTATTTTTGTCCACATGGGTAGACACACGGCTTGCCCCATGGACGTGTGTTCCGGCCGTGTATCCCCTGCACCTTAATTGGTGCATAACAGAATGCTTAGTATCGAGCACACGAGCAGAGACACCGGCGTGTGTCTGAGCCATGTGGACGGCACGACCTCAAACACGGGCGTGTGCCCTGGCCGTGTGAAGTCTGCAGCTATTTTATGAAACAATTATGAAAATTAAATCGACCACACGACGTAACACACAGGTGTGTGGCACAAGTTAGAGAGCACCCTATTTTGAACATGGCCTATAGCACGGGCGTGTCCAAGGGTCACACGGGTGTGTCCAAGGGTCACACGGGCGTGTCCAAGGGTCACACGGGTGTGTCCAAGGGTCACACGGGTGTGACCTTGGGCCACACGGGCGTGTGAGCCCTAGAACATGAAAATTTTTCTATGTTTTGCAAAACTTTCCAAAGTTCTTGGTTTAGTCCCGAACCACTTCCAAAGCATGTATTTAGCTTCGTAGGCTCGTTTTAGGGACGATATGAATGTATGTGAAAATTTTTAAATTCGGATGGACATTACGTCTCAGTTTTGTAAGTTTGCTTGTGTTTAAGTCCGGTAATGCCTCGTACCCTGTTCCAGTGTTGAAAATGGGTAAGGGGTGTTACATTTAGTGGTATCAGAGCTACGGTTTAGTCGATTCTCGAACTAATGTAGCGTGTGTAAGAGTCTAGCTATACATGCCATAAATGAACTGTGATAGTGTGACGACTCTTGACAATTTTAAATTGTGTTTTCATATAGTAAATGGATCTCAATCGAGTTGAGGCTGATGAAGTTGAAAGTACTGCACCGGCTCCCACTCAAGGGGCAGCGTCGCCTGATAGTAGACCTCCTACGGTTAGTCAGAGAGGAGGGGGTAGGGAAGCTTTTCTCCACATGATGAATGAGTGGTATACGAAATTTGTTTTAACAAATCCGTATACCCAACCTTCTCCACCCTCACTTATTCCTCGATCGGTTCCCGTAGCTCCACAAGGTATGAAATTTGTAAGAATGATCAAGCCCTCGGTTGATAAGATCCGAAAGCACGGGGCTGAAGATTTCAGAGCTAATGCGGATGATGATCCCAAGATAGCCGAATTTTGGCTCGAAAACTCCATCATGGTATTTGATGAGTTGTCTTGCACACCGGATGAATGTTTAAAGTGTGCCATCTCACTTCTGAAAGATTATGTATATCACTGGTGGAATACACAGGTATCGGTGGTACCAAGAGAGAGGGTTACATGGGAATTCTTTCAAGAGGAGTTCTGAAAGAAATATATTAGTCAGCGGTTCATCGATCAGAAACGTAAGGAATTTCTTGAGCTAAAACAGGGTCGTATGATAGTGACAGAGTATAAGCGAGAATTTTTCAGGCTTAATAAATATGCTCGAGAGTGTGTTTCCATCGAGGCTATTATGTGCAAGTGATTTGAGGATGGATTGAATAAGGATATTCGTGTGTAAGTTGGGATCTTAGAGCTTAAAGAATTTGTGGTGTTAGTTGAACGGGCTTGTAAGGCCAAAGAGTTGAATAAAGAGAAGAGGAAAGCTGATCTTAAAGCTAGAGATTCGAGGAAAAGACCGATGAGTAAGTCATTTCCATCAGATTCAAAGAAATCTAGAGAAATGTATTCCCGTTTGAATGTTTCAGCAGGGTATCTACACAGAGATCGTGGGAAGCAACACTCGAGTTTTAAATCTCAAGCTCCTTCAATGGAAAGTGTGGGTAATGTAAAGTCTAATAAACCCGAATGTCAACATTGTGGAAGAAGACATCCCAACGAGTGTAGAATTAATGACCGGGCTTGCTTTAAGTGTGGTTCTCAAGAGCATTTTATCCGAGATTGTCCTGAAATGGCTAAGAAAGAAAAATTTCAGAGTGCGAGGCTGAGTAATACTACTAATAGGGGTAGACCACCGAGAAATACCTAAAATGGAGCTAGTAGTAAATGTGTGATGAAAGATAGAACTATGAAATTCAAAGTTTGAGCACCTGCTAGAGCCTATGCCATCCGTGCTCACGAAGAAGCGACATCTCCCAATGTTATCACTAGTACTTTTTATCTCTATAATACTAATGTAATTTCATTGATTGATCCTAGATCGACACATGCATCTGTTTGTGTAAAATTAGTAGCTAGTAAGAGCTTGCCAGTTGAGTTTACTGAGTTTGTGGTTAGAGTGTCAAACCCCTCAGGCAAACATGTATTAGTTGATAGAGTTTGCAAGAATTGTCCTTTGATGATTCGAGGTCACCATTTTCCATCTGATTTAATGTTGTTGCCATTTGATGAATTCGATGTTATTTTGGGTATGGATTGGTTGACACTGTATGATGTCGTAGTAAACTGTAAAAGAAAGATTATTGAACAGAAATGTGAAAATGGTGAAATTCTTCAGATTGATTCAGATGAGTCTAGAGAGTTACCTGTTGTAATTTCTTCAATGTCTGCCTAGAGGTGTGTAAGGAAAGGTTGTGACGCTTATCTTACTTATCTGTTGAGTATAAAAGTGTCTAAGTTGAAAATTGAATTAGTGCCAATAGTTTGTGAATATCTGGATGTGTTCCCGGAAGAGTTGCCAGAGTTGCCACCGGTCAGAGAAGTTGAGTTTGGTATTGACTCAGTACCAGGAACCTCGCCAATATCTATTGCTTTGTATAGGATGGATCCGACTGAATTGAAAGAATTGAAAGCTCAGTTGCAAGAGTTGACAGATAAGGGTTTTGGGAGACCGAGTTTTTCACCATGGGGTAAACCGGTGTTATTTTTCAAGAAGAAAGAAGGATCTATGAGACTTTGTATCAATTATCGACAGCTCAACAAGGTGACTATAAAGAACAAGTATCCTCTGCCAAGGATAGATGACTTGTTTGATTAGTTGAAAGGGCAACGGTATTCTCGAAGATTGATTTTTGATTTGGCTATTATCAATTGAGAGTTAAAGAGTCAGATGTGCCGAAAACTACTTTCAGGACAAGGTACGGGCATTATGAAATTCTTGTTATGCCTTTTGGATTAACTAATGCCCCTGCTATTTTTATGGAGTTGATGAATAGAAGTTTCTGACCGTATTTGGACAAATTTGGGGTTGTGTTTATTGATGACATTCTGATTTATTCCCGAGACGAGGCCGAACATACCGAGCACTTGAGAACTGTATTGCAGATTTTGAGAGATAAGAAGTTGTTTGCTAAATTCAGTAAAAGTGAGTTTTGCTCTGAGAAGTCGAATTTTTGGAACATATTGTCTCTGGAGACGGTATTTGGGTTGATCCGAGTAAGATATCGGCAATTGCTGATTGGAAACTGTCGAAGAATGTTTCAGAGGTCAGAAGCTTTTTGGGCTTAGCCGGATATTATCGATGATTTGTTAAAGGATTTTTGATGATTGCTACTCCTATGGCAAAGTTGATGCAAAAAGATGTTAAATTTGAATGGATCGAAAAATGTCAGCAAAGTTTTGAGAAGTTGAAGGCATTATTGGCTGAGGCACCGATTTTAGTACAACCCGAACGGGGAAAAGAGTTCGTAATTTATAGTGATGCGTCACTGAATGGATTAGGATATGTTTTGATGCAATAGGGCAAAGTGATAGCTTATGCATAGTTGAAACCGCACGAGAAGAATTATTTGACGCATGATTTGGAATTAGCCACCATTATGTTTGCTTTGAAAATTTGGTGACACCATTTATACGGCGAGAAGTGTCATGTCTTTTCTGATCATAAGAGTTTAAAATACTTGATGACTCGGAAATATTTAAACTTGTGGCAACGGAGATGGCTCGAGTTACTGAAGGATTATGAGCTAGTGGTTGACTATCACCCGGGTAAGTCAAATGTAGTCATCGATGCGTTGAGTAGAAATACTTTGTTTGCTTTGAGAGCGATGAATACATGGTTGACTTTGTCCAAAAATGGTTCGATCCTAGCCGAGTTGGGAGCTAGACTGTTATTCCTTCAATAAATTTGCAAAGCTCAAAAATGTGATAGTGATTTACAAACCAAAAGAGTTCATTGTGAATCGAGTAGTGATTCAAATTTTCATATCGGATCCGATGATTTTTTGATGTTCCGAGGTAGAATTTGTGTACTGAAAAATGATGAAATTATTCAGAAAATTCTTCATGAGGCGCATAATGGTTGTTTATCTGTGCATCCGGGTAGTACAAAAATGTATAATGATTTGAAGAAATTATATTGGTGGTCAGGTATGAAATCAGATATTTCAGAGCTTGTTTCGAGATGTTTGATTTGTCAACAAGTAAAGGTCGAACACCAAGTACCATTGGGTTTACTTCAGCCGGTAATGGTACCCGAGTGGAAATGGGACAGGATTACGATGGACTCCGTAACGGGTTTGCCTTTAACTCCGAAAAAGAAAGATGTCGTCTGGGTTGTTGCTGATAGATTATCAAAATGGACTCATTTTATACCAACACGTCCTGATTACTCACTTGACAAGCTAGCTGAATTGTAAATTGATGAGATCGTGAGATTGCACGGGGTGCCTATTTCGATTATTTTGGATAGAGACCCGAGGTTTACTTTGCGGTTTTGGAAAAAGTTCCAAGAAGCTTTAGGTACAAAGTTGAACTTTAGTACTGCATTTCATCCTCAAACCGACGACCAATCAGAGAGAATGATTCAAGTTCTCGAAGATATACTTCGTTGTTGTGTTTTAGAATTCGAAGGTAGTTTGGAAAAATATCTACCTTTAGTCAAAATTCCTTATAACAACAGTTTTCAGTCGAGTATAAAGATGGCACCGTATGAGGCATTGTATGGCTGCAAGTGTCGAACTCCATTGTATTGCACCGAGCTTAGTGAGAAACATATACATGGGGTCGATTTGGTTAGAGAGACCGAAGAGAAAGTGAAAGTAATTCGTGACTGTTTGAAGGCAGCTTCAGATTGACAAAAGTCGTATGCGGATTTGAAAAGAAAAGAGATCGAATTTCAGATTGGTGATAAAGTATTCCTAAAAGTATCTCCGTGGAAGAAGGTTCTGAGATTTGGTCGTAAAGGCAAGTTGAGTCCACGTTTCATCAGGCCATATGAAGTTATTGAAAGAATAGGGCCAGTGGCATATCGGTTAGCTTTACCGACGGAGTTGGAAAGGATCAACAATGCGTTTCATGTATCTATGTTACACCGTTATCAATTAGACCTTTCATATGTGTTTTCTCTGACAGAGGTTGAGATTCTACCCGATATGACTTACGGTGATGAATCGATCAAGATTTTGGCTCAGGAAGTTAAACAGTTGAGAAATAAAAACATAGCCCTAGTTAAAGTTTTGTGGCAACGACACAGAGTCGAAGAGGCTACATGGGAACCTGAAGAAGCTATGTGAAAACAGTACCCAAACCCATTTTCTGGTAAGATTTTCGGGGATGAATATCCCTAAGGGGAGAGAGTTGTAACAGCCTGATTTTGGGTCTAGTCAGAACAGTGGTTTCGGTACCACAAATTTGACGCAGTAAAAATTATTTTTATTATATTTCTATGGTCTACTGTAATGCCCCGAATTTGGGCCTAGTAGAATTGGGCCTATTGGGCCTTGGGCATGGGAGCGTTTAAAATTTTTGAGAATAAGAGAACGGCACTAACCAAGTTGCAATGCCCCAAAAATCCCGAAACTTTAAATTTTTGTGCACTAAGGTTGGTATGTATAAGTAGCACTTAGAATATTAATTTTAAGGTATTATCTGGATTATTTGAGGTCTTAGAGATAGGGAAGACCATAGGGAAAAATTTATTTTTCTTTGCTTTAGTGGACCCTAGTCTCAGGCATTAGGCCTATTAAATAGATTATGGGAAAAAAAGGACACAAATGGGCTTGTGGCCCAGTGGCAAGTGGCGTCACTTGGGGAGCTATAAGGTGGCGTGTTGTCAGCTGAGGAGGTCCAAGGTTCGAGCATTAGGAGTGGTTTTTTTAGAGTGTTTTATTTTGCATAGGTGGACGACCAGAGTTATGTTGAATATGAACTCTTGCGTTGGAGTGTTTGAGTGGTAAGGGGAACTGATAATGGAGGAAAATTCGGATAAGGCTAAGGTGTTATCAGGAGAAAAGTTAGGAGATGAGGAGAGGGAGGAATTGGTGCCGAATGGAACTGTGGGGAAAAGAGTATTCGGCTGGTGGCTATAAAAGGAGAGGTCGAATGCTTTGAAGGGTTTTTGAGCTTTCATTAGTCTTTCTTTTCTTCCCTTAATTGGTTTTCCCGTAGCCAAATTCTCCCAATTGTCGAAATCTCCTATAGCCAAATCATTTTTGCCAAATTCTCTCATAGCCAAACTTTTTTATTGCCGAATTACCACCATCTTTTTCCTTGTCGAAATTCTTATTTGTGCCAAACCCTTATTGTTTTCTTACATCACAGATCGATTATTGTCTACTATCAGTCAAGTGTTGAAAGCCGAATCTAGTTAATAGCTGTCTAGGCCACAGGATCGAAAGGGGATTTGGTAAGCATTCGATTAACCTCTTTTGTATGTTTTGCTAAAAGCCAAAAGGCTATCTAACTGTCCTATCGTTAACTTTGTGATAACAAGGATAAGGTTCAAAGATCGCAAGCGTGGTAGGATCGTTAGCAGGGGTAAGTGTACTCAACTCGATTGTGGTTTAAGTGAATGGCCGAATGTGTGTATGATCTATAGGGGTGACTTGTGTGGATTATGAGTCACTCGGATTTTGATGGTGTATGTGTGAATGTAGATCTAGGGGATACCCCTGATTAGTAGCTAAGGAAGGGCTACTAGAACCCGGTGGCACACGTAAGGTTACGGTAAGGCTTCGGCTTTTGGTAAATGTTTTGATTTAGTGCTTGATTAAAGGTTGGTTGGTTGTAGGTTCAGGGCTAAGGATAGTATAGCATGTCACAGTAACCAGGTGTGTACAAACACTACACACTATCGTTAACTTTGTGATAACAAGGATAAGGTTCAAAGATCGCAAGCGTGGTAGGATTGTTAGCAAGGGTAAGTGTACTCAACTCGATTGTGGTTTAAGTGAATGGCCGAATGTGTGTATGATCTATAGGGGTGACTTGTGTGGATTATGAGTCACTCGGATTTTGATGGTGTATGTGTGAATGCAGATCTAGGGGATACCCCTGATTAGTAGCTAAGGAAGGGCTACTAGAACCCGGTGGCACACGTAAGGTTACGGTAAGGCTTCGGCTTTTGGTAAATGTTTTGATTTAGTGATTGATTAAAGGTTGGTTGGTTGTAGGTTCAGGGCTAAGGATGGTATAGCATGTCACAGTAACCAGGTGTGTACAAACACTACACACACACGATATCGGCAATGCCGGAAAGTCGAACAGCCGAAAATGGCTAAATAGGCCCGGTGGGCCCTGAGGCTAAGTTTGATGAAATTTTTGGTTGGTTATACGAATTGAGTTAGTCATGCATGTTACATGATCTGGAATTGTTTTGGGCCTAAAAGGCCATATGGATGAGATTTGGGCCTAATGGGCCGTAAGGATGTGATTTGGGCTTGATGGGGACGTAGAAAAGTATGCTAGGGTTTAATGGACTTTAGGCGTAGTTCTGAACAACTCTTAAACCGCATAAGATTTAATCTAATAATTAAACATGTCCGTGAACAAGTCACTGGGTTAGAGTGTGGCAACGAACATATGCATGTCTAGGATTGGATCTAGGGAGAGCTTGGTACTTAAGCGGTCCTAGTGGCCCACCTCCTCTTCTTTAGAATCCTACCTGGTGCATAGTGTCTGTTCACTTTAGCCGCAAGGACTTGTTAATGGGCCAAAGTTCATAACTAAAACCCGAGAGGGACTAATTATCCTTAGATTTGTAAAATTACTAAAATACCCCTAATTTAGAAATTACTGAAATATCCTTAGATTTGTAAAGTTACTAAAATACCCCTGATTTGTAAAATTACTAAAATACCCCTGATTTGCAGAATTACCAAAATATCCCTGATTTACAAAATTTCCAAAGTACCCCTATTTTGCAAAATTACCTAAATATCCCTATAGGGTAGAATTACGAAAATACCCCTGGGTAGTGAAATGACTAAAATACCCCTAGATGTTTAAGGTGTGAAAATTTGTGTTGCATTCACGAAATATATGATGCACTTGGGTGGGTTTTGATGATACTGAGGAAGATTTGAGGATCGCATAGTCGCTTGACGACCGTGGATCCACTGGTGGCTTTAAGCCCATAACAGCAACTTTCCTGCAACGTTTGAGTAGTGCCGCTGTTGATGCTACCTTTAGTGTTTAGGGATGGGTTGGTTGCTATTTATATCCCCACAGGTGTGTAGGGTTGGAAGGGAAATAGTGTGCAGGGTTGGATTTGGGATGGATGCATCGCATTCATGTGACTCTGATGTGGTATGAGGTCATTGTGGGCTAAGGCCTAAGACCATCGTTTTTATAGGGCTTAGGCCTAATGTAATATTTGCATGTTGATTTGATTGCCAAGGGTCATACACACTAAGTTTCGAAACTCACACCCTTTTTATTAAATGTTTCAAGTGATCCTCAATAAACGGCTCGACGTGGGAGAGGACTCAGAGATGGCCACACTACAAGATATTTAGACGTTTTATTTATTTGTTTCAAAAGACATGATTTAAATTGCTTTATTTTCATTGGATGTAATAAGGCCTTGTACTTCGTTTTAACTTTGGATTTTGAGTTTTGTTGTTTCAACTGTTTACTTAATTATTAAACCTGAGTAATTTCTTATGTTTAAACATGGTTTTTGGAATACTTAAAATAATTAGATGGGCTTTTATCATTTCTTAACAAGATTCAAGGATTTTGGGCTTTTAGGCCTTAAACTTTAACTTAGCAAAATTGTTTTGAAATGTGCCTTTGATGTGACACTCCCGGATTCAGCCATAACTTCTGGGCAGGGTTTGGGGTGTTACATTTACAGTTTTACAAAATGATTTTGTGAAAATTTCGTTCAGAAATTTTGACGTTTGAGCACTCTATGTAGCAAAAAGGACTAAACTGTAAAAAGTGAAAAAGTTGAGTTCTACATGTTAGAGGTGTCTAATTGCTATAAAATTTTAAATTGAAGGTCCTTACATGTTAATTAGACCATTTGTTAAGTTAGTGGACAAAAATGGACATGGTGAGATAAAATTTCAAAGTTTTAAGTGAAGGGCATTTTGGTCATTTAGTAATTAAGTGAATTAAAAACAAAAAAATCAAGCCAAAATTTAGTCCATCTTCTACATGCTTGTGCCGAAAATTAGAAGGGAAGCCATAGCTAGGGTTTGGCCACTTTCAAGCTCGATTGTAAGTCCATTCTTGTCCCGTTTTTAATGCTCTTTACATTTTTGAAGTCGTTATCACTCGATCTATCTATTTTTACCATTAATTTGAGAGATGATTGAGGTCTAAGGTTTGACCCATGTTAGACATGTGTGTATTTTGATGTTTAATGGTAGATTATGCAAGTTTAATGTTAGATAAACAACTTTTCCTAGGTGATTTTTTATGACAATGTCAAAAAGACCTATTTGTAAAAAGATTTTAAAATATGTGTAAAAGTGTGATTAAATGAAAAATGTGGGCTGTTATAAGCATGAAAGAGGTTCGGCTAGGCTTGGGCCTTGAAGAAATCAAATAGATTTCATTTTACGAGCTTAGGGGTCAAAATGTAAAAATGTCAAAGTTTAGGGGCAAAAATGTAATTTTGCCATAATGTGATTTTTGGATTGAATTGAGAAATGTGGATAATAAATGTGTTAAATTTGCTATTATAGATCAAGAGAAACGAGGTTTGGACCTAGATCGGAGGAAAAGTAAGGTGTTTGACAATTAGGTCCATTTCTACTATTTTTGTAATGATGTAAGTTTGTATGTAAATAATGCATTATTTTATTTGTGTTTTAAATAATTTAATATTGTATGAATTATGATTGACTCCTTGGATGTAATCGATAAATTTTGACAAGTGAGAAATCCCGGTTGAACCTTAGGAATAGGTATGATACGAATGTCATGACATTAGGGTTATTTGAGATTACGTGTAAGACCATATTTGGGATATGACATTGATACGAGACTTCGTGTAAGACCATAGCTGGGCTATTGGCATTGTTAAGAGATCCCATGTAAGACCATACCTGGGATATGGCATTAGTATAGTATTGTGTCTGCGAGATTCCCAAGTATCCTTTAGTATTCCAAGTGGTTCTGTAATATCCTGGATTATGGCTTATGCATAATTGCTTAATTGAATGTGAAAGCATGCCTTTGTGTGTATGATTGTGTTTTTTTATGAATTTTGGGAACCCTAGAGTATGGGAGAAAGAATTAGAAAATATCATATTTTAAGTTTTAATAAGGGAGCTAAGCTTAGTAGGGCCTTAAGAGAAATTGTAGGTGGATTATAACACAAAGATGGGTTTGGTGCAGTGGCTTGGAGGTGCCACTTAAAGCCTCTGTAAGTGACGCCATAGTCAGTGTATAGGGGCCTAGGTTCGAATCACAAGGGAACCATATGGGAGTTTATTTTTGCGCCAAGGGGAAGAGGTAATGGACGACAATGGGGCACTGAGTGAAGGAGTATAGATCAAGTTATATTCTTTTTAAATTTTCGGCTAAAGACTAAGGATAACTAGTGATTTATTTATTATTCTTTTGAGTGTGCACAGAAGAGAAAAAAAGGGAGAAAAGCAAGGAATGGCTAAGTGTTTAGATGCTAGCCGAATTTAGGAGGGGGGATATGTGCCGAAATTTCTCTCTTCTCACCTTTATTCACTTGTGCCGAAATTTTGAAGAGAACTCTTTTTGTTTTTCCTTTGTCTTTTGAAGCCGAATTCTCCCTAGTCACCTTTGCCGAAATTCTTCTCCTATTCTTTGCCTTTTTCTCAACCCCAATTCCCTTGTAGCCGAATACTCTTGTGATTTGAAGCCATAGCCGAATAGCAAAGGGCCCTTATTCTTTTCTTCTGTCGCAAGTCTTGAAAAGCCGAAGCTGTAAGCCGAAATCTTTTCTCTCTTAGTCTCTGCAAGCAAACGATTAGTGGTAAGTATTTCTTTAGCGAATGATTTCTTTGATTCTTTTCACAAGGGTGCCGAAATCATATAGTAGGCCTTGGTTTAAGATGGCCGAATGTCATAGTGCCATAACAATGTGACTTTTGTGTGTAGCCGACGCTAAGGAGCGTTAAAGGAGATCTCTCGGGTTTTGAAACATCGAGGTAAGTGATGTGTAGATTCGACCAAAGGGGTCATCTTCATAGGTTTATGCATAACTGATTCTAATATGTGGCTATAGGGATTTCGACAGACACCTAAGGCAAGGGATACTTTTCGGGATTTAAAATCGTAAGGTAAAGTATACATGTATATTCGGCCAAGGCCTATTTAGCAACTTAGATCTACTTCTTACTTATGCAAAAGCCGAAAACTAACCAAATCAATTGATCTAGTGTTAGCCGATTACAAGGAGGAGGGTCTGCAAGTTTCGGGATTTGGTTAGGAGGCAAATCGGCAACAAGGTAAGTTTTCGAGTTATGACAATCCTTCGGGATTTGATTCTTTAGCCGAATGGCTCTTTGCTAACATATTCAGGGTTGGCCGAATATAGGAACTAAGGATCTAGGACATTAGATCGAGGTTTCGGGATTTCATTAACTTCATTAAGTATACCAGGTGTGTACCCCACACTAACTTTTAATAGATGTATGGCTATATTTTGATATATGTGTTTATAAGAATGTGAATGTGGCTAAGGTACCATGTGATGGTACAAAGTACTCAGGTACGTTTTCCTACTCCTATTATGAGTATGATTTGATTTGTTATGGCATATTTGTGAACCTATAAGAATGTGAATAAGGAGCATGGCATGACAATGCATGATTTGTATGACATGGGCATTTGGGTGATTATGAAAGGGGAAGTGAATGTGGTGACTTCGGTCACATTATCTGAATGTGGTGACTTCGGTCACATTATCTGAATGTGGTGTCTCATGACACAAAATAATTATCTGATGGCTATGCCACGAATTTTATAAGGGCGGTGAGCACGTCGACTGCAGCGACTATCTTCGATGGTGTGTAGCAGATGGAGGGTTGACTTAGTAGTCCCCACGGTGTGCAGGTTGGTACGGGTGATGTGTAACGGATGGCATCTAGGATTGGGTTCGGGAATGCATCATTAATTGTAAATTATGATATGTATGTGTATTATTTGATATGCCTGAATCTGTTTGGACTTAGTGTTGGATGTACACATTGAGTCTATTTGACTCACCCCGTTGTGGGAACATTTTTCAGGTGATGATCAGTGATGGACCGGGTCGGCAGGAGCTTAGTGGTGGCCATGCTCAGCAAGGAATTTTATTATTTGGACATTTTCTTTTATTTAAGCACTCTAAATTATTTTGGGTATATTTTGATGTAATAAGGCCATAGTATGAACTATTTTTATGCATGCATGTCATTTATTTCAGTACGATACAATTTTTATCAAATTTAAAGCCAAGCAATTTTTCTTAAAATAAACCTTCAAGTATTATGACATCTAAAAACAAATATTTTCCAATTCAAAGGTAAAACCTTTAAATTAAATCGGCATGTCTTTTTAATATAAAAACAAGGTCTTTCACAAATCCCTGATTTCAAAAATTAACAAAGTTTTCAACTGAACCCAACATAAGCAAATGTTTCTTCAAAATCTCTCGAATTTTTCCTAAGTAACAAACGAATTTTCAAATGTTTTCTCGAGGAACATACCAGATCTGGTCGAGGCTCGTGGGCCGGGTCTGGGGTGTTTCAGGTTCAACGGGAAATTCAACGAGTATGTCAAAGTTGTGAAACGTTATGATTATGTTGCGAGTTGGTACATGTACGTACGTAAACCTCATTTACTAATGAGCTTGATATGTGATGAATCCCTTGGTAAGGTTATGAATGAGTAAGTTATGATTAGAAGATCTTGATACTATTTATGCCAAGTTCATCATGTTTATTTGTATGATACATGTGTGATTATAATGCTTATTATTTGCATAGGAACTTACTAAGCTATATAGCTTACTCCTCTTTCTTTTCCCTTGTCTTATAGTGTCACCGAGCTAACTCGGGGATCATAAACTGTCGGAGTTCCACTCACACTATCAACTCAATAACTTGGGTACCATTGATTTTAATATTTTGGGTTATGGCATGTATAAAGACTTGATCATTTTGTTATGTGTCATAATTGATTTAGCCAAATGTGTTGGCTTATGTTGGCCGATAATTCATTTTGTAAATGGCCATTAAAATTGGCTAATATTGGTTTAAGTATATATATGCATATGATGATGCTTTTCATGGATGTGGGAAATTGCATGATATGAGTTGATTAGTATGAAATGTTTGTGTGTGATAAATGATAGCATGTGAATGGGGTGTTGATGCCTTAGTTGTGGCTGATTTGGTTGATGATATATCCTTGGAATGGTTCTATGTTTTTTGTGTAGGTTTGTGCATGGAAGGGTGACAAAATGGCTTGGTAAATAGCCTTATTTTTGTCCACAAGGGAAGACACGCATGCGTGTGTCTAGGCCGTGTATCCCCTACACCTTAATTGGTGCAAAATAGAATGATCAGTATCAAGCACATGGGCAAAGTCACGAGCGTGTGTCTCAGCCATGTAGACGGCACGGCCTCGAACACAGGCGTGTGCCCTGGCTGTGCGAAGTCTGCACCTATTTTATGAGAAAATTATGGAAATTAAATTGACAACATGGCCTAACACACGGGCGTGTGGCACGACCTTGTGGCACAAGTTAGAGAGCACCCTATTTTGGGTTTAGGGTTGTAACACGGGCGTGTCCAAGGGTCACACGGGGGTGACCCTTGGGCAACATGGGCGGGTGACCCCTACAACATGAAAAATTTTCTAAGTTTTGCAAAACTTTCCAAATTTCTCGGTTTAGTCCCGAACCACTTCCAAATCATGTATTGGGCCTCGTAGGCTTGTTTTAGGGAATATACGAATGTATGTGAAATGTTCAAATTTGGATGGACATTACGTCTTGGTTTTGTATGTTTGCTTGTGTTTAAGTCCGGTAGTGCCTCATACCCTATTCCGACGTCGGACATGGGTAAGGGGTGTTACACCTTAATCCAAGGCCAAGCAGCTACATTGACAAACCTGGAAAACCAAATGGGCCAGCTTACAATTGAACTCAGAAATCAACCACAAGGTGCTTTACCCAGTGATACGAAGAATTCGAGTAATTTAGGGAAGGAGCATTGTAAAGCATTGACATTGAGGAGCGGAAAGACATTAGAGCCTAACACATTTGAAGTTGAAAAGGAGCCAGCTGATGCTCAAGACTCAGAGGAAGTTCAATCAAGTGTTGAAATTTCAATTTCACTAGAACCTAAATCTGCAAAATCTGATAAGGTAACTTCTGAACCAGCTTATTCCGATAAACTAACAACTTCATTGGATGCAGAATTGCCATAGAAGACGAATCAACCAGTTCCAGTAAAAAATCCTCTACCACCCTACCCTCAAAGACTTCAGAAGTACAAGTAGGAAGTTCAATTCAAGAAGTTCTTAGACGTACTCAGGCAACTTCATATCAACACCCCATTGGTTGAATCACTTGAACAAATGCCGAACTATGTCAAATTCATGAACGATATCCTGTCAAAAAAATGAATACTTCGTGAGTTTGAGACGGTAACCCTGACAAAGGAATGCAGTGCATATCTTCAAGACAAACTACTCCCAAAATTGAAGGATCCTGGATGTTTTACCATACCTTGCAACATTGGAGCAACATATTGTGGTAAGGCACTATGTGATCTGGGTGTGAGTATCAAGCTGATGCCCATGTCAATATTTAGGAAGTTGGGGATAGGTGAAGTTAAACCTATTACGGTTACACTTTAATTAGCAAATTGATCTTTAGCACATCCAGAAGGAAAAATCAAGAATGTATTGGTACGTGTAGACAAATTTATTTTTCATGCTGACTTTGTTATTCTAGACTTTGAAGCAGACAAAGAAGTGCCAATCATCCTAGGAAGGCCTGTCCTAGTAGCTAGAAGGACCCTTATTGATGTGTAGAAGGGCGAGCTTACTGTGCGTGTTCAGGATGATTAGGTAACATTTAATGTTTTTAAGTCTATGTGATTTCCTGACACAATTGATGGTTGTTTTGTAGTGTCCGATTTAGAGAAATTAATCATGGAAAAGGAACTCAACTATGTTGGGGACCTATTGGAAGAAATTTTGACATCAGACCCTCCAAATGATGAAGAGGATGATGAATACTTAGTCTTGCTAGAAGCTAATCAAAGGGGATTTAATCCACAATCCCGTTTTGAATCATTGGAGTTAGAGAATAGGGATTATGCCCAACCAAATGCATCAATCGATGAGCCACCTAAATTAGAACTGAAGGTACTTCCCTCACATTTAAAATATGTTTATTTAGGTAATGCTTCTTCTTTGCCTATGATTGTTTCAGCGGAATTAACTGTTGAGCAAGAAGATAAACTCATATTAGTATTGAAACAATTCAAGAAGGCTATCGGATGGACTATAGCCGATATTCATGAAATTAGTCCGTCTGTATGCATGCACAAGATCATTCTGGAAGATGGTGAAAAAGGGATGATTGATGGACAACGAAGACTGAACCCCATCATGAAGGACGTGGTAAAGAGAGAAATCATCAAGTGGTTAGATGCGGGTATAATTTACCCCATCTCAGATAGTTCATGGGTAAATTCGGTCCAGTGCATACCAAAGAAAGGAGGTATTACGATCATTGAGAATGAGAATAACGAGTTGGTACTGACTAGAATAGTTACGGGATGGAGAATTCGCATCGATTACTAGAATCTGATCAAGGTGCCTAGGAAATATCACTTTCCTTTATCGTTTTTGGACCAGATGCTGGATAGATTCGCGGGGTGAAACTATTACTATTTTCTCAATGGATACTCGGGGTATAATCAGATTACAGTAGCATCGTAAGATCAACACAAGACAACATTCACATGTCCGTATGGTGCATTCGCCTTTAGACACATGCCATTTGGTTTATGTAATGCACTTGCTACAGTTCAAAGATGTATGATGTTTATTTTTACCGATATGGTTGAGAAATACTTGGGAGCCTTTATGGATGATTTTTCAGTATTCGGAGATACATATGATGATTGTCTAACCAATCTAGCCAAGGTACTAAGGCGATGCGAAGAAACAAACCTTGTACTCAACTAGGAAAAGTGTCATTTCATGGTACGAGAAGGTATTGTTCTAGGGCATTGGATAACAAGACATGGAATCGAGGTAGATAAAGCAAAGTAGATGTTATTGAGAAAATCCCACCTCCAACATTTGTAAAGAGTGTTAGGAGCTTTTTGGGCCACGCCAGTTTCTATCGAAGATTTATCAAGGACTTCTCCAAAATTGCTAAACCCTTATGCAAATTATTGGAGAAGGACACGATGTTCAAATTTGATGAGGAGTGCTTAAGAGCTTTCAAAGATTTGAAGAGTTAGTTAGTTTTGGCACCCATAATCGTCACATCAGACTGGGATTTTCCATTTGAATTAATGTGTGACGCAAGTGACTTCACGATAGGAGCTATCATGGGCTAGCAAAGGAACAAAGTTTTTCATCCCATCTACTACGTAAGTCGGACTCTGGCAGGAGCTCAACTGAATTATACGGTAACAGAGAAAGAGTTACTTGCTATTGTGTTTGTTTTTGACAAGTTTTGATCTTATCTTGTAGGTACCAAAGTGAATGTCTATACAGACCACTCAGCAATTAAGTATTTACTTGTCAAGATAAACGCTAAGTCGAGACTGATCCGATGGGTACTTCTACTTCAAGAGTTTGATCTAGAAATTCAAGATCGAAAGTGAGTAGAAAACCAAGTAGCATACCACTTGTCCAGATTGGAGCCGCAAGAAGGGAATTCTTCACTTATACCCATTCAAGAGTCACTTCCAGATGAACACATACTGAAGGTAAATCATATCCATAATACCCCTTGGTTTGCTGATATTGCTAACTATTTAGTTTGTGGTTTGATGCCGATTGATTAGATGTATCATCAAAAGAAAAAGTTTCTTCATGATGTGAAGTACTATTTTTGGGAAGAACCATACTTGTTTAAAAAGTGTGCAGATTAAATGATTAGGAGATGCGTGGTAGAAGATGAAGTACATAAGATTCTATATAATTGCCACTCAACTTCGAGTGGGGGACACTTCAGAGGTACACATACTGCGGCCAAAGTATTGCAAGCCAGATTCTTTTGGCCAACACTATTTAAAGACGCATATGCTTATGTAAGGAGCTGTGATCAATGTCAAAGGGTTGGAAACATCTTAAACAAAAATGAGATGCCTCGAAAAATCATCATTGAGGTAGAATTATTCGATGTTCGGGGTATTGACTTTCTTAATCCTTTCCCTCAATCTTTTGGTCACAAGTACATATTGGTAGCAGTAGACTACGTGCCTAAGTGAGTTGAAGCTGAGGCATATTTGACGAACGATGCTAAGGTTATGATGAAGTTTTTGCAGAAGCATGTGTTCACAAGGTTTGGAACCCCAAGAGCCATCATTAGTGATGAAGGGTCTAATTTTGTGAACAAGTGGTTGAAATGGTTACTCGACAAGCATGGAGTGAAGCACAAGGTTGCCACAGCTTACCACCCACAGACAAATGGGCAAGCTGAATTGGAAAACAAAGAGATCAAAGGCATACTCGAGAAGGTAGTTTCCCCGAACCGACAAGATTGGTCCAAAAGATTGGACGATGCTTTATGGGACTACAGGACAACATACAAGACACCTTTAGTGTAACACCCCTTACCCGTATTCAACATCGGAACAGAGTACGAGGCATTACCAGACATACAACACAAACATTCATACAAATCAAATCATAAAATTTGCATCCGAATTAAAACCATGCACATTCAATCATAAAGTCCCTAATACGAGCCTACGAGGCCCAAAACGTGCCTTGGAAATGGTTTGGGACTAAACCAAGAACTCAGGAAAATTTTACGAGACTTAGAAAATTTTTTCTAATTGCAGGGCTCACACGCCCATGTGGTCTAAGGGATACGCCCGTGTGACCTTGCGACACGCCCGTGTTTCAACTGTGTTCAAATTAGGGTGCTCTCTGACTTGTGTCACACGACCTATAACAGCCCGATTTTGGGCCTAGTCGAAACAATGGTTTCGAGACCAAAAATACAACGTAAGAAAATTTATTTTTATTATATTTTTATGGTCTACAATTTCACGAAACGATTTTGTGAAAATTTCGTTCGAAAATTTCGACGTTTGGGCACTCAATTTAGTCAAAATGACTAAATTATAAAAAGTACAAACTTGAGTTCTAGAAGCTAGAGGTGTCAAATTGCTATGAAATTTTAAATTGGAGGTCCTTAAATGATAATTATACCATTGGTCAATTTTTTGGACAAAAATGGACATGAAATAGGTGAAATAGGATATTTAAGTTAGGGGCATTTTGGTCATTTAGTAATTAAAATGAATTAAAAACAAAATTGAAAGCCAATTTTTGTCCATCTTCAACCCCATGGTCGAATTTCACAAGGGGAAACCATGGCTAGGGTTTTTCAAGCTTCCAAGCCCGATTGTAAGTTCGTTCTTGCCCCGTTTTTAATGATTTTTACGTTTTTGAAATCCTCATAATAAGATCTATCTATTTCTACCACTACTTTGAGATATGGTTAAAGTCTAGGGCTTTGACCCATGATGAATATGTGTGTATTTTTGTGTTTAATGGTAGAAAATGCATGTTTATGGTTAGAGAAACGACTTTTACTAAGTATTTTTGGCGAAAATGCTAAAAAAGGACTAATTTGGAAAAGTTATAAAATGTGTCATAAAAGTGTGATTTAGTGGAAATTGTGGGCTGTTTTAGTTATGAAAATGGTTCGGCTAGGCTTAAAATAAAAGGAAATTGAATAAAAATCATTTTACGAGCCTAGGGGCAAAAGTGTAAATATGACAAAGTTTAGGGGCAAAATTGTATATTTTTTTCAAAATGTGAATTTAGGCTAATTTGAGTAGCAGGATGAATAAATGAGTTAAATTTGTTATTATAGATCAAGGAAAACAAGATTCGGACTTAGAACAGGCGAAAAACAAAGAATTTGACGAATAAGTCATTTTCACCGATTGTGCTACTGAGGTAAGTTCGTATGTAAATAATACATCATTTTTTATTTATGTTTTAATATTTTGTTATATTATATGAGATATGGTTGAATATGGAGTAATTATTTGATGTAATTTGTGAATTGTGATTGATTATGGATGAATTGGTAAAAAGTTGAAAAGTGAGAATTCCCGGTTGAACCTTCAGAATAGAAAGGATACGAATGAGGTAGCTAGGTCACATGTGTGGTACTAAGTGTAGGCTACTATGTGTGCAAGAGAGCTACGAGATGGTTTTAGGTCACGTGTGTAGTACTAAGTATAGGCTACTACGTGTACCAGACGGATAGGTCGCATGTGTAGTACTAAGTGCAGGCTACTATGCGAACCCGATAGCTTCGATAACATGTGTGGTACTAAGTGCAGGCCTCTATGTGTAAGTGATGATTTTGGTCACATGTGTAGTACTAAGTGCAAGCTACTATGTGCACCAGATAGCTTTGGCTACAAGGGTGGTACTATGTGTAGGCCACCGTGTATCTATTATTATTCCGATGAGTTTAATGGGAAATTGACTAACTGAAAATACATGTGATCATGTAACGACTAAGTGTAATTGAATATGACTATGTGATGAACAAGTGCAGGTATAAGTGTAAAAATTTATGAACAATGTGCTCGATATTTGATCGAACCTTCGGTAAGATGAAATGGAGTAAGTGAAATTATGAAAGAGTAAATTTAGCAACAAAACAGTTTTGGACAACAACGGTTGTGTGCCTTTGAAAAATCACAAAAAATGGTGTAATTGAATTAGAAGTTAAATAAGATATGAAATTAAATTTTGTTGAGTCTATTTTCACATAAAAGAAATGGTGTAAGCAAAAGAATTTCATATTCTGGGATATTTGAATTTTTGTGAGACAGAGTTAGAATGATTTCGGAATCCCTTATTCCAACTTTGGAAAATCGCTAAAAATGTTATAAAAATAATTATTGTTTTTAATTTATATGCTTAAATTTCTTAATGAGCCTACCTTCAATAGAAATAAACGGGAACATCATCGGAATCCCGTACGAAGAGATAATTAATTTTTAGTGAAGAAGGGTCGAAATTGTTAGATAGCATAATAGGGTAGACTTTAAAGAATAAAATGTACTTACTGGCTAAACCAAAAATTCTAAAAATTTTATGTAAGAGGATATGTGAGTCTAGTTTCAAGGAAAATTAACATATCTTAATTTGGAGTTCTGTAGCTCGAGATATGGGACTCGAGTAGACAGCTTAAGATGAACATGAGTAAATGGTGGATCTATGTGTAATTATGATTGTGTTATCCTCAGAACATATTGTGAAGATTTATAAAAGCCTGTTAATAAGTCACTTATTATTTACATACCTACTTACTAAGCTATAATGCTTACCCCCCTTCATTTCCTTTTTCATATAGCGTCACAGATGCTAGCTCGAGTTGGGGTCGTCGGAGATTCTATCACACTAACAAGTTATTGATTGGTATTGTATCAACGATTTTCAAGTATTTTTAAGTCTATGACATGTATAGGGACTTGATTATGTGTGTATATGTTATTATGAGTTGGCCTAGAATGTTGGCCTATGCTATTTGATGGTCATTATTGTATAAGGCCATTTGATGAGTCAAATATTTGTTATGTTATAAGTCTATGATGAAGCATTACGTGGATGTGGCAAATACTAAATGTGAATGGTTGATTAGGTTATATGCTATGATTAGTTAAGTGTGTGCGTGGTTGTGCATGATGAATGTGATTTTTAAATGGTGTGCGAATGCCATGATGTGGTTATTGGGATGCCTAAAAAAATGCCATGTGTGTGTTGATAAACATGGTATAAGTGTGAAAGAGTTTTGGATGGAAAAAAGGCTTGGTAAATAGCCTAACTTTCATCCACACGGATGGCCACACGGCCTAGCACACGGGCGTGTGACTTGGCTGTGCGACCCTAAATGGTTGATGTCGTCATAAATAGAGAGTTACACAGGTTGAGGACACGGGTGTGTCCCAAGCAATACGGGCGTGTGACCCTGTTTTGTGGTAAAATTTTCTAAGTATTTGAAAGTTCTTGGTTTAGTCCCGAACCACTCCCAATATATGTTTTGGGTCTCGTAGGCCTTATTTAGGGACTTAAAGATAAAAATTTAAAAAGTTGTAATTTGGATGAAATTTTATGACTCGGTTTAATACGTTTACAAGTGTATGTGTTCCGGTAATGCCTCGTACCCTATTCCGGCGCCGAATACGGGCAAAGGGTGTTACGTGACCGTGCTATACGCCCGTGTGCTAGGCCCGTATGTCTACCCGTGTTGAAAAAATAAGGCTATTTACCAAGCCTCTTGCCACTGTTCCTTGTTCATACCTACACAACATCATATAATACAAACGCAAGCATACTTAGGCAACCAAACATCCACAACCAAAGTATTAACATCACATCCACATGCTAACATCTAACATGCTTTAACATCATAATTTATCAACACAAATCTTGCAAGTTTCCACATTCATGAATGGTATCAACATATAAATATACTTCCACCAATATAAGCCTTCATTCATGGCAATATACAAAATGAAATCATTAACCATTATAGGCCAATACCTTTGGCCAAATCATACTGAAACATATAACAAAATGACCAAGTCCCTATACATGCCATAACTCAAAATATTGGCATTTCAATGGTACCCAAAATAATGGTTGATAGTGTGAATGGATCTCCGATGATCTCAAATCCCGAGCTAGCTTGGTGACACTATAAGACTAGGGGAAAGAAAGGGGAGTAAGTTATATAGCTTAGTAAGTTCATATGCAAATAATAAACAACTTTAATTATACATTTACCATATGCATAACATAACATGAATCAACATAAATGTCATTAAAACTTCATGAACATAACATACTCAATGATATTATTCCCAATAGTTCATCATATACCGAATCTATTTCTTTTGAGATTTTCGTACATACCTGTACTAACTTGTAACATAATCACATACATTCTCATATTTGACATACCAGTTGAACCACTTGGAATACTATCGGATACATGGAAAGATTTGTACATAAGTGCCACATATGTAGCCAATGCTACCACAAATCTCATAACACATATAGGCTTGCTCTCGAGCTATCCTCGGGCCTTCTCACACAAGTTGTCAGTCGAGACGTAGCTACATGGTGCTACTCAGACAAGCTGTCAGGTATCCATAACATATGCCGGTATACCCAGCCACCGGTAAGACGTACAGGACCAGCACCTGGGACACATAAATCACATATTCACTTGGGTTCCTAGTGACATGTCACTTGTATCCTAATCTATTCCTAAGGTTCAACTGGGATTTTCTCGCTTGTTGAAACTTCGTCAATTTCGGTCATAGAGTAAATTATGTAATACCCTTAACCTTTTCTGTCATCGGAACAGGGTTACAGAGTGTTACCAAAACTTTTCAGAACATTCTCATATAAATCATGTCAATCACTATTCATTAATCGAGATCATTCATAATGTCCCTTAGATGGACCCTCGAGATCCAATACGAGCATTAGGATCAATTCGGGACTTAATTGGAAACTCTAAGAATTTTTGGTAACATTTCAAAAATTTTCCAGGGTGCAGGGCTCACACGACCGTGTGGTCCAAGGGACATGCCCGCTTGACCCTTAGACACGCCCGTACCTCAGGCCGTGTCTGTTTTAAGTTGCTCTCTAACTTGCGCCACACGACCATACCACATGGTGCGGTAATTTAATTCAATTCGAATTAGGAGAAGGTTTCACACGGCCAAGACACACGCCCGTGTTCAAGGCCGTGTCACTCACACGGCTGAGACACACGCTCGTGTCTCTGCCCGTGTGCTCAATTCTGAGCATTCTATTTTCTTAAATTTAAGGTACAGGGGACACATAGCCTGACTACACGCCTATGGGGTAGGTCGTGTGTCACACACGGTCTAGACACACTCCCTTGTGTCTGCCCGTGTGGAAAAAATAAAGCATTTCCTAGCCTCACTTGTCACCCAAATTTACCATTTTGCTGCACCAAAACATACCAAGTACAATCCAACCATTTTAAGCATTCAAAAAAGAAAATTTCATCATTCAACATGGCCTATCATTGCATGCATACATGTTTACTATCTTACCTTGGTTCAATTCATGTGTTAAACATGATTTGATCAACTACTTAACATATACATATGGTTACCATAGCATAACATTACAAGTATTTCAAAATAACCATTACTAGCCATTCCAATTGCTAGATCACAAGCATCATTTACATTTACATGCCACTATGGCCAACATATCCAATACATGCCATTACAACCATAATTGATTTACCCTATTGTACCGTCATGGGCTGATGGGTAGTGTGAGTGATCTCTGTCGTGCTTTCAATCCAACAAGCTTCCGATTTACTCTAAAACAGGGGAAAATAGAATGAGGTAAGCATAAAATGCTTAGTAAGTTCGTATAACATGGTACTTAACTTACCATACATCCTATTTGAGGTAATTAAGTAAGGCATATTCAACCACTTTGATCTCAAGCCCTACACAAATCCTTATTTCCCTTGTTAGTCATATATTCCATAGTAACATCAAGACATATATGGGCTAAACAACAATCAAGTTCCCATGCACTTATGCTTTCCACAACATGTATTCATTTAACATGTATAGACATCTCTTATTAATACAAGTATAGCTTCATAATAATTCTTTTTGAGTTCAGATCATTTTATGGCAGGGCTTTACTCATTTTATTTGAGTATTAAGGTCGCACAAGTAGTAGTACATTCAAGGTGTGCAGGTCTATGATCAAGGATGAACATTCTCATCAAGTAATTTCTATATAAAAATATCATTTTCTTGTATTTCATGTAATATTCTTTTCATGTCATATTTCCATATCATATGTATCATTCTATGTAAATTTATTTCAATTCATCTTTGCTCTTGTAAGAACTTTACCCGTTGAATTTATTTGAAATATCGATGGATACACAGGTAGTACACTTGAGGTGTACAATTCCATAGTCCCTCAACTTGTATTCAGTAGTATCTTTTAGGTACACTCTCAAGCCACATATCATACAACAGAATTACCAGTCCAGGCTAAATTCTAGCTGTAACATATACTCTAAGGGCTTTGTCGGATTACCAGTCCAGGCTAAATCCTTTATATGACAAAGAATTCCCTGTAGAGTCCATTCTGGATTACCCGTCCGGGCTAAATCCAATTCATAACATATGCTCGAGAGGACTTATATCAGGATTAGCCGTCTGGGATAAATCCTTTCTGTAATGAAGTAATTAGGACTACTCGTCCGAGCTAAATCCATTCTGCAACAAATGCAAGCCTCATTTGTTTCAGGCAATTATATTTATCCATCGATTTTAATTTATTCAAACGGGATTTAACATTTCCAAGCATTTTCTATTATTTGATCATTTCATACATCTTTAACACCACATAATTCATATGATAATATTCCACATCCATTCCGAGCATGAAAGCAACATTTCCATCGTTTACTCTTTTAACATATATCGTGCATTGTCAATTAATTAGAACATTTTTATTTATCAGGCTTGATCGGATATGTAATCCTTTCATATATATATGAAATTTATACAATTTACATAACCACAATCAAAACAAACGTATAAATAAACATAATTTAGTTACACGAACTTACCTCGACAAAGGTTCATGTACAAAAATCTACTAATCTGATATTTTCCTCTTTCCTCGTTCTAGCTCCGAATTTGGTCTATCTGAATCTATACGAGTAAATTTAAGATTAATTTATCACATTTCACATTCAGGTGGACTCAATTTTCATCCTAGGGAAGATTACCATTTTGCCCCTTACTTTTCCATAAATTCCATTTTCGTCCCTAGGCTCAGAAAATGAAACTTGTGCAAATTATTCCCTATTCCAAGCCTAACCAAAGCCCCATTAAAAAATTTACAGCACATGTATTCATAAAATTTCAGAATTTTTCCTTCAATTTCACAAGTTTACATTTTAGTCCGTAAATCATGTTTTCATCAAAAATCACTTTGTAAAAGTTGTTTTTCTATCAATAATCTTTCATTTTCTATCATAAATTTCTAATTCCAGCATATACATCCATGACCCATTTTCCATATCTTGATAACTTTTCAATTTAATCCCCCAAATAGATAGTTTAGACTATCCCGATTCCAAAAACATGAAAATTACTAAAAACGGAATAAGGAAACTTACCCAATTTGGCCATGAAAGTTTATTTTCTCTCTCTTAAGGTTTCCATGTTTTATTTTGGGGAAGGAGATGAGAAAATAAGATGATATATATTTTATCATTTTTAATTAATTAAATTTTTCACTTTCCATTTTTAATTAATTAAATTTTTCACTTTCCAATTTAGTCCTGACCCTTTTTCTATATTTCCATGGATGAGTCACCAAGAAAAATCTACATACTTTTCTTAATGGTCTAATTACCATATAAGGATCTTAATTTTTGAATTCCATAGCTATTTAGTCCTTATGGCTACTAGAATTAAACTTTCGCATTTTATGCGATTTAGTCCTTCTCGTAATTAAGCACTCAATCGATAAGATTTTCGTACCTGATGGAGCTCGAAACTAACTATTATTTCGACAAAGGCAAGCGCACCTATTGAACAGTAGTATAGCTGTGGTGAGTCCGGAATATCGTATCCTCAAGGACCAAGAGTACTAGAATTAACTATCTTTTTATTATCTAGCCTAATAATTAAGGGGATTTGCTTTTAATCTAAAATTAACTAACTAATTTAACTAATAACTATGAATGCGATAGAGAGCGAATTGGGAAAAATACTTTTGGACAACTTATATGAGATAGGCAATACCTAAGGAAGAATCCATCTAGACCTCACTTATTACTTTTGATTCATGCGATTTATTCACTTGGCTTGATCCGTAGAAATCCCTGAATTATATTAATACCTCTTTCGAGGATACTAACAACTGACTCTAGGTTGATTAATTGAAATATCTTTCTAATTAAAACCCCTATTGTCGCATTAACTCGATCTATGGATTCCCTTATTAGGTTTGACCCTAATCCGGTAGATTTTTGTCGCCCTATTTTCAGGGTTGCAATCAACTCCACTTAATTGTGTTGATCTACTCTTAAACAGGGACTTTTGCACCACTAAATAAGCACATTCGACTCGAATCAATAACCTGAATTATCAAAACAAGAATAAGAACTCACAATTAAGAATAAGCATAAGTATTTATCTCATAAGTCAAATAATAATAAGATCTGTCTTAGGTTTCATCCCCTCAGGTATTTGAGAGATTTAGTTCATACTAAAAGAGGGAAACATCAGAAAAGAGGAAAAACAACAACATAAGAAAACCCAAAAAACTCCTAAAGAACTTGATGGGAGATCTTCAGTCTTGATGGAGATCCTTCTCCTAAGCTGTTCCCGACTGCTGTCTTGGAGTATTTTCTCCTTCTACTAGGCATCTATTCGACGTCCTGTCGAACTCTCCTCTTAGGTTGCCTCCTAGGGTGTTTATATAGGCTTCGAGATGCCTTTCTTGGCCCACAAGTATTCTATTCCAAATAGAATTCATCCTAGTTTCAGCAGGGACACGCCCGTGGTCGATAGCCTAGGCTGTGTTCGATCTGGCTTGCCACACACGGCCGTGCGGTCCACCCGTGTACAGTGGTCCAGGCCGTGTAGGCCCAATTTTGTCTCTTTTGGCCCGTTTCTTGTTCTTTTCGACTCCCTAAGCTCTCCTGAGTATAAAACATGAAATTAACAGATTAGGAGTATTGAGTTCATCAAATCCAATGGAAAATCATCCAAAAATTAAGCCAAGCATAGGGTTAAAATATGTGTAAATTATGGTTTATCAAATATCCCCACACTTAAGCCTTTGCTTGTCCTCAAGCAAAATCTTCAACTCACAATTAAAATTAGCTTCCTTAATTCATAATTCTTATTAATAATGTTTCATCATAATTCATAGATAATTTATACATTGATAATTTGAACTAAAAGAGTCCTAAAGATTCAAACAATCTAAGTTATACATTTTTATAGAACGAAAACGTAGGTGTTTCCCCTCACCTAAATAATTACCTCTGATTTAAAACTGACAATGATTGACATCCTCACTAAGGATTCACTCAAATCACTCAAAAGTGTTTAAGGTTAAAATTAAGCACTCAAAAGTCAAACATGAAAAGTTAATCTCATAAGCTTGCATGAAAATTAAATTTCTACCACTAGAAAATGAGATGATACACAAATCAAAAGGTCTTTAAAGGGTTGCAATGGGGCTTGGGTTAAAGGTGTGGATATAGGCTGAATTACAATGTTAGAATCGAGATTGATTTGATAATTTACCTAACTAGAAAAATTGAACTAATACTGAATAATTACATTGATTGAAAACTTATCACTAATAACATGAGCTTCTTCTAAAGACGTGACATTAATCGTTCAAGCTTAAACTAGTAATGAATAAATTTCCAAATTTTTTTTAAGAATAAGAACATACAATGATAAGAAAGAACTTTAATAACGGAAATAGAGAACATAGTTAGGCAATTGCTCAAATCAAATCTTGACAAAAAGGGATGTCAAAAGGTTAGGGGAATTAAAAATTTGGTTTTTGGGTTAATATTAATGGGTGAGTCAAGAAATGGTTTATTAGGCTAAAAAGGGGGTTCACTAGGGGTTAATTATGGAGGTAGGCTTTTTGTGGAGTAAATGGGTTAAATTCTAGGTGCCTTTATCATCTTAGTATATCAAATCAAAGGTGTGGTCTCGACATGTATAATCGAAGCAAGTTCTAGAATAACAAATCAATATTGGCACACTCATAATAAAAAAAGTGAGCAAGAAAAATATATGCTCTTAAAGGCTAAAAAATCTCACAGAAATTATGGTTTTTTTATGTCAATCCTGTAAATTTCAAATTTCAAAGTAATATTTAGGATTAGGGAAACAACCTAATAAATTTTTAATTCTGAAAGTAGACTTGTCATGCTCGATTCTCTAATATCTTAAAGTTTAAACCATCAATGCACAATTACCTATGACTTAATTCGAAACATATCAATGAAAATCATAAATCAATAGAAGTTTCATTCTAATAGTAAATATGAGAGCATTACTTTAAGAACAAGACATAATTCAGGGATTTTCTGGTAATGAAATCAATAACCTCCCCACACTTAAGATGTACATTGTCCTCAATGTGCAAAGATGGATAATAAAAATATAGTAAGAAATCGTATGAGAGGGAGAGAGGTGAAACTTCCTGAATTATGGATGAAATCCTTAGAAAGATAGGCACGATGGACTAAGTAGAGGTGCACGGTGGATACTAGGGTCGTGGTATGGTGATTCCCTAACAGCCTTGCAAACCTAAATTAAAGAAATCAAAATATAATAATATAAATTAAAGACAAGAAAGATAAAGGGAAGGAAAATAAAGGAGAAGAGAAAAGGAAAAGAAAAATTGAATGGACTTCAAGGTCCTTGTCCTGTAAAGGTAATGAAGCGGTTGGCATGAACTTATGGAGATTGGTCTCGCACATGGAGGCTGTGGTAGGGTCCTTTCGCTTCTTCGACATGGTGATAGTGGTGTAGAGAAAAAGTGAGGGAAAGGTAAAAATGAAAATGAAAGGGGAAAGAGAAAAGAAAAAGGAAAGGGGTGTAGTGGTTAGGGTTTGGGAGAAGAAGAATTTGGGTTGAAAGTGAGAAGAAGGGGGTTTTAAATAGGAAACATAGATCTGGTTGCTGCCCATGCCCGTGTGCCATGGGCGTGTTAGGTCACATGGCCGTATCGCACGGCTGTGTGGTGTCTTGTTCGTTTCTCCCACGCCTGTGTAGAAGTTGCCACGCCCATGTTTGTTTGATCAATGGCGGCCACGGCCTCAAAGCACGGGTGTGTCTCCTACCTGTGTGACTTTCTCAGTGTCGACCACTACCGTATCGCACGACCATGGCATTTTGTCGCAGTTCGTGTTTTGGGAAGATTGTTGTTCATGCTGATGTACTTGCTTGTGGTGTCCACACGGCCACGGCCACGCTCGTGTGCAAGGCCATGTGGTAGGGAAACCTGCGTTTTATTAATTTGGTTAGTTTGTAGTTAGGTGCTAAAAATAAAAAATAATAAAATTAATGGGGTTAGTGCTCGGGTTGCCTCCAGAGAAGCACTCGTTTAAAGTCTTAAGCTAGACTGACCCTTCATTCGCATAATCATGGCGATTTGAGGAGTTGAAACTCCTCACCCCTTCTATCAGTTCTATGATCACTATATAGTTCGAGCCGAGTAGTGTTTACCTTAAAAGTGCCGAACTTAGGATTAGTTACCTCGACTCTTCCGTATGGAAAGACATTAACTACCGTGAAAGGGATCTCTTCGTTTTTATTAAGGTCTGAAGTGGCAATTCGAGGGTCTGTCTTATCCAACAATACTTGATTCCCGATCTGAAATTGGTTTGTCCCATCTTTAAGTTTAACATGGAGTTGCCTCGTTTTTGCTTCGTGCATTTTTAGTTTCTCCTTGAAATGTGTCTTCCACTCGTCGAGTTCATCAATCTGAAGCCTTCGTTCCTCATGAGTTATTTCCTTGTTGGCACGAGGTCTAGGATTTGGCTCAGTTGTGTAGTTTCGTGGTGTTTCCTGTAAAGAAGTTTGAACCAAATGGTCATTAGTAGAGTTTATGTTTTCACCTTGATTACTCGATGTCCTAGCCGAGTCAAGAGCCTGAAGAGTGATCGTTTCGTCACCTACACGAAGTATAAGTTCTTCTATACGAACATCGATTTTAGTTCTAGCAGTTGCTAAAAAGGGTCTTCCTAAAATTAAAGGAATATTATTGTCCTCATCCATGTCTAAAACGACAAAGTCTACTAGGAATATGAATTTATCAATTTTCACTAGTACATTTTCAATTATACCCCTAAGAATTCTAATAGTTTTATCAGCTAATTGAATGCTCACCTAGTTTGTTTGGGTTTCCCGAGACCTAGTTGTTTAAACATTTTATAAGCCATAACATTGATGCTTGCCCCTAAATCAGCTAAATCATTATTAACAGATAAACTACCAATTAAACATAGAATTGTAAAACTCCCTGGATCTTTTAACTTTCATGGTAGTTTATTTTGTAGAATTGCTTAGCACATTGCATTTAGCTCCACATGCGATGTATCGTATAACCTCCGTTTGTTTGTCAAAAGCTCTTTTAAAAATTTCCTTGAATTTGGCATCTGCAAAGCTTTAAGAAACGGTAAGTTAATATGTAGTTCTTTTAGAAGTTTAAGAAATTTACCAAATTGTTCATCTGTGTGGTCTTTCTTCATCGCATTGGGGTATGCCACACGAGGTTGGTACTCTGTAATTACCGGTTTTGGTTTATCATGGCTTACCTCAACCTTACCTTCCTCTACCACATTCTCTTGCCTCAATTTTGGTTCATCTAACCCTTCACTATCATGAGCAGTTATTGCTTGAAGTTGCTCCTTTAGGTTAGTTTCAGTGTTGCTTGGCAAGCTTCCTTGTGGTCATTCAGAGAACTGCTTAGCAAGTTACCCTAATTGGTTCTTGATCCCTTGAATTGATGCTTGTTGATTTTTGAGTGCCGTCTTGGTGTTTTGGAAATGGGTTTCTGACACTACTATAAATTTTGTTAGCATCTCCTCAAGGTTCAGTTTTTTCTCTTATGGGTAGGGTTGCTGTTGGAAGCCTGGAGGGGTTTGTTGTCTCTGATTTCTTTGGCCACCCCATGAAAAGTTGGGATGGTTCCTCCAACCTGGATTGTAAGTGTTACTATAAGGGTTATTTTGAGGTCTAGAATTATTACCCATATAGTTCATCTGTTTGCTTTTTATGCCAAGGTTGTAGGGTGGGTACTCTTTATTGTTCGTCCCTCATCCATTTACATCAAACTGCCTCACTGGGTGGACCTGCGAAGAACCACACAAATCATCAATTTTCTTACTAAGAAGTTCTACCTGATTTGATAGCATGGTTACTACGTCGAGGTTGAAAACACTGGTGGCTTTTGTTGGCCTTGTCTTTGTAACTTGCCACTGATAGTTATTCAATGACATCTCTTCAATGAATTCGTAGGAAGTTCAGGTGTTTTGTTGTTTAGGGTACCGTCGGTGGTTGAATCAATCAACTGCCTAGTTGAGGGGTTCACACCGTTGTAAAAGGTTTGAACCTGTAGCCAGAAGGGTAACCCATGGTGAGGGCACCTCCTTAGTGGATCCTTGTATATCTCCCATGCATCGTAAAGTGTCTCTAAATCTATCTATACAAAAGAAGAGATATCATTCCTTAACTTAGCCGTTTTAGCTGGAAGAAAATATTTAAGTAAAAATTTTTCGGTCATTTGTTCCCATGTAGTGATTGATCCTTGTGATAATAAGTTCAACCACTGTTTAGCTTTGTTCCTCAATGAAAAGGGAAACAACTGAAGACAAATGGCATCATCAGAAACACCATTAATTTTGAAAGTGTCGCAAAATTCCAGAAAATTTGCCAAGTGATTGTTCGGATCCTCATCCTACAAACCATCAAACTGAACAAACAGTTGAATCATCTGTATAGTGTTAGCTTTCAGTTCAAAATTATTTGCAGCAATAGCAGGTCTAACAATACTTGACTAAGTTCCTATGAAATTAGGTTTAGCGTAATCATACATAGTACGAGGAGAATGATTTTGATTCACCGGGTTTGCGGCAACCACAGGAGGTAGCGGATTATTATCAGCCTTCTCTTCAGTAGTGTTGGTATCGTACTCTTGTTCTTCTTCTATGTTTTGTAGGCTTTTCCTTATTTCTCTTCAGTTTCTGCGAATGGTACCTTTTATATCACTATCAAAAATCAAGGGTCCTGACGGGTTCCTTCTAGTCATAAACGAGAATTACCTGCCAGAAGCAAAGAAAAGCTAAATTAGCTAAGTTAAAATAAAAATAAATTGCAAATAAAAGTAAGAATGGCTAAAGTAATAAAAATTTAGTTTTCCTAATATTTTAGTACCCGGCAACAGCGCCAAAAACTTGTTGGAGCTCAAAACTAACTATTATTTCGACAAAGGCAAGCGCACCTATCGAACAGCAGTATAGCTATGGTGAATCCGGAATATCGTATCCTCGAGGGCCAAGAGTACTAGAATTAACTTTCTTTTTATTATCTAGCCTAATAATTAAGGGGATTTGCTTTTAAT
The DNA here is from genome assembly GCA_005393395.2 of Gossypium australe. Classification (NCBI taxonomy): domain Eukaryota; kingdom Viridiplantae; phylum Streptophyta; class Magnoliopsida; order Malvales; family Malvaceae; genus Gossypium; species Gossypium australe. Next base: position 120,438,077 of record CM016616.1, read on the forward strand.
CTAAAACTAACTAACTAATTTAACTAATAACTATGAACGCGACAGAGAACGAATTGGGTAAAATACTTTTTGACAACTTATATGAGATAGGCAATACATAAGGAAGAATCCACCTAGGCTTCACTTATTACTTTTGATTCATGCGATTTATTCACTTGGCTTAATCCGTAGAAATCCCTGAATTATATTAATACCTCTTTCGAGGCTATTAACAACTGACTCTAGGTTGATTAATTGAAGTCTACTTCTAATTAAAACCCCTATTGTCACATCAACTCAATCTATGGATTCCCTTATTAAGTTTGACCCTAATCCGGCAGATTTTCATTGCCCTATTTCTAGGGTTGCAATCAACTCCGCTTAATTGTGTTGATCTACTCTTAAACAGGGACTTTTCCTCCACTGAATAAACACATTCGACTTGAATCAATAACCCGAATTATCAAAACAAGAATAAGAACTCACAATTAAGAATAAGCACAAGTATTTATCTCATAAATCAAATAATAATAAGATCTATCTTAGGTTTCATCCCCTTAGGTATTTGAGGGATTTAGTTCATACTAAAAGAGGGAAACATCATAAAAGAGGAAAAACAACAAAACATAAGAAAACCCAAAAAACTCCTAAAGAACTTGATGGGAGATCTTCAGTCTTGATGGAGATCCTTCTCTTAAGCTGTTCCCAACTGCTGTTTTGGAGTATTTTCTCCTTCTACTAGGCATCTATTCGACGTCCTAGCGAACTCTCCTTTTAGGTTGCCTCCTAGGGTGTTTATATAGGCTTCGAGATGCCTTTCTTGGCCCACAAGTGTCGTATTCCGAATAGAATTCACCCTAGTTTTGGCAGGGACACGCCTGTGTGACACGCCGGTGGTTAATAGCCCAGGCTGTGTTTGATCCGGCTTGCCACACACGGCCGTGCGGTCCACCTGTGTATAGTGGTCCAGGCCGTGTAGACCTAATTTTGTCCCTTTTTGGCCCGTTTCTCGTTCTTTTCGACTCCCTAAGCTCTCCTAAGTATAAGACATGAAATTAAGAGATTAGGAGTATCGAATTCATCAAATCCAATGGAAAGTCATACAAAAATTAAGCCAAGCATGGGATTAAAATATGTGTAAAATATGGTTTATCAGTACCAAAAGTTTCACATATCATATCTATCACAATACGAACCATATAATAAAATAAAAATAAAATTTATTTTCGGCTCGAATTTGTGGTCTCGAAACCACTGTTCCGATTTCACCGAAATTGGTCTGTTACAAATCATACAATCCATGCAATTAAAAACATTATAAATACAATTATAACGTTGCATTATTAACATACGAACTTACCTCGGTACGAAAATAGTAAAAATGGACCTAATAGTTAAACACTTTGTTTTTCCCTCGGTCTAGGTTCGAACTTCGTTCTTCTTGATAATTGAGCTTTGAAGATGAACAAATCCTAACTATATCTAACGAACCCTAACTATATCTTCTCCTAGTAAATTTCAGCCATGGGGACTTGTAACACGCCAAACCCGACCTAGAAGTTATGACCGGATCTGGCATGTCACATAAAAGGGTTGTTAGAAAACTACCCGTTTTGTTAAAAATTTCGAGTTTAATTATTTATTCGCTTGTTATCCTTTTGTTAACATTTTGGAAAACGGTTATTAAGTGTTTAGGAAATTCCCGTATTGAACATTTAATAATAATAGGTAGTAATCAAATTAAAAGCTAAACCAAATAAAATACCAAAATTAAAGTTATATTGGCCTTATTACATACCAAAATCCCAAAAATTAAAAGTAAGTTTAAATAAAAGAAACGAGTTTACGAGAAAACATTGCAGGGCCACCACAAGTCTGCTCGGCTCCCAAATCCACGATCTAACAATTACCTACAAAATTAAGCAGAGGGGTGAGTCACTGAGACTCAGTGTGCAACTACTCCACAGGAACCATAACTGGGCCCAAGCCCATTCACATATCAACTGGGCCTTAGCCCTTACAAATCACTACGAGCGAAGCCCATACAGTAACAGACTGGGCTTTAGCCCTTTTAGCAGAGTACAACAAGTAACCAGTTAATCAATGCAATATGATGCAAATTGCAACCCAACCTAGATATCCATCCGCTACACATCACCTGTACCTGCCAAACACACCAATGGGGATTTCTACAATCAACCCTCCATTCGCTACACACCATCGATAGCAGTCATGCTGTAGTTAGCTGCTCATCGTCAGATTGTGACAAAGTCACCAGACTGAAATGGCATAGCCACCAGAATAGAGTGTGGCAGAGCCACTAGATCATCAGAGTTGTTACTAAGTCACCAGGCTGAAACGGGAAAAGCCACCAGAACAGAGTTTGTGATAGTGTTACCAGGCTGAAATGGCAAAAGCCACCGGATACACTTCCCCTTACATTCATGGCATACCCCCTTATGCAGCATAAAATCATGATGTATGCATGCAACAGATATCAACATGTATCAGATGCTCAGAGCGTTCAAATGATCATGTCAGTATAATTACATATTTAGCATAGATAGAGATTACTAACCTGATGTCCTGCTTTTACCCTCAATGGGTAAGCAATAGCTTATGCCGAAGTTTCGGCATTCAACAAAGCATAACATACATAAAAGTAACAGTAAAAAGGTGTGAATATTACACACTATCATGCTAATCAACTCCTAAGGGTATAACAGTAATTTTACCTACCAAGGGTATTTTCGTAATCTACCTATCGAGGGTATTTTAGTAATTTCACACCTACGATGGCATAACAGTAATTTTACCTACTAAGGGTATTTTCGTAATCTACCTATCGAGGGTATTTTAGTAATTTCGCACCTACGATGGCCTTTCCGAAAGCCTAATGTCGCCTTGAGCGACTCGGCTACCATTTTCAGTCCTTACCTAACTATTGCGCCTAAAACCCGATTTCGACCCATTCAGGCCCACACGCTCATGTGGCCCACCTAGCACAAATCTAGCCACGTATATGAGATTCACCTAGTCTAGTTCACTATATACTACACCATCAAACATTTTATCCAATTGGGCCCATTGGGCCCATTTCGGCCCATCGTGGCCCAAGCAGCCTCAACCCACAAGAATACTACTGATGGCCTCAACTATCGCGTCGAAGCCCCATACGTGCGCTCGCACGCTAGTGCAGCTACTATTGCCGTGACCGGCACTTCGGCATTTGCCGCTCTACAACTAGAGTAGAGAGAGTTACACACCTGATAGGAATCTGGTGCTAATCCACGCTCCGGCCACTCCTGTGCCCAAACGCCCTCCAAGGTATCCTTCCTCCTATCATGGAATGCTCTATATATAGCTAGCTTCTCACCTTCCTTCTTTGTATCTTTCCGATATGGGATCCCTCCGTCAGTAGAGTTTAAATCCAACTCAAACTCTTGCCGTCCAATTCACAAAATAAATATCCCTTTTTGCTTGCGATGGGATTCGAACTCAGGCTCCCTTGTAACATAATCCACGCTGCTAGCCACTTGGCCACAAGCTCCTCTTGTGTCTAAAACCATTTGCAACTAAATATAAATCTATAGCCAAATTCTAAAGTCCATATAAAAAGAAAACCAAAATGTAAGAGCCAAGACTTGAACCTTGGACCTCCTTCCTTCCTTGTTGCGTCACCCCCTTGTCTCTTAGGTGGCGTCACTTTGCCACTACACCACACACTCCACTTGTGTCATTTTTCTCCACATTTTATTCTTAAAGCCTACCTACTAACTCCCAGGGTCTTTTCCACTTAAAACCAAAATTTCCCTAAAGCCAAAGTTTGAACCCGGGACTTCCTAAAAGCCCTCTAACCTTCCAAAATCACTCACCTAATAGGTCCAACTTGCATTTAAGCCGATCTCTTATTCTCAAAAATTTTAAACGCTCCTACGCCTAAGGCCCATTAAGCCCAATTCTACTAGGCCCAATTTCAAGATGTTACAGGACTAATTTGAAGAAGATGACATCTTTTATTTATTTTATTTTGTCTTTATTTACCAAATGACCACAATACCCTTAATGCATAACTTTGAAATTTCACCTAATCATGTTCATTTTTGTCCACCAACTTAACCAATGGTCTAATTACCATCTAAGAACCTCTAATTTAAAATTTCATAGCAATTAGACACCTCGAGCTTATAGAACACACATTTTGCAACTTTTGTAACTTAGTCCTTTTAACTAAATTGAGGCCCAAACATTAAAATTTTCGAATGAAATTTTCACGAAGTCATTCCATAAAATTGTAGGCCGTAAAAATATAATAAAAATAAATTTTACTGCGTCAGATTTGTGGTCCCGAAACCACTGTTTCGACTAGACCCAAAATCGGGCTATTACAACTCTCCCCTCTTTACGGATTTTTGTCCTCGAAAATCTTATTAGAAAAGAGGTTTGGGTACTATTTTCTCATAGCTTCCTCGGGTTCCCACGTAGCCTCTTCGACCCCGTGTCGTTGCCACAAAACTTTCACTAGGGCTATACTTTTATTTCTCAACTGTTTGACTTCCCAAGCCAAAATTTTGATCAGTTCTTCACCATAAGTCATATTAGGTTGAATCTCAACCTCTGTCACAGAAATCACATGCGAAGGGTCTGATCGATAACGTCGCAACATCGACACATGAAATACATTGTGAATCCTTTCCAACTCTGTCGGTAAAGCTAACTGATATGCCACAGGCCCTATTCTTTCAACTATCTCATACGGCCCAATGAAACGCGAACTCAACTTGCCTTTGTGACTAAATCTCAAAATTTTCTTCCACGGAGATACTTTCAGAAATACTTTATCACCAACTTGAAACTCAATCTCCTTTCTTTTCAAATCTGCGTAGGATTTCTGTCGATTTGAAGTTACTTTCAAACAGTCACAAATTACTTTCACTTTCTCTTCGGTTTCTCTAACCAGATCAACCCCGTGAATTTGTCTCTCATTGAGCTCGGTCCAGTACAATGGAGTTCGACACTTGTGACCATACAATTCCTCATACGGTTTCATCTTTATACTCGACTAAAAATTGTTGTTATAAGCAAATTCGACTAAAGGTAGATATTTTTCCCAACTACCTTCGAACTTTAATACACAACAACAAAGCATATCTTCGAGTACCTGAATCATTCTCTCAAATTAACTGTCGGTTTGCGGATGAAATGCGATGCTAAAATTCAACTTTGTACCCAAAGCTTCTTGCAATGTTTTCCAAAATCAAGACGTAAATCTCAGATCTCTATCCGAAATAATAGAAATAGACACTCTATACAATCTAACAATTTCTGCAACATACAATTCAGCTAGCTTATCAGGTGAATAGTAGGTACGTACCAGAATAAAATAAGCCAATTTCGTCAATCTATCAACAACGACCCAAATAGCATCTTTCTTTTTCAGATTTAGAGGTAATCTGGTTATGAAATCCATCGTAATTCTGTCCCATTTTCATTTGGGTACCATCACTTGTTGAAGTAAACCCGAAGGTACTTGGCGTTTGGCGTTTACTTGTTGACAAATCAAACATCTCGAAACAAACTCTAAAATATCTCACTTCATACTTGACCACCAATACAATTTCTTCAAATCATTATACATTTTCGTACTGCCAGGATGAATAGATAAACAACCATTATGTGCCTCATAAAGAAACTTCTGAATAATCTCATCATTTTTTGGTACACATACTCTATCTCAAAACATTAAGCAATCATCAGAACCGATCCTGTAACACCACTTACCCGTATTTGACACTGGAATAAGGTATGATGCATTACCAGAACACATACACTTGTAAACGTATTAAACCGAGTCATAAAATTTCATCCAAATTAAAACTTTTCAAATTTTTATATTTGAATCCTTAAATAGGTCCTATGAGGCCCAATACATACCTTGGAGTGGTTCGAGACTAAACCGAGAACTTTGGAAAATTTCACAACACTTAGAAAATTTTTCTTCAAAACAGGTTCACACTCAATATGCATCCTCAACAACTCTTATACATGCATAATTATATCTAATTATCATACCATACCATTGAGCCAAACTTAGCCATTCGACATCAAGAATACTAGCACATTCAACCATTAGGTATTTAGGCCATAACCCACAACTCATCATGTATCATGCAAACACAGCTCACATCACAAGACATTGGTATATAAATAATATATATAGGCTTACAATCAATTAGCCAATATAAGCCAATTAGCATGGCTACATACTGCAATAACCTTTAACCATTACAAGCCAATAAATTTGGCCAAAACATAATAACACATACACAAAATGACTAAGTCCCTATACATGCCATAGACTTAAATTACTTGAAGGCATTGATACCAGTCTAAAGCTTGATAGTTTGATAGAATCTCCGACATCTCCAACCCGAGCTAGCCTCTATGACACTATAGGAAAAAGGAAAGGAAGGGGTAAGCATTATAGGTTAGTAAGTAGGTATGTAAATAATAATTAATTTATTAACATGTTTTATAAGTCTTCACAATATGTTCTCAAGATAATACAATCATAATTGCACATAGTTCCACTATTTACTCATGTTCATCTCAAGCTGTCTACTCGAGTCACAACCACTAAATTATTTATATCTTGTATAACAGAACTCCAAATTAAGATACCTAAATTTTCCCTAAAACTAGACTCACATATCTTGTTAACATAAAATTTTCAGAATTTCTGGTTTAGCCAATAAGTACATTTTGTTCATTAAAGTCAACCCTGTTCCTCAGTCCGATAGTTCCTACCCCTCTTCACTAAAAATAAATTATCTCCTCATACGAGATTTGGATAATGTTCTCGTTTGCTTTTTTTTGAAAATAGACTCATCAAGGATTTTATGCATATAAATTATAACCCATAATTATTTTTTTACCATTGTTAATGATTTTCCTAAGTTAGAATAGGGGATTCCAAAATCATTCTAACTCTGTATCACAAAAATTCAAATATCTCAGGATATGAAATTCTTTTGCTTACACCATTTCTTTTATGTGAAAACAGACTCATTCAGATTTAATTTCATATCTTATTCAACCTCTAATTTGATTTACACCATTTTGGGTGATTTTTCAAAGTCACACAACTGCTGCTGTTTAGAACTATTTTGTTGCTAAATTTACTCTTTCATAATTTCACTTACTCCATTTCATCTTATCGAAGGTTCGATCAAATATCGAGCACATCATTCATAAATTTTTACACTTATACCTGCACTTATTCATCACATAGTCATATTCAATTACACTTAGTAGTTATATGATCACATGTATTTTCACTTAGTCAGTTTTCCGTTGAACCCATCGGAATAATAACAGATACACGGTGGCCTGCACATAGTACCACCCTTGTTGTTGAAGCTATCTGGTGCACATAGTAGCCTGAATTTAGTACTACACATGTGACCAAAACCATCACTTGCACATAGTGGCCTGCAATTAGTATAACACATGTGATCGAAACTATCGGGTACGCATAGTAGCCTGCACTTAGTACTACACATGCCACCTATCCGTCTGGTACACGTAGTAGCTTGCACTTAGTACTACACACGTGACCTAAAACCATCTCGTAGCTCTTTTGTACACATAGTGGCGTACACTTAGTACCACACATGTGACCTAGCTACCTTATTCGTATCGTTTCTATTCCGAAGGTTCAACCGGGAATTCTCACTTTTCAACATTTTACCAATTCATCCATAATCAATCACAATTCATAATTTACATCAAATAGTTACTCCATATTCAACCATATCTCATATAGTATAAAAAAATGTTAAAACACAATTAAAAAACAATGTATTATTTACATACAAACTTACCTCAGTAGCACAACCGGTGAAAAGGACTTATTCGTCATATTATTTGTTATTCCCCGTTCTAAGTCCGAATCTTGTTTTCCTTGATATATAACAACACATTTAACTCATTTATTCATCCGGCTACTCAAATTAACCTAAATTCACATTTTTACAAAATTTACATTTTTTCCCCTAAACTTTGTCATATTTACACTTTTGCCTCTAGGCTCGTAAAATGATTTTTATCCAATTTCCTTGTATTTTAAGCCTAGTCGAACCATTTTCATAACTATAGCAGCCCACAATTTCCACTAATTCACACTTTTATGACAAATTTCATAACTTTTACAAATTAGTCATTTTAGGCATTTTTACTGAAAATCACTTAGTAAAATTCGTTTCTCTAACCATAAACATGCATTTTCTACCATTAAAGACAAAAATACACACATATTCATTATGGGTCAAAACCCTAGACTTTAACCATATCTCAAATTAGTGGTAGAAATCGATAGATATTGTTATGAGGATTTTAAAAACGTAAAAATCATTAAAACGGGGCTAGAACGGACTTACAATCGAGCTTAGAAGCTTGTAAAACCTTATCCATGACTTTCCCTTGTGAAATTTGGCCATGGGGTTGAAGATGGACAAAAATTGGCTTTTAATTTTGTTTTTAATTCATTTTAATTACTAAATGACCAAAATGACCCTAACTTAAAAATATTCTATTTCACCTATTTCATGTCCATTTTTATCCAACAAATTAACCAATGGTATAATTACCATTTAAGGACCTCCAATTTAAAATTTCATAACAATTGGACATCTCTAACATGTAGAACTCAACTTTTGCACTTTGTACAATTTATTCATTTTGACTAAATTGAGTGCCCAAACGTCAAAATTTTCGAACAAAATTTTCAAAAACCCATTCCGTGAAATTGTATACCATAAAAATATAATAAAAATAAATTTTTCCTCGTCGGATTTCTGGTCTCGAAATCACTGTTCCGGCTAGGCCCAAGTTCAGGCTGCTACAGATCCGAAAGTCTAAATCACTACCCGATTCACACTGAGCTCTTTTAGCTTGCAATCCACTATCACTTTTCTCAGCTTCACAAATTTGGTTAAGAAATACCAGTATAGCTCTTAACTCAGCTAGAGTCAACCTATCCTCAAATAAAGTCAACCTCGTATTCATAGCTCTCAAGGCAAACAAGGACTTTCTGCTCAAAGCGTCTGCGACTACATTTGCCTTTCCGGGATGATAATCAATTACCAACTCATAATCTTTTCGTAGCTCCAGCCATCTCCGTTGCCGCAAGTTCAAATCTTTCTAATTCATCAAATACTTTAAACTCTTATGATCCGAAAAGACATGACATTTCTCACCATACAAGTGATGCCTCCAAATCTTCAAAGCAAACACTATGGCAGCCAATTCTTCTTATGCGGTTTCAACTGTCTCGAGGCATAGGCTATCACTTTTCCCTCTCGCATCAATACACATCCTAATCCATTCAGTGACGCATCGATATAAATCACAAACCCTTTTCCCGGTTCAGGTTGCACTAAAACTAACGCCTCAGTCAATAATACTTTGTTGACATATTTTGGACCATTCAAACATAACATCTTTTTGCAACAACTTAGTCATAGGAGTAGCAATCATCGAAAAACCCTTAAAAAAAAGTCTATAATAGCCAACTAAGCCCAAAAAGCTTCTAACCTCTGATACATTTCTTGGCAGTTTCCAATCAACAATTGCTGAAATCTTACTCGGATCAACCCGAATACCATCTCCAGAAACAATATGTCCCAAAAATCTGAATTCTTGGAGCTAAAACTCACTTTTACTGAATTAACAAATAATTTCTTATCTCTCAAAGTCTGCAATACAGTTCTTAAGTGCTCGGCATGCTTAGTCTCATTTCGAGAATAAATCAGGATATCATCAATAAACACAACCACAGATTTATCTAAATATGGTTGGAAGATTCGATTCATCAAGTCCATAAAAAGAGCAGGAGCATTAGTTAGTCCGAAAGGAATGACAACAAATTCATAATGCCCGTACCTTGTTCTGAAAGTGGTCTTCGGTACATCCGGCTCTTTAACTCTCAACTAGTAGTAGCCAGACCTCAAATCAATCTTCGAGAACACTGTTGTCCCTTTCAACTGATCAAACAAGTCATCAATTCTTGGCAAAGTATACATGTTCTTTATCGTTACCTTATTGAGTTATCGATTATCGATACAAAGTATCATAGATCCTTCTTTCTTCTTTACAAATAATACTGATGCACCCCAGGGAGAAAACCTCGATCTTGCAAAACCCTTATGTAACAGTCCAATTTTGGGCCTAGTCGGAAAGTGGTTTCGAGACCAAAAATTCGACGTAAGAACATTTATTTTTATTATATTATTATGGTCTACAATTTCATGAAATGATTTAGTGAAAATTTCATTCGAAAATTTTGACGTTTGGGCAGTCAATTTAGTCAAAGGACTAAATTATAAAAAGCAAAAAACTGGAGTTCTAGAAGCTACAGGTGTCAAATTGCTATGAAAATTTAAATTGGAGGTCCTTAAATGGTAATTAGACCATTGGTTAATTTTTTGTACAAAAATGGACATGAAATAGGTGAAATAGAATATTTTTAAGTTAGGGGTATTTTGGTCATTTAGTAATTAAAATGAATTAAAAACAAAATTAAAAGCCAATTTTTGTCCATCTTTAATATATGGCCGAAATTACCATGAAGAAACCATGGCTAGGGTTTTTCAAGCTTCCAAGCTCGATTGTAAGTCCGTTTTAGCCCTATTTTTAATGATTTTTATGTTTTTTAGATCCCCGTAACAAGATCTATCTATTTCTACCACTAATTTGAGATATGGTTAAAGTCTAGGGTTTTGAACCATGATGAATATATGTGTATTTTTGTGTTTAATGGTAGAAAATGCATGTGTATGGTTAGAGAAACAACTTTACTAAGTGATTTTCGGTGAAAATGCTAAAAAGGACTAATTTGGAAAAGTTATAAAATTTGTCATAAAAGTGTGAATTAGTGGAAATTGTGGGCTGTTGTAGTTATGAAAATGGTTTGGCTAGGCTAAAAATAAAAAGAAATTTAATAAAAATCATTTTACGAGCCTAGGGGCAAAATTGTAAATTTGACAATATTTAGGGGTAAAAATGTAATTTTTCAAAAATGTGAATTTTGGGTTAATTTGAGTAGCATGTTGAATAAAAATAAGTGAAATGTGTTGTTATAGATCAAGAAAAATGAGATTTGGACTTAGAATGGGAGGAAAACAAAGAATATGACGAATAAGTCCTTTTCACCGGTTGTGCAACCGAGGTAAGTTTGTATGTAAATAAATACATTGTTTTTTTATGTATGAGTTAATATTTTCTTATATTATATGGGATATGGTTGAATATGGAGTAATTATTTGATGTAAATTATGAATTGTGATTGATTATGGATGAATTGGTAAAATGTTGAGAAGTGAGAATTCTCGGTTGAACCTTCGGAATAGAAAAGATACGAATGAGGTAGCTAGGTCACATGTTGGTACTAAGTGTAGGCCACTATGTGTACAATAGAGCTACGAGATAGTTTTAGGTCATGTGTGTAGTACTAAGTGCAGGCTACTACGTATACCAGACGGATAGGTCGCATGTGTAGTACTAAGTGTAGGCTACTATATGTACCCGATAGCTTCGATCACATGTGTGGTACTAAGTGCAAGCCACTATGTGTAAGTGATGGTTTTGGTCACATGTGTAGTACTAAGTGCAGGCTACTATGTGCACCAGATAGCTTCGGCTACAAGGGTGGTACTATGTGCAGGCCACGGTGTATCTGTTATTATTCCGATAAGTTCAACGGGAAATTGACTAACTGAAAAAAAATGTGATCATGTAACGAATATGTGTAATTGAATATGACTATGTGATGAATAAGTGCAGGTATAAGTATGAAAATTTATGAACAATGTGCTCGAGATGAAATGGAGTAAGTGAAATTATGAAAGAATAAATTTAGCAACAAAACAGTTTTGGAAGCAGCAGTTGTGTGACTTTGAAAAATCCCCAAAAATGGTGGAAATTGAATTAGAAGTTGAATAAGATATGAAATTAAAGCTTATTGAGTCTATTTTCACATAAAAGAAACGGTGTAAAAAAGAATTTCATATTCTGAGATATTTGAATTTTTGTGAGACAGAGTTAGAACGATTTCGGAATCCCCTGATCCGACTTTGGAAAATAACTAAAAATTGTATAAAATAATTATGGTTTATAATTTATATGCTTAAATTTCTTAATGAGTCTATCTTCAATAGAAACAAACGGGAACATCATCTGAATCCCGTACGAAGAGATAATTAATTTTTAGTGAAGAAGGGTCGAAACTGTCAGACAGTAGAATAGGGGAGACTTTAAAGAATAAACTGTACTTATGGGAGAAACCAAAAAGTCTGACAATTTTATTGTAAGAAGATATGTGAGTCTAATTTCAGGGAAAATTAACGGATCTTAATTTTGAGTTCTGTAGCTCGAGATATAAATAATTTAGTGACTGTGACACTAGTAGACATATTAAGATGAACATGAGTAAATGGTGGAGCTATGTGTAATTATGATTGTATTATCTTCAGAACATATTGTGAAGATTTATAAAAGCCTGTTAATAAATCACTTATTATTTACATTTCTACTTACTAAGCTATAATGCTTACCCCATTCCTTTCCTTTTTCCTATAGTGTCACAGATGTTAGCTCGAGTTGGAGGTCGTCGGAGATTCTATCCCACTAACAAGTTATTGATTGGTATTGTATTAACGATCTTCAAGTATTTTTAAGTCTATGGCATGTATAGGGACTTGGTCATTTGTGTACATGTTATTATGAGTTGGCCTAGAATATTGGCCTATGCTAATTGAAGGTCAGTGTTGTATAAGGCGATTTGATGTGGCCAATATTTGTTATGTTATAAGTCTATGATGAAGCATTACAAGGATGTGCATGCTTGTTTGGGTTAGATGAGTGAATGTGTGATAATTATGTGTGGAAAATACTAAATGTGAATGGTTGAGTAAGTTATATGCTATGATGAGTTAAGTGTGTGTGTGGTTGTGCATGATGAATGCGATTTGTAAATGGTGTGCAAATGTCATGATGTGATTATTGGGATGCCTAAAAATGCCATGTGTGTGTTGATAATATTGGTATAAGTGTGCAAGAGTTTTTGGGTGGAAAAAGGCTTGGTAAATAGCCTAACTTTCATCCACATGGATGGCCACAAGGCATAGCACACGGGCGTGTGACTTGGCCGTGCGACCCTAAATGGTTGATATCGTCATAAACAGAGAGTTACACAGGTCGAGGACACGGGCGTGTCCAAGCCATACGGGCATGTGGCCCTGTTTTGTAGTAAAATTTTCTAAGTATTTCAAAGTTCTTGCTTTAGTCCTGAACCACTCCCAATATATGTTTTGGGTCTCGTAGGCCCTATTTAGGGACTCAAAGATAAAAATTTGAAAAGTTTTAATTTGGATGAAATTTTATGACTCAGTTTAATACATTTACAAGTGTATGTGTTTCGGTAATGCCTCGTACCCTATTCCGGCATCGAATATGGGTAAGGGGTGTTACAGCTTATCTGTCAGCTCTTGCAACTAAGCTTTTGATTCTTTCAATTCAGTCGGAGCCATTCTATACGAAGCAATCGATATTGGTGAAGTCCTTGGCACTAAATCAATACCAAACTCAACTTCTCTAATCGATGGCAACCCAGGCAACTCTTCTGGAAAAACATCCGGATATTCACAAACTACTGGTACTGATTTAATTTTCAATTTGGACACTTTTTTTATTCAACACATAAGCTAGATAAGCTTCACAACCTTTTCTTACATATCTCTTGGCAGACATCGAAGAGATCACAACAGGTAACTCACCCGACTCATCTGGATCAATCCGAAGAATTTCACCATTTTCACATTTCAATTCAGTAATTTTTCGTCTACAATTCACTACCGCATCATGCGGTGTCAACCAATCCATAACCAAAATAACGTCAAACTCATCAAATGGCAACAACATTAAATCAGCCGGAAAACAGTGACCTCGAATCAATGAGGGACAATTCTTGCAAACTCTATCAACTAATACATGTTTGCCTTAGGGGTTTGACACTTTAATCGCAAACTCAGTAAACTCAACATGCAAGCCCTTACTATCTACCAATTGCATGCAAACATAAGAATGAGTTGATCCAGGTCAATCAATACAACTACATTAGTATTATAGAGAGAAAAAGTACCAGTGATAACATCGGGAGATGTCGCTTCTTTGCGAGCATGGATAGCATAGGCTCTAGCAGGTGCTCTAGCTTCGGATCTTACAGTTGAATCTTTGGTCACACCTTTACTACTGGTCCCATTCCTCGTATTCCTCGGGGGTCTCCCTCTAGTGGCAGTGTTGCCCGATCTTGCATTCTGAATCTTGTTTTTCTCAACCATCTTAAGGCAGTCCCGAATAAAGTGGTCTTGTGAGCCACACTTAAAGCAAGCCCGATCATTCATACTACATTCACTGGGATGTCGCATACCACAGTGTTGACATTCAGGTCGATTGGATCTAACATTTCCAACACTCGCTATCGATGTAGTTCGGGCTTTAGAACCCGAATATTGTTTCCCACAATCTCTGTTGGAATACCCAGCTGAAGCACTCGAACGAGCATACAAATCTCTCTATTTCTTAGACTGAGATTGAAATGACTTACTCATCAGCCATTTTCTTGTATCTGTAGCCTCAGACTCAGCTTTCCTCTTTTCCTTGCTTAATTCTTCAGCTTTACAAGCTCGGTCGAATAGCATCACAAATTCTTTCAGCTCAAGAACTCCAACTAACAACTAGATATCCTTGTTCAACCCATCTTTGAACCTTTTGCACATGATAGCCTCGGTGGAAACACACTCTTGAGCGTACTTACTGACCCTGACAGACTCTCGCTCATACTCGGTTACCGACATTCGACCCTATTTAAGTTCTAAAAACTCCTTACATTTCTGATCGATGAACTGATGGTTGATATATTTCTTCCTAAATTCATCTTGGATGAATTCCCAGTTAACCCTCTCTCTCGATACTACTGATACAAGAGTTTTCCACCATCGGTATGCTGAGTCTCTCAGGAGCGATACAACACATTTCAAACATTCATTCGGTGTGTGTAACACCCCCAACCCGGCCCATACGTTTTGACCGGATCTGGCGTGTCACGGGTTGTACATTGAAAACTTTTGCTTTGTTGGTATTGAAAGTCGTAAGTTATTTAGACATAACTTAAATAGATAAATGACATTTTAAAAATAAACTCCTTTGCATTATTATTATTCAGTATAAATAAACTTTGTCATCAATTCATAAATTTCAGAACATTGAAATCTGCTTAGTTGAATAAAAACTAGAGGCTTTATTACATAAATATTCCCAAAATGAAATAAAATAAACTTAAAGAAATCCCGAGAATAACTTGTAGAAATAAAAACTTGATGGCCCCTCGAGTCCGTCTCGGCTCTCATATCCACGATCTACTGCTCATCTGGAGAAGTAGAGAAAAGGAAAGCGTGAGTCACCAAGACTCAGTGTATAAATCTCAAAGCACACAACGACCTGAGCCCACAAACACATTATGGGCCCTGGCCCATACATAAAGGTATCAATCATAATCACATGGTAAACAATAAATAATGAATAATAACCCAACCCATCCTAGGTTTCCATCCTCTACACACCAACCTGTACCAACCATCACACCTTGGGGATTTCTACAATCCACCTTCCATCCGCTACACACCATAACGACAGCCGTACTCCCTATTCCTGTTGTTCAGGAATCATTAAACGTGGCATAGCCACCGATCACTATGTGACCTAACATTTACTTTTGTGGGATTTCTACCACTGATCACCGAGTGACCTATCATGCACTTCCCCTTCAATATCATAAACCCCCCATGCATACACATATAAAGAAAACATCATGCAGGCTTACATATATTTCGATACACATAGAGAGTTCTATGTTTACGTACCTCGCATCCATGCCTAACCCATTTAGGGTTCCATTCGACTGTCTATACAGCCTCTTTTCGGCTTTTTAGCCCATATATATATAGACATACATACAAGATTAATAGTGTGTTAAAGATCTACACACCTGATTACCGATAAAACGATGCTTTCTATGTCGACGCTATCCTTAGTCGACACAACTGCTATCTTCCTAAGGTGTCGTTCAGAAGCCGGTCCACAACCAAGTGGCCAATCTCGAACGGCAGATACTGCTTGTTTCTTAAACTTAGGGATTCTCTCCTTTGCCTGATCCATATTTAATTCCATCACAAGTCCTTATCAGAACTACTATCACAATATTTGAATGTTAATCCTCATCATAAAGTTAAGATCTTGTATACAGTGAGCAAATCTAGTAGAAATCTAGGGAAATCTTCCTACCTTAAAATCCCGAAATTGGAGACTAGTGATTTTCGGCTTTTAGATCTAGACGACCAAGTTTCCTTCAAATCCCGGAATGCTGCCCAACATAGAACCATTAAACTATTAGCTTTTCGGCTTTTGCCTTTCAAGAACCGAAAATAGAATATGAGATCTAACAGAAGTCGACACTTACCTTAGTATAGGGAATTCGGCTAGCACTTGGAGAGAATATTCACCAATGTCAAAGAAAAAGATTTAAATGCCAGAAAAATAGAACTAATTCTCAAATAGGATGAATAAAAAAAAACTATGGAGATTTCAGCTTTTTAGAGAAATCGGCTCTAAGGGAAAAAGAATGGAGAAGAGGTTTCGGCTTTTGAAGAAATTGAAGAAAAGAAATTGGAGAGGGAGAGGCTAAGGAATTCGGCACAAAGAATGAAGAGGAAATTAGGGTTTAAATGCCAGAATCAATGAGATATCCCCTCCTATTTATAGACATTTCGGCACCTACTGCTTAAAACTGAAAACGCCCTTCTTGATAATTAAAAATCAGTCTAAATAAAAGGGAAAATTCGGCACCCCTTTTCCATGAAGTAGCCGAATTCTTTACTCCTCTAAGTGGTGGATTTTCGGCCATCACCTTCCTTGATAGCTCCTATCTTTTCTCCTTTTTATCCTCTATATTATCAATTATAAAATCCATATATATCCTCCTATTTTTTAGCCTTGTAGCCGTCCACTTCATCCAACCCTAATGCCGAAATTTAACTCACTTAAATTAAAAGATTTGGGCTTCCTGAAACTTAAATTTTGGGCCCTTAACTCCTTGTGTGTGGCGTCACCCCTTGCTCCCTTTTAAATGCCGAAAATGGCCCAAAAACATGGGCTCCTTCGGGCAAAACTTGGGCCACTTTAATTGTTAATGACGCCACCTTCTAATTCCCTTGTAGTGCCACCTCTTGTTGGGCCACAAGCCCACGTTGGTATTTTAAACACAATTACCACCCTTTTAACTCTATAATGCCCAATCAGATAATTTAACCAAGGCCTTTGCCTAATTCTGAGCCCAATTTGGATCCCTATTACTTAAATTAACGAATTAAACATATCCCTACACTAAATGCATAAGCCCATAAATTTAGGATGTTACAGTTCTACCCCTTTAAAGAAATTTCGTCCTCGAAATTACCTGATCAGAAAAGATAGGGGTATTGCTGCCGCATTGCTTCCTCGGGTTCCCATGTAGCTTCCTCAGAACCATGATTCCTCTACAGCACCTTAACCAAAGGAACCGTTTTCCTTCTCAATACCTTGACATCACGATCCAAAATTTCTATTGGTTCCTCTTCAAAGGATAGATCAGGTCTTACCTCGATTTCCTCCATAGGCACAACGTGAGACGGATCCGAATGGTAACGTCTTAGCATGGAGACATGAAACACATCATGAAATTGACTTAACTCCGGGGGTAACTCCAGCTGATATGCTACTGGTCCTACTCGCTTCAACACCCTATATGGTCCGATAAATCTGGGACTTAATATACACTTTCGACCAAACCTTAGTACTTTTTTCCACGGCGACACCTTTAGGAATACTGTATCACCCACTGCAAACTCTATGTCCTTACGCTTTAAATCAGCATAGGGCTTTTGTCTGCCCGACGCCTCCTTCAGTCGAACCCAAATCAACTCGACCTTCTCTTTTGTCTCGATCACCAACTCCGGACCCAAAATCTGACGTTCCCCTAATTCTGTCCAACAGGTAGGAGTATGACACCTCCGCACGTACAAAGCTTCATAGGGCTCCATCTGAATACTTGATTGGTAGCTGTTGTTGTAAGCAAACTCCGCTAACGATAAGAACTCTTCCCAACTACCTCTGAAATCAATGACACATCCTCTTAACATGTCCTCCAAGATCTGGATCACCCGCTCAGACTGTCCATCGGTCTGAGGATGAAACGCTGTACTGAAATCCAACCTCGTACCCACCGCTTGATGCAACGCCTTCCAAAATCATGAGGTAAACCTAGGGTCCCTATCTGATATGATCGAAATCGGTACTCCATGCAACCTCACCACCTCCGCTATGTATA
The DNA here is from genome assembly GCA_005393395.2 of Gossypium australe. Classification (NCBI taxonomy): domain Eukaryota; kingdom Viridiplantae; phylum Streptophyta; class Magnoliopsida; order Malvales; family Malvaceae; genus Gossypium; species Gossypium australe. The sequence continues at coordinate 120,456,534 of CM016616.1, forward strand.
ACTTAGCTAACTTCTACAAGGAATAGTCAACACGTATGGGTATGAAGTGTGCAGACTTCGTCAAACGATCAACAACTACCCAAACCGCATCTTTCTTAGTGGGTGTAAGGGGAAGCCCACTAACAAAGTCCATGGTGATTTTTTCCCACTTCCATTGTGGAATCTTCACTGGCTGCAATAATCCTGATGGTAACTGATGTTCCGCCTTGACCTGCTGACAGGTCAAACACTTACCCACCAATTCAGTTACTTCTTGCTTCAAACCTGGCCACTAGAACTGATCTCGCAAATCCCGAAACATCTTACTTCCTCCAGGGTGCATAGCGTATGTACCACCATGCGCCTCATGCAAAATCCTACGCCTCAACTCTGGATCTTTTGGCATGCAAACTTTCCCTCGGAAACATAACTGTCCTTCCTCATTCATACTGAATTCCGTTGGTCCATCCTTTGAGATTAGCTATAATTTCCCCTTTAGCAACTCATCGGTCTGTTGCCTCTCCTTTACTTGGCTAATCCAAGAAGGTTTCACTTGAAGTTCAGCTAATAAACTTCCATTCTCATACAAACTAAGGTGAGCAAACATTGCCCTTAAGTCAGAGACTACTTTATGACTTTAAACATCCGCCACTACATTAGCCTTTCCCGGGTGATACTCAATCGAGCAGTCATAATCCTTTAGCAACTCGATCCACCTTCTCTGCCTTAGATTCAACTCCTTCTGAGTCAAAAGATACTTTAAGCTCTTATGATCTGTGTAAATGACAGATTTCTCCCTGTACAAATAGTGTCTCCAAATTTTTAAGGCAAACACCACCGCCGCCAATTCTAAATCATGGGTGGGATAATTCGATTCATGCGGTCTTAACTGCCGAGATACATATGCAACCACCTTTCCATCTTGCATCAATACACATCCTAATCCTGTGTGTGACGCATCACAGTAAATTACGAACTCCTTCCCCACCTTCGGCTAAATCAACAACGGAGCCTCCTTCAGATTCCTTTTTAACTTCTCGAAACTCTCCTGCAGCTTATCAGACCAAACAAACGGAACTCCTTTCCGTAGCAACTTAGTCAATGGTGCCGCTACCGAAGAAAATCCTTCAACAAACCTTCGGTAGTACCCAGCTAAACCAAGAAAACTCCTAATCTCAGCCATAAACTTGGGTGGCTTCCAATCTAACACTGCTTCAATCTTTCGGGGGTCTACCCTAATCCCTTCTGTCGACACAATGTGCCCTAGAAACGTAACTTCCCTCAACCAAAATTCACACTTACTGAATTTGGCATACAACTGCTTCACCCTTAGAATCTGGAAAACTACTCACAGATGAGCATCATGCTCCTCCTCTGACTTCGAATAAACCAAGATATCATCTATAAACACCACGACACACCGGTCTAGGTAGGGTTGAAACACTCGATTCATCATGTCCATGAATGCTGCTGGCGCATTGGTCAATCCAAATGGCATCACCATAAACTCATAGTGATCGTAGCGAGTCCTAAAAGCTGTCTTATGAATATCCGCCTCTTTGACCCTAAACTGATGGTACCCTGACCTCAGATCTATCTTTGAAAAGACTGAGGCCCCCTTTAACTGGTCGAACAAGTCATCGATCCTTGGCAACGGATACTTGTTCTTGATTGTTAGCTTATTCAACTGGCGATAGTCAATGCACATACGCATTGATCCATCCTTCTTCTTAACGAATAACACCGGTGCTCCCCAAGGCGACACACTTGGCCGAATGAACCCTCTATCCAGCAACTCCTGAATCTGAGCTTTCAACTCCACCAACTCCTTTGGCACCATCCTATATGGAGCAATAGATACCGGCACTGTTCCTGGAAGAAGATCGATGCCAAACTCCACTTCACGATCTGGGGGTAATCTTGGAAGCTCTTCAGGGAAAACATCAGGAAATTCCTTTACCGTCCTGACGTCCCCAACATTCAGATCTTTGGCTTCTAGAGCCCGAACAAACAATAAAACTGCCTCGCATCCTTTCCTCACCATCCTTTCTGCTCTTAGGGCAGTCACTACATTCGACAAGCAGTTTCCCCTTTCTCCTATCACCCACACTTCATCACCATTAGGGGTTTTTAACACCATATGCTTGGCCGCACAATCTAGATTAGCTTGATACTTCACAAGCCAATCCATGCCTAAAATTAAATCAAACTCCCTGAATGGTAATTCCATTAGATCCGTTCGGAAGACTATCTCCTAAATTTCTAGAGGTACTTCACGATAGAGTTTATCCACTACTACAGATTGTCCTAACGTGCTAACCACAGTTATGGCCCTAAAGGTAACTTCAGATTCTAACTTTAGAGTTCCAGATACGCTACTAGCTACATACGAATGTGTCGACCCAATGTCAATCAATGCAGTGTAAGGCAAGCCAAAAATTAAAAACGTACCGGTTATGACATTCGGTACGTCGGCCTCCTCTCGTTGTCTCACAGCATAGACCAATCCTGGCTGTCTTGCCTCAGCGTTTCCTGCCCCATGGACTGGTGCTCCACGACCCCGACCAGCACCATTACAACCTCTGGCTGCACCACGACCTCTTTGTCGCTGCTGACCTCCTCTGCCAGGCTGAGCATTCCCTCGACCCATGGTCCCTTCACAGTCCCGTTGCTGCGGACAGCTTCTAACTTGGTGGTCCGTAGATCCACACCTAAAACACTTCCCACTGCCTGCCCAACACTCACCGGCATGAAATTTGCCACATCGAGCACACTTTGGTGTCTGGTTAGCAGCAGCAGGTTTCTCTTCCTGTTTCGGTCCATCAGACCTGGACCTTTTCTGAGTACGCCCGGTTGACGATCCAAAATTCCTCTTATTTCCACCCCTATCTCTATCTCGATTTAATTTTTTCAGTTCACTTTACCTCCTCGGCTATCTTAGCCTTTTCCACTAGGACAACAAATTCCCTCTCCCGCTGTGGGGCTATCAAAATACGCAAATCATCCCTCAGGCCATCTTCGAACCTAACACAACGTTCATGCTCTGTGGCTACCATCCCACGAGCATAACAGCTAAGGCGTTAGAATTCAGATTCATACGCAGCCACTGGCCTACTCCCTTGAACCAGATTCAGAAATGCTCTGCGCTGCGCATCCACATAACTTGATCTAATGTACTTATTCTGAAACGCCGTTTTAAAGAAATCCCAGGTGATACGGTCAGCCATTGTACCATCCTTAGCCGTAAGCCACCATTGATAGGCTTCATCTCGCAGGAGAGATACAACTCCTTTCAACTTCTCCTCCTCCGTGAAATCCAAATCATCCATTATGTGTTCTACCGCCTCCAACCAATACTCAGCTGAACTTGGGGCTACACCAGAAATTCCTCTAAACACTTCTGCCCCATTGGCCCTAAGCCGCTCCGGCACAGATTTCCGGGCTCCAGTGCCCATACCTGCCCCAGCAACCTTCTCTAAAACCCTTAACATTGCCTAAGATACCGCATCATCTCCGGCAGTCTGATCCTAAAATTCCTCTTCCACAGCTGGTGGAACTGGCATCTCGTTCCCGGATCCATGGCCAGATCCTACTGGCTCTGACACAGTCATCCTACCCCTACCACGACCACGTGGCGGACGTCCTCGACCCCTTGTACTCATTCTACCGCTTCACGTTTATCTGGTTAGAAGTTTTATGAATTATTAGTTTTCTTCCACTGATTAGCCACGAACAGATTTATGAATAGTAGTTTTAAGAGTAGTTCTTTCGAATTCGCAATTACATTCACAATTCAGTCTCAAGTTCGTATCCTCTAATTCTAGGAAGTACATACATTCAATCATCAACATACAAATAACCTCCATGATCTTACATTCATCATGTAAGAGCGTTTGCGTTGTTTCACTACCCAGGGGTATTTTCGTAATTTATCCTACATGGGTATTTTCGTAATTTTCCAAAATAGGGTTCCTTGGTGATCTTGTGAAATAAGGGTATTTTGGTAGTTTTACAATCCGGGGGTATTTCGGTAATTTTGAAATCTGGGGGTATTTCGATAATTTTGAAATCTGGGGGTATTTCGGTAATTTTCAAACTAGGGATATTTTGTTTATTTTGCAAAACAAGGGTAATTTGGTAATTTCACAAATCAGGGTTAATTTGATGTTGCTGCTGTTGTTGTTGTTGTTTTTTTAATAAGGGTACGGTGAAAAATCTCATTTCATAAACCGGGTTACTCTTGTAAACATGAGGTTTTCGGGTAAAATTTTCAAAACATGGTTGATTGGAAATTTTCACAAATCAAGTGTATTTTGATAATTGTACAAAACTTGGGGTTTTTTTTTTCAAAAAGGGTGGCTAGTCCCTTTCAGGTTTTAATTATCAGGTTTAGCCCATCAACAAGTCCTCGTAGCTACGGTGAACAGTCACTACGCACTAGGTAAGATTCTAGTGAAGAGGAGGTGAGTCATTAGCACTGCTTAAGTACCAAGCTCTACTTGAATCCACTCCTAGACATGCGTATGCCCATTGCCACACCCTCACTCGACTAAGGTGAACAGTCACTACGCACCAGGTAAGTTTCTAGCGAAGAGGAGGTGAGTCATTAGGACTGCTTAAACACCAAGCTCTTCCGGATCCAATCCTAGACATGCGTATGCCTGTTGCCACACCCTAGTCTTGCAACTCGTCTACAGGTTTGTTTAGTGGAATTAAGTCTTACGAATTTGAAGAGTTGTTTATCTAAGCCTAAGGTTCATTAATACTATCATACTAGTCTACGTCCCTCAAGCCCATTAAGCCCACATATATAGTACAGAAAGAGTTTAGAATACTTACCTGCGTGGATCGGGTGCCGGTAGACTCGAAGGCCATTTCTCAACCCAAAACTTTTTTTCTCAAAATCACTTCTATTTTACAAAACATTACTAGACCCATTTCACAACCCGAGTTTTGAACTGGGCTCTGATACCAAAATTGTAACACCCCCAACCCGGCCCATACATTTCGACCGAATCTGGCGTGTCATGGGTTGTACATTGAAAACTTTTGTTTTGTTGGTTTTGAAAGTCATAAGTTATTTAGACATAACTTAAATAGATAAATGACATTTTAAAAATAAACTCCTTTGTATTATTATTATTAAGTATAAATAAACTTTGTCATAAATTCATAAATTTCAGAACATTGAAATCTGCTTAGTTGAATAAAAACTAGTGGCTTTATTACATAAATCTTCCCAAAATGAAATAAAATAAACTTAAAGAAATCCCGAGAATAACTTGTAGAAATAAAAACTTGATGGCCCCTCGAGTCCGTCTCGGCTCTCATGTCCATGATCTACTGCTTATCTGGAGAAGTAGAGAAAAGGAAAGCGTGAGTCACCAAGACTCAGTGTATAAATCTCAAAGCACACAACGACCTGAGCCCAAAAACACATTATGGGCCCTGGCCCATACATAAAAGTATCAATCATAATCACATGGTAAACAATAAATAATGAATAATAACCCAACCCATCCTAGGTTTCCATCCTCTACACACCAACCCGTACCAACCATCACACCTTGGGGATTTTTACAATCCACCCTCCATCCGCTACACACCACAACGACAGTCGTACTGCCTATTCCTGTTGTTCAGGAATCATTAAACATGGCATAGCCACCGATCACTATGTGACCTAACATTTACTTTTGTGGGATTTCTACCACCGATCACCGAGTGACCTATCATGCACTTCCCCTTCACTATCATAAACCCCCCATGCATACACATATAAAGAAAACATCATGCAGGCTTACATATATTTCGATACACATAGAGAGTTCTATGTTTACCTGGCATCCATGCCTAACCCATTTAGGGTTCCATTTGACTGTCTATACAACCTCTTCTTGGCTTTTTAGCCCATATATATATATGCATACATACAAGATTAATAGTGTGTTAGAGATCTACACACCTGATTACCGATAAAATGATGCTTTCTATGTCGATGCTATCCTTAGTCGACACAACTGCTATCTTCCTAAGGTGTTGTTCAGAAGCCAGTCCACAACCAAGTGGCCAATCTCGAACGGCAGATACTGCTCGTTTCTTAAACTTAGGAAAATATATGTGGTTAAATATTGTATCTGTTAAGGAAAATAAACATAGGACAAAGGTGGGAGGTGCTGGCATCAAGTAGACTGTGCAGGAAATCACTTTGTGGTTTATGCTAATAGTAGGGAATGGCAACTACTCATCACTGACAACTGATAATAAGGGAAATACTGCTGAAATTATGCAACTTCAGGTTGTTAATTGTTTGTGGCATGATTAGAAGGGACACTGGATGGAATTGTTACCTGATAAGAGGTTTGTGTTGGAAAAATATGGACATCGCATATATAATAAGGGTAATTACATGTTTTTATTTACTATCATAATAAGTTAGCCTAAATTAAAAGTGATCTAATTTAGTTAAGGCTTATTGGGCTTTAGTTATGAAATAAAGTATGGGTCAAATATATGTAGATACTCTAGTAACTAATTTCTAATTAATGATGGGATGATTAGGAATTTGGTTAATGTGCAAACGCTATATATTAGGGTTATGGTCCCCAAATTACACACAATATAAGTTTTCTAATATCCCATCTTTAGAAAAGAGAGAGCAAATATTCTCTGAATTTCTTGTGTGCTAATTTGGAAGATCAAAATCGCAAGATTCGTAGATTTTAAGAAATCAATGAATTCAGGTACGCTTCTGCATCTAGTCTTGTTTTTGATTTATTCTTGATGATTTGACATGACAGATCTTGTTTTATAGTTTGTTAAGTTTTATATAAGATATTATTCTACGGTTCTAACAAGTGGCATCCAAGCCTCGTCATGTTGAATCATTGAAAATGAATTGATTCTTTATAATTTTTGGATTGATTCTTTTTTGAAAATTTATGGATTTGATATTTTGATTTTCGATTATATATATTGATGTTTGAGATTCATACTGAATTTTTTTATTTTTTTATTTTTTTATTATTATATTAAAACTTTGGGGTTTATGAATATCGATTGAAATCTTTGAATGTTACTGGTTTGGTATGAATTGCTTTAGTGCAATCTACATGAATTATTTGGCTAAATTGAAGTTTATCTATTGGAATCATTGTGTGATTAAAAACCATTAATTCTTAGGCTTAAATCAATACATACTATGGATGTATTAACTAATTTGGTGATTAAAATTTTCCCCCTCATACAATACTCTAGTATAGTTGAGTAAAATAATTTAGTGCAAGGAAAATTATTGATTAAGTTATGAGTTTTTAATATTTATTATGCTTTTATATTTGGTTTTGAACTCAAAAGTAGAATACTATTAGCATTTATGATTTTCTCTTCGGTAATACTGTAACACCCCTAACCCGTTTTCGTTGCCGGATTAGAGTTACGGAACATTACCGTACAAAATAGAACTTTTAATTTCAAAACAGAATAATAATTAAACTTACAAATTATTTACTAATTACTCAATTTAATCAAGGAAATAATACACATTTGAGCCTTAAATAGAGCTTTTGGGGCCCGAAAAACAATTTGGGGACAATTAGGGATCAATTTAAAACAAAACATAAAATTTTGGAAAATATGAAAAATTGAGAAGCAGGGGTCACACGGCCATGTGGCCAGGCCGTGTAACATGGCTCAAAACATGTAGACATTCGAAGTAGGGTCACATGGCCGTGTCCCAGCCTGTGTGTCCTCTCGTGTTTATATTCAAAATAGGGTCAAACGGCCGTGTCGCAGGCCGTGTGCCAGACCATGTAACTCACTGACTTGGTACAAACGACTGTGTGCCAGACCGTGTGAAACCTGCGGCTAAAATAATAGGTGGCACATAACCGTGTGCTCCAAAATTAGCCCCTAAAACAAGCCATTACAAAACCAAACCTTGCCCAACAAGCTACTCGATTTGTACACACACTCAATGGACCTAAACAGACCCCAAACATTCATAAACATACCAATTAAATCAACCTAAATCTTCTAACCAATATGCCATCCAAAAGCACCTCATTTCATACCAAAACAAAATCATTTAAGAACAAAGCTATAATGACACCTCTCAATCATTTAAGAACAAAGCTATAAAGCTAGATTGTCAACCATTATCATCCTATATTACCATTCAAAATAAGCATACCAAAATGACTATTTACTCATATAGCTTTTAACATGTACAAGCCAACTATACCATATGTGCATATAATTGTTCAAAAAAGTAACCAAAATACAACAAATGTATAAATGACATTAAACCTTATACATGCCATTTATAACCAAAGCAAAAATATTCAAAAACTACCAAGGTGACTTCTGGATAGTGTGATAAGACTTCGACAAGGTACCAACCCTAAACCTTGGTAGTTTTTGAATATTTTGGCTTTGGTTATAAATGACATTAAACCTTATATATTAAGCCTTATACATTCCATTCATAACCAAAGCCAAAATATTCAAAAACTACCAAGGTGACTTCCGGATAGTGTGATAAGACTCTGACAAGGTTCCAATTGACTGAGCTTCCGATAGACTACAAAATAGAAGAAACACAACTACATAAGCATTAGTTGCTTAGTAAGCTTGCATAAGATTAACTTAAACTTGCTGAACATTAATTGATAAACCATTCAACCAAGTTTATTTCAACATTTAAATATTATACCTTCCTATCCACCATAATCCACATGGTTAATAACCAACATATAAAAATAACATCCATATGACATATCATATACTTGGAAACGAATTTCCATAATTCATCTTTTCCATCACATGAAAAAAAAAAACTCATTATTAACATTTCATAAAGTCATGAACAACAATCAATTGTAAACAAGCCTTTCTTCAACTTATACTTACTCGTTGAGCTTAATAAAATCATAACAGTTATGATTCACTACATTGGCACGAAGCCTGCTAGGCTTAAGGCCTAATTTCATACACCGGTACAAAGCCTACTAGGCTCAAAGCTTGAATCATTACACCGGCACGAAGCCTGCTGGGCTCAAGGCCTGGATCATTACATAGGCACAAAGCCAGCTAGGTTCAAAACCCGATACATGTCTCTAATATAACTCAATTTCCATCAATAAAAAAATTGTAATTGCACCCACATTGACTAATTAAAAAGAACAATTAGCAAATAATTTAATCTAATAATTTGTATAATACGAGCTTACCTTGATAATGATGGTTGCAATAGCAGAGTCGAATGCTAGTCCAAAGCTTTAGCTTTTCCCTAATTTATGTTTGGTTATTGCGTATCTTGATCTAAATAATATTTTCATTCAATTAAGTATTTCAAATAACTTCAAACATTCAATTCAAACCTATAATCCAAATTAATCAAAAATTATAAAATTACCCCTAATATTTTAACCTTTATACAATTTAGTCCCATGTTTTATAACTTGCAAGTTTACCATTTGTTTATTGAAACACATTAACTGTAACACCCCTCACCCATATTCATTGCCGGAATAGGGTTGCGGAGCATTACCAGACTTACAACACTTATAAACATACATTTCTTATACAGTTTATCATATCAAATACAATTCAATCACAACCAATGATAGTGTCCCTTAATCGAGCCTACGCGGCCTTAAACATGCATTAGAAATTGTTCGAGACTAAACCGATAGCTCGGGAAATTTTTCTAAAACTTACAAAATTTTTTCTTCGAATAGAGGACACACGCTCATGTGGCCAGGCCGTGTGTCTCACGCAGCCACCAACACGCCCATGTCACAGGCCGTGTGAAAACAGGGGGCACATACTAACTTGGGTCACACGGCCAACCACACGACCATGTGTCTAGCCCGTGTGCCCTTCGAAGTGGCCACACACACCCGTGTGCCAAACCGTGTATTAGGCCATGCCAAACCTGTAAGGTATTCAGACTTATACAACACGGCCAAGTCGCACGCCCATGTGTTAGGCCGTGTGCCACTTAAGGGGTATACTGACTTGTGCCACACGGACGACCACACGCCTGTGTGTGAGACCGTGTGGAGCATACTGACTTCATTTTAAATTCAACACCATGGGGCACATGGCCGTGTAACATGATCGTGTGTCACACACGGCTGAGACACACGCTCGTGTCTCTGCCCGTGTGGACAAAAATATGCTATTTACCAAGCCATTTTGCCACCCATTTTGCACATACCTATGCAAGCTCAATTGGTACCAATTTAAGACACAAATATGCAGCCAAAAGTCATCAACCAATACGCAATGATACCATATCCATGTCAACAATTTCAATACTCAATTCAATGCCATTTACCTATTCAAATACCTATCAAATCAACTTGCTTTACTAGACATAATTCACATATATAATTCATTTAATAAAACCATTCCAAATATGCATTATCAATTCAACCTCATTCATTCATTATAGGTCAATTGCCTAACTCAAAACAAAGCCATTTACATAGCTTTATAGATTAACAAAATCATCAACACATATTCTTCAAACATACCAAAATGAATCAAGCCTATACATGCCATATAACATATATACACAACTCAAAAGTACAAAAATAGATGTCCGATAGTGCGATGAAGTCTCTGACAATCCCCGATTCTGAGCTAGCTTCAATATACTATAAAGCATAGAAGAAAATAAACAAAGTAAGCTATAAAGCTTAGTAAGTTCGTATGTATGTATGAAATAATCAACATCATTCATTAACCATTCCAAATAGATACATAATTTGGAATTAAAACCTCAAATAATGAGATAACATAAATTTTACCTACAAAGCAACTCATAAGTTCTCATATTCTTTTAATTCATCATTCGAACAGTTTTCTGTACATACATGTATTGATACATATCTATTTTCACCAATTCACTTATCGAATCACTTTGAGTTTATAAATGCTTACGATATAAGTACGTCGATTTTTCTGATGCCATAGTCCAACTATTGTCTTACACATACATTGCCAAGGCCCTGCCATGGTCTTACATTCACATGCCATAACCCGATTATGGTCTTATTATCCGATTGCCATAGCCCAGCTATGGTCTTATTCAGTATCTCGTCGACTTAAACCATATATTTAAATAAAATTCATCACATTTAGCCATAGAATAAATAAAATCTCAATACCATCCATCAATTGAATAATTACAAATTCAAGTTCAGTTATACGAACGTACCACATGTACGAAAATAACAGAACGGACCGACTATTCAATTACTTTACTTTTTCCTGGATCTAAGTCCGAATTCCTCTTTTCTTGATATATAAGTAACCAAAATCAGCTTATTTAATTAACTATTTATTCAATTTAGTCCAAAATACACATTAGGGCTATTTTACACATTTACCCCTAAACTTTCACATTTTTATAATTTAGTCCTTATTACATAAAATTGCAAATTCATGCAATTTAGTACAAACCCATGCTTAACTGAATTAAATACATGTTACTAGAAGCCCATATTTTCAATTTATTCACACTTTTAACCACTACATTTCACATTTTCTCAATTTAATCCCTTTTTGACATTTTTGTCAAAAATCACTCTACAAACAATATTAATCTAACATTAAACTTTCCAAATCTATAATAAATCATCAAATTACTCAAGCAATCAACAATGGCAACATGATAAATCTTTAACAGTTTCAAAATTTAAGGTACAAGATAGCTAGAATACGAAGCAACGATCTCAAAAACGTAGAAATCATTAAAAATCGAGCAAGAATAGACTTACAATTGAGTTAAGCAATGGACGAACCCTAAACAACTTCCTTGACTTCTTCTTTCTTTTATTTTCAGTGGTAGATGAAAGATGAACACCATTTTATTATTTGGTTTTTATTTATCTTATGTGAATAAACAATTTACAATTATACCCTTAATTATAAACCATTTAAAACACCTAAAATGTGTCCATATATGTCCACTAATGTTTCAAATGGTTTAATTACCATTTAAGGCCATCATATTTAAAAACCAAAGCTATTTAACAGCATCAACTAATAAAATAACACTTTTGCTTTTTACGCGATTTAGTCCTTTTTACCTAATTGAGCATTCAAATGCTAAAATTTCATAACGAAAATTTCACACCATCATATATTCATGCTGCAAATAGTAAAATAATAATAAAATAAATATTTTGACTTTGGATTTGTGGTCTCGAAACCACTATTCTGATTTGACCAAAAACGGGTTGTTATTATTCTCCCCTCTTAGGGATTTTCGTCCCCGAAAATCTTACCAGTGAATAGATTAGGGTACTATTTTGTCATGGCTTCCTCGGGTCCCCACATAACCTCTTCAACTCTTTGACATTGCCACAAGAATTTCACTAAGGCTATACATTTATTTCTTAATTCTTTGATCTCTCGAGCCAAAATTCTTATCGGTTCTTCGTTATACGTCATATCAGGTTGAATTTCAATCTCTGATGGAGAAATCACATGCAATGGATCGGATCTATACCGACGTAACATCGATACATGAAACACGTTGTGGATCTTTTCTAACTCTAATGGTAGAGATAGCTGATATGCTGCTGGACCTATTCTTTCAATGATTTCATACGGCCCGATGAATCTCGGACTCAATTTGCCTTTACGACCAAATCGAACTATTTTCTTCCACGGGGACACTTTCAGAAACACTTTATTACCGATATGAAATTCAATATCTTTCCATTTTAAATCCGCATACAATTTCTGACGATCTGAAGCTGCTTTCAAATAGTCACGAATTATTTTCACTTTCTCTTCAGTTTCTCTAGCCAAATCAACTCCGTGAACCTGTTTCTCGCTAAGCTCAATCCAGACCAATGGAGTTAGGCATTTGTGACCATAAAAAAGCTTCGTACGGTGCCATGTTTATACTCGATTGGAAGATGTTATTTTATGCAAATTCAACTAGTGGCAAATATTTCTCCCAATTGCCTTCAGATTCCAAAACCCTACATCGGAGCATATCTTCGAGAATCTGAATTACTCATTCAAACTGTCCATCAGTTTGCGGATGAAAAGCTATACTAAAATTCAACTTTGTACCCAAAGCTTCTTGCAACCTCTTCCAAAATCTTGACATAAACCTCGGATCTCTATCCGAAATAATAGAAATAGGAACCCTGTGCAATCTCAAAATCTCAGAGATATACAGCTCATCTAGTCGATCAAGTGAAAGGTCTGTACATACTAGTATGAAATGCGTAGATTTTGTTAGACGATCAACGATAACCCGGATAGCATCTTTCTTTTTCGGAGTTAGGGGCAATCCCAACACAAAATCCGTTGTTATTCTATCCCATTTCCACTCGAGAATCATCACATGTAGTAAACCCGATGGTACTTGATGTTCATATTTGACTTGCTGACAAAACAAATATTTAGAAATAAATATTGAGATATCTCGTTTCATGCCAGACCAGCAATATAACTATTTCAAATCGTTATACATTTTAGTACTTCCCGGATGTATGGATAAACAACCACTATGTGCTTCGTTTAAAATCTTCTGATTAAGCTCGAAATTTCGTGGTACACAAATTCTTCCTTGGAACATCAAACAATTATCAGGTCCGATTTGAAATTCTGAATCAAAAGTTGACTCATATTGAACTCGTTTATCTTACAATTCTTTATCACATTTCTGGGCTTCACTAATTTGCTGAAGGAATAATGGTCTTGCTTTCAACTCAACTACAACTGAATGGTCATCCGACAAAGGTAACTGTGTATTAATAGCACTCAAGAAAATAATGATTTTCTACTCAGAGCATCAACAACCACGTTCGCTTTTCTGGGATGATAATCAATTACTAGCTCATAATCTTTCAATAATTCAAGCCATCTTTGTTGTCGCAAATTCAATTCCTTCTGAGTTATTAAATACTTTAAACTCTTGTGATCTGTATAAATGTGGCATTTCTCACCAAACAAGTGATGTCACCAAATCGTTAATGCAAACACAATAGCGACCAATTCTAAATCGTGCATCGGGTAATTCTTTTTATGCGGTTTTAACTGTCTAGAAGCATAAGCTAGTACTTTGTCTTCCTACATCAATACACAACCACGACTGTTCAATGATGCATCACTGAAGATTACAAATTCTTTACCCGACTCAGGTTGTACTAACGCTGGTGCCTCTGTCAATAATGCTTTCAACAGTTTGAAACTTTGTTGACACTTCTCAGACCATTCTAACTTTACATCTTTCTGAAGTAATCGAGTCATCAGTGTTGCAATCATAAAAAACCCTTTCACAAAACGTTGGTAATAACCGGCTAGTCCTAGAAAACTTCAGACTTTAGATACATTTCTTAGAGGTTTCCAATCTATAATTTTAGAAATCTTGCTCGGGTCAACTCTAATACCTTTGGCTGAAACGATATGCCCTAGAAATCCGACTTTCCGGAGCCAAAACTTACATTTACTTAATTTTACAAACAACTGCTTATCACGTAGAGTTTGTAATACAATTCTCAAGTGCTCGGTATGTTTAGATTCATCTCGCGAATAGATCAGAATGTCGTCAATGAATACAACAACGAATTTGCCTAAATACGGTCTGAATATCCGATTCATCAAGTCCATAAAAACTGCAGGAGCATTAGTTAATCCAAAAGGCATAACAAGAAACTCATAATGTCCGTACCACGTTCTAAACGCTATTTTCGGCACATCTGAATCCTTAACTCGTAACAGATAATAACCCGATCTCAAATCAATCTTTGAAAATACTGTTGCACCTTTCAACTGACCAAATAAATCATCAATCTGTAGTAGAGGGTAATTTTTCTTTATAGTCACTTTATTCAGCTTTCTGTAATCGATACACATTCTCATCGTGCCATCTTTCTTCTTTACAAACAATGCTGGTGCACCCCAGGGCAAATAACTCGGTCGTGCAAAACCTTTGCTTGTCAATTCTGGCAACTGAGCTTTCAACTCTTTTAATTCTGTTGGAGCCATCCTATATGGAGCTATCGATATCGGTGTTGTTTTCGGTGCTAATTTAATACCAAATTTAACCTCTCTGATCGGTGGCAATCCCGGTAACTTTTCTCGAAACACATTTGGATACTCGTAAACAACTACTATTGATTCAATCTTTGTTTTGACATTTTTGTATCAAGTATACATGCAAGCTATGCATTGCATCCCTTTTCACATATTTTTCAGCTAACATCGACGAAATTACAGTTTGTAAACCCTTCAAATCATTGGATTTGATTCGGAGAGTTTCATTATTCTGGCATTTCAACTCAACTGTCTTTCCTCTAAATTTACTACTGCATCATGCAACGTCAACCAGTCTATACCCAGAATAACATCAAACTCATCAAATGGCAACAACATCAAATCATCCATAAAATAATAACCCCGAGACATTAACAGACAATTCTTGCAAACTTTGTCAACCAGGACATATTTGCTTAAGGGGTTCGACACTTTATAAAAAACTCAGTAGAATCAACAAGTAAATTTTTACTAGACACTAAGTTCACACATATATATGAATGAGTTGATCTAAGATATATCAATGCAACTACATCAGTGTCATAAAGTGTAACGCCCAAAATATAGGGTCTTTGATTTTTCATGTCCTGACAAATTGCTTGTCTGCTTCAATGGCTAAGTGTTTTGGGTGTGTATGGGGGTATTCAGGGAGCCTGGGTTCAAGTACGGCTGATTTTTTCTCTTTTGAGGAACTTAGATGTTAGCTTAAAGGGTATATATTAAGTTGTGTTTGTTTTATGACACAAGATCTCTTGTGTTGTGGTGGCAAGTGGCGTGTTGGGCATGCAAGAGGGAGGGGGTTCGAATCCCATGGCATGCAAGTAGAAGGTTTTATTTTATGACTCTGTGGCGTGAGAGGTAGAGTTTGATTCAAACTTTGCAGAGGTGGTCGGAGACTTGGTCATCAAATTTTAATGGATTTGAATGGGAGGTTTGGAGTAAATCAAGGAGAAATCAGTGGAGATTTTTGAGGGATTGAGGTGTTAGGGAGAGTCATAGCTGAATTGGGTAGATAGAGGAGGGGAATTTCGGCTAGGGGAGCTCATTTAGTACATTTTCGGCATTTGATGAGAGAGTAGAAGCCGAATATTGTCTCTGCCATTTTGAGTTTTCTTTCTTTTCATTTCTGGTTTTCCTCTCTTTTGGCTTTCGTGCGTACCATTCAGGTCCTTTTCTCGTTTGATGTTATTTTTCCCAAGTTCTTACTTTGCCAAAATCGAACACATCAAGTGCCGAATTTTGATTACCACTCTTGCTTTTCTTTTCCTTTTTTGGCATTCCATTAGGGGTGACCGAATTTTCTGTGGATAGTCCTTTGAAGTCGAATTCATCTGTCCATTCGTTTCATTTCTTTTCTTTCTCTTCTTGAATCGGTTTTCCCCTGTCCTCGTAAGCATTTTGGTCTAGCACTTTGGGCTTAGCCGATACCTTACTTTGGATTTGGGCTTTTGTTAATGTTAGTTATCGACTCAAGTTCTAGATCGTGCGTTCTTGAGTAATGGATTCTTTTGTTAATACAGTATTTCGGCAGGAAGGGGTGCAATCCTTTTTCGAGTAACATCCTTGGCGGGCCACGTCACACTTTGGTTAAGGTGAGTGCCAATGTCGTTCTTCTGAGATTAAGTGGAAGTGAGGGTATTAATGCTAACCGAAAATATTAATTAATGTAGGCGTTGGACTCATGAGCGGTTTGCTCGTCTTCGCTAACAGGTGTGTAATCATACACCCAGTATTGTACTGTTAAAACGCTGGACTATGGTGTATTCACAACCTTGTGCTACTGTGATCCGGCAAAAGCCGAAAACCCGAAACTTCAGCATCTGAGGGCTCACGAGCGTGCAAACGCTCGTAGAGATAAATCGAGCCACAATTGTTGGCGACAGACTGTAGAGGCCGCCACGAACGTTCTCGTGGGATTTGGTCGTAATGGCCTCGTTGGGCCGAAATGGGCCATGTGGGCCCAATGGGCTCATAGTGTAACACCCCAAACCCGGTCAACACACCACGACCGAATCTGGTATGTTACGAGGAAAAATCGAATTTGTTTTCGAAGATAGGTTTCCGTTAGAAAGTTTGATACATCATTTTGATCAGTTTTGTACTTGCAGAAATCTTGGGCATGATTGTTTAAAAACTGATGTTTCGTTTGAAAGCTCAGAAATTTCGAAAACTTAATCAGTTAAGAAGTTGAAACAAGTTTATCCCATTTAGAAGTTCAAGTTGGTTCTCATTGTTACTAAAACATTCGACCTAGTAGAAAATCGAGTTTAAGTTAGAAAAACATTTGAGTTCTCTTTATCTCAAATCATAGTGTGATACCCGATGGTATAGTTTAAAACATATCGCTTTGTAGTTTTGAAATCGTTGTCTTTCCAAGTTTTAGCAAATTTTAACCCATTTAATTTGTTAAGGCATATTAAAAATCAACTTTAAGCATAAACATAGCAAAACATAATTTTAAAGGCCATTTACAATCCAAAATAAAACCAAATAGTAATAAATAAGCTAAAGTTCCCAAATTTTATAAAGTCTGAGCAAATCCTTATTTAAGCATGGCATGAGCACCTCGAGTCCATCCCGGCTCCATGTCCGCGTCTAAGTGTCACTTGAAATGTCAAAGGAGTGGGTGAGTCGCAAGACTCAGTACGTAAATCCCCCTCCCGATAATACAACATGCTAACACACATCATAACAAAGCAATACAATTAATACACCCGTTCCAAACCATCCGTAACACCTTTTCTACCCCGTGTGATACCAAACCACTAGTGGTGCCAAACCACTGGTGACCCAAAGTCACGATATCCATCAATGTGGTGCCAAACCACTGGTGACCCAAAGTCACAAATAACCAACTTTGGGGCCAACCCACGTGTGATACCAAATCACTAGCGACAATCCCGTATCTCTCAAGTGGGGCCAACCCACGGTGGTGTTAACCACAGGGACGAGTCACAATGAGGTGCCAAACCTCTGGTGTCCCAAAGACACAGTGTGATACCAAATCACTGGTGACCGTAGTCACGAATCGAATGATGGGGCCAACCCATCGTGTGATACCAAATCACTGGCGTCAATCCCGTATAATCAACTGTAGGGCCAACCCACTGTGGTGCTAAGCCACTGGGACGAGACGCTGAGGTGCCAAACCTTTGGTGACCCAAAGTCACAAAATATCATTTGTGGTACCAAACCACTGAAGGTGTCAAACCTCTGGTGTCCCAAAGACACGGTGTCCCAAAGACACGGATATCATATTCTCCCTCCTCTCAAATCACCCAATAACGTATCATACTAA
Source organism: Gossypium australe (assembly GCA_005393395.2). Taxonomy (NCBI): domain Eukaryota; kingdom Viridiplantae; phylum Streptophyta; class Magnoliopsida; order Malvales; family Malvaceae; genus Gossypium; species Gossypium australe. The sequence continues at coordinate 120,474,880 of CM016616.1, forward strand.
TGCAAATGGTATAAATCATGCAATCATGCTAACATGCTCAACATGGCATCTCGTAGTGTTTACATCACATATCATGATATCACATATATCACTACCAATCTCGTAATGAAACGGACTTACCCGTATCCGTGCACATACCCCGTCGGGTACCAAATCCATCAACCATATAGTCTCACTTTACACAAACAGGTTACTAACATATTACTAAGAAATCAGTGTGTTAGTTTACACACCTGCTAACGCGAAAGCCTTAGTTCCAAAGAACCGGTCTAAATCCTTCGATCACCTTGCTCCTAGAATCGGCCAAACAAGGGATTAGAACTCATACTATTCGGCCGAAACCATTTAAACCAAAAGGGTTTATCGATTAACCCTTACCTTGCAAACGTTTGGTTTCCTACCAAACCCGAACCACAATGGTGCCTCTTTTGACAATCGGCCACCCCTAAAACGACAACAATCACACCTTTAATAACTTGGCTTAACGAGACAAAAAGAATGAACAAATAGAACTAGCCCTTACCATCACTTACCCAAAGGTTAACAGAGTAGGAAGACTCCTCTTGATTGCTTCCAATATCCAAAGACCCTATAACGAGATGAGTAATCAGATGATTAACTCCTTTCAACCACAACCAACATAGGCTTTAATCCAACCGAAATCAACATAGCACTAGAGAAGAGAGAAATGGCCATTCGGCCAAGCACTTACCCCAACTCCAAACGATTGAGAACATCGTCCCCAACACAAACAATACTCGACCAACCAGCCACTAGGAGAGAAGGGGAATTCGGCTAAGACTTTGAACCAAAAGGAAAAGAGGATTCGGCCTAGATGTTTAACACACACCTTTGTTCGGTTTTGAGTGGAGAGAAAAGAAAAAGTAAAGATGAGAAGAAATGGGTTGATATTCGGCCAAAATCGAAATGAAAAGAGAAGAAGTAGAAAGCACCTTCGATTTTGAAAGGAAAAGGAAATGGAAAAGGAAATGCTCTGGAGAAACTTTCGGCTAACAAGGTTCTAAGAGAAGAAAGGAAGAAAATATGGAAAGAATGGGGTGCTAGCTTCGGTTTACACAAATGAAAAAGAAAGAAGATGTGGAAGGGACATTCGGCTTATCAAAGAATATTGAGAGAAAACAAAGCAAAATTCGGCAAGGTTTCTTTTGGACCTATGGTTTCAAAGAGAAAGAGTGAAGAAACTAGCTTGAAAACTCGGCTTTGGTATGACAAAAGAAAGAACTTTGCTTGACATTCCCTATAACCGAAAATGCCTAAGTTGCCAAAATGAATTTCGGCTACCACCTCCCCACCAAGCCATCCACTTCTCCCTCCTACAATCTCTCCAACAATCGGCCACAACTCCCCCAAACACTCCCAGCCATCCATTCAAATTGCTTTGAACAAGTCCACTTCCACAATTTGCTCTCCACCCACCATCTCAGCATTTGACTTGGTCTTAGGCAGAGTTTGAACTGCCTACAACTCCTCCCCTCCATGCCGTCAAAATGGAACAAAAATGTGGGAGTTTCGCAGCTTGAACACAAGACCTCCTCCCTTGCACTTGACGTCACCCACAAGCTCCAAGTGGCACATGCTTTGCCACTTTACTACTAGCTCCTCTTTTTGTGCTCATAAACACCAAAGAATACTTATTAACCCCAACTCCCTCAGCTCCTCTCACATAAAGCTTAAAACTAAAAATTTCCCACCTACTCAGGCTTACTTCTAGCTTACAACTAAGCCCCCAAAACACACAAACAACAACATAGCAAGCCATTAACATGCAACGAAGCCACAACCAAAAATAGCCCCTAACCCGGGATATTACAGTTCTACCCCCTTAAAATAATTTCGACCTCGAAATTACCTGATCAGAAGAGTTGCGGGTATTGCTGTCTCATCACATCCTCGGGTTCCCACATAGCTTCTTGCATGCCATGATTCCGCCAAAGAACCTTTACCAAAGGCACAGACTTCCTACGCAGAACCTTCACATCCCGATCTAGAATCTGCACAGTTTCTTCCTCCATGGTCAAATCTGGATTAACCTCGATCTCTTCCACTGCTACCACATGTGACGGATCTGAACGATAACGCCTAAGCATCGAAACGTGAAAACATCATGGATCTGACTTAGCTCTGCAGGCAACTCAAGTTGATACGCTACTGGTCCCACTCGTCTCAATACCTTATACGGCCCAATAAACCTCGGACTTAGCTTGCCTTTCTTTCCGAACCTCAATACTTTCTTCCATGGCGAGACCTTCAGAAAAACTTGATCCCCCACAGCAAACTCTATATCTCTCCGCTTAAGATCGGCATAAGACTTCTGCCAGTCCGAAGCTTCCTTCAATCGAGCCTGAATCAACTTAACCTTGTCTTCGGTCTCTGCAACTAACTCGGGTCCCAACAACTGACGTTCACCTAACTCCGTCCAACACGTAGGTGAGCGACACTTTCTACCATACAACGCTTCATACGGTGCCATCTTGATGCTCGCTTGGTAACTGTTGTTGTAGGCAAACTCGGCTAATGGTAGAAACTCCTTCCAACTACCTCTGAAATCCAGAACACAACCTCTCAGCATATCCTCTAAGATCTGAATAACCCTTTCCGACTGCCCGTCAGACTGCGGGTGAAAAGCCGTGGTGAAATCCAAACGCGTACCTAGAGCCTGATGCAACGCTCTCCAAAACCTTGACGTAAATCTGGGATCCCTATCCGAGATGATCGATACTGGCACACCGTGCAGCCTCACTATCTCAGACACATAAAGCTTCGCTAACTTCTGAAGTGAGTAGTCAACCTTCACCGGAATAAAGTGAGCTGATTTAGTCAGTCGATCCACAATTACCCAAACTGAATCCTTCTTGCTTGGCGTAAGTGGCAATCCACTGACGAAATCCATGGTTACCCTTTCCCACTTCCACTGAGGAATCTTCACAGGCTGAAGCAAACCTGACGGCAACTGATGCTCAGCCTTGACCTGCTGACAAGTCAGACACTTTCCTACAAACTCTGCCACTTCCCTCTTCAGACCAGGCCACCAAAACTGCTCTCTAAGATCCCTATACATCTTACTACCTCCAGGGTGCATAGCATATGGACTGCTATGTGCGTCCTGAAGAATATTTTGCCTCAGCTCAACATCCTTGGGCATACAAGCTTTACCTTGGAAACACAGCACCTCCTCACTAGACAAACTGTAACCTTCCAACCCACCATCCTGCACTTGCAACCTCTGCGCACTCAGAACCTTATCCTCTAACTGTTTCTCTCTGATCTGCTCAACCCAAGTAGGCTTAACCTGCAATTCTGCCAGAATACTTCCGTCGTCAAACAAACTCAAATGAGCAAACATCGCTCTTAAGTCCGAGACAACCTTACGGCTCAACGCGTCTGCCACCACGTTAGCCTTGCCCGGATGATACTCAATCGAACAGTCGTAATCTTTTAGCAACTCAACCCATCTGCGCTCCCTCAAATCCAAATCCTTCTAAGTCAAAAGGTACTTCAGACTCTTATGATCTGTGTAGACTATCGATCTCTCTCCGTACAAGTAGTGCCTCCAAATCTTCAAGGCGAAGACTACAGCCGCTAGCTCCAAATCGTGCGTCTGATAGTTGACCTCATGTGGCCTCAGCTGCCGAGATGCGTAAGCCACAACCTTACCTTCTTGCATCAGCACACAACCCAACCCCGTATGTGATGTGTCGCAGTACACTGTGAATTCCTTACCAGCCTCAGGTTGCATCAAAATCGGAGCTTCTGTCAGAATCTTCTTAAGCTTGTCAAAGCTCTCCTGTTGTTTCTCAGTCCAAACAAACGGAACCTTTTTCCTTAACAACTTGGTCATCGGCGCTGCAATCAACGAGAAACCCTCTACAAACCTTCGGTAGTATCCGGCCAAACCCAGAAAACTCCGAATCTCAGCCACTGACTTAGGCGGCTTCCAATCCAAAACTGCCTCAATCTTCCGAGGATCCACTCGAATCCCCTCAGCCGACACTACATGACCCAAGAAAATCACTTCTCTAAGCCAAAACTCGCACTTACTAAACTTAGCATAAAGCTGCTTCTCTCTCAAAATCTGCAGAACCACACGCAAATGCGCATCATGCTCCTCTTCTGTCCTTGAGTATACCAGGATGTCGTCTATGAAAACCATGACGAACCGATCCAAATACTGCTGAAACACCCTATTCATCATATCCATGAATGCTGCAGGCGCGTTAGTCAACCCGAACGGCATTACCAGAAATTCGTAGTGCCCATACCGAGTCCGAAACGCTGTCTTGTGAATATCAGCCTCCTTTACCTTTAACTGATGATACCCAAACCTCAAGTCGATCTTCGAGAATACCGTTGCACCCTTCAGCTGATCAAACAAGTCATCTATCCGTGGCAACGGATACTTGTTTTTAATCGTCAGCTTATTCAACTGGCGGTAATCTATGCACATCCGTATCGTACCATCTTTCTTCTTAACAAAGAGTACCGGCGCTCCCCAAGGCGAAACACTTGGCCTGATAAAACCTCGGTCCAACAACTCCTGGATCTGAGCCTTAAGCTCCACCAACTCCTTTGGCGCAATTCTATACGGAGCAATAGACACTGGCGCAGTCCCAGGTAACAAATCTATCCCGAATTCTACCTCGCGATCCGGCGGCAAACCCGAAAGCTCCTCAGGAAACACATCAGCAAATTCCTTAACTGTACGAACTTTCTCTACTGCAGACTCTTTAGCCTCCAAAGAATACACATGAACCACATACGCTTCACAGCCCTTTCTGACCATCTTCTCAGCCTTCAGAGCAGATACCACATTAGATAAGTAATCTCTCCTATTACCTATCATAGCCACTTCATTACCCTCAACCGTCTTAAGAACCATGCGCTTAGCCGCGCAATCCAACCTCGCTTGGTACTTAACCAACCAGTCCATCCCAAGAATCAGATCGAACTCCCCAAACGGCAGTTCCATCAGATCAGCAGCAAACACTACCCCTTGGAGTTCTAGGGGTACCTCTCTAAACAGCTTATCCACCACTACAGAGTAACCTAAAGGGCTAATTACAATCATCTGCCTAGAAGATATCTCAGAGTCTAAATCCATGGTCTCTACTATACTACTAGCAACGTAAGAATGCGTCGAACCCACATCAATCAAAGCAGTAAATGGAGAACCAAAGATCAAGAACGTACCGGTTATGACGTCCGGTGCGTCGCCCTCCTCCCGGCGTCTCGCTGCATACACTAACCCAGGCTGTCTGGCCTCAGCACTACTCGCACCTCTGCCCGGTGCTCCACGGCCCCGACCAGAGCCATTACCTCCTCTGCCATTACCACGTCCCCTCTGTGGTGGCGGTCCATTATTCCTGAACTGAGTACGGCCCTGACTCTCAGACTGAATCCTAGCCAACTTACGCGGACAGTCCCTCACTCGATGATCCAGAGAACCACACTCAAAACAACCTTTTCCACCGGTCCAGCAACCTCCCCAATGAGATTTGCCACAACGGTTACACTGCGGCGGTCCCTGACTAGCAGCAACATTCCTACCAGACTGATTCGGCCCACTCTGCCTAGCCCTTTTCTGAAGATTACCCGATGACCTAGAAGACCCAAAGCTCCTCTTATGCCTGTTCCTGTCCATGCCCTGCCTCACCGACTCCTTAACACCCTCGGCTACCTTAGCCTTCTCAACCAGGACAGCAAACTCACGCTCCTGCTGTGGAGCAATCAGCAACCTCAGTTCATCTCTCAGGCCATCCTCGAAACGAACACACCTCTCGTGCTCTGTAGCCACAATGCCCCTAGCATACCGGCTCAGCCTCAAGAACTCAGCCTCGTACTCAGACACAGACTTACTCCCCTGGACAAGCCTCAGAAATGCTTTTCGTTGCGCGTCGATGTAGCTAGCTCCAATGTACTTTTTTTGATAAGCAGCCCTAAAATAATCCCACGTAAGATCCTCTGCTACCACACTATCCCGAACTGTGAGCCACCACTGGTATGACTCATCCCGAAGAAGCGATACTATGCCCTTCAGCTTCTCCTCAGCAGTCAGGTCTAAATCGTCCATAATCCGCTCTGTCGCCTCCAGCCAATACTCAGCCGTGCTGGGAGCAACACCAGAAACACCTCGGAAAACCTCAGCCCCGTTTGCTCGAAGTCGTTCAGGCACAGATTTCCTAATTCCTGCGCCACCACCTACTCCAGCTACCCTTTCCAACACTCGCAGCATCGCCTGTGACACTGCATCATCCCTAGTCTGATCCTGAAACTCACCACCTCCAGCTGGTGGCGGTATCGGTATCTCATTTTCTGACCCCTGACCAGATCCTACGGGTTCAGAAACCGTCATCCTACCACGACCACGTCCACGACCGCGTCCACCTCGAGCACTCATGACTAAATTCTCTACGTATCTGATTTAGAAGTTTTATGCATCAGTATTTATTCCACTGTTTTAAAGCAAAGTCTTATGAATAGTAAAGAGCTTTGTTTTCGCGAGTTCACAGAATCCTATCAGTTTCAGTTTCCAAAGTAATCCACTACTACAAATCATCCAAATCACAAGCATTAATAAGGGGTACTTACCTGGGCGGATTGGTGCCGGAGACTCGGTGCCATGCCTTTCAAAACCATGCTTTCAAAACAAAAATCTTAAAACAGACTTTTAAAACATTTTGGGCCTCAAGCCCACAGCCGAGCTTTTGAACTTGGCTCTGATACCACAATTGTAACACCCCAAACCCGGTCAACACACCACGACCGAATCTGGTATGTTACGAGGAAAAATCGAATTTGTTTTCGAAGATAGGTTTCCGTTAGAAAGTTTGATACATTATTTTGATCAGTTTTGTACTTGCGGAAATCTTGGGCATGATTGTTTAAAAACTGATGTTTCGTTTGAAAGCTCAGAAATTTCGAAAACTTAATCAGTTAAGAAGTTGAAACAAGTTTATCCCATTTAGAAGTTCAAGTTGGTTCTCATTGTTACTAAAACATTCAACCTAGTAGAAAATCGAGTTTAAGTTAGAAAAACATTTGAGTTCTCTTTATCTCAAATCATAGTGTGATACCCGATGGTATAGTTTAAAACATATCGCTTTGTAGTTTTGAAATCGTTGTCTTTCCAAGTTTTAGCAAATTTTAACCCATTTAATTTGTTAAGGCATATTAAAAATAAACTTTAAGCATAAACATAGCAAAACATAATTTTAAAGGCCATTTACAATCCAAAATAAAACCAAATAGCAATAAATAAGCTAAAGTACCCAAATTTTATAAAGTTTGAGCAAATCCTTATTTAAGCATGGCATGAGCACCTCGAGTCCATCCCGGCTCCATGTCCGCGTCTAAGTGTCACCTGAAATGTCAAAGGAGTGGGTGAGTCGCAAGACTCAGTGCGTAAATCCCCCTCCCGATAATACAACATGCTAACACACATCATAACAAAGCAATACAATTAATACACCCGTTCCTAACCATCCGTAACACCTTTTCTACCCCGTGTGATACCAAACCACTGGTGGTGCCAAACCACTGGTGACCCAAAGTCACGATATCCATCAATGTGGTGCCAAACCACTGGTGACCCAAAGTCACAAATAACCAACTGTGGGGCCAACCCACGTGTGATTCCAAATCACTAGCGACAATCCCGTATCTCTCAAGTGGGGCCAACCCACGGTGGTGTTAACCACAGGGACGAGTCGCAATGAGGTGCCAAACCTCTGGTGTCCCAAAGACACAGTGTGATACCAAATCACTGGTGACCGTAGTCACGAATCAAATGATGGGGCCAACCCATCGTGTGATACCGAATCACTGGCGTCAATCCCGTATAATCAACTGTGGGGCCAACCCACTGTGGTGCTAAGCCACTGGGACGAGACACTGAGGTGCCAAACCTCTGGTAACCCGAAGTCACAAAATATCATCTGTGGTACCAAACCACTGGAGGTGCAAAACCTCTGGTGTCCCAAAGACACGGTGTCCCAAAGACACGGATATCATATTCTCCCTCCTCTCAAATCACCCAATAACGTATCATACTAATGCAAATGGTATAAATCATGCAATCATGCTAACATGCTCAACATGGCATCTCGTAGTATTTACATCACATATCATGATATCACATATATCACTACCAATCTCGTAATGAAACGGACTTACCCGTATCCGTGCACATACCCCGTCGGGTACCAAATCCATCAACCATATAGTCTCACTTTACACAAACAGGTTACTAACATATTACTAAGAAATCAGTGTGTTAGTTTACACAGCTGCTAACGCGAAAGCCTTAGTTCCAAAGAACCGGTCTAAATCCTTCGATCACCTTGCTCCTAGAATCGGCCAAACAAGGGATTAGAACTCATACTATTCGGCCGAAACCATTTAAACCAAAAGGGTTTATCGATTAACCCTTACCTTGCAAACGTTTGGTTTCCTACCAAACCCGAACCACAATGGTTCCTCTTTTGACAATCGGCCACCCCTAAAACGACAACAATCACACCTTTAATAACTTGGCTTAACGAGACAAATAGAATGAACAAATAGAACTAGCCCTTACCATCACTTACCCAAAGGTTAACAGAGTAGGAAGACTCCTCTTGATTGCTTCCAATATCCAAAGACCCTATAACGAGATGATTAATCAGATGATTAACTCCTTTCAACCACAACCAACATAGGCTTTAATCCAACCGAATCAACATAGCACTAGAGAAGAGAGAAATGGCCATTCGGCCAAGCACTTACCCCAACTCCAAACGATTGAGAACACCGTCCCCAACACAAACAATATTCGACCAACCAGCCACTAGGAGAGAAGGGAAATTCAGCTAAGACTTTGAACCAAAAGGAAAAGAGGATTCGGCCTAGATGTTTAACACACACCTTTGTTCGGTTTTGAGTGGAGAGAAAAGAAAAAGTAAAGATGAGAAGAAATGGGTTGATATTCGGCCAAAATCGAAATGAAAAGAGAAGAAGTAGAAAGCACCTTCGATTTTGAAAGGAAAAGGAAATGGAAAAGGAAATGCTCTGGAGAAACTTTCGGCTAACAAGGTTCTAAGAGAAGAAAGGAAGAAAATATGGAAAGAATGAGGTGCTAGCTTCGGTTTACACAAATGAAAAAGAAAGAAGATGTGGAAGGGACATTCGGCTTATCAAAGAATATTGAGAGAAAACAAAGCAAAATTCGGCAAGGTTGCTTTTGGACCTACGGTTTCAAAGAGAAAGAGTGAAGAAACTAGCTTGAAAACTCAGCTTTGGTATGACAAAAGAAAGAACTTTGCTTGACACTCCCTATAACCGAAAATGCCTAAGTTGCCAAAATGAATTTCGGCTACCACCTCCCCACCAAGCCATCCACTTCCCCCTCCTACAATATCTCCAACAATCGGCCACAACTCCCCCAAACACTCCCAGCCATCCATTCAAATTGCTTTGAACAAGTCCACTTCCACAATTTGCTCTCTACCCACCATCTCAGCATTTGACTTGGTCTTAGGCAGAGTTTGAACTGCCTACAACTCCTCCCCTCCATGCCGTCAAAATGGAACAAAAATGTGGGAGTTTCGCAGCTTGAACACAAAACCTTCTCCCTTGCACTTGACGTCACCCACAAGCTCCAAGTGGCACATGCTTTGCCACTTTACTACTAGCTCCTCTTTTTGTGCTCATAAACACCAAAGAATACTTATTAACCCCAGCTCCCTCAGCTCCTCTCACATAAAGCTTAAAACTAAAAATTTCCTACCAACTCAGGCTTACTTCTAGCTTACAACTAAGCCCCCAAAACACACAAACAACAACATAGCAAGCCATTAACATGCAACCAAGCCATAACCAAAAATAGCCCCTAACCCGGGATATTACAGTTCTACCCCCCTTAAAATAATTTCGACCTCGAAATTACCTGATCAGAAGAGTTGCGGGTATTGCTGTCTCATCACATCCTCGGGTTCCCACGTAGCTTCTTGCATGCCATGATTCCGCCAAAGAACCTTTACCAAAGGCACAGACTTCCTACACAGAACCTTCACATCCCGATCTAGAATCTGCACAGGTTCTTCCTCCATGGTCAAATCTGGATTAACCTCGATCTCTTCCACTGCTACCACATGTGACAGATCTGAACGATAACGCCTAAGCATCGAAACGTGAAAAACATCATGGATCTGACTTAGCTCTGCAGGCAACTCAAGTTGATACGCTACTGGTCCCACTCGTCTCAGTACCTTATACGGCCCAATAAACCTCGAACTTAGCTTGCCTTTCTTTCCGGACCTCAATACTTTCTTCCATGGCGAGACCTTCAGAAAAACTTGATCCCCCACAGCAAACTCTATATCTCTCCGCTTAAGATCGGCATAAGACTTCTGCCGGTCCGAAGCTTTCTTCAATCGAGCCTGAATCAACTTAACCTTGTCTTCGGTCTCTGCAACTAACTCGGGTCCCAACAACTGACGTTCACCTAACTCCGTCCAACACGTAGGTGAGCGACACTTTCTACCATACAACGCTTCATACGGTGCCATCTTGATGCTCGCTTGGTAACTGTTGTTGTAGGCAAACTCGGCTAATGGTAGAAACTCCTTCCAACTACCTCTGAAATCCAGAACACAACCTCTCAGCATATCCTCTAAGATCTGAATAACCCTTTCTGACTGCCCGTCAGACTACGGGTGAAAAGCCGTGCTGAAATCCAAACGCGTACCTAGAGCCTGATGCAACGCTCTCCAGAACCTTGACGTAAATCTGGGATCCCTATCCGAGATGATCTGATACTGGCACACCGTGCAGCCTCACTATCTCAGACACATAAAGCTTCGCTAACTTCTGAAGTGAGTAGTCAACCCTCACCGGAATAAAGTGAGCTGATTTAGTCAGTCGATCCACAATTACCCAAACTGAATCCTTCTTGCTTGGCGTAAGTGGCAATCCACTGACGAAATCCATGGTTATCCTTTCCCACTTCCACTGAGGAATCTTCACAGGCTGAAGCAAACCTGACGGCAACTGATGCTCAGCCTTGACCTGCTGACAAGTCAGACACTTTCCTACAAACTCTGTCACTTCCCTCTTCAGACCAGGCCACCAAAACTGCTCTCTAAGATCCCTATACATCTTACTACCTCCAGGGTGCATAGCATATGGACTGCTATGTGCGTCCTGAAGAATCTTTTGCCTCAACTCAACATCCTTGGGCATACAAGCTTTACCTTGGAAACACAGCACCTCCTCACTAGACAAACTGTAACCTTCCAACCCACCATCCTGCACTTGCAACCTCTGCACCCTCAAAACCTCATCCTCTAACTGTTTCTCTCTGATCTGCTCAACCCAAGTAGGCTTAACCTGCAATTCTGCCAGAATACTTCCGTCGTCAAACAAACTCAAATGAGCAAACATCGCTCTTAAGTCCGAGACAACCTTACGGCTCAACGCGTCTGCCACCACGTTAGCCTTGCCCGGATGATACTCAATCGAACAGTCGTAATCTTTTAGCAACTCAACCCATCTGCACTGCCTCAAATCCAAATCCTTCTAAGTCAAAAGGTACTTCAGACTCTTATGATCTGTGTAGACTATCGATCTCTCTCCGTACAAGCAGTGCCTCCAAATCTTCAAGGCGAAGACTACAGCCGCTAGCTCCAAATCGTGCGTCTGATAGTTGACCTCATGTGGCCTCAGCTGCCGAGATGCGTAAGCCACAACCTTACCTTCTTGCATCAGCACACAACCCAACCTCGTATGTGATGTGTCGCAGTACACTGTGAATTCCTTACCAGCCTCAGGTTGCATCAAAACCAGAGCTTCTGTCAGAATCTTCTTAAGCTTGTCAAAGCTCTCCTGTTGTTTCTCAGTCCAAACAAACGAAACTTTTTCCTTAACAACTTGGTCATCAGCGCTGCAATCAATGAGAAACCCTCTACAAACCTTCGGTAGTATCCGGCCAAACCCAGAAAACTCCGAATCTCAGCCACTGACTTAGGCGGCTTCCAATCCAAAACTGCCTCAATCTTCCGAGGATCCACTCGAATCCCCTCAGCCGACACTACATGACCCAAGAAAGTCACTTCTCTAAGCCAAAACTCGCACTTACTAAACTTAGCATAAAGCTGCTTCTCTCTCAAAATCTGCAGAACCACACGCAAATGTGCATCATGCTCCTCTTCTGTCCTTGAGTATACCAGGATGTCGTCTATGAAAACCACGACGAACCGATCCAAATACTGCTGAAACACCCTATTCATCATATCCATGAATGCTGCAGGCGCGTTAGTCAACCCGAACGGCATTACCAGAAATTCGTAGTGCCCATACCGAGTCCGAAACGCTGTCTTGTGAATATCAGCCTCCTTTACCTTTAACTGATGATACCCAGACCTCAAGTCGATCTTCGAGAATACCGCTGCACCCTTCAGCTGATCAAACAAGTCATCTATCCGTGGCAACGGATACTTGTTTTTAATCGTCAGCTTATTCAACTGGCGGTAATCTATGCACATCCGCATCGTACCATCTTTCTTCTTAACAAAGAGTACCGGCGCTCCCCAAGGCGAAACACTTGGCCTGATAAAACCTCGGTCCAACAACTCCCGGATCTGAGCCTTAAGCTCCACCAACTCCTTTGGCGCCATTCTATACGGAGCAATAGACACTGGCGCAGTCCCGGGTAACAAATCTATTCCGAATTCTACCTCGCGATCCGGCGGCAAACCCGGAAGCTCCTCAGGAAACACATCAGAAAATTCCTTAACTGTACGAACTTTCTCTACCGCAGACTCTTTAGCCTCCAAAGCATACACATGAACCACATACGCTTCACAGCCCTTTCTGACCATCTTCTCAGCCTTCAGAGCAGATACCACATTAGATAAGTAATCTCTCATATTACCTATCATAGCCACTTCATTACCCTCAACCGTCTTAAGAACCATGCGCTTAGCCGTGCAATCCAACCTCGCTTGGTACTTAACCAACCAGTCCATCCCAAGAATCAGATCGAACTCCCCAAACGGCAGTTCCATCAGATCAGCAGCAAACACTACCCCTTGGAGTTCTAGGGGTACCTCTCTAAACAGCTTATCCACCACTACAGAGTGACCTAAAGGGCTAATTACAGTCATCTGCCTAGAAGATATCTCAGAGTCTAAATCCATGGTCTCTACTATACTACTAGCAACGTAAGAATGCGTCGAACCCACATCAATCAAAGCAGTAAATGGAGAACCAAAGATCAAGAACGTACCGGTTATGACGTCCGGTGCGTCGCCCTCCTCCCGGCGTCTCGCTGCATACACTAACCCAGGCTGTCTGGCCTCAGCACTACCCGCACCTCTGCCCGGTGCTCCACGGCCCCGACCAGAGCCATTACCTCCTCTGCCATTACCACGTCCCCTCTGTGCTGGCGGTCCATTATTCCTGAACTGAGTACGACCCTGACTCTCAAACTGAATCCTAGCCAACTTACGCGGACATTCCCTCACTCGATGTTCCAGAGAACCACACTCAAAACAACCTTTTCCACCGGTCCAGCAACCTCCCCAATGAGATTTCCCATAACGGTTACACTGCGGCGGTCCCTGACTAGCAGCAACATTCCTACCAGACTGATTCGGCCCACTCTGCCTAGCCCTTTTCTGAAGATTACCCGACGACCCAAAAGACCCAAAGCTCCTCTTATGCCTGTTCCTGTCCAGGCCCTGCCTCACTGACTCCTTAACACCCTCGGCTACCTTAGCCTTCTCAACCAGGACAGCAAACTCACGCTCCTGCTGTGGAGCAATCAGCAACCTCAGTTCGTCTCTCAGGCCATCCTCGAAACGAACACACCTCTCGTGCTCTGTAGCCACAATGCCCCTAGCATACCGGCTCAGCCTCAAGAACTCAGCCTCGTACTCAGACACAGACTTACTCCCCTAGACAAGCCTCAGAAATGCTTTTCGTTGCGCGTCGATGTAGCTAGCTCCAATGTACTTTTTTTGATAAGCAGCTCTAAAATAATCCCACGTAAGATCCTCTGCTACCACACTATCTCGAACTGTGAGCCACCACTTGTTTGACTCATCCCGAAGAAGCGATACTATGCCCTTCAGCTTCTCCTCAACAGTCAGGTCTAAATCGTCCATAATCCGCTCTGTCGCCTCCAGCCAATACTCAACCGTGCTGGGAGCAACACCAGAAACACCTCGGAAAACCTCAGCCCCGTTTGCCCGAAGTCGTTCAGGCACAGATTTCCTAATTCCTGCGCCACCACCTACTCCAGCTACCCTTTCCAACACTCGCAGCATCGCCTGTGACGCTGCATCATCCCCAGTCTGATCCTGAAACTCACCACCTCCAGCTGGTGGCGGTATCGGTATCTCATTTTCTGACCCCTGACCAGATCCTACGGGTTCAGAAACCGTCATCCTACCACGACCACGTCCACGATCGCGTCCACCTCGAGCACTCATGACTAAATTCTCTACGTATCTGATTTAGAAGTTTTATGCATCAGTATTTATTCCACTGTTTTAAAGCAAAGTCTTATGAATAGTAAAGAGCTTTGTTTTCGGGAGTTCACAGAATCCTATCAGTTTCAGTTTCCAAAGTAATCCACTACTACAAACCATCCAAATCACAAGCATTAATAAGGGGTACTTACCTGGGCGGATTGGTGCCGGAGACTCGGTGCCATGCCTTTCAAAACCATGCTTTCAAAACAAAACTCTTAAAACAGACTTTTAAAACATTTTGCGCCTCAAGCCCACAGCCGAGCTTTTGAACTTGGCTCTGATACCACAATTGTAACACCCCAAACCCGGTCAACACACCACGACCGAATCTGGTATGTTATGAGGAAAAATCGAATTTGTTTTCGAAGATAGGTTTCCGTTAGAAAGTTTGATACATCATTTTGATCAGTTTTGTACTTGCGGAAATCTTGGGCATGATTGTTTAAAAACTGATGTTTCGTTTGAAAGCTTAGAAATTTCGAAAACTTAATCAGTTAAGAAGTTGAAACAAGTTTATCCCATTTAGAAGTTCAAGTTGGTTCTCATTGTTACTAAAACATTCGACCTAGTAGAAAATCGAGTTTAAGTTTGAAAAACATTTGAGTTCTCTTTATCTCAAATCATAGTGTGATACCCGATGGTATAGTTTAAAACATATCGCTTTGTAGTTTTGAAATCGTTGTATTTCCAAGTTTTAGCAAATTTTAACCCATTTAATTTGTTAAGGCATATTAAAAATCAACTTTAAGCATAAACATAACAAAACATAATTTTAAAGGCCATTTACAATCCAAAATAAAACTAAATAGTAATAAATAAGCTAAAGTACCCAAATTTTATAAAGTCTGAGCAAATCCTTATTTAAGCATGGCATGAGCACCACGAGTCCATCCCGGCTCCATGTCCGCGTCTAAGTGTCACCTGAAATGTCAAAGGAGTGGGTGAGTCGCAAGACTCAGTGCGTAAATCCCCCTCCCGATAATACAACATGCTAACACACATCATAACAAAGCAATACAATTAATACACCCGTTCCTAACCATCCGTAACACCTTTTCTACCCCGTGTGATACCAAACCACTGGTGGTGCCAAACCACTGGTGGTGCCAAACCACTGGTGACCCAAAGTCACGATATCTATCAATGTGGTGCCAAACCACTGGTGACCCAAAGTCACAAATAACCAATTGTGGGGCCAACCCACGTGTGATACCAAATCACTAGCGACAATCCCGTATCTCTCAAGTGGGGCCAACCCACGGTGGTGTTAACCACAGGGACGAGTCGCAATGAGGTGCCAAACCTCTGGTGTCCCAAAGACACAGTGTGATACCAAATCACTGGTGATCGTAGTCACGAATCGAATGATGGGGCCAACCCATCGTGTGATACCAAATCACTGGCGTCAATCCCGTATAATCAACTGTGGGGCCAACCCACTGTGGTGCTAAGCCACTGGGACGAGACGCTGAGGTGCCAAACCTCTGGAGACCCAAAGTCACAAAATATCATCTGTGGTACCAAACCACTGGAGGTGCCAAACCTCTGGTGTCCCAAAGACACGGTGTCCCAAAGACACGGATATCATATTCTCCCTCCTCTCAAATCACCCAATAACGTATCATACTAATGCAAATGGTATAAATCATGCAATCATGCTAACATGCTCAACATGGCATCTCGTAGTATTTACATCACATATCATGATATCACATATATCACTACCAATCTCGTAATGAAACGGACTTACCCGTATCCGTGCACATACCCCGTCGGGTACCAAATCCATCAACCATATAGTCTCACTTTACACAAACAGGTTATTAACATATTACTAAGAAATCAGTATGTTAGTTTACACACCTGCTAACGCGAAAGCCTTAGTTCCAAAGAACCGGTCTAAATCCTTCGATCACCTTGCTCCTAGAATTGGCCAAACAAGGGATTAGAACTCATACTATTCGGCCGAAACCATTTAAACCAAAAGGGTTTATCGATTAACCCTTACCTTGCAAACGTTTGGTTTCCTACCAAACCCGAACCACAATGGTTCCTCTTTTGACAATCGGCCACCCCTAAAACGACAACAATCACACCTTTAATAACTTGGCTTAACGAGACAAATAGAATGAACAAATAGAACTAGCCCTTACCATCACTTACCCAAAGGTTAACAGAGTAGGAAGACTCCTCTTGATTGCTTCCAATATCCAAAGACCCTATAACGAGATGATTAATCAGATGATTAACTCCTTTCAACCACAACCAACATAGGCTTTAATCCAACCGAAATCAACATAGCACTAGAGAAGAGAGAAATGGCCATTCGGCCAAGCACTTACCCCAACTCCAAACGATTGAGAACACCGTCCCCAACACAAACAATATTCGACCAACCAGCCACTAGGAGAGAAGGGAAATTCGGCTAAGACTTTGAACCAAAAGGAAAAGAGGATTCGGCCTAGATGTTTAACACACACCTTTGTTCGGTTTTGAGTGGAGAGAAAAGAAAAAGTAAAGATGAGAAGAAATGGGTTGATATTCGGCCAAAAACGAAATGAAAAGAGAAGAAGTAGAAAGCACCTTCGATTTTGAAAGGAAAAGGAAATGGAAAAGGAAATGCTTTGGGGAGAAACTTTCGGCTAACAAGGTTCTAAGAGAAGAAAGGAAGAAAATATGGAAAGAATGGGGTGCTAGCTTCGGTTTACACAAATGAAAAAGAAAGAAGATGTGGAAGGGACATTCGGCTTATCAAAGAATATTGAGAGAAAACAAAGCAAAATTCGGCAAGGTTGCTTTTGGACCTACGGTTTCAAAGAGAAAGAGTGAAGAAACTAGCTTGAAAACTCAGCTTTGGTATGACAAAAGAAAGAACTTTGCTTGACACTCCCTATAACCGAAAATGCCTAAGTTGCCAAAATGAATTTCGGCTACCACCTCCCCACCAAGCCATCCACTTCCCCCTCCTACAATCTCTCTAACAATCGGCCACAACTCCCCCAAACACTCCCAGCCATCCATTCAAATTGCCTTGAACAAGTCCACTTCCACAATTTGCTCTCCACCCACCATCTCAGCATTTGACTTGGTCTTAGGCAGAGTTTGAACTGCCTACAACTCCTCCCCTCCATGCCGTCAAAATGGAACAAAAATGTGGGAGTTTCGCAGCTTGAACCCAAGACCTCCTCCCTTGCACTTGACGTCACCCACAAGCTCCAAGTGGCACATGCTTTGCCACTTTACTACTAGCTCCTCTTTTTGTGCTCATAAACACCTAAGCATCGAAACGTGAAAAACATCATGGATCTGACTTAGCTCTGCAGGCAACTCAAGTTGATACGCTACTGGTCCCACTCATCTCAGTACCTTATACGGCCCAGTAAACCTCGGACTTAGCTTGCCTTTCTTTCCGAACCTCAATACTTTCTTCCATGGCGAGACCTTCAGAAAAACTTGATCCCCCACAGCAAACTCTATATCTCTCCGCTTAAGATCGGCATAAGACTTCTGCCGGTCCGAAGCTTCCTTCAATCGAGCCTGAATCAACTTAACCTTGTCTTCGGTCTCTACAACTAACTCGGGTCCCAACAACTGATGTTCACCTAACTCCGTCCAACACGTAGGTGAGCGACACTTTCTACCATACAACGCTTCATACGGTGCCATCTTGATGCTCGCTTGGTAACTGTTGTTGTAGGAAAACTCGGCTAATGGTAGAAACTCCTCCCAACTACCTCTGAAATCCAGAACACAACCTCTCAGCATATCCTCAAAGATCTGAATAACCCTTTCCGACTGCCCGTCAGACTGCGTGTGAAAAGCCGTGCTGAAATCCAAACGCATACCCAGAGCCTGGTGCAACGCTCTCCAGAAGCTTGACGTAAATCTGGGATCCCTATCTGAGATGATCGATACTGGCACACCGTGCAGCCTCACTATCTCAGACACATAAAGCTTCGCTAACTTCTGAAGTGAGTAGTCAACCCTCACCGGAATAAAGTGAGCTGATTTAGTCAGTCGATCCACAATTAGCCAAACTGAATCCTTCTTGCTTGGCGTAAGTGGCAATCCACTGACGAAATCCATGGTTATCCTTTCCCACTTCCACTGAGTAATCTTCACAGGCTGAAGCAAACCTGACGGCAACTGATGCTCAGCCTTGACCTACTGACAAGTCAGACACTTTCCTACAAACTCTATCACTTCCCTCTTCAGACCAGGCCACCAAAACTGCTCTCTAAGATCCCTATACATCTTACTACCTCCAGGGTGCATAGCATATGGACTGCTATGTGCGTCCTGAAGAATCTTCTGCCTCAGCTCAACATCCTTGGGCATACAAGCTTTACCTTGGAAACACAGCACCTCCTCACTAGACAAACTGTAACCTTCCAACCCACCATCCTGCACTTGCAACCTCTGCGCACTCAGAACCTCATCCTCTAACTGTTTCTCTCTGATCTGCTCAACCCAAGTAGGCTTAACCTGCAATTCTGCCAGAATACTTCCGTCGTCAAACAAACTCAAATGAGCAAACATCGCTCTTAAGTCCGAGACAACCTTACGGCTCAACGCGTCTGCCACCACGTTAGCCTTGCCCGGATGATACTCAATCGAACAGTCGTAATCTTTTAGCAACTCAACCCATCTGCGCTGCCTCAAATTCAAATCCTTCTAAGTCAAAAGGTACTTCAGAATCTTATGATCTGTGTAGACTATCGATCTCTCTCCGTACAAGTACTGCCTCCAAATCTTCAAGGCGAAGACTACAGCCGCTAGCTCCAAATCGTGCGTCTGATAGTTGACCTCATGTGGCCTCAGCTGTCGAGATGCGTAAGCCACAACCTTACCTTCTTGCATCAGCACACAACCCAACCCCGTATGTGATGTGTCGCAGTACACTGTGAATTCTTTACCAGCCTCAGGTTGCATAAAAACCGGAGCTTCTGTCAGAATCTTCTTAAGCTTGTCAAAGCTCTCCTGTTGTTTCTCAGTCCAAACAAACGGAACCTTTTTCCTTAACAACTTGGTCATCGGCGCTGCAATCAACGAGAAACCCTCTACAAACCTTCGGTAGTATCCGGCCAAACCCAGAAAACTCCGAATCTCAGCCACTGACTTAGGCGGCTTCCAATCCAAAACTGCCTCAATCTTCCGAGGATCCACTCGAATCCCCTCAGCCGACACTACATGACCCAAGAAAGTCACTTCTCTAAGCCAAAACTTGCACTTACTAAACTTAGCATAAAGCTGCTTCTCTCTCAAAATCTGCAGAACCACACGCAAATGCGCATCATGCTCCTCTTCTGTCCTTGAGTATTCCAGGATGTCGTCTATGAAAACCACGACGAACCGATCCAAATACTACTGAAACACCCTATTCATCATATCCATGAATGCTGCAGGCGCGTTAGTTAACCCGAACGGCATTACCAGAAATTCGTAGTGCCCATACCGAGTCCGAAACGCTGTCTTGTGAATATCAGCCTCCTTTACCTTTAACTGATGATACCCAGACCTCAAGTCGATCTTCGAGAATACCGCTGCACCCTTCAGCTGATCAAACAAGTCATCTATCCGTGGCAATGGATACTTGTTTTTAATCGTTAGCTTATTCAACTGGCGGTAATCTATGCACATCCGCATCGTACCATCTTTCTTCTTAACAAAGAATACCGGCGCTCCCCAAGGCGAAACACTTGGCCTGATAAAACCTCGGTCCAACAACTCCTGGATCCGAGCCTTAAGCTCCACCAACTCCTTTGGCGCCATTCTATACGGAGCAATAGACACTGGCGCAGTCCCGGGTAACAAATCTATCCCGAATTCTACCTCGCGATCCGGCGGCAAACCCAGAAGCTCCTCAGGAAACACATCAGCAAATTCCTTAACTGTACGAACTTTCTCTACCGCAGACTCTTTAGCCTCCAAAGCATACACATGAACCACATACGCTTCACAGCCCTTTCTGACCATCTTCTCAGCCTTCAGAGCAGATACCACATTAGATAAGTAATCTCTCCTATTACCTATCATAGCCACTTCATTACCCTCAACCGTCTTAAGAATCATGCGCTTAGCCGCGCAATCCAACCTCACTTGGTACTTAACCAACCAGTCCATCCCAAGAATCAGATCGAACTCCCCAAACGGCAGTTCCATCAGATCAGCAGCAAACACTACCCCTTGGAGTTCTAGGCGTACCTCTCAAAACAGCTTATCCACCACTACAGAGTGACCTAAAGGGCTAATTACAGTCATCTGCCTAGAAGATATCTCAGAGTCTAAATCCATGGTCTCTACTATACTACTAGCAACGTAAGAATGCGTCGAACCCACATCAATCAAAGCAGTAAATGGAGAACCAAAGATCAAGAACGTACTGGTTATGACGTCCGGTGCGTCGCCCTCCTCCCGGCGTCTCGCTGCATACACTAACACAGGCTGTCTGGCCTCAGCACTACCCGCACCTCTGCCCGGTGCTCCACGGCCCCGACCAGAGCCATTACCTCCTCTGCCATTACCACGTCCCCTCTGTGGTGGAGGTCCATTATTCCTGAACTGAGTACGGCCCTGACTCTCAGACTGAATCCTAGCCAACTTACGCGGACAGTCCCTCACTCGATGATCCAGAGAACCACACTCAAAACAACCTTTTCCACCGGTCCAGCAACCTCCCCAATGAGATTTCCCACAACGGTTACACTACGGCGGTCCCTGACTAGCAGCAACATTCCTACCAGACTGATTCGGCCCACTCTGCCTAGCCCTTTTCTGAAGATTACCTGACGACCCAGAAGACCCAAAGCTCCTTTTATGCCTGTTCCTGTCCATGCCCTGCCTTACCGACTCCTTAACACCCCCGGCTACCTTAGCCTTCTCAACCAGGACAGTAAACTCACGCTCCTGCTGTGGAGCAATTAGCAACCTCAGTTCGTCTCTCAGGCCATCCTCGAAACGAACACACCTCTCGTGCTCTGTAGCCACAATGCCCCTAGCATACCGGCTCAGCCTCAAGAACTCAGCCTCGTACTCAGACACAGACTTACTCCCCTGGACAAGCCTCAGAAATGCTTTTCGTTGCGCGTCGATGTAGCTAGCTCCAATGTACTTTTTTTGATAAGCAGCCTAAAATAATCCCACGTAAGATCCTCTGCTACCACACTATCCCGAACTGTGAGCCACCACTGGTATGACTCATCCCGAAGAAGCGATACTATGCCCTTCAGCTTCTCCTCAGCAGTCAGGTCTACATCGTCCATAATCCGCTCTGTCGCCTCCAGCCAATACTCAGCTGTGCTGGGAGCAACACCAGAAACACCTCGGAAAACCTCAGCCCCGTTTGCCCGAAGTCGTTCAGGCACAGATTTCCTAATTCCTGCGCCACCACCTACTCCAGCTACCCTTTCCAACACTCGCAGCATCGCCTGTGACACTGCATCATCCCCAGTCTGATCCTGAAACTCACCACCTCCAGCTGGTGGCGATATCGGTATCTCATTTTCTGACCCCTGACCAGATCCTACGGGTTCAGAAACCGTCATCCTACCACGACCACGTCCACGACCGCGTCCACCTCGAGCACTCATGACTAAATTCTCTACGTATCTGATTTAGAAGTTTTATGCATCAGTATTTATTCCACTGTTTTAAAGCAAAGTCTTATGAATAGTAAAGAGCTTTGTTTTCGCGAGTTCACAGAATCCTATCAGGTTCAGTTTCCAAAGTAATCCACTACTACAAATCATCCAAATCACAAGCATTAATAAGGGGTACTTACCTGGGCGGATTGGTGCCGGAGACTCGGTGCCATGCCTTTCAAAACCATGCTTTCAAAACAAAACTCTTAAAACAGACTTTTAAAACATTTTGGGCCTCAAGCCCACAGCCGAGCTTTTGAACTTGGCTCTGATACCACAATTGTAACACCCCAAACCCGGTCAACACACCACGACCGAATCTGGTATGTTACGAGGAAAAATCGAATTTGTTTTCGAAGATAGGTTTCCGTTAGAAAGTTTGATACATCATTTTGATCAGTTTTGTACTTGCGGAAATCTTGGGCATGATTGTTTAAAAACTGATGTTTTGTTTGAAAGCTTAGAAATTTCGAAAACTTAATCAGTTAAGAAGTTGAAACAAGTTTATCCCATTTAGAAGTTCAAGTTGGTTCTCATTGTTACTAAAACATTCGACCTAGTAGAAAATCGAGTTTAAGTTAGAAAAACATTTGAGTTCTCTTTATCTCAAATCATAGTGTGATACCCGATGGTATAGTTTAAAACATATCGCTTTGTAGTTTTGAAATCGTTGTCTTTCCAAGTTTTAGCAAATTTTAACCCATTTAATTTGTTAAGGCATATTAAAAATCAACTTTAAGCATAAACATAGCAAAACATAATTTTAAAGGCCATTTACAATCCAAAATAAAACCAAATAGTAATAAATAAGCTAAAGTACCCAAATTTTATAAAGTCTGAGCAAATCCTTATTTAAGCATGGCATGAGCACCTCGAGTCCATCCCGGCTCCATGTCCGCGTCTAAGTGTCACCTGAAATGTCAAAGGAGTGGGTGAGTCGCAAGACTCAGTGCGTAAATCCCCCTCTCGATAATACAACATGCTAACACACATCATAACAAAGCAATACAATTAATACACCCGTTCCTAACCATCCGTAACCCCTTTTCTACCCCGTGTGATACCAAACCTCTGGTGGTGCCAAACCACTGGTGACCCAAAGTCACGATATCCATCAATGTGGTGCCAAACCACTGGTGACCCAAAGTCACAAATAACCAACTGTGGGGCCAACCCACGTGTGATACCAAATCACTAGCGACAATCCCGTATCTCTCAAGTGGGGCCAACCCACGGTGGTGTTAACCACAGGGACGAGTCGCAATGAGGTGCCAAACCTCTGGTGTCCCAAAGACACAGTGTGATACCAAATCACTGGTGACCGTAGTCACGAATTGAATGATGGGGCCAACCCATCGTGTGATACCAAATCACTGGCGTCAATCCCGTATAATCAACTGTGGGGCCAACCCACTGTGGTGCTAAGCCACTGGGACGAGACGCTGAGGTGCCAGACCTCTGGTGACCCAAAGTCACAAAATATCATCTGTGGTACCAAACCACTGGAGGTGCCAAACCTCTGGTGTCCCAAAGACACGGTGTCCCAAAGACACGGATATCATATTCTCCCTCCTCTCAAATCACCCAATAACGTATCATACTAATGCAAATGGTATAAATCATGCAATCATGCTAACATGCTCAACATGGCATCTCGTAGTATTTACATCACATATCATGATATCACATATATCACTACCAATCTCGTAATGAAACGGACATACCCGTATCCGTGCACATACCCCGTCGGGTACCAAATCCATCAACCATATAGTCTCACTTTACACAAACAGGTTATTAACATATTACTAAGAAATCAGTGTGTTAGTTTACACACCTGCTAACGCGAAAGCCTTAGTTCCAAAGAACCGGTCTAAATCCTTCGATCACCTTGCTCCTAGAATCGGCCAAACAAGGGATTAGAACTCATACTTTTCGGCCGAAACCATTTAAACCAAAAGGGTTTATCGATTAACCCTTACCTTGCAAACGTTTGGTTTCCTACCAAACCCGAACCACAATGGTTCCTCTTTTGACAATCGGCCACCCCTAAAACGACAACAATCACACCTTTAATAACTTGGCTTAACGAGACAAAAAGAATGAACAAATAGAACTAGCCCTTACCATCACTTACCCAAAGGTTAACAGAGTAGGAAGACTCCTCTTGATTGCTTCCAATATCCAAAGACCCTATAACGAGATGATTAATCAGATGACTAACTCCTTTCAACCACAACCAACATAGGCTTTAATCCAACCGAAATCAACATAGCACTAGAGAAGAGAGAAATGGCCATTCGGCCAAGCACTTACCCCAACTCCAAACGATTGAGAAAACTGTCCCCAACACAAACAATATTCGACCAACCAGCCACTAGGAAAGAAGGGAAATTCGGCTAAGACTTTGAACCAAAAGGAAAAGAGGATTCGGCCTAGATGTTTAACACACACATTTGTTCGGTTTTGAGTGGAGAGAAAAGAAAAAGTAAAGATGAGAAGAAATGGGTTGATATTCGGCCAAAACCGAAATGAAAAGAGAAGAAGTAGAAAGCACCTTCGATTTCGAAAGGAAAAGGAAATGGAAAAGGAAATGCTTTGGGGAGAAACTTTTGGCTAACAAGGTTCTAAGAGAAGAAAGGAAGAAAATATGGAAAGAATGGGGTGCTAGCTTCGGTTTACACAAATGAAAAAGAAAGAAGATGTGGAAGGGACATTCAGCTTATCAAAGAATATTGAGAGAAAACAAAGCAAAATTCGGCAAGGTTGCTTTTGGACCTATGGTTTCAAAGAGAAAGAGTGAAGAAACTAGCTTGAAAACTCGGCTTTGGCATGACAAAAGAAAGAACTTTGCTTGACACTCCCTATAACCGAAAATGCCTAAGTTGCCAAAATGAATTTCGGCTACCACCTCCCCACCAAGCCGTCCACTTACCCCTCCTACAATCTCTCCAACAATCGGCCACAACTCCCTCAAACACTCCCAGCCATCCATTCAAATTGCTTTGAACAAGTCCACTTCCACAATTTGCTCTCCACCCACCATCTCAGCATTTGACTTGGTCTTAGGCAGAGTTTGAACTGCCTACAACTCCTCCCCTCCATGCCGTCAAAATGGAACAAAAATGTGGGAGTTTCGCAGCTTGAACACAAGACCTCCTCCCTTGCACTTGACGTCACCCACAAGCTCCAAGTGGCACATGCTTTGCCACTTTACTAGCTCCTCTTTTTGTGCTCATAAACACTAAAGAATACTTATTAACCCCAGCTCCCTCAGCTCCTCTCACATAAAGCTTAAA
This sequence comes from Gossypium australe, assembly GCA_005393395.2. Taxonomy (NCBI): domain Eukaryota; kingdom Viridiplantae; phylum Streptophyta; class Magnoliopsida; order Malvales; family Malvaceae; genus Gossypium; species Gossypium australe. The sequence continues at coordinate 120,500,347 of CM016616.1, forward strand.
ACTAAAAATTTCCTACCTACTCAGGCTTACTTCTAGCTTACAACTAAGCCCCCAAAACACACAAACAACAACATAGCAAGCCATTAACATGCAACGAAGCCATAACCAAAAATAGCCCCTAACCCGGGATATTACACATAGGCCTAACATGGACGAAATCCACGATAAGTGACAAATAATGGATTGGGCTGCGAAGTTTGCATAGCCGAGACTGAAATTGGGCTGAATGGGCCTCACAAGTGTGTAGGCCCACTTGGGCCGAATAGTGGGCTTTGCGTCCGTTTACACTGATTTGACCAAATGGACTATCTGTGTCGCTCGAGGTGACTGTAGGCCTTAGAAAAGGTCGTAAAATGACTGAAATACCCTTGATGAGTAAAATGACCAAAATACCCTTGTAGGGTAGAATTACTAAAATACCCTTGTAGGGTAGAATTAACGAAATAGTCGTATAAGGTAGAATTACCAAAATACCCCTGAGGGGAGAAATTATCGTTTTACCCCCAACTAACAAAAGGACCATTATACCCCTAGTGGTAGTTTAGTGATGTGTATGATATCTATATGACTGGTTATGAATATGACATACTACATACACGTAATATTCATGACACGACATTCTGCATTGGGGTTGGGATTCTGATTTGGAGGAAGTATTGTACTAGTGGCTCTGCCACGTTTTTACTGTTCTAGTGGCTTCATCACGTATTCTGATCTTAGTGGCTGGGCCACGATTATTGTTGCTAGCAGCTTAACAACGTTACTATTAGCAGCTATGCTGTGTTGGTTGGGTGGGTCGACTTACTCCCCACATGGTGTGTTGGTTGGTACGGGTGGTGTGTTGGCTGGACTGGGTTGGGTTGCATCACTGTTCTGCTCTGTTATTATTTGAGCTTATACCCACACTGATACTGTATTGGGCTAAGGCCCACTCTGTTTTGTTACTGAATAGGGCTTTGGCCCAGACTGTTACTGCATGATAGGGATTACACACTGAGTTCTCGTAAATCACCTGATCGTCGAAATCAAAGCTTTAGAATTTATAATAAAAATGATCGAACCTGAAAACTAACTCTGACAATAATTTTAAGGCAAGCGCACCTATCGAACAGTAGTATAGTTTAGGCAAGCCCAGAATATCGAATCCCAAAGGAACCAAAAGTACTAATACTAACTCTCTTTCTGTTATTTAACCTAAGGATTAAGTGAATGGTTATCTAATCTAAATTTAACTATCAACTAAACTAAAAACGCAAAGACAAAAAGAGAATGAATTGGGGAAAATACTGTTGGGAAAACTCAGTTGATTAAGACAATACCCTTAGGAAGAATCCACCTAGACTTCACTTGTTATCTAACACTGAACCAGACGATGTATTCACTTGACTTGATCCATAAGATTCCCTAAGTTATATTAAACCCTCTCTCGAAGCGAATAACGTCTAACCCTAGGTTGATTAATTGAAATCTCTTTCTAATTAAAACCCCTAGAATCGCATTAACTCGATCAATGGACTCCCATATTAGGTTTCACCCTAATCCAGCAAAATCTCGTCATCCTATCTCTAGGCGTGCGATCAACTTCGCTTAATTATGCTAGATCTACTCTTAAGCAGAGACTTTTGCTCCTCCACCTAAGCACATCATACTTGAGTCAATATCCCGGAAATATTAACACAAGAATTAAGCACACATAATTAAGAACAAATCAAATATTTATCATATAGTTCAGAAAACAATAACAAGATCTGTCATAGGTTTCATCCCCTTCAGGCATCTGAAGGGTTTAGTTCATAATAATAAAAGAGAACATCTCAAAAATAAAGATAAAACAAAACATAAGAAACCCATAAAACTCCCTGAAGGAATTGAATGAGAGATCCGCCGTCTAGAGTATAATTTTGGCTTCTCGAGATGGATCAACTGGCTATCTTCGAGTGATTCTCCACAAATCTGACCTTTTTGGCTTGGCTCCTTGGCCTAGCTAACCGCCTGTTCCGGCTTCTGCCGAACTCCCCTCCAAGTTGCCCCCTTAGGTGTTTATATAGACTTTGAGATGCCTTATTTGGTCCCTAAGTATCCTAATTCAGGTAGAATTCCTACTAAGGTGTTTGAATGGGCTTTGGAATGTGTTTCTTTGCCTCCAAGTATCCAAATCCGAGTAAAACTTCTCTTGGCCGCGACAGGGACACGCCCGTAACACACGCCCGTGTAAGTCGTGGCCAGGTCGTGTTCGACCCTGTTGAATGGGGCACAGCCGTGTGGATCATGATTAGGTCGTGTTCTAGTAGATCAATGAGGCACGGCCGTGTGGACTTGGGCCCATGCCGTGTGGATTTCGTGATATGGCCCATTTACTCCATTTTGGGCCCATTTTACGTTCTTTTCATCCTCGGGTGCTTTCCTAAGTATAAGACATGAAAAGAAAGGATTGAAAGCACCTTTTTACATGAATCAAGGAGTAAATCATCCGAAAATATGCTAAATGTGGGATTAAAATATGTTACTTTTACGGTTTATCATCACCCTTTTCTTTTAACTGTACAGGTAATCCCCAACCTTAAATGATTTGGAGCTGCGAGGGACTCGGAGGTGGCCACATGTGCGCGAACATTTTGATTTATACCTATCTATTTTAGATATTTTATTTTGGGGTTGATATTTATGTAATAAGGCCATTGAGGTTTAACTTTTACTTGGTTTAACTTCTTACTTCAACCTGCTAAATAGCAAACACGAGTTTTCAAAATAATAACTGGTTCCAAAGAAAATCACACATTTCTGCAGTTTTTAATTCAGATTAATAAACTTGTAACAAATGATATGACCAAGAATTGGTCACCATGTTTTTGATTTTTTTTCAACACCAACATTTTCAATAGCAATTAGCTAAAAGGGATTTAAACTTTAGGCACGAACTTTCATCGACAAGACCAGTTTTCAAATCAACACTTCGATGTGACACGTCAGATTCGGTCGTAACGTCTAGGTCGGGAAATACTTGGCATTCTTGCTCGGTGGGAAATACTTCATGAGGAATCTCTAAGCTAACTCTTGCCATGTAGAAATAGAGTTCGGTGGCAATGAGTTCAACCAGGCACGAGCTCTGTCCCTTATTGAATATGGGAACAGCTTCAGTTGTAATGCATCTTCGGGTACTCCGGCTAACTTGAAAGAATCACTCATTTCCATAAATATTCTTAAGTGAAAATAAGGATCTTTAGTAGGCATTCCACTGAATTGGCCCACAGTCTGAAGCATCTGGAACATGACTAGCTTCAGCTCGAATTATTGTGCCTCAATTTCGGGTCTCCTAATAACCGAATTAAGATCGTTAAATACTGGCATAGCATACTGTCGTAAAGCTCTATCCATATCATCAGCAATACGGATTGGATTCCGAGCAAGGTTTGCTCCATTTCCTTGATTCATATTCTCGAAGTTCATCTCTTCGGTCCTTCTCTGGTTCGCTTGTCTTCTTCGCTGTCGAAAGGTTCGTTCTATTTTAGGGTCCACAGGGAGTATGTCGATAATCTGGTCAATACTCATAAACACCTGAAATAATCACAGAAAAATTACGTAAATAAAGATTTAAATAGGAAAAATAAATAAACCAAAATGTAAAAACAGATTCACATATAATGGCTTTGTAACACCCTAAATTAGGGGTTGTTGAGAATTTGATTATTTTAAATATTTTTCCATGTGTGTGCTTGAAGAGTTAAATTCTAAGATTTATTTGACATGTTTAAGGGTCTAAAAATAACTCGAACTAAGCTCGGCTCAGTATTAAAAATTTATTTTTAAGTGTGTACAAGGAAGGGGCTAGGTTAGTTAGGGCTTTAATAGAATTTTGGGTGAGTTAAGGCACAAAAGATGGGCTTGGTACAGGTGGCGTGGGGCGCCTAAGAGTTTGCTAGGGGCCTTGGGTTCGATTCGTGGAAGAAGCAAGGGGAAACGTTTTTCCTTTTGGGTTTTTGGGCGTTAGGCCTAGGAAGGCCTTTTAATTAAATTAGGAGGGCTTATTGACATGAAAGTGGGTTGGCTAAGTGGCCAGCGTGTGCCACTTAGAGGTTTGGAGGTTGTTGGGCGCATGTTCGAGCTGCTGAAGCAGCGTTTGGCATTTTTAACTTTTGGGTAAACGGCCTGGAGAGGTCTTATAATTAAATGGTGGGGTAAATTGGCAAGAAAGTTGGGTTGGAAGAAGTGGCTAGGGGCGTGGAAGAAAGGGGCTGATGCGTGAGGTCCTGCGTTTGAACCCAAGATGCTGCAATTGGGATTTTATTTTTTTTTTCCTTCATGCAAGTTGGCGAAATGGTCTGCACATGGGCTTCAATTTGGATGAAGGATGCATGTTTGTTTAATTCTTCTAGAATTCGGCTAAATAAATGGGATTATTATTATCATTATTTTTATTTTTATTTGTTCTTAAAGTAGTGATAGGAGGATAATTGCTATGTTATTTTATTGGTGCAAATGGGTAAAGATAAGCTTAGCATTTGGAATTTTGATTTCGGCTGGAAGAATTGTTAAGCACATGGCTTCTTCTATTTTATTATTATTAGATAATAAGATAATGGAGATAGACAAGGATATTAAATTAGATTTTTAATTAGATTATTATTTGGATTAAATTATGATAAGTGGCCAAGAGGATTTTTAGGTGGTAGCCGAAATTTGAACTCCTTGAGCAAGGAGAAGTGGACGGCACATGTGGGGAGTTTTTCTCTCTTTAAATTCTTTTTTTTAAGAGATAATATGAGCTTTAATTTCCTTAAATTCTAAGGACAATATGTGGGATATTATTAAGATTAAAAAGAATTATTAGATTATTATTGGGATTAATTCAAACTATTTTGAATTATTCAAAATGTGTGGCTTAGAATGATTTTAGATGTTGGCCGAATTTTAAACTCCTTGAAGAGGAGTAATCGGCATGGAGACTAGGTGTTAGGAAGGGGAGGCCGAACTCTTTAGTACTCTTTTAACAAAATTCGGCTAGGCACTCTCCCCACATTCCATTCCTTTCGTTTCTTTTTTCCAAACTTTCTCTCTTCTCACATAGCTTGGCCGAAACTCCCCACTCTTCTCTTCTCTTTATTTTTCTTCTTTCTCTCCAATCGAACCTATCCCCTATTCCAGTAACCGAAACTTCTTTCCTCCCCTACTAACTCTCTTTGGCCGAATATACCCATTGGAAGTGCCGATTTCTTCATGTGTCTTCCTTTCTTTTTCCTTTTTGATAGCCGAATTTCCCCACTCCATATTCCAAGTCTTGGCCGAATAACAAACAAGAATAATCTCCTCTAGACTCTCCTTCAATCGGTTCATAAGGTGGTAAGTAATCTTGGCCGAATGTCTATACTCACTTTCCTGATCTCTGTTAATTTTCTTTTACAAGGGGGATAAGTGCCGATTTCGGCAATAAGTACAAGGCTTCTAAACGATTTTTGGTAACCGATTCTTCTTAGGTACCCCAAGTTGGTGAAGTAGTCAACCCGAGTTTCTAACCTCTAGCATTCGGTTTTGGTAAGTAATGGTAAGATCTACTCTAGTAGTTATATGGTATTTATTTAAGCCGAAGGCTATTGATGTGAGTTATGGCAATGGCCGATTGTAGGGGAGCAAATACATAGTTTGGTGGCCAGTACTTTAAAGACACTCAGGTAAGGATTCGGGTTCAAAAAGAGAACCCTTTTAAATATTTGGTTTGGCCGAATAGGCCATAGTACTAATCCTATGTGGGCCGAATATAGGTGCAGAGAGATCTAGGGAGGCTGACTTCTTCATTCGGGATTTAGATTATTCGTGGTGACAGGTGTGTACATACACACGTATAATTTATTATATATGCTGAATATTGTGAATGCTAACTTAATTTATGTAGCATTGGATAATATACCGTATTGGTATAAATGGAAATCCAGGTAAGTACCTGTTAATATGATTTTGTTATTTTATGCTCTTGGAAAGCATGATGTATTGGTACATGAGATTTAAGCATGTGTTGGCATGTAATATATATATATGACTGTTGTGGGATTAATGAGTGGAGGGGGCAGTGTTATTCGTGCCGACGGGCACCAGTGTTTTGGTAACACACCGTGACTAAGGTCACCAGAGGTTTGGTACCTCCAGAGGTTTGGTACCTCAAAGTGACTTGTCCCTGTGGTTAACACCACCGTGGGTTGGCCCCACTTGAGATATGGGATCGTCTGCCAGTGATTTGGTATCACACGATGGGTTGGCCCCATCACCCGATTTGTGTCTACGGACACCAGTGTTTTGGTAACACATTGTGACTATATGTCACCAGTGGTTTGGCACCACCAGTGGTTTGGTACCACAATGGGGTAGACAGTGGCGTATGGCTGGCTAGGTTGGGACACATGACATTTTGCATATTAATTGTTATATGTTGTGTATGAAAATTGTCTTTAAAACGGGGGAAGGGTTACATACTGAGTCTTGGTGACTCACCTTCTCCTTTATATTTTTCAGGTGACACATAGATCGCGGATGTAGAGCCGGGTTGACTCGAGGTGGCCATGCGGTGGATTTAATTAAATGAACTTTCATTTTGTTATGATAAATTTTATTTCGGGTTGTTAGTTATTTGGTTGTAATAAGGCCTCCTAATACTTTACTTACATTATTTTTCTCATGTTGGATATTGTTTAAATTATATTATTATTATTGGATTTAAATCACATATTTTCCAAAATTAACACGAAAATGTTTTAAAATGCCATCGGGCACAGTTGAAGTTTGTTTTATAACTTGACTTAAATATGTTTTTAAAAATAAACACTAAGTATGATTTTACCAAGATAATCAAATACGAGAAGTTTTCGACAAAACTTAATGAGTTTCAAAATGGTTTTCAAAAAGGTTTTCCTCATAACAAACCAGATTCGACCATAGTGTTTGGGGCCGGGTTTGGGTTGTTACAGGCTTTTTTAAAACAGTCCCCGGCAATGACGCCAAAAACATGGAATGATGGAAATGTGCAAGTGTACACAATCGCAACATGTAATAAAGTGACAAGTAAATGTCGAGTTATCGTACCCACAGGGACTGTAAATGAATTATTTATGAAAGTAATTTTAAACACTTTGGTGAAGGAAAATTATTTGAAGTTGAGAAATGATTAAAAACTAGAAAACAAAGTAAAATAAAATAAAATAAAATAAAGTTCTAATGCACGATTTTAATCAAGATGACATAATTGTGTTGGATTAATTATATTTCCTTACCTTAGAATTATTGAACTTATGTTTATACTGCTACGAAAAAATTCACGGCAACTCAGTAATTTGCTAACTACTGCTCATACATACTTATTAAATTAATCAATCTCTTGAACATTTTTCAATGTCAATCCAAGTGATTAATCAATCTTCACAAGCATATAAAAGATCAAGTGAGGTAACAGAGTATTTCTACCTTGAAACAGTTTAATCACAATAATCTTCCAAGTTATGCAAGGCATATGTATTGTCGAATACAATGCTAATTTAAACTTCAGCTGCCTTAGAAGAATAAACATGCACTGATTAAGTATTGTATCAATTAATTACATTTTAAATATGATTTAATAATTAATTCATTAGTTATCTAACAATTAATATTGCAAGAATAACTTAGGCATGATTTTACTTAATCAAGCATCTTAACGAGGCCTATAACAGCACAAACACAATTCGATAATTCAAGCAAGCAAAATATAATCAACCCAACACGGATTAAGTTCAAGCTAAATTGATTAAAATAATCATTTCAATAGCATAAATATTCATAAACATGGTTTTCAAAACAACAACAAAATTTAAAAACATAGGGAACAAGAAGCAAATCTGGTGTTTCTCCGTGGCTTGACTTATTGCTTCGTCCTTCATTCTCCATTTTCCTCGGCTATCAAGGTGGCTTATGAACACTTTAATTGCTTCTCAAAAATGTCTGATGAGGACCTCTTTCCCAAGAGAAGAAATCAACACTTGAACAAAAGGGGAAATGGAAAGGGAAAGTTGAGAGAAAGCGAGAGATGACAAGAGAGAATGGGAGTGTGAGGGATGTATTGAATGATCAGAAAGGGGTGGCTTTTATATCTGATTGTGGCTGCTAAAAATATAAAACTCCATCAGCCAAGGAGACCCCCTTGGCCGGCCACACACATGGAAAAGTTGAGAGATTCAACTTTGCTAAAAATAGCCTGGGGGAAATCCATAAAGCCACATTTTTTGGAGGGGTTTGAATGCAAGATTGAAAGTTCTTCAAGGGCTTCTTTGCAAGCTTGTTTAGTCAGCTAAAATTCTGATTTGGGTCAGCATATGGACGGTTCTGGGCAGCCGAATTGGTGGCTGGTCCGGTTCACTAAATTCGGTTCAACCAGTGCGGTTCAACTAGACCCTTTTTTTCCATAATTAATTAATTATAATTTATTTAGCCCAAATTAAATTGGGAATAAATTAAAATTAATTATATTATGAATTAACAGACATTTTTGGACCATCTTAGGCTGGAAATAAATTTTCCTCGATACTTCAAATTGCTTCTCGGTTTCATTCTTCGAGCAGTGTCTGCCGAGCCAATTTTCGCCCTTTGTGCGAATATGTCAAAAATAGTCAAAATTAATCAAAATTAACTATAAAATTAGTTAAAATTAATCATGTTCATATTTTTAACACAATTTAATTATTTTATAATATTTGATTATTTTTTGACAAGAATTTAACCGAAATAGCATGATTTTAAGTTAAAAAGGGTATGTAAAAACACGTAAATTTTCATGTTTCCACACCCCAAACTTAATTCATTGCTCGTCCTGAGTAATGCAAAAATTTGAAAAGAATTTTCTCGGAAACACTTTTGAAAAACTCCTTCAGAGCGACATTCTTCCCAAAATCATGAAATCAATATACTTATGCTCAAAAATAAGAAATTTGATAATTATGCTACTCAAGTATATATATCATTCAAATTAATCTCAACAATTACTACAATAGCAAAATTAGACTAAATGTTTCTTAATAAAGACATGTTAATCCCTACCAATTTGATTTTAATCCCTTATTCAAAATTAAACTGCAATCATTAAGCTTAACTAATGTCTTCATATGTTGAACGGAGCAATTTCTCTCCACTAATGTAGGTAACACTGAAACTTTGAATCAATAGGTCTTTAACAAGGTTGTAACGTGGCTGGGCTTAGGGGTAGGTAAAATAATTTTAGGTAAAAAAAAAAAACCCTAGACTCAGTTTGTATCAGACCTTTCGAAATAATTACCTTCAATACATCAACTTTACCTTCCTTTTCACATGCTCTTTAGTGCAATTTACTTCAAGTACATATGCTTTTTTTTCGAGTATTTTACTGCATGTAGTACAATTTTTAGAGCATGTCATACTTCTTTGCAACTCCCCCAAACTTATTTTCAAAGAATACTCTGAATAGTACCGAGTCTAGTGTTTGGGACATTTTTAAGATAATTAAGAGAAGTGATGGCTAATTTTGTAAGGGTTCAAATAAAATTAGGCCATAAAGTCTCAAAGTTGGGTTTCAAAAGATAAAACTTTCATCATGGTTGGCTTGAAAGGCTCAAACAGTCCAAACAATAGTTGCCTAAATCATTTTCAACGTTCCATGCTTCCTAGGATTTCGCCTCAAGAAACTACTAAGTCAATTCTAAAGACTTAAACTTTCATGCATGCCTAACTTTCCTGAAGAACTAAAATTTCATGGTATGGTTTGCACGCTTTATTAGAAATATATTTCATGTCATTATTAAGCTAACATAACAATTTATTGAAATAATCAAACTTTATTCATACTTAAATTTAGCATACTTAACAAAATTCAAATTTATTGAACAAAAATATATCATATTCATAATTAAAAGAAAAATTTTATTCTGAGTGGAATAAATTTCAATTTTCGGTCCTCCCAACTTAAAATGAACAATGTCCTCATTGTTTAAAGTGAATAGATACTATACATAAGGTAGGATTCCAGAAAAGAGGAGGTGAGTCAATTTGACTACTTAAGTACCAAGCTCTTCCTAGATCCAATCCTAGACATGTATATACCTATTGCCACACTTTAGACTTTACTACTTGTCTATAATTACTTTTGATTCCCATCTCTTATTTTATTGTGCAGAAATAAAATAAAAAATCCCTAATTAATCCTAGTCCTAAATTAACATAAGAAGAAAAATAAGGTCAAGATCCCTCCCTTTTATTTATTTGCATATCCTTCCAAATTGGACTCATCTTTTGCTCCATCATTATTGCCTTTTCATCAATCACTTCGCTCCTTCTTCGATAATGGACTCCATGGTTCAAATATGAAATCTGGAAATTCAGGCACAAAAATAAATGGATTATTGTATATTTTCTTAAGAGCACTTCTCATCGAGTCATCCCTTAATTTTGAGTATCTCCAGTAAAATTGCTGCTGCCATTGCATATGTTGCATTAGGTCCATCAATTTTGACAACTCATCTCAAAGATCTGAGCTAGGTGGTGGTGCTCTAAACATTGAAGTTTCAGCATCAGGTTTCGCTTCTGGTTCCACTGATTCCACCTTATCAAGTATTCTAAATGATTGCATCGTGGGATCTTCTTCTTCTTCAGGATCCTCACTTTCTTCAACTCTTTGCTATTTAACAGAGTCTCTGACTATTTAGTATAGGTCACAATCCGTGAATGTGCCTTGGGTGTACCCTGCCTTCTTTACATTTGCAAGAATTTCAGCTTTCAAGCACATAATAGTTATTGTAAAGGGGAAGTAAGCAGGGTTAGAACGTTTAACAGCACAACTTTGCATCTCCCTCAAGATGATCTTTCCCACATCAATGGTCTTTCTAGTTAAGATCGAGTATAATAAGACCATTCGCTCTAATGAGATTGTAGTTCCATGTGAGCTAGGCATTAGGCTAAATTGGATGAAATAGAACCATACCTTCGCGAGTGGTGTCAAGTATTCTCTCCGACAAGTGTGGATTCCTTGTTTTGACACAGTCTAATTAGAACCTTGAACTGTAAGTTCCTCTAGAATTTTTTTGCAAAATTTCAGGCTTGATATTGGTCATCAACGATGAATATTCGTCGTTCTCGAAATCAGGTAATTCAAAGAACTCATTAATAGCATTTGAATTAATCGATACCTTGATTCCGCGAACTGGAACTTCTGTCATCTCACTTGATTTTAAATTCGCATAGAACTCACGAACTAGCTCCTCATCCACACTAGGTCTCTTCTCACAAAATAGTTACCAATTGAGGGCATTGGCAACTTGACGAATACGTGCCATAAAGTCTCTGTAGTTGCTTTCCTTCAGTGTGAAGCCTTTTTCAGGATGCATCTGTTGATTTTTGAAGATACTTTCGTATCTCACTTTGGCATCAACACAATGAAACTTGCTTTGTGTTTCGTCGATTTGAGCAGAGGCACGAGTTCTCTTGCGAGGCATGATTAACCTGATCATAAGATGAAAAAATTTATTTTCTCAAAAATTTGATTAATAAAAATTATTAATAATTCAATAAATTGAAAATTTAAATAATTGAATAAAATTAAAATTTTGAAAGCAAATTAGGTCTCACCACCTTTTTTGTAAAATTATAAGAACTCTAAAAATAATTATCAAGGAAAATAAATGGCAATTTGAAGAAGGTTGGAGGGTTTGGTTAAAGGGGTTAGTGCAAGGATGGTGTGCCGATCAAGTGCTTGAATGGTGACTAGGTGCACGGCTGATGGTACGGGAGCAGGCATCAATGTGCGGCAGGGGTTGATTTGGCAAGCAGTAGCATGCGGGACCTTCCGCAATCTAGCCTGGTGCACTGGGACATGTGCAGGTGCTAAGTGCAGGTGCGGAACATGGCTTGGGCAGCTGTTGGGCAGGAGCAGCAGGCGCGCAGGTTGTTGGGGCGTGCTAGAGCTGGCTGCTGGCTGAGTGCTGGCTAGGCTTGCGGCACTTTTGGGGTTTTGGTTCTTTGGGGTTTTGAAGATGGATGAATGGAGGGAGAAAGGTTGATGGTATTTATAGAGAGAGAAATAAGATTTGTAGTAGAATTCTTAGAAAATTTTAATGAAAAAAAAATCCTTAAGTTCTAATTCTACACAAAGTAAATAAAAATTAATAATTAAATATATGCATATGAAATTATCAACTGTTATTAAATTATTAAGATAAACATAAAATATAATCAAAATAAAATTAATCCTAATTCTAAGCTAAGTTGATAAAAATTAATATATATAAAATAATATAATTATATATTAAAGTTTATCAAATTATTAATAATATTAAAGATATTTATTCTAGATGCTTTTTGAAAATATTCACAAAGAAAGGCACCTAGTTTTTTTATTTATGAAAAGAGTGAATAAATTTTAAAAATAATTCAATTAAGTCACTAGACTTAATGAATATTTAAAATTGAGTTGCAAATTAAAACTTGGATCAAAATTGACCCTTTTATTTGAAAAACTAAAAATTTATTTTTCCATTTAGGGGATAATTTCTTAAAAAATTATGTCAAAATAAATTCCCAGGAAAGATTCGAGGGGTCACAAGCGGTCCCGCTTAAGTTTCAATCTCCTAGACAGAATTTATTTAAACATCCTAAACCCAAAAATATACCCTAAATCATTTATGCAAAAAGGAAAACGAAAAATTAAGTATCCGATAAAATGAACGAGATTTTATCTCGTTCAATTTTATCTCCCCAATAACGTTTCAGGCGCTGAGCATTAATTCGAAAATTACCTCCCTTACCTTGGAGTTCAACAACTCCGTATGGATAGACTTGGTGAATCGTAAATGGACCAGACTATTGTGATTTTAGCTTACCTGGAAAGAACTTCAATCTAGAATTGAACGACAAGACTTGCTAACCTGCTTCAAATTCTCGAACTCGAATGTGGTTGTCATGCCATTTCTTGAGTCTTTCTTTAAGTAATTTGGCATTTTCATATGAGAACATTCGTAGCTATTCTAACTCATTGAGTTGGAACATCCATTTCTCTTTCGTGAGCTTAGGATCCAAATTAAGCTGTTGAAGAGCCCAGTAAGCTTTGTGCTCTAACTCCAATGGTAGATGACATGTTTTCCCAAAGACCAATCTATAGGGTGACATCCCTAAAGGTGTCTTGTATGCTATTCTATAAGCCAATAAAGCATCATCTAATTTTGTGGACCAATCTCGTCGGTTCGGGTAGACTACCTTCTCAAGTATGCCTTTGATCTCCTTATTTGCCAGTTCAGCTTGCCCATTCATCTGCGGATGGTAAGCTATTGCAACCTTATGTTTCACTCCGTGCTTGTCTAATAACCATTTTAACCAGTTGCTCACAAAGTAGGATCCTTCATCACTGATGATAGCTCTTGGGGTTCCAAACCTTGTAAACACATACTTCTGTAGAAACTTCATCACAGCCTTAGAATCGTTTGTCGAATATGCCTCAGCCTCGACCCACTTAGACACATAGTCTACTGCTACTAGTATGTACTTGTGACCACAAGACTGAGGAAAAGGACCAAGAAAGTCAATACCCCATACATCGAACAACTCTACCTCAATGATCTTTGTTCGAGGCATCTTGTTTCTATTGGTGACACTTCCAACCCTTTGACATCAATCACAGCTCTTCACGTAAGCATATGCATTCTTGAATAGTGTTGGCCAAAAGAATCCGGCTTGCAATATTTTGGCCGTTGTACGTGTACCTTTGAAGTGTCCCACACTTGGAGTTGAGTGACAGTGGTATAAAATCTTCGGCATTTCATCTTCTTCCACGTATCTCCTGATCATCTGATCTGCACACTTTTTAAACACATATAGCTCCTCCCAGAAATAGTACTTCACATCGTGAAGAAACTTTTTCCTTTGTTGATACGTCTTATCAATTGGCATCAACCCACAAGCTAAATAGTTAGCAATATCAGCAAACCAAAGGGTATTATGGACATGATTTACCTTCAGTATATGTTCATCTGGAAACATCTCCTGAATTGGCATAAGAGGAGAATTCCCTTCTTGTGGCTCCAATTTGGACAAGTGATCTCCTACTTGATTTTCTACTCCTTTTCGATCTTGAATTTCTAGATCGAACTCTTGAAGTAGAAGTACCCATCGGATCAGCCTCGGCTTAGCGTCTTTCTTTGCAAGTATACTTAATTGCCGAGTGGTCCGTATAGACAGTCACTTTGGTACCTATAAGATAAGATCAAAACTTGTTGAAAGCAAACGCAATAGCAAGTAACTCTTTTTTTGTTACCGTATAATTCAGTTGAGCTCCTGTTAGAGTTCGACTTGCGTAGTAGATGGGATGAAAAACCTTGTTCCTTAGTTGGCCCAAGACAGCTCCAATTGTGAAGTCACTTGCGTCACACATCAATTCGAATGGCAAATCCCAGTCTAGTGTGACGATTATGGGTGTGTAACACCCCTTACCCGAGACCGTCGCCAGAGTTGAGCAAGAGGCGTTACTAGACTTGACTACAAGTTCAGGACATAAAAATTTAAAGCTGTCAAACTGTGTTATGCCGACTAATCTGACTATAACTCGAGTTACAAAACTCAAAATTTAGATCCGTAAATTTCTCTTGAAACTAGACTCATATAAATTTTCACCATAATTTTTCCAGAATTTTTCATGTGACCAATTAGTACAGTTTATTCATCAAAGTTACCCTTATTACACAGCTTGACAATTCTGCCCTGTCTCTACAAAAATGCAGTTATCTCATTTCACAAATTCCATATACTGTTCTTGTTTATACCAAGGAAAAATAGACTCATTAAGGGTTCTACACATATAAACCATGATTCCTAATTACTTTTGTAAAATTTTTGACAATTTTTCCAAAACAGAACAGTGACTCACGAATTCATTCAGAGCAGGTCTCACTAAAACTTAATTATCCTATAATATATAAATCTTCTACCTACTCTATTTCTTTCAGGTAAAAATAGTCTCATTCACCTCCTAATTCAATATACCCTATTTTTGGTGATTTTTCTAACTCGCATCACTGCTGTTACTACAAGCTGTTTTGTTGCGTTTTATGAAAGACTAGCTTCTAACCGAACCTACCTACCTTCCTAATTCAAGGATTCATTTCGTATATAAACATTTCCTTAACAAAATGATTAAACTTTGATTAAGAAAGCATAAACCTTGCCATCATAAACCAAACATACATATCAAAAACACAACGACGTACTTAACTAGAAATTTAGCCATTTTCGCATGGCCATTATATACATGAACCGTGAAATTTTATCAAACAAAAACCAAGTCTTTTTCCTATACATGCCTTTGTTTAAAACCAAAATGAAAGAGTACCAAAATATAGATTGATAGTGTTTGCGACTTCCTTGACGATCCGTCTTGAGCCCGTAGCGTAACCCAAAATCTATAAAACAGAGGAAATATTTCACATAATTAAGCTTACTAGCTTAGTAAGTCCTAAATTTATAATAGCATAACATTTAAATTAATCAACTTATGACATTTTCC
The DNA here is from genome assembly GCA_005393395.2 of Gossypium australe. Taxonomy (NCBI): domain Eukaryota; kingdom Viridiplantae; phylum Streptophyta; class Magnoliopsida; order Malvales; family Malvaceae; genus Gossypium; species Gossypium australe. The sequence continues at coordinate 120,515,876 of CM016616.1, forward strand.
ACAAACATTTAATTATGATAATTCATCTACATAAAGCCGAATCTTATTAGTACATTAATCGAAGAAATTATACTTCGATTCCATAAACCTGTATTACTTCGCAATACGACTTAATATATTTTACAAGTATCACATACCCCAAGTTATGTAACTATAGCATTTTTAACAATCACACTACCATATTAAAATTTCTTGTATTCCAAGCATTTATACATGCAAACCGAATTTCCATAGTAGTAGTAGTAGGCATAACATACCTTACATACTTACCTGAACCGTATACTCAATCAGTTAGCTTTAAATTGTCTTGATTTAAGATTCAACTTCCCTTTTGTAAAATACATCACCGGCATGAAGCCTGCTAGGCTTAAAAGCCTGAAAGGTGACACCGGCTCAAGGCCTGCTAGGCGTAAAAGCCTGAAAAGTAACACCGGCACAAGGCCTGCTAGGCATAAAGCTCGATAATTAACACCGGCACAAGGCCTGCTAGGCATAAGCCCGATTATGTCACCGGCACCAGGCCTGCTAGGCTCAAAGCCCGAAGGTCAGAATGGTTTTACATACTTTTCACATTTCATTATCACATATCGAATCATATGTATTTATTTACATTGCATTAAAATATTGAAAATCAATCCAATCCATCATCATCACATTCGGTCAACTCATGATTTTACACCAAACTTATATAAATTTTATCATTCATTAGATTTATAATTAACCCTTAAACATAAGGTAGCTCAGGATCTTACTTATTCACCTTGCATTAGCCAAAATAAATCCACTTCAATACTATACATTCACATTCGGCTATATATGAATTTATACTCTAATTTTCCACAATTCATTATTCACTAAATTCATAATTAATTTATTGACATATTTTAACTAAAGGACTTACCTCGATTGTCGATATGCTTAAAATTTTCTGCTATTCAGTCACCTTAGCCTTCCCTCGATCAAGTTCTTTCTTCTTTTGATCCCGATCTATGAAATATCAAGTAAGTTTTATTTACATCCTTCTATCCATTTGCTCAACTCAAGATGCACATAATTTAAAACAGTAATCATACCAAAAATTTAAACACTCAACTTATTCAATTTAATCCGTAATGTACCACGATGCAAAAACACAACACATTGAGGTTTCTCCTCAATGGCCGAATGGCTATTAGACTCTTACGAGTCTCCAAAATCTTCCCTTTTATCATTTTAGTCCTTCTTATATTTAATTTAGGCAATTGACTTTTCATACCATTTCACCCAATAATCCTATCTAAATATAATCATTCATTGACCGATTTCACAATATATATATATATATCCTAGTATCAAATTCATAGAAAAATTTCATGAACAATCTTCTTCACTTTAGGCCGAATATAAGGCACCATCATGCATAAATTAAAACAATTCTTTTTACACTCTTAACTACTTCTTTTATAATCGAATTTTGTTAACTCAATGTACCCATGTGTATTCTTCAATATAAGACCGAACAACAAGCTAAATGTTCACCATTTATAATCATCCATTTCAACCGAATAATAAGAGCATTTTTATGCTCAATTCCAAAAATAATTTCTATAATTCCCATATAATTGAAATCACAAGTCTTAAACTTATTTAAGTCTCATAAGTAATTCATGTTGTTTTTGAATCAATATTAAACATTTTTCAAATCAAAATACACACAAGAGTACTCATCCTAGGCCGAATATTAACATGCCAAATATCAAAATTTTAACATGATTTCCTTTGCATTCAAAGTATCCGAATTCAATATGTAAAAATTTTTCCACACTCAAGCTAAACTACTCACCTTACTACCACATGCAAGCCGAAACAATGGAGGTTTCAAGTTTTCTTCTCCTCTTTCAATTTGAATCGGTGAAGAAGGTGGGGAGAGAAGAGAAATTAAAATAGGAAAATACTTCTTTTTGTTTTTAATTTCCTAACACATATTAGCATGCTCATTATAATAATACTACTTTAGCTATAAAATACTAAAACTATAATTTTCATTGCATGCTTGCCGTCCACCATACTAAATTGTGGGGAACTTGACATGCAAGTCCTCCCAAGCAAGAGAAAAAATCAATTTACCCCTTTTCACTAGCTAAAATCGGCCATGAGAGAATGAAGAAGATTGTGGCATTATCTTATGTTTTATTTAACATGCACACTAACATTATTTCTTTATAAAATACTAACATAAGCATAAAATAAAAATATAATTAAACTAACACATATTCCTATCTAACTTAGCCCATTGCCGTCCATCCCTATGGTAAATGGCTAATTGCCCTTTTAGGACACTCACTTAAAAAGCCACAAGCAATTTGGTACATTACACTTTAGCATGCAACATTTACGCTTTTCGCGATTATATCCTTTTTATCAAATTAAGTACTTAAACGATAAATCTCTTCTACGAAACTTTCACCCATATTAATTCACATATAATAGACAAAAAATAAATTATTAGAATATTACTCGGGCTCGGATTCGTGGTCCCGAAACCACCGTTCTGATTAGGGTCAAAATTGGTCTGTCACAACTCTCCCCCCTTAAGGATTTTCGTCCTCGAAAATTTTTTACCGTTAAACAAATTCGGATATTGCTACCTCACTGAATCTTCAGGCTCCCACGTAGCCTCTTCAACTCCGTGACGATTCCATAGAATCTTTACTAATGGAACCCTTTTACTTCTTAACTCTTTGGTTTCCCGAGCTAAGATACGGATCGGTTCCTCATCATAAGTCAAATCAGATCGAATTTCAATCTCTGACGGGGTGATCACATGGGACGGATCCGATCTGTATCTGCGAAGCATCGAAACGTGAAATACATTGTGTATCTTTTCTAAGTCAAGGGGCAGTTTCAATCGATAAGCCACAGGCCCTATACGCTCGATGATTTCATACGGTCCGATAAATCTCCGACTCAACTTGCCTTTCTGACCGAATCGGAGTATTTTCTTCCACGGAGAAACTTTCAAGAACACCCGATCTCCGACCTGAAATTCAACGTCCTTGCGTTTTAAATCGGCATAGGACTTTTGACGATCCGAAGCAGCTTTCAAATTACTTCTAATTACAACCACCTTCTGTTCAGTTTCTTTAATCCAATCAACCCCGTGTATCTTATTCTCACTGAGCTCAGTCCAATACAATGGTGTGCGACATTTTCGACCATATAAGGCTTCATAAGGTGCCATTTTTATGCTAGATTGAAAGCCATTATTGTACGCAAATTCAATCAAAGGTAGGTATCGTTCCCACGTACCTTCAAACTCGAGAACGCAGCACCTCAACATGTCCTCAAGTATCAAAATAGTTCGCTCAGACTGACCGTCTGTTTGCGGATGGAAGGCTGTACTAAAATGAAGTTTAGTACCTAATGCATCTTGCAATTTCTTCCAGAATCGCGATGTAAATCTTGGGTCTCTATCTGAAACAATGGAACTCGGTACACCGTGCAATCTTACAATCTGCGACACATACAACTCGGCGAGTTTGTCAAGTGAATAGTCGGTACGTACCGGCACAAAATGAGCTGATTTAGTCAGTCTATCAACGATAACCCATACGGCATCTTTCTTACTAGGTGTCATAGGGAGACCAGATACAAAATCCATGGTGATTCTATCCCATTTCCATTCGGGTATCATGATTGGCTGAAGCAATCCGGATGGTACCTGATGCTCAGCTTTCACTTGTTGACAGATTAAGCACTTGGAGACAAATTCGGATATATCTCGTTTCATGCCAGGCCACCAATAGAACTGTTTCAAATCATTATACATTTTCGTGCTACCAGGTGTATCGACATTCGGCCATTATGGGCCTCACTCAGAATCATCTGTATCAAATCTGAGTTCATCGGAACACACAATCGACTTTTATAATTCAGACAGTCATTTGCATCTATCTGGAAATCTGATTCTGTAGCGTTTTCACACTGAATCCGAATAGCAACTAGCTTTTCGTCAACTTTCTGTGCATCGCAAATTTGCTGAATAAACATCGGTCTCGCTTGTAACTTGGCTATGATCGAACCATCCTCAGACATCGTCACCCGTGTGTTTAATGCACGAAGAGCAAATAATGATTTTCGACTCAACGCATCCGCAACAACATTAGCTTTCCCCGGATGGTAGTCAATCACTAATTCATAGTCTTTCAGCAATTCTAACCATCGGCGTTGTCTCAAATTTAGATCTTTCTGAGTCATTAAATATTTTAGACTTTTGTGATCTGAATAAACATGACATTTTTCACTGAATAAATAGTGACGCCAAATTTTCAATGCGAACACAATGGCTGCCAACTCCAGATCGTGAGTTGGATAATTTTTTTCATGTGGCTTCAATTGTCTTGAAGCGTAGGCTATCACCTTGCCTTCTTGCATTAGAACACAACCCAACCCATTCAAAGAAGCATCACTAAAAATAGTAAATTCTTTACCCGATTCGGGCTGAGTTAACACTGGAGCCTCGGTTAAAAGGGCTTTCAATTGCTCGAAACTTTTCTGACATTTTTCTGACCACTCATATTTGACATCTTTCTGTAGTAGTCTCGTCAAGGGTGTAGCTATTACGGAAAAACCTTTTACGAATCATCTATAATATCTCGCGAGGCCTAGGAAACTTCGGATCTCGGAAACATTCTTTGGTGGTTTCCACTCGAGTATAGTTGCTATTTTGTTTGGATCCACCCGAACACCTGACACTGAAACAACATGACCCAAGAAGCTGACTTCATTCATCCAGAACTCACACTTACTGAACTTTGCATATAACCGTTGATCTCTCAAAGTTTGTAGTACTACTCTCAAATGCTCAGCGTGTTCCGCTTCATTTTTGGAGTAGATCAATATATCATCAATAAACACTACTACAAACTGATCCAAAAACCGTCAGAAGACTCGGTTCATTAGATCCATAAAAACAGCAGGCGCATTAGTAAGTCCAAAAGGCATAACCAAAAACTCATAATGTCCGTACCTCGTTCGAAATGCCGTCTTTGGCACATCTGAATCTCTGACTTGTAATTGATAATAGCCCGATCTCAAATCTATTTTCGAAAACACTGAAGCCCCCTTCAACTGGTCAAATAAATCGTCAATCCGAGGTAACGGGTACTTATTCTTTATAGTTACCTTATTTAGTTGCCGGTAGTCGATACACATTCGCATTGTCCCATCTTTCTTTTTCACAAATAAAACTGGTGCACCCCACGGGGAAAAACTCGGTCGTGCGAAACCCCTCTCTGTCAATTCTTGCAACTGCGCTTTCAATTCTTTTAATTCAGTAGGCGCCATTCGGTACGGGGCTATCGAAATTGGGGTTGCATCCGGCACTAATTCAATGCCGAACTCAATCTCTCGTACTGGGGGTAAGCCCGGTAGCTCTTCAGGAAACACATCGGTGTATTCACATACAACTGGTACCGATTTCATTAGTTTCTCGGACATTTTATTATCCAGTACATAAGCCAAATAGGCCTCACACCCTTTTCTCACATACTTTTGGGCTACCATTGAAGATATTACCGTAGGTAACCCATTTACATCACAGGATTTTATTCTGATTGTCTCACCATTTCGGCATTTCAAATCAATAAACTTTCTTTTGCAATCCACCACTGCCTCATGTGAAGTTAACCAATCCATACCCAAGATTATATCAAATTCATCGAAGGGCAACAACATCAAATCAACTGGAAAGCAATAGTCTCGTACCATCAACGGGCAACCTCTACACACTTTATTAACAAGCACACATCTACCCAAAGGGTTGGACACACGAATTACAAACTCGGTAGACTCAACTAGCAGAGTCTTGCCAAATTTTAAAGTTTCACACACATAAGAATGAGTCGAACCATGATCAATTAGTGCAATCACAGTAGTATCAAAAAGAGTGAAAGTACCGGTAATGACGTCGGGGGAGGAAGCATCCTCTCTAGCTCGCGCAGCATATGCTCTAGCTGGAGCTCTAGCCTTAGATCGATCTGTAGTGTTCTTCGTTCCTTTCTGGCTACCACCTACATTGCCTGAATGTCTGGGTGGTCTACCTCGCATTGGCACGTTGCTCGGTGTAGTGTTCTGAACTGCATTCTGCTCAGCTAACTTCGGACACTCTCTGATAAAATGATCTGACGATCCACACTTATAGCAAGACCGATCATGGAATCTACAACTCCCTGAGTGCCATTTCCCACAGTACTTGCATTCAACTCTATTTTGTGGAATGTTACCAACACTGGCTATTGAGGTAGCTCGGGAGCTCATAGAAGGTCGATCCCGTCTAGGCGGATCTGTAGTAGCTTTCTGTCGGCTGTAGTCATCTCTGGGCTTCTTGCTCGTGGAATGAAAAACTTTACCCGAAGACCTTTTTCGGATGTCTCTGGCTTCTGTATCAGCCTTTCTTTTCTCTTTCCCGAGCTCTTCAGCTTTGCAAGCTCTCTCAACTAAAGTTACAAATTCTTGGATTTCAAGAACGCCAACAAACATCTTTATATCTTCATTTAGGCTGTCTTCGAATCTTTTACACATAATGGCTTCAGTAGAGACACACTCTCTAGCATAACGGCTGAGCCTGACAAATTTTCTTTCATACTCCGTTACAGTCATTCGTCCTTGTTTCAGCTCAAGGAACTCTTTTCGTTTTTGATCAATAAATCTTTGGCTAATATACTTCTTGCGAAATTCAGTTTGGAAGAAATCCCATGTCACTTTTTCTTTCGGAACCACTGATACTAGTGTACTCCACCAATGATATGCAGTGTCCCGTAATAAGGATATAGTACACTTCAAGAATTCATCCGGAGTACAAGACAACTCATCAAGTACCCGAATAGTGTTATCAAGCCATATTTCGGCTCTCTCAGCATCATCATCGTCATTGGCTTTAAATTCTTCGGCCCCATATTTTCGAATTTTGTCAACTGGGGGCCTACTAGATCTCATTGGGTCTATCATTGGGGGAGCTAGAGGATCCGGAGTTGGATTATTCGGGGGCGGAGGTTGGGGTACAGCCGGGTTATTTTGAATAAATTGGGCAAACCACTCACTCATCATCCGATAAAAGGCTTGCTTAGTTTCTCCTTCGTGGCTACCCGAAACAGGTCGAGAGTCTATCGGCGCTGATCCGTGGGTACGGTCAGGCGCCACGCTCTCCACATCATCAGCTACAGCTCTTTCTGGTTCAGAATCCATTTACTAAATAAAACAAAGTTCAGGCTGTCAGAAGTCACCACACTATCAATATATATACAAAAGGCATGTATAGCTAGACTCACACGCGCTACGGTAGTCCTAGAATCGACTAAACCATAAGCTCTGATACCAATCAAATGTAACACCCCTTACCCGAGACCGTCGCCAGAGTTGAGCAAGAGGCGTTACTAGACTTGACTACAAGTTCAGGACATAAAAATTTAAAGCTGTCAAACTGTGTTATGCCGACTAATCTGACTATAACTCGAGTTAAAAAACTTAAAATTTAGATCCGTAAATTTCTCTTGAAACTAGACTCATATAAATTTTCACCATAATTTTTCCAGAATTTTTCATGTGACCAATTAGTACAGTTTATTCATCAAAGTTACCCTTATTACACAGCTTGACAATTCTGACCTGTCTCTACAAAAATGCAGTTATCTCATTTCACAAATTCCATATACTGTTCCTGTTTATACCAAGGAAAAATAGACTCATTAAGGGTTCTACACATATAAACCATGATTCCTAATTACTTTTGTACAATTTTTGACAATTTTTCCAAAACAGAACAGTGACTCACGAATTCATTCAGAGCAGGTCTCACTAAAACTTAATTATCCTATAATATATAAATCTTTTACCTACTCTGTTTCTTTCAGGTAAAAATAGACACAATAAGGTTTAATTTCATATCTCATTCACCTCCTAATTCAATATATCCTATTTTTGGTGATTTTTCTAACTCGCATCACTGCTGTTACTACAAGCTGTTTTGTTGCGTTTTATGAAAGACTAGCTTCTAACCGAACCTACCTACCTTCCTAATTCAAGGATTCATTTCGTATATAAACATTTCCTTAACAAAATGATTAAACTTTGATTAAGAAAGCATAAACCTTGCCATCATAAACCAAACATACATATCAAAAACACAACGACGTACTTAACTAGAAATTTAGCCATTTTCGCATGGCCATTATATACATGAACCGTGAAATTTTATCAAACAAAAACCAAGCCTTTTTCCTATACATGCCTTTGTTTAAAACCAAAATGAAAGAGTACCAAAATATAGATTGATAGTGTTGGCGACTTCCTTGACGATCCGTCTTGAGCCCGTAGCGTAACCCAAAATCTATAAAACAGAGGAAATATTTCACATAATTAAGCTTACTAGCTTAGTAAGTCCTAAATTTATAATAGCATAACATTTAAATTAATCAACTTATGACATTTTCCACAAACATTTAATTATGATAATTCATCTACATAAAGCCGAATCTTATTAGTACATTAATCGTAGAAATTATACTTCGATTCCATAAACCTGTATTACTTCGCAATACGACTTAATATATTTTACAAGTATCACATACCCCAAGTTATGTAACTATAGCATTTTTAACAATCACACTACCATATTAAAATTTCTTGTATTCCAAGCATTTATACATGCAAACCGAATTTCCATAGTAGTAGTAGTAGGCATAACATACCTTACATACTTACCTGAACCGTATACTCAATCAGTTAGCTTTAAATTGTCTTGAGTTAAGATTCAACTTCCCTTTTGTAAAATACATCACCGGCATGAAGCCTGCTAGGCTTAAAAGCCTGAAAGGTGACACCGGCTCAAGGCCTGCTAGGCGTAAAAGCCTGAAAAGTAACACCGGCACAAGGCCTGCTAGGCATAAAGCCCGATAATTAACACCGGCACAAGGCCTGCTAGGCATAAGCCCGATTATGTCACCGGCACCAGGCCTGCTAGGCTCAAAGCCCGAAGGTCAGAATGGTTTTACATACTTTTCACATTTCATTATCACATATCGAATCATATGTATTTATTTACATTGCATTAAAATATTGAAAATCAATCCAATCCATCATCATCACATTCGGTCAACTCATGATTTTACACCAAACTTATATAAATTTTATCATTCATTAGATTTATAATTAACCCTTAAACATAAGGTAGCTCAGGATCTTACTTATTCACCTTGCATTAGCCAAAATAAATCCACTTCAATACTATACATTCACATTCGGCTATATATGAATTTATACTCTAATTTTCCACAATTCATTATTCCCTAAATTCATAATTAATTTATTGACATATTTTAACTAAAGGACTTACCTCGGTTGTCGATATGCTTAAAATTTTCTGCTATTCAGTCACCTTAGCCTTCCCTCGATCAAGTTCTTTCTTCTTTTGATCCCGATCTATGAAATATCAAGTAAGTTTTATTTACATCCTTCTATCCATTTGCTCAACTCAAGATGCACATAATTTAAAACAGTAATCATACCAAAAATTTAAACACTCAACTTATTCAATTTAATCCGTAATGTACCACGATGCAAAAACACAACACATTGAGGTTTCTCCTCAATGGCCGAATGGCTATTAGACTCTTACGAGTCTCCAAAATCTTCCCTTTTATCATTTTAGTCCTTCTTATATTTAATTTAGGCAATTGACTTCTCATACCATTTCACCCAATAATCCTATCTAAATATAATCATTCATTGACCGATTTCACAATATATATATATATCCTAGTATCAAATTCATAGAAAAATTTCATGAACAATCTTCTTCACTTTAGGCCGAATATAAGGCACCATCATGCATAAATTAAAACAATTCTTTTTACACTCTTAACTACTTCTTTTATAATCGAATTTTGTTAACTCAATGTACCCATGTGTATTCTTCAATATAAGACCGAACAACAAGCTAAATGTTCACCATTTATAATCATCCATTTCAACCGAATAATAAGAGCATTTTTATGCCAATTCCAAAATAATTTCTATAATTCCCATATAATTGAAATCACAAGTCTTAAACTTATTTAAGTCTCATAAGTAATTCATGTTGTTTTTGAATCAATATTAAACATTTTTCAAATCAAAATACACACAAGAGTACTCATCCTAGGCCGAATATTAACATGCCAAATATCAAAATTTTAACATGATTTCCTTTGCATTCAAAGTAACCGAATTCAATATGTAAAAATTTTTCCACACTCAAGCTAAACTACTCACCTTACTACCACATGCAAGCCGAAACAATGGAGGTTTCAAGTTTTCTTCTCCTCTTTCAATTTGAATCGGTGAAGAAGGTGGGGAGAGAAGAGAAATTAAAATAGGAAAATACTTCTTTTTGTTTTTAATTTCCTAACACATATTAGCATGCTCATTATAATAATACTACTTTAGCTATAAAATACTAAAACTATAATTTTCATAGCATGCTTGCCGTCCACCATACTAAATTGTGGGGAACTTGACATGCAAGTCCTCCCAAGCAAGAGAAAAAATCAATTTACCCCTTTTCACTAGCTAAAATCGGCCATGAGAGAATGAAGAAGATTGTGGCATTATCTTATGTTTAATTTAACATGCACACTAACATTATTTCTTTATAAAATACTAACATAAGCATAAAATAAAAATATAATTAAACTAACACATATTCCTATCTAACTTAGCCCATTGCCGTCCATCCCTATGGTAAATGGCTAATTGCCCTTTTAGGACACTCACTTAAAAAGCCACAAGCAATTTGGTACATTACACTTTAGCATGCAACATTTACGTTTTTCGCGATTATATCCTTTTTATCAAATTAAGTACTTAAACGATAAATCTCTTCTACGAAACTTTCACCCATATTAATTCACATATAATAGACATAAAATAAATTATTAGAATATTACTCGGGCTCGGATTCGTGGTCCCGAAACCACCGTTCCGATTAGGGTCAAAATTGGTCTGTCACAGGGTGCCTTGACTAATCGACTCCTCAAATCATTGAAGGCTTCTAAGCATTCCTCATCAAACTTGAATATCGAGTCCTTCTCTAATAATTTGCATAAGGGTTTAGCAACTTTGGAGAAGTCCTTGATAAATCTTCGATAAAAACCGGCGTGGCCCAAAAAGCTCCTAACACCTTTTTCAGATGTTGGAGGTGGGAGTTTCTCAATAATGTCTACCTTTGCTTTGTCTACCTGGATCCCGTGTCTCGTTATCTGATGCCCTAGAACAATTCCTTCTTGTACCATAAAATGGCACTTTTCCCAGTTGAGTACGAGATTTGTTTCTTCGCATCGCCTTAGTACCTCAGCTAGATTGGCTAAGCAATCATAGTAAGTATCTCCGAATACTAAAAAATCATCCATAAAAACTTCCGAATACATCTCAACCATGTCAGTAAAAATAAACATCATACATCTTTGAAAAGTAGCAGGTGCATTACATAAACCAAATGGCATGCGTCTAAATGCAAACGAACCGTACGGGCAGGTGAATGTCGTTTTGTGTTGATCTTCCAGTGCTACTGTAATCTGATTATACCCTGAGTATCCATCAAGAAAATAGTAGTAATCTTGCTCTGCGAGTCTATCCAGCATCTGGTCCAAGAACGGCAAAGGAAAGTGATCTTTCCTAGTCGCCTTGTTCAGCTTCCGGTAATCGATGTAGATTCTCCATCCCGTAACCGTTCTAGCCGGTATCAACTCGTTGTTCTCGTTCTCTACGACCGTGATACCTCCCTTTTTTGGCACACACTGGACCGGACTTACCCATGAATTATCTGAGATGGGATAGATGATACTTGCATCTAACCACTTGATGATCTCTTTTTTTACTACGTCCTTCATGATGGGGTTCAGTCTCCGTTGTCCATCGATCGTCCCTTTTTTGCCATCTTCTAGGATAATCTTGTGCATGCATACAGATGGGCTGATACCGTGAATATCAGCTATGGTCCATCCGATGGCCTTCATGAATTGTTTCAAAACTAAGATAAGTTTCTCTTCTTGCTTAGTGGTCAATTCTGCTGAAACAATCACAGGCAGAGTAGAAGCGTTACCTAAATAAACATATTTTAAATGAGAAGATAATACCTTGAGTTCTAATTTAGGTGGCTCCTTAATCGACGCTTTTGGTTGGGAATAGTCCCTCTTTTCAAACTCCAAAGATTCAAAACGAGATTGCAGATTAAATCCCCTTTGATTAGCTTCTCGCAAAGCTAAGTATTCATCCTCCTCTTCATCATTTGGGGGATCTAATGTCAAAATTCTTTCCAGTGGGTCCTCAACACAGTTGAGTTCCTTCTCCCCTATTAAATTCTTTAAATCAGACACTATAGAGCAATCATCAATTGTGTCAGGAAATCGCATAGACTTATGGACGTTAAATGTTACCTGATCATCCTGAACACGCATAGTGAGCTCGCCCTTCTGTACATCAATAAGGGTCCTTCCAGTTGCTAGGAACGGCCTTCCTAGGATGATTGTCACTTCTTTGTCTACTTCAAAATCTAGAATTACAAAGTCAGCAGGAAAGATAAACTTATCTACACGTACCAATACGTCCTCAATTTTTTCTTCTGGATGTGCTAAGGATCGATCTGCTAGTTGAAGCGTAACTGTAGTGGGTCTAACTTCTCCTATCCCCAACTTCCTAAATATTGACATAAAAAATTTTATAGCCCAAAAAGCTTTGTACTCTAATTCAAATGGTAGATGACAACTTTTTCCGTAGACAAGTTTGTATGGGGATGTTCCTATGGGTGTTTTAAACGTTGTTCTATAGGCCCATAAAGCATCGTCTACTTTTAATGGCCAATCTTTCCTGTTTGATTCAACTGTTTTCTCAAGAATACGTTTAATTTCTCGATTTGCTACTTCCGCTTGTCCACTGGTTTGAGGGTGATAAGGGGTAGCTGTTCTATGGTGTACTCCATATTTCTTTAAGACTTTGTCAAATTGAGTATTACAAAAATGAGTACCCCTATCACTAATAATTGCTCTGGGTATTCCAAATCAAGAGAAGAGTTTCTTAAGAAATCTCACTACCATTCTGGCATCATTAGGTAAAGCTTGATCTTCCACCCATTTTGACATATAGTCCACTGCTACTAAGATGTATTTATTCCCAAATGAGCTAGGGAATGGGCCCATAAAATCAATACCCCATACATTAAAAATTTCACATGATAGCATGTATGTTTGAGGCATTTCATCGTGTTTAGAGATATTACCTGTTCTCTGACATCTATCACACAAAGCAACATACTTGTTAGTGTCTTTGAACATGGTAGGCCAATAAAAACCTAGTTCGAGCGTTTTATGTGCTGTCCTGATCCCACTGTAATGTCCTCCTGAAGGTCTTAAATGGTAATGTTTAAAGATTTTGCTTGCTTTTGTCTTTGTAACATATCTCCGAATTACTTGATCTGTACATATACGGAAAAGGAAAGGATCCTCCTAAAAATAGTTTTTCGCATCAGCAAAGAATCGCTTCTTTTGATGATGTGTTAACCTTTTTGGTAAGATGTTAGCAGCTAAGTAATTTGCAATGTCTGCAAACCAAGGTACCTCGGAGTTAGATATAGCAAATAGTTGTTCTTCAGGAAACGAGTCATTTATCTCATCTTCATCAAGTTCTACGATATGAGGATTTTCAAGCCTAGAAAGATGATCTGCTACAAGATTTTCAGCTCCTTTCTTATCTTGAATTTCCAAATCAAATTCCTGTAGGAGTAAAATCCATCTTATGAGTCAAGGTTTTGCACCTAATTTTGATAAAAGATAACGAAGAGCTGAATGGTCAGTGTAAACGACAACTTTAGATAATATCAAATATTGTCTAAATTTATCAAATGGAAAAACCGCGGCTAGCAATTCTTTTTCTGTGGTGGTGTAATTTTCTTGTGCGGCAGTCAATGTTTTGCTAGCATAATAGATCGGTTGAAAATGCTTGTCTCTTCGCTGTCCCAAAACTGCACCTACTGCAAAGTCACTCGCATCACACATTAGTTCAAAAGGCAAATTTCAATCAGCTGCAATTATAATTGGAGCATTTATCAATTTATTTTTAAGGGTATTAAATGCATCTAAACATTCCTGATTGAAATCGAAAGGCACATCTTTTTCTAGTAGTTTTTAAAGGCTTAGCTATTTTCGAAAAATCCTTAATAAATCTTCTATAAAATCCAGCATGTCCTAAAAAGCTTTGAATAGCCTTAACTGAACTAGGATGAGGTAATTTTTCTATGGTTTCAACTTTTACTTGATCAACCTCAATCCCTTTACTAGAAATTTTGTGGCCTAACACAATCCCCTCTCGAACCATAAAGTGACACTTTTCCCAATTAAGAACAAGGTTCATTTCCTCACATCTCATTAGAACTCGTTTTAAATTTTTAAGGCAAAGATGGAAAGAATTACCAAATATCGAAAAATCGTCCATAAATACCTCCATAATATCTTCCACAAGTTCATCAAAGATGGCTAGCATGCATGCCTGAAAAGTAGCAAGAGCACTACATAATCCAAAAGGCATTCTATGATAAGAAAACGTACCGTATGGACATGTAAACTTTGTCTTTTCTTGATCATCAGGAGCTATTGGGATTTGGAAGTAGCCAGAGAGTTCGTCTAGGAAGCAGTAGCACATATGCCCAGATAATCTTTCTAACAACTGATCAATAAATGGTAAAGGGAAGTGATCCTTTCTCGTGGCGTCGTTCAACTTCCTATAGTCAATACATACTCTCCAACCCGTGACCGTTCTTGTAGGAATCAATTCATTATTTTCGTTAGCTACAACAGTCATGCCTCCTTTCTTTGGAACAACCTGCACAGGACTCACCCTAATACTGTCAGAAATAGGATAAATAATTCCAACATCTAGAAGTTTAATTACCTCAGTTTTAACAACTTCTTTCATGTTGGGATTCAATCGTCTTTGAGGTTGCACACATGGTTTATATTCATCTTCCAGTAAAATTTTGTGGGTGCAAAATGATGGACTTATCCCTTTAATGTCAGAAATTTTCCAAGCTATGGCTCTTTTATGTTTCTTTAGTACCTGTAATAACTCGTCTTTCTCTTTGGGTTCTAGTTCTGAAGAGGTGGTTACTGGTAGCGCAAAATTATCCCTGAGGAATGCATATTCTAAGTGATTTGGTAACTGTTTCAATTCCAATTTAGGTGGTTCTTCAATTGAGGGTTTCTATTTTAGTTCGTCGTTTATTTCAATGCCCTCGTCTTTCTTTTATCTAGGAGAAAATGTATTAGAATTCAATTCATTGGTATCACCATCTACCCCCTCGCCTTGAGTGAGACACAGTTCCAACGTGTCGTCATGTATGATTTTCTGCAAAGAATCTTGAATAAAATGATCAATGGCATCAATAAAATAATAGGAATCATCTTGCTCTCTAGAAAATCGTATAGCATCGTAAATTTGAAAAATGATTTCCTTGTCACCTACCCTTAGCGCAAGTTTACCATCACCTATATCAATAATAGCCCTAGCAGTAGCTAAAAAGGGGAGTCCCAAAATTAAAGGTATCTCAACGTCCTCATCCATGTCAAGCACAACAAAATCAACAGGGAATATAAATTTATCAACTTTTACCAGAATATCTTCAATAATTCCCCTAGGATATTTAATAGTTCTATCAGCTAATTAAATACTCATCCTAGTGGGTTTTGGTTCCCCAAGACGAAGCTGTTTAAACATTTTATAAGGCATTAAATTAATACTGGCACCTAAATCAGCTAGTGTTTTCTCAATATTTAAACTACCAATTAAACAGGTGATAGTGAAACTTCCTGGATCTTTCAATTTGGTTGGTATTTTATTTTGGAGGATGGCGGAACATTCTTCATTAAGTTCCACGGTTGATATATCTTCAAACTTCCTTTTATTTGTTAGAAGCTCTTTTAGGAATTTTGCATACGTCGGCATCTGCGAAATAGCTTCAAGAAAAGGTAAGTTAATATGTAATTGTTTAAAAAGTTCAAGAAATTTACCATATTGTGCGTCTAAGCAATCTTTCTTCAACTTTGTTGGATATGGGATCGATGGCTTATATTCTTCACGTACCGGTGTTACATTCTCATCTTTTTCCTTATTAGTTTCTTGTGGCATCTTCTCTTCTACTTCAATCAATACCTTCCCACTCCTTAATGTTACTGCCTTCGCTTGCTCTTGTGGTTTAGGTTCGGTATTATTAGGTAAACGACCTGGTTGCCTTTCAGGAAATAACTTTGTTAGCTGCCCTAATTGATTTTTAAGCCCTTGAATTAATGTTTGCTGATTATTCAACATCGCCTCGGTATTCTAGAAATGAGTTTCTGATGCTGTAATAAACTTTGCTAGCATATCCTCAAGGTTCGGCTTCTTTTCTTGTGGGTAGGGTTGTTGTTGGAAGCTTGGGAGGGGTTGTTGTCTCTGATTTCCTTGACCATTCCATGAGAAATTGGGGTAGTTCCTCCAACCTAGATTATAAGTATTACTATACGGGTTATTTTGAGGTCTAGAATTATTACCAATATAGTGAACTTGTTTGTTTTCAGCGCTCGGGTTGTAATGTGGATATTCTGTATTGCTCATCCCTTCTCCATTCATATCGCACTGCATAACTGGATGTACCTGCGATGAACCACTGCATAGCATGGTCACTGCCTCGAGGTTGAAAACACTGGCGGCTTTTGTTGGCTTTGTCCTCGTGACTTCCCACTGATAGTTATTCAGTGGCATCTCTTCAATGAATTTGTAGGTAGCCTCAGGTGTTTTGTTTTTTAGGGTTTCGTCGGCGGTTGAATCAATCAACTGCCTGGTTGAGGGGTTCACACCGTTGTAAAAGGTTTGGACCTGTAGCCACAAGGGTAACCCATGGTGTGGGCACCTTCTCAATAGATCCTTGTATCTCTCCCATGCATCGTAAAGTGTCTCTATATCTATCTGCACAAAAGAAGAAATATCATTCATCAACTTAGCCATTTTAGCCGATGGAAAATATTTTAACAAAAATTTTTTGGTCATCTGTTCCCATGTAGTGATTGATCCTCGTGGTAACGAGTTCAACCACTATTTAGCTTTGTTCCTCAATGAAAAGGGAAACAACCGAAGATGAATAGCATCATCAGAAACACCATTTATTTTGAAAGTATCGCAAAATTCTAGGAAATTCACCAAGTGACTATTTGGATCATCATCCTGCAAACCATCAAACTAAACAAATTGTTGTATCATCTGAATTGTGTTAGGTTTCAGTTCAAAATTATTTGCAGTAATAGCAAGTCTAACAATACATGACTTAGTTCCTATTAAATTAGGTTTAGTATAATCATACATAGTACGAGGAGCAGGGTTTTGATTCACCGGGTTTGTGACAACCACAGGAGGTAGCGGATTGTTATTAGCCATCTCTGCGGTAGTATTGGTATCGTCCTCTTGCTCTTCTTCTATGTATTGTAAGCTTCGCCTTATTTCTCTTCTGTTTTTGCGAACGGTACTTCTAAATCGCTGTCAAAAATCAAGGGTCCTGACGGGTTCCTTCTAGTCATAAACTAGAAAAACCTATTAGAAGCAAAGGAAAGAAAAGAAAAATTAGAAAAGTGAAAATAAAAAAAATTAATTGCAAATAAATAAAAATAATGGCTAAACTAATAAAAATCAAGTGTTCCTAATATCTTAGTCCCCGGCAACGGTGCCAAAAACTTGGTCATGTCTGAAAGTCTTATATAATGAATGATCGACCTAGAAACTAACTATGACAACGAATATTTGTAATTACTATCTTTTTATTATTTAGCCTAAGAATTAAGGACCAAGAGTATAGCTATGGCAAGACCAGAAATATCGTATCCTCAAGGACCAAGAGTATTAATAATTACTATCTTTTTATTATTTAGCCTCAGAATTAAGGGAATTGTTGTTTAATCTAAAACTAACTAATTACTAAACTAAAGATGCTAAGTCACAGAGAATGAATTGGGAAAACTAATTGATTAAGACAATACCCGAGGAAGAATCCACCTAGACTTCACTTGTTATTTAACTCTGAACCAGACGATTTATTCACTTGACTTGATCTGTAGGATTCCCTAATTTATTTTAATATCTCTCTTGAGGCTACTAACATCTAACCCTAGGTTCATTAATTGAAATCTCTTTCTAATTAAAACCCCTAGAATTGCATTAACCCGATCTATGGACTCCCATATTAGGTTTGACCCTAATCCGGTAGATTTTCGTCGTCCTATCTCTAGGAGTGCGATCAACTCCGATTAACTATGCTAGATCTACTCTTAAACAGGGACTTTTGCTCCACTGCCTAAGCACATCAATACTTGAATCAATATCCTGAAATATCAAAGCAAGAATTAAGAACACATAATTAAGAACAAATCAAGTATTTATCATATAGTTCAGAAAACAATAACAAGATCCATCTTAGGTTTCATCCCTCTCAGGTATTTGAAGGGTTTAGTTCATATTTATAAAAGAACACATCTCAGAAAAAAGTATAAAACAAAACATAAGTATAAAACAAAACATAAGAAAAACCCTAAAACCCCCTAAAAGAAATTGAAGGGAAGATCTTCCGTCTTGAGTATGATTCCGGCTTCTTGAGATGGATCAATTGGCTGTCTTCGAGTAAATCCCACAATTCGGCCCTCTCTGGCTTCGCCTGTTCGGCCTCTCCCGACACCCTCTTAGGTCACACTTAGGGTGTTTATATAGGTTTTCGAAATGTCTTTCTTTGCCCCTAAGTATCCTAATTCGAATGGAATTAAAACAGGTCACGCCGTGGCACACGCCTGTGTAAATCGAGCCCAGGTTGTGTTTGGGTCCGCTAAAGAGGCACGGCCATGTGGCAAACTCCAGACCGTGTGAATTTTGTACTTTGGCCCATTTTCTTCGTTTTTGGCCCGTTTCTCGTTCTTTTCATCCTTCTATGCTCTCCTAAGTATAAAACATGAAATTAAAGGATTAGAAGCATCAAATTCCACAAATCAGAGGATAAATCATCCAAAAGTATGCCAAATGTGGGATTAAAATATGTACATATTATGGTTTATCATGCTTCTGGCAGGAACTTTTAACAGGAATTGCACCAAAACAGCAGCCACAGTTAACAACGCTTTTAGTTTCTCAAAACTTTGTTGGCACCTCTCTGTCCATTCAAACTTCACGACTTTTTGCAATAGTCTTGTCATTGGAGTAGCTATAATGAAAAATTCCTTAACAAAACGTCTATAGTAACCAGCTAGGCCCAAAAAACTCCTAACCTCGGTTACATTCCTTGGTTGCTTCCATTCTACAATAGCTGAAATCTTACTCGGGTCAAATCTGATTCCATCTCCCGAGATAATGTGCCCCAAAAATCCAACTTCCTTAAACCAAAATTCACTTTTACTAAACTTGGCATATAATTGTTTCTCTCTCAAAATCTGCAGAACCTTTCTCAAATGCTCGACATGTTCGTTCTCATCCCGAGAGTAGATCAGTATATCATCGATGAAGACCACGGAAAATTTAACCAAGTATAGCCAAAAATTGCGATTCATCAGGTCTATGAAAATGGCAGGGGCATTCGTTAGACCAACAGGCATGATCAAAAATTCATATTGGCCATACCTCGTTCGAAATGAAGTTTTCGGCACATCCGAGTCCTTGACTCTCAACTGATAGTACCCAGACCTTAATTCTATCTTGGAAAATACTGTGGCTCCCTTCAATTGATCAAACAGATCATCAATTCTCAGCAACGGGTACTTGTTCTTCACAGTTACCTTGTTAAGTTGCCGATAGTCTACGCATAATCTCATGAAACCATCTTTCTTCTTCACAAATAATATGGGAACACCCGACGGAGAATAACTCAGTCTTGCGAAACCTTTATTCGTTAGTTCTTACAACTGTGCTTTCAATTCTTTTAGCTCGGTTGGAGCCATTCTATATGGAGCAATAGAAATGGGGGCAGTACCCGGAACTAACTCAATCCCAAATTCAATCTCCCTAATCGGAGCTAACCATGGCAATTCATTAGGAAAGACATCTAGATACTCGCATACTATAGGTACCGACTCAATTTTCAATTCTGTCTCTTTAGTATTCATCACAATGGCAAGGTATGCTTCGTACCCCTTTCTTAAATACTTCTGAGTCAACAAGAATGATATCACTACTGGTGATCTGTCTTGCTCGTCTGGTTCAACACAAATAAGATCCCCATTTACACATTTCAACTCAATAAAATTCTTTCCACAATTCACAATTACATCATGAGTAACTAACCAATCCATCCCAAGGATGACATCAAACTTATCAAATGGCAATAACATAAGACCAACAGGAAAGCAATGACCCCTAATCATCAAAGGGCAACATTTGCATACTCTATCAACCAACACATACTTGCATAAGGGATTAGACACTCTTATTACAAATTTAGTAGACTCTATAGGCATGCTCATGGTAGAGACTAATTTCGTGCATATGTATAAGTGGGTAGATCCTGGATCAATTAAAGCTATAACCCTAGTATCATAGAGAGAAAATGTACCAGTGATCACGTTAGGGGAAGATGCCTCTTCACGGGCACGAATGCCATCTGTTCTCGCAGGTGCTCTACCCTCGACTCTTGCAGTCTACTCTTTAGATGAATTCTTTCTACTCATCTCATTTCCCGGGTTTCACTGTAGTCTTCCTCTAGCAGCACTTCCCGATCTTGCATTCTGGGACTTCTCTTTCTCGCATCTCTGATAAAATGGTCTAAAGACCCACATCTAAAACAAGGCTTCTCATTTGCTCGGCACTCACCAGAATGATGTCTGCCACACTGCGGGCATTCCAGTCTACTCGGTCGGGTATTGCCAACACTAGCAACTGATGTGGTTTGCGCTTTAGACCCCGAAAACTTTTTGCCCTTGTTTCGATTTGAAAACCCTACTGAAGTGGCTGGTCGAGAGCAAAATCCCTCAATTTTTTAAATGAGTATTGGTAGGACTTAATAGCCTTTTTCTCGAGTCACGGGACTCAATCTCAGCTCTTCTTTTCTCCTTAGCTAATTCTTCGGCTTTACAAGCTCTATCTACCAACACTACAAATTCTTTTAGTTTGAGGACTCCAACATATAAATGGATATCTTCGTTTAACTCGTCCTCGAACCTTTTGCACATGATGGCCTCGGTAGACACGCACTCTCGGGCATACTTACTAAGCCTTACAAACTCACGTTCGTATTCAGTCACCGTCATTCGACCTTTCTTTAGCTCCAAGAACTCTTTCCTCTTCTGGTCAATGAATCTTTGGTTGATATACTTCTTCTAAAATTCCTCTTGGAAGAATTCCCAGCTAACTCTCTCCCTTGGTACCACCGACATAAGGGCGCTCCGATAGGCCGAATCTCTCAAGAGAGATACCACACATTTTATACACTCTTCAGGCGTGCATGACAACTCATCAAATACCCTGATGGTATTCTCGAGCCAGAATTTCGCTCTCTTGGGGTCATCATTCTTACTAGCCCGAAATTCCTCGGGTCCTTCTTTTCGGATCTTATCGACTGGAGGCCTTTCTCTTTTCACTACCTCAACCACTTGAGGAGCTATAGGAGAGGGTTAAGTAATATGTGGGGGTGGAGGGGGTTGAGCATTAGGATCTACTCGAATGTATTCAGTGTACCAGTTGCTCATCATGTGGAGAAAAGCTTTTCGGGCCTCTTCTCCCTGGCCCAAGGTCTCGGGTCTACTATCTTCTGGCGCGGTCCCTTGCGCGAGAGCTGGCGCATTACTCGTAGCATCATCAACTACAGTTCAGTCGGGATTAGGATCCATTTACTATATAAAAACACAATTTAAAACGTCAGGAGCCATCACATTATCATTACACAGGTACTCTTACGTATGGCATGTATAGCTAGACTCATACTTATGCTACGTTAGTCCTAGAATCGACTAAATCGTAGCTCTGATATTATTAAATTTAACACCCCTTACCCTTGTTCGAAACTGGAACTAGATACAAGGCATTACCTAACTTAACTTGCTTATACATAACACATCAGGCTATAAAATTTCGCTGCAGCATAGAAACTTTCATTTTAAACTCATAAACTGATCATTCTGGGCCTACGAGGCCCTAAACATACTTCCAAGAGGTTTCAAAATTAAATCGAGAACTTTTACGCGCTTAGAAAATTTTTGTCCAAACAGGGGCCACACGCCCGTGTTGTTCAAGGGACATGCCCATGTTCTTCACCCGTGGTCGACACTGACTTATTTCACACGGCCAGACACATGCCCGTGTCCCTAGCCCATGTCCCTCATACGGCCTCGACACGCCCCTGCCTTAGGCCGTGTGCCAAAACCTTGCATTCTGTTTATGACGACATCACCTCACTAAGGTCACATGGCCAAGGCACATGCATGTGTCCTTAGGCCGTGTGTCGAATTAAATTCCTAACTTCAGGTGCAGACTTCACATGGCCTAGGCACACGCCCATGTCTAAGGCTGTGCCTCCCACACGGCTGAGACACACGGTCATGTCTCTACTCGTGCGTTTACTACTGAGCATACTGACTTGTAAACCTGGCTTACAGGGGGACACACGGCTGATTAACACGCCTATGGGGCTGACCGTGTATCACACACAGCCTAGACACATGCCCGTGTGTCTACCCATGTGGACATTAAAAAAGCTATATTCCAAGCCAAATGCCACCCTACATAGCAATCGTACTTATACCAACTCAAATCAATCATCCACACAAGCATAAACTTCATGATTCATCATCAATGAATATATATATGAGAACTAGTCACGTATTGGCCCAACTTTAATGACCATTTACAAAATGAATTGAAACAACCATAGTAGCCAACACATTTGGCTTGCAAATATGACATAAGCAAAACATTCAAGTCCTATACATGCCATACTCAAAATAAATCTAATTTGGCTATACCAAAAAGTGGTCGATAGTGTGATCTCCAACTCCGACGTCTGCGAATTCTTGAGCTAACTTGGCAATACTACAAGGAAAAGGGCAATGAAAGGGGTAAGCATAAAGCTTATTAAGTTTGCATGGAAATAAATAGCAACAATAAGCTCATGACAATATCCATCCATGGCATTAAATAACCACACACAAAGTCATAGGCTCCTTGCCATACTTACTCATACTTGCCCTTATCTAGCACACACCATGCCACATATCATAAATGTTCTTTGTGAATTACTCATGGGTACCTGTGTTAACTCAATCACATAGCTTTAATACAACTCTCGTTTCTATTTCTAAGCTAATCTATTTATCCCAATAAATCACTAGTGATACTTAAAGATGCATATTCATTATCATTAGTATAAACGTGAACACAATGCCATATCCCAAATGTGGTCTCATATGGATCATCTCTGAATACCAATGCCATATCCCGGATATGGTCTTATACGGAGCCTCACATCAATATTGATGCCATATCTCGGATATGGTCTTATACGACTTTTCATATTAATTGCCGAAGCCATATCCTAGATATGGTCTTATACGGGATCTTAGTTCGGTGCCGAGGCCATGTCCCTGACATGGTATTATACAAGACCTCATCCATCTCATGTCTCAATGATAGTGTTTTCACATTCATTACAGTCCAACTAGGACTTCAACATCTCAACTTACTTATTCAACATCAAACACTCAATTTAGTAGAATATCATGTATCATCATTGTAACACCTCAAACTCGACCTAGAAGTTAAGCCCGAATCTGGCGTGTCACATGGAAGTGTTTTTTTTTCAAAACAATCTTTGCGATTGTTAAAAACTTGTTTCAGAATTACAGCCTCTTTGTTAAAACCCAAAACACTTAAGCAATTGTTATCTACTTGAAAACGTAATCATCTTTAAAAAAACCTTTTTGGTTGCGAAAACATATTTGAAATAAACAATTTACGAAAATATGACGTTTGGAAATAGAGTTGCAGAAACATTTTGAAAACATTGCGGAAACGGAGATAAAATACAAGTATTTTTGAGAGGTTGATTGATGAGTCGAAAATTGAGGTAGTGAACTTTAACCGTGACTTTTGAAAATGTCGTCGATAATTTGAAAGAGAATTTCTGAGTTAAATCATTTGTAAAGTTTGTTATGAAAATCATTTGTTAATCAATTTTTGGAAAACCGTTATTTATGATTTTAGAAAAATCCCAATTTAAAATAATGTAGAAAAATAATAAGTACAGCTAATCATAAAACCAAATAAAATATCCCAGAGGCCTTATTACAACTTTTAAACCCGAATAGTAAAAGCAACAAAATAAACGAAAAAGGAAATTTAATAAAGTTAGAACCAATTCTGAAGTATGGCCTCCCTCAAGTCATCCATAGCCCAAGTCCATATCATCAAGCATTACCTACAAGGGTTAAGAGAAAGAGGGGGTGAGTTACAAGAACTCAGTGTGTAACCCACTACCGTTGTCCACTGGGCCAATATCCATTAAGTAAATATTTGGGCCTAAGCCCATATACAATAATGTAATGAATAACATGAATATGAAATGCAAGTCCCAAACCAAGCCTAGTATTCCATCCGCTACACACCACCCGTACCAACCAACACACCTGTGGGTGATCTTTAGTCAACCCACCTCGCCAACACACCAAACATAGGCATTAAGCCATTTATATCAAATTTTTGGACAAGCCACCAGATTAACAGAATTTACATGGCATTGCCATTTTTCAGATTTGTGGCAGATCCACCAGATTTATGTAGCAGAGCTACTAGAACTTCTCTTTATCATTATCCCATCCCATGCAAATCATGTACTCAATGCATAACCATTTACAACAATTTATTCAGATTTTTCTTACAAAAATTACGGCCCATTATAACAATTTATCAAGTTGGCCAATTAAGCAAAATATCATCTTGGCCCATATTGCAATTTATTTCAAATCGGCCCATATAGCAAATATCAAACGGCCCATATAGTAAATTATCAATCGGCCCATATAGCAAATTATCAAATACGCCCATTAAGCAATCTATCAAAACGGCCCATTAACACATTTCAATTCAGCCCTTTATGGCAATATAACAAATCGGCCCATTAAGGGATTTCCATAGTTCGGCCCATAAGGGCATTTTCGTAACTCGGCCTGTAAGGGCATTTTTGTAATTCCACAATCGTACCCACTAAGGGTAATTCAGTAATCTCGCAACCCAGGGGTATTTCGGTAATTTACCCTCTAAAGATATTTTGGTAATTTCGCAACTTAGACTTAATTACTAATGTGGAGCCTAAAAATTGAAACTGTCCATCCGCATCATACTGACTAAATTAACTATAACTCGAGTAAGGAATCTCAAAATCTAAATCCGTAAATTTTCCTTGAAACTAGACTCATATATCTTCTTACTACAATTTTCTAGAATTTTTGAATTAACTATTTAGTACAGTTTATTCCTTAAAGTTTCCCTTGTTTCACTATCCAATAGTTCTGACATCCCTTATCTTAATTTCAAATATCTTACTGTACGGTTTTCATATACTGCTCCCGCTTGTTTCTAATGAAATTAGGCTCACTGAGGAATCTATAAATATAAATTATAACCCATAATCACTTTGTACAATTTTATACGATTTTTCCAAGACAGATCAAGGAACCACAAAGTCAATCAGAACCAGTCTTACTAAAATTAAGATATCTCAGAATATTAAAATCCTTTTCCTTCTCCGTTTCTTCCATATTAAAATAGACATAGTAAGATTTAATATGATATCTTATTCACTTTCTTCCTATTTTTTGTGAGTTTTCAAAAACACATCACTGCTTTTAATCGAAACTGTTTTATTACAAAATACGATTACCACTACGATCATACATACGCCCGAGTGATCACGGATGCCGGTTTTTGGTTTTCTTTGGTATTTCGACCGATTCAAAGAATATTTCATGCACATTTTTAGAGAAGTGTGAGATTACCCACCATTTCAATCATATATACGGAAAGTACGAGATTACACATCTTATTTCGATTTCCTAACGAACCACTCATCGTTGACCTAGAACGATACCAACCAAAAGTTAGCCTCGGATTTCCAAAAGATTTCGTATCACTTACACTTGATTCAATTACCACTATATCCGAAGGTAGAAATATATCGAGTGATTTGCCCCTAAAACATATAGTCGATTAGTCGAAACTTCAATCCGATTTGCAACATAGCCAAATAGAGATATAACAAAAAATCCAAAAAAATGAACCCCCTTACCTTATCAATATTGGATCCAATTACCACCGTTTGATTTCGGCTAGAACAATACACGGTCCCCCACTTAAAACACGATTGATTAAGGAATGAATAATAAATGATGAAAAAGGTTTCGGTTTTGGAGAAAAATGAACAATGATATTCGGCTATAGAGGGTATGGATTTTGGGAAGAAAAGAAAGGTTGAAAACTTTTGTGAGAAGGAATATAAAGATGAAAAAGGTGTATTTTTGGGGTTTCGGTTCTTCCAAAGGATAAAGAGTGAACAATTTGTCTCAATGGTTTAGATGCATTTGGCAATCAAGAAGAAAGAAGAAGAATTTGCCTATAATCCACTTGAAGTTTCAGCTATCAAGGAAGATGGACAAAAGGTGAATATGTAACCAATACAAAGAAAAGAAAAATGCACTATTGTGCTAGAAGATTTCGGTAAAAGGGAATAGCAAATTGGGAGAAGATGACACTAAAGTTGCGAATGAGATTTTTGGCCAAAACAATACCAAGACCCTACCAAATGCCAAAGTAAAAATTTCAGCTACCTATCTACCCCCAAAACCGTCCACATGCATAGCCATAATGGTCAAAATTTTGCCAAACATACTTTCCATAGCATTCTCCATGAAATAAGCCACTTGTTCCCCTTACTTACCTTTTCGTTTTGATTCATTTCCCCAACCTCAACCTTTCCTTAATTCCTTAGCCACCTTACCAAAAATAAAGAAGTCAAACTTCCCATATATACCTCTTGGCTGACACTTAAGGAAAGAGTGCAAAAATATAAGTCAAAATTTGCACACAAAATGATTTGAACCTCTTCCCTCAAGGTACTTCACTTGATGCCATAACCTCTTTACCAATAGCTCATTTATTCAAGCACATTACTCATTTATTTCTATAAGTCTTGAAGCTACTTACCATCTTTCCTTAAAGTGCTAAAATACCAAATCTTTCCTAAGGCCCAATTAAACCCGAGATTTCATAGAAACCTCGTAACCTTCCAAATTCACTTAACTAATAAGTCCAATTTGCAATAATGCCATTCTCTTGTTATCAAAATTTTAAACACTCCCACGCCCAAGGCCCATTGGACCCAATCCTACTAGGCCCAATTTTGGGATGTTACAATCATAATATCAAGCATTCTCAAACATGTTGGGTAATTGTGGAATTTATCACATACAAACTTACCCCGTTTCCAAAATAGGCTAGATTGTCGGTCTAATCCGATATTTTGTTCTTTTCCAGTTCGAGGTTGAGTCTTGGTTCTTCTTGCTCTATAATGGCTAATTAGCTCATTTTAATTATCAAATTAATAAATGCATTTCAATAATCATGTTTTGGCAAAATTACTAATTTGCCCTTAGACTTTGGCAAAATGACCATTTTACCCCTAGGCTCGAAAATTAATTCTAATCAAATTTCTACCTTCAACAAGCTTAGGTGAACATTTATTTCTCTTATGGCTATCATCAAAACCCAACAATTCACACATTTACTACAAACTGTATAACCTTTACAAAAAGGTCCATTTAGGTGTTTTCATAGTAACACCTTTCACAATAGTTGTTTATCTAACAACTAAGACTCATTTTCTTCCATAAAAATGCAGCAAATCACATAAAATCTCTCATGGAAAAAACCCTAAAATTTTCACCATTTTTTGCAAAATAGTCCCCTCATTAGAAAGCCTAAGCTTTAGGGGTTCCAAATGCACAATTTTTTATCAAGAAAGGATCACTAGAACACTCACTTAGATGAGGATAAGTTGCTGAAATTTTCAAAGCTTTCAAAACCCCCTCTTAGCTGGTATTTTCGGGGGTGAAAGTGGTGAAAAAAGGATGATATCACTCTTTTCTTTATTTTATGCTTAAAAAGTAATTTAGTCACCAATTTCTACCTAACCAATTGACCCATTTAATAATCTTGTCCATATGGTCGGCCATCCCTCCTTCAATGGCTTATTTGCACATTAGGGACCACGAATTTAATATCTCTTAGCCATTAAACACCCCTAGCTTGCAAAATAGAACTTTTGCACTTTATGCAATTTAGTCCTTTTTTCGTGATTAAGCCTTCAATCGTTAAAATTAAAGTACCAAAATTCTCGTGCATCCTTATAAGCATGCTATAACACATAAAATAATATCAAAATAATTTTCTTCAACCTCGGATTAGTGGTCCCAAAACCACTATTCCGATTAGCCCCTAAATCGGGCTATTACACTTGCGGAAACCACTTTATCACATCTTTTGTGCAGGATTTCTACTCTGGACGTTGGTAGCGGTAAAAAATATATGTATTATGTGCGAGATGGATCCTTGTCGTTACGTAGCTTTCAACCAAACGACCTTTTCTATTATTCTCATTCCATAAATTGCTTTGAGTGTGGGCTTGAACAACTATGAATCAAACATAGAATCAGAAATAATTTTCTTACTTTCAGTAGGAAAATAAATCTCTTTCTACAGAAACCAAATTGTTATTCTCAAAAAATGTAATTTATACTTAGAAATAAATTCTCACTATTTTTTAGCGAAAAAAAACAATATTGAAAACTTTTGTGTGAATAGCACTACTAGTTTCATCTATTTATAGGCAGAGATTGAAGAATCTTAGTTGAATTTATAGAATAAAAATAATACATATTTGATAGAAAAACAAGGTTTTGGTGGGTACAAGGTTTGGCATATAATCTTAAAGTAGTATGATTGGTGGAGTAGTATTCGCCAAGTAGATCTTTTGGCGTATAGAGTGGGCATATACAGTTATGTGTTTAAGTTAACAAAGGTTCCATGTTGGATTTATATGTTAGTTGGAATAAGATAATGGCCAAGTAAAACTTGTAGAGGGTATGAGTTCACATTAGGAGTATAGTGCGCCCTTTTACTGTAACATTAAATCAAGTTAAGTTGCAAGGTAAGCTGATTAGGAACCAACTGAATGTGAACTAGGATAATTAAAAGATAAGGGGATACTCAATTAGGTTTCTTGGAAGTTGTAGACCTTTGGATAAGATAATTCAGTAAGGATGTGACATTTTTCAAGTCCCAGTAAATACTTAGATTACATTAATGGATAATCAAGTTAAAGAAAGAGGGAGTTCTCTTTCTCTTTATTCTTCTTTAAGAAGCACTACTATCAATCTTAAGAAAAACCTAAAGTATTACCTTATTTCTAAGTTAGAGTTGCAAATCATGATCTTCGTTTGTGATTACTCCATGTCAAGGTGACTTTTGTGACTTTGTATGTTAAATCTATGAAAGATTAAGTCAGAATAAGTGCATGAATATTAAGATGAAGAAGTAAGGTTTTATATAAGGGTTCTCTGGGTTTTTGATGATGGTAAATGATAAATAATGATACGGCACACGTGCGGAATAGGATTGTAGCTTGTCTAAGTAGTGGATTTAACATAGATCTCTATACGAGCGTAAACTGAAACAAAAGCAATGAAAACAAATTAGTTGTCACAAAGGAGAGTCAAATGGAATTGAAACTCAACAAGCCTAGGTGAACATTTTGCCCCTATTTTGCCCCTAGGCTCAGAAATAAATTCTAATAACATTTCTACCTTCAATAAGCCTAGGTGAACATTTAATACTCTTATAGCTATCATCAAAACTCAACATTTCACATAATTACTACAAATTTGTAACCTTTTCATCAAGGCCCAATTAGGTGTTTTCAAGACAACACCTTTCACAAAAGTTCATCTAACAACTAAGATTCAATTTCTTCCATAAAAATGCAACAAATGACTATGATAGCTCTCATGGTAAAACTCTAAACTTTTCACCATGTTGCACAATAGTCCCCTCATTTGAAAGCTTAAGCTTTAAGGGTCCCAAAAGTACAACTATTTTCAAGAAAAGATCACTAGAACACTTACTTGTGAAAAGATGAGTGTGCTAAAATTTTTGAAGCTTTCTACCCTCTATTTGCTGCAAATTTTTGGTGGAAGAGTAAAGGAGAAAAGATGATATATTTTCTTTCCTTATTTTATTAATACTAGTCAAATTGGTCACCAACTATCAACTACTTTGACCAATATTGTCCATCTTTGTCTCCTATGATAGCCTATGGCCGGCCAGGCGTTTAAAAAGGGCTAAACTCCCTTTTAAAGACCTCAAATTATCAATCTATGGCTATTTGGTACCTTTAGCCTATAGAATGGAACTTTCACACTTTATGCAATTTAGTCCTTTTTTGCGATTAAGTAAGAAATCGCTAAAATTAAAGCACCAAAATTTTCATGCACTATTGTAATCATGCTTTGACTCATAAAATGACATGAAAATAAATTTCTCAAATCTCGGATTAGTGATCCCGAGATCACTGTTCTGACTAGCCCCTAAATCAGGCTATTACAACATGTCACTAGCATCCTAAACTATTCCTAAGGTTCAACCAGGATTTCAATTGCCGAATCTTCATTGCATCATTTCCGATCTCGTCCATAATCGTATAATCACAATTCATGCTATATCAAAGCATATTAAGTACATTTGGAATGAAATTATAACATACGAACTTACCTCGGATGTTAAAACGATGAATCGAGTCAACTATTCATTAACTTTATTCTTTCCCCAATCTAAGTTCGTATGTCTCCTTTCTTGATCTAAATATATTTAAAATTGACTTATTTAATCATCTATTTATTCAATTCAATCCAAAATATACAATTGAGCTAATTTGCATATTAGCCCCTAAATTTTCACATTTTTACAATTTAGTCCTTATTACACAAAATCACAAATTAATGCAATTATCAAAATACCCATTCTTAGCCGAATTACCATTATACCCATAACAACCCATATTTTTCATTTATTTTACATTTTAACCACTAACTTTACACATTTCTCAATTTAATCTCTATTTTGCACTTTCACTAAAAATCACTTAACAAAACTTGTATATCTATTAACAAGCATTCATAATCTATCAAGAAACTTCAAAATACACATGTATTCATCAATGGCACCATATAAATTTGTAACAGTTTTGCAAAATAGTCCCTAGGCTAGCTAGACCTAGTTGCAACGATCTCAAAAACATAGAAATCATTAAAAACGAGACAAAAATCGTACCTAATTGAGCATAAATAGCAAGGTCGAACCCTAAAATGAAAGCTTTTCTTCTCTTGAAAATTTGGCAATGAAGAAGATGATAACACCGAAATTTTGTTTGTTTTATTTATTATCATATTAATTACCAAATTACAAAAATAACCTTATTAATTAACTATATAAAACACTTAAAATAAGCCCATCTTTGTCCACTTACTAAAATAATGGTCCAATTACCACATAAGGAACTTAACATTTAATATTCAAAGTCGTTTAGTGCATTTAACAAATAGAATTCGACTTTTACGCTTTACTCGATTTAGTCCTTTTTCCCAAATTAACCAATCAAACAATAAAATTTCTTAACGAAATTTTCACACTAACATATTATCATGCCAAAGACATTAAAATAAAAATAAAATAATTATTTTGACCTCAAATTTTTGGTCCAGAAATCAATGTTCCAATTTTACCAAAAACGGGCTGTTACAATTCTCCCCCTTTAGGGATTTTTGTACCTGAAAATCTTACAAGTGAATAGGTTAGGGTACTGTTTTCTCATAGCTTCTTTAGGCTCCCACGTAGCCTCTTCAACACCGTGTCATTGCCAAAGTACTTTCACGAGAGTTATACTTTTATTTCTCAATTGTTTGATCTCTCGAGCCAAAATTCTGATTGGTTCTTCGTTGTATGTCATATCAGGCTGAATCTCAATCTTTGAAGGAGAAATCACATGTGAGGGATCTGATCGATATCGACGCAACATCGACACGTGAAACACATTATGGATCTTTTCTAACTCTGATTGTAAAGCCAGTCGATATGCCACTGGCCCTATTCTTTCGATGATCTCGTACGGCCCGATGAAACGCGGACTCAACTTGCATTTCCGACCAAATCTAAGGATTTTCTTTCACGGAAATACTTTTAAAAACACTTTGTCACTGATTTGAAATTCAATATCTTTTCGTTCAAAATCCATGTACGATTTCTAATAATCTGAAGCTGCTTTCAAACAGTCGCGAATTACTTTCACTTTCTCTTTGGTTTATCTAACCAAATCAACCCCGTGAATCTGTTTCTCGCTAGGTTCAACCAGTACAATGGAGTTCGGCATTTACGACCATACAATGCTTCATACAGTGCCATCTTTATGCTCGATTGAAAGCTGTTATTATACGCAAATTCAACTAGTGGCAAATATTTTTCCCAGTTGACTTCAAACTCTAAAACACAACATCGGAGCATATCTTCAAGAACCTGGATTACTCTCTCAGATTGACCGTCAGTTGGCGAATGGAAAGCTGTTCTGAAATTCAATTTTGTACCCAGAGCCTCTTGTGATTTCTTCCAAAACAGCGACGTAAACCTCAGATCTCTATCCGAGATAATCAAAATTAGCTTCCCGTGCAATCTAACAATCTCAACAATGTACAATTCTACTAGTCTATCTAGTGAATAGTCAGTACGTACCGAAATGAAATGTGCTGATTTCATTAATCGATCAACGACAACCCAAATGACATTTTTCTTTTTCAGAGACAAAGGCAATCCCGATACAAAATCCATCGTAACTCTGTCCCATTTCCACTCTGGTATCATTACAGGTTGAAGTAAACCCGAATGTACTTGATGTTCAGCTTTAACTTGCTGACACACTAAACATTTCACTACAAATTCAGAAATGTATCGTTTCATACTCGACCACCAATATAATTGTTTCAAATAATTTTACATTTTAGTACTTCCGGGATGAGCAGATAAACAACCACTATGTGCCTTATGCAGAATTTTAATAGGCTTCAATGGTTAGAACCTTGAAACAAAGCATGGGACAGATCTATATCAATTCCAAGTGCTTTTTAATAAAAGAGGCTTTTGAGAAATGTAGCTTTTACGAGGTCCCTCCTTTACTTAATCCCGAACCAGTTGCTGCTTCTTCAAAAGGAATCGCTGAATCTGACCATCAAATTCTATCTGCTGAAGTGATTATCATACTTCACAGTTGCTTTTCTCTTATGTTAACCGAATTCAGGTGTGAGTTTCATATATTTTATGTTCAAAAAATTATGAGAGTGCCTTATGTTTGTATGTTAGTTAAGCTGCCCAAGTTTGCCTGGAGTAGGATCAACTAATTAGTTGATCAAAAACTACACCTAGTTTTGTAATCGTCTACTTGCATATTTGCATATACTTAATAATAATCTTGTGTCAACTAATTATTCTATTTTTTATTTAATTGTTTTGTTTTCAACATTTTATTTTTATTTGAATTGAAATAAGAAAAACACAAATTGGAATTTTGACTTAGAAAAGAGAATATTCATTAGCAGCTTGATCAATTTAAATAATCAGTGTTGATATTTCACATGGGAATATAGATTCAAATCTTATATTTTACATGGTTACGATTTAAGTACTTATTTCATTTAACTTCATTATAATATCTTATTTTATTGATATCTTTATATTTAATCCAATTTTTATTATTTATTTTAGTTGATTCTAAATTTTTATTTTTTATTTTAATATTTAAGATAACTTAAGTTCTAACTTTTGGATTTTAATTGTGTTATTAATTTATTATTTTCAATTTTCAATTTAAATTCATTAATTTTTATATTTAGTTCTAAAGTTAAAATTTTCATAGAAAATTTAATTTAAATAATATTTTTTTTATTTGTCCTTAAAAGTATATAATTTAAAGTTCAAATTTCAAAAATAAAACATAACATAATATTTACCATAGAAATAAATATTATTTAATTAAAATAATTATTTTAAAGGTCATGTTCTTCTAGCGGCGTTTGTGGGAAAAGCGCCGCCAAAGGTCATGTTCTTTAGCAGCGTTTGTGGGAGAAGCGCAGCTAAAGGTAATGTTCTTTAGCGGCATCTGTGGGACAAATGCCGCTAAAGG
This sequence comes from Gossypium australe, assembly GCA_005393395.2. Classification (NCBI taxonomy): domain Eukaryota; kingdom Viridiplantae; phylum Streptophyta; class Magnoliopsida; order Malvales; family Malvaceae; genus Gossypium; species Gossypium australe. The sequence continues at coordinate 120,550,200 of CM016616.1, forward strand.
TCAAGTTCTTTAGCGGCGTTTGTGGAAAAAGCACAGCTAAAGGTCAAGTTCTTTAGTTGCGTTATCTATAGCAGCATTTTTTGCGGTGCTTGTAAAAATGTCGTAAATTGTTTTAGCGGAGGTTATAGGCCAAAAAAATGCAGCTAAAAACTTGTTTTGCTGTAGTGTTAGTTCTAGGCCATATCATTTCTACTGAACGAATTTTGATGTTATTAACTCACTTCCATACCCCACAAATGTGAGGAAGATCCGTTCCTTTCTTGGTCATGTAGGTTGGCGGTTCATTAAATATTTTTCAAAGATTGCACAATCGCTCTGTAACCTCTTATAGAAAGACAAATAATTTGAGTTTGATCAATCATGTAGGGATGCATTTGATACACTCAAACACAAACTTATTTCAACACCCATAGTACAGCCACCAAATTGGAACTATATTTTCAAAATCATGTGTCACACAAGTGACCACAGTGTAGGACTAGTCCTTGGGCAAAGAATCGAGAAGGAACCGCATGTTATCCTGTAATAACCCGGGTTGGGGGGCTATTTTGTTATGGTCTTGTTTGCATGTGAATGGCTTGCTATGTTGTTGTTTGTGTGGTTTTGGGGCTTAGTTGTAGGCTAGGAGTGAGCCTGAGTAGGTGGGGAAATTTTAGTTTTTAAGCTTTATGTGAGAGGAGCTAAAAGAGCTGGGGTTTATATATTTTATTTGGTGTTTTTGAGCACATGTGATGAGCTAGCAAAGTGGCAAGGCATGCGCCACTTGGAGCTGGTGTTTGGCGTCAAGTGCAAGGGAGGAGGTCTTGTGTTCAAGCTACGAAAATCCCCATTTTAGCTTCCATTTTGACAGCATGGAGGGGAGGAGTTGTAGGCAGTTCAAACTCTGCCTTGGACTAAGTCTTCCTATTTGAATGATGGGTGGAGAGTGAAATTAGGAGGGAGACTAGTTCAACTAAGTTTGAATGGAGGGTTGTGAGTGTATGTTGGAGGTGTGGCCGAATTTTAGGAGAGTTTGGGGGGGGGGGGAGTGACGGTTTGGTAGTGGGGGAGTGTGGTGTGCCGAATGCACTTTTCATTTTGTGCATTTTCGGTCACATTGGGTAAAGGTAAGCTCTTTCTTTTTGTCAAAAGTAAGCCGATTCTTTCTAAAGAATTTCTCTCATCTTCTTCACTTCTTGAAACCGAAAATACCAAACCCCTATAGTAACCGAAATTCCATTTGTTTTCTTCCATTTTTTCTTCTTGAAAGCCGAAAGTCCAAGTAGCATATGCCGAATTTGCTTTATTCTTTTGGTTCTCTTAATATCCGAATGTTCTCTTCTCTTCCACTTCTTTTTCTTTTTGAAGCCTTGTAAAGCCGAAACTTCACCCTCCTATACATTTTCATTTCTTCTTCTTTTCTTCCTATTCCTGTTGTTGGCCGAATATCAACCCCATTCTTTTGCACTCCATTTCTTTTCTTTTACTCTGACCGAATCTTGTTGTTTGGGATAAACCACCCTAGCCGAATCCTCTTTTCTTTCTATTTTAAAGTGTTGGCCGAATCTTCACAAGGGTGGTCTCTTCTAGTCTTGGTTCTAATCGGATTTTAGAGGAAGGTAAGTGCCGAATGCTTGTTCTTCTTCTTATCGTTTTCTTTGATTAACATTCACAAGGATTAGTGCCGATTTTGGTTTTTGTGGAAGGGAGTTAATCTCTGGGTTAAACCGATTTCATTTTAGGGCATCGGGACTTCGAAGCAGTCAAGTGGAGCCTTCTTTCTTTGATTAACCGTTTGGTAAGTGTTGGTAAGGGCTGGTTCTATTAGTTCATTCGTTTTGTCTCGTTAAGTCAAGTTATTAAAGGTGTGACTGTTGTCATTTTAGGGGTGGCCAACTGTCAAAAGAGGAACCATTGTGGTTCGGGTTTGGTAGGAAACCAAACGTTTGCAAGGTAAGGGTTAATCGATAAACCCTTTTGGTTTAAATGGTTATGGCCGAATGGTATGAGTACTAATACATGGTTGGCCGAATGTTTTAGGAACAAGAGGATCGAGGGTTTTAGATCGGGTTCTTTGGGGATTAAGGCTTGCGATATACCAGGTGTGTAAACTAACACACTGATTTCTTAGTAATATGTTAATAACCTGTGTTGTAATAAGTGAAACAGTGATGATTGTTATGATACCCGATAGGGTATGTTCACGGATTCGGGTAAGTCCGTAGCATTACGAATTCTATTGTTGATACATCTAATGTTATGATCCATGATATATGTGTTATAAGATGCAATATTGGGCATGTTAGCATGAATTACATGATTTGCATATTGTACATAAGTCAGTATGACATGTATGGGTAATATGAGAGGAGGGAGTATGATATCCGTGTCTTTGGGACACCAGAGGTTTGGCACCTCCAGTGGTTTGGTACCACAGACGATATTTTGTGACTTTGGGTCACCAGAGGTTTGGCACCTCAGCGTCTCGTCCCAGTGGCTTAGCACCACGGTGGGTTGGCCCCACTGTTGATTATACGGGATTGACGCCAGTGATTTGGTATCACACGATGGGTTGTCCCCATCATCGGATTTGTGACTGCGGTCACCAGTGATTCGGTATCACACTTGTGTCTTTGGGACACTAGAGGTTTGGCACCTCATTGCGACTCGTCCCTGTGGTTTGACACCACCGTGGGTTGGCCCCACTTGAGTGATACGGGATTGTCGCTAGTGATTTGGTATCACACGATGGGTTGGCCCCATCATTGGATTATTCGTGACTTTGGGTCACCAGTGGTTTGGCACCACATTATGGATATCGTGACTTTGGGTCACCAGTGGTTTGGAACCACCAGTGGTTTGGTACCACACGGGGTAGAGAAGGTGTTATGGATGGTTAGGAACGGGTGCATTAACTGTATTGCTATGTTATGTTGTGTGTTAGCATGTTGCATTATCGGGAGGAGGATTATGCACTGAGTCATGCGACTCACCTTCTCCTTTGACTTTTCAGGTGATACTTAGTCGCGGACGTGGAGCCGGGATGGACTCGAGGTGCTCATGCCATGCTTGAATAAGGATTTGCTCAGACTTTATAAAACTTGGTACTTTAGCTTATTTATTACTATTTGGGTTTTATTTTGGATTGTAAATGGCCTTTAAAATTATGTTTTTACTATGTTTATGCTTAAAGTGGACTTTAATATGCCTTAACAAATTAATTGGGTTAAAATTTGCTAAACTTGGAAAGACAACGATTTTCAAAAACTACAAAGCGATATGTTTTAAAATATACCATCGGGTATCACCCTATGATTTGAGGTAAAGGAAACTCAAACGTTTTCAAACTTAAACTCGATTTTCTACTAAGTCCAAAATGTTTTAGTAACAATAAGAAACAACTTGAATTTCTAAAGGAGATAAACCTGTTTTAACTTCATAACTGATTAAGTTTTCGAAATTTCAGAGTTTTCAAACAAAACATCGGTTTTCAAACAATCATGCCCAAGATTTCTGCAAGTACGAAATTTATCAAAGGGGTTTTATCAAACTTTTAAACGGGAACCTTTTTTTAGCCAAAAATCGATTCTCCCTGTAACATACCGGATTCGGTCGTGGTGTGTTGACCAGGTTTGGGGTGTTACATATCCCTTACGCATCTAAGACCTTGGATGCCACCCAAAGCAACTATTCGACCACTAAAAAGGAATTTTTAGCTATAGTATTTGCTTTGGAAAATTTTCAATCATATTTATTAAGAACTAAATTTGTTGTTTTCTCTGACCATGCAGCTCTTAATTATTTGATCAAAAAAAAAAAACAAGCGAAGCCAAGACTTATTACATTGATTTTGCTTCTGCAAGAATTCGATACCGAAATTAAGGATAAGAAAGGACACGAGAATTTGGTAACTAACCATTTGAGTCGAATACTCTTATCAAAATATAAAGATGATTTCCCATATGAAAGTTTATTTTCTGCACAAATAAATTTTCCTTAGTACGCAGACATGGTAAACTATCTTGCTACATGTATCATTTCTTCTAATTTATCATGATCTGAAAAGGATAAGATTAAACAAGAATCGCGATACTATGTTTGGGACGACCCCTACCTTTGGAAATACTATTTCGATTAGGTAATTCAATGATGCATTGCAGAAAATGAGGTAAAATCAGTTCTAGCGTTTTGTCATTCTTACGCATGTGGTTGGCATTTTGGCCCTAAACAAACTGCACATAAAATAATTGAATGTGGATTATATTGGCCACATATTTTTCATGATGTATATTTATTCTGTAAAACTTGCAATAGATGTCAAAAGGTAGAATTTGAGCCAAAATAATGAAATGCCTCTAACACCTATACATGTATTTGAAAATTTTTATGTATTGGGCATCAATTTTATGGGGCCTTTTGTATCATTATTCGATAACATTTATATTTTGTTTGCTATTAACTATGTGTCAAAATAGGTGGAAGCTAGAGCCACCCGTCGTAATGGTGCTAAAATTGTAGTAGGATTTTTTAAAAAAATCTATTTTTTCCAGATTTGGCACACCAAAAGTGTTGATCAACGATAGGGAACGCATTTCTGCAATAAGGTAATCGACGCACTTTTGAAAAAATATGGGGTAGTACAACCAGTTGCTATGGCTTATCACCCTCAATCAAACGGTCAAGAGAAAGTGTAACACCCCAAACCCGGCCCATGCGTTTCGACCGGATCTGGCATGTCACTGCTTGTACTTTGAAAACTTTTGCTTTGTTGGTTTTTGAAATTGTGAGTTTATTAGACAATATTTAAGTAAATAAGCGGCATTTTAAAAAAATAACCTTGTATTAATTATTATTAAGTATAAATAAACCTTATCATATAATTCATAAGTTGCTTAACATTGTAAACTCATAAATTGAATAAAAACTAGGGGGCCTTATTACAAAAATATTCCCATAATGAAAAAAAAATAAAAAAATAACTTAAAGAAACTCCAAATTAACTTGTCAAAAGAAACTTGATGGCCCCTCGAGTCCGTCTCAGTTCCTATGTCCACGATCTATTGTTTCTCTGGAAGAGTAGAGAAAAGGAAAGCGTGAGTCACAAAGACTCAGTGTATAAATATCAAAACACACATCGACCTGAGCCCACAAACACATTATGGGCCCTGGCCCATACAGAAAGGCATCAATCATAATCACATAATAAGCAGTAAAGAATGAATAGCCCAACCCATCCTAGGTTTCCATCCTCTACACACGAACCCGTACCAACCATCACACCTTGGGGATTTTTACAATCAACCCTCCATCCGCTACACACCAAAACGACAGCCGTACTGCCTATTCCTATTAAGTAGGAATCATTAAACGTGGCATAGCCACCGATCACAATGTGACCTAGCATTTATATTTGTGGGTTTTCTACCACCGATCACTGCGTGACCTATCATGCACTTCCCCTTCATCATATCAATATCCCATCCCATGCATACACATATAAAGAAAACATCATGCAGTCATATATAGATATATTTTCGATACACATAGGGAGTTCTATGTTTACGTACCTGGCATCCTTGCCTAACCCTTTTAGGGTTCCATTCGACTGTCTATATAGCCTTATTTCGGCTTTTAGCCCATAACATACATAAATAGATTTACATACAGGTTTATTAGTAGTGTGTTAGAGATCTACACACCTGATTACCGATAAAACGAGGCTTTCTATATCGACGCTATCCTTAGTCGACACAACTGCTATCTGCCTAAGGTGTTGTTCAGAAGCCGGTCCGCAACCAATTGGCCAATCTCGAACAGCAGATACTGCTCATTTCTTAAACTTAGGGATTCTTTCTTTTGCCTGATCCATATTTAATTCCATCAAATCTTTTTTAGAGCTACTATAACAATGTTTAATCGTTAATCCTCCTTTTAGAGTTAAGATCATATATATATTGAATGAATCTAATAAAAATCTAGGGATAATCTTTTTACCTTAAAATCTCGAAATTAGAGACTTATGATTTTCGGCTTTTAGATCTAGTCGACTAAGCCTCCTTCAAATCTCGAATTGCCGCCCATCATAAAACCATTAACTATTAGCTTTCGACTTTTGCCTTTCTAAAATAGATTATGAGAACTAATCAAAATCCGACTCTTACCTTAGCTTAGGAGATTCAGCTAGCACTAGGGAGAGGATTCGGCAATGCCGATGGAAGATTTAAATGCCAAAAATGTAGAACAATTTCTCAAATAGGATGAATAAAAGAAAAAGCGATGGATGCTTCGGCTTTTTAGAGAAATCGGCACAAGGGAAAAGAAAGTGGGGAAGATTTTCGGCTTTTAAAGAAATTAGAGAAAGAAATTTGGAGAAAAGAAGCTAGGGAATTTCAGCACAAAAGGGAGAGGATTTAATGTCAGAAACAAGGAGCTAGCCCCCTCTATTTATAGGAAATTCGGCAACCCTTTGTCATGTAGTAGCTGGTTTCTTTACTCCTCTCAGTGATGGATTCTTGGCCATCACTCTCTTTGTAGATAAATTCCTAACTTTCCTCCTTTATCTTAATCTACTAGCTCATCTAAAAGAGACTTAATTATCTCTAACTCCTCCTTCCTTTATCAGCATATTATCCACATATTTTAATCATTAAAATCCCTAAATCTTAGCCTTTATCTGCTTATTATCCACATAAAATAAATTCCTAAATAATAGCCTTTATCTGCTTATTATCCACATATTTTAAACATTAAAATCCCTAAATCTTAGCCTTTATCTGCTTATTATCCACATAAAATAAATTCCTAAATAATAGCCTTTATCTGCTTATTATCCACATAAAATAAATTCCTAATAATAGCCTTTATCTGCTTATTATCCACATATTTTAAACATTAAAATCCCTAAATCTTAGCCTTTATCTGCTTATTATCCACATAAAATAAATTCCTAAATAATAGCCTTTATCTGCTTATTATCCACATATTTTAAACATTAAAATCCCTAAATTTTAACCTTGTTGCCATCCACTCCACCTAATCCTAATGCCCAAAATTTAGCTAACTTAAATTAAAAGAATTGGGCTCCATGAAACTTAAATTTGGGCCCCTTACTCCTTGTGTGTGGCGTCACCCCTTGCTCCATTTTAAGTGCTGAAAATTGGCCTAAAAAAAAACATGGGCTCCTTACAACCCGAAACTTGTTCCTTTTTAATTATTAATGATGCCATCTTAAAACAATTTAATCTGGGCCTTTGCCTAATTCTAAGCCCAAATTTAGACCCCTTTTACTTAAATTAACATTTTAAACATATCCTCACACTAAACGCGTAGACCCATTAATTCAGGATGTTACAGAAAGTGTCAAATAGAGAAATAAAATTGATTTTGGAAAAGATCATTAAGCTTAGCAAATATTGGAGTTTGGGATTAAATGATGCATTGTAGGCGTACCGCATAACTTATAAGGGACCTATAAGTATGTCTCTTTACCGACTTATATTTGGTAAACCGTGTCATCTTCCTGTAGAATTAGAACACAAGGCGTTTTGGGCTGCTAAGTAATGCAACATGGAGTTCGGCGTTGCAAGTAACTGTTGAAAATTACATATTTAGGAACTTGAGGAAATTTGATGAGAAGAATACGAAAATGCCCAAATTTATAAAGATAAAACCATGGGATTCCATGATCAAAAGATAACTCATAAGCAATTTTTTATTGGGAAGAAAGTACTACTTTATGACCCTACACTAAGAATTTTTGTTGGTAATCTCTGAACTAAGTGGTTACGGCCTTTCTTTATTACTCACCTATTTGTGCATAGTGCAGTCGAAATCAAAAGTGAAGAATTCGAGAAAATCTTCAAAGTAAATGGACAACATTTGAAGCCTTTCTACGAAAATTTTCAAGTACATATAGTCAAGGAGTTAATACTTGAAGAGCCGACAAAATAAACTTTCAAGTTGTCGAGCTAACGACGTTAAACAAAAGCGCTTTTTGGAGGCAACCCATATTTCTTTTAATTCATTTAATTTTGAATTACAATTTAATTTAGGTTGAAAATAAAATAAACAATAACAAGATTATTATTTAATCGATCTTAATGTGTTATTTTCCAGGAATGTTGGTGGAGGCTGACTTTTTTCTAAAAATTATGTTTCGATCGTGGCATGGGCACGCCACACTCAATGCTACAATTTTTCTCACATAACCATACCCAACCCAAATCCACTTAACCTAAAAATAAACCCAATACCCTATACCCAATACCAACCCAAATGAAAAAAAAAACTCCACAAAAAAACCCAAAACCAAGAAGGAAAAATAATGAAAAAGAGAGAGAGAGAGAAGTAGCCCAACAGGACGAATCTAGCCTAAAAGAAAGAAAGAAAAAAAGGGCCAAACAACCCAAAAAAAAGACGCAAAATAGACCTACCACCCAACTATCCTTTCTTTTCCTTTTCCCTTTTTCTCTAACTCTTTTTCCCCAACTCATTTAAGACATGCACGTCACTATCATAGCCAAACACTGTCGCCACACCGATCAGTTTCCAATTTGTCTTCTTTCTTACTTTCCCACACATAGCTAACAACAAATGATGCTTGTTCGTGAGCACCATCACACGTTCTTTTCTCTCAACCGTCGTTCACCTCTCCTTTCCTCCACCGTCGACCACCGTTCAAATACCTTTCCTTACGCACAACAACCCCGTATACCACTTGTAACATCTGGGATTTAGGGGCTTTGCATTTACTTTGTATGTTGTTTGAGTGTATTTGGGGTCTCCGGGAAGGCCCAGGGTTAAGTCGGAACCTTGGCCAAATTTTTAATTTTGGGCACTTTAGGAGGGAAGCTGACTGGGGCAGGACTTAAAGTTTATTGCTTGTGGTTGTTGACACAAGAATTAAGATGGTAAAGTGGCAAGGAGGCGCCACTTAAGGAGCAGGTAGGTGACGCCTCAGGGAGAGCAGTGAGGGGGCAGGTTCGGTTCGCGTCGTCAGCAATGTGGATTTTTATTTTTTTGCTTATGTGCCTAAGAGCTTGGATGATGGATTCGGTTGGGAGCCTTGAAGAGTGGAGGTGGACTTAGTCAAATATTTTTGAATGGTAGGCCAAGAGAGAAAGGTGGGTTATGAATGATTCAAATAATTCAAATTGATGAATGGGAGTGAATGTAAGAGGTAATCAAGGAGTGGTGGCTTGTTGGGAGCTTGTTGGCCGAATTTTGAAGGTTGGTAGGGGGAGAGTGTCGGTTTTGGATCTAGGAGGGTGGTGAGCTGAAATTTTAAGGTTAGTAGGTCTAAGTCCCTCTCTTAGCAACGGTTCAATCGGTTTTGAGGTGCCTAGAGGTGCCGATTTCTCCTTAGTGCCACTTTGAGCATAAGGTTGGAAATCGAATGGGGAAACACTCTCTTCTCTCTTTTGTTTGAACCTTTCTCTTTATTTCATTGATAGCCAAAACCGAAACCTGTTGCCCTCTAGTCTATTCTTCTTTTCTTATTTTTCTTTCATTATTCATTTATCATATCTTCTTCTCTCTTTTTCTTGTGCTGCCGAAACCTCTTGAGCTTTACTGAATCTCTCTTTTACTCATTTTTGGTGCTTTCATTTCGTTTCCATTCACCCTTAATCATTGCTGAATCCCCTGCCTAACTCTCTTTCTTTTCACATCGTTTCACTTGTGCCTAGTAAGGTTTTCTTCTTTTCATCTCATTCGAGCACTTGACCAAATTATGTCCTTCAACCATTCACTTCTGTCGACACCCTAATACCTTAGCCTTCCCTCCTGTTTCTCTTTTCTTTCTTCACTTTACTGTAATTGTTCCTGTACTAGTTATCCCTTGTGAGCCGAATCTCAGCCCTTACTACTGATTATTTTCCTTCGTTTTTGATTTCAAAGATCCGTTGGTAGGTAGTTAATCGTTCCCTTTTACTTTCTTCCTTCTCTCTTGCCAAGGCCGAATCTTTTCTCAAGGACGAACCTCTGAATGTTGTTTTCATTTTCTTCTCTAGAGATATTATCTGTGTTAGCCTAACACGGTGGAACAAAGTGATAGGAATCTGCTTCGGATCTCTAATCGATTTGGTTTATTAAGGTAAGAGGGACTCTGTCACCATGTTTTGTTCTTCTTTCGATTTTTGTAGCCAAAGCCGAATGGCTAATTGGCTTGGTGATGCATGCTATTGTGTTGACTCATACTCTTTTACTTTCTTGTCTCTGAGAGGGCGCCTATTCCGGGGAAATATAGCTAGCCGAATCGCTTGAACCCCAAGTCTGGGAATCAGTCAATCTTTGAACCCTATCTCTCTTTTCGGGATCTCAAGGTAGGGATTTTCTCTTTAGATATTTGATCGGGTTCTCCTTTCGTTATTCGCTACCTTAACTCTATGTTGTTGTTAAACAACCGTTGTTTCATTATAGTATCTTCTTACCAAGATCATTTATCGAATACCAGCCAAACATAGGAGGGGGTTGGACACTCAGTCCCTACCCCTAAATTCAAGAGACGTGCAGTGTCAGCAGTTCGGGTCTGGCCACCGGGTTGTGGGCCGGCTTCTGAAAGGGATAAGCAGATCACTGTAGTCCCTGCGAGTGAGGACATTAGCGAGATCGATAGTGTAGTCTTGCGTGTTTACAGGTGTGTAATTACCACACTATCTCTTTTTGTACATAAATCATGTATGTGTTATGTATGAAAGCCGAAAATTTCGAAAATGGTGATTTAGCTACCCAGGGTGGGTAAAATCGAAACTTTAGGTCAGTGTAGCATGATTTTACTTCATAATTATTGTTGATAGCATGACTATGTGTATACACTAAATATTGTATTGATGATATCATATAACATGCTATTATATTATGTTGCATGTGCATGGGATTAGGGATATTAACGTTATGAAGGGGAAGTGTATACCAGTGACACTGTCACACTAAATGATGGCTTGTTGCCTCATTTTCGTATTGGTGATTTGATCACATGGTGATCGGTGGCTAGACCACGTTGCATTGACTTTGAGCAGTGTGTCTATCAGCATGACTACCAAAGAGGAGTGTAGAGGATGGAGGGTTGATTGTAGAAATCCCCAGGTGTGTTGAGGATGGACATATGGAGTGGAGTGTAGAGGATGGAAAATTAGGCTGGGTTGGGTTTTCATATGGATTATTTGGTTATGCTGTATGGATTGGGCTTCAGCCAATGGTGCTTTGGGGATAAGGCCCATTTGTGGAGTATGTGGACTAATTGCACACTGAGTCTTGTGACTCACTCTTTTGTTTAAACAATTGCAGGTGATTCTTAGCTTTACGGACTGGGCTGGAGGGAACTCAAGGTGGCCACGCATGGGTTTTGCTGTTAAACTTTATTTCATTTATCATTTACCACTTTTGGGGATTTTTCTTTGGTGTAATAAGGCCATCTCAAATTTAGTAATTTTCTTTCGGGTTTTAAACTATGGACATATTAATTACAAAATGCTCAATGGGACGTTTTAAAATTAAAATACAAACTTAAGTTTTCTTTACAACCTGCCAAACAACGTTTCTTATAAAAAGGGATTCTATTAAAAACCTAATAATCAAATAATCGGTAAGTGATTTCAAATGTCACCTAATCATGAGGCTCGACTAATTAAAATTCTAAGTTAAATGAACAACAGGTTTTCAACTGAGCCACGAAACTTGAGATTTCATAATGACTTAGAATCCTTCTAAAACTCGTGAAACTTTCTAAACTTTTTCCTAGTGACATGCCAGATCCGGTCGTAATGTTTCGGTCGGGTTTGGGGTGTTACACCACTACACTTACCTAACACCAAAATGCCATCACTGTCCTTCAAATCCATAACATCACCAACCTTCAAAACACCAAACCATAAAACTTACTTCCTCCATAAACAATGCCCACACCACTACCTTTCGAACACCACCACGACAACCGCTGATACTGCCCGAAACACTAATCACCACTGCCACAAACCACCTTCATAACCATCATAAGATAGAGGCTCTCGTTCATTCCTTACGCACAACAACCCCGTATACAACTACACTTACCTAACACCAAAATGCCATCACTGTCCTTCAAAATCCATAACATCACCAACCTTCAAAACACCAAACCATAAAACCTACTTCCTTCATAAACAATGCCCACACCACCACCTTTCGAACACCACCACGACAACCGCTGATACTGCCCGAAACACTAATCACCACTGCCACAAACCACCTTCATAACCAGCATAAGACAGAGGCTCTCGTTCGTTCCTTACGCACAACAACCCCGTATACCACTACACTTACCTAACACCAAAATGCCATCACTGTCCTTCAAAATCCATAACATCACCAACCTTCAAAACACCAAACCATAAAACCTACTTCCTCCATAAACAATGAAACACCCCACACCCGACCCACGAGCCTGAACCGGATCTGGTATGTTCCTTAAATAAACCGGTTTTCAAGTTCTTTGTTACTTAGAGAAATTTTGTAAAATTTTAGGAAATATCGTTTTGGATTGGGCTTAGGTTGGGAAACCCATTTAATTAATTTAAAAATCCAATTTTATTAAGGTGACAAAATAATTTTTAGGGTTTGTTTTTAAAGAAATCATTCTTGTACTTAACTTTAATCAAAATAGTTCGTAACATAATAATTAAAAGTAAAGCAAAATAAAGAAAATCCACTGGGCCTTATGGCCTTATTACATCAAGTAAAACCCAATAATAAAATTAAAGGTACTAAAAAGAAATAAAGTCCAAATTAAATAAAATCTTCAAATGGAGCATGGCCACCTCAAGGTCTACCGTCCCAGTCCGTCACTGTTCATCACCTGAAACTAGTTCCCACAACGGGGTGAGTCAACAGACTCAATGTGTACACAACATTAACATTCAACAAATCAGGCATACAAGTTCATATCAAGTTCATGTTCATATAAAATGAATGATGCAACCCAAACCCAAGCCTAATGGTCCATCCGCTACACACCACCCATACCTGCCAATCACACCGTGGGGACTACTAAGTCAACCCTCCATCCGCTACACACCATCGAAGGCAGTCGCTGCAGTCGACGTGCTCATTGCCCATATAAGTTGTGTCATTAGACACCATATTCAAATAATGTAACCAAAGTTACCAAATTCAGATAATGTAACCGGAGTTACCATATTCAAATTTTGTGACCGTAGTCACCATATTCCATTGGTGAGACCGAAATCAACACCTTCTTCCCCTTTCACATATATCCCGAATGCCCCATAAATCTTATATCATGCATAACATACTTAATTTCTCATTATTCACATGTCAACAATATAACATATTCGTAATCCTATCGAAAGTAGGAAATGTACCTGGGTACTCTTACCACATTTGTGGTACTTAGCCACATTCACATTCTTATGCATATTCATATATTAAAATAATTGCCATATGATATATCGAAAATTAATGTGAGTACACACCTGATTTGCTTAATAGATTCCTTGAAATCCCGAAGAACGATCTACCGATCTAGATCTTTATCTCCTATATTCGGCCAAACATTAAAGCATATTAACAACCTATTTGGCTTAAAAACCCAAATCCTAGTAGGATTTGTATTACTACCTTGTTGCCGAATTGGATGATTGTAAATCAAGTCCCAAAATTGCTAGTATCCCTTTTCCTTGGAATCGGCTAACACTAATTCATGTAACCATGTGAGTTTCTGACTTTTGAAATAATGAAGAATAATTCCAAATATCAAAAATAAGCCTTGGCCGAATATCACTTACCATACAAATTCCAAATCTGAAGAGGATTCCTTGCCCTATATGTCTGTCGAAATCTTCATGTTAGATTTAATCTAACATATACATCATAACCTTTAATCAAATAAATTTATCTTACCTTAGATCCTTGATCCTTATAGTCGACAATTGTAGAAACCTGAGAGATCCTTAATGCCTTTAGTCAATTGCTTCCTTCCCTAGAGTCTCAGAGTTTCGGCTATGGAGATTTAATCAGGGATCAAAAAGAAAAGGTTTTGGCTTGACAGATGAAGAAAAGAGAAGAAGAAAAGATGGAAAGAAAATTCGGCAGAGGGGGTTTTGGCTTAGGGAAAATTTCGGCAGAGAGGAAGAGGAAGCAAAAGTTGATGAGTAGCCCTCCTGCCCTCCTTTTATAGCCGAAATTATCAGCCTAGGAGTCCCTTACTTAGCCACCACTCCTCTTTTTGATAATATTATCTCTTTTATTTAAAGATAAAAGCCTTTAATCCATCAATTATCTCCTCAATAATCCAATTAAAGAAAATCCTTTATTTATCACTTATTATTCACATATTTATGCAAATAAAACTCTTCCTTTTCTAGAAACCAGTGCCGTCCACCTCAGCCTTCTGGAAGCAAAAATAAAACTTATTTATTTGCTACTCAAGTGACTCGAACTCAGGCCTATTTCCCCTGCATGTGACGCCATTTCCTTAGGCCCTAAGTGGCATCTTCAGGCCACTTTTCCAAGCCTGTTTGTGCGTCAAACTTCTCCAACTTTTTCTTTTAAGGCCCTCTAGCCCTTATTTCCTATTTTGAACTTTAAAATTTGACATTTCGGCATCATTTCTAAGTTTCCTAAAATTTTCGATCGGCTCTGTAAACTTGCCATTTTCTTACATTTCCAAGTTTCCAGAAATGTTTACTTTCCATTTTTGAATCATTTCCAAAAATGTTCAGGTTTCCAAAAATGTTCAAGTTTCCAAAATGTTCAAGTTTCCAAAATGTTCAAGTTTCCAAAATGTTCATGATAATGGTCCGTCTCGGGTTAGGAGGCAAATCGTAAATGTTGCCTGATCGTAAATTAGGTAGTTTCTCGTTTAATTAACAAAAGGATAATTTTATTGGAAATAAAATCTCTGAAAGGTAAAGATAGGTGATAGGTTGAGATGGATACGTATTTGAAACAAGAAAGAACCTTTAACAAAAATTAAAGACCCAAATCTTATAAGTTTCAAATTGATGGAATGAGTTTTGAGATAAAACCGAGACCCACTATCTAGCGAGATAGGAACCAACGGTATAGGTAAATGAACGCCACACCCGTTAGGATGATAAGTTCAAAACAAGGAAAGAACGACGCCACTAGAAAACTAGATAAGTCAATTCAAACCTCGAGAATAAGGAGAGTAAATACTCACCAAAAGAAATACTTCTTTTCATTCAAATTCAAGTTCTCTTACAAAATGAAACTGACAAGCTATTTATAGGCCTAAGGTAGTTTGTTGTGACTGAAACATAATCATAAGAATTTAAAATCAAATCCTAGCACAAATGCTTCTTAAATGCCGTGGAAGCTTAGTTGACCAACTATGGAAAAAAAATAATTCCCAAGTGGTTATGATATGGCATATTTAATTTCCCTCACATTTGTTGCCGTTTAAGCTTTGGGAGAGGAACATTCGGTCAAGCCTTGGGCAGCTAAGTGGACATATTGTCACCATAAGCTTTGCCGTCCAAACATGGATTTGTGGTTGGAAACATATGGACATGAGTGTAGTGGGTTTATTTGATTATTCTCACGCATGCTTCTTTCCACCATGTATCAAATAATCCCACATGTTCATTTATTTATTCCAAGCCGCCCATGCACTTCAACATTCTCACGCATGCTTCCCATTCAATTGAATTTGCAATTTGTTTATTTTCAACATGGTTGTGCCGTCCAATTCAAGCTCCATTTGCTCCAATTCCATGCTTTGTTTTGCTCCATGCATGCTCCAATAATTGAATAAATAATTATCCCCCAACAACATTTTGCCCATTGCCGTCCAACAAAAACACTAGCCCTTCATGTTTTATTTCTTTAATATTCCACTTATTTCATCCCACTTAGCTAAGCCTTCAATTAAAATTCTTCAATTAACTAACTTCACCATGGTGTGTCGTATCATGCCTTGAGATTTTAATTTAAATAAAATCCCATTTGTTTGTCTTTAGCTACCATCTTCCAATATATTTTATTCAACACCACAAACATGCTTTATTCTATTTCGACAAAGACTAACTAAAAACTTGTACCATCTAAAATATGAAATACGAAAAATAAAGTCACTTCTGAAAATTAAAATTAAAACATGCGTAAATGAAAGTGTTAAATAAACTAGCAGTCGGGCTAGCTAGTATATTCAACTTCAAATAAGTTGTATGAGTTAAGCATGTTTTTGGGCTCTCTTTTATGGTCATCCCAAATTTGTGCCACCAAGACCATTGAGGCATCTTTGAATTGTTTGGCACGTGAACGTGTAATTGGCCCATTAGGTAACTTCATCAGGTCATGTTTGACGTCCGTCACAGGCTTCACAGTTGAGATCACATCATCCCCTCCCTCTTTAAGTTGATTCGTCCTCGAATCATCACCTACATCAAAAGGAGAAAGATCAGAAACATTAAAACTCGCGCTCACATTATAGTCACCTGGCAAGTCCAATTTGTATGAGTTGTCATTTATGCGTTCAATGACTTGAAATGGTCCGTCCCCTCTTGGGAGAAGTTTAGATCACCTTCAAAGAGAATGCGTCTACGACCTTTGTTAGCCCGTTGGACGTATTGCTTAGTTCTTGCTTCGATATTCTCGCGCACCTTTTGATGCAACTCCTTTATGTATTCCGCCTTTTTTCTAGCATCAGAATGGATAAATTTATCTGAAGGCAATGGCAATAAATCAAGAGGAGTGAGAGGGTTAAACCCGTAAACAATCTCGAAAGGTGAAAATTTAGTTGCAGAATGAACAGCTCGGTTGTAAGCAAATTCGATGTGGGGCAGGCAGTCTTCCCACGTTTTGAGATTTTTTTTGCACCAATGCTCACAACAAGGTTGATAGGACTCGGTTCACTACTTCGGTCTGTCCATCCGTTTGAGGATGACACGTGGTCGAGAATAGTAGTTTCGTCCCTAACTTTCCCCACAGAGTTCGCCAAAAATGACTTAAAAATTTTACGTCCCGATCAGATACGATCGTCTTCGGAACTCCATGCAATCGTATGATTTCCCTAAAAAACAAGTTTGCAATATGCACAGCATCGTCAGTCTTAGAACATGGGATAAAATGGGACATTTTAGAAAAACGATCAACTACAACAAAAATCGAATCCTTCCTGGTTTTTGATCTTGGTATTCCAAGGATAAAATCCATGGAAATATCGACCCACGGAGTGTCTGGAATAGGAAGGGGCGTATATAAACCGTGAGGCTGGACCCGTGATTTTGCTTGTTTGCAAGCAATGCAATGTTCACAAATCCGTTTGACATCCTTTCTCATTCCTGGCCAGAAAAAATGTTCTTGAAGAGTGGACAATGTTTTGTCTCTTCCAAAGTGACCCATAAGGCCACCACTATGTGCCTCTATCACAAGCATGTCTCGTATAGAACCTTGCGGTATACATATCTTGTTTTCCTTGAAAAGGAATCCTTCATGCCTGTAAAACTTATCAAAAGCACCACTCTCACAAGCATTATAGACATTGCCAAAGTCAGCATCATTAGCATACAATTCTTTAATGTGATGGAAACCAAGTACTTTAGAATCAAGAAAGGTTAATAATGAATACCTCCGTGATAACGCATCCGCTACTACATTTTCCTTACCTTTCTTATACTTAATTACGTATGGAAACGATTCTAAATACTCGATCCATTTTGCATGTCGTTTGTTGAGCTTGTGCTGACCTTTAATATACTTGAGTGCTTCATGATCTGAATGAATAACAAACTCTTTCGGCCTCAAGTAATGTTGCCACGTTTCAAGCGATCTTATTAGAGCGTACATCTCTTTGTCATACACGGGGTAATTGAGTGCATCTCCGTTCAATTTCTTGCTGAAGTACGCCACCGGTCTTCCATTCTGAGTTAGAACGGCTCTGATCCCTACACCTGATGCATCACACTCAATTTCAAAAGTTTTATTAAAGTCAGGAAGGGATAACAATGGAGCTTTAACAAGAAATTCTTTAATGGCATTAAAAGACCGTTCTTGCTTATCGGACCAATGGAAAGCTGAATTCTTCTTGATCACACTCGTTAAAGGAGCGGCTATCGTGCTGAAGTTGGGCACGAGTCGGCGGTAAAAACTAGCCAACCCATGGAAACTTCGTACTTGGCTAACCGTTGTAGGACGGGGCCATTCTTGGATTGCTCTAACCTTCTCTTGGTCCACCTCTAATCCATTTGCACTTACGACGTAGCCTAAGAAAATAACATTGTCAGTACAAAAAGAACATTTCTCAAGATTGGCGTACAATACCTCTTTTCGCAGTGTTTCTAAGATCGCACGTAGATGTTGGAGGTGATCCTCAAAAGATTTGCTGTACACTAATATGTCATCAAAATAAACAACACATGATTTGCCAATGAAAGCTCGTAAAACATGATTCATAAGTCTCATAAAAGTACTCGGAGCGTTTGTAAGTCCGAATGGCATTACCAACCATTCATACAAACCTAACTTTGTTTTGAAAGTCGTTTTCCACTCATCGCCTTCCCGCATCCTAATTTGATGATAGCCACTTTTGAGATCAATCTTTGTGAAGATTCGAGCTCCACTTAACTCGTCGAGCATAGCATCGAGTCAGGGTATCGGGTGTCGGTATTTAACGGTAATCTTGTTAATGGCACGACAGTCGACACACATTCGCCACGAACCATCTTTCTTTGGCACTAGTAACACCGGTACTGCGCATGGACTAAGGCTTTCTCGGTTATATCCCTTTTCTAGCAGTTCAATGATTTGCTTTTGGAGTTCTTTTGTTTCTTCGGGATTGCTCCGGTACGCAGGTCGATTGGGCAGAGAAGCCCCCGGCACCAAATCAATTTGGTGTTCTATGCCTCGAATGGACGGTAAACCACTTGGTAACTCCTCTGGAAATATGTCCTTGAATTCCTGAATCAGAGACAACACAGAAGAAGGAAGATTCTCGGGTAAGTTGTTAGTGTTCAAAAATGATTCCTTGTATAGTAAGACATACATCGGTTGTCTCACACACAAAGCTTTTCGAATATCTCTTGCTTTTGCAAAAACACTCATTTTTCCATTTTCTTTTTCTTCCTTCGTTTCCTCTTCTTTTTGTTTACACTCTCTTGTTTTATCACTTATTTTCCTGTCCCTCTTTTTTTTTTAAATTTTTCTATTTTTCTTTCTCATTTTTCCGCTCGCTTTCTTTTGATTTTTCTATTGATGCCTTCATTTTCAACTGATCTTCGTAAACTTGCTTGGGTGTTAGCGGAGCTAATGTCACATTCCGGCCCAAGTATTTAAAAGTGTACCGATTAGTGTAGCCGTCATGGATTGCTCGCTTGTCAAATTGCCAAGGTCGTCCAAGCAGGAAATGTCCCGCTAGCATCGGAACCACATCGCACAAGACCTCATCTTGATACTTCCCTATTGTAAAGGGAACCAAAACTTGTTTTGTGACCTTAAGTTCTCCCGCGTCATTAAGCCATTGTAGCTTATACGGATGGGGATGTTTTGTGGTAGTCAATCCAAGTTTCTCCACCAATATGGTGCTAGCCACATTAGTACAGCTTCCTCCGTCTATAATGACGCAACAAATCTTTCCCTTTACTTGGCAACGCGTATGGAAGATGTTTTCGCGTTGTTGTTCATTTTCGACACCTTGTAAGCTAAGGCTCCTTTTTACCACCAAGATTTCTCCACTTTCGGCTTGTTCTACCTCTTCCTCATCTTGGGATGTCTCACTGGCATCATCTTCCTTTTCACTTTCGGATTCGATCTCGCCATCATCTCGGATAAACATAGTGTTTCGGTTTGGACATTGACTTGCAATATGTCCTCGCCCCAAACATTTGAAACACTTAATGTCTCGGGATCGATTTGGAAGAGCTTCCATTTTGCCTTTACTTGTTTCACCGATCGGTTTGTTAAACTTGGGTGTGCCACTTGTTTCTTTGGCTCGGTTCGGTATGTCCCTTTTGTTGGACACTTGCCCCCACTTCGATGTTGAAGCATGATTGGGGTTTGCTCTTGGCGTAGCTTTTCGTTTTAGCTGTTTTTCGACCTTTATGGCCATGTGAACCATTTCGATGATATCGATGTAATGGTGTAATTCTACAATATTTGCAATATCTCGATTAAGGCCAGCGCTAAAACGTGCCATGGTGGCTTCTCGTTCTTCTTCCACATTGGCTCGGATCATGGCCACTTCCATCTCCTTGTACTAATCCTCCACGCTTCGGTGACCCTGAGTTAGGCTTTGCAACTTTTGATGCAACTCGCGGTGATAGTAGGTTGGGATGAATCTTTTTCGCATTAATGCCTTCATTTCCGCCCATGTGGATATTGGGTGTTCACCATCCCGTCTTCGACTCGTCGTTAATTGATCCCACCAAATAAGGGCGTAATCAGAAAATTCGATGGCGGCAAGTTTCACCTTCTTATTTTCTGAATAATTATGACAGTCGAAGATTAATTCCACCTTCTTTTCCCACTCAAGGTAGGCTTCCGGATCGGATCGCCCTTGGAAAGCAGGAATCGCCTTTTTAATGTTCTTTAAGTCGTCATCGGCCCATTCTCTACCCCTTCGCTCACGGACTCGTGGACCTTCTCTCCGTTCATCGTGTTCGAAAGCCGGGTTGCTTTCGGCTTCACTTGGTTCGTAGACGTCGTTGTTACGTAACCAAGGTTGTTCTCGTCCCCTTCTCGGAATTGGAGGGGTATTTGCTCGAGGTCTTCGTTCATCTCTTTGATCTAATCGTTCACTGATTGTTCTGAACATACGTGTGATTTCTTGCATTACTGTTTGCAATTCTGGATCTCTCCCTTCAGGATTAGTCCTTCGGGGTTGCAATCTTCTTCCACCTCCGGCGGCGTCGGATGCTTCGTCACTTATTATTCGACGTTCGGGGCTCCTAGGCATGGTTTTAAACAAAATTAATGAATCCTCACAACAATCCTCACTTGTTCACTCACAAAGAAAATTATCAACACTCACACTCGTGTTTTTACTCAATTCTGGCTTTTTTTTCTTTTTTTTTTTAATGTATTCACTCTTGCCTTTTACCGCTCGAATTCACTCTTCTAGATTCTAGAAGGTTGTTTTTGACTTACTAGCAACTCGTAGGTCATTTCGAGAGTTAAAAAGGTAAGTTTGGTCTCGAAAATGGGTAGGCTTAGAAAGGATAGAAAGGTGCGAATCAAGCTAATTGAGCATGAAGCTGGGAAGCAGTTTAATGTAGAAAAGCCAAGAGATGACCAAGATATGTTGGAGGAGGTAACAATTGCAGGGAAGTCAACTATAGTTGATTCCCAACATCTTATAGAACTAACTAACTATACAGACAAGGGCTCGCCTCAGTTAGTATACTTTGTAAAACACTAGGAATATAAGCAAGCAAATGTCATTCGTCTTCTTAGAGAAGAACTTAACAATCTAAACAGACCAAGGTAGGAAGAGGGTTCTTTTTTTTTTAACTCGATTTTTTTTTGAAACTTACTCGGAAATACTCAAGACGATCAAAACGTGCCTAATTTGATTGGCTTTGATACCAGATGATAACGGTCCGTCTCGGGTTAGGAGGCGAATCGTAAATGTTGCCCGATCATAAATTAGGTAGTTTCTCGTTTAATTAACAAAAAGGATAATTTTATTGGAAATAAAATCTCTGAAAGGTAAAGATAGGTGATAGGTTGAGATGGATACGTATTTGAAACAATAAAGAACCTTTAACAAAAATTAAAGACCCGAATGTTATAAGTTTCAAATTGATGGAATGAGTTTTGAGATAAAACTGAGACCCACTATCTAGCGAGATAGGAACCAACGGTATAGGTAAATGAACGCCACATCCGTTAGGATGATAAGTTCAAAACAAGGAAAGAACGACGCCACTAGAAAACTAGATAAGTCAATTCAAACCTCGAGAATAAGGAGAGTGAATACTCACCAAAAGAAATACTTCTTTTCATTCAAATTCAAGTTCTCTTACAAAATGAAACTGACAAGCTATTTATAGGCCTAAGGTAGTTTGTTGTGACTGAAACATAATCATAAGAATTTAAAATCAAATCCTAGCACAAATGCTTCTTAATTGCCGTGGAAGCTTAGTTGACCAACTATGGAAAAAAATAATTCCCAAGTGGTTACGATATGGCATATTTAATTTCCCTCACATTTGTTGCCGTTCAAGCTTTGGGAGAGGAACATTCGGTCAAGCCTTGGGCAGCTAAGTGGACATATTGTCACCATAAGCTTTGCCGTCCAAACATGGATTTGTGGTTGGAAACATATGGACATGAGTGTAGTGGGTTTATTTGATTATTCTCACGCATGCTTCTCTCCACCATGTATCAAATAATCCCACATGTTCATTTATTTATTCCAAGCTGCCCATGCACTTCAACATTCTCACGCATGCTTCCCATTCAATTGAATTTGCAATTTGTTTATTTTCAACATGGTTGTGCCGTCCAATTCAAGCTCCATTTGCTCCAATTCCATGCTTTGTTTTGCTCCATGCATGCTCCAATAATTGAATAAATAATTATCCCCCAACAACATTTTGCCCATTGCCGTCCAACAAAAACACTAGCCCTTCATGTTTTATTTCTTTAATATTCCACTTATTTCATCCCACTTAGCTAAGCCTTCAATTAAAATTCTTCAATTAACTAACTTCACCATGGTGTGCCGTATCATGCCTTGAGATTTTAATTTAAATAAAATCCCATTTGTTTGTCTTTAGCTACCATCTTTCAAGATATTTTATTCAACACCACAAACATGCTTTATTCTATTTCGACAAAGACTAACTAAAAACTTGTACCATCTAAAATATGAAATACAAAAAATGAAGTCACTTCTGAAAATTAAAATTAAAACATGCGTAAATGAAAGTGTTAAATAAACTAGCAGTCGGGCTAGCTAGTATATTCAACTTCAAATAAGTTGTATGAGTTAAGCATGTTTTTGGGCTCTCTTTTATGGTCATCCCAAATTTGTGCCACCAAGACCATTGAGGCATCTTTGAATTGTTTGGCACGTGAACGTGTAATTGGCCCATTAGGTAACTTCATCGGGTCATGTTTGATGTCTGTCACAGGCTTCACAGTTGAGCTCGCATCAGTTCAAGTTTCCAAAAATGTTCAAGTTTCCAAAAATGTTCATTTCCATTTTCATTTCCATTTCCATTTCCATTTCTAGGTTTCCAAAAGTATCAAAAATTTATTCTTAGTACTTGAGACTTGACATTTCGTACAATTAAACTGAAAATGCATAGGCCATATTCAGGATGTTACAAACAATACCCACACCACTACCTTTCGAACACCACCACGACAACCGCTGATACTGCCCAAAACACTAATCACCGCTGCCACAAACCACCTTCGTGACCAGCATAAGACTGAGACTCTCGTTTGTTCCTCCAAATAAAATATCGACCATGGTTTGTACTAGGAACCAAGCGGCCGATGGGTTCTTAGTCTCTCCTAATTACGGTCGAAATTAGTTTTTGACACATCTAGTCATTGATTTAGGCAATGAAAACCCAAAACCATCTTTGCCCCTACAAGGTGAACTTCCGCACCTATCAGGAATCATCGTCGATAAAGCCCAACTCCGATCGAGATAGAAAGCTCTCACAGCAATCCCGCTACTCTCGAAAGCTTGATTCCTAACTTACAACCGCTTTTACCTTTACTAATGTACTATGCAGGTTGCTCGAACAAGGCCGAGAGTTATAACGACCGTGGTGAAGGTCCTTCGAATAGAAGCAAGCATGTTCCTCAAAGTCGAACACAGTCGTCCACCACTCAAACAAATCGACCATCAGTTGATGAAATAGTAACATCTTCACATAGCAGTACTGAAGCTGCTGAAAATTTGAGCCCACCACCCGGTTCACCTGAAGAAAATGTTTGACCACGCCGAGACGATCAACATAATAGGCAAGGTGTAACACCCCAAACCCGGCCCATGCGTTATGACCGAATTTGACATGTCACATTAGAAAACGTGTTAAATCCATTTGATTCGTACTAAAATAGGTATTATTTTGTTATAATCAAGGGAAACAAGTTTGATTTGAAATATTTGATAAAATACAACTATTTTGAGAGATTGTTTGATGAAACGAAAATCGAGGTAGTAAATTTTAAAACCGTGACTTTTGAAAATGTCGATGATAATTTAAAAGAAAGTCCAAGTTAAATCATTTGTAAAAGTTTGTTATAAAAATCCATTTATTAATCAACTTTGGAAGAAACCGTTGTTTATGCTTTTAGAAAATCCTCATTTAAAAATAATTCAAGAAAAATGATAAGTACATCCAAACATAAAGCAAATTAAAGTTTATCCCAGAGGCCTTATTACAACTTTAAAACCCGAAATAGTAAAGGTAACGAAATAATACGGAAAAGTAATTTACTAATATTTGCAAACATCATTTATAAAGTATGGCCTCCACCGAGTCATCCATGGCCCCAAGTCCTCGTCACTGAGCGTTACGTACAGGGATTAAGAAAAGAAAGAGGGGTGAGTTACAAGAACTCAGTGTATAATCCCCTTACCGTCATCCACTAGGTCTGAATCCATTTAGCAAAAACATGGGCCTGAGCCCATAAAGCATAATCTTGGGCCAAAGCCCATTTACATAACAGAATATACATATATGCAATGTATGCAACCCAACCCATCCTAGTAATCGATCTGCTACACACCACTCGTACCATCCCATCACACATGTAGGGATGAAGTCAACCCACCCCGCCAAACACACCAAAACACAGGCTAAATGCCATTTAATATAATAATTCGTAGGCCAGTGGCCATTTATAAACGTAGGCAAGATGCCATTTATAATATTTGTGCCTGAGCCACCAGAGTCAGAATTATGCGTGGCATAGCCACTATACAGATTGTGCAGACCCACCAGATATCATTTACGGTAATATAATCGGTACACAGCCTTGGGTAAATATGATCGAGACAGAGTCGTTAGTTCATATGCTAGGAACATAGCCGTTATCAGAATTTGTGGTAGAGCCACCAGAATCAGAATGTGGCAGAGCCACTAGGCTACACATCTCTTCTTTAACATTTTTCCCATCCCATGCAAAATATGCAAATGCAACATAATTAATAAAACATAATATTCACATATATAAGCAACAACCATTAATCCAGTAATTTATTATGGTAAATCGGTCCACTAAAGCATTCTAGCAATTCGGCCCATAAGGGCATTTTAGTAAATCAGCCCGTAGGGGCATTTTCGTAATTCGGCCCATAAGGGCATTTTTGTAATTCAAAAATTTTACCCACTAAGGGTAATTCGGAAATCTCGCAACCCAGGGGTATTTCGGTAATTTACCCTCCAAGGGTATTTTGGTAATTTCGTAACCCAGACTTAACTACTAATGTGGGGCATAAAAATTGAAACTGTCCATCTGCGTCATATTGACTAAACTGACTATAACTCAATTTAGGAAACTCGAAATTTCGATCCATAACTTTTCCTTGAAACTAGACTCATATATCTTCTTACTACAATTTTTACAGAATTTTTGACTTAGCCATTTAGTACAGATAATTCCTTAAAGTTTCCCTTGTTTCACCGACTAACAATTCTGACCTCTCTTAACTTAAATTCAAATATCTCACTGTACAGTTTTCATATGTTGCTCCCACTTATTTCTATTGAAAATAGGATCACTAAGGAACCTATACGTATAAATTATAACCCATAATTCACTTTGTAAAATTTTAAACAATTATTCCAAGATAGAACAGGGAACCATAAAGTCAATCAGAACCAGTCTCACTAAAATTGAAATATCATAGAATATAAAATTCCTTTTCCTTCTTCGTTTCTTTCATAAAAAAATAGACATAGTAAGCTTTAATTCGATATCTTATTCACATTCTAATTCCCTTTCTCCTATTTTTCGTGATTTTTCAAAATCCAGTCACTACTGCTAACCAAAACTGTTTCATTGCAAAATATGGTTACTACTACGAACATACGCACGCCCGAGTGGTCACGGATGCCGATTTTCAGTTTTCTTCGGTATTTCGATCGAATCACAGAACATTTCATGCAAACATTCAGAGAGGTGTGAGATTACACACCATTTCAAACATGTATTCGGAAGGGTACGAGATTACACACCATTTCAAACATGTATTCGGAAGGGTACGGAATTACACACCATTTCAAACATGTATTCGGAAGGGTACGGAATTACACACCATTTCAAATATGTATTCGGAAGGGTACGGGATTACACACCATTTCAAACATGTATTCGAAAGGGTACGAGATTACACACCTTATTTGGATTTCCTAAAGAACCACTCTTCGTTGCACCCTAAAAATAAAATCGATCAAAAGTTAGCCTCGATTTCTTAAAGGTTCCAAAAGCCCAAAAGTACTATCTCACAAGAGTCACTTACCACAATCGTGATCCTTCCCTATTAGGTTCTAAAATCTGGCCTTGCACCTTGGCTATTGCAACGAGTTCCTAAAGTAAATAAGTGATGTACCAATGGGATTAACCTTCATCCAATATTCGGCCCTTCCACAAGAGCAGGAAGTTGATATCTTCACCACAAAATAGAATCACATGAGCGATGCAAAATATCAAAATAAAGAGTAACATCTTACCATCAATATTCGGCCTAATCACCCACTTACCGATCAACTTTCGAAACCAAGGTTATGAGAATGATAAGTAACAGCAAAGAATGGCTTCATTCGGCCCTTATCAAAAGAGAACAAGAGGAGTTTAAAAATAAGAACAAGTGGCTAAGTTCGGCTTAGCCAAGAGATGAAAGTTTTAGCAACAAAGGAAGAATGAACAAAGATGGATTGAAGGTTACGGCACAACAAGGGAACAAGATGAACAATGGCTAGAGTGTTTAGGCTAAAACAAGAGAAAATAAGGTGAACAAATGACTTTAGAATTTCGGCAAACAAAGAGAAAGAATTGGAAAAGAAACACTAGAAATGCTAAAAGAAACAATCCCTTCCAAACACCAAAATTTTGCCAAAGACTATAGGAAATTTGGCTATCAAGTTTTCCCCTAACAAAACCATGTAACATCTTTACCAAAAGATGAATGCTGACCCCAAAATGCTTTCCAAAACATCCACCACATAATAGGCCAACATGTTCCCCTCTCTTACCATTTTCCTCTATTTTTTGCCTCTTTTTCCCTAGTCTTTCTTCTTACCATAATCTTTAGCCATCTTTCCAAAAATTAAAAGGTCTTCCTTAGCTTATTTGATGCCATGGCCGACACTTGGAAAGAAAGCAGAAAAATAAGTCCAAAAGTTTGCAATAGATGGGATTCGAACTTCAGACCATTAGTACACTCTACACACCACTTTCCACCTTTACCAATAGACTCCTTGTGCTAGCAAAATGCACACTTATTTCCTTAAGTCTTGATGCCACTTACATTCTCTCCTTAAAGTGCTTAAACACTCAAATTTACCTATAGCCTAACTTGAACCCGGAACTTCCTAGAAACCTCGTAACTTTCCAAAATCACCTTTCTAATAAGTCCAACTTGAAATAATGCCATTCTCAATAATATCTTCGCTCTCAATAATAACATACAAGTCTAGATAACATAAAAAAGCAGGATGCCCGTGACGTGTGCGTGTAGGATGAACCAAATCCTCATTGAATTTTATTTATTAAAAGGGGCTCGTACATGTTCTGCAGTACCCCCTGTAAATACTCTGCCGGTACTAGGCCCAAATTCGGGTGGTTACACAAGGCCATACCTACAAAATACCGACAGAAGCACGACTTTGACGGTCCCTAAATGTTTAGCTTCAATATTAATGCATTGTGAACTGTTTAAAATCGAGATGTTGTCTGTTTTCAATTATTTGGTAATGATTTTAGGATGTTGATTTCAGATTTTAACATCGCCCTAGGTTTCCCTAACATTAATGATGTCCAAATTGATTCATACCATACTGTTTTATTGGACATACCAAGTAATTTTAATACTAATAATGCATATTCTACTTTAATTCAATCTAGGAGTCATCTTTACAATCCTAAAACCTCTAAGGACTTGTTAGTTCATGAAGTAGCTTTAAGATATATTCATCGGTATTTAAATTTTAACTATTCAGGTTGAAATGATTCATCATATATTTTAACCAAGACAGAGTTATTCTTCGTGTGGTGTATGCACTATGGATTTAAGGTTAATTTAGAATATTGGTTTGCACGAAATTTTCATGTTGTTTTACGCTCTAATTGACCACTCATACTTGGGCTATATATTACAAATTTAATCTCCCAACTTTTTCCTTCTGAATTCGATTTTCCTCCTTTACATGTGCATATACTATGGATTTTCCCTCCTTTACATGTGCATATACTATGGATCACCTAGATGAGTACTGTTTGGATTCTATGGGTTTGCTTGTCGGCACCCCTACTATGTATTATTTTGTTCCTCCAAGTATACGAACTGCTCACAGTAAAAGGGTATTTTTCCAACGTCACAATTTTATTAATAGAGAACCAGAAGAGCAGCCTTCTTCATCTGTAGAGAAACGTTTAAGCCGCATCGAAGCTCGCCTTGAAACAATGGAAACCCAAGTCTCCACGATTCTTGCCATCTTGCAAAGTAGTCACTCCCAATATCGATAACCACGATAGATATACACGGGGAGTATACTTGACCTTTCGCTCTACTTACTTTAATTCTTATACAATATGCTTGAGGACAAGCATAGGTTAAGTAGGGGGTGTTGGTTTAGTAAGTTTGCATGATTGATTCTCTTTAGCTGTATAATTGTTTCTCTTTCGAATGCGTTAATTCTTATGATAGGATTATTCGTTAATTTGTTTGACATTAAGCCTTTAATTCCAATACTTACTCAATTTAGATAGTTGGGTGGTTCTTGAATTAAAGTGTTCATTTTGTAGTTTAATCGACGTGTGCGTTAAAGATTGAAACATTGTAAAAAGATTGTTTTATGAAAGTTAGTTGTTTATAAATTTGATTGGTAAGTATATCATTCTAAGTTGTTTAAATTTAAATGTATTTTTATCCCTTTTAAAAATAATAATAAAATAATAAAAAGATATCTACTCCGCTAATGGCTTAAGTTATGAGTGGAGATTTCAAGAATGTGACCGAATTTAGTAATCTAGATGAGGTGCTTGGGTTGTCATCTCATTTTGCATTAAAAGGTTCGAGTGAAAAACTGAAAACTTGCAAACACTCCGGTAATCGAGCTGCCATGAGTAGGGAAAATGGTCTGTTTGGAGACATGTCAAATTTAGTAACCAGAGTAAGGTACTTAGGTTGTCATCTCACTTCGCATAAAAGGTTTAGCTATGTCCCAATTTTACTGTATAATTAATTGAGAATAAATACCTTGCAAATTTTGGTTCAATTTCAATATAGTGAAATGATTAAATTTACATGTTTGAATTTTATGACACTTGTTGATTAAACTGAGGGTTTGAACACTAATTCATTTTCACCTAAATTATTTGCATTGGTCATGGTTGCAGAAGAGAGGCTTGATTTTCTATAAAATGTTGGATAGTTTCTAATGTAGGAACATACAATATGCTTGAGGATAAATATAGGCTAAGTAGGGGGATTTGATAGCATGTTTATTTTGCATATTTTACGTGTTCAATTAAATTAATTCTTGACATAATTCCTGCTAAATTGGTGATTTTATGTTTAAATTTTGTTAGAAACAAAATTCGGATGCTTTTTCCGAAAACAAGCAGAAAAGAATTAAATTGGAGTGCGAGCAATAAAAGAGGGGTCGAAACAAAAATTTAGAGACATTTGAGGGCTGATTAGATTTTTTGTCTTTGTAAAAGCCATATTTAAACAAATTTATGATTACATGTAATAAGTTGTTAGATGGGTTAGGCTAATTTTAGTATATGATATGTGTATAAATAGGGTATGTGGTGGCCTTTGGGAAAGACACTTGAATAGATTGGAAATTGAATGAAATTATTTTTATTCCTTTCAATTTCATACGTCTAAAACTTCTTTTCCTTTGAATAAGCACACTGTCATTTTCGTTTCAAATTTCTTTCCTCTTACAAATTTGTTTAATTGCTTTCGATGTCCCTTTCCTTTCCATCTTCACCCATTTCCATTAAATTCACTTCCATAAACCGACTAAGTATGACCGATTTCATGCTTAGCTAAACTTCTAACTTAGCTTTAGGCCAGTGTTTTTCCCGGTCAAGAATCGTGAGAAATGAATCCGCACTAAAAATCTTTCATAACTATATTCACCATCTCTCTAGAATATGGGATAACGCAAATTCGTCCCTTAAAGTCAATTTAGTTTCAATTTAAAAGGCGTATGATGGGTTGGAGTAGTTTTGGCGTACAGTTGGGAAGTCAAGTCGGCTTTATTGAATTTGAATTCCCACGACCAAATTGGAGTATCCTGACTGGGTCATGCTAGTGGCATTTTCGTCAAGGGAGATAGTAATCGGATTTAAACATTCCACGTGGTTGAAGCTGTTGATCTGAGTTAGGTTCTTCAAAATGCAAGGCTATCGGTGACTTGAATTATGAGCACGTATATTGCGGTTAGACAAATGGTAAGGGTTGATCTGTAGCTTGTACTGAAATCAGCTATGAAACGAAGAATTGGCAGTTAGGATGTTCTTGATTACTATAACCAACTTATGGTTTGGAATAGAAAATCTATTTCTAGGATCGATTCAGAAACTAGAATTCACTGAGTATAAGGCTAAGGCTTTATATTTCTATTTTAAAAAAATTCAAATCCACATTTTTTATTAATATAATTGTTTATTTTTTCTATATCACTTATTTGATTTCTAAACATTTCAACTCCCCTAATTTATTTTATTTTATTTATTTTTTAGCTAGTTCATTTTAAGTCATGGGTACGACCATTTCCACGACAAGAATCCTATTCATACGAAAAAAAAAAAACAAAATTAGATAACAATAACCAATCCATGTGGATTCGACCCTACAACTCTTTACTATAGTTTAGAGTTATTTTATCGTAGGAATTTTTGTTTGGTGATTTCGATGCCCATAAATTTTTATACATGGTTGGTGTGGTTGGTAGTTGTCTATAGTTTATTTTTGTGCTTGAATTGTGGTGTCAATGAGAGCATATGGTTAGGCACATAGGTTTAATAAGTTTGGCATGTTTTAAGTATGTTTGAATATGTTTTAAGCATGTGAAAGTGTTTGGAAAAGGTTTGGTTTGGTGTGCAGGAAATGGTTGATGAATTGGCTTGAATTAGGGGTCATTTTAAATGCAGACGACCTAGGAAATGGGTTCTTCACACGTCCGTGTGCCACACAGGGCCTCTTTACACTGCCATGTGCCACACAAGGCATCCTCACACGGTCATGTGTTTTATTAATTTTAGGTGCAACATTTTTCACAAGCTCACAGTTAGTTACATGGTCTGAGCACACGGGCATTTGGCGTAGCCACACGGTCATGTTCTGAGGCACACGATCTGGGCTCTATCACACAGCCGTGTGACCCCTATTTCCAAAAAAAATTAAATTTTTCATGTTTTTCTGTTTTGATTCAAATTAGTCATTAATTGTTTCCAAACTATTTTTAGGACCCCATAAGCTCGATTTTAGACCCATAAATGTATGTATACTATGAATAATATTTTTTTAAATATTGATATTTAAATTAATATATGAATGGTTTATTGATGTTAAATGTTTCAATATGTGTCGTAATACTCTGTAACCCTAATTTAGTGCTACAGAGATGGGTTTGAGCTATTACATTTCATGGTATTAGAGCTACGATTTTGTCGGTTCTAGGACTGAACGTAGCATGTATTGAGTCTAGATATACTTGTCATTTTATAACATATGATAATGTGATGACTCTTGATCAATTTGAATTTTTTTATAGATAAAAAATGTCGTCTGGATCCAATTGAGCAAATTCCAATGAGGTAGAAAGTTTATTCTTACCACCGATAAGGAGGCTACTAAGAATGAGCCCGAAGTACAAAGGCTCGGAGATATGGCACCTAATGCCTTTCTCTAAATGATGAATGAAATGTATGATGAATATTAGAAGTTAATTTGGTAGCTGAACAACCTCACCCCCTTCGTCCTCAAAGCTCGACTTAGCAACATATTAAGAGAGTTACCATTGATAAAGTTAGAAAATGTGGGGCAGTAGAATTTTGGGGTAATGTGATTGATGACCCAACAAAAGTTGACTATTGGTTAAAGCGTACTCAGAGGTTGCTTGACGAAATGTTAAAGCGTACGAAGACTGTTTGAGATGCATTATGTCATTGTTAAAATAAGAAGCATTTAAATGGTGGTCTACATTAACTGTAGTGGTACAGAAAGAAAGAATTAGCTGGGATTTCTTTAAACCTGAGTTTTGAAAGAAGTATATAAGTAAATAGTATTTGGAGAGAAAGAAGAAAGAAGTTTTTTAACTGAAGTAGGGAAATAGAACAGTGGCTGAGTATGAGAGGCAGTTTGTGCAGCTCAGTAAGTATGCCAGTAAAATTGTACCTACAGAAGAAGACATGTGCATGCAATTTGAAGAGGCACTAAAAGACGAGATTAAGATGTTAGTAGGGGCAATGGAAATTCGTAAGTTTATGATACTGTCAGATTGAGCTCAAAAGAGTGAAGAAATATGTGCCAGTAAGAAACGAAATAAAGTAAAAACATATGACTTCTGCAAATGTAATGTGTCACATCCTAAAATTTGGAATTTTATGTGTTGCATTATTTCTTGCGTTAAGCTAGTTAAAATATTAATTTTGTATGTTTAGGGGTTCTGAGAAGACTCGGGGTTTATTTGGGCCTTAATAAAAATTTTGTGGTTTAGCCTATTAAGGAGAGATGGTAAATGGCATCATGGTTTATGGAAATAGGTGAGTAATTTGAAAGCATAAAATGAGCTCATGGTAAAGGGGAAATGGCGCCACATGAAAGGCCTTGAGGGAAGAGGTTCGAATCTCACCTGGTACAAAAATTTTGACTATTTTTTTTTTGTATTCATTCCCTAAGTGTCGGCCAAGCTTGTAAATAAGGCAAGTTGGACTTTTTAATTTTGACAAGGTGGCTAAGGAAATAAGGAAAGGATGAAGGTAAGGAAAGGAATCAAAAGAAAAAAGGCAAGTAAGGGGAAACATGTGGCCTTTTTCAAGGGAATTGTTTTGGAATGTTTGGTTGGCCAAATTTTTGACATTAATGTAAAAAATATTACACGGTTTGTGGCCAAAATCTCTTTTACACTATTTTGTGTTTTTCTCCAAACTTCTTCTTTTGCTTTGTACCGAAATTACAAGCCACTAGTGAGCATATTTTCTTCTTTTCTTTCTTCTTTGCTAAAACCTCCTAGCACTTTTGTGCATTTCTTCTCTTTTGTTTGGTCGAAACATTCATCTCTTGCTCACCTTCCCTTGGTAGCCGAATCATCTAGGATCCATTCATTCTTCCATTCTTTTCTTTTAACCATTTCTTCAATCCTTTCTCTTCTCAAAAATCGACATCACTTTAAGATCACGTCTTCTTGTTTGATTTTCCTCCAAAGCCGAATCTAGTATCATCCCATCTCTTCACTTCTTCTTTTCTTTTTTTGTCGTGGACAATCTCTTTTTGACCGAGTTGGTAAGTGACTTATTATCCCTCTTTTCATTTCATTGTTATTTTCTTACTAGCCGAATATATGAGATCATCATTATCCAGTTATTCTATTTTGTTTCCCTATCGAAATATCTCTCTCCATCACTCTCATGTGGTGATCAATATTTTCTTCGTAGTGATATAGAGGGAGGCCGAATACCACAACATCGCCTAATCATCTCTAGTCATAGGACGATCGAGAGAAACGGGATTATCATTGTTAAGGTAAGGAGTTCCTTCATAGTCCATTTGATATCTCTATTTGGTTATTGTGTTAATCGGATTAAAGGTTGGCTAATTGATATTGTTGGTAGGGTCTAAATTGCTCGATCGATCGACTTGTTAATCATACGACTATAGTGGTAAGCCAAATCCTTTGTCATTAGACAATCCATATTTTTAACGAAATATCGTTTTGACTAAAATCTTATTCAAAGGAGGCAAGTGATATCAAATTGAAAAGGATAGCGATTGTAGATCGAAAATGGAGCAAATTTACAATCCCTACTCCTAAATTCAAACGAAGGGCAATATCGGCAGTTCGAGATTTTCCACCGAGTCGTGGACCGTCATCCAGAGAAAATCGACAAACTGTGGTCGTTCACGATTCCAAGGGTAAAAACTTTAGATTGTTTATTTAGAGTTGATTAATAAAATCAAGTATGTCGACTAATCGAGCGTTATGATATTTTAGGTGTTGACGATCAAGAAAGCTTAGTGCTTACTGTAATCAGATGTGTAATCTCACACCGTTTTCCGTGGGTTTAAGATTGATATCATATTGGTAGTAAATCGCTTGACTAAAATCGTATTCTGGTGAAACAGGGAAATTTGGCTTAAATCTCACTATTTGATAAAATTGACAAAATTGGTAATAACAATATGAAAATTACGAAAATGCCCCTAATGGGCCGAATTACGAAATTGCCTTAATGGGCTGATTTGCTATATTACTTAATGGGTCGAATTGATATATATTGCTTAATGGGCCGATTTGTTATATTGCTTAATAGGCCGATTTGATATATTGCTTAATGGGTCGATTTGTTATATTGCTTAATGGGCCGATTTGTTATATGCCTTAATGGGCCGAATTGATATGTTGCCTTAATGGGTCGATTGGTTATAATGACCTAATGGGCCGAATTGTAAGGTATTAATGGGCCGAATTTTTGTAATAACCTCTGAATTAGTTATTGTTGTTATATTTGTAAAATATCATAATTTGCTATGTATGATGCATTTACATGATTTTGCATGGGATGGGAAAATGATGAAGAGAAGTGATTCTGGTGGCATTGCCACGAAATTGTTTGTAATCTGATTCGATATGATTTTGGTGGCTTGTCCACAATTAAATTTGTTCTAAATGGCATAATGCCTGCGATTGGTGTGTTGGCGAGGTGGGTTGACTTGATCCCCACAGGTGTGATGGATGGTACGGGTGGTGTGTAGCGGATGGATTATTAGGTTGATTTGGGATTGCATTACATTCATATAATATGTTTGATACGTTATTATGTAAAAATGGGCTTAGGCCCAAAATTTTGCTAAATAGGTTTCAGGCCCAATGGACAACGGTAAGGGGGTTATACACTGAGTTCTAGTAACTCACCCCGTTTTGCTTATCCTTTTCAGGTAATGCTCAGTGACGGGGACTTGGGCCATGGATGACTCGGTGGAGGCCATACTACCATAAAACGGTTTTATTGGACTTTGGATTTCTTTTTAGTACAATTACTTTACTATTTTGAGTTAAGGTTGTAATAAGGCCTCTAAATTATTTTTATTTTGAATTTGTTTTATGTTTGACGTATTTATATTTTGCTCTAAGTACTCTAAATGAGATTTTTCTAAAAACCTAAATAAACATTTTCTAAAATAGATATACAAAGGATTTCATAATAAACTTATATACAAAGGATTTCATAATAAACTTTCATAAATATTTTTTTTTTAACTCGAAAATCTTCTCTTAAATTTTCATCAACACTTTTCAAAAGACATGGTTGTAAAATCATTAGTTCAAATTTATTGTGTTATCAATTAATCTTCTATTTAGTAATACTTTATCAAAAATTTTAAATAGGAAATTTGTTGTACTTAAATTTAAATTAATATCTATTTACGCACGAATGAAAAGGGCTTAAAAGCATTTTTCTCATGTGACATGTTAGATCTGGCCTTAACGCATGAGTCGGGTTTGGGGTGTTACATTTTATGGTATCAAAGCCCGGTTCAAAACTCGGTTGTGGTTTGGGTTCAAAAATATTTTCCAATGCTGTTTTGAATTTTAAATTTAAAATGCATGTTTTAAAAGAAGTATGGCACCACGGGTATCCGGCACCTAGTCAACTAAGTATATAATATTATTGTATGATTATGATTATTGAGATATGACTGTAGGAATACCCTAGAAATTTTAGTTTTAGGTGTTGAAACTATAGAGATTGAGACTATAGGATGCGCTTGCGAAAACGACTTTACTTCTGATACTTCATAAAATATTGTTTAATAAACACTGAAATAGTATACTGATTCATAAGACTCTTAATCAGATTAAATCGAATTAGTCAATATGAGCACTAAAGGACGTGGACGTGGTAGACGTGGCCGCGGTAGACGTGGCTGTGGTAGACGCCGAGGCGCTAGAGTTGTGTCTGAGGCGTCGGGACATGTGCCGGAAATGGACGCACCTGCGTCACCTGTGACTGAAGCTGGGTCACATGATCGTATGAGGGAGGATGACGCTCTGTCCCAAACAATGTTACGAGTCTTGGAAAAGGTTGCTGGGGCAAGATCTGGGCCGGTAGCTCGTGGGCCAATTTCAGAACGACTTAGATCGAATGGTGCTGAGGTTTTTAGGGGTATCTCGGGTGTGGCCCCAAATGTAGCGGAGTACTGGCTTGAGGCTGTGGAGCGGATCATGGACGATCTGGATTGCACCACCGAGCAGAGACTGAAAGGAGTTGTGTCCTTGTTGAGAGACGAGGCGTATCAATGGTGGCTCACTGTGCAGGAAGGCACTCAGGCTGATCGTATTACCTGGGATTTCTTTAAGACGGCATTCCAGGGAAAGTATGTCAGGGCTAGCTATGTGGATGCCCGAAGGAAGGAATTCCTAAATCTGGTCCAAGGAGGTAAGACTGTGGCAGCTTATGAGGCGGAATTTCTACGTCTGTGTCGATATGCTCGTGGAATAGTACCGATTGATTACGAACGCTGAGTGCATTTTGAGGACGGGTTGCGTGATGAGTTGCGGGTACTGATAGCCCCACAAAAGGAGAGAAATTTTTCCACACTGGTGGAGAAAGCCGAGATAGCTGAAGTGGCTAAGCACTTGGAGCGGCAAAACTGAGACAATGATAGGGGCAGGAGCAAGAGGGACTTTAGGTACTCAGGACCTGCTAGAGGGTTTCAGAAGAGGCCCAGGAATGAGGAGCCAGCTCGAGCTAGAGTACCAGCTACTACCAATCAGATACAGCCATGTGTAGATTGAGGAAAACGACACCTGGGTGAATGCTGGAAGAGAACCGGTGGTTGTTTCAAATGTGGTTCCAAGGATCATCAGCTTAAAAATTGTCCTCGACAGACTGATCAAACTCAGGATGGTGGTAACTATGATGCACAGCCAGCTAGAGGCGCTCAGCAGCCACCGAGAGGCCGTGGGTCAGGTCGAGGTGGTAATAGCGTTGGACGAGGTCAGGCACCGGGTAGAGGTATTGGTAATAGGGGTAACGCAAAGGCGAGACAGCTAGGGTTAGTCTATGCGGTCAGATGCCGAGAGGATGGCGATGCACCTGATGTAATAATCGGTACGTTCTTCAAATCTGATGTACCTGTTACTGCTTTGATAGATATCAGATCCACTCATTCGTATATTGCTTGTGCTATATCTGGAAATCTAAGCATTAGATCTGAGATTACTGCTAGAGAAACAACTGTAATTAGTCCTTTAAGACAGTCAGTGTTAGTGAATAAATTGTTTAGGGATGTGCCCTTAGAAATTCAAGGGGAAATATTTATGGCGGATTTGATGGAATTGCCATTCAGTGAGTTCGACCTTATTTTGGGCATGGACTGGTTGGTGGAACACCGTGCGAACTTAGATTGTGCTGCAAACCAGATGATACTAAGAACTTCAGAGGATAAAGAAGTGATGATGATAGGTGAAAGAAGAAACTATCTATCTAATGTGGTATCTGCTTTAAAGGTAGAGAAGTTGGTGCGAAAGGGGTGTGGAGCATTCCTAGCCTTCATTAGTGATTTGGATGCCAAGGAATTGTCGGTGAAAAGTGTTAGAATGGTGAAAGAGTTTTCAGACGTCTTTCCCGAGGAACTTTTAGGATTGCCTCCGGATCGGAAGGTGGAGTTTGGCATTGAGTTATTGCCAGGAACGGCTCCGGTGTCCATTGCTCCTTATAGAATGGCGCCGATGGAGTTAGCAGAGCTTAAGGCTCAAATTCAGGAGTTATTGGATTGGGGATTCATTCGACCGAGTGTGTCACCGTGGGGAGCACCGATATTGTTCGTCAAGAAGAAGGATGGGTCGATGCGTATGTGCATCGATTATAGGCAGTTGAATAAGTTGACGATTAAGAATAGGTATCCGTTGTCGAGAATCGACGATCTGTTTGATCAACTGCGAGGAGCGTCGGTTTTCTCGAAGATAGATTTGAGATCGGGTTATCACCAGCTTAAAGTCAAGGAGGTGGATATTCATAAGACTGCGTTTTGAACTCGTTATGGTCATTATGAGTTCTTAGTGATGCCTTTTGGATTGACTAATGCACCAGCTGCATTTATGGACATGATGAACCGGGTCTTCCAACCCTATTTAGATCGGTTTGTGGTGGTGTTCATAGATGACATCTTGGTATACTCGAAGAATGAAGAAGAGCATGATTCACATCTGTGGGTAGTATTGCAGATATTACGGGAAAAGCAACTTTATGCCAAATTCAGTAAGTGTGAGTTTTAGCTGAAGGAAGTGACCTTTTTGGGGCACGTTGTGTCTACTGAAGGAATTAGAGTTGATCCTCGGAAGGTAGAGGCTATGTTGGATTGGAAACCATCAAAGTCAAAGGCCGAAATTTGGAGTTTCCTAGGGTTGGCTGGTTATTACAGGCGTTTTGTTGAGGGGTTTTCATTGATTGCTGCACCCCTAACTAAGTTGTTGCGCAAGGCAGTACCATTTGTGTGGTCGGATCGGCAGCAAGAGAGCTTTGAGAAATTGAAGAAGATTCTAACGGAAGTGCCAGTATTGATTAAACCTAAGGCTGGAAAAGAGTTTATTGTTTACTGTGATGCGTCACACACGGGCTTGGGATGTGTGTTGATACAAGGTGAAAAAGTGGTGGCTTATGCATCTCGTCAGTTAAGGCCACACGAAGTGAATTATCCCACTCATGAGTTGGAGTTGGCTGCAGTGGTGTTTGCTTTGAAGATTTGGAGACACTATCTGTACGGTGAGAAGTCGATCATCTATACGGATCATAAGAGTCTAAAGTACCTCATTACCCAAAAGGATTTGAACTTAAGATGGCGGAGATGGATAGAACTGTTAAAAGATTATGACTTCTCAATCGAGTATCATCCCGGAAAGGCTAATGTGGTGGCAGATGCGTTGAGTCGTAAGGTGATATCAGATTTAAGAGCGATGTTCGCTCATCTCAGCCTGTATGAAGATGGTAGTCTGCTAGCCGAACTTCAGGTGAAGCCTACGTGGGTGAGCCAGATTAAGGAAAAGCAGTTATCAAATGAAAGGTTGGGTTCCTTATTTCAGCAAGTGGAAGGTGGTGTGATAGAGGATTTTGGATTGAATAGTGACCGAGTATTGTGTTTCCGTGGAAGAATTTGTATGCCTAAAGATTCAGAATTGAGACAAATGATTCTGCGTGAGGCGCATAGTAGCCCATATGCTATGCACCCTGGGGAAATAAAATGTATCGAGACCTCCGTGAGCAGTATTGGTGGCCAGGGTTGAAACGAGAGGTTATTGATTTCGTGAGTAAGTGCTTGACATGTCAGCAAGTGAAGGCGGAACATCAATTGTCATCGGGATTGCTACAACTGGTGAAAATTCCATTATGGAAATGGGAAAGGATAACGATGGACTTTGTTAGTGGTTTACCCTTATCGCCTACTAAGAAAGATTCTGTCTGGGTAATAGTGGATCGGTTGATGAAGACTGCTCATTTCTTACCTGTTCGTATGAATTACTCATTGCAGAAGTTGGCTAGGTTGTATGTAGTAGAGATCGTGAGGTTACATGGGGTACCAGCGTCTATTATATCGAATAGGGACCCTAGGTTTACATCACGGTTTTGGAAAGCCTTGCATGAAGCTTTGGGAACCAAATTAAATTTCAGCACGGCATTTCATCCTTAGACAGATGGTCAGTCGAAGAGAGTAACCCAAATTCTGGAAGACATGTTAAGGGGCTGTGTGATCGACTTCAGGGGTAGTTGGGAGGATTTCTTACCGCTGGCAGAGTTTGCTTACAACAACAGCTATCAATCTAGTCCAGATGGCACCCTACGAGGTGTTGTATGGTCGTAGGTGTCGTACTCCTACTTGTTGGACTAAACTGGGGGAGCGGGAGTTATTGGGTCCTGAGCTGATATCAGAGACGGAGGAAAAAGTAAAGGTAATTCAGGCACGGTTAAAGGAAGGCTCGGATAGACAAAAATCGTATGCGGATCTGAAGCGTAAGGATATTGAGTTTGCGGTGGGAGATCAGGTCTTTCTAAAATTCTCACCTTGGAAGAAGATCTTTAGATTTGGACAAAAGGGCAAGTTGAGCCCTAGGTTCATCGGACCGTACCATGTATTAAAGGGTGTTGGCCCAGTGGCTTATCAGCTTGAGTTACCTACGGAGTTGAGTCAGATACATAGTGTATTTCATGTTTCAATGTTAAGGCGTTATTGATCGGATTCGTCTCATATAATACCGGTAGAGGAAGTTGAGATAAGACCTGACTTGTCTTTTGAAGAGGAGCCAGTGCAAATTTTAGATCGGGACATTAAGGTGCTGAGAAGGAAGTTGGTACCGTTAGTCAAAGTATTATGGCGCAATCACGTAGCGGAGGAAGCTACATGGGAGCCTGAGGACGCGATTCGACAGCAATATCCTCACCTCTTTTAATCAGGTAAATTTTGAGGACGAAATTTTCTTTAAAGGGGTAGAATTGTAACATCCTAAAGTTTGGAATTTTATGTGTTGCATTATTTCTTGCGTCAAGCTAGTTAAAATATTAATTTTGTATGTTTAGGGGTTCTGAGAAGACTCGGGGTTTATTTGGGCCTTAATAAAAATTTTGTGGTTTAGCCTATTAAGGAGAGATGGTAAGTGGCATCAAGGTTTATGGAATATGTGAGTAATTTGAAAGCATAAAATGAGCTTATGGTAAAGGGGAAATGGCGCCACATGAAAGGCCTTGAGGGAAGAGGTTCGAATCCCACCTGGTACAAATATTTTAACTATTTTTTTGTATTCTTTCCCTAAGTGTCAGCCAAGCTTGTAAATAAGGCAAGTTGGACTTTTTAATTTTGGCAAGGTGGCTAAGGAAATAAGGAAAGGATGAAGGTAACGAAAGGAATTAAAAGAAAAAGGGCAAGTAAAGGTAAACACGTGGCCTTTTTCAAGGGAATTGTTTTGGAAAGTTTGGTTGGCCAAATTTTTGACCTTAATGTCAAAAATATTACACGGTTTGTAGCCGAATTTTTGCTTTGTCTTTTGGTAGAATTTTGGTGCTTGTTAGGCCAAAATCTCTTTTGCACTATTTTGTGTTTTTCTCCAAACTTCTTCTTTTGCTTTGTGCCGAAATTACAAGCCATTAGTGAGCATATTTTCTTCTTTTCTTTCTTCTTTGCCAAAACCTCCTAGCACATTTGTACATTTCTTCTCTTTTGTTTGGTCGAAACATTCATCTCTTGTTCACCTTCCCTTGGTAGCCGAATTATCTAGCATTCATCCATTCTTCCATTCTTTTCTTTTAACCATTTCTTCAATCTTTCCTTTTCTCAAAAATCGACATCACTTTAAGATCACGTCTTCTTGTTTGATTTTCCTCCAAAGCCGAATCTAGTATCATCCCATCTCTTCACTTCTTCTTTTCTTTTTTTTTTTGTCGTGGACAATATCTTTTTGACCAAGTTGGTAAGTGACTTATTATCCCTCTTTTCATTTCATTGTTATTTTCTTACTAGCCGAATATATGAGATCATAATCATCCGGTTATTCTATTTTGTTTCTCTATCGAAATATCTCTCTCCATCACTCTGATGTGGTGATCAATATTTTCTTCATAGAGATATAGAGGGAGGCCGAATACCACAACATTGCCTAATCATCTCTAGTCATAGGACGATAGAGAGAAACGGGATTATCATTGTTAAGGTAAGGAGTTCCTTCATAGTCCATTCGATATCTCTATTTGGTTATTGTGTTAATCGGATTAAAGGTTGGCTAATTGATATTGTTGGTAGGGTCTAAATCGCTCTATCGATCGACTTGTTAATCATACGACTATAGTGGTAAGCCGAATCCTTTGTCATTACACAATCCATATTTTTAACGAAATATCGTTTTGACTAAAATCTTATTAAATGGAGGCAAGCGATATCAAATTTAAAGGGATAGCGATTGGAGATCGAAAAAGGAGCGGATTTACAATCCCTACTCCTAAATTCAAACGAAGGGTAGTATCGGCGGTTCGGGATTTTCCACCGGGTTGTGGACTGTCATCTGAAGAAAATCGACAAATCGTGGTTGTTCACGATTCCAAGGGTAAAAACTTTAGATTGTTTATTTAGAGTTGATTAATAAAATCAAGTATGTCGACTAATCGAGCATTATGATATTTTAGGTGTCGACGATCAAGAAAGCTTAGTGCTTACTGTAATCAGGTGTGTAATCTCACACCGTTTTTCGTGGGTTTAAGATTGATATCATATTGGTAGTAAATCGCTTGACTAAAATCGTATTATGGTGAAACCGAGAAATTTGGATTAAATCTCACTATTTGATAAAATTGACAAAATCGGTAATAACACTATGAAAATTACGAAAATTTCCTAATGGGCCGAATTACGAAATTGCGTTAATGGGCCGATTTGTTATATTGCTTAATGGGCTGAATTGATATATATTGCTTAATGGGCCGATTTGTTATATTGCTTAATGGGCCGATTTGATATATTGCTTAATGGGTTGATTTGTTATATTGCTTAATGGGCCGATTTGATATATTGCTTGATGGGCCGATTTGTTATATTGCTTAATGGGCCGATTTGTTATATTGTTTAATGGGCCGATTTGTTATATGCCTTAATGGGCCGAATTGATATGTTGCCTTAATGGGTCGATTGGTTATAATGACCTAATGGGCCGAATTGCAAGGTATTAATGGGCCGAATTTTTGTAATAACCTCTGAATTGATTATTGTTGTTATATTTGTAAAATATCATAATTTGCTATGTATGATGCATTTACATGATTTTGCATGGGATGGGAAAATGATGAAGAGAAGTGATTCTGGTGGCACTGCCACGAAATTGTTTGTAATCTGAGTCGATATGATTCTGGTGGCTTATCCACAATTAAATTTGTTATAAATGGCATAATGCCTGCGATTGGTGTGTTGGCGGGGTGGGTTGACTTGATCCCCACAGGTGTGATGGATGGTACGGGTGTTGTGTAGCGGATGGATTATTAGGTTGGTTTGGGATTGCATTACATTCATATAATATGTTTGATACGTTATTATGTAAAAATGGGCTTAGGACCAAAATTTTGTTAAATGGGTTTCAGGCCTAGTGGACAACGATAAGGGGGTTATACACTGAGTTCTAGTAACTCACCCCGTTTTCCTTATCCTTTTCAGGTAATGCTCAGTGACAGGGACTTGGGCCGTGGATGACTTGGTGGAGGCCATACTACCATAAAACGGTTTTATTGGACTTTGGATTTTTTTTTACAATTACTTTACTATTTTTAGTTTAGGTTGTAATAAGGCCTCTAGATTATTTTTGTTTTGAATTTGTTTTATGTTTGACGTATTTATATTTTGCTCTAAGTACTCTAAATGAGATTTTTCTAAAAACCTAAATAAACATTTTCTAAAATAGATATACAACGGATTTCATAAATATTTTTTTTAACTCGGAAATCTTCTCTTAAATTTTCATCAACACTTTTCAAAAGACATGGTTGTAAAATCATTAGTTCAAATTTATTGAGTTATCAATTAATCTTCTATTTAGTAAAACTTTATCAAAAATTTTAAATGGGAAATTTGTTTTA
Organism: Gossypium australe; assembly: GCA_005393395.2. NCBI lineage: Eukaryota > Viridiplantae > Streptophyta > Magnoliopsida > Malvales > Malvaceae > Gossypium > Gossypium australe. The sequence goes on from CM016616.1 coordinate 120,594,165, forward strand.
CTTAAATTTAAATTAATATCTATTTACGTACGAATGAAAAGGACTTAAAAGCATTTTTCTCATGTGACAGGTCAGATCTGGCCTTAACGCATGGGCCGGGTTTGGGGTGTTACATAATGGGCCTAAAACTTTTTCTGGTTCCCCTGAAAAGAAGTTGAAAGAATCGAATAGTAGATTCTCAGCGCCATCAAAGTTTTCGAGTAAGGATCGTTTTTAAACAGAGTAGTAAGAGATCACCAACTCCTTTAGTGGCTAGTATGGGCAATGTTCAAAATACCAATGGGACTAAATGCAAACAACGTGGCCAATATCATTTTGGAGTATGCAGATTGAATGACGAATCATGTTTTATTTTTGGATCCCCTGACCATTTTATGAAGGATTGCCCAGATCGAATTGAGCCTAATAAAGTTCAGGCTACAAAACCTATTGCTACTCCTACTCGAGGTAGACGTCTTGGGAATAGTAGTTCGGCTGGAGCTAACATAAGCGAAACTATAAACATGGCAATTAAATCTGAAGCTAGAGTTCCAGCAAGGACTTATGCCATCCGTGCTCAAGAAGAGGCCTCAACTCCTGACGTTATTGCCAATACCTTTTCTATGTTTGATGTTAGTGTGTATGCATTAATTGACACTAGGTCGATGCATTATTATATATGCACTACGTTAGTAATAGAAAAGAATTTACCAGTTGAGTCAACTGATTATGTTGTTAAAGTAATGAACCCTTTAGGTTATTGTGTCATAGTAGATCTGGTATGCAAATAATGTCCACTGAAAATTCAGGGCTATGAATTTTCTATTGATTTGATGTTACTGCCATTTAACGAGTTTGATGTTATTTTGGGAATGGATTGATTGACTATTGATGATACTATTCTGAATTGCCGATTAAAGCTGATTTATCTGAAATGCCAGAACTGTGAGTTGATTTCAGTTATATCCATAAAGTCCTATTGTGCTTCAAATATAATTTTAGCAACTTCAGCACAAATATTGATTCGAAAAGGCTGTGACATGTTTTTAGCGTATATTTTGGATTCCAAAGTCTCAATAAAGAAAGTGGATGAGGTGCTGATGAATTACTGAGTTTACAGATGCTTTTCCTGAGGAATTACTAAGTTTACTACCAGAGCGAGAAGTTGAATTTGTTATTGAGTTAATGCTAGGAATTGATCCGATTTCAGTTACTTCCAATAGAATGGCTCAGATTGAATTAAAAGAGTTAAAATCTCAAATATATAAATTAATTGACAGAGGTTTTATTCAACCAAGCACATCACCGCAGGGTGCACCTGTATTATTTGTGAAGAAGAAAGGCGGGTAGATGAGGTTGTGTATAGATTATTGACAATTGAATAAAGTTACAACAAAGAATAAATATTTGTTGCCTTATATTGATGATTTATTTGATCAGCCGAAAGGAGCCACAGTGTTTTCAAAGATCAATCTTAAATCTGGTTATTATAAGTTGCGAGTAAAAGATGTCGATGTGTCGAAAATAGCGTTCAGAACTCGTTATGGACACTATGAGTTTTTGGTTATGCCATTTGGACTGATGAATGCCCCGTCAGCGTTTATGGATCTAATGAAATGGGTTTTTCAGCCGCATCTTGTCAGGTTCGTTATTATTTTTATTGACGGCATTCTAATTTATTCTAAAAATAAAGCTGAGCATGTTCATCGTTTGAATATAATATTATAGACCTTGCATGAAAAGAAATTGTACACAAGGTTTAGTAAATGCGATTTTTGGCTCAAAGAAGTTGGAATTCTAGGTCATGTGATTTCAGTGGAAGGAATACGAGTTTATCCAAGCAAGATTTCTACTATTCTAAACTGGAAACCCCAGTGAAATGTTTTTGAGGTATGTTATTTCTTGGCATTAGCCAAATATTGCCGACAATTTGTTAAGAATTTTTCGATACTAGCTTTACCTATGATGAAACTATTACAGAAAAATGTTAGCTTTGTGTGGTCTAAAAATGTCAGCAGAGTTTTGAGCAGTTGAAGAGTATGTTGATAGAGGTATCATAATAGCCCGTTTTTAGTCAAATTGGAACAATGGTTTTGGGACCACAAGTCTAAAGTCAAAATATTTATTTTATTATTATTTTAATGTCTACATTATGATTGAGTGATTGTTTGAGAGTTTCATTTAGAAATTTTATCGTTTGATTAGTCAATATAATAAAAAAAAGACTAAATCGCGTAAAGTGAAAAATTGGAGTTCTATAAGCTAAAAGGGTTTATTAGCAATGTAATTAAATAGTGGAGGTCCTTATGTTGCAAATAGACCTTTTGAAATATAAGTGCACAAATATGGACAAGTATTAAGTTATTTTTATGTTATATAACCAAGGTTAATTTTGGTATTTAGAAATTAAGTTAAAATAAATAAAACAAAATAAAATATTCACCTAATGTTATTATATTCAACCGATTTTAAAGAGAAGAAAGCCATCATTTTAGGTTTTTCATTCGGTCATGGTTTAATAGCTCATTAAGGTATGATTTTTTTTCCTGTTTTTAATGATTCCTATGATTTTGGGATCGTTGCAACTAGGTTTAGCTAGCCCAGGGACTATTTTGCAAAACTGTTAAAGATTTAGAAAGTTGTCATTGATGAACAAGTATGTATTTTGATGATTGATGATAGATTTTGAATGTTTGATGATAGTTATACAAGTTCTGTTAAGTGATTTTTAGTGAAAATACAAAATAGGGATTAATTTTTGAAAAGTGTAAAATTCATGGTTAAAGTGTGAAATAAATGAAAAATATGGACTGCTATGGTAATAAGAGAAATTTGACTAGCATGGGTAGGGACCTAATTGCAAGAATTTGTGATTTTATGAAATAAGGACTAAATTGTAAAAGATGTGAAACATTAGGGGCAATTTTGTAAAAATGTCTTAAAGTGAATTTTGGACTAAATTGAATAGAGAGATGATTAAATAAGTTAATTTTGATTACATATAGATCAAGAAAAGCAAAACACAAATCTCAATCGAGGGAAAAACAAAGTTCTCGACTAATTGACCAGTTTAGCCTTTTTTACATCCGAGGTAAGTTTGTATGTAATAAGCATTGTTATAATTATGGTTTTAATGCTTTGATATTGCATAAACTGTGAATATGAGACTACATACATGTTCGAAAATGATTCGACAATGATTTGGCAAGTGTGAAATCCCGGTTGAACCTTAGGAATAGATTTGGATACTAGTGACATGTCATTAAGGGTTATTGTGATTATGTGATCCGGGTGCTGGACCTATACATCCTACCGATGGCTGAGTATACCGGCATGTTTTGTGGTTACTTGACAGCTTGTGTGAGCAGCACCGTATAGCTACGTCTTGACCGACAGCTTGTGTGAGCAGGCCCATTGATTGCTCGAGAGTGAGCATATATGTGGTATGAGATTGAGATAGCATTGGCTATGTATGCGGCACTTCGATGCAAGTTTCTCGAGTATCCGATAGTATTCCGAATGGTTCAACGGGTAAATGAAAGACGTGGTTGCGTATGAGATTGATACGAGATGGTACAGGTATGTACATGAACCATATAAGCTTTAAATCAAAGAAATTGTGAAGTGCACATATAAGCATATGATTAAATATGTGAAAGGTTTGTTAGTTAACATGAATTACATGTTGATATGTTCAAATTGATGATTTGTGTATTTATGATTAGTTTGAGTTTATTTCATACGATCTTACTAAGCTATAAAGCTTACTTTGTTTATTTTTTCATGTTTTATAGTGATTTTAAAGCTAGCTCGGATTCGAGGATCGCCTGAAACTACGTCACACTATCCTACAATCACTTGGTACTTTTGAACTTTGGTATTTTGGTGTATGGCATGTATAGGGACTTTGGTCATTTTGGTTCATAAGTTGATGATGATTATAGCCATAAGAATTGGCTTGTAAATGTCTAAGGTTTAGTTTTGTGCATAGTTATGTAAGTTGGCTATTTTAGTTGTGTATGTATTTTTTCAAATGGTACTTGTTATATGCTTGATTATGGAAATGTGATGTTAGTTGGTATTTGGTATTTAGGGGTACTAAATGGTTATGATTTGAGTTTGGTTTGTATGTGAAAGTTGGCTAAATAATGTATGTTTAGAAAATGACCATATTGATGATTAGATATAGTGAAATATGGCATGAAACTGAATGGTCCATTGTGATAATTGTGTTTTGTATTGGCTGGTAATGAAATGGTATGGATTATGCTTGGTTGGAGTTGATTTAAATGCTCATATATGTTATGTTTAAGTGTCATTGAGTTTGGTGTAGGTGTACCAAAGTTTGGATGACAAATTGGCTTGGTAAATAGCCTTTTTTTGTCCACATGGACAGAGACAATGGCGTGTGTCTCAGCCGTGTGTGACACACGTTTATGTACACAACTGTGTGTCCCCTGGTGTTGAAATTAAAACCAATTCAGTATGCTCCACACGGCCTTACACACGGGCGTGTGACTTTGCCGTGTGGCATAAGTCAGTATACCCTACAAGTTTGGCACGACCTAGAACACGGCCTAGTACACAGGCGTGTATGGCCATTTTTAGGGCACACGAGCGTGTGTGTTGGCCGTGTGAACCAAGTCAAAGAGTTACACAAGGTCGAACACGGGTTGGGACACGACCATGTCCCCACCTTTCGAATGTCCATACGGCCTGTGACAAGGGCGTGTCTGTGGCCGTGTGAGACACATGGCAGGGCCACACCGGCGTGTGTCCCCTGTTTTTGAGAAAAGTTTCTAAATGTTCAAAAAGTTTTCAGAGTTATTGGTTTAGTCCCGAACCACTCCTAATGCATGTTTAGGGCCTTGTAGGCTCGTATTAGATACAAATGATTGGTTGTGAATACAGCCTGAATCTAGGAAAGAATTTTTTGTTTACAATGATGCTTCTTTAAATGGTCTGGGATATGTTTTGATGCAGGAAAGGAAAGTTATTGCATAAGCTTCTCAAGAGCTTAAAACTCATAAAAAGAATTACCCAACGCATGATATTAAGTTGGCTGCAATTGTTTTTGCGTTGAAAATTTGGTGTCATTATCTATTCGATGAGAAATGTCACGTGTATACATGTAACACCCCAAAATACGGCCTAGGAGTTTAGGGGGTATTTTGGGAATTTTGGCCTATATGAGTTCGAAATTTCATAAGATTGGTATTCGATAGTGTTTTCGACTAGGGCATCTTAACCGTCAAATCAATTTTTGAAAATGTGTTCTAGAAACCCTTAATTTTGGAAAAGGACTAATCTGTAAAGTCAATATAAAGAGTTTTGTGTTGTAGTTTTACCCTTTTGTAAAATTGAACCTAATTCATCCCCAACCACAAGCTTTTCACGTATGTTTCTATCTTCTTCATTGAGCTTGTCGCCCCTTTCCATTCCCTTGTTATTTCATTCGATTTTTTATTCCCAAAACACAATACCTTGATTTTCTATCATTCTTAAGTCATTTATTACCATAAACCTTCAAGAAATATACCCAAAAATTCCATAGATTTTACCATCTTATTCAAACGTGAGGTTTCTAAATTTTCATCAAAATTTGCTCATTCTTTCGCCAAAGGTAATCTTTCATGTATTCTTAAGTTTTTAATGCTATTTAGACTCTAAACCTGAATTATTAACCCTCGAATCGCATGTTTCAAAAAAAAGCTGAAAATCGAGCCATTAATGGTGGATTTCGGGATTTTGCATAAAAACTTGATTTCAAACTGTTTTTCAACATGTTTTAGCATGATTAGAAGGTTTTCAAACTTATCCTAAAGTTTCGTTAATGATTTCTCATGTTTTAATGAATTTTACGAAAATTACCTAAAAGATGTTGAAAAATGTCGATACAATGAATTGAGTAGATAAAAGATGTCGAAAAATGTCGATACCATGAATTGAGTAAATTGTCTGGTTTGAAGGTTGTGAATTAGGCATAGACGAATAATTAGATGAAAGGAACTGATTTTATGCAAAAAGGTTTACTATAGATCGAGATATCAGTTTATAATGTTGTCATGTTAATAGTTTAAGTTACATGGGGACTTTACTTAAAGCTTGTGTTTTAGTTAGTTTGAATGAATATTTGGTTGATATTTGACTGTTGTTATTGTGTGAATATATGTGTTAAGCTTCGAATTTGGTAGAGCTTGCTACGAGCTAGAGAAATGTTAGTTGAGCTTTCGATTTTTGACAAAAGCGCAAAGTGGTGAGTGTATGGAATTGCTACTCGTAAGCATGAGTCGTGTGATAATTAGGAATTTAGACGTAGCCTAAACCCCTACTCTAAATTCTGAGTGTAAGTTTTCTTGAACTATACTTGTCTTGTGATTATGTGGTTGAATAATATGCATGATATGTGATATGTTGATATGGTGCTTATTGCGTAAATGGTAATTATATACATGTAATAAATGTACAATATATATGTTATACAAATATGCTAGTGTTTTGCAAAAGATGCTAAATACAGTGATAGTGCACGGATAATCGATAAGTAATATGTGTTGTTTCTCGGATATTTTGGCCTTGAGATCTTGGAACCATTGGATATAGTTGGCATGTCATAGGATTGTGAGTACTCACTTATATGTACAAAGGTTTTTGGCGTTGAGGCCTTGGGACATGTTTGGAGGGATAAGGGAATGTGAGCTAAAGCTGCATTCTACAGGACATGTGATGGGAAAGAAGGAAAGTGTTATCAATACGCTTCACTTTTGGGACATGTTTGACTCTATGAGTCTATATAGTGTAAGGAGATCAGTGTATCCAATGTGTGATGATAGAGCTCACTATATGTTTCATAATCCAAGTGCCATCTTATCTTATGTTATATAATTATGTGGAATATGTTATATGCTTGAATGATGTTGTATATGTGCTACGAAAAGACTCCTAGACTATTCATGTTTTAATATTGGATGATGCTAAACTTAAGAACATGCTATTTGTGAATGAATGATTGGTTGTGCTGCATGATGACATGTTTATGTTGTGGTTATTCTATTCATTCACTAAGCTTGCAAACGCTCATTCCCCTCATTTCAACGTTGTAGATTAGTTTAGTCACAGTGGAGGGTAGTGTGGTTTCCAAGGGAGTGATCCAAGGAAGTTCGAACATTCTTCGTAGGTGCTTATTTATTCCTATTTGTTTTGGGGAAAATTGGCAATATGGTAGAACCTATTTAAGTTGTTGGTTTTTAGGCATTTGAGCTTGCTTATGTGAACTTCATTTCATTAAAATGTTAGAATTATTAGTCATTTATGTTAGCTTGATGACAGTTGTTCAGGCTCGATTTTGGTTTATTATGCTATCAAATAAACCATATGAATGATTAGTGAAGTTAGTGCTTGATGCATGTTGATTAGGAACTATTTGAGATGAGTTAATTGCATTCATACGCTGTAAATTTAGCTCTAGTAGCAGAGGTATCGATATTGGGCCTTAAAAACTGGTACCTCAGTGAACAAAACGTACAAGAAACAGAATAAAGATTTGGTATCTATACCCTTTCTCGAGTATACCGATAATTTTCTATAGATGGGTTTTTGAATGAAAAACAAAATGCTCAATTGGTATTATTTTTCCTAGTGGTATCGATACCACTATAGGAAAATATCGGTACCTAATTATCAATATCGATACCTATGAACATTTTCATGAAATTTTGCTATTGGCCCTTATGCATGATTCTGGCTATTCGTGTGATCGATTAACGGAATATTTGCATGTAATAATGATGGTTAATCACCTGGACGATTAAAACTCGTTCGACTAAACAAAATATGATCGATTTACTTTAATCTAATTTCCTATTTAACGTAAATGAGATGAGACGATAGTGTCACATCCCGTATTCGGGCCTGGCGACTAGGCTGGGTATAGGGTGTTACATTTGGTGGTAACAGAGCCTAGGTTCATTAACTCTTGGACCTAAAAGGTTATTGTGTGTTTGGAGTTTTGAAACTCACGAGTCTAAATCCCTTTTGTTGTTCTTGATATTGGTTGTAACACCCCTTACCCGTATTCAATGCTAGAACAGGGCTCGAGGCATTATCGGACTTATAACACAAGCATTCACAAAATTTCAAGGTATAAATTTGCGTTCAAATTAAAACCATTCATATTCTGTAACATCCCCAAACCCGGCCCACAAGCCCTGACCGGATCTGGTATGTCACTGCAGAAAGACGGTTGAAAATCTTTTTGACTTAGGATAAAAACATTAAAATTTATTAACTCTTGAAAACCATGTCCATTTAAAAATTATAAGTGAACTTGGTTATTATAAAATGCCCAAATTAAATAGGTTGCTAAAATAAAATCATCTTCACGTAGTAATTTAATTTAATCAAACCATAATTAAAAATAATACCAAAAATAATAATAAGGCCCTTATTACATCGAAGAAATTCCCAAAATACTTAATATTAAAAGCCATAAAATAATCTCAATATCCTCTTCTGCATGGCCACCTCGTATCCACTCCAACCCGGTCCAAGCTCATGAATCACCTGAAATGGTTAAGAAAAACAGGGTGAGTCCACAGACTCAGTGCATAATCATTACACATGTTTCCACCCGTATGGGCTTAACCCATACCCACACAGTCTATACCGATAGATATGCAAAATGTATTCCAGCCCAACCTAAGTCCATCCATTGCACCAATCTTAGCAGACTCCCTGCCTAAGGCCGTGGCTAATCCACCGATCACAACCGAGTGATCCCACATATCTTACCTCGGTAGACCTGCTGCACAAGGCCGTGGCTGAGCCACCGATCACATCGTGATCCTCAAATCCTACCTCGGCAGACTTGCTGCTCAAGGCCGTGGCAGAGCCACCGATCACATAAGTGATCCCAACATTAATCCGTCTACAGTGATGCACTCAGCTATCAACCGCCGAGATGGGCACCTAGCCAACATCTCCCTTGATGAAGCACACAGCTTATCATCAAGCGCTAATGTAGCACGAGGCTATCATTAGACCACGTACATAAATATGTACACCCTCTTCCTTCATTATTCATGCCCCGTGTATCTATGAATGAATATAAATATGTATATATCATGACAAGGTATCATTGTAAAGAATATATATATCACATGCTTACCATAAATTTATACACATAACACTGGTAAGATAATATCATAAAATACTAACCTGTTTAACCGGTTACCTCATAATGGTTCCAACATCTTAGCCATTACTTTTGGCTACCATTCTCAACACATAACACATATGTATATAACGCATCTTGCACAATTACATACATCAATACACACTAACAGGAGAAATAGTGCTATAATTACGCACCTAATCACTTGGAGTTCTAAACTCTCGATCCCAACGCTATCGCTCAACGAGACTATGGCTATCTGCCTATAGCTTTCTCCTGCTGCTGGCCCACACCCCGGTGGCCAATCCCGAACCGCCGAGACAGCTCTTTTCTTGAACTTCGGGATAGGGATTTTCCCTTGCCCACCTTGACTGGTATTGGCCTCCATCAAAACGCTTAATCAGGACAAAGGTTAAACCTCCAAGCCAATAAACTAAGTATTTAAGCTTACTAAATATTGCTTACCAAAACCACTTACCAAGTCGACTGCTAACAAAAGGAGGCTTGACTGAATACCTCAAAAACCCAGAGTACCTCCACCAAACGATTACAAAAGCAATCCCGAAGAGGTCTATACTACTTCTAATATTCGGCCAAGGTGAGTTAATAATAGGAAGTGATTTCGGCAAAGAGGTAAGGTGTAGGTTCGGCTATGGTTGATTAACAATAATAACCAAGGTTCGGCTCAGAGCGAAAAGAGAAAATGAATAAGAGTGAAAAGAGATAGGAGTTTCGGCTTACAGGATAATAGTATGAAGGGACAAAATGAAATGGTTTCCGCTCAGGTGAAATGGGAAGAACAAATGGAGAATTTGGCTAAGTAATTTTGAAGTTTCGGCCAAAGGAAATGGTGAAGCAATTTTCGGCAAGGAGAGAAAGCAAATGGGGAAAAAGGGTGGCCAAAGGTGAGCACCCCCCTAACGCCCTCCAAGAAAACCGAAAATGCCCTCCCCTAGCTCCCCAAATTCGGCCACTAGCTCAACCCCTCTCAAAATCCCAAGATTTCCTCCTAAACCTCCTCCCTAACATTCATTCAAAAAGGTTTGAATGAGTAGCCGTCCAACACCTCTCCTCCATGACGCCAAAAATAAAGGCCAGAATTGCTGCCTTTGCAGCTCGAACATGAGACCCCTAAGCACCTTGAGGCGTCACCTTCCAAGCTCTAGAGTGGCACCTCCTTGCCACTCTACCCATGCACTTTCTTCTGTCTTATCCTCACCAAAATTTCTTTTAAGACCCACATAGCCAAGTTCCCCTTTTTAACCACTAAAACTAAAAATTTCCCAAAGCATCTCTTACCTTCTAGGGTTCTCCAAACCCCCTAAAACTTGTCCAAACACACAATAAGCCTACCATCACCTGAGTTAGGCACTAAGTGCATAACCCCTAGAACTCGGGTGTTACATATTCAATCATAAAGCCCCTTATATGGGCCTACGAGGCCCAAAACATGCTTTGGAAGTGGTTCAGGACTAAACTGAGAACTTAAGAAAATTTTACAAAACTTAGAAAAAATTTCATGTTACAGGGGTCACACGTCCGTGCAACAGGCCGTGTTCAATTTAGGGTGCTCTCTGACTTGTACCACACAGCCCTGCCACACGCCTGTGTGCTATGCCGTGTGGTCAATTTAATTTTCATAATTTTTCATAAAATAGGTGCAGGCTTCACATGGCAGGGGCACATGCCCGTGTTCAAGGCTGTGTAGCACACATGGCCGAGACACACGCTCGTGCCTCTGCCTGTTTGCTCAATTCTAGACATTCTGTTTCTCAAAATTAAGGTGCAGGGGACACACGCCAGTGTTTCTACCCTTGTGGACAAAAATAAGGCTATTTATCAAGCCATTTGCCACCCTTATTTACACCTACTCTTACACCAATTCAATGGCACAATTCATGGCATACTTAGGCAACCAAAACATCCACAACCAAGGTATTAACACCATATCAACATGCTAACATCTAGCATGCATAAACATCATGATCTATCAATACAAGTCATGCAAGTTTCCACATTCATGAATGATATCAACATATAAATATACTTTTACCAACATAATCCATCATTCATGGCCATATACAAAATGAAATCATTAACCATTATAAGCCAATACATTTGGCCACATTTCAAATGACACATATAACGAAATGACCAAGTCCTTATACATGCCATACATTCAAAATGCCAAGATCTTCAAATACCCAAAATAAGAGTTTGATAGTGTGATCTAAATCTTCGACGATCTTTGATTCCGTGTTAGCTTGGTGACACTATAAAAACATAGGAAATAAACGGAATAAGCTATATAGCTTAGTAAGCCCGTATGCAAGAAAGAAGCAACCTTACCATGCACATAACATTCAAATAACATAACATAATTAAATGTGAACCTACCATAGTTTCATAATCACTATCTATCCCATCACAAAACATACCTCATATTCATCATTTCACACATTTAATAAGCATAAGCTTTACATACATACTAGAGCTATCTCAAAATGAATGTACACATACTTTCATCTTTGACATACCCGTGAACCACTCGGAATAAAAATGTCGGATACTCGGGGAACTTTGCACACTAAGTGCCACATATGTAGCCAAAGCTACCTAAGTCTCATATCACATAATCGCTCGCTCTTGAGCTATCGATGGGCCTGCTCACACAAGCTGTCAGTCAAGACGTAGCTACACGGTGCTACTCACACAAGCTATCAAGTATCCACAACATATGCCGGTATACTTAGCCACCGGTAGGTCGTACGAGACCAGCACTCGGATCACATAATCACATAACACATAATGACCCTAGTGACATGTCACTTGTATACTAACCTATTCCTAAGGTTCAAACAGGATTTCTTGCTTGTCAATTCGTCTTCGGACTCATTCGTAGAACTATACTCATTCATAAAATCAACATACAATTCATGCAATATTAAAGCATCTAAATACAATTATTCTAAAGCTTATTTTTAACATACGAACTTACCTCAGTACAAAATGGATTATTGTTCGATTTAGTTCACAATCTTGTTCTTTCATCGATCTAGGTCAGAACTTCATCTTTCTTGACCTATAATATCAAATTTAACTTACTTAATTATCACATTATTCAATTTAATCCCAAAAGCACCTTATGGAAAAAATTACATTTTTGCCCCTAACTTTTTTATCTTTTTTACATTTTAGTCCCTAGGCTCGTAAAATGATTTTCATTTAATTTTCATCACACCCAAGCCTACCTGAACCTATTTCTTGCTCATAACAGCCTATATTTTTCATTTATTCACATTTTTACACACATTTTACATATTTTACAAATGGGTCCTTTTTAGATATTTTCATCAAAAATCACTTGGTAAATATTGTTTATCTAACACCAAACATACATTTTCTACCATTAAACATCAAAACACACAAATATCTAACATGGGTAAAATTTTAAACTTTAATATCTCTTCAAATTAGTCCTTGAAATAGCAAGATTAGGTTGAGACAACTTTAAAAACCTAAAAATCATGAAAAATGGGACAAGAATTGACTTACAATCGAGCTTAGAAGATGAAAAATACCCTATCTATGGACTCCTCTTGTGAATTTCAGCCATGGGGACTAATTTAAAGAAGATGACATCTTTTATTTTAGTTATTTTGGCTTTATTTACCAAAAGACCAAAATGCCTTTAATGTCTAACTTCAAAATTTCACCTAACCATGTCCATTTTTGTCCATACTAAAGTATAATTGTCTAATTACCATCTAAGGTCCTCTAATTTAAAATTTCATAGCAATTGGACACCTTTAATATATAGAATTCAAGTTTTTCTCTTTTCGTAATTTAGTCCCTTTAACTAAATTGAGGGCCCAAACGTCAAAATTTCTAAATGATATTTTCACAAAATCATCCCTTAAAACTATAGACCAAAAAAAATATAATAAAAATAAATTTTCACGAAATCATTCCTTTAACCATAAAGTTTGCTTGCAGGAACGAGACTTGGATTATTCCCGCCACTCACACCGTTAACTTGTCTGTTGTTTGCTAGATTAACTAGATATGCCTCCTAGGCGTGTTAATGTAAGAGCTACTGCTCAAGAGGATGGTACATCCTCCGCACCTCTTGTGCCACCGCGTAGAGTGAACATCCTTGATGAGGGTGTAGGCCCTCTGATGGAAGCCATGATAGGAGCATTTTAGCGGATTGTTGGTGCTAACCCTGCACCTGTACTTGCCAATCTGGCACCAGTCAATCGAGGTTTACTGCTTGAACGTCTTCGGGCGTTGGGTGATAAAGAGTTTTCTAGAGTGAAAGGCACTAATCCAACCATAGCTGAATGTTGGTTGGAGGGAGATGAAAGGATCCTTGAGCAGATGGCCTGCTCTAATGAGGAGAAGTTGGGTTTTATTATGTCCTTACTCGACAATGAGGCTCATCGTTGGTGGAATACAGTTAGGAGAGGCACTATTACTGATAGTTGACTTGGAACTACTTTCTCAAGGCTTTTAAGAGGAAGTATATGGGTTAACAGTATATGGAGGCTCGTAAGTGTGAGTTTTTGAATTTAGTGCAGGGTGAATTATGGCTGATTATGAGGCTGAATTCGTGCGACTTAGTCAGTACGCTACTAAGATGGTTCCTTTCGAAAGGGGCCATTATAAGAGGTTCCGTTTTCGGTAATTGCGAGATTCGAGTTTATTTGGTACCTCAGCCCATGGAGATGCTTGATGAGTTGGTTGAGAAAGCTAAAGCCATGGAAGAAACCTTAGCTGAGCCACCTCATTTAGTGGTTATTGATTCTGGAAAGAGAGCTTCTGATGGTGCATCGGGTCAACCATCTATTAGAGGGCATGAAAAAAAGCCTTGTCTCTGGTAGAGATGCGAGTTGTGAGACTCGACCGAGCCAATCTAGGCAACAGAGTGGTAGCATGGTTAATGGTAGTGGTTTAGTGGGTAGTTTTGGATGGCCGCTTTGTGCGTACTGTGAGCGTAGTCACTCTAGAGAGTGTTGTAAGTGTACTTGTGGATGTTGTAAATGTGGTTCAAAGGAACATTTTCTAAGGGATTGTCCACTTAGAGTTGAGGTTTCGCATACTCAAAGTTCAGCACCTGTTACTGCGCCTGTTAGAGGCCGTGGTCGTGGTAGAGGTATTGGCAGATCGAGTGGGCAATGGATAGTTAATCATACTATTGCTACTCATACTATTACTCATACCATTGTTACTCATATTGTCAAGGAGTTGGAGGATCAAGATCCAACTGATGTTATCCCAAGTAGTTTTATTTTATAGCCTACTCTATTGTTTTCTTTCGTTGATTCTGGATCGACGCATTCCTATATCCTGAGTGAATTGGCATATAAATTAAGGATTCCTGCTGAGACTATTGGTTTAGGTATGATTATTATTAGTTCTTTTGGTTATAGTGTAGTGGTAAATAAAGTTTATCGCAGGTGTCCTCTTATGATTCAAGGACATGTGTCCTCTGTTGATTTGATGGAATTGTCATTTTATGGATTTGATGTGATACTTGGAATGGATTGATTAATTGGACATAAGGCTAGAGTAGATTTTGAGACTAAAAAAATTACCTTAAGGGATAATGAAGGTTTGGAGATAGTTGTAGTGGGTGTGGTTTCGGCTGTGAAGGGTGAGAAGTTGGTGAGTAAAGGTTATGAGGCTTATTTGGCTTATGTGATGAATTTTATCAGTAAGGAGTTAATAGTTCAGGATATTTGCACTGTTGGGAATTTTCCTAACGTGTTTCCCGAAGAGTTACCAGGTTTACCATTGGATCAAGAAGTAAAGTCTGGAATTGAGCTTTATCCTAGTACTATATCAGTGTCCACTGCGCCCTATCGCATGGCACCAAACGAGTTTAAGGAGTTAAAGATTTAGTTGTAGAAGTTGTTGGATAGAGGGTTTATTCGATCGGGTGTATCTCAATGGGGTGCATCGGTTTTGTTTGAAAAAAAGAAGGATGGTATGATGAGGATTTGTATTGATTATAGGCAGTTGTACTAGTTAACTGTTAAGAATAAGTATCCTTTGCCTTGAATCAATGATTTGTTTGATCAGTTTAAAGGTGCAACAATATTCTCGAAGATTGATCTTAGATCTGGGTATTATCAATTAAAGGTGAAAGAGTCAGATGTGTTGAAAACTGCTTTTAGGACTCGGTATGGGCATTATGAGTTTTTGGTGATGTCGTTTGGGTTGACTAATGCTTCCGCCGTGTTCATGGATTTTATGAACACTATGTTTCATTCATATTTGGATCAATTCGTGGTTGTTTTCATCAATAACATCTTAGTATATTCTGATTTTGAGGAAGATCATGACGAGCACTTAAGGGTTGTTTTGCAGATTCTTCGAGATAATCAGATGTATGTGAAGCTAATTAGTGTGAATTTTGGCTTAGGAAAGTAGCGTTCTTAGGTCATATCGTATCGAAAAAAGGGAAACGTGTGGATCCCAAGAAGATGGAAGTGATTTTGGAATGGAAGCCACCTAGGAGTGTTACTGAAGTTAGGAGTTTTTTGGATTTAGCTGGTTACTACAGTAGGTTCTTTGAAGGGTTTTCTCTCATTGCCACACCTTTAACGAAATTACTTTAGAAGAGCGTGGTGTTTGAATAGACTGATGAAAGGTAGAAGAGTTTTGATTGGCTTAAGGCAGTTTTGACTAAGGCACCAGTGTTGGTTCAACCAAAACCTGGGAAAGATTTTGTAGTTTATAGTGATGCTTCGTATTTGGGACTTGGTTGCGTTTTGATGCAAAAGGGTAAAGTTATGGCTTATGCTTCAAGGTAGTTAAAGACGTATGAAAGGAATTATCCTACTCATGATTTGGATTTAGTTGTTGTGGTGTTTGCGTTTAAGATTTGGCCACATTATCTTTATAGAGAGAAATCTATAGTCTACACTAATCATAAGAGCCTCAGGTACCTCTTCACTCAAAAGGAGTTGAATTTAAGGCAAAGACATTGGATTGAGCTGTTAAAGGATTATCATTATGTAGTAGAGTATCACCCTGGCAAGGCGAATGTAGTTGCTAATACTTTAAGTAGGAAGTCGATGACGGAATTAGGAGCTATGTATGCGCGCTTGAGTTTATCTAGTGATGGTGGTTTATGTGCGGAACTTCAAGTAAGATCGACTTTGTCACAACAAATCAAAGAGAAACAATTGTTAGATGGAGAATTGTTAAAAAGGATTCGACAAGTTGAGCAAGGTATTAAAGAAAATTTTGATGTTGGTGATGATGGTATCTTGAATTTTTGAGGAAGATTGTGTGTTCCGCAAGATGTGGGTTTAAGACAAACAGTCCATACCGAGGGGCATAGTAGCCCTTACGCTATGCATCTTGGAAGTGGGAAGATGTAACTTCCTAAAATTTAGAATTTTATGTGTTGCATTATTTCTTGCGTTAAGCTAATTAAAAATATTAATTGTGTATGTTTAGGGGTTCTATGAAGGCTCGGGGTTGAATTGGGCCCTAGTAAAAATTTGGTGTTTAAGCCTATTAAGGAGAAATAGTAAGTGGCATCAATGCTTATGGAAATAAGTGAGTATTTGGCTAGCATAAATGAGCATATGGTAAAGAGGATGTGGCGCCACATGAAGGGCTTTAGGGGAAGAGGTTCGAATCCCCTTAGTGCAAATTTTTTGACTATTTTTTTTGTGTTCCTTCCCTAAGTGTCGGCCATAGTGGTATTTAAGGCAAGGAAGACTTTTTAATTATGGTATGGTGGCTAAGGAAATATGGTAAGGAGGAGGATAAGGGATAATGAAGGAAAGAATCAAAAGAAAAGGCAAGGGAAGGGAACATGTTGGCATTTTTCATGGGTGATGTTTTGGAAAGTGTTTATGGTCAACACTTATCATTTTGGCAAATTTTATGAAGGAGGGGTCTTGGAGTTGCCGAATTTTCTTTAGTCTTTTGGTAGAATTTTGGTGCTTGTTAGGCCAAATTCTATTAGCATTTTTTTGTCCTTTTCTCCAAACTTCTTCTCTCATTGCCGAAACTTCAAGCCATTAGTGAGTATTATTTTCTTCTTTTCTTTCTTGTCTTACCGAAATCACCTAGCCTTGTGACCAATTATTTCACTCATTCTCCTTTGGAAAACCGAATCTAGTTAAGCACTCATTTTCCATCTTTCTTTTCTTTTTTTCACAAAATTCTCCAACCCTTCTTTCTTCTTTTCTAATCCATACTCTCATAGCCGAATTCTCTTGTTCATTTTTCCTCCCTAGCCGAACCATTCAACCCATAATCCCTCATTCACGATTTCTTTCTCATACGTGTTGACACTCACTCCTTTGATCAATCGGTAAGTGGTTCTATTCTATCATTTTATTTTTCTTTTTCCTAGCCGAATGTGTGTTTATCAACATTTGGATATTCACTTTGTTCCAACCGAAATATCTTCCTTTCATAATTTTTTTACAATGTGATCACCTTCTAATGTAGAGCTATAGTGGATGGCCGAATCTTTGACTCATCCGTAGCCGTTGTACAATTGCTGGGAATCGGTTTTATAATCATTAAAGTAAGGGATTCATCATGGTTCTTTTTAGATCTTTTTTCGTTGACCGGTTATTTTGCTAAGCGGGATAGTGGTTGTGTCTAATCGTTTATTTTTAGGGACTAAATCACTCGATCTATCTACTTGTTGATTCTACGAAAATAGAGGTAAGCCGAGCCCTTTTTCCTTAGACAATCGATATATATCATAATATCGTTTTGACTAAGATTTTATCTGATGGAGGCTAGGGGTACCGACTTGAAAGGGAAAACGAGTGGAGAACACAAAAGGAAGTATGGCACCACGGGAATCCGGCACCAAGTCAAGTAAGTATATGTTTTATGATTATGATTATTGTGATATGACTGTAGAAACACTCTAGAACTTTTAGTTTTATGAGTCGAAACTATAGAGATTGAGACTATAGGATGCGTTTTGTGAAAACGACTTTACTTCCTATACTTCATAAAATATTGTTTAATAAACACCGAAATAGCATATTGATTCATAAGACTCTTAATCAGATTAAATCGAATTAGCAAATATGAGCGCTAGAGGACGTGGAAGCGGTAGTCGTGGTCGTGGTAGAGGCTGAGGCGCTAGAGTTGTATCTGAGGCATCGGGACATATGCTTGAAATAGACGCACCTACGTCACCTGTGACTGAAGCTGGGTCACATGATCGTATGAGAGAGGACGACGTTCTGTCCCAAGCAATGTTGCGAGTTCTAGAAAGGGTTGCTGGGGCAAGAATTGGGCCGGCAGCTCATGGGTCAATATCGAAGCGACTCAGATCGAATGGTGCTGAGGTTTTTAGGGGTATCTCAGGTGTGGCCCCAAATGTAGCGAAGTACTGGCTTAAGGCTATGGAGCGGATCATGGACGATCTGGATTGCACCACCGAGCGGAAAATGAAAGGAGTGGTGTCCTTGCTAAGAGACGAGGCGTATCAATGGTGGCTCACTGTTCGGGAAGGCACTCAGGCCGATCGTATTACCTGGGATTTCTTTAGGACGGCATTCCAGGGAAAGTATGTCGGGGCTAGCTATGTGGATGCCCGAAGGAAGGAATTCCTAAATCTGGTCCAATGAGGTAAGACTGTGGCAGTTTTCGAGGCAAAATTTCTGCATCTGAGTCGGTATGCCCGGGGAATAGTGCTAACTGACTACGAGCGCTGTGTGCGTTTTGAGGACGGGTTGCATGATGAGTTGCGGGTACTAATAGCCCCACAAAAGGAGAGGAATTTTGCCACACTAGTGGAGAAAGCCAAGATAGCTGAAGAGGCTAAACACTCGGAGGGACAAAACCGAGACAAGGATAGGGGCAGGAGCAAGAGAGAATCTAGGTACTCAGGTCCTGCTAGAGGTTTTCAGAAGAGGCCCAGGAATGAGGAGTCAGCTCGAGCGAGAGTACCAGCTGCTACTAATCAGTTACAGCCTTGTGTGGATTATGGAAAACTTCACCTGGGTGAATGCTAGAGGAGAACCGGTGGTTGTTACAGATGTGGTTCTAAAGATCATTGGTTTAGGGATTGCCCTCGACAGCCTGCTCAGACTCAGGGTGTTCATAATGATGTTGCGCAGCAAGCTAGAGGCGCTCAGTAGCTGCCAAGAGGCCGTGGGTCAGGTCGAGGTGGTAATGGTGTTGGACGAGGTCAGGGTACACTGGGTAGAGGTACCGGTAATAGGGGTAACGCGGAGGTGAGACAGCCAGGTTTGGTTTACGCGGTCGGACGTCGAGAGGATGGTGATGCACCTGATGTAATAACCGGTACGTTCTTCATATCTGATGTACTTGTTACTGCTTTGATAGATATTGGATCCACCCATTCGTATGTTGCTTGTGCTGTGTCTGGAACCTTGAACATTAGATCTGAGGTTACTGCTAGAGAAACAACTATAATTAGCCCTCTAGGAAAGTCGGTGGTAGTAAATATGTTGTTTAAGGATGTGCCTTTAGAAATTCAGGAGGAAATATTTCTGGCGGATTTGATGGAACTGCCATCCGGCGAGTTCGACCTTATTTTGGGCATGGACTGGTTGGTGAAACACCGTGCAAACTTGGATTGTGCTGTAAAGCAGATGATATTAAGAACTTCAAAGGATAAGGAAGTGTTGATGATAGGTGAAAGAAGAAACTATATGTCTAATGTGGTATCTCCTTTAAAGGCAGAAAAGTTGGTGCAAAAGGAGTATGGAGCGTTCATAGCAACTATTAGTGCTTTGGATGCCAAAGAGTTGTCTGTTGAGAGTGTTAGAACGGTGAAAGAGTTTTCGGACGTTTTTCCCGAGGAGCTTCCAAGATTGCCTCCGGATCGGGAGGTAGAGTTTGGCATTGAGCTGTTGCCAGGAACGGCTCCGGTGTCCATTGCTCCTTATAGAATGGCGCCCTGGGAGTTAGTGGAGCTTAAAGCTCAGATTTAGGAGTTGTTGGATTGGGGGTTCATTCAACCGAGTGTGTCATCATGGGGAGCGCCGGTCTTGTTCGTTAGGAAGAAGGATGGGTCAATGCGTATGTGCATCGATTATAGGCAGTTGAATAAGTTGACGATCAAGAATAGGTATCCATTGCCGAGGATCGATGATTTGTTTGATCAGTTGCGAGGAGCTTCGGTTTTCTCGAAGATAGATTTGAGATCGGGTTATCACCAGCTTAAAGTCAAGGAGGCGGATATTCATAAGACTGCGTTTGGAACTCGTTATGGGCATTACGAGTTCTTGGTGATGCCGTTTGGGTTGACTAATGCACCAGCTACATTTATGGACATGATGAACCGGGTCTTCCAACCCTATTTAGATCGGTTTGTGGTGGTGTTCATAGATGACATCTTGGTGTACTCGAAGAATGAAGAAGAACATGATTCTCATCTGCGGGTAGTATTGCAGATATTAAGGGAGAAGCAACTGTTTGCCAAAATCAGTAAGTGTGAATTTTGGCTGAGGGAAGTGACCTTTTTGGGGCATGTTGTGTCTACCGAAGGAATTAGAGTTGATCCCCGGAAAATCGAGGCTGTTTTGGAATGGAAGCCATTGAAGTCAGTGGCCAAAATTCAGAGTTTTCTAGGCTTGGCAGGGTATTACAGGCGTTTCGTTGAGGGGTTTTCGTTGATTGCTGCACCCCTGACTAAGTTGTTGCGTAAGGGAGTACTATTTGTGTGGTCGGATAAGCAGCAAGAGAGCTTTGAGAAATTGAAGAAGATTTTGACAGAAGCGCCAATATTGATTCAACCTGAGGCTGGAAAAGAGTTTATTGTTTATTGTGATGCGTCACACATGAGCTTGGGATGTGTGTTGATGCAAGGAGGAAAAGTGGTGGCTTATGCATCTCGTCAATTAAGGCCGCACGAGGTAAACTATCCCACGCATGACTTGGAGTTAGCTGCAGTGGTGTTTGCTCTAAAGATTTGGAGACACTATCTGTACAATGAGAAGTCGATTATCTATACGGATCATAAGAGTCTGAAGTACCTCCTTACCTAGAAGGAGTTGAACTTAAGACAATGGAGGTGGATAAAACTGTTGAAAGATTATGACTTCTCAATGGAGTATCATCCCAGAAAGGCTAATGTAGTGGCGGATGCGTTGATTCGTAAGGTGATATCAGATTTGAGAGCGATGATCGCTCATCTCAGCCTTTATGAGGGTGGTAGCCTGTTAGCCGAACTTCAGGTGAAGCCTGTTTGGATAAGCCAGATTGAGGAAAAGTAGTTTATAGACGAAGCGTTGGGTTCTCGACTTCAATATGTGGAAGGTGGTGAGATAGGGGATTTTGGATTGAATAGTGATGGAGTATTGTGTTTCCGCGGAAGAATTTGTATGCCCAAAGATTCGGAATTGAGACAAATGATCCCGCGTGAGGCGCATAGTAGCCCATATGCTATCTACCCCGGGGGAAATAAGATTTACCGAGATTTCCGTGAGCAGTATTGGTGGCCAGGGTTGAAACAGGAGGTTACTAATTTCGTGAGCAAGTGTTTAACATGTCAACAAGTGAAGGCGGAACATCAATTGCCGTCGGGGTTGCTACAACCGATGAAAATTCCATTATGGAAATGGGAAAGGATAACGATGGACTTTGTTAGTGGGTTACCCTTATCACCTACTAAGAAAGATTCCGTTTGGGTAATAGTGGATCGGTTGACGAAGACTGCTCATTTCCTACCTGCTTGTATGGATTACTTATTGCAGAAATTGATCAAGTTGTATGTAGCAGAGATCGTGAGGTTACATGGGGTACCAGTGTCTATTATATCGGACAGGGACCCTAGGTTTGCATCATGGTTTTGGAAGGCTCTACATGAAGCTTTGGGAACAAGGTTAACTTTCAGCATGGCATTTCATCCTCAGACAGATGGTCAGTCGGAGAGAGTAATCCAGATTCTGGAAGACATGTTTAGGGGATGTGTGATCGATTTCAGGGGTAGTTGGGAAGATTTTCTACCTTTGGCGGAGTTTGCTTACAACAACAACTATCAATCCAGTATCCAGATGGCACCTTATGAGGCGCAAGTAAAGGTAATTCGTGCACGGTTAAAGGAAGCTTCGGATAGACAAAAATCGTACGCGGATCTGAAGTGTATGGATATAGAGTTTGCGGTGGGAGATCAGGTCTTTCTAAAGGTTTCACCTTGGAAGAAGATCTTTAGATTTGGACGGAAGGGCAAGTTGAGCCCTAGATTCATCGAACCATACAGTGTACTGAAGCGCGTTGGGCCAGTGGCTTATCAGCTTGAGTTACCTCCGGAGTTAAGTCAGATACATAATGTATTCCATGTTTCTACGTTAAGGCGTTATCGTTCGGATCCATCTCATGTTGTACCTATGGAAGAGGTTGAGTTAAAACCCGACTTGTCCTTTGAAGAGGAGCCAGTACAGATTTTAGATCGGGACGTTAAGGTGCTAAGAAGGAAGTCGGTGCCATTAGTCAAAGTATTATGGCGTAATCACGGATCGAAAGAAGCTACATGGGAGCCTGAGGACGCGATTCGTCAGTAATACCCTCACCTCTTTTAATCAGGTAAATTTCGAGGACGAAGTTTTCTTTAAAGAGGTGGAATTGTAACACCCTAAAATTTAGAATTTTATGTGTTGCATTATTTCTTGCGTTAAGCTAGTTAAAAATATTAATTGTGTATGTTTAGGGGTTCTATGAAGGCTCGGGGTTGAATTGGGCCCTAGTAAAAATTTGGTGTTTAAGCCTATTAAGGAGAAATAGTAAGTGGCATCAATGCTTATGGAAATAAGCGAGTATTTGGCTAGTATAAATGAGCGTATGGTAAAGAGGATGTGGCATCACATGAAGGGCTTTAGGGAAGAGGTTCAAATCCCCTTAGTGCAAAATTTTTGACTATTTTTTGTGTGTTCCTTCCCTAAGTGTCGGCCATGGTGGTATTTAAGGCAAGGAAGACTTTTTAATTATGGTATGGTGGCTAAGGAAATATGGTAAGGAGAAGGATAAGGGATAATGAAGGAAAGAATCAAAAGAAAAGGCAAGGGAAGGGAACATGTTGGCCTTTTTCATGGGTGATGATTTGGAAAGTGTTTATGGTCAACACTTATCCTTTTGGCGAATTTTATGATGGAGGGGTCTTGGAGTAGCCGAATTTTCTTTAGTTTTTTGGTAAAATTTTGGTGCTTGTTAGGCCAAATTCTTTTAGCATTCTTTTTTCCTTTTCTCCAAACTTCTTCTCTCGTTGCCGAAACTTCAAGCCATTAGTGAGTATTATTTTCTTCTTTTCTTTCTTGTCTTGCCGAAATCACCTAACCTTGTGACCAATTATTTCACTCATTCTCCTTTGGAAAACTGAATCTAGTTAAGCACTCCTTTTCCATCTTTCTTTTTTTTTTTTTCCACAAAATTCTCCAACCCTTCTTTCTTCTTTTCTAATCCATACTCTCATAGTCGAATTCTCTTGTTCATCTTTCCTCCCTAGCCGAACCATTCAACCCATAATCCCTCCAAAGGCTAGGGGTACTTACCTGGGCGGAATGATGCCGGAGACTCGGTGCCATGCCTTTCAAACCATAACATTTAAAAATCATACTTTAAAACATTTTGGGCCTCGGGCCCACAGCCGAGCCTTTGAACTTGGCTCTGATACCAATTTGTAACACCTCAAACCCGGTCAATACGCCATGACCGAATCTGACATGCCACAGAGGAAACATTTTGAAAGAAAATCGAGTTAACGATTAAATTTTAGAAAGTAGGTGCATAATTTAAAATCGATGGTTTACTTTTAAAATCCCGTAAGTAAATCTTTAAAACTTAGTTGCCTTTTTAAAAGAATCCAAATCATTAAATTTGAAACCGTTTCTATTTGAATTTGGAAACCTAAGTTTGGAAATCGTTTGAGTTATCGAAAACAAATAAGTTGTTAAATACTTATCAAGTGATTTAAATTACCCGTTGGTAAAGTTTTGAAAATCCTTTGCGTTTTGTAGCTTAGAAAACTTTTGCGCTTATATTATTAAATTAATCAAGTGATGTACTTAATCATGTTTAGAATAAATCCAAAGCATATAAATAATCCCAAAAACGTAATTTAAATGGCCTTATTACAAACCCAAAATAAATATGAAACCAAATTTAAATAAAGTAAAGTACCCAAACCCAAGTTCATGTAGAATCGAATTTATTTAATGCAATGCCACCTCGAGCCGGCCCCTCATCCGCGATCTACGAGTCACCTAAAAAGATAAGGGAGAAGGTGAGTCACCAAGACTCGGTGCATAAATCCTTCCCCCGGTTTATACAACATACTTACACAATTTATAACCAAGCAATGTATATATTTATAAAAATGCACCCAACCTAGCCATCCACAACACCTTTTCCACCCCGTGTGGTACCAAACCACTGGTGGTGCCAAACCACTGGTGACCCAAAGTCACGATATCCAATAATGTGATACCAAATCACTGGTGACCCAAAGTCACGAATAATCCATCTGTGGGGCCAACCCACGTGTGATACCAAATCACTGGCGACGATCCCATATCTCAAAAGTGGGGCCAACCCACGGTGGTGCTAGACCACAGGGACGAGTCGCTATGAGGTGCCAAACCTCTAGTGTCCCAAAGACACAATATATCAACGATCCAAGTGTGGGGCCAACCCACGTGTGATACCAAATCACTAGCGACGATCCCATATCTCAAAAGTGGGGCCAACCCACAGTGGTGCTATACCACAGGGACGAGTCGCTATGAGGTGCCAAACCTCTAGTGTCCCAAAGACACAAAATATTGTGGTACCAAACCACTAGAGGTGCCAAACCTCTGGTGTCCCAAAGACACGGATATCAAATCCTTCCCCCTCCTCTCATATCACCCATCACAATGCAATATCATGCAAATCATGCCATCATGCTATATTATGAATCACATAGCAAATATATCACATATCATGGTATTAAACAACATATAGTAACACATATTGAAACGAACTTACCCGAATCCTTGCACATACCCATCAAGGTATCTTATCAAAATCTCATAGATTCCCACTTTAATAACATGATTAGTCAATATATATATACATATATATAACCGGATTATAAAGTGTGTAAGGTACACACCTGATAATAGTGATAACTAAACTTTCCCGCTCGTCGATACCCTCGGAATCTCGAACAACAACTATATGCGATTTCTCTCCGGTTGGTGGTTCATAACCCGATGAAGAACCACGAACAAACAATGGCTCGGGGGTACGAACGACTTCAAATAATCGATTATCGCCGGCAGAGGGTCCACATCCCGGTGGAAAGTCTCGGACTCCCGACACAGCCCTTCGTTTGAAATTTGAGGGTATAGCAGAACCACCCTTCTTCCAAACACTATTTACTGCTCTTTTCGAACCCATTCTTGATTGCCCCAAAATCTAACGTTCACAGAAAAATAATAATAATAGTCGAGCAATAGAGTCCCCTAAACGTAATCGATTAGTAGTCCATCTAAAACGATATAACACGTAATATAAAAACCTTACCACTTGACTTACCAACTTCGATTGCTAGAGAAATAGGATTAAATCGATTGCTTCCAAAATCCCGAAGAGCCCCCTTCCAAAACCGATTGAAGAAAACCAAATGAAGACCTACCCTTTGATGATATTCGGCCAAAACAATTCAAGAAGGAAAAAGGAAGTTTCGGCTATGGTTTTGAACGAAGATAGCAAATGATATGTTGATAAAAAGAAATAAAGTACATGAGTGGCAAAGAAAATCAAAATGAGAGAGAGAGGATTCGACTAGAGTGGAAAAGAGGAATGAAAAGAAAACTAAAATGGAAGAGAGAAATTCGGCAAAGGAAAGTGAAGAGGATTTTGGCTCAAGAGTTTGAAAGAAGAAAAGAAAGAGATGAAAGGAAGAAGATAGATACTTTCAGTTTTGAGCAAAGAAATGGGAAAGTAAAAGAAAGATATGGGAGAGTATGGTTTTGGTTTCCAAGAAGAAAAAGAGAAGAAACAAATGTAATTTGGCTTAAAGACTAAGTGAGTAAATTGTCAATTCTACTTGGGTTATCGGGTTTGCTTCAATCGAAAACACTAGAAAGAAATTGGCAAAGCAAAGGGAGATTTCGGCTTGACACAAACACAAAGACTAACACCTACAAAACTAGCCGAAAATACCACCTAACTACAAAGAAGTTTCGGCACCTTTTTCCCCCTACACAAAATAAAAATTCGGCAACCATACTCAAAATACTATTTGCCATCAATTTAAAGAAATTTTGAATTTAACACACTCCTAAATTTCTCCCTATTTCCTCCTATTCACTCTTAAAATTAAGCCAACCCCCCTAACCCTCTAAACCATCCACATTCATGGATTAATAGCCATTAAAAAGCTTCCAAAAACTTCACCTTAAACCAAGCCTTATGTCCCCTATCCTTAATCTATAGGATTCCTTTCCCAAAGTTCAAGCTTTCCTAATTTTCTATTCAACTTGCCATAAAAATTGAAAGTCCAACCTACCATAATTAGAACTTGGCCGAACTTAATGCTAGGATACATAAAAATAAATTCTTCAAAAATGCTAAACATGCTACTCGAACCTCTTCCCTCAAGCAACCCTTCATGCATCTTAACCACCTTGCCACTAACTCCTCATGTGCTAGAATTTAACACTTAATTTAACTTAAATGTCAGGTTCACCTAATTCACTTCACTAAATATTCAATACTAAGAATTATTCTAACTTCGTAAAATAAATCCAAACCTTCATAAGACTATGCTAAGCACACAAACAATACTACCCGAGCTAACACAAGTAACAAAATGATACTCAAATTTTTCCTAAAATCCAATTAAACCCGAGAATTCATAAAAACCTCGTAACCTTCCAAATCCACTTAACTAATAAATCCAATTTGTAAAAACACCATTCTCTTATTCCTGAGGATTTTAAACACTCCTAAGCCCAAGCCCAATCCTACTAGGCCTAATTTCGGGATGTTACAGTGTTAACACTCACTCCTTTGATCAATCGGTAAGTGGTTCTATTCTATCATTTTATTTTTCTTTTTCCTAGCCGAATGTGTGTTTATCAACATTCAGATATTCACTTTGTTCCAACCGAAATATCTTCCTTTCATAATTTTTTTTTACAATGTGATCACCTTCTAATGTAGAGTGTGGAAGGTCGAATCTTTGACTCATCCGTAGCCATTGTACAATCGTTGGGATTCGGTTTTATAATCATTAAGGTATGGGATTCATCATGGTTCTTTTTAGATCTTTTTCGTTGACTGGTTATTTTGCTAAGCGGGATAGTGGTTATGTCTAATCGTTTATTTTTAGGGACTAAATCGCTCGATCTATCTACTTGCTGATTCTACAGAAATAGAAGTAAGCCGAGCCCTTTTTCCTTAGACAATCGATATATATCGTAATATCGTTTTGACTAAGATTTTATCCGATGGAGGCTAGGGGTACTGACTTGAAAGGGAAAACGAGTGGAGAACACAAAAGGAGCGGATCTGCGATCCTTACTCCTAAATTCAAACGAAGGGCAGTATCGGCGGTTCAGGATTTTCCACCGGGTTTTGGACCATCATCCGGGGAGAATCGACAAATTGTGGTCGTTCACGATTTCAAGAGTAAGTGTTAAAGATCGCTTGGTGTAGTTTTGGATTAATAAAAATCTCGCCCGTTAGATTAATCGAGTGTTATGTTGTCATAGGTGTCGATGATCAAGACGGTTTAATCCTTACCGTAATCAGGTGTGTAATCTCACACCGTAAACCCGTAGAATTATGTTTCAGTAACATGTTGAATAGTTGATTGTTATCATTATACGGCTAAAATCGTAAAATTGGCATAAAACGAGGAATATGCTTAAAGTATACTATTTTGGAAGATTTGACAAAATCGGCATTAAGATTGTCAGAATTACGAAAATGCCCCTACAGGCCGAATTACGGAAATGCCCTAATCACTGTAATAAATTACCTGATAAAGGGTTGCTATTTATATGCGAACATCTTATTATGTATGTTGCATTTTCATAAATTGCATGGGTTGCGAAAATGTTGAAGAGAAGTGTAGCCTGGTGGCATTGCCACAATAAACTGTTTATTATAATGTTTACACATGATATCGGTGGTTTGACCACAATAAAATATTATAAATGGCAATTTGCCTGCGTTTTGTTGTGATGGCGGGGTGGGTTGACTTGATCCCCACAGGTGTGATGGTTGGTACAGGTGTGTGTTGGATGGATGGGTTGGGTTGCATACATTGCTTTTATATATATAGTCTGTTATGTAAATGGGCTTAGGCCCAAGATATTGAAATATGGGTTCAGGCCCAGCGGACAACGGTAAGGGGATTATACACTGAGTTCTAGTAACTCACCCCGTTTCCTTAACCCTTGCAGGTAATGCTTAGTGACGAGGACTTGGGCCATGGATGACTCGGTGCGAGCCATACTTTAGAAATGGTGTTTTATTTTGAACTTTAAATTTCTATTACCGTTCTCTTTACTATTTTGGGTTTTTATGATGTAATAAGGCCTCTGGAGTATTTTATTTTGCTATATGTTTGACGTACTTTTATTTTGCTTAAATTATTTTAAATAGGAAATTTTCTAAAAACTTAAATTAAAGATTTTCTAAAATAGATTAACAAATGGATTTCATAATTAACTTTAACAAATATTTTAACTCGAAAATTTTCTCTCGAATTATCAACAATATTTTCAAAAGTCATGGGTTATAAGATCTCTAGTTTAAATTATCGATTTATCAAAATCAACCTTCGAGGTTTGTAATACTTTATCAAATATTTCAAATCAAACTTGTTTTCTTGATTTTAACAAATAACCCTTTTAGTATGAACAAAAAAATGACTTAACATGTTTTTCTCATGTGACATGTCAGGTCCGGTCATAATGCATGGGCCGGGTTTGGGGTGTTACATTTTATAGTATCAGAGCCCGGTTTCAAAACTCGGCTGTGGTTCGGGTTCAAAAATATTTTCCAAAGCTGTTTGAAATTTAAGTTAAAAATGCATGTTTTAAAGGAAGTATGGCACCACAGGAATCCGGCACCAAGTCAAGTAAGTATATGTTTTATGATTATGATTATTGTGATATGACTGTAGAAACACTCTAGAACTTTTAGTTTTAGGAGTCGAAACTATAGAGATTGAGACTATAGGATGCATTTTGCGAAAACGACTTTACTTCCTATACTTCATAAAATATTGTTTAATAAACACTGAAATAGCATATTGATTCATAAGACTCTTAATCAGATTAAATCGAATTAGCAAATATGAGCGTTGGACGACGTGCACGCGGTAGACGTGGCTATGGTAGAGGACGGGTTTGGGGTGTTACAGAAGATGTATCATAGTCTTAAGGAAGTTTATTGGTGGCCTGGTTTAAAGCGCGGTGTTACGGATTTTGTGACTTGATGTTTGCTTTGTCAAAAGGTGAAGGCTGAACAACATTTCCATCGAAGTTTCCTACAACCTATTATGATTCCTTAATGGAAGTGTGAGAGGATTACTATTAAGGAAGTTTATTGGTGGCCTGGTTTAAAGCGCGGTGTTACGGATTTTGTGACTTGATGTTTGCTTTGTCAAAAGGTGAAGGCTGAACAACAATTTCCATCGAGTTTCCTACAACCTATTATGATTCCTTAATGGAAGTGTGAGAGGATTACTATGGATTTTGTTTCGGGTTTGCCATTGACCCCTTCAAGGAAAAATTTTGTATGGGTTATAGTTGATCGGTTTTCGAAGAGTGCTCATTTAGTAGCTGTGTGAACCAATTACTCATTGCAAAAGTTGGCAGAGCTGTATATGCTAAAATTGTTTATCTTCAAAGGATTCCAGTTTCGATTATTTCTGATAGGGATCCAAGGTTTACTTCAAGGTTTTGGAAAAGTCTGCAAAAAGCTTTGGGATCGAAGCTTACTTTCAGTACGGCTTATCATCCCCAAACTGATGGCAAGTCTGAAAGGGTGATTCAAGTTCTAGAAGATATGTTGCGAAGCTGTTTGATAGAGTTTAGAGGTAGTTGGGAGTGATATCTGCCCTTAGTAGAGTTTGCTTACAACAATAGTTACCAAGCAAGTATTGTAACAGTCCAGTTTAGGCCCTAGTCGGAATAGTGGTTTCGAGACCACAAATTTGAGTCAGAAAAAAATATTTTAATATTATTTTTCGTGTTTATAGTATGTGAATTAACATGTGTGAAAGTTCCGTATGAAAATTTGATCAATTGTGTGCTTAAATTGAGAAAATGATTAAATCGCATAAATTGTAAAAGTGGCATTCCATTTGTTAATGTGCTAAGTTGCTATGATTTAACTTATTATATAATCCCTTAAAAGGTTATTATGCCACTATTAAGTAAGTGGACATTTATGTCCATGTATTATAAGATGATACAATTGTTTCATTAAAGGTATTATGGTAATTTGTAAATTATATGTTAATTATTATAACAAAAACATGGAAATAAGCCAATTCATCCTTTAATGCCGAAAATATCAAAGAAAAAGAAAGGAGAAAAGCTTTAAGGGTTCGGCTAGTTATAAGTGAGAATTAAGGTATGTTTTGTTTTCAGTTTTTGATAATTTCTACGTTTTTCTAATCGTTGTTTTGTATTCTTCAAAACCCATGCTTCAATTTTGTGAATTGATGAAGATTTTGAAAAGTGCCATTGATGAATTCATGAGTTTTGTGATGTTTAAAGATGATTTATG
The DNA here is from genome assembly GCA_005393395.2 of Gossypium australe. Lineage (NCBI taxonomy): Eukaryota > Viridiplantae > Streptophyta > Magnoliopsida > Malvales > Malvaceae > Gossypium > Gossypium australe. The sequence goes on from CM016616.1 coordinate 120,625,069, forward strand.
AGAGATATGTGTTAGATTAACATAGTTTGTCTTTGAGTTTTTGGTGATTTTGAGTAATTTGGATTAAATTGAGAAAATAATATTTTGAGGGACTAATTTATTAAATAAATTAAATATATGGACTTACATAAGTATGAGTAAAATCTGGCTAGGCATGGGTAACATGAGATTTTGTGTATTTTGTGATTTTGTGAAATAAGGACTAAAATGTCAAAATGTGAAAATGTGAGGGCTAATTTGTAAATTGCCCTAAATATGTGTTTTTGGATTGAATTGAATGATTTGGTGAATAAATGGATTAAATTTGAATATGTATAGATCAAGAACCGAAGAAAACGAATTTAGATCGCGGAAAGTCGAAAGTGATCGAATAGACGAGTCCGTACGTTTATCCGAATCCGAGGTAAGTTTATATACAAATAAACGTTTTTACATTGATATATGTATGCTTATATGAAGATACATAATGATAAATGTGTACGAGATGAGGAGTACATGAAATCCGAGATAGTATCGAGATAGCGTCAACATCTTAAAAAGTCCCGTACGAACCTAGGAATAGATAGGATTACATATGTCATGACATAGGTTTTCGATATGTGATATCATGTAAGACCACGTCTGGGACGTTGGCATTGATCCGCGATTTTGTGTAAGACCACGTTTGGGACATTGGCATCGATATGAGATTTACGTGTAAGACCATGTCTAGGACATTGGCATCGTATTGATTCGTGTAAGACCCTGTCTAGGAAACTGGCATCGATATTTGGTTACATGTAAGACCATGTCTGGGAGTTGGCATTGTACGACTATTCCAAGCATTCTGAGTATCCTATTTGATTCTGAACGGTTCAACGGGAAATTCTGAGAAAACGAAAGGATATGTGAAATGTATAAACGAGTCAGGTACGTTTGAAAGGTACACTATGTATGTGTATGAAAGGTAAGTGTATATATGAACTCACCAAAGTGAATATGTGTAGGGATTTGAAAGATAATATGTGATATATGTTTAAATGTGCTATGAGCATAAGTGATGCTTGAGAGGTGATATGTTGGCAATTATGGCTAACAAATGAGCCAAAGATCTTGTTGTGAAATTGCAAATAAGAAATATTAATGACATTGTATCAATGTGATTATGTGCCTTTTATGTTAAGTTTATTTGTATATGGCTTACTAAGCTTTTGAAAGCTTACTTTGTGTGTGTTTGCTTTGTTTTACAGATCGTCAAAGCTACTGAAGGCTCGGGAATCATCGAGGATCATCACCACACTATCAATCTCTATTTTGGTACTTTTGAACGTGTATATAGCTAAATATGGCATGTATAGGCTAGTTGTTTTGGGATATATTTGATATATGTACATGGCCATGTGATATGGCTAGATATATGGTTGTGTTATGAATGACTAGTTATGTCCTATGATGCTAGTTTTGGTATAGCTTGATAGCAAATGAAATGGTCATATGAATGGTAATCTTATTGATGTATAGCTAGCATATTATTGATGGTAAATTTGTGATGGATTATACTTTGAAGTGCTTGTGGTTATATTGAGTTAAATGACTACAAAGTTGGTACGGTTGTTAGGCTCATAATTGAGTAGAAATGATGCACAATTTGATATGTTTTGGTTGCCAATTGTGTATGGGATGATGCTTGTATGTGCTTGTAGGGATGACCCAAGTGTGAGTGGCATTTTGGCCTTGAAAATGGCCTATAATTTCCCCCACACGATTGAGCACACAGGCGTGTGGCTCGACTGTGTCCTTCGGGGTTGCAATTTAAAATAAGTCAAAATTGACCATGGACAAGACACATGGGAGTGTGACTGGCCGTGTGGATCAAGTCAGCAGCAACCACGGGCTGGACACACAGGCGTGTGATTGGCCATGTGGTGTAAGTCAATGTCGACCACGGGTGAGGCACACGGGCGTATCTCAGGCCGTGTGGACAAGTCAATATGTATGCCCTGTTTTGACATGGCTTAGACACACGAGCATGTCTGAAGCCGTGGGAGGCACACGGCCTGCCCACACGGGCGGGTAACCTCTGTAACTTAGAAAAAATTTTAAATTTCTAAGAATTTTTGTATGTGTTCGGTTTAGTCCCGACCCTATTCTAAAACATGCTTGAGGTCTCGTAGACCTTTTTAAGGGACACTTTGATGTGATTTGTCAGATAATGTTATGAAATGTCTGTAAAAGTTTCTGAATGTTCGGTAATGCCTCTTAACCCTAAACTGGCTATGGTTACGAGTTAGGGGTGTTACAAGTATTCGTACGACCCCTTTTGAAGCGTTGTATGGCAGGAAGTGTAGAACTCCTTTATGTTTTACAGAGTTGGATGAGAGGTGAGTTGTTGGGCTAGATTTAGGGCTAGATTTAGTTCATGAGACTGAAGAAAAGGGTAAGGTAATTTGTGGTCGTCTGAAAGTAGCATATGGTAGGCAAAACTCTTATGCAGATCTGAAATGTCGAGATATCGAGTTTCAAGTTGGGGATAAGATATTTTTGAAAGTTTCACCATGGAAGAAAGTTTTAAGATTTGGTAGGAAGGGTAAGTTAAGTCCTAGATACATTGGACCCTACGAAGTTGTTGAGAGGTGAGAGGATAGGTTCGGTAGCTTATCGTCTCAAGTTGTTGCCGAAACTTGGGCAAAATTCATGATGTTTTCCATGTGTCCATACTAAGGAAGTATTGTTCTAATCCGTCGCATATTGTGCCGATTGAAGAAATTGAAATTCGTGATGACCTTTCTTTTGAGGAAGAACCAGTTGAAATTCTAGACCATGAAGTGAAAGTGTTACGAAATAAGAGAGTTATGTTGGTTAAGGTTTTGTGGCACAATCATAAAGTGGAAGAGGCTACTTGGGAAACTGAGGAAGCAATGAGAAGTCAATGTCCTTATTTGTTTAGCTCAGGTAATTTTAAGGATGAAATTCTTTTTAGAGGGGGAGAATTCTAACACCCCAAAATAGGGCCTAGGAGTTTAAGGGGGGTATTTTGGGAATTTTGGTCCACATGAGTTCAGAATTTTGTAAGATTGGTACTCGATAGTGTTTTCGACTAGGGCATCTTAACCGTCAAATCAATTTTTGAAAAAGTGTTCTAGAAACCCTTAATTTTAGAACAGGAATAATTTGTAACAAAGTAAAAATAGAGATTCTTTATGTTACAGTTTTACCATTTTTGTAAAAATGGAACCTATTTCATCCCCAACCACAAGCTTTTCACGTATGTTTCTATCTTCTTCATTGTGCTTGCCGCCCCTTGCCATTCCCTTGTTATTTCTTTCTATTTTTTATTCCCAAAACACAATACCTTGATTTCCTATCATTCCTAAGTCATTTATTACCATAAACCTTCAAGAAAAACACCCAAAAACACCATAGATTTCACCATCTTCTTCAAATGTGGGGTTTTCAGATTTTTATCAAAACTCACTCATTCTTTTGCCAAAGGTAATCATTCATGTATTTATAAGTTTTTAATGCTATTTAGACTCTAAATTTGAATTATTAGCCTTCTAATCGTATGTTTCAAATAAAAGTCGAAAATCCAGCCATTAATGGTGGATTTTGGGATTTGGGCATAAAAACTTGGTTTCAAATTGTTTTTCAACTCATTTTATCATGATTAGAAGGTTTTCAAACTTATCATAAAGTTTCGTTAATGATTTATCATGTTTTAAAGAATTTTACGAAAATGCCTAATAGATGTCGAAAAATGTTGATACCATGAATTGAGTAGATTTCTCTAGTTCGAAGGTTGCGAATTAGATGTAGACGAATAATTAGATGAGAGGAACTAATTTTAAGCAAAAAGGTTTTGTATAGATCGAGATATCAGTTTATAAGGTTTTCGTGTTAATAGTTTGAGTTAAATGGGGACTTAGCCTAAAGCTTGTGTTTTAGTTAGTTTGAATGAATATTTGGTTGATATTTTATTGTTGTTATTGTGTGAATATATGTGTTAAGCTTCGGATTCGTTAGAGCTTGCTACGAGCTATGGAAACATTAGTTGACCTTTCAGTTTTGACAAAAGCACAAAGTGGTGAGTGTATAGAATTACTACTCGTAAGCACGAGTCATGTGATAATTGGGAATTTAGACGTAGCCTAAACCCTTACTCTAAATTTCAAGTGTAAGTTTTCTTGAGCTATACTTGTCTTGAGATTATGTGGTTGAATAATATGCATGATATGTGATATGTGGATATGGTGCTTATTGTGTAAAGGGTAATAATATAAATGTAATAAATGTACAATATATATGTTATACGAATATGCTAGTGTTTTGCAAAAGATACTATAATGTAGTGATAGTGCACGAATAATCGGTAAGTAATATGTGTTGTTTCTCAGATATTTTGGCCTTGTGATCTTGGAACCATTGGACGTAGTTGCCATGCCATAGGATTGTGAGTACTCACTTATATGTATAGGGGTTTTGGGCGCTGAGGCCTTGGGACATGTTTGGAGGGATAAGGGAATGTGAGCTAAAGCTCCATACAATGGGACATGTGAAGGGAAATAAGAAAAGTGTTAGCTATACGCTTCACTTTTGGGACATGTTTGACTCTACGAGCCTATACGGTGTAAGGAGATCCATGTATCTGATGTGTGGTGATAGAGCTCACTATATGTTTCATAATCCAAGTATCATCTTATCTTATGTTAATAACTGTGTGGAATATGTTCTATGCTTGAATGATTTTGTATATGTGCTACGAAAAGACTCTTAGACTATGCATGTTTTAATGTTACATGATACTAGACTTAAGAACATGCTATTAGTGAATGAATGACTAGTTGTATTGCATGATGACATGTTTATGTTGTGGTTATTCTATTCATTCACTGAGCTTGCACAAGCTCATTCCCCTCATTTCAACATTTTAGATTAGTGTCGTCATAGTGTGAGGGCGGTGTGGTTTCCAAGGAAGTCGTCCAAGGAATTTGAACATTCTTCATAGGTGCTTATTTATTCCTATTTGTTTTGGGGAAAATTGGAAATGTGGTAGAACCTATTGGACTTGTTGATTTTTGGACATTTGAGCTTGCTTATGTGAACTTAATGTCATTAAAATGTTAGAATACTTAGTCATTGATGTTAGCTTGATGACAGCTTTTTGGACTCGATTTTGGTATATTATGCTATCGAATAAGCCATATGAATGATTATTGAACTTAGTACTTGATGCATGTTGATTAGGAACTATTTGAGATGAGTTAATTGCATTCTTACGCTGTAAGTTTAGCTCTAGTAGCAGAGGTAACGATATTGGGCCTTAAAAATCGATACCTCTGCGAACTAAAACTTACTAGAAATAGAATAGAGAATTGGTATCGATATCCTTTCTTGAATATCAATACTCGGGGAAGAAATATCGATACTTGGTTTGGAGGTACCGATAATTTTGGACAGATGGGTTTTTGAATTGAGAAACAGAATGCTCAATTGGTATCCTTTTTACTAGTGGTATCGATATCACTATAGGAAAATACCGATACCTAATTATTAGTACCAATACCTACGATCATTTTCATGAAATTTTGCTAATTGGCCCTTATCCATGATTCTGGCTATTCATGTGATTGATTAACGAAAGATTTGCATGTAATAATGATGATTTATGTCCTAGACAATCAAAACTCATTTGACTAAACAAAAGATAATCGATTTACTTGAATCTAATTTCCTGTTTAACGTAAATGAGACAAGACGGTGGTGTGGCATCCCGTATTCGGGGCCTGGCAATCAAGTCGGGTATATGGTGTTAAATCACAAAAGTCTGAAGTATTTGATGACACAAAAGAAATGAATCTGCGACAACAGAGGTGGCTAAAGTTACTAAAAGACTATGATCTCATGATAAATTATCATCCGTGTAAAGCAAATGTAGTTGTCGATGCTTTGAGTCACAAATCTATTTTTGCTCTTCGATCGATGAATGCTCAGCTTCTGTTGATGTTTGATGGTTCTATTTTATCTGATTTCAGGGCTAAACCTTTGGTTTTGCAGAATATTCAGGAGTTGCTATTAGATGATCCGAATTCGTTAGCTAAACGAAAAATGATTGAAAATGGTTAGGTAGCTGATTATCGCATTGGTGAGGATAATAATTTATATTTTCGTAACAGATTGTCTGTACCTAATGATTTGCAGTTGAAACAAAATATCTTAAATAAAGCTCATAATAGTGTTTTTTCAATACACCTGGGAAGCAGGAAATGTATTTTTATTTGAAACAAATGTACTGGTGGTCAGGAGTGAAATGTGAAATTTTTGAGTTTTTATCTAAATGCCTTGTGTGTCAATAGATAAAAGTCAAGCATAAAGTTCCATCTGGGTTGTTGCAGCCTGTTATGACTCCTGAGTGGAAATGGGAACGTATTACTATGGATTTTGTATTAGGATTATCATTAATACCGAGAAAGAAAAATGCGATTTGGGTTATAATTGATCGGTTGACGAAGGTTCTTCAGAAATTTAAATTTGAGGTTTACTAGGTCGTATGAGATAATTGAAAAAATCAGTTCTGTAGCTTACGGATTAGCTCTACCTCCTAAACTTGAAAAGATTCACAACATTTTCCATGTTTATATGTTGATGTGGTATACATATGATCCTTCATATGTGATCCATTCCTGTGAAATTGAATTACAGACTGATTTTTCATATTCTAAAGAATCGATAATGATTTTAGCTCACGAGGTAAAAGAACTTCAGAATAAACGAATACCTCTAGTAAAAATTTTGTGGCATAGACACGGTGTTGAGGAAGCCACTTAGGAAATCAAAGAATCGATGAAATTGCAATATCTGAACTTATTCTTAGGAAAAAATTTTGCGGATGAAACTTCTTAATGGGGAGAGTTATAATAGGCCATTTTCAGTGGTGTTGGAAACGGTGGGTTCAGGACCACAATTCGAACATGTCAGTTCATAAATATTAATTATTTAATATTTACAGGGTCATTAATGTTATATTAAAATTTGGTTAGGAAATTTTATTATTTGTTTGGTTAATTAAAGAAAAAAGGACTAAATTGTAAAAGTTATAAAACTTAATTGCTATTAAGATATAAGTGTTAAATGAGTATAAAAACATGATTGGGTGGCTTTATATGGCAATTAGCTATATTTTATAATGGGTGGAAAGTTCATGCATGTTTTTAGTGAAATTCTAATTAAATTACAAGGGTAAAATTGTAATTAAATAAAAAATCATAAACAAATAGAAAAACAAGTGATTATCTTCTCCATTTAGCATTTTCATCAATCGAGACCCCATCATTATAGCTTGAAGATTCAGTCACTTGTCTCTCTTGCATGTAAGTGTATTTAATACTCATTTTTCATGAATTTTATTTTTTTGAGATCGTTTTAGCTTAACCTAGCTAAACTGGGGGTTAATTTATGAAAATATTAAATATTTAGAATTTTACCACGAATGAATTTGTGATGCTCATGAATTTTTATGATAGTTTATTAAGCTTAGTTGTGAATTATACTGTAAAGTGATTTTAAGTAATTTTAAAGTTTAGAGATTATATTGTGTAAATTGTAAAATATCATGTAATTCTTATGATAAAATGATAACATTGGACTGTTTATGGACCGTATTGAAATCGACACAAGAGTCATTGGTCTAATTTGTGATAATTGTGAGAATTTCGGTATTAATGATTAAAGTGAATAAAAGGTAAAAGTTTAGGATAAATGTGTAATATAATATTAAAAGGTTGATTACATGAATTTAATTATTTAAAATGTTTGAATTAGTTAATCGAATTATTTATTATATTTAGATTAAGAAACAAGTCCATCGATCGTTAATCAAGGAAAACATAAGGTTTTCGAGTAGGTGTCGTTGCATATCGATAGCTATCAAATCTCAGTAAGTTCGTATTATGTAATTTATGGTATAATTAGTTGCTTATTACCTATTCATTGGAGTAATTGTCATTATTATGATAATTATTGCATGCTTGGTTTGATGAAAAATTAGTTTTGAGATTTAAATGTATTGGAAATGTACGAGGAGCCCGAGTGAACTTGGTAAACAATCGGAATACAAATGACAAGCCATTAGGAAGAAGCAGGCATTGAGCCGGTGTATTTTTATCAGGCCTTGGGCATAACAGGCTTTGAGCAGGTGAATAATTATATCATGTATTCCGTAACAATAGCTTGAGGTCAAGCTTATGCTGCAAACTCTCTTAAGCTTGATGTGTCAATTAAAGTCATATAGTTGACACGTTTGGATATTTCTCTTCCACGTATCTGAAATGATTTATCATTTTTCTCTTACCCAAATGATTGTTTATATATCATATCATGATTAAATAACATGGTGAATTGATGGTGTGACGATTACAGGTTGAATTGTCTTCGTTGATTGAGATAGGTGAATATGATCATTGATCTTATGTTATGTTCTTTTATTAATGTAATTAAATTGTCGTGTAAGATATGTTTAATTTTAAGAACTTACTAAGCTTTGCATGAGCTAACAGCTTTGCATGAGCTTACATCGTTTTGATTTTATTCTTGTAGATTTATCAGGATCGTGACATCCATTGGAGCAGCTTAGGAGATCACACACTATCTACTATCTTTTAGGTAGTATTTTTGTCATTTTGGAATGGCTAGAAGTGGCATGTAATTAGGGTATCCACGTGTATATATTTTAAACTCATAGTTTTTTAGTAACTATGGTGGAATGATAGCTTATGATTACCATTTTGATACTTGGTTGGTGTGGTTGGTAATATGTTAATTAATGGTAGTTAGCTTTTGGTATTTTGGTGAAATTGGAATGTTTATTATGTGTGATTGAGTAAGAATGTTGTGCTTGGTAAAATGGATATTAGTGAGTTCGTACGTTTAAGCTATTATGAAATATGTGAATATGGTAGTTGCCTATGGTTTCCTTTATTTTTTGAATTGTGGTGCCAATGAGGGCATATTGGTTAGGCACATAGGTTGAATAATTTTGGCATGTTTTAAGTAAGTTTGAGTGTGTTTTAACCATGTGGAAGTGTTTGGAAAAGGTTTGGTTTGGTGTACAAGAAATGGTTGATGAATTGGCTTACATTAGGGGTCATTTTGGATACAAATGGCCTAGAACACGGGCTGCCACACGGCCGTGTGCCACACACAGCCATATGTCTTATTAATTTTAGGTGCAGGCTTTTTTACACAGTCTGAGCACACGGGTGTGCGGGGTAACCACACGGCCATGTTCTAAGCCATATGGTATGGGCTTTATCACACGGCCATGTGACCCATGTTTCTAAAATTTTTCAAAATTTTCATTTTTTTCTATTTTGATTGAAATTAGCCACTAATTTGTTCCAAATTATTTTTACGGCCCCGTAAGCTCAATTTTAGGCCCGTAAATTTATATTTGAAACTCTCTAAGTTTGAAACTCTCTCCTTATATTCCAGTATTGATTCAATACTTCTTTATTTATGTTTAAAACTTAATTTGTTTACTCCTCTATATCATTGATAATTGCAACTGGATTTGGCTTGATTCCCTCTGAAACACCCCAAACCCGGCCCACGAGCGTTGACCGGATCTGGTATGTTCCTCGATGTAAACCGGTTCGAATTTCTTTTGTTACTTAGGAAAAACTTGTGTGTTTTGAAAGAAAGTTTGTTTTGGGTTGGGCTTGAGTTGAAAACGAGTTTATTTTATATTGAAAACCCATTTATTTCAGGTGACACAATATTTAGAGTTTATTTTTAAATTAAATTTACTTATTCTTATAACCATTAAAAATTCGTAACATAATAAATAAAAGAAAAAGTAGTTCAACTATGGCCTTATTACATCAAATAATTCCCAAAAATAAATCAAAATGCTTAAATAGAATAAAAGTCCAAATAATAAAATTTTCCTTGCTGTGCATGGCCACCTTTAAGCTCCTGCCGACACGGTCCATTACTGATCATCACCTGGAAGAAAATATTCCCCAAACGGGGTGAGTCAAACAGACTCAATGTGTAACCAACACTAAAACTTAACAATTCAGGCATACAATATCATATCACATACTTATTCATATAACAGATATAAAATAATGATGCAAACCCGAACCCAAACCTATAAGCCATCCGCTACACATCGCCCGTACCTACCTGCACACCATGGGGACTAATAAGTCAACCCTCCATCCGCTACACACCATCGAAGGCAGTCGCTGCAGTCGACGTGCTCATCGCCCTTATAAAATTCGTGGTCTTAGGTCACCACATTAAAATATCATGGTCTTAGGTCACCACATTCAAATATCGTGGCCTTAGGTCACAATATTCAGATATCTTGGTCTTAGGTCACCACATTCACTTCCCCTTTCATCTAACCTGTATGCCCCATATCATACATCTCATGCACATCATGCCTTAGTTTACATTCTTATCACTTTTCACATGTTACATATATAACATAATTTCATATTCCTAGTAGGAGTAGGAAACGTACCTGAGTACTTTTGTACCATTACATGGTACCTTGGCCATATTCTTACACATTCTTATAGTCATATACATATTAATTATTGCCATAAATATATCAAGAAATAGTGTGAGGTACACACTTGATTCGCTTAGGGTTTCCAATCCAAATCCCGAAAAGCTTGATCTAATGCCTTAGATCTTAGATCTCTACATTTAATCAATCATTTAATACTTAGTAAAGAGCCATTCGGCCATAAATCCAAATCCTAGTAGGATTAGTACACTAAAATCCTTACCTTGCCGATTTGTTTACTAATCAAATCCCGGAATGTTGTAGATTCCCTTCCTTGTAATCGGCTGGTATTGAATCCCTTCATCGATTAGTTTTCAGCTTTTAAATCATGTAAGAAAATAGATCTAGTGCTAAAATAAGCCTTGGCCGATTGCATATAGACACTTACCTTGTGGATTTTAAATCCTGAAACTCACCGAATAACTAGGGAACACGCGGCCTATGGTGTACCGTCGGGAAAAGAGCTTCTTCTTCCCTGTAGTCGACACTTAGTAGATCCCGAAAGTATTCCTTGCCTTAGATGTCTGTCGAAATCCCTATAACTTCATGTTAGATCAATTTCTAACATTTATTCACAACAAATAACCCTTAGCCGAATGTTAAATATGACTTACCTTAGATTCTTAAATCCAGAAATAGTTGACTTGTCTTATGAAGTTGTCGACAATGGCAGAAATCTCGAAGAGCCTTCTTTCCAAGTTTCGACTAACACTATAATGGGGTTAGATTTCCTAGTTTCGGCTTTTGGAATATTGAGAGGAGAAGAATGAAGAAGAAAAGAATAGTTGCTTAAGAGAATTCGGCAGAAGTTATCAAGGAAGAGAAAATAATGCTGAATGGCCTCTCTTTTCCTTTTATAGTCGAATTTACTAGCTTAGAATCCCTTACTTGGCCACCACTCTTCTATTTTGATAGCTTTATCACTTTAATTATCACCTAAAATTTAATCCAATAATTATCTCTTATTTCTTAATAAAAATATCAATAAAAATTCATCATTTATCCATCTATTTGCCGAATTTTAACAACAATAAAACACCTCCCTATAGAGCCTTAATGCCGTCCACTTCTCTTGTTCCGGGCACCAAAATAAAATTCTTTTATTTGCTCCCCAAGTGACTCGAACCCAGGCCCAATTGCACCTGCTTGTGGCGTCAACTCCAGAGGCCCTAAGTGGCACCTCCAAGCCACTTAGACAAGCCCAATTGTATGTCATATTTCACCCATAAATTTTCTTAAGGCCATCCTGCTTTACTTCCCTCTCTTAACCTCAGAACTTAACTTTTCCTAAAACGTTTCCTTACATTTCCTTACATTTCCTTACATTTCCTTACATTTCCAAGTTTCCAAAAATGTTCGTTTGCCTCCTTTAAACTTAACATTTCTTACATTTCCTTACATTTCCAAGTTTCCAAAAATGTTCGTTTGCCTCCTTTAAACTTAACATTTCTTACATTTCCAAGTTTCCAGAAATGTTCACTTTCCTCTTTTGAACTTAACATTTCTTACATTTCCAAGTTTCCAGAAATGTTCACTTTCCTCTTTTGAAACTTAACATTTCTAAATCATTTCCTTACATTTCCAGAACATTTCCCTACATTTCCAGGACAAGACATTTCCTTACATCTTAGGGTTCCTAAAACTCCTCAGAACACATCCAACACACCCATTGAGCCCACTATCTCATGAATTACGCACGAACGCATAACCCCTAATCTAGGATGTTACAGTTCTACCCTCCTTAAAAATAATTTCGTCCTCAAAATTACTTACTAACGATTAATCGTACATCTTAACTCGCCGCACTACGCTTATGCTGCGCACTCTAATTTTATAAAAATATCATACTTCCTATGCACAATCTTTAAGTCCATATGCAAGGCTTCGAACACTTTCACTACAAGAAAACTATACAACAATCAAAGCAATTAAGGGTATTCCAGAAATAAGGAACGTACCCGTTGTCACATCGGGCACATCTTCCTCCTCGCGATGGCCAACTGCATAAACCAACCTTGGCTGCCTTGCATCTGCACCTTCAGCACCTCCACTTGGTGCTCTACGACCTCGGCCGGAACCATTTCCTCCATGGTTCGGACCACGACCCCTCGTCGCTTGTTGACCATCTCTACCAGCCTGATTAACATTCTGGGCTACCGATTTATTCCCCTTCAGCCTCATCGGACAGTCCTTAATCATATGGTCATTTGACCCACACCTAAAGCATCCTCCTGTCTTTTTCCAACACTCCCCTAAGTGTTTCTTCCCACACTGGTCACAGGTACGATATTACCCTCCAGTACCAGCTTGCTGACCTCGCGGTCTATCAACTCTAGGCCTCTTATCCTCAGATGATCCTGACGATCCAAAACCTCTTTTTGGCCTGTTCCAATCAGTGTTCTGCCTGGCAGAATCCTTGATTCCCTCGGCTACCTTAGCCTTTTCCACTAATGCGGTAAACTCCCGCTCCTGATGTGGGGCTATCAACAATCTCAAATCATCCCTTAATCCGTCCTCAAACCGGACACACCGCTCATGCTCCATAGCCACTTCTCCTCGAGCATACCGGCTTAACCTCAGAAACTCAGCTTCGTACTCAGCTACAGACTTGTTCCCTTGAATCAGCCCTAGAAAAGCCTTCCTTTGCTCATCAGTATACCGTGTGCCAACATATTTCTTCTGATATGCTGCCTTAACATATTCCCAGGTCAGATCCTCAGCTGTGGCTCCATCCCGAACTGTGAGCCACCACTGATACGCTTCATCGCGTAGCAGTGCCACCATTCCTTTCAACTTCTCCTCAGGGGTCAGATCAAGCTCATCCATAATCCGTTCGGTTGCTTCCAACCAATATTCAGCTGTACTGGGTGCTACACCAGATACTCCACGAAACATCTCAGCCCCATTGGCTCGGAGTCGCTCGGGTACAGATTTTCGAGCTCCCATACTTCCACCCGCGCCAGCCACCATTTCCAAAACTCACAGCACAGCCTGCGACACAGCATCATCCCCCGTCTAAGCTTTCTGCTCAACACCAACAGCTGGGGGTGGTGGTGGCGGTGGTACCTCATTGTCCGATCCTTGACCCGATCTAACGGGTTCCGACACGGTCCTTCTGCCTCTACCGCATCCTCGTATACTACGACCACGTCCCCTAGAGCTCATTTCTACGATCGTGCTTTAATCTAATTAAGAAATTTTATGAATTAGCCTTTATTCCACTGATTACCTGCGAAGAAGTTTTATGGAAAGAGTTTTAGGAGTGGTTCTTTTGTATTCATACATGCACACAGTCTTTACATTCATACATTCATCAATCAATTATGAACTTTCGTTCATTCAGAGAAATGTTGTAGTTTTCATTGTTGTTGTTTTTCCACTACCCAGGGGTATTTTCGTAATTTGCCCTACAGGGGTATTTTTGTAATTTGTCAAAATAAGGTTCCTTGGTGATTTTGTCAATAAGGGTATTTTGGTAAATTTTTTTTGAAATCCCTGGGGTATTTCGAAAATTTTTAAATTACAGGGGTATTTCGGTAAATTTTGAAACTCGAGGGTATTTTGGTAATAAATTAGAGTAATTTTGTAAAGCTTAATAAATCAAGGGTATTTCCAAAATTTGAAAAACTTGAGGGTTCTTTTTGAGAATTTGTTTTCCAAATCGGTGATGTTGCAAAATTTTTGAAATTCAGGGTCATTTTGGTAATTTTGTAAGTCAGGGCAATTTCGTAATTTTCCAAAATCAAAGTATTTTGATATTTTGCAAATTAGGGTTTTTGGACTTGTTATAAAGTAATGAATTTTTTTTTGAATAAGAACTGAGGGTATTTTGGAAATTTCATAAACCAAGGGCATTTTTGTAATTTTACCACTAGGGGTATTTTAGTAATTTTGTAAATCAAGAAATATTTCAGAAAAATTTTATGGGATAGCTTGTATAAATCAAAAGGGTAATTTAGTCATTTTAAAACTAGGGTTTCCATAAAAATGTGGCTAATCCCTTTCGGGTTTTAGTTAGGGGTTTAGCCCATGAATAAGTCCTCTTGGTTAGGGTGAACTAAAGCTACGCACCAGGTAGGATTCCTGCGAAGAGGAGGTGAGTCACTAGGACTACTTAAATACCAGGCTCTTCCGGATCCAATCCTAGACATGCGCACAATGGTTGCCACACCCTAACTCGGCGACTTAGCCATAGGTTTGTTTAATTAAGCATTAAGTCTTATGTAATAGTTGGGGTAAACTAGTCCTAGGGTTCAAATACTTATCATGCTAGTCTACGTTCCATTCCATTTCTACCCTTCTACAGTTCACAATAGATATCACACAAAGGTTAGGGGTACTTACCTGGTGGACTTCGGGTCGGAGACTTAGGTGCCATGCCAGAAAACCTGCTTACTTCCAAAAATATTTTCATAAAACTCATTTGGGCTCGATTTGAAAACATTTTGGACCTTAGACCACAGGCCGAGAGTTTAAAATTGGGCTCTGATACCAAATTGAAACACCCCAAACCCGGCCCACGAGCCTTGACCGGATCTGGTATGTTCCTCGATGTAAACCGGTTCGAATTTCTTTTGTTACTTAGGAAAAACTTGTGTGTTTTAAAAGAAAGTTTGTTTTGGATTGGGCTTGAGTTAAAAACGAGTTTATTTTATATTGAAAACCCATTTATTTCAGGTGACACAATATTTAGAGTTTATTTTTAAATTAAATTTACTTAATCTTATAACCATTAAAAATTCGTAACATAATAAATAAAAGAAAAAGTAGTTCAACTATGGCCTTATTACATCAAATAATTCCCAAAAATAAATCAAAATGCTTAAATAGAATAAAAGTCCAAATAATAAAATTTTCCTTGCTGTGCATGGCCACCTTTAAGCTCCTGCCGACCCGGTCCATTACTGATCATCACCTGGAAGAAAATATTCCCCAAACGGGGTGAGTCAAACAGACTCAATGTGTAACCAACACTAAAACTTAACAATTCAGGCATACAATATCATATCACATACTTATTCATATAACAGATATAAAATAATGATGCAAACCCGAACCCAAACCGATAAGCCATCCGCTACACATCACCCGTACCAACCTGCACACCGTGGGGACTAATAAGTCAACCCTCCATCTGCTACACACCATCGAAGGCAGTCGCTGCAGTCGACGTGCTCATCGCCCTTATAAAATTCGTGGTCTTAGGTCACCACATTCAGATATCGTGGTCTTAGGTCACCACATTCAAATATCGTGGTCTTAGGTCACCACATTCAGATATCTTGGTCTTAGGTCACCACATTCACTTCCCCTTTCATATAACCCGTATGCCCCATATCATACATATCATGCACATCATGCCTTAGTTTACATTCTTATCACTTTTCACATGTTACATATATAACATAATTTCATATTCCTAGTAGGAGTAGGAAACGTACCTGAGTACTTTTGTACCATTACATGGTACCTTGGCCATATTCTTACACATTCTTATAGTCACATACATATTAATTATTGCCATAAATATATCAATAAATAGTGTGAGGTACACACCTGATTCGCTTAGGGTTTCCAATCCAAATCCCGAAAAGCTTGATCTAATGCCTTAGATCTTAGATATCTACATTTAATCAATCATTTAATACTTAGTAAAGAGCCATTCGGCCATAAATCCAAATCCTAGTAGGATTAGTACACTAAAATCCTTACCTTGCCGATTTGTTTACTAATCAAATCCCGGAATGTTGTAGATTCCCTTCCTTGTAATCGGCTGGTATTGAATCCCTTCATAGATTAGTTTTCGGCTTTTAAATCATGTAAGAAAATAGATCTAGTGATAAAATAAGCCTTGGCCGATTGCATATAGACACTTACCTTGTGGATTTTAAATCTCGAAACTCATCGAATAACTAGGGAACACGCGGCCTATGGTGTATCGTCGGGAAAAGAACTTCTCCTTCCCTGTAGTCGACACTTAGTAAATCCCGAAAGTATTCCTTGCCTTAGATGTCTGTTGAAATCCCTATAACTTCATGTTAGATCAATTTCTAACATTTATTCACAACAAATAACCCTTAGCCGAATGTTAAATATGACTTACCTTAGATTCTTAAATCCCGAAATAGTTGACTTGTCTTATGAAGTTGTCGACAATGGCAGAAATCCCGAAGAGCCTTCTTTCCAAGTTTCGACTAACACTATAATGGGGTTAGATTTCCTAGTTTCAGCTTTTGGAATATTGAGAGGAGAAGAATGAAGAAGAAAAGAATAGTTGCTTAAGAGAATTCGGCAGAGGTTATCAAGGAAGAGAAAATAATGCTGAATGGCCTCTCTTTTCCTTTTATAGCCGAATTTACTAGCTTAGAATCCCTTACTTGGCCACCACTCTTCTATTTTGATAGCTTTATCACTTTAATTATCACCTAAAACTTAATCCAATAATTATCTCTTATTTCTTAATAAAAATATCAATAAAAATCCATCATTTATCCATCTATTTGCCGAATTTTAACAACAATAAAACACCTCCCTATAGAGCCTTAATGCCGTCCACTTCTCTTGTTCCTGGCACCAAAATAAAATTCTTTTATTTCCTCCCCAAGTGACTCGAACCCAGGCCCAATTGCACCTGCTTGTGGTGTCAACTCTAGAGGCCCTAAGTGGCACCTCCAAGCCACTTAGACAAGCCCAATTGTATGTCATATTTCACCCATAAATTTTCTTAAGGCCATCCTGCTTTGCTTCCCTCTCTTAACCTCAGAACTTAACTTTTCCTAAAACGTTTCCTTACATTTCCTTACTGTAATATCCCGGGTTAGGGGGTTATTTTGTTATGGCATGGTTTGCATGTGTTGGGTCTGTTATGTTGTTGTTTGTATGGTTTCGGGGCTTAGTTGTGAGCTAGGTGTAAGCCTGAGTGATAGAGAAAATTTTTGTTTTTAGGCTTAGGTGAGAGGGGCTGATAGAGCTGTGATATATAAGTATTCTTTGGTGGTTTTTAGCACAAGAGAGGAGCTAGTAAAGTGGCAAAGCATGCGCCACTTGGAGCTTGTGTGTGACGTCAAGTGCAAGGGAGGAGGTCCTGTGTTCAAGCTGCGAAAATCCCACATTTTTGCTCCCATTTTAACGGCATGAAGGAGGAGAAGTTGTTGGTAGTTCAAACTCTACCATAGACCAAGTCAACCCATTTGAATGGTGGGTGGAGAGTGAATTTAGGAGGGAGACTAGTTCAACTAGTTTGAAATGAGTGGCTTGGAGGAAGTGGTGGTAGTGGCCGAATGTTGGGGAGTTGGGGGAGAGGGTGGCCGGTTTTGGTAAGTGGGGAGGGGTAGTGCCGAAATTCATTTTTGAATTTTGGCACATTTTCGGTCAAGTTATTGTTAAGCCAACATCTTTCTTTTGTCAAAAACAAGCCGAAATTTCAAGAGCATTTTCTCATTTCTTCAAACCGAATGACCAAACCCCTATAGCCTTGCCGAAATTTGCATTTCTATTCCTTAATTTCATGTGTGGCCGAATGCTCTCTCCCATTTCTTTTTCTTTTGTTCATTTGTGCTAAGCCGAAATAGCCATCTTCTTCCTCACACATGGTTGCTTTATTTCTTTCATAAGTGCCGAAACTATTTCTTCTTCTTCTCTTACTCTTTATTTCTTTCTTGAAACCTTGATAGCCGAAATTTATCTTGTCTTCTAAACCGAATTCTTCATTGGTCTTCCTCTATTTTCTTTTGTGACCGAAACCATATCAACTTGCCCCAAACTTTCTTTTATTTTTCTCAAATCCTATTGCCGTAACCTCTACTTCTTCTCCTTTCTACTCTCCATTTCTTTCCATTGAAAGCCAAGCATAGGTGTGTGTTAAACACCAAGGCCGAATCCTCTTTTCCTTTTGGTTCAAGGTCTTAGCCGAATTCCCTCTCTCCTAGTGGTGTTTTGTTGGCCGAATATTGGTTGTTGTTGGGTGCTTGTCTTCAATCGGCTGGTAGTAGGTAAGAGTTTGGCTGAATGGTCATTTTCTTTCTTTCTTTTTCTTAATCGATTTGGGTTTGATTAAGGGCCGATTTCGGCATTGGTTGAAGGGTATTAATCTCTTGTGTTTAATCGATTTTATTATAGGACATCCGGATTTTGGGATACAATCAAGAGGAGCCTTCTCTTTCTGTTAAGCTATTGGTAAGTGGTGGTAAGAGCGAGTTCTTTTAGTATATTCTTTTAGTTTTCATTAAGTCAAGTATTAAAGGATTAACCGTTGTCATTTGTTAGAGTGTGGCTGTTTGGTAAGAGGAGCCATTGTTGGTTCGGGTTTGGTAGGAAACCAAACCAGCTGCAAGGTAAGGGTTAATCGATAAACCCTTTGGTTTAAATGGTTATGGCCGAATGGTATAGTAACTAACCTATGTTTGGCCGATTTTAGGAACAAGGTTGTCGAGGTGATTGAGGGATTTAGACGGGTTCTCTAGGGTATAGACTTGCGATTTACCAGGTGTGTAAACTAACACACTGATTTCTTAGTAATATGTTAATAACCTGTTTGTGTAAAGTGAAACAATGCGGTTGATGCATTTGGTACCCAAATGGGGTATGTGTACGGATACGGGTAAGTCCGTTTCATTACGAGTTCTATTGTTGGTATATGATATCATGATTGCTGATGTATGTGATATGAGATGCGATATTAAGCATAATGGCATGATTGCATAGTTTACATGAATTGCATCTGTATGACATGTATGGGTGATATGAGAGGAGGGGGAAAATGATATCCGTGTCTTTGGGACACCGTGTCTTTGGGACACCGTGTCTTTGGGACACCAGAGGTTTGGCACCTCCAGTGGTTTGGTACCACAGATGATATTTGTGACTTTGGGTCACCAGAGGTTTGGCACCTCAGCGTCTCGTCCCAGTGGCTTAGTACCACAGTGGGTTGGCCCCACAGTTGATTATACGGGATTGACGCCAGTGATTTGGTATCACACGATGGGTTGGCCCCATCATTCGATTCGTGACTACGGTCACCAGTGATTTGGTATCACACTGTGTCTTTGGGACACCAGAGGTTTGGCACCTCATTGCGACTCGTCCCTGTGGATAACACCACCGTGGGTTGGCCCCACTTGAGAGATACGGAATTGTCGCTAGTGATTTGGTATCACACGTAGGTTGGCCCCACAGTTGGTTATTTGTGACTTTGGGTCACCAGTGGTTTGGCACCACATTGATGGATATCGTGACTTTGGGTCACCAGTGGTTTGGCACCACCAGTGGTTTGGTACCACACGGCGTAGAAAAGGTGTTACGGATGGTTAGGAACGGGTGCATTAATTGTATTACTTTGTTATGATGTGTGTTAGCATGTTGTATTATCGGGAGGGGGATTTACGCACTGAGTCTTGCGACTCACCCACTCCTTTGACATTTCAGGTGACACTTAGACGCGGACATGGAGCCGGGATGGACTCGAGGTGCTCATGCCATGCTTAAATAAGGATTTGCTCAGACTTTATAAAATTTGGGTACATTAGCTTATTTATTACTATTTGGTTTTATTTTGGATTGTAAATGGCCTTTAAAATTATGTTTTGCTATGTTTATGCTTAAAGTTGATTTTTAATATGCCTTAACAAATTAATTGGGTTAAAATTTGCTAAAACTTGGAAAGACAACGATTTCAAAACTACAAATCGATATGTTTTAAACTATACCATCGGGTATCACACTATGATTTGGGATAAAGAGAACTCAAATGTTTTTCTAACTTAAACTCGATTTTCTACTAAGTCAAAATGTTTTAGTAACAATAAGAAACAACTTGAACTTCTAAATGAGATAAACTTGTTTTAACTTCTTAACTGAGTAAGTTTTCGAAATTTCTGAGTTTCAAACAAAACATCAGTTTTTACACAATCATGCCCAAGATTTCCGCAAGTACAAACTTATTAAAATGTTTTATCAAACTTTCAAACGGAAACCTATCTTCGAAAAAATTCGTGTTTCCCCGTAACATGCCAGATTCGGTCGTGATGTGTTGACCGGGTTTGGGGTGTTACAATTGTGGTATCAGAGCCAAGTTCAAAAGCTCGGCTGTGGGCCTGAGGCCCAAAATGTTTTAAAAGTCTGTTTTAAGAGTTTTGTTTTAAAAAGCATGGTTTGAAAGGCATGACACCGAGTCTCCGGCACCAATCCGCCCAGGTAAGTACCCCTTACTATTGCTTGTGATTTGGATGTAATGCGATGTGATTGGATGATTTGTAGTAGTGGATTACTTTAGAAACTGAAACTGATAGGATTCTGTGAACTCGCGAAAACAAAGCTTCTTTAATATTTATAAGACTTTGCTTTAAAACAGTGGAATTAATACTGATGCATAAAACTTCTAAATCAGATACGTAGAGAATTTAGTCATGAGTGCTAGAGGTGGACGCGGTCGTGGACGTGGTCATGGTAGGATGACAGTTTCTGAACCCGTAGGATCTGGTCAGGGGTCAGAAAATGAGATACCGGTACCGCCACCAGCTGGAGGTGGTGAGTTTCAAGATCAGACTGGGGACGATGCAATGTCGCAGGTGATGCTGCGAGTGTTGGAAAGGGTAGCTGGAGTAGGTGGTGGCACAGAAATTAGGAAATCTGTGCCTGAGCGACTTCGGGCAAACGGGGCTGAGGTTTTCCGAGGTGTTTCTGGTGTTGCTCCCAGCACGGCTGAGTATTGGCTGGAGGCGACCGAGCGGATTATGGACGATTTAGACCTGACTGCTGAGGAGAAGCTGAAGGGCATAGTATCGCTTCTTCGGGATGAGTCATACCAGTAGTGGCTCACGGTTCGGGATAGTGTGGCAGCAGAGGATCTTACGTGGGATTATTTTAGGGCTGCTTATTAGAAAAAGTACATTGGAGCTAGCTACATCGACGCACAGCGAAAAGCATTTCTGAGGCTTGTTCAGGGGAGTAAGTCTGTGTCAGAGTACGAGGCTGAGTTCTTGAGGCTGAGTCGGTATGCTAGGGGCATTGTGGCTACAGAGCACGAGAGGTGTGTTCGCTTCGAGGATGGTCTAAGAGACGAGCTGAGGTTGCTGATTGCTCCACAGCAGGAGCGTGAGTTTGTTGTCCTGGTTGAGAAGGCTAAGGTAGCCGAGGGTGTTAAGGAGTCGGTAAGGCAGGGCATGGACAGGAACAGGCATAAGAGGAGCTTTGGATCTTCTGGGTCGTCGGGTAATCTTCAGAAAAGGGCTAGGCAAAGTGGGCCGAATCAGTCTGGTAGGAATGTTGCTGCTAGTCAGGGACCGCCGCAGTGTAACCGTTGTGGGAAATCTCATTGGGGAGGTTGCTGGACCGGTGGAAAAGGTTGCTTTAAGTGTGGTTCTCTGGATCATCGAGTGAGGGACTGTCCACGTAAGTTGGCTCGGATTCAGTCTGAGGGTCAGGGCCATACTCAGTTCAGGAATAATGGACCGCCACCGCAGAGGGGTCGTGGTAATGGCAGAGGAGGTAATGGTTCTGGTCGGGGCCGTGGAGCACCGGGCAGAGGTGCGGGTAGTTCTGAGGCCAGACAGCCTGGGTTAGTGTATGCAGCGAGACGCCGAGAGGAGGGCGACGCACCGGACGTCATAACCGGTACGTTCTTGATCTTTGGTTCTCCATTTACTGCTTTGATTGATGTGGGTTCGACGCATTCTTATGTTGCTAGTAGTATAGTAGAGACCATGGATTTAGACTCTGAGATATCTTCTAGGCAGATGACTGTAATTAGCCGTTTAGGTCACTCTGTAGTAGTAGATAAGCTGTTTAGAGATGTACCCCTAGAACTCCAAGGGGTAGTGTTTGCTGCTGATCTGATGGAACTGCCATTTGGGGAGTTCGATCTGATTCTTGGGATGGACTGGTTGGTTAAGTACCAGGCAAGGTTGGATTGCGCGGCTAAGCGTATGGTTCTTAAGACGGTTGAGGGTAATGTAGTGGCTATGATAGGTAATAGGAGAGATTACTTATCTAATGTGGTATCTGCTCTGAAGGCTGAGAAGATGGTCAGAAAGGGCTGTGAATCGTATGTGGTTCATGTGTATGCCTTGGAGGCTAAAGAGTCTGCTGTAGAGAAAGTTCGGACAGTTGGAGAATTTGCTGACGTGTTTCCTGAGGAGCTTCCGGGTTTGCCGCCGGATCGCGAGGTAGAGTTCGGGATAGATTTGTTACCCGGAACTGCGCCAGTGTCTATTGCTCCGTATAGGATGGCGCCAAAGGAGTTGGTGGAGCTTAAGCCTCAGATCTAGGAGTTGTTGGACCGAGGTTTTATCAGGCCAAGTGCTTCGCCATGGGGAGCGCCGGTACTCTTTGTCAAGAAGAAAGATGGTACGATGCGGATGTGCATAGATTACCGCCAGTTGAATAAGCTAACGATCAAAAACAAGTATCCGTTGCCACGGATAGACGACTTGTTTGATCAGCTGAAGGGTGCAGTGGTATTCTCGAAGATCGATTTGAGGTCTGGGTATCATCAGTTAAAGGTAAAGGAGGCTGATATCCACAAGACAGCGTTTCGGACTCGGTATGGGCACTACGAATTTCTGGTAATGCTGTTCGGGTTGACTAACGCGCCTGCAGCATTTATGGATATGATGAATAGGGTGTTTCAGCAGTATCTGGATCAGTTCGTCGTGGTTTTCATAGACGATATCCTGGTTTACTCGAGAACAGAGGAAGAGCATGATGCGCATTTGCGAGTGGTGCTGCAGATTTTGAGAGAGAAGCAGCTCTATGCTAAGTTTAGTAAGTGCGAGTTCTGGCTTAGAGAAGTGACTTTCTTGGGTCATGTAGTGTCAGCTGAGGGGATTAGAGTGGATCCTCGGAAGATTGAGGTAGTTTTGGATTGGAAACTGCCGAAGTCAGTGGCTGAGATTCGGAGTTTTCTGGGTTTGGCAGGATACTACCGAAGGTTTGTAGAGGGTTTCTCGTTGATTGCAGCGCCGATGACCAAGTTGTTAAGGAAAGAGGTTCTATTTGTTTGGACTGAGAAACAGCAGGAGAGTTTCGACAAACTTAAGAGGATTTTGACAGAAGCTCCGGTTTTGATTCAACCTGAGGCTGGTAAGGATTTCACAGTGTACTGCGATGCATCACATACGGGGTTGGGTTGTGTGCTGATGCAAGAAGGTAAGGTTGTGGCTTACGCATCTCGGCAGCTGAGGCCACATGAGGTCAACTATCAGACACACGATTTGGAGCTAGCGGCTGTAGTCTTCGCCTTAAAGATTTGGAGGCACTACTTGTACGGAGAGAGATCGATAGTCTACACAGATCGTAAGAGTTTGAAGTACCTTTTGACTCAGAAGGATTTGAATTTGAGGCAGCGCAGATGGGTTGAGTTGCTAAAAGATTATGACTGTTCGATTGAGTATCATCCGGGCAAGGCTAACGTGGTGGCAGACGCGTTGAGCCGTAAGGTTGTTTCGGATTTGAGAGCGATGTTTGCCCATTTGAGTTTGTATGACGACGGAAGTATTCTGGCAGAATTGCAGGTTAAGCCTACTTGGGTTGAGCAGATCAGAGAGAAACAGTTAGAGGATGAGGTTCTGAGTGCGCAGAGGTTGCAAGTGCAGGATGGTGGGTTGGACGGTTACAGTTAGTCTAGTGACGAGGTGTTGTGTTTTCAAGGTAAAGCTTGTATGCCCAAGGATGTGGAGCTGAGGCAGAAGATTCTTCAGGACGCACATAGCAGTCCATATGCTATGCATCCTGGAGGTAGTAAGATGTATAGGGATCTTAGAGAGCAGTTTTGGTGGCCTGGTCTAAAGAGGGAAGTGACAGAGTTTGTAGGGAAGTGTCTGACATGTCAGTAGGTCAAGGCTGAGCATCAGTTGCCGTCAGGGTTGCTTCAGCCAGTGAAGATTCCTCAGTGGAAGTGGGAAAGGATAACCATGGATTTCGTCAGTGGATTACCGCTTACGCCAAGCAAGAAAGACTCAGTTTGGGTAATTGTGGATCGACTGACTAAATCAGCTCACTTTATTCCGGTGAGGGTTGACTACTCGCTTCAAAGGTTAGCGAAGCTGTATGTGTCAGAGATAGTGAGGCTGCACGGTGTGCCAGTATCGATCATTTTGGATAGGGATCCCAGATTTACGTCAAGGTTCTAGAAAGCGTTGCATCAGGCTTTGGGTACGCGTTTGGATTTCAGCACGGCTTTTCACCCGCAGTCTGACGGACAGTCGGAAGGGTTATTCAGATCTTAGAGGATATGCTGAGAGGTTGTGTTCTGGATTTCAGAGGTAGTTGGGAGGAGTTTCTACCATTAGCCGAGTTTGCCTACAACAACAGTTACCAAGCGAGCATCAAGATGGCACCGTATGAGGTGTTGTATGGTAGGAAGTGTCGCTCACCTACCTGTTGGACGGAGTTAGGTGAACGTCAGTTGTTGGGACCCGAGTTGGTTGCAGAGACTGAAGACAAGGTTAAGTTGATTCAGGCTCGGTTGAAGGAAGCTTCGGACCGGCAGAAGTCTTATGCCGATCTTAAGCGGAGAGATATAGAGTTTGCTGTGGGGGATCAAGTTTTTCTGAAGGTCTTGCCATGGAAGAAGGTATTGAGGTTCGGGAAGAAAGGCAAGCTAAGTCCAAGATTTATTGGGCCGTATAAAGTACTGAGACGAGTGGGACCAGTAGCGTATCAACTTGAGTTGCCTGCAGAGCTAAGTCAGATTCACGATGTATTTCACGTTTCGATGCTTAGACGTTATCGTTCGGATCCATCGCATGTGGTAGCAGTGGAAGAGATCAAGGTGAATCCAGATCTGACCATGGAGGAAGAACCTGTGCAGATTCTAGATCGGGATGTGAAGGTTCTGCGTAGGAAGTCTGTGCCTTTGGTAAAGGTTCTTTGGCGAAATCATGGTATGGAAGAAGCTACGTTGGAACCCGAGGATGTGATGAGAAAGCAATACCCGCAACTCTTCTGATCAGGTAATTTCAAGGTCGAAATTATTTTAAGGGGGGTAGAACTGTAATATCCCGGGTTAGGGGGTTATTTTGTTATGGCATGGTTTGCATGTGTTGGGTCTGTTATGTTGTTGTTTGTATGGTTTCGGGGCTTAGTTGTGAGCTAGGTGTAAGCCTGAGTGATAGAGAAAATTTTTGTTTTTAGGCTTAGGTGAGAGGGGCTGATAGAGCTGTGATATATAAGTATTCTTTGGTGGTTTTTAGCACAAGAGAGGAGCTAGTAAAGTGGCAAAGCATGCGCCACTTGGAGCTTGTGTGTGACGTCAAGTGCAAGGGAGGAGGTCCTGTGTTCAAGCTGCGAAAATCCCACATTTTTGCTCCCATTTTGACGGCATGAAGGAGGAGAAGTTGTTGGTAGTTCAAACTCTACCATAGACCAAGTCAACCCATTTGAATGGTGGGTGGAGAGTGAATTTAGGAGGGAGACTAGTTCAACTAGTTTGAAATGAGTGGCTTGGAGGAAGTGGTGGTAGTGGCCGAATGTTGGGGAGTTGGGGGAGAGGGTGGCCGGTTTTGGTAAGTGGGGAGGGGTAGTGCCGAAATTCATTTTTGAATTTTCGCACATTTTCGGTCAAGTTATTGTTAAGCCAACATCTTTCTTTTGTCAAAAACAAGCTGAAATTTCAAGAGCATTTTCTCATTTCTTCAAACCGAATGACCAAACCCCTATAGCCTTGCTGAAATTTGCATTTCTATTCCTTAATTTCATGTGTGGTCGAATGCTCTCTCCCATTTCTTTTTCTTTTGTTCATTTGTGCTAAGCCGAAATAGCCATCTTCTTCCTCACACATGGTTGCTTTATTTCTTTCATAAGTGCCGAAACTATTTCTTCTTCTTCTCTTACTCTTTATTTCTTTCTTGAATCCTTGATAGCCAAAATTTATCTTGTCTTCTAAACCGAATTCTTCGTTGGTCTTCCTCTATTTTCTTTTGTGACCGAAACCATATCAACTTGCCCCAAACTTTCTTTTATTTTTCTCAAATCCTATTGCTGTAACCTCTACTTCTTCTCCTTTCTACTCTCCATTTCTTTCCATTGAAAGCCGAGCATAGGTGTGTGTTAAACACCAAGGCCGAATCCTCTTTTCCTTTTGGTTCAAGGTCTTAGCCGAATTCCCTCTCTCCTAGTGGTGTTTTGTTGGCCGAATATTGGTTGTTGTTGGGTGCTTGTCTTCAATCGGCTGGTAGTGGGTAAGAGTTTGGCCGAATGGTCATTTTCTTTCTTTCTTTTTCTTAATCGATTTGGGTTTGATTAAGGGCCGATTTTGGCATTGGTTGAGGGGTATTAATCTCTTGTGATTAATCGATTTTATTATAGGACATCCGGATTTTGGGATACAATCAAGAGGAGCCTTCTCTTTCTGTTAAGCTATTGGTAAGTGGTGGTAAGAGCGAGTTCTTTTAGTATATTCTTTTAGTTTTCATGAAGTCAAGTATTAAAGGATTAACCGTTGTCATTTGTTAGAGTGTGGCCGTTTGGTAAGAGGAGCCATTGTTGGTTCGGGTTTGGTAGAAACCAAACCAGCTGCAAGGTAAGGGTTAATCGATAAACCCTTTGGTTTAAATGGTTATGGCCGAATGGTATAGTAACTAACCTATGTTTGGCCGATTTTAGGAACAAGGTTGTCGAGGTGATCGAGGGATTTAGACGGGTTCTCTGGGGTATAGACTTGCGATTTACCAGGTGTGTAAACTAACACACTGATTTCTTAGTAATATGTTAATAACCTGTTTGTGTAAAGTGAAACAATGCGGTTGATGCATTTGGTACCCAAATGGGGTATGTGTACGGATACGGGTAAGTCTGTTTCATTACGAGTTCTATTGTTGGTATATGATATCATGATTGCTGATGTATGTGATATGAGATGCGATATTAAGCATAATGGCATGATTGCATAGTTTACATGAATTGCATCGGTATGACATGTATGGGTGATATGAGAGGAGGGGGAAAATGATATCCGTGTCTTTGGGACACCGTGTCATTGGGACACCAGAGGTTTGGCACCTCCAGTGGTTTGGTACCACAGATGATATTTGTGACTTTGGGTCACCAGAGGTTTGGCACCTCAGCGTCTCGTCCCAGTGGCTTAGTACCACAGTGGGTTGGCCCCACAGTTGATTATACGGGATTGACGCCAGTGATTTGGTATCACACGATGGGTTGGCCCCATCATTCGATTCGTGACTCCGGTCACCAGTGATTTGGTATCACACTGTGTCTTTGGGACACCAGAGGTTTGGCACCTCATTGCGACTCGTCCTGTGGATAACACCACCGTGGGTTGGCCCCACTTGAGAGATACGGGATTGTCGCTAGTGATTTGGTATCACACGTGGGTTGGCCCCACAGTTGGTTATTTATGACTTTGGGTCACCAGTGGTTTGGCACCACATTGATGGATATCGTGACTTTGGGTCACCAGTGGTTTGGCACCACCAGTGGTTTGGTACCACACGGGGTAGAAAAGGTGTTACGGATGGTTAGGAACGGGTGCATTAATTGTATTGCTTTGTTATGATGTGTGTTAGCATGTTGTATTATCGGGAGGGGGATTTACGCACTGAGTCTTGCGACTCACCCACTCCTTTGACATTTCAGGTGACACTTAGACGTGGACATGGAGCCGGGATGGACTCGAGGTGCTCATGCCATGCTTAAATAAGGATTTGCTCAGACTTTATAAAATTTGGGTACATTAGCTTATTTATTACTATTTGGTTTTATTTTGGATTGTAAATGGCCTTTAAAATTATGTTTTGCTATGTTTATGCTTAAAGTTGATTTTTAATATGCCTTAACAAATTAATTGGGTTAAAATTTGCTAAAACTTGGAAAGACAACGATTTTAAAACTACAAATCGATATGTTTTAAACTATACCATCGGGTATCACACTATGATTTGGGATAAAGAGCACTCAAATGTTTTTCTAACTTAAACTCGATTTTCTACTAAGTCAAAATGTTTTAGTAACAATAAGAAACAACTTGAACTTCTAAATGAGATAAACTTGTTTTAACTTCTTAACTGAGTAAGTTTTCGAAATTTCTGAGTTTCAAACAAAACATCAGTTTTTACACAATCATGCCCAAGATTTCCGCAAGTACAAACTTATTAAAATGTTTTATCAAACTTTCAAACGGAAACCTATCTTCGAAAAAAATTCGTGTTTCCCCGTAACATGCCAGATTCGGTCGTGATGTGTTGACCGGGTTTGGGGTGTTACACTTACATTTCCTTACATTTCCAAGTTTCCAAAAATGTTCGTTTGCCTCCTTTAAACTTAACATTTCTTACATTTCCAAGTTTCCAGAAATGTTCACTTTCCTCTTTTGAACTTAACATTTCTTACATTTCCAAGTTTCCAGAAATGTTCACTTTCCTCTTTTGAAACTTAACATTTCTAAATCATTTCCTTACATTTCCAGGACATTTCCCTACATTTCCAGGACAAGACATTTCCTTACATCTTAGGGTTCCTAAAACTCCTCAAAACACATCCAACACACCCACTGAGCCCGCTATCTCATGAATTATGCACGAACGCATAACCCCTAATCTAGAATGTTACACCCTCATAAAATACTTTATTTCTGTGTGTCTAAAATTTCCATAATGTAACAGTAATCCCAATTGATGGTCACTAAACTAACTATAAATATGAAAAAGGCAAGCGCACCTATCAAACAATAGTATACCTATGGTGAGTAGAGAATATCTTATCCACGATGACTAAAAGTATTAGTAAGTATCGTTTTTATATTATTTAGCCGATACTCTGCAGTGATGTGTTTAATCTAATTTTACTAAACTTAATTTAACTAAAAACATAACAGAGAATGAATCAAGGAAATAATCGAATATTAACCAATAAGATAGACAATACCTAGGAAAGAATCCACCTAGACGTGGGAAGAGCATCAGGAGAAGGGCGAGCTTGGGTGGGAGTGTAAGGGTGCGACTAGGCCAAATTAGTTAGAGATGGGGGTTGGTTACGGTGGTCACGGGGGCTGGTAGTTCAGGCGAGGGCAGTTTCTAGTTCGGTTAGGGGTGGTTGGGAAGGAAAGGGAAGTCGAGAAGGTGGCCGGATTGGTGAGGGGAAGCAAATCGGTTGTGGGGGATGGTGAGCGGTGGCTAAGGTTTCTTTTCGGGGCGGGGAGAGGACAAAAGCAAAAATGAAAGGGAAATTAGGGTTTAATTTGGTGTCACACGCCCATGTGTGATATTTTCAACCCGTGTGCGTTTTAAAAAAAATGAGCCCAGCCTTTACATGACCTTGGACACATCCGTGTGGCACACATGGTCGGTCTCCAGGCCATGTGTGATTTCCTTAGCTTCTCCCACGCCCGTGTTAGACCCATAGGCCACCCATACGCTCATGTGGCCCTGCCGTGTTTGAGGCACGACCGTGTTCCTTGCCCGTTTAACTCTCTAACTTGAAACAAAATTGTAAAAATTAGCTCCAGGACTCACACAGCCTAGGACACGCCTGTGTGTCTAGGCCGTGTGGGTCACATGACCATGTTGCCAAGCCGTGTAACTCACTGTCGAATCTCTTATTGTGCACACGACTTGGGACACACCGTGTGTCCAAGCCTTGTAGGTCAAAAAAATTTTATTTTAAAATTTAATTTAATTAATTTGAAAATATCATGAAATAAAGTTAAAAGAATTAGCAGAATGTTAGACACTCGAGTTGCCTCCCAAGAAGCGCTTCTTTAGAGTCTAAGCTCGACTTAACTCGTATGCGCACGATTACGGTGGTTCGCAGAGCCGAAGCTTCTCTTTCTCGATATTAATTACTCTACCAAGATAAGGCTTAAGACGAGTATTGTTTACCTTAAATGTTTCAAATTTAGAATGAGTTACATCGACTATACAATAGAGGAAGACATTCAGAACCGTAAATGGGTTTGATACGTTTGCATCATATAACACCCTTAACCCAGATCCGTCGTCGGTGTAGGGTTAAGAGGCATTACCGAACAATCGGAAACTTTTACAGACATTTCAAATCATAATTCAACAAATCACATCAAAGTGTCCCTTAAATCTTTGAGACCTTAAACATACTTTAGAATAAGGCCGGGACTAAACCGAACACATATGGAAATTCTCAAAAATTTAAAAATTTTTAAAAGTAAGAGAGGTCACACGCCCGTGTGGGCAGGCCGTGTGCCTCACACGGCTTCAGACACGCTTGTGTGTCTAAGCCGTGTCAAAAACAGGGCATACATACTGACTTGTCCACACGGTCGTGGACACGCCCGTGTGCCTCATCCGTGGTCGCTACTGACTTGCACCACACGACCAGTCACACGCCTGTGTGTCCAGCCTGTGGTTGCTACCGATTTGATCCACACGGCCAGTCACACGCCCATGTGTCTTGCTCGTGGTCGAGTTTGATTTGTATTGAATTACAACCACGAGGGACACGGTCGAGCCACACACCCGTGTGCTCAACTGTATGGGCAATTATAGGCCATTTTCAAGGCCAAAATGCCACCCACACATTGGATTATCCCTACAAGCACATACAAGCAAATTTCTAAACACAATTGGCAACCAAAAACACACCAAATGGTCATCATATCATCCCATTCAATCCCATTTCTAAGCATACCAACTTATATACTAAATAGCTCAACCAATTCACAAATAAACCAAACTTGATTCATCTCCAACTTACCACTTTAACATAACCATCATTCATCAAACACATATACTCACTTTGCATCAATAAGCTTACCATTATCTTGACCATTTCAAAACCATGGAATCATACCAAAACCAAACATCATATAGCATGACTCTTCATTCATTACACAACCATTTAACTAGCCATATCACATGGCTATCCACATATTTCAAACATAACTCAAGGTAACTAGCCTATACATACCATACTTTAGTATATACATTTTCAAAAGGGTACCAAAATAAGATTGAGCAGTGTGATGACGATCCTCGACGGTTCCCGAGCCTTTAATAGCTTTGACGATCTATAAAACAGAGAAAACACACACAAAGTAAGCTTTTAAAAGCTTAGTAAGCCACATACAAATAAACTTAACACAAAATGCACATTGCCACATCGATACAATAACATTAATGTTTCTCATTTACAAATTTATCACATATCCTTTGGCTCATTTTTTAGCCATTACTTACCCACATTCCATAGCTCAAAGTATCACTTTACTTTACTCATAGCTCATACAACCTTGTATCACATATTATCTCATCAAATCTATACGCGTATTCTCTTTAGTAAGCTCATTTGGGCACTTACCTTTCCAACGTACCTGAATCATTTATACATTTCACATAGACATTCATTTCTCAGACTTCCCTGTTGAACCATTCAAAACTAAATAGGATACTCAGAATGCTCTAAATAGTCGTACAATCCAATGTCCCGGACGTGGTCTTACATGTAACCAAATATCAATGCCACTGTCCCAAATAGGGTCGTACACGAATCAATACAATGCAATGTCCCAGATATGGTCTTACATGTAAATCTCATATCGATGCCAATGTCCCAGATGTGGTCTTACACGAAAGCTCGAATCAATGCCAACGTCTCAGATGTGGTCTTACATGATATCCTATATCGAAAACCTATGTCATGACATATGTAATCCTATCTATTCCTAGGTTCTTACGAGACTTCTCGGACATAGATACACTGTCGATACTATCTCAAATTTTATGTACATAACATCTCGAGCATAACCAACACAAGTTAAATTTCATATATTCATAATTAACTCAATTCAAATGCATTTATTTGTATATCGACTTACAACAGATTCAGATAAACAGAAACAAACTCGGCTACCCAATTACTTTTGATTTCCCACGATCTAAGTCTGTTTTCTTTGGTTCTTGATCTAAACATATTCAAGTTTAATCCATTTATTCACCAAATCATTCAATTCAACTCAAAAACACATATTTAGGCCAATTTACAAATTAGCCCTCACATTTTCACATTTTAACATTTTAGTCCTTATTTCACAAAATCACAAAATACACAAAATCTCAATACACCCATGCTTAGTCGAATTCTCATGTAGTCCATACAAGTCCATACATTTCATTTTTTTCACAATTTAGTCCCTCAAAATATTATTTTCACAATTAAGTCCAAATTACTCAAAATCATCCAAACATCAAAGACAAAACATGTTAATCTAATACATATATTTCATATTTCACCATTAAACATCACAAAACTCATGTGTTCATCAACGACACATTTTAAACTATTCATCAATTCACAAAATTGAAGCATGGGTTTCAAAGTACTCGAAGCAACGATTACGAAAACATAGAAATTATCAAAAATCGAATAAAAACTAACCTTGAATCAAGCTTAAATGATAGCCAGACCCTATTTGATTCTTTTCCTTTCTTTTTTCTTTCAATATTCGACCAAAGGTGATGAATATGGACATTTTATCATGTTTTGTTTTATTAATATTTACTTATTAAACTAATTACCAATTTAGCCTTTTTAA
Source organism: Gossypium australe (assembly GCA_005393395.2). Classification (NCBI taxonomy): domain Eukaryota; kingdom Viridiplantae; phylum Streptophyta; class Magnoliopsida; order Malvales; family Malvaceae; genus Gossypium; species Gossypium australe. The sequence goes on from CM016616.1 coordinate 120,658,137, forward strand.
AATCATTTATAATCCATTTCCCTTGAGAACCAAGAGTGCTCCCTGATAGAATCCTGGAGAGAACAGTAACTGCTGTGGCCTGGGATGGCAGAGAGTGGTGGTGTGGAGAGGGAGACCAGCGAGGACATCTCGTTGTTAACAGAAGAGCTGATCCAGCTGTCTATCAAGAGATCGTTGGTGGTGCCTGATACTAAACCAACTCTGATTTGTTCTGTCTGGACAAGGAAAACTTTTAATCCAGAAAGTTTTAAAGCCCAGTTAAAAAGTTTATGGAAGACCAAGAAAAAGTTTGAAATTAAAGTGGCTGGGCAAAACTTATTCACCATTGTGTTTGATGCAGAGGAGGATCTGGAACTTGTCATGGAAGGGCGCCCGTGGCTTTTTCGTAAGTATCTTATTCTCTTTGATAGATTGAATAGTCCAACAGATCGGGATCAGATTCAATTAACTTCATCGCCCTACTGGATTAAAATTGGGCCGTGTGCACCAGAATATGATAAGAAAGATTTGATGCATGCAATTGGTAGTACATTTGGGTGTGTTCTTAGGTCTGAAATTATTGATGATTATTGCAGAGTTCGAGTTAATTTGGAAGTGCAAAAACCCCTTAGAAGAGGTATTTTCGTTTCTAGTGATAATGGTGTTAAGTCCTGGATTCCGTTTAAGTTTGAAAAATTACCATTGTTTTGCTTTGGTTGTGGGAGAATGGATCATGGCCTTCATGACTGCCAGACGTTTAGCCCTGTAGAAAAAAACAGAATTAGAGAAGATCCCCCATATTCAGTAGCATTGAAAGCAGAGTCAAGAATGATAGGTAAAGAGAGTATACGATTCACGGAGTTTACAAAAAAATTGGGAATGCAGCGGAAGTATATTGGCAGTTCTGGAGCACGTTTTGAGAAGGAAGGAAATATTGGTGGTGTTGGTGAGGATGGGCAATTAGTAGGAGGGAAACTGCTGGGTTGTTGGATCGATGGTCTACAGGAAAAAGAAGAGAACATTAGCGGTTTGGGGCAGCAGCAACCACAAACAAATCCTGAGTTAATGGAAAATTCTCGACAAGCACCGAATAGATCCAGCTGGAAAAGATTAACCCCAACAATCCAGAAAGACTATTCTACTCATGCTGGTGGTGGGGTCAAGAGAAAATATCTTATTGAGGAGGATGAAAATAGGGAGGATTCTGGTGGTGACGAACGGAAAAAATTAAAGTGCTATGGTTTTATGGGGAGTCCTGCGGAACGGGTGGATAGAATGTCTGTTGACAAGGACATGAGTCTTGTTACAACACCTTTAGAATCGGCGACTGGCAGTGGGCCAGCTGACCGGGCACAATGAAACACTTTTGTTGGAATGCTCGTGGGTTGGGGAGCCCACGGGCAGTTCGGAGGCTGCGGTACATACTCAAGCAGCACCATCCCCATTTGGTCTTCTTAATGGAGACAAAGTTGGTTTCGAAACGCATGGATAGAGTAAGGAGGAGTTGTGGCTTTAACAACGGCATTAATGTTGAAGCGGAAGGGTCTCGAGGTGCTCTTTGTTTGGCTTGGAGAGATGATATTGGGGTTACGTTAAGGAGCTACTCTAAATGGCACATTGACGTGTTGATAAAGGAAGAAGGCATTCAAGAAGAATGGAGGTTTACCAGATTTTATGGTTCGCCATATGTTAGAGACCAAAATCATGTTTGGAATCTACTTGAAAGATTAAGTCAGGATAGAGACTATCCCTGGCTTGTTGCTGGCGATTTTAATGAAATCATGTTTTCTTTTGAGAAACAAGGGGGGCAGCTAAGAGATCCCAGACGTATGGAAACTTTCAGGGATACATTAGCAAATTGTGGATTAATGGATGTTGGCTTTTCGGGAACTTGGTTCACATGGGAAAGAGGCAATCTTCCGGAAACAAACATAAGAGAAAGACTTGATCGTGGAGTTGCAAATGAGAAGTGGTTGACTCTATTTCCGATGGGGCGTATTCAACACCTACCGTTTATTATATCAGATTATTGTCCATTACTTCTTACCACAGACAGTGATAACACCATCATACGAAATCGTCGATTTCATTTCGAGACTTGGTGGACCATGGAGGAGTCATTTGAAGGAGTACTTCGAAACATTTGGGAATCGTCGTCAGAACCTCTAATGCAGAAATTAAAGACGTTACAGGTTGGGCTGGAAAAGTGGGCTAAGACGCTAAAACGGAAAAAGGGGATACTCAAGAAGAAACTAACAGAGGATCTCGAGGCTTTGTTGGTGGAGGATAGAGATGATGAAACGCTGGCTAAACTTATTGATACGAAAATCCATTTGAATTTGGAGATTGACAAAGAAGAGAGGTACTGGGAACAAAGAGCGAGGGTGAATTGGCTCTAGTTCGGGGATAGAAATACGGCCTTTTTCCATAAAAGCACTACAACTCGAAAGAAAGCAAATTTAATTACTAAATTGGTGTCGGATGATGGTTTAGAAATTACTGATGAAACAGGTTTGCAGGAGGCTGCAAAGTCTTATTTTGAAAATCTTTTAACATCGGAGGGGGTGGCTGATCCAAAAAAGGTGCTGGAAGGAATTGAGAGCTGTATCTCGCAAGAGGTTAATAATGTATTAATATCACCTTTTAAGGAGGATGAAGTCTACGCGGCATTGAAGGGAATGGGACCTCTAAAGGCTCCGGGGTCAGACAGGTTTCCAGCTTTGTTTTTCCAAAAATATTGGCATATTGTTGGGAAAGAAGTGCTTGAATATTGCCTAGGAATCTTGAATGATGGAAAAGAGATTGAAGCTGCAAATATGACGGATATCGTACTTATTCCAAAGGTCTCACAACCTACAGCCCTTGTTAACTTTAGACCTATAAGTTTATGTACTGTTGTCTATAAACTTGTGACAAAAACAATTGCCAACAGATTGCAGAGCATCATTGGGGGTTGTATTGATAAAGCTCAGAGCGCATTTATTCCAGGCCGTTTGATTTCAGATAATGTGATGCTTGCTTATGAATTGTTGCATACTTATCGCCAGAAACGTATGGGAAAGAAGGGTTATATGGCGGTTAAACTGGACATGAGCAAAGCATATGATAGGGTAGAATAGGATTTTGTTATGCAAGTGATAAGGAAGATGGGTTTTTCAGCAACATGGATCCGATTGATTATGAAGTGTATCACTACCGTTTCATATACAGTTATTCTCAATGGAAACAGGGGAAGTCCTTTCCAATCTTCTAGAGGTCTCAGACAGGGGGATCCACTTAGCCCATTTTTATTCCTATTTTGTAGCGAGGGATTATCAGCTTTAATGAAGATGGCAAAGCAAAATGGCTTAGTCAAGGGGGCAAAGGCTAGTAGACACGGGCCAGAGATCTCACACTTATTATTTGCAGACGATTGTATTTTGTTTGGTGAAGCTTCTGAAAGGGGTGCCAGGGTTCTTAAGGAAATACTACAGGAGTATGCAGACTGTTCGGGGCAACGTGTCAATTTCAACAAATCTACAGTTTTCTTTAGTGCAAATACGTCTGAGGCTTCAAAAGTACTGGTTTCGTCTTTGTTAGAAGTTCAGACTTCTGATAATCCGGAGAAATATTTAGGCCTTCCTAATATGATAGGCCAAAGAAAGAGAGAAGCGTTCCAGAATTTGCTTGATAGAATTGCCGCAAGAATTGAGGGTTGGAGCTCACGGCTCTTATCTCAGGGAGGTAAAGAAATTTTTATCAAATCAGTTCTGCAGGCAGTTCCTACTTATGCAATGTCTTGTTTTCTGTTTCCTAAGGCTCTGTGTGAGAGGATTGAAAGCAAATTAGCACATTTCTGGTGGCAGAAAGGGGCAGGTAAACGTGGTATCCATTGGTGTAAGTGGAAGTATTTGTGTCGGCCAAAAGAGGAGGGGGGATTAGGCTTCAGAAACATGGCTCAATTCAATCTTTGCCTTCTAGCAAAGCAGGGTTGGAGATTGCTATTGTTTCCGGATTCATTAGTTGCGCAAGTTTTTAAAGCGAAGTACTATTCGAATAGTGATTTTCTTAATTCTCGTTTGGGGAATTCATGCTCTTATGTGTGGCGAAGTATTTGGGCAACTAAGGATATTCTGCAGCTGGGTTTGATATGAAGAGTGGGAACGGGTCAGGATATCTCGATTAGTGAAGATGCGTGGATCCCAAACTACAGTAATGGTAGATTACTATCCCGATTTTTTAATTTGCAGAGTGGTAACGTTGCAGAATTAATTAACAGCAATAAAAGAGAATGGGACAAAGGATTGATTTTGAATACCTTTCCAGCAGATGTAGCGGATCTGATTCTCCGCATTCCTTTGTCGCAGTACCCCCATGTTGATAGGGTAGCTTGGCGTGGTGAACCATCAGGAGAATTTTCTGTGAGGAGTTCCTATAAACTATTACAAAGTGTGGATCCTACAGCTTACGCCATACAAAGCAACTACAGCGACTTTTACAGAAAATTATGGCGAGTAGATCTTCCTACTAAAATTAAAATCTTCATATGGAAGTCCTCTTAAAACTACTTAGCCACAAAGGCTAATATGTTAGTCCGTCGACTTGCAGCTAATAGTTTATGTCCCCGTTGTGGGCTGGCAGAGGAGAACATGAACCACCTGTTTAGAAGATGTCCTGTTTCAAAGGAGATATGGAGAAATTTATTAGTCCTGGATATATCATTTTTCACTCAGGAGGAGTTTGGTGATTGGCTTACCACTGTACTGCTCTCTATGCCATCGGAACAGTGTCGCACTTTCTGTGTAACTATGTGAGCTATTTGGGGAGATCGTAATTCTCGCATACATGATAAAATAAGAAGATCAGGTTAAGAGACTGCATACTTCGTTGTCAGTTATATCAAAGAACTTGCAGGAGTTAAAAAATCATCCCAACATACCACTGCTTTGGACATTAGGTGGAGACATCCTTCTGGCCAGGGGGTAAAGATTAATTTTGACACAGCTTTTGATGCAAAGAATAGATGCTCGGCGTCTGGGGTTGTAGCAAGGGACAGTGCTGGTCAAGTGCTCGCCTCTGCAACTGACATTCATCAAGGGGTCAAATCTGCGTTCGCTGCTGAGGCGATTGCATGTCGACGAGCGACTCAAATCGCTCTCGGCATGAGAGGGAAACAGATTAATATTGAAGGAGATTCTTTGAGCATCATAAAGAAATGTAACCAGACAGATTTTGACAAATCACAGATTGGGGCTTTCATTTATGATATTCAACGAATGAAGAATAGGGGTAGCAGTTTAAAGTTCACATATTCTCCAAGATCATCAAACAAATTAGCACATTTACTGGCAACGGAGACATTAAGGAGGAACGAGGTTTTTTACCTGCTTCACTGCGTTCCCCGATTCACAGAGACCCAGAGGAGAAATGATAGCCTTCGGGAGCCGGATTGAGGAGGAGGAAATGGGAATCGACAGAGGGGTTTTCTTGTGAAATGAAGCAAATCAACTGAAGAGATCAGTTTAATCCCCTCGGTAAGGAGCCATCGCCATTAATGCTATGCGGCTTGATAGGGACGTTTCGGGCCAGGCGAACAGACAGCTAATTGGGCGTGTCAGTTTTTTCTTTTCTTTTGAATTTTAAATTGCCTTTCTAGAGTATTCTGTTTTGTTTCCATTCGGTTTCTCTTTTTCTAGCTACTGTGTCTCTTTGGCCCAATGTGTTTGGGCCTCACTTGATTTTGTTTTTTAGGTATTTATTGAATAAAGCCCAATTTGTGATTTTGTCAAAAAAAAAATCATTTATAATCCACTAACATATGACATTTTTGTCCAACTAAAGTTTCCTTGGTTTAATAACCACATAAGGACTCCATATAATAAAAGCCATAACAAATAGATACCTTTACATAAAGCATGCAAATTTTGCACTTGATGCAATTTAGTCCTTTTCGCAGATTAAACACATAAATGATAAAATTAATTCACAGAAATTTCACAGATGCTTAATCATATACTGCAAACACAAAAAATAATATTAAAATATTTTTCTAACTCGGATTTGTGGTCCCGAAACCACTATTCTGACTAGGGCCTAAGCCGGACTGTTACAATTCTCCCCCCTTAGGAATTTTCGTCCCCGAAAATCTTACCGTTAAACAGATTCGGATATTGTTGTCTTATTGAATCTTCAGGCTCCCACGTAGCTTCTTCCACTCCGTGTCGATGCCACAGTACTTTTACTAATAGAATTTTCTTATTTCGTAATTCTTTCACTTCACGAGCTAAGATACGGATTGGTTCTTCCTCATAAGTCATAGCGGATCGGATTTCAATCACAGAAGGAATTATCACATGTGATGGGTCGGATCTGTATCGACGAAGCATTGACACGTGAAATACATTATGAACCTTTTTAAATTCAGGTGGCAACAACAATTTATATGCTACAGGTCCAACATGCTCGATGATCTCATACGGTCCGATGAACCTCAGACTTAACTTGCCTTTACGTCTGAATCTGAGTACTTTCTTCCACGGAGATACTTTCAAGAAAACTTTATCACCGATTTCAAATTCAATGTCCTTTCTTTTTAAGTTTGCATAGGACTTCTGACGATCAGACGCTGCTTTCATACTATCACGGATTACTTTCACTTTTTGTTCAGCGTCTTTTATCAAATCGACCCCGTGTATCTTACTTTCACTGAGCTCAGTCCAATATAGAGGCGTTCGACATTTACGTCCGTATAAATCCTCATAAGGTGCAATTTTGACGCTCGACTGAAAACTATTATTATATGCAAATTCAATCAATGGCAAATATTGTTCCCACGTACCATTAAACTAAAGGATGCAACACCTCAACATGAATCTGAATAATTCGTTCGGATTGACCGCCCGTCTACAGATGAAAAGCCGTATTGAAATGCAATTTCGTACCCAAAGCTTCTTACAATTTCTTCCAGAATCATGATGTAAATCTTGGATCTCTATCTGACACAATGACAGTGGCACCCCGTGCAATCTCACAATCTCAGAAATATACAGCTCAGCTAACTTATCAAGTGAGTAATCAGATCATACCAGAATAAAATGGACGGATTTCGTCAATCGATCAACTACGACCCAAATTTTATATTTCTTTCTCGGAGTCAATGGCAATCCAGAAACAAAGTCCATTATCACTGTAACACCCCTAACCTGAAACCATCGCCGGAATATGGTAAGAGGCATTACCAAACAATCAGAACATTTCACAAATCTCACATCCATTTCTCAACACATAGTTAATCATCAATCAAACATATTGAATTATAATCATATAGTCCCTTATTGAGGTCTACGAGACCTTAAACACGTGTTAGAAAGAGGTCGGGACTAAACCGAACACTTATGAAAATTCTTAGAAATTTAAAGATTTTTCAACACTACAGAGGTCACACGCTCATATGGTCAGGTCGTGTGCCTCACACGGCTACCAGACATGCCCAGGTGTTCAGGCCTTGCCAAAACAAGGCATACATACTGACTTGCCCACATGGCCACCAGACACGCCCGTGTGCCATGGCCGTGTGAAATTAACCTAGCTACTGACTTGGTCACACGGCCACCAGGCACGCCCATGTGTCGTGCCACGGCCGTGTAACCTGCCCAGGCAGACTTTAAAGTGGCCCTTGAGCCACACTGTAGAGACACACGCCCGTGCCCCTTGCCCGTGTATACAAAATAGGCCATTTGCAAGGCCAAAATGCCACCCACACTTGGGTCATACCTACAATCACATACAAGCCTATTTTCTCACTCAATTTGGCAACCAAATACATGTCAAATGATTAACATATCATCCCATCCAATCTCATTTCTAATCATGTCAACTTATATACCAAATTGCACAACTAAAACACATGTATAACCAAGCATGATTCATCCACAATATCACTAGATCACAACGGTATCAAACCATCACTAAGCTTGCCATTCATAAGACATTTTCATTGCCATCAAGCCATACCAAAACATACTTCATAAACCATAATCATTCATGCATATTACCAACATTTATCTAGCCACATCACATGGCTATTTAAACATCTCAAACATGTTTCAAAACAACTAGCCTATACATGCCATATTCAAATATACACATCTTCAAAAGTACCAAAATAGATTGCCGATAGTGTGATAGAGATGCTGACGATCCCAGGATCCGAGCCAGCTTTACTGACACTATAAAACAGAGAAACAAATCACACAGTAAGCTTTCAAAAGCTTAGTAAGTTCGTAATATAATACAATTAACTCAATAATATAATGACATTATACAATTACAATCCATCACATAGATTAATTCACCATCAAACATACCACACCATCCAAAGCTAATATGCTCAATTATATTCCATACACTCATTTATAATCTCATAAACCATGTAACACCCCAAACCCGGCCCATTCGCTATGACCGAATTTGAAATGCCACTGCGGAAAACATTTGAAAAACTTTTAACTTAAAGTTAAAAACATAAAATTTTGTTGTCTTTACTAAAACATTGTGTAATTAAAATTTCAAGTAAAATTAAGTTGTTTAAAATAAAACATTTTCAAATAATAATATAATCGACAATCCAACTTAAAACATAATAAAAGTCCTTAAATACTTTAAATGGCCCTTATTACAATAAATAACCTTTCATAAGAAAAATGTGTAAAACAAATAAATTTATCTTCTGCATGGGCCACCTCATATCCACTCCCAACCCGGTCCAAGCTTTATGCATCACCTGAAAGGTTTGAGAAAAATAGGGTGAGTCAAACAGACTCAGTGCATAGTTATTTCACATGCCTCCACACATGGGATTGGCCCACATCCACACATCAATCACATATCAGATGATAAGGCAACATATACTCATAATTCCACATGTTGGGCTTGGCCCATATCCACATTGATCCACATAATTAGTCATGCAAAATGCATAAATATGCAACATGAAGCCCAACCCAACCTAGAGTCCATCCGTTACTCCTACCTTAGCACACTCCCTGCCCAAGGCCATGGCTAAGCCACCGGTCACATAGTGATCCACATATCTTACCTTGGCAGACTTGCTGCCCAAGGCCGTGGCTAAGCCACCGATCACATAGTGATCCACATATCTGTATCCACGAGGTGACTCGAGGTCATCCTCAATCTACGGTGATGCACACAGCTATCATCCGCCGAGATGGGCACCTAGCCAACACCTCCCTTGGTGGAGCACATAGCCACCATCAAGCGCCAATGTAGCACAAGGCTAACATCAGACCACGTACATAATGTACACTCTTTCCTTCGATAATCACATCCCAAGTCCCATGCATATATATGTATCATGGCAACATATCACTTGAACAATAATGCATCACATGCCATCACATTTCATATATTTATCAATGATCATTTAATATCGTAAATCACTGACCTGAGTATTCGATCACCCACCATGGGTATTCACAATCTTAGCCCTTAATTCGGCTACCATTAACATCATATCACATATACATAAATATAACACATACACACAATCAAGAGATAGTGCGATAACTATGCACCTATTTGGCACAGTCGATTAAATCCCGAAAACACCACTTGATTATGAACTCTGTCGAAATTCCTTAAACAACCCACATTAGAATCCGCTTTAAGCAATAATCCAAAAGAATGGCCCTTGGCCGAATGCTACACTTACTTACCTTGAAGAATCGAATCCCGAAAGCTTCTCCTTTAATGCTCCTTAATGTTGGCTACCATCACAAGAAACACATATCATGGCACAAGCATAATCGGCCATCCCTAAACCAAGGCTTAATCCTTGATTCGGCACACTTAAAAGAAAGAGAACCTACACCGATTGCTAGGATAGAAATTACTTACCACCACGTTGCTTGAAGAGATCAAATAAGAGAAAAGGGTTTCGGCTAAACCTTCCCAATGATAATGAGATATTCAGCTAACACAAAGATAGGTATAGAAACGAGGTTGAGATGGTGTTTCGGCACTTTACTGATGAAAAGGGATTACGCCAAAGTGGAGGGAGTTGAAAGCTTAGAGGATTCGGCCAAGAATAAACTAGATCAAAGTTTCGGCTTTTGAATATGGTGAAAAGAATAGAGGAGAAAGATGAATAGTGTTTCAGCTTTAAAGTTTCAAGAAAAGAAAAGAGAACAAAAGAACTTACAAGATTCGGCTATGACTCATATTGAATAAGAAATAGGATATTCGGCCACAAGAGAATAGGTATGGATTTGGGCTTGAAAGAAAGAAATGATGAATAGGAGAAGGTTAGAAAAATATTGACAACACACCTTAACGCACCAAATACCCAAATGACTTACCTATAACCCTCTTGACCAAAATTTCGAGAAAAAGAGAAAAACCAAAACTATCAACTATGAATTTTGGCACACCTATCTTACTATTACCAAACCGAAAATGCCATCCTTCCAAGCCCCAAATTCTGCCAACACCAATTCCTTCACCCAAATCCCATATTTCCTCTTTAATTCCTCCTAAATCCTTCCAAAAATTCGGCCAACCCCCCTAGCCATCTATGCGTCCATATTCATGGTTAAAATGACCATAAAAAATATTTCCAAAACAACTCTCCATCATTCAAGCCCCTTATCCCTCCATCCTTCCATAAATCATAAAAATCTTATCCCAAAATACATGCTTTCCTAAACTAGTATTCAACTTACCATAAAATCTAAAGTCTAACTTACCATAATTAGAGCTTGACCGTCCATTAATGCTAGGATACATAAATATAAAGTCTTCAAAATGCTAATCATGCTACTCAAACCACTTCCCTCAAGCAACTCTTCATGCATCTTAACCACCTTGCCACTAACTCCACATGTGCTTAATTTAACACTTAAATTAACTTAAGTGTCAAGTTCACCTAATCCACTTCACTAAATATACAATACTAAAAATTATTCTAGCTTCATAACTAAATCCAAACCTTCACAAAACTATACTAAGCCCACAATAAAAATCATACCCGAGCTAACACAAGTAACAAGATGACATTCAAAATTTTCCTAAAGCCCAAGGCCCAATCCTACTAGGCCCAATTTCGGCATATTACAATTCTACCCTCCTTAAAGAAATTTCGTCCTCGAAATTTCCAACTAACTAACAATCGTACATCCTATCTCGCGACACTACGCTCTTGCTGCGCACTCTGATCTTAATAAAACCAATATACTTTCTAGGTACAGTCTCCAAATTCACACTCAAGGTTCTAGATGCTTCACTAGCGATGGTTCCGACACAGCCATTTAGCCTCTACCGCGTCCACGACGACCACGTCCCCTAGAACTCATATCTAGCGTCGCGATTTAATCTGACTTAAGAAATTTTATGCATTAGTACTTTTGTTCCACTTGTTTATGCGCGAACAATTTTATGAAAAGAATTTTCAGGAGTAGTTCTTTCGATCAATCCAAGTTTCTAGTTCCAGTTTACTATTCTAGCTCAAAGAATCACACATTCACATTCATTCACATCAATAGTAACACATTCACTCATCCACAACATTTACCATGCTACTATGGGCATCCTTGTCCATTCCCAACCCAGGGGTAACTTCATCATTTTTCCTACAAGGGTATTTTCATAATAAATCGAAGTCAATTTGAAAATCTTTACAAATCAAAGGCATTCCAAAATATACAAATCTCGAGATTATTTTAAATTTTTTTTAAAACATGGGTTTTGCAGAAATTTTGAAAATCGGGGTTGTTTCGGTAATTTTGAAAGTTAGGGGCATTTTAGTAAATTTTCCCAAATCAGGGTATCTTACTATTTTGTAAAATAGAAGTTGTTGGTATTTTTGTAAAGTAAGAATGTTTTTCATAAAAGTCGAGGGTAACATGGTAATTTTATAAACCAGGGGCATTTTCATAATTTTACCGCTCAGGGTTATTTTAGTAATTTTGCAAATCGAGTGTATTTCGGAAAATTCTCAAGTCTAAAAGAATTTTATAAATCAGAGGGGTAATTTGGTAAATTTAAAACTAAGATCTTTATAAAACAGTATCGCTAGTCCCTTTCGGGTTTTAGTTATCGGGTTTAGCCCGTGAATAAGTCCTCTTGGTTAGGGTGAACCGTAGCTACGCACCAGGTAGGATTCGAGTAAAGAGGAGGTGAGTCGCTAGGACTGCTTAAATACCAAGCTCTTACCGAATCCACTCCTAGACATGCGCACAATGGTTGCCACACCTTAACTCGGCGACTTACTTCACAGGTTTGTTTAATTAGGCACTTAGGTCTTATGCAATTCTGTGTTGGAGTAGACTAGTCCTAGGGTTCAATAGCTCCTAGGTCACTAATCTACGTTCCCATATTGCTCGTCAAGTTCACAATTACAAATCACTTCAGAAGTCAGAGGTACTTACCTGGTGGACTTCAGGTCGGAGATACAGGTGCCATGCCAGAATAAACCTGAAAAATTTATGAAAGCCCAAATCTTTGAAAAACCCATCTAAAAAAATATTTTTGGGCCCAAAACCCTCAAAGCCGAGTTTTGAACCAGGCTCTGATACCAATTTGTAACACCCCAAACCCGGCCCATTCGCTATGACCGAATTTGAAATGCCACTGCGGAAAACGTTTGAAAAACTTTTAACTTAGAGTTAAAAACATAAAATTTTGTTGTCTTTACTAAAACATTGTGTGATTAAAATTTCAAGTAAAATTAAGTTGTTTAAAATAAAACATTTTCAAATAATAATATAATCGACAATCCAACTTAAAACATAATAAAAGTCCTTAAATACTTTAAATGGCTCTTATTACAATAAATAACCTTTCATAAGAAAAATGTGTGAAACAAATAAATTTATCTTCTGCATGGGCCACCTCGTATCCACTCCCAACCCGGTCCAAGCTTTATGCATCACCTGAAAGGTTTGGGAAAAATAGGGTGAGTCAAACAGACTCAGTGCATAGTTATTTCACATACCTCCACACATGGGATTGGCCCACATCCACACATCAATCACATATCAGATGATAAGGCAATATATACTCATAATTCCACATGTTGGGCTTGGCCCATATCCACATTGATCCACATAATTAGTCATCCAAAATGCATAAATATGCAACATGAAGCCCAACCCAACCTAGAGTCCATCCGTTACTCCTACCTTAGCAGACTCCCTGCCCAAGGCTGTGGCTAAGCCACCGATCACATAGTGATCCACATATCTTACCTTGGCAGACTTGCTGCCCAAGGCCGTGGCTAAGCCACCGATCACATAGTGATCCATATATCTGTATCCACGAGGTGACTCGAGGTCATCCTCAATCTACGGTGATGCACACAGCTATCATCCGCCGAGATGGGCACCTAGCCAACACCTCCTTTGATGGAGCACATAGCCACCATCAAGCGCCAATGTAGCACAAGGCTAACATCAGACCACGTACATAATGTACACCCTTTCCTTCGATAATCACATCCTAAGTCCCATGCATATATATGTATCATGGCAACATATCACTTGAACAATAATGCATCACATGCCATCACATTTCATATATTTATCAATGATCATTTAATATCGTAAATCACTGACCTGAGTATTCGATCACCCACCACGGGTATTCACAATCTTAGCCCTTAATTCGGCTACCATTAACATCATATCACATATACATAAATATAACACATACACACAATCAAGAGACAGTGCGATAACTACGCACCTATTTGGCACAGTCGATTAAATCCCGAAAACACCACTTGATTATGAACTCTGTCGAAATTCCTTAAACAACCCACATTAGAATCTGCTTTAAGCAATAATCCAAAAGAATGGCCCTTGGCCGAATGCTACACTTACTTACCTTGAAGAATCGAATCCCGAAAGCTTCTCCTTTAATGCTTCTTAATGTTGGCTACCATCACAAGAAACACATATCATGGCACAAGCATAATCGGCCATCCCTAAACCATCACTAGGATAGAAATTACTTTAAATCCACGTTGCTTGAAAAGATCAAATAAGAGAAAAGGGTTTCGGCTAAACCTTCCCAATGATAATGAGATATTCGGCTAACACAAAGATAGGTATAGAAACGAGGTTGAGATGGTGTTTCGGCACTTTACTGATGAAAAGGGATTACACCAAAGTGGAGGGAGTTAAAAGCTTATATGATTCGGCCAAGAATAAACTAGATCAAAGTTTCGGCTTTTGAATATGGTGAAAAGAATAGAGGAGAAAGATGAATAGTGTTTCGGCTTTAAAGTTTCAAGAAAAGAAAAGAGAACAAAAGAACTTACAAGATTCGGCTATGACTCATATTGAATAAGAAATAGGATATTCGGCCACAAGAGAATAGGTATGGATTTGGGCTTGAAAGAAAGAAATGATGAATAGGAGAAGGTTAGAAAAATATTGACAACACACCTTAAAGCACCAAATACCCAAATGACTTACCTATAACCCTCTTGACCAAAACTTGGAGAAAAAGAGAAAAACCAAAACTATCAACTATGAATTTTGGCACACCTATCTTACTATTACCAAACCGAAAATGCCATCCTTCCAAGCCCCAAATTCGGCCAACACAAATTCTTCACCCAAATCCCATATTTCCTCTTTAATTCCTCCTAAATCCTTCCAAAAATTCGGCCAACCCCCCTAGCCATCTATGCATCCACATTCATGGTCAAAATGACCATAAAAAATATTTCCAAAACAACTCTCCATCATTCAAGCCCCTTATCCCTCCATCCTTCCATAAATCATAAAAATCTTATCCCAAAATACATGTTTTCCTAAACTAATATTCAACTTACCATAAAATCTAAAGTCTAACTTACCATAATTAGAGCTTGACCGTCCATTAATGCTAGGATACATAAATATAGAGTCTTCAAAATGCTAATCATGCTACTCGAACCACTTCCCTCAAGCAACTCTTCATGCATCTTAACCACCGTGCCACTAACTCCACATGTGCTTAATTTAACACTTAAATTAACTTAAGTGTTAAGTTCACCTAATCCACTTCACTAAATTTACAATACTAAAAATTATTCTAGCTTCATAACTAAATCCAAACCTTCACAAAACTATACTAAGCCCACAATAAAAATCATACCCGAGCTAACACAAGTAACAAGATGACATTCAAAATTTTCCTAAAGCCCAAGGCCCAATCCTACTAGGCTCAATTTCGGGATATTACAAACCACATAGGTTTCAAACGTACCTTAGCCAACACTAAGTTATCGATCACACATCCTGCTTATTACTCAATATTTCATATCGTACAACTTTTGTCATTCTTTCAATTCAATCGCACACTTAGTGCCCAATCATAGCCGAAGCTTAAGTAACATCGCACACTTAGTGCCTCTATATCAAACCGAACTTAAATCAGTATCGCACACACAGTGCCAATGTAACACCCCAAACCAGGCCTATGCGTAAAGACGAGATTTGGTTTGTCACACAATACAAACATCCATTTAAATTAGTTAATGATTTAAATAAAACAGTTCTACAAAACTTTTCTTTTAAAAGTGAAAATTTAGTAAAAACCAAGAATTTGATTTAAAATCGATGAATAAGGAAGTACTTGTTTGAAATCTTAAAATTTAGAAATTAATTGTTAAAAAATTTAAAATAGTTTTTTTAAAAGAGTTCAAAAGAGTTTGAAAATAAGAATATTTAAAGAAACATTATTAAAAATAATATTAGCCCAAATTAAGTGTCTAAGCATAATTAAATCCATCCACACATAAAAGTCCACAATATAATAATAATAGAGGCCTTATTACATAATACCCAAAATAGTAATTAATTAAATATACTTAATTGAAATTCATAGTTTATAAAACCCAGATTCGAAGTATGGCCTCCACGAAGACATCCCCGGCCCAAGCCTCCATCAATTGTCATTACCTGAGAAGGATGAGAAAACAGAGTGAGTTACTTAGAACACAATGTGTAACTTACTCGTCGATTCCACTGGGCCAAGTCATCAAGACATTATATTGGGCTTGAGCCCATTACTGATTTAATAACAAAATAATACAATTGCATGTAAAATGAAATTCCCAACCAAACCTAAATTTCCATTCGCTACACACCACCCGTACAAACCAACAAACCTGTGGGGATCAAGTCAACCCACCCCGCCAGCACACCAATCGCAGGCATAAAGCCATTTTAATAATTTTGTGGTTCACCACCGAACTAGATTGTGGCAAAGCCACCCGAACTAGATTTTTGGCAACAGGCCTTTCTTCTCTTCATCAATTTTCCCAACCCATGCAATCATGTTTATAAAAGAAACATAATAATATATTCACATGATAAATTTAACAAAAGGCCCATATTACAAGTTGGCCCATATTTCAATTTATCAATTTGGCCCATTAGGCAAAATAGCAATTTAGCCTATTTAACGATCTAGCAGTTTTTGGCCCATGTATCAATATAGCAGTTTTTTGGCCCATATATCGATCTAGCAGTTTTTGGCCCATATATCGATCTAGCAGTTTTTGGCCCATATATCACAAAAAATCTTACTAGTTATCAAATTAACCCATCAAGGGCGATTTTGTAATTTTCACAACTTATAACCCGATTTCATGCATTAACACAAAAGTGTTAATTATGCCGTATTTTCTGATTTTTCCATCTTTACGATTTTTATCCTAATGTTTACGATATAACATCCAACTCGAAATATAAGAGTGAAGTTATACACCTGATTACGGTGAGAACTATACTTTCCCGTTCGTCGATACCTAAATACGCATCACGATAATTTAGAACACTAATACTATTTATAAATCTATTCCTAGAAATAACGATCTAGACTTATACCCTTGGAATTTCGAACAACTTCTATATGTGGTTTCCCTCCGATCGTTGGTTCGCTACCCGTTGAATAACCACGAACAAACAAAGGCTTAGGAGTACGAACGACTTCAAATAACAGGTTTTCCTCAGATGAGGGTCCACAACCCGGTGGAAAATCTCAAATTCCCGAAACAGCCCTTTGTTTAAATTTAGGGGGAATAACGGAACTGCCCCTCTTTTGAACACTATTTACCACCCTTTTCGTCCCTATCTTGATTGCCTCCATTGAAAAAAGATCATTAGTCCGACTAATTAATATATCAGAATTTATGACTAACGATTTTAAGGGTGAGATTGGCTTACCACAAAATCTCCTTGTTCCACAAGATGAAAAAAAACAAGCGATAACGTCCCCTAAAACGAAATTGATTAATAACCCATCTATATCAATATGTCAAGTAATATGTAACTCCTTGATAAGAACCCTTACCTTGAAAGATATGATCCGTGCTTAATAACTTCAAGATGACTTTGACGAGATGGTGATTCGGCACTTCACTATCACACTATTGCTTAAATGAGGGTTGAAAGAATAATCAACAAGACAATATAGATGAATAGAAGATTCGGCTTTGAAGGAAAATTGGAGAAAATGGGATTAGTACCATTCGACCATGGGGAGAAAAAGATGGAGAAAGTGTTTGAATGATAAATAAAAATGGAGAAGAAAAGAGAATGGAGAGAAGGTGTTATTATTCGGTTTTCAAAGAGAAGAAAAGAGGAGAGAAGAGATGAGTTTAGGAACAATATACATTCAGCAATAGGAAAGGAGAAAGAAAAAGGAATGGCTTTTTCTGTTGGTAATTTCGGCACTAGGAGAAAGACACACAATGGGATACTAGAGTGATAAGCAAAAATAACCAAATGGTCAAAAAGAAAATGCCTAAATGAAACCCAACAAAGTTGTTTTCTCCAAGCTAAAGACACATTCGGCTATGAGAGAAAAGAAATGAGAGGAAAGATGTTTTGGATGAGCAAAAATTATGACCAAAAGAATTCTAACAAGCTACCATCCTACCCCAAACTAACCACCAAATTTTGGCTCCCCCCTTTTGTCCATAATGCCGTCCAAATACATGGTCAAAATGGCCATGCAAAAGTTTCCAAGACAACTTCCTTGTATCATGCCTTGTGATCCTCTACTTTCCAAAGCTTTAAAATCTTATCTCCAAAATCAAGTTAATTCTATCCCTTAATTCAAGCTTGCCATAACCTTTAGCCACAATAGCATAAAAGAGTTCGTCCAACTTATCCATAAATGATGTTTGGCCGACACATGCTAGGAAAAAGCAAAAATAAATGCTCACAATTTGCATGCTAGGAGATTCGAACCTCTCCCCTCAAGACCATACATGTTGTGCATAACCACTTTACCAATAGCTCAACTTATGCTATCTTTTATCACTTAATTAACTTAAACTTCAAAGTCACCTTATTCCTCTACAGTAAATTCTCTTTACTAAAATTTATTCTAATTCCAAATAACCCCGAGCCTCCTCAAGACTCTAATAGGCACACAAATAAAATCATTCACAAGCTAAACACCAAAGAAATGCAATATATCGATACTCAAATTTTTAGGATGTTACAATTCTACCCCCTTAAAGAAAATTTTGTCCTCGAAATTTACCTGGTTAAAAGAGGTGAGGATATTGTTGTCGAATTGCATCTTCAGGTTCCCACGTAGCTTCCTCCGCTCCGTGGTTATGCCATAGGACCTTAACCAACGGCAGAGTCTTCTTTCTTAGCACCTTAACATCTCGGTCTAAAATTTCCACTGGTTCCTCCTTAAAAGATAAGTCTGATCTCAACTCCACTTCTTCTACCGGTACTATGTGAGACGGATCCGATCTATAGCGCCTCAGCATAGAAACATGAAAAACATTATGAATTTGACTCAACTCCGAAGGTAATTCAAGCTGATAGGCCATTTGGCCAACATGCTTCATCACACGATATGGTCCAATGAACCGAGGGCTCAACTTGCCCTTCCTTCCGAATCTGAAAATCTTCTTCCAAGGTGAGACTTTCAGAAAAACCTAATCCCCCACAGCAAACTCGATATCCTTACGCTTCAGATCTGCATACGACTTTTGTCTATCCGAAGCTTCCTTTAACCGTGCTCGAATAACTTTTACCTTTTCTTCTATCTCAGATATCAATTCAGGACCCAACATCTGTCGTTCACCTAATTCAGTCCAACAAGTAGGAGTACCTACGACCATACAATGCCTCGTAGGGTGCCATCTGAATGCTAGACTGATAACTATTGTTATACGCAAACTCTGCCAACGGTAGAAAATCCTCCCAACTACCTCTGAAGTCAATCACACAACCCCTTAACATGTCTTCCAAAATCTGAATTACTCTTTCTGACTGACCATCTGACTGAGGATGAAAAGCCGTACTGAAATTTAACTTTGTTCCCAAAGCTTCATGCAAAGCTTTCCAAAACCATGATGTAAACCTAGGATCCCTGTCCGAAATAATAGACACTGGTACCCCATGCAACCTCACGATCTCAGATACATAAAGCTTAGCCAACTTCTGTAACGAGTAGTCCGTACGAACTGGTAGAAAATGAGCCGTCTTCGTCAATCGATCTACTATTACCCAAACGAAATCTTTCTTAGTAGGTGTTAAAGGTAACCCACTAACGAAATCCATTGTTATCCGTTCCCATTTCCAAAGAGGAATCTTTACCGGTTGTAATAAACTTGACGGCAATTGATGTTCCACCTTCACTTGTTGACAAGTTAAACATTTTCCTACAAACTTAGAAATCTCACGCTTCAACCCTGGCCACCAATACCGTTCACGGAGATCTCGATACATCTTATTTCCTCCGGGGTGCATAGCATAAGGGCTACTATGCGCCTCCCGCAGAATCATTTGTCTTAAATCTGAATCCTTGGGCATACATACTCTTCCACGAAAACACAGCACTCCATCATTGTTCATACCAAAATCCCCTATTTCACCACTTCCAACTTGCTGAATTTAGGGTCCCAACTTTTCATTTGATATCTGCTTTTCCCTGATCTGCTCTAACCACAGAGGCTTCACCTGAAGTTCCGCTAACAGACTACCATCCTTATATAAACTCAGATGAGCAAACATTGCTCTTAATTCAGATACCACCTTCTGACTTAACGCGTCTGCTACCACGTTAGCCTTTCCAGGATGATACTCAATTGAGAAATCATAATCCTTTAACAACTCCACCCACCTTCTTTGTCTCAAGTTTAACTCCTTCTGGGTAAGAAGATACTTAAGACTCTTATGATCCGTATAAATAATAGACTTCTCACCATAGAGATAGTGCCTCCAAATCTTTAAAGCAAACACTACCGCAGCCAATTCCAAGTCATGTGTGGGGTAGTTTACTTCGTGCGGCCTCAACTGACGAGAAGCATAAGCCACCACTTTTCCATTTTGCATTAGCACACATCCTAAACCCGTGTATGATGCATCACAATAGACGATAAATTCTTTTCCAGCCTCAGGTTGAATCAGTATTGGTGCTTTCGTCAAAATCTTCTTCAATTTCTCGAAACTCTCTTGTTGTTTATCAGTCCATACATATGGTACTCCCTTTCGCAACAGCTTAGTTAGGGGTGCAGCAATCAGCGAAAACCCCTTAACAAAGCGTCTATAATAACCAGCCAAACCTAAAAAACTCCGTATCTCAGCTACTGACTTCGGTGGTTTCCAATCCAGTACAGCCTCAACCTTCCGAGGATCCACCCTTATTCCTTCAGCTGACACCACATGACCCAAGAAAGTCACTTCCCTTAACCAAAATTCACATTTACTGAATTTGGCATAAAGTTGCTTGTCTCGCAGTAGCTGCAAAACTATATAGAAATGTGAGTCATGCTCCTCATTATTTCTCGAATATACCAAAATGTCATCTATGAACACTACCACAAACCGGTCTAAATAGGGTTGAAAGACCCGGTTCATCATGTCCATAAATGCAGCTGGTGCATTGGTCAACCCAAACAGCATCACCAAAAACTCATAATATCCATAACGAGTTCGGAATGTCGTCTTATGAATATCTGCCTCTTTCACTTTGAGTTGATGATAACCCGATCTCAAATCAATTTTGGAGAAAACTAAAGCTCCTTTCAATTGATCAAACATATCATCAATTCTCGGCAAAGGATACCTATTCTTAATCGTCAATTTATTCAACTGCCTGTAATCAATGCACATACGCATCGACCCATCCTTCTTCTTAACGAACAAAATCGGTGCTCCCCACGAAGACACACTCGATCGAATAAATCCCCGATCCAACAATTCTTGAATTTGAGCTTTAAGCTCCGCCAACTCCTTCGGTGCCATTCTATAAGGAGCAATAGACACTGGAGCCGTTCCGGGTAAAAGCTCAATACCAAATTCTACTTCCCGATCTGCAGGTATACTAGGAAGTTCTTCGGGAAAGACATCTGGAAATTCCTTCACCGTTCTCACATCTTCCACTGATAAAACCTTGGCATCCAAAGCACTAATAAAAGCTAGGAATGCTCCATACCCTTTTCGTACCATCCTTTCTGCCTTTAACGCAGATACCACATTTGCCAAGTAATTTCTTCGTTCGCCTATCATTACTACTTCCTTATCATCCGAAGTCCTTATTGACATCCGCTTTTCAGCACAATCCAAATGCGCCCGGTGCTTCACCAACCAATCCATGCCCAGAATAAGATCAAACTCACCGAAAGGCAATTCCATCAAATTCGCCAGAAATATTTCTCTTGAAAGGCAGCTTTGAAGAATTCCCAAGTAACGAATGCAGCTTCAGTGCCTTCTCGAACAGTAAGCCACCATTGATATGCCTCGTCCCTTAGCAAGGACACCGCTCCTCTTAGTTTCTGCTCTACAGTGCACTCTAAGTCGTCCATAATTCGCTCTACCACCTCGAGCCAATATTCAGCAACATTCGGAGCTACACCTGAGACACCTCTAAAAACTTCAGCACCACTTAATTTCAGTCGCTCCGATATCGACCCACGAGCTGCTGGCCCAACTCTAGTTCCAGCGACCCTTTCAAGGACTCGCAACATTGCTCGTGTCAAAGCATTATTTTCTCTTCTATGCTCTTGTGAATCATTTTTCGACGCTGATGATGCCGGTGCATCCATTTCCGGAATATGTTCTGCTTCCTCAGACACAACTCTAGCACCTCGACCATTACCACGGCCACGTCTACCACGTCCACGTCCTCTGGTGCTCATACTGACTAACTCGTTTTATTCTGATTACGAATTTTATGAATTAGAAAACAATTTCAGTGTTTATTAACGATTTTTTATGAGATTCAAGAGATAAAGTTGTTTTTCGCAAACACATCCTATAGTCTCGATCTCTAAAATTTTCAACACTTAAAACTAGAAGCTCTAGAGTGTTCCTATGATCATAATAATCATAATAATCATTCAGTAATGAATACTTACTTGACTTGATGCCGGATGCTTGTGGTGCCATACTACATTTAAAAATAAAATTTCTGTAAATTCAAAATAATTCCAATACAAAAATTATTGTTGAACCCAACCACAGCCGAGTTTTAAAACTGGCTCTGATACCATTAAATGTAACACCCCAAACCAGGCCTATGCGTGAAGACGAGATTTAGTTTGTCACACAATACAAACATCCATTTAAATTAGTTAATGATTTAAATAAAACAGTTCTACAAAACTTTTCTTTTAAAAGTGAAAATTTACTAAAAACCAAGAATTTGATTTAAAATCGATGAATAAGGAAGTACTTGTTTGAAATCTTAAAATTTAGAAATTAATTGTTAAAAACTTTAAAATAGTTTTTTTAAAAGAGTTCAAAAGAGTTTGAAAACAAGAATATTTAAAGAAACATTATTAAAAATAATATTAGCCCAAATTAAGTGTCTAAGCATAATTAAATCTATCCACACATAAAAGTCCACAATATAAT
The DNA here is from genome assembly GCA_005393395.2 of Gossypium australe. Taxonomy (NCBI): domain Eukaryota; kingdom Viridiplantae; phylum Streptophyta; class Magnoliopsida; order Malvales; family Malvaceae; genus Gossypium; species Gossypium australe. Next base: position 120,680,990 of record CM016616.1, read on the forward strand.
AATAATAGAGGCCTTATTACATAATACCCAAAATAGTAATTAATTAAATATACTTAATTGAAATTCATAGTTTATAAAACCCAGATTCGAAGTATGGCCTCCACGAAGACATCCCCGGCCCAAGCCTCCATCAATTGTCATTACCTGAGAAGGATGAGAAAACAGAGAGAGTCACTTAGAACTCAATGTGTAACGTACTCGTCGATTCCACTGGGCCAAGTCATCAAGACATTATATTGGGCTTGAGCCCATTACAGATTTAATAACAAAATAATACAATTGCATGTAAAATGAAATTCCCAACCAAACCTAAATTTCCATCCGCTACACACCACCCGTACCAACCAACACACCTGTGGGGATCAAGTCAACCCACCCCGCCAACACACCAATCGCAGGCATAAAGCCATTTTAATAATTTTGTGGTTCACCACCGAACTAGATTGTGGCAAAGCCACCCGAACCAGATTTTTGGCAACAGGCCTTTCTTCTCTTCATCAATTTTTCCAACCCATGCAATCATGTTTATAAAAGAAACATAACAATATATTCACATGATAAATTTAACAAAAGGCCCATATTATATGTTGGCCCATATTTCAATTTATCAATTTAGCCCATTAGGCAAAATAGCAATTGAGCCCATTTAACGATCTAGCAGTTTTTGACCCATGTATCAATATAGCAGTTTTTTTGGCCCATATATCGATCTAGCAGTTTTTGGCCCATATATCGATCTAGCAGTTTTTGGCCCATATATCGATCTAGCAGTTTTTGGCCCATATATCACAAAAAATCTTACTAGTTATCAAATTAACCCATCAAGGGTGATTTTGTAATTTTCACAACTTATAACCCGTTTCATACATTAACACAAAAGTGTTAATTGTGCCGTCTTTTTCGATTTTTCCATCTTTACGATTTTTATCCTAATGTTTACGATATAACATCCAACTCGAAATATAAGAGTGAAGTTACACACCTGATTACGGTGAGAACTATACTTTCCCGTTCGTCGATACCTAAATACGCATCACGATAATTTAGAACACTAATACTATTTATAAATCTATTCTTAGAAATAACGATCTAGACTTTACCCTTGGAATTTCGAACAACTTCTATATGTGGTTTCCCTCCGATCGTTGGTTCGCTACCCGTTGAATAACCACGAACAAACAAAGGCTCATGAGTACGAACGACTTCAAATAACAGGTTTTCCTCAGATGAGGGTCCACAACCCGGTGGAAAATCTCGGATTCCTGAAACAGCCCTTCGTTTAAATTTAGGGGGAATAATGAAACCGCCCTTCTTCCGAACACTATTTACCACCCTTTTCGTCCCTATCTTGATTGCCTCCATTGAAAAAAGATCATTAGTCCGACTAATTAATATATCGGAATTTATGACTAACGATTTTAAGGGTGAGATTGGCTTACCACAAAATCTCCTTATTCCACAAGATGAAAAAAACAAGCGATAACATCCCCTAAAATGAAATCGATTAATAACCCATCTATATCAATATGTCGAGTAATATGTAACTCCTTGATAAGAACCCTTACCTTGAAAGATATGATCCGTACTTAATAACTTCAAGATGACTTTGACGAGATGGTGATTCGGCACTCCACTATCACACTATTGCTTAAACGAGGGTTGAAAGAATAATCAACAAGATAATATAAATGAATAGAAGATTCGGCTTTGAAGGAAAATTGGAGAAAATGGGAATAGTACCATTCGGCCATGGGGAGAAAAAGATGGAGAAAGTGTTTGAATGATAAATAAAAATGGAGAAGAAAAGAGAATGGAGAGAAGGTGTTATTATTCGGTTTTCAAAGAGAAGAAAAGAGAAGGAGAAAAGAGATGAGTTTAGGAACAATATACATTCGGCAATGGGAAAGGAGAAAGAAAAAGGAATGGCTTTTTGTGTTGGTAATTTCGGCACTAGGAGAAAGACACACAATGGGATACTAGAGTGATAAGCAAAAATAACCAAATGGTCAAAAAGAAAATGCCTAAATGAAACCCAACAAAGTTGTTTTCTCCAAGCTAAAGACACATTCGGCTATGAGAGAAAAGAAATGAGAGGAAAGATGTTTTGGATGAGCAAAAATTATGACCAAAAGAATTCTAACAAGCTACCATCCTACCCCAAACTAACCACCAAATTTTGGCTCCCCCCTTTTGTCCATAATGCCGTCCAAATACATGGTCAAAATGGCCATGCAAAAGTTTCCAAGACAACTTCCTTGTATCATGCCTTGTGATCCTCTACTTTCCAAAGCTTTAAAATCCTATCCCCAAAATCAAGTTAATTCTATCCCTTAATTCAAGCTTGCCATAACCTTTAGCCACCATACCATAAAAGAGTTTCTCCAACTTATCCATAAATGATGTTTGGCCGACACATGCTAGGAAAAAGCAAAAATACATGCTCACAATTTGCATGCTAGGAGATTCGAACCTCTCCCCTCAAGACCATACATGTTGCGCATAACCACTTTACCAATAGCTCAACTTATGCTATCTTTTATCACTTAATTAACTTAAACTTCAAAGTCACCTGATTCCTCTACAGTAAATTCTCTTTACTAAAATTTATTCTAATTCCAAATAACCCCGAGCCTCCTTAAGACTCTAATAGGCACACAAATAAAATGATTCACAAGCTAAACACCAAAAACATGCAACATATCAATACTCAAATTTTTAGGATGTTATAGCCAACTCATTAAGCCAAAGCTTCTATTATTTCGCACACACAGTGCTAATCTTCTCTGTCTCTTTTCTAAATTCGCACACTTAGTGCCTCAATACTCGAACTCATATATTTATTCCACACTTTTCCATTTCATCAATATACATTCATTCATTTCTCATCACATAGATACAAGTTTAATGTCAAGTATTATATCCGAACTTACCTCGGACGTCGAAATAACGAAATGGTCGATTAATCGAGCGCTTTGTCTTTACCTCGATCTCGATCTGAACCTCTCCTTTCTTGGTCTATACATATACAAAATTAACTCATTCAATCAACAATTCATTCAATTTAGTCCCAACACACATATTTTGGGCATTTTACAAAATAGCCCTTAATTTTCACCCTTCGACACTTTAGTCCCTATTTCATCAAATCACCAAAATACACACAATTTCAAATCACATATGCTTAGCCAAATTCTTCCCATGCTAATACAAGCCCAAACATTTCATTTATTTCACATTTTAGTCCTTCAATTTACACTTTTCTCAATTTAACCCAAATTACTCAATTTCACTAAAAATTCAAAGACAAAATATGTACATCCTTCACAAAACTTTCATATTTCATCATGAACTATCACAAAGCTCAAGCACTCATCAATGGCATTGATCGTCGAAATCAGAGCTTTAAAATTTATAATGAGAATGACCGAACCTGGAAACTAACTCTGACAACGATTTTAAGGCAAGCGCACCTATCGAACAGTAGTATAGCTTAGGCAAGACCGGAATATCGAATCCCAAAGCAACCAAAAGTACTAATACTAACTCTCTTTCTATTATCTAGCCTAAGAATTAAGTGAATGGTTATCTAATCTAAATTTAACTATCAACTAAACTAAAGACTCAAAGACAAAAAGAATGAATTTGGGAAAAATAACTTGGAAGAAAAACTCAATTGATTAAGACGATACCCTTAGGAAGAATCCACCTAGACTTCACTTGTTATCTAACACTGAACCAGACGATGTATTCACTTGACTTGATCCGTAAGATTCCCTAAGTTATATTAAACCCTCTCTCGAGGCGAATAACGTCTAACCCTAGGTTGATTAATTGAAATCTCTTTCTAATTAAAACCCCGAGAATCACATTAACTCAATCTATGGAATCCCACATTAGGTTTCACCCTAATCCGGCAAAATCTCGTCACCCTATCTCTAGGCGTGCAATCAACTCCGCTTAATTATGCTAGATCTACTCTTAAGCAGGGACTTTTGCTCCTCCACTTAAGCACATCATACTTGAATCAATATCCTGGAAATATCAACACAAGAATTAAGAACAAATCAAGTATTTATCATATAGTTCAGAAAATAATAACAAGATCGGTCTTAGGTTTCATCCCCCTCAGGTATCTGAAAGGTTTAATTCATAATAATAAAATGGAACATCTCAAAAGAAAAAATAAAACAAAACATAAGAAATCCCTAAAACTCCCTGAAGGAATTGAATGAGAGATCCACCGTCTTGACTAGAATTCCGACTTCTTGAGATGGATCAACTGGCTATCTTCGAGTGATTCTCCACAAATCTGGCTTTTCCGGCTTGGCTCCTTGGCCTAACTAACCGCCCTCTTTCAGGTTATACTTAGGGGGTTTATATAGGCTTTCGAAATAGGTTTCTTTGCCCCTAAGTATCCAAATCCAAACGAAATTGCTCTTTCCTGCGACAGGGACACGGCCATGGCACACGCCCGTGTAAGTCGTGGCCAGGCCGTGTTCAATCCTGTTGAATGAGGCACGGTAGTGTGAATCAGGAGACGGTCGTGTTCTAGTAGGACGGGAGGCACGGCCGTGTAGTCTTGAGCCCAGGCCGTGTGTATTTCGTGATATGGCCCATTTACTCCGTTTTGGTCCCGTTTTCCTTTCTTTTCATCCTCGGGTGCTTTCCTAGGTATAAAACATGAAACAAAGGATTAAGAGCAACTTTATACATAAATCGAGGCTTAATTCATCCAAAAGCATACTAAATGTGGGCTTAAAATATGTTACTTTTACGCTTTATCAAATACCCCCACACTTAAGCTTTTGCTTGTCCTCAAGCAAAATTCTCAACTTACAAATTAATGAACTTTCCATAATTCATAATTCCTACCGATAATGTCTCATCATAATTCATAGATAATTTATACATGGATAATTTAACTCAAAGAGTCCTAAAGATTCAACCAATCAAAGTCATACATTTGTAGCACAAAAACGTAGGTGTCTCCCCTTATCTAAATAATTACCTTTAATTCAAAACCGACAAGGAATGACATCCTCACAAAAGATTCACTCAAATCACTCGAGGTGTTTAAGGTTCAAAATTAAGCACTCAAAAGTCGAACCTGAAAAGTTAATCCCATATGCTTGCCTGAAAATCAAATCTCCACCACTGTAAAATGAGTAAACAGATGAAAAGGTCTTTAACAGGGTTGTAAAGGGGCTAGGGTTAAAGGTGTGAAAAAAGGCTGAGTTAAGAGGTTAGAATAGAGATTGAATTAACAAGTTACCTATTTAGAAATACTGAGATGATAATATCAACTGAAAAGTAATAACCTTAATACTACGAGCTTTTCTTTTGATAAATGCTCACTCTTCATAATACTAATACTGAATATACTTCGATTTTTTTTTAAGAACAAATCAAGTAATAAAAGAGAAAGAACTTTTACAACTGAAATATAGAACATAATTAGGCAACTGTTCAGAATCAACTCTCGACAAAAAAGGAGTCAAGGAGGATGGTGATAACAAATACAGAGGGTTTTGGGTTAATATTAGTGGGTGAGTCATTAAAAAGGGATATTAGGATTAAAGGGGGTTCACTAGGGGTTAATTGTGAAGGTAGGCTTTTTAGTGGAGTAAGTGAGTTAAATCCTAGGTGCCTTTATCATCTCGGTATATCAAATCATAGGTGTGGTCTCGACATGTATAATCAAGGCAAGTTCTAGAATAACAGTTCAATGTTGACACACTCATAATCAAAAAGTGAGCATGGAAAAGGATATATGCTCTTTAAGGCTCAAAATCTCACAAAAAATTATGGGTGCTTTGACATCCCCCTTGTAAATTTCAAATTTCACAGTAATATTCAAATTCAGGTAGACAACCTAAAAATTTTAAATTTTGAAAAATAGACTTATCATGCTTGATTCGTTAGTATCTTAAAATTTCAATCATCAATGCACAATTGACTATGACTTACTCAAAAACATGTCAATAAAAATCATAAATCATCAGAAATTTCATCCTAATTAGTAATATGAGGAAATTACTTAAAAACAAGACTAAATTTAGGGATTTGAGAATAATGCAGAAAGTTAAGAACTTTTACCCCCCACACTTAAGATGTACATTGCCCTCAATGTACAAAGATAGATAATATCAGTTATTAGATAATCAAAAGAGAGGGGAAAAAGTGACACTCCCTGAATTATTGATGGATTCCTTGGAGGATGTGTAGAATACGTTGGAGGTGTCGTCTTTTGTTGTGGTGGTTACTAACGAGCTCTGCGCTAGATGAAGAAATTGGAGAGCTCGTGAAGAATTAGCCAGGGATTATTAAGACACATTTAAAATAAACTAAATATATAACTAAAGACAAGAAAACTAAAGAGAAGGAAAACAGAAAATAAAGTTAAAAGAAAAGGTGGATGGACCGAGGAGTCCTTATTGTTGGATGGTTCGCGAGGTGGGTGTGACCTCTAAGGCTGCGGAAGTGCTGGCGGTGGCGGAAGTGGCATGATTCCCAAGCAGCTTTTTGAACCTGACACTAAGAAACTAAAATAAAATAAACTAAATTAAGCATAAGATTGTCAAAGGTAAGGAAAATAAAGGAGAAGATAAAAGTAAAACAAAAGATAAATGGTCTCAAAGACCCTAGGCTTGTCGAGTGTTTGAAGCGGCCGGCATGAACTTATGTAGATCGGTCTCCATGAGGGAGACTGTGCTAGGATCCTTCTGTTTCATCGACATGGCCAAAAGATTGAGAAGAATGCTATGAAAACAAAGAATGCTGAGAATAGAGGTTGTAGAAGGGTGTAAGGGAGGAAGAAGGGTGAGAAATATTTAAATAGAATTCTAAAGTCAGGTACATGCACACACCCGTGTCATGTAGGCGTGGCATCTCACACGGCCATATCGCATGGTCGTGGTGGGCTTCGTTCGTTTCTCCCACGCTCGTGCTCCATTTGCCACGCCCGTGTGTTATCAGACAGTGTCGACCATGGCCGCATCGCACAGCCGTGGGGTTTTGTCGGTGCCCGTGGTGTGGTGGCTAGAGTCCGTGACTCGAAGATTTTATTTGCTCTGACATGTACAATTTCTGCCATGTTAGTTACAAAGATTCTTGAGGTACACACGGCCATGGCCACGACCGTGTGCAAGGCCGTGTGTCCTGGAAATTTGCACCCTTGGTTAGTTTTAAAGTTAGGTGATAAAAAGAAAGAATAAAATATAATCAATAAGATAAAAAATGTAGAAGTTAATGGGTTTAGTACTCGGGTTGCCTCCCAAGAAGCACTCATTTATAGTCTTAAGCTAGACTCTCCTATCATTTGTATATTCATGGTGGTTTGAGGAGTTGAAAGTCCTTCCTTGTGCTGGCAGTTCCATTATCATGATAAGGTTTAAGACAAGTAACATTTATTATCAAAGTGCCAAAAATCAGGTTACTTACCTCAACTGTTCCGTATGGGAAAACATCAATTACCTTAAAAAGGATTTCCTTGCTGGTGTTAGGATCAGGAGGGGGCACTCGTGGGTCTGCTTTATCTAGAAATACCTTATCTCCAATTTTGAACTCGGGTGCCTCGTAGGGTGGCTTTGGTTCTGGTTTGGGTATTCCTAGTTCTTTTTTAAGATGCGTCTTCCCTTCTTTTATTTCATCGATCTAAATCCCTTGTTCCTTGTGAGTTATATCTTTGTTGGCACAGGGTTTAGGATCGGATTCAGTTGTGTTCTTTCGTGGTGCTTCCTGAAAATAAGGGTTAACCGAATGGTTATCAATAGAATTGACTCTCTCACCTTGGTTCTTCGATGTTCTAGCGGAATCGAGGGCTTGAAGAGTGACTGTTTCGTCACCTACACAGAGTATAAGTTCGCGCATCAACATCGATTTTGGTTCTGGCAGTTGCTAAGAATGGTCGTCCTAAAATTAAGGGGATTGTGTTCTCCTTATCCATGTCTAAAACGACAAAGTCTACCGGAAATACGAATTTGTCAATCTTCACATGTACATCTTCAATTATTCCCCTAGGAACTCTAATAGTTTTATTAGCTAGTTGAATTCTCATCCTAGTTTGTTTGGGTTTCCCTAGACCTAGTTGTTTAAACAATTTATAAGGCATTACATTTATGATTGCCCCTAAATTAGCTAACGCATTATCAATAGTTAAACTACCAATTAAGCATGGAATTGTAAAACTCCCTGGATCTTTCAATTTCTGTGGTAGTTTATTTTGCAACATTGCTGAGTACAATGTGTTCAGTTCCACATGTGATTCCTTTGTCTAACTTTTGCTTATTCGTCAATAGCTTCTTTAAAAATTTCATGGAATCTGGAATCTGTGAAAGAGCTTCAAGAAAGGTTAAGTTAATATGTAATTTCTTCAAAAGTTTAAGAAACTTACCGAACTGTTTCTCTGTGTCGTCTTTCGTTATTGCTTGGGGATATGGTATGCGAGGTTTGTATTCTTTGGTTACCGGTTTCGGCTTGTTATTGACCTCAACCATATCTTCTTCTACCACCTTCTTTTGTTCTGAATTAGGCGTGTCTAACCCTTCACTATCTTGAGCTGTTATGGCTTGAACTTGCTCCCTTGGGTTAGTCTCGGTGTTGCTCGGTAGTCTTCCCTGTGGTCTCTCAGAAATCTGCTTAGCAAGTTGCTCGAATTGATCCTTGAAATCTTGTGACAATGCCTCAAGTTTTGTTTCTACCTTTTGGAAACGTCTTTCTGAGGCTATTATGAAGTTTGTTAGGACCTCTTCAAGGTTCGGCTTCTTTTCCTGTGTGTAGGGCTGTTGTTGGAAGTTTTGGGATAGTTGTGATCTTTGATTTCTTTGACCGCCCCATGAGAAATTAGGGTGGTTCTTCCAACTGGGATTACAAGTATCACTATAAGGGTTATTATTAGATCGGAAATTATTACCTATATAGTTCATCTGTTCGCTCTCCATGCCGTGTCCGTAGGGTGGGTACTCAAGATTCACCACTCCTTCACTTGTGTCGCACTGCATAACTGGATGTGCTTACGAAGAACCATAGAAACTATCAAATTTTTTATGTAACAATTCTACTGATTTGATAGTGCGGTCACTGCATCAATGTTGAAAACTCCGGCTGCTTTAGCTGGCCTTGTCCTTGTAACTTGCTACTGATAGTTATTCAGTGACATTTCCACTATAAACTCGTAGGCTACTTCAGAAGTTTTGTTGTTCATGGTTCCACCAGCGGCTGAATCGATTAGTTGCCTTGTTGAAGGGTTCACACCATTATAAAAAGTTTGGACCTGTAGCCACAAAGGTAATCCATGGTGTGGGCACCTTCTCAACAAATCTTTGTATCTCTCCCATGCATCATAAAGTGTCTCTAAATCGATCTGCACAAAAGAAGAGATATCATTCCTTAACTTGGCTGTTTTGGCCGGTGGAAAATATTTTAATAAAAATTTTTCGGTCATTTGATCCCATGTAGTGATTAATCATCGTGGAAGAGAATGTAACCACTGTTTGGCTTTATTTCTCAGGGAAAAGGGAAATAACCGAAGAAGGATGGCATCATCAGAAACGCCATTTATCTTGAAGGTGCCGCAAAATTCTAGGAAATTTGCTAAGTGTGTGTTAAGATCCTCACCCTGCAAACCATCAAATTGAACAAATTGTTGTATCATTTGTATAGTGTTAGGTTTCAGATCAAAATTAATTGTAGCAATAGTAGGCCTAACAATACTAGATTCAGTTCCTGTTAAACTAGGTTTAGCATAATCATACATAGTACGTGGAGCATGATGTTCGGCCATCTCTGGAGGTGGCGAATTATTTTCAGCCATCTCTTCTATGGTATTTATTTTGGCTTCTTACTCTTCGTCTATGTAGTTTAGGCTTCGCCTTATCTCTCTGCGATTTCTACGAACGGTACCTTCAATATCACTGTCGTATAGTAGAGTTCCTGTCGGGTTCCTTCTAGTCATAAACTAGAGGTACCTGAAAGGGACAAAAGAAAGAAGAAAGAAAATTTAGAAAAACAAGAATAAAAGTTTTAATTGCAAAAAAATAAAAATAAATATGGCTAAAGTAATAAAAACTAAGGTTTCTTAGTATTTCAGTTCTCCGGCAACGGCGCCAAAAACTTAATCATCGAAATCAGAGCTTTAAATTTTATAATGAGAATGATCGAACCTAGAAACTAACTCTGAAAACGATTTTAAGGAAAGCGCACCTATCGAACAGTGGTATAGTTTAGGCAAGACCGGAATATCGAATCCCAAAGGAACCAAAAGTACTAATACTAACTCTCTTTCTATTATCTAGCCTAAGAATTAAGTGAATGGTTATCTAATCTAAATTTAACTATCAACGAAACTAAAGACGCAAAGACAAAAAGAATGAATTTGGGAAAAATAACTTGGAAGAAAAACTCAGTTGATTAAGACGATACCCTTAGGAAGAATCCACCTAGACTTCACTTGTTATCTAACACTGAACCAGACGATGTATTCACTTGACTTGATCCGTAAGATTCCTTACGTTATATTAAACCCTCTCTCGAGGCGAATAACGTCTAACCCTAGGTTGATTAATTGAAATCTCTTTCTAATCAAAACCCCTAGAATCGCATTAACTCGATCTAGAGACTCCCATATTAGGTTTCACCCTAACTCGGAAAAATCTCGTCACCCTATCTCTAGGCGTGCAATCAACTCTGCTTAATTATACTAGATCTACTCTTAAGCAGGGACTTTTGGTCCTCCACTTAAGCGCATCATACTTGAATCAATATCTTGGAAATATCAACACAAGAATTAAGAACACATAATTAAGAACAAATAAAGTATTAATCATATAGTTCAGAAAACAATAACAAGATCCGTCTTAGGTTTTATCCCCCTCAAGTATCTGAAGGGTTTAGTTCATATTTATAAAATAGAACATCTCAAAATTAAAGATAAAACAAAACATAAGAAATCCCTAAAAATCCCTGAAGGAATTGAAGGAGAGATCTGCCGTCTTGAGTAGAATTTCGGCTTCTTGAGATGGATCAACTGGCTATCTTCGAGTGATTCTCCACAAATCTGGCTTTTCTGGCTCGGCTCCTTGGCCTAGCTAACCGCCCTCTTTCAGGTTATACTTAGGGGGTTTATATAGGCTTTGGAAATAGGTTTCTTCACACCTAAGTATCCAAATCCGAATGAAATTGCTCTTTCCTGCGACAGGGACACAGCCATGGCACACGCCCGTGTAAGTCGTGGCCAGGCCGTGTTCAATCCTTTTGAATGAGGCACGGCCGTGTGGTTTTTGGCCCAGGCCGTGTGGATTTCGTGATATGGCCCATTTACTCCGTTTTGGGCCCGTTTTCCGTTCTTTTCATCCTCGGGTGCTTTCATGGGTATAAAACATGAAAACAAAGGATTAAGAGCACCTTTTTAAATAAATCGAGGCCTAATTCATCCAAAAGCATGCTAAATGTGGGCTTAAAATATGTTACTTTTACGGTTTATCAGGCATATCTTAAAATCACCATTAAACTCTAAAATTAAAGCATGGGTCAGCTAGAACACCAAGCAACGATCACGAAAACGTAGAAATTATCAAAAACGACAAAATATCATACCTTAATCTAGAACTCAATTTGGCCAAACCCTAAAGCATTTTTCCTTTCTTTTTCTTTAGCAAATATCGGCAATGGTGATCAAAAGATGAACAAATTGGTGTTTTGTTTTATTTTTATTATCATTAATACACCAATTACCATTTTACCCTTAATGAAATTTAATAATAATAACAAAACCATGCTATCATCTTCCACTAACTTACAAAATGGGCTATTTGCATCATAAAACCTCCAAATTATAAAGACAACAACAATTAGGCACTTTAACAATCAGCACACAGCTTTTGCATTCTACGTGATTAAGTCCTTTTTGCTAATTAAGCACTCAAACAACAAAATTTTCACACAGAAATTTCACACAGACTTAATCTCATATTATAAACACAAAAAATAATATTAAAATATTTTTTTAACTTCAGATTTTTGGTCTCGAAACCACTGTTCCGACTAGGGTCTAAACTGGGCTGTTACAACTCTCCCCCCTTAGGGATTTTCGTCCCCGAAAATCTTACCAGTGAATAGATGTGGATATTGCTCTCTCATAACATACTCAGGCTCCCACGTAGCCTCTTCAACTCCGTGTTTGTGCCACAACACCTTCACTAAGGAAATTCTTTTATTTCTCAACTCTTTGGTCTCTCGTGCCAAAATTCGAATCGTTCTTCTTTATACGACAAGTTTGACTATATTTCAACCTTAGTAGGAGCAATAACATGAGGTGGATTCGATCTGTATCGTCAAAGCATCGACACATGAAACACATTATGAATCTTTTCTAACTCATGTGGCAACATCAATCTATAAGCAACTAGCCCTATTCGCTCAATGATCTCATACGGCCCGATGAGCCTCGGACTGAGCTTGCCTTTAAGCCAAATCGAAGTATCTTTTTCCATGGAGACACTTTCAAAAACACTTTGTCACCAACTTCAAATTTGTTATCCTTCCGTTTCAAGTCTGCATAAGACTTCTGGCGATCTAAGGCCGCTTTCAAGCTATCACAAATCACTTTCACTTTCTGTTCAGTCTCTTTTATAAGATCAACCCCATGAATCTTATTCTCACTTAGCTCAGTCCAATACAATAGAGTTCGACATTTTCGACCGTAAAGAGCCTCATACGGTGCCATTTTAATGCTTGACTGAAAACTATTATTATACGCGAATTCAATCAATGGCAGATGCTTTTCCCATGTATTTTTGAACTCAAGAATACAACACCTCAACATATCTTCAAGAACCTGTATGATCTGCTCGGATTGTCCGTCTGTTTGTGGATGAAATGCAGTAGAAAAATGTAGCTTCGTGCCTAAAGCGTCTTGCAATTTCTTCCAAAACCACGAGGTAAATCTCAGATCTCTATCAGATACAATAGATAGTGGCACCCCGTGTAGTCTTACAATCTTAGCAATATACAATTCAGCCAATCTATCGAGTGAATAATCTGTTCTCACTGGAACGAAATGAGCTGATTTCATCAATCTATCAACTATCAACCAGATTGCATCTTCCTTTCCCGGAGACAAAGGCAATCCCGACACAAAGTCCATTGTGATTCTCTCCCATTTCCACTCAGGAGTCATAATCAGTTGTAACAATCCAGACGAAACATGATGTTCAGCTTTAACTTGCTGAAAAATTAAACATTTCGACACAAAGTCAGAAATGTCTCTTTTCATACCATGCCACCAATAAAACTGTTTCAGATCGTTATACATTTTCGAACTCCCCGGATGAACAGTTAAACGACTATGATAAGCTTCATTCAAAATTAACTGAATTAACTCTGAATTCTTTGGAACACAAATCCGATCTCAGAATCACAAACAATCATCACCATCAACTCGATATTCTGAATTGGAATTCAAATCACATTGAGCTCGTTTGAGCTCGTTTAGCCATCATTTCAACATCACTTTTCTGAGCATCACAAATCTGACGTATAAACATCGGCCTCACTTTCAACTCAGCCAAAACTGAATCATCATCCCATAGATCTATTTGAGTGCTCATAGCTCGTAAAGCACATAAAGACTTTCAACTCAAGGCATCAGCAACAACATTAGCTTTACCCGGATAATAGTCAATCACAAGTTCGTAATCTTTCAATAATTCTAGTCATCTTCTCTGTCACAAATTCAATTCTTTCTGAGTCATCAAGTACTTCAAACTCTTGTGGTCGATATAGATATCACATTTCTCACCAAATAGGTAGTGACGCCAAATCTTCAATGCAAACACAATTGCGACTAATTCAAGGTCGTGCGTTGGATAGTTCTTTTCATGCGGCTTTAACTGCCTCGAAGCATAAGCAATGACTTTGCCTTCTTACATCAGCACACAACCCAAACCGTTCAATGATGCATCACTATAAACTATGAATTCTTTGCCCGATTTAGGCTGAACTAACATTGGCGCTTTCATCAACAACGCTTTCAACTGCTCAAAACTCTGATGGCACTTTTCTGACCACTCGAATTTAACATCTTTCTGTAGCAACTTCGTTAACAGAGTCGCAATCATTAAGAAGCCTTTCACAAACCGTCTATAATATCATGCTAGTCCCAGAAAACTACAGACTTCAAACACATTTCTCGGAGGCTTCCATTCTAAAATTCCTAAGATCTTACTCGGATCAACTCGTATTCCCGCAGCTGATACAATATGCCCCAGAAAACCAACCTCACGCAACCAAAACTCACATTTGCTAAACTTTGCATACAATTGCTTCTCACGTAGGGTCTGTAACACAATTCTCAAATGCTCGGCATGTTGCATCTCATCACAGGAAAAAATCAGAATATCATCAATGAACACCACAACAAAATGATCCAAATATGGCCTGAATATCCGATTCATCAATCCACAAACACTGCAGGATCATTCGTTAGTCTGAAAGGCATAACTAAGAATTCATAATGTCCTACCTCGTTCTGAAAGCAGTCTTTGGCATATCTGATTCTTTAACCCTCAACTGATAATAACCCGATCTTAAATCTATTTTTGAAAACATTGTAGCTCCTTTTAGCTGATCGAACAAATCATCAATACGAGGCAACGGATGTTTGTTCTTAATCGTCACTTTATTCAACTGCCAGTAATTAATACACATCCTTATAGTGCCGTCTTTCTTTTTCACAAATAACATAGGAGCACCCTAGGGCGAGAAACTCGGTCGTGCAAATCCTCTATTGGTCAACTCTTGCAACTGAGACTTTAACTCTTTCAATTCCGTTGGTGCCATTCTATACGGAGCTATTGAGATAGGAGTAGCCTCTGCACTAATTCAATTCCAAATTCAACTTTTCGCATCGGAGGTAATCCTGGTAACTCTTTAGGAAACACATCTGGAAACTCACAAACCACATGTATCGATTCAACTCTCTTTCCTGGCACCTTTGTATCAATCACATATGCCAGATAAGCTTCGCAACCCTTTCTCACATAGTTCAAAGCATTCATCGAAGATACAACAACTGGTAATCCATTCAAATCACTGGATTCAATTTGAACTATCTCACTATTCTGGCTTCTCAATTCAATACTCTTTCGTTTACAATTCACAATGGCATTATGCAAAATGAGCCAATCCATACCCAGAATTATATCAAATTCATCGAATGGTAGCAACATCAAATTAGTCAGAAAGCATATATCCCGAAACATCAATGGGCAATTCTTGCACACTTTATCCACCAAGACACACTTGCCTAAGGGATTCGATACTCTAATCACAAATTCAGTAGACTCAACAGGTAGAGTCTTGCTTGATACTAGATTCACACACACATACGAATGAGTAGATCCTGGGTCTATCAATGCAATCACATCAGTATCAAATAGAGTAAAAGTACTAGTAATGACGTCTGGAGATGACGCTTCTTCTCGAGCGCGTATAGCATAGGCTCGGGCAGGTTCTCTCGCATCAGATCTCACAATTGTATCCGTCGTCCCTCTTTGACTTCCACTCACATTTTTGATATTTTTGGGTGGTCTACCCCTAGTCGTCACATTACTCAGTCTCACACTCTGAACATTTTCTTCCTCAGCCATCTTTGGGCAGTCTCGAATGAAGTGATCTCGTGATCCACATTTATAACAAACTCTATTGTTATACTTGCCCCAGCATTCTCCAACATGTCATCTTCCACACTGTCTACACTCAGGTTTGCTGCTTTTAACGCTGCCAATACTTGATTCAGTCAGGAATTGAGTTTCTGGACCAACACTTTGTCTCGGATGATCTCTACTCAGATGTCTAAATGAAGCATTTGAACAACTGCTTGCATCTCTAAATCTCTTCATCGACGATTGAGAAAACTTTACTCATCGATCTTTTTCTTTCATTTTGAGCTTTAGAATCAGCTTTCTTCTTTTCTTTACTGAGCTCATCAGCTTTGCAGGCTCTTTCAACTAACACAACAAATTCATTTATATCAAGTATCCCAACCAACAATTTAATATCTTTATTCAGCCTTTCAATGAAGAGTTTACACATAGTAGCTTCGGTCAAAACACATTCCCTTGCGTATTAGCTCAGTCTCACAAACTCCCGTTCATACTTCGTAACTGACATACGACCCTATTTCAATTGTAAAAACTCTTTACGTTTCTGATCTATGAATCGTTGACTGATATACTTCTTTCGGAATTCAGTTTGAAAGAAATCCCAAGTGATTCTCTCTCTAGGAACCACAAATGTCAACGTTTTCCACCAATTATAAGCCGTATCTCTCAACAAAGGAACCATACATTTAATACATTCATCAGGGTTCAACGACATCTCATCAAACACTCGAATTGCATTCTCGAGCCAAAACTCAGCTCGCTCGACATCATCATCAGCTGTGGCCTTAAACTCTTCAACCCCGTACTTACGAATTTTATCCACAAAAGGTTTATTCAATCGAATCAGATCTTTCACTTGTGGCATAACAAGCACTTGTGGGGGTGAAGGTTGTGGAGCAGCCGGATTCGTTCGAACGAACTCCGAAAACCACACACTCATCATTCGGAAGAAGGCTTGTTTAGCCTCTCCCTCTTGGCTACCATCATTCGGCCTAGATGTGGTTGACGCTGTCCCTTGAGTGGGAGCAGGCTCGTTACTCTCTACATCGTCCGCAACTGCTCGATCGGGATCCATTACAATATGAAAACACATTTTTTAAGCTGTCAGGATTCATCACACTATCGCAATTATATATATGGCATGTATAACTAGACTCACATGTGCTAGATCAATCCGAGAATCGACTAAACCGTAGCTCTGATACTAATAAAATATAACACCCCTAGCCCAAAACTGTCACTGAAATAGGGTTAAGAGGCATTATCAAACAATCGAAACATTTCAAAAATCTCACATCCATTTCTCAACACATAGTTAATCATCAATCAAACATATTCAATTATAATCATATAGTCCCTTATTGAGGTCTACGAGACCTTAAACACGTGTTAGAAAGAGGTCAGGACTAAACCGAACACTTACGAAAATTATCAAAAATTTAAAGATTTTTCAACACTACAGAGGTCACATGCCCGTGCGGTCAGGCTGTGTGCCTCACACAGCTACCAGACACGCCCATGTGTCCAGGCCTTGCCAAAACAGGGCATACATACTGACTTGTCCACATGGCCACCAAACACGCCCGTGTGCCAAGGCCGTGTGAAATTAAACTAGCTACTGACTTGGTCACACGGCCACCAGGCACGCCCGTGTAACCTGCCCAAGCACACTTCGAAGTGGCCCTTGAGCCACACGGCAGAGACACACGCTCGTGTCCCTTGGCCGTGTATAAAAATAGACCATTTGCAAGGACAAAATGCCACCCACACTTGGGTCATGCCTACAAGCACATACAAGCCTATTTTCACACACAATTTGGCAACCAAATACATGTCAAATGATCAACATATCATCCCATCCAATCTCATTTCTAATCATGTCAACTTATATACCAAATTGCACAACTAAAACACATGCATAACCAAGCATGATTCATCCACAATATCACTAGATCACAATGGCATCAATCCATCACTAAGCTTACCATTCATAAGATATTTTCATTGCCATCAAGCCATACCAAAACATACTTCATAAACCATAATCATTCATGCATATTACCAACATTTATCTAGCCACATCACATGGCTATTTACACATCTCAAACATGTTTCAAAACAACTAGCCTATACATGCCATATTCAAATATACACATCTTCAAAAGTACCAAAATAGATTGTCGATAGTGTGATAGAGATGCGGACGATCCCAGGATCCGAGCTAGCTTTACTGACACTGTAAAAAAGAGAAACAAATCACACAGTAAGCTTTCAAAAGCTTAGTAAGTTCGTAATATAATACAATTAACTCATTACTATAATTACATTATACAATTACAATCCATCACATAGATTAATTCACCATCACACATACCACACCATCCAAAGGTAATATGCTCAATTATATTCTATAAACTCATTTATAATCTCATCAACCACATAGGTTTCAAACGTACCTTAGCCAACACTAAGTTATCGATCACATATGCTGCTTATTACTCAATATATCGTATCGTACAACTTTCGTTATTCCTGAAATTCAATCGCACACTTAGTGCCCAAATCATAGCTGAAGCTTAAGTAACATCGAACACTTAGTGCTTCTATATCAAACCAAACTTAAATCGATATCGCACATATAGTGCCAACTCATTAAGCCGAAGCTTCTATTGTTTCGCACACACAGTGCTAATATTCTCTATCTTGTTTCTAAATTCGTGCGCTTAGTGCCTCAATACTCGAACTCATATATATATTTCACACATTTCCATTTCATTAATATACATTCATTCATTTCTCATCACATAGATACAAGTTTAATGGAAAGTATTATATCCGAACTTACCTCAGACGTCGAAATAACGAAACGGTCGATTAATCGAGCGCATTGTCTTTGCCTCGATCTCGATCCGAACCTCTCATTTCTTGGTCTATACATATACAAAATCAACTCATTCAATCACCAATTCATTCAATTTAGTCCCAACACACATATTTTGGGCATTTTACAAAGTAGCCCTCAATTTTCACCTTTCGACACTTTAGTCCCTATATCATCAAATCACCAAAATACACACAATTTCAAATCACATATGCTTAGCTGAATTCTTCCCATGCAAACACAAGCCCACACATTTCATTTATTTCACATTTTAGTCCTTCAATTTACACTTTTTTCAATTTAACCCAAATTACTCAATTTAACTAAAAATTCAAAGACAAAATATGTACATCCTTCACATAACTTTCATATTTCAGCATCAACTATCACAAAGCTCAAGCACTCATCAATGGCATATCTCAAAATCACCATTAAACTCTAAAATTAAAGCATGGGCTAGCTAGAACACTAAGCAACGATCACAAAAACGTAGAAATTATCAAAAACCGATCAAAAATCATACCTTAATCAAGAACTCAATTTGGCAGAACCATAAAGCTCTTTTCCTTTATTTTTCTTTAGCAAATTTCGGCAATGGTGATGAAAAGATGAACAAATTGGTGTTTTGTTTTATTTTTATTATCATTAATACACCAATTACCATTTTACCCTTAATGAAATTTAATAATAACAACAAAACCATGTTATCATCTTCCACTAACTTATAAAATGGGCTATTTGCATCATAAAACCTACAAATTATAAAGAAAACAACTATTAGGCACTTTTATAATTAGCACACAGCTTTTGCATTCTACGCGATTAAGTCATTTTTGCTAATTAAGCACTCAAACCACAAAATTTTCACACAGAAATTTCACACAGACTTAATCACATATTATAAACACAGAAAATAATATTAAAATATTTTTCTAACCCTGAATTTGTGGTCTCGAAACTACTGTTCCAACTAGGGTCTAAACTGGGCTGTTGTAACACCCCTTACCCGAGTCCGATGCCGGGTCCGGATACAAGGCATTACCGTACTTAATCTCGCATTTTCGGCACATAAAATTTCATTCAAAGTTAAACCCTTTCCTCTTTGATCATAAGGTACGTATAATGGGCCTACGAGGCCCTAAACATATGTTTGGAGAAATCCAGAATTTATTCAAGAACTTTAATGCTCTTAGGAACTTTTTACCTAAACAAGGGCCACACGTCCGTGTTGTCTAAGGGACACGCCCGTGTACCCCTAAGACATGACCATGTTCGACACCCATGGTCGACACTGACTTACTTCACACGGATGAGCACACGCACGTGTCTATAACCAGTGTCATTTACACAGCCTATCAACACACCCATATGGGTTGATCGTGTGTCACACACAGCCTACACACACTCCCGTCTTGGACGAGGACTGAAATGGCTTACTCCACTATCTCTTTCTTGAGTCACGAGACTCTATTTCAGCTTTTCTTTTCTCTTTAACTAGTTCTTCAGCTTTACAAGCTCGATCCACCAGCACAACAAATTCTTTCAATTCTAAGATAGCAACAAATAGTTTAATATCTTCGTTTAATCCGTCCTCAAACCTCTTACACATGATGGCTTCAGTGGACACACACTCTCGAGTGTATTTGCTGAGCCTCACAAACTCACGCTCATACTCACTCACTGATATCTTACCTTGCTTCAACTCTATAAATTCTTTCCTTTTTTGATCGATAAACCTTTGGCTAATGTATTTCTTTCTGAATTCTTCCTAAAAAAACTCCCATGTGACCCTTTCCCTTGGTACCACCGACACAAGGGTATTCCACCATTGATAAGCGAAATCTCTCAGAAGAGAAACCACGTACTTCATGCACTCTTCAGGTGTTCACGATAACTCATCAAATACCCTGATGGTATTTTCAAGCCAAAACTCTGCCTTTTCAGGATCGTCATCTTTACTAGCCCGAAATTCCTCTGCTCCTTGTTTTCGGATCCTATCAACCGGAGGTTTTTCTCTTCTTACTACTTCTACCACTTGAGGGGCTACAGAGGTAGGCTGAGGAATAGGCGGGGGTGGAGGAGGTGGCACATTAGGGTTCACACGAACGAATTCTGTGTACCAAGCATTCATCATGTGTAGAAAGGCTTCCCTAGCCTCTTCTCCTCCTCTTTGGCTTACTGTTGTGGGCCTATTCTCATTTTCATTCGGCAACGTCCCTTCGACGGGAGCTGGCGCATTACTTTCTACATCATCAGCCACAGCTCTTTCGGGATCCATTTACTATATAGAAGAAACACAATTTAAGTCGTTAGGAGTCGTCACACTATCATGTATAAATACTTATAGGTATGGCATGTATAGCTTGACTCGTACTTACGCTACGTTAATCCTAGAACTGACTAAACCGTAGCTCTGATACCACTAAATGTAACACCCTTACCTGAGTCCGATGCTAGGTCCGGATACGAAGCATGACCGGCCATAAATTTTCATGCAAACTTAAACCCTTTCCTTTTTAATCATAAGATACATATAATGGGCCTACGAGGCCCTAAACATATGCTCGGAGGAATCCGAAATTTATTCAAGAACTTTAACGCTCTTAGGAATTTTTTACCTAAACAGGGGCCACACGCCCGTGTTTTCCAAAGGACACACCCGTGTACCCCTAAGACATGCTCATGTCTGACACCCGTGGTCGACACTGACTTACTTCACAAAGCTGAGAACATGCCCATGTCTATAACCCGTGTCCTTCACACGGCTTTGACACGCCCTTGTCCTCTACCCGTGGAGCTCTCTATTTATGACATCATCATACTCTTAATAACACACGGCCAAGGCACACGCCCGTGTTCTAGCCCGTGTGACAAATTAAATTCTCGTAAAATAGTACAGGGGTCACACGGCCTATCAACACACCCATATGGGTTGACCGTGTGTCACACACGGCCTAGACACACTCCCGTGAGGACAATTAAGGGCTATTTTCCAAGCCTCTTTGCCACCCTGATACTCAAATTCTCTTATTCATCACAAGAAGCACATAATATGACAATATCAAATTAGGAAAACCCTTAAATTACCACTCATTTCATCCACATTTTACTCAATATCTTGCATGAACATTCATTCCATTATACTCATCGATCTTATAACATGAACTTGACAACATTGACCAATTCACCATGACCATTTACAAAATGAGTATAAAAACATTAATAGCCAACCCTATGGCCTTCCAATATAACATGACACAAAATGATCAAGTTCCTATACATGCCATACTCAAAAGAACGGTTAATAGTGTGATTCGAGCTCTGACTTCCTACGATCCCTGAGCTAACTTGACGAAACTAAAAGGAGGAAGGGAAAAGAGAGGGGTAAGCATATAGCTTAGTAAGTTTGCATGAAATCTATTTAGCATTATAAATATTCATATCAACTTATCTTTCTCATAACCCATGAACAACATTAAAATCAAGTATTAGAACATACTTACTCATCTTTACTCTTACCCATCTCATCACACAATATGATTTCATATTTTGCATTTTACTTATGGTACCTGTATTCCTTGATCACATAGTTTAGCACCTTTGCTAAAGAAATCATAAATTCAAATCTTTAACTTCCTTACTTTAATTAAAGCTCTTTATCTTCCTTGAATAACTTAACTCATTACTGTCTTGACTAACTTGCCTCTTTTATTACCTCTTTCACATTTGGCTCTTTTGCCCGTTAAATTTCCCGGAATAACAGATGATACTCAATTTTGTCAACATGTACCTCGATGCCAATGCCATATCCCAGGTATGGTCTTACATGGAATAGCCTTATGATACCAATGTCATATCCCAAATATGGTCTTACACGGGATTCCTTAACTAGATGTCAATGCCATGTCCCTGACATGGTTTTACACGAAATCTTCCTTTAGTGCCGAAGCCATGTCCCAGACATGGTCTTAGACGGGACCTTCCTCATATAGTGTCAATGCCATGTCCCAGACATGGTCTGGCACGAAACCTTCCTAATTCGATGCTAATGCCATGTCCCAGACATGGTCTTACACAGGATCTACGTTCGGTGCCAATTCCATGTCCCAAACATGGTCTTACACGGGACCTACATTCCTTATGCTGAGGCCATGTCCCAGACATGGTCTTACACGGGCTTTCCTTGTCTCATGCTATGACATAGGTATCATCGTTATTCCAAGACATCACTCAGGACTTTCATTTACTTGTACTCGTAGATTTCTTATTAAGGTATTATTATTCTTCTTCAAGAAAACAATGTATATTAATTAACATAATAAGTAGTTTAATGAAAATACATGTAAAACCTTGAATTCATACAAACTTACCTCAGTACTCAAAATGTGTATTATTGTGCAATTTAGTCCTCAACCTTGTTTTTGCCTCGATTTCGATCCGAGCTTTGCGTTTCTTGATCTATAATGACAATTTAACTTGTTTAAAATTCACATTGACTAAATTGACTCATAACTCATACTTTGGTGAAATTACAATTTCGCCCCTAAACTGTCTCATAATTATATTTTTGCCCTTAGGCTTGTATTATGATTTTCATTCAACTTTCTTATTTTTTCAAGCCTAGCCGAATCATTTTCCTAACTATAGCAACTTGCAATTTCTATTATTTCACTCATATATGTCCATTCTCATAACTTTTACAATTTGGTCATTACATGTATTTTTCATGAAAATCACTTAGAAAAAGATGTTTATCCTACATCAAACTTTCATAATCTTTCATAAAACATTAAAATACATGCATGCCATACATGGGTAAATTTTTTAACATGATCCCTAGCTCAAAATATAGCTAGAAATAGCTAAACCGAGCTACGAGTATTTCAAAAATGCGAAGAACATTAAAAACGGGGCTAGGATGCACTTACTTTGAGCTTGAAAATGAACAAAACCCTAGCTATGGAGTCCTTGCAAAATTCAGAACTTAAAGGAAGAAGATGGACAAGATTTTGACTTATTTTTCCCTTTTTAATTCCTTAATTAACCAAATAACCAAAATGCCCTTAATGCTCTTTCTTGAGATTTTTCCTTCCCATGTCCATTTTTGTCCATCTTATTATACAATGGTCTAATTGCTAAATAAGGACTTCTATTAATTTTTATGATGCTATGTCATACTTAAGACTTCTAGAAACTCATATTTTCTAATCTTTGCAATTTAGTCCTAATGAACAATTTAACTGCTAATTAATAAAAAATTTTCATGAGATTTTCAAAATATCATAAAATCACCTCATAACCTTATATAAATCATAAAGCTCATATTTTCTACTTCGGATTTGTGGTCTCGCACCACTATTTCAACTAGGCCCTAAATCGGGCTGTTACAATTCTCCCCCTTAGGAATTTTCGTCCCCAAAAATCTTACCAGTAAAAAGGTATTGATTCCTCATAGCCTCCTCGGGCTCCCATTTAGCCTCTTCTACCCCATGTCTCTGCCATTAGACTTTCACAAGAGCTATACTTTTATTCCTTAACTGCTTGACTTCCCGAGCTAGAATCTTAACTGGTTCCTCACCATAAGTCATATCAGGTTGTATCTCAACCTCTGTAGTTGCAATTACATGCGAAGGGTTTGATTGGTAGCGTTGCAACATGGACATATGAAATAAATCATGAATCTTTTCTAACTCAGGTGGCAAAGCCAATCAATAGGCAACCGGCCCTATCCTTTTGGTAATCTCATATGGTCCGATAAAACGCGGACTAGATTTGCCCTTTTTGCCAAATCTAAGGACTTTTCTCCATAGTAACACCTTCAAAAATACTCTATCACCAACTTGATACTCAATTTCTTTTCTTTTCAAATCCGAATAACATTTTTTTCTGTCAGAAGCAGCTTTTAAACAGTCTCGAATCACTTTTACCTTCTCTTTAGTTTCTTTAACCAAATAAACTCCATGAATCTGGTTTTTCTTAAGTTTAGTCCAATATAAAGGCGTTCGACACTTACGTCCATATAAAGCCTCATAAGGTGCCATTTTCAAGCTTGACTGAAAGTTATTATTGTAGGCAAATTCTATCAATGATAGGTATTTGTCCCAGCTACCCTGAAACTCAAGAACACAACATCTAAGCATGTCTTCAAGAACTTGAATCAACCTCTCCGACTGACCGTCGGTTTGGGGGTGAAAGGCTGTACTAAAATTCAACTTTGTGCCCAAGGCCTCTTGCAACTTCTTCCAAAATCTGGACGTAAATCTCGGATCCCTATCTGATATAATCGATAAGGGCACTCCATGAAGCCTTACTATCTACATATTTTCCAACTTGTCAAGTGAGTAGTCAACACGTACTGGTTTAAAATGGGCCGACTTTGTAAGTCTATCGACTACAACCCATACTACATCTTTCTTGTTCGGTGTCAATGGCAAACCCGTTTCAAAATCCATGGTAACTTGATACCACTTCCACTCAAGTACCATAATTGGTTGAAGTAAACCCGAAGGTACTTGATGTTCAGCCTTTACTTGCTAAAAAATCAAGCATTTCGAAACAAACTCAGAGATATCTTTCTTCATACTCGGCTACCAATACCACTTCTTCAAATCATTATACATCTTGGTACTACCCGGATGTATAGATAAACATCTGTTATGTGGCTCGTGCAAAACCTTACGAATGAGTTCATCATCCCTTGGTATACATACCCTATCTCTAAACATTAAACATCCATCTGAGTTGATCTGAAAGTCAGACTCAACACCCGACTCACACTGAGCTCTTTTGGCTTGTATCTCACTGTCATTTTTCTGAGCCTCAAATATTTCTTGAAGGAACATCGATTTAGCCCTCAGTTCAGCTAGAATAGCACCATCGTCGGACAAAGTCATCTGTGCATTCAAAGCCCTCAATACAAATAGGGACTTTCTACTCAAAGCATCAGCGACTACATTCGCCTTTCCCGGATGGTAATTGGTGACCAACTCATAATCCTTGATCAACTCTAGCCATCTTTGCTACCTTAAATTCAGTTCCTTTTGAGTCATCAAGTACTTTAAACATTTGTGATCGGTGAAAATCTGACATCTCTCACCATACAAATGGTGTCTCCAAATCTCATGTGACTTTAACTGTGTGGAGGCATATGCTATCACCTTGCCTTCTTGCATAAGTACACAGCCCAATCTATTTAAGGATGCATGATGGAGCTTGAAACTAACTATTATTTCGATAAAGGCAAGCGCACCTATCGAACAGTAGTATAGTTGTGGTGAGTCCGAAATATCGTATCCTCAAGGACCAAGAGTACTAGAATTAACTATCTTTTTATTATCTAGCCTAATAATTAAGGGGATTTATTTTTAATCTAAAACTAACTAACTAATTTAACTAACTATGAATGCGACAGAGAGTAAATTGGGAAAATACTTTTGGACAACTTATATGAGATAGGCAATACCTAAGGAAGAATCTACCTAGACTTCACTTATTACTTTTGATTCATGCGATTTATTCACTTGGCTTAATTCGTAGCAATCCCTAAATTATATTAATACCTCTTTCGAGGCTACTAACAACTGACTCTAGGTTGATTAATTGAAATCTCTTTCTAATTAAAACCCCTATTGTCTCATTAACTCGATCTATGGATTCCCTTATTAGGTTTGACCTTAATCCGGTAGATTTTCGTCACCCTATTTCTAGGGTTGCAATCAACTCCGCTTAATTGTGTTGATCTACTCTTAGACAGGGACTTTTGCTCCACTGATTAAGCATATTCGACTTGAATCAATAACCTGAATTATCAAACAAGAATAAGAACTCACAATTAAGAATAAGCACAAGTATTTATCACTTAAATCAAATAATAATAAGATTCGTCTTAGGTTTCATCCCCTTAGGTATTTAAGGGATTTAGTTCATACTAATCAGGGGAAACATATTAGAATAGGAAAAACAACAAAACATAAGAAAACCCAAAAACTTCTAAAGAACTTGATGGGGAATCCTCAGTCTTGATGGAGATCCTTCTCCTAAGCTGTTCTCGAGGGCTGTCCTGGAGTATTTTCTCCTTCTACTCGGCGTCTATTCGACATCCTATCGAACTCCCTCTTTAGGTTGCCCCCTAGGGTGTTTATATAGGCTTCGAGATGCCTTACTTGGCCCACAAGTATCCTATTCCGAATAGAATTCATCCTTATTTCGATAGGGCACGCCCATGTAACACGCCCGTGGTCAATAGCCCGGGCCGTGTTCGATCCGACTTGCCATACACGGCCGTGCGGTCCGCCCGTGTGTAGTGGTCCAGGCCGTGTAGGCCCATTTTGTCCCTTTTTGGCCCGTTTCTCGTCCTTTTCGACTTCCTAAGCTCTCCTGAGTATAAAACATGAAATTAAGAGATTAAGAGCATCGAATTCATCAAATTCAATGAAAAATAATCCAAAATTAAGCCAAACAAAAATATGTGTAAATTATGGTTTATCAAATATCCCCACACTTAAACTTTTGCTTGTCCTCAAGCAAAATCCTCAACTCACAATTAAAATTAACTTTCTTAATTCATAATCCTCATTAATAATGTTTCATTATAATTCATGGATAATTCATAACTGATAATTTGACTAAAAGAGTCATAAAGATTCAAACAATCTAAGTCATAAAGTTTCATAGCAAGAAAATATAGGTGTTTCCCCTTGCCTAAAAAATTACCTCTAATTCAAAACCGACAAGAATTGACATCCTCACTAAAGATTCACTCAAATCACTCAAGGTGTTTAAGGTTCAAATTAAGCACTCAAAACTCAAACATGAAGAGTTAATCCTATAGGCTTACATGAAAATCAAATCTCCACCACTATAAAATAAGATGATACACAAATTAAAAGGTCTTTAAAGGGTTGTAATGGGGCTTGGGTTAAAACAGTGGATATAGGCTGAATTAGAAGGTTAGAATCCAGATTGAATTGACAAATTACCTAACTAGAAACAATGAACTAATGATGAATAATTACATTAATAACAAGAGCTTTTAAAGATGTGAATTTAACTGTTTAAGCTCATAAAACATAGAACTAATGATTTCCCCCTTTTTTTATATTCGAAGATACAATAATAAGATAGAATTTAGCAACAAAAATAGAGAACATAGTTAGGCAACTGCTCAAATCAAATCTCAACAAAGGGACATCAAAAGATTAAGGGAAGTAAAAATTTAGTTTTGGGTTAATATTAATGGGTAGATCAAGAAATGGTTTATTAGGCTAAAAAGGGTTCATTAGGGGTTAATTATGGAGGTAGGCTTTCTATGGAGTAAGTGGGTTAAAACCTAGGTGCCTTTATCATCTCAGTATATCAAATAAAAAATGTGGTCTCGACATGTATAATCGAAGCAAGTTCTAGAATAACAAATCAATATTGACACACTCATAATCAATAAAGTGAGCAAGAAAAATATATGCTCTAAAAGGCTCAAGATCTCACAAAAATTATGGTTTTTGATGTCAACCTTGTAAATTTTAAACTTCAAAGTAATATTTAAGATTAGGGAAACATCCTAATAAAATTTTAATTCTGAAAATAGACTTTATCATGCTTGATTCTCTAATGTCTTAAAGTTTAAACCATCAATGCACAATTATCTATTACTTATTCCAAGACATATTAATAAAAATCATAAACCAATAGAAGTTTCATTCTAATAGCAATATAAGAAAATTACTTAGGACAAAGCATAATTCAGGGTTTTTCTGATAATAAATTAAATAACCTCCCCACACTTAAGATGTACATTGTCCTCAATGTACAAAAAAATGGATAAGAACAACATAGTTAGAAATCATAAAAGAGGGAGAGAAGTGAAACTTCCTGAATTGTGGATGAAATTCTTAGAAAATAACCAATAATGAACATGATAACTGGGTAGAGGTGAAGGTGGGGGCGAATACTCCGGTGGTGTGTTCATTCCTTTAGTGGCACCTTGAACCTTTGCAAACTGCAAAGTCATCAGTAAATTTTTAGGACATTCTATTAGTGGGCGTTGTTATATTTAATCGAGAATTAGACAGCCGGAGATAAAAGAAATCGAACTATACTAATAAATGTTTTAAACAAGAAAAGTAAATATTTGAACGAACAAATGAAAATAAAAATAAAAGTAAAAATAAAAATAAAGGGACTCAAAGGTCCTCATCATCGGCTGGATCGTGAGGTGGTGGAGGCGGCAATATGTGGAAGTGATGACAAATCTGCTGAAGAGTCGCCTCGATGCCATCAAATCGTCGAGTGGTGTCATTAAATTGTTGAGTACAGTAATTCTCTAACCGAGTGAGGCATTCAGAGATGTCTGAAAGTGAAGCAGCCGCATGAATTGGTCGGCGAGGAGGGTGTGGTGCCGAAGGTGACTCCTCGTGCTGTGGAGGCACATCATCAGTAATGTCCTTTGGTTCGTCGGTGGCTTGTGATAGCCTATACTAGGGAGGATCTAGCCCACGACAGCGCTCAATCATCCTCATGTGGAGCATCGTCTGGATGCCCTGTGGGGACATCTGTCCTATCAGTGTGAGTAAGGAGGACTAAGCGGCGGTGTTGAGGAGCCCAAAATACCGAGCCAGACATGTGATGTAGGGACCCATAGAGATGACCCCTCTCCTATGCTGCTCCGTCTGATGTTGAGTGGCGCGAGCTATGAAGTAGGCTAAGTCAAAGACGTACCCATTCGCCGTGCACCATAGGAAGTAGGTGTCATGACTATTGACGACGTCGGTGCTCTCTCGCCTACCTGTCAATGTATGAGTTAAGATGGCATGTAAGTACCTCAGAAATGGGGCGAGAGCTGTCACCTTGGAGCGACTGGAGTCATAGGTGGCCGAGACGGAGGCTAGGTTATTCCAACATTTACAAGGGGAGTAATGGGTATAGCGATGGAGATTCTTGAGATCATTGTCCTCCATGAATTTGCCAGTGTAGAGTCCCAAGGCGGCCCCGAACTGTGAGACACTCAGCTCACGTACAATGCCTCCGAGACAGAATTGGACTGTGCCAGGGTCATCGTGGTTCGGCATCACCGTCTGGACGTGGAATGTGGAATAGAGCTCCAAAGTGATCTCTAAGTATGTGGGCTCGACGATCTTGAAGAATTGCCTCCATGGATCAGTAGTCAGGAGGGCCCGGATGTCGTCGGCTAGTTGGACCTACTCCAAAGCAGCTGATAAACCGTAATTATAACATATTTTAATCCCACATTTAGCTTGTTTTTGGATGATTTATTCCTCAATTTATGTAAAAAGGTGCTTTTAATCCTTTCTTTTCATGTCTTATACCCAAGATAGCACCCGAGGATGAAAAGAACATAAAACGGGCCCAAAACGGAGTAAATGGACCATATCACGAAATCGACACAGCCTAGTCCAAAGAGCACACGGTTGTGCCTTGTCAAGCATCTAGAACACAGCCTCACCCCCGATCTACACGGCCGTGCCTCAACTTAGAAATTCGAACACGATTTGAAGACGAGTCACACGGGCGTGTGACATGGCCATGCCCTTGTCGTGGCTTTAGACAATTTCAGTCGGAAAAGGATACTTAGGGAGAAAGAATCGCATTCCAAGAGCCTATAAATAACCCCTAAGTACCACCTTTGAAGGGGAGTCGAGCTAGGCCAAGGAGCCAAGCCGAAAAGGTTAGAATGGAGGGAATCACTCGAAGTTAGCCAGTTGATCCATCCCAATAAGCCAGAATTCTACTCAAGACGGCGGATTTCTCCTTCAATTCCTTCAGAGAGTTTTAGGGATTTCTTATGTTTTGTTTTTTCTTTTCTCTTGAGATGTTTTCTTTATTTGTTATGAACTAAACCCCTCAGATACCTGAAGGGGATGAAACCTAGATGAATCTTGTTATCGTTTTCTAAATTATATGATAAATACTTAGTTTGGTCTTAATTATGTGTGCTTAATTCTTGAGTTAATATTTCACGGATATTGATTCAGGTTTGATGTGCTTAGGTGGAGGAGAAATAGACGCTGCTTAAGAGTAGACCTAGCATAATAAAGCGGAGTTGATCGCACGCCTAGAGATAGGGTGACGAGATTTTGCCGGATTAGGGTGAAACCTAATATGGGAATCCATAGATCGATTTATTGCTATTCTTGGGGGTTATTATAAGAGAACGGGAATTCCACTAATTAACCTAGGGTTAGACATTATTCGCCTCGAGAGAGGGTTAAATATACGTTAGGGAGTCCTACGGATCAAACTTAAGTGAATAAATCGTATGGTTCAGTGTTAGATAACAAGTGAAGTCTAGGAGGATTCTTCCTGAGGGTGTCATCGTGATCAACTGAGTTTTTCTTCTAGTTATTTCCCAATTCGTTCTTTTTGTCTTTGCGTCTTTATCTTAGTAGTCGTTAATTTAGATTAAAGCAACTTCACTTTATTTTAGGCTAAATAATAAAAAAAAAGTTAGTATTAGTACTTTTAGTTCCTTTGGGTTCGACAATCCGGTCTTTCCTAAGTTATACTACTGTTCGATAGGTACACTTGCCTTTAATTGTTGTCAGAGTTAGTTTCCAGGTTTGATCATTCGTTTTATAAATTTTAAAGCTCTGATTTCAACGATCAAGTTTTTGGCATCGTTGCCGGGGAACTAAAATATTAAGAACGCTCTATTTTTATTACTTTAGTCAGTATTTTTTTCTCTTTTTTTTCGCAATTTACTTTTATTTTTATTTTCTAGGTTAAATTTTAATTTTTGCTAAATTTTCCTTCTTTTTCTTTTCTCAGCAGGTACCTCTAGTTTATGACAAGAAGGAACCCGAGAGGACCTTTAGTATACGATAGTGAAATTGAAGCTACCGTTCGTAGGACCCATAGAGAAATCAGGCGAGCCCTAAATTACACAGAGGAAGATCAATGAGGTAGATCCAATCCTACTGAAGGGATGGACGAGAATAATCCACCACCACATGATGTGGGGGAGAACAATGCTCCACGTACAATGTTTGATTATGCTAAACTGCATTTAACAGGAGCGGAATAAAGTATTGTTAGGCCTGCTATAGCTACTAACAATTTTGAATTAAAGCCTAACACAATACAAATGATTCAACAGTTTGTTCAATTTGATGGTTTGCAGGACGAAGATCCAAACACACATATAGCTAATTTTTTCGAGTTCTGTGATACCTTCAAAATAAATGGCGTTTCCGATCATGCCATACGTCTTTGGTTATTCCCTTTTTCATTAAGGAATAAAGCCAAATAGTGGTTAAACTCGTTACCATGAGGATCAATCACTACATGAGAACAGATGACCGAAAAGTTTTTATTGAAATATTTCCCACCGACCAAAACGGCCAAATTACGGAATGATATATCTTCTTTTGTGCAGATGAATCAAGAGACATTATACGACGCATGGGAGAGATACAAGGATCTCTTGAGAAGGTGTCCACACCACGGTCTACCCTTGTGGATACAAGTCCAAACATTCTATAACGGTGTAAACCCCTCAACGAGACAACTAATCGATTCAGCCGCCGGTGGAACCCTTAACAACAGAACTCCTAAAGCAGCATACGAATTCACTGAAGATATGTCACTGAATAACTATCAATGGCAAGTGACAAGGATGAAACTGACAAAATCAGCCGGAGTTTACAACCTCGATGCGATAACCATACTATCAACACAGGTAGAGATGATGAATAAAAATATTGATAGTTTGTGTTCTTCGCAGGCACATCCAGTCATGTAGTGTGACGCAAGTGGAACCGTCGCGAATCCCGAGTACCCACCCTACCAACCAGATGCAAAGAGTGAACAGATGAACTATATAGGTAATAATTTCAGATCCGATAATAATCCTTATAGTAATACTTATAATCCAGGTTGGAGGAACCACCCAAATTTTTCTTGTGGAGGTCAAGGAAACCAAAGGCAACAACCTCCTCAAAACTTCCAAAATCAACCTTATCCACAAGAGAAGAAGCCAAACCTCGAAGAGATGCTATCAAAATTTAGGGCAAACACAAAAAACCGTTTCCATGAAACTGAAAGAACAATTAAAAACAACGAGAACCGAGTTGGGGAACTTATTAAGTCAGTCAAGGAAGTCACTAATGCAATCGAGCAACTCGCAAAGCTAACGTCTGAACGACCGCAAGGACGTCTACCAAGTAACATCGAGATTAACCCTAAAGAGCAAATTCAAGCCATCATATATCATGATAGCAAAGGGTTAGACGAACCAAACCAAGAGGTAGACGAAGGTAAAATAAAGGTAACGCAAGAAAAGCCGAAACCGGTAATCAAAGAGTACCAACCTCGTATACCTTATCCCGAAGCGATGAAAAGAGACGATTCAGAAGAACAGTTCGGTAAGTTTCTTAAACTTTTAAAGAAATTACATGTTAACTTACCTCTTCTTGAAGCTCGTTTTCAGATGCCAGACTCGAGGAAATTTCTAAGACAGCTCTTGACAAACAAACGCAAAATAGATGAAGAGCACCATGTGGAATTAAACGCAGCATCCTCAGCAATGTTACAGAATAAACTACCGCGAAAGCTAAAAGATCCAGGGAGTTTTACTATTCCATGTTTAATTGGTAGTTTAATTATTGATAATGCGTTAGCTGATTTAGGGGCAAGCATAAATGCCATGCCTTATACATTGTTTAAACGACTAGGTCTAGGGAAGCCCAAACAAACTAGGATGAGTATTCAATTAGCTAATAAAATAGTTAGAATTCATAGGGGCATTATCGAAGATGTTCTTGTCAAAATCGATAAATTTGTTTTCCTAGTAGATTTTGTTGTCTTAGACATGGATGAGGATAGTTCAATCACCTTAATTTTAGGAAGACCTTTCCTAGCAACTGCCAAAACTAAAATTGATGTTGCCACAAGCGAACTCATTCTTTGCTTAGGTGATGAATCACTCAGTCTCCAAGCTCTTGACTCGGCCAGGACAACAGTTAATGAAGGTAAGAAAGTCACTTCATTTGATAATCAAATTATTCAACTTTCATCGCAGGAAACACCACAGGAATACAACCCTGAGCCAAATCTTAAACCCCAAACCAACAAAGATGAATTACATAAGGAACAAAGCCTTAGGGTCGACAAATTAGAAGAGCAGAAGACACACATCAAAGAAGAACCGAAACCACACAAAGCAAAACCTAAGGAACCACCTGAAGAACTCGTGCGAACATCAAATCACTTCAAAATAGGAGACCAGGTGCTGTTAGACAAAGCTGATCCTCACATCATCACATCAGACCTGAACGTAAGCGAGGAAATTCCTCTTAAGGTACACGATATCTTCCCCCAAGGAACAGTCGAGGTAAGCAATCCAACATTCAGTACTTTTAAGGTAAACGCTTCTCGACTTGAACTTTGTCAAGAAAATAGAACTGTAAGTATGAGGGAAGATATTGAAACCTTTAAACCTCCCTGATTTTTTTTCTTTCGAGGAAAGTCTAGCTTAAGCCTATAAACGAGCGCTTCTCAGGAGGCAACCCGAGCACTAACATTATTTACTTTCAAATTTCTTTTCAGTTTCTTTACTTTCCTTCTATGTTTTCTTTCAAAACTAACCAAAAGTGCAGAATTTCAAGGCCACACGGTCTTACACACGGCCATCTCTGTGACCGTGTGGACCACCAAAATCTCTGTACCGACTTATCAAAGGCCGTGCGAATCAGTCCCAACCACTTTTTGACGTCACGGATCCAACCACTACCCCATGAGCTCCGTAAAAGTGGCACGCCCGTGCCTCTCGACCGTGTGAAGCTAGTGACTTACACACCACGGGCAGAACACACCCGTGTCTTACAACCGTGCGAGGTTACTGACTAGTCGACCACGGGTAGAACACGCCCGTGCCTCTCAACCATGCTAATGCCTCTCAACCGTGCTAACATACTGACTTCACATACACGGACGTGGTTAGCAGAAGAACGGCCAGGGATATACAGCATGCACAGACACACGGCCGTGTGAGACGGCCGTGTAAATCGACACGCCACTGGTCCACGGGCGTGGGAATGTGCCTGATTTGAAATCCTATTTAAACCCCACAGCCCTTCCCCTTCTCCCCATCTGATTTCTTCATTCTTTTCTTTTCTCCCTTCTCCCTCTCAAACTTTTTCCTCTTTATAATAAATCTCTAGATCCTTGAGCCATCCAACATCATGTCAAAGAAGCGAAAAAGGCCAACCATAGTCTTCTCAAAGAAGAACAATCAACTTGAGTTCATGCCGGCAGCTTCGTCCACTCACCAAGCCAAGGGTCTTTGAGACCAATTAGTTTTTATTTTTCTTTTCTCTTTTGCTTCAATTTCCTTCTCTTTGACAATCTTATGCTTAGTTTAGTTTAACTTATTTTAGTTTCTTAGTGTCAGGTTTGCCAGGCTGCTAGGGAATCACGCCACTTCCGCCACCGCCAGCACCTCTGCAACCCTAGAAGTCACACCTACCTCGCGAACCATCCATCAATAAGGACTCTCCGGTTCATCCACTTTTTCTTTTACTTTTATTTTCCTTCTTAGTCTCCTTCCCTTTAGCTTGCTTTTCTTTTCTTAAATAATTAGTTTATTTTAATTGTGTTTCAATAAACCCTGGCTAATAAGGTACGAGCTCCTCAATTTCTTCATCTAGCACAGGTTCATCATCCAGACCGACCTCTTCAAACATACACACCACGAACTCTACCATCCTCCAAGGAAATCATCCATAAATTCAGGAAGTGGCATTCTCTCCCTCTCTTTTGATTTTATATTAATTGTCATTATCTATCTTTGTACATTGAGGGCAATGCACATCTTAAGTGTGGGGGTAAAAGTGTCAAACTTTTGCATTATTCTCAAATCCCTGAGGATAAAAGTGCCAACTTTTTTTCATTATTCTCAAATCCCTGAATTTAGTCTTGTTTTAAAGTAAATTTTTCATATTACTAATTAGGATGAAATTTCTGATGATTTATGATTGTTATTGACATGTTTTAGATTAAGTCATTGATAATTGTGCATTGATAATTAAATTTTAATGATACTAGAGAATCAAGCATGATAAGTCTATTTTTCAGAATAAAAAATTTTTGCTAGGTTGTTAACCTAAATTTATGAGATTGATGTCAAAACACCCATAATTTTTGTGAGATTTTGAGCCTTATAGAGCATATATTCTTGTTCTTACTCACTTTTTGATTATGAGTGTGTCAACTTTGAACTGTTATTCTAGAACTTGCCTCGTTTATACATGTTGAGACCACATTGATGATTTGATATACAGAGATGATAAAGGCACCTAGGTTTTAACCCACTCACACCACTAAATACCTTACCTCCATAAATTAACCCTTAGTAAACCCCGTTGATCCTAACAACCCCTTTTATTGACTCACCTATTAATAACCCAAACACCCTTTGTATTTGTTATCACCCTCCTTTTGACTACCCTTTAATCGAGATATGATTTGATTAGTTACCGAATTAAATCAGAGCATGAGTTGAATCCAACCATCATTATTATTAGTTTGTTCTTAAAAAAAATCGAAGTATATTCAGTATTAGTGGTGAGCTTATACAGTTAAAGCTTATTTTTCGAAAGAAAAGCTCATACTGTTAGGATTATTATTTTCAGTTAATGTAAATATTATTTCGATATTCTTAGGTAGGTACTTGTCAATTCAATCTCGATTCTAACCTTCTAATTTCAGCCTTTATCCACACCTTAACCTTAGCCCCGTTACAACCCTAACAAAGATCTTTTGATCTGTTTATCATCTCATTTTACAGTGGTGGAGATTTGATTTTCAGGCAAGCATATGGGATTAACTTTTCAGGTTCGACGTATGAGTGCTTCTTTTTATGAACCTTAAACACTTTGAGTGATTTGAGTGAATCTTTTAGTAGGGATGTCAACTCTTGTCAATTTCAAATTAAAGGTAATTATCCAGATAAGGGGAGACACCTACGTTTTCGAATTATAAATGAATGACTTATCATTGTTTGAAGCTTCAGGACTCTTTGAATTGTATAAATTATCTATGAATTATGATAAGGCATTGTCAGTAGGAATTGTGAATTATGGAAAGTTCATTTTAATTGTATATTGAGAATTTTGCTTGAGGACAAGCAAAAGCTTAAGTGTGGGGGTATTTGATAAACCGTAATTATAACATATTTTAATCCCACATTTAGCTTATTTTTGGATGATTTATTACTCAATTTATGTAAAAAGGTGCTCTTAATCCTTTCTTTTCATGTCTTATACCCAGGATAGCACCCGAGGATGAAAAGAACATAAAACAGGCCTAAAACAGAGTAAATGGGCCATATCATGAAATCGACACGGCCTGGCCCAAAGAGCACACGGCCGTGCCTTGTCAAGCATCTACAACACGGCCTCACCCCCGATCTACATGGCCGTGCCTCAACTTAGAAATCCAAACACGGTTTGAAGACGAGTCACACGGGCGTGTGACATGGCCGTGCCCCTGTCGTGGCTTTAGACAATTTCAGTCGGAAAAGGATACTTAGGGAGAAAGAATCGCATTCCAAGAGCCTATAAATAACCCCTAAGTACCACCTTTGAAGGGGGCATCGAGCTAGGCCTAGGAGCCAAGCCGGAAAGGTCAGAGTTGAGGGAATCACTCGAAGTTAGCCAGTTGATCCATCCCAAGAAGCCGGAATTCTACTCAAGACGACAGATTTCTCCTTCAATTCCTTCAGGGAGTTTTAGGGATTTCTTATGTTTTGTTTTATCTTTTCTCTTGAGATGTTTTCTTTATTTGTTATGAACTAAACCCCTCAGATACCTGAAGGGGATGAAACCTGGATAAATCTTGTTATCGTTTTTTGAATTATATGATAGATACTTAGTTTGTTCTTAATTATGTGTGCTTAATTCTTGAGTTAATATTTCACGGATATTGATTCAAGTTTGATGTGTTTAGGTGGAGGAGGAATAGACCCTGCTTAAGAGTAGATCTAGCATAATTAAGTAGAGTTGATCGCACGCCTAGAGATAGGGTGACGAGATTTTACCGGATTTGTGTGAAACCTAATATGGGAATCCATAGATCGATTTACTGCTATTCTAGGGGGTTATTATAAGAGAATGAGAGTTCCACTAATTAACCTAGGGTTAGACGTTATCCGCATCGAGAGAGGGTTTAATATACGCTAGGGAGTCCTACGGATCAAACTAAGTGAATAAATCGTATGGTTTAGTGTTAGATAACAAGTGAAGTCTAGGTGGATTCTTCCTGAGGGTATCGTCGTGATCAACTGAGTTTTTCTTCTAGTTATTTCCCAATTCGTTCTTTTTGTCTTTGCGTCTTTAGCTTAGTAGTCGTTAATTTAGATTAAAGCAACTTCACTTTATTTTAGGATAAATAATAAAAAGAAAGTTAGTATTAGTACTTTTAGTTCCTTTGGGTTTGACAATCCCGTCTTGCCTAAGCTATACTATTGTTCGATAGGTACACTTGCCTTTAATCGTTGTCAGAGTTAGTTTCCAGGTTTGATCATTCGTTTTATAAATTTTAAAGCTCTGATTTCAGCGATCAGCGGCCCAACCAATGCACCTCCCCAAGCCGAGGGGTCGCGCGTGAAGTATCTGAAAAAGGTCCTCCTAGGATCTTGAAGGAAACCTAGGAATGGATGGTGCACTTTGACGGAGGCGCTCGAGGAGGTCGCACTGGGTCCCTTCCGCTTTTTAGCGGCGGGGACAGCGGTGTTTTTCCCACGTGAGGGAGTCATTATGTACCTACGAAAGACGTACGGTAACTAAGTATCATTTAATCAACCAAGGATGTAAGATCCTACTAATCATTATATTCTTGCTATAATCCTAATACGAAAAACTAAGAACCCATTAGTCTAGTGAATAATGAAACAGCAATATTGATGACTAAAAGAGAAATCAGCTAATTAATAATAAAATGACTTGTCTAACAATTAGAAATATCAGAATAGTGAGCATTAAGAATTCAAGAGAAAATATATATAAAATAATTAGAATAGAAATTAACATAGTTTATGAAATAAAATCTAATAATGCTAAGAATACAAATAAAGATAATAATAATTAAGAGAATAGAAACTGAATAATAAGAATAAATAAATAAATAAAATGGAGGGTAAAACAATGGTGACCAGCAGTGAGGTGGGAGGAGGAAGCGCACAGTCGTGGTGGTTTCGTGTGGGCGTGTCGACCTCACACGGGCGTGGACTACGTGCTGTGAAGAAGGGAAGGAGGAAGAGGAAGGAGAAAGGAGGAGGGGAAGTGTCGACGGTGGTGGCCGGACTAAGTAGGGGGAGTGGGGAACGGCTAGGGTGTTTTTTTTAAGGAGGGGAAAAAATTTTGGGAAGAAACTGAATAGTGATGTGATTTATATAGTAATTGGGGGACACGGTCACGGCCCATGGCCGTGTGCCTACTGTTTAACTCATGTGTTTAGTAAATTTTAAATTAGGGCACGTCTAATCCTTATCCCACGCCCGTGTCCCTTCGGCGTGTTGGGTCACACGGCCTCACCGCATGGCCGTATGATGGTTCATTCGTTTCCCCCACGCCCGTGTGTCGGATCACACGCCCGTGGTAAGTAGTCAGTATCAACCACGACCTAAAGGCACGGGCGTGTCCTATGCCCGTGTGATTCTTTCAGTTTCAACCACGACTTCTGGGCACGGGCGTGTCATACGCCCGTGTCATATACTCAGTATCGACCACGGCTGCATCGCATGGCTGTGGCCCTTTTATCGTAGCCTATGTTGGGGAAAAAATTTTCTCCCTTGTCCCACACGGTCTCCGCCACGCCTATTTCTCTTCTCGTGGTGTCCACACGGTCACGACCACACCCGTGTGCTAGGCCGTGTGGGTAGGAAATCCTGCGCCTATTAAATTGGTTAGTTCTTAGTTAGAGGTTAAAATAAAAAGTATGGATGTTAGTGAGATTAGTGCTCGGGTTGCCTCCCAAGAAGCGCTCGTTTAAACTCTTAAGCTAGACTTACACTGTTTCCATTCCTAAATGAAGGTTCACGGAGCTGAAGCTCCTCTCTCATATCCCTAAAATCTTCATCATTATAAATTTTCAATCGCTGACCGTTTACCTTGAATGTGCCATAAGTTGGATGAGTTACCTCGATTATGCCATAGGCGAAAATAGTTTTGATTACGAATGAACCTGACCATCTTGATTTCAACTTTCCAAGAAACAATTTGAGCCTTGAATTGTATAATAGAACTAGATCTCCTACTTCAAATTGCTTCGGTTGCTTTAAACGAGCATCATGGCGTCTCTTTGTTGCCTCCTTATATAGATGTGAGTTCTCGTAGGCATTAACTCGCCACTCATCTAGCTCGTTCAACTGCATCATTCTTTTCTCACCTACAAGTTTAAGATCGTAATTTAAGAATTTTATAGCCCAAAAAGCTTTGTGCTCTAATTCAAATGGTAGATGACAACTTTTTTCGTAGACAAGTCTGTATAGGGATGTTCCTATGGGAGTTTTAAAACCGGTTCTATAGGCCCATAAAGCATCGTCCACTTTTAATGCCTAATCTTTCCTATTTGATTCAACTATTTTCTCTAGAATACGCTTAAGCTCTCGATTTGCTACTTCCACTTGTCCACTGGTTTGAGGGTGATAAGGGGTAGCTGTTCTGTGGTGTACTCCATTTTTTTTAATACTTTGTCAAATTTATTATTACAAAAATGAGTACCCCTATCACTAATAATTGCTCTGGGTGTTCCAAACTGAGAGAAGAGTTTCTTAAGAAATCTCACTACCACTCTGGCATCATTAGTAGGTAAAGCTTGAGCTTCCACCCATTTTGACATATAATCCACTACTACTAAGATGTATTTATTCCCAAATGAGCTAGGGAATGGACCCATAAAATCAATGCACCATACATCGAATATTTCACATGATAGCATATACGTTTGAGGCATTTCATTATGTTTAGAGATATTACTGTTCTCTGACATCTATCACAAGAAGCAACATACCTGTTAGTGTCTTTGAATAGAGTGGGCCAATAAAAACCTGATTCGAGCGTTTTATGTGTTGTCCTAATCCCGCTGTAATGTCCTCTTGAAGGTCCTGAATGGCAATGTTATAGGATTTTGCTTGCTTCTTCCTCTGTAACACATCTCTAAATTACTTGATCTGTACATATACGGAAAAGAAAAGGGACCTCCCGAAAATAGTTTTTCGCATCAAAAAAGAATCGCTTCTTTGATGATGTGTTAACCTTTTTGGTAAGATTGAGCTGAATGTAATGTTACAGGATTTTGCTTGCTTCTTCCTCTGTAACACATCTCTAAATTACTTGATCTGTACATATACGGAAAAGAAAAGGGACCTCCCGAAAATAGTTTTTCGCATCAAAAAAGAATCGCTTCTTTTGATGATGTGTTAACCTTTTTGGTAAGATGTTAGCAGCTAAGTAATTTGTAATGTCTACAAACCAAGGTACCTCGAAGTCATTTATAGAAAATAGTTGTTCTTCAGGAAACGAGTCATTTATCTCACTTTCATCGAGTTCTTTGATATGTGGATTTTCAAGCCTAGAAAGATGGTCTGCTGCAAGATTTTCAGCTCCTTTCTTGACCTGAATTTCCAAATCAAATTCCTGTAAGAGTAAAATACATTTTATGAGTCGAGGTTTTGCATCAGATTTAGTTAAAAGATAACGAAGCGCTGAATGGTCAGTGTAAACGACAACTTTAGATAATATCAAATACTATCTAAATTTATCAAATGCAAAAACCACAGCTAGCAATTCGTTTTCTGTGGTAGTGTAATTTTCTTGTGTAGCTGTCAATGTTTTGCTATCATAATAGATCGGCTAAAAATGTTTGTCTCTTCGTTGTCCCAAAACTGTACCTACTACAAAGTCACTCGCATCACACATTAGTTCAAAGGGTAAATTCCAATCAGGTGCAATTATAATGGGAGCATTTATTAGTTTATTTTTAAGGGTATTAAATGCTTCTAAACATTCCTGATCAAAATCGAAAGGCACATCTTTTTCTAGTAGTTTTGTTAAAGGCTTAGCTATTTTAGAAAAATTCTTAATAAATCTTTTATAAAATCCAGCATGTCCTAAAAAGCTTCTAATAGCCTTAACTGAACTAGGAGGAGGTAATTTTTCTATTGTTTCAATTTTTTCTTTATCAACCTCAATCCCTTTACTAGAAATTTTGTGGCCTAACACAGTCCCTTCTCGAACCATAAAGTGACACTTTTCCCAATTAAGCACAAGGTTCGTTTCCTCACATTCTTACTAGAACTTGATTTAAATTTTTAAGGCAGAGACGGAAAGAATTGCCAAATACCAAAAAGTCGTCCAGAAATACCTCCATAATATCTTCCACGAGTTCATCAAAGATGGCTAGCATGCAACGCTGAAAAGTTGCAGGAGCATTACATAATCCAAAAGGCATTCTACGATAAGTAAACGTACCGTATGGACACGTAAATGTTGTCTTTTCTTGATCCTCAGGGGCTATTTGGATTTGGAAGTAGCCTGAGAGTCTGTCTAGGAAGCAGTAGTACATATGCCCAGATAATTTATCTAACATCTGATCAATAAAGGGTAAAGGGAAGTGATCTTTTCTCGTGGCATCGTTCAACTTCCTATAATCAATATAATCAATGCATACTCTTCAACTTGTGACTGTTCTTGTAGGAATCAGTTCATTCTTTTCGTTAGCTACAACAGTCATGCCTTCTTTCTTTGGGACAACCTACACAGGACTTACCCAAGTACTGTCAAAAATAGGATAAATAACTCCAGTATCTAGAAGTTTATTTATCTCAGTTTTAACAACTTCCTTCATGTTGGGATTCAATCATCTTTGAGGTTGCACACATGGTTTATATTCATCTTCCATTAAAATTTTATGGGTGCAAAATGATGGGCTTATTCCTTTAATGTCAGAAATCTTCCAAGTTATGGCTCTTTTATACTCCTTTAGTACCTGTAGCAACTCGTCTTTCTCTTTGGGTTCCAACTCTGAAGAGATGATTACTGGTAGTGTAAAATTATCTCCGAGGAATGCATAATCTAAGTGATTTGGTAACTGTTTCAATTCAAATTTAGGCAGTTCTTCAATAAAAGGTTTTTGTTTTAGTTCGTCATTTATTTCAATGCCCTCGTCTTTCTTTTGTCTAGGGGAAAATGTATTAGAATTTAACTCATTGGTATCATCATCCGCCCCCTCACTTTGGGTAAGACACAGTTCGAACGTGTCATCATGTATGTTTTCCTGAAAGGAATCTTGAATAAAATGATCAATGGCATAAATAAAATAATAGTAATCATCTTGCTCTCTATAATATCACATAGCATCGTAAATTTTAAAAATAATTTCCTCGTCGCCTACCCTTAGCGCAAGTTTACCATCACCTACATCAATAGGGGCGTCCCAAAATTAAAGGTACCTCAACGTCCTCATCCATGTCAAGCACAATAAAGTCAATAGGGAATATAAGTTTATCAACTTTTACCAGAATATCTTCAATAATTCCCCTAGGATATTTAATAGATCTCTCATCTAATTGAATACTCATCCTAGTAGGTTTTGGTTCCCCAAGACCAAGCTGCTTGAACATTTTGTAAGGCATTAAATTAATACTGGCACCTAAATCAGCTAGTGCTTTGTCAATGTTTAAACTACCAATTAAACAGGGAATAGTGAAACTTCCTGGATCTTTCAATTTGGTTGGTAGCTTATTTTGGAGAATAGTTGAACATTCCTCATTAAGTTCAACGGTTGATATCTCTTCAAACTTCCTTTTATTTGTTAGAAGCTCTTTTAGGAATTTTGCGTATGTCAGCATCTGCGAAATAGCTTAAACAAAAGGTAAGTTTATATGTAACTGTTTAAAAAGTTCAAGAAATTTATCGTATTGTGCGTCTAAGCGATCTTTCTTCAGCTTTGCCGGATATGGGATTGGTGGTTTATATTCTTCACGTACCGGTGTTACATTCTCGACTTCCTCACCTTTTTCCTTATTAGTTTCTTGTGGCATCTTCTTTTCCACTTCAACCAATACCTTCCCATTCCTTAATGTTACTGCCTTCACTTCTTCTTTTGGTTTAGGTTCAGTATTATTAGGTAAACTACCTGGTTGCCTTTCGGAAACTAACTTGGTCAGCTATCCTATTTGATTTTTAAGACCTTGAGTCAATGTTTGCTGATTTTTAAACGCCATTTTAGTATTCGAAAAATGAGTTTTCGACGCTGAATTAAACTTGGCTAGCATATCTTCAAGGTTCTATTTTTTCTCTTGTGGGTAGGGTTGATGTTGGAAGCCTAGAGGGGGTTGTTGTCTTTGATTTCCTTGGCCACCCCATGAGAAGTTGGGATGGTTCCTCTAACCTGGATTATAAGTGTTACTATAAGGGTTATTCTGAGGTCTAGAATTATTACCCATATAGTTCACCTGTTCGCTTTCTATGCCAGGGTTGTAGGGCGGATATTCTGTGTTGCTCATCCCTCCTCCATTTGTATCGCACTGCATCACTGGATGTACATACGAAGAACCGCACAAACCATCAATTTGCGTCGAGCTTGAAAACACTGGTGGCTTTTGTTGGCTTTGTCCTCGTAACTTACCACTAATAGTTATTCAGTGACATCTCCTCTATAAACTCATAAGCTGTTTAAGGAGTTTTGTTATTTAGGGTTCCATCGGTGGCTGAATCAATCAACTGCCTAGTCAAGGGGTTCACACAGTTGTAAAAGGTTTGAACCTGTAGCCACAAGGGTAACCCATGGTGAGGGCACCTTCTTAGTAAATCCTTGTATCTCTCCAATGCATCGTAAAGTGTTTCTATATCTATTTGTACAAAAGAAGAGATATCATTCCTCAAC
This sequence comes from Gossypium australe, assembly GCA_005393395.2. NCBI lineage: Eukaryota > Viridiplantae > Streptophyta > Magnoliopsida > Malvales > Malvaceae > Gossypium > Gossypium australe. The sequence goes on from CM016616.1 coordinate 120,725,426, forward strand.
TTAGTCATTTTAGTCAGCGGAAAATATTTTAACAAAAATTTTTCGGTCATTTGTTCCCATGTAGTGATTGATCCTCGTGGTAACGAGTTCAACCAATGTTTAGCTTTATTCCTCAACGAGAAGGGAAACAACCAAAGGCGAATGGCATCATCAGAAATTCCATTGATTTTGAAGATATCGCATAATTCTAGGAAATTTGCTAAGTGATTGTTTGGATCCTCATCCAGCAAACCATCAAACTGAACAAACTGTTGAGTCATCTGTATAGTGTTAGGTTTCAATTCAAAATTATTTGCAGCAATAGCAGGTCTAACAATACTTGATTTAGTTCCTGTTAAATTAGGTTTAACATAATCATACATAGTACGAGGAGCAGGATTTTGATTCACCGGGTTTGCGACAACCACAGGAGGTAGGGGATTATTATCAGCCATCTCTTCGGTAGTAGTTGGTTCGTCTTCTTGCTCTTCTTCTATGTATTGTAGGCTTCACCTTATTTCTCTTCAGTTTCTGCGAATGGTACCTTTTATATCACTGTCAAAAATCAAGGGTCCTGATAGGTTTCTTCTAGTCATAAACTAAAAGTTCCTGCCAGAAGCAAATAAAAGAAACAAAATTAGCAAAGTTAAAATTAAAATAAATATAAATTGCAGTTAAATAAAATGGCTAAAGTAATAAAAATTTAGTTTCCAAATATCTTAGTCCCCGGCAACGGCGCCAAAAACTTGATAGAGCTCGAAACTAACTATTATTTCGATAAAGGAAAGCGCACCTATCGAACAATAATATAGCTATGGTGAGCCCCTCAAGGACCAAGAGTACTAGAATTAACTATCTTTTCATTATCTAGCCTAATAATTAAGTGGATTTATTTTTAATCTAAAACTAACTAACTAATTTAACTAACTATGAATGCGACACAGAGTAAATTGGGAAAATACTTTTGGACAACTTATATGAGATAGGCAATACCTAAGGAAGAATCCACCTAGACTTAAATTATTACTTTTGATTCATGCGATTTATTCACTTGACTTAATCCGTAGAAATCCCTAAATTATATTAATACCTCTTTCGAGGCTACTAGCAATTGACTCTAGGTTGATTAATTGAAATCTCTTTCTAATTAAAACCTCTATTGTCACATTAACTCGATCTATGGATTCCTTTATTAGGTTTGATCCTAATCCGGTAGATTTTCGTAGCCCTATTTCTAGGGTTGCAATCAACTCCGCTTAATTGTGTTGATCTACTCTTAGACAGGGACTTTTGCTCCACTGATTAAGCATATTCGACTTGAATCAATAACCTGAATTATCAAACAAGAATAAGAACTCACAATTAAGAATAAGCACAAGTATTTGTCTCATAAATCAAATAATAATAAGATCTGTTTTAGGTTTCATCCCCTCAGGTATTTAAGGGATTTAGTTCAAACTAAATGAGGGAAACATCATAAAAGAGGAAAAAAAACAACATAAGAAAACCCAAAAAACTCCTAAAGAACTTGATGGGAGATCTTCAGTCTTGATGGAGATCCTTCTCCTAAGCTATTCCCGACGGCTGACTTGGAGTATCTTCTCCTTCTACTAGGTGTCTATTCAACGTCCTGTCGAACTCTCCTTTTAGGTTACCTCCTAGGGTGTTTATATAGGCTTCAAGATGCCTGTCTTGGCCCACAAGTATCGTATTCCGAATAGAATTCATCCTAGTTTCGGCAGGGACACGCCCGTGGTCGATAGCCCAGGCCGTGTCCGATCTGGCTTGCCACACACGGCCGTGCGGTCTACCCGTGTGTAGTGGTCCAAGCCGTGCAGGCCCAATTTTGTCCCTTTTTGGACTGTTTCTCGTTCTTTTCGACTCCCTAAGCTCTCCTGAGTATAAAACATGAAATTAAGAGATTAGGAGTATCGAGTCCATCAAATTCAATGGAAAATCATCCAAAATTAAGCCAAACATGGGGTTAAAATATGTGTAAATTTTGGTTTATCAATGCATCACTGTAGATCATGAACTTTTTTCCTGACTCAGGTTGTACTAAAATTGGGGCCTCTATCAACATTGTCTTTAATTTCTCAAAACTTTCTTGGCACTTTTTCGAGTTCACATTTTTCTATAACAGTTTCGTCATTGGAGTTGCTATCATAGAAAACCCTTTGACGAATCGTCTGTAATAGCATGCTAGGCCTAGAAAACTTCTAACCTCAAACACATTTTTCGGCGGTTTCCAATCAACAATAGTCGAAATCTTGCTTGGGTCAACTCAGACTCCATCTCCTGAGACAATGTGTCCCAGGAATCCAACTTCCTTGATCCAAAACTCACTTTTACTAAACTTGGCATACAGTTGATTATCTCGCAAAATCTATAAGACTGTCCTTAAATGCGTGGCATACTGATACTCATCTTGAGAATAGATCAATATGTCATCAATAAATACAACAACAACTTGTCCAAAAATGGCCGAAAGATGCGGTTCATTAAATCCATGAACACCGCAGGAGCATTTGTCAAACCAAAAGGCATAACGAAAAATTCATAATGCCCATACCTCATTCGAAAAGTCGTCTTAGGCACATCGGAGTCCTTTACTCTCAACTAATAGTATCCCGACCTCAAATCGATCTTGGAGAACACAATGGCTCCTTTCAATTGATCGAACAAATCGTCGATTCTTGGCAATGGGTACTTGTTCTTCAATGTTACTTTGTTAAGCTACCGATAATCTATACACAATCTCATAGAGCCATCCTTCTTTTTCACAAATAATACTGGAGCACCCCATGGAGAACAACTCGGCCTAGCAAAACCTTTTTTCGTTAAATCTTGCAACTGTGCTTTTAATTCCTTCAACTTAGTTGGAGCCATCCTATAAGGAGCAATCGATATCGGTGCAGTACCAGGAGCTAACTCGATTCCAAATTCAACCTCTCTAATCGGGGGTAGTCTTGGCAATTCCTTGGAAAAAACATCTGGATACTCACATACGATTTGGACAGATTCAATCTTTAACTCGTTTTCCTTGGTATTAATCACAAAAGCAAGATAAGTTTCATACCCTTTTCATATATGCCTCTGGGTCGACATGTGAGAAATTACTACCGGCGATCTGTCTTGTTCATCTGATTCAGCACAAAGAGTGTCCCCATTTTCACATCTCAACTCAATATATTTCTTTCCACAATTTACTGTCACATCATGAGTGGTTAACCAGTCCATACCAAGAATAATATCGAATTCATCAAATCGTAATAGCATGAGGTTGGCCTTAAAGTAATTACATCTAATCACCAATGGACAGTCTTTGCATACTTTATCAACTAATACACTTCTGCCTAGTGGGTTAAACACCTTTATCACAAACCCTATGGACTCTATGGGCATACTCATACTAGATACTAATTTCATGCAAATATATGAGTGGGTAGATTCGAGATCTATTAAAGCAATAACTTTAGTATCATGAAGAGAGAATGTACACATAATCACATCAGGAGAAGATGCTTCTTCGCGTGCGTGAATAGCATAAGTCCTCGCAGGCGCTCTACCCTCGAGTCTCGCAGCCTGATCACTCGAGTTACCTTTACTACTCGCTCCACTTCCTAGGTTCTTCTGAGGTCTTCCTCTAACAATGCTCTCAGATATCGTACTATGAGTTTTCTCTTCTTACGTCATCTCAGGACATTCTCTTATAAAGTGGTCTTGGGAACCACAATTGAAACAAGCATTCTCATGTGCTCGGCACTCACCTGGATGACGTCTGCCACACCGTGGTCATTCTAGTCTATTAGATCGAATGTTCCCAACACTAGCAACTAAGGTAGTCTAAGCCTTACTCCCCAAATATTGTTTACCCTTGCTTCTACTTGAAAACCCAGCAGAAGTAGTTGATCGAGTGGAGAAATCTCATGACTTCTTGGACGAGGACTGAAATGACTTACTCCACTGTCTCTTTCTTGAGTCACGAGACTCCATTTCATCTTTTCATTTCTCTTTAACTAGTTCTTCGGCTTTACAAGCCTGATCCACCTGCACAACAAATTCTTTCAATTCTAGGACAGCAACAAATAGTTTAATATCTTCGTTTAATCTATCCTCAAACCTCTTACACATGATGGCTTCAGTGGACACACACTCTCGAGCGTATTTGCTGAGCCTCACAAACTCACGCTCATACTCAGTCACTGACATCTTACCTTGCTTCAACACTAGAAGTTCTTTCCTTTTTTGATCGATAAACCTTTGGCTAATGTATTTCTTTCTGAATTCTTCCTAAAAAACTCCCATGTGACCCTTTCCCTTGGTACACAAGGATATTCCACCATTGATAAGTGAAATCTCTCAGAAGAGAAACCACGTACTTCATGCACTCTTCAGGTGTGCACGATAACTTATTAAATACCCTAATAGTTTTTTCAAGCCAAACTCTGCCTTTTCAGGATCGTCATCTTTACTAGCCCTAAATTCCTCTGCTCTTTATTTTTGGATACCTATCAACCGGAGGTTTTTCTCTTCTTACTACTTCTACCACTTGAGGGGCTACAGAGGTAGGCTGAGGAATAGGCGGGGGTGGAGGAGGTGGCGCATTAGGGTTCGCACGAACGAATTCTATGTACCAAGCATTCATCATGTGTAGAAAGGCTTCCCTATCCTCTTCTCCTCCTCTTTGGCTTACTATTGTGGGTCTATTCTCAATTTCATTTGGCACTGTCCCTTCGACGGGAGCCTGCACGTTACTTTCTACATCATCAGCCGCAGCTTTTTCAGGATCCATTTACTATATAGAAAATACATAATTTAAGTCGTCAGGAGTTGTCACACTATCATTGTATAAATACTCATAGGTATGGCATGTATAGCTAGACTCGTACTTACGCTATGTTAGTCCTAGAACTAACTAAATCGTAGCTCTGATACCACTAAATGTAACACCTTTTACCCGAGTCTGATGTCGAATCTACATACGAGGCATTACCGTACTCAATCTTACTTAAACTCGCATTTTCGGGCCATAAATTTTTGTTCAAACTTAAACCCTTTCCTTTTTATCATAAGGTACATATAATGGGCCTACGAGGCCTTAAACATATGCTCGGAGGAATCCGAAATTTATTCAAGAACTTTAACGCTCTTAGGAACTTTTTACCTAAACAGGGGCCACACGCCCGTGTTGTCCAAGGGACACACCTATGTACCCCTAAGATATGCCCGTGTTAGACACCCGTGGTCGACATTGACTTACTTCACACGGCTGAACACACGCCCGAGTCTATAACCCGTGTCCTTCACACAGCCTTGACACGTCTGTGTCCTCTATGTAATAGCCTGGCTTAGACCCTTGACGGAATAGTGGTTTTGGGGCCACAAATCTGAGGTCGTAAAAATATTTTAATGACATTTTCTGTGTGAATGATATGTGACATAGTCTGTGTGAAAATTCTGTGTGATAATTTGATCGTTTGTGTGTCAAATTAAGAGAAATGACTTAATCATGTAAATAGTAAAAGCTATGTGCTGAATTATAAGTACCTAAGTGTTGATGTCTTTATCTTGTGGAGGCCTTATGAGGCAAATATGCCAATATGTAGATAGTGGATGAATATGGTCAAGAATGACCTTGTATGATATGCTTTATGTATTTTTTTGTTAAAGGTTAATTTTGTACTTTCATAATTATGTTTAATATGTTATAATAAAACATGGAAAATGGTCATTGTTATCATCTTTGCTCCACCAAAAATTGAGAGTGAAAGAAGGGTTTTAAGCTTTGAAAATGTCGGCTATTGTTCATCTTGATTTAAAGTATGTTTGAGCTCAGTTTTTGTTAATTTCTACGTTTTCGTAATCGTTGCTTCATGCTCTAGCTAACTTATGTTGAAATTTTGTGAATTGATGATGTTTTTATGATGAGCCATTGATGAATGCTTGAGTTATGTGCTAGTTGATAGTAAAATATGAAAACTTGGTGTTGGATTAACATAGTTTGTATTGAGATTTTTGGTGAATTTGTGTATTTTGGGCTTAATTGAGAAAATGAGAAATTGAAGGGTTAAATTGTGAAATAAATGAAATGTGTAGGCTAGGTATTTGAATCATGTTTGGGATTTGTAAGTAGCCATGAGATGTGGCAAGATATGTGCTAGTTCTAGAATGAATGACTTTGCTATATATATGATGCATCTTTTGATATGGATTGTGAGTTATGAATGGAAATCTTTGTGATGTTAAAATGCTTATATGATTTAGTGAAATTGGGAAAGAATGATGTTTAGTATTGAATGTGTTTAAGTTGTATATGTTAGCTTATAAGTTGATAGGTTTGAAGATGAGATTGTATGAATTGATAGATAAATCATATGTTAGAAAATTGTTGCCAAAGTGTGTGTGTGTGTGTGTGTGTGTATAATGATGCTCATATGTGCTTGTAGAATTGACCCTAAGTGGGTGGCGTTTTGGCCTTCCAAATGGCCTATTTATGTCACACGGCCATAGCACACGGGCGTTCTTAGTGACCGTGTGTGCAAGTCAGTATATGGTCTTATAGTACACGGCCTTGGCACGGGGGTGTTGGATAACCGTGTTGGTTTTGGCATGTTCGACCACGGTTAGGGCACACAAGCATGTTGTGGCCATGGAAGTATAGTCAGGATCGACCACGGGCAGGACACATAGGTGTGTCTTGCAGCCGTGGGTGGAACATGGTCTACCCCCACGGGCGTGTAAGCCCTGTAACTTAGAAAAGTTTTAGTTTTTCATGAAATTTTGTATGTGTTTCGGTGTAGTCCCGATTTGATTTATAAGCATGTTTAAGGTCTCATAGACCTTGATAAGGGACATCGTGTTTGTAAATGAATGTGATTGACGATGATTGAATTTGTGTCATAATTGAGCTATAAATAAACCTGTTGTCCGGTAATGCCTCTAAACCCTATTCCAGCGACGGTTTCGGGTTAGGGGTGTTACATTTTATTGGTATCAGAGCTACGGTTTAGTCGATTCTCAGACTATCGTAGGGCTTTTGAGTCTAGCTATACATGCCATATTTGAAATTGCAATAGTGTGATGAATTCTGACAGTTGAAAATGTGTTTTTGTATAGTAATGGATCCCGATCGAGCAGCTGCTGACGATGTAGAAAGTAATGCGCCTGCTTCCTCTCAAGGGATAGCGCCGGCCACATCTAGGCCGAATGATAGTAGTGAGGGAGGAGAGGCTAAGCAAGCCTTCTTCTGGATGATGAGCGAGTGGTTTACGGAGTTCGTTCGAAGGAATCTGGCTACTCCACAACCTCCACCCCCACAAGTACCTGTTGTGCCTCAAGTTGTAGATCCGAGTAGATTGAATAAACCATTTGTAGATAAGATTAAAAAATATAGGGCCGAGGAGTTTAGGGCCACATCTGATGATGATGCTGAGCGAGCCGAGTTTTGGCTTGAGAATACAATCAGAGTATTTGATAAGTGCATTAAGTGTGCAGTATTTTTGTTGAGAGACACGGCCTATAACTAGTGGAAAACATTAATATCTATGGTTCTGAGAGAGAGAATCACCTGGGACTTCTTTCAAGTTGAGTTCAGAAAGAAGTACATCAGTCAGCGCTTCGTTGATAAAAAACGTAAAAAGTTTCTAGATTTGAAACAGGGTCGTTTGTCTGTTACTAAGTACGAACGAGAATTTGTAAGATTGAGCCAATAAGCGAGGGAATATGTTTCGACCGAAACTACTATGTGCAAATGTTTCATAGAAGGATTGAATGAAGATATTAAATTGTTGGTTGGGATACTTGATATAAATGAATTTGTTATATTAGTCGAAAGAGCATGCAAAGCTGAGGAACTCAGTAAAGAGAAGAAGAAAGCTGATTCTGAGGCTCATGATGAAAGAAAGAGATCGATGAATAAGTTCTCTCAACCTTCAGCGAAGAGATATAGAGATGTAAACAATCGTCCAAATGTTTCGTTTGGACATCCAAGTAGAGATCGTTCGAGACAAAGTACTGGTTTACGAATTCAAGCTCCAAATGAATCAAGTGTTGGCAGTGTTAAGAGTAACAAACCTGAGTGCAGATAGTGTGGAAGACGACATGTTGGAGAGTGTTAAGGCAAGTACAATAATAGAGGTTGTTACAAATGTGGATCCCGAGATCATTTTATTCGAGATTGCCCAAAAATGAGGGAAGAGGAAAATGTTCAGAATGAAAGACCGAGTAATGTGACGGCTAGAGGTAGACCAGCCAGAAACACCAGAAATGTGAACGAAAGTCAGTAAGGGACAACTAATACAGTTGTGAGGTCAAAAGTGAGAGCACCTGCCCGAGCCTATGCTATACGTGCACGAGAGGAAGCATCATCTCCAGACGTCATCACCGGTACTTTCACTTTATTTGATATTGATGTCATTACATTGATAGATCCAGGATCAACTCATTCCTATGTGTGTATGAATTTAGTATTGAATAAGACTCTACTTGTTGAGTCTACTGAATTCGTGATTAGAGTATCGAACCCCTTAGGCAAGTGTGTTTTGGTGGATAAGGTGTGCAAGAATTGTCCATTGATGTTTCGTGATATATGTTTTCCAGTCAACTTGATGTTGCTTCCTTTTGATGAATTTGACATAATTCTGGGTATGGATTGGCTTACTTTGCATAATGCCATCGTGAATTGTAAGAAAAAGAGTATTGAGTTGAAGAGTCAGAATGGTGAGTTAGTTCGAATTGAGTCCAGTGATATGAAAGGACTACCAGCTGTTGTATCTGCGATGAAAGCTATGAATTATGTGAGAAAAGGGTGTGAAGCTTATTTGGCATACATGATAGATACAAAAGTGTCGGAAAAGAAAGTTAAATCAGTGCCTGTGGTATGTGATTTTCCAGATGTGTTTCCTGAAGAGCTGCCGGGATTACCTCCAATTTGAGAAGTGGAATTTGGTATTAATTAGTGCCGGGGACCACTCCCATTTCTATAGCTCCGTATAGAATGGCACCAACGGAATTGAAAGAGCTAAAGTCGCAGTTGCAAGAGTTGACTGACAGAGGATTTGCATGACCAAGTTTCTCACCCTGGGAGCTCCTGTGTTATTTTTGAAAAAGAAAGACGGAACTATGAGAATGTGTATTGATTATCGACAGCTGAATAAAGTGACAATAAAGAACAAATATCCGTTGCCTCGTATCGTTGATTTGTTTGATCAGCTGAAGGGAGCTACAGTGTTTTCTAAGATAGATTTGAGATCAGGCTACTATCAGTTAAGAGTTAAAGAATCTAATGTACCGAAAACTGCTTTCAGAACGAGGTACAGACATTACGAATTCTTAGTGATGCCTTTTGAACTAACAAATGCTCCTGCAGTGTTTATAGATTTGATGAATCAGATTTTCAGACCGTATTTGGATTGCTTTTTAGTAGTGGTTATTGATGATATTTTTATTTATTCGTGTGATGAGAAGCAGCATGCTGAGCATTTGAGAACCCTACTATAAACTCTGCGTGAGAAACAGTTATATGCAAAATTTAGCAAATGTGAATTTTGGCTGCGTTATGTTGGTTTTCTGGGACATATCGTATCAGCTGCTGGAATCTGAGTTGATCTGAGTAAAATCTCTGCTATTTTGGAATGGAAGCCTCCGAGAAATGTGTCTGAAGTCCGTAGTTTTCTGGGACTAGCGGGATATTATAGGCGGTTTGTGAAAGGTTTCTCTATGATTGCGATTCTGTTGACGAAGTTGATACAGAAAGATGTTAGATTTGAGTGGTCAAAAAAATGTCAACAGAGTTTTGAGCAGTTGAAAGTATTGTTAACGGAAGCACCAGTTTTGATTCAACCCGAATCAGGCAAAGAGTTCATAATTTACAGTGATGCACCGTTGAATGGTTTGGGCTGTGTGCTGATGCAAGATAGGAAAGTCATTGCTTACGCTTCGAGATAGTTAAAACCGCATGAAAAGAATTACCCAACACATGATCTTGAATTGGCTGCGATTGTGTTTGCATTGAAGATTTGGCGTCACTATCTGTTTGGGGAAAAATGTCACATCTATACTGATCACAGGAGTTTAAAGTACTTGATGACTCAGAAAGACTTGAATTTGCGACAAAGAAGATGGTTAAAATTATTGAAAGACTATGAGTTTGTGAAAGATTACCACCCGGGTAAAGCTAATGTTGTAGCTGATGCCTTGAGTCAAAAATCATTATATGCTTTGCGAGCTTTGAGTAATCAGATAGATCTGTGTGATGATAATGTGGTGGTAGCTAAATTGAAAGTTAAGCCGATGTTTGCACAGCAACTTTGTGATGCTCAGAAAAATGATGTTGAAATGATGGCTAAACGAATTCTGTGTAAATCAAATGCTGAATCAGAATTTCGAGTAGATAGTGATAATTGTCTCAGATTTGAGACCGAATTTGTGTTCCAAGAAATTCAGGGTTGATTTCGATGATTTTGACTGAAGCTCACAATAGTCATTTGACTGTACATCCGGGGAGTACAAAGATGTATAATGTTTGAAACAGTTCTATTGGTGGCATGGCATGAAAAGAGATATTTCTGACTTTGTGTTGAAATGTTTAGTTTGTCAGCAAGTTAAGGCTGAACATCAAGTTCTGTCCGGTTTATTACAACCTATTATGATTCCTGAGTGGAAATGGGAGAGAATCATGAGGGACTTTGTGTCGGGTTTACCCTTATCTCCGAGTAAGAAAGATGCAATCTAGGTGATAGTGGACAGAGTGATGAAATCAGCTCATTTCGTTCCGGTGAGAACCGATTATTCTTTAGATAAGTTAGCTGAACTGTATATTGATGAGATTGTGAGATTGCATGGAGTCCTGATATCTATAGTGTCTGACAGAGATCCGAGATTTACCTCGCGATTTTGGAAGAAATTGCAAGATGCTTTAGGCACGAAATTGCATTTCAGTACTGCTTTTCATCCGCAAATGGATGGTCAATCTGAGTGAATCATTCAGAGTCTTGAAGATATGCTAAGGTGTTGCATACTCGAATTTGGAAGTACGTGGGAAAAGTATTTATCGTTGATTGAATTTGCATATAACAACAATTTTCAATCTAGTATCAAAATGGCACCATATGAAGCTCTTTATGGTCGAAAGTGTCGAACTCCATTATATTGGACCGAGCTGAGTGAGAATAAGATTCAAGGGGTTGATCTTATAAAAGAGACTGAGCAGAAAGTGAAAATAATTCGTGACAGTTTGAAAGTAGCCTCAGATCGTCAGAAGTCTTATGCAGATTTGAAATGAAAGGATATTAAATTAGAAATTGGTGATAAAGTGTTCCTAGAAGTGTCTCCCTGGAAGAAAATACTTTGATTTGGCAGAAAGGGCAAGTTGAATCCGAGGTTCATCGGACCGTATGAGCTTATTGAACGAGTTGGGCCGGTTGCTTATAGATTGAGATTGCCATCTGAGTTAGAAAAGATTCATAATGTGTTTCATGTTTCAATGCTTCGAAGGTACAGATCAGACTCGTCTCATGTGATTGCTCCTACTGAGGTTGAGATTCAGTCAGACTTGTCGTATAGTGAAGAACCGATCCGAATCTTGGCAAGAGAGACTAAAGAGTTGAAAAACAAAAGGATTTCCTTAGTGAAAGTATTATGGCACAAACACGGAATTGAAGAGGCTACGTGGGAGCCTGAGAATGTTATGACAGAGCAACATCCACAACTATTCACTGGTAAGATTTTCGGGGACGAAACACCCTAGGAGGAGAGTTGTAACAGCCCGATTTAGACCCTGGTCAGAATAGTGGTTTTGGGACCACAAATCCGAGGTCGTAAAAATATTTTAATGATATTTTCTGTGTGAATGATATGTGACAGTCTGTGTGAAAATTCTGTGTGATAATTTGATCGTTTGTGTGTCGAATTAAGAGAAAGGACTTAATCGCGTATATAGTAAAACCTATGTGCTGAATTATAAGTACCTAAGTGTTGATGTCTTTATAGTGGATGAATATGGTCAAGAATGACATTGTATGATATGCTTTATGTATTTTTTTGTTAAAGTTTAATTTTGTACTTTAATAATTATGTTTAATATGTTATAATAAAATATGGAAAATGGTCATTGTTATCATCTTTTCTCCACCAAAAATTGAGAGTGAAAGAAGGGTTTTAAGCTTTGAAAATTTCTGTAACACCCCAAACCCGGTCAATTCGCCATGACCGAATCTGGCATGCCACAGAGGAAAACGTTTTAAAGAAAATTGAGTTACCAATTAAATTATAATGAAAAACTCTTTGTTGTTCTATGTTTGAAGAAATCAGGTGCATGATTAGTTAAAAACTGATATTTTACTTTTAAAATACTGTAAATAAAACTTTTAAAACTTAGTTGTCATTCCATAGGTTAGAAAACATTTATGTCATTTTAAGAAAAACCCAAATTATTACTTTGGAAACCGTTTGCATTTGAGTGTAGAAACTTCAATTTGGAAATCATTTAAGTTGTCGAAAACACTTAAGTTGAAATTTTACTATAAAACGATTTAAAAGTACCCGATGGTAAGATTTTGAAAACTGTTGCGTTTTTATAGTTTAGAAAACTTTGTGCTCAAATTAATATATAAACCATGTAATTTATAAGCCATATTTAAAACAAGTCTAAAGCATATAAATAATCCAAAAACATAATTAAAGAGGCCTTATTACAAATTCAAATAAAAACGAAAACCAAAATAAAATAAAATAAAGTACCCAAATCGAAGTTCATGTAAAACTGAATTTTATTGCATGGCCTCCTCGAGTTCATCCGGCTCCTCATCCGCGATCTATGTATCACCTGAAAAGATAAGGGAGAAGGTGAGTCACCAAGACTCAGTGCATAATCCTTCCCCCGATTAATGTAACACTCTTACACAATTCATAACCAAGCAATATATATATATAATGCACCCAACCTAGCTATCCATAACTCCTTTTCTACCCCGTGTGGTACCAAACCACTGGTGGTGCCAAACCACTGGTGACCCAAAGTCACGATATCCAATAATGTGGTGCCAAACCACTGGTGACCTAAAGTCACGAATAATCAAGTTGTGGGGCCAACCCACGTGTGATACCAAATCACTGGCGACGATCCCATAATATCAAATGTGGGGCCAACCCACTGTGGTGCTAAGCCACTGGGACAAGTCGCTATGAGGTGCCAAACCTCTGGTGTCCCAAAGACACGAAATAATCTTGTGGTACCAAACCACTGGAGGTGCCAAACCTCTGGTGTCCCAAAGACACGGATATCAAATCCTTCCCCCTCCTCTCATATCACCCATACCAATGCAACATTTAAACAAATCATGCCATTATACTTTATTAGGAATCACTTAACAAATATATCATAAATCGTATCATCATGCATCATATTGCAAAAGTCATATCGAAACGGACTTACCCGATTCCTTGCTCATACCCTTACGGTATCATATTGAGAATCTCATAGTTTTCGGCTTTAACAACATGATTAGAATATTTATATATTTATATTACCGAATTATGAAGTGTGTAAGATACACACCTGTCACTAACGCAAGCACTAAATCCCGAAGACCCAATCTACAGCACTAGATCTCCTTGCCCTACATTCAGTCAAACCACAAAACTATAAACAAGGCCATTCGACCACACCAACAAATCCCGAAGGGTTATCGTACGAAATACCAAATCTTACCTATTGGCTTACCCAAAACGATTGTCAGAGAATTAAGGCTTAAGTCGTTTGCTTCCAAAATCACGAAGAGTCTAGAAGAAAAATCGGTTCCTACGAATAGTTAGAACCTTACAACAAAATGCCCAAAAATTCGGCCTTTGCCCTCAAGAAAAATGACATGGAAAAGAGAAAGGAAACAAAGGAAATACGGCCATGAATACTTACCCCCTTCCAAAACCGATTTGAAGAAAACCAAATGAAGACCTACCTTGTTGATATTTGGCCAAGACAAATCAAGAAGGAAATGGGAAGTTTCGGCTATGGTTTTGAAAGAAGAAAGCAGATGATATGTGGATAAAAAGAAATGAAGTACGTGAGTGGCAAAGAAAATCAAAATGAGAGCAAGAGAATTCGGCTTTAGCAATCAATGGAAGAAAAACCAAGTGAAGTAGGGAAGAAAAAGGTTTGGCCAAAAAGAAAGTAAAAGAAGAATTGTAAGTTTTTAACAAATATGAGAAGAAAAGAAAAGAAAGATGAGAACAAAAGAGGTTCTTTTTGGCTACAAAGAATTAAAAGATGAGAGGGAGGTTCCAAAGGAGTTTCGGCCAAATGCCTAAGAGGAAAAACAGCAAACACATAAGGAAATTCGGTTTTTTGTTCACTTTGGTGCACTAGGGAGAATTCGACATAACAAGAAGGTTTCGATTATGACACAAAACAAAGATTGAAGGCTTTCCAAGCTAGCCGAAAATGACCACCTAACCAAAAGAAATTTCGGCACCAACTAGCAACCAACAAGACAAAATTCGGCCACTTCCCCCCCAGGCCCCAAATCATTCCAAATACATGGACTTCAAAGTCAAACCTTTCCACACAAAACTTTCCATAACAAAACACCTTATATCATGCCTTATGTTCTCACATCAACCTTTAATCAAATGATTTCTTTCCCAAACATCAAGCTTACCTAAACTATTATTCAACTTGCCATAAAGATTTTTTTTAAAGTCCAACTTGCCAAATAAAAACTTGGCCGACACTTAAAGTTAGGATACATAAAAATGAAGTCTTCAAAATGTATTCCATGCTACTCGAACCACTTCCCTCAAACAACCCTTCATGGCGTCATAACCACCTTGCCACTAACTCCTCATGTGCTAGAATTTAGACACTTAAATTAACTTAAGTGTCAGGATCACCTAATCCACTTCACTAAATTTTCAATACTAAAAATTATTCTAGCTTAGCTAATAATTCCAAGCCTTCACAAAACTATACTAAGCACACAATAAAATCATACCCGAGCTAACACAAGTAACAAGATGATACTCAAATTTTTAGGATGTTACAATTTCGGCTATTGTTCATCTTGATTTAAGGAATGTTTGAGCTCGGTTTTTGTTAATTTCTACTTTTTCATAATCGTTGCTTCATGCTCTAGCTAACCCATGTTGAAATTTTGTGAATTGATGATATTTTTGTGATGAGCCATTGATGAATGCTTGAGCTATGTGCTAGTTGATAGTAAAATATGAAAACTTGGTGTTGAATTAACATAGTTTGTGTTGAGATTTTTTGTGAATTTGTGTATTTTGGGCTTAATTGAGAAAATGAGAAATTGAAGGGTTAAATTATGAAATAAATGAAATGTATAGGCTAGTTATTTGAATCATGTTTGGGATTTGTAAGTAGCCATGAGATGTGGCTAGATATGTGCTAGTTCTAGAATGAATGACTTTGATATATATATGATGCATCTTTTGATATGGATTGTGAGTTATGAATGGAAATCTTTGTGATGTTAAAATGCTTATATGATTTAGTGAAATTGGGAAAGAATGATGTTTAGTATTGAATGTGTTTAAGTTGTATATGTTAGCTTATAAGTTGATAGGTTTGAATATGAGATTGTATGAATTGATAGATAAATCATATGTTAGAAAATGGCTGCCAAAGTGTGTGTATAATGATGCTCATATGTGCTTGTAGAATTGACCCTAAGTGGGTGGCATTTTGGCCTTGCAAATGGCCTATTTATGTCACACGGCCAAAGCACACGGGCGTGCTTAGTGACCGTGTGTGCAAGTCAGTATATGGCCTTATAGTACACGGCCTTGGCATGGGGGTGTTGGATAACCGTGTTGGTTTTGGCAGGTTCGACCACGGTTAAGGCACACGAGCATGTTTTGGCCGTGGGAGTATAGTCAGGATCGACCACGGGGAGGACACACGGGTGTGTCTAGCAGCTGTGGGTGGGACACGGT
Source organism: Gossypium australe (assembly GCA_005393395.2). NCBI lineage: Eukaryota > Viridiplantae > Streptophyta > Magnoliopsida > Malvales > Malvaceae > Gossypium > Gossypium australe. Next base: position 120,741,359 of record CM016616.1, read on the forward strand.
CTAGCCCCACGGGCGTGTAAGCCCTGTAACTTAGAAAAGTTTTAGTTTTTCATGAAATTTTGTATGTGTTTCGGTGTAGTCCCGACCCGGTTTATAAGCATGTTTAAGGTCTCATAGACCTTGATAAGGGACATCGTGTTTGTAAATGAATGTGATTGAAGATGATTGACTTTGTGTCGTAATTAAGTTGTAAATAAACCTGTTGTCCGGTAATGCCTCTTAACCCTATTCCGGCGACAGTTTCAAGTTAGGGGTGTTACACTCTACCCGTAGAGCTCTCTGTTTATGACATCATCATACTCTTAATAGCACACGGCCAGGACACACGCCCATGTGCTGGCCCGTGTGACGAATTAAATTCTTGTAAAATAGTGCAGGGGTCACACGGCCTGTCAACACACCGATTATACTCATTTCATCCACATTTTACTCAATATCTTGCATAAACATTCATTCAATTATACTCATCAATCCTATAACATGAACTTGACAACATTGACCAATTCACCATGACCATTTACAAAATGAGTATAAAAACATTAATAGCCAACCCTATGGCCTTCCAATATAACATGACACAAAATGATCAAGTTCCTATACATGCCATACTCAAAATGAATTAACTTTACTATACCGAAGGAACTGTTGATAGTGTGATCCGAGCTCTGACTTTCTACGATCCCCGAGCTAACTTGACGAAACTACAAGGAGGAAGGGAAAAGAGAGGGGTAAGCATATAGCTTAGTAAGTTTGCATGAAATCTATTTAACATTATAAATATTCATCTTTCTCATAACCTATGAACAACAATAAAATCAAGTATTAGAACATACTTATTCATCTTTACTCTATCCCATCTCATCTCACAATATGATTTCATACTTCGTATTTTACTTATGATACCTGTATTACTTGATCACATAGTTTAGCACCTTTGCTAAAGAAATCATAAATTCAAATATTTAACTTCCTTAATTTAATTAAAGCTCTTTATCTTCCTTGAATAACTTAACTCATTACTGTCTTGACTATCTTGCCTCTTTTATTACTTCTTTCACATTTGGCTCTTTTGCCCGTTAAATTTCCCGAAATAATAGAGGATACTCAATTTCGTCAACATGTACCTCGATGCCAATGTCATATCCCAGGTATTGTCTTACATGGAATAGCCTTATGATACCGATGCCATATCCCAAATAAGGTCTTACACGGGATTCCTTAACTTGCTGTCGATGCCATGTCCCTAACATGGTCTTACACGAAATCTTCCTTTAGTGCCGAAGCCATGTCCCAGACATGGTTTTACACGGGACCTTTCTCATATGGTGTCGATGCCATGTCCCAAACATGGTCTTGCACGAGACCTTCCTTATTCGATGCTGATGCCATTTACCAGACATGGTCTTACACAAGATCTACGTTCGATGCCAATGCCATGTCCCAGACATGGTCTTACATGGGACCTACATTCCTTATGCCGAGGCCATGTCCCAGACATGGTCTTACACGGGCTTTTCTTGTTTCATGCTATGACATAGGTATCCTCGTTATTCCAAGACATCACTCGGGACTTTCATTTACTTGTACTCGTAGATTTCTTATTAAGGTATTATTCTTCTTCATCAAGAAAGTGATGTATATTAATTAACATAATAAGTAGTTTAATGAAAACACATGTAAAGCCCTGAATTCATACAAACTTACCTCAGTACTCAAAATGTGTATTATTGTGCAATTTAGTCCTCAACCTTGTTTTTGCCTCAGTTTCGATCCGAGCTTCGTGTTTCTTAATCTATAATGACAATTTAACTTGTTTAAAATTCACATTAACTAAATTGACTCATAACTCATACTTTGGAAAAATTATAATATCGCCCCTAAACTATCTCATAATTACATTTTTGCCCCTAGGCTCGTATAATGATTTTCATTCAACTTCCTTGTTTTTCAAGCCTAGCCGAATCATTTTCCTAACTATAGAAACTTTCAATTTCTATTATTTCACACATATATGACCATTCTCATAACTTTTACAATTTGGTCCTTACATGTATTTTTCATGAAAATCACTTAGAAAAAGATGTTTATCCTACATCAAACTTTCATAATCTTTCATAAAACATTAAAATACATGCATGTCATATGTGGGTAAATTTTTTAACATGAACCCTAGCCAAAATATAGCTAGAAATAGCTAAACCGAGCTACGAGGATTTCAAAAATGCGAAGAACATTAAAAACGAGGCTAGGATGCACTTACTTTGAGCTTGAAAATGAACAAAACCCTAGCTATAGAGTCCTTGCAAAATTCGGCACTTAGAGGAAGAAAATGGACAAGATTTTGACTTATTTTTCCCTTTTTAATTCATTAATTAACCAAATGACCAAAATGCCCTTAATGCTCTTTCTTGAGATTTTTCCTTCTCATGTCCATCTTATTATATAATGGTCTAATTGCTAAATAAGGACTTCTAATAATTTTTATGATGCTATTTCATACTTAAGACTTCTAGAAACTCATATTTTTTAATCTTTGCAATTTAGTCCTAATGGACAATTTAATCGCTAATTAATAAAATTTTTTCATGAGATTTTCACAAAATCATAAAATCACCTCATAACCTTATAGAAATCATAAAGCTCATATTTTCTACTTCGGATTTGTGGTCTCGCACCACTATTCCGACTAGGCCCTAAGGCTTTTACAACTGTTACAGTCACTCTATCCCATTTCCACTCGGGAATCATTAACGGTTGTAACAAACCAAATGGAACTTGATGTTCAACTTTAACTTAATGACAGACTAAACATTTCGAGATAACATCATAAATATCTCTTTTCATACCAGACCACCAATAGTGTTGCTTCAAATCATGATACATCTTTGTACTTCCCAAATAAACAGATAAGCGGCTATTATGAGCTTCATTCATAATTAACTGCAATAACTCTGGATTTCTCAGAACACAAATTCAATCTCGAAATCCCAAACAATCATCCTTATCAACTCTAAATTCAAAATCAAAATTTGAATCACACTGAGCTCGTTTCGCTAGCATTTCGTTATCAATCTTCTGAGCATCACATATTTGTTGTAAGAACAACGATTTCACTTTCAATTCCGCCAAAACTGAACCATCATCGGATAGGTCCAAATGAGCATTCATAGCAAATAATGGAAACAGTGATTTCTGGCTTAGTGCATCAGCAACAACATTTGCCTTACCCAGATGATAATATATCACAAGCTCGTAATCTTTCAATAGCTCTAACCATCTTTTCTGTCGCAGATTCAAGTCTTTCTGAGTCATCAGGTACTTCAAAATTTTATGATCTGAAAACACGTGGCATTTCTCACCGAAAAGATAATGACGCCAAATCTTTAACGCAAACACAATCGCAGCTAGCTCAAGATCGTGTGTCAGATAATTCTTTTCATGCGGCTTCAATTGTCTCGAGGCATAAGCTATAACTTTGTCTTCCTGCATTAGAACACATCCCAGACCATTTAACGAAGCATCACTATAGATCACGAATTCTTTACTCGATTCTGGTTGACCAAAACTAGAGCTTCAGTCAATAGAGTTTTCAACTGATCAAAGCTTTTCTAACATTTATCATACCATTCAAATCTCACATCTTTTTGAAGTAATCTAGTCAACGGAGTAGCTATCATCAAGAATCCTTTTACAAACCGACGATAATAACCAACGAGTCCCAGAAAGCTACGGACTTCAGTCACATTCTTCAGAGGTTTCCTTTCCAGAATACCAGAAATCTTACTCGGATCAACTTGTATTCCAGATGCTGATACAATATGTCCCAGAAAACTAACTTCTCACAACCAAAATTCACATTTACTGAACTATGCATACAATTGTTCGTCCCGCAGAGTTTACAACACAATTCTCAGATGCTCGGTATCAGTTTCATCACGCGAATAAATCAAGATGTCGTCAATGAATACAACAACAAATCGAATATCTGAATTTGTTAGTCTGAAAGGCATAACTAAAAACTCATAATGCTCGTACCTCGTTCTAAAAGCAGTTTTTAGAATATCTGAATCTTTTACTCGCAACTGATAATACCCCGATCTCATATCTATCTTTGAAAACACAGTGGCTCCTTTTAACTGATCAAACAAATCATTGATTCTAGGCAGAGGATATTTATTCTTTATAGTCACCTTGTTCAACTGACGATAATCAATGCACATTCTCGTCGTACCATCTTTCTTTTTCACAAACAGAACAGGAGCACCCCATGGTGAGAAACTCAGTCTTGCAAACCCTTTGTCAGTCAACTCTTGCAACTGTGACTTTAACTCTTTCAACTCTATTGGTGCCATTCTATACGGAGCTATCGAAATAGGAGTTATTCCCGGTAATAGATCAATACCAAATTCAACTTCTCGTATCGGAGGTAACCCCGGCAATTCTTCAGGAAACACATTAGGGAATTCACAGACAACTGGCACTGATTCAACTTTCCTTTCAGTTACTTTCGAGTCAATCACTGAAAGCTGAAATCAGAGCTTTAAAATTTATAAAACGAATGATCAAACCTGGAAACTAACTCTGACAATGATTAAAGGCAAGTGTACCTATCGAATAGTAGTATAGCTTAGGCAAGACCAGATTGTCGAACCCAAAGGAACTAAAAGTACTAATACTAACTTTTTTTTTTATTATTTAGCCTAAAATAAAGTAAAGTTGCTTAAATCTCTGATAAGTGACTGACGTTGAAAAGTGGTTAGGACTAATTCGCACGGCCTCTGATAAGTCAGTACGGAGATTCTGGTGGTCCATACGGTCACGGACACGGTCGTGTGTAAGACCGTGTGGCCTTGAAATTCTGCACTTTTGGTTATTTTAAGAAAGAAGAAAGAAGGGAAGAAAAAAAATCGATAAATTTAAAAGTAAATAGTGTTAGTGCTCGGGTTGCCTCCCGAGAAGCGCTCATTTATAATCTTAAGCTAGACTTTCCTCGAAAGAGAAAAAATTAGGGAGGTTTAAAGGTTTGAATATCTTCCCTCATACTTACAGTTCTATTTTCTTGACAAAGTTTAAGTCGAGAAGCGTTTACCTTAAAAGTACCGAATGTTGGATTGCTTACCTCGACTGTTCTGTAGGGGAAGATATCGTGTACCTTTAGAGGAATTTCCTTGCTTACGTTCAGGTCTGATGTGGTGATACGAGGATCGGCTTTATCTAACAGATCCTGGTCTCCTATTTTGAAGTGATTTGATGTTCCTACGAGTTCTTCAGGTGGTTCCTACGGTTTTGGTTTGTGTGGTTCCGGTTCTTCTTTGACGTGTGTCTTCTGCTCTTCTAATTTGTCGACCCTATGGCTTTGTTCCTTATGTAATTCATCTTTGTTGGTTTGGGGTCTAAGATCTGGCTCAAGGTTGTATTCCTGTGGTGTTTCCTGCGATGAAAGTTGAACAATTTGATTATCAAATGAAGTGACTTTCTTACCTTCATCGACTGTTGTCCTGGCCGAGTCAAGAGCTTGGAGACTGAGTGATTCATCACCTACGCAATGAATGAGTTCGCCTGTGGCAACATCAATTTTAGTTTTGGCAGTTGCTAGAAAAGGTCTTCCTAAAATTAAGGGGATTGAACTATCCTCATCCATGTCTAAGACAACAAAATCTACTGGGAAAACAAATTTATCGATTTTGAAAAGAACATCTTCGATAATTCCCCTAGGAATTCTAACCGTTTTATTAGCTAATTGAATGCTCATCCTAGTTTGTTTGGGCTTCCATAGACCTAGTCGTTTAAACAATGTATAAGGCATGACATTTATGCTTGCCCCTAAATCAGCTAACGCATTATCAATAGTTAAACTACCAATTAAACATGGAATAGTAAAACTTCCTGGATCTTTTAGCTTTTGCGGTAATTTATTCTGTAACATTGCTGAGCATCTGCGTTTAATTCCACATGGTGCTCTTCATCTATTTTGCGTTTGTTTGTCAAGAGCTTCCTTAGAATTTTCCTTGAGTCTAGCATCTGAAAAAGAGATTCAAGAAGAGGTAAGTTAATATGTAATTTCTTTAAAAGTTTAAGAAACTTACCGAACTGTTCTTCTGAATCGTCTCTTTTCGTCGCTTCGGGAGAAGGTATACGAGGTTGGTACTCTTTGATTACCGATTTTGGCTTTTCTTGCGTTACCTTTATTTTTCCTTCGTCTACCTCTTGGTTTGGTTCGTCTAACCCTTTGCTATCATGATCTATGATGGCTTGAATTTGCTCTTTAGGGTTAATCTCGGTGTTACTTGGTAGACGTCCTTGCGGTCGTTCAGACATTAGCTTTGTGAGTTGCTCGACTGCATTAGTGACTTCCTTAACAGACATAGTAAGTTCCCCAACTCGGTTCTCATTGTTTTTAATTGTTCTTTCAGTTTCATGGAAACAGTTTTCTGTGTTTGCCATAAATTTTGATAGCATCTCTTCGATGTTTGGCTTCTTCTCTTGTGGATAAGGCTGATTTTGGAAGTTTTGAGGAGGTTGTTGCCTTTGGTTTCCTTGACCTCCCCATGAAAAATTTGGGTGGTTCCTCCAACCTGGATTATAAGTATTACTATAAGGATTATTATTGGATCTGAAATTATTACCTATATAGTTCATCTGTTCACTCTCTGCATCTAGTTGGTAGGGTGGGTACTCAGGATTCGCCATGGTTCCACTTGCGTCGCACTGCATGACTGGATGTGCCTGCGAAAAACACAAACTATCAATCTTTTTATTCATCATCTCTACCTGTTTTGATAGTATGGTTATCGCATCGAGGTTGTAAACTCCGGCTGATTTTGTCGGTTTTGTCCTTGTCACTTGCCATTGATAGTTATTCAGTGACATCTCTTCAATGAATTCATAGGCTGCTTCAGGAGTTCTGTTGTTAAGGGTTCCACCGGCGGCTGAATTGATTAGTTGTCTCGTTGAGGGGTTTACACCATTATAGAATGTTTGGACTTGTAGCCACAAGGGTAGACCGTGGTGTGGACACCTTCTCAAGAGATCCTTGTATCTCTCCCATGCGTCGTATAATGTCTCTAGATCCATCTGTACAAAAGAAGATATATCATTCCGTAATTTGGCCGTTTTGGCAGGTGGGAAATATTTCAATAAAAACTTTTCGGTCATCTATTCCCATGTAGTGATTGACCCTCGTGGTAACGAGTTTAACCACTGTTTGGCTTTATTCCTTAATGAAAATGGGAATAATTGAAGACGTATGGCATCATCAGAAACACCATTTATTTTGAAGGTATCACAGAACTCTAAAAAATTAGCTATATGCGTGTTTGGATCTTCGTCCTGCAATCCATCAAATTGAACAAACTGTTAAATCATTTGTATTTTGTTAGGCTTTAATTCAAAATTGTTAGCAGCTATAGCAGGCCTAACAATACTTGATTCCGCTCCTGTTAAATGCGGTTTAGAATAATCAAACGTTATACGTGGAGCATTGTTCTCCCCCACATCATGTGGTGGTGGATTATTCTTGTCCATCCCTTTAGTAGGATTGGATCTGCCTCCTTGATCTTCCTCTGTGTAATTTAGGGCTCGCCTGATTTCTCTGCGAGTCCTACGAATGGTAGCTTCAATTTCACTATCGTATACCAAAGGTCCTCTCAGGTTCCTTCTAGTCATAAACTAGAGGTACCTGCTGAGAAAAGAAAAAGAAGGAAAATTTAGCAAAAATTAAAATTTAACCTAAAAAAATAAAAATAAAAGTAAATTGCAAAAAATAAAAAAAAATAATGGCTAAAGTAATAAAAATAGAGCTTTCTTAATATTTTAGTTCCCCGGCAACGGCGCCGAAAACTTGATTGCTGAAATCAGAGCTTTAAATTTTATAAAACGAATGATCAAACCTGGAAACTAACCCTGACAACGATTAAAGGCAAGTGTACCTATCGAACAGTAGTATAGCTTAGGCAAGACCGGATTGTCGAACCCAAAGGAACTAAAAATACTAATACTAACTTTCTTTTTATTATTTAGCCTAAAATAAAGTGAAGTTGCTTAAATCTAAATTAACGACTACTAAGCTAAAGATGCAAAGACAAAAAGAATGAATTGGGTAATAACTAGAAGAAAAACTTAGTTGATCACGACGATACCCTCAGGAAGAATCCACCTAGACTTCACTTGTTATCTAACACTGAACCATACGATTTATTCACTTAGTTTGATGCGTAGGACTCCCTAACGTATATTAAACCCTCTCTCGAGGCGAATAACGTCTAACCCTAGGTTAATTAGTGGAACTCTCGTTCTCTTATAATAACCCCCTAGAATAGCAGTAAATCAATTTATGGATTCCCATATTAGGTTTCACCCTAATCCGGCAAAATCTCATCACCCTATCTCTAGGCGTGCGATCAACTCCGCTTAAGTATGCTAGATCTACTCTTAAGCAGGGTCTATTCCTCCTCCACCTAAGCACATCAAACTTGAATCAATATCCGTAAAATTTTAACTCAAGAATTAAGCACACATAATTAAGAACAAACTAAGTATTTATCATATAATTCAGAAAACGATAACAAGATTCATCTAGGTTTCATCCCCTTCAGGTATCTGAGGGGTTTAGTTCATAAAAATAAAGAAAACATCTCAAGAGAAGAGATAAAACAACACATAAGAAATCCCTAAAACACCCTGAAGGAATTGAAGGAGAGATCCGCCGTCTTGAGTAGAATTTCGGCTTCTTGGGATGGATCAACTGGCTAACTTCGAGCGATTCCCTCAACTCTGACCTTTCTAGCTTGGCTCCTTGGCCGAGCTCGACGCCTTCTTCAAATGTGGTACTTAGGGGTTATTTATAGGCTCTTGGAATGTGATTCTTTCTCCCTAAGTATCCTTTTTCGACTGAAATTGTCTAAAGCCACGACAGGGGCACAGCCATGTCACACGCCCGTGTGACTCGTCTTCAAGCCGTGTTCGGATTTCTAAGTTGAGGCACGGCCGTGTAGATCAGGGGTGAGGTCGTGTTCTAAATGCTTGACAAGGCAGTACCATGTGTTCTTTGGGCCAGGCTGTGTTGATTTTGTGATATGGCCTATTTACTCCGTTTTAGGCCTGTTTTATGTTCTTTTCATCCTCAGGTGCTATCCTGGGTATCAGACATGAAAAGAAAGGATTAAGAGCAACTTTCTACATAAATTGAGAAATAAATCATCCAAAAACAAGCTAAATGTGGGATTAAAATATGTTATAATTACGGTTTATCAATCACATAAGCAAAATAAGCTTCATAACCCTTTCTCAAATAATTTTGAGCTTTCAATGCAGATATCACAGCAGGTAACCCAGTCAAATCATTAGACTCAACCCGAACTATTTCATCATTCTGACATCTCAAATTAATAATCTTTCTTTTACAATTCACAACAGCATCATGTAGTGTCAACCAGTCCATACCCAAAATTATGTCAAACTCATCAAAGGGTAATAGCATCAGATTAGCCGGAAAACAAACATCTCGAAACATTAACAGACATTCTTGCATACTTTATCAACCAGGACACTTTTACCTAAGGGGTTCGATACTTTTATAACAAACTCAGTAGACTCTACAGGCAAAGTCTTACTAGATACTAAGTTCATGCATATATACGAATGTGTAGAACCTGGGTCTATCAATGCAATCACAGAAGAATCATAAAGAGTAAATGTACCCGTTATAACATCTAGAGATGAAGCATCCTCACGAGCTCAGAATGGCATATGCTCTGGCAGGCGCTCTAACTTTAGATCTCACAACTTAGTCTTTTGTAGCTCTTTGACTTCCACTAACATTCCATGTATTTCAGGAATGTCTACCTCTAGCTGAAACATTATCAAATCTTGGATTCTGAACATTCTCTTGCTCAACAGATTCTGGGCAGTCTCGGATGAAATGGTCTAACAATCCACATCTGAAACAGGCTCGGGCATTCAACCTACAACTTCCTAGATGTCTTTTACCACAATGTTTACATTCAGGTCACTCAGATCGAACACTTCCAACACTGGCCATCGAAGTTGCAGGAGCTTTGAAATTTGACTGTGATCTAGCTCGACCTCTGCTCTAATGTCCCACACTAACCTTTGATCGACTTTGTTCATCTTTGAATTTCTTTGAAGCAGACTGAAATGTTTTACTCGGAAATCACTTTCTCACATCTCTAGTTTCAAAGTCAGCTTTTCTTTTCTTTTTCTCAAGTGCCTCAGCTTTGCAAGCTCATTCAACCAGTACTATGAACTCTTTTATCTCAAGTATGCCTACTAACAGTTTAATATTCTCATTCAAACCATCTTCAAATCTTTTGCACATTATTGCCTCAGTTGATACTCATTCTCGGGCATATTGACTTAATCTCACGAAATCTCTTTCATATTTGGTGATAGACATGCAGCCCTATTTCAATTCCAAAAATTCTTTTCGTTTCTGATTAATAAATCTCTGACTAATGTATTTCTTCCGGAACTCAGTCTGAAAAAAATCCCCATGTGACCCACTCTTTCAGAATAACAGAAATCAAGGTCTTCCACCACTGATAGGCTACGTCTCATAACAAGGAAACAACACACTTTATACATTCTTCAGGACTCAATGACATCTTAGTGAATACTCGGATAGTGTTCTCTAACCAAAATTCAGCTGTCTCAGCATCATCATCACTATTGGCCCTGAACTCTTCATCCCCATATTTATGGATTTTATCAACCGGAGGTTTATTCAACAGATTCATACTCATAACTGGTGGCACAATTGAAGTTTGAGGGGGATTAGGCAGGGGCAGAGGTTGTGAAACAGCCAAATTATTTCTTACAAACTAAGTGAACCACTCACTCATCATTTGGAAGAAGGCTTGCTTAGCCTTTCCTTCTTGACTGCTAGTAGCCAATCTCGAATCAGATGGCACTGTCCCTTGAGCGGGAACAGGCGCATTGCTTTCAACATCGTCAGCTACGGCTCTTTCGAGATCCATTACTATACGATAAACACATTTTATACGTTAGGATTCATCACACTATCATATTTCATATATATGGCGTGTATAGATAGACTCTCACACGCTACGCTAGTCTGAGAATTGACTAAATCGTAGCTCTGATACCAATCAAATGTAACACCACTAACCCGTAACCGTCACTGGTCTAGGGTTAAGAGGCATTACCGGACAATCGAAAACTTTTATAGACATTTCAAATCATAATTCAACAAATCACATCAAAGTGTCCCTTAAATAGGTCTTTGAGACCTTAAACATGCTTTAGAATAGGGCCGGGACTAAACTGAACACAAACAAAAATTCTCGAAAATTTAAAAATTTTCAAAGTTAAAGAGGTCACACGCCCATGTGGACAGGCCGTGTCAGACACGCCCGTGTGTCTAAGCCAAGTCAAAACAGGGCATACATACTGACTTGTCCACACGGCCGTGGACACGCCCGTGTGCCTCACCCGTGGTCGCTACTGACTTGCACCACACGGCCAGTCACACGCCCGTGTGTCTTACCCATGGTCGAGTCTGATTTGTTTTCAATTACAACCACGAGGGACACGATCGAACCACACGCCCTTGTGCTCAACCGTGTGGGCCATTTTCAATGCCACACATTGGGTTATCCCTACAAGCACATACAAGCATATTTCTAAACACAATTGGCAACCAAAAACACACCAAATGGTCATCATATCATCCCATTCAATCTCATTTCTAAGCATACCAACTTATATACTAAATAGCTCAACCAATTCACAAATAAACCAAACTTGATTCATCCCCAACTTACCACTTCAACATAACCATCACGCATCAAACACGTATACTCACTTTGCGTCAATAAGCTTACCATTATCTTAACCATTTCAAAACCATGGAATCATACCAAAACCAAAATCATATAGCATAACTCTTTATTCATTACACAACCATTTAACTAGCCATATCGCATGGCTATCCACATATTTCTAGCATAACTTAAGGTAACTAGCCTATACATGCCATACTTTAGTATATACGTTTTCAAAAGGGTACCAAAATAAGATTGAGTAGTGTGACGACGATCCTCGTCGGTTCCCGAGCCTTCAGTAGCTTTGACGATCTATAAAACAGAGAAAACACACACAAAGTAAGCTTTCAAAAGCTTAGTAAGCCACATACAAATAAACTTAACACAAAATGCACATAGCTACATTGATACAATAACATTAATGTTTCTCATTTGCAAATTTACCACATATTCTTTGGCTCATTTTTTTAGCCATTACTTACCCACATTCCATAGCTTAAAGTATCACTTTACTTTACTCATAGCTCATACAACCTTGTATCACATATTATCTCATCAAATCTATAGACATATTCTGTTTAGTAAGCTCATTTGGACACTTACCTTTCCAACGTACCTGAATCATTTATACATTTCACATAGACATTCATTTCTCAGACTTGCCCGTTGAACCATTCGGAACTAAATAGGATACTCAGAATGCTCGGAATAGTCGTACAATGCCAATGTCCAGACGTGGTCTTACATGTAACCAAATATCAATGCCACTATCCCAGACAGGGTCTTACACAAATCAATACGATGCCAATGTCCTAGACATGGTCTTACACGTAAATCTCATATCGATGCCAACGTCCCAGACGTGGTCTTACACAAAAGCTCGAATCAATGCCAACGTCCCAGATGTGGTCTTACATGATATCCCATATCAGAAACCTATGTCATGACATATGTAATACTATCTATTCCTAGGTTCTTACGGGGACTTCTCGAACATAGATACACTGTTGATACTATCTCGAATTCTATGTACATAACATCTCGAGCATAATCAACAAAAGCTAAATTTCATATACGCATAATTAACTCAATTCAAATGCATTTATTTGTATATCGACTTACCTCGGATTCGGATAAACAGAAACGAACTCGGCTACTCAATTACTTTTGATTTCCCACTATCTAAGTCTTTTTTCTTCGGTTCTTGATCTAAACATATTCAAGTTTAATCCATTTATTCACCAAATCATTCAATTCAATCCAAGAACACATATTTAGGGCAATTTACAAATTAGCCCTCACATTTTCACATTTTGACATTTTAGTCCTTATTTCACAAAATCACAAAATACACAAAATCTCAATACACCCATGCTTAGCCGAATTCTCATGTAGTCCATACAAGTCCATACATTTCATTTTTCACAATTTAGTCCCTCAAAATACTATTTTCACAATTAAGTCCAAATTACTCAAAATCATCCAAACTTCAAAGACAAAACATGTTAATCTAATACATATATTTCATATTTCACAATTAAACATCACAAAACTCATGTGCTCATCAATGGCACATTTCAAAATATTCATCAATTCACAAATTGAAGCATAGGTTTCAAAGTACACGAAGCAAACTGTGGACTTCTTCACTAACTGTGGCAAACTCCGTTTCTACTGCTGGGATTCTGCTGGACAGGAGAAGTTCGGTTGTCTCATAGATGGTTACTAGTGAGTGATTCTATTACTTGCACCTTTTTCTATAAACATGCTGAAGTAATTCCTTTTAGCTAAGGCTTTGGGATGCATTTTCGATTTTTTGTACCCAATGGCTTATACCTATTTTTTCATGTCCTTTTCTTTTATGAACCTAAGATGTTGCTATGTATTCTTGTTTGTGTTAGTATTTGGTGCACTTGCAGTGTATTTTTTTTATTCCACAAGCATTCTTAAAAAAATACTATGTGTCTTTTTTAATATTTTACTATATCCTTGTAAGACACTTGTGAACCCTTTGATCTTGCTTCTGTAGGTTAAAAACTCTATTGCTGTGTACCAAATATTATTCATATTATTCCTTCTTGTTTATTGTTTTAGTTTTTACAGGTATTGCAGAAACAACATATTGAGCTTTTGCTTTACTTGATTGTTTTTCTGACTTTTTAATATTTATGTGTTGCAGTATCCATGGGCAGTATCCATATGTTGCATAAATGTTTATGCTTTGTGGTCTCATGAACTTTTGGTTTTTGTTTTTTTAATCTTCTTTTTAAGCTAACTTATATTTTGGGTTGTATGTAAGGATGGTGGGTAACCAGAAGAATTGTTTAGTACTATAGAGATTTAAAGGATGACAATCTGAGAAGTGGGGAAGGAGATGCAAAACCAGAAAATTTACTTGGTAAATAGGCGAGCAGAAAAGAAGCCACGACCCATTAAAGCAGTTAAATTTGCATTTTGTTTTAGGACTATGTTGTTGACATCCAAAGCTTCTTTTTTAAAAATTCTTGTTGAATATTGTTTGCTATCGGTTTTTTTTTTTTTGGGTTTAAATGTTATGGGCTGAAAATTGTTTAATTTTACTGTTTTTCCCTTAAATTTTTTTATAATATTTTAATCTTATTCTTTTTTATAATAGATTTTTTTTAATTTTCATGACTTTTAGCGGCGTTTTTTTATAAAAGTGTCGCTAAAAGTCGTGGTCTTTAGCGGCGATTTTTACAAAAGCGCAGCTAAAAGTCATAGTATTTAGCGGCGTTTTCTATAAAAGTGCTACTAAAGATTAGGACCTTTAGTGGCGTTTCCTATATAAGCGCCGCTAAATGTCGTGGTCTTTAGCGGCGTTTTCTAAAAAGCGCCGCTAAATACCTTTAGCGACGTTTTATATAAAAGAGCCGCTAAAAATTATGATCTTTAGCGGCATTTTTTCAAATAAACGCCGCAAATTTTAGTAGCGTTATCTATAGCGGCGTTTTTTGCGGCGCTTTCAGGCAAAAAAAAAAAACGCCGCAAAAAGTCTGTTTTCCTGTAGTGATAAGAAATTGGAATACTTCATCTACCCACTTTTACTCCTTATATTATTTTTTCATGTTCTAATTTATAGATCATTAAGGAAAGAACATTTTGACATAAAACAAAAAGATAAGTGAAAAAGGGTCACCTTGCTTAATGCCCCTTGTAACACTAATTTGACTCACGGGAGCCTCATTAATGACAATATGATAAGAAACTATCAATATGCAATGCATAATTAAATTTATCCATTTCCAATCAAAGCCCGTGGTAGACAAAACTACTCGAACAAAATTTCAATACAATCTATCATACGTCTTATTCATATCAAGTTTTAGAGCTTTTATACACCCTCTCTACTTTTTCTTTCTTTTTGATAAGATTTAAAAACTTTGTTGTCGGAACATCATTATCACTAATTTACTTACCTCTATAAATGCATCTTGAAATTAAGTGATCATCGCACCGAGAATGGACTTGAGTCTTTGAACCAAAATCATAGAAATAACCTTATATATCATATTATACAAATTTATTAAATTAATATCAAATTAATTACAAATTAATTCAATTAAATACTTAAATAATAGTATACATAAATGATATAAAAATTTTATTTATATTCTATACACTGTATTAGGAAGACAGAGAAATAGGTTGATTAGATAGATGGCGAATTTGACTTATATTATAGTACTGATTGCTAGAATTAATTAAAAGCAAAAAGAAAAAAAAGCCACCTTTGTTCTTCTCAAGTTACAGGCTTTTTTTTTTTTATATCAGTGACAGTCACTCTCGGTAACCGAGAGAAAACCCTCCATTTCCATTTAAAATCATATTCTATGGATATGCCATCAATTTCCCTCCCAATTCCCAAGCCTAGGTTGGGTATTGGCCCACAAATCAACTACCAAAACTTTTATTTTTAAATCCTTAAATAAATGCACCTAAATTTGCTCTCCACTAGAGAAGTAGATAGAATAGAGCATATAACTTTATGAAAGTCTTCCAAGCAACAGAATCATAAGATAAGTTTAGATCATGCATTTCCTTTGAATATTCTAACACCACCACCCACGACAACCAGCTACTTTTGTTTTCTAATTTTGTACAAAGTTATATTTTTCAAGAGGGCACCAATGAATGTTTGAGTGCAAGAAGCCAACTTTGTCTTTCTTCTTTCCCCCAAACAAAAGAAAGAAAAAGCCAATCATCATCGTCAAACCAGATCGTAATGGGAACTGAGTTTAGATTCAGTTCTTTTTCTTTTTAGGCTTCACCTGCCTTCTGGGTGCAACGGGAATAGCACTAGAGTTCTGGTTTCCTCCTCTTTAAATGACGACGATGATCCGCTTTCTTCTTCAATGTCCTCAAATGACCAGCTCCTGCATTTTCTCTTATATGGACCATCCTCCTGTATTAAAGAATGGGCTTCATATTTATAGAAAAAAGAATGAGAAACTAACATACAAGGGGTTTGGGAGGTACCCTAGTATTCAAAGTTATGGTGGTAATGGGAGGTGAGTTAAGGACAAGGCTGTTGCGCTTCTGCTTTTGTCGCTCGCGAGCTTTGTGGTTTTGGAACCAGTAGAAAACGTTTTTGCCTTCGATCTTGCCGTACTTGCCTAGCTGCATAGTGATTTGTTCGATTTGTTGTGCGTTTGGCGTTCGCATCCCTCCTCTGTACATCATCTCCAAAATCCCGATCTGCTCTTGCGTTGGACTCCATCGCGTACCTCCTGCACCTGCTTGCATATCCACCTGCATAACATAATTCCTTTCTTTTTCAGACTTATTCCTACATTCTTTACATGATCATTAACATCTTAATTAATTAAGTTTCAAAATTTCATCCTTCTCCGCAGATCACCATTGCGAACAAAAGGGTTACTCGGATACTGAAAAGTAGTTAGCTTTGAAGCAAAAGAAAAGGAAGGTAAGAGGTGATCAGGCTGAGTTATATATGTTCAGCCAACTTGACGCAGTAATGAAAGAAAGAGTGAAGGGTACATGTAATTAATGTAGTGTACCTGAGGAGAATGCGGCTGCTGGTCAGAGGAGGCAAGCTTTGTAGGGGTAGGTTTGGGTGTAATGAAGGTCTTAAGGTGGAAAGAAGAAAGGGTATTACTATTATGAGTGCGTAGGGGGTTGCAGGCGAGGGAGAGGGATGGTTCGTGCTCCCACAATCCACGTGACAACTCATGCACCTTCATGTTTCCCATAGTGAAGGAGTGAATAACGGAGAGAGGTGAATTATATAGAAGATGAGAGATGGCATAGAAATAACGAAAGTGCGATATGAGGTGGTGCTTTGAACAGACAAGCCCAAATGATGAGGTGAGGTTGACTTGTGATTTCTCATATTTTAAAAAAGCCAAAAGAAGAAAAAAGAAACATAGAAAAAAAGGAAGGGGGGGGTGAGTTGAAACAGTAGAAGAGAGCACAATTTAGCGACCATGTCTTTAAAGCCTATTCTTATTACTTTTATATACTAAAATAATATATTAAAATAAGATTTAGAGAAAAGATCTATTTACGTCGATATAAAATTAAAATATTTTATAATTTTTTATATAATTAATATTTTAATAATTCAAATATTATATATAATGCTCGAGTCATGTAATTAACTATTTATTTTATGTAAAAGACTTCCAATCGTTAAATATATATTAGTATAAACAATATTTTAACCATGAGGTATGATGTAGACTTTTCCGAGGGTAGGGTAGCCCTCCCAGCTCGATAGTCGAGCCAGGCTTGAACTAGAATTTTTGCACCTTGGGTTAGCTCCACCTGAATTTAATTTAAATAATAAAATTAATTTAAAATTAATTATAAAAGCATATAAAATATAAATAAAAATATTATTTTATTATTTTTTTGAATAGTGAAATTAACTTTTTGGGTTGGTTGGGCCAAAAACAAGTTTGGGCTTGAAATTTTTTTTAGAACTAGGCCTTCACTCAACTTGCCCCATAGACACCTCTAGTGTGGTGTATTGGTTGCTTATCTCATCTCTTAACCATATAGTTAAAAGTTCAATTGTCACTCATGAGAATGAAGCATATTTTATGGCCGATTGTTTATCTGTTTAACTAACACATACGGTGAGAGGGTTAGTTATTGCTATCTTGATTATAACTAAAAAATATAGAAAATATTTTAGATCAATATAATAAACATATTGGATTAATTTAAAATTTTACATGCATGACATGTATAAATATATTGACAAATTCAAATTAGTTTTATCAAAAGTTATAAAAAAATAAAATCATTTTAATTTACAAGTGAATCCCTCACCTAAAATTTAATACCAATTATTTGTATCATAAATTTTAACATATACATGTAAGTTATTAATTTTCGGTTTGCAGCGCCTTAAAATAAAATAAAAGAGGGGGTTGAGGAGTACTATCGGATGGGGGATTCATTTTTCTAATAATCGGGGGATTCATTGCTTTTTGGTGGCCTACTTTTATTGCTTCTTTCTTTCTTTAGTCTCTCTTAAATCCTATTCAAATTTACTTTTACTTATAATTTAATTTAATGTGTTATGAGTGCATATATTAAATTATATGGATAATAAATCATATTGGGTCACAAATTTAAAAAGTTATTTTCGAAAAGAAAAAAGTATTTTTTTCTATTAATCGTGATATTATAATCTGAATCATTATTAATATAAAGGGTAAGTTACATTTAAAGTCAGTAAATTATTAGTAAATTTATATTTTGGTTACTTAATTTCAGAAAGTTATAAAATGATAACTGTACTATTTAAAAGTTTTTATCTAAGTCATCGGATTGCTAAAATCGTTGCTGTGTAACCTTTTTTGTTTGTAATACCTGTACCAATCAAAAGTTGTCTTTCCCTTCTTCTTCTACAATTCAATTTTTTTTATAAAACAACTTTAAACGTTTCAAATTTGCGAATCAAAAACTGATCGTCAGATCGGCTTAGATCTAATGTACGTTCTTCTGCTTGTCGATGGGTACTAACCCACTATACTGATCATCGAATCATCAGTTAGAGCTCGCTAGCTGGACTTTAAAAAAAACTTAAGCAACCAGTGACTTAAATAACAACTTTCAAATATTTCAAGACTTAAATGGAAGCTTTCGAATAAATTAATGATCATTTTGTAAATTCTTAAAATTAAATAACTAAAATATAAATTTATTAATAATTTAATGACTATAGGTATAATTTACTTAATATAAACTTAAACCAAATAAAATATTTTTAATTTTCGTAAAAGAGGATTGTGAGAGGAGGGAATGATGAAGATTCATCAAAACCAAAACTTAAGAGAGAGAAGATAGTGAAAAGTGATAAGTGGTCTATCTATATCTTTAATAGATAAAGGATATTAAAAAAAAAAAAAAACCAAGAAGAACTCATAAGCAACAGAAAAAAAAAATTCTACTATGATGAACTTGAACAAGACAAGATAAATGCTCCAAACCAAAAAAAAAAAAAAAAAAAGAAAGAAAAAAACCTTTCAAAACTGTTGCTCTCAATTTCTCAAATTCTATCTTCTAATCTTCAAGATCCAACAAAACTCACATTCAGTGCGGCTATTTTTGGCAATAAAATCTCTTGGAGCCATGCAATCATACATGCAATAGTATGTATATATTTTATACGAATAATTATTAAGTGTGGTAAATAATAATTGCATGTTCCACATTGATGATGAGGTTGGAGAAACAACTGGACTTTCTGACCCACGAATATAATCAATAATTACTACTTACTTTTGTGTTAAAAGAAAAAAAAAATCATTGCATGATTTGAAACGAATTGGTTGGGTTTTAGCACGTGTGGCTATGCTCATCTCACTCAAACCAGGGCATGTGATTTAATTATACAATCACTTCTCTTTCGCTAATTAAAAAGTAGTTATACATAAGCATAATTACTTATTTTTGCAGACAACATACCACAAAGGAGACGTCGGTGAAATGGGGGAGGAGGAAATTTAGAAATCCAAGAAATATGGGAATTGTGAAAGGCCATCGAAGACTTATAGAAAAGAGTATAGTAATTAAGATGTAAAAAAACCTAATTAAAAATATAAATTAGTAAATTAATATATGTTAACAAGTAGAATTGTATTTTTAAATATCAATTATAATTTTATATCTTAGATAAAAAACAAATAAAATAAATAAAAAGAGGTTCTGTAAAAGCAATAATTAAAACGAAGAAAGTAATAATTAAAAATTTTAAAAACTTAAATGAGAAAAAACTCTAGTTAAACGTAAAATTTCTCTTTGATTCATAGATCCAATCATATCTTTAATAAATTAATTCTAGTTGCTAACTTAAAGTTGCACAATCAATCTCTCCATAGTTATTCGGTAACTAAAAGACAATTCGTTTCAAATTACTTTACTAACTAATAAATAACCACGTAACTCATCGTCCAAGGTTTAACTTACCAGCAATATTAAGAACTAGAGGGACCTACTTTTAACCAACAAACTCACCTCAACAAGGTCAATTTAAGCTAGACCATATATCCACACCATATAATCATGAACTACGACATAAAAAAGTTATGCAGTTCGACTAGTATTATAAATTATTCTAATTGATAATGCAATCATTTTAAGTTATCAAATACCGACAAATACTTAATAAACCTAAATGATTGTAATTATAATAGAAGATGCATGAATATTAAAAAACAAAGAAGAATTAAAGAGCAAATTAAGTCTCACGATCTTATTAAATCAAACTTTGATTAACCTTTGACTAGAAAAGAAAGTTTAGAAACTCATAAAGAAAATAAAATGAAAAATTAAAATAAAACTAAGGTGGTTATGTGTGAGACCCTAGTAATCTTAACATAATAATTTCTATTTATAGGGAAAGTATAAAAGTGCCATTAATTACATAAAATAGAATTTTTCAATATTTCTTGGCAATTTTCACATACAACTTTCAAGCCATTTTTGGGCCTAATTCATAATAACTTTAGTTATATCTTTCAATTCCTTTTGAATCGGTATATTATGGACCTAAAACGGAGGTCTATAACTCAAATTATGGCCAAAATACTAAAGTTGCATTGTGTTGAAAGTCCAAATCGCAAAAACTTGTCAAAAATAAACTTTAAGCTCATTTTTTTCCAATTATTCCCTAAACTGATAATAAATTAAATATAAGTATAAATAATATAATTAAGAACATAAATAACATAATTCAAGAGGAGAAATATAAAAATAATTGAGAAATTATGAACTTATCATAAATGTTTTGGTTAAGTGAGGAAACACTACAAATCAATAAAATGGAATGTCATAGAGAGATGGTGGAGAAGAAGATTGAAGTAGATTTTGAAAAACTAGTGAGGTGACAAATCGTGGTGATGGAAGCAATAAATGCTTGAGAAAGATGAGAGCGATGGTTGTTGTGATTGTAGAAAGAAAGTTATAGAGAGATTTTTTAAAGTACTCAAGTTTGCCAAACAATCAAAAAATCTCCAAACAAAACTTTTTAGACTCTATTTATAGGCCTTGTAAAGAAATTATTAAAAAAAAAACAGATACAATAAGAAAGTGAGAATGAATGTGCTAAAATAATGGATAGTGATAGTGGAAGAAGTTACTTGAACGTAGATAGTAAAAGGTAAGTTATAAGAATAATGGGTATAAGGACAATTACATGAAGTTACACCCACTTAAAATATTTAGTAAGAAGGTTCTTAAGTGCAAATGCACTGTTTGTTTAATGAATAAATAAGGAGGAAGCAATTGTATTCCAAAAAAAAGGTTAAAAAGTGAACTTCTTAACAATATTCGTATCTAAGCCTCCAAGCCATGCTCTTTAGGACATCCCCAAAGTGGAACAACCCAAGAATCTTGCCAACCTTCCAAGGTTATTCCAAAAGGTAGTTGTTCCCAACATGATGTTCTCCAAGGTAGTTGTTCCCAAGGGTGTTCTTGCAAAGAACAATATTTTCTGAAACTACTATTGATAAACACTTACTAACCAAAAATAAGCATCTACAGGGTTTAAAGTTAAACTAAACTAATTGTTCTAGAAACCAATGAATTGAAAATGCTTTTAGTAAAAGATGGAGTCTAAAGAATGTCATTAGCATCAAAGTTCTAGAGTTAAGTGAATGTAGCAGGGTGATACAAACACCAAATTCTTTTATGCCACAACCATCAATCACAAGAGGAATAATAGAATTGATGAGATTAAAGGTTATAAGGGAGATTGGATTAAAGAAGAAGAGATTTAGAACTTTGGTTCATCTCACATTCAATCTTTTTTTTCGAATTAGTACAACATAAATGAAGAGGAAGTCTTGGAATGTATTAACAATGTGATCATCAAGTAGATGAATCGAGAGTTATGCAAGGAGGTCATAGAGGAGGAGATTAAGTAGGCGAGGTTCGACCAAGTGGTAATGAAAAGGCCAAGTTTGAATGGTTTTTTTTAGTATTTTTATCATGCCTTTTGGAAAGAAATTAAAAAGGAGGTCATGGATATGGTTTGAGAGTTCTTTCGAATGGTACACTCCCAAAAAGATGCCCAAAATTTGCTAATTAATTTAGAAAAATTGTCTAATGTAATTTTTCTTACAAAATAATAGCAAGAGTGGTGACAATAAAGATGGGACAACTGTTAAGGAAAACCCGTTCCCCAGCGCAAATAGCTTTTATTTCTAAAAGGTTGATACAACAACATATTCTTGACACTTGAGAGCTTTTTCCAATACCAATAAGAGAAAATTGTAACGCCCCGAATTTGGGCCTAGAAGAATTGGGCCTATTGGGCTTTGGGTCTCATAAAATTTTTAAGTGAGCAAGAAAATGACAAATGACATGACGACTTTAAAGGTTTAATGAATTTGGAGTGTCTAGGTGTGTTGGAGAAGCTCTGGGTTCGAGTTTTGTGGTGGAGGATTCTTAATTTAATTAATTAGGGAATTAGGGTTGTGAGTAGTGGGCTTTTAAATAAATAAGTGAAAAATGGCACAAGGAAGCTTGTGGTGAAGTGGCTAAGTGACGCCACTAGGGTGTAGAGAGGTGGCGACATATGCATGCAGGGAGGTCTGAGGTTCGAGTGCTAGCTTAGTTTTATTTTGGAGTTTAATTTTACGCTTCTAGAAGGCTAGAAGTGGCGTGTAGAGGGACTCTAAGGAGAATTGATCAGTAGAGAGAATTTAGGAGAAGGATAAGGGAGATATCATGGAGAAAAATTAGGAGATTAGTAATGGATGAAGTGGTGCCGAATTGGACTTTAGGGGTGGCTAAGTTTCGGCTATAGGCTATATAAATGTGTGTGTGTTGATTCTGGGGTCCTAGGTAATGCAGAATTTTCCATTCTTTTTCTTTTCCTTGCCGAAACCTTATTTTTCCACAACCGAAAATACCTTGCCTTGTTGCCAAAATCTCCTATAGCCGAATCCCTTTTTGCCGAATTCTCTCATAGCCAAACTCTTTTATTGCCAAAGTATCACCATCTTCTCTTGCTGAAATCCCTATTAGTGTTGTTGTCCCTCCATCACAAATCGATTTTTATCTACTATCAGTCAAGGTTAAAGGCCGAATCTCGTTCAGTAGCTATCTAGGCCGCAGGGTCAAAAGTGGATTCGGCAAGTATTCAGTTAACCGCTTAGTGTGTTTTGTTAAAAGCCGAAGGGCTATCTAACTTCTCATTGTCGTTAATCTTGTATTAACAAGGGTAAGGTTCAGAGATCGCAAGCGTGGTAAGGATCGTTAGTAAAGTGTAAGTGTACTCAACTAGATTATGGTTTAAGTAAATGGCCGGATGTGAGTATGATCTATAAGGGTGACTTGTGTGGATTATGAGTCACTCGAAGTTTGATGGTGTATGTGTGAGTGCAGATCTAGGGGATACTCGTGATTAGTAGCTAAGGAAGGGCTATTAGAACCCGATGGCACACGGTAAGGTTACGGTAAGGCTTCGGCTTTTGGTAAATATTTTGATTAAGTATGGGTGATTGATTGAAGGTTGGTTGGTTGTAGGTTCAAGACCAAGAATAGTATAGCATGTCGCAGTAACCAGGTGTGTACAAACACTACACGCACATGATATCGGCAATGCCGAAAAGCCAAAAGTGGCTAAATGGGCCCAATGGGCCCTGAGGCTAAGTTTGATGAAATTGATTGATTTGGTTATATGAATTGAGTTAGTTATGCATGTTACATGATCTGGAATTATATTGGGCCTAATAGGCCATATGAATGAGATCCGGGCCTAATGGGCCATAAGAATGTGATTTGGGCTTAATGGGCTATATGAACGTGAAATGGGCTTGATGGGCTTTATGGGGATGTAGACAAGCATGCTAGGGTTCAATGGACTTTAGGCCTAGTTCTGAACAACTCTTAAACCGCATAAGACTTAATCTAATAATTAAGCATGTCCGTAGACAAGTTGCTGGGTTAGAGTGTGGCAACGGACATATGCATGTCTAGGATTGGATCTAGGGAGAGCTTGGTACTTAAGCAGTCCTAATGGCCCACCTCCTCTTCTTTGGAATCCTACCTGGTGCATAGTGTCTGTTCACTTTAGCCGCAAGGACTTGTTAATGGGCCAAAGTTCATAACTGGAACCCGAGAGGGACCAAATACCCCTGATTTGAAAATTACCAAAATATCCTTAGATTTGCAAAATTATTAACCTGATTTGTAAAATTACCAGAATACCCTTAGTTTGAAAATTACCAAAATACCCTTAGTTTGAAAATTTCCAAAATATCTTTAAATTTTTAAAATTACTAAAATACCCCTAATTTATAAAATTACCAGAATACCCTTAATTTGTAGAATTACCAAAATATCCCTGATTTACAAAATTTCCAAAATACCCCTATTTTGCAAAATTACCTAAATAACCCTATAGAGTAGATTTACGAAAATACCCCTGGATAGTGAAATGACTAAAATACCCCTAGGTGTTGAATGTGTGGAAATGTGTATGTTGCATTCATGAAATATATGTTGCACTTGGGTGGGTTTTGATGATACAGAGGAAGGTTTGAGGATCGCATAGTCGCTTGACGACCATGGACCCACCGGTGGCTTTATGCCCATTATAGTAGCTTTGCTGCAACGTTTGAGTAGTGTCGCTGTTGGTGCTACCTTTGGAGTGTAGGGATGGGTGGGTTGATATTTATATCCCCACAAGAGTGTAGGGTTGGAAGGGAAATGGAGTGCAAGGTTGGATTTGGGATGGGTGCATTGCATTCATGTGATATTGATGTGATATGAGGTCATTGTGGGCTAAGGCCCAAGACCACCATTTTTGATAGGGCTTATGCCCAATGTGATATTTATATGCTGATTGGTTCCAAGGGTCGTACACACTGAGTTTCGAAACTCACACCCTTTTTATTAAATGTTTTAGGTGATCCTCAGTAGACGGCTCGACGTGGGAAAGGAATCGGAGATGGCCACACTACAAGATATTTAGAACTTTTATTTATTTGTTTTAAAAGGCATGATTTTAATTGCTTTATTTTCATTGGATGTAATAAGGCCTTGTACTCTGTTTTGACTTTAGATTTTGAGTTATGTTGTTTCAACTGTTTATTTACTTATTAAACCTGAGTAATTTCTTATGTTTAAACATGGTTTTCGGAATACTTAAAATAATTAAATGTGCTTTTATCACTACTTAACAAGATTCAAGGATTTTGGGCTTTTAGGCATTAAATTTCAACTTAGCAAAATCGTTTTGAATTATCCCTTCAATGTGACATCGCCAGATTGGGCCATGACGTCCGGGCCGGGTCTGGGGGTGTTACAAAAATAATAAAAAAAGGAATGGTGGTGATTAAGTTGGATCTTGAGAAAGCTTAAAATAATATTAGTTGGTTGTTCCTTGATAGGCTGCTTAGGAAGTTGAGTTTAACTCTATGTCATTAGACA
This sequence comes from Gossypium australe, assembly GCA_005393395.2. Lineage (NCBI taxonomy): Eukaryota > Viridiplantae > Streptophyta > Magnoliopsida > Malvales > Malvaceae > Gossypium > Gossypium australe. The sequence continues at coordinate 120,767,092 of CM016616.1, forward strand.
AGATCAAGAAATGTATATTCACTATGGAGCTTTCTTTCTTCTTTTTATTTTGAATGGCTAACAAAGGTTGGAGTTTAAACTTCTAGAGCTTAAAGCAAGGTGACCCCTTATCTCCTTTTTAATTTTTCATAGTAGAAAATGTTTTCTCAAGACTCTTTGCAAAAACAAAAAGCTTAAGATATTTACGTTTATTATGTATCAACAACATTGCCCTAACTATACTCAATTACTTTGTTATACCCCATACTCGACTTGGTTGCCAAATCTGAGTGCGAGATATCAGATTTGTTGCTTGAGCAACTCAAACTAATTGTATAACCATTGAAGTGCATTAAGAAATAAAAATAAATAGCATTTACAAAGAACCTTTTTAAGTAATTTAATTCAATTCTAAGACTTTAAAATCAAGTTGAGAGCTTTTTGAAAAAAATTCCTAAATGTTCAGAGGTGTTCGAGGCCAAGTACGGGTTCCTAAGGGTTTCATTGCAACAAAATAGTATAGGAGCCCTACTAATGGCTTAGGTATCAATACTAGTTCTCTTAATATCACTACCTAGCCTTGTTACTATAGAAATTTGTATTATGTCTACTTGGTACAGGTACATAGAGCAGAGGTACCAAACCTCTAACTCTTGTACACAAAAATTAACCTTGTATCTACTTATTTTGACCCCTAAGCATTACCAAATCAAATACATGACTTATGACATTCAATAAACAAGTTCAAAATACCATTTAGACTCACAACACACATTCAAACATATTGGACCCCATCATGCTTATAAGTTATCTAAATATTACTTCAATTTTGCTTACTTAGCTAGTAAACAACTGAACATTCATACACACACACAAAAAAAATCAAACATCACATAACATATTCAACATATATACTTATATGGGCATCATAATTGACCGATGATTTATCCCATTTAACCTATTATGTAAGTACTTAACTCATCATACAAGACTTTCCTAGTTGTTTAGTCTTAGGTACATGCCATTACTAGTAAAACTTTACAGAAACATTACAAGGACTTTGGTGAGCTAAGTTTTATGTGTTCGGATGCCTTCGAACTAAACAAACAAGATTGATCTTCACCTGATACCTGCGCATAAAACAAACATGTCTATACATTGAGCATTGGATGCTCAATGGTGATAATACAATTTGGATATCGAAATAAAACATTATAAATAATTAAACACGCTACTAATACATGATAGTATATTATACAACCAAGTTTATAATAAAACATCTCATGAAAAAAAATCCTTAAACTTTCATACAAATATCATAACTTGATTCTTGTTTCATATATAAGCATATTGATGCACCCTCAAGGCTTTATATCTCAATCTTGTATATCAAATAACATAATACCTTTCATAGCATTGCTTTTATTTCAACTTCATTCACATTTGAGCCATAGAGTAAACTGAAGTCCATTGTAACACCCCTCACCCAACCCGATCGTCGAGTCCGAGCTACAAGATGCTACATTTTCATTTCTGAAGCAATTGCAGTAAAATCATAGTAAAATATTCACATGCATATGTAATATTGTAATAGCTTGATTTTCAGTGTGTTGAAAATGAAAACTTCAGAACCCTATTTTCATAAACAGAGTCAGTCTATATTAATATGTAATAATTATAAGGCTAGTATAGAAATATATATTAAAGTTCGGTCTAGTAATTTTTTTGAATTGATAGTTAATTAAGGTACATGGACTAAATTATAAAAGTCTCATCACTATAGATTTTTAAATTGAAAAGGGATCAAAATAGTAATTAAACTAGTTTTCATTTTTGGAAAGTGGAATTGGATGTTGTCAATCACTAATGTTAATTAATTGAGTTTAAGTTTAAACAATTATGATTTATTAATTTAAATTTGATTAATTAAGGTTAATTGATTTTAATTAACTATAAGAGATAAAGTAGAAAAAAAAAGGTGATGCCTTCTTCATCTTCTTTATTTGTCCAAAATGTTGAAGGGAGAAAACCCTTGAAGCTTTTGATTTTTTGTCATTAAATAGGTAAACTCAATCAAGTCATTTTCTTGTAATTTTTATGTTTTTGAGGTTGTTGGAGCTTGATTTAACTAGCCCATTTACCAATTTGCGAAACTGCTAAAGTTTCTAAAAGTTGTCATTTATGAATGCTTGAAGAAATTGCTACTAAGTTGTTAGATTTTAAGATAAGAAGTGAAAATGGACTAGTTTGTAAAGTGAAAATTGTTAGTTTTGAACATAGGGACTAAAGTGTATAGATTTCAAGATTTGTAACACCCCAAACCCGGTCTAGATGTTACGACCAGATCTGGTATGTCACAGGGAAAGGTTGTAAAAAGGGACTTTGGAATTTAAAGAAAAACCGTAAGTTTGAAATTTGTCGTTTTAGGTGATATTATAAAAACAATGATTTGTAGTTTTAAGAAAAATTTCCGAGTTTAGTTAATCAAATGTTTGTTATCTTTGTTGGCATTTGAGAGAAAACGGTTGTTTATGTTACGTATATTTTGAAAACTCCATCTTAACTTTCATGTTAACATATATAATAGTGTCGTATCATAAATAAATAATAAATTTAAAAAAACAGATATTAACTTAAGAAGGCCTTATTACACAACAATATCCCCAATTAAAATAATTTATAGAAAGGAAACAAGTTTACGAAAAGAAACATTTTATGGCCTCCACGAGTCCGCCTCGGCTCCCAGATCCACGATCTATTGATTACCTGCAAAGTTAAGTAGATGGGTGAGTCACCAAGACTCAGTGTGTAATTCCCCTTATATCACATAAACGGCTTCAAGCCCATAATCGCACATTGGGCCTTAGCCCACTTAAAATGGCATACACAAAATATGAATGTAATGTGTCCCAGCCCAACCTAATTTTTCCGTCCTCTACACGCCACCCGTACCAGCCCAACACACCGTGGGGCTTTCTACAATCAACCCTCCATCCGCTACATGCCTCATATGTGGCACCAAGCCATTGGTGACAGAGTCACTAATTATAACACGTGGGGCCAACCCACTTGTGATACCAAACCACTGGTGACAATCCCTGATAATCGTATATGTGGGGCCAATCCACTGTGGTACCAAACCACTGGGACAAGTCACAGATTCAACATATATGTACGTGGTGTCAAACCACCGTGGTACCAAACCACTGAGACTTAGTCACTGAATCAGATATGTGGGGCCAACCCACTGTGGTACCAAACCACTGTGACAGTCTTTAATAACACTTCCCCTTTCGCATCATATTCCAAACCCAAGCATAACATACATGTCAAATGAATGCAACATGCTATCAAGCAAAGTAACAGATTACATGTAATATCCTAGAATAGGGGCTAATTTGTAATTGCATTGTGCGCTTGTGTTTGGACTGTGGTGTCAGTATTTTTTATGTTTTGGGGCTTAGTTGTAAGTCTAGTGTAAGCCTGAGTGGTAAGAAAAATTTTAGTTTTTAAGCTTTAAGTGAAAGGAGCTGAAGGAGCTAGGGGTTATAGGTATTTTTAGGTGGATGTTAGCACAAGAAAGAGGCTTGGCAAGGTGGCAGGAAGGCGCCACTTAGAGCTTGTGTTTGACGCCATTTGCAGGGGAAGGAGGTCTCATGTTCGAGCTGCGGAAGTCTCACCTTTTGCTTTCTATTTTGACGCCAAGGAGGGGGAGAAGTTGTGTGCAGTTCAAACTCTGCCATGGACTAAGTCAAATGTTCAAACGGTTGGCAAAGAGGAAAGTTAGGAGGTTGACTAGTTCAAACTAGTTTGAATTAGTGGCCAAGAGCAATTGTGGGGTAGTGGCCGAATCTTGGGTGCTTCATGGGGGAGTGGCCGGTTTTGGTAGGTGAGTAAGTGGGAAGTGCCGATTTTCTGAGGCATTTTGGTGTTTTTCGGTCAGCTTGTGTCAAAGCCAAGTTCTTTCTTTTGTCATTAGCTAGCCGAATTTGCAAGTGAGTTCTTTCATTTTACTTCTTTGAAACCGAAAACCCTCAAGCAACATTCACCTTTGCCGAATTTTTGCACTTGTTTTCCCTCAACCTCATTAGTAGCCGAAACTCTCTTCTCCTAAACTTTTCTTTTTCTTCTTTGTCATTTTGATTCTCAACTTTGGTTGTGGCCGAATCTTCTACTCTCCCTTTTCCCTTTCTTTTTCTTTCAAAACCGAAAACACCTTCCTCCTGTCCATTTTCTTCTTCTTCTCAAACCCTCTTGCCGAAACCTTATCTTCATTTCACCTCTTCTCTTCCTCTCTTTCCACTTAAGCCGAACCATAAGTGGTGTTAAGCAGCCATAGCCGAATCTCCTCTACTCTTGTTGCCGAATTTCCCCTCTCCTATTGGATTCTTGTTGGCCGAATATTAGAGGGGTGTTGATCTCCTTGGGTTTTTCTTTTTCAATCGTTGGAGGAGGTAAGTGGTTATTGCCGAATGCCTATTTCTTCCCCTCTCTGTTCTCTGTCGACTTTTACAAAGGTAAGAGCCGATTTCGGCATTGGATTGCAAGTTTGTTAATCGCTTGTTGGAACCAATGTGTTGTAGGGTCTCCGGGTTTTCGGAATCAATCAAGAGAAGCCGTCATCTTGAATAATCGGTTGGTAAGTGGTGGTAAGGATTGGTTTTGTTAGTCTATTCTTCTGGTATTCTTTAAGCCGAAGGCTTGTGAGGCTAACTGTTTACATTTTAGGGTGTGGCCGATTGTCAGAGGTGAACCATCGTTTGGTTCGGGATTTGGTAGGAAACCAAATCGATTGTAAGGTAAGGGTTCAAGCGTTAACCTTTGGGCTTATTTGGTTTGGCCGAATGGCCTTGGTACTGATATGCATGTTTGGCCGAATATAGGAGCAAGGAAGTCGAGGGTCTTAGATCGGTTCTCTGGGATTAGGACTTGCGTTTTAACAGGTGTGTAAACTTACACACTCTATACCTAGTAATATGTGTTAATAACCTGATTGTTAATTAAACCGAAACAGTGGAGATTGATATGATACCCTAAGGGTATGTGCACGGATTCGGGTAAGTCCGTTTCAGTATGAGTTCTGTTATTTGATATGTGATATCATGATCTATGGCCTATGTGTATGTGATGCAACACTAAACATGTTAGTATGATTTGCATGATTGGCATGATTTGCATGATGACGGGTGATATGAGAGGAGGGGGAAGATGATATCCGTGTCTTTGGGACACCAGAGGTTTGGCACCTCCAGTGGTTTGGTACCACAGTTGATATATTGTGACTTTGGGTCACCAGAGGTTTGGCACCTCATAGCGACTTGTCTCAGTGGCTTAGTACCACAGTGGGTTGGCCCCACAGTTGATATTACGGGATCGTTGCCAGTGATTTGGTATCACACGTGGGTTGGCCCCACACTTGGATATTGATATATTGTGACTTTGGGTCACCAGAGGTTTGGCACCTCATAGTGACTTGTCCCAGTGGCTTAGTACCACAGTGGGTTGGCCCCACAGTTGATATTATGGGATCGTCGCCAGTGATTTGGTATCACACGCGGGTTGGCCCCACAGATAGATTAATCGTGACTTTGGGTCACCAGTGGTTTGGCACCACATTGATGGATATCGTGACTTTGGGTCACCAGTGGTTTGGCACCACCAGTGGTTTGGTACCACACGGGGTAGAAAATGTGTCATGGATGGCTAGGGTTGGGTGCATTAATTGTATTGCTTTGTTATGGTGTGTGTTAGTATGTTGCATTAATCGGGAGGGGGATTTATGCACTGAGTCTTGTGACTCACCTTCTCCCTTATCATTTCAGGTGGCACTTAGATTGCGGACATGGAGCCGGGTGGAATCGAGGTGACCATGCCATGAATAAATCCGGACTCGTACTGATTTGAAAATTTGGTACTTTATTTCATTTATTTCCATTTGGTTTTGTTGGGATTGTAGAAAGGCCTTTTAAAATTATGCTTGATTATTTACATGGTTGGATTTGAATTCAAATATGCCTTAACAAATTATTGGTTAATATTGGATAAAACTTGGAAAATAAGGTTTTCAAAACTACAAAGCGATGTGTTTTAAACTTTACCATCGGGTATCACACAGTAATCGAAAATGAATGCAACTCAAATGGTTTTCAAACTTAAGATTTTTTTTTCTACATTAAGTTAAAATGAGTTTTAAGCAACTAAAAGAAACTATTCGGATTTTTAAATGATATAAATTTGGTCATACTTTTGGAACGTATTAAGTTTTAAAATTCCGGGTTCCAAAATTCACTATTGGTTTTAAAACAATCGTGCCCAAGATTTTTTTTACAAGTATAAATACAACGAAGGGTTTTTCTTCAAATTTTTAATCAGAGACCTAACCTCTTAAGCTCGTTTTTTCCCGTAACATGCCAGATTCGGTCGTAGTGTATTGACCGGGTTTGGAGTGTTACATTACAGCATACATTTATATACTCATAAATGGAACATTAAAGTCACTTACCTGGTATCCTCAGCTTTACCCACAAGGGTATTGCGACTGTCTATCCAGTCACTTCAGCTTTTCAGCCCATAAAGTTAATAACACAAACTAATAGCAGAGTGTGAAACTTACACACCTGATAACGCGTAATACTAGGCTTTCTACATCGACACTTTCACTAGCAGGGACAACGGCTATTTGCCTATTCCAGGCAGACGTTGATTCTCTACCACAGCCAGGAGGAAAATCCCGAACCGCCGACATAGCTCGCCTCTTAAAGTTTGGAATGGACACTATGGGCACACTCCCCTCCTCAACTTGGCCGTTTCTTGCATCCATGAACAGACTTGATCAGAGGTTAGAGAGATACGTCGTTGCCTAATATGAAAACGTTGATTAAGGCACTAAAACCAAAAGGGAAAGTTAATCATGGGATATAATAAGATAATACCTTACCTTGTCTATTGATGATCCGCGCCACAACTACTTCACCCTCAAACTGAGATAATTTGCGAAAGAGAGAGGTTCGACCTAACAAACATAGGTAGCCCTTGAATATTCGGCTAATCAAAAAGAGACTTGAAGACAAATCAAAGGGTATTGGACGGATTTACCTTGCGTTGGAACAGGTGAAGAAAACCCAAGTAGATTCAGCAAAGCGTAACCCTTCACACCCTAGGCTACAATGATCTCGTAGCAGGGTGGAGTCGATTCAATAGACTAAAAGGCTATTCGGCTAAGAGAGAAAGAAAACAAGGTGTCAAAGAAGATGAACTATGGTTTCGGCTTAAAAAGAGAAATAGAGAAGGAAGATGGAATACAAGGAAGTGGTATGGTGTTTTCTGTTATGAAGTTAAAGGGAATGGAAAAGAGAAAGAAGAGTTTCGGCAAGGCTCAAATGGTTTCGGCTTAGAGGAAAAAGAAGGAGAATGGGAAGAATGCACTAAGGTTCGGCTGAAAAATGAAGAAAAGAAATGCGCGAATGGTCTTCTCAAATTCGGCCAAAGGTTCAAAGAAGAAAAGAAGTAAAAGTTTGCTAACACTTTCGGCATATAAGGAATAGGAACTCAAAGAGAAAAGAAAAAGAGCTCAAAAGGGTTTTAGCACAAATCGACACTCCACACTCCCTTAATGACCGAATTCACTCTAAAAAAAACCAAAGAGAAGCCTAAGACCCCAAATGCTTTTCGGCACACCCCTCTCCTAGCACAAAACCGAAATTCTTCCTCCCTTCCTACACTCCAATTTCGGCCAACAACTCAACAAGCCACCACTCCCTTGTTCAGCTCCTACTTTTACTCCCATTCACCCATTTGAAACAGTTTACCAATTCAAATCTCCTCCATCACCTCCTAGCCACTTATTTCAAACTCTTTGACTCTTTCCACCAACCACCCTGAAGAGTCACATTGGAAGCCACCTCCTTAGCTTCCTGACGCAAAAAGAGAACTTCCAAGTGCTGCCAACGCGACTTGAACTCCTTCCCTCAGCTGCCCCCTTGTTGACGCCACCCTCCTCGCTCTCTAAGTGGCGTCACTTGCCACTCCACCACATCATCTTTTTGTGTCAATAAAACACAAGAAAATGCCATTAAGTCCTGCCTCAGCTGGCTCTCCCTAACAGGGCTTAAAAATAAAAATTTTGCCAAGGCCCTGGCTTAACCCCGGGCCTTCCCAGAACCCTCAAACGCACCAAATCAACATGCAGAACACTCTAAACACACAAAGACACACAAAATGCAGAAGCCCTAATTTAGGATGTTACAGTTCTACCCTCTTAAAGAAATTTCTGCCCCGAAATTTACCTGATCAAAAGAGGTGACGCATAACATCCTCCGACTCCCACGTAGCTTCCTCTGAACCATGATTCTGCCACAAAACTTTAACCAACGGAACTGTCTTCCTCCTTAATACCTTAACATCTCGATCTAAGATCTGAACTGGTTCCTCCTCAAAAGATAAATCAGGTCTTACTTCGATCTCTTCAATCGGCACAACGTGAGAGGGATCTGAATGGTAGTGCCTTAACATAAAGACATGAAATACGTCGTGTATCTTCCTCAGTTCCAAAGGTAGCTCGAGCTGATATGCTACTGGTCCCACATGCTTCAACACACGATACGGCCCGATGAACCTGGGGCTCAACTTACCTTTCCGTTCAAACCTTAAAACCCTTTTCCACGGCAAAACTTTTAGAAAGACCTGGTCACCCACTGCAAATTCTATATCCTTGCGCTTTAGGTCAGTATAAAATTTCCGCCTGTTGGAAGCTTCCTTCAACTGAGCTCGAATCAACCTAACCTTTTCCTCTATTTCCGACACCAATTCCGGACCTAACAATTATCGCTCGCCTAATTCTATCCAGCAAGTAGGGGTACGACACTTCTGACCATATAATGCTTCATAGGGTGCCATCTTAATACTGGATTGGTAACTATTGTTGTATGCGAATTCTGCCAATGGTAAAAAGTCCTCCCAACTATCCCTGAAGTCGATAACACAGCCCCTCGACATGTCTTCCAAGATCTGAATTACTCTCTTAGACTAACCATCAATCTCCGGATGAAATGCCGTGCTAAAATCCAACCTTGTACCTAATGCTTGATGCAACGCTTTCCAGAACCGTGACATAAACTTGGGGTCTCTGTCTGATATGATTGACACTTGTACCCCATGCAACCTCACAATCTCTGCTACATACAGCTTGGCTAACTTCTGTAGAGAGTAGTCCACACGAAATGGTATGAAGTGAGCAGACTTCGTCAATCAGTCAACAATTACCCACACTGAATCTTTCCTCATAGGCGTAAGGGGTAACCCGCTAACGAAATCCATCGTTATCCTCTCCCACTTCCAAAGTGGAATCTTCACTGGCTGCAGTAACCCTGATGGCAATTGATGTTCCGCCTTCACCTGCTGACACGTCAAACACTTACTCACAAACTCGGTCACCTCTTGCTTTAGTCCTAACCACCAAAACTGTTCTCGCATATCCCGATACATCTTACTCCCACCAGGATACATAGCATATGGACTACTATGCGCTTTCTGCAGAATCTTCTGCCTTAACTCCGCATCCCTTGGCATACACGCTTTTCCACGAAAACACAAACCTCATCACTGTTTAAACTGAAATCGTCTGTCTCATCTCTTGCCACTATCTAGAACTTAGAACTGAATGATTCATTTGACAACTGCTTCTCTTTAATCTGGCTGACCCAAGAAGGTTTCACTTGAAGTTCAGCTAGCAAACTTCCATCGTCTTATAAGCTAGGGTGAGCAAACATTGCTCTCAAGTCCACTACTACCTTACGACTCAATGCGTCAGCTACTACGTTAGCTTTACCCGGGTGGTACTCAATTGAACAGTCGTAATCCTTCAATAATTCAACCCACCTTCGCTATCTTAAGTTCAACTCCTTCTGGGTAAGGAGGTAATTTAGACTCTTGTGATCAGTGTAGATGATGGACTTCTCCCCATACAGGTAGTGTCTCCAAATCTTCAGAGCAAACACTACCACAGCTAACTCAAGATCATTCGTGGGATAATTCACTTCATGAGGTCTCAACTGCCGAGACGCATAAGCTACCACTTTCCCCTCTTACATCAAAACACATCCTAACCCTGTGTTTGACGCATCGCAGTAGACAACAAACTCCTTCCCTACTTCAGGCTGAATCAACACTGGTGCCTCAGTCAGAATCTTCTTTAACTTTTCAAAACTTTCCTGTTGCTTATTTGACCAAACAAAAGGTACCCCCTTCCGTAACAACTTAGTTAGCGGTGCAACAATTAACGAAAATCCCTATACAAACCTTCTGTAGTATCCACCTAAACCAAGAAAACTTCGAATTTCTGCCACATCCTAGGCGATTTCCAATCCAACACGGCTTCAATTTTCCGGGGATCCACCCTAATTCCTTCTGCAGAAACATGTCCCAAAAAGGCAACTTCTTTCAACCAAAATTCGCACTTGCTGAATTTGGCATACAACTTCTTTTCTCGTAAAATCTGTAGAACCACCCGAAGATACGAATCATGCTCCTCTTCCGTCCTTAAATAAACCAGAATATCGTCTATAAATACTACGACAAACCGATCCAGATAGGGTTGGAAGACTCGGTTCATCATATCCATAAACACAGCTGGTGAATTCGTCAATCCGAACGGCATCACCAAGAACTCGTAATGACCATATCGAGTTCAAAAAGCTGTCTTTTGAATGTCCGCCTCTTTAACCTTAAGCTGATGGTAACTCGATCTCAAGTCTATCTTCGAGAAGACCGAAGCACCTCGCAACTGATCGAACAGATCGTCTATCCTCGGCAACGGATACTTATTCTTAATTGTCAACTTGTTCAACTGGCGGTAGTCAATACACATACGCATCGACCTATCTTTCTTCCTAACAAACAAGACCGGAGCTCCCCACGGAGATACACTTCATCGAATAAATCCCCTATCCAATAGTTCCTGAATCTGGGCTTTAAGTTCTACTAACTCCTTCAGCGCCATTCTATATGGAGCAATGGACATTGGCGCTATTCCCGAAAGAAGATCAATACCAAATTCTACCTCGCGATCTGGAGGTAACCCTGGTAGCTCTTCTAGAAAAACATCAGAAAACCCCTTCACTGTTCTAACATCTCCTACCGACAACTCCTTGGCTTCCAATGCACTGACAAAAGTTAAGAAAGCCTCGCACCCTTTTCTCACCATCCTTTTAGCCTTAAGGGCAGACACCACATTGGACAGATAATTCTGTTTTTCGCCCAACACAAGCACCTCATTATCCTCGGGCGTCTTTAACACCATGCGCTTTGCAGCACAGTCTAAATTTGCTCGATACTTCACCAACCAGTCCATGTCTAAGATCAAATCGAACTCGCCGAATGGCAGTTCCATCAAATCAGCCGAAAAAACTACCCCTTGAACTTCTAAAGGCACCTTTCTAAAGAGTTTATTCACCACTACAGATTGTCCTGAAGAGCTAAGTACATTCATCTCCCTAGAAGCAATCTTAGAGTCTATGTTTAGAGTTCCCGACACAGTACTAGCAACATAAGAATGTGTTGACCCAATATCAATCAATGCAGTAAAAGGCAATCCAAAAATTAAGAACGTACCGGTTAAGACGTCGGTGCGTCGCCCTCCTCTCGATGTCTGACTGCATGAACCAACCTAGGCTGTCTTGCATCTGTGTTCCTAGCACCTCTGCCTGGTGCTCTACGCCCTCGGCCAAAACTATTTCCTCCCTTAGAAGGACCACGATCTCTCTGTGGTTGCTGACCACCTCTACCCGGCTGAACATAATTCTGACCCACTGGTCGCGCTCTGCCTAGCTCCTGTGGACAATCTCTTACCCGATGATCCGTAGACCCACACTTGAAACATCCTCTATTATTTGTCCAACACTCACCCGAATGAAATTTACCACATCTAGCACAACTCTGAGGTCGACTATCAACAACAGGTCTCACAACACGACTCGGCCCATCCAACCTAGGCCTTTTCTGAAAACCCCCAGGTGACCCCGACGATCCAAAATTCCTTTTATTTTTACCTCTATCCTTCTCTTGATTTTGATTTTCAGACCGCTTCACCTCCTCGGCTATCTTAGCCTTTTCCACTAAAACAGCAAATTCTCTTTCTCGCTGCGGAGCTATCAGCACTCGCAACTCATCCCTCAGACCATCCTGAAATCGAACACAATGCTCATGGTCTGTGGCAACAATACCCCGGGCATAACGGCTAAGACGTAAAAAAATTCTGCCTCATACTCGGCCATCGACTTATTCCCCTGAACCAAATTTATAAATGCCTTACGCTGCGCGTCCACATAACTTGATCCAATGTATTTCCCCTGGAATGCTATCTTGAAGAAATCCTAGGTAATACGATCAGCCACTGTACCATCTCTAACCGTGAGCCACCATTGATATGCCTCGTCCCGAAGAAGAGACACAACTCTTTTCAACTTCTCCTCCACCGTAAAGTCAAGATCATCCATAATACGCTCAACTACTTTTAGCCAACACTCAGCTACATTAGGAGCTACACCAGAAACGCCCCTAAACATTTCCGCTCCATTGGCTCGGAGTCGTTCAGACACAGATTTCTGAGCCTCTAATCCCATGCTAGCTCCAGCAACTCTCTCTAACACATGTAACATCGCCTGAGACACAGCATCGTCTCCACCTATTTGATCCTAAAAATCTGCTTTCGTAACTAGCTGTGCTGGCACATCATTTTCAGACCCATGTGCTGATTCCAAGGGTTCAGACCCAACACTCCGGCCTCTATCACAGCCGCGCACAACACGTCCACGTCCATGTCCCCTAGTACTCATGGCTGCTGATACGACTTAATCTGATTAAGAGTTTTATGAATTAGTATTTTCTTTCACTTTTTATTACCGAGCAGTCTTATGAAAAATAGCATTAAAAAGTAATTCTCACAGATTCATATCTATACCTAGAGGTTTCAGTCTCTAAAGTTTGGATCTCTTAATACTAGTAATCATAACACAACATAATTATTTCATGCAAAAACAACCAATGATTAGAACACTTACCGCGTGGATTGGGTGCCGATAGACTCGGGTGCCATACTCCAAACTAAAACATTTCCTTAAATAACATTTTAAATCAACTTTATAAAACTTTATTGAACCCGTTTCACAGCCGAGTTTTACAACTTGGCTCTGATACCAAAATTGTAAACACCCCAAACCCGGTCTAGACGTTACGACCAAATCTGGTATGTCACAGGGAAAGGTTGTAAAAAAGGACTTTGGAATTTAAAGAAAAATCGTAAGTTTGAAATTTGTCATTTTAGGTGATATAATAAAAACAGTGATTTGTAGTTTTAAGAAAAACTTCCGAGTTGAGTTAATCGAATGTTTGTTATCTTTGTTGGCATTTGAGAGAAAACGGTTGCTTATGTTACGTATGTTTTGAAAACTCCATCTTAACTTTCATGTTAACATATATAATAGTGTCATATCATAAATAAATAATAAATTTAAAAAAACAGATATTAACTTAAGAAGGCCTTATTACATAATAATATCCCCAATTAAAATAATTTATAAAAAGGAAACGAGTTTACGAAAAGAAACATTTTATGGCCTCCACGAGTCCGCCTCGGCTCCCAGATCCATGATCTACTGATTACCTGCAAAGTTAAGCAGAGGGGTGAGTCACCAAGACTCAGTGTGTAATTCCCCTTATATCACATAAACGGCTTCAAGCCCACAATCGCACATTGGGCCTTAGCCCACTTAAAATGGCATACACAAAATATGAATGTAATGTGTCCCAGCCCAACCTAATTTTTCCATCCTCTACACGCCACCCGTACCAGCCCAACAAACCGTGGGGATTTCTACATTCAACCCTCCATCCGCTACACGCCTCATATGTGGCACCAAGCCACTAGTGATAGAGTCACTAATTATAACACGTGGGGCCAACCCACTTGTGGTACCAAACCACTGGGACAAGTCACAGATTCAACACATATGTACGTGGTGTCAAACCACCATGGTACCAAACCATTGAGACTTAGTCACTGAATCAGATATGTGGGGCCAACCCACTGTGGCACCAAACCACTGTGACAGTCTTTAATAACACTTCCCCTTTCGCATCATTTTCCAAACCCATGCATAACATACATGTCAAATGAATGTAACATGCTATCAAGCAAAGTAACAGATTACAGCATACATTTATATACTCATAAATGGAATGTTAAAGTCACTTACCTGGTATCCCCAGCTTTACCCACAAGGGCATTACGACTGTCTATCCAGTCACTTCGGCTTTTCAGCCCATACAGTTAATAACACAAACTAATAGCAGAGTGTGAAATTTACACACCTGATAACACGTAATATTAGGCTTTCTACGTCGACACTTTCACTAGCAGGGACAACAGCTATTTGCTTATTCCAGGTAGATGTTGGCTCTCTACCACAGCCCGGTGGAAAATCCCGAACCGCCGACACAACTTACCTTTTAAAGTTTAGCATGGACACTATGGGTACACTCCCCTCCTCAACTTGGCCGTTTCTTGCATCCATGAACAGACTTGATCAGAGGTTAGAGAGATACGTCATTGTCTAATATGAAAACGTTGATTAAGGCACTAAAACCAAGAGGGAAAGTTAATCATGGGATATAATAAGATAATCCCTTACCTTGTCTACTGATGATCCGCACCACAACTACTTCACCATCAAACTGAGATGATTTGCGGAAGAGAGAGGTTCGGCCTAACAAACATAGGTAGCCCTTGAATATTCGGCTAATCAAAAAGAGACTTGAAGACAAATCAAAGGGTATTGGACGGATGTACCTTGCGTTGGAACAGGTGAAGAAAACCCAAGCAGATTCAGCAAAGCGTAACCCTTCACACCCTAGGCTACAATGCTCTTGTAGCAGGGTGGAGTCGATTCAATAGACCAAAAGGCTATTCGACTAAGAGAGAAAGAAAGCAAGGCGTCAAAGAAGATGAACTATGGTTTCGGCTTAAAAAGAGAAATAGAGAAGGAAGATGGAATACTAGGAAGTGGTATGGTGTTTTCGGTTGTGAAGTTAAAGGGAATGGAAAAGAGAAAGAAGAGTTTTGGCAAGGCTCAAATGGTTTCAGCTTAGAGGAAAAAGAAGGAGAATGGGAAGAATGCATTAAGGTTCGGCTGAAAAATGAAGAAAAGAAATGCACGAATGGTTTTCTCAAATTCGGCCAATGGTTCAAAGAAGAAAAGAAGTAAAAGTTTGCTAACACTTTTGACATATAAGGAATAGGAACTCAAAGAGAAAAGAAAAAGAGCTCAAAAGGGTTTTAGCACAAATCAGCACTCCACACTCCCTTAATGACCGAATTCACTCTAAAGAAAACCAAAGAGAAGCCTAAGACCCCAAATGCTTTTCGGCACACCCCTCTCCTAGTACAAAACCAAAATTCTTCCCCCTTCCAACACTCCAATTTCGGCCAACAACTCAACAAACCACCACTCCCTTGTTCAGCTCCTACTTTTACTCCCATTCACCCATTTGAAACTTTTGACCAATTCAAATCTCCCCCATCACCTCTTAGCCACTCATTTCAAACTCTTTGACTCCTTCCACCAACCACCCTGAAGAGTCCCATTGGAAGCCACCTTCTTAGCTTTCTGAAGCAAAAAGAGAACTTCCAAATGCTGCCAACGTGACTTGAACTCCATCCCTCAGCTGCCCCCTTGTTGACGCCACCCTCCTCGCTCTCTAAGTGGCGTCACTTACCACTCCACCACATCATCTTTTTGTGTCAACAAAACACAAGAAAATGCCATTAAGTCTTGCCTCAGCTGGCTCTCCCTAACAGGGCTTAAAAAAAAATTTTGCCAAGGCCCTAGCTTAACCCCGGGCGTTCCTAGAACCCCCCTAAACGCACCAAATCAACATGCAGAACACTCCAAACACACACAAAATGCAGAACCCCTAATTTAGGATGTTACAAGATTGATATGAAATTTTTATAGTTATAGATATTAGAGGGTACTAAAAGGATGTAATTAAGATCGGCTTTGAAATTAAAGCTCAAATTTGAAAGATAATGCAAAATCGAGTTTAAGGACTAAATTGAATAAAATGTGAAAATTTAAGGGACATTCAAAAAATAAAATTGAATTGATCCATGCATAAAATATTGATAAATTAAACTGAGTTATGGTTTAGATTGAGAATTGAACCAAACTGGGGATAATCACGAAAAAAGCAAAAACTTATGATTAGTTCTTGAAGATTCGGTTGTTTTCTATTTTGACCAAGTATGTTCATATGGTATGATTATATTTAAATTGTTATATATTTTTAATTATGAAATTGTGTAAGTTTGATAGTAATTTGAATTGTTTGCAATTTTGTACAAAAGGTGATATACGGACTAAATCGTAAAGAAATGATAAATTGACTGATAAATTGAGTATGATGAATTGAAAATTGAGATATTTTATGAATTGATAGTTGATTACCCTATTAACTATTTGGGCAAAGTCAAATATAGTTGGCATGCCATATGATAGATTGAGTACAGTTTACTTCAACTATGTGTCAATGAGTGCTGGGCACAAATTTTACTTCAGTTATGCCGATGAGCGTTGGGTGCAATCTTGTCACTTCAGACTTTCTGATGAGGCACTGGGTGCCAAATTTGGTGTGTTGGTTGTATCCGTGTATCCGTTCGAGTCCAAGTCAGGTTAATAGGGATATAATATGTAAAGCTGATAAAGTTATCTATTGAATTCATATTGTGAAATAATGCTTAAAAGAAGAGTTATAATATATGAATTTCGATAGTGTATGAAATATTATGCAAACTGGATATACAAGTCTAGAGGATTGATATGAGAACGTGACGAATCAATTGATTCAGAAAATGATATGAATTTGATATTGAATTGATTAAATTTTAATTAATTATGTGAATGACATTAAAATGTTGGTTATAAGTGAATTGGAATGTTATATGATTGAATTACTATATGATACGGTTATATGTTGAACTCACTTTGTTGATATGTGGTTTCCATGTTTAGACAAATTTTTCAAGTTAGTAGCTTATCGTATTAAATTGTAAATTGAGGTAAGTTGTTGTTTAATTCCTATGAACTTACTATGCATTTGATATGCTGACCCCGTTATTTTACCTTTCCCTGTAGATTGTGTTCGAACGCCGGTACCCCATGGCGCAGCAAAATAAAATTAGATCCGGCAATCCAAACCATGAATCCATGTGTGAGGAACGAATCGAGGTGAAATAAAGGTTTCGAAATTACCAAAACTTCAATCTGAGTAGACAGCGACGCCTTGGCAACAAGAGTTTTGATCTATTGTCGAATCAAGCCACAACCTTTTCCGATGTCCGCCTCTACGTAATCTACCCAGTTTGACTATGAACGGAAGAAATCTCCAAAACTGTGTTGGAGGTTTATTGGCTTGACGGCTGCTAGACCTAACAAGCAATCACTTAGGGTTTTTCCTCTTCAGCTTTGTCTCCTTTTAATATCTTTTATAATGGGTGTCTTTTTCATTGGGCCTTTTATAATTGGCATCCTTTTAATTGGGCCTTTTAATTGGGCCTTTTATAATTGGTATCTCTTGAATGTATTATAAGATTAAATAAATACAATAAAGTTTTTAACCTAAAATTATAATTACATTAATTATATCCAACAATTATAATTACATAATTATAATAAGGATTTCGGTAAACTATATTTATTTAAATTTATATATGAATCAAATTCATATATTAATAAAATTATGTTATCATTATGTGTACAACATCCTTGTACATATAATATGTTCAATATTTGATTGCCCAATTAAATTAATTCTTTAATTAATTTAATTCATGCGACAACCAAACACAATACCAACTATATTTTATTCCGTTCATTTCAACCATAGGGTGTGACCTTGTAGGTTCTTGCAACATTAGCAGTAATACTAGAACGATTCTATTGTCACAAACAATGAGTGGCATCTAGCAATGCATCATTACTACCTATGTTACAAGAAGTCATGATTCGACATAACCTTTTGTGATTAACCTTTCATGCATTAATCCTTAAGTCCTTTATCTCTGGAATGGATACAAGTCATGGGATAGTCACACTTGCATAGTCCATCCCATGTTTCTTGATATCTTGAGTAGACCATGATATACAAATTAGTATGACATCTCATATCAACTTATTTGAGCATGGCCATGCATTTCTAGTCTCACTCAATCAAGTGGCCTAAGATATTACTCCTATTATGTAGGAGGGACTTATCCTTTATTGATCAACCATATCCCTCTACATAGATTGTGGTATATCCAACATCAGCCTTTATAGAACAACCTGTTACGGTGTATGTTTGACTGTATCAAAATATACAACTCACGATGCTGGGATAATAATGATCTCAAGTCTGAGGATCATATACATATTAATCACTATGAGTAATGTTGTGACAATTACATAATAATCCAAGAAACATACTCATAGCGGGTCAATCCAATATGTTGTTCTCTAACACACATATTCATGCATTGATTTTGACACTCCATATCAATGACAACTCTTTATCATCAATCAACTACATGTTAGTCTTAATGCATTATTATTGTCCTAGTCAACAATAATACTCGACTAAGGATCTTTTAAGAATAATCATATTATTCTCAGGACATTATTACAAAACAGTTTATCTATACACACAGAAAGAAAAACTGAAATAATAATGACAACGCTTTATATTAATAAACATGGTAAATTAAGTATGTTATTACAACCATCTCATGATTGATCTTTGGGCATACTCTTACAATCTCCCACTAGCACTAAGACCAACCACTCATATATCTAATACCAAGTGACTTAGTGTGACGATCATGCTTCTGCTGTGTCAGAGGCTTGGTCAGGGGATCGGCAATGTTATCATCTGAAGGTACGCTGCATATCTCTACATCCCCTCGATCGATAATCTCTCGAATAAGATGGTAGCGTTTAAGTATATGTTTGGATCGTTGGTGAGATCTGGGTTCTTTTTAGCTTGTGCAATAGCTCCATTGTTATCACATCGGAGTTCTATAGCATCTGATATGCTAGGCACAACCCCTAGTCCAGTAATGAACTTCTTGATCCAAACTGCTTCCTTTGCTACCTCACTGGCTGCAATATACTCAGCCTCTATTGTAGAATCGGCTACTGTACTTTGCTTTGAACTCTTCCAGCTCACAGCACCACCATTAAGGCAAAACACAAAACCTGATTGCGATCGAGAATCGTCCTTGTCGGTTTGGAAGCTGGCATCAGTGTAACCTTTTACACTTAACTCTTCCTCACCTCTATATAATAGGAATGTATCCTTAGTTCTTCTTAAGTACTTAAGGATACTCTTGACGTGGTCCAGTGACCTTCACCGGGATCTACTTGATACCTGCTCGTCATACTTAAGGCATACGAGACATCTGGACGGGTACATAACATAGCCTACATGATAGATCCAATAGCAGAAGCATATGGAATTTTACTCATATGTTCTCTCTCTTGTGGAGTTGAAGGACACATTTCCTTCAAGAGTGAAATACCATGTCTCATAGGTAGGAATCCTCTTTTAGATTCTTCCATACTGAACCTTTTCAGTACTTTATCTATGTATGTACTTTGGCTTAGGCCTAGTAGTCGTCTTGATCTATCTCTATAGATCTTGACTCCTAAGATATAAGTGGCTTCGTCCAAGTCCTTCATAGAAAAACAACTTCTTAACCAAGTCTTAATAGACTGCAAGGTAGGTATGTCATTTCCCATGATAAGTATGTCATCCACATATAGTACCAAGAATGTGATAGTGCTCCCACTAACTTTCTTGTAAACACATGGTTCATCTTCATTTTTGATAAAACCAAACTCTTTGATTGCATCGTTAAAACGAAGATTCCAACTTTGAGAAGCTTGCTTTAATCCATAAATGGATCTTTGTAGCTTACATATCTTTCTAGCATCCTTTGGATTTACAAAACCTTCAGGTTGTGTCATATACACATCCTCTTCAAGTTTCCCGTTAAGGAAAGCTGTTTTGATGTCCATCTGCCAGATTTCATAATCATGAAATGCAGCTATGGCGAGCAAGATCATGATGGATTTAAACATAGCTACAGGAGAAAAGGTTTCATCATAGTCAACACCATGAATTTGGTGAAAACCTTTAGCGACTAATCACCCTTTGTATGTTTGTACATTACCATTCATGTCTGTTTTCTTTTTGAAAACCCATTTGCACCTTACAGGTTTAACCCCTTCGGGTGGGTCAATCAAAGTCCATACTTGGTTTTCATACATGGAATCCATCTCAGATCTCATGGCCTCAAGCCATTTCTCAGAGTCTGGGCTTGTCACCGCTTCTTGATAAGTCCTAGGCTCATCTTGATCTATAAGAAGAACGTCACCATGCGTTGTAATGAGAAATCCATATCTCTTAGGTGCACGACGTTCTCTTAAAGATCTGCGCGATGGTTGTGTTTCTACAGCAGTTGTTTGTTCCTCAATTTCTTGTGTAATTTGTTGTTGTTCAATTTCTGGTTCAGTGGTATCTTGTGATTCTCGAATTTCTTCAAGTTCAATCTTTCTCCCACTTCCTTTTCTAGAAGTAAATTCTCTCTCTAGGAAGACACCAGTCCGAGCAACAAACGTTTTGTTCTTAGTGGGATTAAAGAAATAATATCCTTTGGTTTCTTTTGGATACCCCACAAAAATACACCTTTCAGATCTGGGTTCAAGCTTAGTAGACGTCTGACGTTTAACATAAGCTTCACAGCCCCAAATTTTCATAAAAGACATACTAGGACGTTTCATAGTCCACATCTCATATGGCGTCTTTTGAACCGATTTAGATGGAACACAATATAGTGTGAAAGCAGCTGTCTCAAGTGCATGTCCCCAAAAGGAAGTCGGTAGATCAGCATGACTCATCATGGATCGAACCAAGTCTAACAAAGTTCAATTTCTTCTCTCAGATACTCCATTCCATTGAGGAGTACCAGGAGAAGTAAGTTGTGAGACAATCCCACATTCTTTCAAAAGATCATCAAACTCTAGGCTCAAATACTCTCCACCTCGATCAGATCGAAGTGACTTGATAGTTTTGCCTAGTTTATTTTGTACTTCAATTTTGAATTCCTTGAACTTTTCAAGGGACTCAGACTTATGGCGCATGAGATAAACATACCCATATCTATTGAAATCATCAGTGAAAGTAATGAAGTAGTGAAATCCACCTCTGGCCTGTGTATTTATTGGTCCACATACATCAGAATGTATTAGGTCCAACAAATCACTAGCTCGTTCACTTTTACCAGTAAAAGGAGATTTAGTCATTTTTCCCAATAAGCAAGATTCACATACTTCAAATTGTTCAAAAACAAATGAATTCAAGAGACCATCTTTATGGAGTTTGGATATGCGTTTCTCACTTATGTGGCCCAAACGACAATGCCAAAGATAAGTTTGATTTGAGTCATTTATTTTAGATCTTTTAGTATTTATGTTGTAAATGGGATTTGTTTGATCTAAAATATAGAGGCCATTAATCAATTGTGCCGAACCATAGAAAACATTATTGAGATAAAATGAACAACAATTATTCTTAATAATTATCTCAAAACCAATTTTGTCTAAACAAGAAATTGAAATAATGTTTTTAGTCAAACTGGGCACAAAATAACAATCCTCTAAACATAAAGCAAGTCCGCTAGGCAAAGATAAAGTATATGTTCCCACAGCTAATGCAGCAACTTTTGCTCCATTTCCAACTCGTAGGTCCACATCTCCTCTAGACAAAGTCCTACTCCTTTGTAGTCCCTGTACAGAAGTACAAATATGAAAACCACAACCAGTATCTAATACCCAAGAAGTAGTAGTTGATAAATTAATATCAATAACATAAATACCTGAAGCAGACATTCCGCTTGCTTTAGCCTTCTTGACTTCTTCAAGATAGACAGGGCAATTCCGTTTCCAATGTCCAGTCACACCTCAATGAAAACAATTTCCTTCCTTAGACACCCCACCTTTAGGTTTCAGTGCAGCCTTTCCCTTTCCAAATTTGGGCTTACCTTTGCCCTTGGGCTTTGTTTGAACTTTGGCCTTTCCCTTGCCCTTGTTATTACGGACCATTAGTATGGGCTTGGGTCCAACCTTTTTCAAGTTGCCTTCAGCAGTTGGTAACATACTGAGCAATTATGGTAGAGTCTTGTCAATTTCATTCATATTGAAATTGAGGACAAACTGGATGTAGCTATCCGGCAACGATTGTAAAATAGCATCAGTGGCCAACTCTTGGCTCAATGGAAACCCAAGCTTAGACAGGCTTTCAATATAGCCAATCATCTTAAGGACATGAGGTCCTACTGGGCTTCCTTCAGCCAACTTACATCGGAATAGGGCCTTAGAGATATCAAACCTCTCTTGCCTTGCTTGCCCCTGATAAAGTTCTTTCAGGTGCTCGATCATATCATAAGCAACCATGTCCTCATGTTGCTTCTGAAGTTCAGGATTCATAGTGGCAAGCATAAGACATCCAACATCTATCATGTCATCGAGATACTTCTTGTAAGCATCTCTATCAGTCCTCGAGGCATTAGTGGGTGGTTCATTAGGAAGTGGTTGTTCAATGACATATAATTTCCGTTCTTGTTTAAGGACAATCCTCAAGTTACGGAACCAATCAAGAAAATTCAAACCATTCAATTTGTCCTTCTCAAGGACCGATGCAATGAGAGTGTGCTAGTGTTTACAGCCATAATATATCTACAACAATTAAATATGCATGTGAGTAAATTTACAAAATTTTATATCAATCATTAAAAAGACTTTATTAAATGATATTCCCACTATTTTATTTCAAAATTAATAACTCTCGTATATTAATTTTAGAAAAACTTTCTCAAAAGTATTTCTAGTAGGTTAAGGATCCATATTTCACCACCTCTTAAGTCAGCTTTGGCTTTACTCTTAAGATTATGGTTATTTAGGTAAGCAACATTTGCTAATTACATCATATGTAACTCCTAATATTTGGTGAACAACTCTTGTTCTAATCATCTTATGATTTATCCAATTTACTTGCCTCTAGGTTTCTAATCCTATTAGAGTAACCTAGTTAAGTCATTAACCAATTTTTTTACCAGCGAATATCACTTGTTTATTCTTCGCGTTTAACCAAGATAAATACTAGTACTTCGCTTTGGCAGAACCTACATAGTATTGATCGAGGCTTTAACGAGGGCAAAATTGGAAGGCCATGTTGACTTAATATTTTAATAGAGGGATTTTATTAAGGTTGTTGCATCTCACCAATTATGGTCTACTTTAGCCCATTTAGTCTTCTAATCGATCTTATCAATTAATAGGGTTTATTATCATCAAGTTTCAATTATATATATATATATATATATATATATATTGGCATGCTTTAGACATCCATAGCATCTCATACATGAATAAATAAAGCAATAAATAAATGCAATAGTTATAGCCCATAAACTAAGGTGGTTCAATCCAAGCCAATTGGAAAACCAAAAAGAAACCTAAAGGTGTAAGCCATTTCACAAGCTATCAATCCACAATAATTGTCCCACCTTGCTTCTCGTTTGGCCCACAGCAACTCTTGCAAATTACAATATGCAGAAACAGAAACTCGTTTTACATACGAGGGAATAAGATGAGAAGAGAAATACAAGAGAATAGTAGTAAGGCACGACACGCAGGCCGTATTTATAAAAAAATACAACCTTTTATCGAATGGGTCATTGGGCTATAACTATGCATTTCAAACACCGTGCATGTCAAAAATAGCATACATAATTCAATTTTTTTTTTTTGCTAAGGTGAATTATAAAATATCCTTTCAACCTTTTGTGGCCCATCAAGTTTATAAATTTCTTTTATTAACAAAACTTACCATAATAAGAAGATGGGGTCTGAGGTGGTCGGAGGAATCGCATACCCCAGTCAAATGAAACCTCACGATTTGATAACTTTTATCAATAGAATCGTGTTTTTAGGATTTTAACCCTTGAGGTTTCATATCGGAACAACCCTTGTTCCACTAGCCAGTTAACTCTTACTGGAAACTATAAATACCACCGTCGCATTATTACAGATTTGTTAATAGTTAACAGTAATAACATAAAATCGAATAGGCCACAACACCATGATTAACATTTAATCAATTACCGAAAGGAACAGTTATTAGGTTATGCTTAAACGATTTAAACAATCGAAAATACAATAAGATCAAAACATGCATCTCATACAATTGCATCACCCAAGTATTTAAACCCGAGTTCGTATCACACAAGTGGCTCTGATACCACTGTTGGAATGCCGGTACCCTATGGCGCAGCAAAATAAAAATTGTAACACCCCGTGCCCGATACCGTCGCCGGAGTTGGGCAAGAGGCATTACTAGACTTGACTACAAATTTAAAACATGAAAATCCTAAAGCTGTCAAACTGCGTTGTGCCGACCAATTCGGTTATAACTCGAGTTATAGAGCTCGAAATTCGGTTCCGTAAATTTTCCTTGAAAGTAGACTCATATATCTATTTACCATAAATTTTCTAGAATTTTTCATGTGGCCATTTAGTACAGTTTATTCATCAAAGTTACCCTTATTACACTGCTGGACAGTTCTGACCTGTCCCTATAAAACTGCAGATATCTCATTGCACAATTTTCATGTACTGTTCTAGGTTATACCAACGAAAAATAGACTCAATAAGGGTTCTACACATATATCCCATGCTTCCTAATTATTTTGTACAATTTTTGACAATTTTTCCAAAACAGAATAGTGACTCGCGAATGCATTCAGAGTAGGTCTCACTAAAACTGAATTATCTCATAATGTATAAGTCTTTTGCCTACTGTGTTTTTTTCATGTAAAAATAGACACAATAAGGTTTAACTCCATGTCTCATTCACCTTTTAATTCAATATACCCTATTTTTGGTGATTTTTCTAACTCATATCACTGCTGTTACTACAAGTTGTTGTGTCACAATTTATGAAGGGCTAGCTTCTTACCAAACTCACCTACATTCCTAATTCAAGGATTTATCCCACATATATAAATATTACCTTAACAAAATGATTAAACTTTGATTTAGAAAGCATAAACCTTACCATCAAGAACCAGCATACACATTAACAATACTACAACATACTTAATTAGAAATTTAGCCATATTCGCATGGCCATTCTTTTAGGGTTTACATGTGAACCGTAAAACTTCCTTAAACAATCCAAGCCTATCCTATACATGCCTTCGTTCAAAACCAATCCCAAAATGAAGGAGTACCCCAAAAAGATAGGTTGATAGTGTGAGCGACCTTCCAACGACCCTGATGAGCTTGTGGCTTGCCCCTAATCTATAAAACAGAGGAAACATCTCACACGGGTAAGCATACTAGCTTAGTAAGTCCCAAGTCATCTAGAATTATAACGTCTAATTATGTATGAAGTTAAAGCAATCCACATATGGTATTCTACAATAACAACTAAGTAAATAGTTTACACAAGGTCAAGTTTAATAATTCAAGGACCCACTTTCATAGTAGTCATTCATGCAAATCAATTGTCCCATAGTAGCATGTTCTAAGGTCGACTTCCGACAAATTATATTCATCAATGACAACTTAGCACAAGTAATATCTGACATAACATACCTCACATACTTACCCGAACCACATTCTTGACAATTTAGTTCTAAATTGTCTTGACAAGGATTAGACTCCTCTTAGGAAATTTCATCACCGGCATCAAGCCTGCTAGGCGTAAAAGCCCGATAATTAACACCGGCACAAGGCCTGCTAGGCATAAGCCCGATAAATAACACCGGCACAAGGCCTGCTAGGCATAAGCCCGATAAATGTCACCGGCACGAGGCCTGCTAGGCTCGAAGCCCGAATATCAGAATATTATCACCTGCTTTTCACATTCCACCATCACATATCGAATTATAACCATTTATTCCCATTGCAATAAATAAATTTGTAATCAATCTAAACCATCAATCATCACATTCGGCCAACTCATAGTTTTACACCAAGCTATTACCAACTTTATCATTCACTAGATGTGTAAATGATCTTTAGATAATAGGTAGCTCAAGAACTTACTCATTTACCTTGCATTAGCCAAAACAATTTCCGTCATATTCTCAACATAAATCATCAACCAACATGTAGGTATACATTCGGCCATGATGCAATTTGCTACTAACATTCATAAATTTTATTATAGTCAAGTTAACCATAATTTATTCTTTGACAAAATCTAACCAAAGGACTTACCTCGGTTGTCGATAAGCCGTGCAGATCGGCTACTCGATAATCTTTGCTTTGCCTCGATCTTGTTTCTGCTCTTTTCGTTCCCGATCTAAGATGTTAAACAAATTTGGTTCATATTCACCCTATCTCTTTTTACTCAACTCAAAACAATATTACACACAATTTAAATTCAAGCAAACTAGGAACCGAATCCTCACTTCATACATTTAATGTACCTTAATTTTTACTTATCTTCTTAACTATGGCCATACATTCACTTTATAAGTATACATGTATAGTCAAATACAATATCTCCAATTCATCCTCTATTATGGCCGAATATTTCTATTCTATACCCATGCATTTTTTTCAACATATAACCAAGGAACAAGCTAATAACCATATCTAATTCAAGCATTTAACTAATCCAATTAACCTATTGA
Source organism: Gossypium australe (assembly GCA_005393395.2). Classification (NCBI taxonomy): domain Eukaryota; kingdom Viridiplantae; phylum Streptophyta; class Magnoliopsida; order Malvales; family Malvaceae; genus Gossypium; species Gossypium australe. The sequence goes on from CM016616.1 coordinate 120,793,862, forward strand.
ACACCACAATAAAAATTTCAAACTATTTGGGTCTCTCCTCCATTGCCGAATGGCCATTAGACTCTTAGGAGTCTCCAAAGTCTTCCCTTTTATCATTTTAATCCTTCTCACGTTTAATTTAGGCAATTGACCTCTCTCATCATTTTACCTAATAACCCTATCTAATATACTCATTCATCCTTGACCGATTTCACTATATATATATATATATCCTAGTATCAATTTTATAGAAAAATCTCATGAACAATCTTCTTCACTTTAGGCCGAAAATAAGGCACCACTATGCACAAATTAAAACAATCTTTTCACACTCTTAACTACTTCTCTTATAATCGAATTTGTTAGCTCAATGTACCCATGTGTATTCTTCAAGATGAAACCGAACAACAAGCTACATGTTCACCATTTATAATCATCCATTTTAACCGAACAACTAGAGCATTTTTGTGCTCAATTTCAAAGAAAAAAATAATTTCTATACTTCCCATATGATTGAAATCACAAGTCTTAAACTTATTTAAGACTCATAAGTAATTCATATTGTTTATGAATCAATATCACACATCTTTTTCTTCAAATCAAAACACCCACAAGAGTACTCCTCCTAGGCCGAATATTACATGCCAAAAATCAAGATTTCAACATGATTCCCTTTGCATTCAAAGTAACCAAATTCAATATGTAAACTGTTTCCATACTCAAACTAAACTACTCACCTTACTACCACATGCAAGCCGAAACAATGGAGGATTTCAAGCTTTCTTCCCTCTTTCAATTTGAATTCGTGAAGAAGGTAGGGAGAGAAGAGAAATTAAAATGGAAAATGCTTCCTTTTTGTTTCTAATTTTCCTAACACATATTAGCATGCTCATTATAATAATACTTCTTTAGCTACAAAATACTAAAACTACTATTTTCATGGCATGCTTGCCGTCCACCATCCTAATTTGTGGGGGACTTGACATGCAAGTCCTCCCAAGCAAGAAAAAGATCAATTTACCCCCCCTCTTTACTAGCTAAAATCGGCCATGAGAGAAAGAAGGAGATTGTGGCATTATCTTATGTTTTATTTAACATGCACACTAACATCATTTCTTTATAAAATACTAGCATAAGCATAAAAAAAAAATATAATTAAACTAACACATATACCCATCTAACTTAGCCATTGCCGTCTATCCCTATGGTAATTGGCTAATTGCCCCTTTTAGGACACTCACTTAAAAAGCCATAAGCAATTTGGTACATTACACTTTAGCATGCGACATTTACGTGGTCGCGATTATATCCTTTTTATCAAATTAAGTACTCGAATGATAAATCTCTTCTACGAAACTTTCACCCATATAAATTCACATATAAGGAATCATAAAAATAAATTATTAGAATATTACTCGGGCTCGGATTCGTGGTCCCGAAACCACCGTTCCGATTAGGGTCACAATTGGTCTGTTACAACTCTCCCCCCCTTAAGGATTTTCGTCCCCGAAAATCTTACCGTTAAAAAGGTTCGGATATTGTTGCCTCATTGACTCTTCAGGCTCCCACGTAGCCTCTTCAACTCCGTGACGATTCCATAGAATCTTTACTAATGGAATTCTTTTATTTCTTAACTCTTTGGTTTCCCGAGCCAAGATACGGATCGGTTCCTCATCATAGGTCAAGTCAGATCGAATTTCAATCTCTGACGGGGTGATCACATGGGACGGATCTGATCTGTATTTGCGAAGCATCGAAACATGAAACACGTTGTGTATCTTTTCTAACTCGGAGGGCAATCCTAATCTATAAGCAACCGGTCCAATACGTTCAATCACTTCGTACGGTCCGATAAATCTCGGGCTCAACTTGCCTTTCTGACCGAATCGGAGTATTTTCTTCCATGGAGAAACTTTCAAGAATACCCGATCTCCGACCTGAAATTCAATGTCCTTGCGTTTTAAATCGGCATAGGACTTTTGACGATCCGAAGCAGCTTTCAAATTACTCTTAATTACCACCACCTTCTGTTCAGTTTCCTTAATCCAATCAACCCCGTGTATCTTATTCTCACTGAGCTCAGTCCAATACAATGGTGTGCGACATTTTCGACCATATAAGGCTTCATAAGGTGCCATTTTTATGCTAGATTGAAAACTATTATTATAAGCAAACTCAATCAAAGGTAAGTATCGTTCCCAGGTACCTTCGAACTCGAGAACGCAACACCTCAACATGTCCTCAAGTATCAAATGGTTCGCTCAGACTGACCGTCTGTTTGCGGATGGAAGGCTGTACTAAAATGAAGTTTAGTACCTAATGCATCTTGTAAATTCTTCCAGAATCGCGAGGTAAATCTTGGATCTCTATCTGAAACAATGGAACTCGGTACACCGTGCAATCTTACAATCTGCGACACATACAATTCAGCGAGTTTGTCGAGTGGATAGTCGGTACGTACCGGTACAAAATGAGCTGATTTAGTCAATCTATCAACGATAACCCAAACGGCATCTTTCTTACTCGGTGTCATAGGAAGACCGGATACAAAATCCATAGTAATTCTGTCCCATTTCCATTCGGGTATCATAATCGGCTGAAGTAATCCGGAGGGTACCTGATGCTCAGCTTTCACTTGTTGACAGATTAAGCACTTGGAGACAAACTCAGATATGTCTCGTTTCATGCCGGGCCACCAATAAAACTGCTTCAAATCGTTATACATTTTTGTGCTACCCGGGTGTATCGACATTCGGCCATTATGGGCCTCACTCAGAATCATCTGTATCAAATCTGAGTTCATTGGAACACACAATCGATTTTTATACTTCAAACAGTCATTTGCATCTATCTGGAAGTCTGATTCTGTAGCGTTCTCACACTGAACCCGAATAGCTACTAACTTTTCGTCCACTTTCTGTGCCTCGCAAATTTGCTGAATAAACATCGGTCTTGTTTGTAGCTCGGCTATGATCGCACCATCCTCAGACATCGTCATCCGTGCGTTTAATGCACGCAGAGCAGACAATGATTTTCGGCTCAACGCATCCGCCACCACATTAGCCTTCCCCGGATGGTAGTCAATCACTAATTCGTAGTCTTTCAGCAATTCTAACCATCGGCGTTGTCTCAAATTTAGATCTCTCTGAGTCATTAAATATTTCAGACTTTTGTGATCTGAATAAACACGACATTTTTCGCCGAATAAATAGTGACGCCAAATTTTTAATGCAAACACAATGGCTGCTAACTCCAGATCGTGAGTTGGATAATTCTTTTCATGTGGCTTCAATTGTCTTGAAGCGTAGGCTATGACCTTGCCTTCTTGCATTAGAACACAACCCAACCCACTTAAAGATGCATCACTAAAAATAGTAAATTCTTTACCCGATTCAGGCTGAGTCAACACTGGAGCCTCGGTTAGAAGGGCTTTCAACTGCTCGAAACTCCTCTGGCATTTTTCTGACCACTCATATTTGACATCCTTCTGTAGTAGTCTCGTCAAAGGTGCAGCTATCACGGAAAAACCTTTTACAAACCGTCTATAATATCCCGCGAGGCCTAGGAAGCTTCGGATTTCAGAAACATTCTTTGGTGGTTTCCACTCGAGTATGGCTGCTATTTTGTTTGGATCCACCCGAATTCCTGACACCGAAACCACATGACCCAAGAAGCTGACTTCGTTCAACCAAAACTCACACTTACTGAATTTTGCATATAAATGATGATCTCTCAAGGTTTGTAGTACTTCTCTCAGGTGCTCAACGTGTTCCGCTTCACTTTTGGAGTAGACCAATATATCATCGATAAACACTACTACAACCGATCCAAAAACCGTCGGAAGACCCGGTTCATTAGATCCATAAAAACGGCAGGTGCATTGGTAAGCCCAAAAGGCATAACCAAAAACTCATAGTGTCCGTACCTCGTTCGAAATGCCGTCTTGGGCACATCGGAATCCCTGACTCGTAATTGGTAATAGCCCGATCTCAAATCTATTTTCGAAAACACTGAAGCTCCCTTCAACTGATCAAATAAATCATCAATCCGAGGTAACGGGTATTTATTCTTTATGGTCACCTTATTTAGTTGCCGGTAGTCGATACACATTCGCATTGTCCCATCTTTCTTTTTCACAAACAAGACTGGTGCTCCCCACGGAGAAAAACTCGGTCGTGCGAAACCCCTCTCGGTCAATTCTTGCAACTGCGCTTTCAATTCTTTTAATTCAGTAGGCGCCATTCGGTACGGAGCTATCGAAATTGGGGTCGCATCCGGCACTAATTCAATGCCGAACTCAATCTCTCGTACTGGGGGTAAGCCCGGTAGTTCTTCAGGAAACACATCGGGGTATTCACATACAACTGGTACCGATTCCATTAGTTTCTCGGACAGTTTATTATCCAGTACATAAGCCAAATAGGCCTCACACCCCTTTCTCACATACTTTTGGGCTACCATCGAGGATATCACTGTAGGCAACTCATTTACATCACCGGATTTTATTCTAACTGTCTCACCGTTTCGGCATTTCAGATTAATAAGCTTCCTCTTGCAATCCACCACTGCCTCATGTGAAGTTAGCCAATCCATACCCAAGATTATATCAAATTCATCGAAGGGCAGCAACATTAAGTCTGCTGGAAAGCAATAGTCTCGTACCATCAACGGGCAACCTCTACACACTTTATCTACAAGCACACATCTACCCAAAGGGTTGGACACACGAATTACGAACTCGGTAGACTCAACTAGCAGAGTCTTACCAAATTTTAAAGTTTCACACACATAAGAATGAGTCGAACCAGGATCAATTAGTGCAATCACAGTAGTATCAAAAAGAGTGAAAGTACCAGTAATGACGTCGGGGGAGGAAGCATCCTCTCTAGCTCGCGCAGCATATGCTCTCGCCGGAGCTCTAGCCTCGGATCGATCTGTAGTGTTCTTCGTTCCTTTCTGGCTACCACCTACATTGCCTGAATGTCTGGGTGGTCTACCTCGCATTGGTACGCTGTTTGGTGTAGTATTCTGAACGGCATTCTGCTCAGCTAATTTCGGACACTCCCGGATAAAATGACCCGACGATCCACACTTGTAGCAAGTCCGATCATGGAATCTGCAACTCCCTGAGTGCCATTTCCCACAGTGCTTGCATTCAACTCTGGTCTGTGGAATGTTACCAACACTGGCTATCGAGGTAGCTCGGGAGCTCATAGGAGGTCGATCCCGTCTAGATGGATCTGTAGTAGTTTTCTGTCGGCTATAGTCATCTCTGGGCCTCTTGCTCGTGGGATGGAAGACTTTGCCCGAAGACCTCTTTCGGATATCTCTGGCTTCGGTATCGGCCTTTCTTTTCTCCTTCCCGAGCTCTTCAGCTTTGCAAGCTCTCTCAACTAAAGTTACAAATTCTTGGATTTCAAGAACGCCAACAAACATCTTTATATCTTCATTTAGGCCGTCTTCGAATCTTTTACACATAATGGCTTCAGTAGAGACACACTCTCTAGCATAACGGCTGAGCCTGACAAATTTTCTTTCATACTCCGTTACAGTCATTCGTCCTTGTTTCAGCTCAAGGAACTCTTTTCGTTTTTGATCAATAAACCTTTGGCTAATATACTTCTTGCGGAATTCAATTTGGAAGAAATCCCATGTCACTCTTTCTTTCGGAACCACTGATACTAGTGTGTTCCACCAGTGATATGCAGTGTCCCGTAGTAAGGATATAGTACATTTCAAACATTCATCCGGAGTACAAGACAGCTCACCAAGTACCCGAATAGTGTTATCGAGCCACATTTCGGCTCTCTCAGCATCATCATCGTCATTGGCTTTAAATTCTTCGGCCCCATATTTTCGAATTTTGTCAACTGGGGGCCTACTAGATCTCATTGGATCTATCACTGGGGGAGCTAGAGGATCCGGAGTTGGATTATTCGGGGGTGGAGGTTGGGGCATAGTCGGGTTATTCTGAATAAATTGGGCAAACCAATCATTCATCATCCGATAAAAGGCTTGCTTTGTCTCTCCTTCGTGGCTACCCGAAACAGGTCGAGAGTCTATCGGCGCTGATCCATGGGTATGGTCAGGCGCCACGCTCTCCACATCATCAGCCACAGCTCTTTCTGGTTCGGAATCCATTTACTATACAAACAAAAAAATTTAGGTTGTCAGAAGTCACCACACTATCAACATATAACCACAGGCATGTATAGCTAGACTCACACGCGCCACGGTAGTCCTAGAATCGACTAAACCTGGCTCTGATACCAATCAAATGTAACACCCCGTGCCCGATACCGTCGCCGGAGTTGGGCAAGAGGCATTACTAGACTTGACTACAAATTTAAAACATGAAAATCCTAAAGCTGTCAAACTGCGTTGTGCCGACCAATTCGGTTATAACTCGAGTTATAGAGCTCGAAATTCGGTTCCGTAAATTTTCCTTGAAAGTAGACTCATATATCTATTTACCATAAATTTTCTAGAATTTTTCATGTGGCCATTTAGTACAGTTTATTCATCAAAGTTACCCTTATTACACTGCTGGACAGTTCTGACCTGTCCCTATAAAACTGCAGATATCTCATTGCACAATTTTCATGTACTGTTCTAGGTTATACCAACGAAAAATAGACTCAATAAGGGTTCTACACATATATCCCATGCTTCCTAATTATTTTTGTACAATTTTTGACAATTTTTCCAAAACAGAACAGTGACTCGCGAATGCATTCAGAGTAGGTCTCACTAAAACTGAATTATCTCATAATGTATAAGTCTTTTGCCTACTGTGTTTTTTTCATGTAAAAATAGACACAATAAGGTTTAACTCCATGTCTCATTCACCTTTTAATTCAATATACCCTATTTTGGTGATTTTTCTAACTCATATCACTGCTGTTACTACAAGTTGTTGTGTCACAATTTATGAAGGGCTAGCTTCTTACCAAACTCACCTACATTCCTAATTCAAGGATTTATCCCACATATAAATATTACCTTAACAAAATGATTAAACTTTGATTTAGAAAGCATAAACCTTACCATCAAGAACCAGCATACACATTAACAATACTACAACATACTTAATTAGAAATTTAGCCATATTCGCATGGCCATTCTTTTAGGGTTTACATGTGAACCGTAAAACTTCCTTAAACAATCCAAGCCTATCCTATACATGCCTTCGTTCAAAACCAATCCCAAAATGAAGGAGTACCCCAAAAAGATAGGTTGATAGTGTGAGCGACCTTCCAACGACCCTGATGAGCTTGTGGCTTGCCCCTAATCTATAAAACAGAGGAAACATCTCACACGGGTAAGCATACTAGCTTAGTAAGTCCCAAGTCATCTAGAATTATAACGTCTAATTATGTATGAAGTTAAAGCAATCCACATATGGTATTCTACAATAACAACTAAGTAAATAGTTTACACAAGGTCAAGTTTAATAATTCAAGGACCCACTTTCATAGTAGTCATTCATGCAAATCAATTGTCCCATAGTAGCATGTTCTAAGGTCGACTTCCGACAAATTATATTCATCAATGACAACTTAGCACAAGTAATATCTGACATAACATACCTCACATACTTACCCGAACCACATTCTTGACAATTTAGTTCTAAATTGTCTTGACAAGGATTAGACTCCTCTTAGGAAATTTCATCACCGGCATCAAGCCTGCTAGGCGTAAAAGCCCGATAATTAACACCGGCACAAGGCCTGCTAGGCATAAGCCCGATAAATAACACCGGCACAAGGCCTGCTAGGCATAAGCCCGATAAATGTCACCGGCACGAGGCCTGCTAGGCTCGAAGCCCGAATATCAGAATATTATCACCTGCTTTTCACATTCCACCATCACATATCGAATTATAACCATTTATTCCCATTGCAATAAATAAATTTGTAATCAATCTAAACCATCAATCATCACATTCGGCCAACTCATAGTTTTACACCAAGCTATTACCAACTTTATCATTCACTAGATGTGTAAATGATCTTTAGATAATAGGTAGCTCAAGAACTTACTCATTTACCTTGCATTAGCCAAAACAATTTCCGTCATATTCTCAACATAAATCATCAACCAACATGTAGGTATACATTCGGCCATGATGCAATTTGCTACTAACATTCATAAATTTTATTATAGTCAAGTTAACCATAATTTATTCTTTGACAAAATCTAACCAAAGGACTTACCTCGGTTGTCGATAAGCCGTGCAAATCGGCTACTCGATAATCTTTGCTTTGCCTCGATCTTGTTTCTGCTCTTTTCGTTCCCGATCTAAGATGTTAAACAAATTTGGTTCATATTCACCCTATCTCTTTTTACTCAACTCAAAACAATATTACACACAATTTAAATTCAAGCAAACTAGGAACCGAATCCTCACTTCATACATTTAATGTACCTTAATTTTTACTTATCTTCTTAACTATGGCCATACATTCACTTTATAAGTATACATGTATAGTCAAATACAATATCTCCAATTCATCCTCTATTATGGCCGAATATTTCTATTCTATACCCATGCATTTTTTTCAACATATAACCAAGGAACAAGCTAATAACCATATCTAATTCAAGCATTTAACTAATCCAATTAACCTATTGAACACCACAATAAAAATTTCAAACTATTTGGGTCTCTCCTCCATTGCCGAATGGCCATTAGACTCTTAGGAGTCTCCAAAGTCTTCCCTTTTATCATTTTAATCCTTCTCACGTTTAATTTAGGCAATTGACCTCTCTCATCATTTTACCTAATAACCCTATCTAATATACTCATTCATCCTTGACCGATTTCACTATATATATATATATCCTAGTATCAATTTTATAGAAAAATCTCATGAACAATCTTCTTCACTTTAGGCCGAAAATAAGGCACCACTATGCACAAATTAAAACAATCTTTTCACACTCTTAACTACTTCTCTTATAATCGAATTTGTTAGCTCAATGTACCCATGTGTATTCTTCAAGATGAAACCGAACAACAAGCTACATGTTCACCATTTATAATCATCCATTTTAACCGAACAACTAGAGCATTTCTCAATTTCAAAGAAAAAAATAATTTCTATACTTCCCATATGATTGAAATCACAAGTCTTAAACTTATTTAAGACTCATAAGTAATTCATATTGTTTATGAATCAATATCACACATCTTTTTCTTCAAATCAAAACACCCACAAGAGTACTCCTCCTAGGCCGAATATTACATGCCAAAAATCAAGATTTCAACATGATTCCCTTTGCATTCAAAGTAACCAAATTCAATATGTAAACTGTTTCCATACTCAAACTAAACTACTCACCTTACTACCACATGCAAGCCGAAACAATGGAGGATTTCAAGCTTTCTTCCTCTTTCAATTTGAATTCGTGAAGAAGGTAGGGAGAGAAGAGAAATTAAAATGGAAAATGCTTCCTTTTTGTTTCTAATTTTCCTAACACATATTAGCATGCTCATTATAATAATACTTCTTTAGCTACAAAATACTAAAACTACTATTTTCATGGCATGCTTGCCGTCCACCATCCTAATTTGTGGGGGACTTGACATGCAAGTCCTCCCAAGCAAGAAAAAGATCAATTTACCCCCCCCTCTTTACTAGCTAAAATCGGCCATGAGAGAAAGAAGGAGATTGTGGCATTATCTTATGTTTTATTTAACATGCACACTAACATCATTTCTTTATAAAATACTAGCATAAGCATAAAAAAAAAATATAATTAAACTAACACATATACCCATCTAACTTAGCCATTGCCGTCTATCCCTATGGTAATTGGCTAATTGCCCCTTTTAGGACACTCACTTAAAAAGCCATAAGCAATTTGGTACATTACACTTTAGCATGCGACATTTACGTGGTCGCGATTATATCCTTTTTATCAAATTAAGTACTCGAATGATAAATCTCTTCTACGAAACTTTCACCCATATAAATTCACATATAAGGAATCATAAAAATAAATTATTAGAATATTACTCGGGCTCGGATTCGTGGTCCCGAAACCACCGTTCCGATTAGGGTCACAATTGGTCTGTTACAAAAATAGATTCGGCGATCCAAACCATGAATCCATGTGTGAGGAACGAATCAGGGTGAAATAAAGGTTTCGAAATTACCAAAACTTCAATCTGAGTAGACAGCGACGCCTTGGCAACAAGAATTTTGATCTATTGTCGAATCAAGCCATAACCTTTTCCGATGTCTGCCTCTACGTAATCTACCCGGTTTGACTATGAACGGAAGAAATCTCCAAAACTGTTTTGGAGGTTTATTTGCTTGACAGCTGCTAGACCTAACAAGCAATCACTTAGGGTTTTTCCTCTTCAGCTTTGTCTCCTTTTAATACCTTTTATAATGGGTGTCTTTTTCATTGGGCCTTTTATAATTGGCATCCTTTTAATTGGGCCTTTTATAATTGGTATCTCTTGAATGTATTATAAGATTAAATAAATACAATAAAGTTTTTAATCGAAAATTATAATTACATTAATTATATCCGAAAATTATAATTACATTAATTATAATAAGGATTTCTGTAAAGTATATTTATTTAAATTTATATATGAATCAAATTCATATATTAATAAAATTATGTTATCATTATGTGTACAACATCCTTGTACATATAATATGTTCAATATTTGATTGCCCAATTAAATTAATTCTTTAATTAATTTAATTCATGTGACAACCAAACACAATACCAACTATATTTTATTCCGTTCATTTCAACCATAGGGTGTGGCCCTGTAGGTTCTTGCAACGTTAGCAGTAATACTAGAACGATTCTATTGTCACAAACAATGAGTGGCATCTTGCAATGCATCATTGCTACCTATGTTACAAGAAGTCATGATTCGACATAACCTTTTGTGATTAACCTTTCATGCATTAATCCTTAAGTCCTTTATCTCTGGAACGGATACAAGTCATGGGATAGTCACACTTGCATAGTCCAACCCATGTTTCTTGATATCTTGAGTAGACTATGATATACAAATTAGTATGACATCTCATATCAACTTATTTGAGCATGGCCATGCATTTCTAGTCTCACTCAATCAAGTGGCCTAAGATATTACTCCTATTATGTAGGAGGGACTTATCCTTTATTGATCAACCATATCCCTCTACATAGATTGTGGTATATCCAACATCAGCCTTTATAGAACAACATGTTACGGTGTATGTTTGACTGTATCAAAATATACAACTCACGATGCTGGGATAATAATGATCTCAAGTCTGAGGATCATATACATATTAATCACTATGAGTAATGTTGTGACAATTACATAATAATCCAAGAAACATACTCATAGCAGGTCAATCCAATATGTTGTTCTCTAACACACATATTCATGCATTGATTTTGACACTCCATATCAATGACAACTCTTTATCATCAATCAACTACATGTTAGTCTTAATGCATTATTGTTGTCCTAGTCAATAATAATACTCGACTAAGGATCTTTTAAGAATAATCATATTATTCTCAGGACATTATTATAAAATAGTTTATCTATACACATAGAAAGAAAAACTGAAATAATAATGACAACGCTTTATAGTAATAATCATGGTAAATTAAGTATGTTATTACAACCATCTCATGATTGATCTTTGGGCATACTCTTACAGATTGCCAATTTGCAAAATGTGTCAAGCGGATCGTTGAGAAGCTCACACTATCCTGTTATTGATTCAGAAGTCTTTCAATCATTTTAAGCTCGGTTTTGTGGCATGTATATAGGTGTTTTGTATTTGGTTAACCTTGAATGATAGCATAGCTTAAAATCTATTTTATGTATGACTTTGCCTAATGGTAATGCTTGTTGAGATGGTATGCTTTTTTTAAATGGTTTGAGTTGAGATTATGGCATTTAAAATGGTAATATTGGATGTGAATTGATAATGATAAAGATGGTAAATGGTTAATATGTATACTTTGATAAATGAATGATATGTTTAAAGGCCATGTAGATGTTATAAGTTGAACTGATTATGAATGTGATAATTTGTGTAACACCCCTAACCCGTATCCATCACCGGACTAGGGTTAAGAGGTATCACCGATCAAATCATAACATTTAACCAACCATTGCTCACACATAAGCATATCATAGTTAATCAATAACACAAAGTCCCTTTAGAAGGTCTACGATACCTTAAACATGCTTTAGAAGTGGTTCGGGACTGAACCGATCACATTTAAAACTTTTACGAAACTTTAAAATTTTTTCTTCAAAACATGGTACATGCCCGTGTGGCTAGGCTGTGTGCCTTACACGGCCATGCCTTAGACCATGTCTTACCCCGTGTGCAACACTGACTTGGGTCACACAGCCTGTCACACGCCCGAGTGTCTGGCCCGTGTGCAACACTGACTTGAATCACACGGCCTGTCATACGCCCATGTGTCTAGCTGTGTGCAAGTTTGTCTTGCTTCGAATTGGGACATTGAAGGACACGGTCGAGACACACGCCCGTGTGCTCAACCATGTGGGAAATTATAGGGCATTTACAAGGCCAAATTGCCTCCCATTTTGGGTCATTCCTACAAGCATCACTCTATACTCAATTCATGCCCAATTAATAGTCAAAACCCTACCAAAACTACACAATTCATGCTACAATATCCTCATTCATTTCCATATACAATTCCAACTCAAAACATGTCCTTTTCATGAACCAATTCCATACCAAAAGCATATGATTCACATCTCATTTCAAACCATTTCAAACATGCAATATATTCACCATCACAACTACCAAATCAAGTATGAAACAGACTATTTCTATTTCACTAAAGCATATCATAATGGCCACTCACACAAGACCATATATACACATCACATACACCATTTCCACATAGCAAGACCATATATAAACATCAATCCAAAGTCTCATCCATTATCAAGCCATATCACATGGCAAGATTTATACATCTCAAAACATTCCCCAACCTCACTAGCCTAGACATGCCATATACCATAAATACAACTTTCCAAAGGTACCAACATAGATGTCCGATAGTGTGATTGAGTCGCTCACGATCCTCGGATCTGAGCTAGGTTTAAATACCATTGTAAAACAAAGAAAGGCTTCACACAATAAGCTTTTGATAAACCATAATAGTAACATATTTTAAGCCCACATTTAGCATGCTTTTGGATGATTTAAACCTTGAATTGTGTAAATTGGTGCTCTTAATCCTTTGTTTTCATGTTTTATACTTAGAAAAGCACCGGAGGATGAAAAGACCAAGAAACAGGCCCCAAACGGAGTAAATGGGCCATATCACAAAATCAACACGGCCTGTACCCAAGCCACACGGCCGTGCCTCATCAAACAGACTAGAACACGGCCTGGCCACGATTCACATGGGCGTGTGCCGTGGGCGTATCCCTGACGTGAGAAAGAAGAGTCTCATTCAGATTAGGGTACTTAGAGGCAAAGAAACACATTCCAAGAGCCTATATATACACCCTAGAGGCCAACCTTCAGGGGGCGTCCAGCTAGGCCAAAGAACCGAGCCAGAAGGGTCAGAATTGTGGGATTTACTAGAAGAAAGCTTGTTGATTCATCTTAAGAAGCCGGAGTCATACTCAAGACGGAGGATCTCTCTTCAATTCCTTCAGGGGGTTTTAGAGTTTTTCTTATGTTTTGTTTTATCTTTTCTTTTAAGATGTATTCTTTTACGATTATGAACTAAACCCTCAGATACCTGAGGGGGATGAAACCTAAGATGAATCTTGTTTTCGTTTGCTGAACTATATGATAAATACTTGATTTGTTCTTAATTATGTGTTCTTAATTCTTGTTTTGATATTTCTGGGATATTAAATCAAGTGTGATGTGCTTAGGTGGAGGAGCAAAAGTCCCTGCCTAAGAGTAGATCTAGTATAATTAAGCGGAGTTGATCGCACGCCTAGACATAGGGTGACGAGATTTTGCTGGATTAGGGTGAAACCTAATATGGAAGTCCATAGATTGAGTTAATGCAATTCTAGGGGTTTTAATTAGAAAGAGATTTCAATTAATCAACCTAGGGTTAGACGTTAGTAGCCTCGACGGAGGTATTAATATAACTTAGAGAATCCTACGGATCAAGTCAAGTGAATACATCGTTTGGTTCAGAGTTAGATAACATGTGAAGTCGAGGTGGATTCTTGATCGGGTATTGTCTTAATCAATTGGTTTTCCCACAAGTATTTCCCCAATTTCATTCTCTTTGTTTTTGTGTCTTTAGCTTAGTTTTTAGTTAATTTTAGATTAGATAGAAATTCCTTTAATTCTTAGGCTAGATAATAAAAAGAAAGTTAGTATTAGTACTTCAGGTTCCTTTGGGTTTGACAATCCGGTATTGCCGCTAAACTACACTACTGTTTGATAGGTACGCCTGCCTCAATCGTTGTCATAGTTACTTTCTAGGCTCGATCATTCTTTTTATAAATTTTTAAGACTCTGACACACGATCAAGTTTTTGGCGCCATTGCTGGGGAATCAGAATATTAAGAAGCTCAATTTTTATTACTTTAGCCATTTTTTTATCTTCTGCAATTTCTTACTTTGGCTTTTAATTTTTGCTAATTTTTGTTTGTTTACTCCTTTCAGGTACCTCTAGTTTATGACTAGAAGGAACCCGACAGGACCTCTGATTTATGACAGTGATATTGAAGGTACTGTTCGTAGAAATCGTAGAGAAATAAGGCGAAGCTTAAAATACATAGAAGAAGAGCAAGAGGACGAAGTTAATACTACCGAAGAGATGGCTGAGAATAATTCGCCACCTCCAGAGATGGCCGAACATCATGCTCCTCGAACTATGTATGATTATGCTAAACCTAATTTAACAGGAACTGAGTCAAGTATTGTTAGACCTACTATTGCTGCAAATAATTTTGAACTGAAACGTAACACTATACAGATGATACAACAATTTGTTCAGTTTGATGGTTTGCAGGATGAGGATCCTAAGACACACTTAGCGAATTTTCTAGAATTCTGTGATACCTTCAAAATAAATGGCTTTTCTGATGATGCCATCCGTCTTCGGTTATTTCCCTCCTCTTTGAGGAATAAAGCCAAACAGTGGTTGCATTCTCTTCCACAAGGGTCAATCACTACATGGGATCAAATGATCGGAAATTTTTTATTAAAATATTTTCCGCCGACCAAAACGGCCAAGTTAAGGAATGATATATCTTCTTTTTTGCAGATGGATTTAGAGACACTTTACGGTGCATGGGAGAGATACAAAGATTTGTTGAGGAGGTGCCCACACCATGGATTATCCTTGTGGCTACAGGTCCAAACTTTCTTGAACGGTGTGAACCCCTCATCAAGGCAATTAATCGATTCAACAATTCCACGCTTAATTGGAAGTTTACCTATTGATAATGCGTTAGCTGATTTAGGGGCAAGCATAAATGTCACGCCTTATAAAATGTTTAAACAACTAGGTCTAAGGAAACCCAAACAAACTAGGATGAGCATTCAATTAGCTGATAAAACTGTTAGAATTCCTAGGGGTATAATCGAAGATGTACTCGTGAAGATTGATAAATTCTTATTCCTAGTAGACTTTGTCGTTTTAGACATGGATGAGGACAACACAATCCCCTTAATTTTAGGAAGACCATTTTTAGCAACTGCCATGACTAAAATTGATGTCGACGCAGGTGAACTCATACTCTATGTAGGTGACGAGACAGCCACTCTTCAAGCTCTTGATTCGGCTAGGACATCGAATAATCAAGGTGAGAACGTAAATTTTATTCATAACCATTCGGTTAAACCTTCTTTTTAAGAAGCACCACAAAATAACACAACTGAACCCGAGCTTAGACCCCGTGCCAACAAAGAAATAACTCATGAGGAACGAAGGTTTTAGATCGATGAACTAGACGAGTGGAAGACGCATTTCAAGGAAAAACTAGGGATACACGAAGCAGAACCAAAGCCACTCCACGAGACAGAAAGTTCCAAATCGGAGATCAGGTATTGTTAGATAAAGCAGACCCTCGAATATCTCCTCCTGACCCTAATACAAACAAACAAATCAATTTTAAGGTAATCAATATCTTCCCATACGGAACAGTCGAGATAAGTAGTCCTATTTTCGGCACTTTCAAAATAAATGCTACTCGACTTGAACTATATACTGTTAGTAAGACAGATAGCGTGAGAGAGGATGTTCAACTCTTCAAACCACCATGAATATGCGAATGAGAGGTAAGTCTAGCCTAAGACTATAAATGAGCGCTTCTCAGGAGGCAACCTGAGCACTTACTCTATTAACTTTTACATTCCTTTATTTTCATTTTTATTTCTACTTCAGCATATAATTATAAGCTAACCAAAAGTGCAGATTTTCATGCCACACGGCCTTGCACACGACCGTGGCCGTGGCCGTGTGGACACCACGAATCTACGTACTGACAGGGCAGAGATGGTACGAGTCAGAATGAATCATATCTTCGAGTCACGGACTCTAACTACCACGCCACGACCGTGCGATATGGCCGTGGCCGACACTGTTTGATCAAACACGGGCGTGGGAAAAGTAAACGAAGCACAACATGATCGTGCGACACGGCTGTGTGACACAACACGCCCTTGGTACACGGGCGTGGGGATGTACCAGACCTGAAAATTCTATTTAAACCCCCCTTTCTTCTTACCTACTCCCCATCTCCTTTCTTCCATCCCATTCTTCAGATCTCTCCCTCCCCATACTTTTCTTCTTTAGTTATTCCCCAAACCCTTGAGCTACACCACATCTATGTCAAAGAAGCAGAAGAATCCAAGCACGATCTCCCTGAGGGAGATTGATCTACATAAGTTCATGCCGGCCGCTTCAGCTA
The DNA here is from genome assembly GCA_005393395.2 of Gossypium australe. Taxonomy (NCBI): domain Eukaryota; kingdom Viridiplantae; phylum Streptophyta; class Magnoliopsida; order Malvales; family Malvaceae; genus Gossypium; species Gossypium australe. Next base: position 120,810,759 of record CM016616.1, read on the forward strand.
CTAGACAAGCCAAGGGTCTTGGAGGCCATTTAATTCTTCTTCTTCTTTACTCTTCTCCTTTATTTTCCTTCTCTTTGACTCTCTTATGCTTAAATTAGTTTATTTTATTTTAGTTTCTTGGTTTTAGGTTCTAAAGGCTACTAGGGAATCACACCTCGACCACGACCACCAGCCCACAACAGCCTTAGAAATCACACCCACCTCGCGAACCATCCAACAATAAGGACTTGTTAGTCCATTCATCTTTTCTTTTAGTTTTATTTCAATTTTTACACTATTTCTCTTTATCTTTATTGTCTTTAAATACATAATTAGTTAATTTTAAATGTGTCTTAATATTTCCTGGCTAATTTTCTACGAGCTTCCCAATTTCCTCATCTAGCGCAGAGCTCGGTAGAAGCCATCACACCTCGGGACTCCTAACTCAAGGAAGCCATCCAAATTCAGGAAGTTTCACCTCTCCCTTTCTCTTAAACTTCATATATATCTTTGCACATTGAGGGCAACGTATATCTTAAGTGTGGGGGGTGAATATTTATTTCGAGAAAGTGCCTAACTTTCTGCATTATTCTCTAATCCCTGAATGATATATTGTCTTTAAGTAATTTTCTCACATTATTATGAGAATGAAATTTCCTGTGATTTATGATTTTTATTGATATGTTTTCGATTAAGTCATTGATAATTGTGCAGTGATGATTAAACTTTAAGATACTAGAGAGTCAAGCATGATAAGTCTATTTTTCAGAATTAAATTTTTTTTTAGGTTGTATATCTGAATCTAATTATTACCATGAAGTTTGAAATTTACAAGATTGATATCAAATACCAATAATTTTTGTGAGATTTTGAGCCTTATAGAGCATATATTCTTTTTCGTGCTCACTTTTTGATTATGAGTGTGTCAACATTGATTTGTTATTCTAGAACTTGCATCAATTATACATGTCGAGACCACACCTTTGATTCGATATACAGAGATGATAAAGGCACCTAGGTTTTAACCCACTTACTTCACTAAAAGCCTACCTTCATAATTAACCCCTAGTGAACCCCCTCTAATCCTAACAACCCTTTTTATTGACTCACCCACTAATATTACCCCAAAACCCATATTGTATTTGTTATTACCATTTCTTGACTCCCTTTTTGTCGAGATTCGAGTTTGAACAATTTTCTAACTATGTTCTATATTTCAGTTGTTAAAGTTCTTTCTTACTATTGTAATGATTTTTTTATTAAAAAAATCGAAGTGTATTCATTATTGGTTATGTAATTAAATGAGCCTATACGTTTAAATTCCAATTGCTGAAGAAGAAGCTCGTACTATTAGTATTGGTATTACAAGTTTTCAATTGATGTAATTATTTATTAGTAGTTCATTGTTTATGGTTAGGTAATTTGTCAATTCAATCTCGATTCTAACCCTCTAATTCAGCCTTTATCCACACCTTTAACCCAAGCCCCATTACAACCCTGTTAAAGACCTTTTGATTTGTGTATCATCTCATTTTATAGTGGTGGAGATTTGATTTTCATGCAAGCCTATGGGATTAACTTTTCATGTTTGACTTATGGGTGCTTTTTCTTGAACCTTAAACACCTCGAGTGATTTGAGTGGATCTTTAGTGAGGATGTCAACCCTTGTCGGTTTTGAATCATAGGTAACTATTTAGATGAGGGGAAACACCTATGTTTTATGCTACAAATATGTTACTTAGATAGTTTGAATCTTTAGGACCCTTTGAGTTAAATTATCAATGTATGAATTATCTTTGAATTATGATGAAACATTATTGATGAATATTACGTATCGAGGAAGTTCATTTTAATTATGAGTTGAGAATTTCGCTTGAGGACAAGCAAAAGCTGAAGTGTGGGGGAATTTGATAAACCGTAAAAGTAACATATTTTAAGCCCACATTTAGCATACTTTTAGATGATTTATCCCTTGAATTATGTAATTTGGTGCTTTTAATCCTTTAATTCCATGTTTTATACTCAGAAGAGCACCGGAGGATGAAAAGAATGATAAACGGGCAAAAAACAGAGTAAATGAGCATATCACAAAATCAACATGACCTGGGCCCAAGACCACACGGACGTGCCTCATCAAACAGATTTGAATACGACCTGGCCATGATTCACACGGGCGTGTGCCATGGGCGTGTCCCTGACGAGAGAAAGAAGAGTTTCATTCGGATTAGGGTACTTAGAGGCAAAGAAATACATTCCAATAGCCTATACATACACCCTAGAGGCCAACCTTCAGGGGGCGTCCAGCTAGGCCAAAGAGTCGAGCCAGAGGGGTCAGAATTGTGGAATTTACTCGAAGAAATCCAGTTGATTCATCTCAAGAAGCCGGAATCATACTAAAAGAAGGAAGATCTCTCTTCAATTCCTTTAGGGGGTTTTAGAGTTTTTCTTATGTTTTGTTTTATCTTTTCTTCTGAGATGTATTCTTTTAGGATTATGAACTAAACCCTCAGATACCTGAGGGGGATGAAACCTAAGATGAATCTTGTTTTCATTTGCTGAACTATATGATAAATACTTGATTTGTTCTTAAGTATGTGTTATTAATTCTTGTTTTGATATTTCCGGGATATTAATTCAAGTGTGATGTGCTTAGGTGGAGGAGCAAAAGTTCATGCCTAATAGTAAATCTGGCATAATTAAGCGGAGTTGGTCGCACGCCTAGACATAGGGTGACGAGATTTTGCTGGATTAGGGTGAAACCTAATATGAGAGTCCATAGATCGAGTTAATGTAATTCTAGGGGTTTTAATTTGAAAGAGATTTCAATTAATCAACCTAGGGTTAGATGTTAGTAGCCTCGATGGAGGTATTAATATAACTTTGGGAATCCTACGGATCAAGTCAAGTGAATACATCGTCTGGTTCAGAGTTAGATAACAAGTGAAGTCTAGGTGGATTCTTTCTCGGGTATTGTCTTAATCAATTGGTTTTTCCCACAAGTATTTCCCCAATTTCGTTCTCTTTGTTTTTGCGTCTTTAGCTTAATTGTTAGTTAATTTTAGATTAGATAGAAATTCCTTTAATTCTTAGGCTAGATAATAAAAAGAAAGTTAGTATTAGTACTTCAGGTTCCTTTGGGTTTGACAATCCGGTCTTGCCGCTAAACTATACTACTGTTCGATAGGTGCGCTTGCCTCAATCGTTGTCAAAGTTAGTTTCTAGGCTCGATCATTCTTTTTATATATTTTTAAAACTCTGACACACGATCAAGTTTTTGGCGCCGTTGCCGGGGAACCAGAATATTAAGAAAGCTCAATTTTTATTACTTTAGCCATTTTTTATCTTCTGTAATTGCTTACTTTGTTTTTTAATTTTTGCTAATTTTTGTTCTTTTACTCCTTTCAGGTACCTCTAGTTTATGACTAGAAGGAACCTAACAGGACCCCTGATTTATGACAGTGATATTGAAGGTACTGTTAGTAGAAATTGTGGAGAAATAAGGCGAAGCTTAAACTACATACGAGAAGAGCAAGAATATGAAGCTAATACCACCGAAGAGATGGCTGAGAATAATCCGCCACCTCCAGAGATGGCCGAACATCATGCTCCTCGAACTATGTATGACTATGCTAAACCTAATTTAACAGGAACTGAGTCAAGTATTGTTAGACCTACTATTGCTGCAAATAATTTTGAACTAAAACCTAACACTATACAGATGATACAATAGTTTGTTCAGTTTGATGGCTTGCAAGATGAGGATCCTAACACACACTTAGTGAATTTTACCACAAGCTCTTTATTGTATGAAGGTCCTGTCGGGTTAGGATGAGGGTCCTGTTCTGTTCCTTCTAGTCATAAACTAGAGGTACCTGAAAGGAGTAAAAGAACAAAAATTAGCAAAAATTAAAAAACAAAGTAAGAAATTGCATAAGATAAAAAAATGACTAAAGTAATAAAAATTGAGCTTTCTTAATATTCTAGTTCCCCAGCAACGGCGCCAAAAACTTGATCGTGTGTCAGAGTCTTAAAAATATATAAAAAGAATGATCGAGCCTAGAAACTAACTATGACAACGATTGAGGCAAGCGCACCTATCGAACAGTAGTATAGTTTAGCGGCAAGACCGGATTGTCGAACCTAAAGGAACCTGAAGTACTAATACTAACTTTCTTTTTATTATCTAGCCTAAGAATTAAAGGAATTTCTATCTAATCTAAAATTAACTAACAACTAAGCTAAAGACGCAAAAAACAAAGAGAACGAAATTGGGGAAATACTTGTGGGAAAAACCAATTGATTAAGACAATACCCGAGAAAGAATCCACCTAGACTTCACTTGTTATCTAACTCTGAACCAGAGGATGTTTTCACTTGACTTGATCCGTAGGATTCCCTAAGTTATATTAGTACCTCCGTCGAGGCTACTAACGTCTAACCCTAGGTTGATTAGTTGAAATCTCTTTCTAATTAAAACCCCTAGAATTGCATTAACTTGATCTATGGACTCCCATATTAGGTTTCACCCTAATCCGGCAAAATCTCGTCACCCTATGTCTAGGCGTGCGACCAACTCCGCTTAATTATGCTAGATCTACTCTTAGGCAGGGACATTTGCTCCTCCACCTAAGCACATCACACTTGAATTAATATCCCGGAAATATCAAAACAAGAATTAAGAACACATAATTAAGAACAAATAAGTATTTATCATATAGTTCAGCAAACGATAACAGGATTCATCTTAGGTTTCATCCCCCTCAGGTATCTGAGGGTTTAGTTCATAATCATAAAAGAATACATCTCAGAAGAAAAGATAAAACAAAACATAAGAAAAACCCTAAAACCCCCTGAAGGAATTGAAGAGAGATCCTCCGTCTTGAGTCTGACTCCGGCTTCTTGAGATGAATCAACTGGCTTTCTTCGAGTAAATTCCACAATTCTGACCCCTCTAGCTTGGCTCTTTGGCCTAGCTGGATGCCGCCTGAAGGTTGGCCTCTAGGGTGTATATATAGGCTCTTGGAATGTGTTTCTTTGGCTCTAAGTACCCTAATCTGAACGAAACTCTTCTTTCTCAGTTCAGGGACACGCCCACAGCACACCCCCGTGTGAATCGTGGCTAGGCTGTGTTCGAGTCTGTTTGATTAGGCACGGTCGTGTGGTCTTGGGCATAGGCCTTGTTGATTTCATGATATGGCCCATTTACTCCGTTTTGGGCCCGTTTCTCATTCTTTTCATCCTCTGGTGCTCTTTTGAGTATAAAACATGAAATTAAAGGATTAAAAGCACCAAATTACATAATTCAAGGGATAAATCATCCAAAAGCATGCTAAATGTGGGCTTAATATATGTTACTTTTTCGGTTTAGCAGCACCATTCCCGCCTGTCATGCAGAGGACCCTGGTTCGATCCCCGGCAACACCAAGACTAACCCAAAGGAGCAAATTCAAGCCATAACAGCTCAAGATAGTGAAGGGTTAGACGAGCCCAATCTCAGGCAAGAGAATTCGGTAGAAGAAGGTAAGGTTGAGATAAGTAATAAAAATCGAAAACTGATAATCAAAGAATACCATCCTCTCATACCATATCCCGTAGCAATAAAGAGAGACGACACAGAAGAATAGTTCGGTAAGTTTCTTAGACTTTTAAAGAAATTACATATTAACTTATCGTTACTTGAAGCTCTTTCGCAGATACCAGATTCAAGGAAATTTTTAAAAGAGCTTCTAACAAACAAGCGGAAGTTAGACGAGGAACCACATGTGGAACTAAACGCAATGTGCTCGACAGTCTTGCAAAATAGACTACCACAGAAATTAAAAGATCCAGGGAGTTTTACAATTCCATGCTTAATTGGTAGTTTACCTATTGATAATGCGTTAGCTGATTTAGGGGCAAGCATAAATGTCATGCCTTATAAAATGTTTAAACAACTAGGTCTAGGGAAACCCAAACAAACTAGGATGAGCATTCAATTAGCTGATAAAACTGTTAGAATTCCTAGGGGTATAATTGAAGATGTTCTTGTGAAAATTTATAAAGTCGTATTCCTAGTAGACTTTGTCGTTTTAGACATGGATGAGGACAATAGTATCCCCTTAATTTTAGGAAGGCCCTTTTTAGCATCTGCCAGTACTAAAATTGATGTCGACCTAGGTGAACTCATACTCTGTGTAGGTGACAAGACAGTCACTCTTCAAGCTCTTGATTCGGCTAGGACATCGAATAATCAATGTGAGAATGTAAATTCTGTTCATAACCATTCAGTTAAACCTTCTTTTGGGAAGCACCACAAAAGAACACAACTGAACCCGATCCTAGACCCCGTGCCAACAAAGAAATAACTCAGGAGGAACGAAGGTCTTAGATCGATGAACTAGACGAGTGGAAGACGCATTTCAAGGAAAAACCAGAGATACACGAAGCAAAATCAAAGCCACTTTATGGGACAGAAAAATTCAAAGTCAGAAATCAGGTATTGTTAAATAAAGCAGACCCACAAATATCCCCTCCTAATCTTAATACAACAAAGAAATGGCATTTAAGGTAATCAATATCTTCCCATATGGAACAATCGAGGTAAGTAATCCTATACTCGGCACTTTCTAAATAAATGCTACTCGACTTGAACTATATACTGTTAGTAAGACAGATAGCATGATAGAGGATGTTCAACTCTTCAAACCACCATGAATATGCGAATGAGAGGTAAGTCTAGCTTATGTCTATAAACGAGCGCTTCTCGGGAGGCAACCCTAGCACTAACTCTATTAACTTTTACATTCCTTTATTTTTATTTTTTTATTTCTACTTCAACATCTAATTATAAGCTAACCAAAAGTGGAGATTTTCATGCCACACGGCCTTGCACACGGCTGTGGCCGTGGCCTTGTGGACACCACGAATCTCCGTACTGACAGGGCAGAGATCGTACGAGTTATAATGAATCATATCTTATAGTCACGGACTCCAACTACCACGCCACGGCCGTGCGATGCGGCCGTGGCTGACACTGTTAGATCATACACGGGCGTGGCGACCTGAACATGGGCGTGGGAAAAGTAAACGAAGCACAACATGATCGTGCGACACGGCTGTGTGACACAACACGCCCTTGGTACACAGGCGTGGGGATGTACCAGACCTGAAAATTCTATTTAAACCCCCCTTTCTTCTTACCTACTCCCCATCTCCTTTCTTCCATCCCATTCTTCAGATCTCTCCCTCCCCATACTTTTCTTCTTTAGTTATTCCCCAAACCCTTGAGCTACACCACATCTATGTCAAAGAAGCAGAAGAATCCAAGCACGATCTCTCTGAGGGAGATCGATCTACATAAGTTCATGTCGGCCGCTTTAGCTACTAGACAAGCCAAGGTTCTTTGAGGCCATTTAATTCTTCTTCTTCTTTACTCTTCTCCTTTATTTTCCTTCTCTTTGACTCTCTTATGCTTAAATTAGTTTATTTTATTTTAGTTTCTTGGTTTTAGGTTGTAAAGGCTGCTAGGGAACCACACCTCGACCACGACCACCACCCCACTATTTCATCTTTTCTTTTAGTTTTATTTCAATTTTTACACTATTTCTCTTTATCTTTCTTGTCTTTAAATACATAATTAGTTTATTTTAAATGTGTCTTAATATTTCCTGGCTAATTCTCTACGAGCTTCCCAATTTCTTCATCTAGCGCAAAGCTCGGTAGCAGCCACCACACCTTGGGACTCATAACTCAAGGAAACCATCCAAATTTAGGAAGTTTCACCTCTCCCTTTCTCTTAAATTTCATATATATCTTTGTGCATTAAGGGCAATGTACATCTTAAGTGTTGGGGGTGAATATTTATTTCGAGAAAGTGCCTAACTTTCTGCATTATTCTCAACTTCCTGAATGATATCTTGTAACTCCCCATACCTGAGTCCAAGGCTGAGATCGGATACGAGACATTACTATGCTAGAACTTTCTTAAACATGCACTTACGGGCTGTAAAATTTTGTTCCGAATTAAAACTTCTCTTTCTTAGTCTAGTCATACATTTCATGGGCCTACGAGGCCTTAAACACATATCTAGAAACTTTCAGAACTTAATCGAAAACTTTTCTTTAAAACAGGGGTCACATGCCCATGTGGCTTGGGACACGCCCGTGTACCCCTAAGACACGCCCATGTCTTCCAACCGTGGTCGACACTGACTATATTCACACGGCCTGGGGCACATGCCCATGTTCATACCTTGTGTCACACACGGCCTAAACAAACGGCCGTGGGATTAGCCTGTAGTCTAATCTAACTTAAAGTACTAAGGTGCAGGGGACGCACGGCCTAGACACACGCCCGTGTGTCTATCCGTGTGGGCATTTGAAGGCTATTTACTAAGCCAATTGCCATCCTGAAATTAAAGATCAATCTCAAGCTACATTCATCAAGTCAAATACTTCATCTAACAAGAACAATGATGTATACTTCTTTGACATTTATAAACATACATACTTAGACAATCTTGGCCTATCACTTGGCCACATACAAAAGAATAATAAATTTGATAGCCCATACTTTTGCCCTTCTTAAGATATATTCTCAAAATGAAATGATTCCTATACATGCCATACTTAATATAAACATCATGGCTATACCAAAATAGCGATTGATAGTTGCTCCGAGCTTCGATGATGATGATCCACAAGATTAACTTGGCGCGACTACATGGAAAGAAAGGATAAAAGACGTAAGCATTTAGCTTAGTAAGTTTGCATATAATGCACATAACAACATACGTGTTTAACATAAACCGTTTGGCATAAACAATGGCATCATAAATTTCAACTATTTAAGCTTACTTACTTATTCTGACTCTTACATATTTCATGATACTTACTAGTCTCATGCTCGTGAAGTAAACAAGGTACATGTATCACTTAATTATATATTAACATACTCTGTTATGGTAAGTATAATCTTAGCTTCATCATTCACAACATGAATAATACTTTTAATTAGCTTTCACTTAGCATTCTTTAATGATAGCTTTACTTGCTTAACTTTCTTGCGTTCTCATTTATTCTTTACTTATTTGCCCGATGAATTTCTATGAATAACCGAGGATACTAAATCTCATTTCACATTACTCGATGCCAAAGCCATATCCTAGATACGATCTTCCATGGAATCTCTCATCTTGGTGTTGATGCCATGTCTTGACATGGACTTATACGAAGTCTTTCTCGTGAGTTCCCTTGGGAATTTACCATTGCCATGTCTTGACATGGTCTTACTTGGTATCTTTACTCATGAACTGGTCAATGTCGAGCCTTGGCTTGGACTTACATGAAATTTTCCTTGTTACTCACCAATGCCATGCCTTGGCTCGGACTTACATGGGATCTCTATCTCATGATAGCTTTTCAATGCTAAGACTTGTCTTGGACTTACATGACATCTTTGCTTGGAGACTCACCAATGCCATGCCTTGGCTTGGGCTTACATGGGTCTTCATCTCATAATAACTCTTCAATGCCAAGACTTGTCTTGGACTTACATGATAACTTTGCTTGATTGCCGATGCCATGCCTTGGCTTGGTCTTATACAGACTTTCTTATCTCATGTGGTAGATCGAGTATCCCAAGTAATTCAACTTCAATCGAGACTTTCTCATGCTTAATCTCATTGATTTCTTTATTTAACATAGCATTAAGCATTTCTATGGTAATAATGTACATTATACTAAGCAATTCAATGATAGTAATCATAAAGCTTAGAAATCATACAAACTTACCTCGATTTACAGAATGTATGTAGATATGCAATTTAGTCCTCGACTTTGTTCTTGCCTCAGTTTCGATCTGGGCTTCGTTTTTCTTGATCTATAATAATAGTTTAGATCATTTAATAATCACATTGACTAAATTGACTCTTAACTCATACTTGGCAAAATTACAATTTTGCCCCTAAACTTTCTCATAATTACACTTTTACCCATAGGCTCGTAAAGTGATTTTTATTCATCTTTTGTGAACTTCATGCTTAGCTGATTCATTTTCTCAACTATAGTAATAACAAAATCTCACTATTTCTACCATCTATGGCAAATTTTATAATAATTACAAACTAGTCCTTACTAGCATTTCTCATGAAATTCACTTAGAAAAAGATGTTTATCTAACATCAAACTCTCATAATCTTCCATAAAACATCATTTTACAAACATGTCATACATGGGTAGATTTTTGAACATGCATCTTAGCTCAAGTTATAGCTAAAAATAGCTAATTCATGTTACGAGGACTCTAAAAACACGAAGAATATTAAAAACGGGGCTAAGATAAACTTACTAGCAAGCTTGAAAAATTGAAGAACCCTAGATATGGCTTCCTTGAAATTTTCGGCACTTGAGGAAGTAGATGAGAATGAATTTTTTCATCTTTTTCCTATTTTAATCATTTAATAGATAAATGACCAAAATGCCCTTCTCATTGAACTTTTACAAATTTCTAACTCATGTCCAATTTTGTCCAAAAATTATAATTTGGGAAATTTCTATTTAAGGACTTCTAATTAATATTCTAAAGCTATTTCATATAAAAAAATTCTAGAAACTCATGTTTTGCAACTTTTACAATTTAGTCCTAATGGAACCTTAAATGGAAATTTCCATAAAATTTCTACATGAATCTTTCATGTCATCATGCAAACATCTCAAATACCTTAAAAACTCATATTACTACTTTGGACTTGTGGTCTCGCACCACCGTTCCGACTAGGCCCTAAATCGGGCTGTTACATATCTTGTCTTTAAGTAATTTTCTGACATTATTATGAGAATGAAATTTCCTGTGATTCCTGACTTTTATTTATATGTTTTGGATTAAGTCATTGATAATTGTGCAGTGATGATTAAATCTTAAAGATACTAGAGAATCAAGCATGATAAGTCTATTTTTCAGAAGTTAAAAATTTTTCTAGGTTGTCTACCTGAATATGAATGTTACCTTGAAGTTTGAAATTTACGAGGTTGACATCAGATACCCATAATTTCTGTGAGATTTTGAGCCTTTTAGAGCATACATACTTTCGTGCTCACTTTTTGATTATGAGTGTGTCAACATTGATTTGTTATTCTAGAACTTGCATTGATTATACATGTCGAGACCATACCTTTGATTCAATATACAGAGATGATAAAGGCACCTAGGTTTTAACCCACTTACTCCACTAAAAGCCTACCTTCATAATTAACCCCTAGTGAACCTCCTCTAATCCTAACAACCCTTTTTATTGACTCACCCACTAGTATTACCCCAAAAACCATCTTGTATTTGTTATTACCATTCCTTGACTCCCTTTTTGTCGAGATTCGAGTTTGAACAGTTTCCTAACTATGTTCTATATTTTAGTTGTGAAAGTTCTTTCTTACTATTGTAATGATTTTTTATTAAAAATGTCGAAGTATATTCATTATTGGTTATGTGATTAAATGAGCCTATATGTTTAAATTCCAATTACTGAAGAAGAAGCTCGTACTATTAGTATTAGTATTACAAGTTTTCAATTGATGTAATTATTTATCAGTAGTTCATTGTTTATGGTTAGGTAATTTGTCAATTCAATCTCGATTCTAACCCTCTAATTCAGCCTTTATCCACACCTTTAACCCAAGCCCCATTATAACCCTATTAAAGACCTTTTGATTTGTGTATCATCTCATTTTATAGTGGTGGAGATTTGATTTTTATGCAAGCCTATGGGATTAACTTTTCATGCTTGACTTATGAGTGCTTTTTCTTGAACCTTAAACACCTCGAGTGATTTGAGTGAATCTTTAGTGAGGATGTCAACCCTTGTCGGTTTTGAATCAGAGGTAATTATTTAGACGAGGGGAAACACCTATGTTTTATGCTACAAATATATGACTGAGATTGTTTAAATCTTTAGGACCCTTTGAGTTAAATTATCAATGTATGAATTATCTTTGAATTATGATGAAACATTACTGATGAATATTACGAATCGAAGAAGTTTGTTTTAATTGTGAGTTGAGAATTTTGCTTGAGGACAAGCAAAAGCTTAAGTGTGGGGGTATTTGATAAACCGTAAAAGTAACATATTTTAAGCCCACATTTAGCATGCTTTTGGATGATTTATCCCTAGAATTATGTAATTTGGTGCTTTAATCCTTTAATTTTATGTTTTATACTTAGAAGAGCACCAGAGGTTGAAAAGAACGAGAAACGGGCCCAAAACGGAGTAAATGGGCCATATCACGAAATCAACACGGTCTGGGCCCAAGACCACACGGCCGTACCTCATCAAACAGACTCGAACACGGCCTGGCAACGACTCACACGGGCGTGTGCCATGGGCGTGTCCCTGATGTGAGATAGAAGAGTTTCATTCGGATTAGGGTACTTAGAGGCAAAGAAACACATTCCAAGAGCCTATATATACACCCTAGAGGCCAACCTTCAGGAGGCGTCCAGCTAGGCCAAAGAGCCGAGCCAGAGGGGTCAGAATTGTGGAACTTACGCAAAGAAAGCCAGTTGATTCATCTCAAGAAGCCGGAGTCATACTCAAGACGGAGGAGCTCTTTTCAATTCTTCTAGGGAGTTTTAGAGTTTTTCTTATGTTTTGTTTTATCTTTTCTTTTGAGATGTATTCTTTTATGATTATGAACTAAACCCTCAGATACCTAAGGGGGATGAAACCTAAGATGAATCTTGTTATCATTTGCTGAACTATATGATAAATACTTGATTTGTTTTTAATTATGTGTTCTTAATTCTTGTTTTGATATTTCCGGGATATTAATTCAAGTGTGATGTGCTTAGGTGGAGGAGCAAAACTCCCTGCCTAAGAGTAGATCTAGAATAATTAAGCAGAGTTGATCGCATGCCTTGACATAGGGTGACGAGATTTTGCCAGATTAGGGTGAAACCTAATATGGGAGTCCATAGATTGAGTTAATGCAATTCTAGGGGTTTTAATTAGAAAGAGATTTCAATTAATCAACCTAGGGTTAGACGTTAGTAGCCTCGATAGAGGTATTAATATAACTTTGGGGATCCTACGGATCAAGTCAAGTGAATACATCGTCTGGTTCAGAGTTAGATAACAAGTGAAGGCACGGTCGTGTGGTCTTGGGCCCAGGCCGTGTTGATTTCGTAATATGGCCCATTTACTCTATTTTGGGCCCGTTTCTCGTGCTTTTCATCCTTCGGTGCTCTTCTGAGTATAAAACATGCAATTAAAGGATTAAAAGCACCAAATTACATAATTCAAGGGATATATCATCCAAAAGCATGCTAAACGTGGGCTTAAAATATGTTACTTTTACGGTTTATCAAATACCCCCAGACTTAAGCTTTTGCTTGTCCTCAAGCAAAATTCTCAACTCAAAATTAAAATGAACTTCCTCGATTCATAATATTCATCAATAATGTTTCATCAGAATTCAAAGATAATTCATACATTGATAACTTAACTCAAAGGGTCCAAAAGATTCAAACAATCTAAGTCATATATTTGTAGCATAAAACATAGGTGTTTCCCCTCATGTAAATAATTACCTCTGATTCAAAACTGACAAGGGTTGGCATCCTCACTAAAGATTCACTCAAATCACTTGAGGTGTTTAAGGTTCAAGAAAAAGCACACATAAGTCAAACATGAAAAGTTAATCACATAGGCTTGCATGAAAATCAAATCTCCACCACTATAAAATGAGATGATACACAAATGAAAAGGTCTTTAACAGGGTTGTAATGGGGCTTGGGTTAAAGGTGTGGATAAAGGCTGAATTAAAGGGTTAGAATCGAGATTGAATTGACAAATTACCTAACCATAAACAATGAACTACTAATAAATAATTACATCAATTGAAAACTTGTAATACTGTAACACCCCAAACCTAACCCAAACACCACGACCGGATCTGGTATGTCAGATGGGAAGATTTTTATGAAACTTTGCGTTCGTCAAATAATTTCTAAAGTCCCTTTTGAAAACTTCAAGTTCAGTAGTTCATTTGAAAACTCAGTAATCATTTTATAAAGAATGTAATTAGCCCAATTCTTGTGTTTAGGTGACGTTTGAAAACACTTGATGTTGCATTAGATTAACTTGAGGTTTGTTGTCAAATTTCGTTTATACAATCGTTGGTTAAGTTGTGAGAAAAACTTTCATTTGCATTTTATAAAGAAAACATCTTACCAATTAATTTATAATTAAAGTGTCTAAAGTTTAAACCAAAATAAACCAAAATACTAGTGGCCTTATTACACAACAAAAATCCCCAAATTAAAGAAAGTTCAAGAAAAATAAAGTTTGATTAAGTAATAACCGTGCATGGCCACCTCGTAGTCCACTCTGGCCCAAACCCACTGAGCTAAGAATCACCTGCAAGAGTTAAGCAGAAGGGTGAGTCATGATGACTCAGTGTGCAATTACCTCACATACCATAACTGGGCCTAAGCCCCCATATATCAATCAGCCAAAGCCCAAATACTATAACATAATAGATAATCGATGTGATAGACCCAGCCCATCCTAATGTTCCAACCTCTACACTCCGCTCCATATCCAACCTCAGCACACCTGTGGGGATTTCTACAATCAACCCTCCATCCGCTACACTTCTCTTTGGCAGTCATGCTGCTCAAAGTCGATATGATGTGGCCTAGCCACCGAACCAATGTGACCAAGTCACCGATATACAAATATGGCACCGAGCCATCAGAATAGTGTGACAAAGTCACTGATATACACTTCCCCTTTACATCTTTATCATAACCCCCGTCCCATGCAACATATAACCATAACATAATGAATGCGACATACATCGATACACATTAGACCAATAGAGCATATATCATTTCATGCAAAGGTACATACATAGCATGGTAAGAAGGTGACTAACCTGACATCTTTAGTTTTACCCTCCACGGGTATTCAATAATCACTGCCGTGACTTCGGCTTTTACATGAGGCATGTAGTTATAAAAAATTAACAAGAAAAGGTGTAAGAAATTACAGACCTGTAAACACGGAGAACTAAGCTCTCAATATTGTCGATGTAATATCCTGAAATTGGGCTTATGCATTTTTGCCTAAATTGTATGAGATAGCATGTCTTATGTGTTATGAATGTGTTGTGTGCATTTTTAGAACCTTGGAAATGTAAGGAAATGCCTTAGAAAATATTAAGTTTAAAGTTTAAAAGAGGGAACTGAAGAAAGGTGGCCTTAAGAAAATTTATAGAGGAAAACTGACATGAAATTGGGCTTGGTAATGTGGCTACAAGGCGCCACTTAGGGCCTTAGTGTGTGACGCCACATGCTAGGGGAAAGAGCTTGAGTTCGAGTCGCGTGGGAAGCAAAATTTTTGAGGGTTTTATTTTTGCTTGTGACGTCAATGAGAGGGGAGTAGTGGACGGCACTAAGGCTAAATTTTAGGAGTTTTTATCCTTTTATTTTTTTTAGATAAATGATGGATTATGTTTCTTTAATTTTAATGAGGAGATAAAGAGGAAAATAAGGGATATGATAGTGATGGCCAAGTAGGGGACTCTAGGCTTAGTAATTTCGGCAAAAGGAGGAAAATTAAGGCCATTCACCATTGTTTCTTTCTCCTTTCTCTCTGCCGAATTTCTTCTTGTTGTTGGGCATCCATCTTTTTCTTCTTTTTCTTTTAGCCTCCTAGTCGAATCCTTCTAGTTTTTCTCTCTACATCTTTTCCTCTTGTGGCCAATTTTTCCATCACCATTTGAAAAGGTTAGCCGAACCTCAAGGCAACCTTTAGCCGATGGTTCAGCAAAGCCTAAAGCCGAAGGTTCATTCCTTTTGAATTGATCTCTCCTACAAGCTCTTTGCCGATTTCTTAAGGGTAGTGGTCCATTGCGTCTCGATTGTTCTTTTGGTAAGAATCTCTCTTAGCCGAACCCTTATTTCTTTCCTTCTCTAATTAACGAAAAGCAAGGCCTTAACCTCGTGATTGTTGTGACTGAAACCTTGAAGGATCTCTCGGGGTGTGACTATAGTCGGCTATAAAGGAGATTTTTGGGATTTCAATACCCAAGGTAAGTGAATATAAGATTCGGCCATAGGCCATTCTATAGTGTTTTAATGTTAGATTAAAATCTAACATGTGTCTATAGGGATCTCGACAACATTAAGGAAGCAAGGATCAAATTCGGGATTTAAGATTCACAAGGTAAGTGAATCTGACATTCGGCCAAGGCTCTATTTTGGTATTTAGATCTGTTTCTTAATCGTTTAAAAGCCGGAACTAACCTAGTTAAATGATTTAACATTGGCCAATTGAAGGCTGGGAAGGTCACAGATTTTCGGGATTTGATTTATCATCAAATCGGCAACAAGGATCTAGATCTAAAACATTAGATCAGGTTTTCGGGATTTCTGTAGGGCATTCATACCAGGTGTGTACCCCACACTAAACCATAATAGTTTTATGGCTTTAAATTATTATGTGTGATTATGAGAATGTGAAAAACAAGTCTAAGGTACCATGTAATGGTACAAAGTACTCAGGTACGTTTTCCTATTCCTACTAGGATTATGATATGATTTGTTAAGTCACTTATGTGAAACTATAAGAATGTGAATGAGCAATATGACATAATATTGTATAATGTGTATGACATGGGGCATTTGGGTGATTATGAAAGGGGAAGTGAATGTGGTGACTATTGTCACGATATATGAATATGGTGACTTCGGTCACATTATCTGAATGTAGTGACTTCGGTCACATGATCTGAATGTGGTGTCACATGACACATAATATTATCTGGTGGCTATGCCACGAATTTTATAAGGGCGATGAGCACGTCGACTGCAGCGACTGCCTTCGATGGTGTGTAGCGGATGGAGGGTTGACTCAGTAGTCCCCATGGTGTGCAGGTTGGTACAGGTGATGTGTAGCTGTTGGTAACTAGGCTTGGGTTCGGGAATGCATCATTTATTGTGAATTATGATATGTATATCTGTATGATTTGATATGCCTGAATCTGTTTGGACTTAGTGTTTGTGTACACATTGAGTCTGTTTGACTCACCCCATTGAGGGAACATTTTTTAGGTGATGATCAGTAATGGACCGGGTTGGCAGGAGCTTAGTGGTGGCCATGCTCAGCAAGGAAATTATTTATTTGAACATTTTATTTCTATTTAAGCACTTTATTTTATATTGGGTTTGTTTTGATGTAATACGGCCGTAGTATGAACTTTATTTTATGCATGCACGTTAAATTATCTTATTATGATACAAACTTTTTATCAAATTAAAGAATAAGTAAATTTTATTTAAGAATGAACCCTAAACGTTTTGACACCTAAAAATAAATGATTTTTAATGAAACCTCAAACAAATTCGGCATATCTTTTAACTTAAAGTTTTGAAACTAACAATGGAATCTTTATAAAAACTTATGTTTCAAACTAAACTGGTTTCCAACTTAAGCCCAACCCAAATCGAGTTTCTCCCAAAATCACTCAAAGGTTTCCAAAGAACAAACGAATTTGAACCGGTTTTTCTCGAGAAACATACCAAATCTGGTCGAGGCTCGTGGGCCGGGTTTGGGGTGTTTCAGTCGACACTTTCAGAAGAGGGAACGACTGCAATCTGTCTATCCCAGGCAGATGTCGGCTCTCTACTGCAGCCTGGCAGAAAATCCCGAACTGCCGACACCGCTCGATGCTTAAACTTAGGAACCGAGATTACAGTTCCACTCACCTCCTAAGCTTGACTGACATTCGTATCCATGAAAAGGATCTTGATCAGGAAACTGAGTTAAGGCATTGAAACAAAATAGAGAGAATAGGTACTCAGAACGAAGAAGTTCCTTACCTTGATCAACAGAAATCGAATGCTAGAAGGCTTGGCCTAAGAAACCGATTAAGTCCCTAAAGAATCACCAATATTAGAATCAGTTCTCCAAATAGAACAAAAGAAGTGGCCTTTCGGCCAAACAAGTCGATAAAGAACCCCTTACTATGCATTCGGCCAACAACCACTTACCAAGATCCTCTTGAAAACAGGCCACATGAAAAAGAGATGATAGAAATACGTCCCTCTACCATCGACCAACACCCAAAGAAACGAGTCAGAACCTTCGATTAGCCAAACCAAAGAGAGAGAAGAGAAAAAGAACGAATATAAAACAGAAGGGAAAGAGAGCTCTTTATTGAAAGCAAAAGTATGCCGATTGAAGAGACTATATTTGGCTATTAGCAACCACAACGGAAGGGTGCCTACACTTGACGCAAAAGGGGATTCGGCTTCAACAAAATATGAAATAAGGAAGAGAAGAGAGAAAATAAAAGAAAAGGATGAGATTCAGCTATGGCACTTACAGGTTCGGCTATGAAGAAGAAGCAAGTAACAAATGGTCTAGGAAGATTCGGCTATGAAGTTTAGCAACTAGCGAATGGACTAGGGAGATTCGGCTATGAAGGAAAATAACTAGCAAATGGAGAAAAGGAATAAAGAAAGCACAATCACTAATATGATATTCGGCTAACACTAAAGAACAAGAAGGAGAAGAAATGAGGCTAGAAAATGTTTCGATTTTGGTAGATGAGAAAAGAAGCAAATGTTCAAAAATGCAAAAGAGAAAGAGAGTGTTTCTAAGATTGATTTGGCTAACACAATGCTCAAAATGACCACTTGAAGAAAACGACACACCCTTATGACCAAAAATGCTCAACAAAATGCCTAAGAGCTACAAATGAAGGTTCGCCCCCTAGCCATGCTAAACCGTGCACACACACACCACACCTACCCAAATTCGGCCAACCTCTCTCCCTATCTCCACATCCCATGATTCTCTCCCCCCTTCACTCTCCATCCCTCCTTTGAAATCCCCCAACAACCTTGACCCATTCAAACCTCCTACAATCCCTCTTGTCCACTCTTTCAAAATACTTGACCCATTCAACTCCCCACTCATCAGATTTTAAGCCGAAATCCAACACCTCTCTATCCTGACGCCAAAAAGAACTCCAAAATTTGGCATATGCGACTCGAACCTTCACCCTCACTATACTCCTGTGGCGTCATCCCTCCTTGCTCCCTAAGGCGTCTCTTACCACTCCTCCACACTCCTTTTTGTGTCATCAAACACACACAAATATATATAAGACCTACCTCCACAAGCTTCCCCCTAAAATGCCCTAAAACTAAAATTTAACCAAGACTCCGGCTCAAACCCGAGCCTTCCTAAGACCCCCAAACACATCCAAATAGCAAGCAGAACAAGCCAAACACACAGAAACATTAAATGCAGAACCCCCTAACTTGGATGATATAATTCTACCCCTCTTAAAGAAATTTCGGCCTCGAAATTTACCTGATCATAAGAGGTGAGGGTATTGCTGCCGCATCACATCTTTCTGCTCCCACGTGGCTTCCTCTGCGCCGTGATTTTGCCATAAGACTTTGACCAATGGAACAGATTTCTTCCTTAGTACGTTAACGTCTCGATCTAAAATCTGCACTGGTTCCTCTTCGAAAGACAGGTCTGGTCTTACCTCAATTTCCTCCACTGGCACTATGTGAGACGGATCAGAACGGTAGTCTCTCAACATCGAGACAGGAAACACATCATGTACCTGTCTCAATTCTGGAGGTAACTCAAGCTGATACGCCACTGGTTCCACACGTTTAAATACCCGATAAGGCCCGAGGAACCTGGGACTTAGCTTGCCCTTCCGTCCAAATCTCAATACCTTCTTCCACGGTGAAACTTTCAAGAAAACCCGATCACCCACTGCAAATTCTATTTCCTTACACTTCAAGTCTGCATATGACTTCTGCCTGTCGAAAGTTTCCTACAACCGAGCCCGAATCAGCTTAACCTTCTCCTCTGTCTCTGAAATCAATTTCGGACCCAACAACTATCGTTCACCCAACTCCGTCCAGCAGGTAGGGGTTCGACATCTACGACCATATAGCGCTTCGTAGGGTGCCATCTAAATGCTGGATTGGTAACTATTGCTGTATGCGAATTCTGCCAACGGTAGAAAATCCTCCCAAATACCCCTGAAGTCAATAACACAACCTCTCAACATGTCTTCCAAGATCTGAATCACCGTCTCAGACTGACCATTAGTTTGTGGATGAAATGCCGTGCTGAAATCCAATCTTGTACCCAATGCCTGGTGTAATACCTTCCAAAATCGCGACGTAAACCTAGGGTCCCTGTCTGATATGATAGACACTGGTACCCCATGCAACCTCACAATCTCTACTACGTACAGCTTAGCTAGCTTCTGCAATGTATAGTCAATACGAACAGGTATGAAATGGGCGGACTTCGTCAACCGATCAACAATCACCCATACTGAATCTTTCTTAGTAGGCGTAAGAGGTAGCCCACTTACAAAGTCCATCGTTACCCTCTCCCATTTCCACTGTGGAATCTTCACCGACTGTAATAACCTCGAAGGCAACTGATGCTCCGCTTTCACCTGCTGACACGTCAAGCACTTACCCACAAACTCGGCAACTTCCCGCTTCAACCTAGGCCACAAAAACTATTCACGCAGATCCCGATACATTTTACTCCCACCAGGATGCATAGCGTAAGGGCTACTATACGCCTTCTGAAGAATCATCTGTCTCAACTCAACATCCTTCGGCATGCAGACCCTCTCACAGAAACACAATACCCTATCACTGTTCAAATTATAATCCTCTACCCCACCATCCTGTACTTGCAGAAGTCGAGCACTTAACACATCGTCCAATAATTGCTTCTCCTTAATCTGGCTTACCCACGTCGGCTTTACTTGAAGTTCAGCTAATAAAATTCCATCATCATACAAGCTGAGATGAGCAAACATTGCCCTTAAATCCGATATCACTTTCCGACTTAACGCATCCGCCACCACATTTTCTTTTCCCGGGTGGTACTCAATCGAGCAGTCATAATCCTTCAATAGCTTAATCCACCTTCGCTGCCTTAAATTCAACTCCTTCTGGGTAAGGAGATATTTCAGGCTCTTATGGTCGGTGTAGATAATGGACTTCTCTCCATACAGGTAGTGTCTCCAGATCTTCAGAGCGAATACTACCGCAGCTAACTCCAAGTCATGCGTGGGATAATTCATGTCATGCGGTCTTAACTGCCGAGACGCATACGCAACTACCTTCCCCTATTGCATTAACACACACCCTAACCCTGTGTGCGAAGCATCACAATAGACAACGAACTCCTTCCTCGCCTCAGGCTGAATCAATACCGGAGCCTTCGTCAAGATCCTTTTTAGCTTCTCAAAGCTTTCCTGCTGCTTATCAGCCCAAACAAATGGTACCCCTTTCTGTAACAACTTAGTTAAGTGTGCCGCAATCAAGGAAAATCCCTCAACAAACCTTCTGTAGTACCTGGCCAAACCCAAGAAACTTCAAATCTCTGCTACAGATTTCGGCGGCTTCCAATCCAAAACAGCTTCGATTTTTCGAGGATCCACCTTAATCCCTTCTGCAGAAACAACATGCCCTAAGAAAGTAACTTCCCTCAGCCAAAATTCACACTTGCTGAATTTGGCATATAGCTGCTTCTCTCTTAATACTTGCAGAACAACCCGAAGATGTGCATTATGTTCCTCTTCCATTCTTGAGTAAACCAGAATATCGTCTATGAACACCACAACAAACCGATCCAGATAGGGTTGGAATACCCTGTTCATCATATCCATAAACGCAGCTGGTGCATTCGTCAACCCGAACGGCATCACTAACAACTCATAGTGACCATAATGAGTTCGAAACACCGTCTTATGAATATCCGCCTCCTTGACTTTAAGCTGATGATAACCTGACCTCAAGTCTATCTTCAAGAAGACTGAAGCCCCTTTAAGCTGATCGAACAAATCGTCAATCCTTGGCAGCGGGTATTTGTTCTTAATCGTCAACTTATTCAACTAGCGATAATCAATGAACATACGCGTCGACCCGTCCTTTTTCATTACGAACAATACCGGCACTCCCCACGGAGATACACTTGGTCGAATAAAACCACGATCCAACAACTCCTAGATCTGAGCTTTAAGTTCTACCAGCTCCTTCGGCGCCATCCTATATGGTGCGATGGACACCGGAGCCGTACCCGGAAGTAGTTCAATTCCAAATTCCACCTTACGATCTGGAGGCAACCCCGGAAGCTCTTCAGGAAAGACGTCCACGAATTCCTTCACTGTTCTAACCCCCTCTACAGTCACTTCCTTTGCACCCAAAGCACTGATAAAAGCTAGGAACACCTTGCACCCTTTGCGAGATATCTTAATAGCTCTTAATGTAGAAACCACGTTAGACAAATAATTCCTCCTTTCCCCTATCACAACCACCTCTTTATCCTCTGGAGTTCTCAACACCATTAACTTAGTCGCGCAATCCAAATTAGCACGATGCTTAACCAACCAATCCATGCCTAATATGAGGTCGAACTCTCCGAATGGAAATTCCATCAAGTCTGCCGGAAATACTACTTGAATTTCTAAAGGCACACCCCTAAACATCTTGTTCACTACTACGGATTGTCCTAAAGGGCTAACCACAGTCATTTCTCTAGCAGCTATTTCAGATTCTAAACTTAAAGTCTCAGATATAGTATAAGCAACATAAGAATGAGTCGATCCAATATCAATCAAAGCAAGAAATGACTTATTAGCTATAAGGAACATACCGGTTATGACGTCTGGTGTGTCGTCATCCTCTCGCCGTCGAGCTGCATAGACTAAACCCGACTGTCTTGCATCTGTATTACTAGCACCCCTGCCCGGTGCTCCACGACCGCGACCAAAATCATTTCCTCCTCTGATCGAACCACGACCTCTCGGCGGCTGTTGTCCCCTTCTTCCCGGCTGCACATAACCCTGGCTCATGGACCATGCCCTAGCTAACTCTTGCAGACAATTCCTTATTAGATGATCCCTCGATCCACACTTAAAACATCCTCTATCTCTTCCCCAACACTCCCTCGAATGTGATTTCCTACACTGAGCACACTGTCGAGACTGACCAACAGTAATCGGCATCGCAACTCGATCGGCCCATCAAACCTAGGCCTCTTCTAGAAACCCCCAACTGATTTCGTCAGCCCAAAACTCCTCTTATTTTTACCTCTATCCTTATCCCTATTTTATCTTTCAGTCTGCTTAACCTCTTCGGCTATTTTAGCTTTTTCAACCAAAACAGCAAAATCCCTCTCCCGCTGCGGAGTTATCAATACTCTCAACTCGTCTCGCAGCCCATCTTCGAACTGTACGCAACGCTCATAATCAGTAGCAACTATCCCTCGGGCGTATCGGCTCAGGCGCAAAAATTCTGCTTCATACTCAGCAACAGATTTACCCCCTTGCACCAGATTCAGGAATGCTTTCCTCTGAGCATCCACATAACTTGCCCCAACGTATTTCCCTTTAAATACCGTCTTGAAGAAATCCCAATCAATACGATTCGCTGGAGTACCCTCTCTTACTGTGAGCCACCACTAATATGCCTCATCCTAGAGAAGAGACACCGCTCCTTTCAATTTCTCCTCTGCCGTGCAGCCTATATCATTCGTAATCCGCTCAACTGCCTCTAGCCAATATTCAGCTACATTTGGAGCCAGAGATACCCCTAAACATTTCAGCTCCGTTTGCTCGAAGTTGCTCAGGAATAGACTTTCGAGATTATGTCCCAGTGCTTGCCCCAGCAACTCGCTCCAACACACGTAACATCGCTTGAGACAGGGCATCATCTCCACCAGTTCTATCTTGAGATCCTGCTTCTGCCACGGGTGATGCTGGTGCTTCACCTTCAGGCTCATGCCTTGCTTCTGAAAACTCAGACTCGACACCCCGGCCTCTACCTCAGCCACGTGTACCACGTCCACGTCCTCTAGCACTAATGTCTATCGTATCGTCTTAGTCTGATTACAAATTTTATGCATTAGCATTTCTTTTCACTGTTTATTAACAAGTAGTCTTATGAAAATAGAGTTATAGGTAGTTTTCCATGGAACATACATATACCTAAAGGTTTCAATCTCTAAAGTTGAGTTCCTTAATTCTAGCATTCATGGCATAGTATAATTACTTCATGCAAATCACCCAATTCAGTTAGAAACATACTGTACGGACTTGGTGCTAGAGACTCGGGTGCCATGCTTCCAGAAAACATGTACATATATATTTTTTTCTAAACCACTTTTTAGACCAATTTTGAAAAACGTTTTGAACCCAAAACCCACGGCCGAGTTTTGCAACCTAGGCTCTGATACCATAATTGTAACACCCCAAACCCGGCCCAAACACCACGATCGGATCTGGTATGTCACATGCGAAGATTTTTATGAAATTTCGCGTTCGTCAGATAATTTCTAAAGTCCCTTTTGAAAACTTCAAGTTCAGTAGTTCATTTGAAAACTCAGTAATCATTTTATAAATAATGTAATTAGCCCAATTCTTGTGTTTAGGTGATGTTTGAAAACACTTGATGTTGCATTAGATTAACTTGAGGTTTGTTGTCAAATTTCGTTCATACAATCGTTTGTTAAGTTGTGAGAAAAACTTTCATTTGTATTTTATAAAGAAAACGTCTTACCAATTAATTTATCATTAAAGTGTCTAAAGTTTAAACCAAAATAAACCAAAATAATAGTGGCCTTATTATACAACAAAAATCCCCAAATTAAAGAAAGTTCAAGAAAAATAAAGTTTGATTAAGTAATAACCGTCCATGGCCACCTCGTAGTCCACTCTGGCGCAAACCCACTGAGCTAAGAATCACCTGCAAGAGTTAAGCAGAAGGGTGAGTCATGATGACTCAGTGTGCAATTACCTCACATACCATAACTGGGCCTAAGCCCCCATATATCAATCGGCCAAGGCCCAAATACTATAACATAACAGATAATCAATGTGATAGACCCAACCCATCCTAATGTTCCAACCTCTACACTCCGCTCCATATCCAACCTCAGCACACCTGTGGGGATTTCTACAATCAACCCTCCATCCGCTACACTCCTCTTTGGCAGTTATACTGCTCAAAGTCGATATGATGTGGCCTAGCCACCGAACCAATGTTACCAAGTCACCGATATACAAATATGGCACTGAGCCATCAGAATAGTGTGACAAATTACCGATATACACTTCCCCTTTACGTCATTGTCATAACCCCCATCCCATGCAACATATAAGCATAACGTAATGAATGCGACATACATTGATACACATTAGATCAACAGAGCATATATCATTTCATGTCAAGGTACATACATAACATGGTAAGAAGGTGACTAACCTGACATCTTTGGTTTTACCCTCCATGGGTATTCAATAATCACTGTCGTGATTCCGGCTTTTACATGAGGCATGTAGTTATCACAAATTAACAAGAAAAGGTGTGAGAAATTACAGACCTGTAAACACGGAGAACTAAGCTCTCAATATTGTCGACACTTTCAGAAGAGGGAACGACCGCAATCTGTCTATCCTAGGCAGATGTCGGCTCTCTACCGCAGCCTGGCAGAAAATCCCAAACTGTCGACACTGCTCGACGCTTAAACTTAGGAACTGAGATTACAGTTCCACTCGCCTCCTTAGCTTGACTGACATTCATATCAATGAAAACGATCTTGATCAGGAAACTGAGTTAAGGCATTGAAACAAAATAGAGAGAATAGGTACTCAGAACGAAGAAGTTCCTTACCTTGATCAACAGAAACCGAATGCTAGAAATCTTGGCCTAAGAAACCGATTAAGTCCCTAAAGAATCACCAATATTAGAATCGGTTCTCCAAATAGAACAAAAGAAGTGTCCTTTCGGCCAAACAAGTCAATAAAGAACCCCTTAATACCCATTCGGCCAACAACCACTTACCAAGATCCTCTTGAAAACAGGCCATACGAAAAAGAGATGATAGAAATACGTCGCTCTACCATCGACCAACGCCCAAAGAAATGAGTCAGAACCTTCGATTAGCCAAACCAAAGAGAGAGAAGAGAAAAAGAACGAATAGAAAACAAAAAGGGAAGGGAGCTCCTTTCTGGAAGCAAAAGTATGCCGATTGAAGAGACTATATTCGACTATCAGCAACCACAACGGAAGGGTGCCTACACTTGACGCAAAAGGGGATTCGGCTTCCACAAAATATGAAATAAGGAAGAGAAGAGAGAAAATAAAAAAAAAGGATGAGATTCAGCTATGGGACTTACAGGTTCGGCTATGAAGAAGAAGCAAGTAACAAATGGTCTAGGAAGATTCAGCTATGAAGTTTAGCAACTAGTGAATGGACTAGGGAGATTCGGCTATGAAGGAAAATAACTAGCAAATGGAGAAAAGGAATAAAGAAAGCACAATCACTAATATGATATTCAGCTAACACTAAAGAACAAGAATCAGAAGAAATGAGGCTAGAAAATGTTTCGATTTTGGTAGATGAGAAAAGACGCAAATGTTCAAAAATGCAAAAGAGAAAGAGAGTGTTTCTAAGATTGATTTGGCTAACACAATGCTCAAAATGACCACTTGAAGAAAACGACACACCTTTATGACCAAAAATGCTCAACAAAATGCCTAAGAGCTACAAATGAAGGTTCGCCCCCCTAGCCAAGCTAAATCGTGCACACACAGACCACACCTACCCAAATTCGGCCAACCTCTCTCCCTATCTCCACATCCCATGATTCTCCCCCCCATTCACTCTCCATCCCTCCTTTGAAATCCCCCAACAACCTTGACCCATTCAAACCTCCTACAATCCCTCTTGTCCACTCTTTCAAAATACTTGACCCATTCAACTCCCCACTCATCAGATTTTAAGCCGAAATCCAACACCTCTCCATCCTGACGCCAAAAAGAACTCCAAAATTTGGCATATGCGACTCGAACCTACACCCTCACTATACTCCTGTGGCGTCATCCCTCCTTGCTCCCTAAGGCGTCTCTTACCACTCCTCCACACTCCTTTTTGTGTCATCAAACACACACAAATATATATAAGACCTACCTCCACAAGCTTCCCCCTAAAGTGCCCTAAAACTAAAATTTAACCAAGACTCCGGCTCGAACCCGAGCCTTCCTAAGACCCCCAAACACATCCAAATAGCAAGCAGAACAAGCCAAACACACAGAAACATGAAATGCAGAACCCCCTAACTTGGATGTTATAATTCTACCCCTCTTAAAGAAATTTCGGCCTCGAAATTTACCTGATCAAAAGAGGTGAGGGTATTGCTGCCGCATCACATCTTTCTGCTCCCACGTGGCTTCCTCTGCGCCGTGATTTTGCCATAAGACTTTGACCAATGGAACAGATTTCTTCCTTAGTATGTTAACGTCTCGATCTAAAATCTGCACTGGTTCCTCTTCGAAAGACAGGTCTAGTCTTACCTCAATTTCCTCCACTGGCACTATGTGAGACGGATCAGAACGGTAGTGTCTCAACATCGAGACATGAAACACATCATGTACCTGTCTCAATTTCAGAGGTAACTCAAGCTGATACGCCACTGGTTCCACATGTTTAAATACCCAATAAGGCCCGATGAACCTGGGACTTAGCTTGCCCTTCCGTCCAAATCTCAATACCTTCTTCCACGGTGAAACTTTCAAGCAAACCCGATCACCCACTGCAAATTCTATTTCCTTACGCTTCAAGTCTGCATATGACTTCTGCCTGTCGGAAGCTTCCTACAACCGAGCCCGAATCAGCTTAACCTTCTCCTCTGTCTCTGAAATCAATTTCGGACCCAACAACTCTCGTTCACCCAACTCCGTCCAGCAGGTAGGGGTTCGACATCTACGACCATATAGCGCTTCGTAGGGTGCCATCTAAATGCTGGATTGGTAACTATTGCTGTATGCGAATTCTGCCAACGGTAGAAAATCCTCCCAAATACCCCTGAAGTCAATAACACAACCTCTCAACATGTCTTCCAAGATCTGAATCACCGTCTCAGACTGACCATTAGTTTGTGGATGAAATGCTGTGCTGAAATCCAATCTTGTACCCAATGCCTGGTGTAATACCTTCCAAAATCGCGACGTAAACCTAGGGTCCCTGTCTGATATGATAGACACTGGTACCCTATGCAACCTCACAATCTCTACTACGTAAGCTTAGCCAGCTTCTGCAATGTATAGTCAATACGAACAGCTATGAAATGGGCAGTCTTCGTCAACCGATCAACAATCACCCATACTGAATCTTTCTTAGTAGGCGTAAGAGGTAGCCCACTTACAAAGTCCATCGTTACCCTCTCCCATTTCCACTGTGGAATCTTCACCGGCTGTAATAACCCCGAAGGCAACTGATGCTCCGCTTTCACCTGCTGACATGTCAAGCACTTACCCACAAACTCGGTAACTTCCCGCTTCAACCTAGGCCACCAAAACTATTCACGCAGATCCCGGTACATTTTACACCCACCAGGATGCATAGCGTAAGGGCTACTATACGCCTCCTGAAGAATCATCTGTCTCAACTCAACATCCTTCGGCATGCAGACCCTCTCACAGAAACACAATACCCTATCACTGTTCAAATTATAATCCTCTACCCCACCATCCTGTACTTGCAGAAGTCGAGCACTTAACACATCGTCCAATAATTACTTCTCCTTAATCTGGCTTACCCACGTCGGCTTTACTTGAAGTTCAGCTAATAAAATTCCATCATTGTACAAGCTGAGATGAGCAAACATTGCCTTTAAATCCGATATCACTTTTCGACTTAACGCATCCGCCACCACATTTTCTTTTCCCGGGTGGTACTCGATCGAGCAGTCATAATCCTTCAATAGCTCAATCCACCTTCGCTGCCTTAAATTCAACTCCTTCTGGGTAAGGAGATATTTCAGGCTCTTATGGTCGGTGTAGATAATGGACTTCTCTCCATACAGGTAGTGTCTCCAGATCTTCAGAGCGAATACTACTGCAGCTAACTCCAAGTCATGTGTGGGATAATTCATGTCATGCGGTCTTAACTGTCGAGACGCATACGCAACTACCTTCCCCTATTGCATTAACACACACCCTAACCCTGTGTGCGAAGCATCACAATAGACAACGAACTCCTTCCTGGCCTCAGGCTGAATCAATACTGGAGCCTCCGTCAAGATCCTTTTTAGCTTCTCAAAGCTTTCGTGCTGCTTATCAGCCCAAACAAATGGTACCCCTTTCTGTAACAACTTAGTTAAGTGTGCCGCAATCAAGGAGAATCCCTCAACAAACCTTCTGTAGTACCTGGCCAAACCCAAGAAACTTCAAATCTCTGCTACAGATTTCGGCGGCTTCCAATCCAAAACAGCTTCGATTTTTCGGGGATCCACCCTAATCCCTTCGGCATAAACAACATGCCCTAAGAAAGTAACTTCCCTCAGCCAAAATTCACACTTGCTGAATTTGGCATATAGCTGCTTCTCTCTTAATACTTGCAGAACAACCCGAAGATGTGCATTATGTTCCTCTTCTGTTCTTGAGTAAACCAGAATATCATCTATGAACACCACAATAAACCGGTCCAGATAGGGTTGGAATACCCTGTTCATCATATCCATAAACGCAGCTGGTGCATTCGTCAACCCGAACGGCATCACTAACAACTCATAGTGACCATAACGAGTTCGAAACACCGTCTTATGAATATCCGCCTCCTTGACTTTAAGCTGATGATAACCTGACCTCAAGTCTATCTTCAAGAAGACTGAAGCCCCTTTAAGCTGATCGAACAAATCGTCAATCCTCGGCAGCGGGTATTTGTTCTTAATCGTCAACTTATTCAACTAGCGGTAGTCAATGAACATACGCATCGACCCGTCCTTTTTCTTTACGAACAACACCGACACTCCCCACGGAGATACACTTGGTCGAATAAAACCACGATCCAACAACTCCTGGATCTAAGTTTTAAGTTCTACCAGCTCCTTCGGCGCCATCCTATATGGGGCGATGGACATCGGAGCCGTACCCGGAAGTAGTTCAATTCCAAATTCCACCTTACGATCTGGAGGCAACCCTGGAAGCTCTTCAGGAAAGACGTCCACGAATTCCTTCACTGTTCTAACCCCCTCTATAGTCACTTCGTTTGCACCCAAAGCACTGATAAAAGCTAGGAACACCTTGCACCCTTTGTGAGCCATCTTAATAGCTCTTAATGCAGAAACCACGTTAGAAAAATAATTCCTTCTTTCCCCTATCACAACCACCTCTTTATCCTCTGGAGTTCTCAACACCATTAACTTAGTCGCGCAATCCAAATTAGCACGATGCTTAACCAACCAATCCATGCCTAATATGAGGTCGAACTCTCCGAATGGAAATTCCATCAAGTCTGCCGGAAATACTACTTGAATTTCTAAAGGCACACCCCTAAACATCTTGTTCACTACTACGGATTGTCCTAAAGGGCTAACCACAGTCATTTCTCTAGCAGCTATTTCAGATTCTAAACTTAAAGTCTCAGATATAGTATAAGCAACATAAGAATGAGTTGATCCAATATCAATCAAAGCAAGAAATGACTTATTAGCTATAAGGAACATACCGGTTATGACGTCTGGTGCGTCGCCATCCTCTCGCTGTCGAGCTGCATAGACTAAACCCGACTGTCTTGCATCTGTATTACCAGCACCCCTTCCCGGTGCTCCACGACCGCGACCAAAATCATTTCCTCCTCTGATCGGACCACGACCTCTCGGCGGCTGTTTCCCCCTCTTTCCGGCTGCACATAACCCTGGCTCATGGACCGTGCCCTAGCTAACTCTTGCAGACAATTCCTTATTAGATGATCCCTCGATCCACACTTAAAACATCCTCTATCTCTTCCCCAACACTCCCCCGAATGTGATTTCCTACACTGAGCACACTGTCGAGACTGACCAACAGTAATCGGCATCGCAACTCGACCGGCCCATCAAACCTAGGCCTCTTCTAGAAACCCCCAGCTGATCTCGTCAGCCCAAAACTCCTCTTATTTTTACCTCTATCCTTATCCCTGTTTTATCTTTCAGTCTGCTTAACCTCTTCGGCTATTTTAGCTTTTTCAACCAAAACAGCAAAATCCCTCTCCCGCTGCGGAGCTATCAATACTCTCAACTCGTCTCGCAGCCCATCTTCGAACTGTACGCAATGCTCATAATCAGTAGCAACTATCCCTCGGGCGTATTGGCTCAGGCGCAAAAATTCTGCTTCATACTCAGCAACAGATTTACCCCCTTGCACCAGATTCAGGAATGCTTTCCTTCGAGCATCCACATAACTTGCCCCAACGTATTTCCCTTGAAATACCGTCTTGAAGAAATCCCAATCAATACGATTCGCTGGAGTACCCTCTCTTACTGTGAGCCACCACTGATATGCCTCATCCCGGAGAAGAGACACCGCTCCTTTCAATTTCTCCTCTGCCGTGCAGCCTATATCATCCGTAATCCGCTCAACTGCCTCTAGCCAATATTCAGCTACATTTGGAGCCAGAGATACCCCTAAACATTTCAGCTCCGTTTGCTCGAAGTTGCTCAGGAATAGACTTTCGAGATTCTGTCCCAGTGCTTGCCCCAGCAACTCGCTCCAACACACGTAACATCGCTTGAGACAGGGCATCATCTCCACCAGTTCTATCTTGAGATCCCGCTTCTGCCACGGGTGATGCTGGTGCTTCACCTTCAGGCTCATGCCTTGCTTCTGAAAACTCAGCCTCGACACCTCGGCCTCTACCTCAGCCACGTGTACCACGTCCACATCCTCTAGCACTAATGTCTATCGTATCGTCTTAGTCTGATTACAAATTTTATGCATTAGCATTTCTTTTCACTGTTTATTAACAAGTAGTCTTATGAAAATAGAGTTATAGGTAGTTTTCCATGGAACATACATATACCTAAAGGTTTCAATCTCTAAAGTTGAGTTCCTTAATTCTAGCATTCATGGCATAGTATAATTACTTCATGCAAATCACCCAATTCAGTTAGAAAACATACTGTACGGACTTGGTGCCAGAGACTCGGGTGCCATGCTTCCAGAAAACATGTACATATATATTTTTTTCTAAACCACTTTTTAGACCAATTTTGGAAAACGTTTTGAACCCAAAACCCATGGCCGAGTTTTGCAAACTAGGCTCTGACACCATAATTGTAACACCCCAAACCCGGCCCAAAACCACGACCGGATCTGGTATGTCACATGCGAAGATTTTTATGAAACTTCGCGTTCGTCAGATAATTTCTAAAGTCCCTTTTGAAAACTTCAAGTTCAGTAGTTCATTTGAAAACTCAGTAATCATTTTATAAAGAATGTAATTAGCCCAATTCTTGTGTTTAGGTGACGTTTGAAAACACTTGATGTTGCATTAGATTAACTTGAGGTTTGTTGTCAAATTTCGTTCATACAATCGTTTGTTAAGTTGTGAGAAAAACTTTCATTTGCATTTTATAAAGAAAACGTCTTACCAATTAATTTATAATTAAAGTGTCTAAAGTTTAAACCAAAATAAACCAAAATAATAGTGGCCTTATTACACATCAAAAATCCCCAAATTAAAGAAAGTTCAAGAAAAATAAAGTTTGTTTAAGTAATAACCTTGCATGGCCACCTCGTAGTCCACTCTGGCCCAAACCCATTGAGCCAAGAATCACCTGCAAGAGTTAAGCAGAAGGGTGAGTCATGATGACTCAGTGTGCAATACCTCACAAACCATAACTGGGCCTAAGCCCCCATATATCAATCGGCCAAGGCCCAAATACTATAACATAACAGATAATCAATGTGATAGACCCAACCCATCCTAATGTTCCAACCTCTACACTCCGCTCCATATCCAACCTCAGCACACCTGTGGGGATTTCTATAATCAACCCTCCATCCGCTACACTCCTCTTTGGCAGTTATGCTGCTCAAAGTCGATATGATGTGGCCTAGCCACCGAACCAATGTGACCAAGTCACCGATATACAAATATGGCACTGAGCCATCAGAATAGTGTGACAAATTACCGATATACATTTCCCCTTTACATCATTGTCATAACCCCCATCCCATGCAACATATAAGCATAACGTAATGAATGCTACATACATCGATACACATTAGACCAACAGAGCATATATCATTTCATGCCAAGGTACATACATAACATGGTAAGAAGGTGACTAACCTGACATCTTTGGTTTTACCCTCCATGGGTATTCAATAATCACTGTCGTGATTCCGGCTTTTACATGAGGCATGTAGTTATCACAAATTAACAAGAAAAGGTGTGAGAAATTACAGATCTGTAAACACGGAGAACTAAGCTCTCAATATTGTCGACACTTTCAGAAGAGGGAACGACCGCAATCTGTCTATCCTAGGCAGATGTCGGCTCTCTACCGCAGCCTGGCAGAAAATCCGGAACTGTCGACACTGCTCGACGCTTAAACTTAGGAACTGAGATTACAGTTCCACTCGCCTCCTTAGCTTGACTGGCATTCATATCAATGAAAAGGATCTTGATCAGGAAACTGAGTTAAGGCATTGAAACAAAATAGAGAGAATAGGTACTCAGAACGAAGAAGTTCCTTACCTTGATCAAAAGAAACTGAATGCTAGAAGGCTTGGCCTAAGAAACTGATTAAGTCCCTAAAGAATCACCAATATTAGAATCGATTCTCCAAATAGAACAAAAGAAGTGGCCTTTCGGCCAAACAAGTCGATAAAGAACCCCTTAATACCCATTCGACCAACAACCACTTACCAAGATCCTCTTGAAAACAGGCCATACGAAAAAGAGATGATAGAAATACGTCCCTCTACCATCGACCAAC
This sequence comes from Gossypium australe, assembly GCA_005393395.2. Classification (NCBI taxonomy): domain Eukaryota; kingdom Viridiplantae; phylum Streptophyta; class Magnoliopsida; order Malvales; family Malvaceae; genus Gossypium; species Gossypium australe. The sequence goes on from CM016616.1 coordinate 120,844,539, forward strand.
GCCCAAAGAAACGAGTCAGAACCTTCGATTAGCCAAACCAAAGAGAGAGAAGAGAAAAAGAACGAATAGAAAACAAAAAGGGAAGGGAACTCCTTTCCGAAAGCAAAAGTATGCCGATTGAAGAGACTATATTCGGCTATTAGCAACCACAACGGAAGGGTGCCTACACTTGACGCAAAAGGGGATTCGACTTCCACAAAATATGAAATAAGGAAGAGAAGAGAGAAAATAAAAGAAAAGGATGAGATTCAGCTATGGCACTTACAGGTTCGGCAATGAAGAAGAAGCAAGTAACAAAGGGTCTAGGAAGATTCGGCTATGAAGTTTAGCAACTAGCGAATGGACTAGGGAGATTCGGCTATGAAGGAAAATAACTAGCAAATGGAGAAAAGGAATAAAGAAAGCACAATCACTAATATGATATTCGGCTAACACTAAAGAACAAGAAGGAGAAGAAATGAGGCTAGAAAATGTTTCGATTTTGGTAGATGAGAAAAAAAGCAAATGTTCAAAAATGCAAAAGAGAAAGAGAGTGTTTCTAAGATTGATTTGGCTAACACAATGCTCAAAATGACCACTTGAAGAAAACGACACACCCTTATGACCAAAAATGCACAACAAAATACCTAAGAGCTACAAATAAAGGTTCGGCCCCCCTAGCCAAGCTAAACCGTGCATAGACACACCACACCTACCCATATTCGGCCAACCTCTCTCCCTATCTCCACATCCCACGATTCTCTCCCCCCTTCACTCTCCATCCCTCCTTTGAAATCCCCCAACAACCTTGACCCATTCAAGCCTCCTACAATCCCTCTTGTCCACTCTTTCAAAATATTTGACCCATTCAACTCCCACTCATCTGAGTTTAAGCCGAAATCCAACACCTCTCCATCTTGACGCCAAAAAGAACTCCAAAATGTGGCATATGTGACTCGAAACTTCACCCTTAGTGTTCTCCTGTGGCGTCATCCCTCCTTGCTCCCTAAGGCGTCTCTTACCACTCCTCCACACTCCTTTTTGTGTCATCAAACAGACACAAATATATATAAGACCTACCTCCACAAGCTTCCCCTTAAAGTGGCCTAGAACTAAAATTTAACCAAGACTCCGGCTCGAACCCGAGCCTTCCAAAGACCCCCAAACACATCCAAATAGCAAGCAGAACAAGCCAAACACACAGAAACATGAAATGCAGAACCCCCTAACTTCGGATGTTACAAATACTAATACTAATAGTACGAGCTTCTTCTTCAGCAATTGGAATTTAAACGTATAGGCTCATTTAATCACATAACTAATAATGAATATACTTCGATTTTTTTTATCTTCTACAATTTCTTACTTTTTTTTAATTTTTGCTAATTTTTGTTCTTTTACTCCTTTCAGGTACCTCTAGTTTATGACTAGAAGGAACCCGACAGGACCCCTGATTTACAACAGTGATATTAAAGGCACTATTCATAGAAATTGTAGAGAAATAAGGTGAAGCTTAAACTACATACAAGAAGAGCAAGAAGACGAAGCTAATACCACCGAAGAGATGGCTGAGAATAATCCGCCATCTCTAGAGATGGCCGAACATCATGCTCCTCGAACTATGTATGGTTATGCTAAACCTAATTTAACAGGAACTGAGTCAAGTATTATTAGACCTACTATTGCTGCAAATAATTTTGAACTGAAACCTAACCCTATATAGATAATACAACAGTTTGTTCAGTTTGACGGTTTGCAGGATGAGGATCCTAACACATACTTAACGAATTTTCTAGAATTCTGTGATACCTTCAAAATAAATGGCGTTTTTGATGATGCCATCCGTCTTCAGTTATTTCCCTTCTCTTTGAGGAATAAAGCCAAACAGTGGTTGCATTCTTTTCCACGAGGGTCAATCACTACATAGGATCAAACGACCGAAAAATATATTAAAATATTTTCCGCCGGCCAAAACAGCCAAGTTAAGGAATGATATCTCTTCTTTTGTGCAGATGGATTTAGAGACACTTTACGATGCATGGGAGAGATACAAAGATTTGTTGAGGAGGTGCCCACACCATGGATTACCCTTGTGGCTACAGGTCTAAACTTTCTACAACGGTGTGAACCCCTCCACAAGGCAATTAATCGATTCAGCAGCCGGCGGAACTCTGAATAACAAAACTCCTAAAGCAGCCTACGAGTTTATAGAGGAGATGTCATTGAATAACTATCAGTGGCAGGTTACAAGGACAAGGCCAGCAAAAGCAGCCGCAGTTTTCAACCTCGACGCAGTAACCTTACTATCAAATCAGGTAGACATGCTAAATAAAAAAGACTGATGGTTTGTGTTCCTCGTAGGTACATCCAGTTATGCAATGTGAGACAATTGGAGAGGTGGCGAATCCTGAGTACCCAGCCTACGGATAGGGCATGGTGAGGGAACAAATGAACTATATGGGCAACAATTTTCGATCTTAAAATAGCCCTTATAGTAATACTTATAATCCATGTTGGAGGAACCACCCCAATTTTTCATGGGGTGGTCAAGAAAAACAAAGACAACAACCCCTCAAAACATTTAACAACAGCACTACCCATAGGAAAAGAAGCCGAACCTTGAGGAGATGCTGACAACATTCATAGAAGTCTCAGAAACTTGTCTCCAGAATATAGAAACAAAACTTGAAAAACAACAAGCATCAACACAGGAGCTCAAAGGTCAAATTGGGCAACTTACTAAGTTAGTTTCTAAAATGCGACCAGAAAGCTTACCTAGGGAAAAAGAGCAGGTAAAGGCAGTGACGCTAAGAAGTGGAAAGGAGTTAGTCGAAACGAAGAAAAAGATACCACACAAAACTGATAAGACAAATGCAACCCCGATCCGTGAGGAAATTAAACAACCGATCCCATATTCAGCAAAGTTGAAAAAAGACCGCTTAGACGCACAATATGGTAAATTTCTTGAACTTTTCAAATAGTTGCATATTAACTTACCTTTTGTTGAAGCTATTTCGTAGATGCCAACATATGCAAAATTTTTAAAGGAGCTTCTAACAAATAAGAGGAAGTTCGAAGAAATTTCAACAGTGGAACTTAATGAAGAATGTTCAGCTATCATCCAAAACAAGATGCCAACCAAATTGAAAGATCCAGGAAGTTTCACTTTTCCCTGTTTAATTGGTAGTTTGAACATAGAGAAATCACTTGCTGATCTAGGTGCCAATATTAATTTAATGCCTTATAGAATGTTTAAGCAACTTGGTCTCGGAGAACCTAAACCCACTAGGATGAGTATTTAGTTAGCTGACAGATTTGTTAAATATCCTAGGGGAATTATCGAAGATCATCTGGTAAAAGTTGATAAATTTATATTCCTGTTGATTTTGTTGTGCTTGACATAAATGAGGACGTAGAGGTACCTTTAATTTTGGGACGACCCTTTTTAGCTACTGCCAGGGCTGTCATTGATGTTGGTGATGGTAAACTTGCGCTAAGGGTAGGCGATGAGGAAATTATTTTTCAGATTTACGATGCTATGTGACATTCTAGAGAACAAGATGATTCTTGTTACTTTGTTGATGCCACTGATCACATTATTCAAGAGTCTTTGCAGGAAATCATGCGTAATGACACAATGGAACTGTGTCTTACACAAGGTGAGGGGATAGATGATGATATCAATGAATTGAATCCTAATACATCCTCCTCTAGACAGATGAAAATAGAGGGTATTGAAATAAACAATGAACTAAAATAAAAACCTTCTATTGATGAGCCACCAAAATTGGAATTAAAACAGTTGCCAAAACACTTAGAATATGCATTCCTCGGGGATAATTCTGTGCTACCAGTAATCATCTCTTCAGAACTAGAACCCAAAGAGAAAGAAGAATTGCTAAAGGTACTAAGGGAACATAAAAGAGCCCTAGCTTGGAAAATGCCTGACATTAAGGGAATAAGCCCATCATTTTTCACCCACAAAATTTTAATGGAAGATGAATATAAATCGTGTGTGCAGCCTCAGAGACGATTGAACCCCAATATGAAAGAAGTTGTCAAAGATGAGGTAATTAAACTTCTAGATGCAGGAATAATTTATCCTATTTCTGACAATACTTGGGTAAGTCCTGTGCAGGTAGTTCCAAAGAAAGGAGGCATGACTGTTGTAGCCAACGAAAAGAATGAATTGATTCCTACAAGAACAGTCACAGGTACTATAGAAAGCTGAACGACGCCACCAAAAAAGACCACTTCCCTTTGCCCTTTATTGATCAGATGTTAGAAAGATTATCTGGGCATATGTATTACTGCTTCTTGGATGGACTCTCCGGTTACTTCCAAATTCCAATAGCCCCTGAAGATCAAGAAAAGACAACATTTACAAGTCCATACGGTACGTTTGCTTATCGTAGAATGCCTTTTGGATTATGTAATGCTCCTGCTACTTTTCAGCACTGCATGCTAGCCATCTTTGACGAACTTGTGGAAGACATTATGGAAGTATTCATGGATGACTTTTTAGTATTCGATAATTCTTTCCATCTCTGCCTTAAGAATTTAAAAAGAGTTTTAATGATATGTGAGGAAACAAACCTTGTTTTAAATTGGGAAAAATGTCACTTTATGGTGCGAGACGGAATTGTGTTGGGACATAAAATTTCTAGGAAAGGGATTGAGGTAGATAAAGCAAAGGTTGAAACCATAGAAAAATTACCTCCCCCTAGTTCAGTTAAGGCCATTAGAAGTTTTTTAGGACATGTTGGATTTTATAGAAGATTCATTAAAGATTTCTCTAAAATAGCTAAGCCTTTGACAAAATTACTAGAAAAAGATGTACCTTTCAATTTTGATCAGGAATGTTTAGATGCATTTAATATCCTCAAAGATAAACTAATAAATGCTCTGATTATAATTGCCCTTGATTGGAATATACCCTTTGAACTAATGTGTGATGCGAGTGATTTTGCAGTAGGTGTAGTTTTCGGACAGCGAAGAGACAAGCATTTCCAGCCAATTTATTACGCTAGCAGGACATTGACGCCCGCATAAGAAAACTACACCACTACAGGAAGCACCACAACAGATCCATCGCCCAGTTCATTTGGCTGTTTCACTCTCAGACATTTCTGCTCGTCTCACTCAATTCGAGCATTACTGTACGCAGCAATTCAATAACACCGCTCGAAGATTCGACGGCATTGAGGTGACTCTTCAGTAGATCTGTCATCACCTTCATATCTCATCGCCACCACCACCTCCCGACCCAACTGATGCAGAGGACCTCTGAGTCCTTTTCTTTTTCTTTTTATTTCTATCTTTATTTCTACTTCTATGTTCATTTTTATTTTTTTAGTTTACTGTCTAAAGACTTGAAAGTTTCATTAGTACTATTGATCTCACTTTATCACTGGCTATCTAACCCTAATTTTCCATAACAACATCCACCCCCTAAAATTTAATTGATAACTTCGCAGATTAAATAGATTAAATATACCACTCAAGGAATGGAAACATCACTTATACCTAGTCATCACATTCGTCATGGAACATCCTCCAAGGATTTCATCCATAATTCGGGAAGTTTCACTTCTCTCCATATCTTAGGATTTTATTTTGCTATTATATATCTTTGTACATTGAGGGCAATGTACATCTTAAGTGTGGGGGTGAATATTTATTTCGAGAGAGTGCCTAACTTTTTGCATTATTCTCGAATCCCTGAATGATATCTTGTCTTGAAGTAATTTTCTCACATTATTATGAGAATGAAATTTCCTGTGATTCATGAGTTTTATTGATATGTTTCGAATTAAGTCATTGATAATTGTGCAGTGATGATTTAAACTTTAAGATACTAGAGAATCGAGCATGATAACTCTATTTTTCAGAATTAAAATTTTTGCTAGGTTGTCTACCTGAATTTGAATATTACTTTGAAGTTTGAAATTTGCAAGGTTGATATCAAATACCCATAATTTTTGTGAGATTTCGAGCCTTATAGAGCAAATATTCTTTTTCGTGCTCACTTTTTGATTATGAGTGTGTCAACATTGATTTGTTATTCTAGAACTTGCATCGATTATACATGTCGAGACCACACCTTTGATTTGATCTACAGAGATGATAAAGGCACCTAGGTTTTAACCCACTTACTCCACTAAAAGCCTACCTTCACAATTAACCCCTAGTGAACCCCTTTGATCCTAACAACCCTTTTTATTGACTCACCCACTAATATTACCCCAAAACCCATCTTGTATTTGTTATTACCATTCCTTGACTCCCTTTTTGTCGAGATTCGAGTTTGAACAGTTTCCTAACTATGTTATATATTGCAGTTCTTAAAGTTCTTTCTTATTATTTAATGATTTGTTCTTAAAAAAAATCAAAGTATATTCATTATTAGTTATGTGATTAAATGAGCCTATACGTTTAAATTCCAATTGCTGAAGAAGAAGCTCATACTATTAGTATTAGTATTACAAGTTTTCAATTGATGTAATTATTTATTAGTAGTTCATTGTTTATGGTTAGGTAATTTGTGAATTCAATCTCGATTCTAACCCTCTAATTCAGCCTTTATCCACACCTTTAACCCAAGCCCCATTACAACCCTGTTAAAGACGTTTTGATTTGTGTATCATCTCATTTTATAGTGGTGGAGATTTGATTTTCATGCAAGCCTATGGGATTAACTTTTCATGTTTGACTTATGAGTGTTTTTTCTTGAAGCTTAAACACCTCGAGTGATTTGAGTGAATCTTTAGTGAGGATGTTAACCCTTGTCGGTTTTGAATCAGACGTAATTATTTAGATGAGGGGAAACACCTATGTTTTATGCTACAAATATATGATTTAGATTGTTTGAATCTTTGGGACACTTTGAGTTAAATTATCAATGTATGAATTATCTTTGAATTATGACGAAACATTATTGATGAATATTACGAATCGAGGAAGTTTGTTTTAATTGTGAGTTGAGAATTTTGCTTGAGGACAAGCAACAACTTAAGTGTGGGGGTATTTGATAAAATGTAATAGTAACATATTTGAAGCCCACATTTAGCATGCTTTTGGATGATTTAAGCTTTGAATTGTGTAAATTGGTGCTCTTAATCCTTTGTTTTCATGTTTTATACTCAGAAAAGCATCGAAGGATGAAAAGAACGAGAAACGGGCCCAAAATGGAGTAAATGGGCCATATCACGAAATCAACACGGCCTAGGCCCAAGCCACACGGCCGTGCCTCATCAAACAGACTCAAACACGGCCTAGCCACAATTCACACGGGCATGTGCCGTGGGCGTGTCCCTGACGTGAGAAAGAAGAGATTCAATCGGATTAGGGTACTTAAAGGCAAAGAAACACAATCCAAGAGCCTATATATACACCCTAGAGGCCAATCTTCAGGGGGCATCCAGCTAGGCCATAGAGCCGAGCAAGAGGGGTCAGAATTATGGGATTTACTCGAAGAAAGCCAGTTGATTCATCTCAAGAAGCCGGAGTCATGCTCAAGACGTAGGATCTCTCTTCAATTCCTTCAGTGGGTTTTAGAGTTTTTCTTATGTTTTGTTTTATCTTTTCTTTTGAGATGTATTCTTTTACGATTATGAACTAAACCCTCAGATACTTGAGGGGGATGAAACCTAAGATGAATCTTGTTATCTTTTGCTAAACTATATGATAAATACTTAATTTGTTCTTAATTATGTGTTCTGAATTCTTGTTTTGATATTTCCGGGATATTAATTCAAGTGTGATGTGCTTAGGTGGAGGAGCAAAAGTCCCTGCCTAAGAGTAGATCTAGCATAATTTAGCGGAGTTGATCGCACGCCTAGACATAGGGTGACGAGATTTTGTCGGATTAGGGGGAAACCTAATATGGGAGTCCATAGATCGAGTTAATGCAATTCTTGGGGTTTTAATTAGAAAGAGATTTCAATTAATCAACTTAGGGTTAGACGTTAGTAGCTTCGACGTAGGTATTAATATAACTTAGGGAATCCTACGGATCAATTCAAGTGAATACATCATCTGGTTCAGAGTTAGATAACAAGTGAAGTCTAGGTGGATTCTTCCTCGGGTATTGTCTTAATCAACTGGTTTTTCCCACAAGTATTTCCCCAATTTTGTTCTTTTTGTTTTTGCATATTTAGCTTAGTTGTTAGTTAATTTTAGATTAGATAAAAATTCCTTTAATTCTTAGGCTAAATAATAGAAAGAAAGTTAGTATGAGTACTTCAGGTTCCATTGGGTTTGACAATCCGGTCTTGCCACTAAACGATACTACTGTTCGATAGGTGCGCTTGCCTCAATCGTTGTCATAGTTAGTTTCTAGGCTCGATCATTCTTTTTATAAATTTTTAAGACTCAGACACACGATCAGCTTTAAAGCTTAGTAAGTTCATAATATAACACAATTAACTCAACAATTCAAATTCAATATGCAAAATTAACTAACACTTAGTTCAATTCACATTACCACTCAATCTCATCCATGGCTATTACTCACTTTCATACCATATATATAGGTTCATATACAAGCATTTATAATGCTACTCAATTCAAGTCTTTTCATTATTCATTCACATAATCTTCCATCTATCTCATACACAATATCATCAACCACATAGGTTCTGTACATACCTGTACCAACAGGTATTTATCTATCACATTTACCACTTTAATGCTCGATACCATAATTCATTCAATCCTCTTTAAAAGTTTGATGAACTCACACACTTAGTGCCAATTAATTAGCCGAAGCTATAATAATATCGCACACTTAGTGCCATCACATTGAACCAAATTTGTCTTGGTATCGCACACGTAGTGCCAAATAATACAGTCAATGCTTTCTTTATCTCGCACACTTAGTGCCATTCATCACTGTAACGATTCTATTCACGCACACTTAGTGCCACATATCTTCGAAATCACATTTCACATTACCAAACTCCACAATCACATTTCCATTCATTTCATCACATATGAACATTGTTTAAATAATACGTATTATACACAAACTTACCTCGGACGTAGAAACAACGATACTAGTCGATCAATCAAGCACTTTTTTCTTGCTTCAATCTAAGCCTGGATTTCTCTTTTCTTGATCTATACAATATTGAATTCAACTCATTTAATCTCATCTTTACTGAATTCAATTCATATACATACAATTAGGGCATTTTGCACTTTAGCCCTTACAATTTCACACTTTAGCATTTTTTTCCTTATTTCATAAATATATCAAATTCAAAAAATCCAATTTAATCCATGCTTAGCCAAATTACCATAGTGCCCCTAGCAGTCTATATTTCACATTTATTTCACATTTCAACACAAAGTTTTCACGTTTCTCAATTAAATCCCAAAAATGCATTTTTTTACTCAAAATCACTTTAGAGAATATGTATATCAATCATCAAACACTTAGTTTTCATCATCAAACATCACAAAGCTCACAAAATCAACAATGGCATAACTCAAAATCATCGTCAATTTCATGAATTAGAACATGGGCTAGCTAGTACTCAAAGCAACGATCATAAAAACGTAACAATCATAAAAAACCGAGCTAAAATTGTACCTTAATCAAGCTTGTAAATGCCCAACCCTAAAAACAACTTCCATGGCTTTCTTTTCTTTTGAATTTTTGACTAAGGATGATAAAAGATGATAGAAAATTGATTTTGTTTTAATAATATTAACTTGATAAACAAATTACTATTTTATCAATTAATTAAAACATTACAAAATCATTCATTTAATGGCCATTTATGTCAAATTCCACTATCAATGGTCCAATATCAACATAAGGACCATTCATTTAAGGAACCATATCAAATAAGCACTTTTTAACTACTAGCACACATCTTTTGCATTTTACGCGATTAGATCATTTTTCACAAATCGGCACACAAATGATAAAATTTTCACACAGAACTTTCACACATACTTTATCACATGCCATAAACATAAAAAATAATATTAAATTATTTCTCTAACCCTTGAATTTGTGGTCCTGAAACCACTGTTCCGACCAAGGTCTAAAACGTCTGTTACAACTCTCCCTCCTTAGGGATTTCCGTCTCCGAAAATCTTACCGTTGAACAGATTAGGATATTGCTATCTCATAGCATTTTCAGGCTCCCGTGTAGCCTCTTCAACACCGTGTCGATGCCACATTACTTTTACTAACAAAATTTATTATTTCGAAGTTCTTAAACGTCGCGAGTTAAGATACGGATCATTTCTTCTTCATAAGACATATCAGACTGAATCTCTACCTCGGACGGAGAAATCACATGCGAGGGATCAGATCTGTATCGTCGAAACATCGATACATGAAACACATTATGGATATTTTCTAACTCAGATGGTAGCAACAATCTATAAGCAACCGGCCCAATACGCTCGATAATCTCATACGGCCTGATGAATCTCGGACTCAATTTGCCTTTTCTGCCGAATCGGAGTATTTTCTTCCACGGACACACTTTCAAAAATACTTTATCACCGATCTCAAATTGAATATCTTTTGGTTTCAAATCTGCGTATGATTTTTGTCGATCAGACGCTGCTTTCAGACTATTTCGTATCACTTTTACTTTCTGTTCAGTCACTTTAATCCAATCAACCCCATGAATTTTATTTTCATTAAGTTCAGACCAATACAGAGGTGTTCGACATTTCCTACCATACAAGGCTTCACGCGGTGCCATTTTAATGCTCGATTGAGAACTATTATTATACGTGAATTCAATCAATGGCAAATACTGTTCCCTCGTACCTTCAAAATCAAGAATGCAACATCACAACCTATCCTCGAGTATCTGAATAATTTGCTCGAATTGACCATCCATCTGCGGGTGAAAAGCAGTACTGAAGTGCATTTTCGTACCTAAAGCCTCTTGCAATTTCTTTCAAAACCGTGAAGTGAACCTCGGATCTATGTCCGAAACAATAGATAGTGGCACACCATGCAATCTCACAATCTCTAAAACATATAACTCAACCAATTTATCAAGCGAGTAATCCATTCGAACCGGAATGAAATGAGCTGATTTTGTCAATCTGTCAACTATAATTGAGATTGCATCTTTCTTCCTCGGAGTTAAAGGCAAACCTGAAACAAAATCCATTGTCACTCTATCCCATTTCCACTCAGGAATCATAATCGGTTGTAACAAACTGGATGGCACCTGATGTTCAGCTTTAACTTGCAGATAGATCAAACATTTTGTAACAAAATAAGAGATATATGTTTTCATTCCAGGAAACCAGTAAAGTTGTTTCAAATCATTATACATCTTTGTACTTCCCAGATGAACCGATAAGCAACTGCTATGAGCTTCTTTTAAAATCAACCAAATGAACTCTAGATTTCTCAGAACACAAATCTGATCTCGAAATCTCAGACAATCATCATCATCAACTTGAAATTCTGAATCAAAGTTCAAATCACATTGAGCTCGTTTCACTAGCATTTCATTGTCAACTTTCTAAGCATCACAAATCTACTGTCAGAACAATGTTCTTGCTTTCAATTCGACTAAAACTGAACCATCATCAGATAGAACTAAATGAGCATTCATCGCAAATAAGGCAAACAACGATTTTTGACTCAAAGCATCAGCAACAACATTTGCTTTTCCTGGATGATATTCAATCACAAGCTCGTAGTCTTTTAACCATTCTAACCATCTTATCTGTCACAAATTCAAGTCTTTCTGAGTCATTGTAGCATCCTGGAATTAGGGGCTTGGTTTTGTCGTATGTTGCTATGTGTTGGCATGTTTTTTTTGTTGTTTTGATGTGTTTGGGGGTCTCGAGAAGGCTCGGGTTAAGCTGAAGCCTTGGTGAAAATTTCATTTTTAGGCACTTTAGGGGAAAGCTAGCAGAGTCAGGCCTTAAGAGTATTCAATTGTGTTTTGTGACACAAAAGTAGTTGTGGTTTAGTGGCAAAGTGACGCCACTTAGGGAGCAAGGGAAGTGGCGTCAGCAAGGAGGCAGCTGAGGAAAAGGGTTCGGGTTGCGTGTACTGCATTTTGGGAATTCTTTTTGGCATTTGAATAGAGGGATGATGGTTTCGGCATGGACCCGTCAAGAGTGAGACTTGAATGAGTCAAACAATTTGAATGCATGGCCATGAGGGATTTGGGGAGTTTGAACTGGTCAAATTATTTGAATGTGGAGTGGGGAGTGAAAGGTGGAGGAAGTTCTGGGATTTGGAGAGAGGAGGAGAGTTGGCCGAATTTGGGAAGAAGTTTGTGAAGGTGCACGGTTTAGCATGGCTAGTTGAGGGGCCGAACCTTCCTTGGTAGTTCTTAGACTTTTCAATTGAGTAAGGTGGTCATAAGGGTGTGTCGTATCCCTCATTGGGCATTCTTGAGTGTTGTGTAGGGAGAATCATCTTAAAACACTCTCATTCTCTCTTTTTGCACTTTTGGGAACATTTCTCATTCTCTTCTCATTTACCAAAATTGAAACCACACATCACTTTTTCACTTAATTCTTTTCCAGCCAAAACCCGAAACTCTCACTGCATTATTTTCCTTCATAGCCAAATTTACCATTACTATCCAACCTTCACATTGTTGGTTCGTTTTCTTTTGCTACTTTCTTAACAAGCCGAAACCCTCTGGAGCCATCTCTCTTGCTGAAACTCTGTCACCTTCTTTGCCCTTCTCTTAAACACCATAGCCGAACTTTATCTTGATCATAATACCCCTCTTTTTATCTTCTTTTCCCATTACTTTCTTTGTTTTCTTTGGCCGAAACCCTCCTTTCCCTTTTTGTTTTCATCTCATATTTGTGCCTTATGTGGCCGAACCCTATTCCTTATTCTATCTTCTTTCTCTTCTTTACTTCTTCTTGTGTGAAGGCCAAATCTTCATTTTGCTTCAAGAGTAGGCCCCTTTTTTTCGATTTGTGCTGATAGCCGAATATAGACCCTCCACTCGACAAACCTTTGTCTTGGCAAGGAGCCTTCTTCTCTGTTCTTTCTCGCTTGCTTTTTTTTCTCTTGGTTTGGTTAAATCGAAATCCTGCCGTACTGCTTTGGGCACTGACCGATTGTAGAGGAGTGCATCATCATCTCTTCCTCTTCGTGTGGCCTATTTTCGAGAAGATTTTGGTAAGTAATGGATTGGCCGAATGGGTGGTAAGGGAGTTCTTTATTGATTCGATTGGCCGAAAGGTCATTTCTTTTATTCCATCTCTAAGAATCAGTTCAACATGATTCGTTAGGAGTTCAATCGGGTTCTTAAGCAAAGGTCTGCTAACATTCGGCTTCTATTAATCAAGGTAAGGGACTGCATCGTTTTGAGTTCTTATTTTCTCTGCTTTCTTTCAAAGCCTGAACCCTTTTTCCTGATCAAGTCTCTTCATGGATCCAACTACTAGTCAATCCAAGGAAGGGAGCGAACCCTTAGTTTTGGCTTCAAAGTTTAAAAAACGTGCTGTGTCAGCGGTTCAGGATTTTCTACCGGGCTGTGGTAGAGAGCCGTCGTTTGCGTGGGATAGAAAGATAGTCGTCGTCCCTATTAACGAGAGTGTCGACGTAGAAAGCATAGTATTACGTGTTATCAGGTGTGTATTACTCACACGCCTTCATTTTTATTGCTATTATGTTATTAACTAAAAAAGGGCGAAAAGCCGAAATAACTGATGTGATAGGCAAAATGCCCTTATGGGTAAGGTTGGAGACACCGGGTAAGTTCTCGATATTGATATTTTTGTTAAAATGTATATATGTATATTTTGATGTTATGCATGCATGGAATATGACTCGTTTTACACTGATATTGGTTGCATACTTATTGTGCACGATGTAAAGAGCATAGGCTTGGGATTGAATGAAAGGAGGGAGAATCAGTGACTTTTGTCACGAGTGACTACGGTCACGAGTTGTCTAAGTACCACGGTGGTTGAAACCACAAATATTCTAATCAGTGACTTATCTCGGTGGTCAAGTACCACAGTGGGTTGGCCCCACGTATACGCTATTTATCAGAGATCATCATGGTGGTCTAAGACCACAGTGGGTTGGCCCCACGAGAACATTATAGTGACTTTGTCACGAGTGACTACGGTCACGAGTGGTCTAGGACCACGGTGGTTATGAACCACAATGCCATAATGCCACGGGTGTTTTGGATGGAGAGTTGATCTGGGATGGGCTACATCGCATGCATATAACATGAGCTATATTGTGTGGGCTAAGGCCCAATTTGCATTACATGGGGATGTACACACTGAGTCTCGATGACTCACCTCTTTGCTAATTTTGCAGGTAATCACTAGATGGTGGATTATGGGCTAGAACGGACTCGAGGTGGCCATGCGTTACAGTTTCTTCAGTAAATTCGAACTTTATTTAAAATTTATTTCTACTTTGGGATTTCAAGTTGTAATAAGGCCGCTTTAACTTTATTTTATCTTTAGGGATTTATCATATGCTGATCTTATACATGTGTAGAATCATACAAAAAATGGGTTTTTCTTGAAACGTAAATAAAGGTTTTCCAAAAGGTTAACAAATGTACCATAAGTCGTAAGTAATTTAACTTGGAGTTTTTCTCAACACTGCTAATCCTCTTTTCAAAAGATTGCCTACCTCAACATAGTTTTCAAAATGTCATCGTACAAAATCTTCAAAGTTCAGTTCCTTTTTAAGGAAGAACTATATATATATCTACCGGTCTTTATCATCTAGCCACCCTTATCAAGGATTTAACAAGCTTTACGTTAACTAAATCTCAAATAGTTTTCTTTTACATGGAGTCACTGAAATTAAACATTTTTTTTCTCTCGACACTTTGCCAATATTACCAAATATTCTTTCCTGTAATGTTCCAGATTCGGTCGTAACGTGTTGGCCGAGTTTGGGGTCTTACAATTATGGTATTAAAGCCAGGTTTCAAAACTCGGCCGTGGGTATGAGGGTTAAAAAATATTTGAAAGGATGGTTAGGAAATAATTTTGAAATATATATGTCTTTTGGAAGCATGGCACCCGAGTCTCCGACACCAAATCCGCACGGTAAGTTCTCTGACTGTTGGTTGTTTTATATGAACTATGTGTGATGTGCTATAATTACCTGTACTGAGAAATACAACTTTAGAGGCTAAAACCCTAGGTATGCATGGAAATGACGAGAATTGCTCATAATGCTATTTTCATAAAACTGCTCTGTAATAAACAGTGGAAGAAAACACTAACTCACAAAACTTTTAATTAATTTAAATCGCGTTTGTAGTAATGAGTACTAGAGGACGCGGACGTGGTGTGAGAGGCCGTAAAAGCGGCCGAGATGCTGGGGTTGAGCCTTCGGAATCTGGGCATGGGCCGGAAGGTGAGGTACCCGCATCGCCAGTTGCAGAAGCGAAATTTCAAGATCAAACTAGTGGGGGCGATGCTGTGTCTCAGGTTATGTTACGCGTTTTAGAGAGGGTAGCTGGAGCGAGCACGAGGTCAGTGGCTCGGAAATCTGTGTCTGAGCGACTTCGAGCGAACGGGGCTAAAATGTTTAGGGCATTTCTGGTGTGGCTCCGAATGTAGCCGAGTATTGGCTAGAAGCAGTGGAATGGATTATGGATGATCTTGACTGCACTGCGGAGGAAAAGCTGAAAGGGTTGTGTCGTTTCTCCGGGATGAGGCTTACCAATGGTGGCTCACGGTTAGAGATGGTACAGCTGCGAACCGCATTACCTGGGACTTCTTTAAGTCTTCATTCCAGGGGAAATATATTGGGTCTAGCTATGTGGACGCTAAACGTAAGGCATTTCTAAACTTGGTATAGGGGAGTAAGTCAATGGACGAGTATGTGGCGGAATTCTTGTGCCTAAGCCGGTATGCTCGTGGTATTGTGTCTACATATCATGAGCATTGTGTTCGATTTTAGGGTGGTCTGAGGGATGAGTTGCGAGTATTGATAGTTCCGCAACGAGAAAGGGAATTCGCTGTTCTGGTTGAGAAGGCTAAGATAGCCGAGGAGGCAAAACGTTCAGAAAGACAGAATTAGGATAGGGACAAAGGTAGAAATAAAAGAAGTTTTGGGCCATCAAGATCTACTAGGAATTTTCAGAAGAGGCCTAGGTTAGATGGGCCGGGTCGAGCTGTGAGGCCTGTTGCTATTGGTCGGCCACCGCAATGTGCTACATGTGGGAAGTTCCATTTTGGGGAATGCTGGGCAAGAAGTAATGGATGCTTCAGGTGTGGATCAGTGGATCATCGGGTGAAAGACTTTCCGCAAGAGCCAAACAGAATGCGACCCGCAGGTCAGAACTATGTTCAGCCTGATAGAGGTGGTCAGCAGCCACGGAGAGGTCGTGGTCTGGGTAGAGAGGTAATGGTTTTAGTCATGGACGTGGAGCACCGGGCAGAGGTGTTGGGGACACAGATGCGAGGCAACCTAGGTTAGTCTATGCAGCTAAACATCGAGAGGAGGGCGATGCACCGGACGTCATAACCGGTACGTTCCTTATTTATGGACTGCCTTTTTTTGCACTGATTGATATTGGATCAATGCATTCTTATGTTGCTAGTACGGTATCTGGAACTCTGAACATAGACTTTGAGACTGCTTCTAGGGAGATGACTGTACTTAGCCCTTCAGGACAATCTGTAGTGGTGAACAAACTCTTTAGGGATATACCTCTAGAAGTACAAGGGATAGTTTTCCCGGTTGATCTAATGGAACTGTCGTTCGGGGAGTTCGATTTAATCTTAGGTATGGACTGGCTAGTGAAACATCGAGCAAACGTGGATTGTGCTGCTAAGCGCATGGTGTTAAGGACTCCTGAGGATAACGAGGTGGTGGTGATAGGTGAAAGGTGGAACTACTTGTCTAATGTAGTGTCCGCTTTAAAGGCTAAAAGAATGGTGAGAAAAAGATGCGAGGCTTTCTTAACTTATGTTTGTGCTCTGGAGGCCAAGGAGTTGACTGTAGGGGATGTCAGAACGATGAAGGAATTTCCCGATGTTTTTCCAGAAGAGCTTCCAAGGATACCTTCGGATCGCGAGGTGGAATTCGGTATTGATCTTATTCCGGGAACAACGCCTGTGTCTATTTCCCCATATAGAATGGCACCAAAGGAGTTGGTGGAACTGAAAGCCCAAATTCAGGAACTGTTGGACCGGGGTTTTATCTGACCCAGTGTGTCACCTTGGGGAGCGCCTGTGTTATTTGTTAAAAAAAAAAGATGGGTCAATGCAGATGTACATTGACGATAGGCAGTTGAACAAGTTGACGATTAAGAACAAGTACCCGCTGCCTAGGATAGACGATCTGTTCGACCAGTTACGAGGCACATCGATCCTTTCAAAGATAGACTTGAGGTCAGGTTATCACCAGCTTAAGGTCAAGGAGTCAGATATTCATAAGACAACTTTCCAGACTCGTTATGGGCACTACGAGTTTTTGGTGATGCCGTTTGGGTTGACCAATGCACCAGCGGCGTTTACGGACATGATGAACCGGGTATTCCAACCCTATCTGGACCGGTTTGTCATGGTATTTATAGACGATATCTTGGTTTATTCAAGATTGGAAGAGGAGCATGATTGGCATCTTCGAGTGGTTCTACAAATTCTGAGGGAGAAACAACTATACGCCAAATTCAGTAAGTGTGAATTCTGGCTGAGGGAATTTACCTTTCTGGGCCATGTTGTGTCTGCTGAGGGAATTAGGGTTGATCCTCGAAAAATTGAAGCTGTGCTGGATTGGAAACCGCCTAAATCTGTGGCAGAAATTCAGAGTTTCCTTGGTCTGGTTGGGTATTACAGAAGGTTTGTTGAGGGATTCTCGGTAATAGTTGCACCATTAACCAAGCTGTTGCGGAAAGGGGTACCATTTATTTGGTCAGATAAACAGCAGGGAAGTTTTGAGAAGCTGAAGAGGATTCTAATTGAGGATCCTGTGTTAATTCAGCCTGAGGCTGGGAATGAATTTGTTGTCTATTGCGATGCGTCGCACACAGGGTTGGGATGTGTGTTGATACAGGAAGTGAAGGTGGTAGCATATGCGTCTCGGCAGTTGAGACCACATGAAGTGAATTATCCCACGCATGATCTGGAATTGGCTGCAGTAGTGATTGCTTTGAAGATCTAGAGACATTATCTGTATGGGGAGAAGTCCGTTATTTATACAGATCACAAGAGCCTAAAATATCTCCTTACACAGAAGGAGTTGAATGTAAGGCAACGGAAGTGGATCGAATTGTTAAAAGATTATGATTGCTCGATTGAGTACCACCCAGGTAAAGCTAACGTGGTGGTGGATGCACTGAGTCGTAGGGTGATCTCTGACTTGAGAGCAATGTTTGCTCATCTCAACTTATATTATGGTGGACGTTTATTAGCTGAACTTCAAGTGAAGCCTTCTTGGGTCAATCAGATTAAAGAGAAGCAGTTGGTTGATGAGTGGTTAAGTTTGAAGTTTCAGCTAGTGGCAGGTGATGGGATAACGGGTTTCAGTATGAACAGTGATGGGGTTTTGTGTTTTCGAGGAAAGACTTGTATGCCAAAAGATTTTGAGTTAAGACAGAGGATCCTACAGGAAGCGCATAGTAGCCCATACGCTATGCATCCTGGAGGAAGTAAGATGTATCGGGGTCTGCGAGAGCAGTTTTGGTGGCCGAGTCTAAAGCGGGAGGTAACCGAATTTGTGAGTAAATGCTTGACGTGTCAGCTGGTAAAAGCGGAGCACCAATTGCCTTTGGGGTTCCTACAGCCAGTAAAGATACCACTTTGGAAGTGGGAGAGGATAACGATGGACTTTGTGAGTGGGCTACCCCTTACGCCTACGAAGAAGGATTCAGTGTGGGTAGTTGTGGATCGGTTGACGAAGTCTGCTCATTTCATACCAGTTCGGGTTGATTACTCATTACAGAAGTTAGCCAAAATTTATGTGGCGGAGGTTGTGAGGTTGCATGGAGTACCTGTGTCTATGATATCAGACAGAGACCCCAGGTTTACATCGAGGTTCTGGAAGGCGTTGCATCAAGCGCTGGGTACAAAATTGGATTTCAGCACAACGTTTCATCCACAGACTGATGGTCAGTCGGAGAGAGTAATCCAGATCTTGGAAGACATGTTGAGAGGCTGCGTCATTGACTTCAGGGGTAGTTGGGAGGAGTTCCTACTGTTGGCGAAATTCGCGTACAAAAACAACTATCAATCCAATATTTAGATGGCACCCTATGAAGCGTTGTATGGTCGGAAATGTCACACTCCTACTTGCTGGACAGAGTTGGGTGAGCGACAGTTATTGGGTCCAGAATTGGTTTCTGAAATAGAGGACAAGGTTAAGTTGATTCGGACTCGGTTGAAGGAAGCTTCTGACAGGCAGAAATCTTATGTAGACCTGAAACGTAAAGACATAAAATTTGCAGTAGGTGATTGGATTTTCTTAAAGGTTTCACCGTGGAAGAAAGTTCTAAGGTTTGGACGGAAGGGCAAACTGAGCCCTAGGTTCATCGGGCCTTATCGTGTGTTGAAACATGTGGGACCAGTAGCTTATCAGCTCGAGCTACCTTCAGATTTGAGACAGATCCATGGCGTATTTCATGTTTCGATGTTAAGGCGCTACCGTTCGGACCTATCTCACATAGTGCCGGTGGAAGAAATCAAGGTATGACCTGATTTATCTTTTGAAGAGGAATCAGTTCAAATCCTAGACTGAGATATTAAAGTGTTGTGGAAGAAGACGGTTCCATTGGTTAAAGTGTTGTGGAAGAATCATGGTTCCGAGGAAGCTACATGGGAGCCAAAGGATGTGATGCGACAGTAATACCCTCATCTCTTTTGACCAGGTAAAATTTCGAGGCCGAAATTTCTTTAAGGGGGTAGAACTGTAGCATCCTAGAATTAGGGCTTGGTTTTGTCGTATGTTGCTGTGTGTTGGCATGTTTTGTTTGTTGTTTTGATGTGTTTGGGGTTTTCGAGAAGGCTCGGGGTTAAGCTGAAGCCTTGGTGAAAATTTCATTTTTAGGTACTTTAGGGGAGAGCTAGCAGAGGCAGGCCTTAAGAGTATTCAATTGTGTTTTGTGACACAAAAGTAGTTGTGGTTTAGTGGCAAAGTGACGCCACTTAGGGAGCAAGGGAAGTGGCGTCACCAAGGAGGCAGCTGAGGGAAGAGGTTCGAGTCGCGTGTACTGTATTTTGGGAATTCTTTTTGGCATTTGAATAGAGGGATGATGGTTTCGGCATGGGCCCTTCAAGAGTGAGACTTGGATGAGTCAAACAATTTGAATGCATGGCCATGAGGGATTTGGGGAGTTTGAACTGGTCAAATTATTTGAATGTGGAGTGGGGAGTGAAAGGTGGAGGAAGTTGTGTGATTTGAAGAGAGGAGGAGAGTTGGCCGAATTTGGGAAGAAGTTTGAGAGGGTGCACGATTTAGCTTGGCTAGGTGAGGGGCCGAACCTTCCTTGGTAGTTCTTAGTCTTTTCGGTTGAGCAAGGTGGTCATAAGGGTGTGTCGTATCCCTCATATGGGTATTATTGAGTGTTGTGTAGGGAGAATCATCTTAAAACACTCTCATTCTCTCTTTTTACACTTTTGGGAACATTTCTCCTTCTCTTCTCATTTACCAAAACCGAAACCACACATCACTTTTGCACTTAATTCTTTTGCTACCAAAACCCAAAACTCTCACTCCATTGTTTTCCTTCATAGCCGAATTTACCATTACCATCCACCCTTCACATTGTTGGTTCATTTTCTTTTGCTACTTTCTTCACAAGCCGAAACCCTCTGGAGCCATCTCTTTTGCTGAAACTCTTTCACCTTCTTTGCCCTTCTCTTAAACACCATAGCCGAACTTTATCTTGATCATAATACCCCTCTTTTTATCTTCTTTTCCCATTTACTTTCTTTGCTTTCTTTGGCCGAAACCCTCCTTTCCTTTTTTGTTTTCATCTCATATTTGTGCCTTGTGTGGCCAAACCGTATTCCTTGTTCTATCTTCTTTCTCTTCTTTACTTCTTCTTGTGTGAAGGCCGAATCTTCATTTTGCTTTAGGAGTAGGCACCTTTTTGTCGATTTGTGCTGATAGCCGAATATAGACCCTCTATTCAGCAAACCTTTGTCTTGGTAAGGAGCCTTCTTCTCTATTCTTTCTCGCTTGCTTTCTTAGGAATTTTTTTTAAAAAAATATTACATAAACATGGGAAGAGAAAAGGACTCAGAGGTCCTCATCGTCTGATGGTTCGCGTGGTGGGGGCGGAGATATGTGAAAGTGATGACAAATCTACTGAAGAGTCGCCTCAATGCCGTCGAATCGTTGAGCGGTGTCATTGAATTGTTGAGTACAGTAATGCTCGAACTGAGTGAGGCATTCAGAGATGTCTAAAAGTGAAGAAGCTATATGAACTGGGTGATGGCTCGGTTGTGGCACCTCATGTGAGTGTGAGACAACGTCAGTAATGTCCTCAGAGTCCTCATCCTCGGTGGTATGGGCTAGCCAATATTGGGGAGGATCGGTCCCACGGCGACGCTTGATCATCCGCATGTTTATCATCGTTGAGATGCCCTGTGGAAACATCTGGCCTATCAAGGTGAGGGAGGCGAATTGTGATGCAGTGTTGAGGAGACCAAATTGTCTCGCGAGCCGTGTTACATAAGGCCCCATGGAAATGACCCTCTTGCAATGGCCCTCCGTCCGATGCTAAATGGCCAGAGCGATGAAGTAGGCAAGGTTGAAAACGTGCCCATTTGCCATACACCAGAGGAAGTAGGTGTCATGTGTGTTAACGACCCCAGTGCTCTCTCGCCTTCCTGTCAATGTGTGAGCTAAGATGGCATGTAAGTACCGCAAGGATGGGGTGAGAGCTGTCACTTAGGGGCGACTAGGGTCATAAGTGGCCGTGTTGGGGGCTATATTATACCAACATCTCACAGGGGAGTTATGGATGTGGCGATGGAGCTCCGGAAGATCATGTTCTCTACTGAAGTCATCCGTGTATAGGCCCAGAGCGACACCAAATTCGGGGACACTCATTTCCCGAAATAATCCTCCTAGACGAAACTAAATAGTGACAAGGTCATCGTGGTGTGTCATTATTACCTGCAAATGGAAAGTAAAGCAAAGCTAAGTGGGCTCCACAATACCGAAAAACTGCTCCTAAGGGTCAGTCGTCAAGAGTGCCCGAATATCATCAGCAAGTTGAACGTGTTCTAGGGTGGCCCAATCGATACATCAGCCTTGACTGAGAGGTCGTGCCCGTAGTATTTGAAAACGTTCCTCTTGAGCTCCAGGAGGAAACCGTAGAAACGGGTGTCTCACATCGGTCGATGCGCTGGCGGATGATGAATCGGGTCTCTTTCGTGTTTTCAACACGGGGACTGCAATTTTCTTTCCTTGTGGAGAAGATATTATGTTCCTGTATAATAGAATAAAGAATATCGTCTCATGATAATACCTATGAGTCCACAATTTCAATCTCATTAACAATGAACATTTCTGCTAACAATTCTTCAGAGATTCAAGGTATTCAAAAATTATAGTTAATCTATTTCTAACGCTAAGTAATCATTAGTTATTGCCAATAATCAACAAAAAGTGAATGCTCATAAAAATTTTAAAGAATAAATCAAAGATCTGAAAATATTCATGGAATGTAAAGTATCAAGCAGTAAAGTAGATGGTGTAGAATAGACCGACGGAGGTGTGGAGATGGCACACGGTCGAGGCGGTGGTCGGAGCACGGGCATGGTGGTGGTGCGCGGGCGTGGGAGGGTGTGGTTGTGGCTCTCTGCACGGGCATGGACTACGCATTTTGTGTATGAATGAGAAAGAGAAAGGGAGGGAAAAGGGAGAGGAATGAGGGGAAGTGAAGGGAGGAGAGGAAGAGGGTGTCGGTGTCCGGAATGGGGAGGGGAGGAGGATTTAGGGATGCTTGGAGGAAACGACTAGGGTTGGGGATTGGGGAAGAAGATGAATAGGAGGGGGTTTAAATAGGGAATCGACCACACGGGCACCATGTTCTATTTGTTCGAGCCGTGTGAATTGAGAATTTTGAATTTAAGCGCATCTGAATTGTGTTATACGCCCTGTAAATGGTCCTACGCTCGTGTTCGTAAGTCAGTGTTGTCCACGGCCTTAGCGCATGGGAATGTTTACTGCTCGTGTCCTTTACTCAATGTTGGCCACGGTTTAGATGCACAGGCGTGCCCCACGCCTTTGTCAATTAATCAGTATCAGCCATGGGTACATTGCACCGGCTTGTATATTTATCACAGCCCGTGTTCCTTAGTCAGTTTCGACCACGACCGCGTCGCACAGCCGTGTCGTGTAGTCGAAGCCCGTGGCTTGGGGAAATTTTTGTCCTGTTTTTACACCATCTTTTCCACGCCCATGTATCTGTTCGTGGTGTCCACACGGCCACGGCCACGCCCGTGTGCAAGGCGGTGTGGTAGGGAAACCTGCGCTTTACTGAATTGGTTAGTTTGTAGTTAGGTGCTAGAAATCTAAAATAAGACATTAGTGAAGTTAGTGCTCGGGTTGCCTCCCGAGAAGCTCTCATTTAAAGTCTTAAGCTAGACTTACGCTGTTTTCTTTTCTAAATGAAGGTTCATGGAGCTGAAGCTCCTCTCTCATATCCCTAAAATCTTCACCATTATAAATTTTTAGTCGCTAACCATTTACCTTGAATGTGCCACAAGTTGGATGAGTTACCTCGATTATGCCATAGGGAAAAATAGTTTTGATCACGAATGGACCTGACCATCTTGATTTCAGCTTTTGAGCCTTGAATTGTATAACTGGACTAAGTCTCCTACTTCGAATTGCTTTGATTGCTTTAAATGAGCATCAAGGCGTTGCTTTGTTGCCTCCTTATATAATCGTGAGTTCTCACAGGCATTAGCTCGACATTCATCTAACTCGTTCAACTACATCATCCTCTTCTCACCTGCGGTTTTACTGTATCATCTTTTTCTCACCTGCGGTTTTAAGATCGTAATTTAAGAATTTTATAGCCCAGAAAGCTTTGTGCTCTAACTCAAATGGTAAATGACAACTTTTTCAGTAGACAAGTTTGTATGTGGATGTTCCTATGGGAGTTTTAAACACTGTTCTATAGGCCCATAAAGCATCGTTTACTTTTAATGCCCAATCTTTCCTGTTTGATTCAACTGTTTTCTCCAGGATACACTTAAGTTCTCGATTTGCTACTTCCACTTGTCCACTGGTTTGAGGGTGATAAGGGGTAGATGTTCTGTGGTGTACTCCATATTTCATTAAGACTTTATCAAATTGAGTATTACAAAAATGTGTACCCCTATCACTAAAGATTGCTCTGGGTGCTCCAAATCGGAAGAAAAGTTTCTTAAGAAAGTTCACTATCATTCTGGCATCATTAGTGGGTAAAGCTTGAGCTTCCACCCATTTTGACATATAGTCCACTGCTACTAGAATGTATTTGTTCCCAAATGAGTTAAAAATGGGCCCATAAAATAAATACCATATACATCAAAAATTTCGCATGATAGCATGTATGTTTGAGGCATTTCATTGCGTTTAGAGATATTACCTATTTTCTGACATCTATTGCATGAAGAAACATACCTGTTACCGTATTTGAACAAGATAGGCCAATAAAAACCTGATTCGAGCGTTTTGTGTGCTGTCCTCATCCCACTGTAATGTCCTCCTAAAGGTCCTGAATGGCAAGATTCTAAGATTTTGCTTGCTTCTGCTTTTGTAACACATCTCCGAATTACTTGATCTGCACATATACGTAAAAGAAAATGATCTTCCCAAAAATAGTTTTTCAAATTGGCAAAGAATTGCTTCTTTTGATGATGTTTTAACCTTTTTGGTAGGATGTTAGCAGCTAAATAATTCGCAATATCTACAAACCAAGGTACCTCGGAGTCGGTTATGGAAAAGAGTCGTTCTTCAAGAAACGAGTCGTTTATCTCACTCTCGTCGAGTTCTTTGATATGTGGATTTTCAAGCCTAGAAAGATGATCTGCTGCAAGATTTTCAGCTCCTTTCTTTTCCTTAATTTCCAAATCAAATTCCCGTAAGAGTAAAATCCATCTTATGAGTCGAGGTTTTGCATCGGATTTAAAATCCATCTTATGAGTCGAGGTTTTGCATCGGATTTAGTCAAAAGATAACGAAGAGCTGAATGGTCAGTGTAAACGACAACTTTAGATAGTATCAAATATTGTCTAAATTTATCAATGGAAAAACCACAGCTAGCAATTCTTTTTCTGTGGTGGTGTAATTTTCTTGTGCAACCGTTAATGTCTTGCTAGTGTAATAGATCGGCTAAAAGTGCTTGTCTCTTTGCTGTCCCAGAACTGCACCTACTACAAAATCGCTTGCATCACACATTAGTTCAAAGGGTAAATTCCAATCAGGTGCAATTATAATTGGAGAATTTATTAATTTATCTTTGAGGATATTAAATGCATCTAAACATTCCTGATCAAAATTAAAAGGTACATCTTTTTCTAGTAATTTCGTTAAAGACTTAGCTATTTTAGAAAAATCTTTAATAAATCTTCTATAAAATCCAGCATGTCCTAAACAACTTCTAATAGCCTTAACTGAACTAGGAGGAGGTAATTTTTCTATGGTTTCGACCTTTGCTTTGTCTACTTCAATCCCTTTACTAGAAATTTTATGTCCTAACATAATCCCCTCTCGAACCATAAAGTGACACTTTTCCCAATTTAACACAAGGTTTGTTTCCTCACATCTCATTAGAACTCGTTTTAGATTTTTAAGGAAAAGATGAAAAGAATTACCAAATACTGAAAAATCATCCATAAATACCTTCATAATGTCTTCCACAAGTTCTTCAAAGATAGCTAGCATGCAGCGCTGAAAAGTAGCAGGAGCATTACATAATCCAAAAGGCATTCTACGATAAGCAAATGTACCATATGGACATGTGAATGTTGTTTTTTCTTGATCCTCAGGGGCTATTGGGATTTTGAAGTAGCCGGAGAGTCCGTCCAGGAAGCAGTAGTACATATGCCCAGATAATCTTTCCAACATCTAATCAATAAAGGGCAAAAGGAAGTGATCTTTTCTGGTGGTGTCGTTCAACTTTCTATAGTCAATACAGACTCTCCAACCTGTGACTGTTCTTGTAGGAATTAATTCATTCTTTTCGTTGGCTACAACAGTCATGCCTCCTTTCTTTGGAACGACCTGCACAGGACTTACCCAGGTACTGTCAGAAATAGGATAAATTATTCCAGCATCTAGAAGTTTAATTACCTTAGCTTTAACAACTTCTTTTACGTTGGAATTCAATCGTCTTTGAGGTTGCACGCATGGTTTAAACTCATCTTCCATTAGAATTTTGTGAGTTCAGAATGATGGGCTTATTTATTTGATGTCAAAAATTTTCCGAGCTATGGCTCTTTTATGTTCCCTTAGTACCTGTAGCAACTCGTTTTTCTCTTCGGGTTCCAATTCTGAAGAGATGATTACTGGTAACGTGGAATTATCCCCGAGGAAAGCATATTTTAAGTGGTTTGGCAACTGTTTTAATTCTAATTTCGGTGGCTCATCAATAGAGGGTTTTGTTTTATTTCGTCATTGATTTCAATGCCCTCTTCTTTCATTTGTTTAGAGGAAGAGGTATTAGAATTCAACTCATCAGTATCATCCCCTCAGCTTGGGTAAGACAGTTCCATCGTGTCGTTATGTATGATTTCCTGCAAAGAATCTTGAATAAAATGATCAATGGTATCAATAAAATAACAGGAATCTTTTGTTCTCCAGAATATCGCATAGCATCGTAAATTTGAAAAATAATTTCTTCGTCGCCTACCCTTAATGCAAGTTTACCATCACCTACATCAATAACAGCCCTAGTATAGCTAAAAAAGGGCGCCCTAAAATTAAAGGTACCTCAATGTCCTCATCTATGTCAAGCACAACAAAATCAACAGGGAATATAAATTTATCAACTTTTACCAGAATATCTTCGTTAACTCCCCTAGGATATTTAATAGATCTGTCAGCTAACTGAATACTCATCCTAGTGGGTTTTGGTTCCCCATGACCAAGTTGCTTAAACATTTTATAAGGCATTAAATTAATACTGGCACCTAGATCAGCTAGTGCTTTCTTAATATTTAAACTACCAATTAAACAGGGAATAGTGAAACTTCCTGGATCTTTCAATTTGGTTGGTAGCTTGTTTTGGAGGATGGCTGAACATTCTTCATTAAGTTCCACTATTGATATCTCTTCAAACTTCCTTTTATTTGTTAGAAGCTCTTTTAGGAATTTTACGTACGTCGGCATCTGCGAAATAGCTTCAACAAAAGGTAAGTTAATATGTAGATGTTTAAAAAGTTCAAGAAATTTACCGTATTGTGCGTCTAAGCGATCTTTCTTCAACTTTGCTAGATATGGGATCGGTGGCTTAAATTCTTCACGTACCTGTGTTACATTCTCGCTTTCCTCATGATAAACCTTAATTATAACATATTTTAATCCCACATTTAGCTTGTTTTTGGATGATTTATTCCTTAATTGATGTAAAAAGGTGCTTTTAATCCTTTCTTTTCATGTCTTATACCCAGGATAGCACCCGAGGATGAAAAGAACATAAAACGGGCATAAAACAGAGTAAATGGGCCATATCACGAAATCGACACGGCCTGGCCCAAAGAGCACACGGTCGTGCCTTGTCAAGCATCTAGAACACGACCTCACCCTTGATCTACACTCCCGTGCCTCAACTTAGAAATCCGAACACGGCTTGAAAACGAGTTACACGGGCGTGTGACATGGCCGTGCCCCTGTCGTGGCTTTAGACAATTTCAGTCGAAAAAGGATACTCAGGGAGAAAGAATCGCATTCCAAGAGCCTATAAATAATCCCTAAGTACCACCTTTGAAGAGGCGTCGAGCTAGGCTAAGAAACCAAGCCGGAAAGGTCAGAGTTGAGGGAATCGCTCGAAGTTAGCCAGTTGATCCATCCCAAGAAGCTGGAATTCTACTCAAGACGGCGGATCTCTCCTTCAATTCCTTCAGGGAGTTTTAGGGATTTATTATGTTTTGTTTTATCTTTTCTCTTGAGGTGTTTTCTTTATTTGTTATGAACTAAACCCCTCAGATACCTGAAGGTGATGAAACCTAGATGAACCTTGTTATCATTTTCTAAATTATATGATAAATACTTAGTTTGTTCTTAATTATGTGTGCTTAATTATTGAGTTAATATTTCGCGGATATTGATTCAAGTTTGATGTGCTTAGGTGGAGGAGGAATAGACCCTGCTTAAGAGTAATATCTAACATAATTAAGGGGAGTTGATCGCAAGCCTAGAGATAGGGTGACGAGATTTTGCCGGATTAGGGTGAAACCTAATATGGGAGTCCATAGATTGATTTACTGCTATTCTAGGGGGTTATTGTAAGAGAACGAGAGTTCAACTAATTAACCTAGGGTTAGACGTTATTCGCCTCGAGAGAGGGTTTAATATACGTTAGGGAGTCCTACGGATCAAACTAAGTGAATAAATCGTATGGTTCAATGTTAGATAACAAGTGAAGTCTAGGTGGATTCTTCCTGAGGGTATCGTTGTGATCAACTGAGTTTTTCTTCTAGTTATTTCCCAATTCGTTCTTTTTGTCTTTGCGTCTTTAGCTTAGTAGTCGTTAATTTAGATTTAAAGCAACTTCACATTATTTTAGGCTAAATAATAAAAAGAAAGTTAGTATTAGTACTTTTAGTTCCTTTGGGTTCGACAATCCGGTCTTGCCTAAGCTATACTACTGTTCGATAGGTACACTTGCCTTTAATCGTTGTCAGAGTTAGTTTCCAGGTTTGATCATTCATTTTATAAATATTAAAGCTCTGATTTCAGCGATCAAGTTTTTGGCGCCGTTGCTGGAGAACTAAAATATTAAGAACGCTCTATTTTTATTACTTTAGCTATTATTTTTTTCTCTTTCGCAATTTACTTTTATTTTTATTTTTTTAGGTTAAATTTTAATTTTTGCTAAATTTTCCTTCTTTTTCTTTTCTCAGCAGGTACCTCTAGTTTATGACTAGAAGGAACCCGAGAGGACCTTTGATATACGATAGTGAAATTGAAGCTACAGTTCGTAGGACTCGCAGAGAAATCAGGCGAGCCCTAAATAACACAGAGGAAGATAAAGGAGGCAGATCCAATCCTACTGAAGGGATGGACGAGAATAACCCACCACCACATGATATGGGGGAGAACAATGCTTTACGTACAATGTTTGATTATGCTAAACTGCCTTTCACAGGAGCGGGATCAAGTATTGTTAGGCCTGCTATAGCAGCTAACAATTTTGAGTTAAAGCCTAACACAATACAAATGATTCAACAGTTTGTTCAATTTGATGGTTTGCAGGACGAAGATCCAAACACGCATATAGCTAACTTTTTAGAGTCCTGTGATACCTTCAAAATCAATGGCGTTTCTGATGATGCCATACGTATTCGGTTATTCCTGATTTCATTAAGGAATGAAGCCAAACAGTAGTTAAACTTGTTACCACGAGGATCAATCACTACATGGGAACAGATGACCGAAAAGCTTTTATTGAAATATTTACCACCGGCCAAAACAGCCAAATTACGGAATGATATATCTTCTTTTGTGCAGATGGATCCAGAGACATTATACGATGCATGGGAGAGATACAAGGATCTCTTGAGAAGGTGTCCACACCACGGTCTACCCTTGTGGCTACAAGTCCAAACATTCTATAACGGTGTAAACCCCTCAACGAGAAAACTAATCGATTCAGCCGCTGGTGGAACCCTGAACAACAGAACTCCTGAAGCAGCCTACGAATTCATTGAAGAGATGTCACTGAATAATTATCAGTGGTAGGTTACAAGGACGAAACCGACAAAATCAGCCAGAGTTTACAACCTCGATGCGATAACCATACTATCAACACAAGTAGAGATGATGAATAAAAAGATTGATAGTTTGTGTTCTTCGCAGGCACATCCAGTCATGCATTGCGACGCAAGTGGAACCGTGGCGAATCCTGACTACCCACCCTACCAACCAGATGCACAGAGCGAACAGATGAACTATATAGGTAATAATTTCAGATCCAATAATAATCCTTATAGTAGTACATATACTTCAGGTTGGAGGAACCACCCAAATTTTTCGTGAGGAGGTCAAGGAAACCAAAGGCAACAACCTCCTCAAAACTTCCAAAATTAGCCTTATCCACAAGAGAAGAAGCCAAACCTCAAAGAGATGCTATCAAAATTTATGGCAAACACGGAAAACCGTTTCCATAAAACTGAAAGAACAATTAAAAACAATGAGAACCGAGTTGGGGAACTTACTAAGTCAGTCAAGGAAGTCACTAATGCAGTCGAGCAACTCGCAAAGCTAATGTCTGAACTACCGCAAGGACGTCTACCAAGTAACACCGAGATTAACCCTAAGGAGAAAATTCAAGCCATCACAGATCATGATAGCGAAGGGTTAGACGAACCAAACTAAGAGGTAGACGAAGGAAAAATAGAGGTAACACAAGAAAAGACGAAATCGGTAATCAAATAGTACCAACCTCGTATACCTTATCCTGAAGCGACGAAAAGAGACGATTCAGAAAAATAGTTCGGTAAGTTTCTTAAACTTTTAAAGAAATTACATGATACGAACTCACCTAAGAAGCCTGTGACGGAAGTCAACCAAGATCCAATTGAGCTACCTAATGGGCCAATTACGCGTGCCCGTGCTAAACAATTCAAAGATGCCGCGTCGGCTTTGGTGGTACAAATTTGGAATACAGAAAGAGAAGAGCCCAAGAACATGCTGAACTGTTACAATTTATTTGAAGTTGAATATACTAGCTAGTTCGACTGCTAGTTTATTTAACACTTTATTACGCATGTTTGATTTATTTTTAGTCATTTAATTAGTTTGCTGCATTTTCTTAGTTCATGTTACTTTATCTAGATAGTACGAGTTTTTAATATGTCCTTTGTCAAAGTTGAATGTTAGTGTGTTTTTACCTAGTGTTTAAATAAAGTGATTAACATTTGTGCTAACTATGTTCAGCCGAATTTTACTAATAATGTTGGTTTGTATGTTTTGTAGTTTGCTCCACGTTTTGATGCAAGTTGGATGATGGATGTCATGGAATATGGTAGCTAAAAGACAAACAAATGGAAAGCACAAAGCTATTTTATTCAAGGCATGGGACGGCAACAAAGATGGAGTAAAATATGGGAATGTTTAGAAGCATGGGGATAAAATAATCAAGCAAAACAAATTGAAAATCCTTATCTTCTTGTGAGTAAGTGGATGGCAAGGGGATTGAAAACTACATGGCCACTATTTGACTCACAAATATTATTCAATGACCATGCCTTGGAGCCCCACGTAAAACAAAAACAAAACA
Organism: Gossypium australe; assembly: GCA_005393395.2. Taxonomy (NCBI): domain Eukaryota; kingdom Viridiplantae; phylum Streptophyta; class Magnoliopsida; order Malvales; family Malvaceae; genus Gossypium; species Gossypium australe. Next base: position 120,875,918 of record CM016616.1, read on the forward strand.
TGCTCTCATTCTTTTATAGGATGGACGGCAACAGTAGGGAGCTTTGGGATTACTAAAGTATAGAAGCATGCTTGGGTGGATTAAACAAATGATGGAATGGCACATAAACTATAGGATTGAATAAACAAAAAGCACCATCTATGTTTCTTATATATGGACGGCAAAAGCATGATACAAAGGAATCTCATGCCATCTCTTATTTCCATGCGTGGGAATAATCAAAGGAATAAATAATTAAGACCACAAATGTATTGGTGGACGGCATGGAGGCTTGGTGTATGCTAAAGATTAAGTAAAGAATATGGAGCATGGGCTGAATTCTCTCCTAGGAGTGTGGCTTGGAATAAACAATTAACATGTGAGTGGCTTAGAAGGTCAACCACTTGGACGGCAAAGGTGGAGCAAAGTCATGAAGTGATTTCTTTTAACTAGCATGGACGGCACACAAAGAAAGCAAAACATGAATTAAATAATGCATGAGTGTAACTAGTGGAAGCATGAACGGCCAAGCAATATTAACAAGGTGGGAGATTAAACAATGCCATCATTCAGCCGAATTAATGGTGGCAATTTACCCAATTTAATATGCTGATTTTTAGTCACTAGTGGGTACATAATTTGCTGCACTTTGTTGATTTTTAATGGGGGGACATTCGACATTGGGATAAAATATTACAAGTGCCTGTGTGTGTTAATAGAAGCTTGGACGGCAACAATCTTGCAGAGTGGGTTTTGAAAATTGTCTTGAACATTCGGCTACCTAGCTTTAGGCTATAAATATTTGCTATTTTTATTTGTAAGGGGACTTTTAGAATTTTCATGAATGAATATTTTTCTTTTTGGTGAGTTTAATTCACTCTCCTAATTCTTCAAGGTTCGAATTGACTTATCTAGTTTCTAGTGGCGTCATTCTATCCTTGTTTCGAACTTATCATCCTTTCGGGTGTGTCATTCATTTATCTGTACCGTTGGTTCCTATCTTGCTAGATAGTGGGTCTCGGTTTTTATTCAAAACTCCTTTCATCAATTTGAAACTTATAAGATTCGGGTCTTTAATTTTTATTAAAGGTTCTTTCTTGTTTCAAATTCGTATCCACCTCAACCACTTACCTATCTTTATTTTTCAAAGAAATTATCAATAAAATTACTCCTTTTGTTATCTAAACGAAAAACTACCTAATTTACGATCGGGCAACATTTACGATTTGTTTTCAAACCCGAGACGATTCGTATCATTACATATTAACTTACCTATTCTTCAAGCACTTTTTCAGATGCCAGACTCGAGGAAATTTCTAAGACAGCTCTTGATAAACAAACGCAAAATAGATGAAGAGCACCATGTGGAATTAAACGCAGCATGCTCAGCAATGTTACAGAATAAACTACCGCGAAAGCTAAAAGATCCAGGGAGTTTTATTATTCCATGTTTAATTGGTAGTTTAACTATTGATAATGCGTTAGCTGATTTAGGGGCAAGCATAAATGTCATGCCTTATACATTGTTTAAACAACTAGGTCTAGGGAAGCCCAAACAAACTAGGATGAGCAACCAATTAGCTGATAAAACAATTAGAATTCCTAGGGGCATTATCGAAGATGGTCTTGTCAAAATCGATAAATTTGTTTTTCTAGTAGATTTTGTTGTCTTAGACATGGATGAGGATAGTTCAATCCCCTTAATTTTAGGAAGACCTTTTCTAGCAACTGCCAAAACTAAAATTGATGTTGCCACAGGCGAACTCATTCTTTGAGTAGGTGACGAATCACTCAGTCTCCAAGCTCTTGACTCGGCCAGGACAACAGTCGATGAAGGTAAGAAAGTCACTTCATTTGATTATCAAATTGTGCAACTTTCATCGCAGGAAACACCATAGGAATACAACCCTAAGCCAAATCTTAGACCCCAACCCAACAAAGATGAATTACATAAGGAACAAAGCCTTAGGGTCGACAAATTAGAAGAGCAAAAGACACACGTCAAAGAAGAACCGGAACCACACAAAGCAAAATAGAAGGAACCACCTGAAGAACTCGTAGGAATATCAAATCATTTCAAAATAGGAGACCAGGTGCTGTTAGACAAAGCTGTGATCCTCACATCATCACATCAGACCTGAACGTAAGTGAGGAAATTCCTCTTAAGGTACACGATATCTTCCCCCACGGAACAGTCGAGGTAAGCAATCCAACATTCGGTACTTTTAAGGTAAACCCTTCTCAACTTGAACTTTGTCAAGAAAATAGAACTATAAGTATGAGGGAAGATATTCAAACCTTTAAACCTCCCTGATTTTTTTTTCAAATTCAAGGAAAGTCTAGCTTAAGACTATAAACGAGCGCTTCTCGGGAGGCAACCCGAGCACTAACATTATTTACTTCCAAATTTATTTTCAGTTTCTTTACTTTCCTTCTTTGTTTCCTTTTAAAACTAACCAAAAGTGCAGAATCAAGGCCACACAGTCTTACACACGGCCGTGTCCGTGACCATGTGGACCACTAGAATCTCCGTACTAACTTATCAGAGGCCGTGCGAATCAGTCCGGTCACGGATCCAACCACTACCCCACGGGCTCCGTAAAAGTGGCACGCCCGTGCCTCTCTCCCGTGTAAAGCTACTGACTTACACACCAAGGGTAGAACACGCCCGTGTCTTACAGCCGTACGAGGTTACTGACTAGTCGACCACGGGCAGAACACCCCCGTGCCTACCAACTGTGCTAACATACTGACTTCACATACACGGGCGTGGTTAGTAGAAGAACGACCAAGGAGATACAGCACGCACAGACGGCCGTGTAAATCGACACGCCCCTGGTCCACGGGCGTGGAAACGTGCCATATTTGAAATCCTATTTAAAACCCACAGCCCTTCCCCTTCTCCCCATCTGATTTCTTCATTCTTTTCTTTTCTCCCTTCTCCCTCTCAGACTTTTTCCTCTTTATAATAAATCTTTAGATCCTTGAGCCATCCAACATCATCTCGAAGAAGCGAAAAAGGCCAACCATAGTCTTCTCAAAGAAGAACGATCAACATTAGTTCATGTCGGCAACTTCGTCTACTCACCAAGCCAAGGGTTCGCCAGGCTGCTAGGGAATCACACCACTTCCGCCACCGCCAGCACCTCCGCAGCCCTGGGAGTCACACCCACCTCGCAAGCCATCCATCAATAAGAACTCTCCGGTCCATCCACCTTTCCTTTTATTTTTATTTTCCTTCTTAGTCTCCTTTCCTTTTTCTTTCTTGTCTTAAATTATAAATTTATTTTATTTTAAATGTGTCTTAATAATCCCTGGCTAATCATCTACGAGCTCCCCAATTTCTTCATCTAGCACAGGTTCGTCATCCAGACCGACCTCTTTAAACATTCACACTACGACCTCTACCATCGTCCAAGGACACCATCCAAAATTCAGGGAGTATTCTTTCCCCTTCTCTTTTGATTTATCCCATAAATGTTATACTATCTTTGTACATTGAGGGCAATGTACATCTTAAGTGTGAGGGTGAATATTTATCTAAAGATGGGCCTAACTTTCTGCATTACTCTCAAATTCGGCCAAACTTTTTTCATTATTCTCAAATCCCTGAATTTAGTCTTGTTTTTAAGTAAATTTCTCATATTACTAATTAGGATGAAATTTCTGATAATTTATGATTGTTATTGACATGTTTTAGATTAAGTCATTTATAATTGTGCATTGATAATTAAAATTTAAAGATACTAGAGAATCAAGCATGATAAGTCTATTTTTCAGAATAAATTTTTTTTTTGCTAGGTTGTTAACCTAAATTTGAATATTGCTTTGAAATTTGAAATTTATGAGATTGATGTCAAAACACCCATAATTTTTGTGAGATTTTGAGCCTTATAGAGCATATATTATTGTTCGTGCTCACTTTTTGATTATGAGTGTGAAAACTTTGAACTGCTATTCTAGAACTTGCCTCGTTTATACATGTTGAGACCACATTGATGATTTGATATACAGAGATGATAAAGGCACCTAGGTTTTAACCCACTCACTCCACTAAATAGCCTACCTACATAAATTAACCCCTAGTGAACCCCGTTGATCCTAACAACCCTTTTTATTGACTCACCTATTAATAACCCAAAAACCCTTTGTATTTGTTATCACCCTCCTTTTGACTACCCTTTAATCGAGATATGATTTGATTAGTTACCGAATTAAATCAGAGCATGAGTTGAATTCATCCATTATTATTAGTTTGTTTTTTAAAAAAATCGAAGTATATTCAGTATTAGTGGTGAGCTTATACAATTAAAGCTTATTTTCCGAAAGAAAAGCTCGTATTGTTAGGATTATTATTTTCAGTTAATGTATATATTATTTCAATATTCTTAGGTAGGTACTTGTCAATTCAATCTCGATTCTAACCTTCTAATTTCAGCCTTTATCCACACCTTAACCCTAGCCCCGTTACAACCCTAACAAAGACCTTTTGATCTGTTTATCATCTCATTTTACAGTGGTGGAGATTTGATTTTCAGGCAAGCATATGGGATTAAATTTTTAGGTTCGACGTATGAGTGCTTCTTTTTATGAACCTTAAACACTTTGAGTGATTTGAGTGAATCTTTTAGTGAGGATGTCAACTCTTGTCAATTTCGAATTAAAGGTAATTATCCAAATAAGGGGAGACACCTACGTTTTCGAATTACAAATGAATGATTTATCATTGTTTGAATCTTTAGGACTCTTTGAATTGAATTATCCATGAATAAATTATCTGTGAATTATGATAAGGCATTGCCAGTAGGAATTGTGAATTATGGAAAGTTCGTTTTAATTGTATGTTGAGAATTTTGCTTGAGGACAAGCAAAAGCTTAAGTGTGGGGGTATTTGATAAACCGTAATTATAACATATTTTAATCCCACATTTAGCTTGTTTTTGGATGATTTATTCCTCAATTTATGTAAAAGGTGCTCTTAATCCTTTCTTTTCATGTCTTATACCCAGGATAGCACCCGAGGATGAAAAGAACATAAAACGGGCCCAAAACGGAGTAAATGGGCCATATTAAGAAATCGACACGGCCTGGCCCAAAGAGCACATGGTCGTGCCTTGTCAAGGATCTAGAACACGGCCTCACCCCTAATCTACACAGTCGTGCCTCAACTTAGAAATCTGAACACGGCTTGAAGACGAGTCACACGGGCGTGTGACATGGCCGTGCCCCTGTCGTGGCTTTAGACAATTTCAGTCGGAAAAGGTTACTTAGGGAGAAAGAATCACATTCCAAGAGCCTATAAATAACCCCTAAGTACCACCTTTGAAGAGGCGTCGAGCTAGGGTAAGAAGCCAAGTCGGAAAGGTCAGAGTTGAGAGAATCACCTGAAGTTAGCCAGTTGATCCATCCCAAGAAGCCGGAATTCTACTCAAGACGACGAATCTCTCCTTCAATTCCTTCAGGGAGATTTAGGGATTTCTTATGTTTTATTTTATCTTTTCTCTTGAAGTGTTTTCTTTATTTGTTATGAACTAAACCCCTCAAATACCTGAAGGGGATGAAACCTAGATGAATCTTGTTATCGTTTTCTGAATTATATGATAAATACTTAGTTTGTTCATAATTATGTGTGTTTAATTATTGAGTTAATATTTCGCGGATATTGATTCAAGTTTGATGTGCTTAGGTGGAGGAGGAATAAACCTTGCTTAAGAGTAAGATCTAGCATAATTAAGCGAAGTTGATCGCACGCCTAGAGATAGGGTGACGAGATTTTGCCGGATTAGGGTGAAACCTAATATGGGAGTCCATAGATCGATTTACTGCTATTCTAGGGGGTTATTATAAGAGAACGAGAGTTCCACTAATTAACCGAGGGTTAGACGTTATTCACCTCGAGAGAGGGTTTAATATACGTTAGGGAGTCCTACGGATCAAACTAAGTGAATAAATCGTATGGTTCAGTGTTAGATAACAAGTGAAGTCAGGTGGATTCTTCCTGAGGGTATCGTCGTGATCAACTGAGTTTTTCTTCTAGTTATTTCCCAATTCGTTCTTTTGTTTTTGCGTCTTTAGCTTAGTAGTTGTTAATTTAGATTTAAAGCAACTTCACATTATTTTAGGCTAAATAATAAAAAGAAAGTTAGTATTAGTACTTTTAGTTCCTTTGGGTTCGACAATCCGGTCTTGCCTAAGCTATACTACTGTTCGATAGGTACACTTGCCTTTAATCGTTGTCAGAGTTAGTTTCCAGGTTTGATCATTCGTTTTATAAATTTTAAAGCTCTGATTTCAGCGATCACCTCACTTTTATCCATATTAGTTTCTTGTGACATCTTCTTTTCTGTTTCAACTAATTCCTTCCCACTCCTTAATGTTACTGCCTTTACTTGTTCTTGTGGTTTAGGTTCGATATTATTAAGTAAATGACCTGGTTGGTTTTTGGAAACTAACTTGGTCAGATGTCCTAGTTGATTTTTAAGCTCTTGAATTAATGTTTGCTGATTATTCAATGTCGTCTCGGTATTCTGAAAATGAGTTTCTGACGCTAAAATAAATTTTGCTAGCATATTCTCAAGGTTTGGCCTCTTTTCGTGTAGGTAGGACTGTTGTTGGAAGTTTGGAGGGGTTGTTGTCTCTGATTTCCTTGACCACCCCATGAAAACTTGGGGTGGTTCCTCCAACCTGGATTATAAGTATTACTATAAGGGTTATTTTGAGATCTAAAATTGTTACCTATAGAGTTCATTTGTTCGCTTTCCATGCCATGTCCATAGGGTGGGTACTCAGAATTCGCCACACCTCCACTTGTTTTGCACTATATCACCGGATGTACCTGTGAAGAACACAAACCATCAATCTTTTTAGTTAACATCTCTACCTAGTTTGATAGCATGGTTACTGCATCGAGGTTGAAAACACTGGCGGCTTTTGTTGGCCTTGTCCTCGTGACTTGCCACTGATAGTTATTGAGTGGCATCTCTTCAATGAATTCATAGGCAGCCTTAGGTGTTTTGTTATTCAGTGTTCCGCCGGTGGCTGAATCAACCAATTGCCTAGTTGAGGGTTCACACCATTGTAAAAAGTTTGGACCTGTAGCCACAAGGGTAATCCATGGTGTGGGCACCTTCTCAATAGATCTTTGTATCTCTCCCATGCATCGTAAAGTGTCTCTAAATCCATCTGCACAAATGAAGAGATATCATTCCTCAACTTAGCCGTTTTAGCCAGCGGAAAATATTTTAATAAAAATTTTTCGATCATTTGTTCCCATGTAATGATTGATCCTTGTGGAAGAGAATTCAACCACTGTTTGGCTTTATTCCTCAAGGAAAAGGGAAACAATCGAAGACAGATGGCATCGTCAGAAATGCCATTTATTTTGAAAGTATCACAGAATTTTAGAATATTCGCTAAGTGTGTGTTAGGTTCCTCATCCTGCAAACCATCAAACTGAACAAACTGTTGTATCATCTGAATAGTGTTAGGTTTCAATTCGAAATTATTTGCAGCAATAGTAGGTCTAACAATACTTGATTCAGTACCAACTAAACTAGGCTTAGCATAATCATACATAGTACGAGCAGCAAGATCTATAACCACCGGAGGTAATGGATTATTTCGATTTTCAGCCATCTCTTCAATAGTATTGGTTTCGTGTTCTTGCTCTTGCTCTATGTAATTTAAGCTTCGCCTTATTTCTCTACCATTTCTGCGAACAATACCTTCAATATCACTGTCATAAATTAAGGGTCCTGTCGGGCTCCTTCTAGTCATAAACTAGAGGTGCCTGCAGGGAAGAAAAAAATTAAAAGAAGGAAAATTAGCAAAGTTAAAAGAAAAATAAAAATAAAAGTAAATTTCAAAAATAAAATATCGCTAAAGTAATAAAAATTGAGTGTTCTTAATATTTAAGTTCCTCGACAACGGCGCCAAAAACTTGATCGTGTGTCAGAGTCTTAAAAATTTATATAAAGAATGATCGAGCCTAAAAACTAACTGTTACAACGATTGAGGCAAGTGCACCTATCGAACAGCAGTATAACTAAGTGGCATGACCGTATTGTCGAACCCAAAGGAACCAAAAGTACTAATACTAACTTTCTTTTTATTATTTAGCCTAAAAATTAAGGAATTGTTGTTTAATCTAAAATTAACTAACTACTAAGCTAAAGACGCTAAGACTAAGAGAATGAATTTGGGAAAATACTTGTGTGAAAAACTAATTGATTAAGACAATACCCGAGGAAGAATCCACCTAGACTTTACTTGTTATTTAACTCTGAACCAGACGATTTATTCACTTGAATTGATCCGTAGGATTCCCTAATATATATTAATACCTCTCTCGCGGCTACTAACGTCTAACCCTAGGTTGATTAATTGAAATCTCGTTCTAATTAAAACCCCTAGGATTGCATTAACTCGATCTATAGACTCCTATATTAGGTTTGACCCTAATCCGACAGATTTTCGTCATCCTATCTCTAGGGTTGCGATCAACTCCGCTTAATTATGCTAGATCAGCTCTTAGATAGGGTATATTCCTCCTCTACCTAAACACATCAATACTTGAATCAATATCCTAAAACATCAAAGCAAGAATTAAGAACACATAATTAAGAACAAATCAAGTATTTATCACATAGTTTAGAAAACAATAACAAGATCCGTCTTAGGTTTGATCCCCCTCAGGTATTTGAGGGTTTAGTTCATAATAATAAAAGAAGACATCTCAGAAGAAAATATAAAGCAAAACATAATAAAAACCCTAAAACCCCCTCAAGGAAATTTAAGGGAAGATCCTCCGTCTTGAGTATGATTCTGGCTTCTTGAGATGAATCAATTGGCTTTCCTCGAGTAAATTCCACAATTCTGGCCTCTTTGGCTTGGCTCTTCGGCCTCACTGGACCACCCTTGAAGGTCATACTTAGGGTGTTTATATAGGCTTTCGGAATGTCTTTTTTTGCCCCTAAGTATCCTAATCTGAATGAAATTAAAACAGGTCATGGCAGGGACATGCCCGTGGCACACGCACGTGAAGGTAAGCGCCAGGCCGTGTTCAGGTCTGCTAATGTGGCATGGCCGTGTGGCTTGGGCCCAGCCCGTGTCAATTTCATGATTTGGCCCATTTACTCCATTTTAGGCTTGTTTCTCGTTCTTTTCATCCTCTAGTGCTCTCCTAAGTATAAAACATGAAATTAAAGGATTAGGAGCACCAAATTTCACAATTCAAGGCTTAAATCATCCAAAAGTATGCTACATGTGGGATTAAAATATGTATATATTACGGTTTATCAAGGTTAAAGAATAGAGAAATAAGAAAATTTCGTCAGTGAAAGTATTATGGCATCGATACAGGGTTGAAGAAGCTACATGGAAGCCCGAAGATATTATCAGACATCAATATCCGAATCTATTCAACGATAAGATTTTCGGGGACGAAAATCCTAAGGGGAGAGAGTTGTAATAGTCTGGTTTAGACCCTAGTCGGAATAGTGGTTTAGGGACCACAAATCTGTGTCAGAAAAAAAGTATATTTTGATATTATTTTTTCTGTCTGCAGTATGTGATTAAGCATGTGTGAAAATTCTATGATTTAATTTGATCGTTTGTGTGCTTATTTATGAAAAAAGACTAAATCGCAGAAAGAGTAAAAGTGGCATTCTATATGTTAATGTGCTAAATTGCTATGATTTGATTTGTTTGAAGTCCTTAAAAAGGTTAATATGAAGTGTAGTAACATTTGGCCTAGCATGGGTAAAATGGAATTATGTGCAATTTGTGATTTTATGAAATAGAGACTAAAATGTCAAAATGTGAAAACTTGAAGGCTAATTTGTAAAATGCCCTAAATGTGTGTATATGGATTGAAATGAATGAATTGTGTTATTAAATAGTTAAATTTGAATTTATATAGATCAAGAACAAAAGAAAATAGAATTAGATCGGGGGAAATCGAAAGTGGTTGAGTAGTGTGTGTTTGCATTGTTTTATAGATTATCGAAGCTACTGGAAGTGATCGTGTGTTAGAGTCCTAAAAATTTATAAAAAGAATGATCAAGCCTAGAAACTAACTATGACAATGATTGAGGCAAGCGCACCTATTGAACAGTAGTATAGTTTAGTGGCAAGACCGGATTGTCGAACCCAAAGGAACCTGAAGTACTAATACTAACTTTCTTTCTGTTATTTAGCCTAAGAATTAAAGGAATTTTATCTAATCTAAAATTAACTAACAACTAAGCTAAAGACGCAAAAACAAGGAGAACAAAATTGGGGAAATACTTGTGGGAAAAACCAATTAATTAAGACAATACCCGAGGAAGAATCCACCTAGACTTCACTTGTTATCTAACTCTAAACCAGACGATGTATTCACTTGACTTGATCTGTAGGATTCCCTAAGTTATATGAATACCTCCGCCAAGGCTACTAACGTCTAACCCTAGGTTGATTAATTGAATCTCTTTCTAATTAAAACCCTTAGAATTGCATTAACTTGATCTGTGGACTCCCATATTAGGTTTCACCCTAATCCGACAAAATCTCGTCACCCTATGTCTAGGCATGCCATCAACTCCGCTTAATTATGCTAGATCTACTCTTAGGCAAGGACTTTTGCTCCTCCACCTAAGCACATCACACTTGAATTAATATCCCGAAAATATCAAAACAAGGATTAAGAACACATAATTAAGAACAAATCAAGTATTTATCATATAGTTTAGGAAACGATAACAAGATTCATCTTAGGTTTCATCCCCCTCAGGTATCTGAGAGTTTAGTTCATAATCGTAAAAGAATACATCTCCAAAGAAAAGATTAAACAAAACATAAGAAAAACTCTAAAACCCCCTGAAGGAATTGAAGAGAGATCCTCCATCTTGAGTATGACTCTGGCTTCTTGAGATGAATCAACTGGCTTTCTTCGAGTAAATTCCACAATTCTGACCCCTCTGGCTCGGCTCTTTGGCCTTGCTAGACGCTCCCTGAAGCTTGGCCTCTAGGGTGTTTATATTGGCTTTTGGAATGGCTTTCTTTGCCTCTAAGTACCCTAATCTGAATGAAACTCTTCTTTCTCACGTCAGGGACACGCCCATGGCACACGCCCGTGTGAATCGTGGCCAGGCCGTGTTCAAGTCTGTTTGATGAGGCACGGCCTGTGGCTTGGGCCAGGCCATGTTGATTTCGTGATATGGCCCATTTACTCCGTTTTGGGCCCGTTTCTCATTCTTTTCATCCTCCGGTGCTTTTCTGAGTATAAAACATGAAAACAAAGGATTAAGAGCACCAATTTACACAATTCAAGGCTTAAATCATCCAAAAGCATGCTAAATGTGGGCTTAAAATATGTTACTATTACGGTTTATCAAATACCCCCTCACTTAAGCTTTTGCTTGTCCTCAAGCAAAATTCTCAACTGATAATTAAAATGAACTTCCTCGATTCATAATATTCATCAATAATGTTTCATCGTAATTCACAGATAATTCATACATGGATAATTCAACTCAAAGGGTCCTAAAGATTCAAACAATCAAAGTCATACATTTATAGCACGAAAACATAGGCGTTTCCCTTTACCTGAACAATTACCTCTGATTCAAAACCGACAAGGGTTGACATCCTCACTAAAGATTCAGTCAAATCACTCGAGGTGTTTAAGGTTCAAGAAAAAGCACTCATAAGTCAAACATGAAAAGTTAATCCCATAGGCTTGCATGAAAATCAAGTCTCCACCACTGTAAAATGAGATGATACACAAATCAAAAGTCTTTAACAGGGTTGTAATGGAGCTTGGGTTAAAGGTGTGGATAAAGGCTGAATTAGAGGGTTAGAATCGAGATTGAATTGACAAATTACCTAACCATAAATAATGAATTACTAATAAATAATTACATCAATTGAAAACTTGTTGTAACAGCCCGATTTAGGGCCTAGTCAAAACGGTGGTGCGAGACCATAAATCCGAAGTAGTAATATGAGTTTTTAAGGTATTTGAGATGTTTGCATGCTATTATGAAAGTTTCATGTAGAAATTTTATGAAAATTTCTATTAAAGGGTCCATTAGGATTAAATTGCAAAAGTTGCAAAATATGAGTTTCTAGAAGCTTTTTGTATTAAATAGCTTTAGAATATTAATTAGAGGTCCTTAAATAGCAATTTTCCCAAATTATAATTTTTGGACAAAAATGGACATGAGTTAGTAAATGGTGAATTTTTTTTAGAGAAGGGCATTTTGGTCATTAATCAATTAAATGATTAATAAGGGAAAAAGATGACAAAAATCATTCTCATCTTCTTCCCCAAATGCCGAAAATTTGAAGGAAGCCATAGCTAGGGTTCTTCAAATTATCAAGCTTGCTAGTAAGTTCATTTTAGCCCCGTTTTTAATATTCTTCGTATTTTTGGAGTCCTCGTATTATGAATTAGCTAATTTTTGCTATAAGATGAGCCAAGATGCATGTTCAAAAATCTACCCATGTATGACATGTTTGTAAAATGATGTTTTAAGAAAGATTATGAGAGTTTGATGTTAGATAAACATCTTTTCCTAAATGAATTTCATGAAAAATGCTAGTAAGGACTAGTTTGTAATAATTATGAAATTTGTCATACATGGCAGAAATAGTGAGAATTGATTATTTCTATAGTTGAGACAATGAATCAGCTGAGCATGAAGAGTTAGAAAGTTTAATGAAAATCACTTTACGAGCCTAGGGACAAAAGTGTAATTATGAGAAAGTTTAGGGGAAAAATTGTAATTTTGCCAAAGTATGAGTTAAGAGTCAATTTAGTCAATGTGATTTTTTAAAACGATCTAAATTATTATTATAGATAAAAAAAGAAGCCCGGACCGAAACTGAGGCAAGGACAAAGTTGAGGACTAAATTGCATATCTACATACATTTTTGTATATCGAGATAAGTTTAAATGATTTCTAAGCTTTATGATTACTATCATTGAATTGCTTAGTATAATGTACATTGTTACCATAGAAAAGCTTAATGCTATGTTAAATAAAGAAATCAATGAGATTAAGCATGAGAAAGTCTCGATTGAAGTTGAATTACTTAGGATACTCGATCTACCATATGAGATAAGAAAGTCCGTATAAGACCAAGCCAAGGCATGGCAACGGCAATCAAGCAAAGTTATCATGTAAGTCCAAGACAAGTCTTGGCATTGAAAAGTTATTATGAGATGAAGACCCATGTAAGCCCAAGCTAAGGCATGGCATTGGTGAGTCTCCAAGCAAAGATGTCATGTAAGTCCAAGACAAGTCTTGGCATTGAAAAGCTATCATCAGATAGAGATCCCATGTAAGTCCAAGCCAAGGCATGGCATTGGTGAGTAACAAGGAAGATTTCATGTAAGTCCAAGCCAGGGCTCGGCATTGACCAGTTCATGAGTAAAGATACCAAATAAGACCATGTCAGGACATGGCAATGGTAAGTTCCCAAGGGAACACACAAGGAAGACTTTGAGTAAGTCCATGTCAAGACATGGCATCGATACCAAGATGAGAGATCCCATGTAAGACCATATCTAGGATATGGCTTTGGCATCGAGTTATGTGTGGGATGAGATTCAGTATCCTCGGTTATTCATAGAAATTCATCGGGCAAATGAGTAAAGCTTAAATGAGATAGCAAGAAAATTAAGTAAGCAAAGCTATTATCAAGTTGGAAATGAGTATTATTCATGTTATGAATGATGAATTAGAGATTATGATTAATACAGTAAAGTATGTTGATCTATGTGATCAAGTGATACAGGTACCTTGTTTACCTTACGAGCATGAGACTAGTAAGTATCATGAGATATGTAGGAATCAGTAAGAGTAAGTAAGCTTAAATAGTTGAATTTATGATGCCAATGTTTATGCCAAATGTTTATGTTAAACATGTATGTTGCTATGTGCATTATATGCAAACTTACTAAGCTAAATGCTTACGTCTTTTATTCTCTTTTTCCATGTAGTCCCGCCAAGCTAATCTCATGGATCATCATCATCGAAGCTCGGAGCACACTATCAATGGCTATTTTGGTATAACCAAGATGTTTATATTAAGTATGGCATGTATAGGAAACATTTTATTTTTAGAATAGGTCTTAAAAAGGGCAAAAGTATGGGCTATCAAGTTTATTATTCTTTTGTATATGGCTAAGTGATTGGCCAAGATTGACGAAGTATGTATGTTTATTGATATCAATGAAACATGTAGTATTGTTCATGAAAGATGTAGTAAATTGAGTTGTTGAATTGAATATGAGATTGATCTTGATTTCAGGGTGGCAATTGGCTTGGTAAATAGCCTTCAAGTGCCCACACGGATAGACACACGGGAGTGTGTCTAGGCCGTGTGTTCCCTGCATGTTAGTGTCATAAGTTAGTATAGACCACGGACTAATCCTACGGCCGTTTGTATAGGCCGTGTGCCCTAGGCCGTGTGAATAAGTCAGTATATCAAGGTATGAAACATGGTCTAAGCCCACGGGCGTGTCAAGGCCGTGTATAATTAGTCAGTGTCGACCACAGGTGGAAGACATGGGCGTGTCTAAGGAGTACACGGGCGTGTCCCAAGCCACATGGGCGTGTAACCCCTGTTTCAAGGAAAAGTTTTTGATTAAGTTCTGAAAGTTTCCAGATATGTGTTTTAGGCCTCGTAGGCCCGTGAAATGTATGATTAGACTAAGAAAGAGAAGTTTTTAATTCGGAACAAAATTTTACAGCCCGTAATTGCATGTTTGAGAAAGTTCAAGCATAGTAATGTCTCATATCCGATCTCAGCCTTGGACTCGAGTATGGGGTGTTACACTTGTAATACTAATACTAATAGTATGAGCTTCTTCTTCAGCAATTGGAATTTAAACGTATAAGCTCATTTAATCACAACACTAATAATGAATATACTTCGATTTTTTTTAAGAACAAATCAAATACATAATAAAGGATAAATTTACTACTGAAATAAAGATCATAGTTAGGCAATTGATCAAATCAAATCTCGACAAAAAGGTAGTCAAAAGGAATGGTAATAACAAATACAAAGGGTTTTGGGTTAGTATTAGTGGGTGAGTCAATAAAAAGGGTTGTTAGGATCAAAGGGGGTTCACTAGGGGTTAATTATGAAGGTAGGATTTTAGTGGAGTAAGTGGGTTAAAACCTAGGTGCCTTTATCATCTCTGTATATCAAATCAAAGGTGTGGTCTCAACATGTATAATCGATGCAAGTTCTAGAATAACAAATCAATGTTGACACACTCATAATCAAAAAGTGAGCACGAAAAATAATATATGCTCTACAAGGCTCAAAATCTCACAAAAATTATAGGTATTTGATGTCAACCTTGCAAATTTCAAACTTCAAGGTAATAATTAGATTCAGGTAGACAACCTAGCAAAAATTTTAATTTTTGAAAAATAGACTTATCGTGCTTGATTCTCTAGTATCCTTAAAATTTAATCATCAATGCACAATTAACTATGACTTAATCCAAAACACATCAATAAAAATCATAAATCAGCGGAGATTTCATTCTAATCATAATATGAGAAACTTACTTAAGAAACAAGATATAATTCAGGGATTTTCATATAATACTATAGTTAACCCCCCACTTAAGATGTACATTGCCCTCAATGTACAAAGATATATATGAAATTTAAGAGAAAGGGAGAGGTGAAACTTCCTGAATTTGGATGGTTTCCTTGAGTTGGGAGTCCCAAGGTGTGGTGGCTGCTACCGAGCTCTGCGCTAGATGAAGAAATTGGGAAGCTCGTAGAGAATTAGCCAGGAAATATTGATAAACCGTAATAGTAACATATTTTAATCCCACACTTAGTATGCTTTTGGATGATTTAAGCCTCGATTTATATAAAAAGGTGCTCTTAATCCTTTCTTTTCATGTCTTATACTCAGGACCCACCTTGCGAACCATCCTACAATAAGGACTCTTCGGTCCATTCTTCTTTTCTTTTATTTTTATTTTCCTTCTTAGTCTCCTTCACTTTAGCTTGCTTTTCTTTAATTACATATTTATTTTATTTTAATTATGTCTTAATAAACCCTGGCTCATCCTTCACGAACTTCCCATCTAGCACAGGATCGTCATCCAGACCGACCCCTCCAAACATACACACCACGACCTCTACCATTCTCCAAGGACACCATCCAAAATTCAGGGAGTATTCTTTCCCCTTCTCTTTTGATTCATCCCGTAAATGTTATTATCTATCTTTGTACATTGAGGGCAATGTACATCTTAATTGTGGGGGGTGAATATTTATTTGAAGAAAGTGCCTAACTTTTTGCATTCTTCTCATATTTGGCCAAAATTTTTTCATTATTCTCAAATCCTTGAATTTAGTCTTGTTTTGAATCAATTTTCTCATATTACTAATTATGATGAAATTTCTGATGATTTATGGTTTTTATTGGCATGTTTTTGAGTAAGTCATTGGTAATTATGCATTGATGATTAAATTTTAAGATACTGGAGAATCAAACATTATAAGTCTAATTTTCAGAACTAAAATTCTCACTAGGTTGTTAACCTAAATTTAAATATTACCTTGAACTTTGAAATTTACAAGGTTGATATCAAAATACCCATAAATTTTTGTGAGATTTTGAGCCTTATAGAGCATATATCCCTTTTTTATGCTCACCTTTTGATTATGAGTGTGTCAACTATGAATTGTTATTCTAGAACTTGCCTCAATTATACATGTCGAGAACACACCATTGATTTGATATACAGAGATGATAAAGGCACCTAGGTTTTAACCCACTTACTCCACTAAAAAGCCTACCTTCACAATTAATCCCTAGCGAACCCCGTTGATCCTAACAACCCTTTTTATTGACTCACCAGCTAATATTAACCTAAAACCCCTTTGTATTTGTTATCACCATTCCTTTTGACTACCCTTATATCGAGATTTGATTTGAGTAGTTACCTAATTATATTATTTTAGTAGTTCAATTTATCATTTATTATTAATTTTTTCTTTAAAAAGAAAATCGATGCATATTCAGTATTAGTAGAGAGCTTATACAGTTAAAGTCAAATTATCAAAGGAAAAAGCTTGTATTAGTTGGTTTATTACTTTTCAGTTGATATAATTATTATTTCGGTAATTTTTAGGTAGGTTCTTGTCAATTCAATCTCAATTCTAACCTTCTAATTTCAGCCTTTATCCACACCTTTAACCTTAGCCACGTTACAACCCTGTCAAAGACCTTTCGATCTGTTTATCATCTCATTTTAAAGTGGTGGAGATTTTATTTTCAGCAAGCCTATGGGATTAACTTTTCATGTTCAACTTATGAGTGATTATTTTTTCCTGAACCTTAAACACTTAAGAGTGATTTGAGTGAATCTTTTGTGAGGATATCAATCCTTGTCGGTTTTGAACTAAAGGTAATTATTTAGATAAGGGGAGACACCTACATTTTCGCAATACAAATGTATGACTTATCTTGTTTAAATCTTTAGGACTCTTTGAGTTGAATTATCCATGTATAAATTATCTATGAATTATGATGAGGCTTTGTTGATAAGAATTATGAATTATGAAAAGTTCATTTTAATTGTAAGTTGAGAATTTTGCTTGACGACAAGCAAAATCTTAAGTGTGGGGGTATTTGATAAACCGTAATAGTAACATATTTTAATCCCACATTTAATATGCTTTTGGATGATTTAAGCCTCGATTTATATAAAAAGGTGCTCTTAATCCTTTCTTTTCATGTCTTATACTCAGGAAAGCACCCGAGGATAAAAAAACGAGAAACGGGCCCAAACCGGAGCAAATTCGGCCAAGGTGGAAATCAACATGGCCTGGACTTAAGCCCACACGGTTGTGCCTTGTTGATCATCTAGAACACGACATGACCCCCGATTTACACGATCGTGCCTCATTAAAGAAATTCGAATACGGCCCAAAGACTAGTCACACGGACGTGTGACATGGCCGTGTCCATGTTGTGGCAATGAACAATTTCATTCGGATTTGGATACTTTGGGGCAAAGAAACACATTCCAAGAGCCTATATATACCCCCTAAGTTCATCCTTGAAAGGGGGCGGTTAGCTAGGCTAAAGAGCCAAGCCGGAAAGGTCAGATTTGTGGGAATCACTCGAAGATAGCCAGTTGATCCATCCCAAGAAGCCGGAATTCTACTCAAGGCGGCGGATTTCTCCTTCAATTCCTTCAAGGAGTTTGAGGGATTTCTTATGTTTTGTTTTATCTTTTCTCTTGAGATGTTTTCTTTATTTGTTATGAACTAAATCCTTAAGATACCTGAAGGGGATGAAACCTAGATGAATCTTGTTATTATTTTCTGAATTATATGATAAATACTTAGTTTGTTCTTAATTATGCAAGCTTAATCCAAATTTGATGTGCTTAGGTGGAGGAGGAATAGACCCTGCCTAAGAGAAGATCTAGCATAATTAAGCAGAGTTGATCGCACGCTTAGAGATAGGGTGACGAGATTTTGCCAGATTAGGGTGAAACCTAATATGGGAGTCCATAGATCGATTTACTGCTATTCTAGTGGGTTATTAAGTGAGAAAGAGATTTACGTTAATTAACCTAGGGTTAGACATTATTCGCCTTGAGAGAGGGTTTAATATATGTTAGGGAGTCTTACGAATCAAGCTAAGTAAATAAATCGTATTGTTTAGAGTTAAATAATAAGTGAAGTCTAGGTGGATTCTTTCTGAGGGTATCGTCTTAATCAACAGAGTTTTTCCTAAAGTTATTTTCCCAATTCATCCTTTTTGTCTTTGTGTCTTTGGCTTAGTAATAAGTTTATATTATATTAAAGCAACTTCGCTTATTTTAGGTTAAATAATAAAAAGAAAGTTAGTATTAGTACTTTTAGTTCCTTTGGGTTCGATAATCCGGTCTTGCCTAAGCTATACTACTGTTCGATAGGTACACTTGCCTTCAATCATTGTCAGAGTTAGTTTCCAGGTTTGATCATTCTCTTTATAAATTTTAAAACTCAATAGATATACGATCAAATATTAAGACACATTTAAAATAAACTAATTATGTATTTAAAGACAAGAAAGATAAAGAGAAATAGGGTAAAAATTGAAGTAAAACTAAAAGAAAAGATGAATGGACTGACAAGTCCTTATTGTTGGATGGTTCGTGAGGTGGGTGTGATTTCTAAGGCTGTTGTGGGGTGGTGGTCGTGGTTGACGTGTGATTCCCTAGTAGCCTTTAGAACCTAAGACCAATAAACTAAAATAAAATAAACTAATTTAAGCATAAGAGAGTCAAAGAGGAGGAAAATAAAGGAGAGGAGTAAAGAAGAAGAAGAATTAAATGGTCTCAAAGACCCTTGGCTTGTCTAGTAGCTGAAGTGGCCGTCATGAACCTATGTAGATCGATCTCCCTCGGCGAGACCGTGCTTGGATCCTTCTGTTTCTTTGACATAGATGTGGTGTAGCTCAAGGGTTTGGGGAATAACTAAAGAAGAAAAGTGTGGGGAGGGAGAGATCTGAAGAATGGGATGGAAGAAAGGAGATGGGGAGTAGGTAAGAAGAAAGGGGGTTTAAATAGAATTTCCAGGTCTGGTACGTCCCCACGCCCGTGTACCATGGGCGTGTTGTGTCACACGGCCGTATCGCACACCCGTGTTATGCGGCCGTGGCGTGGTAGTTGGAGTCCGTGACTCGAAGATATGATTCATTCTGACTCGTATCGTCTTTGCCTTGTCAATAGGGAGATTCGTGGCATCCACACGGCCACGGCCACGATCGTATGCAAGGCCGTGTGGCATGAAAATCTGCACTTTTGGTTAGCTTATAATTAGATGCTGAAGTAGAAATAAAAATAAAAATAAAGGAATGTAAAAGTTAATAGAGTTAGTGCACAGGTTGCCTCCCGAAAAGCGCTCGTTTATAGTCTTAAGCTAGACTTACCTCTCATTCGCATACTCATGATGGTTTGAAGAGTTGAACATCCTCTCTCATGCTATCTGTCTTACTAACAGTATATAGTTCAAGTCGAGTAGCATTTATTTTGAAAGTGCTGAATATAGGATTACTTACCTCGACTGTTCCGTATGGGAAGATATTGATTACCTTAAAAGGGATTTCTTTGTTTGTATTAGGGTCAGGAGGAGATATTCGAGGGTCTGCTTTATCTAACAATACCTGATCTCCGATTTTGAACTTGTCTGTCTCGTGGAGTGGCTTTGGTTCTGCTTCGTGTATTCCTAGTTTTTCCTTGAAATGCGTCTCCCACTTGTCTAGTTCATCGATCTGAAAGCTTCGTTCCTCCTAAGTTATTTCTTTGTTGGCACGGGGTGTAGGATCGGGGTCAGTTGTGTTCTTTTGTGGTGCTTCCTGAAAAGAAGGTTTAACTGAATGGTTATGAATAGAATTTACGTTCTCACCTTGATTATTCGATGTCCTAGCCGAATCGAGAGCTTGAAGAGTGACTGTCTTGTCACCTACACAGAGTATGAGTTCACCTGCGTCGACATCAATTTTAGTCCTGGCAGTTGCTAAAAATGGTCTTTCTAAAATTAAGGGGATTGTGTTGTCCTCATCCATGTCTAAAACGACAAAGTCATCTGGGAATACGAATTTATCAACCTTTACGAGTACATCTTCGATTATACCCCTAGGAATTCTAACAGTTTTATCAGCTAATTGAATGTTCATCCTAGTTTGTTTGGGTTTCCCTAGACCTAGTTGTTTAAACATTTTATAAGGCATGACATTTATGCTTGCCCCTAAATCAGCCAACACATTATCAATAGGCAAACTACCAATTAAGCATGGAATTGTAAAACTCCCTGGATCTTTTAGTTTTCGTGGTAGTCTATTTTGCAAGACTGCTGAGCACATCGTGTTTAGTTGCACATGTGGTTCCTCGTCTAACTTCTGCTTGTATGTTAGAAGCTCTTTTAAAAATTTCCTTGAATTTGGTATCTGCGAAAGAGCTTCAAGTAACGGTAACTTAATATATAATTTCTTTAAAAGATTAAGAAACTTACCGAACTGTTCTTCTATGTCGTCTCTCTTTATTGCTTCGGGATATGGTATGCGAGGTTGGTATTCTTTGATTACCGGTTTTGGCTTTTTATTACTTACCTCAACTTTACCTTCTTCTACCGAATTCTCTTGCCTGAAATTGGGCTCGTCTAACCCTTTACTATCTTAAGCTGTTATGGCTTGAATTTGCTCCTTTGGGTTAGTCTCGGTGTTGCTTGGTAGGCTTCCTTTTGGTCTTTTAGAGATCGGCTTAGCAAGTTGCCCTAACTGGTTTTCGATCTCTTGAATCGATGCTTGTTGATTTTTAAGTGTTGTCTTGGTATTTTGGAAACGTGTTTCAGAGACTGCTATGAATTTTGTCAGCATCTCCTTAAGGTTCGGCTTCTTTTCCTGAGGGTAGGGCTGTTGTTGGAAGTTTTGGGGTGGTTGTTGTCTTTGATTTCCTTGACCACCCAATGAAAAATTGGGGTGGTTCTTCCAACCTGGATTATAAGTATTACTATAAGGGTTATTTTGAGATCAGAAATTGTTACCCATATAGGTCATTTGTTCACTCTCCATGCCCTGTCCGTAGGGTGGGTACTCAAGATTCGCCACGCCTCCACTTGTCTCACATTGCATAACTGGATGTACCTGTGAGGAACACAAACCATCAATCTTTTTATTTAGCATCTCTACCTGATTTGATAGTAAGGTTACTGCGTCGAGGTTGAAAACTCCGGCTGTTTTTGCTGGCCTTGTCCTTGTAACTTGCCATTGATAGTTATTCAATGACATCTCCTCTATAAACTCGTAGGCTTCTTCAGGAGTTTTGTTATTCAGAGTTCCGCCGGCTGCTGAATCGATTAATTGCCTTGTTGAAAGGTTCACACCGTTGTAAAAAGTTTGGACTTGTAGCCACAAGGGTAATCCATGGTGTGGGCACCTCCTCAACAAATCTTTGTATCTCTCCCATGCATCATAAAGTGTCTCTAAATCCATCTGCACAAAAGAAGATATATCATTCCTTAACTTGGCCGTTTTGGCCGATGGAAAATATTTTAATAAAAATTTCTCGGTCATTTGATCCCATGTAGTGATTGACCCTCGTGGAAGAGAATGCAACCACTATTTGGCTTTATTCCTCAAAGAGAAGGGAAATAACCGAAGACGGATGGCATCTTCAGAAACGCCATTTATTTTGAAGGTATCATAGAATTCTAGAAAATTCACTAAGTGTGTTAGGATCCTTATCCTGCAAACCATCAAACTGAACAAACTATTGTATCATCTGTATAGTGTTAGGTTTCAGTTCAAAATTATTTGCAGCAATAGTAGGTCTAACAATACTTGTCTCAGTTCCTGTTGAATTAGGTTTAGCATAATCATACATAGTTCGAGGAACCTGATGTTCAGCCATCTCTGGAGGTGGCAGATTATTCTCAGCCATCTCTTCGGTAGTATTAACTTCGTCTTCTTGCTCTTCTTGTATGTAGTTTAAGCTTCGCCTTATTTCTCTACGATTTCTATGAATAGTACCTTCAATATCACTGTCGTAAAGTAGGGGTCCTATCGGGTTCCTTCTAGTCATAAA
This sequence comes from Gossypium australe, assembly GCA_005393395.2. Classification (NCBI taxonomy): domain Eukaryota; kingdom Viridiplantae; phylum Streptophyta; class Magnoliopsida; order Malvales; family Malvaceae; genus Gossypium; species Gossypium australe. The sequence continues at coordinate 120,898,503 of CM016616.1, forward strand.
CTAGACGTACCTGAAAGGGGTAAAAGAACAAAAATGAGCAAAAAAAAAAAACAAAGTAAGAAATTGCAGAAAATAAGAATTGGCTAAAGTAGTAAAAATTAAGCTTTCTTAATATTCTGGTTCCCCAGCAACGGTGCCAAAAACTTGATCGTGTGTCAGAGTCTTAAAAATTTATAAAAAGAATGATCGAGCCTAGAAACTAACTATGACAACGATTGAGGCAAGCGCACCTATCGAACAGTAGTATAGTTTAGTGGCAAGACCAGATTGTCGAATCCAAAGGAACCTGAAGTACTAATACTTTCTTTCTATTATTTAGCTTAAGAATTAAAGGAATTTTTATCTAATCTAAAATTAACTAACAACTATGCTAAAGTCGCAAAAACAAAGAGAACGAAATTGGAAAAATACTTGTGGGAAAAACCAATTGATTAAGACAATACCCGAGTAAGAATCCACGTAGACTTCACTTGTTATCTAACTTTGAACCAGACGATGTATTCACTTGACTTGATCCGTTGGATTCCATAAGTTATATTAATACCTCTGTTGAGGCTACTAACGTCTAACCCAAGGTTGATTAATTGAAACCTCTTTCTAATTAAAACCCCTAGAATTGCATTAACTCGATCTATGGACTCCCATATTAGGTTTCACCCTAATCCAGCAAAATCTCGTCACCCTATGTCTAGACGTGCGATCAACTCCGCTTAATTATGCTAGATCTACTCTTAGGCAGGGACTTTTGTTCCTCCACCTAAGCACATCACACTTGAATTAATATCCCAGAAATATCAAAACAAGAATCAAGAACACATAATTAAGAACAAATAAAGTATTTATCGTATAGTTCAGCAAACGATAACAAGATTCATCTTAGGTTTCATCCCTCTCAGGTATCTGAGGATTTAGTTCATAATCGTAAAAGAATGTATCTCAAAAGAACAGATAAAACAAAACATAAGAAAAACTCTAAAACCTCCTGAAGGAATCGAAGAGAGATCCTCCGTCTTGAGTATGACTCCGGCTTCTTGAGATGAATCAACTGGTTTTCTTTGAGTAAATTCCACAATTTTGACCCCTCTGGCTCGGCTCTTTGGCCTAGCTGGACGCTCCCTGAAGGTTGGCCTCTAGGGTGTTTATATAAGCTTTCGGAATGGCTTTCTTTGCCTCTAAGTACCCTAATCTGAATGAAACTCTTATTTCTCACGTTAGGGACATGCCCATGGCACACGCCCGTGTAAATCGTGGCCAGGCTGTGTTTGACTCTGTTTGATGAGGCATGGTCATGTGGCTTGGGCCAGGCTATGTTGATTTCGTGATATGACTCATTTACTCCATTTTGGGCTCGTTTCTCGTTCTTTTCACCCTCCGGTGCTTTTCTAAGTGTCCAAACCTTTTTTTTTAGGTTTGAAAAAATAGGGTCGACTTAAAAATATGATGTGGAGTCGCCACCAACCCTTTTTGTTTAGGTGTGGTTGGATCACCTTGTAAAATTTTTATTGGTCTGCAAAATTAAATGAAGAAAAAGGGTTCGGGAGTCGTTTACGTACAAGGAAGGGTTAGCACCCTCGCACGCCCCCGAACAGGTACCAAATCAATTAATTAATGTCCTTGCATTGAAAATTCGAAAATGTGTAAAATATAATTCTTTTTATGGAAGATTAATTAATGTTGAATTTGAATCTCAAGATTAACTCGTTTCGAAGGAATAAAAATATCATACCCAGTACGTTAGGATATAACACGTTTATACCTCGACATCGAGATCCTCCTTGATCTTTAAAAAATGCAATTAAAAAGGGTATTTTGCTATGTGGTTGGACGGAAAATTGTAACACCCCAAACCCGGCCTAGAAGTTAGGCCCAAATCCGGAATGTCACATTAAAGGCACAATTCAAAACGGTCTTGCTAATTAAAAGTTTAAGGCCCAAAAGCCCAAAAATCTATGAGTCTTATTACGTAAAGATAAAAACCTATTTTATTGTTTTAAGTAATTCGGAAACCAAGTTTAAACATAAGAGCTTACTTAGGTTTAATAATTAAAACAAACAATTAATCTCAAAACCCAAAATAAATCTGAAGTCAAAACGGAGTACAAGGCCTTATTACATCCACTGAAAATTAAGTAAATAAAAACATGTATTTTGAAACCAATAAATGAAAATTCAAGCCTCTTGTAGTGTGGCCATCTCTGAGTCCTCTCCCACGTCAAGTCGTCTATTCGGGATTACCTGAAACATTAAATTAAAGGGGTGTGAGCTTCGAAACTCAGTGTGCACAACCCTTGGCAATCAAATCACTTACAAATATTCACATTGGGCCTAAGCCCTTTCAAAATCGGTGGTCTTGGGCTTTCGCCCACAATGGCCTCATATCATATCATATTGTATCATTTATAAACAAATAATGCAAAGCCCACTCGAAAAATCCATCCGCTACACACACCATTTCAGTAATTTAGTAAACCAGGGGTATTTCAGTAATTTCGTAAACCAGGGGTATTTCAGTAAATTTGCAAACCAGGGATATTTCGGTAATTTTACAAACTAGGGGTATTTCGATAATTTCACAAATTAATGGTATTTAGGTAATTTTATAATCCGAGGGTATTTTGGTAATTCCACAAATTAGGGGTATTTTGGTACTTTACAAATATAAGGGTGTTTTAGGAATTTTGCAAATATAAGGGTATTAGCTATGAACTTTGGCCCATCAACAAGTCCTTGCGGCTAAAGTGAACAGACACTACGCACCAGGTAGGATTCCAGAAAAGAGGAGGTGGGCCACTAGGGCCGCTTAAGTACCAAAGCTCTTCCTAGATCCAATCCTAGACATGCGTACGCCCGTTGCCACACTCCAACCCTGCGACTTGTTCACAGACATGTTTAATTAGATTAAGTCTTATGGAATTTAAGAGTTGTTCAAACTAGGCCTAAGGTTCATAAACCCTACCATACATGTCTACGTCCCCATAAGCCCATCAAGCCCAAATCACACCCTTACGGCCCATTAGGCCCAAATCTCACCATATGGCCTGTTAGGCCCAAAACAAATCCAATTCATGTATCATGCATGACTAATTCAATTCGTATAACCAACCAAACCATTTCATCAATTCTTAGCCTCAGGGCCCACCGGGCCCATTTAGCCACTTTCAGCTTTTCAGCTTTTCGGCATTGCCGATATCGTGTGTGTAGTGTTTGTACACACCTGGTAACCACGCGCGCTACAAATCCCTTAGTCACGACCCTACAATCGACATTACTAGCGATTAACCAAGATTTAACGCATACTTATCAAAAACTGAAACCTCACCGTACCCTTACCGTGTACCTCACGTTCTAGTAGCCCTTCCTTTGCTACTATTGGCGGTTATCCTCTAGATCTGTACCCAAACACCCACCAAGGTATATTAACTCTCCTCATAGAATGCTCTATATATAGCTAGCTTCTCACCTTCCTTCTTTGTATCTTTCCGATGTGGGATCCTTCCATCAGCAGAGTTTAAATCTAACTCAAACTCTTCCCGTCCAATCCGCAAAATAAATACTCCCTTGCTTGTCATGAGATTCGAACCCAGGCTCTCCTGTAGCATAACCCACGCCGCTAGCCACTAGGCCACAAGCTCCTCTTGTGTCTAAAATCATGCCCAACTAAAGCTAAGTCTATGGCCAATGTCTAAATCTACTTAAAAAAATAATCTAAAAGAAATGCAAGTGCTACAAATTGAACCTTGGACCTCCTTCCTTCCTTGTGGCGTCACCCCCTTGTCTCTTATGTGGCGTTACTTTGCCACTACACCACACACTCCACTTGTGTCATTTTTCTCCACATTTTATTCTTAAAGCCTACTTACTAACTCCCAGGGTTTTATTCACCTAAAACCAAAATTTTTCCTAAGCCCAAGTTTGATCCCGGGACTTCATAGAAGCCCCCTATCCTTCCAAAAATACTCACCTAATAAGTCCAACTTGCATTAAAGCCGTTCTCTTGTTCCCAAAAATATTTAAAAAGTTCCTATGCTCGGGGCCCAAAAGGCCCAATTCTCCTAGGCCCAATTTCGGGATGTTACAAAAATTGACACCCAGTATGTGAGGGCATAATTTTCTGACCTTCCAAATGCACAAATATTGCCTTATTTGGAAAAAACATTTTTAAATACGCAATCTTAAACTCGGCACAAAATGCATTTTTAATGACATGGAATATTTAGTAGAGACTTGAATACATTAGAATTCGAGGTATAATAGAATTGATAAGATGCATAACATTAATCATGAAATACACACAAATTAAATATAATATTAACAACAGGCTATAAAATATAATAATCTTACAAAATTGACAATGACAAATTAACATAAAAATAAAACTTTAGATACTAACAAATATATTTAAAGTAACTAAAATAAATTGATTTTGAAATTAACACTTTACGGCTTTATTTAAAATGGAATAATTTGTACAAAATCTTGTTATTATATGTATATGCATGTACAAAGTAAAATAATTGTATTTAGATTAAATATTATACAAATCATCAAAAGAATCATGATATATGATTTTTGAAATTAAACATTTGTACAATACATATAAACAAAATAAATTAAAACAATGAAGAATCAACATTAAAATAATTTGATTAAAATAAACTGAATAATGAATAAATTGAAGACTAAAAATACAAGAACAAAATTAACACTTAATCAAAATATAATAAAAAAATAAAATTAGAAGGCTATTATGTAAATAAATAAAATTGTTTAAACAAAATGGAGGATCATATTGAACTTTCGCATGAAAAATAAGGGATCAACCTGGTAAATAGCTAAAATCCTAAAAGCAGCACATGAACAGGACTAAATTAAAATAACACGTAAATTATTGAGGTCGATTAAATAATAAAGACAACGCATAACTGAACTAATTAAAAACAATATAGAAATAAGAGGGACTAAACGCGCAAATTCTCCATTAATTACAGAAACACGCGGATCTTATGTATATGGATCGGGTCGGATCGAATCGGGGCGATGGGCTAAGCACTAAACTGTGCCGTTTCATATGCTATGTAAAAACCTAAACAAAACCTAAACATTAGTGCATTCAGTCGTTCCTAAAACCAAACTAATAAAATTAGAAAGAGAACCCTAATCTCCTATTCCTCTCTAATCGGCCGAACTAACTTCCCTCTTAAACGTCGATCCGCCACCACAGACGCCGATTAGCGAACTCGGGCCTTGGTAATAACTTTTTCAGCCTTAGGATTCCCTCTCAGCCTCGATGTCAACGAAACCAGAGGAGACCCATGGCATACTCGTAAGGTAAGGCTTCATTTTTGCCTTTGTTATTTCACATACAAAGGAAAAAAATGAATTGAAAACTAGTAAAATGAGATCTGAAATTTGAAAGAAAGTTGAATCGAAAAATCACCTTTTCGATTTTTTTAGTATTCTATATGCGTGTTTGCGTGTTATACAAAGGAATCGACCCTTTTAAAGGTGATTTCTTCGGTCCTTTGTAGCCGAATCAATTTGAGAAATAAAATAAAAAATAAAAAATACAGTCTGTTTCGTTGCCCTTTCTGCTATCATTTTTGTTTGCTTCGTTGGCCCCTTTTTTGTTGTCATTTCTGTTTGCAGTTGTGGGCATCGTGGAAGTCGTTGCTGAGGTTGGCGTGGATACATGCGGGGCGCGCATGGAGGCTGCACGAGGGCAGAGAGCGGCGTTCGAGTGGTTGCTGGAGAGTTCTAGAAATCCTAGGGTTTCTGATATCTAGGCCATTCGGGTCTTGCAAATTTGGGCTTTGCTTAATTTGTAAATTTTGGGCTTGGGTTTAGAAACTAAGTTTTGTATTTGGGCTGTTATTTATTGGACTATTATGGACTTTTGGATCTATTATTTTTTATTTTGGTTTTTGTTTTTAATTTAATTTTGGCTTTTTATTGGGTTAATACTAGGTTAATGGTTCCGGGCAAATTGGGCCTATTATAGCTGCCCCTCTTTGCTTATTATCGTGTAACGAGAATAGAGCAAAGACTTCAAAAGGGCCGATTTTGCCCGGTCTTGTCGAATCGTGGCTTCTTTCGGTGCCTCTCTTCTTTGAGTAGCTTTATTCCATATCACTGTATCTTCAAGGGTATGAAAACTAGCGCTTCGATCCAATTCGGTGTAATTTCCGGGAGAAGAGATTTGTAGCTTCAATCTGCTCTGTCGGAACTTCTTGGCGATAAGAATTCAGAGGGAAGAAATTCGTAACCTCAATTTTCTCTGCAGAAACATCAAGGAAATAAGGACTGATCCTCAATGTAAACTCAGGGAGAAGGGGTTTGTAGCCTCAACCTACTCCACTGGAACTTCGAGGAGATAAAAATTCAAAGAGAAGAGATTCGTAACTTCAATCTTTTCTACTAAAACTTCAAGGAAATAAGGACTAATCCTCAATGTAAACTCAGGGGGAAGGAATTTGTAGCCTCAACCTACTCCACTAGAACTTCAAGGAGATAGAAATTCAGAGAGACGAGATTCGTAACTTCAGTCTTCTATGCTGAAACTTCAAAGAAATACGGACTGATCCTCATAGTAAACTCAGGGAGGAGGGATTTGTAGCCTCAACCTACTCAACTGGAACTTCGAGGAGATAGAAATTCAGAGAGAAGAGATTCATAACTTCAATCTTCTCTACTGAAACTTCAAGGAAATAATGATTGATCCTCAATGTAAACTCAGGGAGGAGGTATTTGTAGCTTCAACCTACTCCACTGGAACTTCGAGGATATAGGAATTCAGGTGTTTGATCCGTTTTACTATTGCTCAATGAGACAAGATCTACAATCTTTAACTGATCTACTCCACTGCTACCTCGAGGGAACAAAATCTGAAATCTTCAGTCTGCTTCCCTGCTATCTTAGGAAGATAAGATCTGTGAATTCACTGATGTTGCGACCTCATCCTCTGGGGGACTTATCCTGTAAAATCGGATTTACGTGTTTATGATTATGCAAAATGGTTAGGATGCAATGATCAGAATGAATCCAATGCTCCTAACTAAATGATTGTGGATGAATTGCATGAATGCAGAACTATGAGAATGATCCTTGGTTAAAAGCTTAAGGATCAGGATGCAATGATCGGAATGAATCAAATGCTCTTAACTGAATGTATTATGAATGATATATACAAGATGTCGTGAGAATGATCCTTTAAGGCGTCATCGCTCATTATTTATCAAGGCTTTATCCCTGATGTATTGTGCTGTCATCTCGTTCAGCTGGTATTCTTGACAGAAAACCTGAGAAAACAAATATCTTGCACAACAGATTTGCCCCACTGTAACTTCAGGGTTCATCTCATTTTGACTTAGGGGTATAGGATCTGAATCTTTTCCCATCCATCACACCGCGATTTTGAAATGTAGAATTTGTTTCTTCTTCAATCCATCACAATGCTATTCAAAGGTATAAGATCTGTATTAGCTTCCATCTATCCCACTGTAACTCAAGGGTAGAGGACTATAACTTGTTCAATCAAATGATCACTCCCCGGGTGACCTAACCAGAGGTGTATGCATGATGCTCGTATGGATGCAGAATATCATTTTTCCGAGAATGGTTTCCCTTTTACACTTGGGTTAACATCGCCCATTTCTTTTCAAGATTGTATTACTGATGCAATATATTTTCATTTGGTTCAACCACCATTTTTGACCAAAATCCGGAGAGATAGTCTCAGTTTAGACTCTTCCTTAAACTTGGTGAGTTTTGAACAAAAGTCATGTTTTAGGTTCTTGTATTATTCAGAAGCTTCTAGAGTAATATGTGAAACTCCTTTTATGAAAGTATAATTAGTCCACTAATCGTTATTTCAATGCGAAATGCTTTAAAGAGATCATAACAATGGACAAGAAGGAAATTAATTAAGAGCATAGCTCGAAACAAATAAGCTAAGCAAAGATAGAAATCACAATCAAGAAGGAAAGTTGTTGTGAACATATTTTGAAAAGAATCACAAATAACAAATTTAAAATGGGTAAAATGGAAACTAGGTGCCCCAGATATCGCAGCCTGAGCTTCTTTGTTCAAACTTCTTGAGGACCATTCTGAGCTCAATATGTGTTTTAGGGGATCCGGAGTACTGTGTCAATGCTCCAAGATGTAGCATATCCCTTCTTTGTTAATTCAAGTATAGCAAGATCACCGCATGCCCCTCCTTTGATCAAAATTTGAGCTGCCCTTTTCGGGTTTTCAACTCAAATCCCCTTTGGTCTCAAAGCACCCTTTGCGGGTTTTCACCTTGGCCTCTCCTTTTTCTTTCTTCTTTTTTGATTGAAAATTTTTTGTTTCTTTTCTCTTTTTGAGTTTTTTTTTTGGTTTTTTTTATTCTTTTGAATTTTTTTTAAAAGGTCTCAAGGCGCCCTTTGCAGGTTCTCACCTTGGCCTCTCCTTTTAGATGAAATCTGAATTCACCAGCTTGATCATGTCCTTGCCATCCATCTTGGTCAACATTAATGATCTTCGAGAACAAACCTTCTTCACTATATAAGGTTTTTCCAAATTTGGCATTTGCTTCCTTCTGAAGTCTTTTTGTATGAGAAGGATTCTTCTTAATACCAGGTCCCTATCATGAAATTCTGTTGGGCAAATCTCTTTGTCATAAGCCCGTATCATCCGTTTTGAATACTTTCGATCAAGCTTACTGGAAACATTCTGTTTTATCCAATTTAAACAAAGCTTGGAGAAAAGGAATCTTAACCTCCAACAATTGCTTCCCTTTCATAAGCCAATGAGAAAGATGTTGCCCCGGTGAAGGTCCTAGCCAACGTTCAAGAAACATAGAGGATAAATAGTAACTTCTCTATGCCAACCTTTACAAGTCTCAGTCATTCTTCAAAAATTTTGAATGATTTTTTGGCTTCCTTTGCTGCACTAATATAGTGTCTGATCTTTGAACATACTGTAAATTTTTGACATTGTGCAATGTTTGACACATTTCTTTTTGGCATTCTTTATTGCCACTTTTTTTTTTTGGTGTCGAAAAATCACCGTTTTCGATTTTTTTTTTTTTTTTGAATTTGAATTTGAATTTGGATTTGATTTGAATTTGGATTTGAATTTGGATTTGGATTTGAATTTGGATTTGGATTTGGATTTGGATTTGGCTTTGAATTTGATGACTGCTGACTTTGTAACTTTGACATTTGAAGCAACCTTCACCCTCTTAGGGAAGTAATTGATAACAACGAAGATGAATTAGTATCGGCTAGATGCTTTTGACGAAATCAACCTCAAAATATATATGCCCCACATATGGAAAATATGGAGAAGGCACATAAGTCCTGTCATCCTCAATTTGGCATTTGATGCAATTTCCCTTTTCTGGTAAACCAGTAGCCCAATTCTCTTGATCAGCCTGGTCATTGTAGAACCATTAACATGGGTTTTTTAAACACCTTCACAAATCTTTTCTAAGATTTTCCCAACCTTAACAGCATACCCACTTTTCATTAGCCTGGCATGCCTTGATATGATCGTGCAAAAACATCTTTGAATTCTTGAAAATACCTCAATAATGTCTCGCATTATTTCTGTGGTGAGCTGGGTTTCGATCTTCACTCCTTACCTAGCCTCGCAATGTCCACTGACCCTTTGCAAAGTAGAGTCTATTTTCACTTGTTCAACCATCCTTAACAAATTAGAAGATAGGCTACCATTTCTGTCATCTTCAAAGTCCTTAGATCCCCCAGACCCATATCTCATTCAAAAAGGGAATCTGTAGCAACGCCGCTCATGTCGAAGATATCTGGGTACCTAGGTACGAAGGCAATCAAAAGAATATATGATTCTAAGGATAATTATTTATGTGGTATGGTCATGAATAAATAATGAAAGAATATTCTAAAAGAATATGAAATGGAAAGAATGAAAAAGATGCATTTTATTGAAATAAAAATTCTGGGCACAAGCCTATTCACAAAAGAAATCTTGTTGCTTCTAGGCTTAAAGCAACAAGTGCATTTTGTACATTACTCTAAGTAAGTACTAAATACTACAAGAATTTCTTCCGCAGTCCGATTGTCCAAAACGCTCCCAAGTTCATATTTCTGCATTTGGCGCGTCATCTAACTTTACAATACCCATGCTAATGAACTTTTCCACCAATTTCTTGAAAGCAAGGCAATTTTCTATCGAATTCCCTGTGACCCCCGCATGGTACTCTCACTAAGCATTTGGGTCATACCATTTTGGGCATGGAGGTTGCATCGGTTTTGGATAGTGAGGAGACACAACATGTACGTCGAATAAGCTTTGATACAACTCCTTATATGTCATTGGGATCGATGTAAATTAGAGTTTCTCATTGCTTTGCCTTGTGCTAGATTCTTTCATTGGTGAACCCTGATACCCAGTAGTCACTGTTTTTGGCTGATTAACAGTAATCGACTTTGAGCACCCCATGCTTGTATTATCCACTTCACTTTCTCTCTTCCTTGTGGCCATTCTCTTGTTACTTTCTCCCTCCTTGATCTTTCCACTTTTTATGGCATTCTCGATCATTTCTCCCATCATTACGATGTCCGAGAAGCTCTTTGTAGCACTTTCAAGCATATGCGTGATAAAGAGCATGATCGTCTCTTTCTCTAAGAGTGGTGGTTGGACTTGCGTCGCCACCTCCCTCCATCGTTGGGCATACTGCTTGAAGCTCTTGTTTATCTTCTTCTCCATGTTCTGGAGTGTAATCCTATCGGGTGTCATATCTGCAACATGGCTGTATTGTATTATGAAAGCTTGAGCCAAGTTTTTCCATGAACCAATTTGGGATTGAGTCAATTGGTTATACCATTTGGCTGCTGCCCCCACCAGGCTATCCTAGAAGCAATGGATCTACATTTGGTCATTATTAATGTACCCCATCATTCTTCTACAAAATATAGTAATATGAGCTTTGGGGCAACTTGTCCTATTATACTTCTTGAATTAAGGCATTTTGAATTTGTATGGAAGCACCAAGTCTGGGACCAAGCTTAAATCCTTGGTGTCAATTCCATAACAGCTATCAGCACTTTCAAAAGCCTTAAACTCCTCCTCCAACCATTTATATCTGTCTTCTAGCTGTTTTGGCAATTCTGCTTTTGTCATCTCTCCTTTAGCTACTTCATCCAAATTAGGGACATTAGTAATGATTGGATTATCTCCTGAACCTGAGCCAGTTTGGAGGTTCACTAAAGTGTCAGCTTGGAATTGTTGAGGTCTAATCGCGACAGATGGCCTTTGTAAAGCTACTTCCAGTTGTGCTCTTATATATGGTGGAGTAAAACCAGGGGGATATTAAGGATACTCAGTATTCTCCTCAACATTAACCATTGGGCTCTTTCCTTTATCCATAAAACCATTCAACAGCTGCGTCATCTGAGTCATCATATTTCTTTGAGATTCCATCATTTTTTCCATCATATCCTACTGGATCTTAGCGAGCTGCTTCTGCATCTACGCTTGCATCTGTTCCTACATTTCCTTCTGCATTTGCTCCAATTTTTCTAGTCTTTTGTCCATTGACATGGTCTTTTTTCTTGTGTGATAGGGATGCGTATTTGGTTCAGTTTCTAGGTTATTGAAATATTTTTTAATAAATTAGAGCCTTTCTACAAATTTTAATGCATATGATGCGATGTAATGCAAATGCATGAAATGCAATGCAAATGCATGGAATGAATGCAACAAAAAAAGAGAGGCGTTGATTCTGATTCAATTCCCTTAGAAGAATTTTTCTAGAAAATAAATTCATTTACATAAAACAGATTACATATGCGGCTTTATCCTTATAGTCCAGGTGAATACACCAATCCTTTTCTTCGTATCCGAATGTTATGGTCGTGTCCCGTGAAATTTCTTAAGAGATGCCTCTTCTAGCTCCTTGTTGCTTGGTCTAGGCCGCACCTCTTCACTTACTTGTCCTCCAATATGTTCATAAACTTCTGTAGGAAAATTGAAACATGATGACTCTTGAGTAATCCTTGTCAGCTTGAATCCTCGGGCAAAGTCTTGTATTCTTCTGCGGGCTATCAGTTTTCTCTCGTTGTTTACCTGGACTATGTTCGAACAACCGTATTATAATCCACTTTATCAAGTAACCCATTTCCGTATGACAAACTCTTCTATTTAGCAATCGAATATGAATCAACACCTTCTTTCTATGATGATGAAATGCAACATAGTCATAAACAAAAGAAAACATGTCAGCATCATATACAAATGGTAAAAATCAAATCAAACAGAAAATAGTTAAACACCTATCCAGGTGACCGCTAGGGTTCAACATAGTTCGACCTAAAGTGGGCTCCTAGGGTTCACTATATGTGGTTTGGTTCTAACGAGAGGGTACCTACACCAGCAGATTCCTCAATCCTCACCCACTATAGGCTCATATAGATTGAGTTCGGTTCAGGGGAATACATTTCCCTATGGCCATGCGGAGATGAAAATCTCACGAAGCACATAGGTACAGATGTATCTCGGAAGCAGTCCACTAGCCCATGCGGAGGTGAAAACCTCACGAAGGCATAGTTTCTTACTCCCACTTAAAGGTGTAACCATAACGGTCATGCAATGTAAATGCAAGTATTCTACCAAAAACATCATAGTACCAGCAAATGTATTTAAAGAAACATGATTTTCAAAACAATTTTCCAAATTTTCAATCAAAAGGACAAGAATTAATCAATCTATGGCCCGACTCTCAACCAGTCCCCAGTGGAGTCGCCAAGCTGTCGAAACCATTTTTTTAGGTTTGAGAAAATGGGGTCGACTTAAAAATATGATGTGGAGTCGCCACCACCCTTTTTGTTTAGGTGTGATTGGATCACCTTGTAAAATTTTTATTGGTCTGCGAAATTAAATGACGAAAAAGGGTTCGGGAGTCGGTTACATACAAGGAAGGGATAGCACCCTCGCATGCCTCAGAACGGGTAGCAAATCAATTAATTAATGTCCTTGCATTGAAAATTCGAAAATGTTTAAAATATAGTTCTTTTTATGGAAGATTAATTAATGTTAAATTTGAATCTCAAGATTAACTCGTTTCGAAAGAATAAAAATATCATGCTCAGTACGTTCGGATATAACACGTTTATACCTCAACACCGAGATCCTCTTTGATCTTCAAAACATGCAATTAAAAAGGGTATTTGGCTATTTGGTTGGACAGAAAATTGACACCCAGTACGTTAAGGCATAATTTTTCGACCTTCCAAACGCATAAATATTGCCTTATTTTGAAAAAAAAAATACACAATCTTAAACTCGGCACAAAATGCATTTTTAATGACATGGAATATTTAGTAGAGACTTGAATACATTAGAATTCGAGGTATAATACAATGATAAGATGCATAACATTAATCATGAAATACACATAAATTAAATATCATATTAACAACAAGCTATAAAATATAATAATCTTACAAAATTGACAATGACAAAGTAACATAAAAATAAAACTTTAGATGCTAACAAATATATTTAAAGTAACTAAAATAAATTGATTTTGAAATTAACACTTTACGGCATTATTTAAAATGGAATAATTTGTACAAAATCTTGTTATTATATGTATATGCATGTACAAAGTAAAATAATTGTATTTAGATTAAATATTATACAAATCATCAAAAGAATACATAATATATGATTTTTGAAATTAAACATTTATACAATACATATAAACAAAATAAATTAAAATAATGAAGAATCAACATTAAAATAATTTGATTAAAATAACCTGAATAATGAATAAATTTAAGACTAAAAATACAAGAATAAAAATTAACACTTAATCAAAATATAAAAAAAAAAATTAGAAGGCTATTATGTAAATAAATAAAATTGTTTAAACAAAATGGAGGATCATATTGAATTTTCCCATGAAAAATAAGGGATCAACCTGGTAAATAGTCTAAAATCCTAAACGCAGCACATGAATAGGACTAAATTAAAATAACGCGTAAATTATTGAGGTCGATTAAACAATAAAGACAATGCATAACGGAACTAATTAAAAACAATATAGAAATAAGAGGGACTAAACGCGCAAATTCTCCATTAATTACAGAAACACGCGGATCTTATGTATATGGATCGGGTCAGATCGAATCGGGGCGATGGAGAACCTAAACAAAACCTAAAGATTAGTGCATTCAGTCGTTCCTAAAACCAAACTAATAAAATTAGAAAGAGAACCCTAATCTCCTATTCCTCTCTAATCGGCCGAACTAACTTCCCTCCTAAAAGTCGATCCGCCACCACAGACGTCGATTAGCGAACTCGGGCCTTGGTAATAACTTTTTCAGCCTTAGGATTCCCTCTCAGCCTCGATGTCAACGAAACCAGAGGAAACCCATGGCATACTCGTAAGGTAAGGCTTCGTTTTCCCCTTTTTTATTTCACATACAAAGAAAAAAATGAATTGAAAACTAGTAAAATGAGATCTAAAATTTGAAAGAAAGTGGAATCGAAAAATCACCTTTCTGATTTTTTTTTTAGTATTCCATATGCGTGTTTGTGTGTAATACAAAGGAATCGACCCTTTTACAGATGATTTCTTTGGCCCGTTATAGCCGAATCAAATTGAAAAATAAAAAATAAAATAAAAAATACAGTCTATTTCGTTGCCCTTTCTGCTATCATTTCTGTTTGCTTCGTTGGCCCCTTTTCTGTTGTCATTTCTGTTTGCAGGTGTGGGCATCGTGGAAGCCATTGCTGAGGTTGGCGTGGATACACGCGGGGCGTGGATGGAGGCTGTACGAGGGTAGAGAACAGCTTTCAAGGGGTTGTGATAAACCGTAAAAGTAACATATTTTAAGCCCACATTTAGCATGCTTTTGGATGCTTTATCCCTTGATTTATGTAAAAAGGTACTCTTAATCCTTTCTTTTCACGTTTTATACTCAAGAAAGCCCCCGAGGATGAAAAGAACGAGAAACAAGCTTAAAATGGACCAAATTGGGCCAAAATAGAAATCGAAACGGCCTGGGCCCAATACCATATGATCGTACTTCATTAAAAGTCCGAACACTGCCTAAAGACGACTTACACGGGCGTGTGCCATTACCGTGTCCCTGTCGTGGAAAAGATCAATTTCACTCAGAAAAGAATACTTAGGGGCAAAGAAACCTATCTCAAACGCCTATATAAACACCCTAAGTATAACCTAGAAGGGGGCGGTTAGCAAGGCCAAGGAGCCGAGCCAGAAAGGTCAGATTGTGGAGATTTACTCGAAGAGAGCCAGTTGATCCATCTCAAGAAGCCGTAATTATACTCAAGACGGAGGATCTCTCCTTCAATTCCTTCAGGGGGTTTTAGGGATTTCTTATGTTTTGTTTCATCTTTTCTTTTGAGATGTTTTCTTTCATTATTATGAACTAAACCCTCAGATACCTGAGGGGATGAAACCTAAGATGAATCTTGTTATCGTTTGCTGAACTATATGATAAATATTTGACTTGTTCTTAATTATGTGTTCTTAATTCTTGTGTTGATATTTCTGGGATATTAATTCAAGTATGATGTGCTTAGGTGGAGGAGCAAAAGTCCCTGCCTAAGAGTAGATCTAGCATAATTAAGCGAAGTTGATCGCGCGCCTAGAGATAGGGTGACGAGATTTTGTCGGATTAGGGTGAAACCTAATATGGGAGTCCGTAGATTTAGTTAATGCGATTCTAGGGGTTTTAATTAGAAAGAGATTTCAATTAATCAACCTAGGGTTAGACGTTAGTCGCCTCGAGAGAGGGATTAATATAACTTAGGGAATCATACAAATCAAGTCAAATGAATAAATCGTCTGGTTCAGAGTTAGATAACAAGTGAAGTCTAGGTGGATTCTTCCTTGGGTGTCATTTTAATCAATTGGTTTTTCCTCAAGTATTTTTCCCAATTTCATTCTTCTTTGTCTTTGCATCTTTAGTTTAGTAGTTAATTAATTTAGATTACATAAATAAATCCCTTTATTCTTAGGCTAAATAATAAAGAGGGAGTTAGTATTAGTACCTTTGGTTCCTTTGGGATTCGACATTCCGGTCTTGCCTAAACTATACTATTGTTCGATAGGTGCGCTTGCCTCAAATCGTTGTCATAGTTAGTTTCTAAGTTCGATCATTCTTTTTATAAATTTTTAAGACTCGACCGACATGATCAGGTTGCTGGAGAGTTCTAGAAATCCTAGGGTTTCTGATATTTGGGCCATTCGGGTCTTGAAAATTTGGGCTTAGTTGAATTTATAAATTTTGGGCTTGGGTTTAGAAACTAAGTTTTGTATTTGGGCTATTATTTATTGAACTATTATGGACTGTTGGATCTATTATTTTTTTATTTTGTTTTTTGGTTTTAATTTAATTTTGGTTTTTTTATTGGGTTAATACTAGGTTAATGGGTCCGGGCAAATTGGGCCTATTACATTGAGTATAAAACATGAAAACAAAGGATTAAGAGCACCAATTTACACAATTAAAGGCTTATATCATCCAAAAGCATGTTAAATGTGGGCTTAAAATATGTTACTATTATGGTTTATCAAGAAGCTCGGGGATCGTCGAGGATCATCACCACACTGTCGAACTATATTTTGGTGCCCTTTTGAAAAGTACATATTGAAGTATGGCATGTATAGGCTAGAGAACTTTGACTATGTTTTGAAAGGTGTATTTATAGCCATGTGTTATGGATTGTTTATGGATGTGAATATGGATGAATTTAGTCTATGTTATGAGATGCAATAGCTGGTAAGATTTGGTTGTTTTTGAGACATGAATTATTGCTTATTTTATGCTTGTGGGTATGACCCGAAATGGGTGGAAATTTGGCTTTGCAAATGGCCTATAATTGCTCACACGGTTGAGCACACGGGCGTGTGTCCCAACCGTGTCTTTCACTATCTTAATTCAGAGCTAACCAAAATTGCACACAGACCAGACACACGGGCGTGTAACAGGCCGTGTGACTCAAATCAGTGTCGCACACGGGCCAGGCACACGGGCATGTGACAGGCCATGTGATTTAGATCAGTTTTGTACACGGGCTGAGGCATGGTCTAAGGCACGGGCATGTGTAGCACATGGCCTAGCCACACGGGCGTGTGCCCTATTTTGGAAAGAAAATTTTTAAGTTCTGCAAAATTTCTGAATGAGATTGGTTTAGTCTCGAATCTTCTCTAAAGCATGTATAATGTAACACCCCTTACCCGTATTCAACGCTGGAACCGAGATGAGGCATTATCGGACTTATCTTGCTTGAACATACATCTTTGGGCTATCAAATTTCATTTCAAATATAAAATTTTTCATTCACATTCATAACATTCTTATTATGGGCCTACGAGGCCTTACACATGCAAACGGAGGGTCTCAGAATCAAAGTGGAAACTTTTTTATACTTAGAAAAATTTTGCCGTGTGATATGAAAGACGCCCGTGTGGGCAGACCGTGTGGTCACACACACCCATGTCCTTTGCCCGTGTGGAATTTATTTTCATTTCAAACCTATAGGGGTTTTCACATGGCCAGACAAACGCCTGTGTCCTTGGCCCGTGTCCTCCATACAAGCTAGACACGCCCGTGTCCTCACCCGCGTGTGAAAACCTGGGTATTCTGCTTGTGACGTCAGCAACCAAATAAGGGGCACACGGCCTAGGCACACGCCCGTGTGCCTACCCGTGTGGAAAAGAACAAGGCTATTTGCCAAGCTCTTTTTATCACCCTAACTCATGCAACATCAAACACATTCAGCCATTTACCAAGCAACTCAATCATGTAACATACACATTCATGGATAACCTTATCTTTTTATATACATAATGATAATGAACCATTAAATATGGCCATTTGCAAAAGTGTTCATCTTTAAAGGAGCCAACACACTTGGCCAAAACAACAAAAGATTTCACTATGTCTAGCTCCTATACATGCCATACTCAAAATGTTAAGTCTACTATATCGAGAGGAACTGATAGTGTGGATGATCTTCAAATTATCTTCGTATCTTGAAACGGCTTTTTGACACTATAACACAAGGGAAAAAGAAAGGGAGTAAGCTTTAAGGTTAGTAAGTTTACATGTAAACAATAAGCATCATCACATATGCTAATCAATCAATAACATCACATACTAAGTTAGAACAGTTCACATTTCCATAATCTTGCTTACTCATCTCATCTCTTACCACATTCCAATCACATAACAATTATATTGCTCATAATTGCTTGTACATATTTCCTTCACTAATCACCACAAAGCAACATGAAACATTTACTTATACCATATCCCGATGAACCCCTCGGAATAATACTATGTACTCGGTGGTTTCACACACAGCCCACCGTTAGTCAATAATAGGGTGGTATCGCACATAGCCCACCAACAAGAGTAATTAAGATGGTTTCGCACATAGCCCACCAAATGATAATATAAATGATGGTATCTTACATAGCCCATCGTGAATAATTAATAAGGTGGTATCGCACACAGCCCACCAATTAATCATTACAGATATTTTTCTGCATTACGTATCTATTTTGAGGTTCATACGAGAACTACTCACCATCTATGAATTTCAATAAATCTCAATCATAATTGATCTCATTCATACAATGCACCAATAAGTAACAACATTTGTATTAAAGATGTATCATTTACACAGAAACTTACCTCGGTGCAAAATGTGTTAATCGACGACTTAGTCCGTAACCTTGCCTTTTCCTGAGTCAAAGTTGTTTCCGCGCTCTTCTTGATCTATAATAATAAAATTTACTCATTCAATCACTTTATAATTCATGATACATCAAAATTTCTACTTAGGCAAAATTAACCATTTTGCCCTTATACTTTGGCAAAATTACTATTTTGCCCTTAGGCTCATAAATCATTTTTCATCACATTTTCTCATTACCCAAGCCTAGTTGAACATTCATTTCTCTTACAACAACTCACAAAACCAATTATTTCATGCATTTATTACTAAATTACAACTTCTACAACTAAGTCCATTTTAGGTGTTTTCATGGTAACACCTTTCGCAAAAGTTGTTCCTTAGCTCACTAACTGTAACATCTTGAATTTATGGGCTTGTGCATTTTGTGTAGTGTATGCTTAAAATATAAATTTAAGGATTTGAGGTGCAAATGGGGCTCAGGTTTGAGCTGAGGCTTTGATTAAATATTTTGTTTAGACACTCTAGGGGCTTAAATTAAAGTTTTAGTAGTTTAATTGACATATTGGGCTTGTGGCCCAGCAACTAGGGGCACAATAAAGGGGAGCTATAAGTGGGTCACCAGTGCTTGAGAAGGGCCCAATTTTTGGTTGCTTGAAGCCCAAGTTAAAGGGCCAAATTTTGGCACTTAAAAAGGGGACTAGGAGGGGACGGCACAAGGCTAATTTTTAGGAATTTTATTATGTTTAAATTATGAGGATAATAAGCAGATAATGGATATAGGAGTTAGTGATAATTAAGGCTATTTTTAAGGAGATAACAGATTAAGATAAGGGAAAAGGATAGGAGCTATCATATGTTGGAGTGTTGGCCAAAAATCAATCTCTGCTAAGGGGAGGAATCAGTTTTCTATATAAAGGGGGGGATGCCGAAATTTACTGCTAAAGCTCTCATCATTTCTCTTTTCTCTACCGAAATTTCTACTCCATTCTTCCTCTCTTTTCTTTTCCTTCAGTTGGCCGAATCTTCTGACAGATTCTTTCTCATCTCTTTCAAGACACTTTAACCGAATCTTCAAGCCCCTCTTCGCTTTCTTTTCACTTTTCTTTTTAGCTGAAACCACATTAGTTCCTCTTTTCCGAGGTTTTCATAAAAGCCGAAATCGTGAGATCTTGTCTCTTGTGATTGCCAAAATCACTCTGGGGAGTCTGCTTGTGCCGAATTTTGAAGGAAACAATAGGTAAGTGTATATTTCGAGATTTCAATGTTTTTTTTGACTTTTCAAAGTCCCTAGCCGAATGGCTACTTAGAAACTAATCTATTATTTCTCTCTTATTTTCGGCATTCTGGGATCTGAAGAGGAGTCAATCGCGTAGATCTCTAAGTCATAAGTTCAGTAATACTCGAATTGTGGTACTTTCAGGATTTCAAGGTAAGGAAATCTATTGTTTTTAATGTGTAAAATCGGGTATAACACTAATCATGGCCGATTATAGGAGAGGCCCTATTTCCATATCTTTTCGGCTTTTTGAGCAAAGTTGTAGATCGGTTTAGCAAGGGTATCAACTTTCAGGTGTGTAACCTTTCCCACTATTAGATTGGGTGCTAATATATATATATATATATATATATATATATAAATCTGCTATACTCTGTTAAATGCCAAAATCCCGGCATAACGTTTGAAAACCCGAGAAGGGTGAAGGCTAAATATCAGGTTAATATTTTCTGCCATTCCGCAGTGAATGTTTCTGTTAAAAACGATAAGTTTCATGTGTCATTTTCTATGTATGCTTGGGGTTGGGTAATTAACGAAAAGGGGAAGTGATCTGTTCTGGTGGCTTATGCCATTTCAGCTTGGTGACTCTGTCACATATTCTGTTTCTGGTGGCTCTAGCCATTTCTGTAACAGACCAAATTTGACCCTTATCGGAACGGTGGTTTCGGGACCACAAATCCGAGTCTGAGAAATATTTTAATATTATATTTTGTGTCTAATATGTGTGAATTAATGTGTGTGAAAGTTTCGTAGAAAATTTAATCGTTTAAGTGCCTAATTGGAGAAAAAGGACTCAATCGCGTAACGCGTAAAAGTTTCAAACCATAGTAAAATGTGCCAAATTGATAATGGTTTCTTGATTTGAAGCATTGAAAGGGCAATTAGTCCATTCTTGATATTAGTGGACGGTTAAAGTTCACTTTTTCCATTATGTTTTGTTAATGAATGTTATAATAATAAGGTTAAATTAGTAAATGGCCAAATATCATAATATATGTAAAATAAAACATAAAATAAATCTTAGTGCTTCATTTTGCATGACCGAAATAAGAAAGAAACAAAGTAAAAGAGAGAGTTGGTACATTCGGCCATTCATTCAAGCTTCAATTAGGTATGGATTCTAGCTCGATTTTTGTTAATTTTTACGTTTTTGAGATCGTTGCTTCGAACCGTAGCCGACCCATGTTGTAATTTTTAAATCTGAGCATGTCTAAGGTTCGGCCATTAACATTGTTATGTGATAATTGATGTTTGATGAATTTAATTTTAAGATAGGATTAAGATTGATAAGTTTTGTATTGAAGTTTTAGTGAAAATTGAGTAAATAGGACTAATTTGTAAAAATAAAAAATTGAGAGGGCTTAAATGCAAAATAAATGAAAGAAATGGACTTATATAGTCCTTATACATATTCGGCCCTTGAGTGTTGTATTGAAATAATGTGTATTTTGTGTTTTGTGCAATTAGGACTAAAGTGTAAAAATGTGAAACACTAGGGGTAAAAGGGTAATTTGCCCATTAATGTGATTTGAGACTAAATTGAAATGAAATGTACTTGAATGAGTTAAATTTTAATGTGTTTAGATCAAGAACAAAGAAAAACGGATTTGGATCGGGGAAAGACGAAGGTTATTGAATAGCCAGTCTACGCGGTCCGCCGACAGTCGAGGTAAGTCCCTAAGCTGGATTATATTAAAGAATGCATTATGAATGTATTTAATGACAATTTTTGATAAATTTAGGTATATTTTCATGTGATAGCGGAATGTAATAATATTACATTGAATTGAATATGTTTTGTTATACAATGTTATAATAGTTTTATTTGTGAAAAGTGAATAAGCTTAGTTGAATTGGAAATGCGATAGAATTATGAAATTTAAGTGATAAGTGGTTATGATACTATTGAAACGTTCATTGAATTGTTGAAAATGTTGATATTTCGGGCTTTAAGCCTAGCAGGCCTAGTGCCGGTGACTCATTTCAGGCTCTGAGCCTAGCAGGCCTCTTGCCGGTGACATATTCGGGCTTATCGCCTAGCAAGCCTCGTGCCGGTGACACATTCGGGCTCATTGCCTAGCAGGCTTAATGCCGGTGTTTTAAGTTACAGATTTTGAGTTACATAGACCTGGGGCCAGTATGTGAAGTTCAGTTAAAAAGCCTAGAAGGTTCTATACCGGTGAATTTCTTGTTTGTATTTTATTTACGTAGTCAAGGCCTTTAAGCAATAAAGGTAAATTTATGTCTTGGAAATGAACTTGTTTTTTCGGCCACAAGGTATGCATTTTATATGTTAGTACTAAGTATACATGTGCTATGGTTGTGATCGAATAGAAAAATGAAAGAATGAGTTATATTATATACTTGGTTGTGATGTTATAAATGCGAAATATATATATATATATATATATATATATATATTATGTCAAGTGGTTAATAGACATGCGAAATTTGGGTGTGATTAAGATGTTCATGTAAGCAAAGTTATATTACTAAGTTATGTGAAGTGATGATGCCCTGTTATTAGTAATTGCAAATAAAGTATAAATGTTAATGTCATGGATTAGTTTATACTAGGTTTGGTTGGTTAAGAATTTTAGTAATGCTTGAGACTTGCTAAGCTAATGAGCTTACTCCGTTTCTGTTTAATTGTTCTGTTTGTTAGATTCTAGTCAAGCTACAGGTTCAGAGGATCAGCGTTGAAGTTCACCACACTATCAACTCTTTTGGTACTCCTTTAGCTTGCTTTATTTTTAGATAAAGGCATATATAGGGGGAATATGTCCTTGTTTGAGTAGAAACCTTATTATTATATGTATTATAGCCATACGAATATGGCTTATGTTCTATATTTATTAATGTGGAGACATATGGTTTAATGATCTAGTGATGCATATGAGTATATTATTATGATGCTTGGATATTTGGAATTATATTTGGGTATATTCGGTTATAATCTAGGTGCATATTATATATATATATATATATATATATATATATATAGGTTGGTCATGGCATATATGTGTGATGTGTTTAGTTGTGTAATATTGATCATATTAAATATGCATGTATTGCTTGAATGTGAATTATATAAAAAAAAAAGATTAATCTCATGTGTTATGTATTCGGCAATACATGGTATTAAGTAGAAAATGTAATTGGATGTTATATTTGGTCTTAGATTGCATTTGTACATGACTAATAAATATTATATGCTTATGCTTGGTTCAAATTTATCTTTTCAAATACTTAAGTATACATTTTGTTTTTATGGATTATATTAAGACAATTTTAAATTGTTAGATCAAAGTATCACTTAAACATGTATATGAATGATTAAATGTTACGATTTCTTCTGATTTATTAAAGAAAATGTGATTATGTGTAAGATAGGTGTTACATGAATTGAGTACACTATGAGTTGTTTTGTGCTTTCAAATGGTTTAAATTAAAATGATCACATGCGCATGGTCTTGTAAATAGAAAAGAGATATGTTTAGTCTTTAACAATTATGCCAAGTTTATTTGTTCATAATGACCATTTCCATTACAGCATATGATATTGGATATTAAACTTTGTGAAATGTTTGTTTGGTCTATTAAGTTCATGTATATATTTTTGAGAATAAGCGATTAATACTTATTAAATATTCGAATGTCATTATAATGATAAGCTCAGGATTTATGTAAGTATTTTAAGGCATTTTGTGTGACTTTAAGACATGTATATTGATTTGAAAATATGGTATAGGTTTGAAATGAATTCGATTGAACTTTGAGTTATGATTAGTATATTTGGGGTGCTTAATAATTTAAGACTAATATTTAATTAGCAAAATGTTATATATATATATATGTGTTTGTGAATAGGTTCTATGTGATTATGTGAATGTACGAAAGCTGTATTTTCTTTGAAAATGCCTCGTAACCCTAATCCGGTGACGGATATGGGTTAGGAGTGTTACATTTTATTGGTATCAGAGCTTATGGTTTAGTCGATTCTAGGACTACCGTAGAGCGTGAGGGTCTAGCTATACATGCCTTTATTGTATATTTGATAGTGTGGTGACTTCTGACATTCCGAACTGTGTTTTATATAGTAAATGGACACTGATCCCGATAGAGCCGTAGCGGATGATGTAGAGAGTGTAGGGCCTGATCGTGCACGCGGATCAGCGCCGGTAGACTCTCGACCTGTTTCGGGTAGCCACGAGGGGGAGGCTAAACAAGCCTTCTACCAGATGATGAACGAGTGGTTTACCCAGTTTATTCAACTAACCCGGCTGTACAACAACCTCCACCCCCGAATAATCAAACTCCGATACCTTCAGCACCCCCGATGATAGATCCGATGAGATCTAGCCGGCCTCCGGTTGATAAAATCAGGAAATTTGGGGCCGAAGAATTCAAGGCCAATGATGATGATGATGCAGAGCGAGCCGAAATG
The DNA here is from genome assembly GCA_005393395.2 of Gossypium australe. Classification (NCBI taxonomy): domain Eukaryota; kingdom Viridiplantae; phylum Streptophyta; class Magnoliopsida; order Malvales; family Malvaceae; genus Gossypium; species Gossypium australe. The sequence goes on from CM016616.1 coordinate 120,922,922, forward strand.
TGGCTTGATAACACTATTCGGGTACTCGATGAGCTATCTTGTACTCCAGATGAATGCCTGAAGTGTGCTATATCTTTACTTCGGGACACTGCATATCACTGGTGGAATACACTAGTATCAGTGGTTCCGAAAGAAAAAGTGACGTGGGATTTCTTCCAGAATGAATTCCGCAAGAAATATATCAGCCAGAGGTTCATCGACCAGAAACGTAAAGAATTTCTTGAACTAAAACAGGGGTAAATGACCGTGACTGAATATGAGCGAAAATTTGTCAGATTGAGCCGATATGCCCGAGAGTGTGTATCAACTGAAGCCATTATGTGCAAGAGGTTCGAAGACGGTTTGAAGGAAGATATAAAGTTACTTGTTGGCATTCTTGAAATCGAAGAGTTTGTGACACTAGTCGAACGAGCTTGCAAAGCTGAAGAGCTCGGGAAGGAGAAAAGAAAGGCTGAGATAGAAGCTAGAGACACTCGTAAGAGAACGTCGGGTAAGACTTTCCATTCCACATCTAAGAAGTTCAGAGATGACTTCAACCGACATAAAGCTACTTCAAATTTACCTAGACGTGATCGACCTCCAGTGGGCTCACGAGCTACCTCGATGGCCAGTGTTGGTAACACTCCACCGAATCGAGTTGAATGCAAGCACTGTGGGAAATGGCATTCCGGGAGTTGTAGATTCCATGATCGGTCTTGCTTTAAATGTGGATCATCAGATCATTTTATTAGAGAATGTCCGATGTTAGCTGAGCAGAATACAGTTCAGAACATTAAGTCGAGCAACACGTCAGCGCGAGGCAGGCCACCCAGACATTCAGGCAATGTAGGTGGTAGTCAGAGAGGAACGAAGAACACTGCAGTTCGATCCGAGGCTAGAGCACCAGCTAGAGCTTATGCTGTACGAGCTAGAGAGGATGCTTCGTCCCCAGACGTTATTACTGGTATTTTCACACTTTATGATACTACTGTGATTGCATTGATTGATCCTGGTTCGACTCATTCATATGTGTGTGAAACTTTGGCATCCAGTAAGACTCTACCTGTTGAGTCTATTGAGTTTGTGATCCGTGTGTCCAACCCTTTGGGTCGCTGTGTACTTGTGGATAAAGTGTGTAAAAGTTGCCCATTGATGATTCGAGATTCTTGTTTCCCAGCTGAGCTAATGTTGTTGCCCTTCGACGAGTTTGATATAATTCTGGGAATGGATTGGTTAACTTTGTATGATGCAGTGGTGAATTGTAAAAGAAAGATCATTGATTTGAGATGCCAAAACGGGGAGATCATTCGGGTTGAATCTAATGATTTAAGTGGGTTGCCTACAGTGATATCTTCGATGTTAGCCTGAAAATATGTGAGAAAAGGGTATGAAGCTTATTTGGCTTATGTGTTGGATAATGAAGTATCTGAAAAGCAGATTGAATCAGTACCAGTTGTGTGTGAATACCCAGATGTGTTTCCTGAAGAATTACCGGGTTTACCACCAGTAAGAGAGATTGAGTTTGGCATTGAATTAGTACCGGGGACGACTCCGATCTCGATCACTCCGTATCAGATGGCACCTGCTGAGTTAAAAGAGTTGAAAGCACAGTTGCAAGAGTTAACAGATAGGGGCTTTGCATGACCGAGCTTTTCTCCTTGGGGTGCACCAGTTCTTTTTGTGAAAAAGAAGGATGGAACGATGCGAATGTGTATTGATTATCGGCAATTGAATAAGGTAACTATAAAGAATAAGTACCCGTTACCTCAGATTGATGACTTGTTTGATCAGTTGAAAGGGGCTTCAGTATTTTCGAAAATAGATTTGAGATTAGGCTATTATCAGTTGCGAGTCAGAGATACAGATGTGTCAAAGACTGCATTCCGGACGAGGTACGGACATTTTGAGTTTCTGGTTATGCCTTTTGGACTCACGAATGCACCTGCTGTTTTTATGGATCTAATGAATCGAGTTTTCAGACAGTTTTTGGATCAGTTTGTAGTAGTGTTTATTGATGATATACTGATCTACTCCAAAAATGAAACCGAGCATGCCGAGCATTTGAGATTAGTGCTACAAACTTTAAGAGATCAACAGTTGTATGCGAAGTTTAGTAAGTGTGAGTTCTGGATGAAAGAGGTCAGCTTTTTGGGACATGTTGTTTCAGCATCAGGTATTCGAGTCGATCCGAACAAAATTTCGGCTATACTTGATTGGAAGCCACCGAAAAATGTTTTCGAAATTCGAAGTTTTCTGGGACTTGCGGGCTATTACAGACCGTTTGTGAAAGGTTTTTCTGTGATAGCTACACCTTTGACAAAGCTGCTACAGAAAAATGTAAAGTTCGAGTGGTCGAAAAATTGTCAGAAGAGTTTCGATCAGTTGAAAGCCCTTTTGACGGAAGCTCCAGTATTAGCTCAGCCTGAATCTGGTAAGGAATTTGTTGTGTATTCTGATGCTTCCTTAAGTGGTTTGGGCTGCGTATTGATGCAGGAAGGCAAAGTAGTAGCCTACGCATCGAGGCAATTGAAGCCGCATGAAAGAAATTACCCGACACATGATTTAGAGCTTGCAGCCATTGTGTTCGCATTGAAGATTTGGCGTCATTACTTATTCAGCGAGAAATGCCATGTTTACTCGGATCACAAAAGTTTGAAGTATTTGATGACTCAAAAAGACCTGAATTTTAGACAGCGCAGGTGGTTGGAATTGTTAAAAGATTACGAATTGGTAATTGACTACCATCCGGGAAAAGCTAACGTTGTTGCGGATGCGCTAAGTTGAAAATCATTGTTTACTCTTCGTGCGTTGAACGCACATATGGTTATGGCGGGTGATGGTTCGATCATAGCTGAGATGAAGGCTAGACCATTGTTTATTCAGCAAATTTGTGATGCACAGAAAGTTGACAAAGATATGATTTCTAGACGAGCACAGTGTGAAAATGATGCAGAGTCAGAATTTAGAATTGATAAAAATGACTGTTTGAACTATAAAGGTAGATTGTGTGTTCCGAGAAATGCTGACTTGATTTAGGTGGTATTGAATGAAGCTCATAATAGTCAAATGTCAATGCATCCGGGTAGCACAAAGATGTATAATGATTTGAAACAGTTCTATTGGTGGCCGGGCATGAAACGGGATATATCTGAATTTGTTTCGAAATGCTTAGTTTGTCAGCAAGTAAAAGCTGAGCATCAAGTGCCATCCGGACTACTTCAGCCAATCATGATACCTGAATGGAAATGGGATAGAATTTCAATGGATTTTGTATCCGGTCTCCCTATGACACCGAGTAGGAAAGATGCCGTCTGGGTTATAGTTGATAGACTGACTAAATCAGCTCATTTTGTGCCAGTACGTACAGACTATTCACTCGATAAACTTTCTGAATTGTATGTATCACAGATTGTAAGATTACATGGTGTACCAAGTTTCATTGTTTCAGACAGAGACCCAAGATTCACATCACGGTTTTGGAAGAAGTTGCAAGATGCTTTAGGTACTAAACTTCATTTTAGTACAGCCTTTCATCCACAGACAGACGATCAGTTTGAGCGAACTATTCAGATACTTGAGGACATGTTGAGATGTTGCGTTCACGAATTTGAAGGTACGTGGGAACGATACCTACCTTTGATTGAATTTGCTTACAATAATAGCTTTCAATCTAGTATCAAAATGGCGCCTTATGAAGCCTTGTACGGGCGAAAATGTCGAACACCATTATACTGGACTAAGCTCAGCGAGAATAAGATACACGGGGTTGATTTGATTAAAGAAACAGAACAGAAGGTAGCTATTATTAGAGGCAATTTGAAAGCTGCTTCGGATCTTCAAAAGTCCTATGCTGATTTGAAATGTAAAGACATTGAATTTCAGGTCGGAGATCGTGTATTCTTAAAAGTTTCTCCGTGGAAGAAAGTACTCCAATTTGGTCGGAAAGGCAAGTTGAGTCCGAGATTTATCGGACCGTATGAAATCATCGAACGTATTGGACTTGTTGCTTATAGATTGAAGTTGCCCTCTGAGTTAGAAAATATACATGACGTCTTTCACGTTTCGATGCTTCGTAAGTACAGATCAGATCCATCTCATGTGATCACACCATCAGAGATAGAAATCCAATCCGATTTGACATATGATGAAGAACCGATCCGTTTTTTAGTTCGGGAAATGAAAGAGTTGAGAAATAAGAGAATTCCATTAGTGAAGGTACTATGGAATCGTCACGGAGTTGAAGAGGCTACGTGGGAGCCTGAGGATTCAATGAGGCAACAATATCCGACTCTGTTTCACGGTAAGATTTTCAGGGACGAAAATCCCTAAGGGGGGAGAGTTGTAACAGACCAAATTTGACCCTTATCGGAACGGTGGTTTTGGGACCACAAATCCGAGTCCGAGAAATATTTTAATATTATATTTTGTGTTTAATATGTGTGAATTAATGTGTGTGAAAGTTTCGTAGAAAATTTAATCGTTTAAGTGCCTAATTGGAGAAAAAGGATTTAATCGCGTAACGCGTAAAAGTTTCAAACCATAGTAAAATGTGCCAAATTGATAGTGGTTTCTTGATTTGAAGCATTGAAAGGGCAATTAGTCCACTCTTGATATTAGTGGACGGTTAAAGTTCACTTTTGCCATTATGTTTTGTTAATGAATGTTATAATAATAAGGTTAAATTAGTAAATGGCCAAATATCATAATATATGTAAAATAAAACATAAAATAAATCTTAGTGCTTCATTTTGCATGACCGAAATAAGAAAGAAACAAAGTAAAAGAGAGAGTTGGTACATTCGGCCATTCATTCAAGCTTCAATTAGGTATGGATTCTAGCTCAGTTTTTGTTAATTTTTACGTTTTTGAGATCGTTGCTTCGAACCATAGTCGACCCATGTTGTAATTTTTAAATCTGAGCATGTTTAAGGTTCAGCCATTAACATTGTTATGTGATAATTGATGTTTGATGAATTTAATTTTAAGATAGGATTAAGATTGATAAGTTTTGTATTGAAGTTTTAGTGAAAATTGAGTAAATAGGACTAATTTGTAAAAATAAAAAATTGAGAGGGCTTAAATGCAAAATAAATGAAAGAAATGGACTTATATAGTCCTTATACATATTCGGCCCTTAAGTGTTGTATTGAAATAATGTGTATTTTGTGTTTTGTGCAATTAGGACTAAAGTGTAAAAATGTGAAACACTAGGGGTAAAAGGGTAATTTGCCCATTAATGTGATTTGAGACTAAATTGAAATGAAATGTACTTGAATGAGTTAAATTTTAATGTGTTTAGATCAAGAACAAAGAAAAACAGATTTGGATCGGGGAAAGACGAAGGTTATTGAATAGCCGGTCTACGCGGTCCGCCGACAGTCGAGGTAAGTCCCTAAGCTGGATTATATTAAAGAATGCATTATGAATGTATTTAATGACAATTTTTGATAAATTTAGGTATATTTTCATGTGATAGCCGAATGTAATAATATTACATTGAATTAAATATGTTTTGTTATACAATGTTATAATAGTTTTATTTGTGAAAAGTGAATAAGCTTAGTTGAATTGGAAATGTGATAGAATTATGAAATTTAAGTGGTAAGTGGTTATGATACTATTGAAATGTTCATTGAATTGTTGAAAATGTTGATATTTCGGGCTTTAAGCCTGGCAGGCCTAGTGCCGGTGACTCATTTCAGGCTCTGAGCCTAGCAGGCCTCGTGTCGGTGACATATTCGGGCTTATCGCCTACCAGGCCTCCTGCCGGTGATACATTCGGGCTCATTGCCTAGCAGGCTTAATGCCGGTGTTTTAAGTTACAGATTTTGAGTTACATAGACCTGGGGCCAGTATGTGAAGTTCAGTTAAAAAGCTTAGAAGGTTCTATATCGGTGAATTTCTTGTTTGTATTTTATTTACGTAGTCAAGGCCTTTAAGCAATAAAGGTAAATTTATGTCTTGGAAATGAACTTGTTATTTCGGCCACAAGGTATGCATTTTATATGTTAGTACTAAGTATACATGTGCTATGGTTGTGATCGAATAGAAAAATGAAAGAATGAGTTATATTATATACTTGGTTGTGATGTTATAAATGCGAAATATATATATATATATATATATATATATTATGTCAAGTGGTTAATAGACATGCGAAATTTGGGTGTGATTAAGGTGTTCATGTAAGCAAAGTTATATTACTAAGTTATGTGAAGTGATGATGCCCTGTTATTAGTAATTGCAAATAAAGTATAAATGTTAATATCATGGATTAGTTTATACTAGGTTTGGTTGGTTAAGAATTTTAGTAATGCTTGAGACTTGCTAAGCTAATGAGCTTACTCCGTTTCTGTTTAATTGTTCTGTTTGTTAGATTCTGGTCAAGCTACAGGTTCAGAGGATCAGCGTTGAAGTTCACCACACTATCAACTCTTTTGGTACTCCTTTAGCTTGCTTTATTTTTAGATAAAGGCATGTATAGGGGGGAATATGTCCTTGTTTGAGTAGAAACCTTATTATTATATGTATTATAGTCATACAAATATGGCTTATGTTCTATATTTATTAATGTGGAGACATATGGTTTAATGATCTAGTGATGCATATGAGTATATTATTATGATGCTTGGATATTAGGAATTATATTTGGGTATATTCGGTTATAATCTAGGTGTATATTATATATATATATATATATATATATATAGGTTGGTCATGGCATATATGTGTGATGTGTTTAGTTGTGTAATATTGATCATATTAAATATGCATGTATTGCTTGAATGTGAATTATAAAAAAAAAAAGATTAATCTCATGTGTTATGTATTCAGCAATACATGGTATTAAGTAGAAAATGTACTTGGATGTTATATTTGGTCTTAGATTGCATTTGTACATGACTAATAAATATTATATGCTTATGCTTGGTTCAAATTTGTCTTTTCAAATACTTAAGTATACATTTTGTTTTTATGGATTATATTAAGACGATTTTAAATTGTTAGATCAAAGTATCACTTAAACATGTATATGAATGATTAAATGTTACGATTTCTTCTGATTTATTAAAGAAAATGTGATTATGTGTAAGATAGGTGTTACATGAATTGAGTACATTATAAGTTGTTTTGTGCTTTCAAATGGTTTAAATTAAAATTGTCACATGCGTATGGTCTTGTAAATAGAAAAGAGATACGTTTAGTCTTTAACAATTGTGCCAAGTTTATTTGTTCATAATGACCATTTCCATTACCGCATATGATATTGGATATTAAGCTTTGTGAAATGTTTGTTTTGTCTATTAAGTTCATGTATAAATTTTTGAGAATAAGCGATTAATACTTATTAAATATTTGAATGTCATTATAATGATAAGCTCAGGATTTATGTAAGTATTTTAAGGCATTTTGTGTGACTTTAAGACATGTATATTGATTTGAAAATATGGTATAGGTTTGAAATGAATTCGATTGAACTTTGAGATATGATTAGTATATTTGGGGTGCTAAATAATTTAAGACTAATATTTAATTAGCAAAATGTTATATATATATATGTGTTTGTGAATAGGTTCTATGTGATTATGTGAATGTACGAAAGCTGTATTTCCTTTGAAAATGCCTCGTAACCCTAATCCGGCGACGGATATGGGTTAGGGGTGTTACAATTTCAGCCTGGTGACTCTGTCACAACTTTGATGATGAGCAGCTAACTGCAGTATGACTGCCATCGATGGTGTGTAGCGGTGTGGGTTGATTGTAGAAATCGCCGACGGTGTGATTGGCAGGTAAGGGTGGTGTGTAGCGGATGGAAACCTAGGATTGGGTTGGGTTTTATGTATGTTATTTTCTGTACTATGTGTTATGTTCTGATCTGTGGGCTAAAGCCCAGTCTAACGGTGCTTGAGGGTTGCACACTGAGTCTCGCGACTCACCCTATTATTTTAACAATCTCAGGTGACACTTAGCGCATCGGACTGGGTTGGAGAGGGGAGCATGGTGGCCATGCGATAGAGGACTAAGGACTTCCGCAGAATACTTTACTTCATTTATTTATTTTCAAGATATTTATTTTAAGTGGGTTTTAAATACGGTTGTAATAAGGCCACGGGCCACTAGACTATTATACTTTGTTTTGGTTTTTATTTTGGGCTTTTATTATTTCTAGACACTTAAACTTTAATTAAACTAAGGCATGTATTAAGATTTTGGTTTTAATTCATAAATCAACAAATTGGACTTATACCTTATTTAAACTTATCAAGTTATTAAGTATTCCCGAACAGAAGACTAAATACAAGAAAAATATTTCCCGAAATTACGACATCTTTTACGAAATCTTTTTAGTGACATGCCAGATCCAGCTGTAGTGTTTGGGCCGAGTTTGGGGTGTTACAAATTGGTATCAGAGCCCGGTTCAAAACTCGGCTCTGGGGGTTTTTGGGCTCAAAACGTTTTCTAAAATGGGCTTTTGAAATATGCATGCTTTTAAATGATAACAGGTTTGTTAGCTCGACATGGCACCTACGTCTCCGGCCCAAGTCCGCCAGGTAAGTATTCTGAACTCCCTGTGTGTTATAAATGTATGTGGGCTTGATGGGCTTTATAGGACGTAGATTATTTAGATTAGAACTTGATGGACTCTAGGCCTAGCCGAAACAACTCCTAAAATCTCATAAGACTTAATTTCACTAAACAAACCCGTGAACGAGTCGCAAGACTAGGGTGTGGCAACAGGCATGCGCATGCCTAGGATTGGATCCGGAAGAGCTTGGTATTTAAGCAGTCCTAGTAACTCACCTCCTCTTCGCTGGAATCCTACCTGGTGCCTAGTGACTGTTCACCCTAATCATGAGGACTTGTTGACAGGCTAAACCTTATAATTAAAACCTAGAAGGGACCAGCCACCTTATTTTTACGAAATTGCTAAAATACCCTTAGGTTGAAAAAAAAAAATACCTATGATTTGCAAATATAGCCTGATTTACAAAGTCAACGAAATTTTTCATTAAAAAAAAACTCACACAACACACGACAACAACCAAAAACTCACAAACACCTGAACACTACTATTTTCTTTTGAAATCAAATCCTCCAAGATACCCCTGTTTTAAAAAAAAATTTTGAAAATATCCCTGATTTGTAAAAATTACTAAATTGCCCCTGATTTGTAAAATGACCAAAGTACCCCTGATTTCAAAATTACCGAAATACCCTCAGATTTCAAAATTACCGAAATACCCCTAGATTGCAAAATTACCAAAATACCCTTATTTCGCAAAATCACCAAGGAACCCTATTTTGGAAAAAATATGAAAATACTCCTGTAGGATAAAATTACGAAAATACCCTCGGGTAGTGAAACAATAACAACACTTTTCTGGGATGAACGTAAGTTCATTGATGTTTTTTGTATGTCGATGATTGAATGTACGTGTCTCTTAGAATTAGAGGATACGAACTTGAGACTGAATGGTGAATGCAAATTCGAAAGAACTACTCTTAAAGCTATTCATAAGACTGTTCGTGATTAAACAGTGGAAGAGAACTAATGATTCATATAACTCTTAATCAGATAAACGTCGATCGGAAGAATGAGACGCGGTAGGGGTAGGATTACCTTGTCTGAGCCAATAGGGTCTGGCCACGGGTCAGGAAACGAAATGTCGGATCCTCCAGCTGCGGAGGAGGAATTTCAGGATCAGACTGCCGGAGATGATGCGGTATCTCAGGCAATATTGAGGGTTTTGGAGAGGGTTGCTGGAGTAGGCATGGGCACAGGAGCCCGGAAATCTGTGCCGGAGCGGCTTAGGGCCAATGGGGCAAAAGTGTTTAGGAGAGTTTCTGGCGTAGCCTCTAACACAGCTGAGTATTGGATGGAAGCGACTGAGCGCATAATGGATGACTGAGATTTCACGGTAGCGGAAAAGTTGAAAGGGGTCGTGTCTCTTCTTCGAGACGAGGCTTATCAATGGTGGCTCGCGGTGAAGGAGGGTACTGCCGCAGATCGGATTGACTGGGACTTCTTTAAGGAGTCATTCCAGGGAAAGTATGTTGGGGCCAGCTATGTGGATGCACAGACGAAGGCATTTCTGAACTTAGTGCAGGGAAGTAAATCTGTGGCTGAATATGAGGCGGAGTTTCTGCGCTTGAGCCGCTACGCTCGGGGAATGGTAGCAACCGAATATGAGCGTTGTTCGGTTCGAGGATGGATTGCGGAATGAGTTAAGGGTTTTGATAGCATCGCAGAGAGAGAGAGATTTTGCTGTCCTGGTTGAGAAAGTAAAGATAGCCAAGAGAACAAGGACGCTCTAGATGCGAATACCGGTGCATATTCTACCATAGTATACTAAGTGTTTCTTTTGGCTTTAGAATTAGAGTGCGCAGCGAAAGCATAGTGGTGAGACTTAGGTAGTATGATTAATAGTTAGTTGGAAATTTCGAGGATGAAATTTTCTTTAAGGGGGGTAGAACTGTAACATCCTGAATTTATAGGCTTGTGCATTTTGTGTAGTGTATGCTTAAAATATCAATTTAAGGATTTGAGGTGCAAATGGGCCTCAGGTTTGGGCTGAGGCTTTGATTAAATATTTTGTTTAGACACTCTAGGGGCTTAAATTAAAGTTTTAGTAGTTTAATTTAGATATTGGGCTTGTGGCCCAGCAACTAGGGGCACAGTAAAGGGGAGCTATAAGTGGCGTCACCAGTGCTTGAGAAGGGCCCAATTTTTGGTTGCTTGAAGCCCAAGTTAAAGGGCCAAATTTCGGCACTTAAAAAGGGGACTAGGAGGGGATGGCACAAGGTTAATTTTTAGGAATTTTATTATGTTTAAATTATGAGGATAATAAGTGGATAATGGATAGAGGAGTTGGTGATAATTAAGGCTATTTTTGAGGAGATAACAGATTAAGATAAGGGAAAAGGATAGGAGCTATCATATGTTGGAGTGTTGGCCGAAAATCAATCTCTGCTAAGGGGAGGAATCGGTTTTCTATATAAAGGGGGGGATGCCAAAATTTACTGCTAAAGCTCTCATCTTTTCTCTTTTCTCTGCCGAAATTTCTACTCCATTCTTCCTCTCTTCTCTTTTCCTTCAGTTGGCCGAATCTTCTGACAGATTCTTTCTCATCTCTTTCAAGACACTTTAACCGAATCTTCAAGCCCCTCTTTACTTTCTTTTCACTTTTCTTTTTAGCCAAAATCGTGAGATCTCGTCTCTTGTGATTGCCAAAATCACTCTAGGGAGTCTGCTTGTGCCGAATTTTGAAGCAAAAAAATAGGTAAGTGCCAATTTCGGGATTTCAATGTTTTTTCGGCTTTTCAAAGTCCCTAGCCGAATGGCTACTTAGAAACAAATCTATTATTTCTCTATTATTTTCGGCATTCTGGGATCTGAAGAGGAGTCAATCGCGTAGATCTCTAAGTCATAAGTTCAGTAATACTCGAATCGTGGTACTTTCGGGATTTCAAGGTAAGGAAATCTGTTGTTTTTAATGTGTAAAATCGGGTAGAACACTAATCATGGCCGATTATAGGAGAGGCCCTATTTCCATATCTTTTCGGCTTTTCGAGCAAAGTTGTAGATCGGTTTAGCAAGGGTATCGACTTTCAGGTGTGTAACCTTTCCCACTATTAGATTGGGTGCTAATATATATATATATATAAATCTGCTATACTCTATTAAATGCCGAAATCCCGGCATAACGTTTGAAAACCCGAGAAGGGTGAAGGCTAAATATCAGGTTAATATTTTCTGCCATTCCTCAGTGAATGTTTCTGTTAAAAACGATAAGTTTCATGTGTCAATTTCTATGTATGCTTGGGGTTGGGTAATTAATGAAAAGGGGAAGTGATCTGTTCTGGTGGCTTATGCCATTTCAGCCTGGTGACTCTGTCACAACTTTGACAATGAGCAGTTAACTGCAGTATGACTGCCATCGATGGTGCGTAGCGGTGTGGGTTGATTGTAGAAATCGCCAACGGTGTGATTGGCAGGTAAGGGTGGTGTGTAGCAGATGGAAACCTAGGATTGGGTTGGGTTTTATGTATGTTATTTTCTATACTATGTGTTATGTTCTGATCTGTGGGCTAAAGCCCAATCTAACGGTGCTTGAGGGTTGCACACTGAGTCTCGCGACTCACCCTATTATTTTAACAATCTCAGGTGACACTTAGCGCATCGGACCGGGCTGGAGAGGGGAGCATGGTGGCCATGCAATAGAGGACTAAGGACTTCCGCAAAAGACTTTACTTCATTTATTTATTTTCAAGATATTTATTTTAAGTGGGTTTTAAATACGGTTGTAATAAGGCCACGGGTCACTAGACTATTATACTTTGTTTTGGTTTTTATTTTGGGCTTTTATTATTTCTAGACACTTAAACTTTAATTAAACTAAGGCATGTATTAATATTTTGGTTTTAATTCATAAATCAACAAATTGAACTTATATCTTATTTAAACTTATCAAGTTATTAAGTATTCCCGAGCAAAAGACTAAATACAAGAAAAATATTTCCCGAAATTACGTCATCTTTTACGAAATCTTTTTAGTGACATGCCAGATCTGGCTGTAGTGTTTGGGCCGGGTTTGGGGTGTTACACTAACATTCATTTTCTTCCATAAAAACTTAGCAAACAACACAAACACTCTCATGGTAAGTCCCTAAACTTTCAATCATTTTGCAAATTAGTCCCCTCATTAGCTAACTTAAGCTTTAGGGGGTCCAAAAGCACAAAAATTATCAAGAAAGACCCCTAAGATCACTTACTTGTAAGTGAGAAGCTTGGCTGAAAGTTTGGACTCCAAAATGCTCTAATTTCTTTCAATTCTTGGTGGAGAAGAAGCATGAATAGTGAAAAGATGATATCTCTTCTATTTAGCTTATTTTATTCATTTTTTTACTACCTAATTTCACTAAATTTTGACCAAAATTTAATGCCCTTGTCTCCTTGTTTCCTATGGCCGGCCACACCCTCTTAATGGCCTAATTGCACTTTATGGACCTCCAATTTAATATTCGATAGGTGCACTTACCTCAAATCGTTGTCATAGTTAGTTTCCAGGTGTGATCATTCTTTATATAAATTTTAAGAATTTGACATCGCATAAAAACAAGGATCAAGTTTTTGGCACCGTTACCGAGGAACTAAAATATTAAAAACGCTTAATTTTTATTACTTTAGCCATATTTATTTTAATTTTGCAATTAAATTTTATCTTTAACTTTTCTAAATTTTCTTCTTTCACTCCTTTCAGGTACCTCTAGTTTATGACTAGAAGAAACCTGACAAGACCCTTACTTTACGGCAGTGATATTGAAGGTACCGTTCGCAGAAACTGCAGAGAGATAAGGCGAAGCTTAAACTACATAGAAGAAGAGCAAGAAACCGAAATTAATATTACAGAAGAGATGGCTAAAAATCATCCACCACCTCCAGAGATGGCCGAAAATCATGCTCTTTGAACTATGTATATTATGCTAAACCTAGTTTAACAGGAATTGAGTCTAGTATTGTTAGGCCTACTATTGCTGCAAATAATTTTGAACTGAAACCTAACACTATACAGTTGAGACAATAGTTTGTTCAGTTTGATGGTTTGCAGGATGAGGATCCTAACACACACTTAGTAAATTTTTTAGAATTCTGTGATACTTTCAAGATAAATGGTGTTTCTGATGATGCCATCCATCTTCGGTTATTTCCCTTTTCTTCGAGGAATAAAGCAAACAGTGGTTACATTCTCTTCCACGAGGATTAATCACTACATGGGACCAAATGACCGAAAAATTTTAATTAAAATATTTTTCACCGGCCAAAATGGCCAAGTTAAGGAATGATATCTCTTCTTTTGTGCAGATAGATTTAGAGACACTTTACGATACATGGGGAAGATATAAAATTTTGTTGAGGAGGTGCCCACACCACGGATTACCTTTGTGGTTACAGGTCTAAACTTTTTACAATGGTGTGACCCCTTCAACAAGGAAACTAATCGGTTCAGCCGTCGACGGAACACTGAATAACAAAACTCCTGAAGCGGCCTACAAGTTTATAGAGGAGATGTCATTGAATAACTATCAGTTGCAAGTTACAAGCAAGGCCAGCCAAAGTAGCTGGAGTTTTCAACCTCGACGCAGTAACCGTGCTATCAAATCAGGTAGAGATGCTACATAAAAAATTTGATGGTTTGTATGGTTCTTCGCAGGCACATCCAGTTATGCAGTGCGACGCAAGCGGAGGAGCGGCGAATCCTGAGTACTCACCCTACGGACAGGGCATGGAGAGCGGAAAAATGAACTATATGGGTAACAATTTCCGATCTAACAATATCCCTTATAGTAATACTTATAATCCAGGTTGGAAGAACCACCCCACTTTCTCATGGGGTGGTCAAGGAAATCAAAGGCAACAACCATCCCAAAACTTCCAACAACAGCCCTACCCACATGAAAAGAAGCCGAACCTTGAAGAGATGCTGACAAAATTCATAGTAGCCTCCGAAACACATTTCCAATATATGGAAACACTTTTCCAAAATATAGAAACGAAACTTGAGGCATCAACACAGGTGCTCAAGGATCAAATCGGGCAACGTACTAAGTTAGTTTCTAAAATACGATCAGAAAGCTTACCTAGGGAAAAAGAGCAAATTCAAGCCATAACAGCTCAAGGTAGTAAAGGGTTAGACGAGCCCAATTTAAAGCAAGAGAGTGTGGTAAAGGAAGCTAAGGTTGAGGTAAGCCAAGAAAAGCAAAAACCGGTAATCAAAGAGTACCAACCTTGCATACCATATCCCGAAACAATAAAGAGAGACGACACAGAGGAATAGTTCGGTAAGTTTCTTAAACTTTTAAAGAAATTACATATCAACTTACCTTTACTTGAAGCTGTTTCACAGATGCCAGATTCTAGGAAATTCTTAAGGGAGCTATTGACAAACAAACAAAAGATAGACGAAGCATCACATGTGGAACTAAACGCAGTGTGCTCAGCAATGTTACAAAATAAACTACCACAGAAATTAAAAGATCCAGGGAGTTTTACATTTCCATGTTTAATTGGTAGTTTATCTATTGATAATGCTTTAGCTGATTTAGGGGCAAGCATAAATGTCATGCCTTATAAATTGTTTAAACAACTAGGTCTAGGGAAACCCAAACAAACTAGGATGAGAATTCAATTAGCTGATAAAACTATTAGAATTCCTAGGGGTATAATTGAAGACGTGCTAGTGAAAATTGATAAATTCGTATTCCCGGTAGACATTTTCATTTTAGACATGGATGAGGACAATAGTATCCCCCTAATTCTAGGAAGGCCCTTTTTAGCGACTGCCAGGACTAAAATTGATGTCAGTGCAGGTGAACTCATACTTTGTGTAGGTAACGAATCAATTAGTCTTCAAGCTCTTGACTCAGCTAGGACATCGAGTAATCAAGGTGAGAACATTAATTCTATTCATAACCATTCGGTAAAACCTTCTTTTCAGGAAGCACCACGGAACTACACAACTGAGCTAGATCCTAGACCTCATGCCAACAAGGAAATAACCCATGAGGAACGAAGGCTTCAGATCGATGAACTAGACGAGTGGAAGACACACATCAAGGAAAAATTAGGAATACACAAAGCAGAACCGCCACTCCAAGGAAGAAACAAATTCAAGATCGAAGATCAGGTATTGTTAGATAAAGCAGACCATCGAATACCTCCTCCAGACCATACGGAACAGTCGAGGTAAGTAATCCTACAACCGGTACCTTTAAAATAAATGCTATCTACTTGAATTTCACCATGATAATAGGATTGAAAGCATGAGGATGGACTTTCAACTCCTAAAACCACCATGAATATGCGAATGAGAGGAAAGTCTAGCTTAAGACTATAAACGAGCGCTTCTTTGGAGGCAACCTGAGCACTAACTCTACTAATTAGTTTCGTTTTAATTCCTTTCGTATTTAGGCGTAGGTTCCCATACCCACACGGCCGTGGCCGTGGCCGTGTGGGCACCACATGAAGGAACACGGGCGTGGGATGCATCTCTATTTAAACCCCCTTTTTCCTTTTTTTTCCCGTTATCTTTCTTCTTTCATTTTTCATTATTTACTTTTATTCTATTTTTATTGTTATTACTTTCTTCTTTTTCTCCATGGCATTTAGATTTAGCTTAGGATACAATAAAATCAGATCGGCTACTTTGAGGATTCAAGTCAAACAGCTTGAGGCACTCCCTACGTTTCTCTTCATCCAAAATTCAGAAAGTTTCACTTCTCTCCCTCTCTTTTGATTTTCTCTCTATATGATCATTATCTACCTTTGTATATTGAGGGCAATGTACATCTTAATTGTGGGGGGGTTAACTATAGTATTATTGGAAAATCCCTGAATTATGCCTTGTCCTAAAGTAATTTTCTTATATTATGATTAGAATGAAAATTCCTTTGATTTATGATTTCTATTGATATGTTTTAGATAAAGTCATTGATAATTGTGCATTGATGATTAATTTCGAAGGATACTAGAGAAGCAAGCATGATAAGTCTCTTTTTTAGAAATTAAAAATTTTGTTAGGTTGTCTACCTGAATCTAATTATTACCTTGAAGTTTGAAATTTACAAGGTTGACATCAAATACCCATAATTTTTGTGAGATTTTGAGCCTTTTAGAGCATACATTCTTTCATTCTCACTTTTTATTATGAGTGCGTCAACATTGATTTGTTATTTTAGAACTTGCTTCGATTATAAATGTCAAGACCACACCTTTGATTTGATATACAGAGATGATAAAGGCACCCAGGTTTTAATCCACTTACTCCACTAAAAAGCCTACCTTTATAACTAACCCCTAGTGAACCACGTTGATCCTAACAACCCTTTTTATTGACTCACCCACTAATATTCCCCCACAACCCTTTGTATTTGTTATCACCTTCTTTTTTACTACCCTTATATCAAAATTTGATTTGATCGGTTGCCTAATTATTTTTTTTAGTAGTAAATTCATCCTCTATTATTATTTGACTTGTTCTAAAAAAAGAAAAGAAAAAATCGAAGTATCTTCATTATGAGTTATGCGATTAAATGAGCTTATACGTTTAATTTCCAATTGTTGAATAAGAAGCTCGTGTCATTAGTATTAGTAGTACAAATTTTCATTTGATGTAATTATTTATTATTAGTTCATGTTTCTAGTTAGGTAATTTGTCAGGTCAGTCTTGATTCTAACCTTCTAATTCAACCTTTATCCACACCTTTAACCTAAGCCCCATTACAACCCTGTTAAAGACCTTTTGATCTGTGTATCATCTCATATTATAGTGGTGGAAATTTGATTTTCATGCAAGCCTATGGGATTAACTCTTCATGTTTGACTTTTGAGTGCTTAATTTTGAACCTTAAACACTTCGAGTGATTTGAGTGAATCTTTAGTGAGGATGTCAATTCTTGTCAATTACGAATCAGAGGTAATTATTTAGGTAAAGGGAAACGCCTATGTTTTCGTACTATAAATGTATGACTTTGATTGTTTGAATCTTTATGACCCTTTGAGTTGAATTATCCATGTATGAATTACCTTTGAATTATGATGAAACATTATCGATGAATATTATGAATCAAGGAAGTTTGTTTTAATTATGAGTTGAGAATTTTGCTTGAGGACAAGCAAAAGCTTAAGTGTGGGGGTATTTGATAAACTGTAAAAGTAACATATTTTAAGCCCACATTTAGCATGCTTTTGGATGATTTAAGCCTTGAACTATGTAATTTGGTGCTCGTAATCCATTGTTTTAATATTTTATACTCAGAAGAACACCGGATGATGAAAAGAACGGAAAACGGGATCAAAACGGAGTAAATGGGCCATATCACAAAATCCACACGACCTGGGCCCAAGACCACACGGCTGTGCCTCATTATTAGACCCAAACACGGCCTGGCCACGATTCACACGGGCGCGTGCCATGGGTGTGTCCCTGCCACGGCCAAGAGGTGTTTTACACGGAATATGATACTTGGAGGCAAAGGAACACATTCCAAAGTCTATTTAAACACCCTAGTAGGAATTCCACTTGGATTAGGATACTTAGGGACCAAGTAAGGCACCTCAAAGCCTATATAAACACCCAAGGGGGCAACTTAAAGGGGAGTCCGGCAGAAGCCCTCTGCCAGGGCTTTTATCGGGGGAATCCAAGGCTTTAGTCAGGGGGCGTCCATCTAGGCCAAAGAAGGTAGATTTGTGGGGATTTATTCGAAGATAGCCAGTTGATCCATCTCAAGTAGTCGGAGTTATACTCAAGATGGAGGATATCTCCTTCAATTCCTTTAGGGGGTTTTAGGGATTTCTTATGTTTTGTTTTATCTTTTCTTTTGAGATGTTTTATTTTGTTGTTATGAACTAAACCCTCAAATACCTGAGGAGGATGAAACCTAAGATGAATCTTGTTATCGTTTGCTGAACTATATGATAAATATTTGACTTGTTCTTAATTATGTGTTCTTAGTTCTTGTGTTGATATTTCCGGGATATTAATTCAAGTTGATGTGCTTAGGTGGAGGAGCAAAAGTCCCTGCCTAAGAGTAGATCTAGCATAATTAAGTGGAGTTGATCGCACGCCTAGAGATAGGGTGACGAGATTTTGCCGGATTAGGGTGAAACCTAATATGGGAGTCCATAGATCGAGTTAATGCAATTCTAGGGGTTTTAATTAGAAAGAGATTTCAATTACTCAACCTAGGGTTAGACGTTAGTCCCCTCGAGAGAGGGATTAATATAACTTAGGGAATCTTGCGGATCAAGTCAAGTGAATAAATCGTCTGGTTCAGAATTAGATAACAAGTGAAGTCTAGGTGGATTCTTCCTTGGGTGCCGTCTTAATCAATTGGTTTTTCCTAAAAGTTATTCTCCAATTTCATTCTTCTTTGTCTTAGAGTCTTTAGTTTAGTAGTTAATTAATTTTAGATTAGATAAACAATTCCCTTAATTCTTAGGCTATATAATAAAAAGAGAGTTAGTATTAGTACTTTTGGTTCCTTTGGGTTCGACATTCCGGTCTTGCCTTAACTATACTACAGTTCGATAGGTGCGCTTGTCTCAAATCGTTGTCATAGTTAGTTTCCAGGTTTGATCATTCTTTATATAAATTTTAAGACTTTGACATCGCATAAAAACAACGATCATAGGCACCCCATGCAATCTCACCACCTCAGCAATATACAACTCGGCCAACTTATTAAGTGGATAATCCACACGCACTGGTATAAAGTGAGCCGACTTCGTTAATCTGTCCACAATAACCCATACAACATTTTTCTTTCTCGGATTCATAGGTAAAATCCATTATGATTTGATCCCATTTCCACTCGGGAACCATCACTGGATGAAGCAATCTTGAAGGTACATGATGCTCAGCTTTCACTTGTTGACAGATCAAACATTTTATAACAAACTCAGAGATGTCTCTTTTCATACCTGGCCACCAATACAATTTCTTCAAATCATTGTACATTTTCGTACTGCCCGGATGTACTGACAAGCAACCACTGTGTGCTTCATGTAAATTTTTTTGCATCAACTCATCATACTTAGGTACACAAACCCTGTCATGAAATATCAAACAACCATTTGAACTCACCCGAAAATCAGAGTCATTTTTCGATTCGCACTGAGCTCTCTTAGCTTGCATCTCACTATCATTCTTTTGACCTTCACATATCTGTCGAATAAAAAACAGTCTACCCCTTAACTCGGCCAATATAGCACCATCATCAGACAACGCTAAGCTCAAACTCATAGCTCTCGAAGCATACAGGGACTTTCTGCTCAAACCATTGGCAACCACATTCACTTTCCCTGGGTGGTAATCAATTACTAGCTCAAAATCCTTCAATAATTTGAGCCACCGCTGTTGTCACAAATTCAAATCCTTTTGGTCCATCAAGTACTTCAAACTCTTGTGATCGGTGAAGATTCGGCACTTCTTAACATATAAATAATGACGCTAAATCTTCAAAGCAAAGACGATCGCAGCCAACTCCAAATCATGAGTCGGATAATTTTTCTCATGCGATTTTAGTTGTCTCGAGGCGTAAGCTACTACCTTACCCTCTTGCATCAATAAAAAACCAAGACCATTTAATAACACATCACTATAGACCACAAACTCTTTCCCTGACTCAGATTGTACTAAAACTGGTGCCTCAGTCAACAATGCTTTGACTTTCTCGAAACTCTGTTGGCATTTTTCAGTCCATTCAAACATAACATCTTTATGCAATAGTTTCATCATCGGTATAGTAATCATAGAAAACCCTTTAACAAACCGTCTGTGGTAACCCGCCAAATCGAAAAGCTTCTAATTTTTGACACATTCTTTGGCGATTTCCACTCCACAATAGCTGGGATCTTACTCGGATCAACTCTCATACCATCACTCGACACAATGTGTCCTAAGAATGTAACACCCCTTACCCGAGTTCCACACCGGAACCGAGCCCGAGGTATTACCAAACTGACACCCCTTGATCACCACTTAGGCTCGATGTGACTACACTCTTACATTACCCCGACAGCCTTATTCTCGACTTACAAGACTTTACTCATACTCAAGAAGGCTCTCGAGACCATATCGGAACTTTTTTCGATTCCTAAAAATTTTCTCTTTTCTATACAGGGATCACACGCCTGTGTATCATGTAACACGCCCGTGGGTTTGCACCCACGCCGATGTCCTCAGCCCCTGCTTAAAACTCTAGCATTCTGTTTAACACCATGGTTAGGGCACACGCCCATGTGAAATGGGACATGCCCGTGTACCTTCACAACATGCCCGTGTCTTCAAACCGTGGGGGGTTACTGGCTATATTCACACGGCCTTGACATGCCCGTGTGGATAATCTGTGGTCTATCCTAACTTAAAATGCTAACATGCAGGGAACACACGGCCAAGGCGCACGCCCGTGGGCTGGCCGTGTGTCACACATGGTCTAAACACAAGCCCGTGTGACTACCCATGTGGACAAGAACAAGGTTGTTTTCCAAACTTCTAGCACCCCTATATCTTTACACTACATGAGTCCATTCAACATATTAGTAAACATCTCATAATTCAACATGTGCTTTCATTGATAACTTTGAAATTTCATAAATGGTAAAATATGCCAACATTCTTGGCAATTTACAAAATAAATATCGTAGCAAGAGCCAATACATCTTTGGCCAAAATAACAAAATAATCTATTTAGTCTATCCCCTATACATACCATACACAAAATTACTCTGATAGTCTGGGCGGTCTCCTGGTTATCGGTGTATCCTGGCTCTGCTCTTTTTCTTAAGCTCTATAAAACAAGGGAAAAGAAAAGGGGAGTAAGCTTTAAGCTTAGTAAATTTATATGAAACAATAAAATACTATAACACGTGTTCTACAATTTTCTTGGCTTTATAAAACATGCATGAAACAACTAGATTTAGGATCATGCTTACTCATTTCCTCCATTCAAACATTCCAACCATATCACTAGCATAATGCATACATTCATTAATCGGTTCCCCGGCACTTAACATCACAATGTTACAATATACAACATCCCACAATCACTTGAACAATTACTTAGAGTCAATTTACTTAATGGTTCCGCACTTAGCCCACCATTAGTATTTATTAGGGTGGTAATGCACTTAGCCCACCAAAAGATTTAGTTACGGTGGTATCGCACATAGCCCACCTAATGATATCTGAACGATGGTATCGCACAAAACCCATCGTAATTAAGCAATAAGGTGGTATCGCACTTAACCCACCATTAAGTGTTGTCTTTACACATTTATACGACTATTTCTTCATTCAAACAATAATTATTCAATGACTACCACATTCAATCCATTTGAATCACATATGTTCTCAATCAGGTAATAAACCAATTAGCAACACAATGTATATAAGTAAATTGTATTGTTTGCACAAAAACTTACCTCGATTGCAAAACGTGTCAACTAGCGATTTACTCAACCACCTTGCCTTTTCCACGGTCAAGGTTGATTCCGCGCTCTTCTTGATCTAGAACAATGGAATTCATTCGTTTAGATCATTTTATGATCATAATACATCAAATTCTATACTTGGGCGAAAATGACCATTTTGCCCTTGTACATTGGCAAAATTATAATTTTGCCCCTAGGCTCATTTGTCAACACATTTTCTCATTAATCAAGCCTAGCTAAGCATTTACTACTCTTATAACTACTTACAATTCTAACTATTTCATGCATTTATGACACAATCTCAATCTTTGCATTTAAGTCCTACTTAGGTGTTGTTATGCAAACACCCTTCACAAAAGTTGTTTCACAACTCCCCAACATTCATTTTCTTCCATAAAAACTCAGCTAACCACATAAACACTCTCATGGCAAGTCCCTTGACTTTCAACCATATCACAAATTAGTCCCCTCATTAGCTAGCTTAAGCTTTGGGGGTTCTAAAAGTACAAAAATTATCAAGAATAACCATTAAGAACACTTACTAGTGATGAGAATAAGTTGCTGAAATTTCAAGCTCCCAAGACTCTTCTTTTAGTGTAAAAATCGATGGAAGAAGAAGGATGAAAAAGATGATAGCCTTCCTTTTGTTTGATTTCATCATATTTTATTCACCTAGTCACCAACTTTTACCAAAAATTTAATGCCCTTGTCCCCTATCCTCAATGGCCGGTCAACACACATTAAATGGCCCATTTGCACTTTAAAATCCTCTAATTTACAGTCTATAGCTATTAGATACCCTTACCTTACAAAATAGAACTTTCGCATCTCATGCAATTTAGTCTTTTTTCTCAATTAAACATGTTATTGCTAAAATTAAAGCACCAAAATTTCCATATAGTCATATATTGATACCATAATACATAAAATAATACTAAAATAATTTTCCTCAACCTCGGATTAGTGGTCCCGAGACCACTGTTCTGACTAGCCCCAAAATTGGGTTGTTACAAAGAATCTGATTTCTTGGAGCCAAAACTTACTCTTACTGAATTTAGAATACAACTGCTTGTCTTTTAGAGTTTGCAAAACAATTATCAGGTGCTCTGCATGTTCACTCTCATCCCGAGAATAAATCAGTATGTCATCGATAAAGACTACTACAAACTCATCCAAATATGGTCGAATGATACGGTTCATTAGATCCATAAAAATCACAAGAGCATTCATTAAGCCAAATGGCATGACAAGAAAGTCATAATGGCCATACCTCGTCCGAAGTGTAGTCTTCGGCACATCTTGCTCTTTAACCTTCAACTGGTAATAGCCAGACCTTAGGTCTATCTTAGAGAACACCGTATCTCCCTTCAATTTGTCAAATAAATCATCTATCCTTGGCAAAGGATACTTATTCTTCACTGTCACCTTGTTGAGCTGTCTGTAGTCTATGCACAATCTCATTGACCCATCTTTCTTCTTCACAAAAAGTACTGGAGCACCCCACGTGAATAACTCGGTCTTGCAAAACCCTTTTCTGTTAACTCTTGCAACTGAACCTTTAATTCTTTCAACTCCAATGGTGTCATCCTAAACGGAGCAACCAAAATAGGTGTCGTGCCTGGAACTAACTCAATCCCAAACTCGACCTCTCTAACTGGAGGTAATCCGAGTAACTCTTTTGGGAACGCATCTGGATACTCATATACCACCGGCACTGATTCATTCTTTAACTCTGACTCTCGAGTATTTAGCACAAAGGCGAGATAGGACTCATATCATTTTCTCATGTATTTCTCAGCTACCATAGATGAAATCATTACAGGTAAACTATCTGATTTACCTAATTCAACCCGAATAACATCTCCATTTAGACATCTCAATTTAATAAACTTACTACCACAGTTTACTAAAACATTATGAGCAGTCAACCAATTCATACCAAGAACTAAGTCAAATTCATCAAACGGCAACAACATGAGATTTGTCGAAAAATAATGACCTTTAATTGTCAAAGGACAATTCCTACATACATTGTCAACGAACACAAGTTTGCCTAAAAGGTTTGACACCTTTACTACAAATTCCGTAGACTCAACAATCATAGTCATGCTAGATGCCAATTTCATGCAAATGTAAGAATGTGTAGACCTTGGATCAATCAAAGAAACAACCGAGATATCATTAAGTGAAAAAGTACCCGTTATCACATTTGGAGAGGATGCCTATTTGCGAATACGAATGCATAAGTCCTTGCAGGTGCTCGACCCTCCAATCTCACAGCAGTGTCTCTGGGTGCACCTCTACTACTAGTCCCACCTATCAGGTTCCTTTGTGATCTACCCCTCGACGACACATTGCTTGATCTTACTTATTGCTTTATTTCCTTCTCATCTCTTTCAGGATAATTCCGGATGAAATGGTCCGGTGAACCACACTTATAGAAATTACGGTTGTTTCCCCAACACTCCCCAGTGTGTTGCCTACCACAATTTGGACACTCCGGTTTATTAGACTTTGGATTGTCCATGCTTGCCATCGAGGTGGCTTGAACTCTCGAGCCTTAGTAGGTACTACCTCGATCTCAGTGTGAATATCCAACTGACGCAGTCGTCCGAGGGTTCATTTCCTTGAACCTCTTTGATTGAGCTTGGAATGATTTACTCATCGACCATTTTCTTGCATCTCGGGCCTCACTCATGGCTTTCTCTTTTCCTTATTCAGCTCCTCGGCCTTACATGCCCTATCAACCAACACCACAAATTCTTTCAATTCCAAAATCCCAACTAAAAATCTGATACCCTCATTCAGCACAAAATAGCTTCCGTAGACACACACTCTTGTGCGTACTTGCTGAGCCTAACACACTCGAGCTCATACTCTGCCACAATCATTTTGCCTTGTTTCAATTCGAGGAATTCTTTCCATTTCTGATCCACAAATCTCTGACTTATGTACTTCTTTCGGAACTCTTCCAAAAAGAAGTCCCACGTTACCCTCTCCCTTGGAACTACCGACGTCAACGTTTTCCACCAACGATATGCTGAGTCCTACAGCAATGACACGGCACATTTCAAGCTCTCCTCAAGTGTACAAAAGAGTTTGTCAAATACCTGCACTGAGTTCTCAAGCTAGAACTCTGCCCCCTCGGGGTCATCGTCTATATTAGCTCTAAATTCCTCGGCCCCTTGCTTTCAAATCTTATCGACCGGGGGTTTGGTCATTCTCACCAAATCTATACCTTGAGGAGCCACAGGAACTTGCTGAGTTATAGGAGGGGGAGGAGGAGGTTGAGCATTAGGGTTCGCTCGTACATACTCCGTTTACCAATTACTTATCATTTGGAGAAAAGCTTCCCCAGCCTCTTCCCCTTAACCCATAGTCTCGGGTCTACTCTCTATAGGCATGGTCGCTTGCATGGCAGCCAGCGAGTTACTAGCAGTGTCATCAGCAGCCGCTTGGTCTGGATCCATTTACTATATAAAAACAAAGTTTAGAATTGTCAGAAGTCACCACCTTATGGCATGTATAGCTAGACTCTTACACATGCTACGGTAGTCCGAGAACCGACTAAACCATAGCTCTGATACCACTAAATGTAACACCCCTTACCCGTATTCAACGTCAGGATTGGTATGAGGCATTACCGGATTTATCTCGCTTGAACATACAACTTTGGGCTATCAAATTTCATTTCAAATATAAATCTTTCGTTCACATTCATAACATTCTTATTATGGGCCTACGAGGCCTTACACAAGCAAACAGAGTGTCTCAGAATCAAACTGGGAGCTTTTGTATACTTAAAAAAATTTTGCCTTAACAGGGCCACACACCCGTGTGGGTAGGCCGTGTGGTCACACACGCCCATGTCCCTAGCCTGTGTGGAATTTATTTTTCATTTCAAACCTACAGGGGTATTCACACGGCCGGACACATGCCCGTGTCCTTGACCTGTGTCCTTCACATGGCCGAGACACGCCCATGTCCTCACCCGTGTGTGACAACCTGGGTATTCTGTTTGTGACGTCAACAACCAAATAAGAGGCACACGACCTAGGCATACGCCCGTGTGCCTACCCTTGTGGACAAGAACAAGGCTATTTGCCAAGCTCTTTTTATCACCCTAACTCATACAACATCAAACACATTCAACCATTACCAAGAAACTCAATCATGTATCATACACATTCATGAATAACCTCATCTTTTCATATATATAATGATAATGAACCATTAAATATGGCCATTTACAAAAGTGTTCATCTTTAAAGGAGTCAACACACTTGGCCAAAAGAACAAAACATTTCACTATGTCTAGCCCTTATACATGTCATACTCAAAATGCTAAGTCTAGTATATCGAGATAAGCTGATAGTGTAGA
Source organism: Gossypium australe (assembly GCA_005393395.2). Lineage (NCBI taxonomy): Eukaryota > Viridiplantae > Streptophyta > Magnoliopsida > Malvales > Malvaceae > Gossypium > Gossypium australe. The sequence continues at coordinate 120,949,273 of CM016616.1, forward strand.
TGATCTTCAAATTATCTTCGTATCCCGAAACGGCTCTTTGACACTATAAAACAAAGGAAAATGAAAGGGAGTAAGCTTTAAGCTTAGTAAGTTTACATGTAAACAATAAGCATCATCACATATGCTAATCAATCAATAACATCACATACTAAGTAAAAACAATTCACATTTTCGTAATCATGCTTACTCATCTCATCTCTTACCACATTCCAATCACATAACAATTATATTGCTCACAATTGCTTGTACACATTTCCTGCACTAATCACCACAAAGCAACATGAAACATTTACTTATACCATATCTCGATGAACCCTGAAACACCCCAAACCCGGCCCACAAGCCCCGACCAGATCTGACATGTTCTTTAAGAAAACTTATCTTCATTTTGTTTTATCTTCTTATAAAATAAGTCAATTTCAAAATAAGTTTGTAATTTTAACGAGTTGGAATCCAAGTCGCCATTCGAGTTTGTGTTTGTTAAAACCGTTCCTTTCATACTTCAAAAATTAAAAGGTTTGCCGAATTTTAGAGTTCCTTAAGTTGGAAAGAAAACCATAAATTTCGATTACGTGACAAAACATTGATGTGGTTTGAGAAAAATGATTAGTTACTTGTTTGATGATTATCGTATGGAAATAAAATTTAAAACGCTAAATTAAACAGTTAAGTAATGGCCTTATTACAATTTAAATACCAAAATAAATCCCAAAAACAAACATACTAAAGAAAACGAAAAGAGTTCAATTATATGAAAACCCGAAATTTTGCTGAGCATGGCCACCACATAGTCCCTGCTGACCCGATCCATTGCACTATGTATCACCTGCAAAATGTTAGCCTACGAAGGGTGAGTCTACGGACTCAATGTGCAACAACCAACACAGGTTCCCAATCGATTATAGCCTTTATTACAACATTTTGGGCAAAGCCCATCCGAAATCATTATTGGGCCATAAGCCCATATCACAACATATTAAATCACATATATGTAAAAACAATGATGCAACCCGAGCCCGCCTAGATATCCAACCTCTACACACCACCCGTACCAGCCAGTCACACCAATGGGGATTATTAAATCGACCCTCCATCCGCTACACACCCTCGAAGGCAGTCGCTGCAGTCAACTGCTCATCGCCCTTAATACGTGGCATAGCCACCGGATAATGTGACAACGTCACCGAATCATAATATTGTGACATGAGTCACCAGATAATGTGGTAAAACCACCGGAACACTTCCCCTTTTCATTATAACCCTCGTGCCCATGCAACATACATAGTATTACAGGTATCATGCTATCTGCTTATCCCAAGCCCATATCGAAAACACACATGCTTTCATATCAATGATTGTAACCATTGTAAACAAGGGTTAGATGTAACGTACCTGAACGAACTGTACCAATGAATGGTACCCTTAGCCATGATTATTCATAATCTTGTTAACACATATTTAATATTATTAATCTATTGGGAAAAAGTATGGGGTTACACACCTAAAAACACGGAGAACGACACTCTCGATCTCACTGACACCCTCACTTGCAGGGATCACCACAATATGCTTATCCCTTTCCGATGCTGGCCCACAACCTGGTGGCCAGTCACGCACGGCAGAAACCAAACGTTTCTTGAATCTAGGGGTAGGGACTACCCCTCTCTCTCTTCCACGAAATAGATCCAAATCCTAAAGACTCCTCCTTTGCCTTTGTCGAACCCTTCCTCAACCGATCAAATCTCGAGAGCTTCTCCTTCTAACGTCGGCTACAGTGAATCCCGGAACCCACCTTCTTGGTTTCGGCCAAGTAGATAAAGGGGATTAGAGCCCTTGATTTCGACAATCCAAGAAGAAAAGAGAAAAGAAAATCAATCTAAGGAAGGATCCTTACCACACAACTCACCCGATTAGGCTTAACAACCACCCTTGAAAATCGACGCACCAAAAGAGAATACGAACGATAGATAAAGGATTCGACTAAAGCACTATTCAGTTTTGAAGGAATAAAAGAGAAAAATAAATGGTGATGAGGCTTAATAAGGATCCGGCTTTGGTCTCAGTAAATGGAAAAGGTTCTTTCGGCTCTTGAGAATGGGGAAATCGGTGCAAAGAATAAGAGAAAGGGTTAGAGTTTGTGTGGTTTCGGCTATGGTGAGAGTGGAGGGTATGTTTCGGCTTTTACAGGGTGAATGAAGAAGAAAAGGGATAGCTTGCTAAGATGAGAAAAGGTGTACGAATGGTTCTTCACTTCCGGCTTTTGGTCAAGAGAGAAAAGAATGCAAGTTTCGGCAAGAAGCACCAATGAAAAGAAAACTTTCGAAAGAGGGAAAATGGCCACACATTTTCCTTATTTCGGCACATTAAGCCCCTAGCCAAACCACTTCCCTCTTGGCCGAAAATGCCACACCAAGACTCCCTCATTCGGCCAACTCTTTTTCCCCTATCATATCCCTTCGTTTTCTCCTATGTCTCCTCTCCCCCTCTCATTCAAAAGAGTTTGAATGAGTCAAACTCTTATCTCCCTTCTTAGCCGAAAATTCAAGTGCCTAGACCAAGTCAAATTCTCATCCATTTAGAGTCTGCCTGTCGTCCAACTCTTCACTCCCCTTGACGCAAAAAGAAACCTCCAAAATGCTTCCCTTGTTGCTCGAACCCTGTCCATCCAGCTCCCTGAGGCATCACTCCCTTATGCTCTAAGTGGCGCCTCCCTTGCCACTTTACCAACTGAATTCTTGTGTCATAACCCACACACTAACCTCCTTAAGGCCTAGCTCTCCTAGCTCTCCCTTAAAGGCTTGAAGTCAAATATTTTTCTAAGGCTTCTACCTACACCCCAAGGTTCCCGAAGCCCCCAAACACACACAAACAGCACACTAAGCATACTATTACATAAATATGAGTTAAAACGCATAACCCCTAAATCCCGGATATTACAGTTCTACCCCCCTTAAAAATAATTTCGGCCTCGAAATTACCTGACTAAAATAGGTGAGGGTATTGCTGCCGCATTGCTTCCTCTGGCTCCCACGAAGCTTCTTCCGATCCATGGTTCCGCCACAACACCTTGACTAGAGGGACTGATTTCCTCCGTAATACCTTCACATCCCGTTCCAAAATCTGAATCGGCTCTTCTTCGTAAGATAGGTCTGATCTCAACTCCACTTCCTCAACTGGCACCACATGAGATGGATCCGATCGATAACGACGTAGCATCGAAATGTGAAACACATCGTGCATTTTCTTTAATTCCACAGGCAACTCCAGCTGATATGCCACTGGTCCAACCCGCTTCAAAATCCGATAAGGCCCTATAAACCTGGGGCTCAGCTTACCCTTGCGACCAAATCTCATCACCTTTTTCCATGGTGAAACTTTCAGAAACACCTGATCCCCTACTGCAAACTCTATCTCTTTCCGCTTGAGAACTGTATACGACTTTTGTCTGTCAAACGCCTCCTTCAACCGAGCCCTAATCACCTTAACCTTTTCTTCTGATTCTGCCACAATCTCTAGACCCAAAACATGACGTTCCCCCAACTCTGTCCAACACGTAGGAATGCGACACTTCCGTCCATACAGTGCTTCATACGGTGCCATCTGAATACTTGCTTGATAGATGTTGTTGTACGCAAACTCCGCTAAAGGCAAGAATTCCTCCCAGCTTCCTCTAAAGTCAATCACGCAACCCTTCAACATATCCTCTAACACTTGAATTACGCGTTCAGACTGGCCGTCCGTCTGCGGATGAAATGCCGTACTGAAGTACAACCTGGTGCCCAATGCCAGATGTAGTGCTCTCCAAAACCGAGACGTAAACCTTGGATCCCTATCCGAGATAATTGACACGGCACCCCATGCAGCCTCACAATTTCTGCCACATACAACTTTGCCAACCTCTGCAGAGAATAGTCTACCCGCACCGGTATGAAATGTGCAGACTTTGTCAACCGATCCACTATCACCCATGCCGAATCCTTCTTAGTAGGCGTAAGGGGAAACCCACTAACGAAGTCCATAGTGATTCTCTCCCACTCCCACTGCGGAATCTTAATTGGTTGAAGCAACCCCGAAGGTACTTGGTGTTCAACTTTGACCTGCTGACACGTTAAGCATTTCCCCACAAATTTTGTAACTTCCTGTTTAAGACCCGGCCACCAAAACTGATCCCGTAGATCCCTGTATAACTTACTTCCTCCAGGATGCATAGCATAAGGACTACTATGCGATTCCCGAAGAATTCTCTGCCTTAGTTCCTCATCCTTCGGCATACAGACCTTACCTTGGAAACACAACACTTCGTCGGTGTTTATACCATAGTCTTCCAATCCCCCATTCTGAACTTGCCGTAGATTAGCACTTAGATCATCATCCACCAGCTGTTTTTCTTTTACCTGACTTAACCATGTCGGCATCACCTGCAGTTCTGCTAACAAACTTCTGTCATCATAAAGGCTAAGATGTGCAAACATCGCCCTCAGATCCGACACTACTTTCCGACTTAGGGCATCCGCCACCACATTCGCCTTACCAGGGTGATACTCTATTGAACAATCGTAGTCTTTCAACAACTCCACCCACCTTCGCTGTCTCAAATTCAGTTCCTTCTGAGTTAGCAGATATTTCAGACTTTTGTAATCCGTGAAAATCACCGATTTCTCTCCATACAAATAGTGCCTCCACAATTTTAGAGCGAACACTACCGCAGCCAACTCCAGATCATGCGTCAGATAGTTGACCTCATGAGGCCTTAATTGCCGAGACGCATAAGCGACCACCTTCTCGTCTTGCATCAGAACACATCCCAATCCTGTGTGAGAAGCATCACAATACACCACAAAGTCTTTCCCTGCCTCAGGCTGAATTAAAACTGGAGCTTCTATCAATACTCTCTTAAGCTTTTCAAAACTCTCTTGTTGCTTATCCGTCCACACGAAAGGTACCTCCTTTCTCAACAATTTCGTCAAAGGTGCTGCATTGACGAGAACCCTTCAACAAACCTCCTGTAGTAGCCTGCTAACCCCAAGAAACCACGAACCTCTGACACAGACTTAGGTGGTTTCCAATCTAGCACCGCCTCAATTTTTCGAGGATCCACCCTTATCCCTTTCGCAAACACCACATGTCCTAAAAACGCAACTTCCTTCAACCAGAACTCGCACTTGCTAAACTTGGCATATAACTTCTTCTCCCTTAACACCTGCAGCACTACCCGGAGATGCGCATCATGCTCTTCCTCAGACTTGGAATATATCAAGATGTCGTCTATGAACACAATGACGAACTGATCCAAGTAGGGTTGGAAAACACGGTTCATCATATCCATGAACGCAGCTGGGGCGTTCGTTAATCCGAATGGCATTACCAAGAACTCATAATGTCCGTATCTAGTCTGGAAAGCTGTCTTATGGATATCTGCTTCCTTCACCTTAAGCTGGTGATATCCCGATGTTAGATCTATCTTGGAAAATACCGCGGCCCCTTAAGCTGATCAAACAAGTCGTTTATCCTCGGAAAAGGGTACTTGTTTTTTATTGTCAGCTTATTTAACTGTCAGTAATCTATGCACATGCGCATAGTCTCGTCCTTCTTCTTCACGAATAGGACCGGTGCTCCCCATGGAGACACACTGGGTCGGATAAACCCACGATCAAGCAACTCTTGGATCTGAGCCTTGAGCTCAACCAACTCCTTTGGCGCCATTCTGTACGGAGTAATAGATACTGGTGCTGTACCCGGCAACAAAACAATCCCGAACTCAACCTCACGATCCAGAGGCAACCCTGGAAGTTCTTCTGGAAAGACATCCACAAACTCTTTTACCGTCCTAACCTTTTCTACAGCTGCTTCCTTAGCCTCCAAGGCACTGACAAACATCAGAAAAGCCATACATCCCTTTCTTACCATCTTCTCTGCCTTAAGGGCAGACACTACATTAGACAGGTAATTCCTCCTCTCACCCATCACCACAATCTCATTGTCATCGGAAGTCTTCAACGACATGCGCTTAGCAGCACAATCCACATTCGCACGGTACCTCACTAACCAGTCCATACCTAAGATTAAGTCAAATTCCCCAAATGGCAGCTCCATTAAGTCAGCCAAAAATTGCGCCCCCTGAACTTCTAAAGGCACTTCCCTAAAGAGTTTGTCTACTACTACTGATTGCCCTAAAGGACTAAGTACAGTCATCTTCCTAGGGACAGTCTCAAAGTTCACATTCAGAGTTCCAGACACTTCACTAGCGATGTAAGAATGAGTCGACCCAATATCTATCAGAGCAATAAAGGGTAATCCAGAAATAAGGAACGTACCCGTTATGACGTCAAGCGCGTCACCATCCTCCCTCCGACGAACTACATACACCAGACCCGGCTGCCTCGCCTCTGCATTATCAGCACCTCTGCCCGATGCCCCGCGACCTCCACCAGAACCATTACCTCTACCAATCGGACCACGACCACTCGGCGGCTGCTGACCACCTCTTCCAGTCTGATTAAAACCCTGACTTGCTGGTCGGCTTCTATCTGTTTCCACCGGACAGTCCCTAATTATGTGATCTTTGGACCCACACTTAAAACATCCCCTTGTCTTTTTCCAACACTCCCCCGGGTGTATCTTTCCACACTGAGCACAAGTACGATACTGACTTCCCACAGCAACCTGTTGACCTCGCGGCCCATCAACTCTAGGTCTTTTCTGAAAATTCCCGGATGACCCTGATGACCCATAACTCCTCTTACTCTTACCCTGACCTCTGTCCCAGTTCTGTCTCTCGGTACGCTTCACCTCCTCGGCTATTTTCGCTTTTTCAACCAATACCGCGAAGTCCCTCTCTCGCTGTGGCACTATTAACACCCTCAACTCATCTCGAAGCCCATCTTCGAACCGTACGCAGCACTCATAGTCGGTTGCCATGATTCTCCGGGCATATCGACTCAAACGAAGGAATTCTACTTCATACTCGGCTACAGATTTGCCCACTTGTACCAGGTTCAGGAATGCCTTCCTCTGAGCATCCACATAACTCCCTCCTACGTACTTCCCTTGGAACATTGTCTTGAAATAGTCCCAATCAATCCGGTCCACCTGGGTACCCTCTCTAACAGTGAGCCACCACTGGTACGCCTCATCCCGAAGTAGTGACACCGCCCCTTTCAGTTTCTCCTCAGCAATGCAGTCCAGGTCGTCCATGATTCTTTCGACTGCTTCTAACAAATATTCAGCAACATTTGGGGCATCCCCAGAGACCCCCTGAACACATCAGCTCTGTTTGCTCGCAGTCGTTCAGGCACTGACTTCCGAGCCCCTCCACCTAGACCTGCCCCAACAACTCTTTCCAATACTCGCAACATCGCCTGGGATATCGCGTCATCTCCTCCGGTTTGGCCCTAGAATTCTGCTTCTCCAACCGGTGGTAACGGTGCCTCATTCCCAGACCCGTGTCCAGACCCTGCTGGTTCAGACACAGTGATTCTGCCTCTGCCACGTCCGCGTGTATTGCGACCACGTCCCCTAGTACTCATTTCTACCGTCGTGTTTTATCTGTTTTTACAAATTTTATGCATTAGTTTCTTTTCACTTCTTGTTTAAAGAGGAGTTTTATGCAAAGAGAGATTTAACAGTTGTTTTCCGTAGAAGTACACATATACCTAGGGGTTCTTGTCTCTATAGTATGGTTTCCTAGTCCTACCACCTATACTAGCATACATCAATTCACACAAGTCGATTTATCATTCAAAGAACTTACCTGGCGGACCTGGGCCGAGAACTCGGGTGCCATGCTTCCATAAGACTATTTCATGAAGAATTTCAAGAACCCATTTTTAGTTCAACTTTGAAAAACGTTCTGGGCCTCAAAACCCAAGGCCGAGTGTTTAAAACTGGCTCTGATACCAAATTGAAACACCCCAAACCCGGCCCACAAGCCCCGACCAGATCTGACATATTCCTTAAGAAAACTTATCTTTATTTTGTTTTATCTTCTTATAAAATAAGTCGATTTCAAAATAAGTTTGTAATTTTAACGAGTTGGAATCCAAGTCGCCATTCGAGTTTGTGTTTGTTAAAACCGTTCCTTTCATACTTCAAAAATTAAAAGTTTTGCCGGATTTTAGAGTTCCTTAAGTTGGAAAGGAAACCATAAATTTCGATTAAGTGACAAAACATTGATGTGGTTTGAGAAAAATGATTTAGTTACTTGTTTGATGATTATCGTATGGAAATAAAATTTAAAACGCTAAATTAAACAGTTAAGTAATGGCCTTATTACAATTTAAATACCAAAATAAATCCCGAAAACAAACATACTAAAGAAAACGAAAAGAGTTCAATTATATGAAAACCCGAAATTTTGCTGAGCATGGCCACCACATAGTCCCTGCTGACCTGATCCATTGCACTATGTATCACCTGCAAAATGTTAGCCCACGAAGGGTGAGTCTACGGACTCAATGTGCAACAACCAACACAGGTTCCCAATCGATTATAGCCTTTATTACAACATTTTGGGCAAAGCCCATCCAAAATCATTATCGGGCCATAAGCCCATATCACAGCATATTAAATCACATATATGTAAAAACAATGATGCAACCCGAGCCCGCCTAGATATCCAACCTCTACACACCACCCGTACCAGCCAGTCACACCAATGGGGATTACTAAATCGACCCTCCATTCGCTACACACCTTCGAAGGCAGTCGCTGCAGTCAACTACTCATCGCCCTTAATACGTGGCATAGCCACCGGATAATGTGACAACATCACCGAATCATAATATTGTGACATGAGTCACCAGATAATATGGTAAAACCACCAGAACACTTCCCCTTTTCATTATAACCCTCGTGCCCATGCAACATACATAGTATTACAGGTATCATGCTATATGCTTATCCTAAGCCCATATCAAAAAAACACATGCTTTCATATCAATGATTGTAACCATTGTAAACAAGGGTTAGATGTAACGTACCTGAACGAACTGTACCAATGAATGGTACCCTTAGCCATGATTATTCATAATCTTGTTAACACATATTTAATATTATTAATCTATCGGGAAAAAGTGTGGGGTTACACACCTGAAAACACGGAGAACGACACTCTCGATCTCACTAACACCCTCACTTGCAGGGATCACCACGATTTGCTTATCCATTTCCGATGCTGGCCCACAACCCGGTGGTCAGTCACGTACGGCAGAAACCGAACGTTTCTTGAATCTAGGGGTAGGGACTACCCCTTTCTCTCCTCCACGAAATAGATCCAAATCCTGAAGACTCCTCCTTTGCCTTTGTCGAACCCTTCCTCAACCGATCAAATCCTGAGAGCTTCTCCTTCTAACGTCGGCTACAGTGAATCTCGGAACCCACCTTCATGGTTTCGACCAAATAGATAAAGGGGATTAGAGTCCTTGATTTCGACAATCCAAGAAGAAAAGAGAAAAGAAAATCAATCTAAGGAAGGATCCTTACCACACAAGTCACCCGATTTTGCTTAACAACCACCCTTGAAAATCGACACACCAAAAGAGAATACGAACGATAGATAAAGGATTCGACTAAAGCACTATTCAGTTTTGAAGGAACAAAAGAGAAAAAGAAATGGTGATGAGGCTTAATAAGGATTCGGATTTGGTCTCAGTAAATGGAAAAGGTTCTTTCGGCTCTTGAGAATGGGGAAATCGGTGCAAAGAAGAAGAGAAAGGGTTGGAGTTTGTGTAGTTTCGGCTATGGTGAGAGTAGAGGGTATGTTTCGGCTTTAGAGGGTGAATGAAGAAGAAAAGGGATAGCTTGCTAAGACTAGAAAAGGTGCACGAATGGTTCTTCACTTCTGGCTTTTGGTCAAGAGAGAAAAGAATGCAAGTTTCGGCAAGAAGCATCAATGAAAAGAAAACTTTCGAAAGAGGGAAAATGGCCACACATTCTCCTTATTTCGGCACCTGAAGCCCCTAGCCAAACCACTTCCCTCTTGGCCGAAAATGCCACACCAAGACTCCCTCATTCGGCCAACTCTTTTTCCCCTATCAAATCCCTTCTTTTTCTCCTATGTCTCCTCTCCTCCTCTCATTCAAAAGAGTTTGAATGAGTCAAACTATTATCTCCCTTCTTAGCTGAAAATTCAAGTGCCTAGACCAAGTAAAATTCTCATCCATTTAGAGTCTGCCTGCCGACCAACTCTTCACTCCCCTTGACGTAAAAAGAAACCTCCAAAATGCTTCCCTTGTTGCTCGAACCCTGTCCATCCAGCTCCCTGAGGCGTCACTCCCTTATGCTCTAAGTGGCGCCTCCCTTGCCACTTTACCAACTGAATTCTTGTGTCATAACCCACACACTAACCTCCTTAAGGCCTAGCTCTCCTAGCTCTCCCTTAAAGGCTTGAAGTCAAATATTTTTCGAAGGCTTCTACCTACACCCCAAGGTTCCCGAAGCCCCCAAACAGACACAAACAGCACACTAAGCATACTATTACATAAATATGAGTTAAAACGCATAACCCCTAAATCCCGGATATTACAAACCCCCTGGAATAATACTATGTACTTGGTGGTTTCACACACAACCCACCGTTAATCAATAATAGGGTGGTATCGCACATAGCCCACCAACAAGAGTAATTAAGGTGGTTTCGCTCATAGCCCACCAAATGATAATAAAAATGATGGTATCGCACATATCCCATCGTGAATAAGTAGTAAGGTGGTATCACACACAGCCCACTAAAAAGGATGATTACGGTGGTATCGCACACAGCCCACCATTTAATCATTATGGATATTTTTCCGCACTTATGTATCTATTCCTAGGTTCATACGAGAACTACTCACCATCTATCAATTTCTATAAATCTCAATCATAATTGATCTCATTCATACAATGCACCAATAAGTAACAATACATATATTAAAGATGTATCATTTATACATAAACTTACCTCGGTGCAAAATGTGTTAATCGATGACTTAGTCCGTAACCTTGCCTTTTGCTCAGTCAAAGTTGTTTCCGCGCTCTTCTTGATCTATAATAATAAAATTTACTCATTCAATCTCTTTATAATTCATGATACATCAAAATTTCTACTTAGGCAAAAATAACCATTTTGCCCTTATACTTTGGCAAAATTACTATTTTGGCCCTAGGCTCGTAAATCATTTTTCATCATATTTTCTCATTACCCAAGCCTATCTGAACATTTATTTCTCTTGCAACAACTCACAAAACCAATTATTTCCTGCATTTATTACTAAATTACAACTTTTACAACTAAGTCCATTTTAGGTGATTTCATGGTAACACCTTTCACAAAAGTTGTTCCTTAGGTCACTAACATTCACTTTCTTCCACAAAAACTCAGAAAACAACACAAACACTCTCATGGAAAGTCCCTAAACTTTCAACGATTTTGCAAATTAGTCCCCTCATTAGCTAACTTAAGCTTTGGGGGTTCCAAGAGTACAAAAATTATCAAGAAAGACCCCTAAAATCACTTACTTGTAAGAGAGAAGCTTGGCTGAAAGTTTGGACTCCAAAATCCTCAAATTTCCTTTAATTTTCTGTGGAGAAGAAGCATGAATAGTGAAAAGATGATATCTCTTCTATTTAGCTTATTTTATTCATTTTTTACCACCTAATTTCACTAAAATTTGACCAAAATTTAATGCCTTTGTCTCCTTGCTTCCAATGGCCGACCACACCCTCTTAATGGCCTAATTGCACTTTAAGGACCTCCAAATTAATATTCTATGGCTATTAGACACCTCTACATTGTACAATAGAACTTTTGCACTTTATGCGATTTAGTCCTTTTCCACAATTAAACATACAATTGCTAAAATTAAAGCACCAAACTTTTCATACATCCTTATAAACATTCTATAACACATAAAATAATATCAAAATAATTTTCTTCACCCACAGATTAGTGGTTCCGAAACCACTGTTTTGATTAGCCCCAAAATTGGGCTGTTACATATAAGATTCCGTATACCTTCTAAAGGGACAAAGTGATTGTGAATGTTGATAAATTGTTGATGCACGATGTATGTTTGTAAAATATCTGTAAAATGCTCCGATATGTCTGGTAATCCCTCTTAACCTTAGTCCGGTGATGGATACGGGTTAAGGGTGTTACAGTAGCATTTACCACAATTATATCAATCAAGCATTTATACACATAAAATTTAATGCTTATTAAACATACGAACTTACCTTGGCGTAAAAACGACAAAAATGACTAAATCATCAAATACTCGTTTTTCCCCGTACTAACTCCGAACCTCATTTTTCTCGATCTATAATATCACATTTAACTTATTTAATCATTATGCTATTCAAATCAGCCCAAAATCACATTATGGAAAAAGTTACATTTTTCCCTTAAAGTTTGGCATTTTTACATTTTAGTCCCTAGGCTCGTAAAATGATTTTCATTCAATTTCTTCAAAACCCAAGCCTAGCCGAACCATTTTTATACTTATAACAGTCCATATTTTCTCATTTAATCACACTTTTCTACTCATTTTATAGACTTTTACAAATAAGTCCTTAGTGACATTTTTACCGAAAATCACTTAGCAAAAGTCGTTTAACAATCAACAAACATGCATTTTCTACAATCAAACATCAAAATACATACATGTTCAACATGGGTAAAGTTTTAGACTTTGACATATTTTCAAATTAGTGGTAGAAATAGATAGATCGAGTTACAATGACTTAAAAAATTTAAAGAGCATTAAAAATGGGGCAATAACGGACTTACAATCAAGCTTGAAAGTGGCCAAACCCTAGCTATGGCTTCCACCTTGTGAAATTAGGCCATGAGGAAGAAGATGTACAAATGTTGGCTTGATTTTTGCTTTTTAATTCAATTTAATTACTAAATTAGTAAAATACCCTTAATAAAAAACTTTAGAAACATACCTAACCATGACCATTTTTGTCCACCAACTAAACCGATGGTCTAATTACCACCTAAGGACCTTCAATCTAAAATCTCATTGCAATTGGACACCTTAAACACATAGAACTCAAATTTTGCACTTTTTTGCAATTTTGTCCTTTTAACTAAATTGAGTGTCCAAACGTCGAAACTTTTTAACGAAATTTTCACGAAATCGTTCCATAAAATTTTAGACCATAAAAATATAATAAAAAAATTTTACTATGTCAAATTTATGGTCCCGAAACCACTGTTACGACAAGACCCAAAATCGGGCTGTTATCAGAGTCGGGAGATATCACACTACCACAGGTAGTAATATGACATGTATAGAAAGACTCACACTATGTTAGCATGAGAATTGACTAAATCGTAGTTCTGATACCACTAAATGTATCATGCCGTACTCGTAATTAACACCGGAACAGGGTACGAGACATTACCAGACTCACATAACAAGCAAGCACACAATTCCGAGTCATAAAATTTTCGTCCAATTTAAAACCATCCATATTCACTCATAAAGTCTCTTATATGAGCCTATGAGGCCTAAAACATGTATTGGAAGTGGTTCGGGACTAAACCGAGAACTTTAGAAATTTTTACAAAACTTAGAAAATTTTTGCTAGAAGCAGGGCTCACACGCCCATAGGGTCCAAGGGACACACACGTGTGACCCCGGGGACACACCCGTGCTTCAGACCATGCTCAAATTAGGGTGCTCTCTGGCTTGTGCCACACGACCGTGCCACACGCCTGTTTGCTAGGCCGTGTAGCACACACGGCTGAGGCACACGCCTGTGTCTCTGCCCGTGTGCTTAATTCTGGACATTCTGTTTTGCAACAATTAAGGTACAGGGGACACACGGCCGGTTCACACGCCCATGGGGTTGACCATGTGTCAGACACAGCCTAGACACTCTGACTTGTGCCACACGGCCATGCCACAGGCCCGTGTGCTAGGCCATGTAGCACACACGACTGAGACACACGCCTGTGTGTCTACCCGTGTTGACAAAAACAAGGCTATTTACCAAGCCATTTTTTCCACCCTCACTTGCACACATCAACACAACATCACATGGCACAAATTCAAGCATATAAGGGTAACCAAACAACCACAACCAAGACAATAACATGTCATCCTCATGCCATTATTTATCATGCTTAAAACATCATACTTAGCCCGTTAAAGACATACTAATTTCACATTGACAAAAGGTCATTAACATATGAATAAACTTAAGATCAACATAAGCCATCAGTCACGACTATATACAAGATGAAGCATTAACAATTACAAGCTAACACAAATCGCCAAATTAATAATCACACACATAACAAATTGACATAGTCCCTATACATGCCATTGACTCAAAATGCTTAAATTCATTTATACCCAAAATTATAGCTTGATAGTGTGATAGGATCTCCGGCGATCTCCAACTTTAGCTAGCTTAATAACCTTATAAGATATGGGAAAATACGGGGGTAAGCTATACAACTTAGTAAGTCTGTATGAAAATAATAACCAACTTTTACCAATCATTTACCAAGTCCAATAATATAAATACAAGATAATATAAATTACTATAAAACTCAAAGTTATAATTTATTCAGTCACATTGTTTGCTCTATCAATTTGCAAGCATATTTTAATATGTTTTGACATTAGCCTAATAACCGTAATCTCTCTATTATAACAAATTACCACAATCAACCAATCATTTTATACCTCATAATAAACATGCACATTAATAATTAGTATTCACCTCTCAAGCATATACTTTAACATCTTTCAATTGTTTAAAGCTCATATCTTTTCTTACTTCCATAATCATTTTAATAGGCAATTATGCCAATCTTTCATTTTTGTCAAATCCGATAAATCACAATTTGTGGGATTGAAACATGCTATATCATAACTCAATTTAGCCCGGAAGCCAAACACATAATCGTCAAACGAATTTACCATGTATTTAATACATCATAGGTATTGACCTGTAATCACAAGGTTTTCATAAAAATATCACTGGGAAAATCATGAACTCACAATTTCATGAAGTCAATGCTTATAAACTTTACGTACATACATGTACCAATTCGTAATACTTACATACTCTTTCTCTCCTTTGACATACTCGTTGAATTGCCCATTGAACCATTTGGAATACTAGAGGATACTCAGGGATCTCGTACACACAGTACCATACCAATGCCATATCCCAGATATGATCTTACATGTAATCTCGTATCGATGCCAATAGCCCAGCTATGGTCTTACACAAAGTCTCATATCGATGCCATTTCCCAGATATGGTCTTACACGAAGTCTCATATTGATGCCATATCCCAGACATGGTCTAACACGAAATCTCAGTAACTCTAATGTCATTACATTTGTATCCTATCTATTCCTAATGTTCAACCGAGACTTTTTCTGTATCAAATCTCTGTCCGTCATTTCCGTAGTATCGTACTCAACAGCATTCACATTAATTTCAATAATGTCTCATTTACCACAATATTGTCAATCAAGCATTTATACACATATAATTTAATGCTTATTAAACATATGAACTTACCTTGGCATAAAAATGACAAAAAGGACTAAATCGTTTCCCCCGTTCTAACTCCGAACCTCATTTTTCTCGATCTATAAAATCACATTTAACTTTTTAAATCATTATACTATTCAGCCCAAAATCACATTATGACAAAAATTACATTACTGCCCCTAAAGTTTGACATTTTTACATTTTAGTCCCTAGGCTCGTAAAATGATTTTACTTCAATTTCTTCAAAACCCAAGCCTAGCTGAACCATTTTCATACTTATAACGGCCCACAATTTCTCATTTAATCACACTTTTACAAATAAGTCCTTATTGGCATTTTTACCGAAAATCACCTAAGAAAAGTCGTTTAACAATCAACAAACATGCATTTTCTACCATCAAACATCAAAATACAAACATGTTCAACATGGGTAAAATTTTAGACTTTGACATCTCTTCAAATTAGTGTTACAAATAGATAAATCGAGTTACAATGACTTCAAAAATGTAATGAGCATTAAAAACAGGGCAAGAATGGACCTACAATCAAGCTTGGAAGTGGCCAAACCCTAGCTATGGCTTCCCCCTTGTGAAATTCGGTCATGAGGAAGAAGATGGACAAATTTTGGCTTGATTTTTTCTTTTTAGTTCATTTTAATTACCATATTACTAAAATGCCCTTAATGAATAACATTACAAACATACCAAACCATGTCCATTTTTGTCCACCAACTTAACCAATCGTCTAATTACCATCTAAGGAAATTCAATTTAAAATCTCAAAGCAATTGGACACCTTAAACACATAGAACTCAAATTCTACACTTTTTGCAATTTAGCCCTTTGAACTAAATTGAGTGCGCAAAGGTCAAAATTTTCGAACGAAATTTTCATGAAATCGTTCCATAAAATTGTAGACCATAAAAATATAATAAAAATAAATTTTACTGTGTCAGATTTATGGTCCCGAAACCACTGTTCGGACTAGACCAAAAATCGGGTTGTTATTAGAGTCGGGAGATATCACACTATCACAGGTAGTAATATGGCATGTATAGTTAGACTCACATACACTATGTTAGTCTGAGAATTGACTAAATTGTAGCTCTGATACCACTAAATGTATCACCTCGTACTCATAATCGACACCAAAATAGGGTACGAGACATTATCAGACTCATATAACAAGCAAGCACACAATTCTGAGTCATAAAATTTCCGTCCAAACTAAAACCATCCATATTCAATCATAAAGTCTCTTATATGAGCCTACGAGGCCCAAAACATGTATTGGAAGTGGTTCAGGACTAAACCGAGAACCTTAGAAACTTTTAAAAAACTTAGAAAATTTTTGCTAGAAGTTGGGCTCACACGCCCATGTGGTCCAAGGGACACACACGTGTGACCCCGGGGACACACCTGTGCTTCAGACCATGCTCAAATTAGGGTGCTCTCTAGCTTGTGCCACACGGTCGTGCCACACGCCCGTGTGCTAGGCCGTGTAGCACACACGGCTGAGACACATGCCCATGTCTCTGCCCGTGTGCTCAATTCTAGACATTCTGTTTTGCAACAATAATGGTGCAGGGGACATACGGCCAATTCACACGCCCATGGGGTTGACCGTCAGTCATACACGGCCTAAACACTCTGACTTGTGCCACACGGCCATGCCACAGGCCCGTGTGCTAGGCCGTGTAGCACACATGGCTGAGACACATGCCCGTGTGTCTACCCGTGTAGACAAAAACAAGGCTGTTTACCAAGCCATTTTTGTCACCCTCATTTGCACACATCATCACAACATCACATGGCACAAATTCAAGCATGTAAGGGTAGCCAAACAACCACAACCAAGACAATAACATGTCTTCCTCATGCCATTATTTATCATGCCTAAAACATCATACTTAGCCCATTAAAGACTTACTAATTTCACTTTCACAAGAGGGCATTAACATATGAATAAACTTATGATCAAGATAAGCCATCATTTATGGCTATTTACAATATGAAGCATTAACAATTACAAGCTAACATAAATGGTCAAATTAATAATCACACACATAACAAATTGATATAGTCCCTATACATGCCATTGACTCAAAATGCTTAAATTCATTTATACCCAAAATTATAGCTTGATAGTGTGATAGGATCTCCGACGATCTCCAACTCGAGCTAGCTTAATAACCCTATAAGATAAAGGAAAATAAGAGGGTAAGCTATATAGCTTAGTAAGTCTGTATGAAAATAATAAGCAACTTTTACCAATCATTTACCAAGTCTAATATAAACACAAGATAATATAAATTGTTATAAAACTCACAGTTATAACTTATTCAGTCACATTGTTTGCTCCATCAATTTGTAAGCATATTTTAATATGTTTTGACATTAGCCTAATAACCGTAATCTCTCCATTATAACAAATTACCACAATCAACCAATCATTTCATACCTCATAATAAACATGCACATTAATTATAAGTATTCACCTCTCAAGCATATACTTTAACATTGTTTCAATTGTTTAAAGCTCATATCTTTTCATACTTCCATAATCATTTTAATAGGCAATTATGCCAATCTTTCCTTTTTCTCATATCTGATAAATCACAATTTGTGTGAATGAAACATGCTATATCATAACTCAATTTAGCCCGAAAGCCAAACACATAATCATCAACTGAATTTAACATGTATTTCATACATCATAGGTATTGACCAGTAATCACAAGGTTTTCATAAAAACATCACTGGGGAAACTCACAATTTCATGAAGTCAATGATTATAAACTTTATGTACATACATGTACCAATTCGTAATACTTACATAATCTTTCTCTCCTTTGACATACTCGTTGAATTTCCCGTTGAACCATTTGGAATACTAAAGGATACTAGGGGATCTCGTACACACAGTACCATACTAATGCCATATCCCAGACATGGTCTTACATGTAATCTCGTATCGATGCCAATAGCCCAGCTATGTTCTTACACGAAGTCTCATATCGATGTCTTATCCTAGATATGGTCTTACACAAAGTCTCATATTGATGCCATATCCCATATATGGTCTGACACGTAATCTTAGTAACCCTAATGTCATGACATTTGTATCCTATCTATTCCTAATGTTCAACCGGGACTTTTTCTGTATCAAATTTCTGTCGGTCATTTTCGTAGTATCGTACTCAATAGCATTCACATTTCATTTTAATAATGTAGCATTTACCATAATTATATCAATCAAGCATTTATACACATATAATTTAATGCTTATTAAACATACGAATGTACCTTGGCGTAAAAATAGTAAAAAGGACTAAATCGTCAAATACTCGTTTTTCTCCCTTTTTAATTCTGAACCTCGTTTTTCTCGATCTATAATATCACATTTAACTTATTTAATCATTATACTATTCAAATCAGCCCAAAATCACATTATGGAAAAAATTACATTTTTGCCCCTAAAGTTTGACATTTTTACATTTTAGTCCCTAGGCTTGTAAAATGATTTTCATTCAATTTCTTCAAAACCCAAGCCTAGTCGAACCATTTTCATACTTATAACAGCCCACAATTTCTCATTTAATCACAATTCTCTACTCATTTTATAGACTTCTACAAATTTGTCCTTATTGACATTTTTACCGAAAATCACTTAGCAAAAGTCTTTTAACAATCAACAAACATGCATTTTCTACCACCAAACATCAAAATTTATACATTTTCAACATGGGTAAAATTTTAGGCTTTGACATCTCTTCAAATTAGTGGTAGGAATAGATAGATCGAGTTACAACGACTTCAAAAAATGTAATGAGCATTAAAAAGAGGGCAAGAACTGACTTACAATCAAGCTTGGAAGTGGCCAAACCCTAGCTATGGCTTCCCCCTTATGAAATTCGGCCATGTGGAAGAAAATGGACTATTTTGGCTTGATTTTTGCTTTTTAATTCATTTTAATTACCAAATTACTAAAATACCCTTAATGAAAAACTTTAGAAACATACCAAACCATATTCATTTTTGTCCACCAACTTAACCAATGGTATAATTACCATCTAAGGACCTTCAATTTAAAATCTCAAAGCAATTGGACACCTTAAACACATAGAACTCAAATTTTGCACTTTTTGCAATTTAGTCCTTTTAACTAAATTGAGTGCCCAAACGTCAAAATTTTCAAACGAAATTTTCACGAAATCATTCCATAAAATTGTAGACCATAAGAATATAATAAAAATAAATTTTACTATGTCAGACTTGTGGTCCCGAACCCACTGTTCCGACTAGACCCAAAATTGGGCTGTTCCAAATATAGTGAGTACTAAGAAATCCTATGGAAAGCAAACTGTATCCAATGGATCCACCATACATGTTGCCAAATATTCAATCAAACATAGCATATAAATCAATCATTAGTGAGCTCAATTTAATGTGACAAGATGCTTATGTGTAACATGTAACATAACATTTAATATCCAATTAAATCAAGCAATTACCAATTGAAACATCAACATATCATGATAAAAAATTCCAGTACACATGCTTAAAGTCATCTTTAAAATTAATCTAATTAAATAGCACAACAGCACCAAAAAATTCACTTAACATTCTTTTTCCAATAAAAATTCAATTTTTTTGCACATTTAATACCAATCTTGCAAAATCAACCATTCATCCATTATTAAAACATTTTAGTTATTAATTAAGGTACTAATTAAACATAATTGAGGGTTAATTTACCAAATTGCCCTTAGAAACACTCACCACACAATTTTATTCTATCACAACAAGTGATCAACTACGCAATTTCGAGCTTCAATTTTGGTTATCTCGGTCCTTTTCAAGATTCGGAGCTTTAACAGAGGTAAAGTAAACATTACCACGTTTCCAAAGATATATTAAACACAATTTTTAATAAAATAGGGTAATCAAAATTCACTCTTAATGATACCTTATCGAATTTGTAATATCGACTTGAAAACTCGATTCCTCACAAAATCGACCTCTCCAGCCCTCCTAATCACTTCCAAACATCAGTACTAGACCAAATACACATATACTAAGCATCAATTTCACATCTAAATCAATTTCACAAAAATCCAGAAAATTAATTCAAGAATATGACTAAATTTGGATTTCTTCAAATTACCTCACAAATCAGATTTTATCTTGACAAATAAAACCAAATACCTTTTAATAGATCCATTTTGAGTTGGATTATCCAGTTATTTCTGGTATTCCTCTCAAATTTTAAGATCCACCATTAAAACACCTTAAGCTTTTGAAGAATATGACATTGATAAAAAAAATTTAATTGTAATAGCCCGCTTTTGGTCAAGTCGAAACAGTGGTTTTGATAGCACAAATCCGAGGTCAAAATATTTATTTTATTATTATTTTAATGTTTACAGCATGATTGAGTGATTGTGTGAAAGTTTCTGTAACACCCCTAACCCGTATCCGTCGCTGGACTAGGGTTAAGAGGCATTATCGAACATTTCAAAACATTTTACTCAATAACACATCATCAATCTTGCATAATCATTTCATAAGCATTCCCATACATATAGTCCCTTCAGAAAGTCTACGAGACCATAAACATGCTTTAGAGAAGGTTCGGGACTAAACCAATCTCATATATAACTTTTCGGAACTTAGAAATTTTTCTTTCAAAACAGGGTACACGCCCATGTGGCTAGGCCGTGTGCCTCACACGGCCGTGCCTTGGACCATGTCTCAGTCCGTGTGCAAAACTGACTGGAATCACACGGCCTGTCACACGCCCGTGTGTCGGGCCTGTGTACAACACTAACTTGGGTCACACGGCCTATCACATGCCTCTGTGTCTGGCCCGTGTGCAAGTCTGATTTACCTCGAATTGAAACCATGAAGAACACGGTCGGAACACCCGCCCATGTGTTCAACCATGTGGGAAACTATAGGCCATTTGCAAGGCCAAATTGCCACCCATTTTGGGTCATACCTACAAGCATCACACAAGCATCAAATTATAACCTTAAAACAGCCAAAACATACCAAAATTTACCATCTTTTTTAGCCATTCATGAACACATCCACAAATACCAACTTTTGCATCACATAGCATGAATTATATTTACCCATAATCACATTCACTGTCAAGCCATATCACATGACTATGTATACATGTCCCAAAACATATCTTAACATTTATAGCCTATACATGCCATACTTCAATATGTACATTTTCAAAAGGTACCAAAATATAGTTCGATAGTGTGGTGATGATCCTCGACGATCCCTGAGTTTCCAGTAGCTTCGTTATTCTATAAAACAATGCAAACACACAAAAAGTAAGCTTTCAAAAGCTTAATAAGCCACATACAAAAAAACTTATCACATAAAACAATTATAAACCATTTCAATCATATAAACTATGGCATAACACAATAGCAAATTCATAATTCTCATTTGGCTCAATTGTTCTTAATCACTTGCTTACTAACATATCACATTTTCATGTAGCTCATATATCAAATGATCATATTCATACTTATCTTCCATTTCCAAATTTCATATACATTTCATACGTACCTGAACGGATACATATTCACATACTCAATCATATCTCGAAATGTCCGTTGAACCATTTGGAATCAATAAGAATAACTGGATAGCTTGTAAAGCTCGTACAATGCCAATGTCCCAGACGTGGTCTTACATGTAATTAAATATCGACGCATTTGTTTAGATAGGGACTTATATGAAATCATATACGATGCCAATGTCCCAGACATGGTCTTACACGTAAATCTCAAATCGATGCCAACGTCCCATACGTGGTCTTACACGATAACATATATCGAAATCCTATGTCATGACATACGTATCCTAACTATTCCGAAGGTTCGTACGGGACTTTTCAGACGCCGTCACATTATCGGCACTTTCCTGAATTCCACATATTCAGCTCAAATAGCTATATATCACAATTCATTTCTATATATAAGTAGTAATAATTCAATTTAAACACATTTATTTGTATATCGACTTACCTTGTACGGATACGAACAGATGGAAATAATTACTCGACCACTTTCGATTTCCTCCAATCTAATTCCATTTTCTTTTGTTCTTGATCTATATAAATTCAAATTTAGCTATTTAATAACACAATTAATTCATTTCAATCCATACACACATATTTAGGGCATTTTACAAATTAGCCCTCATATTTTCACATTTTGACATTTTAGTCCCTATTTCATAAAATCACAAAATATACAAAATTTCATGTTACACAAGCTAGGCCGAATGTTTATACACTTCACATAAGCTCATATGTTTCATTTATTTCACATTTTAGTCCTTCAATTTCTCATTTTCACAATTTATCCTAAAATAGTCAAATTCATCAAAAATTCAAAGATAAAACATAATAATCTATCATATATTTTTCATATTTCATCAACTATCATCACAAAGCTTACAAAAACATTAATGTCATAACTCACAATCTTTATCAAATTCAGAAATTGAAACATGGGCTAAGTAGATGAGAAAGCAACGATCACAAAAACGTAAAAATTATCGAAAACCGAAACAAAAACTTACCTTAAGCAAGACCTGGAAGTACCAAACCCTAAGCTAAACCTTTTTCTTTTCTTTTCTTGTTATTTTCAGCCAAAGATGAACATAATGGCCTATTTTTCTTACTTGTTTTATTATAATTACATATTAATACCCATTTTACCATTTTAACCTTATTGCTTTTATTATAAATTCCACTAACTATTGTCCATACTTGTAACACCCTTTACCCGTGTTCAACACCGGCACCAGATACGAGGGATTACCAAACTTAACTGACTTAAACTTACAACATCAAGCTATAACATTTCATTCCAACTTAAATCTTATTCATCCATATACATAACATCCATATTATTGGTTTACGAGACTCTAAACATACATTTGGAATGGTTCAGGACCAAACCAGAAACTTTTACACATTTAGAATTTTTTTTACTTAAAACAGGGCCACACGCCCATATGGAATTTCAAATGCCGGTGTTCCACACCCGTGTCAATTTATTTCTCATTTCGAACCTACAGGGGTTTTCACACGGTCGGACACACGCATGTGTCCCTGGCCCGTGTTCTTCACACGACTACGACATGCCCGTGTCTTAGCCCGTGTGTAAAAACCATGGCATTCTATTTATGAAGTCGTCATCTCACTAAGGTCACACGACCAAGGCACACGCCCGTGTCCTTAGACCGTGTGTCGAGTTAAATTCCTAAATTCAGGTGCAGACTTCACACGGCCTGGGCACACACCCATGTCCATGTCGTGCCACCCATACGATTGAGACGCACGGTCATGTCTCTGCCCGTGTGTTTACTACTGAGCATACTGACTTCTAAACCTAGCATGCAAGGGGACACACGAACAATCAACATGCCCATGGGGCTGACCGTGTGTCACACACGGCCTAGACACACGACCGTGTGTCTACCCATGTGGACACTTGAAAGGCTATCTACCAAGCCAAATGCCACCCTACATTGCAACCATACTTACACCAATTCAATCCAACAAGTATCAGAACTATAAGGCACTTCTAAAGACTCAAAATCAAGATATCCATACAAGCATACACTTAATGAATTTCATCATCATTGAATATATATATAACTTGTCAAGTTTTTGCCCAATTCCAATGACCACTTACAAAATGAATTTGATAACATAAATAGCCAACACTTTGGCTAACCAATGTGACATAACAAAATGACCAAGTCCTATACATGCCATACTCAAAATGAATCTAACTTTGCTATACCAAAGAGTGGTCGATAGTGTGATTTCCGAACTCCGACGTTCCACGAATTCTCGAGCTAACTTGGCAATGCTACAAGGAAAAGAGAAATGAAAGGAGTAAGCATAAATCTTAGTAAGTTTGCATGAATTAAATAGCAAAATAAAGCTCATAATGTCATCCATCCATTGCATTGGATAAAAACACAAGTCTTAATCTCATTTCCATAACTTACTCATATTATCGTGAACCATTCTCGTGAATTACTGACATATACCTGTATCACTTCATAAATTAGTCTTAGCATTAATCTCATCTCTATCATAAGCTTAACTATCTACCGCATTAAATCAATTGGGATATTCAAGGATATATGATCATCCTCATTCACATAATTACGACGCCAATGCCACATCTCAGATGTAGTCTTACGTGGGGTCACTTCTAGATGCCGATGCCATATCCCAGATATGGTCTTATACGAGATCTCCATTCGGTGCCGATGCCATATTGCAGACATGGTCTTATACGGGACCTTGCCAATCTTATGTTTCCATGATCTTATTCTCTCATTTATTAAAGTCCAACCGGAACTTTCACATTACAATTCTCATCGTTTTCTCATTCAACATCATAACTCAATTTCATAGAAATATTATACAACATCACTAATATCAAACATTTAGAAACTAAATAACATGATGTTGAATTTATTGTACACAAACTTACCTCGATTTCAAAATAGGCTAGATTGTCGATCTAATCTGATACTTTGCCCTTTCCTCGGTCGAGGTTAATTCTTCGCTTTTCTTGATCTATAATAACAATTTTGCTCATTTAATCACCACAATAATAAATACACTTCAATAATCATAATTTTGGCAAAATTACTATTTCGCCTTGAAGCTTTCACAAAATGACCATTTTACCCCTAGGCTCGAAAATCAATTCTAATCAAATTTCTTTCTTCAATGAGCCTAGGTGAGCATTTATTACTCTTATGGCAGCCCTCAATACTCATTATTTACCACATTTACCACATATTTCATAACCTTTACAAAAACGTCCTTCTAGGTGTTTTTATGGTAACACCTTTCACAAAAGTTGTTTATTAAACAACTACAACTCCTTTTCTTCCATAAAAATGCAGCAAACAACATACATGCTCACATGGTTAGACTCTAAACTTTCAACCATTTTGCAAAATAGTCCCCTCTATAGCTAGCTTAAGCTTTAGGGGTTCCAAAAGTACAAAAATTATCAACCAAAAATCACTAAGATCACTTACTTATAGAGATTGAAGTGGCTGAAAATATTCAAGCTTCTAAACCCCTTCTATTTCAAAAATTTTCGGTTGTAAGAAGAAGAAGGAAAAAGATGATATCTTTTCTTTCTTTATTTTTTCTCTTATTTTACTCATGAATTACCTAACACCACCAAAACATTGACTAATTAATCCTCTTGTCCCCCCTATGGCCAGCTATGATTTTTAAAAAGGCCTAATTTCACAATAAGGGCCTCTAATTAAAATTCTATAGTTAATTGCTACCTCTATCTTGTAAAGTAAGACTTTCACAGTTAATGCGATTTAGTCCTTTTTCTCAATTAAGCATGCAATCGCTAGAATTAAAGCACCAAAATTTCCATGCACCTATATAATCATGCTCTATCTCATAAAATAACATAAAAATAATTTTTGTTTCTTCGGATTAGTGGTTCTGAAACCACTGTTTTGACAAGCCCCTAAATCGGGCTGTTACAATACTTGTCATTTAAGGCATTCAATGGTTAAATAACCACATAAGGATCTCTTCTTTACAAAGACACATCAATTCTACCATTATTCAAATAGAAGGACAATTTTTCATTTCCTGCAATTTAGTCCTTCTTGCAAATTAAGCACACAAATAGTCAAATTAAATCACTGAAAACTTCACACATACCAATTCACATGCTGAAAACTCGAAAAATAATACTAAAATATTTTTTTGACTTAGATTTTTGGTCCCGAAACCACTGTTCC
The DNA here is from genome assembly GCA_005393395.2 of Gossypium australe. Classification (NCBI taxonomy): domain Eukaryota; kingdom Viridiplantae; phylum Streptophyta; class Magnoliopsida; order Malvales; family Malvaceae; genus Gossypium; species Gossypium australe. The sequence continues at coordinate 120,975,618 of CM016616.1, forward strand.
GACTAGGGTATAAACCAGACTGTCACAACTCTCCCTCCTTAGGGAATTTCGTCCCCGAAAATCTTACCGTTGAATAGATTTAGATATTGCTGTCTCATAACATCTTCAGGCTCCCATGTAGCTTCTTCAACTCAGTGTCGATGCCACATTACTTTTACTAACAGAATTTTTTTATTTCTCAATTCTTTAACCTCACGAGCTAAGATACGTATCGGTTCTTCATCATAAGTCATATCGAATTGAATTTCTATCTCAGACGAAGAAATTACATGCGATGGATCAAATCCATATCATCGAAGCATCGATACATGAAACACATTATGGTTCTTTTCTAACTCAGATGGTAGCAACAATCTATAAGCAACCGGTCCAACATGCTCGATAATTTCATACAGCCCGATGAATCTCAGACTCAATTTTCCCCTTTTTCAAAATCGGAGTATTTTCATTCATGGAGACACTTTCAAAAACACTTTAACACTGATTTCAAATTCAATATCTTTTCGATTCAAATCTGCGTATGATTTCTGTCGATCAGATGCTGCTTTTAGACTATCACGGATCACTTTCACTTTTTGCTTAGTCTCTTTTATCAAATCAATCTTGTGAAACTTATTCTCGCTGAGCTCTAACTAGTATAGCAGTGTTCGGCATTTACGACCATATAAGGCTTCGTATGGTGCCATTTTAATGCTTGATTGAGAACTGTTATTATACGCAAATTCAATCAATGATAAATATTGTTCCCACGTACCTTTAAACTCAAGAATACAACATTTCGGCATATCCTCGAGTATCTGAATAATCCGCTCAGATTGACCATCCATCTGCAGATGAAAAGCAGTACTGAAGTGTAATTTCGTACCGAAAGCCTCTTGCATTTTCTTCTAGAATCGCGAAGTAAACCTCGGATCTCTATCAGACACAATAAATAGTGGCACCCCGTGTAATCTCACAATATCGGAAATATATAGCTCAACTAACTTATCAAGTGAGTAATTAGATTGTACCGGAATGAAATGGGCTACTTTCATCAATATGTCAACTAGAACCCAGATTACATCTTTCTTCCTTGGAGTTAAAGGCAAACCAGAAACAAAATCCATCGTCACTTTATCCCATTTCCACTCGCAAATCATAATCAGTTGTAACAAACTGGATGGCACCTGATGTTCAGCTTTAACTTGCTGACAGATTAAACATTTCGAAACAAAATCGGAGATATCTCTTTTCATTACAAGCCACCAGTAAAGTTGTTTTAAATCATTATACATCTTTGTACTTCTTGGATGAACAGATAAGTAACTATTATGTGCTTCTTCCAAGATCAACTGAATCAACTCTGGATTTCTTGGAATACAAATCCGATCTCAAAATCTCAGACAATCATCAACATCAACTCAAAATTCAGAATCAAAGTTCAAATTAGACTGAGCTCATTTCGCTAACATTTCAATATCAACTTTCTGAGCATCACAAATCTGTTGTAAGAACAACGGTCTCGCTTTCATCCCAACTACAATCACACCGTCATCACACAAGTTTATCTGAGTATTCATTGCTCGTAAAGCGAATAAAGACTTTCGGCTCAAAGTGTCAGCAATGACATTGGCTTTTCTTAGGTGATAATCAATCACAGGCTCGTAGTCTTTTAACAGTTCTAACCATCTTCTCTATCGCAAATTCAAATCTCTCTGAGTCATCAAATATTTCAGACTTTTATGATCTGAAAACACATTACATTTCTCACCAAAAAGATAGTGGTGTCAAATTTTTAGAGCAAACACGATCTCAGCTAATTCAAAGTCATGCGTCGGGTAGTTCTTTTCATGCGGTTTCAATTGTCTCAAGGCATAAGCTATAACTTTGCCTTCCTGCATCAAGACACAACCCAGACCGTTTAACTAAGCATCACTATATATCTCAAATTCTTTATCAGATTCTGGTTGTACTAGCATTGGAGATTCAGTCAATAGAGCTTTCAACTGATCAAAGCTTTTCTGACACTTTTTGGACCATTCAAATTTCACATCTTTTTGAGCAACCTCATCAACAGAGTTGCAATAATCGAAAAGCTTTTTACGAACCGTCGATAATAACCAGCAAGTCCCAGAAAACTACGAACATTAGATACATTTTTCGGAGGCTTCCAATCCAAAATAGCTAAAATTTTACTCGGATCAACTTGGATACCAGATTCTGACACAATATGCCCCCAAAATCCAACTTCATGCAACCAGAACTCACAGTTACTAAACTTTGCATACAATTGCTTATCACGCAGTGTTTGCAGCATAATTCTCAAATGTTCGGCATGCTCAATTTCATTACGCGAATAAATCAAAATGTCATCAATAAATAATACAACAAATCGATCTAAATACGGTCTGAAAATTCTGTTCATTAAGTCCATAAATACAGCAGGAGCATTTATTAATCCGAAAGGCATAACTAAAAATTCATAATGTTTGTACCTTGTTTTGAAAGCAGTTTTTGGAATGTCTGATTCTTTTACTCGCAACTGATAGTATCTTGATCTCAAATCTGTCTTTGAAAACACAGTAGCTCCTTTCAGCTGATCGAACAAATCATTAATTCTGGGTAGAAGATATTTGTTCTTAATAGTCACTATGTTTAACAGACGACAATCAATACACATTCTCATCGTATCGTCTTTCTTTTTCACAAACAAAACGGGAGCACCCCAAGGTGAAAAGCTCAGTCGCATGAAACCTCTGTCTGTCACTTCTTGCAACTGAAACTTCAATTCTTTTAATTCTATTGTATCCATTCTATATAGTGCTATTGAGATTGGGGTCATTCCCGGCACTAACTCAATGCCAAACTCAACTTCTCATATCGGAGGTAATCTTGATAATTCCTCAAGAAACACATCAGGGAATTCATAAACAACCACAAACACATATTTAATTTTCTTTTCAGTCACTTCCAAATCAATCACATAAGCAAAATAGGCTTCACAACCTTTTCTCACATAACTCTGAGCTTTCATTACTGATATCACAGCCGGTAATCCATTCAAATCATTAGATTTGATCTGAATTATCTCATCATTTTGACATCTCAAATTAATAGTCTTTCGTTTGTAGTTTACAATAGCATCATGAAAAGTTAGTCAATCCATACCCAGGATTATATCAAACTCATCAAAAGGTAATAACATTAAATCAGCTACAAAACAGATATCTCAAAACATCAACGAATAATTCTTGCACTCTTTATCAACCAGAACACTCTTGCCTAAGGGGTCCGATACTTCAATTACAAATTCAGTAGACTCTATAGGCAAAGTCTTACTTGATACTAAGTTCATGCATATATATGAACAAGTAGACCCTGGATCTATCAATGCAATCAAAGAATTATCATAAAGAATAAATGTACCCATAATAATGTCTGGAGATGAAGCTTGCTCACGAGCTCGAATGGCGTAAGCTCTCGTAGGTGCTCTTGCCTCAGATCTTGCAGCTGTATCTTTCGTAGCTCTCTAACTACCACTCACATTTCCCGTGTTTCTGGGAGGTCTACCCATAGCTGAAGTGTTATTCGACTTCGAATTCTGTATAATCTCTTGCTCATCAGACTCAGGACAATTTCAGATAAAATGATCTAAAGTTCCACATTTGAAACAAGCTCGATCCTTCAATCTACAATTGCCCAGATGTCTTTTACCCCAATGTCTACACTTGGGTCGTTCAGATCTGACATTTCCAACACTAGCTATCGAAGTAGCTAGAGCTTTGAAGCTCGAATGTGATCTAGCACGATCTCTACTCGAATGTCCTACATTAGCCTTTGAATGACTATACTTATATCAGAATTTATATGGTGCAGATTGGAACGATTTACTTGAGGATCTCTTTCTCACATCTCTAGCTTCTGACTCAGCTTTTCTTTTATCTTTCCCGAGTTCTTCAGCTTTACATGCTCGATCAACAAGCACAAGACTCTCTTTTATTTCTAAAATTCTGACTAACAAATGGATATCTTCATTCAAGCCGTCTTTGAACCTTTTACACATTATTGCCTCAGTCGAGACACATTCTCGTGTATATTGACTTAGTCTTACAAATTCTCGCTCGTATTCTGTAACAGACATACGACCCTGTTTCAATTCAAGAAACTCTTTTCTCTTTTGATCAATGAATCTCTGACTAATATATTTCTTTTGAAATTCAGATTGAAAGAAATCCCAAGTGATTCGTTCTTTCAGAACAACAGAAATCAAACTTTTCCACCACTGATAAGCTGCATCTCTCAACAAAGAAATGACACATTTCACACATTCATCAGGGGTACAAGTCATTTCATCGAATACTCGAATTGTATTCTAGAGCCAAAACTCAGCTCTTTCAGCATCATCATCACTAGTGGCCCTGAATTCTTCAGCCCCATATTTATAGATTTTATCGACCGGAGGCTTATTCAACAGATTCAGATTCATAACCGGAGGTACAACAGGAGTCCGAGGGGAATTAAGTGGGTGCGAAGGTTGAGAAACAGCCAGATTTGCTCTAACATACTGAGTGAACCACTCATTCATCATTTGGAAGAAGGCTTGTTTAGCCTCTCCTTCCTGACCACTAGTAACCGGTCTAGACTCAGACAATGCTATCCCTTGAGCGTGAGTAGGTGCATTACTTTAAACATCGTCAGCTACGGGTCGTTCGAGATTTATTTACTATACGAAAAACACATTTTATCTGTCAGGATTCATCACACTATCATAGTTCAAATATATGGCATGTATAGCTAGACTCTCACATGCTACGTTAGTCCTAGAATCGACTAAATCGTAGCTCTAATACCAATAAAATGTAACACCCCTAACCCATATTCATCGTCAGACTAGGGTTAAGAGGCATTACCGGACATATCGAAACATTTTACTCAATAACACATCATCAATCATGCATCATCATTTCATAAGCATTCCCATACATATAGTCCATTTAGAAAGTCTACGAGACCTTAAACATGCTTTAGAGAAGGTTCGAGAGTAAACCAATCTCATACAGAACTTTTCAGAACTTCAAAATTTTTCTTTCAAAACAGGGCACACGCTCGTGTGGCTAGGCCGTGTGTCTCACACGGGCGTATTTTGGACCATGTCTCAGACCGTGTGCATAACTGACTGGAATCACATGGCCTGTCACACGTCCGTGTGTCTAGCCTTTGTACAACACTCACCTGGGTCACACAGCCTATCACATGCCTGTGCGTCTGGCCCGTGTGCAAGTCTGATTTACCTCGAATTGAAAACGTGAAGGACACAGTCGAAACACACGCCCGTGTGTTCAACCGTGTGGGCAACTACAGGCCATTTGCAAGGCAATTACCCATTTTGGGTTATACCTACAAGCATCAGACAAGCATCAAATTATAACCTTAAAACAGCCAAACCATACCTAAATTTACCATCTCTTTTAGCCATTCATGAACACATCCACAAATACCAACTTTTGCATCACATAGAATGAATTATATCTACCCATAATCACATTCGTTATCAAGCCATATCACATGACTATGTATATATGTCCCAAAACATATCTTAACATTTCTAGCCTATACATGCCATACTTCAATATGTACATTTTCAAAAGGTACCAAAATATAGTTCAATAGTATGGTGATGATCCTTGACGATCCCCGAGCTTCTAGTAGCTTCGTTAATCTATAAAACAATGCAAACGCATACAAAGTAAGCTTTCAAAAGCTTAGTAAGCCATATACAAACAAACTTATCACATAGAACAGTTATAAACCATTTCATTCATATAAACTATGTCATAACACAATAGCAAATTCATAATTCTCATTTGGCTCAATTGTTCTTAATCACTTGCTTACTAACATGTCACATTTTCATGTAGCTCACATATCAAATGATCATATTCATACTTATCTTCCATTGCCAAATTTTGATATACATTTCATACGTACCTAAACGGATACATATTCACATACTCAATCATATCTCGGAATGCCTGTTGAACCATTTGGAATCAATAAGGATACTTGGATAGCTTGTAAAGCTCATACAATGCCAACGTCCCAGACGTGGTCTTACATGTAATTAAATACCGATGCCTTTATCCCGGACAGGGTCTTATACGAAATCATATATGATGCCAATGTCCCAGACATGGTCTTACATTTAAATCTCAAATCGATGCCAACGTCCCAGATGTGGTCTTACATGATAACATATATTGAAATCCTATGTCATGACATACGTATCCTAATTATTCCTAAGGTTCGTACGGGACTTTTCAGACGCCATCACATTATCGACACTTTCTCAATTCCACATATTCAACTCATATAGCTATATATCACAATTCATTTATATATATAAGTAGTAATAATTCAATTTAAACACATTTATTTGTATATTGACTTACCTTGTAGGGATACGAACGGATGGAAATAATTACTCGACCACTTTCGATTTCCTCTGATCTAATTCCATTTTCTTTTGTTCTTGATCTATATATATTCAAATTTAGCTATTTAATAACACAATGCATTCATTTCAATCCACATACACATATTTAGGCATTTTACAGATTAGCCCTCATATTTTCACATTTTGACATTTTAGTCCCTATTTCATAAAATCACAAAATACCCAAAATTTCATGTTACACAAGCTAGGCCGAATGTTTATACACTTCATATAAGCCCATATATTTCATTTATTTCACATTTTAGTCCTTCAATTTCTCATTTTCACAATTTAGTCCAAAATAGTCAAATTCATCAAAAATTCAGAGACAACATATTAATCTATCATGTTTTTTTTATATTTCATCAACTATCATCACAAAGCTTACAAAATCATCAATGGCATAACTCACAATCTTCATCAAATTCGGAAATTGAAACATGGGCTAAGTAGATGACAAAGCAACGATCACAAAAACATAAAAATTATCGAAAACCCAAAAATAACATACCTTAATCAAGACTTGGAAATGCCGAACCCTAAGCTAATTCTTTTTCTTTTATTTTCTTGTTATTTTCAGCCAAAGATGAACATAATGGCCTATTTTTCTTACTTGTTTTATTATAATTACATATTAATACCCATTTTACCATTTTAACCTTATTGCTTTTATTATAAATTCCACTAACTATTGTCCATACTTGTCATTTAAGGCATTCAATGGTTAAATAAGCACATAAGGACCTCTTCTTTATAAAGACACATCAATTCGGCCATTATTCAAATAGGAGGAAAATTTCGCATTTCCTGCAATTTAGTCCTTCTTGCAAATTAAGCACACAAATGATCAAATTAATTCACAAAAATTAACTTAGAAAATAATATTAAAATATTTTTTATCTCAGATTTGTGGTCCCGAAACCACTGTTCCGACTAGGGTATAAACCAGACTGTTATAGTTTCGTTTAGAAATTTTATCGTTTGACTAGTCAATTTGATGAAAAGGACTAAATCGTGTAAAGTGCAAAAGTGTTGTTCTATTAGCTAAAGGTGTCATATACCATTAATATGTTAGTGGATGATAATGGTTTGACATAAATGAAATTTTGAATTAATGTTAAGGTTAGTTTTGGTATTTGGAAATTAAAGGTTTGTTAAATAAAACAAACAAATTTTAATTGCTTCCATCTTCTTCAATGCCGAAATTCAAGAGGAAAGAACACCATTTTAGGGCTTGAAGCTTTCGTTCACTTTGGTGCTCAATTGTAAGTTCGTTTTCGTCCCATTTTTAATGATTTCTACATTTTTGAGATCGTTGCAGCTACGTCTAGCTAGCCTAGGGACTATTTTGCAAAACTGTTAAAGATTTTGAATTTTTCCACTGATGAATAAACATGTATTTTAAAGTTTCTTAATAGATTATGAATTTTGGTTGTGAGCTATACGAGTTTTGTTAAGTGATTTTTATTGAAAATGCAAAATAGGGATTAAATTAAGTAAAATGTTAAAAATTTGTGGTTAAAATGTGAAATAATGAAAAATAAAGGCTATTGGGGGCATTATGGTAATTTGGATAGCATGGGTGTATTTTTAATTTCATTAATTTTTGATTTTATGCAATAAGGACTAAATTGTAAAAAATGTGAAATATGTGGGGCAAAAGTGTAAATGTGGTTTAAAGTATGTTTTGGGTTAAATTGAATGAATAGATAATTGAATAAATCAATTTTGAATATATTTAGATCAAGAAAAGAGAAATACGGACTTGGATCGGGAAAAAGATAAAGTTATCGGCTAATCAGCTTATTTCGTAGTTTACACATTCAAGGTAAGTTCGTATGTAACAAGTATTATGATAATTATGCTTTAAATGCTTTTATATTGCATAAATTGTGTATACGAGATTAAAGTTATGTTTGACGACGAGTCGGCAATATATATAGCACTTAGTGTGCGAGATCGAGATAGCTTCGGCTATGTATGACACTTAGTGTGCGAGATATTGAGTATTCAGTAGTATTTTGAACAAGTATGAGTTGATTACGAGTTTGTACAGGTAAGTAAATTGAATGTATGAGCTTCAATTAGAAGAAGTTATGAATTTGCATATAAGTATATGATTAAACATAAGGAAAGCTTGTTGTTAACATGAATTACATGTTAAATAGTTCAAACTTTTTATTTGTGTAATATGATTTATTGAGTTTATATCACATGAGCTTACAAAGCTATAAAGCTTACTTTGTTTATTTTCCATGTCTTATAGTGATTTCAATGCTAGCTCGGATTCGGGGATCGTCGGAGGCTACGTCACACTATCCAACCTACACTTTGGTACTTTTGAGCTGATGGTTTGGTCATATGGCATGTATAAGATCTATGGTCATGTTGGTTATGTTTTGGTTTGTGTATATAGCCATGCAAGTTGGCTTGTTTTGGTATGTTTGAGCCTAGTGTATGTACATATAAATATATGACTTATATTATGAGGTTTGTGGAATTAGTATCATGCTTGTGAATTGGTACAAAATTATATATGTTTGGTAAATGTTTATAGATGTGCTAATGCTATTTTGTGACGGGTTTAATGTTGCTTGGAAATGGTTGATGAATTGATGATTTTTGTGATTGAGGTTTAGGCTAAGAAATGCTTTGTAACATCCCAAAATTGGGCCTAGTAGGATTGGGCCGATTGGGAATTGGGCTTTAGGAAAATTTGAGTATTATCTTTGTGTTGGCTCGTGTAGGAATTTTGTGTGTTAGAATAGTCTTGTGAAGGCTTGTTTTTATTTAGAATGTTAGAATAATTTTAGTATGGTTTATTTAATGAAGTAGGATTAAGTGAGCTTGACACTTAAGTTAATTAAGTGTTCATTTAAAGCATAAGAGGAGTAAGTGGCAAGTTGGTTAAGGATTTTGGAAGGTGGCTTGAGGTTAGAGGTTCGAGTAGCATGTTTAGCATTTTGAAGGTTTATTTTTGAATCCTTCCATTGATGGCCGGTCAACCTATGTTTGTGATAGGTTGGACTATTTCTTTTGGTAAGTTGAAATTATGATTAAGGAAAGCTTGATATTGGGGATAAGAATCTTGAAGTTAAGGAAGGTTGGGGAGACATAAGGCTAGACTTTAGGATGATGTTTTGGAAAGTTTTCCTAGGCTTTAGTGCATGTATGTGGACGGTATGGGTGTCTAGGTGGGTGACCAAATTTTGTTAGGTGGTTTAGGGGGGGAATATTTGGCCAATTCCTCTTTTGTGCATCTTTTTGCATTTTGTTTTTCCTCTCCAAAAACTCTTTCTTTTGGCCGAATGTTATTGTGCACTTTTGTGCAAAATATGTTTGTGTTTTAGGCTTCATTTTGTTGAACCAAAAGTACTATTCTCTTCCTTTCATTACATTGGATTTTTGTGCACTTTTCTTTTAGGCAAAATTGGTGTTGGCCGAACCTTATTTCTTCCATATTTCTCTTTTCTTTTCTTTTTTTGATTTTTGATTAATCACATTCTCTTTTATCCTCTCTTGGCCGAATCTTTCTTTTTCTCAATACCATTTCTTTTTCATTTGTTCAAAGTTAAAAGATCCATTACCATTCTATTCACTTTTCTTTTTCACTTCACCATAGCCAAATTTTCTACTTCCTTATTAGTTTTAGTTTGGCCGAATATTCAAGGGTAGACTCTATTTGGTTTCTTCAATCGATTTTGGAAAAGAGTAAGTATTCTTGGCCGATTTTCCATTATTTCTTTTTTTCCTCTCTATGTTATTTTCTTGTGGACAAAGGCCGAACCTATCGGCATTTGTTGCAAGGTTCTAACCATTTTAGGATTCGATTATTCTCTTAGGCTCTTTGGGATTTCGGAAGCAATCGATTTAAGTCATTCCTTTAGCGAATCAGAGTTGGTAAGTCAAGTGGACAAGGATCTAGTGCGATAGATCGGATCTCCGGAAGTTAGTTTTGCGTTGGTGAAAGGTGTGTATCTTACACACTTTATAACATGGTTTATATATGTTTTTATGTATGTTATAACTAATCATATTATGAAAGTGGGAAAAACGATGAGATTTGGATATAATACCATGATGGTATGAATGAGGATTCGGGTAAGTCTGTTTCGATATGTTGTTATTACATGTGGATTGAAAACATGATCTATGATTTATAGTATTTATTATATGATTCATATTAAGGTGTATTAACATGATTTGGTTATCTATTGCATTGGTATGGGCAATATGAGAGGAGGGGGAAGATTGATATTCGTGTCGACGGACACCAGTGTTTTGGTAACACATTGTGACTACGGTCACCAGAGGTTTGGTACCTCCAGAGGTTTGGCACCTCATAGCGTCTCGTCCCTGTGGTTAACACCACCGTGGGTTGGCCCCACTTTGAGATATGGGATCGACGCCGGTGATTTGGTATCACATGATGGGTTGGCCCCATCATTCGATTTGTGTCTTCGGGCACCAGTGGTTTGGAACCACCAGTGATTTGGTATCACATTCGTGTCTTCGGACACCAGAGGTTTGGCACCTCATAGCGACTTGTCCCTGTGGTTAATTCCACCGTGGGTTGGCCCCACTTTTGAGATATGGGATCGTCTGCCAGTGATTTGGTATCACACGATGGGTTGGCCCCATCACTTGATTTGTGACTTCGGTCACCAGTGTTTTGGTAACACAATTGTGTCTTTGGACACCAGTGGTTTGGCACCACCAGTGGTTTGGTACCACACGGGGTAGAGAAGGAGTTATGGATGGCTAGGTTGGGTGCATTATGCATATATGTACTTTGTTATAATTTGTGTAAGAATGTGGCATTTACCTGGGAGAGGGAATATGCACTGAGTCTTGGTGACTCACCTTCTCCCTTATCATTTCAGGTGATTCGTGAGATCGCGGATATGGAGCCGGATGAACTCGAGGAGGCCATGCAGTAAATTTGGGTTCTACGTGAACTTTGGTTTGAGAACTTTACTTTATTTAAATTTGGTTTTATATTTTTATGGGTTTGTAATAAGGCCTCTCAAATTATGATTTTGGATTATATTTATGCTTTGGAATTGATTTAAATTATGGCTTATAAATTACTTGGTTAATTTAATAATTGAGCCCAATGTTTTCTAAACTTCACAACGCGATGGTTTTTAAAACGTTACCATCGGGTAACATAAATTAATTGACAATTTCAACAACTTAAGTGTTTTCGATATATTAAATGATTTACAAATATTTAGTTACTACTATCAAATGTAAATGGTTTCAAAGTAATAATTTGAGTTTTCTTAAAATGATATAAATCTTTTCTAACCTATGACTTATTCAATTATTTTAAAGTTTTATGTAATTTCAAAGTAGATTTCAGTCTTAAACTTATTTTCTACAAATATAGAATTTCAAAAGGGTTTTTCACAAAATTTAAATCGTGAACTCGTTTTTCTTCAAAACGTTTTCCTCTATGACATACCAGATTCGGTCGTGGCGTATTAACCGGGTTTGGGGTATTACAAAATTGGTATCAGAGCCCAGTTCAAAGCTCGGCTGTGGGGGCCCAAGGCCCAAAAATGTTTTTGGTAGGCCTTTTTGAAATATTTGGTTTTGAATAAGCATGGCACCGAGTCTCCGGCACCGATCCGCCCAAGTAAGTACCTCTAACTTTTTGTGTGAAATATTATTGGTAGAAGGGTAGGTATGGAACGTAGTTAGTGTGATAGGTGTTGAACCTTAGGACTAGTTCACCCCAACAAAACTCATAAGATTTTAATGGCCTAATTAAAACCAACCCGTGACCAAGTCGCCGAGTTAGGGTGTGGTAACCTTGGTACGCATGTCTAGGATTGGATCCGGAAGAGCTTGGTACTTAAGCAGTCCTCGTGACTCACCTCCTCTTCGTGGGATTCCTACCTGGTGCGTAGCTTCGGTTCACCCTAACCAAGAGGACTCGGTCATAGGCTAAACACGTTAAATAAAACCCGAAAGGGATTAACCCTGTTTTATGAAAACACTAAGTTTTAAAAAAAAATCGTTATGATATTCTTTTCAATAGCAACAAAAATTTACTTTTGGAAAATTTTCAAAATATTCCTGATTTACCAAAACTACCGAAATGCCCTAGTGGCAAAATTACGAAAATACCCTTGATTTCTAAAATTACCATATTACCCCAATTTGATTAAAATTTTTTTTTATTTTGTTTAAGTACTCGAAAAATTTTGTATTTCAAAATAATACCCTGACTTTGGGAAATTTACAAAATTACCCTTGATTGACAAAATTACCAAAATACCCCTGGTTTTCAAAATTTTGTCATATCTTCAAATTGAGAATTTCTCAAAAATACCCTCAGTTTTAAAAATCACAAGATGTTTTGATTTATTAGAGTTTTAAAATTTTCTTGATTTATTATAAAAATACCCTGTAAGAAAATGACGAAAATACCCCTGGGTTAGAAACGGACAGAAATGCCCGAAGAGTGCATAGCTATGAAAGGTATTAGGGAATGGATGTATTTTTCTGTGTAACTAGGATAGAAGACTTAAAACCTTGTTTGATCGAAAGAATCTCTATTAAACTCTTTTCATAAAATTTCTTTGCGGATAACCAAGTGAAACATGTACTAATCCATAAAAATCTCCTAATCTGATTAAAGCGCGATAGTTAGAATGAGCTCTCGAGTTCGTGGTCGTCATGGACATGGTAAAGGCCGATTGTGCTAGGGTTAGATCTTCGGCACCGAGGCATATTTTCGAAATGGAGGCGTTAGCATCGCTAGTGCTTGAGACAGGGTCTCATGATCGAATTCGGATTGATGAGCTGACTCAGTTAGTTAAAGAAGTTTTGGAGAAGAATAGAGATCACGGTTCTCTAGGGTCACAATTTCATTCTGTAAAATCACGGTATGATCGAACTTATTGGCTTACGATTACTGTGGAAGGTGTCATCCGGGAGAATATTGGAGGAGGGTTGAAGCATGTTTGAGATGCGGGTCTAAGGAGCATAAGGCTCGGGATTGTTTCCTCACTCTCAAGTCAGGTATGTTTTGGTTGGAAGTGATGGTTGAACGTAGGAAAATTTTTGGTATAAGTGGTAGATAATGGTTTGCGATGGTGGATTAGATGTCTGGTTATGGGAAAAAGGATTCAAGATTTTGTTAAAAGTACATTGTGGTTTTATTAAGATCAGAGTGCGCAGCAAGAGCATAGTGTGGCGAGATAGGATGTACGACGGTTAGTTAGTTGGAAATTTCGAGGACGAAATTTCTTTAAGGAGGGTAGAATTGCAACATCCCAAAATTGGGCCTAGTAGGATTGGGCCGATTGGGAATTGGGCTTTAGGAAAATTTGAGTATTATCTTTGTGTTGGCTCGGGTAGGAATTTTGTGTGTTAGAATAGTCTTGTGAAGGCTTGTTTTTATTTAGGAAGTTAGAATAATTTTAGTATGGTTTATTTAATGAAGTAGGATTAAGTGAGCTTGACACTTAAGTTAATTAAGTGTTCATTTAAAGCATAAGAGGAGTAAGTGGCAAGTTGGTTAAGGAGTTTGGAAGGTGGCTTGAGGTTAGAGGTTCGAGTAGCATGTTTAGCATTTTGAAGGTTTATTTTTGAATCCTTCCATTGATGGCCGGTCAACCTATGTTTATGATAGGTTGGACTATTTCTTTTGGTAAGTTGAAATTATGATTAAGGAAAGCTTGATATTGGGGATAAGAATCTTGAAGTTAAGGAAGGTTGGGGAGACATAAGGCTAGACTTTAGGATGATGTTTTGGAAAGTTTTCCTAGGCTTTAGTGCATGTATGTGGACAGTATGGGTGTCTAGGTGGGTGGCCGAATTTTGTTTGGTGGTTTAGGGGGGGAATATTTGGCCAATTCCTCTTTTGTGCATCTTTTTGCATTTTGTTTTTCCTCTCCAAAAACTCTTTCTTTTGGCCGAATGTTATTGTGCACTTTTGTGCAAAATATGTTTGTGTTTTAGGCTTCATTTTGTTGAACCAAAAGTACTATTCTCTTCCTTTCATTACATTGGATTTTTGTGCACTTTTCTTTTAGGCAAAATTGGTGTTGGTCGAACCTTATTTCTTCCATATTTCTCTTTTCTTTTCTTTTTTTGATTTTTGATTAATCACATTCTCTTTTATCCTCTCTTGGCCGAATCTTTCTTTTTCTCAATACCATTTCTTTTTCATTTGTTCAAAGTTAAAAGATCCATTACCATTCTATTCCCTTTTCTTTTTCACTTCACCATAGCCGAATTTTCTACTTCCTTATTAGTTTTAGTTTGGCCGAATATTCAAGGGTAGACTCTATTTGGTTTCTTCAATCAATTTTGGAAAAGAGTAAGTATTCTTGACCGATTTTCCTATTATTTCTTTTTTTCCTCTCTATGTTATTTTCTTGTGGACAAAGGCCGAACCTATCGGCATTTGTTGCAAGGTTCTAACCATTTTAGGATTCGATTATTCTCTTAGGCTCTTTGGGATTTCGGAAGCAATCGATTTAAGTCATTCCTTTAGCGAATCGGAGTTGGTAAGTCAAGTGGACAAGGATCTAGTGCGATAGATTGGATCTCCGGAAGTTAGTTTTGCGTTGGTGAAAGGTGTGTATCTTACACACTTTATAACATGGTTTATATATGTTTTTGTGTATGTTATAACTAATCATATTATGAAAGTGGGAAAAACGATGAGATTTGGATATGATACCATGATGGTATGAATGATGATTCGGGTAAGTCTGTTTCGATATGTTGTTATTACATGTGGATTGAAAACATGATCTATGATTTGTGGTATTTATTATATGATTCATATTAAAGTGTATTAACATGATTTGGTTATCTATTGCATTGGTATGGGCAATATGAGAGGAGGGGGAAGATTGATATTCGTGTCGACGGACACCAGTGTTTTGGTAACACATTGTGACTACGGTCACCAGAGGTTTGGTACCACCAGAGGTTTGGCACCGCATAGCGTCTCGTCCCTGTGGTTAACACCACCGTGGGTTGGCCCCACTTTGAGATATGGGATCGACGTCAGTGATTTGGTATCACACGATGGGTTGGCCCCATCATTCGATTTGTGTCTTCGGGCACCAGTGGTTTGGAACCACCAGTGATTTGGTATCACATTCGTGTCTTCGGACACCAGAGGTTTGGCACCTCATAGCGACTTGTCCTTGTGGTTAATTCCACCGTGGGTTGGCCCCACTTTTGAGATATGGGATCGTCTGCCAGTGATTTGGTATCACACGATTGGTTGGCCCCATCACTTGATTTGTGACTTCGGTCACCAGTGTTTTGGTAACACAATTGTGTCTTTGGACACCAGTGGTTTGGCACCACCAGTGGTTTGGTACCACACGGGGTAGAGAAGGAGTTATGGATGGCTAGGTTGGGTGCATTATGCATATATGTACTTTGTTATAATTTGTGTAAGAATGTGGCATTTACCTGGGAGAGGGAATATGCACTGAGTTTTGGTGACTCACCTTCTCCCTTATCATTTCAGGTGATTCGTGAGATCGCGGATATGGAGCCGGATGAACTCGAGGAGGCCATGCAATAAATTTGGGTTCTACGTGAACTTTGGTTTGAGAACTTTACTTTATTTAAATTTGGTTTTATATTTTTATGGGTTTGTACTAAGGCCTCTCAAATTATGATTTTGGATTATATTTGTGCTTTGGAATTGATTTAAAATATGGCTTATAAATTACTTGGTTAATTTAATAATTGAGCCCAATGTTTTCTAAACTTCACAACGCGATGGTTTTTAAAACGTTACCATCGGGTAACATAAATTAATTGACAATTTCAACAACTTAAGTGTTTTCGATATATTAAATGATTTACAAATATTTAGTTACTACTATCAAATGTAAATGGTTTCAAAGTAATAATTTGAGTTTTCTTAAAATGATATAAATCTTTTCTAACCTATGACTTATTCAATTATTTTAAAGTTTTATGTAATTTCAAAGTAGATTTCAGTCTTAAACTTATTTTCTACAAATATAGAATTTCAAAAGGGTTTTTCACAAAATTTAAATCGTGAACTCGTTTTTCTTCAAAACGTTTTCCTCTGTGACATACCAGATTCGGTCGTGGCATATTAACCGGGTTTGGGGTGTTACATGCTTAGATGAAATGGTAGGAATTATGTCTGATTTGGTTGTTTTGGGTTGCCTATTATGCTTTGTTTTGGTGCCATATGTGTAGGTGAAGGTGTGTATCAAATAGGGTGGCAAAATGGCTTGGTAAAGAGCCTATTTTTGTCTACACGGGCGTGTGTCTCAGCCATATGTGACACACGGCTATGACACACGGTTGTGTGTCCCCTAGTGTTGAAATTGAAATGAAGTCAGTATGCTCCACACGGTCTCTCACACGGGCATGTGATCGGCCGTGTGGCACAAGTCAGTATACCCCCTAATTGGCACACGACCTAACACACGGGCGTGTGACTTGGCTGTGTTGCATAAGTCAGTATACCCTACAGGTTTACCACGACCTAACACACGGCCTGGCACACGGGCGTGCGCGGCCACTTCGAAGGGCACAGGGGCTAGACGCACGGGCGTGTGGTTGGCCGTGTGACCCAAGTCAGTAAGCTCACTTATTTGGACATGGGGTAGGACACGGGCTGGGACACAGCCATGTGATCCCATTTCGAATTAGATTAATTGACTCTCAAATCATGTAAAAATATTTCTAATCTTCATAAAAACAAATTTAGGATTGAAGATTACCTTTGATTCGTTCTAAATCCTTTGATTGAAAATCTTAAGAATTTTCAAAATATTTTTGGCTACTTTTGAGAATAATTTCGGGTGAACTGAAAGGGTATTTTGAGAAGAAAAATGGTTAGATCTATTATCTGATAATAGATATTTAAAACCATGCAAAGAAAATGAAATTTGTAGCTCTCTAATATGATGTAAATGGTGTGAAAAGTAGGCTAGATGTATTGTTTTTAAAGCTTAAACAACCCACCAGAATTTAAAAATTGGGGAATTTGCCTAATGGTCACTCTTACATTTCCTTTATTTTACCTTTTAATCATTTCTCTCCAAAATTCCAAATTTTAAGGTTTATTTGTCAAATAAATACTCTAAATTTTCCCTTGTTTTACAATTAAACCCAATTTAATTAATAATTAAATTTAGCTCAAATTAACCCCCACTAAAAATTATTTTAAAATTCTTTTTTCAACCCAAATTAATTATTTTCACTAATAATTATTTAATTATTTTAAAATTAATTTTAATTATTTTTTAATCAATTTTAGATTAAATTAACCTCCAAAAATAATTTAAAAATTACTAGAAACCCCATAAATTCTAAGTTGACATTCATAACCCGAAAAATATACCGAAAACTACTAGACCCAGTTTAAGGATATTACACGCTACGCCTTTCCTTCGCTACAACATCTCTTCCCCACGCTGCAATAATCTCGGGAAAAAAGGGATGACACAAATTAATAAAAAAGGGGGAAATTTCTTTTCTTAAGTATTTATTTTTAGACATTTATATTTCTTTTCTTAGTTGGTATTTTACTTTCGCAAAATAAATAGGAAATTGCAAACATGAATAAATTAAGCTCAATGCCTCTTCATTATAACAAGCGAAGTGATGTGGTAATGAGAATGAACATGTCTAGGATTGGATTGTTAAGAAAGACTTAGTACTTAAGTAGTCTCCATGACTCACCTCTCTTTTCTTACTATCATACTTCGTGTTCTGTTCTCATTCATTACTTTGTTCTCGCAATGAGGAGATTACTTCTTTTTAAAAGGGGATAAAGCAATAATTGCATGAATTTTAAATTTTGTTCTTAAGCATGATTCAAAGATTACACATAAGTATGCTGAAATAAAATAATTTTCAGAAAAAAATTTGTTCATAAGTTACCTTAAATGCAAGTAAGATTTCTAATTTTATTTGAGTTTTTTTTTATGTTATCTTAGGTTGTGGTATGCTTGTATGTTCTTAGGTCTTATGTAGGCTTTTGCCATGAAAATTTAATTTCCTTAGAAATAGACATCCATGAAGGTTTAAATCCTTAGAATTGACTTAGTAACTTTCTTGAGGCAAAATCCTAGGAGACATAAGAATCTAAACATGGTTTAGGCACAATTTTCTTTAGATAGTTTGAGCCTTTAAAGCTTGACACATTTAACCCATGAAACTTTAGTTTGAGCTTTTAAGCCTATTGTATTGTAATTCACCTACATCATAAGCCATATTACCATCTTTTTAAATTTTATCCTATTTTTGAACCTATCTTAACTATACTTGTCTTGGTGAGCAAATATCGAGGAAAAAATAAAAAAGATGTATATGTTCTAAGTTTGATTCAAAAAACAAAGAGAGAAAAAATCTCTATTCAATGTCAAAGTGAAAAGAGAAAAATAAATACTCAAAATATTGAGAAGTATTGTTGTGCATAAAGCTTCAAATTAAGCTTGGGGTAGTAAAACCTGTTAGTAGGAAGGATGTACCTCGAAAGGATCCAAGACAAAGGTAGGGTTAAGATTATTGAACGTAACAATTCACTTCTCTTTATCCCTACCTTGAACCTAGCTCTGTTACAACCCTATAAAAGACCTATTGATTTTGATACTTATGCCAACTACATTAGTGGAAATGAATTACTGAGTTCAACATCTGAGGACCATTAATTAATCATTGTTATTGTTTTGTCTAATTGATAAGGAGACTTTGATTGAATGGAAAATATCATGTATGGTCTTGTAAAACATGCACTCTTTGACTTATGCTAGTATTTTTCCACACTTAGAATAAAATTTTGAAATAATGTTTGCATATGAGCGACATATCAATAAAATGAGTTTGTGAGCATGATTTTGTGGATGTATGTTTATGCGCAAAAGTTTATTCTACTTAAGGATTCTATTTAAACCTATTGCTAGATTGTCTTATCTAAAATTTTGCTTTACATTACTCGAGATGAGCAATGGATAAAGTTTGGGGGTGTGTAAACTCTAATTTATATAGGGTTTTATAGTTGTTTTTGGCATGTTTTTACTTAAAAATAACATTAATCCCGAATATTTTATTTTTGATTGGCCAAATTTTATTTATATTTCAATAATGAACATGATTTAATGAAGAATGTGATTTTATGCTACTTTTGCATTAAACTTGTGAATAACTTAATTATTTTATGCTACTTATTGATCTTGATTTAATTAATACAGTTGGACCAAGTAATTATGCATGATTTATTTATAAAATAAAGCTGCATGGACTTGCCCAATTTCACTCTACATGGATGGAAAACACATGCAAAATGGGTCAAGAAGAAGTTGATTTGATCCAATTGAGGAATGTTCAAATGATGGACAAGTCTGGTAAAAAACTTGGGTCACCAAATAGTCCAAACAAGGGAGAAGAAGCTCAATTTGACAAATGAATTTAAGCTACTCAAAAATCCCTTTTGTGAGATTTACTGGAGGTCCCTGCACTTGCAAATGAGTCAGAAAATAGCACACCAACTTTTCCCAAGAAACCGCCCAGCCCTTGCTTGATTCAAGCATGTTATTATGCTTGAATCAAGCAACCAAACAACACCCTCCTCCACAAATTATGGCCAACCATGTGAAGGAAATCTAAGGGATTCATCTTGCCATTTTTAGTAAACACACCTACCATGATTCACTATAAATACTCACCTCCATTCCTCATTTCAATCATCCCTCATCCCTCACTTAACTTTCATCCTTCATTTCCTCTCATCATTCCCTAACCTCTCGTTTCTCTCATTCATAAACCCTCTATTTATTCCTTGAGAAAATTTTATCTTCCCTGGCCACCTTGAAGAGCATCTTGCGTAGGAGTAACTACGAGGATCGGAGAAAGCCACCATGATCAATTTCTAAGGATTGCTGAAATTATTCTGAGTTTTTTCTTCCTTAAAATTTATTGTTGTTCTTGTTATTCAACATGTTTGAAATTTGCTTTAATGTTTTTTCATTAACAATGGTAGCTTCATTTTGTTTAGCTAGGATGATTGCATCAATTGAATAAAGTTTATTTAAATAATGTTACGATGTTTTGTGCCTTAGTGGATCATGTTTTCAATTAAACTCAACCATGTATTTCATTCATATGTGATTGAATGCATCAGAATTTGTTGAGCGATCCTAACCAGACGATGGCTAGTGGACAGAATTGTAACACCTCAAACCCGGCCTAGAAGTTAGGCCCAATTACGGAATGTCACATTAAAGGCACACTTCAAAACGATTTTACCATTTAACAATTTAAGGCCCAAAAGCCGAAAACCCTTGTATCTTGTTAAGTTACGTTGGAAAGCCCATATTTTAAAAAACATTCATAGGTTAAGTTATTTCGAAAACCATGTTAACTTTAGAAATTTTATGAAATTTATTAAGCGGATAATTGAAACAATAATAATAAAACCCAAAATCTAAAGTCAATTAAGAGTTACATGGCCTTATTACAATCTAATGAAAACAAAACAAAGTATTTAAAATAAATTCATTTGAACAAAAAAAAAATTTGATCGGCTTGTAGTGTGGCCATCTCCGAGTCCTCTCCCACATCGAACCGTCTATTTAGGATCACCTGAAACATTAAATAAAAGGGTGTGAGTTCTGAAACTCAATGTGTACAACCCTTGGCAATCAAATCACATACAAATATTCACATTGGGCCTAAGCCCTATCAAAATCAAAGACCTTGGGCCTTAGCCCACAATGACCTCATATCATATCATATCATATCATCTCATATCATATACAAACAAGATAATGCAAAACCCTCCCCAAAAATCCACCCGCTACACACACCATTTCCCTTCCAACCATAACACTCCTGTAGTGATTTCTAAATCAATCCACCCATCCTCTACAGACCAAAGGTAGCCCGGTTGCAGTACTACGTAACGTTGCAGCAAAGCTTCCAATCATATAATGGGCTTAAAGCCTCCGGTGGATCCAAGGTCGTCAAGCGACTATGCGACCCTCAAATCTTCCTCTGTACCATAATTCCCACCCATATGCATCCTAAGCAGAATATCATATGAATGCATCAAACATATGAGTAACATCCACAAACTCATATTCGTCACATAGGGGTATTTTCATCATTTCACTACGTAGGGGTATTTTCGTAATTCTACCTTATAGGGGTATTTTGGTAACTTGGCAAGATAGGGGTATCTTGGTAATTTTTGCAAAACAGGGGTGTTTTGGTAATTTGTATAACAGGAGTATTCTGGTAATTTTCAAAATCGGGGTATTTTGGTAATTTTACAAATCTAAGGGTATTTTAGTAATTTTACAAATCTAAGGGCATTTGGTCCCTCTCGGGTTTTAGTTATGAAATTTGGCCCATCAACAAGTCCTCGCGACTAAAGTGAACAGACACTACGCACCAGGTAGGATTCTAGAGAAGAGGAGGTGGGCCACTAGGGCCGCTTAAGTACCAAGCTCTCCCTAGATCCAATCCTAAACATGCGTATGTCCGTTGCCACACTCTAACCCAGCGACTTGTTCATGGACATGTTTAATTAGATTAAGTCTTGTGAAATTTAAGAGTTGTTCAAACTAGGCCTTAAGTCCATAAACCCAAACATACTTGTCTACATCCCCAAAAAGCTCATCAAACCCAAATTACATCTTTACAGGCCATTAGGCCCAAATCACATCCTTATGGCCCGTTAGGCCAAAAACAATTCCAGATCAAGTATTATGCTTGACAGACTCAATTCATACACCAAACCGAACAAACTTATCAGACCTAGCCTTAGGGCCTACCGGGCCCATTTAGCCACTTTCGGCTTTTCGGCTTTACGGCATGGCCGATATCGTGTGTGTAGTGTTTGTACACAACTGGTATCCAGGCACGCTGCAAACCCCTTAGTCACGAACCTACAATCGACATTACTAACGATTAACCAAGGCTTTAACGCATATTTATCAAAAATCAAAAACCTCGTCGTACCCTTACCGTGTACCTCACGTTCTAGTAGCCTTTCCTTTGCTACTATTTGCGATTATCCTCTAGATCTGCACTAAAACACCTATATCGTCAAAACAAAGTGACCCATATTGTACATAAGTCATCCCTACGAGCCACATTAGATTCGGCCATTTACTAAACCATGACTGAGTCGAGAACACTTACCCCCTTGTTAGCAATCCTTACCTACCACGCTTACGATTGTTGAGCCTTACCCTTGTTAATACATGTTAACGACAAGGATTGGGTTAAACAGCCCTTCGGCTTTTAACAAAACACACTAAACAATTCAACTAAGCACTTACCAAAATTCTCCTTTGATCCCCTGGCTTAAATCCGGCTTTTGAGACTAGTAAGGTGACAGGGATAATTCGGCAATACTAGGGAGAATAAGAAAAGAGGTCATTCGACTAGAACCAAGTGGTGAACCAAAAAGGGAATTTGAGAAGGGAGAGTATGGAGGATTGGGCTTCTGAACACTTAGAGAGAAAAAAGGGTGCTCGGGTATCTCTCAAGTGAAGAAATTTCGCCAGAGGGAAAACTGTAATATCCCGGGTTAGGGGCTATTTTTGGTTATGGCTTCGTTGCATGTTAATGGCTTGCTATGTTGTTGTTTGTGTGTTTCGGGGGCTTAGTTGTAAGCTAGAAGTAAGCCTGAGTAGGTAGGAAATTTTTAGTTTTAAGCTTTATGTGAGAGGAGCTGAGGGAGTTGGGGTTAATAAGTATTCTTTGGTGTTTATGAGCACAAAAAGAGGAGCTAGTAAAGTGGCAAAGCATGTGCCACTTGGAGCTTCTGGGTGACGTCAAGTGCAAGGGAGGAGGTCTTGTGTTCAAGCTGCGAAACTCCCACATTTTTGTTCCATTTTGACGGCATGGAGGGGAGGAGTTGTAGGCAGTTCAAACTCTGCCTATGACCAAGTCAAATGCTGAGATGGTGGGTGGAGAGCAAATTGTGGAAGTGGACTTGTTCAAAGCAATTTGAATGGATGGCTGGGAGTGTTTGGGGGAGTTGTGGCCGATTGTTGGAGAGATTGTAGGAGGGGGAAGTGGACGGCTTGGTGGGGAGGTGGTAGCCGAAATTCATTTTGGCAACTTAGGCATTTTCGGTTATAGGGAGTGTCAAGCAAAGTTCTTTCTTTTGTCATACCAAAGCCGAGTTTTCAAGCTAGTTTCTTCACTCTTTCTCTTTGAAACCGTAGGTCCAAAAGCAACCTTGCCGAATTTTGCTTTGTTTTCTCTCAATATTCTTTGATAAGCCGAATGTCCCTTCCACATCTTCTTTCTTTTTCATTTGTGTAAACCGAAGCTAGCACCCCATTCTTTCCATATTTTCTTCCTTTCTTCTCTTAGAACCTTGTTAGCCGAAAGTTTCTCCCCAAAGCATTTCCTTCTCCATTTCCTTTTCCTTTCAAAATCGAAGGTGCTTTCTACTTCTTCTCTTTTCATTTCGGTTTTGGCCGAATATCAACCCATTTCTTCTCATCTTTACTTTTTCTTTTCTCTCCACTCAAAACCGAACAAAGGTGTGTGTTAAACATCTAGGCTGAATCCTCTTTTCCTTTTGGTTCAAAGTCTTAGCCGAATTTCCCTTCTCTCCTAGTGGCTGGTTGGTTGAATATTGTTTGTGTTGGGGACGGTGTTCTCAATCGTTTGGAGTTGGGGTAAGTGCTTGGCCGAATGGCCATTTCTCTCTTCTCTAGTGCTATGTTGATTTCGGTTGGATTAAAGCCTATGTTGGTTGTGGTTGAAAGGAGTTAATCATCTGATTAATCATCTCGTTATAGGGTCTTTGGATATTGGAAGCAATCAAGAGGAGTCTTCCTACTCTGTTAACCTTTGGGTAAGTGATGGTAAGGGCTAGTTCTATTTGTTCATTCTTTTTGTCTCGTTAAGCCAAGTTATTAAAGGTGTGATTGTCAAAAGAGGAACCATTGTGGTTCGGGTTTGGTAGGAAACCAAACGTTTTCAAGGTAAGGGTTAATCATAAACCCTTTTGGTTTAAATGGTTTTGGCCGAATAGTATGAGTTCTAATCCCTTGTTTGGCCGATTCTAGGAGCAAGGTGATCGAAGGATTTAGACCGGTTCTTTGGAACTAAGGCTTTCGCGTTAGCAGGTGTGTAAACTAACACACTGATTTCTTAGTAATATGTTAATAACCTGTTTGTGTAAAGTGAGACTATATGGTTAATGGATTTGGTACCCGACGGGGTATGTACACGGATACGGGTAAGTCCGTTTCATTACGAGATTGGTAGTGATATATGTGATATCATGATATGTGATGTAAATACTACGAGATGCCATGTTGAGCATGTTAGCATGATTGCATGATTTATACCATTTGCATTAGTATGATACGTTATTGGGTGATTTGAGAGGAGGGAGAATATGATATCCGTGTCTTTGGGACACCGTGTCTTTGGGACACCAGAGGTTTGGCACCTCCAGTGGTTTGGTACCACAGATGATATTTTGTGACTTTGGGTCACCAGAGGTTTGGCTCCTCAGCGTCTCGTCCCAGTGGCTTAGCACCACAGTGGGTTGGCCCCACAGTTGATTATACGGGATTGACGCCAGTGATTTGGTATCACACGATGGGTTGGCCCCATCATTCGATTCGTGACGACGGTCACCAGTGATTTGGTATCACACTGTGTCTTTGGGACACCAGAGGTTTGGCACCTCATTGCGACTCGTCCCTGTGGTTAACACCACCGTGGGTTGGCCCCACTTGAGAGATACGGGATTGTCGCTAGTGATTTGGTATCACACGTGGGTTGGCCCCACAGTTGGTTATTTGTGACTTTGGGTCACCAGTGGTTTGGCACCACATTGATGGATATCGTGACTTTGGGTCACCAGTGGTTTGGCACCACCAGTGGTTTGGTACCACACGGGGTAGAAAAGGTGTTACGGATGGTTAGGAACGGGTGTATTAATTGTATTGCTTTGTTATGATGTGTGTTAGCATGTTGTATTATCGGGAGGGGGATTTACGCACTGAGTCTTGCGACTCACCCACTCCTTTTACATTTCAGGTGACACTTAGACGCGGACATGGAGCCGGGATGGACTCGAGGTGCTCATGCCATGCTTAAATAAGGACTTGCTCAGACTTTATAAAATTTGGGTACTTTAGCTTATTTATTACTATTTGGTTTTATTTTGGATTGTAAATGGCCTTTAAAATTATGTTTTGCTATGTTTATGCTTAAAGTTGATTTTTAATATGCCTTAACAAATTAAATGGGTTAAAATTTGTTAAAACTTGGAAAGACAACGATTTCAAAACTACAAAGCGATATGTTTTAAACTATACCATCGGGTATCACACTATGATTTGAGATAAAGAGAACTCAAATGTTTTTCTAACTTAAACTCGATTTTCTACTAGGTCGAATGTTTTAGTAACAATGAGAACCAACTTGAACTTCTAAATGGGATAAACTTGTTTCAACTTCTTAACTGATTAAGTTTTCGAAATTTCTGAGCTTTCAAACGAAACATCAGTTTTCAAACAATCATGCCCAAGATTTCCACAAGTACAAAACTGATCAAAATGATGTATCAAACTTTCTAACGGAAACCTATCATCGAAAACAAATTCGATTTTTCCTCGTAACATACCAGATTCGGTCGTGGTGTGTTGACCGGGTTTGGGGTGTTACAAAAACAAAATTTCAGCATGACTCTAGGAACTTAATTCGGCACCCATATATATAGCCCCTAGCCGAAACTTCCTTCCCCTAGAGTCCAAATCGGTACCACTATATCCACCCCCAATCCCTATGTTTTCTCCCTTATCTTTATCTTAAATTTCTCTCCTGAACACCCCCTTCCAGAGTACCCTCCAACGCCACCTCCTTTTGTCCAGTCACAAAAATAAAACTCCTTAATTCTCCCCTCTTAGGCCTCGAACCTTGGACCTCCTTAACTGAAAAACATGCCACCTCATTGCTCCTAAATGACGCCACCCTCCACTGGACCACAAGACTATTTGTGTCCTCTTTTCTCTTAATCTGCTTAAGAGGCCTCATGCCTGAGACTAGGGTCCACTAAGCACGAAAATAAATTTTTCCCTATGGTTTCCCCTATCTCTAAGGGTTCAAATAATCCCGATAACCCCTTAATATTATTACTCTAAGTGCTACACATACATATTAACTTCAATGCACAGAAACTAAGGTTTCGGGATTTTTGGGGCGTTACAAAAATTTCGAGCTAGAAATTTACCTAATTGAAACAAGTGGGGGTACTGTCGACGCATTGCTTCCTCAGGTTCCCAAGTAGCCTCCTCAGCATTATGGTTGCGCCAAAGTACTTTGACTAAAGGAACAGTCTTCCTTCTTAATACCTTGACATCTTGATCAATTATTTGAACTGGCTCCTCTTCAAAAGTTAGATCTGGTCTCGACCTCCTCGATAGTCAGGATGTGAGAAGGGTCTGAGTGATAACGCCTTAGCATTGACATATGTAAAACATCGTGTATTTGGCTCAATTCAGAAGGCAACTCCAGCTGATAGGCAACCAGCCCAATTCGCTTCAATACTCGATAAGGCCCAATGAACCTTGGGCTTAACTTGCCTTTCCGACCAAACCTTAACACCTTTTTCCAAGGGGAAACCTTGAGAAAAACCATGTCCCCCACAGCATATTTGATTTCTCTTCGTTTGAGGTTAGCATACGACTTATGCCTATTCACTGCCTCCTTCAACCGATCCCGAATCAATTTCACCTTATCTTCGGTATCTGCTACCAACTCTGGACCCAAAACTTTTCGCTCACCCAACTCAGTCCAACAAGTCAGAGTACGACATCTTCATCCATACAGTGCTTCATATGGTGCCATTCCAATATTTGCCTGATAACTATTGTTATACGCAAATTCAGCTAATGGTAGGTAGCCCTCGCAACTACCTCGAAACTCAATTACACACCCTATCAGCATATCCTCCAACACTTGAATTACCCTTTCCGACTAACCATCAGTCTGAGGGTGAAATGCTGTACTAAAATCCAACATCGTACCTAGTGCCTCATGCAGCTTCTTCCAAAAGCGAGACGTAAAACGAGGATCTCTATCCGATATGATCGAGACCGGAACTCCATGCAACCTTACAATCTCTGCCACATACAACCTTGCCAATTTTTGTAGTGAGTAGTCAGTGCGGACCGGTATAAAATGGGCAGACTTAGTTAACCGATCCACAATGACCCATACAGAGTCCTTCTTAGTAGGCGTTAAGGGTAGCCCACTAACAAAATCCATAGTAACCCGCTCCCACTTCCACTGTGGTATCTTAATCGACTGAAGTAATCCTGACGGCAACTGATGTTCTGCTTCACTTGTTGACATACCAAGAATTTGCCCACAAACTCCGTAACCACGCGTTTCAATCCCGGCCACCAATCTTGTTACCTCTGGGGTGCATAGCATAGGAACTACTATGTGCTTCCCGTAGTATAGACTTTCTTAGCTCCTCATCCCTTGGTACACAAATTCTACCACGAAAACACAATAACCCCTCACCATTCACCCCAAAATCTGTCGTTTCCCCATTTTCAACTTGCTTGAATCGAGAACTCAGAGTTTCATCCAATGACTGTTTAGCTTTAATCTGCTCAACACACAGTGGCCTCACTTGCAATTCGGCTAACAAACTCCCGTCGTCATACAGACTCAACCGAGCAAACATTGCCCTTAAATCCAACATATTCCTACAACGTAGCGCATCAGCCACCACATTTGCTTTGCCCGGGTGATATTCGGTCGTGCAATCGTAGTCCTTTAATAGCTCAATCCATTTGCGTTGCCTCAAGTTCAACTCCTTCTGAGTCAATAGGTACTTTAGACTCTTGTGATCCGCATAAATGGCGCACTTCTCTCCATACAAGTAATTCCTCCAAATCTTAAGCGCAAAAACTACTGCTGCCAACTCCAAGTCATGGGTTGGGTAATTCCCCTCATGAATCTTAAGCTGGCGCGACGCATATGCAACCATCTTCCTCTCCTGCATCAAAACATAGCCCAAGCCAACGTGTGACGCATCGCTATAAATCGTGAACTCCTTTCTGTGCTCTGGCTGAATCAGAACAGGGGCCTCCGTTAAAACCTTCTTAAGCTTATTAAAGCTTTCTTGCTATTTATCAGTCCGCACAAACGATACTCCTTTCCGAAACAGCTTGGTCAAAGGTGCCGCAATTAGGGAAAACCCTTCAACAAACCGCCTATAGCACCCTGCCAGGCCTAGAAAACTTTGAATTTTTGACACCGTCTTAGGTCGTTTCCAATCTATCACCGCTTCTACCTTCCGAGGGTCAACTCTAATTCCCTCAGCAAAAACCACATGTCTTAAGAAAGTGACTTCCCGTAGCCAAAATTTGCACTTGCTTTGCTTCTCCCTTAGAAATTGCAACACAATCTGTAAGTGTGCATCGTGATCAACCTCCGTTCTCGAGTATACCAAGATGTCATCTATGAAGGCTACTACGAACTGGTCTAGATATGGTTGAAAAACCCGATTCATGAGATCCATAAAACCAACAGGTGCATTTGTTAGCCCAAACGACATTACTAAGAACTTGTAATGTCCATAATGAGTTCTGAAAGCTGTCTTATACACATCGGCTTCCTTAACCCTCGGTTGATGACACCCCGAACACAAATCAATCTTCGAGAAAATTGAGGCTCCCCTAAGTTGATCGAAATGGTCATCTATCCTAGGCAGAGAGTACTTATTCTTAATGGTTAACTTATCCAGCTGCCTGTAATCAACGCACATCCTCATGGACCCATCTTTCTTCTTTACGAATAATACCGGTGCTCCCCATGGAGACACACTTGGTCTAATGAATCTGCGGTTCAACAATCCTGAATCTGGGCCTTCAACTCCACTAGTTCCTTTGGTGCCATCCTATAAGGTGCGATGGACACTGGAGCCGTACCCGGTAACAATTCTATTCCAAACTCCACTTCTCTATTGAGAGGTAATCCCGGCAACTCCTCCGGAAAAACATCAGGGAATTCTTTTACCGTTTCCAAATCATTGACAGTAGAACTTTTCAATTTTGAATCACTGATATAAGATAAGTAAGCTTCACAGCCCTTCCTTACCAACTTTTCTGCCCTTAAAGCTGAAATCACATTCGACAAATAATCACGTTGTTCTCCAATCACTGCCACTTCAGCTCCTTCCACCATTCTTAACACCATCCATTTCATGGCACAATCTAGAGTTACTTGGTGCCTCGTCAACCAATGGCACATTCCTAATCAGTTTACTAACTTTCACCGACTGCCCTAAAGGACTTAACAAAGCCATTTCATTCTCAACTATTTCAAACTCAACCCCTACAGTTTCAGTCCTATTACATGAAATGTACGAGTGTGTCGACCCCACATCAATTAGCACAATATAAGGTAGCTCAAAAATAAGGAACGTACCCATTATCACATCTGGTGCATCACCTTCCTCTCTGCGACGAGCAGCATAGACCAACGCTGGCTGTCTCGCCTCTGCTTGACCTGCACCTCTGCCCGGTGCTCCACGTCCTCGTCCTATGCCATTACCACATTTGGCTTGACCACGGCTCCTTGGTGGTTGTTGACCACCCCTCTTAGGCTGGAAATTGCCTCTACCATCGCCTCGCTCCTGATCTAGCCTTCTCGATCATTGCCTCACCCTATGCTCCATCGATCCACAGACCAAACATCCTCCCATCCTCCTCCAACATTCGCCCAGATGCCTTCTCCCACACTCAGCACAAAGTGGTATTCCATTATTAATAGTAGCAACAGGGGCCACATCTCTAACTGGCCCATTCACTTTGGCCCTCCTCATGGGCCTTTGTCTGGCTCCCATAGGTTCCATATTTCGCTTGTTCTTGCCCCTCTCTTTCTCTCGGTTGCGGCGCTCCGTGCTCTTTACCTCTTCTGCTATTTTTGCTTTCTCCTTCAAAACCACAAAATCTCGCTCCCTTTTGTGGAGCTATCAGTACCCTAAGGCTATCCCTTAATCCATCCTCAAATTGTACGCATCTTCATACTCTGTTGCTACTATCCCCTTGGCATATGGACTGAGGCGCAGAAACACAGCCTCGTACTCTGCTACTAGCTTATCTCCCTGAGTCAGACTCAAAAACTCCTTCGTTCGGGCATCCACATAGGCCGCTCCAATGTATTTCCCCTGGAATACTGTTTTGAAGAACTCCCAAGTGATCTGGTCTGGTTGGTTGCCCTCCTTTACAGTCAACCACCACTGATAGGCTTCTTCCCTAAGTAGGGATATTGCTCCTTTCAACTTTTGTTCAGTTGTGCAATCCAGGTCGTCTATTATTCTTTCAGTGGTTTCTAACCAATACTCTGCCACATTCGGGGCCACCCCTACTACTCCTTTGAAAGTCTCAGCCCCATTAGCTCGGAGTCGCTCCATGATTGACCCACGACTCCCCGTACCATTATTGGGCACGAGGACCCTTTCCAAGATTCTTAACATGGCCTGTGATACGGTATCCTCGGCAGCCCGTTCATACAGTCCCGTTTCAGCTACTGGCAAGGCCGGAGCCTCCCTTATTCCAACGTTGGGCATATGGCCCGACGCCGACGACCCAGCCCTAGCACTTCCACGGCCTCTGTCGCGGCCTCTTCCACCTCTTCTAGCGCTCATCGTTGCGTATTTCTGAATTAAGAATTTTATGAAATTAGTTCGTAATTTACACTATTTTAAGCGCATGTCTTATTTAAGTAACTACTTTTTAAAGTTATTTCGCGATCGAGAATCCACTACAGGCTTAAGTTTCCTATGGGCTTTAGTCTCTAGAAGCCTATTTTTTTTAGGTAGCCAATTATCTATACAGTTTTAATAACTTAAGCAAATGTAATACAGAAAACTTACTTGGCTCGACGTCGACAGTTCGGTGAACCACACTTTAAGAATCCTGCCAAAAACTTTTTAAAACCCGAAATCTAAGGCCCATTTCACAGCCTGAGCTTTGCAACTAGGCTCTGATACGACTAAATGTAACACCCCAAACCCGGCCTAGAAGTTAGGCCCGAGTCCGGAATGTCACATTAAAGGCATACTTCAAAACGATTTTACCATTTAACAATTTAAGGCCCCAAAGCCCAAAACCCTTGTATCTTGTTAAGTTACGTTGAAAAGCCCATATTTTAGAAAACATTCATAGGTTAAGTTATTTCGAAAACCATGTTAACTTTAGAAATTTTTTGAAATTTATAGCAATCATTGTTATTGTTTTGTCTAATTGATAAGGAAACTTTATTTGAATGGTAAATATTATATATGGTCTTGTAAAACATGCACTCTTTGACTTATGCTAGTATTTTTCCACACTTAGAATAAAATTTTGAAATATTGTTTTCATATGAGCGACTTATCAATAAAAAGAGTTTGTGAGCATGATTTTGTGGATGTATGTTTATGCGCAAAAGTTGATTCTACTTAAGGATTCTATTTAAACCTACTGCAAGATTGTCTTATCTAAAATTTTGCTTTACTTTACTCGAGACGAGCAATGGATAAAGTTTGGGGGTGTGTAAACTCTAATTTATATAGGGTTTTATAGTTGTTTTTGGCATGTTTTTACTTAAAAATAACATTAATCCCGAGTATTAGATTTTTGATTGGGCGAATTTTATTTATATTTCAATAATGAACATGATTTAATGAAGAATGTGATTTTATGCTACTTTTGCATTAAATTTGTGAATAACTTAATTATTTTATGCTACTTATTGATCTTGATTTAATTAATACAGTTGGACCAAGGAATTATACATGATTTATTTATAAAATAAAGCTGCATGGACTTGCCCAAATTCACTCTACATGGATGGAAAACACATACAAAATGGGTCAAGAAGAAGTTGATATGATCCAATGGAGGAATGGTCAATTGATGGACAAGTCTGGTAAACAATTGGGTCTCCCAATCGTTCAAACAAGGGAGAACAAGCTCAATTCGACAAATGCATTTGTGCTACTCAAAAATCCACTTTTGGGAGATTTACCGGAGGTCCTTGCACTTGTAAATGAGTCAGAAAATAGCACACCAACTTTTCCCAAGAAACCGTCCACCCCTTGCTTGATTCAAGCATGTTATTATGCTTGAATCAAGCAACCAAACAACTCCCTCCTCCACAAATTATGGCCAACAATGGGAAGGAAATCTAAGGGATTCATCTTGCCATTTTTAGTAAACACACCTACCATGCTTCACTATAAATACTCACCTCTATTCCTCATTTCAATCATCCCTCATCCCTCACTTAACTTTCATCCTTCATTGCCTCTCATCATTCCCTAACCTCTCGTTTCTCTCATTCATAAACCCTCCATTCATTCCTTGAGAAAATTTTCTCTTCCCTGGCCACTTTGAAGAGTATCTTGCGTAGGAGTAACTACGAGGATTTGAGAAAGCCACCACGATCAATTTCTGAGGATTGCTGAAATTATTCTGAGTTTTTTCTTCCTTGATCTTTATTGTTGTTCTTGTTATTCAACATGTTTGCAATTTGCTTTAATGGTTGTTCATTAACAATGGTAGCTTCATTTTGTTTAGCTAGGATGATTGCAACAATTGAATAAAGTTTATTTAAATCATGTTACGATGTTTTGTGCCTCAGTGGATCATGTTTTCAATTAAACTCAACCATGTATTTCATTAATACGTGATTGAATGCATTAGAATTTTTTGAGCGATCCTAACCAGACGATGGCTAGTGGACACAATTGTAACACCCCAAACCTCGCCTAGAAGTTAGGTCCGATTCCGGAATGTCACATTAAAGGCACACTTCAAAACGATTTTACCATTTAACAATTTAAGGCCCAAAAGCCCAAAACCCTTGTATCTTGTTAAGTTACGTTGAAAAGCCCATATTTTATAAAACATTCATAGGTTAAGTTATTTCGAAAACCATGTTAACTTTAGAAATTTTATGAAATTTATTAAGCGGATAGTTGAAAGAATAATAATAAAACCCAAAATTGAAGGTCAATTAGGAGTTACATGACCTTATTACAATCCAATGAAAAAAAAAGTATATAAAATAAATTCATTTGAACAAAATAAAACATTTGATCGGATTGTAGTGTGGCCATCTCCGAGTCCTCTCCCACGTAGAGCCATCTGTTCAGGATCACCTGAAACATTTAATAAAAAGGGTGTGAGTTCTGAAACTCAGTGTGTACAACCCTTGGCAATCAAATCACATATAAATATTCACATTATGCCTAAGCCCTATCAAAATTGGTGGTCTTGGGCCTTAGCCCACAATGACCTCATATCATATCATATCATATCATATCACATACAAACGAGATAATGTAAAACCCTCCCCAAAAATCCATTCGCTACACACACCAATTCCCTCCCAACCATAACACACCTGTGGGGATTTCTAAATCAACCCGCCCATCCTCTACACACCAAAGGTAGCCTGGTTGCGGTGCTACCTAACATTGCAGCAAAGCTGCTAATCATATAATGGGCTTAAAGCCTCCGATGGATCTATGGTCGTCAAGCGACTATGCAACCCTCAAATCTTCCTCCGTACCATAATTCCCACCCATATGCATCCTAAGCAGAATATCGTATGAATGCATCAAACACATGGGTAACATCCACAAACTCATATTCGTCACATAGGGGTTATTTTGTCATTTCACTACCCAAGGGTATTTTCGTAATTCTATCCTACAGGGGTTAATTTGGCAAGATAGGGGTATCTTCGTAATTTTTGCAAATCAGGGGTGTTTTGTTAATTTGTAAAATAGGGGTATTCTAGTAATTTTCAAAATCGACGTATTGCGGTAATTTTACAAATCTAAGGGTATTTGGTCCCTCTCGGGTTTTAGTTATGAAATTTGGCCCATCAACAAGTCCTCGCGACTAAAGTTAACTGACACTACGCACCAGGTAGGATTCTAGAAAAGAGGAGGTGGGCCGCTAGGGCCGCTTAAGTACCAAGCTCTCCCTAGATCCAATCCTAAACATGCGTATGTCCGTTGCCACACTCTAACCCAACGACTTGTTCATGGACATGTTTAATTAGATTAAGTCTTATGAAATTTAAGAGTTGTTCAAACTAGGCCTTAAGTCCATAAACCCTAACATACTTGTCTACGTCCCCATAAAGCCCATCAAACCCAAATTACATCTTTACAGCCCATTAGGCCCAAATAACATCCTTATGGCCCGTTAGGCCCAAAACAATTTCAGATCAAGTATTCTGCTTGATAGACTCAATTCATACACAAAACCAAACAAACTCATCAAACCTAGCCTTAGGGCCCACCGGGCCCATTTAGCCACTTTCAGTTTTTCGGCTTTTCAGCATTGCTGATATCGTGTGTGTAGTGTTAGTACACACATGGTATCCACGCGCGCTACAAACCCTTAGTCACGAACCTACAATCGACATTAATAACGATTAACCAAGGCTTTAACATATACTTATCAAAAATCGAAACCTCACCGTACCCTTACCGTCTACCTCACGTTCTAGTAGCCCTTCCTTTGCTACTATTTGCGATTATCCTCTAGATCTGCACTCAAACACATATATCGTCAAAACCAAGTGACCCATATTGTACATAAGTCACCCCTATGAGCCACATTAGATTTGGCCATTTACTAAACCATGACTCAGTCGAGAACACTTACCCCTTGTTAGCAATCCTTACCTACCACGCTTGCGATTGTTGAGCCTTACCGTTGTTAATACATGTTAGCGACAAGGATTGGGTTAAACAGCCCTTCGGCTTTTAACAAAACACACTAAAAAATTCAATTAAGCACTTACCAAAATTCTCCTTTGATCCCGCGGCTTAAATCCAGCTTTTGAGACTAGTAAGGTGACAGGGACAATTCGGCAACACTAGGAAGAATAAGAAAAGAGGTCATTCGGCTAGAACCAAGTGGTGAACCAAAAAGGGAATTTGAGAAGGAAGAGTATGAAGGATTCGGCTTCTGAACACTTGAGAGAAAAGAGGGTGTTCAGGTATCTCTCAAGTGAAGAAATTCAGCCAGAGAGAAAACAACATTTCGACATTACTCTAGAAACTTAATTCGGCACCCATATATATAGCCCCTAGCTGAAACTTCCTTTCCCCTAGAGTCCAAATCGGCACCACTATATCCACCCCCCAATCCCTATCTTTTCTCCCTTATCTTTACCTTATATTTCTCTCCTGAACACTCCCTTCTAGAGTCCCCTCTAATGCCACCTCATTTTGTCTAGGCATAAAAATAAAACTCCTTAATTCCCCACTCTTAGGCCTCGAACCTTGGACCTCCTTAACTGACAAACACGCCACCTCATAGCTCCTAAATGACGCCAACCTCTACTGGACGACAAGCCCATTTGTGTCCTCTTTTCTCTTAATCTGCTTAAGAGGCCTCATGCCCGAGACTAGGGTCCACTAAGCACGAAAACAAATTCTTCCCTATCGTTTCCCCCATCTTTAAGCCTTCAAATAATCTCGATAACCCCTTAATATTATTACTCTAAGTGCTACACTTACATATTAACTTCAATGCACAGAAACTAGGGTTTCAGGATTTTTGGGGCGTTACAACAATAATTGAAAAGTGCATGCTTAATTTAGATCCTAACCTAACTAAATTAAGGGTTTATAATAACTCGAAAGAACTCTATTATCTTGCATAGTTTTTAAGTTTATGTGATTAAACTGTTTCAAATGGTTAGTTTAATATGATTAGTAAAAAAAAGTCTGAAAGGACTTAATTTTGGTTTCAAACTCATGAAAGATTGAGTTTCCTTGGATTATGTAACACCCCTTACCTGTACCCAAAGCCGGAATAAGGTACGAAGCATTACCAGACTTATTCACAAGCAGGCATTCGAAACCAAGACATGAATTTCCACTCAAATTTGAAATTTTTCAAAAAACATTCATATCATCCATAGAACGAGCCTACGAGGCCCAAAACATGCGTCTCAAGTGGTTCGGGACTAAAACGAGAACTTTGGGAACTTTTGGAGGACTTAGAGATTTTTTCATGAAAAAGGGGTCACACGCCATTGTGGGTTTGGGACACGTCCGTGTGACCCTATGACACGCCCATGCTTCAAGCCCTGTTCAAATTAGGGATCATTCTATTCATGATGTCATCATCAAATTGAGGTCCATGGCCAAGTCACACGCCCGTGTGCTTAGGCCGTGTGATCGATTAAAATTTTATAATTTATCATAAAATAGGTGCAGACTTCACACGGCCAGGGCACACGCCCGTGTTCGAGGCCGTGCCGTCCACACGACTGAGACACATGCCCGTGTCTCTGCCCATGTGCTCATTACTGAGCATTCTATTTTACAACAATTAAGGTGTAGGGGACACACGGCCGAAACACATGCCCATGGGGCAGACTGTGTGTCACACACGGCCTAGACACACGGCCTAGACACACGCCCGTGTGTCGCACACGGCCTAGACACACGCCTGTGTGTCTACCCGTGTGGACAAATATAAGGCTACTTACCAAGCCTTTTGGCCACCTTCCATGCACCAATCTACACAACAAAACATAGCACCAACCCAAGCATATACTTTCAACCCAATCTGTAACACCCCAAACCCAGCCTAGATGTTATGGCTGAATCTGGCGTGTCACATTGAACTGTTTTTTGAAAACCATGTTTTCATTGAAACCCCTTCTTGAAATTTAAAATTTGTACAAAACCTCAGCTTGCATTTGTTTCTTTTCAATCGAGGTTTATTAAAAAGTTGTTACATTCAAAAACCTTATTGTTGCGGAAGCTTAATTTAAAGCAGATGACTTACGAAAACGTGATATTTAAAAATTGAGTTGTGAAAGAGTAGTGTTTTGGAAACAATTACTGTTTTGGAAAATCGTGATCTACTTTTAACACACAGGAAACGTAATAACTAAAAATCCCAAATTAAAAACAAGAAATTAAAAGAGGCCTTATTACAACCCAATAAGAAAGCAGTTTAAGTAAAGTAAACTAGACAACTAAAATTTGAAGCTGTTCGTAGTGTGGCCACCTCCGAGTCCTCCCGTACGTCGAACCGCATACTGATGATTTCCTGAAAAATTAAAAAGAGGGGGATGAGTTTACGAAAACTTAGTGTGTACAACCCTCATCGATCATAAAGCATGCATCACATCAATCCGGGCCTAAGCCCATTACAGTAATCAATGTTGGCCTAAGCCCAACACAGTAATGGTGGCATTTGGGCCTTAGACCATAATAGCCTCAGCTGGGCCTAAGCCCATATCTCAATCAAATCAGATCATGCAATGCACAAATGCCCAACCAACCCTACACTCCGAATCCCTTCCAACCCTACACTCCTGTGGGAATTTAATTGACCCACCCATCCCTACACTCCTTATGTAGCACCGATTGCGGCACTAACCAATATTGCAACAGAGCTGCCAATCTCATAATTGGCTTAAAGCCATTGGTGGATCCATAGTCGTCAAGCGATCATGCGACCCTAACAAATCATACACTTCCTCCAAATTAATGATCCCATCCCCCATGCAACATAATATCACATGAATGCAAATATACTATAAATGGCATACGATAACAATCATATAACATGTAGGGGTATTTCGATCATTTTACCCTATGAAGGTATTTCGGTCATTTTACCCTATGGGGTATTTCGGTCATTTTAGAACCTTCTCAAAGGTCTACAGTCGTTTCGAGCGACACAGATAACATATATGATCAAACAGTGAAAATGGGCCTAAAGCCCAAGGTTCGTCCCAAGTGGCCCACACTCTCGTGTGGCCCATTCGACCCACACTCTCGTGTGGCCCATTCGACCCACTTTCAATCACGGCTATGTGAACGTTATAGCCCAAATAAATTTCTACCTCTTTTCGTAAATTTAATTTGTGTAGGGCCCATGACCTATTGAGCGCACACGACCCATATCAGCCCAATGAGGCCCATAATGGCCCAAGAGCACGAGAACGTTCATGGTGACCTCTGTCGTTGAATCAACTTTCCCCACACGAGCGTTCGTACGCTCGTACGGTAACCGTTGCCGTATTTTCGAGTTTTCGGCATTTGCCGATCTACAGTTGGAGTGGTGTGTGTACACACCTTGCTGGAGAAAAACGCAGTAGCCCACGAGCATAGAACCTATATTCGATTAAGGTATTCGATTAGCCATTCCATTAATAAGATTTAACAAGCCTATAGAAGCCGAACCCAAGACTAATACTTACCTTAACTGAATCAGCTGATACTTTCAACCCAATCTGTAACACTCCAAACCTGGCCTAGACGCTATGGCCAAATCTGACGTGTCGCATTGAAATGTTTTTCGAAAACCATGTTTTCATTGAAAACCGTTCTTGAAATTTAATACTTGTACAAAACCTTAGTCTACGTTTGTTTATTTTTAATCGTGATTTATTAAAAAGTTATTCCCTTTTAAAACGTTATTACCTTTAAAACCTTATTGTTGTGGAAGCTTAATTCAAAACCATTGATTTACAACAACGTGATATTTGAAATTGACTTGCGGAAACATAGCGTTTGAAAAACATTTAATGTTTTGGAAAACCGCAATCTACTTCTAATAGATAGAAAACGTAATAAACTGAAAATCCCAAATGAAAAACCAGAAATTAAAATAGGCCTTATTACAACCCAATAAGAAAGCAGTTTAAGTAAGGTAAAATAAAATATTAAAGTTTAAAGCTGATCGTAGTGTGGCCACCTCCGAGTCCTCTAGTACGTCAAACCGCTTACTGAGAATTACCTGAAAAATTGTAAAAAAATGGGCGAGTTTACGAAAACTCAGTCTGTACAACCCTTATCGATCATGAAGAATGCATTATATCAATCTAGGCCTAAGCCCATTATAGTAATGGTGGCATTTGGGCCATAGCCCATAATAGCCTCGGTGGGCCTGAGCCCATATCTTAATCAAATCAGATCATGCAATGCACAAATGCCCAACCAACCCTGCACTCCGAATCCCTTCCAGCCCTACATTCTTGTGGGGATTTAATCGACCCACCCATCCCTACACTCCTTATGTAGCACCGGTTGCGGCACTAACCAATATTGCAGCATAGCTACCAATCCCATAATCGGCTTACAGCCATCTGTGGATCCACATTCGTCAAGCGACAATGAGACGCTAACAAATCATACACTTCCTCCAAATCAATGATCCCATCCCCCATGCAACATAATATCACATGAATACAAATATACTATAAATGGAATACAATAACAATCATATAACATGTAGGGGCATTTTAGTCATTTTACCATATGAGGGTATTTCGGTCATTTTTCCCTACTAGGGTATTTCTGTCATGTAGCAACCTTCACGAAGGTCTACAGTCACCTCGAGCAACACAGATATCATATATGGTCATAACGGTGTAAATGGGCCTAAGGCCCATTATTTGGCCCAAATGGGCCCACACGCTCGTGTAGCCCAATTAGCCCAAAACTGCATTTTTCCATGTGATCGTTATGGCCTGCTCATTATTTCCTATCTATCCATAAAATTTACTCGCGTAGGGCCCACTCAGCCCATTCCGGTCCATTTGGCCCCATCAACAGCCTAAGCCCATAAGGACGCTCATGGTGGCCTCAACCCATCTTACGCCCATATTCGTGGGCTTGGTCCACCACACGTGCGATCGCACGCTCGTGTGGCATCATTCGTCGATATTTCAGCTTTTCAGCATTTTCCAATCTACTTGGAGTGGTGTGTGTGTGTACACACACTTTTCGGCTCTTATGCCGACTATCGGTCACAGGGTATTGCTACACACTTGTTTGCCAAGATCGAGTGAATAACCTACGAGCACCGAGCCTACAATAAACGATGACATTCTATTAGTCACTTAATGACAGAGTCAAACACCCTCTTCTAATACTTAAACCGAACAATGTCAATACCTGCTTTGATTGAACGAGCGCGGTTTAGCCCGCTTAAACCGTTGACGGATATTGATAACAAACCGTAGCACTTCTACGGCCTCTGTCGTGGCCTCTTGCACCTCTTATAGCGCTCATTATTGCTTCACGTATTATCAGAATTAGAAAATTTATGAATTTAGCTCATAATTTCAATAATTAAACATATGTTTTATGGAAGTAGTAGTTAAGAGTTGTTTTCACAATCGCAAGCTCACTATAGTTTTAGTTTCCTATAGTTTCTCGTTTACTCTAGCTAAAGAGTCTCAGTATAGTCTATCATCTAAAGTAAGCCCAGTAACTATTTACAGTATAACAGTTTTAAACAGATTTCAATATCAGGAGAACTTACTTGGTCTGACGCTGGAGACTTGGTGTGCCACACTTTTCCAAGGAAATATTTCAAACCCTTCACATATTGAAAAAAACAACTTAATGAAATCCAAGATTTGAAAACCCATTCCATAGCTGAGTTTTGCAACTAGGCTCTGATACCACTAAATGGAATGGTCGGGTTTGGGGTGTTACATTTAGAGTGTTTTTCGAAAACCATGTTTTCACTGAAAACCCTTCTTGAAATTTAATACTTGTATAAAACCTCAGGTTGCGTTTGTTTATTTTTAATCGTGGTTTATTAAAAAGTTATTCCCCTTTTAAAACGTTATTACCTTTAACACCTTATTTTTGTGGAAGCTTAATTTAAAACCATTGATTTACAACAACGTGATATTTAAAATTGAGTTGCAGAAATGTAGCATTTGAAAACCAGTTATTGTTTTGGAAAACCGCAATATACTTCTAACAAATAAAAAACGTAATAAACTGAAAATCCCAAATGAAAAACCAGAAATTAAAAGAGGCCTTATTACAACCCAATAAGAAAGAAGTTTAAGTAAGGTAAAATAAAATACTAAAGTTTAAAGCTGATCATAGTGTGGCCACCTCCGAGTCCTCCAGTACGTCGAACCACTTAATGTGGATTACTTGAAAAATTTTTAAAAAATGGGTGAGTTTATGAAAACTCAGTGTGTACAACCCTCATCGATCGTAAAGCATGCATCACACCAATCCGGGCCTAAGCCCATTACAGTAACGGTGGCATTTGGGCCTTAGCCCATAATAGCCTCAGCTGGGCCTGAGCCCATATCTCAATCAAATCAGATCATGCAATGCACAAATGCCCAAGCAACCCTGCACTCCGAATCCCTTCTAACCCTACACTCCTGTGGGGATTTAATCGAGCCACCCATCCCTACACTCCTTATGTAGCACCGGTTGCAGCACTAACCAATATTGTAGCTGATCACTGGAATCAGAGTCTTAATATTTATAAAGAGAATGATTGAACCTGCAAACTAACTCTGACAACGATTAAAGGTAAGTGTACCTATCGAACAGTATTATAGCTTAGGCAAGACCGGATTGTCGAACCCAAAGGAACTAACAGTACTAATACTAACCTTTTTTTTATTATTTAGCCTAAAATAAAGTGAAGTTGCTTAGTAGTAGTTAGATTAGTTTTAAACAACTTCACTTATTATTTAGTCTCGAGGCGAATAACGTCTAAACCCTAGGTTAATTAACGAAAATCTCTTTCTCACTTAATAACCCCTAAGAATAGCAGTAAATCGATCTATGGATTCCCATATTAGGTTTCACCCTAATCCGGCAAAATCTCGTCACCCTATCTCTAGGCGCGCGGACGACTCCGCTTTAATTATGCTAGATCTATTCTTAAGCAGGGACTTTTTCTCCTCCACCTAAGAACATCTGACTTGAATCAATATCCCAAAAATATTAACACAAGAATTAAGTGCACATAATTAAGAACAAATCAAATATTTATCTTATAGTTCAGAAAATAATAACAAAATTCATCTAGGTTTCATCCCCTTCAGGTATCTGAAGGGTTTAGTACATAACAAATAAAGAAAACATCTCAGAAGAAAAGATAAAACAAAACATAAGAAAACCCTAAAACTCCCTAAAGGAATTGAAGGAGAGATTCGCCGTCTTGAGTAGAATTTCAGCTTCTAGAGATGGATCAACTGGCTATCTTCGAGTGATTCCTACAACTCTAACCTTTTCGGCTTGGCTCCTTGGCCTAGCTAACCGCCCTCCTTCAGGTAACACTTAGGAGGTTTATATAGGCTCTTGGAATGTGTTTCTTCGCCCCAAAGTATCCAAATCTAAATGAAATTGCTTTTTTCCACGATAGGGACACGGCCATGTCACACTCCCGTGTGACTAGTCTTCAAGCCGTGTTCAGACTTCTTTAATGAGGCACGGCCGTGTGACTAGTCTTCAAGCCGTGTTCGGACTTCTTTAATGAGGCACGGCCGTGTGACTCGGGGGTAAGGCCGTGTTCGAGATGATCAATATGGCACGGCTGTGTGGGCTTAAGTCCAGGCCGTACAGATTTTGTGATATGGCCCATATACTCCGTTTTATGTTCTTTTCGTCCTGGCGTGCTTTCCTGGGTATAAGACATGAGAAGAAAGGATTAGGAGCACCTTTTTATATCAATCGAGGCTTAAATCATCCAAAAGCATACTAAGTGTAGGATTAAAATATGTTGCTTTTACTGTTTATCAAATACCCCCACACTATACTTTTGCTTGTCCTCAAGCAAAAT
Organism: Gossypium australe; assembly: GCA_005393395.2. Taxonomy (NCBI): domain Eukaryota; kingdom Viridiplantae; phylum Streptophyta; class Magnoliopsida; order Malvales; family Malvaceae; genus Gossypium; species Gossypium australe. Next base: position 121,018,710 of record CM016616.1, read on the forward strand.
TCTCAACTTACAATTAAAACAAACTTTCCATGATTCATAATTCCTATCAATAATGTCTCATCATAATTCATAGATAATTTATACATGGATGATTTAACTCGAAGAGTACTAAAGATTCAAACAATCAAAATGATATATTTGTAGCATAAAAACGTAGGTGTTTCCCCTTATCTAAATAATTACCTTTGATTCAAAATCGACAAGGATTGACATCCTCACTAAAGATTCACTCAAATCACTCGAGGTGTTTAAGGTTCAAAATTAAGCTCTCATAAGTCGAACCTGAAAAGTTAATCCCATAGGCTTGCCTGAAAACCAAATCTTCACCACTGTAATATGAGATGATACACAAATCAAAAGGTCTTTAACAGGGTTGTAACAGGGCTAGGGTTAAAGGTGTGGATAAAGGCTGAATTAGAAGTTTAGAATCGAGACTGACCTGACAAATTGCTTAACTAAAAAATTGAACTAATCCAAAATAATTACATCAATTGAAAACTAATAATATGAGCTTTTTCCTCGAGATGTGGAATTTCAGCATGTAAGTTCACTTAGTAGAACTAATACTGAATATACTTCGGGTTTTTTTTAAGAACAAATCAAGTTTACATAATAAGGAATGTATCTATAACTTAAAATAAAGATAACAGCTAGGCAACACATCAAATCAAACCTCGATATGAGGGTAGCCAAAAGGAATGGTGATAACAAATACAAAGGGGTTTTGAGTTAATATTAGCTGGTAAGTCAATAAAAAGGGTTGTTAGGATCAACGGGGTTCACTAAGGGTTAATTATGGAGGTAGGCTTTTTAGTGGAGTGAGTGGGTTAAATCCTAGGTGCCTTTATCATCTCTGTATATCAAATCATAGATGTGGTCTTAACATGTATAATCGAGGCAAGTTCTAGAATAACAGTTAATAGTTGACACACTCATAATCAATAAAGTGAGCATGGAAAAGAATATATGCTCTAATAGGCTCAAAACCTCTCAAAAATTATGGGTGTTTTGACATCAACCTTGTAAATTTCAAACTTCCAGATAATATTCAGATTCAGTTCAACAACCTAGCAAAGATTTTAATTCTGAAAAAAATAGACTCATCATGCTCAATTTTCTAATATTCTTCTAATTTAATCATCAATGCAAATTAACTATGACTTAATTTAAAACCTATCAATAAAAATCATAGACCATCAGAAATTTCATCCTAATTAGTAATATGAGGAAATTACTCAAAAACAAGACTAAATTTAGGGATTTGAAAATAATGAAGAAAGTTAGGCCGTATTTGAGAATAATGCAGAAAGTTAGGCCCTTTCTTCAAATAAATATTCACCCCCACACTTAAGATGTACATTGCCCTCAATGTACAAAGATAGATAATAACAATTAATATATAATCAAAAGAAAGGGAGAGAGTGCCACTTCCTAAATTTATGGATGATCTCCTTGGATTGGCAGAGGTCGTGGTTATGGATGACTTATGTAGTAGTGAATTACTCCTAGTGATTTGTTCGTTTTTATGGAGTGTTCATTTGATACTGTGAAGTCACCAATTAGAAATATAGGAGGCGTATAAATATATGTTAGGAATACTCGAAGGTTAGATGTGAATGATAATCATGATAAAAGTTTGCAATGTATAAAGAAAAAGTTCAAACTAAGACAAACTAAAATAAATGGAAAATAAGGAAAATAGAAAAATTAAAAGTGAAAGCCTAAAATAAGAAAAATAAAAATTAGATAAATAAAAGGACTCAGAGGTCCTCACCATCGGTCGGGTTCGGTGGTGGTGTCGGTGATGAGATATGGAAGTGATGGCATATCTGCTGGAGGGTGGCCTCGATTTCGTCAAGACGCCAAGCGTTGTCAGCGAAATACTGCTCGAACTGGTTAAGGCATGCAGAGATATCTGACAATGAAGCTGCTGCATGGGATGACCGCTGGCTCAGAACTGGTGCCTCCTGTGGTGGTGGTGGGACATCATCAGTAATGTCCTCGGGCTCCACCTCGTCTGTGGCTAATCGGTATTGGGGCGGGTCGGTCCCTCGAGGATGTTTAATCATCCTCATGTGTAGCAACGTCTGAATGCATTAAGGTATCATCTGGCCAATCAGTGTGAGCGAGGAAATCTGAGCCTCGGTGTGGAGGAGGCCAAAGTGTCGAGCTAACTGAGTGATGTACGGCCACATCGATAAAATTCCCTTTCTATGCAGCTCCGTTTGGTGCTAAATTACACAGGCGATGAAATATGCAAGGTCGAAAAGATGTCCTTCTGACATTCACAATAGGTAGTAGACATCGTGCTTATTCACTACGCTGGTGCTCTCACGTCGATCTGTGATAGTGTGGGCTAGAATGGCGTGGATATACCGCAGGGGTGGGCCAAGGGCTGTCGCCTTAGAGCGACTGGGGTCGTAGACGCCTGCAGTAGGGGCTAAGCTGCGCCAGCAGTTGAGGGGAGTGCAGTGGAGCTGACGGTTTAACTCAGAGAGTGGATTTTCTGCTATAAACTCCTCCGTATAGAGTTCGAGTGCTGTGCCGAATTGTGGTACGCTTAGGCGACGTACTGTGCCCCCTAAACGGAATTGGGCTGTACCTGGGTCGCCATATTGGGTCATCACTGTCTGTAAGGTGAAAGTGGTGCAGAACTCGAGTGTGAGTTCCAAATATATTGGCTCAATGATAGAGAAAAATTGCTCCCACGGCTCGGTTGATATGAGGGCTCGAATATCGGCTGCTAGTCCGACCTATTCCACGGAGTCCCAGTCAATGCACCTTCTGGTGCCGAGAGGTCTTTCTCGGAATGCCTTATATCGTTCTTCCTGAGCTTTTTGAGAGAATTGAAGGAGGCGGTGTCTTATCTCGGAAGAGGCACTAGCTGAGGACGAGCCGGGTCCCTTTCTTTTCTTGGTGGGGGCGACCATAGTTCGTTTCCCTCGTGATGATGACATTGTACCAGAAATAATGGATATTCAAGTAATGTTTGTACGAGATTGTCATCTAGACCCAGATATTTAAATTCTAAATGCGGTTATACACCTATGAGCAGCCTATTCTAATTTTACATAGGAAAATTTGTATAAGAATGTAATCAATAGAAAATATGAAATCAATCGATAAATAGCAACAAATAGTTAACAAGCAAAATTTTCACTATAAATATTCATGGGAAATGAAACATTGAGACAAGTTCTAAGAAAATAAATCATGCTTAAAATAAAAACAAAAATAAAGCAAAATAATATGAAATTTATCAGTCGTTTAGTCAAGAGAATGAAGTAATTGAGGGAACCAGGATTGTGATGGTGTAAATCGGTCGAGCACGGGCGGAGTGCGGTGGTGCTGTGAGATTTTCTGCAGGTGCATAGCTATGGCGAGGGCGTGGACTGCTGCAGCACAGCTGTGGCGTGGCCGTGGGGTGTGGTTTTGTAAGGTTTTTTTGAAGAAAAAGGGAGGTTGAAAGGTTTCTTAGGGGGTTGGGGACGTGGGTGTGGCCGAAAATGGGAGAAAAGGGGGCTGAGAAATCTTTTACGGTTGATTTTGGGGAGGGTGACGGTTTAAGTTGCTTAAATAGGGGTGAGAGCACGGGTAGGGGCCACGCCCGTGCTCAATTTTTATGCGCCCGTGTTTTATGTGATTTTGAATTTTGGGCGCGTTCAGGTGTCTGCCCACGAGCGTGGGTATTTGTGGCACGCTCGAGTTCTTATTCACACGCTCATGTAGAATGGGCATGTTCTGCCTGTGTTCAACAAGTCAGTATGTTGGCATGGTGAAGTAACACGGGCGTGTGTAGCCCGTGTATGGCAAGTCAGTATCTTCACACGGTCGTCAGGCACAGGCGTGTCCAGTCCTGTGGTTGGCAAGTCAGTATCTACACACGGTCGTCGGGCAAGGCCGTGTTCTACCCGTATTGAAGAAAATTTTATCTCTTGTCGTGCACGGCTGTAGGTACGCCCGTGTTTCATCCCCTGTCTTCCAGACAGCCACGGGCACGCCCGTGTGCGGGGCCGTGTGGCCCTAAACCTGTACTTCATTGATATGGAGTTAGATGCTTAAAAGTAAAATGTTAGTAAATTATTGCTCGAGTTGCCTCCTGAGAAGAGCTCGTTTATAGTCTTAAGCTAGACTTACCCTGTTTTCATTTCTGAAAGAAGGTTCATGGAGCTGAAGCTCCTCTTTCATATTCCTAAAATCTGCACCGTTATAAATTTTTAATCGGTGATCATTTACCTTGAATGTGCCCTTGGTGGGGTGAGTTACCTCAATTGTGCCATACGAAAAAATTGTTTTGATCATGAATGGGCCTGACCATCTTGATTTCAACTTCCCAGGGAATAGTTTAAGCCTTGAGTTGTATAGCAGGACCAAGTACCCTACTTCGAATTGTTTTGATTTCTTGAGAGCATCATGGCGTCATTTTGTTTCCTCCTTGTATAGTTTCGAGTTTTCGTACGGCTCAGCTCTCCATTCGGCTAGCTCGTTCATCTACATCATTCGTTTCTTTCCTGCAGTTTTAAGTTCGAAATTTAAAAACTTTATGGCCCAAAAAGCTTTGTGTTCTAACTCAAATGGTAGATGACAACTTTTCCCGTATACAAGTTTGTATGGGGATGTCCCTAGAGGGGTTTTAAATGCTGTTCTGTAGGCTCATAAGGCATCATCTACTTTTAATGCCCAATCTTTCCTGTTTGATTCAACCGTTTTTTCTAGGATGTGTTTAAGTTCCCGGTTTGCTACTTCAACTTGCCCACTGGTTTGAGGGTGATATGGGGTAGTTATCCTGTGGTGTACTCCATATTTTTTTAAGACTTTGTCAAATTGAGTATTTACAGAAATGAGTGCCCCTATCACTAATGATAGCTCTAGGTGTTCCAAAACGAGAGAACAGTTTCTTGAGAAACTTAACTACTACCCTAGCATTATTGGTAGGTAAAGCTTCAGCTTCCACCCATTTTGACATGTAATCAACTGCCACTAGGATGTATTTATTTCCAAGTGAACTAGGGAATGGTCCCATAAAATCAATACCCTATACATCAAATATTTCACATGATAACATATATGTTTGAGGCATTTCATCACGTTTAGAAATATTACCTGTTTTTTGGTATTTATCGCACGAGGTAACATACCCGTTGGCATCTTTAAATAGAGTGGGCCAATAAAAACCTGATTCGAGTATTTTGTGTGTTGTCTTGATGCTACTGTAGTGTCCTCCTGAAGGTCCTGGATGGCAATGTTCCAGGATTTTGCTTGCTTCTGCCTTTGTAACGCATCTTCGAATTACCTGATCTGCACATATGCGAAAAAGAAAGGGATCTTCCCAAAAGTAGATTCTCGCATCAGCAAAGAATCACTTCTTTTGGTGATGTGTTAATCTTTTTGGCAAGATGCTAGCAGCTAAATAATTTGCGATGTTTGCAAACCATGGTACCTTAGAATGTGTTATAGAAAAGAGTTGTTCTTTAGGAAATGAGTCGTTTATCTCCCTTTCATCGAGCTCTTCGATATGTGGATTCTCAAGTCTGGAGAGGTGATCTGCCGCAAGATTCTCAGCTCCCTTCTTATCTTGTATTTCCAAATCAAACTCCTGTAAAAGTAAAATCCATCGTATGAGTCGAGGTTTTGCATCGGGTTTGGTTCAAAGATAATAGAGAGCTAAATGGTCAGTGTAAACGACAACTTTAGACAATATTAGATACTGCTTAAATTTATCAAAAGCAAAAACTACAGCTCGCAATTCTTTCTCTGTGGTGGTGTAGTTTTCTTGTGCGGGTGTTAATGTTCTGCTAGCGTAGTAAATTGGCTGAAAATGCTTGTCTCTTCGTTGTACCAAAATTCCAATCAGGTGCAATTATAATCGGATCATTTATTAATTTATCCTTAAGGACATTAAATGCATCTAAACATTCCTGATTGAAATTGAAAGGAACATCTTTTTCTAGTAATTTTGTTAAAGGCTTGGCTATTTTAGAAAAATCTTTAATAAATCTTCTATAGAACCCTGCATGCCCAAAAAAGCTTCTAATAGCCTTAACTGAACTAGGGGGATGTAATTTTTCTACGGTTTCAACCTTTGCTTTATCTACCTCAATCCCTTTACTAGAAATCTTATGTCCTAATACAATCCCTTCTCTAACCATAAAGTGACATTTTTCCCAATTCAAAACAAGGTTTATTTCCTCACATCTCATTAGAACTCGTTTTAAATTTTTAAGGCAAAGATGGAAAGAATTACCGAATATCAAGAAATCATCCATAAATACCTCCATTATGTCTTCCACAAGTTCGTCAAAGATTGCCAACATGCAACGCTGAAATGTAGCAGTAGCATTACATAATCCAAAAGGCATTCTACGATAAGCAAACATACCGTATGGGCATGTAAATGTTGTCTTCTCTTGATCTTCAAGAGCTATTAGGATTTGGAAGTAGCCGGAGAGTCCGTCCAAGAAACAGTAGTACATATGGCGGGATAGTCTTTCTAACATTTGATCTATGAAGGGTAGAGGGAAGTGATCTTTTCTGGTGGCATCGTTCAGCTTTCTATAATCTATACAGACTCTCCAACCTGTAACTGTTCTTGTAGGGATTAACTCATTCTTTTCATTGGGCACTATAGTAATGCCTCCTTTCTTTGGAACTACCTGTACAGGACTTACCCAAGTACTGTCACAAATAGGATAAATTATTCCTGCATCTAGAAGTTTAATTACCTCAGCCTTGACTACTTCTTTCATGTTGGGGTTTAAGCGTCTCTGAGGCTGCATACACGATTTGTATTCCTCTTCCATTAAAATTTTGTGGGTACAGAACGGTGGATTTATGCCCTTGATGTCAGAGATTTTCCAAGCTATGGCTTTTTTATGTTCTCTTAATACCTGTATTAACTCCTCTGTTTCCTTGCGTTTTAGTTCTGAAGAGATAATAACTGGTAGCATGGAATTGTTCCCGAGGAGTGCATACTCTAAGTGTTTTGGAAACTGTTTTAATTTCAATTTGGGTGGCACATCGATGGAGGGTTTTTGTCTTAGTTCGTCATTGACTTTAATGCTTTCTTCTTGCGTTTGTCGAGGTGAAGACTTATTCAGCTCATCAGCTTCATCTTCTTCCCCCTCGTCTTGAGCCAGGCACAGTTCCATCGTGTCATCATGTAAGATTTCCTGTAATGAGTTTTGAATGATATGATCAGTAGTATCAACAAAATAACAGGCATTATCTTGTTCTCTAGAATATCGCATGGCATCATAAATTTGAAAAATAATTTCATCATCGCCTATTCTTAATGCAAGTTTACCGTTACCTACATCGATAACAGCCCTAGCAGTAGCTAAAAAAGGACGCCCTAAAATTAAGGGAACATCAATGTCTTCATCCATGTCTAACACAACAAAATTAATAGGGAAAATAAATTTATCAATTTTCACCAGGATATCTTCGATGACTCCTCTAGGATATTTAATAGATCTATCAATTAACTAAATACTCATCCTAGTGGGTTTTGGTTCCCCAAGATCTAGTTGTTTAAACATTTTGTAAGGCATTAAATTAATACTGGCGCCTAGATCAGCTAATGCCTTTTTAATATTTAAGCTACCAATTAAACAAGGAATAGTAAAACTTCCTAGGTCTTTTAATTTGGTTGGTAACTTGTTTTGGAGGATGGCTGAGCATTCTTCATTAAGTTCCACCGTCGATACTTCTTCAAGCTTCCTTTTATTCGTCAGGAGTTCCTTTAAGAATTTTGTGTATTTTGGCATCTGTGAAATAGCTTCAACAAAAGGTAAGTTAATATGTATTTGTTTAAAAAGTTCGAGAAACTTACCGTATTGGGCGTCTAATCGTTCTTTCTTCAACTTTGCTGGATATGGGATTGGTGGTTTACTTTCTTTGCGTACTGGATTTACGTCCTCAACTCTCTCATCCTTTGTTTTGTTATCTTTGTGTGGTCTCTTTGGTTCGACTAACTCCTTTCCACTTATTAGTGCAACTGCCTTTATCTGTTTTGTTTCTTTAGAAAGATCTCTGCCCGTATTTCACAAATCATCTCAGTAAGTAGTCCAACTGTCTTAGTGAGTTCCCCAATTAACTCAGTGAGTTCCCCAACTTGATTCTTTGTGTCTTCAGCTGATGTTTGTTGACTTTTAAGTGTTTTCTCGGTATCTTGGAGGCGATTTTCTGTGCTTGCCATGAATTTTGTCAGCATCTCTTCGAGGTTTGGCTTCTTCTCTTGCGGATATGGCTGATTTTGGAAATTTTGAGGAGGTTGTTGTCTTTGATGTCCTTAACCTCCCCATGAAAAATTTGAGTGGTTCCTCCAACCTGGATTGTAAGTATTACTATAAGGATTATTATTGGATCTGAAATTATTACCTATATAGTTCATCTGTTCGCTCTCTGCGCCCGGTTGGTAGGTGGGTACTAGGGATTCGCCACAGTTCCACTTGCGTCGCATTGCATGACTGGGTGTACCTGCAAAGAACACAAACTATCAAGCTTTTTATTTATCATCTCTATCTGTGTTGATAGTGTGGTCACTGCATCGAGATTGTAAACTCCGGCTGAATTTGTCGGTTTAATCCTTGTAACTTGCCACTGATAGTTATTCAGTGACATCTCTTCAATGAACTCGTAGGCTACTTCAGGAGTTCTATTGTTCAGGGTTCCACCGACGGATGAATCAATTAGTTGCCTCGTTGAGGGGTTTACACCATTGTAGAAAGTTTGGACTTGGGATTTAATCGACCCACCCATCCCTACACTCCTTATGTAGCACCGGTTGCGGCACTAACCAATATTGCAGCAGAGCTGCCAATCTCATAATTGGCTTAAAGCCATCGATGGATCCACAGTAGTCAAGCGAACATGCGACCCTAACAAATCATACACTTCCTCCAAATCAATGATCCCATCCCCCATGCAACATAATATCACATGAATGCAAATATACTATAAATGGCATACAATAACAATCATATAACATGTTGGGGCATTTTAGTCATTTTACCCTATGGGGGTATTTCGGTCATTTATCGACCTTCACGAAGGTATACAGTCGCCTCGAGCGACACAGATATCATATATGGTCATAACGATGTAAAAGGGCCCAAGGCCTATTATTTGGCCCAAATGGGCCCACACGCTCGTGTGGCCCATTTATCCCAAAACTGCCTTTGACCATGTGATCATCATGGCTGGCTCATTATTTTCTATCCATCCACAAATTTTACTCGCGTAGGGCCCACGGGCCCACTCGGCCGATTCCAGTCCATTTGGCCACAACAACGGCCTAAGCCCATGAGGATGCTCATGGTGGCCTCAACCCATCTTACGCCGATATTCATGGGCTTGGTCCACCACACGTGCGATCGCACACTCGTGTGGCATCATTCGTCGATATGTCGGCTTTTTGGCATTTGCCAATCTACTTGGAGTGGGGTGTGTATGTGTACACACGCTTTTCGGCTCTTTTGCCGACTATCGGTCACAGGGTATTGCTACACACCTGCTTACCAAAATCGAGTGAATAACCCACGAGCAATTAACCTACAATCAACGATGATATTCTATTAGTCACTTAATGACAGAGTCAAACACCCTCTTTTAATACTTAAACCGAACAATGTCAATACCTACTTTGATTGAACGAGCGTGGTTTAGCCCGCTTAAACCGTGGACGGAGATTGATAACAAACCCCTTGAAAGGTATCGATTTAGTGATGAGAGAAAAGCTTCGTCTATCTCAGAACACTCGCAACTCCTTCATTCCACGAGAAAACCTAGAAATCAAACAAATCAACATACCATACAAAGAGAAGAGAGGATTCAGCCATAAAAGGAAGGAAGGAATCGGCTTAGAAGAGCGCAGAAGAGAGGAGACGTAATAGTCTTTAAAGAATAAAAAGAACAAACAAAAGTTGAGCAAACTACTCACTGATTTGCCAGAAACATTTGCTCCACCCGAACAAAGTTTGAGAGAGGTGAAGAATTCGGCCTGGTTATCAAAAAGAAGATATGATAGGCGAAACGGTTTGATGGCGAACAGAGAGAAGAATATGCAGTATTCAGTGAGAGAAAGGAAATCCGTTAACAAAAAGAATCGAAGGAGGGAAGAAAGTGCATTCGGCTAAAAGAAGAATCAAGATGCAAGGAGAGGAAAATGCTAATACCGACAGACTTGAGAGAAAAAGATATTCCACTAAATAAACAAGATGAAAAAGGGAAAAATAGACTTGGAATAAGCAATCAAAAGAGGAAATGAGAGAACCCGAGAGTCCCTTAGCAAAATCAGCTCCAAAAAGTGCTAAAAACCCGATATGGAGAGAAAGAATCGGCACTCACTCCCCTACCACACTAAAATTTCGAATTTCTGAGTGCCCAAAGTCCCTATACGGCACAACTCTTCCCACCCAAAGTCCACGATTTTCTCCCCCTTATCTCTCCACAATCTACTCCTTAAATCACTCACTTGACCAATTCAAACTTTCCAACACAGAGTTCAAATACAACACAAGCTTTTGCCCACACATGAGTAAAATAAATAACCCTTTTTGCATGAGTGAGACTTGAACCTATGTTCTTCTTGCCACACTTGTGACGCCACAACCACTCCACCATAGGCTCTCTTTGTGTCTCTTTTTAATCACAATCACTTAAAAGGCTTACAACCAGGAGTCATGGTTCTCCTAATGCTAAAAATAAAAATTTTCCATATGACATGGCTTGAACCCAGGACTTCATAGAAACCCCTTAACCTTCAAAAATACCTCACTCAATAGATCTAACATGCAATTGTGCCATTCTCTTGTTCTCAAAATTTTAAACGCTCCCATGCCCAAAGCCCAATTCTTCTAGGCCCAAAATTTGGGGCGTTCCAAGTACTTCTTAAGATCACTTTTCAATAGCACTTCTCATAAAAAATGCCAAAGTAGCCCTTAATAGTGTATCATAATATCTAAATCTTTATGACATGATTGAATATTTGAATGGTTTATTTATGGTGTATTTGTCTGAAATTTTATAAATGTTTCAAAAAGGTCCATATTTGATCTCGTGTTGACATTAAATATCACACCCGATTTTCGTTAAGTCCCGAATCTGAAGGAGAGTTGGGAGTTAACTGAATAAAATAGTAAGTTGTTGGAGTCTACTAGAGATTTAGGAACTTTGGTGGCTGATTAGGTAATTAGTTGAGATTTAATTTTGATTCAATTAGGGTGGAACTGGCTGGTTCTATAGTGGGAGAAAAAATAATTGCTGATGGATGGTTACTTAAGGCCTTGAACTGTGCGTATGAAGGGTTAGATATAAGGGAGGAGGATTATTCTGATGGTAGAATTCTCCTTATTTTTGTTTGTTTTATTTTCTTTTCCATCATCTTCTTTAGTTGCTCTGAAGGAGAGGAAATTGAGGAAAAATGCTAAATGGGGTAGTGATCATGAGGATTTAAGTCCGAGAGTACAGAATCCGAGGAATGGGTAAACATTTTTATGTTTTTGTATTTTGGATTTAGAAAGGGTAGTAAGGATTTCTGAAATATCTGGGAAGCTTTGAATGGCACTGAATTCTTGATTTTGAGGTTTGCATACCTTTGGTTTAATGGATATATATATGGTTGTTATCTTTAGCTACCAGGACGAAGGAGACTCTGGCATTTGGAAAGCTAAGCTAGTAAGGACGAAGGATTTAATGTGAGTTTCTAAACTTTACTTTGGGTGTTGTTTGTTGTTTGTTCTGCTTGGGGTCTATTTTAAGTTCAGTTTGAAATCCATGGTTGTATATGATTATGATGAATGGGAAAACTATGTATGCATAAGGCCGTAGGCATATATGTTTGATTCCTAGTATGCACTCTAAATGCATGATGTGTTGGTGTATTGATGTATTAAAGTATAACATACAATATGTTATAGTAATAAGGAATTGTTGTGCAAGAATGTACATTCATTAATAGAATGCAAAGTTTGGAGAAAGTTACTTTGAGTAGTTAATTGAAGATAGGAAAAAATTGATGTATTAGAGGAATGGATGAATTAAAAGGGAAATTTAGGAAAGTTAGGCAGCATTGTGGACTGGTTATCTATTGACTCTAAAGAATGGCACTATGACAACACTCTATCGACTTTATGGAGCGACACCGTGACGCCAATTTTTAACTAGCCCTTCGGGGTGACACAGTGTAAATGGTATATAGGTCTTTCAGGGTGGCACCCTGTAAACGATATATAGGTCCTTCGAGGCGACACCATGTAAACTGTATATATGTCTTTAGGGTTGACACCTCAAAAGAGGTTTATTGATTCTTCGGAATCAAAAGTCCATGGTTAGTCATGGCATGATCTAGTGGCGAACAAGTATAAAGTATGGAAAAAATGGAGTCCACTAGGATGTTATACAGGGAAGCCTGTAATCATATGACTTGCGTGCCGTGTCTGAGAACACGGGTAAACATTATAATAAGAGGATTTTCCAAAATGTGAGGTAAGTGGAACAAGTAGAGGCGTATTAACACGAGTTTACATGAGAGGAAAGAAATATTACCCCAAGTATTGGTAATATGGTATCCATCATAAGAGTCAGCCAAAGTTCGAGAAGTAAAATAGCGTTTGCTATAACAAAGAGAGATGATTGCGCAACTATTAGTCTTAAGTATTCATGGGTAAAGAGGTCGCCAAGATAAAAGGGAAATCCACAAAGGACTCTCTTAAGAAAGAAGTCCACAGAGGACTATATTGGGTAGAAATTTCATTAGGAAATAATGGATGAAACTGAAGTCTGTCGGGACTATATAGCCTGGGGAAGACCACTTGGCACTATTTAATGAGAAAGCCTGAGAAGGGAAACCTACGAAAGAGTTAGTCCATAGGGAATTATCTATTATTGGGAGTATTTTAGTAAAACGATCTAAAGTGGGAAAGTACTCCAAGACTATTTACTAGTATAAGTCAACAAAGCACGGGATAATCATGTATCATCCAAGTCTCAAATTCAAGACAGCAAATGAGATTGTTAGTAAATGGGTCTTCCTTAGAAGAAAGATTTAAGCATATGCTAAGCCATTGTAATAAAAAATTGTCGGGGTAATGTAACAGATCTATTTTGAGTTCAATGTGGAATGAAGAGATTAGGGAAAAGATTTGCAGTTGTGGCGATATATCTGTTAGTCCGCCAAAAGTAGTCGTCAAACTGCGTATTCGCATATATGGTACCTTAATGAGTCATGCCAGAAAGGTAAAATGGGATCCTGAGATGGAGCTAGACAAGGTTTGCTTGAAAGAGTGCACCTATGATCAGATTAGCTGGAATATACTCCAACGATTGGTTCAAAGAACGCGTGAAAGTAGGCTACGCCAAACTTACCACAAAAGTCTCTTAAGTTTTGTTAAGGAGTTCTGAATTCTGTACTCCTATTCTTATTTACCCAAAAGCTGAGAGCCTTTGATTTCTGCTGTACATAATCCCATTAAGTTCATTTTAACTTATGTTTGTATTACTTTGAATGTAGGACTACGGAATGATTCAAGGGTCATGAAGGGACCAAGCCAGATACTACCAAGTTACGTGAATGGCGCCATAGTTGTACCATGCATATAGAGGGGCACCCCTAGAGGCCACGCCTCGAGGATTGATTTAGTGTATGTAATTGTGTCAAATTTGGATTAATTTAGTGTATCTAATCATGTCTTATTGAAACACATCATACCGATATAATTAAATCGTGTTGAACCAAATCGTGTCGTATCTAATCAAGTAGAATATAATGTTTCTACTTTTGACCAAGGAGTTGTTTATAGTGTGCCCGTTTCGTAAGGGTTAGAGAATGAGGCAAGAGATGCCTTCTTCCAATTGTTGAACCAATGGTTCATATAGTTATGGGAGCTACCCCTTCAGCTTCGCAATCCCAAATGCAACCTCTACCCCCAATTGTGCCTCCTATGGCTCCCCTTGTGCTCAAAACTCAAATCAAGTGTGTAACACCTCTCACCCATATTCAACACCGAAATAGGTTACGGAGCATTACCGAACATATATACAATTACACATACATTTTCAAGTTCCAAATAATCACCATTCAACAACATACATATAGTCCCTATTATAAGCCTACGAGGCCTAACACATGCATTCAAGGTGGTTCGAGACTAAATCGATAACTCAAGAGATTTCTATGAGACGTAGAAATTTTTTTCAAATTTCAGGGGACACATGCCTGTGTCACATGCCCTGTGGACATTATAGATGGGATCACATGGCCAACACACACGGCCGTGTGCCCTAAAATTTTCCACACACACCCGTGTGCCAGGCTGTGTACTAGGTCGGTCCAAACCTGTAGGGTATACTGACTTATGCCACACGACCAAGTCACACGCCCGTGTGCTAGGCCATGTGGAGCATGCTGACTTGATTTTTAATTCAACACCAGGGGACACACGACCATGTAACCTGACCATGTGTCACACACAACTGAGACACATGCCCGTGCCTCTGCCCGTGTGGACAAAAATAAGCTATTTACCAAGCCATTTTGTCATCAAAACTTTCATAGAACTACATCAACCCAAATGACACCAAAACATAGCATATAATAGGCATTCAATCAACCTCAACCAAGCATATTTCATACCATTTCCAACACCAACAATTACAAGGTATACAATCTCACAATGTGCCATTCAATTTCATACCAAAAATCACTTTCTCAAATCATAAATATGGTCATTTTCTAAATATGCATTACTAGTCTAAATTCACTAGCATGCCAATATTTATTACTGAACTATTTTCTATCCATAATACCTATTATCAACAAGCATCACATAACCATCATCCAACACATCACAGTAGCCATATGCACATATATATACATGATCAACTATACTAAAATAAGCCAACTCCCATGGCTATATACAAAACCAAACTTTAGACATTTACAAGCCAATTCAAATGGATAACTTCTTTATCAATTCATAACCAAAATGACTATAATCAGACATATTCCATATACTCAAAATACTTAAATTCAAAAGTACCAAAGTGATAGTTGGATAATGTGATGAAGTCTCTGGCGATCCTCAAATCCGAGCTAGCTTGATTTCACTATAAAACACGGAAAAATAAACGAAGTAAGCAATAAAACTAAGTAAGCTCATATGAAAATAATAAGCAAAACTCACCATTTAATTATCATTCAAAATATGCATATAACATAAAATATTTAATCACAAAATTAACATGTATTCAAATCACCTATTTAACCACGAATTCATTTCTTTCATATGTTCGATGCATATATATAGTTTCCGTACAAACCTGTATTGATACATATCTATTTCTCACCATTTCATATCTTCAATATACCCACTGAACGGGGATCTCAAAAATAATGGTAGAAATAGCTAAATTAAGCTACGAGGATCTCAAAAATACGAAGAACATCGAAAACGGGGCTAGGAGGTACTTACAATCAAGCTTGAAAGTGAAGCAAAACCCTAGCTATGGCTTCTTGTGATTTTCGGCTATGGAGGATGAAGATGGACACAATTTTTGACTTCTTTTTCCCTTTTTATTAACTTATTAACCTAATGACCAAAATGTGCTTCAGGCCCCTCTTCTGAGACCGTTCCTTCCCATGTCCATTTTTGTCCATCATAAGATATAATGGTCTAATTGCTAAATAAGGACCTCTAATAATTTTTCTAATGCTATCTCATACTTATAACTTCTAGAATCTCATATTTTTTCAATCTTTGCAATTTAGTCCTAATGAATAAATTGATCACTAAATTATAAAATTTCTTCATGAAATTTTCACACAACCACGAAAACATGTCATAAACCTCAATAAAGCCAATAAACACATATTTCTACTTCGTATTTATGATTTCACAACCACTATTCCGACTAGGCCCCAAATCGAGCTGTTACATCCTACCGGTGGCTGGGTATACCGGCATATGTTGCGGATACCTGACAGCTTGTGTGAGCATCATCACGTAGCTACGTCTCGACTGACAGCTTGTGTGAGCAAGCCCGAGGATAGCTCGAGAGTGAGCTTATATGTGTTATGATATTTGTGGTAGCATTGGCTACATATGTGGCACTTATGTGCAAAGACTTTCATGTATCCGATAGTATTCCAAGTGGTTCAATGGGTATGACAAAGACGAGAAAGTGTGTGATTATGTTACAAGTTGGTGCAGGTATGTACGAAAAACTCAAAGGAAATGAATTCGGTAAATGAACTATTGGTACGAATGTGATTGAGTATGTTATGTACTTGAGGTTTTAATGACTTTTATGTTGATATACGGATGTTACTTATATGGAAATTGTATGGTTAATGTTGTTTATTATTTGCATATGAACTTAATAAGCTATGTAGCTTACTCCATTTTATTTCCCTTGCCTTATAGTGTCACCAAGCTAGCTCGGGATTGGATATCGTCAGAGATCCATTCACGCTATCAACTATTATTTTGGTACCAATGAATTCTACAGTTTGAGTTATGGCATGTATAGGGGACTTGGTCATTTTGTTATGTGTCATAATTGATTTGGCCAAATGTGTTGCTTATATTGGTTGAAAGTTCATTTTGTATAAGGCCATTGAAAATTGGCTACAATTGGTATGTTCAATTTATATGATGATACCTTTCATAGATGTGGGAATTTACATGATTTTAGTTGATAAGCATGTGATGTTTGTGTATGATAGATGGTAGCATGTGAATGATATGTTGATGTCTTGATTGTGGCTACTTTGGTTGTATGTAATATGCTTGGATTGGTGCCATATGATGTTGTGTATATATGTACAAGTAAGGGTGCCAAAATGGCTTGGTAAATAGCCTTATTATTGTCCACACGGATAGACACACGGGCGTGTGTCTAGGCTGTGTGTCACAGGGCATGTGTTTCGGTCGTGTGTACCCTACACCTTAATTGTTACAAAATAAAATGTCTAGAATTGAGCACACAGGCAGAGACACGGGCATCTATCTCGGCCGTGTGTGCTACACGACCTTGGACACGGGCATGTGTCTTGGCCGTGTGAAGTCTACACATATTTTATGAAAAATTATGGAAATTAAATCGACAACACGGCCTAGCACACAGGCGTGTGGCACGGCTGTGTGGCACAAGTCAGAGAGCACCCTATTTCGAACACGGCTTGTAGCACGGGCATGTCCCTTGGACCACACGGACGTGTGAGCTCTGTAACATGAAAAAATTTCTATGTTTTGTAAAATTTTCTAAAGTTCTCGATTTAGTCCCAAACCACTTCCCAAGCATGTATTGAGCCTCGTAGGCTCGTTTTAGGGACGATATGAATGTGTATGAAAAGTTTTAATTTGAACGAAAAATTATGACTCGGAAATATATGTTTTCTTTTGTTTATGTCCAGTAATGCCTCGTACCCTGTTCCAGCGTTGAATACGGGTAAGGGGGTTACATTTAGTGGTATCAGAGCTATGGTTATGTCGATTCTTGGACTAACGTAGCGTGTGTGAAGGTCTAGCTATACATGCCATAAATGAATTGCGATAGGGTGATGACTCCTGAAAATTTTAAAATGTGTTTTCATATAGTAAATGGATCCCAATCGAGCTGAAGCTGATGACGTAGAAAGTAATGCGTCGATCCCCACTCAAGGGGCAGCGCCGTCTAAAAGTAAACCTCCCATGATTAGTCAGGGAGGAGCGGAAGGGGGTAGGGAAGCCTTCCTCCACATGATGAACGAGTGGTATATGGAATTTGTTCAAACAAATCTAAATGCTCAACCCCTCCACCCATACCTATTCCTCAGTCGGTTCCCATAGCTCCACAAGGTATGAAATTCATGAGATTGAGTAAGCCACTGGTTGATAAGTTTCGAAAGCATGGGGCTGAAGATTTTATAGCAAATGTTAATGGTGATCCTGGAAGTGCAGAATTCTGGCTCGAAAACGCCATCAGGGTATTTGATGAATTATCATGCACACTGGATGAATGTCTGAAATGTGCTATGTCACTTCTGGGAGATTCAGCATACCGGTTGTGGAAAACCCTTGTGTCAGTAGTACCGAGAGAGAGGGTTAATTGGGAACTCTTCCAAGATGAGTTTAGAAAGAAATATATCAGCCAACGGTTTATTGATAAAAAACGCAATGAGTTTTTAGAGTTGAAACATGGCCGAATATCAGTAACCAAGTACGAACGAGAGTTTGTTAGGCTCAGTAAGTACGCTCAAGAGTGTGTTTCCACCGAGGCTATCATGTGCAAAAGGTTCGAAGATGGGTTGAATGAGGATATCTGATTGTTAATTGGAGTTCTTGAGCTGAAGGAATTTGTGGTGCTATTCAACCGAGCTTGTAAGGCTGAAGAATTAAAAAAAAGAGAAGAGGAAAGCTGAATTTGAGGCTAGAGATGTAAGAAAAACACCGATGAGTAAGTCATTTCAATCTCAGTCTAAGAAATCGAGGGATTTGTATGTTCGATCGAGTGCTTCAGTTGGGTATCCCAACAGAGATCATGGGAAACAATACTCGGGTTCTAAAGCCCAAACTACATCAGTAGCGAGCATTGGTGATGCAAAGTTTGGTAGGCTTGAATGTCAGCACTGCAGCAGATGGCACCCCGATGAATGTAGAATGTATGACCAGACTTGTTTTAAGTGTCGCTCTCATGACCACTTTACTAAAGATTGCCCAGGGATGGTTGAAAATGATAAGTTTCAGACTACAAGATCGGGCAACACTACCTCTAAAGGTAGACCACCAAGGAACACGAAAAATGAAGCTAGTAGTAAAAGTGTGACAAAAGATACAACTGTAAGATCTGAGGCCAGGGCACTTGCTAGAGCCTATACTATCCGTGCTCGCGAAGAAGTGACATCTCCCAATGTTATCACTGGTACTTTTTCTCTATATAATACTAATGTAGTTGCATTGGTTGATCTTGGATCGACTCATTCTTATGTTTGTATGAAATTGGTAACTAGTAAGAACTTGCCTGTTGAGTTTACTAAATTTGTGATTAAAGTGTCAAACCCCTTAGGTAAATATGTGCTAGTTGATAAAGTTTGCAAGAATTGTCCATTGATGATTTGAGGTCACTACTTTCTGGCTGACCTAATGTTGTTGCCATTTGATGAATTTGATTTAATTTTAGGTATGGATTGGTGTAACAGCCCGATTTTGGGCCTAGTCAGAACAGTGGTTTCGGGACCACAAATCTGACACAGCAAAGTTCATTTTTATTATATTTTTATGGGCTACAGTTTCACGAAATGATTTAGTCAAAATTTTCTATTATGTGTAAAAGATTTGATGATGGATTGAATGAAGATATTCGTGTGTTAGTCGGGATCTTAAAACTGAAAGAGTTTGTGGTATTGGTTGAACAGACTTGTAAGGCTAAAGAATTGAACAAAAAGAAGAGGAAAGTTGATCATGAAGCTAAAGACTCGAGGAAAAGGCCGATGAGTAAGTCATTCCCATCTCAGACTAAGAAATCGAAAGAGATGTATTCCCGTTCGAATGTTTCAGCAGGGTATTCATACAGAGATCATGAGAAACAACACTCGAGTTTTAAATCTCAAGCTACTTCGATGGCAAGTGTGGGTAATGTACATTCTAATAGGCCCGAATGTCAACATTGTGGAAGAAGACATCCCAATGAATGTAGAATGAATGATCGGGCTTGTTTTAAGTGTGGTTCTCAAGATCATTTTATCAGGGATTGCCTGGAGATGGCAGAGAAAGAGAAATTTCAAAGTACAAGGCCTAGTAATAATGCTTCTAGAGGAAGACCCCCGTGGAATACTGGAAATGGAGCCAGTAGTAAAGGTGTGACGAAAGAAACCGCAGTGAGGTCCGAAGCTCAAGCACCTGCTAGAGCCTATGCCACCCGTGCTCGCGAGGAAGCGACATCTCTCGATGTTATTACTGGTACTTTTTCTCTTTATGATACTGATGTTATTGCATTAATTGACCCTGGATCCACTCATTCGTATGTTTGTATGAATTTGGTAAATAATAAGAAATTTCCTGTTCAGTTTACCGAATTTTTGATTAAGGTGTCAAACCCTTTAGGCAAGCATGTTTTAGTTGACAAAGTATGTAGGAAATGTCCTTTGATAATTAAATGTCACTGTTTTCCGACTGACTTGATATTGTTTCCATTTGATGAGTTGATGTCATTTTGGGTAAGGATTGGCTGAAGTTGCATGATGCTATAGTAAATTTTAGATAGAAAGTTATTGAATTGAAATGTGAAAATGGTGAAATTCTTTGAGTTGAATCTGATAAGTCAGGTAGATTGCCTGTAGTGATTTCTTCAATGTCAGATCAGAATTGTATAAGAAAAGGGTGTGAAGCTTACGTAGTCTATGTGTTAGACACGAAAGAGTCTGAATTGAAAATTGAATCTGTGCCGATGGTGTGAGAATATTCGGATGTTTTTCCAAAGGAGTTGCCAGGATTG
The DNA here is from genome assembly GCA_005393395.2 of Gossypium australe. Lineage (NCBI taxonomy): Eukaryota > Viridiplantae > Streptophyta > Magnoliopsida > Malvales > Malvaceae > Gossypium > Gossypium australe. Next base: position 121,039,182 of record CM016616.1, read on the forward strand.
CCTCCAATTAGAAAAGTGAGTTTAGTATTGAGTTAGTCCTCGGTATTTCACTGATATCGATTGCTCCGTACAGAGTGACTTCTACTAAATTGAAAGACTTAAAGACTCAGTTACAAGAATTGACAGATAAGGGTTTTCCGAGACCAAGTTATTCTCCCTAGGGTGTTCTAGTATTGTTTGTAAAGAAGAAAGAGGGGACTATGAGACTTTGTATAGATTACCGACAGCTCAATAAGGTAACCATTAAGAACAAGTATCCTTTGCCACGGATTGATGATTTATTTGACCACCTGAAAGGAGCGACAGTGTTCTCGATGATAGATTTGAGATCTAGCTACTATTAGTTGAGAGTAAAAGAGTCAGATGTTTTGAAAACCGCTTTGAGAACAAGGTACGGACACTATGAATTTATTGTCATGCCTTTTGGATTGATGAATGCTCCTGCATTTTTTATGGACCTAATGAATCGAATCTTTAGACTGTACTTGAACAAGTTTGTAGTTGTTTTTATTGATGACATAATGATTTATTCTCGTAATTAGTCCAAGCATGCCGAACACTTGAGAACTATTTTGCAGACTTTGAGAGATAAGAAGTTATATGCTAAGTTCAGTAAAAGTGAGTTTTGGCTCCGGGAAGTCGGATTTTTAGGACATATTGTCTCAGGTGATGGTATTCGGGTTGATCCAAGTAAGATTTCGATAATTGTTGATTGGAAACCGCCAAGGAATGTATCTGAAGTTAGAAGCTTTTTGGGCTTAGCCGGTCACTACTGTTGGTTTGTCAACGGGTTTTCAATGATTGCTACACCTATGACCAAGCTGTTGCAAAAAGATGTCAAATTTGTATGGTCCGAGAAATGTCAGCAAAGTTTTGAGAAGTTGAAGGCTTTATTGATTGAAGCACCAGTTTTAAGAAATAAGAGTATAGCCCTTGTGAAAGTTTTATGGCAACAACATGGAGTCAAAGAGGCTACGTGGGAACCTGAAGAAGCTATGAGAAAATAGTACTCGAACCTATTCTTTGGTAAGATTTTTAGGGACAAAAATCCCTAAGGGGGAGAGTTGTAACAGCCCGATTTTGGGCCTACTCGGAACAGTGGTTTCGGGACCACAAATTCAACACAGCAAAGTTCATTTTTATTATATTTTTATGGGCTACAGTTTCACGGGATAATTTCGTGAAAATTTTGTTCGAAAATTTTAATGTTTGGGTACCCAATTTAGTCAAAAGGACTAAATTGTAAAAAGTGCAAAAGTTGAAATCTACATGCTTGAGGTGTCTAATTGCTATGAAATTTAAAATGGAAGGTCCTTAGATGGTAATTAGACCATTTGTTAAGATAGTGGACAAAAATGGACATGGTGATATAAAATTTTAAAGTTTTAAGTGAAGGGCATTTTGGTCATTTGGTAAATACAATAATAAAAAGGGAAAATCAAGTTAAAATCTTGTCCATCTTCTCCCTCAAGTGTCGAAAATTAGAAGAACACTATAGCTAGGGTTTTGCTCAACTTCCAAGCTTGATTATCAAGAAAGACGAGGTTTAGACCTTGATAGGGGAAAAACAAGGTTATTGACGATTAGGTCCATTTCTGCTATATTTGTACTAAGGTAAGTTCATATGTAAATAATGAATTATTATAGATGCTTTAATTGTGTTAACACTGTATGAATTATGATTTACTCTTGAATGAAATCGACAAAGTTCAACATACGAGAAAATCCCGGTTTAACCTTAGGAATAGTTAAGATACAAATGTCATGACATTAGTGTAACACCCCAAACCCGGCCTAAACGTTACGACCGAATCTGGCATGTCACATAAAAGGGTTGTTTAAAAACTGTGCGTTTGTTAAAAAGTTCGTATTCTTTTTGAAACTCCGCGTTTTGTGGTTTGTTTATAAAATCTGATTCATTCAATGCCCATTTTACAAAGTTCTTATTAATTTGAATAAAATTGTATTTGTTGTGAAAATCGAGTTTAAGTAATTTTGATTAAAAACGATTTTTTTATCATTTTAGGAAAATCCCATATTGAACATTTAATAATAAACAGTAACCAAATTGAAAGCTAAAACCAAATAAAATACCAAAGGCCTTATTACATAACAAAATCCCAAAATTAAAAGTAAGTTTAAGTAAAAGAAACAAGTTTACGGAAAAACATTGCAGGGCCACCACAAGTCTGCCTCGGCTCCCCAAATCCGCAGTCTAATGATTACCTGAAACATTTAAAAAGAGGGGGTGAGTTTACGAAAACTCAGTGTGTGTTTCCCCTTACGAGTGATAACTGGGCCTAAGCCCACAGAAGTAGATTGGGCCTTAGCCCTCACAATAACATACTTGGCCGAAGCCCACATAAATCAAATCGAGCCGTAGCCCTAACATCATAGTATAGCAGATAGCACATGCCAAATGATGCAAAACCCATTCTCTAGTCATATTCGGCCATAAGCCCATAACATAGCATATCAAACCATAGCATATTAAATCACATGTACATATAAGAATGAAAATGCAATCCTGAACCCACCTAGGTATCCATCCTCTACACATCACCCGTACTTGCCAATCACACCGTGGGGATTACTAAATCGACCTTCCATCCGCTACACACCATCAAAGGCAGTCGCTGTAGTCAACTGCACATCGCCCTTATAATCGTGGCATAGCCACCAGATAATGTGACAGAGTCACCAGATAGCAATTTGTGACATTAGTCACCAGATTCATATTATGTGACATGAGTCACCAGATAATGTGGTAAAAACCACCAGAACACTTCCCCTTTATCATTATCACCCATATGCCCATGCAACATACATATTATTCAGATATATGCAACGTGTCATGTATGCAAAACATATATCAAATATAAGAATAACATGAGTTACCATCATAATCAGATAGACATAAAACAACAAAATCAAGCAAATCAACCTCTAAGGGTATAATCGTAATTTTACCTACCAAGGGTATTTTCATAATTTACCCACCAAGGGTATTTTCTTAATTTACCCACCAAGGGTATTTTTGTAAATTCGCACATGCAATGGCCTTTCCGAAGGCCTAATGTCGCCCCGAGCGACTCAGCTACCATTTCTGATCCTTACCGGACTATTGGGCCTAAAACCCGATTTCGGCCCATTCGGGCCCACACGCTCGTGTGGCCCACCTAGCACAAATCTAGCCACGTATATAAGTTCCACCTAGTCTAGTTCACTATATACTATATCATCATACAATTTACTCATATGGGCCCACGGGCCCATTGGGCCCACTTCGGCCCATCGTGGCCCAAGCAGCCCCAACCCACAAGAATACTACTAATGGCCTCAACTATCGCGTCGAAGCCCCACACGTGCGCTCGCACGCTCGTGTGGCTACTATTGTCGTGATCGGCACTTCTGCATTTGCCGCTCTACAACTAAAGTAGAGAGAGTTACACACACACCTGATAGGAGTCTGGTGCTAATCCGCGCTCCGACCACTCTTGTGCCCAAACGCCCTCCAAGGTATGTTAACTCTCCTCCTGGAATGCTCTTTATATAGCTAGCTTTTCACCTTCCTTCTTTGTATCATTCCGATGCGGGATCCCTTCGTCAGTAGAGTTTAAGTTCAACTGAAACTCTTGCCGTCCAATCCGCAAAATAAATACTCCTTTGCTTCTCACGAGATTCGAACCCAGGCTCCCTTGTAGCATAATCCACGCTGCTAACCACTTGGCCACAAGCTTCTCTTGTGTCTTAAACCATGCGCAACTAAATATAAACTATGGCCCAAATTCTAAGATCTAAGTAAAAAGAAACCAAAATGCAAAAGCCAAGACTTGAACCTTGGACCTCCTTCCTTCCTTGTGGCGTCACTCCCTTGTCCCCTAAGTGGCGTCACTTTGCCACTACACCACACACTCCTTTTGTGTCATTTTCCTCCACTTTTTATTCTTAAGGCCTATCTGCCAACTTCCAGGGTTTTTCCCTCCTAAAACCAAAATTTCCCTAAAGCCTAAATTTGATCCCCGGACTTCTTAGAAGCCCTATAACCTTCCAAAATCACTTACCTAATAAGTCTAACTTGCATTAATACCGTTCTCAAAAATTTTAAATGCTACTACGCCTAAGGCCCATTGGGCTCAATCCTATTAGGCCCAATTTCAGGATGTTACAATTAGGGTCATTGAGATTTCGTGTAAGACCATATCCGGGATATGGCATCGATATAAGACTTCGTGTATGACCATAGCTGGGCTTTTGGCATCGATATGAGATCCCATGTAAGACCATATCTGGGATATGGCATTGGTATGGTACTGTGAGTATGAGATGTCCCGAGTATCCTTTAGTATTCCAAGTCGTTCAGCGGGTAGTTCAAAGGAAACGTTAAAGTTGTGAAAGACTATGGTATGATGGTAAGTTGCAAGTTGGTCCAGGTATGTACATAAAATTCGTGCTTAATGAGCTCGATATGTGGTGAAACCTCGGATTGGTTCGATTGAGTAAGTTATGATGTTAAGATTTTAATAACATCTATGCTAAGCTTGATTATGAATTCACAATGACATTTATGTTAATTTACTTTATGTTAAATATATGTTAAAGTGTGTATGATGCTTATTATTTGCATAGGAACTTACTAAGCTATAAAGTTTACTCCCCTTTCTTTTCCCTTAGTCTTATAGTGTCACCAAGCCAGCTCGAGGATCGGAGACTGTCGGAGATCCATTCAAACTATCAAATTATCATTTTGGGTACTTATGATTACAATATTTTGAGTTATGGCATGTATAAGGACTTGGTCTTTTTGTTATGTGTCATAATTGATTTGGCCATAAGTGATGGCTTCAATAGTTGATAATTCATTTTGTAAATGGCCATTTGATATTGGATAATATTGGTTAAGTAAATATACATATGATGATGGTCTCATGAATGTGAGAAATTGCTTGATTTGAGATGCTAAGTAGGTGATGTTTGTATGCGATAAATGATAGCATGTAAACGATATGTGGATGCCTTGTGTATGGATGAATGGGTTGAAAGTATATGCTTCGATTGGTGCTATGTTTTGTTGTGTACGGTGGTGCATGGATGGGTGGAAAAAAGGCTTCGTAAATAGCCTTATATTTGTCCACACGGGCGTGTGTCTAGCCCGTGTACGACACACGATCTGCCCCATGGGCATGTGTTTCGGCCGTGTGTCCCTTGCACCTTAATTGTTGCAAAATAGAATTCTCAATAATGAGCACACGGGTAGAGACACGGGCGTATGTCTTGGCCGTGTGGACGGCACGGCCTCGAACACGGGCGTGTGCCCTAGCCGTGTGAAGTTTGCACCTTTCTTTATGAAAAATTATGAAAATTTAATCGATCACAAGGCCTAAGCACACGGGCATGTGACTTGGCGTGTGACCTCAATTTGATGATGATGTCATAAATAGAATACTCCCTAATTTGAAAATGGCCTGAAGCACGGGCGTGTCATAGGGTCACACGAGCGTGTCCCGAACCCATACGGGCGTGTGACCCCTTTTTCATGAAAATTTTTCTAAGTTCTCCAAAAGTTCCCAAAGTTCTCGATTTAGTCCCGAACCACTTTCGATGCATGTTTTGGGCCTTGTAGGCCCGTTCTAGGGACAACATGAATGTTGTAATGAATTGTAGATGGAAAATTAATGAATTGAAATGTGAAAATGGTGAAATTCTTCGAATTGATTCAGATGTGTCGGGTGAGTTACCTGATGTGATTTCTTCAATGACTGCCCAAAGATATGTGAGAAAGGGTTGTGAATCTTATCTAGCTTATGTGTTGAAAATAAAAGTGTCTGAATTGAAAATTGAATCAGTGCCGGTAGTTAGTGAATATTCGGATGTTTTTCCAGAAGAGTTGCCTGGGTTGCCACTGATTAAAGAAGTTGAGTTTGGTATTGATTTAGTCCAGGGACTTCACCGATATCGACAGCCCCGTATAGAATGGCTCCAATTGAGTTAAAAAATTGAAGTCTCAGTTTCAAGAATTGATGGATAAGGGTTTTGCGAGACCGAGTTTCTCATGAAAGGGTGCACTGGTGTTATTTGTCAAGAAAAAAGATGGATCCATGAGACTTTGTATCGATTACCGACAGCTCAACAAGGTGACTATAAAGAACAAGTATCATTTTCCAAGAATTGATGACTTGTTTGATCAGTTGAAAGGGGCAACAGTATTTTCGAAGATTGATTTGAGGTCTGGCTACTACCAGTTGAGAGTTAAAGAGTCAGACGTGCCGAAAATCGCTTTCGGAACAAGGTACAGGCACTATGAATTTCTTGTCATGCCTTTCGGACAAACTAATGCTCCTGCTATTTTTATGGACTTGATAAATCGAATTTTCCGACCGTACTTAGATAAGTTTGTGGTTTTGTTCATCGATGACATTTTGATTTATTCTCAGGATGAGTTTGAGCATGCCGAACATTTAAGAATTGTGTTACAGACCTTGAGAGGTAAGAAATTTTTTGCTAAGTTCAGCAAAAGTGAGTTTTGGCTCCAAGAAGTCGAATTTTTGGGACACATTGTTTTTGGAGATGGTATCTGGGTTGATCTAAGTAAGATTTCGGTAATTGTTGATTAGAAACCACTAAGAATTGTATCGGAGGTTCGAAGCTTTTTGGGCTTACCGGTTATTAGCGACATTTTGTCAAAGGATTTTCGATGGTTGCTACTCCTATGACTAAGCTGTTGTAAACGGATGATAAGTTCGAATGGTTAGAAAAATGTCTGCAAAACTTTGAGAAGTTGAAAACATTATTGATTGAGGCACCAGTTTTAGTACAACCTAAACCGGGAAAAGAGTTCATAATTTATAGTGGCGCGTCACTGAATGGATTAGGATGTGTGTTGATGCAAGAGGGCAAAGTGATAGCTTATGCCTCAAGACAGTTGAAACCGCACGAGAAGAATTATCTGACACACGATTTGGAATGGGCTGCCGTTGTTTTTCTTTGAAAATTTGGCATCATCATTTGTACGGTGAGAAGTGCCACATCTATATCGACCACAAGAGTTTAAAGTATTTGATGACTTAAAAGGATTTGAACTTGCGACAACGGAGATGCTTCGAGTTACTAAAAGATTATGAGTTGGTAATCGACTACTATCGTGGAAAGGTGAATGTAGTCACAGATGCTTTGAGCAAAAGTACTTGTTTGGCTTGAGAGCTATGAATACAGGGTTGCCTTTATTTGATGACGGTTCAGTTCTAGCTGAGTTGAGAGCTAGGCCGATGTTTCTTCAACAAATTTATGAAGCTCAGAAAAGTGATAGTGAATTGCAAGCTAAAAGAGCTCAGTGTGAATATGGTAATGATTCAGACTTTCAGTTCGGTTTGAATGATTGTTTGATGTTCCGAGATAGAATATGTGTACCAAAGAAAATGATAAACTTATTTAGAAGATTTAACACGAGGCACACAGTGGTTTCTTATCAGTTCATCCGGGTAGTACGAAAATGTATAATAATTTGAAGAAATGGTATTGGTGGTCAGGTATGAAACGGGGTATTTCGGAGTTTGTTTCGAGATGTTTAGCTTGTCAACAAGTAAAGGCCGAACACCAAGTACCTTCGGGCTTACTTCAACCAGTGATGGTACCCGAGTGGAAATGGGACAAAATTACGATGGATTTCGTAACGGGTTTGCCTTTGACTCTAAAAAAGAAAGATGTCATTTGGGTCGTTTTCAATAGGTTGACAAAATTGACTCATTTTATACCGGTACATACCGATTACTCACTTGATAAGCTAGCTGAATTGTACATTGCTGAAATTGTGAGATTGCATGGAGTACCTATTTCTATTATTTTGGATAGAGACCGAGGTTTACTTCACAGTTCTGGAAGAAGTTCCCAGAAGCTTTGGGTACAAAGTTGAACTTTAGTACCACATTTCATCCACATACTGATGGCCAATCTGAGAGAACAATTCAGGTTCTTGAAGATATGCTTCGCTGTCGGGTTTTGGAGTTCGAAGGTAGTTTGGAAAAATATCCACCTTTAGTCGAATTTGCTTATAACAACAGTTTTAAGTTGAGTATAAAGATGGCACCGTATGAGGCATTGAATGATCGCAAGTGTCGAACTCCGTTGTATTTGACCGAGCTTAGTGTGAAAAAGATACATGGGGTCGAATTGGTAACAGAGATTATAACACCCCTAACCCATGTCCGTCACCGGATTAGGGTTACGAGGCATTACCAAAGAAAATACAACTTTCATACATTCACATAATCTCATAGGTTGTAACACCCCCGGATTCGGCCCAGACATTACGGTCGAATTCGAGAATGTCACATCAAAGGGATAATTCCAAATGATTTTACTAAGTTAAAATTTAATACCCAAAAGCCCAAAACCCTTGAGTCTTGTTAAGTAATGATAAAAGCCCATGTTTTAAGAAAACGCCCATATGTTATAGGTATTTCGAAAACCATGTTTAAACTTTAGAAATTTATTCCCGTTTAACAATTAAACAGTTGAAAACATAAAAAAACTTAAATGTAAAGTCAAATTGGAGATACAAGGCCTTATTACAAACAAAATAATTAACAATAAGTCACTCAAAAACAAATAAACAAAAACTTCTAAGTAACTTGTAGTGTAGCCATCTCCGAGTCCTCTCCCACATCGAGTCGTCTACTGAGGGTCACCTGAAACATCTAATAAAATGGTGTGAGTTTTGATCTCAATGTGTACGACCCTTGGTAACCAATCAACATGCAATTATCACATTGGGCCTAAGCCCTATCAAAAATGGTGGTCTTGGGTCTTAGCCTACAATGACATCATATCACATCAATATCACATGAATGCAATGCACCCATCCCAAATCCAGCCCTGCACTCCATTTCCCTTCGAACCCTACACTCCTGTGGGGATATAAATATCAACCCACCCATCCCTACACTCTAAAGGCAGCACCAATAGCGGCACTACTCAAACGTTGCAGCAAGGCTGCTAAGCATATAATGGGCTTAAAGCCACCGGTGGATCCACAGTCGTCAAGCGACTATGCGATCCTCACATATCTTCCCCCGTATCATCAAACCCACCCAAATGCAACATATATTTCATGAATGCAACATACACAATTTCACACATTAAGCACTTAGGGGTATTTTAGTCATTTCACTACCTAGAAGTATTTTCGTAATTCTACCCTACAGGGGTATTTAGGTAAATTTACAAAACATTGTGTGTTTTGGAAATTTTGAAAATCAGGGATATTTTGGTAATTCTGTAAATCAAGGGATTCTGGTAATTTTACAAATTAAGGGTATTTTAGTAATTTTGCAAGTCTAAGGATATTTTGGAATTTTTCAAACAAAGGGTATTTTGGTAATTTTCAAACTAAGGGTTTTTTGGTAATTTTCAAATCAGGGGTATTTTGGTCCCTCTCGAGTTTTGGTTATAAACTTTGGCCCATTAACAAGTCCTTGTGGCTAAAGTGAACAGACACTACGCACCAAGTAGAACTCCAGAGAAGAGGAGGTGGGCCACTAATACCGCTTAAGTACCAAGCTTTCCTTAGATCCAATCCTAGACATGCATATGTCCTCTGCCACACTCTAACCCAGTGACTTGTCCACAGACATGTTTAATTATTAGATTAAGTCTTATGCGGTTTAAAAGTTGCTCAGAACTAGGCATAAAGTCCATTAAACCCTAGCATACTTGTCTACGTCCCCATAAAGCCCATCAAGCCCATTTCAAGTTCATATAGCCCATTAAGCCCAAATCACATCCTTATGGTCCATTAGGCCCAGATCTCATTCATATGGCCTATTAGGCCCAAAACAATTCAAGATCATGTAACATGCACGACAAACTCAATTCATATAACCAAATCAATCAATTTCATCAAACTTAGCCTCAAGGCCCACCGGGCCCATTTAGCCACTTTTGGCTTTTCGGCATTGTTGATATCATGTGTGTGTAGTGTTTGTACACACCTGGTTACTGCGACGTGCTATCCTATCCCTAGCCTTGAACCTACAACCAACCAGTCTCCAATCAAATCACACATACCTAATCAAGATATTTACCAAAAGCCGAAGCCTTACCGTTACCTTACTGTGTGCCACCAGGTTCTAATAGCCCTTTCTTAGCTACTAATCACGAGTATCCACTAGATCTGCACTCACACATACACCATCAAACTTTGAGTGACTCATAATCCACACAAGTCACCCCTATAGATCATACACATATTCAGCCATTTACTTAAACCATAATCGAGTTGAGTACACTTACACTTTGCTAACGATCCTTACCACGCTTGCGATCTCTGAACCTTACCCTTGTTAATACAAGATTAACGACAATGAGAAGTTAGATAGCCCTTCGGCTTTTAACAAAACACACTAAGGGGTTAACTGAATACTTACCAAATCCGCTTTTGATCATGCGGCCTAGATAGCTACTAAACGAGATTCGGCTTTTAACCTTGACTGATAGTAGAAAACGATCGATTTGTGATGGAGGAAAACAACAAAGATTCGACACTAGTAGGGATTTCGGTAAGAGAAGATGATGATACTTCGGCAATAAAAGAGTTTGTCTATGAGAGAATTCGAACAAAAAGGGATTAGGCTATAGGATATTTCGGCAATAAGGCAAGGTATTTTTGGTCATGGAAAAATAAGGTTTCGACAAGGAAAAAAAAAAGAATGGAAAATTCAACATTACCTAGGACCCCAGATTCATCACATACACATCTATATAGCCTATAGCCGAAACTTAGCCACCCCTAAAGTCCAATTCGGCACCACTTCATCCACTACTCATCTCCTAAGTTTTCTCCATGATATCTCCCTTATCCTTCTCCTAAATTCTCTCTACTGATCACTTCTCCTTAGAGTCCCTCCACATGCCACTTCCAGCCTTCTAGAAGCCTAAAATTAAACTCCAAAATAAAGCTAAGCTAGCACTCGAACCTCAAACCTCCCTGCATGCATATGTCGCCACCTCTCTACACCTTAGTTGCGTGACTTAGCCACTTCACCACAGGCTTCTTTATGCCATTTTTCACTTATTTTTATTTAAAAGCCCACTACTCACAACCCTGATTCCTTAGTTAATTGAATTAAGAATCCTCCACCACAAAACTCAAACCCAGAGCTTCTCCAACACACCTAGACACTCCAAATTCATTAAACCTTTAAAGTCGTCATGTCATTTTTCATTTTTTGCTCACTTAAAAATTTTATGAGACCCAAAGCCCAATAGGCCCAATTCTTCTAGGCCTAAATTCGGGGCGTTACAATTCTACCTCCCTTAAAGAAATTTCGTCCTCAAAATTTCCAACTAACTATTAATTGCACTGCTCTATGCTTTCGTTGCGCACTCTAATTGAACCCTTTACACTTACCCAAAAAAAAACCTACCAACTGGAGCAGATAAACATTGCACACATACAGTTTCTATACCCAAAATATCGCATCCACACAAAACATACCCGACTTAATGGTGATTGAACAATCCCGAGCCTTATGCTCCTCAGACCCGCATCTGAAACACGCTCCTGACTTCCTCCAGTATTCACCCGGATGACGCCTTCTGCAATATTCGCAAGCTAGAAAGTTTGGACGTACCTTAACATGCTTCAGAGAACGAGATTGCAGCCCTAGACAACTGCGATCTCTTTTTTTCTTACAGTCCACGCACCTAACCCGAAGTGTTTCACTAATATGCTTAACCTCCTCCAGTACCTCCCTAACTAGCTGAGTCAGCACATCAGCCCTAACACATCCACGACCTCTGCCGCGACCCCTTGCACTTCTTCTAGCGCTCATCGCTGATTTTCGTATTATCTGAATTAAGAATTTTTTATGAATTTAGTTCATACTTCCACTGTTTAAAGCACATGACTTATGCAAGTAGCAATTTTTAAAGTTACTTCGCGGTCGTAAATCCACTACAAGTTTAAGTTTCTGATAAACCGTAATATGAACATATTTTAATCCCACATTTAGCATACTTTTGGATGATTTAAGCCTTGAATTATGTAATTTGGTGCTCTTAATCCTCTATTTTCATGTTTTATACTTAGAAGAGCATTGGAGGATGAAAAGAATGAGAAACGGGCCCAAAACGGAGTAAATGGGCCATATCACAAAATCAACACGGCCTGGGCCCAAGACCAAACGGCCGTGCCTCCTTAATAGTCTCAAACACGGCCTGGCCATGATTCACACGGGCGTGTGCCATGGGCGTGTCCTGACGTGAGAAAGAAGAGTTTCAATCGGATTAGGGTACTTAGAGGCAAAGAAAGCCATTCCAAAAGCCTATACAAACACCCTAAAGTCCAGTTAGGAGTCCAGCTAGGCGTCCAGCTAGGCCAAGGAGCCGAACCAGAGAGGCCAGAATTGTGAGATTCACTCGAAGAATAGCCAATTGATTCATCTCAAGAAGCCAGAGTTATACTCAAGACGGAATATCTCTCCTTCAATTCCTTCAGGGGGTTTTAGGGTTTTCTTATGTTTTGTTTTATCTTTTCTTTTGAGATGTATTCTTTTATCATTATGAACTAAACCCTCAGATACCTGAGGGGGATGAAACCTAAGATGAATCTTGTTATCGTTTGCTGAACTATATGATAAATACTTGATTTGTTCTTAACTATGTGTTCTTAATTCTTGTTTTGGTATTTCCGGGATATTGATTCAAGTATTGATGTGCTTAGGTGGTGGAGCAAAAGTCCCTGCCTAAGAGTAGATCTAGCATAGTTAAGCAAAGTTGCTCGCATGCCTAGAAATAGGGTGACGAAAATCTACCGAATTAAGGTCAAACCTAATATGGGAGTCTGTAGATCGAGTTAATGTAATTCTAGGGGTTTTAATTAGAAAGAGAATTCAATTAATCAACCTAGGGTTAGACGCTAGTAGCCTCGAAAGAGGTATTAATATAAATTATGGAATCCTACAGATCAAGTCAAGTGAATAAATCGTCTAGTTCAGAGTTAGATAACAAGTGAAGTCTAGGTGGATTCTTCCTCGGGTATTGTCTTAATCAATTGGTTTTTTCCCAAAGTTATTTTTCCAAATTCATTCTCTTTGTCTTCGCATCTTTAGCTTAGTTGTTAGTTAATTTAGATAAAAAAATTCCTTTAATTCTTAGGCTAGATAATAAAAAGAAAGTTAATATTAGTACTTTTAGTTCCTTTGGGTTCGACAATCCGGTCTTGCCATAGCTATACTACTTTTCGATAGGAGCATTTGCCTCAATCATTGTCGCAGTTAGTTCTAATCTCGATCATTCTTTATATAAATATTTAAGACTCAGGTAGACACGATCAGTTTCCTAAGGGCTTTAGCCTCTAAGAACCTATTGTTTAAAGTAGCCCAATATCTAGATATAGTTCAATAATTTAAACAAAAGTAAGCACAAAAAACTTACTTGGCTCGACGTTGAGGGCTCAATGAACCACACTTCAAGAATCCTGCAAAAACCTTTTAATCTACTTGTTCTAAAAACCCAAAATCTAAGGCCCATTTCACAGCCAGAGCTTTGCAACCAGGCTTTAATACCACTAAATGTAACACCCTTGGACCCGGCCCAGACATTATGGCCGAATCTGGGAATGTCACACCAAAGGGATAATTCAAAACGATTTTACTAAGTTAAAATTTAATACCCAAAAGCCCAAAACCCTTGAGTCTTGTTAAGTAATGATAAAAGCCCCTTTTTTAAGAAAACTCCCATATGTTATAGGTATTTCGAACACCATCTTTAAACTTTAGAAATTTATTCTCGTTTAACAATTAAACAGTTGAAAACAAAAGGAAACTTAACTGTAAAGTCAAATTGGAGATACAAGGCCTTATTACAGACAAAATAATTAACAATAAGTCACTCAAAAACAAATAAACAAAAACTTCTAGGTAACTTGTAGTGTAGCCATCTCCGAGTCCTCTCCCACGTCGAGCCGTCTACTAAAGGTCACCTGAGACATTTAATAAAAGGGTGAGAGTTTCCAAACTCAGTGTGTACGACCCTTGGTAATGAATAAACATGAAATTATCACATTAGGCCTAAGCCCTATCAAAAATGGTGCTCTTGGGCCTTAGTCCACGATGACCTCATATCACATCAATATCACATGAATGCAATGCACCCATCCTAAATCCAGTCCTGCACTCTATTTCCCTTCCGACCCTACACTCCTGTGGGGATATAAATATCAACCCACCCATCCCTACACTGCAAAGGCAGCACCAACAGCGGCACTACTCAAAGGTTGCAGCAAGGCTGCTTAGCATATAATGGACTTAAAGCCATCGGTGGATCCACGGTTGTCAAGCGACTATGCGATCCTCACATTTCTTCCTCCGTATCATCAAACCCACCCAAATGCAACATATATTTCATGAATGCAACATACACTTTTTCACATATTAAGCACTTAGGGGTATTTTAGTCATTTCACTACCTAGGGGTATTTTCGTAATTTTACCCTACGGAGGTATTTAGGTAATTTTGCAAAATAGGGGTATTTTGGAAATTTTTTAAATCAGGGATATTTTGGTAATTCTGTAAATCAAGGGTATTCTGATAATTTTACAAATAAGGGATATTTTAATAGTTTTTCAAATCTAAGGATATTATGAGAATTTTCAAACTAAGGGTATTTTGGTAATTTTCAAACTAAGGGTATTTTGGTAATTTTCAAATCAAGGTTATTTTGGTCCCACTCGGGTTTTAGTTATGAACCTTGGCCCATTAACAAGTTCTTCCGGCTAAAGTTAACAGACACTACGCACCAGGTATGATTCTAGAGAAGAGGATGTGGGCTAGTAGGACTACTTAAGTACCAAGCTCTCCCTAGATCCAATCCTAGACATGCATATGTCCGTTGCCACACTCTAACCCAGTGACTTGTCCACGGAAATGTTTAATTATTAGATTAAGTCTTATGCGATTTAAGAGTTGTTCAGAACTAGGCCTACAGTCCATTAAACCCTAGCATACTTGTCTACGTCCCCATAAAGCCCATCAAGCCCATTTGACGTTCATATAGCCTATTAAGCCCAAATCACATCCTCATGGCCCATTAGGCCCAGATCTCATTCATATGGCCTATTAAGCCCAAAACAATTCCAGATCATGTAACATGCATGACTAACTCAATTCATATAACCAAATCAATCAATTTCATCAAACTTAGGCTCAGGGCCCACCAGGCCCATTTAGCCACTTTTGGCTTTTCGGCATTATTGATATCATGTGTGTGTAGTGTTTGTACACACCTGGTTACTGCGACGTGCTATCCTATCCCTAGCCTTGAACCTACAACCAACCAGTCTCCAATCAAATCACACATACCTAATCAAGATATTTACCAAAAGCCGAAGCCTTACCGTTACCTTACTGTGTGCCACCAGGTTCTAATAGCCCTTTCTTAGCTACTAATCACGAGTATCCACTAGATCTGCACTCACACATACACCATCAAACTTTGAGTGACTCATAATCCACACAAGTCACCCCTATAGATCATACACATATTCAGCCATTTACTTAAACCATAATCGAGTTGAGTACACTTACACTTTGCTAACGATCCTTACCACGCTTGCGATCTCTGAACCTTACCCTTGTTAATACAAGATTAACGACAATGAGAAGTTAGATAGCCCTTTGGCTTTTAACAAAACACACTAAGGGGTTAACTGAATACTTACCAAATCCGCTTTTGATCATGCGGCCTAGATAGCTACTAAACGAGATTCGGCTTTTAACCTTGACTGATAGTAGAAAACGATCGATTTGTGATGGAGGAAAACAACAAAGATTCGACACTAGTAGGGATTTCGGTAAGCGAAGATGATGATACTTCGGCAATAAAAGAGTTTGTCTATGAGAGAATTCGAACAAAAAGGGATTAGGCTATAGGATATTTCGGCAACAAGGCAAGGTATTTTTGGTCATGGAAAAATAAGGTTTCGACAAGGAAAAAAAAAAAAGAATGGAAAATTCAGCATTACCTAGGACCCCAGATTCATCACATACACATCTATATAGCCTATAGCCAAAACTTAGCCACCCCTAAAGTCCAATTCGGCACCACTTCATCCACTACTCATCTCCTAAGTTTTCTCCATGATATCTCCCTTATCCTTCTCCTAAATTCTCTCTACTGATCACTTCTCCTTAGAGTCCCTCCACACGCCACTTCCAGCCTTCTAGAAGCCTAAAATTAAACTCCAAAATAAAGCTAAGCTAGCACTCGAACCTCAAACCTCCCTGCATGCATATGTCGCCACCTCTCTACACCTTAGTTGCGTGACTTAGCCACTTCACCACAGGCTTCTTTATGCCATTTTTCACTTATTTTTATTTAAAAGCCCACTACTCACAACCCTGATTCCTTAGTTAATTGAATTAAGAATCCTCCACCACAAAACTCAAACCCAGAGCTTCTCCAACACACCTAGACACTCCAAATTCATTAAACCTTTAAAGTCGTCATGTCATTTTTCATTTTTTTGCTCACTTAAAAATTTTATGAGACCCAAAGCCCAATAGGCCCAATTCTTCTAGGCCTAAATTCGGGGCGTTACAATTCTACCTCCCTTAAAGAAATTTCGTCCTCAAAATTTCCAACTAACTATTAATTGCACTGCTCTATGCTTTCGTTGCGCACTCTAATTGAACCCTTTACACTTACCCAAAAAAAAACCTACCAACTGGAGCAGATAAACATTGCACACATACAGTTTCTATACCCAAAATATCGCATCCACACAAAACATACCCGACTTAATGGTGATTGAACAATCCCGAGCCTTATGCTCCTCAGACCCGCATCTGAAACACGCTCCTGACTTCCTCCAGCATTCACCCGGATGACGCCTTCTGCAATATTCGCAAGCTAGAAAGTTTGGACGTACCTTAACATGCTTCAGAGAACGAGATTGCAGCCCTAGACAACTGCGATCTCTTTTTTTCTTACAGTCCACGCACCTAACCCGAAGTGTTTCACTAATATGCTTAACCTCCTCCAGTACCTCCCTAACTAGCTGAGTCAGCACATCAGCCCTAACACATCCACAACCTCTGCCGCGACCCCTTGCACTTCTTCTAGCGCTCATCGCTGATTTTCGTATTATCTGAATTAAGAATTTTTTATGAATTTAGTTCATACTTCCACTGTTTAAAGCACATGACTTATGCAAGTAGCAATTTTTAAAGTTACTTCGCGGTCGTAAATCCACTACAAGTTTAAGTTTCTGATAAACCGTAATATGAACATATTTTAATCCCACATTTAGCATACTTTTGGATGATTTAAGCCTTGAATTATGTAATTTGGTGCTCTTAATCCTCTATTTTCATGTTTTATACTTAGAAGAGCATTGGAGGATGAAAAGAATGAGAAACGGGCCCAAAACGGAGTAAATGGGCCATATCACAAAATCAACACGGCCTGGGCCCAAGACCAAACGGCCGTGCCTCCTTAATAGTCTCAAACACGGCCTGGCCACGATTCACACGGGCGTGTGCCATGGGCGTGTCCTGACGTGAGAAAGAAGAGTTTCAATCGGATTAGGGTACTTAGAGGCAAAGAAAGCCATTCCAAAAGCCTATACAAACACCCTAAAGTCCAGTTAGGAGTCCAGCTAGGCGTCCAGCTAGGCCAAGGAGCCGAACCAGAGAGGCCAGAATTGTGAGATTCACTCGAAGAATAGCCAATTGATTCATCTCAAGAAGCCAGAGTTATACTCAAGACGGAATATCTCTCCTTCAATTCCTTCAGGGGGTTTTAGGGTTTTCTTATGTTTTGTTTTATCTTTTCTTTTGAGATGTATTCTTTTATCATTATGAACTAAACCCTCAGATACCTGAGGGGGATGAAACCTAAGATGAATCTTGTTATCGTTTGCTGAACTATATGATAAATACTTGATTTGTTCTTAACTATGTGTTCTTAATTCTTGTTTTGGTATTTCCGGGATATTGATTCAAGTATTGATGTGCTTAGGTGGTGGAGCAAAAGTCCCTGCCTAAGAGTAGATCTAGCATAGTTAAGCAAAGTTGCTCGCATGCCTAGAAATAGGGTGACGAAAATCTACCGAATTAAGGTCAAACCTAATATGGGAGTCTGTAGATCGAGTTAATGTAATTCTAGGGGTTTTAATTAGAAAGAGAATTCAATTAATCAACCTAGGGTTAGACGCTAGTAGCCTCGAAAGAGGTATTAATATAAATTAGGGAATCCTACAGATCAAGTCAAGTGAATAAATCGTCTAGTTCAGAGTTAGATAACAAGTGAAGTCTAGGTGGATTCTTCCTCGGGTATTGTCTTAATCAATTGGTTTTTTCCCAAAGTTATTTTTCCAAATTCATTCTCTTTGTCTTCGCATCTTTAGCTTAGTTGTTAGTTAATTTAGATAAAAAAATTCCTTTAATTCTTAGGCTAGATAATAAAAAGAAAGTTAATATTAGTACTTTTAGTTCCTTTGGGTTCGACAATCCGGTCTTGCCATAGCTATACTACTTTTCGATAGGAGCATTTGCCTCAATCATTGTCGCAGTTAGTTCTAATCTCGATCATTCTTTATATAAATATTTAAGACTCAGGTAGACACGATCAGTTTCCTAAGGGCTTTAGCCTCTAAGAACCTATTGTTTAAAGTAGCCCAATATCTAGATATAGTTCAATAATTTAAACAAAAGTAAGCACAAAAAACTTACTTGGCTCGACGTTGAGGGCTCAATGAACCACACTTCAAGAATCCTGCAAAAACCTTTTAATCTACTTGTTCTAAAAACCCAAAATCTAAGGCCCATTTCACAGCCAGAGCTTTGCAACCAGGCTTTAATACCACTAAATGTAACACCCTTGGACCCGGCCCAGACATTATGGCCGAATCTGGGAATGTCACACCAAAGGGATAATTCAAAACGATTTTACTAAGTTAAAATTTAATACCCAAAAGCCCAAAACCCTTGAGTCTTGTTAAGTAATGATAAAAGCCCCTTTTTTAAGAAAACGCCCATATGTTATAGGTATTTCGAACACCATCTTTAAACTTTAGAAATTTATTCTCGTTTAACAATTAAACAGTTGAAAACAAAAGGAAACTTAACTGTAAAGTCAAATTGGAGATACAAGGCCTTATTACAGACAAAATAATTAACAATAAGTCACTCAAAAACAAATAAACAAAAACTTCTAAGTAACTTGTAGTGTAGCCATCTCCGAGTCCTCTCCCACGTCGAGCCGTCTACTAAAGGTCACCTGAGACATTTAATAAAAGGGTGAGAGTTTCCAAACTCAGTGTGTACGACCCTTGGTAATGAATAAACATGAAATTATCACATTAGGCCTAAGCCCTATCAAAAATGGTGCTCTTGGGCCTTAGTCCACGATGACCTCATATCACATCAATATCACATGAATGCAATGCACCCATCCTAAATCCAGTCCTGCACTCTATTTCCCTTCCGACCCTACACTCCTGTGGGGATATAAATATCAACCCACCCATCCCTACACTGCAAAGGCAGCACCAACAGCGGCACTACTCAAAGGTTGCAGCAAGGCTGCTTAGCATATAATGGACTTAAAGCCATCGGTGGATCCACGGTTGTCAAGCGACTATGCGATCCTCACATTTCTTCCTCCGTATCATCAAACCCACCCAAATGCAACATATATTTCATGAATGCAACATACACTTTTTCACATATTAAGCACTTAGGGGTATTTTAGTCATTTCACTACCTAGGGGTATTTTCGTAATTTTACCCTACGGGGGTATTTAGGTAATTTTGCAAAATAGGGGTATTTTGGAAATTTTTTAAATCAGGGATATTTTGGTAATTCTGTAAATCAAGGGTATTCTGATAATTTTACAAATAAGGGATATTTTAATAGTTTTTCAAATCTAAGGATATTATGAGAATTTTCAAACTAAGGGTATTTTGGTAATTTTCAAACTAAGGGTATTTTGGTAATTTTCAAATCAAGGTTATTTTGGTCCCACTCGGGTTTTAGTTATGAACTTTGGCCCATTAACAAGTTCTTCCGGCTAAAGTTAACAGACACTACGCACCAGGTATGATTCTAGAGAAGAGGATGTGGGCTAGTAGGACTACTTAAGTACCAAGCTCTCCCTAGATCCAATCCTAGACATGCATATGTCCGTTGCCACACTCTAACCCAGTCACTTGTCCACGGAAATGTTTAATTATTAGATTAAGTCTTATGCGATTTAAGAGTTGTTCAGAACTAGGCCTACAGTCCATTAAACCCTAGCATACTTGTCTACGTCCCCATAAAGCCCATCAAGCCCATTTGACGTTCATATAGCCTATTAAGCCCAAATCACATCCTCATGGCCCATTAGGCCCAGATCTCATTCATATGGCCTATTAAGCCCAAAACAATTCCAGATCATGTAACATGCATGACTAACTCAATTCATATAACCAAATCAATCAATTTCATCAAACTTAGGCTCAGGGCCCACCAGGCCCATTTAGCCACTTTTGGCTTTTCGGCATTGTTGATATCATGTGTGTGTAGTGTTTGTACACACCTGGTTACTGCGACGTGCTATCCTATCCTTAGCCTTGAACCTACAACCAACCAGTCTCCAATCAAATCACACATACCTAATCATGATATTTACCAAAAGCCGAAGCCGAAGCCTTACCGTAACCTTACCGTGTGCCACCGGGTTCTAATAGCCCTTCCTTAGCTACTAATCACGAGTATCCCCTAGATCTGCACTCACACATACACCATCGAACTTCGAGTGGCTCATAATCCACACAAGTCACCCTTATAGATCATACTCACATTCGGCCATTTACTTAAACCATAATCGAGTTGAGTACACTTAAACTTTGCTAACGATCCTTACCATGCTTGCGATCTCTGAACCTTACCCTTGTTAATACAAGATTAACGACAATGAGAAGTTAGATAGCCCTTCAGCTTTTAACAAAACACACTAAGGGGTTAACTGAATACTTACCGAATCCACTTTTCATCCTGCAGCCTAGATAGCTACTGAACGAGATTCGACTTTTAACCTTGACTAATAGTAGATAACAATCGATTTGTGATGGAGGAAAACAACAAAGATTCGACACTAATAGGGATTTCGGTAAGAGAAGATGATGATACTTTGGCAATAAAAGAGTTTGGCTATGAGAGAATTCGGCAAAAAGGGATTCGACTATAAGAGATTTCAGCAACAAGGCAATGTATTTTCGGTTGTAGAAAAATAAGGTTTCGGCAAGGAAAAGAAAAAGAATGGAAAATTCGGCTTTACCTAGGACCCCAGATTCGTCACACACACATTTATATAGCCTATAGCCGAAACTTAAATACCCCTAAAGTCCAATTCAACACCACTTCATCCACTACTCATCTCCTAATTTTTGTCCATGATATCTCCCTTATCCTTCTCCTAAATTCTCTCTACTAATCACTTCTCCTTAGTGTCCCTCTACATGCCACTTCCACCCTTCTAGAAGCCTAAAATTAAACTCCAAAATAAAGTTAAGCTAGCACTCGAACCTCAAACATCCCTGCATGCATATGTCGCCACCTTTCTACACCTTAGTGGCGTCACTTAGCCACTTCACCACAGGCTTCTTTGTTCCATTTGTCACTTATTTTTATTTAAAAGCCCACTACTCACAACCCTGATTCCTTAATTAATTAAATTAAGAATCCTCCACCACAAAACTCAAACCCAGAGCTTCTCCAACACACCTAGACACTCCAAATTCATTAAACCTTTAAAGTCGTCATGTCATTTGTCATTTTCTTGCTCACTTAAAAATTTTATGGGACCCAAAGCCCAATAGGCCATATTCTTCTAGTCCCAAATTCGGGGCGTTACATAGGTCGTATACGCAAAAATACATATGTTTCACAAATTGACATCCAAATATTAAACTTAAATTTATTTAGTCACACTAAATATACGAATAATATCTCAAAGTTTAACCGAATTCACTTCAGCCATATATCATATTTACAAGTCAATATACACATCTCAAAGCCACACTAAATGCATTAAATACGTACATATATCATGAGCTTATCACTATAATAATATACAAATTTAAAATATATATTAATCACTTACTCTCATAATTATACACATGCACTTATTTGACCAAACAAGATATTTCACAAAGTTTAGTAACTACTATCATATGCGGCATTGGAAATGGTTATTATGATCAAACATACTTGGCACATTTATTAAAGACTAAACATACTTCTTTCCTATCTACAAGACCATTCCCAGATGACCATATTATTTTAAACTATTTTGAGATCACATATCCATTAATAGTGTACTTAATTCAAATATCAATTACTATACCTAAATTACAACCGCATAACCAAAACACCAACTAATTTTTAACAACAAATTACATCTAACATTAACATTTAACTATGTATCAAAGTAAACATTAATTCATCCATTAATTCACATCTAATTTTGCTATTATAACAATCATCATTTTCGGTCACAATTAATAATTTCAAAGTACACCTAGTTTATAAATATATTAATAAGTCTAAATAACATATCAACTTGTCTTTACTCAACCAACTCATTACATTATAAACTATGACCTATGCGCATATAATAATATGAATATAATTTTAATGAACATGTCATGACCGAACACATAGGTATATCATCTATTATTTCCACACGAATTCTTAATACAAAATATATATCCGTAATAAACTAACATCACACCACAACCGAACATATCTCTTAACCAATTTATAGCATGAACACACCTTCAAAATGAGTTTAGATCATGACCGAATATACATCATGCTCTTTCATACTATTTAATCGGATCAAATAGTAAAATCTCAGAAACATACATACTATGTTTTTAACTCACTATTATGAATTAATTCATATGTTATTCATGACAAAAATAGACAAAACATATGATCAAGATACCATTCATACAAATTATAATCCATACCAAATAGACTTATATAATAACCGAATCGTCAAAACTAAATACATCAAGCATTTAACCAAAAAAATATATAAACCAAACTTAAACATAATGATCAAGCCATTTTCGCATGGCTTTATATATACATGTCCCAAAAATCAAGCATTTCAACTAAACTATACATGCCATAAGTTCAATTTCAAACTTAACAAAATACCGAAAAGAGTCGATAGTGTGATAGGCTTTGCTGACGATCCCCGAGCTCGTAACGTGAATCCAAAATCTATAAAACAAGGGTAAACAAAAACACACACAAAGTAAGCTATTTAAGCTTAGTAAGTCATAAGCAAGTAAATATCAACTAAATTATCAAAACCAAATATACAAAATCACAAACACAAACTTAGCATTAAAATCTTTCTTACACATATCAAATGGTTAATTGTACATATACAAATGAACTTATATAATTCTCACTATTAAGATCACAATAATCACATTTGGTCGAATATACTAAATCAAATTGCTTACACATAGATCACATATATAACTTTAGCATTTATACAATCAAATAAACACTCAACTTACCTTACTTTCATAACATGGTTTAAATACATACCTGAGCCCTTTTAATTCGATTTCCACATTAGTTCTTCACTAAACAATGCCCGTTGAGCCATTCGGAATTAGAAAGGATATGCGGATAGTCGGAAGCTCGTACAATGCCAACGTCCCAGACGTGGTCTTACATGTAATCACATATCGAGGCCACTGTCCTAGACAGGGTCTTACACGTAAACATAAGTCGATGCCAACGTCCCAGATGTGGTCTTATACGATAACACATATCGGATATCCTATGTCATGACATATGTATCCTAACTATTCCTAGGTTCGAACGGGGCTTTTGGGCATCGGATTTCGATTGAATCAAACTCGGAACATAGTCAGTTCTCAATATCACATTCGGCTAAGGCATAATTTTAATCAAATAATTCAAGTTATCACATAGCAATATATATTCATAAATATAACAACATTTAAATGCTTATTGACTTACCTCGAACGTCGATGGTTGGTAAAATCGACTAATCGACTACTTTCGTTTTTCCCCGGTCCAAATCTGATTTCTTTGGTTCTTGATCTAAACATATTCAAATTAATCTTATTTAAACACAATTCTATTCAATTTAGTCTAAAAACACATAAATGGGAAAATTACCATTTTGCCCTTGACATTTCACATTTTTTACAATTTAGTCCCTATTGCACAAAACGCAAAATACACAAAATTTCACATTACCCATGCTTGGCCGAATATTACCTATGTTCATACAAGTCCATACATTTCATTTATTTCACATTTTAGTCCCTCAAAATTTTATTTTTGTAATTTAGTCCAAATTACTCAAATTCATCAAAAATTCAAAGACAAAACATATTAATCCTTCACATATCTTTGATATTTCATCATCAAACAACAAAAATCACAAGCTATCATCAATGGCAAAACTCAAAATATTCATCAAATTCAAAAATTAAGACATGGGCTTTGTAGTACTCGAAGCAATGATCTAAAAAACGTAAAAATTATCAATAACCGAGCTAGATACATACCTTAATAAAATCCCACTATGGCCGAATGCCCTAACTCTTTTCTCTTTTCTTTTTTGTTTTGTTATTTGGTCATGGAAATATAAATAAACTATGGCTTTTTTTATGTTAAGTTTATTATAATATAACATTATATTATATTAATATAAATTTTAATTTATATAATTTAACATATAAAAACATATAATAATGGCATGTTGTCGTCCACTACATAATAAAAATGGCCTAATTGCAACATAAATCCTCCATGTTAAAAAGACAACAACCATTAAGCACTTTCACAACTAACCATCAAATTTTCATTTTACGCGATTAAGCCCTTTTATTTAATCGGACACTCAAACAGTGAAATTTAAACATGAAAATTTAACACAAGCAAATTCACACATAATAAACACTGAAAATAATTTTAAAATATTTTTTGGACTCGGATTTGTGGTAACAAAACCACTATTCTGATTAGGGTCAAAATCGGGCTATTACAACTCTCCCCCATTTAGGGATTTTCGTCCTCAAAAATCTTATCGATGAATAGGTTTGGATAATGCTCTTTTATTGTATCCTCTGACTCCCAAGTTGCCTCCTCAACACTGTGCTTTTGCCAAAATACTTTAACTAACGGAATTTTCTTATTTCTCAATTCTTTAATTTCACGAGCCAGAATTCGAATCGGTTCTTCTTCATATGTCATGTCAGACTAAATCTCAACCTTTGTCGGAGTAATCACATGTGAAGGATCGGATCGGTATCTATGGAGCATCGAAACATGGAATACATTATGGATCTTTTCTAACTCATGTGGCAACTAAAATCTATAAGCAACCGGCCCTATACGCTCTATAATCTCATACAGCCAAATAAATCTCGGACTCAACTTGCCTTTACGATCGAATCTGAGTATTTTCTTCCACGGTGAGACTTTCAAAACACTTGATCTCCGATCTGAAACTCAATATCCTTACGTTTTAAATCTGCATATGACTTTTGACAATTTGATACAGCTTTCAAACTGTCTCGAATCACTATCACTTTCTGTTCAGTCTCTTTGATCAAGTCAATCCCGTGTTATCTTATTTTCTCTGAGCTTAGTCAAATACAAAGGTGTACGACATTTTCGACCGTACAAAGCCTTGTAAGGTGCCATTTTGATACTAGATTGAAAGCAATTATTATAAGAAAATTCAATCAAAGGTAAGTATCGTTCCCACGTACCTTCAAACTCGAGAATGCAACATGTCAACATATCCTCAAGTACCTGAATGATTCGTTCTGACTGACCATCTATTTACGAATGAAAAGCCGTGCTAAAGTGTAGTTTCGTACCTAAAGCATCTTGTAATTACTTCGAAAACCGCGATGTGAACCTCGGGTCTCAATCTAAAACAATAGAAATAGGCACACCATGTAATCTCACAATCTGAGAAACATATAATTCAACCAATTTATTAAGTGAATAATCTGTGCGAATCGAAACAAAATGAGCAGATTTAGTCAATCTATCCACAATAACCCAGATTGCATCTTTCTTGCTTGGTGTCAACAGTAAACCAAATACAAAATCCATCATGACTCTGTCCTATTTCCACTCGGGTATCATAATCAGCTGAAGTGACCCAGGAGATACTTGATGCTCGGCCTTTACTTGTTAACAAATTAAGCATTTCGAAACAAAGTCAGATATATCTCGTTTCACACCAGGCCACCAATAGAACTGTTTCAGATCATTATAAATTTTCATGCTACCCGGATGAACAGATAACCAACTACTGTGAGCTTCGTTCAAAATCATTTGAATCAACTCTGAGTTTCTCGAAACACATATTCGGTTTTTGAACCTTAAGCAACCATTTTCATCAACTCAGAATTCAGATTCAACATTCGTTTCACACTAAACTCGC
The DNA here is from genome assembly GCA_005393395.2 of Gossypium australe. Taxonomy (NCBI): domain Eukaryota; kingdom Viridiplantae; phylum Streptophyta; class Magnoliopsida; order Malvales; family Malvaceae; genus Gossypium; species Gossypium australe. The sequence continues at coordinate 121,065,686 of CM016616.1, forward strand.
TTTTCTATCAAATCGTTATCAACTTTCTGAGCATCACAAATTTGTTGAACAAATAACGATCTTGCTTTTAATTCGGCTATTATCGAACCATCATCAGATATAACCATATGTGCATTCATTGCACGCAAAGCAAATAATGATTTTTGACTTAAAGCATCAACAACAACATTAGCCTTTCCCGGATGATAGTCAATCACTAGCTCGTAGTCTTTTAACAACTCTAACCATTGGCGTTGTCTCAAATTCAGATCTTTCTAAGTCATCAAATACTTCAGACTTTTATGATCGGAATAAACATGACATTTCTCACCGAATAGATAGTGACGCCAAATCTTCAATCGAACACAACAGCTGCTAATTCCAAATCATGTGTTGGATAGTTCTTTTCGTGCGGCTTCAGTTGTCTCGAGGGATAAGCTATCACTTTGCCTTCCTACATCAAAACACAACCCAGACCACTCAAAGATGCATCACTGTAAATGAAAAATTTCTTTACCCGATTCTGGTTGAACTAACACTGGAGCTTCGGTCAAAAGAGCTTTCAACTGATCGAAACTTTTCTGGCACTTTTTTGACCACTCAAACTTAACATCTTTCTATAACAGCTTCATCATTGGTGTCATGATCATAGAGAAGCCTTTCATGAACCGTCTGTAATATCCAGCAAGTCCCAGAAAACTTTAAACTTCAGAGACATTTCTCGAAGGTTTCCAATCAAGTATAGCTGAAATTTTACTCGGATCAACCTGAATACCCAATTATGATACAACATGGCCCAGAAAACTGACCTCGCGCAACCAGAACTCACATTTACTGAACTTTACCTACAACTGTTTATCTCACCTGTAACACAAGTCTCAGATGTTTGGCATGCTCGGTTTCATCACGGGAGTAGATCAGAATATCATCTATGAATACTACCACAAACCGATCCAGATACTGTCTGAATATCTAATTCAACAAATCCATGAAAACATTAGGTGCATTAGTGAGTCCGAAAGGCATAACCAGAAACTCATAGTGTCCATACCTCGTTCGGAAAGCGGTCTTTGGCACAACAGAGTCTTTAACTCGCAACTGATAGTAGCCTGATCTCAAAACTATCTTTGTAAATACTATAGCCCCTTTCAACTGATCGAACAGATCGTCAATCCGTGGCAACGAATACTTATTCTTTATAGTCACTTTGTTAAGTTGTCTATAGTCAATACACATTCTCATTGTTCCGTCTTTCTTTTTCACAAATAAAACTGGTGTGCCCCAAGGAGAGAAACTCGGTCGCGTAAAACCTCTATCTGTCAACTCTTGCAACTGAGCTTTCAATTCTTTTAATTTCGTAGGTGCCATTCTGTACAAAGCTATCAAAATTGGAGTCGTCCTCGGCACTAACTCAATACCAAACTCTACCTCTCGGATCAGTGGCAAACCCGGTAATTCTTCAGGAAACACATCCGGATACTCACACACAACAGGTACTGATTCGATCTTCTTTTCGGTCACTTTAGAGTCGAGCACATAAGCAACGTAAGCTTCACAACACTTTCTCACATATTTCTGAGCTAACAATGAAGATACCATTGCCGGTAAACCATTCAGATCATTAGATTCAATCCAAATAATCTCATCATTCTGACACTGTAAATCAATAGTCTTTCGTTTGTAGTTCACAATAGCATCATACAGAGTCAACCAATCCATTCCTAAAATTATATCAAACTCATCGAATGGAAACAACATCAAATTAGCTGGAAAACATGAATCTCGAATCATCAACGGACAATTCTTGCACACTTTATCAACCAAAACACATCAGCCTAAGGGGTTCGATACTTTAATCACAAACTCAGTAGATTCTATAGACAAAGTCTTACTGAATACTAAAGTCTCACACACATAAGAATGAGTCGAACCAGGATCAATCAATGCAACAACACTAGTATCATAAAGAGTGAAAATACCAGTAATAACATCCCAGGTGCGCGAATAGCATAGGCTCTGGTAGGTGCATGAGCCTCGATCTAACAGCCGAATCTTTGGTCCCTCTCTGACTGCCACTCACATTACCCATATTTCTGGGTGGTCTACCTCGAACTGCAGAATTACCCGATCTAGTATTCTGAGCCAGATTTTGATCCGCTAACTCTGGACACTCCTGAATGAAATGATCTCTAGATCCATATTTAAAACAGGCTCTGTCATGCAATCTGCAACTGTCTGGAAGTCTTTTACCATAATGTTCACACTCGGGTTGATTTGATCTGACATTAGCCACACTAGCTACAGAGGTACCTCTCGAGCTCACAGGTGGTCTATCTCAATCACGTCTAGAATAACCCACAGTAGTCTTCGAACGGCTAGCATTATCTCAGAACTTCTTTGAGGTCGATTGAAATGACTTACTGAATGGTCTCTTACGTGAATCTCTAGCTTCAAAATCAGCTTTTCTTTTTTCTTTCCCGAGCTCTTCAGCTTTGCAGGCTCGCTCAACAAGTACCACGAACCATTCTATCTCAAGTATGCCAACTAACAGTTTAATGTCTTCATTCAGCCCATCTTCAAATCTTTTACATATAATAGCCTCGGTAGAAACACACTCTCTGGCATACCGACGGAGTCTCACAAATTTTCGCTCGTACTCTGTCACTGTTCTTTGCGTTTCTCATCAATAAACCTCTAACTGATATATTTCTTATAGAACTCATTCTGAAAGAATTCTCAGGTCACTCGTTCTTTCGGAACCACCAATACTAGTGTATTCAACCAGTGATATGCACTGTCCCGTAGCAAAGCTATGGCACATTTTAGACATTCATCAGGGCTGCAGGATAATTCATCAAACACTCGAATAGTATTATCGAGCCAGAACTCAGCTCGCTCAGCATCATCATCATCAGTAGCTCTGAATTCTTCGGCTCCATGTTTTCTGATTTTATCAACAGGAGGCTTAGACAATCCAGTGGATCACTCACTTGAGGTATAGTAGGTACTGAAGATGGATTAATCGGGGGTGGAGGTTGTTGTGCAGCCGGATTAGTCCAGATATATTGAGTAAACTAGTCATTCATCATTTGATAGAAGGCTTGTCTAGCCTCCCCTTCCTGGTTACTCGAAGTCGGTCGAGAATCAACTGGCACTGTCCCTTGCGCGGGAGCAGGCGCTATACTCTCGACATCATCAGCTACGGCTCGATCGGGATCCATTACTGTACGAAAACACATTTTTAGATGTCAGAAGTCATCACACTATCGTAGTATAAAATATGACATGTATAGCTAGCCTCATACGCGCTACGTTTTTCCTAGAATCGACTAAACCGTAGCTCTGATGCCAATCAAATGTAACACCCCTAACCCATGTCCGTTGCCGAATTAAGGTTACGAAGCATTACCAAAGAAAATACAACTTTCATACATTCACATAATCTCATAGGTTGTATTCGTAAATATATATATTTTACAAATTGACAGCCAAATATTAAACTTAAATTTATTTAGTCACACTAAATATAATCATATCTCAAAGTTTAACCGAATTCACTTTAAACATATATCACATTTACAAGTCAATATACACATCTCATAGCCACACTAAATGCATTAAATACATATATATTTTGAGCTTATCAATATAATAATATACAAATTTGAAATACATATTAATCACTTACTCTCATAATTATACACATGCACTTATTTGACCAAACAAGATATTTCACAAAGTTTAATAACCAATATAATATGCGGCATTGGAAAAGGTTATTATGATCAAACATACTTGGCACATTTATTAAAGACTAAACATACTTCTTTCCTATCTACAAGACCATTCGCATATGACCATATTATTTTAAACTATTTTGAGATCACATATCCACTAATAGTGTACTTAATTCAAATATCAATTACTATACCTAAATTATAACCGCATAACCAAAGCACCAACTAATTTTTAACAACAAATTACATCTAACATTAACATTTAACTATGTATCAAAGTAAACATTAAATCATCCATTAATTCACATCTAATTTTGCTATTATAACAATCATCATTTTCGGTCATAATTAATAATTTCAAAGTACACCTAGTTTATAAATATATTAATAAGTCAAAATAACATAACAACTTCTCTTTACTAAACCAACTCATTACATTATAAACTATGACCAATGAGCATATAATAATATGAATATAATTTTAATCAACATGTCATGACCGAACACATAGGTATATCATCTATCATTTCCACACCAATTCTTAATACAAAATATATATCCGTAATAAACTAACATCACACCACAACCGAACATATCTCTCAACCAATTTATAGCATGATCACAACTTCAAAATGAGTTTAGATCATGACCGAATGTACATCATGCTCTTTCATACTATTTAACCGGATCAAATAGTAAAATCTCAGAAACATACATACTATGTTTTTAACTCACTATTATGAATTAATTCATAAGTTATTCATGATAAAAATAGAAAAAACATATGATCAAGATACCATTTATACAAATTATAATCCATACCAAATAGACTTATATAATAACTGAATCATCAAAACCAGATACATCAAGCATTTAACCAAAAACATATATAAACCAAACTTAAACATAACGATCAAGCCATTTTCGCATGGCTTTATATATACATGTCCCAAAAATAGAGCATTTCAACTAAACCATACATGCCATAAGTTCAATTTCAAACTTAACAAAATACTGAAAAGAGTCGATAGTGTGATAGGCTTTGCTGACGATCCCCGAGCTCATAACGTGAATCCAAAATCTATAAAACAAGGGTAAACAAAAACACACACAAAGTAAGCTATTTAAGCTTAGTAAGTCATAAGTAAGTAAATATCAACTAAATTATCAAAACCAAATATACAAAATCACAAACACAAACTTAGCATTAAAATCTTTCTTACACATATCAAATGGTTAATTGTACATATACAAATGAACTTATATAATTCTCACTAGTAATATCACAATAATCAGATTTGGCCGATATACTAAATGAAATTGCTTACACATAGATCACATATATAACTTTAGCATTTATACAATCAAATAAACACTCAACTTACCTTACTTTCATAACATGGTTTAAATACATACCTGAGCCCTTTTAGTTCGATTTCCACATTGGTTCTTCACTAAACAATGCCCGTTGAACCATTCGTAATTAAAAAGGATATGCGGATAGTCGAAAGATTGTATAATGCCAACGTCCCAGACGTGGTCTTACATGTAATCACATATCGAGGCCACTGTCCTAGACAGGGTCTTACACGTAAACATAAGTCGATGCCAACGTCCCAGATGTGGTCTTATACAGTAACACGTATCGGATATCCTATGTCATGACATATGTATCCTAACTATTCCTAGTGTTCAAACGGGGCTTTCGGGCATCGGATTTCGATCGAATCAAACTCGGAACATAGTCAATTCTCAATATCACATTAGGCTAAGGCATGATTTTAATCAAATAATTCATGTTATCACATAGTAATATATATTCATAAATTCAACAATATTTAAATGCTTATTGACTTACCTCAGACGTCGACGGTCGGTAAAATCGACTAATTGACTACTTTTGTTTTTCCCCGTTCCAAATCCGATTTCTTTGGTTCTTGATCTAAACATATTCAAATTAAGCTTATTTAAACACCATTCTATTCAATTTAGTCTAAAAACACATAAATGGGTAAATTACCATTTTGCCCTTAACATTTCACACTTTTTCAATTTAGTCCCTATTGCACAAAACACAAAATACACAAAATTTCACATTACCGATGCTTGGCCAAATATTACCTATGTTCATACAAGTCCATGCATTTCATTTATTTCACATTTTAGTCCCTCAAAAATTTATTTTTGCAATTTAGTCCAAATTACTCAAATTCATCAAAACTTTGAAGACAAAACATATTAATCCTTCACATATCTTTGATTTTTCATCAGCAAACAACAAAAATCACAAGGTATCATCAATGGCAAAACTCAAAATATTCATCAAATTCAAAAATTAAGACATGGGCTTTTTAGTACTCGAAGCAACGATCTTAAAAACGTAAAAATTATCAATAACGGAGCTAGATACATACCTTAATCAAATCCCACAATGGCTGAATGCCCTAACTCTTTTCTCTTTTCATTTTTTTTTGTTATTCGGTCATGGAAATAGAAATAAACTATGGCTTTTTTTATGTTAAGTTTATTATAATATAACATTATATTATATTAATATAAATTTTAATTTTTAAAATTTAACATATAAAAACATATAATAATGGCATGTTGCCATCCAATACATAATAAAAATGGCCTCATTTCAACATAAATCCTCCATATTAAAAAGAAAACAACAATTAAGCACTTTCACAACTAACCATCAAATTTTCATTTTACGCGATTAAGCCCTTTTATTTAATCGGACACTCAAACAGCGAAATTAAAACACGAAAATTTAGCACAAGCAAATTCACACAGAATAAACACTGAAAATAATTTTAAAATATTTTTCAGACTCGAATTTGTGGTCCCGAAACCACTATTCCGATTAGGGTCAAAATCCGTTGTTACAGAGACCGAAGAGAAAGTAATTCGTGACTGTTTGAAGGCAGCTTCAGATCGATAGAAGTCGTATGCAGATTTGAAAAGACAAGAGATTGAATTTCAGATTGGTGATAAAGTATTCCTGAAAGTATCTCCGTGGAAGAAGATTCTGTGATTTGGCCATAAAGGCAAGTTAAGTCCACGTTTCATTGGGTCGTATGAGGTTATTGAAAGAATAGGTCCGGTGGCATATCTGTTAGCTTTACCGACAGAGTTGGAAAGGATCCACAAAGTGTTTGATGTATCTATGTTACACTGTTATCGATCAGACCCTTCACATGTGATTTCTCCAACAAAGGTTGAGATTCGACCTGATATGACCTATGGTGAAGAACCGATCAAGATTTTGGCTCAGGAAGTTAAACATTTGAGAAATAAAAACATAGCCCTAGTTAAAGTTTTTTTACAACGACACGAAGTCGAAGAGGCTACATGGGAACCTGAGAAAGCTATGCAAAAAAAGTACCCAAACCTATTTTCTAGTAAGATATTCGGGGGCAAAAATCCTTAAGGGGGAGAGTTGTAACAGCTCAATTTTGGGTCTAATCAGAACAGTGGTTTTGGGACCACAAATATGACGTAGTAAAATTTGTTTTTATTATATGGTCTACAGCTTTACAAAATGATTTCGTGAAAATTTCGTTAAAAAATTTTGACGTTTGGGCACTTAATTTAGTTAAAATGACTAAATTACAAAAAGTGAAAATGTGTGTTCTAGAAGCTAGAGGTGTCTAATTTATATGAAAATTTAAATTGAAGGTCTTTAGATGGTAATTAGACCATTGGTTAAGTTAGTGGATAAAAATGGATAGGAAGAGAATTTTTATGTTTTAAGTTAAGGTGATTTTGGTCATTTGGCTATTTAAATGAATTAAAAATCAAATTAAATGCCAATTTTTGCTCATCTTCTACCCCTTGGCTGAAATTTACAAAAGGGAGACATAGCTAGGGTTTTTCAAGCTTCTGGGCTTGATTGTAAGTCCGTTCTAGCCCCATTTTTAATGATTTTTATGTTTTTGAGATCCTTGTAACTTGATCTACCTATTTTTACTGCTAATGTGAAGTATGACTAAGGTCTAGGTTTGACCCATGCTAGATATTTGTGTATTTTGATATTTAATGGTAGAATATACAAATTTGAGGTTGGATAAACAACTTTTGCTAAGTGATTTTCGGTAAAAATGTAAAAAAGGACCTATTTGTAAAAGTTATAAAATATGTAGTAAAAATGTGATGTAATGACAAATGTGGGCTGGTATGAGATAAAAATAGTTCGGCTAGGCATGTGTATTAAAGAAATTGAACATATTTCATTTTACGAGCCTAGGGACTAAAGTGTAAAATGTCAAAAGTTTAAGGGAAAAAATGTAATTTTTCCATTATATGATTTTTGGGCTAAATTGAATAGTGTGATGATTGAATGAGTTAAATTTGTTATTATAGATCAAGAAAAATGAGGTACAGATCTAGACCAGGGGAAAAAGTAATTGATGATTAGGTCAACTCTACTATTTTTGTACCGAGGTAAGTTCGTATGTAAATAATGTAATGTTATATTTGTATTTAATGTTTTGATATTGCATAAAATGTATGATTGATTCTATGAGTATATTCGATGAAGTTCCTGCAAGAGAGAAAATCCCGGTTGAACCTTAGGAATAGATTAGGATACAAGTTACATGTCACTAGGAACCCATGTAATTATGTGATTTATGTGTCCCAGGTGCTAGTCCTGTACGTCTTACTTGTGGTTGGGTATGTCGGTATATGTTGTGGTACCTGACAGCTTGTGTGAGCAGCACCGCGTAGCTACGTCTCGACTGACAGCTTGTGTAACACCCCTTACCCGTATTCAACGCCGGAACAGGGTACGAGGCATTACTAAGCTTACATGCAATCAATCATGCAACTTAGAAACTTGACTTTTCTCTCCAGTTAAAAACTTTTACTAACACCTCCTAAACAAGCCTATGAGGCCAAATTCAAGGTTTAGGAATGGTTCGGGATCAAATCGAGCTCTTTTGAAGCTCTCTGGAAGACCTTAGAAAAATTTCTCTAAACAGTCCACACGCCCGTGTGAAGGAAGGGACATGCCCGTGTGACATATCACACGCCCGTGTTTCACACCCGTGTGGAATTATTTCTCAATTCAAACCTACAAGGGCTTTCACACTGCCGGATACACGCCCGTGTCCATGGCCCGTGTCCCTCACACGGCCTCGACATGCCCTGTCTTAGCCCGTGCGCCGAAACCTTGGCATTCTATTTCTGACGTCATCAACCCAAAAAGGTCACACAACCTAGGCACACACCCGTGTCCCTCGACCGTGTGGCGAATTAAATTCCAAATTTCAGGTGCAGACTTCACACGGCCTGGGCACACGCTCATGACCATGGCTATGCCTTCCACACGGCCCTGTCTCTGCCCATATGTTTACTATTGAGCATACTGACTTGTAAAATTAACATACAGGGGACACACGGCCTAACCACACACCCATGAGGCTGACCGTGTGTCACACACGGCCTAGACACACGCTTGTGTGTCTGTAACATCTTGAATTAATGGGTCTATGTGTCTAGTATAAGGATATGTTTAATATGTCAATTTAAGTACTAGGGGTCCAAATTGGGCTCAGAATTAGGCAAAGGCCTTGGGTAATTTATCTGATTGGGAATTATAGAGTTAAAAGGTGGTAATTGTGTTTAAAATACCAACGTGGGCTTGTGGCCCAACAAAAGGTGGCACTGCAAGGGAATTAGAAGGTGGCACCATTAACAATTAAAGGGGCCCAAGTTTTGGCCGCAAGGAGCCCATGTTTTTGGGCCATTTTCGGCACTTAAAATGGAGCAAGGGGTGACGCCACACACAAGGAGTTAGGGGCCCAAAATTTAAGTTTTATGGAGCCCAAATCTTTTAATTCAAGTTAGCTAAAATCGGCATTAGGGTTAGGTGAGGTGGACGGCTACAAGGCTCAAAAATAGGAGGATTTATATGGATTTTATATTTGATAATATAGAAGATAAAAAGGGAGAAAAGATAGGAGCTATCTGCAAGGCAAGGTGATGGCCGAAAATCCACCACCTAGAGGAGTAAAGAATTCGGCTACTTCATGGATAAGGGGTGCCGAATTTTCCCTTCTTATTAGCTTGACTTTTAGTTATCAGGAAGGGCGTTTTCGGTTTTTAACAATAGGTACCGAAATTTCTTTAAATAGGGGAGGGATATCTCATTGATTCTGGCATTTAAACCGTAATTTCCTCTTCATTCTTGTGCCGAAATTCTTAGTCTCTCCCTCTCCAATTTCTTTTCTTCAATTTCTTCAAAAGCCGAAACCTCTTCTCATTCTTTTTCCCCTTGAGCTGATTTCTCTAAAAAGCTAAAATCTCCATAGTTTTTCTTTATTCATCCTATTTGAGAATTAGTTCTATTCTTCCGGCATTTAAATCTTTTCTTTGACATTGTCGAATCTTCTCTCCAAGTACTAGCCGAATTCCCTAAACTAAGGTAAGTGTCGACTTCTGTTAGATCTCATGTTCTATTTCGGTTCTTGAAAGGCAAAAGCCGGAAAGCTAATAGTTTAGTGGTTCTATGTTGGCCAGCATTCCGGGATTTGAAGGAAACTTGGTCGTCTAGATCTAAAAGCCGAAAATCACTAGTCTCCAATTTCGGGATTTTAAGGTAAGAAGATTTCCCTAGATTTCTACTAGATTTGTTCATTGTATACAAGATCCTAACTTTATGATGAGGATTAACGATCAAATATTGTGATAGTAGTTCTGATAAGGACTTGTGATGGAATTAAATATGGATCAGGCAAAGGAGAGAATCCCTAAGTTTAAGAAACGAGCAGTATCTGCCGTTCGAGATTGGCCACTTGGTTGTGGACCGGCTTCTGAACAACACCTTAGGTAGATAGCAGTTGTGTCGACTACTGATAGCGTCGACATAGAAAGCATCGTTTTATCGGTAATCAGGTGTGTAGATCTCTAACATACTATTAACCCTATATGTATGTCTATATATATGTTATGGGCTAAAAAGCCGGAAAGAGGCTGTATAGACAGCCGAATGGAACCCTAAATGGGTTAGGCATGGATGCCAGGTACGTAAACATAGAACTCTCTATGTGTATCAAAATATATGTAAGCCTGCATGATGTCTTCTTTATATGTGTATGCATGGGGGGAAAAATTATGATATTGAAGGAGAAGTGCATAATAGGTCACTTGGTAATCGGTGGTAGAAATCCCACATATGTAAATGTAAGGTCACATAGTGATCGGTGGCTACACCACATTTAATGATTCCTAATGAATAGGAATAGGCAGTACGACTGTCGTTTTGGTGTGTAGCGGATAGAGGGTTGATTGCAGAAATCCCCAAGGTGTGATGGTTGGTACGGGCTGGTGTGTAGAGGATGGAAACCTAAGATGGGTTGGGCTATTCATCACTTATTATTTGATATATGATTATGATTGATACCTTCATGTATGGGCCAGGGCCCATAATGTGTTTGTGGGTTCAGGTCGTTGTGTGTTTCGAGATTTATACACTGAGTCTTGGTGACTCACGCTTTCCTTTTTTTCTACTCTTCCATATGAGCAGTAGATCGTGGACATGGGAGCCGAGACGGACTCGAGGGGCCATCAAGTCTTATTTCTACAAGTTACTTTTGGGATTTCTTTAAGTTTATTTTATTTCATTTTGGGAATATTTATGTATTAAGGCCCCTAGTTTTTATTCAACTAAGCAGATTTCAATGTTCTGAAATTTATGAATTTATGACAAAGTTTATTTATACTTAATAATAATAATACAAGGGAGTTTATTTTTAAAATGTCATTTATTTATTCAGATAAAGTCTAATTAACTTACGACTTCCAAAACCAACAAAGCAAAAGTTTTTAATATACAACTCATAGCATACCAGATTTGGTTGAAACGCATGGGCTGGGTTTGGGGGTGTTACATTTTGGTATCAGAGCCCAGTTCAAAACTCGGGCTGTGAAATGGGCCTAGTAATGTTTTGTAAAGTGATGTGAATTTGAAAAACAAAATGTCTTGGTTGAAGATATAGCCTTCGAGTCTACCGGCACTCGATCCACGCAGGTAAGTATTCTAAACTCATGCTGTGTTATATATGTGGGCTTAATGGGCTTGAGAGACGTAGATTAGTATGATAGTATTAATGGACCTTAGGCTTAGATAAATAACTCTTCAATTTCATAAGATTTAATTTCTCTGAACAAACCCGTAAACGAGTCACAAGACTAGGGTGTGGCAACAGGCATACGCATGTCTAGGATTGGATCTGGAAGAGCCTGGTATTTAAGCAGTCCTAGTGACTCACCTCCTCTTCGCTGGAATCTTACCTGGTGCATAGTGACTGTTCACCTTAGTTGAGTTAGGGTGTGGCAATGGGCATATGCATGTCTAGGAGTGGATTCAGGGAGAGCCTAGTACTTAAGCAGTCCTAGTGACTCACCTCCTCTTCGCTAGAATCCTACCTGGTGCGTAGTGACTGTTCACCCTAGCTATGAGGACTTGTTGATGGGCCAAACTTTATAATTAAAACCCGAAAGGGACTAGCCTCCCTATTTCGCAATCAAATACCCCAAGTTTTGTAAAATTTCCAAAATACACCTGATTTGCGAAAATTTTCCAGAATACCCAGAATTGTAAAATTACCAAAGTTTGTGAGATCACCAAAACACTCTGGTTGGCAAAATTTCTAAAATAACCTTGGTTTGTGAAAATTTCTGAAACAACCGTGATTTTATAAAATACTTATGTTTTGCAAATTTTACCCGAAAACCTCACGTTTACAAGAGTAACCCGGTTTATGAAACGAGATTTTTCAACGTACCCCTGTTTTAAAAATAAATAAATGTCAGCAACAACAACATCAGAATATCCCTTGTTTGTAAATTACCGAAATACCCCCGGATTGCAAAATTACCAAAATACCCTTATTTCACAAAATCACCAAGGAACCCAATTTTGGAAAATTACGAAAATACCCCTGGGTAGTGAAACAACGAAAATACCCTTACATGATGAATGTAAGTTCATGGATGCTAATTATATATTGATGATTGAATATATGTGCTTCCTAGAATTGGAGGATACGAACTTGAGACTGAATTATGGATGTAATTGCGAATTCGAAAGAACTACTCTTAAAACTACCATTCGTAAGACTGTTTGTGGTTAATTAGTGGAAGAAAACTAATAATTCATAAAATTTCTAATCAGATAAATGTGAAGCAGTAGAATGAGTACAAGGGGTAGAGGACGTCCGCCACGTGGCCGTGGTAGGGGTAGGATGACTGTGTCGGAGCCAGTAGGATCTGGCCATGGATCTGGGAACAAGATGCCAGTTCCACCAGCTGCGGAGGAGGAATTTTAGGATCAAACTGCCGGAGATGATGCGGTATCCCAGGCGATGTTAAGGGTTTTAGAGAGGGTTGCTGGGGCTGGTATGGGCACAGGAGCCCGGAAATCTGTGCCGGAACGGCTTAGGGCCAATGGGGTAGAAGTGTTCAGGGGAATTTTTGGTGTAGCCCCAAGTTCAGCTGAGTATTGGTTGGAGGCAGTAGAACGCATAATGGATGATTTGGATTTCACGGAGGAGGAGAAGTTAAAAGGAGTTGTGTCTCTCCTACGGGATGAAGCCTATCAATGGTGGCTTATGGTTAATGATGGTACAGTGGCTGACCGTATCACCTGGGATCTCTTTAAAATGGCGTTCCAGAATAAGTACATTGGACCGAGTTATGTGGATGCGCAATGCAGAGCATTTCTGAATTTGGTTCAAGGGAGTAGGTCAGTGGCTGCGTATGAAGCTGAATTCTTACGCCTTAGCCGTTATGCTCGAGGAATGGTAGCCACGGAGCATGAACATTGTGTTAGTTTCGAAGATGGCTTGAGGGACAATTTACGTGTTTTGATAGCCCCACAACGGGAGAGGGAATTTACTATCCTAGTGGAAAAGGCTAAGATAGCCGATGAGGTAAAGCGAACCGAAAAACTAAATCAGGATAGAGATAGGGGTGGAAATAAGAGGCATTTCGGATCGGCAGGAGTAACTGGGCGTACTCAGAAAAGGCCCAGGTCTGATGGACCGAAACGGGAAGAGAAACCTGCTGCTGCTAACAAGGCACCAAAGTGTGCTCGATGTGGCAAATTCCATGCCGGTGAGTGTTGGGCAGGCAGTGTGAAGTGTTTTAGGTGTGGATCTACGGACCACCAAGTTAGAAACTATCCGCAGCAACGGGACGGTGAAGGGACCATGGGTCGAGGGAATGCTCAGCCTGGCAGAGGAGGTCAGCAGCCACAAAGAGGTCGTGGTGCAGCCAGAGGTGGTAATGGTGCTGGTCGGGGTCGTGGAGCACCAGGTCAAGGGGCAGAAAATACTGAGGCGAGACAGCCGGGGTTGGTCTATGCTGTCAGACGTCGGGAGGAGGCTGACGCACCGGATGTCATAACCGGTACGTTCTTAATTTTTGGCTTGCCTTACACTACATTGATTGACATTGGGTCGACACATTCGTATGTAGCTAGTAGCGTATCTGGAACTTTAAGGTTAGAATCTGAAATTACCACTAGGGCAATGACTGTGGTTAGCCCATGAGGACAATCTGTAGTAGTGGATAAACTCTATCGTGAAGTACCTCTAGAGGTTCAGGGGATAGTTTTCTGAACGGATCTAATGGAATTACCGTTCAGGGAGTTTGATTTAATTTTAGGCATGGATTGGCTTGTACAGTATCAAGCTAATCTAGATTGTGCGGCCAAGCCTGTAGTGTTAAAAACCCCTGAGGGTGATGAAGTGTTGGTGATAGGAGAAAGGGGAAACTGCTTGTCGAATGTAGTGACTACCCTAAGAGCAGAAAGGATGGTGAGGAAAGGATGCGAGGTAGTTTTATTGTTTGTTCGGGCTCTATAAGCCAAAGATCTGACTTTGGGGACATTAGGACGGTAAAGGAATTTCCTGATGTTTTCCCTGAAGAGCTTCCTGGATTAACCCCAGATCGTGAAGTGGAGTTTGGTATTGATCTTCTTCCGGGAACAGCGCCGGTATCTATTTCTCCGTATAGGATGGCGCCGAAGGAGTTGGTGGAGTTGAAAGCACAGATTCAGGAGTTGCTAGATAGACGGTTCATTCGATTGAGCGTATCGCCTTGGGCAGCGCTGGTGTTATTTGTTAAGAAGAAGGATGGATCAATGCGTATGTGCATAGATTATCGCCAGTTGAATAAGCTAACAATCAAGAACAAGTACTCGTTTCCAAGGATCGATGACTTGTTCGATCAGCTGAAGGGGGACTCAGTCTTTTCAAAGATAGATCTGAGGTTAGGGTACCATCAGCTTAGGGTCAAAGAGACAGATATTCATAAGACGGCTTTTACGACTCGCTACGGTCATTATGAGTTTATTATGATGCCATTTGGACTGACCAACGCGCCAGCAGCATTCATGGACATGATGAACCGAGTATTTCAACCCTACCTAGATCGGTGTGTCGTGCTGTTTATAGACGATATCCTGGTTTATTCGAAGTCGGAGGAGGAGCATGATGCTCATCTGCGAATAGTTTTGCAGATTTTAAGGGAGAAGCAGTTGTATGCCAAGTTCAGTAAGTGTGAATTTTGGCTAAGGGAAGTTACGTTTCTAGGGCACGTCGTGTCGGCAGAGGGGATTAGGGTTGACCCTCGAAAGATTGAAGCAGTGTTAGATTGGAAGCCACCTAAGTCTGTGGCTGAGATTAGGAGTTTTCTTGGCTTAGATGGGTATTAACGAAGGTTTGTTGAAGGATTTTCTTCGATTGCGACACCATTGACTAAGTTGCTACAGAAAGGAGTTCCGTTTGTTTGGTCTGACAAGCAGCAGGAGAGTTTCGAAAAGTTAAAGAGGTTTCTGACGGAGGCTCCAGTGTTGATTCCGTTGGAGGCAGGGAAGGAGTTTGTAATTTACTGTGATGCGTCACACGCAGGATTAGGAGGTGTGTTGATGCAAGATGGAAAGGTGGTTGCATATGCATCTCGGCAGTTAAGACCGCATGAGTCGAATTATCCCACCCATGATTTAGAATTGGCGGCGGTGGTGTTTGCTTTAAAAATTTGGGGGCACTATTTGTACGGGGAGAAATCTATCATTTACACATATCATAAGAGCTTAAAGTATCTTTTGACTCAGAAGGAGTTGAATCTAAGGCAGAGAAGGTGGATCGAGTTGCTAAAGGATTATGACTGCTCGATTGAGTATCACCCGGGAAAGGCTAATGTAGTGGTGGATGGTCTAAGTCGTAAAGTAGTCTCCGACTTAAGAGCAATGTTTGCTCACCTTAGTTTGTATGAGGATGGAAGTTTATTAGCTGAACTTCAAGTGAAACCTTCCTGGATTAGCCAAGTGAAGGAGAGGCAACAGACCGATGAGTTGCTAAAGGAGAAATTGCAGCTAATCTCAAAGGATGGACCAACGGAATTCAGTATAAATGAGGAAGGACTGCTATGTTTCCGAGGGAGAGTGTGCATGCCAAAAGATCTGGAGTTGAGGCGTAGGATTTTGCACGAGGCACATGGTGGTGCATACGCTATGCACCCTGGAGGAAGTAAGATGTTTCGGGATTTGCGAGATCAATTCTGGTGGCTAGGGTTGAAGCAAGAGGTAACTGAATTGGGGGGTAAGTGTTTGACCTGTCAGCAGGTCAAAGCGGAACATCAGTTACCATCAGGATTATTGCAGCCAGTGAAGATTCCCCAATGGAAGTGGGAAAGAATCACCATGGACTTTGTTAGTGGGCTTCCCCTCACACCCACTAAGAAAGATGCAGTTTGGGTAGTTGTTGATCGCTTGACGAAGTCTGCACACTTCATACCCGTACGTGTTGATTATTCCTTGCAGAAGTTAGCTAAGTTATACATAAAAGAGGTGGTGAGGTTGCATGGAGTACCGGTTTCGATCATATCAGATAGTGACCCTAGGTTCACCTCACGATTTTGGAAGGCGTTGCATCAAGCGCTGGGTACAAATTTGGATTTCAGTACAGCGTTTCATCCTCGGACCGATGGACAGTCTGAACGGGTGATCCAGATCTTAGAGGACATGTTGAGAGGATGTGTCATTGATTTCAGAGGTAGTTGGGAAGAGTTCTTACCATTAGCAGAGTTTGCCTACAATAACAGCTACCAAACAAGTATTCAGATGGCGCCCTACGAAGCTTTGTACGGGCGGAGGTGTCGTACTTCTACCTGTTGGACAGAACTAGGGGAACATCGGATTTTGGGTCCAGAGTTGGTGACCGAGACAGAAAAGAAGGTTGAATTGATTCAGGTTCGACTGAAGGAGGCGTCGGACAGACAAAAGTCCTATACGAATTTAAAGCGTAAGGACATAGAGTTTGCAGTGGGTGATAAAGTATTCCTAAAGGTGCCACCATGGAAAAAGGTACTAAGGTTTGGTCGAAAGGGTAAATTAAGTCCCAGATTTATCGGACCATATCGGGTGTTGAAGTGAGTAGGACCAGTAGCCTACCAGCTGGAGTTACCCCCGGAGTTAAGTCAAATTCACGACATATTTCACGTCTCCATGCTAAGACGTTACCGCTCGGATCCGTCTCATGTTGTGCCTGTGGAGGAAATTGAGGTAAGACCTGATCTATCCTTCAAAGAGGAACTGGTGGAAATTCTAGATCGTGATGTCAAGGTGTTACGAAGTAAAACAGTTCCATTGGTTAAGGTGCTGTGGCGGAATCATGGTTCTGAGGAGGCTACGTGGGAACTAGAGGAAGCGATGCGGCAGTAATACCCCCATCTTTTCTGATCAGGTAATTTTGAGGACGAAATTTCTTTAAGGGGGTACAACTGTAACACCCTGAATTAATAGGTCTATGCGTCTCGTATAAGGATATGTTTAATATGTCAATTTAAGTAATAGGAGTCCAAATTGGGCTCAGAATTAGGCAAAGGCCTTGGTTAAATTATCTGATTGGGAATTATAGAGTTAAAAGGTGGTAATTGTGTTTAAAATACCAATGTGGGCTTGTGGCCCAACAAAAGGTGGCACTGTAAGGGAATTAGAAGGTGGCACCATTAACAATTAAAGGGGCCCAAGTTTTGGCCGCGAGGAGCCCATGTTTTTGGGCCATTTTCGGCACTTAAAATGGAGCAAGGGATGACACCACACACAAAGAGTTAGGGGCCCAAAATTTAAGTTTTATGGAGCCCAAATCTTTTAATTCAAGTTAGCTAAAATCGGTATTAGGGTTAGGTGAGGTGGACGGCTACAAGGCTAAAAAATAGGAGGATTTATATGGATTTTATAATTGATAATATAGAAGATAAAAAGGGAGAAAAGATATGAGCTATCTGCAAAGCAAGGTGATGGCCGAAAATCCACCACCTAGAGGAGTAAAGAATTCGGCTATTTCATGGATAAGGGGTGCCGAATTTTCCCTTTTTATTAGCTTGACTTTTAGTTATCAGGAAGGGCGTTTTCGGTTTTTAACAATAGGTGCCGAAATTTCTATAAATAGGAGAGGGATATCTCATTGATTCTGGCATTTAAACCCTAATTTCCTCTTCATTCTTGTGCCGAAATTCTTAGTCTCTCCCTCTCCAATTTCTTTTCTTCAGTTTCTTCAAAAGTCGAAACCTCTTCTCCATTCTTTTTCCCGTTGAGCTGATTTCTCTAAAAAGTTGAAATCTCCATAGTTTTTCTTTATTCATCCTATTTGAGAATTAGTTCTATTCTTCCGGCATTTAAATCTTTTCTTTGACATTGCCGAATCTTCTCTCCAAGTGCTAGCCGAATTCCCTGAACTAAGGTAAGTGTCGACTTCTGTTAGATCTCATGTTCTATTTCGGTTCTTGAAAGGCAAAAGTCGGAAAGCTAATAGTTTAATGGTTCTATGTTGGGTGGCATTCTGGGATTTGAAGGAAACTTGGTCGTCTAGATCTAAAAGCCGAAAATCACTAGTCTCTAATTTCGTTTGTATAAGGTATGAATAACCTCATCTTTTCATAGATTAATAATATTAAGCTATCAACTATGGCCTTATACAAACGAGTTCATCTCTAAAAGGGCCAACGAACTTGGCCAAAGCAACATGACATTTCACTAAGTCTAGTCCCTATACATGCCATACTCAAAATGTTAAGTCTAAATATACCAAGATGTGCTGATAGTGTGGATGATCTTTCGATTATCTTCGTATCCTGTGTTGGCTCTTTGTCACTATAAAAGAAGGGAAAAGAAAGGGAGTAAGCTTTAAGCTTAGTAAGTCTACATGTAAACAATAAGCATCATACCATATGCTAAGCAATCACTAACATTACATATTATATAAGAACAATTCACATTTTCATAATCATGCTTACTCATCTCATCTCTTACCACATTCCAACCACATAACATATATATTGCTCACATTTACTTACACATATATCCTGCACTCATCACCACAAAGCCACATTAAATATTTACTTAGTCAAGTTTCTCGATGAACCTTTTGGAATGATACCAAGTACCCGGTGGTTTTGCACACAGCCCACCATTGATCAATAATAGGGTGGTATCGCACACAGCCCACCAACAAGAATAATTATGGTGGTTTCGTACATAGCCCACCAAATGATAATATAAACGATGGTATCGCACACATCCTACCAACAATGATAATCACGGTGGTATCGCATACAGCCCACCAAGTAATAATTACGGATATTTATCTGTACTCACATTTCTACTTCAAGGTTCATACAAGAATTACTTATTATCTATCATTTTCAATCAATCTCACTAATAAGCAGTTTCATCTATACAATGCACTAATAGGTAACACTATATGTATTAATGATATATCGTTTACACATAAACTTACCTCGGTGCAAAATGTGTTAATCGACGGTTTAGACCGTAACATTGTCGTTTCCTCGGTGAAGGTTGTTTCTGTGCTCTTCTTGATCTATAATAATAAAATTTAATAAAATTTACTCATTTAATCACTACACAATTACAACCTTTACAAATAAGTCACATTTAGGTGTTTTTATGGTAACACCTTTCACAAAAGTTATTCCTTAACCTACTAACATTCATTTTCTTCCATAAAAACTCAACAAATAGCATAAACACTCTCATGGCAAGTCCCTAAACTTTAAACCATTTTGCAAAATAGTTCCCTCATTAGCTAGCTTAAGCTTTAGGGGGTTCCAAAAGTACAAAAATTATCAAGAAAGACTTCTAAAATCACTTACCTGCAAGAGAATAGCTTGGCTGAAAGTTTGAACTCCAAAAACCTCTATTTTCTCTTTAATTTTCGGTGGAAGAATAAATGGGAATAGTAAAAGATGATATCTTCTTTCTTTATCTTATTTTATTCATTTTTAGTCACCTAATATCACCAAATTTTTAACCAATTTAATACCCTTGTCTCCCTTGTCCCTATGGCTGGCCAACACCCTCTCATTGGCCTAATTGCACATTAAAGACCCCCAATTTAATATTCCATAGCTATTAGACACCTCTAGCTTGTAAAATGAAACTTTCGCACTTTATGCGATTTAGTCCTCTTTCGCAATTAAGCATACAATGGTTAAAATTAAAGCACCAAATTTTTCATGCATCCTTATAATTATGCTATAACACATAAAATAATACTACAAATAATTTTCTTCAACCTCGAATTAGTGATCCCGAAACCACTGTTCGACTAGCCCCAAAATTGGGTTGTTACAGCTTGTGTGAGCAGACCCGAGGATAGCTCGAGAGGGAACTTATATGTGTTATGAGATTTTTGGTAGCATTGGCTATATATGTGGCACTTATGTACAAAGATTTACGTGTATCCGATAGTATTCCAAGTGGTTCAACGGGTATGACAAAGACGAGAAAATATGTGATTATTTTACGAGTTATGCAGGTATGTACGAAAATCTCAAAGGAAATGAATTCGGTATATGATGAATTATTGGTAAGAATGTGATTGAGTATGTTATGTACATGAAGTTTTAATGACATTTAGGTTGATATATGGATGTTACTTATATGGAAATTGTATGGTTAATGTTGGTTAATGTTGTTTATTATTTGCATATGAACTTAATAAGCTATATAGCTTATTCCCTTTTCTTTCCCTTGCCTTATAGTGTCACCAAGCTAGCTCGGGATTGGAGATTGTCGAAGATCCATTCACACTATCAACTATTATTTTGGTACCAATGAATTCTACATTTTGAGTTATGGCATGTATAAGGGACTTGGTCATTTTGTTATGTGTCATAATTGATTTGGCCAAATGTGTTGGCTTATATTTTTTGAAATTTCATTTTGTATAAGGCCATTGAAAATTGGCTACAATTGGTATGAGAAATTTATATGATGATGCCTTTCATGGATGTGGGAATTTACATGATTTGAGTTGATAAGCATGTGATGTTTGTGTATGATAGATGGTAGCATGTGAATGATGTCTTGATGTCTTGATTGTGGCTGATTTGGTTGTATGGAATATGCTTGGATTGGTGCTATATGATGTTGTGTATGTATGTATAAGTAAGGGTGCCAAAATGGCTTGGTAAATAGCCTTATTGTTGTCCACACGGGTAGGCACAAGGGCGTGTGTCTAGGCCGCATGTGTTTCGGCCTTGTGTCCCCTGCACCTTAACTGTTTCAAAATAGAATGTCCAGAATTGAGCACACAGGTAGAGACATGGGCATGTGTCTCAGTCGTGTGTGCTACACGGCCTTGGACACGGACGTGTGTCTCGACCGTTTGAAGTCTAGACCTATTTTAGGAAAAATTATGGAAATTAAATTGGCCACACAACCTAGCACACGGGCGTGTGGCATGGCCGTGTGGCAAAAGTCAGAGAGCACCCTATTTCGAACACGGCCCGTAGCACGGGCGTGTCCCTTGGACCACACGGGCGTGTGAGCCTTGTAACATGAAAAATTTTCTAAGTATTGCAAAATTTTCTAAAGTTATCAGTTTAGTCGCGAACCACTTCCGAAGCATGTATTGAGCCTCGTAGGCTCATTTTAAGGACGATACGAATGTGTATGAAAAGTTTTATTTTGAATGGAAAATTAAGACTCTGAAATATAGGTTTGCTTGTGTTTATGTTCGGTAATGCCTTGTACCCTGTTCCGGCATTGAATATGGGTAAGAGGTGTTACAACTACGTTCACTTTCTCCGGATGATAATCAATCACTAACTCATAATCTTTCAACAGCTCGAGCCATCTTCATTATCGCAAATATCTTTTTGAGTCCTTATATACTTTAAGCTCTTGTGATCGGTAAAAATATGGTATTTTTCACCGTATAAATGATGTAACCAAAATTTCAATGCAAACACAATAGCGTCCAACTCTAAATCGTGCGTCAGATAATTCTTTTCATGCGATTTCAACTATCTTAAGGCATAAGCTATCACTTTTCCCTCTTGCATCAAAACACAACCCAAACCATTCAATGACACATCGCTGAAAATCACAAACTCTTTACCCGAGTCATGTTGAACCAAACTGGTGCCTCTATTAACAATGTTTTCAACTATTCAAAACTCTACTGACATTTTTCGGACCACTCAAACTTCACATATTTATGTAGCAATCTAGTTATTGGTGTAGCAATTATCGAGAATCCTTTAACAAAATGTCGATAATAACCAACTAATCCTAGAAAGCTTCTAACTTTGGATACATTTCTAAGTGGTTTCCAATCAACAATTGCGGAAATCTTGCTCGAGTCAACTCGTATACCTTCCGCTGAAACAATATGTCCCAAAAATCCAACTTCTCAGAGCCAAACTCACATTTGCTGAATTTAGCGAAAAATTGCTTACCTCTCAAGGTTTGTAGCACAATCGTTAAATGCTTGGCATGCTCAAACTCATCACGTGAATAGATCAGAATGTCGTCAATGAATACAACCACAAATCTGTCTAAATATGGTCTAAATATTCGATTCATCAAATCCATAAAAACTACAGGAGCATTAGTTAATCCGAAGGGCATAAAAAGAAATTCATAATGCCCGTACTTTGTTATGAACGCAGTTTTCGATACATCAGAATCTTTTACTCTCAACTGATAAGAACTAGACCGCAAATCAATCTTCGAGAACACTGTTGCCCCTTTCAATTGATCGAACAAATCATCGATTCTCAGCAAAGATACTTGTTCTTTATCATAACCTTGTTGAGCTAACTATAATCAATACAAAGTCTAATTAATCTGTCTTTCTTTTTTACGAGCAACACTGGCGCACCCAAGCCGAAAAACTTGGTCGTGCAAAACCTCTATCGGTTAACTCTTGTAACTGCACTTTCAACTCTTTCAATTCTATCAGAGCAATTATGAATGGAGCCATAGATATCAGTAATGTTCCTAGTACTAATTCAATAGCAAACTTGACCTCCCTGATCGGTGGTAGCCCCGGTAAATCTTCTGGAAACACATTCGGATACTCACAAACCATTGGCACTGATTCAATCTTTGATTCAAACACTTTTTTATCAAATACATAAGCAAGATAAGCTTCGTAACCTTTCTCACACATCTCTGAGATGACATAGATGAAATCATAACAGGCAATTCATTCGACTCATCTAATTCAATTTGAGTGATTTCACTATTCTGACATTTCAATTCAATAGCCTTTCGTCTACAATTCACAACCACATCATGTAACGTCAACCAATCCATACCCAGAATTACATCAAACTCATCAAATGGTAGTAGCAACAAATTAGTCGAAAAATAGTAACCCCGAGTCATTAAAGGATAGTTCTTTCAAACTTTATCAACTAGAACTTATTTGCCTAAGGGGTTCAACACTTTAACCACAAACTCGATAAACTCAACAGGCAAACTCTTACTAGACACCAAATTCATACAAATATATGAATGAGTCGATCCAGGATCAATCATTGAAATAACATTAGTGTCATAGAGAGAAAATGTACCAGTAATAACATCTGGTAATGATGCATCTTCGCGAGTGCGAATTGCGAAAGCTCTAGCAGGTGCTCTAGCCTCGGATCTCACAGCGAAGTCCTTAGTTGTTCCTCTACTACTAGTCACATTCCCTGCATTTCTAGGTGGCCTCCCTCTATTAGTTGTGTTGCTCGGTCTTCCATTCTTGAACTTATCTTTCTCGGCTACCTCGGGACAATCTCAAATGAAATGATCATCAGAATCACATTTAAAACAACCTCTATTATTCATCCAGCACTCACCCAAATGTCGTCAACCACACTGTTGACACTCGGGTTTATTATCTCTCACGCTGCCAACACTTGATACTGATGTAGCTTGTGTTTTAAGACTTGAGTATTGCTTTCCACGATCCCTGTTTGGATACCTGATTGAAGCATTCGAACGAGTATACGAATCTCTTCATTTCTTGGACAAAAATTGGTACGGTTTATTCACCGATCTCTTTCTCGAATCTTTCGCTTTGAAATCTGTCTTTCTCTTTTCTTTACCAAGTTCTTCAGCTTTGCAAGCTCGGTCAACTAACACGACGAATTCTTTCAACTCTAAAATCCCGACTAACAATCTGATGTCTTCATTCAACCCATCTTCGAATCGTTAGCACATAATTGCCTCTATTGAAACACATTCCCGATCATACTTACTGAGTCTCACAAACTCTCGCTCTGATCACTGGAATCAGAGTCTTAAAATTTATAAAGAGAATGATCGAACCTGCAAACTAACTCTGACAATGATTAAATGCAAGTGTATCTATCGAACAATAGTATAGCTTAGGCAAGACCGGATTGTCAAACCCAAAGGAACTAAAAGTACTAGTACTAACCCTCTTTTTATTATCTAGCCTAAAATAAGTGAAGTTGTTTAAAACTAATCTAACTACTACTAAGCTAAAGACACAAAGAAAAAAAGAATGAATTGGGAAATAACTTGAAGGAAGACTCAGTTGATTTAAGACGATACCCTCAGGAAGAATCCACTTAGACTTCACTTGTTATTTAACCCTGAACCATACGATTTATTCACTTGACTTGATCCGTAAGATTCCCTAATTTATATTAAACCCTCTCTCGAGGCGAATAACGTCTAACCCTAGGTTATTTAATTGAAATATCTTTCTAATTAATAACCCCCTAGAATAACAGTAAATCGATCTATGGATTCCCATATTAGGTTTCACCCTAATCTGGCAAAATCTCGTCACCCTATCTCTAGGCGTGCAAACGGCTCCGGTTTAATTATGCTAGATCTATTCTTAAGCAGGGACTTTTGCTCCTCTACCTAAGAACATCTGGCTTGAATCAATATCCCGGAAACATTAACACAAGAATTAAGCGCACATAATTAAGAACAAATCGAATATTTATCTTATAGTTCAGAAAACAATAACAAGATTCATCTAGGTTTCATCCCCTTCAAGTATCTGAAGGGTTTAGTTCATATCAATTAAAGAAAACAGCTTAGAAGAAAAGATAAAACAAAACATAAGAAATCCCTAAAACTCCCTAAAGGAATTGAAGGAGAGATCCGTCGTCTTGAGTAGAATTCCAGCTTCTTGAGATGGATCAACTGGCTATCTTCGAGTGATTCGCACAACTCTGACCTTTTCGGCTTGGCTCCTTGGCCTAGCTAACCACCCTCTTTCAGGTAACACTTAGGGGGTTCATATGGGCTCCTGGAATGTGTTTCTTCGCCCCAAAGTATCCAAATCTGAATGAAATTGCTCTTTGCCACGACAGGGAGACGGCCATGTCACACGCCCGTGTAACTAGTCTTCAAGTCATGTTTGGACTTCTTTAATGAGGCATGGCCATGTGAATCAAGGGTAAGGCCGTGTCCTATATGATCAATGCGGCACAGCCGTGTGGGCTTAAGTCCAGGCCATGTGGATTTCGTGATATGGCCCATTTACTCTGTTTTGGGCCCGTTTTATGTTCTTTTCGTTCTCAGGTGCTTTCCTGGGTATAAGACATAAAAAAGAAAGGATTAAGAGCACATTTTTTACATAAATTGAGGCTTAAATCATCCAAAAGCATGCTAAATGTGGGATTAAAATATGTTACTTTTACGATTTATCAATTACCCCCACACTTAAGCTTTTGCTTGTCCTCAAGCAAAATTCTCAACCTACAATTAAAACAAACTTTCCATGATTCATAATTCCTATCAACAATGCCTTATCATAATACATAGATAATTTATACATGGATGATCTAACTTGAAGAGTCCTAAAGATTCAAACAGTCAAAGTCATAGATTTGTAGCATAAAAACGTAAGTGTCTTCCTTTATCTAAATAATTACCTTTGATTCAAAATTGACAAGTGGTCGCTGAAATTAGAGCTTTAAAATTTATAAAATGAATGATCAAACCTGGAAACTAACTCTGACAACGATTAAAGGGAAGTGTACCTATCGAATAGTAGTATAGCTTAGGCAAGACCAGATTATCGAACCCAAAGGAACTAAAAGTACTAATACTAACTTTCTTTTTATTATTTAGCCTAAAATAAAATGAAGTTGCTTTAAATCTAAATTAACAACTACTAAGCTAAAGACACAAAGACAAAAAGAACAAATTGGGAAATAACTTGACGAAAAACTCAGGTGATCACGATGATACCCTCAGGAAGAATCCACCTAGGCTTCACTTGTTATTTAACACTGAACCATATGATTTATTCACTTAGTTTGATTCGTAGGACTCCCTAACGTATATTAAACCCTCTCTCGAGGTGAATAACATCTAACCCTAGGTTAATTAGTGGAACTCTCGTTTTCTTATAATAACCCACTAGAATAGCAGTAAATCGATCAATGGATTCCCATATCAGGTTTCACCCTAATCCAGAAAAATCTCATAACCCTATCTCTAAGCGTTCGATCAACTCCGCTTAATTATGCTAGATCTACTCTTAAGCAGGGTCTATTCCTCCTCCACCTAAGCACATCAGATTTGGATTAAGCATGTATAATTAAGAACAAACTAAGTATTTATCATATAATTCAGGAAACAATAACAAGATTCATCTAGGTTTCACCCCCTTCAATGAAGGGGTTTAGTTCATAACAAATAAATAAAAAATCTCAAGAGAAAAGATAAAACAAAACATAAGAAATCCCTAAAACTCCCTGAATGAATTGAACGCGAAATTCGCCGTCTTGAGTAGAATTCTGGCTTCTTGGGATGGATCAACTGGCTAACTTCGAGTAATTCCCTTAATTCTAACCTTTTCGGCTTGGCTTCTGGGCCTAGCTCGACGCCGGTTTCGGCTTCTGCCGAACTCTCCTTTCAAGTTTCCCCATTGGGTGTTTATATAGACTTTGAGATGACTTACTTGGCCCCTAAGTATCCTAATTCAAGTAGAATTCCTACTAGGGTGTTTGAATAGGCTTTGGAATGTGTTTCTTTGCCTCCAAGTATCCTTTCCCAAATGAAATTGCTCTTTCCAGCGACAGGGACACGGCCATGGCACACACCCTTGTGGATCGTGGCCAGGCCGTGTTCGAACTTTTAATGAGGCACGGCCGTGTGGTCTTTGGGCCAGGCCGTGTCGATTTCTCTCTTGGCCCAATTTGGTCCATTTTAAGCCCGTTTCTCATTCTTTTCATCCTTGGGTGCTTTCCTGAGTATAAAATATGAAAAGAGAGGATTAAGAGCACCTTTTTACATAAATCAAAGGATAAATCATCCAAAAGTATGCTAAATGTGTGACTAAAATATGTTATTTTTACGGTTTATCAAATACCCCCACACTTAAGCTTTTGCTTGTCCTCAAGCAAAATTCTCAACTTACAGTTAAAATGAACTTCCTTGATTCATAACATTCATCAATAGTGTTTCATCATAATTCAAAGATAATTCATACATGAATAATTCAACTCAAAGAGTCTTAAAGATTCAAACAATCTAAGTCATATATTTGTAGCATGAAAACATAGGTGTCTCCCCTTATCTAAATAATTACCTTTAATTCAAAACCTACAAGGACTGACATCCTCACAAAAGATTCACTCAAATTACTCGAAGTGTTTAAGGTTCAAGAAAAGAGCACTCAAGAGTCGAACATGAAAAGTTAATCCCATAGGCTTGCATGAAAATCAAATCTCCACCACTATAATATGAGATGATACACAAATCAAAAGGTCTTTAACAGGGTTGTAATGGGGCTTAGGTTAAGGGTGTGGATAAAGGCTGAATTAGAAGGTTCGAATCGAGATCGAATTTGACAATTTACCTAACTAGAAAAATGAACTAATCTTAAATAATTACATCAATTGAAACTTAAAAATACGAGCTTTTTCTTCAAGACTTAAAATTTGCAAGCATAAGCTCCTCTAACATAGAACTAATAATGAATATACTTCATTTTTTTAAGAAAAAACTATTATAATAATAAGAAAGAACTTTTACAACTGAAATATAAAACATAGTTAGGAAACTGTTAAAAATCAAATCTCGACAAAAAGGGTAGTTAAAAAGGAATGGTCATAACAAATATAAAGGGTTTTGGGTTAATATAGTGGGTGAGTCAATAAAAAGGATTGTTAGGATTAAACCGGGTTCGCTAGGGGTTAATTGTGAAGGTAGGCTGTTTATTGAGTAAGTAGGTTAAAACCTAGGTGCCTTTATCATCTCGGTATATCAAATCATAGGTGTGGTCTCGACATGTATAATCAATGCAAGTTCTAGAATAACAAATCAATGTTGACACACTCATAATCAAAAAGTGAGCATGAAAAAGAATATATGCTCTAAAAGGCTCAAAATCTCACAAAAAGTATGGGTGTTTTGTCATCATCCTTGTAAATTTCAAATTTCAAAGCAATATTCAAATTTAAGTAGATAACCTAGAAAAAAGAATTTCATTCTGAAAAAAAAAATAGACTTATCATGCTTGATTCTCTAGTATCCTTCAAATTTAATCATCAATGCACAATTATCAATGACTTAATCAAAAACATATCAACAAAGATCATAAATCATAGGAAATTTCATTCTAATCATAATATGAGAAACTTTACTTTCGGACAAGGCATAATTCAGGGATTTTCAAATAATACTATAGTTAACCCCCCCGACACTTAAGTTGTACATTGCCCTCAATGTACAAAGATAGATAATAGCACAATAGTAAATAAATCATAAGATAGGGAGAGAAGTGAAACTTCCTAAATTTTGGATGGAGTCAAAGAAATCTGATAGTATTGGGTAGAGGTGAATACGGAGGAGCGTCTCGAACTGATTGAAATTGAATCCTCGAAGCATGGTAAAACAGATAATGCATGCAATGTAACCCAGCCTACCTAGTAGTCCATCCGCTACACACCACCCGTACCAGCCCAACACACCTGTGGGGATTTCTACAATCAACCCTCCATCTGCTACACACCTTGATGGCAGTCACGCTGCTTACCGCTGAAATTGTGGCAAAGCCACCAAATTAACAGAATATTCGTGGCATAGCCACCAGACAAAATGTGACAAGGTCCCCGAAATATGTGGCAGAGCCACCGGATTACACTTCCCCGATCATCAATATCCCAATCCCATGCAACATATCATGACATAATAATTTAGTGCATGCATGAACTTACCAATATAGCAGATAAACAGATTACACGGTCATGCCAAATCTACCTGAAAGGGTATAATCACAAATTTACTCCCCTGGGCTATTTCCAAACTCACTCGTTAGGTGTATCTCATTAGCTTACCCATTAAGGGTATTTCGGCTCTCAACCGACACACAGGATAGTACATAGCAGAACGAATAAAGGTGTGAGATTACACACCTGTTACAAGCATAAAGTGAATCATCAAAATTACGTCCCAAGAACGTCAACAACTTCTTGCTATGTTTGAGAGTTCGGTTCACTACCTCCAAACACAAATCGTGTCCCTAAGGAAAAAGTACGAGTTAGCGATGTTAGTACAAAATGACGAAGAAACGACCTTCCGCCCTAAATAAACTTAGAATAAAAAACCATCCATCACCTATATTCGGCCAAGACTTAACTTACCAACCAACTTCCGAAATCTAAGGCTAGAAGAATGGTGAGAGGTATGATAGCACCCTAACAATTCGGCCCACACCAAAAGAAACCCGAAAGATTTGACGTAGAAGAGATTGACATGGTTCAGCCCTACGCCAAAGTGAGTCGAATGGGAGAAAGGAATCGACACCTAGCAGTACAGCAAGGAACCAAGTTCGGCTATGGAATTAGAAGATGAATGTTTAAGCTTTTATGAAAAAAAGAGAGATGAAGAACATATATGCCACAAAAATATAAAAGAAACCACTACCTTATGACAACCGACGAATAGAACAGACAAGGTGAATCCGATGACCAAAAGAACCCCCAACTTCCGGCTATTAAAGTTTGTCGATTCAAAAGAGAGGTAGAAGGAGATTCGACTAAAGTGTAGCAAAATAAAGGAAAACTAATTCACTTGGGACCAAAGGGCTACTCGGCTTAAGAAGAGAAATAGAAGAAAGATAGTGAAGGAGAAGGAGAGTTTCGGCTATGATGAGAATAAAGAGAAAAGAGGAGACAAAAATTTGAAAGAATGGAAGAAGGGAAAAAAATGCACGAGTGGTCAAACCCTATTTTCGGCTAATACTTAAGAGAGGAGAAAAGATGAAGAAAGTGAGTTGAGAGTTTCGGCACAAGCAAAAAGAATAGGGAAAACCCGAAATGCTCAAAAGAAGGATGCACGAAAATTGGAGAAAAGGAAGAAAAAGAATAGTTAAAAGAACCTAAAGGAATTTTGGCACACAACTTCTTCACTTGACCGAATATGCTACCTAACACCCCCTAGCCGAATGTTCACTCCCCTCCCAAGTTCCCATTTTCGGCTAACTATCACCACACTCCCAAATCCCCTGATTTTCTCCCTCACATGCTCCATAATACACTCTCCATCACCCACTTGAAATGTTTGACCAAATCCAACTCCCCAATCTCCTCTCCACATTCCATTCAAACCTGATTGACCAATTCAAACCCTCATTGGTAAAGTCCCAAGCCAACTCCACCTCTTCTCCCTCTTAGCCACAAGATAAAAGCCATATTTTGTAGTATGTGGGATTCAAACCTCCAACCCCTTTGCACTCCCTTTGACGCCACACCACTGAGCCACCAACTCATCTGGTGTTAT
Source organism: Gossypium australe (assembly GCA_005393395.2). Taxonomy (NCBI): domain Eukaryota; kingdom Viridiplantae; phylum Streptophyta; class Magnoliopsida; order Malvales; family Malvaceae; genus Gossypium; species Gossypium australe. The sequence goes on from CM016616.1 coordinate 121,096,496, forward strand.
CAAAACACAACCAATTATACTTAAGTCCTGCCTTCGATAGCTCTCCTCACTTAAGTACCCAAAACCAAAATTTTGCCAAAACTTGGGCTCGAACCCGAGCCTCCCCAGGACTCACAAACACACACAAATAACAAGCTCAACAAGCACAACACAAGCAATAACCCAAAAATGCCAGACCCTTATTTTTAGGATGTTACAGTTCTACCCCCTTAAAGAAATTTCGGCCCCGAAATTTACCTGATTAAAAGAGGTGAGGGTATTACTGTCGCACTGCCTCCTCCGGCTCCCACGTGGCTTCTTCAAAACCATGATTCCGCCACAACACTTTGACCAACGGGACAAATTTCCTCCTCAACACTTTAATGTCCCGATCCAAAATCTGCACAGATTCCTCCTCAAAAGACAGATTAGGTCTAACCTCAATTTCTTCCACTGGCACTACATGGGATGGATCTAAATGATAGTGTCTCAGCATCGAAACATGGAATACATCATGTACTCGATTCAACTCTGGGGGCAACTCCAGTTGATAGGCGACTGGTCCCACACGTTTCAACACTCGATAAGGCCCGATGAATCTAGGGCTCAACTTGCCCTTCCGTCCAAATCTTAAAACCTTCTTCTAAGGTGAGACCTTCAAGAAAACCTGATCCCCCACTAAAAATTCTCTCTCCTTACGCTTCAGATCCGCATACGACTTCTGTCTATCAGAAGCCTCTTTTAACCGGTCCCGAAACAACTTAACATTTTCCTCAGTCTCTGAAATCAATTCCGGACCCAACAACCGTCGCTCACCCAATTATGTCCAGCACGTAAGGGTACGACACCTACGACCATACAACGCATCGTAGGGTGCCATCTGAATGCTAGATTGGTAACTGTTGTTGTACGCAAATTCCGCTAACGGCAGATAATCTTCCCAACTACCTCTGAAGTCGATCACACAGTCCCTTAACATGTCTTCCAGAATCTGGATTACCCTCTCCGATTGACCATCAGTCTGTGGGTGCAATGATGTGCTAAAGTCTAGTCTTGTACCCAAAGCTTCATGCAATGCCTTCCAGAACCGAGATGTAAATCTAGGGTCCCTGTCCGATATGACAGACACTGGTACCCCATGTAGGCTCACAACTTCTGCCACATACAGCTTAGCCAACTTCTGGAGTGAGTAGTCCGTGCGAACCGGTATGAAGTGAGCGAACTTAGTCAACCGGTCCACAATTACCCACACTGAATCCTTCTTAGTAGACGTCAAAGGTAGCCCACTAACAATATCCATCGTTAACCTCTCCCACTTCCAAAGTGGAATCTTCACCGGTTGCAGTAACCCTGAAGGCAACTGATGTTCCGCCTTCACTTGCTGACATGTCAAACATTTGCTCATGAAGTCGGTAACCTCACGTTTCAACCCTGACCACCAATACTACTCTCGTAGATCTCGATACATCATGTTTCCCTTAGGATGCATAGCGTATGGGCTACTATGCGCCTCCCATAGGATCATCTGTCTTAAATCAGAGTCCTTCAGCATACAAACTCTCCCTCAGAAACATAACACCCCTTCACTGCTCAGACTAAAATCCACTGTCTCCCAACTTTTCACTTGTTGAAGCCGAAAACCCAATGATTCATCAAACGATTTCTTCTCCTTAATCTGACTTACCCATGCCGGTTTCACCTGAAGTTCTGCTAAAAAGCTACCATCTTCATAAAGATTGAGATGAGCAAACATTGCTCTCAACTCTGATGCCACCTTACGACTTAATGCATCTGCTACGACATTGGCTTTACTCGGGTGATATTCGATCGAGCAGTCATAGTCTTTCAGCAACACTATCCATCTCCGTTGCCTCAAGTTTAGCTTGTTTTAGGTAAGGAGATATTTTAGACTCTTGTGGTCAGTGTAGATAATCAACTTTTCCCCATACAGGTAGTGTCTCCATATTTTCAGTGCGAACACCACAGCAACTAGCTCCAAGTCATGAGTGGGATAGTTCATCTCATATGGCCTTAGCTGACGAGATGCATACGCTACCACCTTCCCTTATTGCATTAGTACACAACCCAAACCTGTGTGCGATGCATCACAATAAACGACAAATTCCTTTCCAGCCTCAGGCTGAATCAACACTAGTGCCTCAGTCAGAATCTTCTTTAACTTCTAAAAACTTTCCTGATGTTTATCCGTCCACACAAACGGTACCCCCTTACGCAGCAACTTAGTTAGGGGTGCAGCAATCAACGAAAACCCCTCCACAAACCTTCTCTAGTACCTAGCCAAACCCAGAAAACTTCGTATTTCTGATACCAACTTTGGTGACTTCCAATCCAATACCACTTCAACCTTCTGAGGATCAACTCTAATCCCCTCGGCAGATACAACATGCCCCAAAAAGGTTACTTCCTTCAACCAAAACTCACACTTACTGAATTTGGCGTAAAGTTGTTTCTCTCTCAATATCTGTAGAACTATCCGAAAATGTGAATCATGCTCCCCCTCCGTTCTCGAATACACCAAAATGTCGTCTATGAATACCACCACGAACCGATCTAGATAGGGTTGGAAGACCCAGTTTATCATATCCATAAAAGCGGCTGGTGCATTTGTTAACCCGAATGGCATCACTAGAAACTCGTAATGCCCATATCGAGGTCGAAAAGCAGTCTTGTGAATATCCGCCTCCTTGACCCTGAGTTGATGATACCCCGATCTCAAATCTACCTTCAAGAAAACCGAAGCTCCTCAAAACTAATCGAACAAACCGTCAATCCTCGGTAGCGGGTATTTGTTATTAATAGTTAACTTGTTCAACTGGCAATAGTCAATGCACATACACATTGACCCATCCTTTTTCTTCACGAACAATACCGGTGCTCCCCACGGAGATACACTTGGTCGGATAATCCACGATCCAACAATTCTTGGATCTGAGCTTTTAGTTCTACTAGCTCCTTCGGTGCCATCCTATAAGGAGCAATAGACACTGGAGCTGCTCTCGAAAATAGCTCAATGCGAAATTCCACCTCGCTATCCGGAGGCAACCCAGGAAGGTCTTCAGGAAAGACGTCTGAGAACTCCTTCACAGTTCTGACATCTCCTACAGATAATTCCTTGGCATCAGATGTGCTGACAAAAGTCAGAAACGTCTTGCACCCTTTTCACCCCATCTTCTCGGCCTTAAGCGCCGAAATCACATGAGACAGATAATCCATTCTTTCTCCTATCACCAACACCTCCTTATCCTATGAAGTCTTCAATATCATGCAGTTAGCGGCACAATCCAAGTTTGCACGGTGCTTAACTAGCCAGTCCTTGCCCAAGATCAGATCAAACTCGCCGAACGGTAGTTCCATCAAGTCTGCCGGGAAAACAATCCCTTGTACTTCTAAAGGCACACTTCTAAACAACTTGTTCACTACCACAGATTGTCCTAGAGGGCTAATCACAGAATATCTCTAGCAGCAACCTCATATTTTATACTTAGAGTCCCAGACATAGTACAGGAAACATATGAATGGGTTGATCTAATATCTATCAAAGCAGTAAATGGCACATCAAATATAAGAAACGTACCGGTTATGATGTCCGGTGCGTCACCATCCTCTCGGCGTCTAGCCGCATAAACCAGTCCAGCCTGTCTTGCATCTGCGTTACCCACACCTCTGCCCGGTGCTTCACGATATCGTCTAAACCCATTTCCCCTTCTGGCCGGACCACGACCTCTCGGTGGTTACTGACCACCTCTTCTAGGTTGTGCAATTCCCTGACCTACTACCTGCACCCTAGCAAGCTCCCTTAGACAGTCCTTAATCAAATGATCCCTAGACCCACGCTTGAAACATCCACTAGTTCTTCTCCAATACTCCCCCGGATATGTTCTCCCACACTGTGCACAAGGTCGCAACTGACCTACAGTAACTGGCATCCCAACTCAAGCCGAATGGAACCCTAAATGGGTTAGGCATGGATGCCAGGTACGTAAACATAGAACTCTCAATGTGTATCGAAATATATGTAAGCCTGCATGATGTCTTCTTTATATGTGTATGCATGGGGGGGAAAATTATGACATTGAAGGGGAAGTGCATGATAGGTCACTTGGTGATCGGTGGTAGAAATCCCACATATGTAAATGCAAGGTCACATAGTGATCAGTGGCTACGCCACATTTAATGATTCCTAATTAATAGGAATAGGCAGTACGGTTGTCATTTTGGTGTGTAGCGGATGGAAGGTTGATTGCAGAAATCCTCAAGGTGTGATGGTTGGTACGGGCTAGTGTGTAGAGGATGGTAACCTAGGATGGGTTGGGCTATTCATCACTTATTGTTTGATATATGATTATGATTGATACCTTCATGTATGGGCCAGGGCCCATAATATGTTTGTGGGCTCAGGTCGTTGTGTGTTTCGAGATTTATACACTGAGTCTTGGTGACTCACGCTTTCCTTTTTTTCTACTCTTCCAGATGAGCAGTAGATCGTGGACATGGGAGCCGAGACGGACTCGAGGGGCCATCAAGTTCTTATTTCTACAAGTTATTTTTGGGATTTCTTTAAGTTTATTTTATTTCATTTTGGGAATATTTATGTATTAAGGCCCCTAGTTTTTGTTCAACTAAGTAGATTTCAATGTTTTGAAATTTATGAATTTATGACAAAGTTTATTTATACTTAATAATAATAATAATACAAGGGAGTTTATTTTTAAAATGTCATTTATTTATTCAGATAAAGTCTAATTAACTTACGACTTCCAAAACCAACAAAGCAAAAGTTTTTAATGTACAACTCGTAGCATACCAGATCTGGTCGAAACGCATGGGCCGGGTTTGGGGGTGTTACAGTGTCTACCCGTGTGGACAAGAACAAGGCTATTTGCCAAGCTCTTTTATCACCCTGACTCATACAAACATAAATCACATTCAACCATCAACCCATTCATGCGTATTTCAACCAAGCAACCCAATTATGCACCATACACATTCATGAATAACCTCGTCTTTTCATAGATTAATAATAATAAGCTATCAACTATGGCCTTATACAAACGAGTTCATCTCTAAAAGGGCCAACAAACTTGGCCAAAAGAACATGACATTTCACTAAGTCTAGTCCCTATACATGCCATACTCAAAATGTTAAGTCTAAATATACCAAGATGTGCTGATAGTGTGGATGATCTTTCGATTATCTTCGTTCCCGAGCTGGCTCTTTGACACTATAAAAGAAGGGGAAATAAAGGGAGTAAGCTTTAAGCTTAGTAAGTCTACATGTAAACAAAAAGCATCATACCATATGCTAAGCAATCACTAACATTACATATTATATAAGAACAATTCACATTTTCATAATCATGCTTACTCATCTCATCTCTTACCACATTCCAACCATATAACATATATATTGCTCACATTTACTTACACATATATCCTGCACTCATCACCACAAAGCCACATTAAATATTTACTTAGTCAAGTTTCTCGATGAACCCTTTGGAATGATACCAAGTACCCGATGGTTTCGCACACAGCCTACCATTGATCAATAATAGGGTGGTATCGCACACAGCCCACCAACAAGAATAATTATGGTGGTTTCGTACATAGCCCACCAAATGATAATATAAACGATGGTATCGCACACATCCTACCAACAATGATAATCACGGTGGTATCACATACAGCCCACCAAGTAATAATTATGGATATTTATCTGTACTCACATTTCTACTTCAAGGTTCATACAAGAATTACTTATTATCTATCATTTTCAATCAATCTCACTAATAAGCAGTTTCATCCATACAATGCATTAATAGGTAACACTATATGTATTAATGATGTATCATTTACACATAAACTTACCTCGGTGCAAAATGTTTAATCGACGGTTTAGTCCGTAACCTTGTTATTTCCTCGGTGAAGGTTGTTTCTGTGCTCTTCTTGATCTATAATAATAAAATTTAATAAAATTTACTCATTTAATCACTACACAAATACAACCTTTACAAATAAGTCACATTTAGGTGTTTCTATGGTAACACCTTTCACAAAAGTTATTCCTTAACCCACTAACATTCATTTTCTTCAATAAAAATTTAGCAAATAGCATAAACACTCTCATGGCAAGTCCCTAAACTTTCAACCATTTTGCAAAATAGTCCCCTCATTAGCTAGCTTAGGCTTTAGGGGGTTCCAAAAGTACAAAAATTATCAAGAAAGACTTCTAAAATCACTTACTTGCAAGAGGATAGCTTGGCTGAAAGTTTGAACTCCAAAAACCTCTATTTTCTCTTTAATTTTCGGTGGAAGAATAAATGGGAATAGTAAAAGATGATATCTTCTTTCTTTATCTTATTTTATTCATTTTTAGTCACCTAATATCACCAAAATTTTAACCAATTTAATGCCCTTGTCTCCCTTGTCCCTATGGTTGGCCAACACCCTCTCATTGGCCTAATTGCACATTAAAGACCCCCAATTTAATATTCCATAGCTATTAGACACCTCTAGCTTGTAAAATGAAACTTTCGCACTTTATGCGATTTAGTCCTCTTTCCCAATTAAGCATACAATGGCTAAAATTAAAGCACCAAATTTTTCATGCATCCTTATAATTATGCTATAACTCATAAAATAATATTACAAATAATTTTTTTCAACCTCGAATTAGTGATCCCGAAACCACTGTTCGACTAGCCCCAAAATTGGGCTGTTACAGCTTGTGTGAGCATGCCCAAGGATAGCTCGAGAGGGAACTTATATATGTTATGAGATTTTTGGTAGCATTGGCTACATATGTGGCACTTATGTGCAAAGATTTACGTGTGTCCGATAGTATTCCAAGTGGTTCAACGGGTATGACAAAGACGAGAAAATATGTGATTATGTTACGAGTTGTGCAGGTATGTATGAAAATCTCAAAGGAAATGAATTCGGTATATGATGAATTATTGGTAAGAATGTGATTGAGTATGTTATGTACATGAAGTTTTAATGACATTGAGGTTGATGTATGGATGTTACTTATATGGCAATTGTATGGTTAATGTTGGTTAATGTTGTTTATTATTTGCATATGAACTTACTAAGCTATATAGCTTATTCCCTTTTCTTTCCCTTGCCTTATAGTGTCACCAAGCTAGCTCGGGATTAGAGATTTTCGGAGATCCATTCACACTATCAACTATTATTTTGAAACCAATGAATTCTACATTTTGAGTTATGGCATGTATAAGGGACTTGGTCATTTTGTTATGTGTCATAATTGATTTGGCCAAATGTGTTGGCTTATATTTGTTGAAAGTTCATTTTGTATAAGGCCATTGAAAATTGGCTACAATTGGTATTAGCAATTTATATGATGATGCCTTTCATGGATGTGGGAATTTACATGATTTGAGTTGATAAGCATGTGATGTTTGTGTATGATAGATGGTAGCATGTGAATGATGTCTTGATGTCTTGATTGTGGCTGATTTGGTTGTATGGAATATGCTTGGATTGGTGCTATATGATGTTGTGTATGTATGTATAAGTAAGGGTGCCAAAATGGCTTGGTAAATAGCCTTATTGTTGTCCACACGGGTAGGCACAAGGGCGTGTGTCTAGGCCACATGTGTTTCGGCCTTGTGTCCCCTGCACCTTAACTATTTCAAAATAGAATGTCCAGAATTGAGCACACATGTAGAGACATGGGCGTGTGTCTCAGTCGTGTGTGCTACACGGCCTTGGACACGGGCGTGTGTCTCGACCGTTCGAAGTCTAGACCTATTTTAGGAAAAATTATGGAAATTAAATTGGCCACACAACCTAGCACATGGGCGTGTGGCATGGCCGTGTGGCAAAAGTCAGAGAGCACCCTATTTCGAACACGGCCTGTAGCACGGGCGTGTCCCTTAGACCACACGGGCGTGTGAGCCTTGTAACATGAAAAATTTTCTAAGTATTGCAAAATTTTCTAAAGTTATCAGTTTAGTCGCGAACCACTTCCGAAGCATGTATTGAGCCTCGTAGGCTCATTTTAAGGACGATACGAATGTGTATGAAAAGTTTTATTTTGAATGGAAAATTAAGACTCTGAAATATAGGTTTGCTTGTGTTTATGTTCGGTAATGCCTTGTACCCTGTTCCGGCATTGAATATGGGTAAGAGGTGTTACAACTACGTTCACTTTCTCCGGATGATAATCAATCACTAACTCATAATCTTTCAACAGCTCGAGCCATCTTCATTATCGCAACTATCTTTTTGAGTCCTTATATACTTTAAGCTCTTGTGATCGGTAAAAATATGGTATTTTTCACCGTATAAATGATGTAACCAAAATTTCAATGCAAACACAATAGCGTCCAACTCTAAATCGTGCGTCAGATAATTCTTTTCATGCGATTTCAACTATCTTAAGGCATAAGCTGTCACTTTTCCCTCTTGCATCAAAACACAACCCAAACCATTCAATGACACATCACTGAAAATCACAAACTCTTTGCCCGAGTCATGTTGAACCAAACTGGTGCCTCTATTAACAATGTTTTCAACTATTCAAAACTCTACTGACATTTTTCGGACCACTCGAACTTCACATATTTATGTAGCAATCTAGTCATTGGTGCAGCAATCATTGAGAATCCTTTAACAAAATGTCGATAATAACCAACTAATCCTAGAAAGCTTCTAACTTTGGATACATTTCTCAGTGGTTTCCAATCAAGAATTGTGGAAATCTTGCTCGGGTCAACTCGTATACCTTCCGCTGAAACAATATGTCCCAAAAATCCAACTTCTCAGAGACAAACTCACATTTGCTGAATTTAGCGAAAAATTGCTTACCTCTCAAGGTTTGTAGCACAATCCTTAAATGCTTGGCATGCTCAAACTCATCACGTGAATAGATCAGAATGTCGTCAATGAATACAACCACAAATCTGTCTAAATATGGTCTAAAGATTCGATTCATCAAATCCATAAAAACTGCAGGAGCATTAGTTAATCCGAAGGGCATAAAAAGAAATTCATAATGCCCGTACTTTGTTCTGAACCCAGTTTTCGACACATCTGAATCTTTTCCTCTCAACTGATAAGAACTAGACCGCAAATCAATCTTTGAGAGCACTGTTGCCCCTTTCAACTGATCGAACAAATCATCGATTCTCAGCAAGGATACTTGTTCATTATCATAACCTTGTTGAGCTAACTATAATCAATACAAAGCCTAATTAATCTGTCTTTCTTTTTTACGAGCAACACTGGCGCACCCAAGACGAAAAACTTGGTCGTGCAAAACCTCTATCAGTTAACTCTTGTAACTGCACTTTCAACTCTTTCAATTCCATCGGAGCAATTATGAATGGAGCCATAGATATCGGTAATGTTCCTAGTACTAATTCAATAGCAAACTTGACCTCCCTGATCGATGGTAGCCCCGATAATTCTTCTGGAAACACATTCGGATACTCACAAACCATTGGCACTGATTCAATCTTTGATTCAGACACTTTTTTATCAAATACATAAGCAAGATAAGCTTCGTAACCTTTTCTCACACATCTCTGAGATGACATAGATGAAATCACAACAGGTAATTCACTCGACTCATCTAATTCAATTTGAGTGATTTCACTATTCTAACATTTCAATTCAATAGCCTTTCATCTACAATTCACAACCACATCATGTAACGTCAACCAATCCATACCCAGAATTACATCAAACTCATCAAACGGTAGTAGCAACAAATTAGCCGGAAAATAGTAACCCCGAGTCATTAAAGGATAATTCTTTCAAACTTTATCAACTAGAAATTATTTGCCTAAGGGGTTCAACACTTTAACCACAAACTCGGTAAACTCAACAGGAAAACTCTTACTAGACACCAAATTCATACAAATATATGAATGAGTCGATCCAGGATCAATCATTGAAATAACATTAGTGTCATAGAGAGAAAATGTACCAGTAATAACTTCTGGTAATGATGCATCTTCGCGAGTGCGAATTGCGTAAGCTCTAGCAGGTGCTCTAGCCTCGGATCTCACAGCGAAGTCCTTAGTCGTTCCTCTACTACTAGTCACATTCCCTGTATTTCTAGGTGGCCTCCCTCTATTAGTTGTGTTGCTCGGTCTTCCATTCTTGAACTTATCTTTCTCGGCTACCTCAGGACAATCTCAAATGAAATGATCGTCAGAATCACATTTAAAACAACCTCTATTATTCATCCAGCACTCACCAAAATGTCGTCAACCACACTGTTGACACTCGAGTTTATTATTTCTCACGCTGCCAACACTCGATACTGATGTAGCTTGTGTTTTAAGACTTGAGTATTGCTTTCCACGATCTCTGTTTGGATACCTGATTGAAGCATTCGAACGAGTATACGAATCTCTTCATTTCTTGGACAAAAATTGGTATGGTTTATTCACCAATCTCTTTCTCGAATCTTTCACTTTGAAATCTTTCTTTCTCTTTTCTTTACCAAGTTCTTCAGCTTTGCAAGCTCGGTCAACTAACACGACGAATTCTTTCAACTCTAAAATCCCGACTAACAATCTGATGTCTTCATTCGACCCATCTTCGAATCGTTTGTACATAATTGCCTCTATTGAAACACATTCCCGATCATACTTACTGAGTCTCACAAACTCTCGTTCTGATCGCTGGAATCAGAGTCTTAAAATTTATAAAGAGAATGATCGAACCTGCAAACTAACTCTGACAATGATTAAAGGCAAGTGTACCTATCGAACAGTAGTATAGCTTAGGCAAGACTGGATTGTCAAACCCAAAGGAACTAAAAGTACTAGTACTAACCTTCTTTTTATTATCTAGCCTAAAATAAGTGAAGTTGTTTAAAACTAATCTAACTACTACTAAGCTAAAGATGCAAAGAAAAAAAGAATGAATTGGGAAATAACTTGAAGGAAGACTCAGTTGATTTAAGACGATACCCTCAGGAAGAATCCACTTAGACTTCACTTGTTATTTAACCCTGAACCATACGATTTATTCACTTAACTTGATCTGTAAGATTCCCTAATTTATATTAAACCCTCTCTCGAGGCGAATAACGTCTAACCTTAGGTTAATTAATTGAAATCTCTTTCTAATTAATAACCCCCTAGAATAACAGTAAATCGATCTATGGATTCCCATATTAGGTTTCACCCTAATCCGGCAAAATCTCGTCACCCTATCTCCAGGCGCGCAAACGACTCCGCTTTAATTATGCTAGATCTATTCATAAGCAGGGGCTTTTGCTCCTCTACCTAAGAACATCTGACTTGAATCAATATCCCAGAAACATTAACACAAGAATTAAGCGCACATAATTAAGAACAAATCGAATATTTATCTTATAGTTCAGAAAACAATAACAAGATTCATCTAGGTTTCATCCCCTTCAGGTATCTGAAGGGTTTAGCTCATATCAATTAAAGAAAACATCTCAGAAGAAAAGATAAAACAAAACAAAAGAAATCCCTAAAACTCCCTGAAGGAATTGAAGGAGAGATCCGCCGTCTTGAGTAGAATTTCGGCTTCTTGAGATGGATCAACCTGCTATCTTCGTGTCATTCGCACAACTCTGACCTTTTCAGCTTGGCTCCGTGGCCTTGCTAACCGCCCTCTTTCAGGTAACACTTAGGGGGTTTATATGGGCTCTTGGAATGTGTTTCTTCGCCGCAAAGTATCCAAATCCGAATGAAATTGCTCTTTGCCATGACAGGGAGACGGCCATGTCACACGCCCGTGTAACTAGTCTTCAAGTCGTGTTCGGACTTCTTTAATGAGGCACGGCCATGTGAATCAAGGGTAAGGCCGTGTCCTATATGATCAATGCGGCACAGCCGTGTGGGCTTAAGTCCAGGCCATGTGGATTTCGTGATATGGCCCATTTACTCTGTTTTGGGCCCATTTTATGTTCTTTTCATTCTCAGGTGCTTTCCTGGGTATAAGACATAAAAAAGAAAGGATTAAGAGCACCTTTTTACATAAATCGAGGCTTAAATCATCCAAAAGTATACTAAATGTGGGATTAAAATATGTTACTTTTACGGTTTATCAATTACCCCCACAATTAAGCTTTTGCTTGTCCTCAAGCAAAATTCTCAACTTACAATTAAAACAAACTTTCCATGATTCATAATTCCTATCAACAATGCCTTATCATAATTCATAGATAATTTATACATGGATGATCTAACTTGAAGAGTCCTAAAGATTCAAACAGTCAAAGTCATACATTTGTAGCATAAAAACGTAGGTGTCTTCCCTTATCTAAATAATTACCTTTGATTCAAAATTGACAAGTGGTCGCTGAAATCAGAGCTTTAAAATTTATAAAACGAATGATCAAACCTGGAAACTAACTCTGACAATGATTAAAGAGAAGTGTACCTATCGAACAGTAGTATAGCTTAGGCAAGACCTGATTGTCAAACCCAAAGGAACTAAAAGTACTAATACTAACTTTCTTTTTATTATTTAGCCTAAAATAAAGTGAAGTTGCTTTAAATCTAAATTAACGACTACTAAGCTAAAGACACAAAGACAAAAAGAACGAATTGGGAAATAACTTGACGAAAAACTCAGTTGATCACGATGATACCCTCAGGAAGAATCCATCTAGGCTTCACTTGTTATTTAACACTGAACCATATGATTTATTCACTTAGTTTGATCCGTAGGACTCCCCAACGTATATTAAACCCTCTCTTGAGGCAAATAATGTCTAACCCTATGTTAATTAGTGGAACTCTCGTTCTCTTATAATAACTCCCTCGAATAGCAGTAAATCGATAATGGATTCCCATATTAGGTTTCACCCTAATCCGAAAAAATCTTGTAACCCTATCTCTAGGCGTTCGATCAACTCCGCTTAATTATGCTAGATCTACTCTTAAGCAGGGTCTATTCCTCCTCCACCTAAGCACATTAGGTTTGGATTAAGCATGCATATTTAAGAACAAACTAAGTATTTATCATATAATTCAGGAAACAATAACAAGATTCATCTAGGTTTCATCCCCTTCAGGTATCTGAGGGGTTTAGTTCATAACAAATAAATAAAACATCTCAAAAGAAAAGATAAAACAAAACATAAGAAATCCCTAAAACTCCCTAAAGGAATTGAAGGAGAAATCTGCCGTCTTGAATAGAATTCCGGCTTCTTGGGATGGATCAACTGGCTAACTTCGAGTAATTCCCTTAATTCTGACCTTTCCGGCTTGGCTTCTAGGCCTAGCTCGACGTTGGTTTCGGCTTCTGCTGAACTCTCCTTTCAAGTCGCCCCCTTGGGTGTTTATATAGACTTTGAGATGCCTTACTTGGCCCCTAAGTATCCTAATTTAAGTAGAATTCCTACTACGGTGTTTGAATAGGCTTTGGAATTTGTTTCTTTGCCTCCAAGTATCCTTTCCCGAATGAAATTGCTCTTTCCAGCGACAGGGACACGGCCATGGCACACACCCGTATGGATCGTGGCCAGGTCGTGTTCGGACTTTTAATGAGGCACGACTTTGTGGTCTTTGGGCCAGGACGTGTCGATTTCTCTCTTGGCCCAATTTGGTCCGTTTTAAACCGGTTTCTCGTTCTTTTCATCCTTGGGTGCTTTCCTGAGTATAAAATATGAAAAGAAAGGATTAAGAGCACCTTTATACATAAACCAAAGGATAAATCATCCAAAAGTATGCTAAATGTGGGACTAAAATATGTTATTTTTACGGTTTATCAACAAGGATTGACATACTCACTAAAGATTCACTCAAATCACTTGAGGTGTTTAAGGTTTCAAAATTAAGCTCTCAAAAGTAGAACCTGAAAAGTTAACCCCATAGGCTTGCCTAAAAATCAAATTTCCACCACTATAATATGAGATAATATACAAATCAAAAGGTCTTTATTAGGGTTGTAGCGGGGCTTTGGTTAAGGGTATGGATATAGGCTGAATTAGAAGGTTAGAATCGAGATTGAATTGACAAGTACCTACCTAGAAAATACTGAGATAATATTTACATTAACTGAAAAAGTAATAATCCTACTAACACGAGCTTTTTTTTCAAAAAATAGATTTTAACTGTATAAGCTCACCACTAATACTGAATATACTTCGATTTTTTTTTTAGTTTTTTTAAGAACAAATCAAGTAATAAAAGATAACTTCAACTACTGAAATAGTATAATTTGACAACTAATCAAATCATATCTCGATATAAGGGTAGTCAAAAGGAATGGTGATAACAAATACAAAGGGTTTTGGGTTATTAGTAGGTGAGTCAATAAAAAGGGTTGTTAGGGTCAACGGGGTTCACTAGGGGTTAATTATCACGGTAAGCTATTTAGTGGAGTGAGTGGGTTAAAAGCTAGGTGCCTTTATCATCTCGGTATATCAAATCATAGGTATGGTCTCAACATGTATAATCGAGGCAAGTTCTAGAATACCACTTCAAAGATGACACACTCATAATCAATAAAAGTGAGCATGAAAAAGAATATATGCTCTAATTGGCTCAAAATCTCACAAAAATTATGGGTGTTTTGACATCATCCTCGTAAATTTCAAACTTCCAAATAATATTCAGATTCAGCTCGACAACCTAGCAAGGATTTTAATTCTGAAAAATAGACTTATCATGCTTGATTCTCTAATACTCTTCTAATTAAATCATCAATGCGCAATTAACTATGACTTAATCTAAAACATATCAATAAAAATCATAAACCATCAGAAATTTCATCCTAATTAGTAATATGAGGAAATTACTTAAAACAAGACTAAATTCAGGGATTTGAGAATAATGCAAAACGTTAGACACTTTTACCCCCCCACACTTAAGATGTACATTGCCCTCAATGTACAAAGATAAATATTCAATTTAAGAGAGAGGGAGAGGTGAAACTTCCTGAATTTGGATGGTTTCCCAGAGTTAGAAGTCGGTAGGGGTGGTGGCTGTTGCGGAGCTCTGCGTTAGATGAAGAAATTGGGGAGCTCGTAGAGAATTAGCCAGGAGTTATTAAGACACAATTAAAATAAACTAAATATATATTTAAAGATAAGAAAACTAAAGAACATGAAAATAAAAAGTACAATAAAGTTAAAAGAAAAGGTGGATGGACCGAAGAGTCCTTATTGATGGATGGTTCGCGAGTTGGGTGTGACCTCTAGGGCTGCTGAGGTGCTGGCGATGGCGGAAGTGGTGTGATTCCCAAGCAGCCTTTAGAACTCCTCAGGCTGCGGTGGTGGTGGTCGTGTTCCCAAGGAGTGATTCCCTAGCAGCCTGACGAACCTGACACTATGAAACTAAAATATAGTAAACTAAATTAAGCATAAGATTGTCAAAGAGAGTAGGAAATTAAAGCAAAAGAGAAAAGAAAAGTAAAAACTATATGGTCTCAAAGACCCTTGGCTTGTTATTTGGATGAAGCGGCCGACATGAGCTTATGTATAGGGATCACCCTTGGTGAGATTATGCTTGGCTTCTTCCGCTTCTTCGGCATGGTTTTGGTGTGGTTGAAGAGTTATTGAGACTTGTTATGGAGAGGGAAATCTGAAAATAAGGGGGGAAAGAAAAGAAGTGAATGGTGGAAAGAATGGGGAAGGGAGGTTGGGTTTAAATAGAGGCTCAATTCTGGCACTTGCCCACGTCCGTGGGCTGAGGGCGTGTCGATGCACAAGGCCACTTCGCATGGCCATGTGTCTAGGCGTGTTATTTCTCCATGCTCGTTTTTTAGCCAGCCATGCCCGTTTTCGACAAGTCAGTATGATGGAACGATTGGAAGGCATGGGCGTGTTCTGCCCGTGGTTTGCAAGTCAGTAGCTTCACACGGTCGTAGGGCACGGCCGTGCCACTTTGTCGGTGCCCGTGGGGGAGTGGTTGAGTCCGTGACTTCAAAATTTGTTTGGGACTGATTTGTACCGCCTCTGCTATGTTAGTACGGAGATTTTAGTGGTCCACACGGCCACGGCCACGGCCGCGTGCAAGGCCGTGTGGCTTGGAAATCTGCACTTTTGTGTTAGTTTAAAACTAAGAGAAGAAAAGAAAAGAAACTAAAAATAAATGCAACAGTAAGTAGGCCCGAGAAGCGCTCGTTTATAGTCTTAAGCTAGACTTTCCTTGTATTTGAGAATAAGAATCAGGGCGGTTTAAAGGTTTGAATATCTTCCCTCATGCTTACAGTTTTATTTTCTTGATAAAGTTTAAGTCGAGAAGCATTTACCTTAAAAGTGCCGAATGTTTGATTACTTACCTCGACTATTCCGTGTGGGAAGATATTGTGTACCTTTAGAGGAATTTCTTCAGTTTTTTTCAGGCCTGATGTTGTGATGTGAGGGTCGGCTTTGTCTAACAGTACCTGGTCTCCTATTTTGAAATGGTTTGACGTTCCTATGAGCTCTTCTGGGGAATCCTTAGGTTTTACTTTGTGCGGTTCCTGTTCTTCTATGAAGGATGTCGTCCACTTTTCTAATTTATCGATCTCAAGGCTTCGTTTGTTGTGTGATCTTTCTGTGTTGATTTGAGGGTCATGCTTCGGCTCAGGTGGCATTTCCTGTGATGAAGCTGGAACAATCTGGTCACCAACTAAATTTACTTTCTCACCTTCATCAATTGTTGTCCTGGCCGAGTCAAGAGCTTCTAGGCTGATCGATTCGTCACCTACTTGAAGTATTAATTCTCTTGTGCTAACATCAATTTTAGTCCTGGCAGTTGCTAAAAAGGGTCTTCCTAAAATTAAGGGAATCGAATTATCCTCATCCATGTCTAAGACAACAAAATCTACTGGTAAAACGAATTTATCAATTTTTACAAGAACATCTTCGATAATACCCCTAGGAATTCTAATAGTTTTATCAGCTAATTGAATGCTCATCCTAGTCTGTTTGGGTTTCCCTAGACCTGGTTGTTTAAACATTTTGTAAGGCATGACATTTATGCTTGCCGAACTGTTTTCTGTATCATCTCTTTTCATTGCTTCGGGGTAAGGTATGCGAGGTTGGTACTCTTTGATTACCGGTTTTGGTTTTTCCCATGTTATCTCTATTTTACCTTCTTCTACCTTGTTTTCTTGTATTGAGTTGGGTTCATCTAACCCTTTACTATCATGAGCTATGATGGCTTGAATTTGCTCTTTTGGGTTAATCTCCGTGTTACTTGGTAGACGTCCTTGCAGTCGTTCGGACATTAACTTTGTAAGTTGTCCGACTGCTTTAGTGACTTCCCCTACTGATTTAGTAAGTTCCCCAACTCGGTTCTTGGTCTCTTCAACTGATGTTTGTTGATCTTTAAGTGTTTTCTCAGTATCTTGAAGACAATTTTCTGTGGCCGCCATGAATTTTGTCAGCATCTATTCAAGGTTTGGCTTCTTCTCTTGCAAATATGGCTGATTTTGGAAATTTTGAGAAGGTTGTTGTCTTTGATTTCCTTGATTTCCTTGACCTCCCTATGAAAAATTTGGGTGGTTCCTCCAACCTGGATTGTAAGTATTACTATAAGTATTATTATTGGATCTGAAATTATTACCTATATAGTTCATCTGTTCGCTCTCTGTGCCCGGTTGGTAGGGTGGGTACTCAGGATTCGCCACAGTTCCACTTGCGTCGCACTGCATGATTGGGTGTGCCTGCAAAGAACACAAACTATCAAGCTTTTTATTTATCATCTCTATCTGTGTTGATAGTGTGGTCACTGCATCAAGGTTGTAATCTCTTCAATGAACTCGTATGCTGCTTCAGGAGTTCTGTTGTTCAGGGTTCCACCGGCGGCTGAATCAATTAATTGCCTCGTTGAGGGGTTTACATCGTTATAGAAGGTTTGGACTTGTAGCCATAAAGTTAAACCATGGTGCGGATACCTTCTGAAGAGATCCTTATATCTCTCCCATGCGTCGTATAATGTCTCTAAATCCATCTGCACAAAAGAAGAGATATCATTCCGTAATTTGGCCGTTTTGGCTGGTGGGAAATATTTTAATAGAAATTTTTCGGTCATTTGTTCCCATGTAGTGATTGACCCTCGTGGTAACGAGTTTAAGCACTGTTTGGCTTTATTTCTTAATGAAAAGGGAAATAACCGAAGACGTATGACATCATTAGAAACTCCATTTATTGTGAAGGCATAACAGAACTCTAAAAAATTAGCTATATGAGTGTTTGGGTCTTCGTCCTGTAAACCATCAAATTGAACAAATTGTTGAATCAATTGTATTGTGTTAGGCTTAAATTCAAAATTATTAGCAGCTATAGCAAGCCTAACAATACTTGATTCTGCTCCTGTTAAATGTGGTTTAGCATAATCAAACAAAGTACGTGGAGCATTGTTTTCTCCCACGTCATGTGGTTGTGGATTATTCTCATCTATCCCTTCAGTAGGATTGGATCTGCCTTCTCGATTTTCCTCTGTGTAATTTAGGGCTCGCCTGATTTCTCTGCAATTTCTTCGAGTGGTAGCTTCAATATCACTGTCGTATGCTAAAGGTCCCCTCGGGTTCCTTCTAGTCATAAACTAGAGGTACCTGCTAGCAGAAGAAAGAAAGAGAATTTAGCAAAATCAAATTTTAACCTAAAATAAAAGTAAATTGCGAAAAATAAAAATAATGGCTAAAGTAATAAAAATATAGCTTTCTTAATATTTTAGTTCCTCGGCAGCGGCGCCAAAAACTTAATCGCTGGAATCAGAGTCTTAAAATTTATAAAGAGAATGATCGAACCTGCAAACTAACTCTGACAATGATTAAAGGCAAGTGTACCTATCGAACAGTAGTACAGCTTAGGCAAGACCGGATTGTCGAACCCAAAGGAATTAAAAGTACTAGTACTAACCTTCTTTTTATTATCTAGCCTAAAATAAGTGAAGTTGTTTAAAACTAATCTAACTACTACTCAGCTAAAGATGTAAAGACAAAAAAAATGAATTGAGAAATAAATTGAATGAAGACTCAGTTGATTTAAGACGATACCCTCAAGAAGAATCCACCTAGACTTCACTTGTTATTTAACCCTGAACCATACGATTTATTCACTTGACTTGATCCGTAGGATTCCCTAATTTATATTAAACCCTCTCTCGAGGCGAATAATGTCTAACCCTAGATTAATTAATTGAAATCTCTTTCTAATTAATAACCCCCTAGAATAGCAGTAAATTGATCTATAGATTCCCATATTAGATTTCACCCTAATCCGACAAAATCTCGTCACCCTATCTCTAGGCGCACGAACGACTTCGCTTTAATTATGCTAGATCTATTCTTAAGTAGGGACTTTTGCTCCTCTACCTAAGAACATCTGACTTGAATCAATATCCTGGAAACATTAACACAAGAATTAAGCGCACATAATTAAGAACAAATCAAATATTTATCTTATAGTTCAGAAAACAATAACAAGATTCATCTAGGTTTCATCCCCTTCAGGTATCTGAAGGGTTTAGCTCATATCAATTAAAGAAAACATCTCAGAAGAAAAGATAAAACAAAACAAAAGAAATCCCTAAAACTCCCTGAAGGAATTGAAGGAGAGATCCACCGTCTTGAGTAGAATTCCAGCTTCTTGAGATGGATCAACTGGCTATCTTCGAGTGATTCCCACAACTCTGACCTTTTCGGCTTGGCTCCTTGGCCTAGCTAACCGCCCTCTTTCAGGTAACACTTAGGGGGTTTATATAGGCTCTTTGAATGTTTTTCTTCGCCCCAAAGTATCCAAATCCGAATGAAATTACTCTTTGCCACGACAGGGACACGGCCATGTCACACTCCCGTATGACTAGTCTTCAAGCCGTGTTCAGACTTCTTTAATGAGGCACGACCATGTGAGTCGGGGGTAAGGCCGTGTTCTAGATGATCAATGCAGCACGGCCATGTGGGCTTAAGTCTAGGTCGTGTGGATTTCGTGATATGGCCCATTTACTCCGTTTTGGGCTCGTTTTATGTTCTTTTCATTCTCGGGTGCTTTCCTGGGTATAAGACATAAAAAAGAAAGGATTAAGAGCACCTTTTTACATAAATCGAGGCTTAAATCATCTAAAAGCATACTGAATGTGGGATTAAAATATGTTACTTTTACGGTTTATCACGCTCATACTCAGTTACAGACATACAGTTTTGTTTCAGCTCTAGAAACCCTTTTCGCTTTTGATCAATGAACCGTTGACTGATGTATTTCTTTCTAAACTCAGCTTGGAAGAATTCCCAGGTAACTCTTTCTCTCAACACCACTAATATGTTGTGTCCCTCAGAAGTGATATAACACATTTTAAACAGTCAGTCGGTGTGCAAGAAAGTTCATCAAATACTTTGATAGTATTTTCAAGACAAAACTTGGCTCTCTCAGAATCGTCATCAACTGTAGCTCTGAACTCTTCAGCCCCGTATTTCCAGATCTTATCAACTGGCGGCTTATTTAATCATTGAAGTTCCACAACTTGAGGAGCTACGGGAACCGATTGGGAATTAAGTGGGGATAGAGGTTGCTGAGCAACCGGATTTGTTTGAACAAACTCCGTAAACCACTCATTCATCATTTGGAAGAAGGCTTCTTTAGCCTCTCCTCCCTGCCTACCCGATACGAGTCTCGACTTAGATTGCACTACTTCGTGAACAGAGGTAGGTGCATTACTTTCAACATCATTAGCTACAGCTCGATTGGTATCCATTTACTATATAAAAACACATTTTAAAACTGTCAGGAGATATCACACTATCACAGTTTATATATGGCATGTATAGCTAGACTCTTACATATGCTACGTTAGTCCTAAAATTGACTAAACCGTAGCTCTGATACCAATAAATGTAACACTCCTCACCCGTATTTAACACCGGAATAGGGTTACAGAGTATTACCATACATATTATACAATTACACATACATGTTCAAGTTCCAAATAATCATCATTCAATAACATACATATCGTCTCTATTATAAGCCTACGAGGCCTAAAACATGCATTCAGGGTTGTTCGGGACTAAATCGATAACTCCAGAGATTTTTACGATACATAGAAATTTTTTTCAAATTTCAGGGACACACGACCGTGTCGCCCGGCCGTGTGAGACACATCCGTATCACAGGTTGTGTGGACATTCGAAATGGGATCACATAGCCGTGTCCCAGCCAGTGTCTGAACCCGTGTAACTCTTTGACTTGGGTCACATGGCCAACACACACGTTCGTGTGACTAGCCCGCGTGCCTTAAAATCTGCCACACACGCCGGTGTGACAGGCCGTGTGCTAGGCCATGCCAAACTTGTAGGGTATACTGACTTATGCCACACAGCTAAGTCACACGCCCGTGTGCTGGGCTGTGTGGAGCATGCTGACTTGATTTTTAATTCAATGCCAGGGGACACACGACCATGTAACCTGACCATGTGTCATACACAGCTGAGACACATGCCCGTGCCTCTTCCCGTGTGGACAAAAATAGTCTATTTACCAATCCATGTTGCCACCAAAACTTTCATAGAACTACATTAACCCAAATGGCACCAAAACATAGCATATAATAGGCATTCAATCAACCTCAACCAAGAATATTTCATACCATTTCCAACACCAACAATTACAAGGTATACAATCTCACAATGTGCCATTCAATTTCATACCAAAAATCACTTTCTCAAATCATCAATATGGTCATTTTCTAAATATGCATTACTAGCCTAAATTCACTAGCATACCAATATTTATAACTCAACCATTTGCTATCCATAATACCTATTATCAACAAGCATCACATAACCATCATCCAACACATCACACCTGCCATATGCACGTATATATACATGATCAACTATACCAAAATAAGCCAACTCCCATGGCTATATACAAAACCAAACATTAGATATTTACAAGCCAATTCAAATGGCTAACTTCTTTATTAATTCATAACCAAAATGACTATAATCCTATACATGTCATATACTCAAAATAGTTAAATTCAAAAGTACCAAAGTGATAGTTGGATAGTGTGATGAAATCTCCGACTATAACAGTTCGATTTTGGGCCTAGTCGGAATAGTGGTTTCCGAACCACAAATCCGACGAGGAAAAATTTATTTTTATTACATTTTTTTGGTGTATGATTTCACAAAATTATTTCATGAAAATTTTGTTCGAAAATTTCGACGTTTGGGTTTTCAATTTAGTCAAAAGAACTAGATTGTAAAAAGTGCAAAAGTTGAGTTCTACATGTTAGAGGTGTCCAATTGTTATGAAATTTTAAATTTGAGGTCCTTAAATGATAATTAGACCATCGGTTAATTTTTTGGACAAAACTAGACATGAAATAGGTGAAATAGAATATTTTTAAGTTAGGGGCATTTTGGTCATTTAGTAATTAAAATGAATTTAAAACAAAATTAAAAGCCAATTTTTGTCCATCTTCAACCCCATGGATGAAGTTCACAAGGGGAAACTATGGCTAGGGTTTTTCAAGCTTCCAAGCTCGATTATAAGTCCGTTCTAGCCCAGTTTTTAATGATTTTTACGTTTTTGAAATCCTCGTAACAAGATCTATATATTTCTACCACTAGTTTGAGATATGGTTAAAGTCTAGGGTTTTGACCCATGATGAATATGTGTGTATATTTGTGTTTAATGGTAGAAAATGCATGTTTATGGTTAGAGAAATGACTTTTACTAAGTAATTTTAGGTGAAAATGCTAAAAAGGACTAATTTGGAAAAGTTATAAAATTATCATAAAAGTGTGAATTAGTGGATATTGTAGGCTGTTGTAGTTATGAAAATGGTTCGGCTAGGCTTAAAATATAAAGAAATTGAATGAAAATCATTTTACGAGCCTAGGGGAAAAATTGTAAATATGATAAAGTTTAGGGGCAAAAATGTAATTTTACCTAAATGTGAATTTTGGGTTAATTTGAGTATCATGTTAAATAAATAAGTGAAATGTGTTGTTATAGATCAAGAAAAATGAGATTCAGACTTAGAACGGGAGGAAAACAAAGAATATGACGAATAAGTTCTTTTCACCGATTGTACTACCGAGGTAAGTTTGTATGTAAATAATGCATCGTTTTTGCTTACACTTTCATATTTTGATATATTTTGTGAAATGTGGCTGAACTCGGTTGAACCTTAGGAATAGAATAGGATACAAGTGACATGTCACTAGGGACCTATGTGAAAACTATGTGAAATTGTGACTAAGTGAATCCGGGTGCTAGTCTTATAAGTTCTACCAGTGACTAGGTAATCTGGCATGTGTTGCGGATACCTGACAGCCTGTGTGAGCAGCACTGAGTAGTTACAAATGACCGACAGCTTGTGTGAGCAAACTCGTGAATGTGAATAGCTCGAGAACGAGCCTATGTGTAATAAGTGATGTGAAGTAGCTTTGACTACAAGTGTGGCAAAATGTGCAATATTCCGATGTATTTGTTAATATTCCAATGTGTTCAACGGGAAATGACTAAGTGTAAATGATTGTGATTATGTGATGAATGAGTGTAGGTACATGTGTATATATATATATATATATATATATATATCATGAGCAATATGCTCGATATGTGATCGAACTTTGGTAAGATTGATGTGGAGTAAGTAGGACTATGAAGACTTGTAAATACTTGATAATGACTAGCTATTGGAATGGCTAGCTATGGACATGCTTGGTGTTATGTGTGTGTAAATGAAAGTTAATGCAAAGAAAACATGAAAGAGTAAAATTAGCAATAAAATAATTTTGGACAGCAGCTGTTGTGTGAATTTGAAAAATCCCCAAAAATGGTGAAAATCTAATTAGAGGTTAAATAAGATATGAAATTAAAGCTTATTGAGTCTATTTGCATATAAAATAAATGGTTTAAGCAATGGAATTTCACATTCTAAGATATTTGAATTTCAGAATCCCCTGTTCTGACTTAGGAAAGTCATTAAAAATTGTACAAAAATAATTATGGTTTATAATTTATATGCTTAAATTTCTTAATGAGTTTAATTTCGAGAAAAATAAATAGGGACATTATTCAAATTATTTACGATGAGATAATTAATTTTTAGTGAAGAGGGGTCGAAACTATCAAACAACGGAACATGGGTGACTTTAAAGAATAAACTGTACTTATTGGCTAGACCAGAAATTCTGAACGTTTTATGGTGAGAATATGTGTGAGTCTAGTTTTAGGTAAAATTTTTGGAACTTAATTTGGAGTTCTGTAACTCAAGATATAAATAAATTAGTGACTATGACTAGAGTAGACAACTTGAGATGAATATGAATAAATAATGGAACTATGTGCAATTATGATTGTATTATCTTTAGAACATATTGTGAAGATTTATAAAAGCCTTTTCATAAATCACGTATTATTTACATTTCTACTTACTAAGCTATAATGCTTACTCCCTTCCTTTCCTTTTTCCTATAGTGTCACAGATGCTTGCTCGAGTTGGAGGTCGTCGGAGATTCTATCACACTAACAAGTTATTAATTTGTATTGTATCAACGATCTTCAAGTATTTTTAAGTCTATGGCATGTATAAGGACTTGATTATGTGTGTAAGAGTATGCCCAAAGATCAATCATGAGATGGTTGTAATAACATACTTAATTTACCATGTTTATTAATATAAAGCGTTGTCATTATTATTTCAGTTTTTCTTTCTGTGTGTATAGATAAACTATTTTATAATAATGTCCTGAGAATAATATGATTATTCTTAAAAGATCCTTAGTCGAGTATTATTGTTGACTAGGACAATAATAATGCATTAAGACTAACATGTAGTTGATTGATGATAAAGAGTTGTCATTGATATGGAGTGTCAAAATCAATGCATGAATATGTGTGTTAGAGAACAACATATTGGATTGACCCGCTATGAGTATGTTTCTTGGATTATTATGTAATTGTCACAACATTACTCATAGTGATTAATATGTATATGATCCTCAGACTTGAGATCATTATTATCCCAGCATCGTGAGTTGTATATTTTGATACAGTCAAATGTACACCGTAACAGGTTGTTCTATAAAGGCTGATGTTGGATATACCACAATCTATGTAGAGGGATATGGTTGATCAATAAAGGATAAGTCCCTCCTACATAATAGGAGTAATATCTTAGGCCACTTGATTGAGTGAGACTAGAAATGCATGGCCATGCTCAAATAAGTTGATATGAGATGTCATACTAATTTGTATATCATAGTCTACTCAAGATATCAAGAAACATGGGATGGACTATGCAAGTGTGACTATCCCATGACTTGTATCCGTTCCAGAGATAAAGGACTTAAGGATTAATGTATGAAAGGTTAATCACGAAAGGTTATGTCGAATCATGACTTCTTGTAACTTAGGTAGCAATGATGCATTGCTAGATGCCACTCATTGTCTGTGACAATAGAATCGTTCTAGTATTACTGCTAACGTTGCAAGAACCTACAGGGTCACACCCTATGGTTGAAATGAACGGAATAAAATATAGTTGGTATTGTGCTTGGTTGTCACAAAAATTAAATTAATTAAAGAATTAATTTAATTGGGCAATCAAATATTGAACATATTATATGTACAAGGATGTTGTACACATAATGATAACATAATTTTATTAATATATGAATTTGATTCATATATAAATTTAAATAAATATAGTTTACCGGAATCCTTGTTATAATTAATGTAATTATAATTTTCAGATATAATTAATGTAATTATAATTTTCGGTTAAAAACTTTATTGTATTTATTTAATCTTGTAATACATTCAAGAGATACCAATTATAAAAGGCCCAATTAAGAGGATACCTATTATAAAAGGCCCAATGAGAAAGGCACCCATTATAAAAGTTATTAAAAGGAGACAAAATTGAATATGAAAACCCTAAGTGATTGGTTGTTAGGTCTAGCAGCCGTCAAGCAAATAAGCCTCCAAAACAGTTTTGGAGATTTCTTCCGTTCATAGTCAAACCGGGTGGATTACGTAGAGGCTGACATCGGAAAAGGTTGAGGCTTGATTCGACAGTAGATCAAAACTCCTGTTGCCAAGGCGTCGCTGTCTACTCAGATTGAAGTTTTGGTAATTTCGAAACCTTTATTTCACCCCGATTCGTTCCCCACACATGGATCCATGATTTGGATCGCCGGATCTAATTTTATTCTGCTGCGCCATGGGGTACCGCCGTTCCAACAATGTGTGTATATATTATTATGAGTTGGCCTAGAATGTTGGCCTATGCTATTTGATGGTTATTGTTGTATAAGACCGTTTAATGTGGCTAATAATTGTTATGTTATAAGTCTATAATGATGCATTTCAAGGATGTGTATGCTTGCTCGTGTTGGATGATTAAATGTGTGATAATTATGAGTGGTAAATGTGATTGGTTGTGTAAGTTGCATGATGTGAATGGTTAAGTGTGTGTTTGTGATTATGCATGATGAATATGGTTTGTAAATGGTATATGAACATCCTAGTGTGGATGTTTGAATGCTTAATAATATCATGTTGTGTGGTGATAAATTTGTATAAGTGTATGAGTGTTTTAGGGTGATAAAGGGCTTGGTAAATAGCCTTACTTATGGCCACACGGCCATGTGCCCAGGGTGAGTGAAGTCTGCACTTGATTTTCAGAAATTCGAATCGCCACACGGCCTAACACACGAGCGTGTATCTCGGTTGTGTGAAGGACATGGCCTTGGACACGGGTGTGTGCCCCTGTTTTTCAAAAAATTTTCTAATGCTTTCCAAAGTTCTCGGTTTAGTCCTGGACCACTTCCAAAATATGTATTGGGCCTCGTAGGCCGTATTTAGGGACTCAAAGATAAAAATTTGAAAAGTTTTAATTTGGATGAAATTTTATGACTCGGTTTAATACGTTTACAAGTGTATGTGTTCTGGTAATGCCTCGTACCCTATTTCGTTGTTAAATACGGGTAAGGGGTGTTGCACCGAATAAAACACGAAAAAATAAATGAAATAATCTATAAGTTTAGTAAGCTCGTATGAAAATAATAAGCAAAACTCACCATTTAATTATCATTCAAAATATGCATAGAACATACTATAAAATATTTACTCACAATATTAACATGTATTCAAATCATCTATTTAACCATGAACTCATTTCTTCCATACGTTCGATGCATATATATAGTTTTCATACATATCTATACTGATACGTATCTATTTCTCACCATTTCATATATTCGATATACCCGCTGAACCATTTCGAATAATACAGGATACTCAGGAATCTCGCACCCTAAGTACCAATATATATATAGCCGAAGCTATCTCAATATCATATCTTAATAATGCTCAGTCTCAAGCTATCAACGAGTTTTCTCACACAAGGTGACAGTCATGACATAACTACACGGTGCTGCTCACACAAGCTGACGAGAATCCTCAACACATGCTGGATAACTCAGCCACTGGTAGGATGTACAGACCAACACCCAAAACAATAATAACCCCTAATGACATGTCATTCGTATCCTAATCTATTCCTAAGGTTCACCCAGGATTTCACACTTGCCGAATTGTCGTCGAACATGTCCGTAGAGTCGTATTCACAATTTATGCAATATCAAAACATTTAAAATACAATTATAACAAAACTTATTACATACGAACTTACCTCGAATGTGAAAACGGTGAATTAAGTCGATTAATCCGAAACATTGTTATTTCCCCGATCTAAATAATATCAAATTTAGCTTATTTAATAATATCTCTATTCAATTTAGTCAAAATTATACATTAAGGCAATTTTACATATTTGCCCCTAATATTTCACATTTTTACAATTTAGTCCTTATTTCATAAAATCACAAATTCATGCAATTCAACCAAAACCCATGCTAACTGAATTTCAATTAAGTCCCTAGGAGTCAATATTTTTCATTTATTTCACAATTTAACTACAAAAATTACATATTTCATAATTTAATCCCTAATTGGACATTGCACTAAAAATCACTTAACAAATGTTGTTTATTTAACAACAAACATGCATTTTCTATCATCCAGCATCTAAATACACATAGATTCATCAATGGTAAAACCCTAAACCTTTAATAGTTTTGCAATTTAGTCCCTGGGCTAGCTAGATTAAGCTGCAACGATCTCAAAAACATAGAAATCAATAAAAACGGGACATAAATGGACTTACATGCACCAAGGATAGATAGCTGATAAACCGTAATATGAACACATTTTAATTCCACATTTAGCATACTTTTGGATGATTTATTCCTTGAATTGTGTAATTTGGTGCTCTTAATCCTTTGTTTTCATGTTTTATACTCAGAAGAGCACTAGAGGATGAAAAGAATGAGAAATGGGCCCAAAACGGAGTAAATGGGCCATATCTCGAAATCAATACGGCCTGGGTCGAAGACCACACGGTCGTGCCTCCTTAATAGTCTCGAACACAGCCTGGCCACAATTCACACGGGCGTGTGCCATGGGCGTGTCCCTGACGTGAGAAAGAAGAGTTTCAGTCAGATTAGGGTACTTAGAGGAAAAGAAAGCCATTCCAAATGCCTATATAAACACTCTAGAGGCCAACATTCAGGAAGAGTCCAGTTAGGCATCCAGCTAGGCCAAGGAGCAAAGCTTGAGAGGCCAGAATTGTGGGATTCGCTCGAAGAATAGCTAGTTGATTCATCTCAAGAAGCCGGAGTTATACTCAAGACGGAGGATCTCTCCTTCAATTCCTTCAGGGGGTTTTAGGGTTTTCTTATGTTTTGTTCTATCTTTTCTTTTGAGATGTATTCTTTTATCATTATGAACTAAACCCTCAGATACCTGAGGGGGATGAAACCTAAGATGAATCTTGTTATCGTTTGCTGAACTATATGATAAATACTTGATTTGTTCTTAACTATGTGTTCTTAATTCTTGTTTTGGTATTTCCGGGATATTGATTCAAGTACTGATGTGCTTAGGTGGTGGAGTAAAAGTCCTTGCCTAAGAGTAGATCTAGCATAGTTAAGTGGAGTTGCTCGTGCACTTAGAAATAGGGTGACGAAAATTTGCTGAATTAGGCTCAAACCTAATATGGGAGTCCATAGATCGAGTTAATGCAATTCTAGGGGTTTTAATTAGAAAGAGATTTCAATTAATCAACCTAGGTTTAGACGTTAGTAGCCTCGAAAGAGGTATTAATATAAATTAGGGAATCTTACGAATCAAGTCACGTGAATAAATCGTCTGGTTCAGAGTTAGATAACAAGTGAAGTCTAGGTGGATTCTTCCTCGGGTATTATCTTAATCAATTGGTTTTTCTCTCAAGTTATTTTCCCCAATTCATTCTCTTAGTCTTTGCATCTTTAGCTTAGTTATTAGTTAATTTTAGATTAGATAACAAATTCCATTAATTCTTAGGCTAAATAATAAAAAGAATGTTAGTATTAGTACTTTTGGTTCCTTTAGGTTCAACAATCTGGTCTTGCCACAGCTATACTACTGTTCGATAGGTGCACTTGCCTCAATCATTGTCATAGTTAGTTTCTAGACTCGATCATCCTTTTTATAAATTTTTAAGACTCTGATAGACAGGATCAAGTTTTTGGAGCCATTGCCGGGGAACTGAAATATTAAGAACGCTTAATTTTTATTACTTTAGCCATATTATATTTATTTTATTTTTGCAATTTATTTTTACTTTTCTAAATTTTCTTCTTTTCTTCTGGCAGGTACCTCTAGTTTATGACTAGAAGGAACCCGACAGGACCCCTGATTTACGACAGTGATATTGAAGGTACTGTTTGCAGAAATCGTAAAAAAATAAGGCGAAGCTTAAATTACATAGAAGAATAACAAGAAATCAAAACCATTACCACCGAAGAGATGGCTGAGAATAATTCGCTACCTCCAGAGGTGGCCGAAAATCATGCTCCTCGAACTATGTATGATTATGCTAAACCGAATTTAATAGGAAGTAAGTCAAGTATTGTTTGGCCTGCTATTGCTGCAAATAATTTTGAACTGAAACCTAACTTTATTCAGAGGATACAGCAATTTGTTCAGTTTGATGGTTTGCAGGATGAAGATCCAAACAATCACTTGGCGAATTTCCTAGAATTTTGCGATGCCTTCAAAATAAATGGCGTTTCTAATGATGCCATCCTTCTTCGGTCATTTCCCTTTTCTTTGAGGAATAAAGCCAAACAGTGGATGCATTCTCTTCCAAGAGGATCAATCACTACATAGGATCAGATGACCGAAAAATTTTTATTGAAATATTTTCCGCCGGCCAGAATGGCCAAGTTGAGGAATGATATCTCTTCTTTTGTGCAGATGGATTTAGAGACACTTTACGATGCATGGGAGAGATGCAAAGATCTATTGAGAAGGTACCCACACCGTGGATTACCCTTTTGGCTACAGGTCCAAACTTTCTACAACAGTGTGAACCCCTCAACTAGACAATTGATTGATTCAGCTTCCGACGAAACCTTGAATAACAAAACTCCTGAGGTAGCCTATGAGTTTATAGAGGATATGTCACTGAATAACTATCAGTGGCAAGTTACAAGGACAAGGCTAACAAAAGCAGCCGGAGCTTTCAACCTCGACACAATCACCATGCTATCAAATCAGGTAGAGATGTTAAATAAAAAGATTGATGGTTTATGTGATTCTTTGCAGGTACATCCAGTTATGCAATGCAATCTGAATGGAGGTTGGAGGAACAACACAAATTATCCACCTTACAACACGAGCGCTGAAAACGAACTAGTTCACAATATGGGTAACAATTTTTTAGCTCAAAATAACCCTTATAGTAACACTTATACTCCAGGTTGGAGGAACCACAGCAATTTCTCATGGGTTAGTCAAAGAAACCAAAGACAATAATCCTTCCCATAAGAAAAGAAGCCAAACCTTAAAGAAATGCTGACAAAATTTATAAAGGTGTCAGACACCCGTTTCCAAAATACCGAAACAATATTGAACAAACAGAAAGCATCAATTGAAGGGCTTAAAGATCAAATTGGACAACTAACTAAGTTAGTTTCTAAAAGGCAACCAGAAAGTTTACCTAGGAAAAAAGAGCAGGTGAAAGCAGTTACACTGAGAAGTGGAAAGGAGTTAGTTGAAACAACGAAGAAGATACCACATGACACAGATAAGATGAGAAAGTTGAAGATGTAACGCCAATACATAAAGAATGTAAACCACCAATCCCATATCTGACAAAGTTGAAGAAAGACCGATTAGATGCACAATACGGTAAATTTCTTGAACTTTTTAAACAGTTACATATTAACTTACCTTTTGTTGAAGCTATTTCACAGATGCGGACATACTCGAAATTCCTAAAAGAGCTTCTAATAAATAAAAGGAAGTTTGAAGAGATATCAACGGTGGAACTTAATGAAGAATGTTCAGCCATCCTCCAAAACAAGCTACCAACCAAATTAAAAGATCCAAGAAGTTTCACTATTCCCTCCTTAATTGGTAGTGTAAATATTAAGAAAGCACTAGCTGATCTAGACGCCAGTTTTAATTTAATGCCTTACAAAATGTTTAAGCAACTTGGTCTTAGGGAACCAAAACCCACTAGGATGAGTATTCAATTAGTTGATAGATCTATCAAATATCTTAGGGGAGTTATTGAAGAGATTTTGGTAAAAGTTGATAAATTTATATTCCTTGTTGATTTTGTTGTGCTTGACATGGATGAAGACATTGAGGTACCTTTAATTTTGGTGCGCCCTTTTTTAGCTACTGCTAGAGCTGTTATTGATGTAGGTGATGGTAAACTCACGTTAAGGGTAGGTGACGAGGAAATTATTTTCCAAATTTACGATGCTATGTGATACTCTAGAGAACAAGATGATTCCTGTTATTTTATTGATGCCATTGATCATCTTATTCAAGATTCTTTGCAGGAAATCATAGATAACGACACGATGGAACTGTGTTTTACTCAAGGTGAGGGGGAAGATGATGATACAGATGAGTTGAATTTTAATACATCTACCTCTAGACAAAAGAAAGAAGAGGGCATTGAAATCAACGATGAACTAAAACAAAAACCCTCTATTGATGACCCGCCGAAATTGGAATTAAAACAGTTGCCAAAACACTTAGAATATGCATTCCTCAGGGATAATTCTACGCTACCCGTAATTATCTCTTCAGAATTGGAACCAAAAGAGAAAGATGAGTTGCTAAAGGTACTAAGGGAACATAAAAGAGCCATAGCTTGCAAAATTTCTGACATTAAAGGAATAAGTCCATCGTTTTGCACCCACAAAATTTTAATGGAAGATGAGTATAAACCATGTGTGCAACCTGAAAGATGATTGAATCCCAACGTGAAAAAGTTGTCAAAACTGAGGTAACTAAACTCCTAGATGCTAGAATAATTTATCCTATTTCTGACAGTTCTTGGGTAAGCCCTGTGCAGGTCGTTCCAAAGAAAGGAGGCATGACTGTTGTAGCCAATGAAAGGAATGAATTATTTCCTACAAGAACAGTCACGGGTTGGAGAGTCTGTATTGACTATAGAAAGTTGAACGATGCCACCAGAAAAGATCACTTCCCTTTGCCCTTTATTGAACAATGTTAGAAAGATTATCTAGGCATATGTACTACTGCTTCCTGGATGGACTCTCCGGCTACTTCCAAATCCCAATAGCCCCTGAGGATCAAGAAAAGACAACATTCACATGTCCATACGGTACGTTTTCTTATCGTAGAATGCCTTTTGGATTATGTAATGCTCCTGCTACTTTTCAGCGCTGCATGCTAGCTATCTTTGATGAACTTGTGGAAGACATTATGGAGGTATTTATGGATGATTTTTTAGTATTTGGTAATTCTTTTCATCTTTACCTTCAAAATCTAAAACAAGTTCTAATGAGATGTGAGGAAACGAACCTTGTTTTAAATTGGGAAAAGTGTCACTTTATGGTTCGAGAGGGGATTGTGTTAGGACATAAAATTTCTAGTAAAGGGATTGAGGTTGACAAAGCAAATGTTGAAACCATAGAAAAATTACCTCCTCCTAGTTCAATTAAGGCTATTAGAAGCTTTTTAGGACATGCTGGATTTTATAGAAGATTTATTAAGGATTTTTCTAAAATAGCTAAGCCTTTAACGAAACTACTAGAAAATGATGTACCTTTCAATTTTGATCAAGAATGTTTAGATGCATTTAACATCCTCAAAGTTAAATTAATAAATGCTCCAATTATAATTGCACCTGATTGGAATTTACCCTTTGAACTAATGTGATGCGAGTGATTTTGCAGTAGGTGCAGTTTTGGGACAGCGAAGGGACAAGCATTTTCAGCCAATCTATTACGCTAGCAAGAGATTAGCGGCTGCACAAGAAAATTACACCACCACAGAAAAAGAATTGCTAGTTGTGGTTTTTGAATTTGATAAATTTAGACAGTATTTCATATTATCTAAAGTTATTGTTTACACTGACCATTCAGCTCTTCGTTATCTCTTAACAAAAACCAATGCAAAACCTCAACTCATAAGATGGATTTTACTCTTGCAGGAATTTGATCTAGAAATTCAGGATAAGAAATGAGCTAAAAATCTTGCAGTATATCATCTATCTAGACTTGAAAATCCACATATCAAAAAACTAGATGAAAGGGAGATAAATGACTTGTTTCCTGCAGAACAATTATTTGCTATTTCTAACTCCGAAGTACCCTGGTTTGCAGACATTGCAAATTACCTAGCTCTAACATCCTAGCAAAGAGGTTAACACATCATCAAAAGAAGAGATTCATTGCTGATGTGAAAAACTATTTTTGAGAGGATCTTTTTCTTTTTCGTATATGTGCAGATCAAGTAATTCAAAGATGTGTTACAAAAGCAGAAACAAGCAAAATCTTAGAACACTGCCATTCAGGTCCTTCAGGAGGACATTACAGTGGGATAAGAACAGCACACAAAATACTCGAATCAGGTTTTTTTGGCCTACCTTGTTCAAAGATGCTAACAGGTATGTTGCTTCATGTGATAGATGTCAGAGAATAGGTAATATCTCTAAACGCAATGAAATGCCTCAAACGTACATACTATCATGCAAAATTTTTGACGTATGGGGTATTGATTTTATGGGCCCATTCCCTAGTTCATTTGGGAACAAATATATTTTAGTAGCAGTAGACTACATGTCAAAATGGTAGAAGGTCAAGCTTTACCTACTAATGATGCCAAAATGGTAGTAAGATTTCTTAAGAAACTCTTTTCTCAATTTGGCACACCCAGAGCAATTATAAGCGATAGGGGTACTCATTTTTGTAATACTCAATTTGACAAAGACTTAAAGAAATATGGAGTACACCACAGAACAGCTACCCCTTATCACCCTCAAACCAGTGGACAAGTAGAAGTAGCAAATCGAGAGCTCAAGCGTATTCTAGAAAAGACAGTTGAATCAAACAGGAAAGATTGGGCATTAAAAGTGGACGATGCTTTATGGGCTTATAGAACAGCATTTAAAATGCCCATAGGAACATCCCCATACAGACTTGTCTACGGAAAAAGTTGTCACCTACCATTTGAATTAGAACATAAAGCTTTTTGGGCTATAAAATTTCTAAATTACGATCTTAAAACTGCAGGTGAGAAGAGGGTGATGCAGCTAAATGAGCTAGATGAATGGCGACCTAACGCCTATGAGAATTCACGACTATATAAAGAGGCACAAAGCGACGCCATAATGCTCGTTTAAAACAACCAAAGCAATTCAAAGTAGGAGATCTAGTTCTGTTATATAATTCAAGGCTCAAATTATTCCCTAGGAAGTTGAAATCAAGATGGTCAGGTCCTTTCGTAATCAAAACTATCTTTCCCTATGGCACAATCGAGGTAACTCATCCAAATTACGGCACGTTCAAGGTAAACGGACAGCAACTAAAACTTTATAAT
This sequence comes from Gossypium australe, assembly GCA_005393395.2. Classification (NCBI taxonomy): domain Eukaryota; kingdom Viridiplantae; phylum Streptophyta; class Magnoliopsida; order Malvales; family Malvaceae; genus Gossypium; species Gossypium australe. The sequence continues at coordinate 121,131,381 of CM016616.1, forward strand.
GGTGAAGACTTTAGGGATATAAGAGAGGAGCTTCAGCTCTGTGAACCTTCATTTAAAACCGAAAATAGGGAAAGTCTAGCTTAAGACTATAAACGAGTGCTTCTTGGGAGGCAACCCGAGTACTAACCCCATTAATTTTATTTTTATCTTTCCTTTTTAGTATCCAACTATAAACTAACAAAAAGTGTAGGTTTCTCCACCCACATGGCCTCACACACGGCCGTGCCTGTGGCTATATGGATACCACAAACAGGTACATGGGCATGGCAAAGATGGTACAGAAACAAGGCAAAAAAGTTTTCCCCAATGCCACAGGCTACAACTAAACGCCACGGCCGTGCGATGCAATCGTGGTCGAAACTGACTAATGGACACGGACGTGTGACACGCCCGTGCATCTAAACCGTGGGTGATCCTAAGTAAAGGACACGGGCGTTAAACATGTAACACCCGAAACCCGGCCTAGAAGTTAGGCCCGAGTCCAGAATATCGCATTAAAGGCCCAATTTCAAAACGATTTTACAATTTAACAACTTAGGGCCCAAAAGCCCAAAACCCTTTTATCCTGTTAAGTTAAGAGGAAAAAAACCCACATTTTAGGAAAACGTTCATATATTAAGTTATTTCAAAAACCATGTCATCTTTAGAAATTTTATGAAATTTATTAAACAAATAGTTGAAACGATAATAATAAACCCAAAGTCTAAAGTCGTTTAGGAGTTACACGGCTTTATTATAACCCAATGAAAATAACAAAGTATTTAAAACAACTTTATTTGAACAAATTAAAACATTTGAACAGCTTGTAGTGTGGCCATCTCCGAGTCCTCTCCCACGCCGAGCCGTCTATTCAGGATCACCTGAAACATTAAAATTAAGGGTGTGAGTTTCGAAACTCAGTGTCTACAACCCTTGGCAATCAAATCAACATACAAATATTCACATTGGGCCTAAGCCCTATCGAAATCAGTGGTCTTGGGCCTTAGCCCACAATGACCTCAAATCAAATCATATCGCATCATATACAAACAAGATAATGCAAACCCACCACAAAAATCCATCCGCTACACACACCATTTCCTTTCCAACCTTATGACTCCTATGGGGAATTCTAGCTCGACCCACCCCTCCGCTACACACCAAGGGTAGCCCGGTTGTGGTACTCCCGAATGTTGCAGCAAAGCTACTAATCATATATTGGGCTTAAAGCCTCTAGTGGATCCATACCATACGGCCATGCGATCCTCAAATCTTCCTCCGTACCATAATTCCCACCCATATGCATCCTAAGTAGAATATCATATGAATGCATCAAACTCACAAGCACATCCATAAACTCGTATCCGTTACATAGGGTTATTTCCATCATTTCACTACCCAGGGGTATTTTCGTAATTCTACCCTATAAGGGTATTTTGGTAATTTGGCAAAATAGGGGTATCTTGGTAATTTTGCAAAACAGGGGTATTTTGGCACTTTTGCAAAACATGGTTATTTTGGTAATTTACAAATCTAGGGGTATTTTAGAAATTTTACAAATATATGGTATTTGGTCCTTTTCGGGTTTTTGTTATGAACTTTGGCCCATGAACAAGTCCTCGCGGCTAAAGTGAACAGACACTACGCACCAGGTAGGATTCCAGAGAACAGGAGGTGGGCCATTAGGGCCGCTTAAGTACCAAGCTTTCCCTAGATCCAATCCTAGACATGCGTATGCCCGTTGCCACACTCTAACCCAGCAACTTGTTCACAGACATGTTTAATTATATTAAGTCTTATGAAATTTAAGAGTTGTTCAAACTAGGCCTAAAGTCCGTTAACCCTAACATACTTGTCTACGTCCCTATAAGCCCATCAAGCCCAAATCACATATTTACGGCCCATTGGGCCCAAATCTCATCATATGGCCTATTAAGCCTGAAACATATCCAGATCATGTATCATGCATGACTAACTCAATTCGCGTAACTGACCAAACCATTTCATCAAACTTAGCCTCAGGGCCCACCGGGCCCATTTAGCCACTTTGGCCTTCCAGCTTTCCGGCATTGCCGGTATGTGTGTGTAGTGTTTGTACACACCTGGTAACCTTGCATGCTGCGAACCCCTTAGTCACGAACCTACAATTGACATTGCTAACAATTAACCAAAGCATTAACACATACTGACCAAAAACTGAAACCTCATCATACCCTTACCGTGTGCCTTACGTTCTAGTAGCCCTTCCTTTGCTACTATTGGTGTTTATCTTCTAGATCTGCACCCAAAACACCTAGAACGTCAGAACCAAGTGACCCATATTGTTCATAAGTCACCCCTATGAGCCACAGTAGATTTAGCCATCTACTAAATCGTGACTGAATCGAGAATACTTACTGCCTTAATAACAATTCTTACCTTCCACGCTTCTGATTGTTGAGCCACACCCTTGTTAATACATGTTAACAGCAAAAAGGGTTAGATAGCCCTTCGAATGTTAATAAAACACACTAAAAATACAACTATGCTCTTACCAAAATCTTCCTTTGATCCTGCAGCTTAAGTCCGGCTTTTGTGACTAGTAAGGTGATAGAGGCAATTCGACAACACTAGGGGGAATAAGAAAAGAGGTGATTCGGCTAGAACCAAGTGGTGACCCAAAAAGGGAATTTGAGAAGGGAGGGTATGAAGGATTCAGTTTTGGCACACTAGAAAAAAACGTCTCAGCCTCTCACAAGTGAAGAAATTAGGCTAGCAGGAAAGCAAAAATTTGGCATTAACCTAGGAACTCAATTCGGCACTATATATATAGCCCCTAGCCGAAACTTCTCTTCCTTCAGAGTCCAATACGGGACCACTATATCCACCTCCCAATCCCTATCTTTTCTCCCTTATCTTCACCTTAAATTTCTCTCCTAAACACTCCCTTTCAGAGTCCCCTCCAGTGCCAACTCCTTCTGTTCAGGCACAAAAATAAAACTCCTTAATTTCTCCTCCTAGGCCTCGAACCTTGGACCTCCCTAACTGCTTAACACGCCACCTCATATCCCCTATATGATGCCACTTTCCACTGGACCACCAGACCATCTGTGTCCCTTTTCTTCCCTTAATCTGCTTATGAGGCCTCCTGCCTAAGACTAGGGTCCACTAAGTAAGAGAAAATAATTTTTTCCATATGGTCACCCCTAACTCTAAGGCCTCAAATAATCCCGATATTATCTTAATAGTATTATTCAAAGTGCTATACACACATAGACACAGAAATTAGGGTTTCGGGATTTTTAGGGCGTTACAATTCTACCTTTCTTAAAAAAAAATTCAGCCTCGAAATTTACCTGTTTGAAACAAGTGAGGGTATTGTCTATGCATTGCCTCCTCAGGTTCCCAAGTAGCCTCCTCAGCATCATGGCTACGCAAAAGCACCTTGACTAAGGGAACGAACTTCCTTCTTAGTACCTTGACATCTTGATCAATTATCTAAACCGGCTCCTCCTCAAAAGTTAGATTTGGTCTAACCTCGATCTCCTCGACTGACACAATGTGAGAAGGGTCTGAGCGTTTACGCCTTAGCATTGACACATGGGACACATCGTGTATTTGGCTCAATTCGGAAGGCAATTCCAGCTGGTAGGCTACTGGCCCAATTTGCTTCAGCACTCGGTAAGGCCCAATGAACCTTGGGCTTAACTTGCCCTTCCGACCATACCTTAACACCTTCTTCCAAGGGGAAACCTTGAGAAAAACCATGTCTCGTACAACATATTTGATCTCTCTTTGCTTGAGGTCAGCATACGACTTCTGCCTATCTGCCGCCTCCTTCAACCTATCCCTAATCAACTTTACCTTATATTTTGTGTCTGCTACCAACTCCGGACCCAAAATTCGTCGCTCCCCCAACTCAATCCAACAAGTCGGAGTACGACATCTTCGTCCATACAATGCTTCATAAGGTGCCATTCCAATAATCGCCTGATAACTATTATTATACGCCAATTCAGCTAACGGCAAGTAATCCTCCCAACTTCCTCAAAACTCAATCACACACCCTCTAAGCATATCTTCCAAGACTTGAATTACCATTTCCGACTGACCATCAGTCTGAGGGTGAAATGCCGTACTGAAATCCAACCTCGTACCTAGTGCTTCATGCAGCTTCTTCCAAAAGCGAGATGTAAATCGAGGAACTCTATCAGATATGATCGAGATCGGAACTCCATGCAACCTTACAATTTCCGCCACATACAACCTCGCCAATTTTTGTAGCGAGTAGTGTAACACCCTAAACCCGGCCTAGACATTACGACCGGATCTAGCATGTCACATGAAAGGAATGTCTAAAAAAAACTGTGCGTTCGTTAAAAAGTTCGTATTCTTTTTGAAACTCCGCGTTTTGTGGTTTGTTTATAAAAAGCGATTCATTTCAATGCCCATTTTACAAAGTTGTTATTAATTTGAATAAAATTGTATTTGTTGTGAAAATCGAGCTTAAGTAATTTTGAATAAAAACAGTTTATTATCATTTTAGGAAAATCCCATATTGAACATTTAATAATGAACAGTAACCAAATCGAAAGCTAAAACCAAATAAAATACCAAAGGCCTTATTACAAACCCATATAAAAACCGAAATTTAAAATAAGTACCCAAGTCAAAAGTCCATGTAAACCCGAAAATAATTATCGCATGGCCACCCCGAGTCCACCTGGCTCCTCATCCGCGATCTACGAATCACCTGGAAAAAAAAAGGGAGAAGGTGAGTCACCAAGACTCAGTGCATAATCCCCCTCCCGGTTAATGCAACATGCTTACACAAATCATAACCAAGCAATATATCATGCACCCAAACCTAGCCATCCATAACTCCGTTTCTACCCCGTGTGGTACCAAACCACTGGTGGTGCCAAACCACTGGTGACCCAAAGTCACTGATATCCAATAATAATGTGGTGCCAAACCCCTGGTGACCCAAAGTCACGAATAACCCATCTGTGGGGCCAACCCACGTTGTGATACCAAATCACTGGCGACAATCCCGTTATATCAAATGTGGGGCCAACCTACTGTGGTGCTAAGCCACTGGGACGAGTCGCTATGAGGTGCCAAACCTCTGGTGACCCAAAGTCACGAATATCAATAATCCAAGTGTGGGGCCAACCCACATTGTGATACCAAATCACTGGCGACAATCCCGATATATCAACTGTGGGGCCAACCCACTGTGGTGTTAAACCACTGGGACGAGTCGCTATGAGGTGCCAAATCTCTGGTGACCCAAAGTCACGAAATTAACTGTGGTACCAAACCACTGGTGGTGCCAAACCACTAGTGACCCAAAGTCACGGATATTAATCTTCCCCCTCCTCTCATCATACCCATGCAATATGACATAATAATTCGTATGCAGTATGACATGTATGCAAATCATATATTACAGATATCGTATGAAACAAATTACCATCATAATCAAAATAACAAATACGACATAATCAAGCCAATCAACCTCTAAGGGTATAACAAGTAATTTACCTTCTAGGGGTATTTTGGTAATTTACCCACTAAGGGTATTTCAGTAATTTCGTACCTGGAATGGCCTTTCTGAAGGCCCAATGTCGCCCCGAGCGACTCGACTACCAATTCTATCTTTACCGGACTATTGGGCCTAAAACCCGATTCCGGCCCATTCGGGCCTACACGCTCATGTGGCCCACTTTGGCCCATCATGGCCCAAGCAGCCCCATCCCACAAGAATACTACTGATGGCCTCAACTATCGCGTCGAAGCCCCACACGTGCGCTCGCACGCTCGTGTGACTACTATTGCCGTGACCGGCACTTCGGCATTTGCCGCTCTACGACTAGGGTAGAGAGAGTTACACACCTGATAGGACTCTGGTGCTAAACCGCCCTGCGACCACTCCTGTGCCCAAACGCCTTCCAAGATGTGTTTACTCTCCTCCTAGGATGCTCTTTATATAGCTAGCTTTTCACCTTCATTCTTTGTGTCTTTCCGATGTGGGATCCCTTCGTCAGTAGAGTTTAAATTCAACTGAAACTCTTGCCGTCCAATCCGCAAAATAAATACTCCTTTGCTTCTCATGAGATTCGAACCCAGGCTCCCTTGCAACATAATCCACGCCGCTAACCACTTGGCCACAAGCTCCTCTTGTGTCTTAAACCCTGCGCAACTAAATATAAACTATGGCCCAAATTCTAAGATCCAAGTAAAAAGAAACCAAAATACAAAAGCCAAGACTTGAACCTTGGACCTCCTTCCTTCCTTGTGGCGTCACCCCCCTTGTCTCTTATGTGGCGTCACTTTGCCACTACACCACACACTCCACTTGTGTCATTTTCTCCATATTTTATTCTTAAGGCCTACCTGCCCACTTCCAGGGTTTTTTTCACCTAAAACCAAAATTTCCCCAAAGCCAATATTTGATCCCGGGACTTCATAGAAGCCCTCTAATCTTCCAAAATCATTTATCTAATAAGTCTAACTTGCATTAATGTCGTTCTCAAAAATTTTAAACGCTACTACGCCAAAGGCCCATTGGGCTCAATTCTCCTGAGCCCAATTTCGGGATGTTACAAATCTACCCTCCTTAAAGAAATTTCGTCCCCAAAATTTCCAACTATAGGTACAGTCACACATCCTAACCTACAACACTACGCTCGCGCTGCGCACTCTGATCTTAATAAAACTAATATACTTTCCAACTAAATCTTGGAATCCTTTACATAACCAACTATCTAACACCGGAGCAAACAGATATTTTTCCCACATACATACAATTCCTATATTCAAGCATCACATCCACACATCGCAGAATAAATACAATCATTCAGCATATAATAAAATAAAGTAAAAAGGAACTTACGGATTTGGTGCCGGAGACTCGGGTGCCATACTTCCAGAAAAGAGATATATATTTTTCTGAACCATCCTTTGAAAACATTTTTGAACCCAAACCCACAACCGAGTTTTTGAACCTAGGCTCTGATATCATAATTGTAACACCCTAAACCTGGCCTAAACATTACGATCGGATCTGGCATGTCACATGAAAGGAATGTCTAAAAAAACTATGCGTTAGTTAAAAAGTTCGTATTCTTTTTGAAACTCCGCGTTTTGTGGTTTGTTTATAAAAGGCGATTCATTTCAATGCCCATTTTACAAAGTTGTTATTAATTTGAATAAAATTGTATTTGTTGTGAAAATCGAGCTTAAGTAATTTTGAATAAAAACAGTTTATTATCATTTTAGGAAAATCCCATATTGAACATTTAATAATGAACAGTAACCAAATTGAAAGCTAAAACCAAATAAAATACCAAAGGCCTTATTACAAACCCAAATAAAAACCGAAATTTAAAATAAGTACCCAAGTCAAAAGTCCATGTAAACCCGAAAATAATTATCGCATGGCCACCCCGAGTCCACCTGGCTCCTCATCCGCGATCTACGAATCACCTGAAAAAAATAAGGGAGAAGGTGAGTCACCAAGACTCAGTGCATAATCCCCCTCCCGGTTAATGCAACATGCTTACACAAATCATAACCAAGCAATATATCATGCACCCAAACCTAGCCATCCATAACTCCGTTTCTACCCCGTGTGGTACCAAACCATTGGTGGTGCCAAACCACTGGTGACCCAAAGTCACTGATATCCAATAATAATGTGGTGCCAAACCACTGGTGACCCAAAGTCACGAATAACCCATCTGTGGGGCCAACCCACGTTGTGATACCAAATCACTGGCGACAATCCCGTTATATCAAATGTGGGGCCAACCCACTGTGGTGCTAAGCCACTGGGACGAGTCGCTATGAGGTGCCAAACCTCTGGTGACCCAAAGTCACGAATATCAATAATCCAAGTGTAGGGCCAACCCACATTGTGATGCCAGATCACTGGCGACAATCCCGATATATCAACTGTGGGGCCAACCCACTGTGGTGTTAAACCATTGGGACGAGTCGCTATGAGGTGCCAAACCTCTGGTGACCCAAAGTCACGAAATTAACTGTGGTACCAAACCACTGGTGGTGCCAAACCACTGGTGACCCAAAGTCACGGATATTAATCTTCCCCCTCCTCTCATCATACCCATGCAATATGACATAATAATTCGTATGCAGTATGACATGTATGCAAATCATATATTACAGATATCGTATGAAACAAATTACCATCATAATCAAAATAACAAATACGACATAATCAAGCCAATCAACCTCTAAGGGTATAACAGTAATTTACCTTCTAGGGGTATTTTGGTAATTTACCCACTAAGGGTATTTCAGTAATTTCGTACCTGGAATGGCCTTTCTGAAGGCCCAATGTCGCCCCGAGCGACTCGACTACCAATTCTATCTTTACCAGACTATTGGGCCTAAAACCCGATTCCGGCCCATTCGGGCCTACACGCTCGTGCGGCCCACTTTGGCCCATCATGGCCCAAGCAGCCCCATCCCACAAGAATACTACTGATGGCCTCAACTATCGCGTCGAAGCCCCACACGTGCGCTCGCACGCTCGTGTGACTACTATTGCCGTGACCGGCACTTCGGCATTTGCCGCTCTACGACTAGGGTAGAGAGAGTTACACACCTGATAGGACTCTGGTGCTAAACCGCCCTGCGACCACTCCTGTGCCCAAACGCCTTCCAAGATGTGTTTACTCTCCTCCTAGGATGCTCTTTATATAGCTAGCTCTTCACCTTCATTCTTTGTGTCTTTCCGATGTGGGATCCCTTCGTCAGTAGAGTTTAAATTCAACTGAAACTCTTGCCGTCCAATCCGCAAAATAAATACTCCTTTGCTTCTCACGAGATTCGAACCTAGGCTCCCTTGCAACATAATCCACGCCGCTAACCACTTGGCCACAAGCTCCTCTTGTGTCTTAAACCATGCGCAACTAAATTTAAACTATGGCCCAAATTCTAAGATCCAAGTAAAAAGAAACCAAAATGCAAAAGCCAAGACTTGAACCTTGGACCTCCTTCCTTCCTTGTGGCGTCACCCCCCTTGTCTCTTATGTGGCGTCACTTTGCCACTACACCATACACTCCACTTGTGTCATTTTCTCCATATTTTATTCTTAAGGCCTACCTGCCCACTTCCAGGGTTTTTTTCACCTAAAACCAAAATTTCCCCAAAGCCAATATTTGATCCCGGGACTTCATAGAAGCCCTCTAATCTTCCAAAATCACTTATCTAATAAGTCTAACTTGCATTAATTCCGTTCTCAAAAATTTTAAACGCTACTACGCCTAAGGCCCATTGGGCTCAATTCTCCTAAGCCCAATTTCGGGATGTTACAAGTAGTCAGTGCGGACCGGTATAAAATGGGCGGACTTAGTTAACCGATCCACAATGAACCACACAGAGTCCTTCTTAGCAGGCGTTAAGGGTGGCCCATTAACGAAATCCATAGTAACCCACTGCCACTTCCGCTGTGAGATCTTAATTGGCTGAAGTAACCCCGACGGCAACTGATGTTCCACCTTCACTTGCTGACCTACCAAACATTTGCTCACAAACTCCGTAACCTCGCGTTTCAATCCTGGCCACCAATAAAGCTCTCGTAAATCTCGATACATCTTGTTACCTCCGGGGTGCATAGCATAGGAACTACTATGCGCTTCCCGTAATATAGAGTTCCTTAGTTTTTCATCCTTTGGCACACAAATTCTACCACGAAAACACAATAACCCTTCACCATTCACTCAAAAATCCGTCTTTTTCCCATTCTCAACTTGCTTGATTCGAGAACTCAGAGTTTCATCCAATGACTATTTAGCTTTAATCTGCTCAACCCACAGTGGCCTCACTTGTAATTCGGCTAACAAACTCCCGTCGTCATAGAGACTCAACCGAGCGAACATTGCCCTCAAATCCAACATTGTCCTACGACTTAGCGCATCAGCCACCACATTAGCTTTGCCTGGGTTATATTCGATCGTGCAATTGTAATCCTTTAACAGTTCAATCCACCTGCGATGTCTCAAGTTCAACTCCTTCTGAGTCAAGAGGTACTTCAAACTCTTGTGATCCGTATAGATGGTGCACTTCTCTCCATACAGGTAATGCCTCCTAATCTTGAGTGCGAAGACTACTGCTGCTAATTCCAAATTGTGGGTTGGGTAATTTCTTTCTTGAGTCTTAAGTTGATGTGATGCATAAGCAACCACCTTCCCTTCTTGCAACAAAACACAGCCCAAGCCCACGTGCGACGCATCGCTATAAACTGTAAACTCCTTTCCGTGCTCCGGCTAAATTAGAACAGGAGCCTCCGTTAAAACTTTCTTAAGCTTCTCTAAACTTTTCTGCTGTTTATCCCTCCATACAAACATTACCCCCTTCCGTAGCAGCTTGGTCAAGAGTGCCACAATTAGGGAAAACCCTTCAACAAACCGCCTATAGTATCCTGCCAGGCCTAGAAAACTCCGAATTTCCGACACCATTTTAGGTCGTTTCCAATCCAACACTGCTTCAACCTTTCGAGGGTCAACTCTAATTCCTTCAGCGGAGACCACATGTCCTAAGAAACTGACTTCCCTTAGCCAGAATTCGCACTTGCTAAACTTAGCATATAATTGCTTCTCCCTTAGAACTTGTAACACAATCCGTAAGTGTGCATCGTGATCCACCTACGTTCTCGAGTATACCAAGATGTCATCTATGAAGACTACTACAAACCGGTCTAGATGCTGTTGAAAAACCCAGTTCATGAGATCCATAAAAGCGGCAGGTGCGTTTGTTAACCCAAACGGCATCACCAAAAACTCTTAATGTTCATAACGAGTTCTGAAGGTTGTCTTATACACATCGGCTTCCTTAACCCTCAGTTGATGGTACCCCGAATGCAAATCAATCTTCAAGAAAACTGAGGCTCCTCTAAGTTGATCAAAGAGGTCATCTATCCTAGGCAAAGTGTACTTATTCTTAATGGTTAACTTGTTCAATTGCATGTAATTGACACACATCCTCATAGACTCATCCTTTTTCTTTACGAATAATACCGGGGCTCCCCATGGAGACACACTTGGTCTAATAAACCCGTGATCCAACAACTCCTGAATCTGGGCCTTCAACTCCACTAGTTTCTTCGGTGCCATCCTATAAGGTGCGATAGACACTGGCACCGTATCCGGTAACAACTCTATTCCAAACTCCACCTCTCTATTGGGGGTAATCCCGGTAATTCCTCTGGGAAAACATTAGAGAATTCCTTTACTATTTCCAAATCCTTGACAGTTACACTCGTCGATTCCGAATCACTGATATAAGCTAAGTAAGCTTCACAGCCCTTCCTTACCAACTTTTCTGCCCTTGAAGCTGAAATCACGTTTAACAAATAATCACGTCGTTCCCTGATCACTGCCACTTCATCACCTTCCTCATTTCTTAATACCATCTGCTTCATAGCACAGTCTAGGGTTTCTTGGTGCCTCGTTCACCAATCCATGCCTAAGATGAGGTCGAACTCACCAAACGGCAATTCCATCAAATCCGCTAGGAAAATAACTCCTTGAACCATCAATGGTACATTCTTAAAGAATTTACTAACTTTCACCGACTGCCCTAAAAGACTTAATACAGTCATTTCATTCTCAACTGTTTCAAACTCCACCCCTACAGTTTCAGTCCTATTACAAGCAATGTACGACTGTGTCGACCCCACATCAATAAGAGCAATATAAGGTAGCTCACAAATAAGGAACGTACCCGTTATCACATCTGGTGCATCACATTCCTCTCTGCGACGAGAAGCATAGACCAACGCTGGCTGTCTTGCCTCTGCCTAACCTGCACCTCAGCCCGGTGCCCTACGTCCTCGTCCTACGCCATTTCCACCTCACGCTTGACCACGGCCCCTTGGTGGTTTTTGTCTACCCCTCTGGGGCTGAAAATTGCCTTGACCTTCGGCTTGCTCCTGATCTAGCCTTCTTGGGCACTGCCTAACCTTATGCTCCATCGATCCACAGCCCAAACATGCTCCCGTCTTCCTCCAACATTCGCCTGGATGCCTTCTACCACATTCTGCACAATGTGATACTCTGTTACTAGCAACGACAATAGGAGCCACATCTCTAACCGGCCCATTCACTCTGGCCCTCCTCACGGGCCTTTGTCCGGCTCCTATAGGTTCCATACTCTGCTTGTTCTTGCCCCTCTCCTTCTCTCGGTTGCGGTACTCCGTGCTCTTTACCTCCTCTGCTATTTTTGCTTTCTCCACCAAAACCGCAAAATCTCGCTCCCTTTGTATAGCTATCAGTACCCTAAGGCTATCCCTTAATCCATCCTCGAATCATATGCACCTTTCATAATCGGTTGCTGTTATCCCTTTGGTGCATAGATTGAGGCATAAAAACTCAGCCTCGTACTCTGCTACTGACTTATCTCCTTGAGTCAGACTCAAAAACTCCTTCCTTCGGGCATCAACATATGCTGCTCCAATGTATTTCCCTTGAAATGCCGATTTGAAGAATTCCCAATTGATCTGCTTCAATTGGTTGCCCTCTTTTATGGTCAACCACCACTGATAGCCTTCTTCCCTGAGTAGAGATATTACTCCTTTCAACTTTTGTTCAGCCCTGCAATCAAGGTCATCCATTATTCTTTTAGTAGCTTCCAACCAATACTCCGCCACATTCAGGGACACTCCCACTACTCCTTTGAAAATTTCAGCCCCGTTAACTCGGAGTAGCTCTACAATCGACCTACGACTCCCCGTACTATTATTGGGCCCAACGACCCTTTCTAAGATTTTCAACATGGCCTGCGATATGGCATCTTCTGTAGAGGCAGCCCGTTCATTTGCTCCTCTTTCAGCTACTGGTGAGGCCGGAGCCTCCCCTACTCCTACATTGGGCATATGGCAGGACTCGGACGGTCCTACCCTAACACCTCCATGGCCTCTGCCGCAGCCTCTTCCACCTCGCCTAGCGCTCATCGTTGCATAGTTTTGAATTAAGAATTTTATGTAATTTGTACTTAGTTCCACTTATTTAGAACACATGTCTTATGTAAGTAATAACAATTTTCTTAAAGTTATTCTGCAATCAAGTAATTCACTATAGGCTTAGGTTCCCTACGGGCTTTAGTCTCTAAAAGCCTATTTTTTTTAGTAACCCATTATCTACACAGTTCAATAACTTAAGCAAATGTAGTACAGAGAACTTACTTGGCTCGACGTCGAGGGCTTGGTGAACCACACTTCAAGAATCCTGCAACAAACTTTTTTTTAAAAACCCAAAATCTAAAGCCCATTTCACAGCCCGAGCTTTGCAACCGGGCTCTGATACCACTAAATTTAACACCCCAAACCCGGCCTAAAAGTTAGCCTGAGTCTGGAATGTCACATTAAAGGCCCAATTTCAAAACGATTTTAGAATTTAACAACTTAGGGCCCAAAAGCCCAAAACCCTTTTATCCTGTTAAGTTAAGAGGAAGAAAACCTACATTTTAGGAAAACGTTCATATATTAAGTTATTTTGAAAACCATGTCATCTTTAGAAATTTTATGAAATTTATTAAACAAATAGTTGAAACGATAATAATAAACCCAAAGTCTAAAGCCGTTTAAGAGTTACACGGCCTTATTACAACCCAATTAAAATAACAAAGTATTTAAAAAACTTTATTTGAACAAATTAAAACATTTGAACAGCTTGTAGTGTGGCCATTTCCGAGTCCTCTCCCACGTCGAGCCGTCTATTCAGGATCACCTGAAACATTAAAATTAAGGGTGTGAGTTTCGAAACTCAGTGTGTACAACCCTTGGCAATCAAATCAACATACAAATATTCACATTGGTCGTGTAAGCCCTGTCAAAATCAGTGGTCTTGGGCCTTAGCCCACAATGACCTCATATCAAATCATATCGCATGATATACAAACAAGATAATGCAAACCCACCCCAAAAATCCATCCGCTACACACACTATTTCCCTTCCAACCTTATGACTCATGTGGGGAATTCTAGCTGACCCCCCCTCCGCTACACACCAAGGGTAGCCCGGTTGCGGTACTACCAAATGTTGTAGCAAAGCTGCTAATCATAAATTAGGCTTAAAGCCTCCGGTGGATCCATACCATACGGCCATGCGATCCTCAAATCTTCCTCCGTACCATAATTTCCACCCATATGCATCCTAAGCAGAATATCATATGAATGCATCAAACCCACAAGTACATCCATAAACTCATACCCGTCACATATGGGTATTTCCATCATTTCACTACCCAGGGGTATTTTTGTAATTCTACCCTATAGAGGTATTTTGGTAATTTGGCAAAATAGGGGTATCTTGGTAATTTTGCAAAATTGGGATATTTTGGTACTTTTTTAAAACATGGATATTTTGGTAATTTACAAATCTTGGGGTATTTTAGTAATTTTACGAATATATGGTATTTGGTCCCTTTCGGGTTTTAGTTATGAACTTTGGCCCATCAACAAGTCCTCGCGGCTAAAGTGAACAGACACTACGCACCAGGTAGGATTCAGAGAAGAGGAGGTGGGCCACTAGGGCCGCTTAAGTACCAAGCTCTCCCTATATCCAATTCTAGACATGTGTATGCCCGTTCCCACACTCTAACCCAGCGACTTGTTCACATACATGTTTAATTATATTAAGAGTTGTTCAAACTAGGACTAAAGTCCATTAACCCTAACATACTTGTCTACGTCCCCATAAGCCAATCAAGCCCAAATCACATATTTAGAGCCCAGTGGGCCCAAATCTCGTCATATGGCCTATTAGGCCCAAAACATATCCAGATCATGTATCATGCATGACTAACTCAATTCGCGTAACCGACCAAACCATTTCATCAAACTTAGCCTCAAGGCCCACCGGGCCCATTTAGCCACTTTGGCCTTTCGGCTTTCCGACGTTGCCGGTATGTGTGTGTAGTGTTTGTACACACCTGGTAACCTTGCGCGCTGCGAACCCCTTAGTCACAAACCTACAATTGACATTGCTAGCGATTAACCAAACCGTTAACACATACTGACCAAAAACCGAAACCTCACCGTACCCTTACCGTGTGCCTCACGTTCTAGTAGCCCTTCCTTTGCTACTATTGGCGTTTATCTTCTAGATCTGCACCCAAAACACCTAGAACGTCAGAACCAAGTAACCCATATTGTTCATAAGTCACCCCTATGAGCCACAGTTGATTCAGCAATCTACTAAACCGTGACTAAATTGAGAATACTTACTGCCTTGATAACAATCCTTAATTTCCCCTCCTAGGCCTCGAACCTTGGACCTCCCTAACTGCTTAACACACCACCTCATAGCCCCTATATGACGCCATTTTCCACTGGACCACCAGCCTATCTGTGTCCCTTTTCTTTCCTTGATCTGCTTATGAGGCCTCCTGCCTGAGACTAGGGTCCACTAAGAGAAAATAATTTTTTCCCTACGGTCACCCCTAACTCTAAGGCCTCAAATAATCCCGATATTATTTTAATAGTATTATTCAAAGTGCTATACGCACATAGACACAGAAATTGGGGTTTCAGGATTTTTAGGGCATTACAAAACACGCCTGTACTCTAAGGTCATGGACAACACTGACATGCAAAACACGAGCGTGGGATCATTGACACGGGCGTGGGAGAAACGAACAATACCAGGCATGCCTGGGCGATACGGACGTGGAACACAACATAAACGCCTGAAATAAAATTTTTCGAAAAACACGGCCTGAATAAAGGGAACACGGGCATGGCCCCTGACCGTGTACCCCACCCCTATTTAAAGAAACCCACGCCCTTCGTCCCCAAAATTTTACCCAACCCCCAAAACCCTAGTCGTTTCTCTCCAAAACCACCCCCATTCCAGCCACCGGCAAAATCCCCTCCTCCCTTGACTTCTCCTATCCCTTATCTCTTCCTCTCTTTCACATACACATTTAAAACCAGTCCACGCCAGGGCTGGCGGAACACACACCCATCCAAAACTGCAACATAGCCATGTTCACCCATCTATTTACAGTACACGCCCGTGCACCACCGTTCAACGCCCGTACACCTCGACAAAACTCCACCAGACACCTCTCATTTTTACATTCTCCTCATTAGATTATTTTTTCACTAGAATTTTATTTAGTCTCTTATTTAGCCTCTAGTTAGCATTGTTTAATATTAGTTATATTCCCTATTAGATAGATTTATTCATTTAGTCATTGTTTAAGTAATAACGATTAGGATTTATGCAAAATATTAGTTTTCTCTTGTGATTTTTGTCATTGTTATATGGTTGAATTCTTAAATGTGATGCAATATGTCTTGGTTGGAAATGTACTTGAATCATTGATTATCGATTATTTTCAGGACCATAATGTCATCGTCCCGAGGCAAGAAGACTGCAGTCCCTAGTTCCAAAAAACGAAAGAGACCGGTTCGTCATCAGCCAGTGCAATCGCCGAAGTACGACATCCATTTTTACAATTTCCTCCAGGATCTCAGGAGGACCTTTATAAGATACTTCACACGCGACCCCTTAGTACAGGGAGGTGCATTGATTGGGCCGCTTTGGAGCAGGTCCAACTAGCCGACGACGTACGGGCTCTCCTGACTACCGATCCGTGGTACCAATTCTTCAATATCATCGAGCCCACATATCTAGAGCTCACTTTGGAGCTATGTTCCACTTTCCACCTTTAGAAAGTGATGACACACCACGATGACCCCGGCACGATCCAATTCCGTTTCGGAGGCATTGTGCGAGAAATGAATGTACCGCAATTCGGGCCCGTATTGGGACTCTATACCGACGAATTTATAGAGGATAATGATCTCGAGACGCTCCATCGCCATGTCCACAACACCCCCACGAGATGCTGGTACAATATAGCACCCCACAACGCCTCCTATGACCCCAGCCACTCCAAGGCGACTGCTCTCGCCCCATCCCTGAGGTACGTACACGCTATTCTAGCCCATACACTTACAGGTAGGCGAGAAAGCACCGGTGTTGTCAATATCACGACGCCTATTTCATATGGTGCATGGCAAACGGGCATGTTTTCGACCTCGCCTATTTCATAGCTCGTGCCATTCAACATCAAACGCCTATGCAACATAGGAGAGGGGTCATATCTATGGGTCCATACATCACACGCTTGGCTAGATATTTCGGGCTCCTCAACACCGCCGCTGTGATCTCCTCCCTCACACTAGTAGGTTAGATGTCCCCATAGGGCATCCAGATGATGCTACACATGAGAATAATCCAACGTCGATGTGGGAACGATCCTCCCCAATATCAGCTAGCACCTACCACCGAAGAGGAGGATCCTAAGGACATTACTGACGATGTCCCACACCCAACTGAGGGACCACAACCGAGTCATCACCCAGCTCATGTGGTGGCTTCACTTTCTAACATCTCTGCACGTCTCACTCAGTTCGAGCAATACTGTACTCAACAATTCAATAACACCGCTCGACGATTTGATGGTATTGAGGTGACTCTTCAGCAGATTTGTCATCACTTTCACATATCACTGCCTCCACCACCTCGTGACCCAGCTGATGACGAGGACCTTTGAGTCCTTTAAATTTATTTTTCAGTTTTCGATTTTAGTTTATGTTTAGCTTATTTTCATTGTTCATTAAAACTTTTTACCTTTCTTGTTTAAAACTCCTATTAGTATAGTTTTATTTCTTTTATCACTGACTGTCTATGTAACACCCCAAACCCGCCTAGACGTTATGACCGGATCTGGCATACCACATAGAAGGGTTGTTTACAATTATGCTTTCGTTAAAAAGTTCGTTTTCTTTTTGGAACTCCGAGCTTTGTAGTTTGCAAAAAAAAACAAGGGTTTTTGCTTGCCATGATTTTCTAAAAACGTTGTTATTGTTATTAGTGTTTTTACTATTATTACTATCGTTAATTCCAAAACATGTTTAAAACAGAATTCAGATTCAATGGATTTCGGAAGTGTGATATTTTGAGAATAACTTTCGGTGTCTAAGAGAACCCAGAGTTTTATCAAGTATAGTTTGCAGACTGCTCGTTAACATTTTGGAAAACAGTTATTAATGTTTTAGAAAAACCCCATTTTTGAACACATGACAGTAGATAATAACCGAATTAAAAATTAAAACCAAAATAAAATCCCAAAGGCCTTATTACAAAACATAAACCCAAATTAAGGTAAAATTTATGGTAAAGTACAATGGAGTTTACTACCGTTACGATGTATGGCCACCATCGAGTCCACCTCAGCTCCAAATCCTCAATGTTGGGGATCACCTGCAAGATTAAGCAGGGGGTGAGTTACGAAAACTCAGTGTGTAATCCCCTAAACGGTCACGAACTGGGCCTGAGCCCACAGAAGCAGACTAGGCCTTAGCCCATACGGAAGCAAACTGGCCAGAGGCCCATACAAAAACAAACTGGGCCTTAGCCCTATTAGCATGGTAAAACAGATAATGCATGCAATGTAACCCATCCCTACCTAGTAGTCCATCCGCTACAAACCACCCGTACTAGCCCAACACACCTGTGGGGATTTCTACAATCAACCCTCCATCCGCTACACACCTTGATGGCAGTCACGCTGCTCATCGCCGAAATTGTGGCAAAGCCACTAGATTAACAGAATATTCGTGGCGTAGCCGCCAGAAAAAATGTGACAGGGTCCCCGAAATATGTGGTAGAGCCAGCGGATTACACTTCCCCAATCATCAATATCCTAATCCCATGCAATATATCATGACATAATAATTTAGTGCATGCATGAACTTACCAATATAGCAGATAAACAGAATACACGGTCATGCCAAATATACCTGAAAGGGTATAATCGTAAATTCACTCACCTGGGCTATTTCCAAACTCACTCGTTAGGTGTATCTCATTAGCTTACCCATTAAGGGTATTTCGGCTCTCAACCGACACACAGACTAGTACATAGCAGAACGAATAAAGGTGTGAGATTACACACCTGTTACAAGCGTAAAGAGAATCATCAAGATTACGTCCTAAGAACGTCAACAACTCCATGCTATGTTTGAGAGTTTGATTCACTACCTCCAAACACAAATCGTGTCCCTAAGGAAAAAGTACGAGTTAGCGATGTTATCACAAAATGACGAAGAAACGACCTTCCGCCCTAAATAAACTTAGAATAAAAAACCATCCATCCATCACCTATATTTGGCCAAGACTTAACTTACCAACCAACTTCTGAAATCTAAGGCTAGAAGAATGGTGAGAGGTATGATAGCACCCCAACAATTCGGCCCACACCAAAAAAACCAAAAGATTTGACGTAGAAGAGATTGACATGGTTCGGCCCTACGCCAAAGTGAGTCGAATGGGAGAAAGGAATCGACACCTAGCAGTACAGCAAGGAACCAAGTTCGGCTATGGAATTAGAAGATGGATGTTTAAGCTTTTATGGAAAGAGAGAGATGAAGAACATATATGCCACAAAAATATAAAAGAAACCACTACCTTATGATAACTGACGAATAGAACAGACAAGGTGAATCCGATGATCAAAAGAACCCCCAACTTCAGGCTATTAGTGTTCGTCGATTCAAAAGGGAGGTAGAAGGAGATTCGACTAAGGTGTAGCAAAATAAAGGAAAACTGATTCACTTGGGACCAAAGGGACTATTTGGCTTAATGAGAGAAATAGAAGAAAGACAGTGAAGGAGAAGGAGAGTTTCGGCTATGATGAGAATAAAGAAAAAAGAAGAGACGAAAATTTGAAAGAATGGAAGAAGGGAAAAAAAATGCACGAGTGGTCAAACCCTATTTTCGGCTAATACTTAAGAGAGGAGAAAAGATGAAGAAAGTGAGTTGAGAGTCTCGGCACAAGCAAAAAGAATAGGGAAAACCCGAAATGCTCAAAAGGATGCACAAAAATTGGAGAAAATGAAGAAAAAGAATAGTTAAAAGAACCTAAAGGAATTTTGGCACACAACTTCTTCACTTGACCGAATATGCTACCTAACACCCCCTAGCCGAAAGTTCACTCCCCTCCCAAGTTCCCATTTTCGGCTAACTATCACCACACTCCCAAATCCCATGATTTTCTCCCTCACATGCTCCACAATACACTCTTCATCACCCACTTGAAATGTTTGACCAAATCCAACTCCCCAATCTCCTCTCCACCTTCTATTCAAACCTGATTAACCAATTCAAACCCTCCTTGGTAGAGTCCCATGCCAACTCCACCTCTTCTCCCTCTTGGCCACAAGATAAATGCCATATTTTGCAGTATGTGGGATTCGAACCTCCAACCCCTTTGCACTCCCTTTGACGCCACACCACTGAGCCACCAACTCATCTAGTGTTATCAGAACACAACCAATTATACTTAAGTCCTGCCTTCATAGCTCTCCTCACTTAAGTACCCAAAACCAAAATTTTGCCAAAACTTGGGCTCGAACCCGAGCCTCCCCAGGACTCCCAAACACACCCAAATAACAAGCTCAACAAGCAAAACACAAGCAATAACCCAAAAATGCCAGACCCTTATTTTTAGGATGTTACAGTTCTAACCCCTTAAAGAAATTTCGGCCCTGAAATTTACCTGATTAAAAGAGGTGAGGGTATTACTGTCGCACTGCCTCCTTCGGCTCCCACGTGGCTTCTTCAGAACCATGATCCCGCCACAACACTTTGACCAACGGGACAAATTTCCTCCTCAACACTTTAATGTCCCGATCCAAAATCTGCACAGGTTCCTCCTCAAAAGATAGATTAGGCCTAACCTCAATTTCTTCCACCGGCACTACATGGGATGGATCTAAACGATAGCGTCTCAGCATCGAAACATGGAATACATCATGTACTCGATTCAACTTCAGGGGCAACTCTAGTTGATAGGCGACTGGTCCCACACGTTTCAACACTCGATAAGGCCCGATGAATATAGGGCTCAACTTGCCCTTCCGTCCAAATCTTAAAACCTTCTTCCAAGGTGAGACCTTGAAGAAAACCTGATCCCCCACTAAAAATTCTCTCTCTTTACGCTTCAGATCCGCATACGACTTCTGTCTATCAGAAGCCTCTTTTAACCGGTCCCGAATCAACTTAACATTTTCCTCAGTCTCTGAAATCAATTCCGGACCCAACAACCGTCGCTCACGCAATTATGTCCAACACGTAGGGGTACGACACCAACGACCATAGAACGCATCGTAAGGTGCCATCTGAATGCTGGATTGGTAACTGTTGTTGTACGCAAATTCCGCTAACGGCAGATAATCTTCCCAACTACCTCTAAAGTCAATCACACAGTCCCTTAACATGTCTTCCAGAATCTGGATTACCCTCTCCGATTGACCATCAGTCTGTGGGTGCAACGATGTGCTGAAGTCTAGTTTTGTACCCAAAGCTTCATGCATTGCCTTCCTGAACCGAGATGTAAATCTAGGGTCCCTGTCCGATATGACAGACACTGGTACCCCATGTAGCCTCACAACTTCTGCCACATACAGCTTAGCCAACTTCTAGAGTGAGTAGTCCGTGCGAACCGGTATGAAGTGAGCGGACTTAGTCAACCGGTCCACAATTACCCACACTGAATCCTTCTTAGTAGGCATCAAAGGTAGCCCACTAACAATATCCATCGTTAAACTCTCCCATTCCAAAGTGGAATCTTCACCGATTGCAGTAACCCTGAAGGCAACTGATGTTCCATCTTCACTTGCTGACATGTCAAACATTTGCTCACGAAGTCAGTAACCTCACGCTTCAACCCTGACCACCAATACTGCTCTCGTAGATCTCGATACATCTTGCTTCCCTCAGGATGCATAGCGTATGGGCTACTATGCGTCTCCCGTAGAATCATCTGTCTTAAATCAGAGTCCTTCGGCATACAAACTCTCCCTCGGAAACATAACACCCCTTCACTGCTCAGACTAAAATCCACTGTCTCCTAACTTTTCACTTGTTGAAGCCGAAAACCCAAAGATTCATCAAACGATTTCTTCTCCTTAATCAGACTTACCCATGCCGGTTTCACCTGAAGTTCTGCTAAAAAGCTACCGTCTTCTTAAAGATTGAGATGAGCAAACATTGCTCTCAACTCTGATGCCACCTTACGACTTAATGCATCTGCTACCACATTGGCTTTACCCGGGTGATATTCGATCGAGCAGTCATAGTCTTTCAGCAACACTATCCATCTCTGTTGCCTCAAGTTCAGCTTCTTTTGGGTAAGGAGATATTTCAGACTCTTGTGGTCAGTGTAGATAATCGACTTTTCCCCATATAGGTAGTGTCTCCATATCTTCAGTGCGAACACCACAGCAACTAGCTCTAAGTCATGAGT
Organism: Gossypium australe; assembly: GCA_005393395.2. NCBI lineage: Eukaryota > Viridiplantae > Streptophyta > Magnoliopsida > Malvales > Malvaceae > Gossypium > Gossypium australe. The sequence goes on from CM016616.1 coordinate 121,153,690, forward strand.
GGGATAGTTCATCTCATGCGGCCTTAGCTGACGAGATGCATACGCTACCACCTTCCCTTATTGCATTAGCACACAACCCAAACCTGTGTGCGATGCATCACAATAAACGACAAATTCCTTTCCAGCCTCAGGCTGAATCAACACTAGTGCCTCAGTCAGAATCTTCTTTAACTTCTAAAACCTTTCCTGATGTTTATCCGTCCACACAAACGGTACCCCCTTACGCAACAACTTAGTTAGGGGTGCAGCAATCAACGAAAACCCCTCCACAAACCTTCTCTAGTACCCAGCCAAACCCAGAAAACTTCGTATTTCTGATACCCACTTTGGTGCCTTCCAATCCAATACCACTTCAACCTTCTGATGATCAACTCTAATCCTCTCGGCAGATACAACATGCCCCAAAAAGGTTACATCCTTCAGCCAAAACTCACACTTACTGAATTTGGCGTAAAGTTGTTTCTCTCTTAATATCTGCAGAACTATCCGAAAATGTGAATCATGCTCCCCCTCCGTTCTCGAATACACCAAAATGTCGTCTATGAATACCACCACAAACCGATCTAGATAAGGTTGGAAGACCCGGTTCATCATATCCATAAAAGCGGCTGGTGCATTTGTTAACCCGAATGGCATCACTAGAAACTCATAATGCCCATATCAAGTTCGAAAAGCAGTCTTGTGAATATCCACCTCCTTGACCCTGAGTTGATGATACCCCGATCTCAAATCTACCTTCGAGAAAACCGAAGCTCCTCGCAACTAATCGAACAAACCGTCAATCCTTGGTAGCGGGTATTTGTTCTTAATAGTTAACTTGTTCTTAATAGTTAACTTGGTCAACTGGCGATAGTCAATGCACATACGCATTGACCCATCCTTTTTCTTCACGAACAATACTGGCGCTCCCCACGGAGATACACTTGGTCGGATAATCCATGGTCCAACAATTCTTGGATCTGAGCTTTTAGTTCTACTAGCTCCTTCGATGCCATCCTATAAGGAGCAATAGACACTAGAGCTATTCTCGAAAATAGCTCAATGCCAAATTCCACCTCGCAATCCGGAGGCAACCCAGGAAGCTCTTCAGGAAAGACGTCCGAGAACTCCTTCACAGTTCTAACATCTCCTACAGATAATTCCTTGGCATCAGATGTGCTGACAAAAGTCAGAAATGTCTTGCACCCTTTTCGCACCATATTCTCGGCCTTAAGCGCCGAAATCACATGAGACAGATAATCCCTTCTTTCTCCTATCACCAACACCTCCTTATCCTCTGAAGTCTTCAATATCATGCGCTCAATCCAAGTTTGCACGGTGCTTAACTAGCCAGTCCATGCCCAAGATCAGATCAAACTCACCGAACGGTAGTTCCATCAGGTCTGCCGGGAAAACAATCCCTTGTACTGCTAAAGGCACACTTCTAAACAACTTGTTCACTACCACAGATTGTCCTAGAGGGCTAATCACAGAATGTCTCTAGCAGCAACCTCAGATTTTATACCTAGAGTCCCAGACATAGTACAGGCAACATATGAATGGGTTGATCCAATATCTATCAAAGCAGTAAATGGCACATCAAATATAAGAAACGTACCGGTTATGTCGTCCGGTGCGTCACCATCCTCTCAGCGTCTAGCCGCATAAACCAGTCCAGCCTGTCTTGCATCTGCGTTACCCACACCTCTGCCCGGTGCTCCACGACCTCGTTCAAACCCATTTCCCCCTCTGGCCGAACCACGACCTCTCGGTGGTTGCTGACCACCTCTCCTAGGCTGTGCAATTCCCTGACCTACTGCCTGCACCCTAGCAAGCTCCCTTAGACAGTCCTTAATCAAATGATCCCTAGACTCACGCTTGAAACATCCACTAGTTCTTCTCCAATACTCCCCCGGATGTGTTCTCCCACACTGTGCACAAGGTTGCAACTGACCTACAATAACTGGCATCCCAACTCAAGCTGGCCCATCCAACCTAGGCCTCTTTTGGAAACCTCAAGAAGAACCTGACGTCCCAAAACCTCTTTTATTCATGCCCCTGTCCTTATTTCGATTTTGCCTCTCAGAACGTTTCACCTCTTCCGCAATCTTGGCTTTTTCTACCAATACAGTAAAATCTTATTCTCGCTACGGGGCTATCAGTACCCTCAACTCATCCTTCAGACCATCCTCGAACCTCACACAACGCTCATAATCGGTTGCGACTATACCCTGAGCATAACGACTTAAGCGCAGAAACTCCGCCTCATACTCCACCACAGATTTATTCCCTTGAACCAGCTTAAGAAATGTCTTCCTCTGGGCATCCACATAACTCGCCCCGACATATTTCCCTTGGAACGCTGTTTTAAAGAAACTCTAGTCGATACGATCTACTTGAGTGCCTTCTCTTACAGTGAGCCACTACTGATATGCCTCATCCCGCAGAAGAGACACTGCTCCTTTCAATTTTTCCTCTTCTATATAGTCCAGGTCATCTATAATCCGTTCTACAGCCTCCAACCAGTACTCTGCTACATTTGGGGCTACCCCAGAAATGCCCCTAAAAACCTCGGCCCCGTTTGCCTAGAGTCACCCAGGAATAGATTTTCAGACTACCGATCCCGTGCTTGCTCCAGCAACCTGTTCCAAGACCCGTAGCATACCTTGGGATAAAGCATCGTCCTCTCCAGTTCGGTCTTGAGTCCCTGCTTCTGCCACTGGCGATGCTGGCGCTTCGCCTTCCGTCACATGCCCTGATTTTGAGGATTCAACCTCAGCACCTCGGCCTCTAACATGGCCGCGTGTACCACGTCCACGTCCTCTGGTACTCATATTACTAAGTCGAGTTCATCTGATTAAGAATGTTTTATGAATCAGTATATGGTTCCAATATTGATTAACAAATATTTTATGGAAAAACAAATATAAGAATTGTTGATATGATGATGATATGCTGAAGATCCAACCTCAGCACCCCGGCCTCTACCACGGCCGCGTGTACCACGTCCACGTCCTCTGGTACTCATATTACTAAGTCTTTATAGTCTTAGCTCCTACAACTAGAAGTTTATAACAGTTTTCTTACTACAGTCATATCATCATCATATCAACAATCATACAATAAGAAAACTTACGGATTCGGTGTCGGAGACCCGTGGTGCCATACTTCTCAGAAAGACATGCATTTTTTAATCATGTTTCAAACTAATTTTTGGAAAACATTTTAGAACCCATTTCACAGCTGAGTTTTGCAATCGGCTTTGATACCACAAAATGTAACACCCCAAACCCGGCCTAGATGTTATGACCAGATCTGGCATGCCACATAGAAGGGTTGTTTAAAACTATGCTTTCGTTAAAAAGTTTGTATTCTTTTTGAAACTCCGAGCTTTGTAGTTTGTAAAAAAAAACAAGGATTTTTGCTTGCCATGATTTTCTAAAAACGATATTGTTATTAGTGTTTTTACTATTATTACTATCATTAATTCCAAAACATGTTTAAAACAGAATTCAGATTCAATGGATTTCAGAAGTGTGATATTTTGAGAATAACTTTCGGTGTTTAAGAGAACCCAGAGTTTTATCAAGTATAGTTTGCAGACTGCTCGTTAACATTTTGGAAAACAGTTATTAATGTTTTAGAAAAACCCCGTTTTTGAACACTTGACAGTAGATAATAACCAAATTAAAAATTAAAACCATAATAAAATCCCAAAGGCCTTATTACAAAACATAAACCCAAATTAAGGTAAAATTTATGGTAAAGTAAAACGGAGTTTACTAACGTTACGATGTATGGCCACCACCTAGTCTGCCTCAGCTCCAAATCCTCAATGCTGGGGATCACCTGCAAGATTAAGAAGAGGGGGTGAGTTAAGAGAACTCAGTGTGTAATCCGCTAAACGGTCACGAACTGGGCCTGAGCCCACAGAACCAGACTAGGCCTTAGCCCATATGGAAGCAAACTGGCCTGAGGCCCATATAGAAACAAACTGGGCCTTAGCCCTATTAGCATAGTAAAATAGATAATGCATGCACTGTAACCCAGCCCATCCTAGTAGTCCATCCGCTACACACCACCCGTACCAGCCCAACACACCTATGGGGATTTCTACAATCAACCCTCCATCCGCTACACACCTCGATGGCAATCACACTGCTCATCGCCGAAATTGTGGCAAAGCCACCAGATTAACAGAATATACATGGAATAGTCACCAAACAAAATGTGACAGGGTGATCGTTGAAATCAGAGCTTTAAAATTTATAAAACAAATGATCAAACCTGGAAACTAACTCTGACAACGATTAAAGGCAAGTGTACCTATCGAACAGTAGTATAGCTTAGGCAAGACCGGATTGTCGAACCCAAAGGAACTAAAAGTACTAATACTAACTTTCTTTTTATTATTTATCTTTAAAGATATAGTGAAGTTGCTTTAATCTAAATTAACGACTACTAAACTAAAGATACAAGACAAAAAGAACGAATTGGGAAATAACTCCGAAGGAAAACTCAGTTGATCACGAGGATACCCTCAGGAAGAATCCACCTAGACTTTACTTGTTATCTTAACAGTGAACCATATGATTTCTTTACTTAGCCTGATCCGTAGGACTCCCTAACCTATATTAAACCCTCTCTTGAGGCGAATAATGTCTAACCCTAGGTTAATTAGTGGAACTCTCGTTCTCTTATAATAACCCCCTAGAATAGCAGTAAATCGATTAATGGATTCCCATAATAGGTTTCACCCTAATCCGATAAAATCTATTAACCCTATCTCTAGGCGTTCGATCAACTCCGCTTAATTACACTAGATCTACTCTTAAGCAGGGTCTATTCCTCCTCCACCTAAGCACATCAGATTTGGATTAAGCAACATAATTAAGAACAAACTAAGTAATTATCATATAATTCAGAAATCAAATAACAAGATTCATCTAATTTTCATCCCCTTCAAGTCTCTGAAGGATTTAGTTCATGACAAATAAAGAAAACATCTCAAGAGAAAATATAAAACAAAACATAAGAAATCCCTAAAACCTCCTAAAGGAATTGAAGGAGAAATCCATCGTCTTGAGTATAATTCCGGCTTTTTGGGATGGGTCAACTGGCTATCTTCGAGTGATTCCCTCAACTCTGACCTTCTCAGCTTGGCTCTTTGGCCTAGCTTTGACGCTTTCGACTTCTACCGAACTCTCCCTTCAAGTTGCCCCCTTGGGTGTTTATATAGACTTTGAGATGCCTTACTTGGCCCCTAAGTCTCCTAATTTAAGTAGAATTCCTAATAAGGTGTTTGAATAGGCTTTGGAATGTCTTTCTTTGCCTCCAAGTATCCTTTCCCGAATGAAATTACTCTTTCCAGTGACAGGGACACGGCCATGGCAAACGCCCGTGTGAACCGTAGCCAGGCTGTGTTCAGACTTTTAATGAGGCACGACCATGTGGTCTTTGGGCCAGGCCGTGTCGATTTCTCTCTTGGCCCAATTTAGTCCGTTTTAAGCTCGTTTCTCGTTCCTTTCATCCTTGGGTGCTTTCCTGAGTATAAAATATGAAAAGAAAGGATTAAGAGCACCTTTTTACATAAATCAAAGGATAAATCATCCAAAAGTATGCTAAATGTGGGATTAAAATATGTTACTTTTACGGTTTATCAAATACCCCCACACTTAAACTTTTGCTTGTCCTCAAGCAAAATTCTCAACTCATAATTAAAACGAACTTTCCGTAATCCATAATATTCATCAATCATGCTTTATCATAATTCAAAGATAATTTATACATGGATAATTCAACTCAAAGAGTCCTAAAGATTCAAACAATTAATGTCATTTATTTATAGCAGGAAAAACATAGACGTTTCCCTTTACCGAAATAATTACATCTGATTCAAAATCGACAAGAGTTAACATCCTCACTAAAGATTCACTCAAATCACTCGAAGTGTTTAAGGTTCAAAAATTACGCACTCAAGAGTCTAAATCCCATAGGCTTGCATGAAAATCAAATCTCCACCACTGTAAAATGAGATGATACACAAATCAAAAGGTCTTTAATAGGGTTGTAACGGGGCTTAGGTTAAATGTATGGCCCAAGGCTGAATTAGAAGGTTAGAATCGAGATTGACCTGACAAATTACCTAACTAAAAACACGAACTAATGATAAGTAATTGCATAAAATGAAAATTTGTAATACTAATACTCTAATATAAGCTTTTTCTTCAAGACTTGAAATTTACATGCATAAGCTCACCTAACATAGAACTAATAATGAATATACTTTGTCTTTTTTTTTAAGAAAAAACTAAGTAATAAAGGATAAATTCAACTTACTGAGATAATATAATTAGGTAACTAATCAAGTCAAATTTCGATATAAGGGTAGTCAAGGAATGGTGATAACAATACAAAGGGTTTTGGGTAAAAATTAGTGGGTAAGTCAATAAAAAGGGTTGTAAGGATTAAACAAGGTTCACTAGGGGTTAATTGTGGAGGTAGGCTTTTTGTGGAGTAAGTGGGTTAAAACCTAGGTGCCTTTATCATCTTTGTATATCAAATCATAGGTGTGGTCTCAACATGTATAATCAATGCAAGTTCTAGAATAACAAATCAATGTTGATACACTCATAATAAAAAGTGAGCATGAAAGGATGTATGCTCTAAAAGGCTCAAAATCTCACAGAAATTATAGGTATTTTGATGTCAACCTCGTAAATTTCAAACTTCAAAGTAACATTCAGATTCAGGTAGACAACCTAAATTTTTTTCTGAAAAATAGACTTTATCTTGCTTGATTCTCTAGTATCCTTCAAATTTCATCATCAATGCACAATTATCAATGACTTACTCCAAAACATATCAACAGAGATCATAAATTATAGGAAATTTCATTCTAATCATAATATGAGAAACTTTACTTTTGAACAAGGCATAATTCAGGGATTTTCAAATAATACTATAGTTAACCCCCCCACACTTAAGATGTACATTGCCCTAAATGTAGCAAAATAATCATAAAAATCATAAGATGGGGAGAGAAGTGAAACTTCCTGAATTTTGGATGAAGTCAATGAAAAGAAATCGGATAGGATTGGAGGTGAACGTGGGGAAGCGTATCGAACCATTTGAAACTGAATCCTCGAAGCAGTCGGACTGATTTTGTTGTTCCTAAGCTAAATCTAAATATCATAAAGAATAACAAGAAGAAAATAAAATAAAATAAAGTAAAAAAATAATGAAATGAAAATAAAATAAAAATAAAAATAAATAATGGAAAATGAAAGACAACTAGAAAAAGGGAGAATGAGGTTTAAATAATGATGTAGCCCGCCCGTTTTTTGGGATTTTGAATTTTGGGCGCGTTTAGGGTGTTCGGGCACGGCCGTGGGTGTAGTGGCACGCCCGTGTCTTTCTTCACACTGTCATTTAATACGGGAGTGCTCCTCCCATGTTCAATAAGTCAGAATGTTGGCACGGTTGGAAGGCACAGCAGTGTTTAGCCCATGCTTAACAAGTCAGTAACCTCGAACGGGGCGTCGACACGGGCGTGGACTATTATCGCCACCCGTGTTAGGAAAAGAAATTTTTCTATGTCGTGCACGGCTACTGGCACGCCCATGGGTCATCCCCTGGCTTCCACACGGCCACGGGCACGCCCGTGTGGCCTAGAAATCTGCTCTTTGGTTAGTCTATGGTTAGGTGCTAAAGGAAAAAAGAAAAGAAAAATAAAAAAATAAAAAATGTAAAAATAGGGTTAGTGCTCGGGTTGCCTTCCGAGAAGCGCTCGTTTATAGTCTTAAGCTAGACTTTACCTCTCATTCGTATGGTCATGGTGGTTTGAGGAGGTGAAAATCCATTCTCATGCAATCACTTCGGTTATGGATATCTGGTTTAAGTCTAGTAATGTTTACCTCAAAAGTGTCGAATTTAGGATTGCTTACCTCGACTGTGCCGTATAGGAAGACATTAAGTACCTCAAAAGTGATTTCTTCGTTTGTCTTCAGGTCTGAATTGGTGATTCGAGGGTCTTCCTTATTCAACAATACCTGATCTCCTACTTTGAAGTGATTCATTGTTCTTACCAGCTCGTCTGGGGGCTCCTTCGATTTCACTTCGTGTGGTTCCGGTTCTTCTTTAAGCTGTGTTTTCCACTCTTCTAATTTGTCGACCCTAAGGCTTCGTTCCTCAAACAATTCTTCTTTGTTGGCACGAGGTCTAAGATCTAGCTCAGCTAGGTGATTTCGTGATACTTCCTGTAAAGAAGGTTGAACCAAATAGTTATCAATAGAATTAACGTTCGTACCTTTATTACTCGATGTCCTAGCTGAGTCAAGAGCTTGAAGAGTGATTGTTTCGTCGTCTACACGAAGTGTGAGCTCACGGAATTCTTCCTCTGTGTGGTCTTTCTTTATTGCATCGGGATATGGCACACGAGGTTGGTACTCTGTAATTACCGATTTTGGTAAATCATGGCACACCTCAACCTTACCTTCACTTACCACAGGTTCTTCCCTTGGGTTTGGCTCGTCTAACCCTTCACTATCGTAAATGGCTTGATTTTGCTCTCTCGGGTTAGTTTTAGTATTGCTTGGCAAGTTTCCTTGTGGTGTTCTGATATTAGCTTTGCGAGTTGTTCGACTGCATTAGTGACTTCCTTGACTGACTTAGTAATTTCCACGATTTGGGTCTCGTTGCTTTTGAGTGTTTCCTCAGTCTCTTGGAAGCGGTTTTCTGTGGCTACCATGAATTCTGTCAGCATCTCCTCAAGCTGTGACTCCTCTTGCTATTGGTGAGGTGATTGTTGAAAGTTTGGAGGAAGTTTCGGTCTTTGGCTATTTTGATCATCCCACGAGAAATTGGGATGGTAACTCTAACCTGCGTTATAAGTGTTATTATAAAAATTATTTTGCGGTATAGAATAGTTACTCGTATAGTGAGCTTGCTCGTTTTCCATGCCATATCCGTAGGGTGGGTACTCAGGATTCGCCACGCCTCCTAGATTCGAATCATATTGCATTACTGGGTGTACCTGCGAGAGACTATGCAAACCATCAATCTATTTATTCATCATCTCTAGCTGGTTAGATAACCTGGTGACCACGTCGAGGTTGAAAACACTGGCGGCTTTTGTCGGTGCTGTCCTCATAACTTTCCACTGATAGTTATTTAGTGCCATCTCCTCTATAGACTAAAATTACCTGTCAAGGCAAATAGAAGAAGAATTAGAAAAGCAGAAAAAAATATAATAATAATAATTTTTTTTTGCAAAAAAAAATTAACTAAAAAAGATTAAAAGTAAATGCGGAAAATTAAAAATAAAAAATAATGGCTAAAGTAATAAAAATAGAGCTTTCTTAGTATTTTAGTTCCCCGACAACGGCGCCAAAAACTTGATCGTTGAAATCAGAGCTTTAAAATTTATAAAACGAATGATCAAACCTGGAAACTAACTCTGACAACGATTAAAAGGCAAGTGTACCTATCGAACAGTAGTATAGCTTAGGCAAGACCGGCTTTTCGAACCCAAAGGAACTAAAAGTACTAATACTAACTTTCTTTTTATTATTTAGCCTTAAAGATATAGTGAAGTTGCTTTAATCTAAATTAACGACTACTAAGCTAAAGATACAAGACAGAAAGAACGAATTGGGAAATAACTTTGAAGGAAAACTTAGTTGATCACGACAATACCCTTAGGAAGAATCCACCTAGACTTCACTTGTTATCTTAACACTGAACCATATGATTTCTTTACTTAGCCTGATCCGTAGGACTCCCTAACCTATATTAAACCCTCTCTCGAGGCGAATAACATCTAACTAGGTTAATTAGTGGAACTCTCGTTCTCTTATAATAAACCCCTAGAATAGCAGTAAATCGATCAATGGATTCCCATATTAGGTTTCACCCTAATCCGGCAAAATCTCATAACCCTATCTCTAGGCGTTCGATCAACTCCGCTTAATTACGCTAGATCTACTCTTAAGCAGGGTCTATTCCTCCTCCACCTAAGCACATCAGATTTGGATTAAGCAACATAATTAAGAACAAACTAAGAAATTATCATATAATTCAGAAATCAAATAACAAGATTCATCTAAGTTTCATCCGCTTCAGTTATCTGAAGGATTTAGTTTATGACAAATAAAGAAAACATCTCAAGAGAAAAGATAAAACAAAACATAAGAAATCCCTAAAACCCCCTGAAAGAATTGAAGGAGAAATCCGCCGTCTTGAGTATAATTCCGGCATCTTGGGATGGGTCAACTGGCTATCTTCGAGTGATTCCCTCAACTCTGACCTTCTCGGCTTGGCTCTTTGGCCTAGCTTTGACGCTTTCGGCTTTTGCCAAACTCTCCCTTCAAGTTGCCCCCTTGGGTGTTTATATAGACTTTGAGATGCCTTACTTGGCCCCTAAGTATCCTAATTTAAGTAGAATTCCTAATAGGGCGTTTGAATAGGCTTTGGAATGTGTTTCTTTGCCTCCAAGTATCCTTTTCTGAATGAAATTGCTCTTTCCAGCGACAGGGACATGGCCATGGCACACGCCCATGTGAATCGTGGCTAGGCCGTGTTCGAACTTTAATGAGGCACGGCTGTGTGGTCTTTGGGCCAGGCCGTGTCGATTTCTCTCTTGGCCCAATTTAGTCCGTTTTAAGCTCGTTTCTCGTTCTTTTCATCCTTGGCTGCTTTCCTGAGTATAAAATATGAAAAGAAAGCATTAAGAGCACCTTTTTACATAAATCAAGGGATAAATCATCCAAAATATGCTAAATGTGGGATTAAAATATGTTACTTTTACGGTTTATCACAGGGTCATCGAAATATGTGGCAGAGCCACCAGATTACACTTCCCTGATCATCAATATCCCAATCCCATGCAACATATCATGACATAATAATTTAGTGCATGCATGAACGTACCAATATAGCAGATAAACAGAATACACGGTCATGCCAAATCTACCTGAAAGGGTATAATCGTAAATTTACTCACCTGGGCTATTTCCAAACTCACTCGTTAGGTGTATCTCATTAGCTTACCCATTAAGGGTATTTCGACTCTCAACTGACACATAGAATACTACATAGCAAAACGAATAAAGGTGTGAGATTACACACCTGTTACGAGCGTAAAGAGAAGCCTCGAGATTACGTCCCAAGAACGTCGACAACTCCTTGCTACATTTAAGAGTTCGATTCACTACCTCCAAACACAAATCGAGTCCCTAAGGAAAAAGTACGAGTTAGCGATGTTATCACAAAATGACGAAGAAACGACCTTCCGCCCTAAATAAACTTGGAATAAAAAACCGTCCATCTATCACCTATATTCGGCCAAGACTTAACTTACCAACCAACTTCCAAAATCTAAGGCTAGAAGAATGGTGAGAGGTATGATAGCACCCCAACAATTTGGCCCACACCAAAAGAAACCCGAAAGATTTGACGTAGAAGAGATTGACTTGGTTCGGCCCTAGGCCAAAGTGAGTCGAATTGGAGAAAGAATCGGCACCTAGCAGCACACCAAGGAACCAAGTTCAGCTATGGAATTAGAAGATGAATGTTTCAGCTTTTATGAAAAAAGAGAGATGAAGAACACATATGCCACAAAAATATTAAAAGAAACCACTACCTTATGATTACCGACGAATCGAACAGACAAGGTGAATCTGATGATCAGAAGAACCCCCAACTTCCGGCTATTAATGTTCGTCGATTCAAAAGAGAGGCAGAAGGAGATTCGGCTAAAGTGTAGCAAAATAAAGGAAAACTGATTCACTTGGGACAAAAGGGACTGTTCGACTTAAGGAGAGAAATATAAGAAAGGCAATGAAGGAGAAGGAAAGTTTCGGCTATGATGAGAATAAAGAGAAAAGAGGAGATGAAAATTTGAAAGAATGGAATAAGGGAAAAAAAAAATGCACGAGTGGTCAAACCCTATATTCGGCTAATATTCAGGAGAGGAGAAAAGATGAAGAAAGTGAGTTGAGAGTTTTGGCACAAGCAAAAAGAATAGGGAAAACCCAAAATGCTCAAAAGAAGGATGCACGAAAATTGGAGAAAGAGAAGAAAAAGAATAGCTAAAAGAACCTAAAGGAATTTCGGCACACAACTTCTTCACTTGACCAAATATGCTACCTAACACCGCCTAGCTGAATGTTCACTCCCCTCCCAAGTTCCCATTTTCGGCCAACTATCACCACACTCCCAAATCCCATGATTTTCTCCCTCACATGCTCCACAATACACTCCACATCACCCATTTGAAATGTTTGACCAAATCCAACTCCCCAATCTCCTCTCCACCTTCCATTCAAACCTGATTGACCAATTCAAACCCTCCTTGGTAGAGTCCCATGCCAACTCCACCTCTTCTCCCTCTTGGCCACAAAATAAAAGCCATATTTTGCAGCATGTGGGATTCGAACCTCCAACCCCTTTGCACTCCCAAAACCAAAATTTTGCCAGAACCTGGGCTCAAACCCGAGCCTCCCCAGGACCCCCAAACACACCCAAATAACAAGCTAAACAAGCACAACACAAGCAATAACCCAAAAATGCCAGACCCCTATTTTTAGGATGTTACAGTCTAATTCTCGAGTATCTCTAAAAACACTCAGTAAATAAATACTCCCTGAACATCTAATTGATAACTTTGCAGTTTAAAAAAGGTTCAATTTGCCATTCTAAGAATGAACACAGCACCGGAGTATTCACCAACACATTCACCCATGCCTACGCCATCATCACTAGACATCCTCCAAGGATTTCATCCGAAATTCAGGAAGTTTCACTTCTCCCTACCTTTTGATTTTTCGTACTATATTGTTATTATCTATCTTTGTACATTGAGGGCAATGTACATCTTAAGTGTGGGGGAGTTAACTATAGTATTATTTGAAAATCCCTGAATTATGCCTTGTTCTTAATTAATTTTCTCATATTACTATTAGAATAAAATTCCCTGTGATTCAGTATTTTCTTTGATATGCTTTGGATTAAGTCGTTGATAATTATTGCCTGAATCTAGAGAATCAAGCATAATAAGTCTACTTTCAAAAATTAAAATTTTGTTAGGTTGTCTACCTGAATCTAATTATTACCTTGAAGTTTGAAATTTACGAAGTTGACATCAAAAAGCCATAATTTTTGTAAGATTTTGAGCCTTTTATAGCATATATTCTTTTTCTGCTCACTTTATTGATTATGAGAGTGCCAAAATTGATTTGTTATTCTAGAACTTGCTTCAATTATACATATCGAGACCACACCTTTGATTTGATATACAGAGATGATAAAGGCACATAGGATTTAACCCACTTATTCCACTAAAAGCCTACCCTCATAATTAACCCCTAGTGAACCCTTTTGATCCTAACAACCCTTTTTATTGACTCACCCACTAATATTAACCCAAAATCTGGTCTGTATTTGTTATCACCATTCATCATGACCACCATTATATCGAGATTTGATTTGATCAGTTGCCTAACTATGATCTTTATTTCGGTAGCTAAATTCATCCTTTATTAGGTACTTGATTTGTTCTTAAAAAAAGTATATTCAGTATTTTTTCTATGTAATTGAGCTTATACATTTAAAAACTCCATATCTTGAAGAAGAAGCTCGTATTATTAGTAATGAAGTTTTCAATTGATGTAATTATTTAGGATTAGTTCATTTTTCTAGTTAGGTAAATTGTCAATTCAATCTCGATTCTAACCCTCTAATTCAGCCTTTATCCAAACCTTTAACCTAAGCCCCGTTATAACTGTTGGAACGCTGGTACCCCATGGCGCAGCAAAATAAAATTAGATCCGGTGATCCAAACCATGAATCCATGTGTGAGGAACGAATCGGGGTGAAATAAAGGTTTCAAAATTACCAAAACTTCAATCTGAGTAGACAGCGACGCCTTGGCAACAAGAGTTTTGATCTACTATCAAATCAAGCCACAACCTTTTCCGATGTCGGCCTCTACGTAATCCACCCGGTTTGACTATGAACGGAAGAAATCTCCAAAACTGTTTTGGAGGTTTATTTGATTGACGGCTGCTAGACCTAACAAGCAATCACTTAGGGTTTTTCTTCTTTGCTTTGTCTCCTTTTAATACCTTTTATAATGGGTGTCTTTTTCATTGGGCCTTTTATAATTGGTATCCTTTTAATTGGGCCTTTTATAATTGGTATCCTTTTAATGTATTATAAGATTAAATAAATACAATAAAGTTTTTAACCGAAAATTATAATTACATTAATTATATTCGAAATTTATAATTACATTAATTATAATAAGGATTTCGGTAAACTATATTTATTTAAAATTTATATATGAATCAAATTCATATATTAATAAAATTATGTTATCATTATGTGTACAACATCCTTGTACATGTAATATGTTCAATATTTGATTGCCCAATTAAATTAATTCTTTAATTAATTTAATTTATGTGACAACCAAACACAATACCAACTATATTTTATTCCGTTCATTTAAACCATAGGGTGTGACCCTGTAGGTTCTTGCAACGTTAGCAGTAATACTAGAACGATTCTATTGTCACAGACAATGAGTGGCATCTAGCAATGCATCATTGCTACCTAAGTTACAAGAAATCATGATTCGACATAACCTTTTTTGATTAACCTTTCATGCATTAATCCTTAAGTCCTTTATCTCTGGAACGGATACAAGTCATGGGATAGTCACACTTGCATAGTCCATCCCATGTTTCTTGATATCTTGAGTAGAATATGATATACAAATTAGTATGACATCTCATATCAACTTCTTTGAGCATGGCCATGCATTTCTAGTCTCACTCAATCAAGTGGCCTAAGATATTACTCCTATTATGTAGGAAGGACTTATCCTTTATTGATCAACCATATCCCTCTACATAGATTGCGGTATATCCAACATCAGCCTTTATAGAACAACCTGTTACGGTGTACGTTTGACTGTATCAAAATATACAACTCACGATGCTGGGATAATAATGATCTCAAGTCTGAGGATCATATACATATTAATCACTATGAGTAATGTTGTGACAATTACATAATAATCCAAGAACCATACTCATAGCGGGACAATCCAATATGTTGTTCTCTAACACACATATTCATGCATTGATTTTGACACTCCATATCAATGACAACTCTTTATCATCAATCAACTACATGTTAGTCTTAATGCATTATTGTTGTCCTAGTCAACAATAATACTCGACTAAGGATCTTTTAGGAATAATCATATTATTCTCAGGATATTATTATAAAACAGTTTATCTATACACACAGAAAGAAAAAATGAAATAATAATGACAACGCTTTATATTAATAAACATGGTAAATTAAGTATGTTATTACAACCATCTCATGATTGATCTTTGGGCATACTCTTACAATCTCCCACTAGCACTAAGACCAATCACTCATATATCTAATACCAAGTGACTTAGTGTGACGATCATGCTTCTGCTGTGTCAGAGGCTTGGTCAGGGGATCTGTAATGTTATCATCTGAAGGTACTCTGCATATCTCTACATCCCCTCGATCGATAATCTCTTGAATAAGATGGTAGCGTCTAAGTATATGTTTGGATCGCTGGTGAGATCTGGGTTCTTTAGCTTGTGCAATAGCTCCATTGTTATCACATCGGAGTTCTATAGCATCTGATATGCTAGGCACAACCCCTAGTCCAGTAATGAACCTCTTGATCCAAACTGCTTCCTTTGCTGCCTCACTGGCTGCAATATACTCAGCCTCTGTTGTAGAATCGGCTACTGTACTTTGCTTTGAACTCTTCCAGCTCACAGCACCACCATTAAGGCAAAACACAAAACCTGATTGCGATCGAGAATCGTCCTTGTCGGTTTGGAAGCTGGCATCAGTGTAACCTTTTACACTTAACTCTTCCTCACCTCCATATAATAGGAACGCATCCTTAGTTCTTCTTAAGTACTTAAGGATACTCTTGACTGTGGTCCAGTGACCTTCACCGGGATCTACTTGATACATGCTCGTCATACTTAAGGCATACAAGACATCTGGACGGGTACATAACATAGCATACATAATAGATCCAATAGCGGAAGCATATGGAATTTTACTCATACGTTCTCTCTCTTGTGGAGTTGAAGGACACATTTCCTTCGAGAGTGAAATACCATGTCTCATAGGTAGGAATCCTCTTTTAGATTCTTTCATACTAAACCTTTTCAGTACTTTATCTATGTATGTACTTTGGATTAGACCTAATAGTCGTCTTGATCTATCTCTATAGATCTTGACTCCTAAGATATAAGTGGCTTCGCCCAAGTCCTTCATAGAAAAACAACTTCTTAACCAAGTCTTAATAGACTGCAAGGTAGGTATGTCATTTCCCATGATAAGTATGTCATCCACATATAGTACCAAGAATGTGATAGTGCTCCCATTAACTTTCTTGTAAACACATGGTTCATCTTCATTTTTGATAAAACCAAACTCTTTGATTGCATCGTTAAAATGAAGATTCCAACTTCGAGAAGCTTGCTTTAATCCATAAATGGATCTTTGTAGCTTACATATCTTTCTAGCATCCTTTGGATTTACAAAACCTTTAGGTTGTGTCATATACACATCCTCTTCAAGTTTCCCGTTAAGGAAAGCTGTTTTGATGTCCATCTGCCAGATTTCACAATCATGAAATGCAGCTATGGCGAGCAAGATCCTGATGGATTTAAACATAGCTACAGGAGAAAAGCTTTCATCATAGTCAACACCATGAATTTGGCGAAAACCTTTAGCGACTAATCGCCCTTTGTATGTTTGTACATTACCATCCATGTCTGTTTTCTTTTTGAAAACCCATTTGCACCCTATAAGTTTAACCCCTTCGAGTGGGTCAATCAAAGTCCATACTTGGTTTTCATACATGTAATCCATCTCAGATCTCATGGCCTCAAGCCATTTCTCAGAGTCTGGGCTCATCACCGCTTCTTGATAAGTCCTAGGCTCATCTTGATCTATAAGAAGAACGTCACCATGCGTTGTAATGAGAAATCCATATCTCTCAGGTGCACGGCGTTCTCTTAAAGATCTACGCGGTGGTTGTGTTTCTACAGCAGTTGTTTGTTCCTCAATTTCTTGTGGAATTTGTTGTTGTTCAATCTCTGGTTCAGTGGTATCTTGTGATTCTCAAATTTCTTCAAGTTCAATCTTTCTCCCACTTCCTTTTCTAGAAGTAAATTCTCTCTCTAGGAAGACACTAGTCCGAGCAACAAACGTTTTGTCCTCAGTAGGATTAAAGAAATAATATCCTTTGGTTTCTTTTGGATACCCCACAAAAATACACCTTTTAGATCTGGGTTCAAGCTTAGTAGACGTCTGACGTTTAACATAAGCTTCACAGCCCCAAATTTTCATAAAAGACATACTAGGACGTTTCCCAGTCCACATCTCATATGGCATCTTTTGAACCGATTTAGATGGAACACGATTTAGTGTGAAAGCAGTTGTCTCAAGTGCACGTCCCCAAAAGGAAGTCGGTAGATCAGCATGACTCATCATGGATCGAACCATGTCTAACAAAGTTTGATTTCTTCTCTCAAATACTCCATTCCATTGAGGAGTACCAGGAGGAGTAAGTTGTGAGACAATCCCACATTCTTTCAAAAGATCATCAAACTCTAGGCTCAAATACTCTCCACCTCGATCAGATCGAAGTGACTTGATAGTTTTGCCTAGTTGATTTTGTACTTCACTTTTGAATTCCTTGAACTTTTCAAGGGACTCAGACTTATGGCGCATGAGATAAACATTCCCATATCTACTGAAATCATCAGTGAAAGTAATGAAGTAGTGAAATCCACCTCTGGCCTGTGTATTTATTGGTCCACATACATCAGAATGTATTAGGTCCAATAAATCACTAGCTCGTTCACTTTTACCAATAAAAGGAGATTTAGTCATTTTTCCCAATAAGCAAGATTCACATACTTCAAATTGTTCAAAAACAAATGAATTCAAGAGACCATCTTTATGGAGTTTGGATATGCATTTCTCACTTATGTGGCCCAAACGACAATGCCAAAGATAAGTTTGATTTGAGTCATTTATTTTATATCTTTTAGTATTTATGTTGTAAATGGGATTCGTTTGATCTAAAATATAGAGGCCATTAATCAATTGTGCCGAACCATAGAAAACATTATTGAGATAAAATGAACAACAATTAATAATTATCTCAAAACCAATTTTGTCTAAACAAGAAATTGACATAATGTTTTTAGTCAAACTGGGCACAAAATAACAATCCTCTAAACATAAAGCAAGTCCACTAGGCAAAGATAAAGTATTTGTTCCCACAGCTAATGCAGCAACTTTTGCTCCATTTCCAACTCGTAGGTCCACATCTCCTCTAGCCAAAGTCCTACTCCCTTGTAGTCCCTGTACAGAAGTACAAATATGAGAACCACAACTAGTATCTAATACCCAAGAAGTAGTAGTTGATTAAATAATATCAGTAACATAAATACCTGAAGCAGACATTCTGCTTGCTTTAGCCTTCTTGACTTCTTCAAGATAGACAGGGCAGTTCCGTTTCCAATGTCCAGTCACACCATAATGAAAACAGTTTCCTTCCTTAGACACCCCACCTTTAGGTTTCAGTGCAACCTTTCCTTTTCCAAATTTGGGCTTACCTTTGCCCTTGGGCTTTGTTTGAACTTTGGCCTTTCCCTTGCCCTTGTTATTACGGACCATCAGTATGGGCTTGGGTCCAACCTTTTTCAAGTTGCCTTCAGCAGTTCGTAACATACTGAGCAATTGTGGTAGAGTCTTGTCAATTTCATTCATATTGAAATTGAGGACAAACTGGATGTAGCTATCCGGCAACGATTTTAAAATAACATCAGTGGCCAACTCTTGGCTCAATGGAAACCCAAGCTTAGACAGGCTTTCAATATAGCCAATCATCTTAAGGACATAAGGTCATACTGGGCTTCCTTTAGCAACTTACATTGGAATAGGGCCTTAGAGATATCAAACCTCTCTTGCCGTGCTTGCCCCTGATAAAGTTCTTTCAGGTGCTCGATCATGTCATAAGCAACCATGTCCTCATGTTGCTTCTGAAGTTCAGGATTCATAGTGGCAAGCATAAGACATCCAACATCTATCATGCCATCGAGATACTTCTTGTAAGCATCTCTATCAGTCCTCGAGGCATTAGCGGTTGGTTCATTAGGAAGTGGTTGTTCAACGACATATAATTTCCGTTCTTGTTTAAGGACAATCCTCAAGTTACGAAGCCAATCAAGAAAATTCAAACCATTCAATTTGTCCTTCTCAAGGACCGATCGCAATGAGAGTGTGCTAGTGTTTGCAGCCATAATATATCTACAACAATTAAATATGCATGTGAGTAAATTTACCAATTTTATATCAATCATTAAAAAGACTTTATTAAATGATATTCCTACTATTTTATTTCAAAATTAATAACCCTCGTATATTAATTTTGGAAAAACTTTCTCAAAAGTATTTCTAGTAGGTTAAGGATCCATATTTCACCACCTCTTAAGTCAGCTTTAGCTTTACTCTTGTTCTAATCAAGTTATGATTTATCCAATTTACTTGCCTCTAGGTTTCTAATCCTATTAGAGTAACCTAGTTAAGTCATTAACCATTTTTTTAACCAGCGAATATCACTTATTTATTCTTCGCGTTTAACCAAGATAAATACTAGTACTTCGCTTTGGCAGAACCTACATAGTATTGATCGAGGCCTTAATGTGGGCAAAATTGGAAGGCCATGTTGACTTAATATTTTAATAGAGGGATTTTATTAAGGTTGTTGCATCTCACCAATTATGGTCTACTTTAGCCCATTTAGTCTTCTAATCGATCTCATCAATTAATAGGGTTTATTATCATCAAGTTTTAATATATATAATTGGCATGCTTTAGACATCCATAGCATCTCATACATGAATAAATAAAGCAATAAATAAATGCAATAGTTATAGCCCATAAACTAAAGTGGTTCAACCCAAGCCAATAGGAAAACCAAAAAGAAACCTAAAGGTGTAAGCAATTTCACAAGCTATCAATCCACAATCATTGTCCCACCTTCCTTCTCATTTGGCCCACAGCAACTCTTGCAAATTACAATATGCAGAAACTCGTTTTACATACGAGGGAATAAGATGAGTAGAGAAATACAAGAGAATAGTAGTAAGGCATGACACGCAGGCCGTATTTATAAAAAAAATACAACCTTTTATCGAATGGGTCATTGGGCTATAACTATGCATTTCAAACACCGTGCATGTCAAAAATAGCATACATAATTCAATGTTTTTTGCTAAGGTGAATTATAAAATATCCTTTCAACCTTTTGTGGCCCATCAAGTTTATAAATTTCTTTTATTAACAAAACTTTTGCGGGGGTCTGAGGCGGTCGAAGGAAGCGGGACGAAGGCCCGCGGCCGGAGCCGTCCGGCCCCTCGGTACGAATCGCATACCCCAGTCAAATGAAACCTCACGATTTGATAACTTTTATCAACAGTATCATTTTTTTAGGATTTTAATCCTTGATGTTTCATATCGGAACAATCCTTGTTCCACTAGCCAATTAACACTTACTGGAAACTATAAACACCACCGTCGCATTATTACAGATTTTTTAATAGTTAACAATAATAACATAAAATCGAATAGGCCACAACACCATGATTAACATTTAATCAATTACCGAAAGGAACAGTTATCAGGTTATGCTTAAACGATTTAAACAATCGAAAATACAATAAGATCAAAACATGCATCTCATACAATTACATCACCCAAGTATTTAAACCCGAGTTCGTATCACACAAGTGGCTCTGATACCACTGTTGGAACGCCGGTACCCCATGGCGCAGCAAAATAAAATTAGATCCAGCGATCCAAACCATGAATCCATGTGTGAGGAACGAATCGGGGTGAAATAAAGTTTTCGAAATTACCAAAACTTCAATCTGAGTAGACAGCGACGCCTTGGCAATAAGAGTTTTGATCTACTGTCGAATCAAGCCACAACCTTTTCCGATGTCGGCCTCTACGTAATCCACCCGGTTTGACTATGAACGGAAGAAATCTCCAAAACTGTTTTGGAGGTTTATTTGATTGACGGCTGCTAGACCTAACAAGCAATCACTTAGGGTTTTTCTTCTTTGCTTTGTCTCCTTTTAATACCTTTTATAATGGGTGTCTTTTTCATTGGGCCTTTTATAATTGGTATCCTTTTAATTGGGCCTTTTATAATTGGTATCCTTTTAATGTATTATAAGATTAAATAAATACAATAAAGTTTCTAACCGAAAATTATAATTACATTAGTTATATCCAAAATTTATAATTACATTAATTATAATAAGGATTTCGGTGAACTATATTTATTTAAAATTTATATATGAATCAAATTCATATATTAATAAAATTATGTTATCATTATGTGTACAACATCCTTGTACATAAAATATGTTCAATATTTGATTGCCCAATTAAATTAAATCTTTAATTAATTTAATTTATGTGACAACCAAACACAATACCAACTATATTTTAATCCGTTCATTTCAACCATAGGGTGTGACCCTGTAGGTTCTTGCAACGTTAGCAGTAATACTAGAACGATTCTATTGTCACAGACAATGAGTGGCATCTAGCAATGCATCATTGCTACCTAAGTTACAAGAAATCATGATTCGACATAACCTTTTGTGATTAACCTTTCATGCATTAATCCTTAAGTCCTTTATCTCTGGAACGGATACAAGTCATGGGATAGTCACACTTGCATAGTCCATCCCATGTTTCTTGATATCTTGAGTAGACTATGATATACAAATTAGTATGACATCTCATATCAACTTATTTGAGCATGGCCATGCATTTCTAGTCTCACTCAATCAAGTGGCCTAAGATATTACTCCTATTATGTCGGAGGGACTTATCCTTTATTGATCAACCATATCCCTCTACATAGATTGTGGTATATCCAACATCAGCCTTTATAGAACAACCTGTTACGGTGTACGTTTGACTGTATCAAAATATACAACTCACGATGCTGGGATAATAATGATCTCAAGTCTGAGGATCATATACATATTAATCACTATGAGTAATGTTGTGACAATTACATAATAATCCAAGAAACATACTCATAGCGGGTCAATCCAATATGTTGTTCTCTAACACACATATTCATGCATTGATTTTGACACTCCATGTCACTGACAACTCTTTATCATCAATCAACTACATGTTAGTCTTAATGCATTATTGTTTTCCTAGTCAACAATAATACTCGACTAAGGATCTTCTAAGAATAATCATATTATTCTTAGGACATTATTATAAAATAGTTTATCTATACACACAGAAAGAAAAACTGAAATAATAATGACAACGCTTTATATTAATAAACATGGTAAATTAAGTATGTTATTACAACCAATCTCATGATTGATCTTTGGGCATACTCTTACAATAACCCTTTTTAAAGACCTTTTGATCTGTGTATCATCTCATTTTACAATGGTGGAGATTTGATTTTCTGGCAAGCTTATGGGATTAACTTTTCATGTTTGACTTTTGAGTGCTTAATTTTGAACCTTAAACACTTTGAGTGTTTTTAGTGAATCCTTAGTGAGGATGTCAACTCTTGTCAATTCCGAATCAGAGGTAATTATTTAGGTAATGGGAAACACCTATGTTTTCGTGCTATAGATGTATGACTTTGATTGTTTGAATCTTTAATACCCTTTGAGTTAAATTATCAATGTATGAATTATCTTTGAATTATGATGAAACATTATTGATAAATATTATGAATCAGGGAAGCTCATTTTAATTGTGAGTTGAGAATTTTGCTTAAGGACAAGCAAATGCTTAAGTGTGGCTTATTTTAATTGTGAGTTGAGAATTTTGCTTAAGGACAAGCAAATGCTTAAGTGTGGTTTATTTTATAAACCGTAATATGAACATATTTTAATCCCACATTTAGCATACTTTTGGATGATTTATTCCTTGAATTGTGTAATTTGGTGCTCTTAATCCTTTTTTTCATGTTTTATACTCAGAAGAGCACCGGAGGATGAAAATAATGAGAAACGTGCCCAAAATGGAGTAAATGGGCCATATCACGAAATCAACATGGCCTGGGCCCAAGACCACACGACCGTGCCTCCTTAATAGTCTCGAACACGGCCTGGCCACGATTCACACGGGCGTGTGCCATGGGCGTGTCCCTGACGTAAGAAAGAATAGTTCCAGTTGGATTAGGGTACTTAGAGGTAAAAAAAGTCATTCCAAAAGCCTATATAAACACCCTAGAGGCCAACCTTTAGGGGGAGTCCAGTTAGGCGTCCAGCTAGGCCAAGGAGCCGACCCAGAAAGGTCAGAATTGTGGGATTCACTCGAAGAATAGCCAGTTGATTCATCTCAAGAAGTCGGAGTTATACTCAAGACGGAGGATCTCTCCTTCAATTCTTTCAAGGGGTTTTAGGGTTTTCTTATGTTTTGTTTTATATTTTCTTTTGAGATGTATTCTTTTATCATTATGAACCAAACCCTCAGATACCTGAGGGGGATGAAACTTAAGATAATCTTGTTATCGTTTGCTGAACTATATGATAAATACTTTTTTTGTTCTTAACTATGTGTTCTTAATTCTTGTTTTGGTATTTCTGGAATATTGATTCAAGTATTGATGTGCTTAGGTGGTGGAGCAAAAGTCCCTGCCTAAGAGTAGATCTAGCATAGTTAAGCGGAGTTGCTCGCGCCCTAGAAATATGGTGACGAAAATCTGCCGGATTAGGGTCAAACCTAATATGGGAGTCTATAGATCAAGTTAATGAAATTCTAGGGGTTTTAATTAGAAAGAGATTTCAATTAATCAACCTAGGGTTAGATGTTAGTAGCCTCGAAAGAGGTATTAATATAAATTAGGGAATCCTACGGATCAAGTCAAGTGAATAAATCGTCTGGTTCAGAGTTTGATAACAAGTGAAGCCTAGGTGGATTCTTCCTCGGGTATTGTCTTAATCAATTGGTTTTTCTAACAAGTTATTTTCCCCAATTCATTCTCTTTGTCTTTTCATCTTTAGCTTAGTTGTTAGTTAATTTTAGATTAGATAACAAATTCATTTAATTCTTAGGCTAAATGATAAACAGAATGTTAGTATTAGTACTTTTGGTTCCTTTGGGTTCGACAATCCGGTCTTGCCACAGCTATACTACTGTTCGATAGGTGCACTTGTCTCAATCGTTGTCATAGTTAGTTTATAGGCTCGATCATTCTTTTTATAAATTTTTAAGAATCTGATAGACACGACCAATAGCCGAATTATGAAGCTCAAAAATGGTGTTTTCTCCTCCCTCACATTCGGCTAGAAGAAGATGAACATGAAGTTTATTTTGTTTTATTATTTTTACTATGTTTATTTAACAATTTACTTATTTAACCTTTAATTAAACCATTAAAATTCACTTAAACAATGTCCACTAACATTAAAAATGGTGCAATTGCCACATAAGGACCTCCACTTTAATATTCCATAGCTATTAGACACCTTTAACTAATAGAACACAAGTTTTACATTTTACGCGATTTAGTCCTTTTTATCAAATTAAACACTCAAATGATAAAATTTCTTAACGAAATTTTCACAAAATCATATTATCATGCTATAAACATTAAAATAATAATAAAATAATTATTTGGACTTCAGATTTCTGGTTCCGAAACCACTGTTCTGATTTGACTAAAAACGGGCTGTTACAAAGTGAATTTTAATCGACCCCCAATCAACAAATTCATAAATTTAGGGCAAAAGAATTTTGAGGTAAAGAAGATGAGGATCCAACAAGAGATGAATATTGGCTAGAACAAACTCTGAGAGTTTTGGGATGAATTAATGTGTTCTCTGGAAGACTATTTTAATTGTGTAGTATCTCTGCTGAGAAAAGAAGCATATCAGTGGTGGATAACCTTGACACCAAGAAGCTAACTAAATTGGGAATTCTTTCAAACTAAATTTAAAAATGAATATATTAGTCAATTATATCTTTAAAAAAAGAAATGAGAGTTTATGGAATTAAGATAGGGGAATATGGCTGTGGCAAAAAAATGAGTGAAAATTTGTCTAATTCAACAAGTATACCCAAATACTTGTAGTTATAGAGGTCGGGATGTGCATTCATCTTGAATGGGAGCTTGTTTCAGATGTGATTCTACCGAGCACTTTATGAGAAATTGCCCAAGGAAAACAAATGTTATTAGTGATCAGACTTCTAAATAGATGTCAACTCTAAAAAAAGGTATAAGACTCGAAATTAGTGGTAGTGCTAGTGTCAAACGAGGTAAAACCAAAGTTACATCAGTGAGATCTAAAGCTTGTGCATCTTCCAAAGCTTATGCTAATCGGATCAAAGAAGAGACCACTACTTCTGATGTTGCTACTAGTGCATTTTCTTTATTTGATATTTTTGAATATACATTGATTGACTCTGGATCAATGCATTTATACATTTACACTGTATGAGTAGTTGAAAGAAATATGCCAATAGAGTTGACTGAATTTGATTTTAGAGTAATAAACTGTTAGGTCAGTGTGTCATTGTTAATAAAATATGTAGAGACTGTCCACTAAGAAATTTGGGGCTGTGAGTTTACTGACAACCTAATGTTATTACTGTTTGATGGATTTGATATTTATTCGGGGTATGGATTGGTTAATATTGCATGATGTTGTAGTCAAGTATAGACAGAAAAGAATATTGTTCAGATGTCAAAACGATTAATTAATTAATGTTGAGGTTGACTGATTTGATTGTACTACGAATTTTATTTCAGCGATATCTGTTTGAGAATTTATCAGAAAATGTTGTGAAGTGAATCTAGTATACATTTTAGAAACCAGAGTACTGGGACCAAAGATAGAAAAAATTCTAAAAGTTAACGAATTCATCAATATGTTTCCTTGAAGAATTGTCAGGTTTACCACCTAAGAGAGAAGTTGATTTTGTTATTGAAGTGAAGCCCAGAACTGCTTTGATTTCTATTGCACCATATAAATGGTACAGACAGAATTGAAAGTATTGAAAGTATAGTTGCAAGAATTATTAGACAGGGGATTTATTCAACTGAGCATATCGTCTTGTTATTGTGAAAAAGAAAGATGAAACTATGAGATTGTGTATTGACTATAGACAGTTGAACAGAGCCACCATAAAGAACAAGTATCTGTTACTCCGTATAGATGACTTGTTTGATTAGTTAAAGGGAGCTAACATATTTTCGAGGAATGACTCTTAATCAAGTTGTTGTCATCTCAAAGTTATGAGTTATATGTGCTAAATACTACTTTTCAGACATGATATGAAGCATGTGAGTTTTTGGTAATACCATTGGAATAACGAACGCCCAATTGCTTTTATAAACCTAGTGAACAAAATTTGCTCATTCGAGCAGTAACTACACCACACAATAGTGCACCAAAGGGCAAAGCCCATAGGCAATCATTCGTATAATCGTACAACATGTCCCTCCACCACACCAGGGTCTCCATAGAGAAATATAAAACTCGATGATTCAAAACAAATGTTGGATCCCAACATAATCTGTAATTATCTCGGTACAATCAATTACCCTATATAAGCACACATATAACCCTATTGGAATGCCAAGGGTATCCTATCATTTACTACGTTCACTCGGGCATCTTTCACAAATATGACCATTTCTTTACAATTTAGTCTATATCTCACCTTTTGTACAAAATCACAAACAATCATACCATATGAACTTACTTGGAAAAACAACAATAAAAGATATTTTAAGGAAAAATCAACAATTTCTGCTTTCCCTCGATTATCTTCGATTTGGTTCAATTTTCAATCTATACAATAATTTGATTCAATTTATCAATACCAATCATTTTATAACATACCATAATATGTTTAAACCAGTTCAATTTTATTTTTGTCTTTATTCAATTTAGTCCCTAAAACCAAAATTGCCATAACTTACAATTTTGAGCTTCAGTTTCAAAATTGATCTCAATTACATCCTTCTATTACCCTCTATTATCTATTATTATAGAAATTTCATATGAATTTCACAATTTATACACTTTAGTACTTATGTTCAAAAACTAACAATTAAACATTACAACTTAATCCTTTTTCACATTTAAGCTTAAAATCTAACAATTTAACATCAAGAAATCATCAATGGAAACTTTCAGAAACTTTAACAATTTTAAAATTGGTAAATGGGCTAGCTAAATCAAGCTCTCATGACCTGGAAAACACAAAAATTACAAGAAAATTACTTGAAATTACCTTTTAATCAAAGGGTCTAATGTTGAAATGCTTGAAACCCTATTTTCTTTCTTTATTTTGGTGATGGAGAAGAAAATGGATGAAAGATGGCCATATTTTTTCTTTATTTTATCTTTTATACGAAGATTAAACCTTAATTAAATTAATTACACATTAATTAATTAACCTTAATCAAGATTAATCAAATTTAGTGGATAGCAACATCCATTTCCACTAAATAATAGTAATTGGTTCAATTGCCATATTGGTCCTTTAGTTAATGAAATATCTTTAGCGATAGGACTCTTAAAATTTAGTCCTTGTATCATAACTAACTATCAATTTAACAAAATTACTAGATCAAAAACTTTTATATATTTCTATACTAACCTCATAAATATTAAATATTAATATTTACGGACTCGATTTACGAAAATGAGATTCCAAAACTATCGTTTCCGACACCACTACAAATCAAACTATTACATCTGTATTCTCATTTATTTTAATAATTTCTATCCCTTATCATGTTCCATTATCATGTCATCCAATTTAATCATTATATTCAATGATGTTCACAAATAAATTTATTTATAATTTCACTTCTAAAGTGCAGCTATCAACTTAACGTAAATCAAACAAACGTTTGCAATACCCATACCCATGGTCTTTAGTATCTGATTTTGAACTCCTAAGCAAATACGCAGATCATTATATCAGTATACGCTTATTGACCCCTAGGGCTTTAGATCTAGTGTTACATTGTATAAACACCCAATGCTCTGAAGCTAGTAATATGTTCTCATAGACACCTAGTGCTATGGGGAACTTATCGATATACGCTCACGAACACCCAGTGCTCTAGAGCTAATGTTAAGTTCTCATCAACTGCCAGTGCTCTATGGAACTATTTGATGAATTTCACCTAGTGCTGAAGGGGTATGTTCTGGATGCTTATAAGATATATGCATATGTCTTTCATTACACTTCCATTTCCACTTCACATTCAAGCATACATATATAAATACCATTCCGACTATATCATCAATAACACAAGCATATAACATGATTAAAGTAGCAACAATATCAATATATCCACAAGCTAGAACATTTAATCATTAATTAAATTAAATTAAATTATACTAGCACAAACTGGTTTGTTACTCGTCGTCCGTATACACCTTTCCTTTGATGTTCTATTCTCGTATTTAGCCTCATTCAATTAACCAAGTATGGAAACATTATTATATTCTCATCTTAAAATATATAAAATTCAAATTAAACTCATTATGCATACTTTTCAATTAGGTCCCTTATTTCACTAATATATGAGATTCTCGTATTTCACAATTTACTCAAACGAATCTAAATCTAACTTTGTATTTGTTCTCTATGGACCATAAACTATAATTATATATCAATCTATCCTAAAGTTTTTATTTCTTACATATAAGTCCCTAATAGCCAAAAATGACTTCTTGACACTTAATCAAACTTGCTTCTACATTACATTTGTTATTCAACTCAATTTCACCATCATCATAACTTAAATACAATAATTACTCATGAAACCAAACTTTCTCACTTAGGTTTTCTAAATTTTCATCCATTGCTAATTGATCAAATCCTTAACAATTGATAACCTAACAATGTTTGGGTTAGAATTATCTAACATCTTAGTATGATATCCTAACAAAAATTGAAGAAGAAATCACTTTGGACAATCATTGAGAAAGTAAACCAAGATTTTCTTTTCTTTTTCCATTTTGGTTCAGTAGACAAGAGAAAAAGATGATATTTTTTTTTCTTCTCTCGCACTAATATATATACACTAATTAAATTAATTAACTAATTTTAATAAAACAAATCGATGGCTTGTAATGATCCGGTTTCTAGTGGAATTAGAAAATGCAGTTTCAAAACCTTATTTTCATAAACCGAGTTTGTACATATTAAATAGGGATATTTATGGAGTTAATATATAGATATATTGAAATCTGATTAAGTAATTTAGCCAAAAATGTGGTTAATTAAGGCCTAGAGACTAAATTGTAAAAGTTTAATAGCTATAGAGTTTTAATTACAAAAAGGCTCGGGGACATATATAGCAATTATCCAAATTAATAAAATGGTTAATAAAACAAATTAAAATATATTTTAGTGGATGATGACATTTAATGACATTAGTTTAATTTTAGCATGATTAGTGTTAATTAAACATGTTTAATTTAACTAATTAAGATGAATTAACAATTAAACCAACTATATAAGTAAAATTTAGAGAAAAAAGATGACAAAAATCATCATCTTCAACCTTCATCTACCGTCCTCCATAGAAGAAAGAAAAAAAGCTTTTTAAACCCTATGTTGATTTGACTACAATTTCAAGTAAGTACCTAGCCATTTTTCTTTGATTTTTATGGAAATTGAATCATGGGAGCTTAATTTAGCTTAACCCATGTATCAATTTTTTTTCAATTGGTGAAATTTTGATAAGTTACCATTGTTGAGAAATTGAAGAATTAGGCTTGAAATTGATAGAAATTAAGTTTAGATAATGAAAAGGACTAAATTGTAAAGCTTAACAGGCGTGATTATTAGCTTTGTTACATTAGAGAACAAATTGAATAAAATGAAAATTTGATATGAAATTATACTAGGAATATTAAGTATAGGGTCCTAATGAGTATATGTGAAATTAGATTTTAATTCGAAACTTTATACCGAAAGTTATGCTTGTCCCGGGTTTAGGGACTAAATTGAATAAATTGTAAAATATGCTTAAATTTATGTTTGAATGTGAATTTATGTTGATACTAGTTCTTTTGTTGTATATCTTCCGTAGCCAACGTTGATGCGGAACCATCGAGAGGGAAAGGAAAAGCGAAAGTTATCGATAAGTGACATGAAATCTTGATTTATACTTTTATGATTTGAAATTGTTTAATTTGATTACATATACATGTTAATTAAATGGTTGGATACCAAGGTCAGTATATGGTGATAGTATGAATTTGTTTAGTTGAGTTTGATACCAAATATCGAGATAGATGACTAAAATAAATAAAATAGAAAATGACATGAATTACTTGGAATATGATATGTGGTATGGAATTTAGATAGAAACATGCGAAGATGAGACCGAAAGGATATTCTTAGTTAAGAGTGGTAAATTACTCAATTAAGGGTACTTATTGGCTTAATTAATAATTAGTGATTCAATTGGTTCTAGGCTAAGTAGCTTCCAACGTTGAAACTAGAAATTCACACTGCTAATTTGGAAGTTTGATAGTTTAAGCTAGGTTTAGTTTAATCTAATTAGTTTTATTATCATCTTAATTTGAAATTTTCACTACCCATTCGTGACTCAATTTGTAACAGCCCGATTTTGGGCCTAGTCGGAACAGTGGTTTCGGGACCAAAAATCTGACACAGAAAAGCTTATTTTTTATATTTTTATGGTCTATAATTTCATAGAATGATTTCGTAAAAATTTCGTTCGAAAATTTTGACGTTTGGGCACTCAATTTAGTCAAAAGGACTAAATTATAAAAAGTGCAAAAGTTGAGTTCTACATGCTAGAGGTGTCTAATTGCTATGAAATTTTAAATAGGATGTTCTTAGATGGTATTAGACCATTTGTTAAGATAGTGGACAAAAATGGTCATGGTGAGATAAAATTTCAAAGTTTTAAGTGAAGGGCATTTTGGTCATTTGGTAAATAAAAGAATAAAAAGGGAAAATCAAGATAAAATCTTGTCCATCTTCTCCCTCAAGTGCCGAAAATTAGAAGAACACCATAGCTAGGGTTTTTCTCAACTTCCAAGCTTGATTGTAAGTGCATCCTAACCCCGTTTTTAATGCTCTTTATGTTTTTGAAGTCATTATCATCCGATCTATATATTTCTACCATTAATTTAAGGAAAGATCAAGGTCTAGGGTTTGACCCATGTTGGATGTTTGTGTATTTTGATGTCTAATGGTAGATTATGCATGTTTGATGTGTGATAAACAACTTTTGCTATGTGATTTTTGATGAAAATGCTTAAAATGACCTATTTATAAAAGTTACAAATTATGTAGTAAAAGTGTGTTTTAATGGAAATTGTGGGCTGTTATAGTTATAAAAATGGTCCGGCTAGGCTTGTACTATAACATCCTAAAATTTGAAATTTTATGTGTTGCATTATTTCTTGCGTTAAGCTAGTTAAATTATTAATTGTGTATGTTTAGGGGTCCTGAGAAGGCTCGGGGTCTATTTGGGCCCAAGTAAAAATTTTGTGTTTTAGCACTTTAAGGAGATATAGTAAGTGACCTCAATGCTTATGGAAATAAATGAGTAAATTGTTAGCATAAAGAAGCTTATGGTAAAAGGGTTATGACGCCACATGAAGTACTTTGAGGGAGGAGGTTCAAATCCCATAATGTGCAAATTTTGACTATTATTTTTGTACTTTTTCCCTAAGTGTCAGCCAAGCTTGTAAATAAGGCAAGTTGGACTTTTTAATTTTGGCAAGGTGGCTAAGGAAATTAGGAAAGGATGAAGGTGGGGAAAGAAATCAAAGGAAAAAGGAAAGTACAGGAAACATGTTGGCTTGTTTCAAGGAAAGTGTTATGGAAAGTTTTGGGTTGGCAAATTTTGGCCTATTTGCAAAGGCATGGACGGTGTTGGCATAGGGAGGGTTTAGCCGAATTTTTTGTTTGTCTTTTGGTAAAAGCTTTGGTGTTTGTTTTGGCCAAAATTCCTACTTGCAACCTTTTGTGCCATTTTTTCATTCTCTCCAAATTTCTTCTCCTCCTTACCGAATCTTTAAGCCTTGAGTGTGCAATTTTGTTTCTTCTTTTCCTTCTTGTATGCCGAAAGTACCAAATCATTGAGACCAAAATTGTTCACTCATCCTCTCTTGAAAACCGAAACCAATCAAACACCCTTCTTCCCCTTTCTTTTCTTTTTCACAAAATTCTACAAGCATTCTTTCTTCTTCTCTAATCTTTACCTCCATAGCCGAATATTTTGCTCATTTTTCCTCCATAATTGAAACCTTTCATCTCTTCATTATTCTTTCTTTCTCATTCAAATTATCACTCACCCCTTTGATCAATCGGTAAGTGGTTCTAATCAAACATTTTTTTTTCTTTTTCTTTCTCCTAGCCTAATATATGCCCTTTGCATGGGATGGTCCTATTAACCGAGACCATCATTTTATTTTACTCTCTCAAACGAGATCATTTTCTTCTTAGTAGTGACATAGTGGAAGGCCGAAACTTTGATTCTTCCGAAGCCATCGTACAATCGTTGGGAATCGGTCCTAAAAATCTTTAAGGTAAGGAGTTCTTCAAGGATTCTATGAAATCATTCTTTATTCGTTAAGATGTTATTGGAATAGTGATGATTAACCGATTATAATTATAGGGATTAAATCGCTCGATCTATCCACTCGTTGATCACTCAGAATTAGTGGTAAGCCGATATTTTACCCTTTGACAATCCATATTTTTATCGTAATATCGATCTATATAAGATCTAATCAAATGGAGGCTTGTGGTGTTGATTCGAAAGGAAAGACGAGTGGAGAACTCAAAAGGAGCGGATTAGCGATCCCTACTCCAAAATTCAGGCGAAGGGCGGTATCGGCGGTTCGGGATTTTCCACCGGGTTGTGGACCGTCATCCAGGGAAAACCGACAAATCGTGGTCATTCATGATTCCAAGGGTAAGCACCGTAGATCGTTCATTTTAGAGTTGATTAATAAATCACGTATGTCGACTAATCGAGTGTTACGATATCTTAGGTGTCAACGATCAAGAAGGCTTAGTGCTTACCGTAATCAGGTGTGTAATCTCACACCATTTTTTTCGTGGGTTTAAGGTTGTTATCGTATTGGAACAAATCTCTATGATTAAAATCGTAATATGGTGTAAACCTGGAAAATTTGCCTAAAATACATTATTTAGATAAAAGTGATAAAATCGGTAATAACACTGTGAGAATTACGAAATTGCCCCTAAAGTTCTGAATTACGAAAATGCCCTTAATGGGCCGATTTGATATATGGCTAAATGGGTCGATTTGATATATGGCTAAATGGGCCGATTTGATATATGGCTAAATGGGCCAATTTGATATATGGCTAAATGGGCCAATTTGATATATGGCTAAATGGGCCGATTTGATATATTGCCCTAATGGGCTGATTTTGCAAAGTGTTAATGGGCCAAGTTGTTTGTAATAAATCTATGAGTTATTAATTATCGTTGTTATATTGTA
This sequence comes from Gossypium australe, assembly GCA_005393395.2. Taxonomy (NCBI): domain Eukaryota; kingdom Viridiplantae; phylum Streptophyta; class Magnoliopsida; order Malvales; family Malvaceae; genus Gossypium; species Gossypium australe. The sequence goes on from CM016616.1 coordinate 121,187,306, forward strand.
AATATCATGATTTGCTATGTATGATGCATTTACATGACTTTGCATGGGATGGGAAAATGTTAAAGAGAAGAAATTCCGGTGGCTCTGCCACAAATATATGTGATAATTTAATACTCTGTGATTCTGGTAGCTTGCCACAATTAAATTGTTATAAATGGCATAATGCCTGCGATTGGTGTGTTGGCGGGGTGGGTTGACTTGATCCCCACAGGTGTGATGGATGGTACAGGTAGTGTGTAGTGGATGGATTATTAGGTTGGTTTGGGATTGCATTACATTCATATGATATGTTAAAAGGGGTTTAGGCCCAAAATATTGCTACATGGGTTTCAGGCCCAGTGGACAACGGTAAGGGGGTTACACACTGAGTTCTAGTAACTCAGCCTGTTTCCTTATTCCTTTCAGGTAATGCTCAGTGACGGGGACTTGCGCCATGGGTCACTCGGTGGAGGTCATACTACAAAAACGGTTTTATTTGGACTTTGGATTTCTTTTTAGTTCACTTAAATACTTTACTATTTTGAGTCAAGGTTGTAATAAGGCCTCTGGATTATTTTTATTTTGTTTCATGTTTGACATATTTATATTTTGCTCTAAGTACTTTAAATGAGATTTTTCTAAAAACTTAAATAAACATTTTTCTAAAATGGAGTTACAAATGGATTTCATAATAAACCTTCTTAAATATATTAAGTCGAAAATGTTCTTTTAAATTATCATCAACACTTTTCAAAAGACATGGTTGTAAGATCTTTTGCTCAAGATTATCGATTTATCAATCAATCTTCTATTTGGTAATACTTTGTGAATACTTTTTAAATGGGAAATTTGTTTTTACTTAATTTTAAATCATTTTACATACGAATGAAAAGGACTTAAAAGTATTTTCTCATGTGACATGTCAGATCTGGCCTTAACGAATGGGCCGGGTTTGGGGTGTTACATTTTATGGTATCAGAGCCCGTTTCAAAACTCGATTGTGGTTTGGGTTCAAAAACGTTTTCCAAAGCTGTTTTAAATTTTAAATGCATTGTTTTTAAAAGAAGTATGGCACCACGGGTATCCGGCACCAAGTCAAGTAAGTATGTGTTATTATTGTATGATTATGATTATTGTGATATGACTGTAGGAATACTCTAGAACTTTTAGTTTTAGGTGTTGAAACTATAGAGATTGAGACTATAGGATGCGCTTGCGAAAACAACTGTACTTCTTATACTTCATAAAATATTGTTTAATAAACACTAAAATAGTATACTGATTCATAAGACTTTTAATCAGATTAAATCAAATTAGCCAATATGAGCACTAGACGACGTGGACGCGATAGACGTGGCTGTGGTAGAGGCTGAGGCGCTAGAGTTGTGTCTGAGGCATCGGGACATGTGCCAGAAATAGATGCACCTGCGTCACCTGTGACTGAAGCTGGGTCACATGATCGTATGAGGGAGGACGACGCTTTCTCCCAAGCAATGTTGCGAGTCCTGAAAAGGGTTGCTGGGGTAAGAACTGGGCTGACAACTCATGGGTCAATTTCGGAACGACTCAGATCGAATGGTGCTGAGGTTTTTAGGGGTATCTCGGGTGTAGCACCAAATGTAGCGGAGTACTGTCTTGAGGCGGTGGAGCCGATCATGGACGATCTGGATTGCACCACCGAGCAGAAACTGAAAGGAACCGTGTCCTTATTGAGAGACGAGGCGTATCAATGGTGGCTCACAGTTCGGGAAGGCACTCAGGCCGATCGTATTACCTGGGATTTCTTCAAGACGGCATTCCAGGGAAAGTATGTCGGGGCTAGCTATGTGGATGCCCAAAGGAAGGAATTCCTAAATTTGGTCCAATGAGGTAAGACTGTGGCAGCTTACGAGGCAGAATTTCTGCGTTTGAGTCGATATGTCCGTAGAATAGTACCGACTGATTACGAACACTGTGTGCGTTTTGAGGATGGGTTGCATGATGAGTTGCGGGTTCTGATAGCCCCATAAAAGGAGAGAAATTTTGCCACATTGGTGGAGAAAGCCAAGATAGCTTAAGAGGCTAAACACTCGGAGCGGCAAAACCGAGACAAGGATAGGGGCAGGAGCAAGAGGGACTTTAGGTATTCAGGTCCTGCTAGAGGGTTTTAGAAGAGGCCCAAGAATGAGGAGCTAGCTCGAGCTAGGGTACCAGCTGTTACCAATCAGATACAGCCATGTGCGGATTACGGAAAACAACACCCGAGTGAATGCTGGAAGAGAACCGGTGGTTGTTGCAAACGTGGTTCCAAGGACCATCAGCTTAAAAATTGCCCTCGACTGACTACTCAGACTTAGGATGTTCGTAACTATGATGCATAGCCAGCTAGAGGCGCTCAGCAGCCACCGAGAGGCCGTGGGCCAGGTCGAGGTGGTAATGGCGTAGGACGAGGTCAGGGTGCACTGGGTAGAGGTACTGGTAATAGGGGTAACGCGGAGGCGAGGCAGCCAGGGTTGGTCTATGCGGTCAGATGCCGAGAGGATGGCGATGCACCTGATGTAATAATCGGTACGTTCTTCATATCTGATGTACCTGTTACTACTTTGATAGATATCGGATCCACCCATTCGTATGTTGCTTGTGCTGTATCTGGAAATCTGAACATTAGATCTAAGATTACTGCTAGAGAGACAACTGTACTTAGTCCTCTAGGACAGTCGGTGATAGTAAATAAGTTGTTTAAGGATGTGCCCTTAGAAATTCAGGGGGAAATATTTTTGGCGGATTTGATGGAACTGCCATTCGGCGAGTTCGACCTTATTTTGGGCGTGGACTGGTTGGTGAAACACCGTGCAAACTTGGATTGTGCTGCAAAGCAAATGGTACTAAGAACTTCGGACGATAAGGAAGTGATGGTGATAGGTGAGAGAAGAAACTATCTGTCTAATGTGGTATCTATTTTAAAGGCAGAAAAGTTGGTGCGAAAGGGGTGTGGAGCATTCTTAGCCTTCATCAGTGCTTTGAATGCCAGGGAATTGTCGGTGGAAAGTGTCAGGACGGTGAAAGAGTATTCGGACGTATTTCCTGAGGAGCTTCTAGGATTGCCTCCGGATCGAGAGGTAGAGTTTGGCATTAAGCTGTTGCCAGGAACGGCTCCGGTGTCCATTGCTCCTTATAGAATGGCGCCGAAAGAGTTAGTAAAGCTTAAAGCTCAGATTCAGGAGTTGTTGGATCAGGGATTTATTCGACCAAGTATGTCACCATGGGGAGCGCCGATTTTGTTTGTCAAGAAGAAGGATGGGTCGATGCGTATGTGCATCGATTATAGGCAGTTGAATAAGTTGACGATCAAGAATAGGTATCCGTTGCCGAGAATCGATGATCTGTTCGATCAACTGCGAGGAGCTTCGATTTTCTCGAAGATAGATTTGAGATCGAGTTCTCACCAACTTAAGGTCAAGGAGGCGGATATTCATAAGACTGCGTTTCGAACTCGTTATGCGCATTATGAGTTCTTGGTGATGCTGTTTGGGTTTACTAATGCACCAGCTGCATTTCTGGACATGATGAACCGGGTCTTCCAACCTTATTTAGATTGATTTGTGGTGCTGTTCATAGATGACATCTTGGTATACTCGAAGAATGAAGAAGAGCATGATTCGCATCTGCGGGTAGTATTGCAGATATTAAGGAAGAAGCAACTTTATGCCAAATTCAGTAAGTGTGAGTTTTGGCTGAAGGAAGTGACCTTTTTGGGACATGTTGTGTCTGCCGAAGGAATTAGAGTTGATCCTCGGAAGGTAGAGGCTATGCTAGATTGGAAACCACCAAAGTCAGTGGCCAAAATTCGAAGTTTCTTAGGGTTGGCTGGTTATTACAGGCGTTTTGTTGAGGGGGTTTCGTTGATTGCTGCAACCCTAACTAAACTGTTGTACAAGGGAGTACCATTTGCATGGTCAGATCAGCAGCAAGAGAGCTTTGAGAAATTGAAGAAGATTCTGACGGAAGCGCCAGTATTGATTCAACCTGAGGCCGGAAAAGAGTTTATTGTTTACTGTGATGCGTCACACACGGGCTTGGGATGTGTGTTGATGCAAGGTGGAAAAGTGGTGGCTTATGCATCTCGTCAGTTAAGGATGCATGAAGTGAATTATCCTACTCATGATTTGGAGTTAGCTGCAGTGGTGTTTGATTTATAGATTTGGAGACACTATCTGTACGGTGAGAAGTCGATCATCTATACAGATCATAAGAGTCTAAAGTACCTCCTTACCCAAAAGGAGTTGAACTTATGATAGTGGAGGTGGATAGAACTGTTGAAAGATTATGACTTCCCAATCGAGTATCATCCCGAAAAGGCTAACTTGGTGGCAGATGCATTGAGTCGTAAGGTAATATCGGATTTGAGAGCGATGTTCGCTCATCTCAGCTTGTATGAAGATGGTAGTCTGCTAGCCGAACTTCAGGTAAAGCCTGCGTGGGTAAGTCAGATTAAGGAAAAAAAGTTATTAGATGAAAGGTTGGGTTTCTTACTTCAGCAAGTGGAATGTGGTGTGATAGGGGATTTTGGATTGAATAGTGATGGAGCATTGTGTTTTCGCGGAAGAATTTGTATGCCCAAAGATTTGGAATTGAGACAAATGATTCTGCGTGAAGCGCATAGTAGCCCTTATGCTATGCACCCCGGGGGAAATAAAATGTATCGAGACCTCTGTGAGCAATATTGGTGGCCAGGGTTGAAACGGGAGGTTACTGATTTCGTGAGTAAGTGCTTGACATGTCAGCAAGTGAAGGCGGAACATCAATTGCCATCGAGATTGCTACAACTAGTGAACATTCCATTATGGAAATAGGAAAGGATAACGATGGATTTTGTTAGTGGGTTACCCTTATCTCCTACTAAGAAAGATTTCGAATGGGTAATAGTGGATCTGTTGACGAAGACTGCTCATTTCCTACCTATACGTACGGATTACTCATTGCAGAAGTTGGCCAAGTTGTATGTAGCAGAGATCGTGAGGTTACATGGGATACCAGTGTCTATTATTTCGGACAGGGACCCTAGGTTTACATCACGATTTTGGAAAGCTTTACATGAAGCTTTGGGAACAAGGTTGAATTTTAGCACGGCATTTCATCTTCAGACAGACGGTCAGTCGGAAAGAGTAATCCAAATTCTGGAAGACATGTTAAGGGGCTGTGTGATCGACTTCAGGGGCAGTTGGGAGGATTTCTTGCCGTTGGCAGAGTTTGTATGCAACAACAGCTATCAATCCATCATCCAGATGGCACCCTACGAGCGTTGTATGGTCGTAGGTGTCGTACTCCTACTTGTTGGACTGAACTGGGGGAGCGACAGTTATTGGGTCCTAAGCTGATATCAGAGACGGGGGAAAAAGTAAAGGTAATTTGGGCATGGTTAAAGGAAGCTTCGGATGGACAAAAATCGTATGTGGATCTGAAGCGTAAGGATATTGAGTTTGCGGTGGGGGATCAGGTCTTTCTAAAGGTCTCACCTTGGAAGAAGATCTTTGGATTTGGACGGAAGGGCAAGTTGAGCCCTAGGTTCATTGGACCGTACCGTGTATTGAAGCGTGTTGGGTCAGTGGCTTATCAGCTTGAGTTACCTCCAGAGTTGAGTCAGATACGTAGTGTATTTCATTTCTAAATGTTAAGGCGTTATCGATCGGATCCGTCTCATATAGTACCGGTAGGGGAAGTTGAGATAAGACCTGACTTGTCTTTCGAAGAGGAGCCAGTACAAATTTTAGATCGGGACGTTAAGGTACTGAGAAGGAAGTCGGTACCGTTAGTCAAAGTATTATGGCGTAATCACGGATCGGAGGAAGCTACTTGGGAACCTGAGGACGCGATTCGGCAGCAATATCCTCACCTCTTTTAATCAGGTAAATTTCGAGGACGAAATTTTCTTTAAGGGGGGTAGAATTGTAACATCCTAAAATTTGAAATTTTATGTGTTGCATTATTTCTTGCGTTAAGCTAGTTAAATTATTAGTTGTGTATGTTTAGGGGTCCTGAGAAGGCTCGGGGTCTATTTCGGCCCAAGTAAAAGTTTTGTGTTTTAGCACTTTAAAGAGATATAGTAAGTGACCTTCAATGCTTATAGAAATAAATGAGTAAATTGTTAGCATAAAGAAGCTTATGGTAAAAGGGTTAGGGCGCCACATGAAGTACTTTGAGGGAGGAGGTTCAAATCCCATAATGTGCAAATTTTGACTATTATTTTTGTACTTTTTCCCTAAGTGTCGGCCAAGCTTGTAAATAAGGCAAGTTGGACTTTTTAATTTTGGCAAGGTGGCTAAGGAAATTAGGAAAGGATGAAGGTGGGGAAAGAAATCAAAGGAAAAAGGAAAGTATAGGGAACATGTTGGCTTGTTTCAAGGAAAGTGTTATGGAAAGTTTTGGGTTGGCAAATTTTGGCCTATTTGCAAAGGCATGGACGGTGTTGGCATAGGGAGGGTTTAGCCGAATTTTTTCTTTGTCTTTTGGTAAAAGCTTTGGTGTTTGTTTTGGCCAAAATTCCTACTTGCAACTATTTGTGTCATTTTTTCATTCTCTCCAAATTTATTCTCCTCCTTGCCGAATCTTTAAGCCTTGAGTGTGCAATTTTGTTTCTTCTTTTCCTTTTTGTATGCCGAAAGTACCAAATCATTGAGACCAAAATTGTTCACTCATCCTCTCTTGAAAACCAAAACCAATCAAACACCCTTCTTCCCCTTTCTTTTCTTTTGCACAAAGTTCTCCAAGCATTCTTTCTTCTTCTCTAATCTTTACCTCCATAGCTGAATATTCAGACTTCTTTCCTGAGGAGCTTCCAGGATTGCCTCCGAATCGAGAGGTAGAGTTTGGCATTGAGTTGTTTCTAGGAACAGCTCCGGTGTCCATTGCTCCTTATAGAATGGCGCAGAATGAGTTAGCGGAGCTTAAAGCTCAGATTCAGGAGTTGTTGGATCGGGGATTTATTCGACCAAGTCTATCACTGTGAGGAGTGCCGATTTTGTTCGTCAAGAAGAAGGATGGGTCAATACGTATGCCCATCGATTATAGGCAGTTGAATAAGTTGACGATCAGGAATAGGTATCCATTGCCGAGAATCGATGATCTGTTCAATGAACTGCGAGGAGCTTCAGTTTTCTCGAAGATAGATTTGAGATCGGGTTATCACCAACTTAAGGTCAAGGAGGCGGATATTCATAAGACTGCGTTTCGAACTCATTATGGGCATTATGGGTTCTTGGTGATGCCGTTTGGGTTGACTAATGCACTAGCTGCATTTATGGACATGATGAACCGGGTCTTCCAACCTTATTTAGATCCGTTTGTGGTGGTGTTCGTAGATGACATCTTGGGGTACTCGAAGAATGAAGAAGATCATGATTCGCATCTGTGGGTAGTATTGCAGATATTAAGGGAGAAGCAACTTTATGCCAAATTCAGTAAGTGTGAGTTTTGGCTGAAGGAAGTGACCTTTTTGGGACATGTTGTGTCTACCGAAGGAATTAGAGTTGATCCTCGGAAGGTCGAGGCTGTGCTGGATTGGAAACCACCGAAGTCAGTGGCCAAAATTCAGAGTTTCTTAGGGTTGGCTAGTTATTACAAGCGTTTTGTTGAAGGGTTTTCGTTGATTGCTGCAGCCCTAACTAAATTGTTGCGCAAGGGAGTACCATTTGTGTGGTCAGATCAGCAGCAAGAGAGCTTTGAGAAATTGAAGAAGATTCTGACGGAAGCGCCAGTATTGATTCAACCTGAGATCGGAAAAGAGTTTATTTTTACTGTGATGCGTCACACACGGGCTTGGGATGTATGTTGATGCAAGGTTGAAAAGTGGTGGCTTATGCATCTCGTCAGTTAAGGCTGCACGAAGTGAATTATCCCACTCATGATTTGGAGTTAGCTGCAGTGGTGTTTGCTTAAAAGATTTGGAGACATTATCTGTAAGGTGAGAAGTCGATCATCTATACAGATCATAAGAGTCTAAAGTACCTCCTTACCCAAAAGGAGTTGAACTTAAGACAGCAGAGGTGGATAGAACTGTTGAAAGATTATGACTTCTCAATCGAGTATCATCCCGGAAAGGCTAACGTGGTGGCATCAGATTTGAGAGGATATTCGCTCATCTCAGCTTGTATGAAGATGGTAGCCTGCTAGCCGAACATCAGGTGAAGCCTGCGTGGGTAAGTTAGATTAAGGAAAAAATAGTTATTAGATGAAAGGTTGGGTTCCTTACTTCAGCAAGTGGAAGGTGGTGTGATAAGGGATTTTGGATTGAATAATGATGGAGCGTTGTGTTTTCGTGGAAGAATTTGTATGACCAAAGATACGGAATTGAGACAAATGATTCTACGTGAAGCGCATAGTAGCCCTGTAACACCCCAAACCCGGCCCATGCGTTAAGGCCAGATCTGGCATGTCACATGAGAAAACACTTTTAGGTCCTTTTCATTCGTATGTAAAATGATTTAAAATTAAGTAAAAACAAATTTCCCATTTAAAAAGTATTGACAAAGTATTACCAAATAGAAGATTGATTGATAAATCGATAATCTTGAGCAAAAGATTTTACAACCATGTCTTTTGAAAAGTGTTGATGATAATTTAAAAGAAGATTTCTGAGTTAATATATTTAAGAAGGTTTATTATGAAATCCATTTGTAACTCCATTTTAGAAAAATGTTTATTTAAGTTTTTAGAAAAATCTCCTTTAAAGTACTTAGAGCAAAATATAAATACGTCAAACATGAAACAAAATAAAAATAATCTAGAGGCCTTATTACAACCTTAACTCAAAATAGTAAAGTATTTAAGTGTACTAAAAAGAAATCCAAAGTCCGAATAAAATTGTTTTTCTTGTATGGCCTCCACCGAGTCATCCATGGCCCAAGCCCCCATCATTGAGCATTACCTGAAAGGAATAAGGAAACAGGGTGAGTTACTAGAACTCAGTGTGTAACCCCCTTACCGCTGTCCACTAGGCCTGAAACCCATTTAGCAATATTTGGGGCCTAAGCCCCTTTTTACATAATAATGAATGTAATGCAATCCCAAACCAACCTAAGAATCCATCCGCTACACACCACCCGTACCATCCATCACACCTGTGGGGATCAAGTCAACCCACCCCGCAAACACACCAATTGCAGGCATTATGCCATTTATAACAATTTAATTGTGGCAAGCCACCAGAATTACAGAGTATCAAATTATCACATATATTTGTGGCAGAGCCACCAAAATTTCTTCTCTTCAACATTTTCCCATCCCATGCAAAGTCATGTAAATGCATCATACATAGCAAATCATGATATTTACAATATAACAATGATAATTAATAACTTAGAGATTTATTACAAACAACTTGGCCCATTAACACTTTGCAAAATCGGCCCATTAGGGCAATATATCAAATCGGCCCATTTAGCCATATATCAAATCGGCCCATTAGGGGCATTTTCGTAATTCAAACATTTAGGGGCAATTTCGTAATTCTCACAGTGTTATTACTGATTTTATCACTTTCATCTAAATAATGTATTTTAGAAAAATTTTCTCGGTTTACACCATATTACGACTTTAATCATAGCGATTTGTGTGTAACATCCTAAAATTTGAAATTTTATGTGTTGCATTGTTTCTTGCGTTAAGCTAGTTAAATTATTAATTGTGTATGTTTAGGGATCCTGAGAAAGCTCGGGGTCTATTTGGGCCCAAGTAAAAGTTTTGTGTTTTAGCACTTTAAGGAGATATAGTAAGTGACCCCAATGCTTATTGAAATAAATGAGTAAATTGTTAGCATAAAGAAACTTATGGTAAAAAGGTTATAGCGCCACATGAAGTACTTTGAGGGAGGAGGTTCAAATCCCATAATGTGCAAATTTTGACTATTATTTTTGTACTATTTCCCTAAGTGTCGACCAAGCTTGTAAATAAGGCAAGTTGGACTTTTTAATTTTGGCAAGGTGGCTAAGGAAATTAGGAAAGGATGAAGGTGGGGAAAGAAATCAAAGGAAAAAGGAAAGTATAGGGAACATGTTGGCTTGTTTCAAGGAAAGTGTTATGGAAAGTTTTGGGTTGGCAAATTTCGCCTATTTGCAAAGGCATGGGCGGTGTTGGCATAGGGAGGGTTTAGCCGAATTTTTTCTTTGTCTTTTGGTAAAAGCTTTGGTGTTTGTTTTGGCCAAAATTCCTACTTGCAACCTTTTGTGTCTTTTTTTCTTTCTCTCCAAATTTCTTCTCCTCCTTGCCGAATCTTTAAGCCTTGAGTGTGCAATTTTGTTTCTTCTTTTCCTTCTTGTATGCCAAAAGTACCAAATTATTGAGACCAAAATTGTTCACTCATCCTCTCTTGAAAACCGAAACCAATCAAACACCCTTATTCCCCTTTCTTTTCTTTTTCACAAAATTCTCCAAGCATTCTTTCTTCTTCTCTAATCTTTACCTCCATAGCCAAATATTTTGCTCATTTTTCCTCCATAATCGAAACCTTTCATCTCTTCATTATTCTTTCTTTCTCATTCGAATTATCACTCACCCCTTTGATCATTCGGTAAGTGGTTCTAATCAAACATTTTACTTTTTTCTTTTTCTTTCTCCTAGCCGAATATATGCCCTTGGCATGGGATGGTCCTATTAACCGAGACCATCATTTTATTTTACTCTCTCAAACGAGATCATTTTCTTCTTAGTAGTGATATAGTGGAAGGCCGAAACTTTGATTCTTCTGAAGTCATCGTACAATCGTTGGGAATCGGTCCTAAAAATCTTTAAAGTAAGGAGTTCTTCAAGGATTCTATGAAATCGTTCTTTATTCGTTAAGATGTTATTGGAATAGTGATGATTAACTGATTATAATTATAGGGATTAAATCGCTCGATCTATCCACTCGTTCATCACTCGAAATTAGTGGTGAGTCGATCTTTTACCTTTGACAATCCATATTTTTATCGTAATATCGATCTATATAAGATCTAATCAAATGGAGGCTTGTGGTGCCGATTCAAAAGGAAAGACGAGCGGAGAACTCAAAAGGAGCGGATTAGCGATCCCTACTCCTAAATTCAGGCGAAGGGCGGTATCGGCGGTTCGGGATTTTCCACCGGGTTGTAGACCGTCATCCAGGGAAAACCGACAAATCGTGGTCATTCACGATTCCAAGGGTAAGCACCGTAGATCGTTCATTTTAGAGTTGATTAATAAATCACGTATGTCGACTAATCGAGTGTTACGATATCTTAGGTGTCAACGATCAAGAAGGCTTAGTGCTTACCGTAATCAGGTGTGTAATCTCACACCGTTTTTTTCGTGGCTTTAAGGTTGTTATCGTATTGGAACAAATCTCTATGATTAAAATCGTAATATGGTGTAAACCAGGAAAATTTGCCTAAAATACATTATTTAGATAAAAGTGATAAAATCAGTAATAACACTGTGAGAATAACGAAATTGCCCCTAAAGGTCCGAATTACTAAAATGCCCCTAATAGGCCGATTTGATATATTGCTAAATGGGTCGATTTGATATATGGCTAAATGGGCCGATTTGATATATGGCTAAATGGGCCGACCCAAAACTTTCCATAACACTTTCCTTGAAACAAGCCAACATGTTCCATATACTTTCCTTTTTCCTTTGATTTCTTTCCCCACCTTCATCCTTTCCTAATTTCCTTAGCCACCTTGCCAAAATTAAAAAGTCCAACTTGCCTTATTTACAAGCTTGGTCGACACTTAGGGAAATAGTACAAAAATAATAGTCAAAATTTGCACATTATGGGATTTGAACCTCCTCCCTCAAAGTACTTCATGTGGCGCTATAACCTTTTTACCATAAGCTTCTTTATGCTAACAATTTACTCATTTATTTCAATAAGCATTGGGGTCACTTACTATATCTCCTTAAAGTGCTAAAACACAAAACTTTTACTTGGGCCCAAATAGACCCCGAGCTTTCTCAGGATCCCTAAACATACACAATTAATAATTTAACTAGCTTAACGCAAGAAACAATGCAACACATAAAATTTCAAATTTTAGGATGTTACACACAAATCGCTATGATTAAAATCGTAATATGGTGTAAACCGAGAAAATTTGCCTAAAATACATTATTTAGATGAAAGTGATAAAATCAGTAATAACACAGTGAGAATTACGAAATTGCCCCTAAATGTTTGAATTACGAAAATGCCCCTAATGGGCCGATTTGATATATGGCTAAATGGGCCGATTTGATATATTGCCCTAATGGGCCGATTTTGCAAAGTGTTAATGGGCCAAGTTGTTTGTAATAAATCTCTGAGTTATTAATTATCGTTGTTATATTGTAAATATCATGATTTGCTATGTATGATGCATTTACATGACTTTGCATGGGATGGAAAAATGTTGAAGAGAAGAAATTCCGGTGGCTCTGCCACAAATATATGTGATAATTTGATACTCTGTGATTCTGGTGGCTTGCCACAATTAAATTGTTATAAATGGCATAATGCCTGCGATTGGTGTGTTGGCGGGGTGGGTTGACTTGATCCCCACAAGTGTGATGGATGGTACGGGTGGTGTGTAGCGGATGGATTATTAGGTTGGTTTGGGATTGCATTACATTCATATGATATGTTTAATACATTATTATGTAAAAAGGGGTTTAGGCCCAAAATATTGCTAAATGGGTTTCAGGCCCAGTGGACAACGGTAAGGGGGTTACACACTGAATTCTAGTAACTCACCCTGTTTCCTTATTTCTTTCAGGTATTGCTCAGTGACGTGGACTTGGGCCATGGATGACTCGGTGGAGGCCATACTACAAAAATGGTTTTATTTGGACTTTGGATTTCTTTTTAGTACACTTAATTACTTTACTATTTTGAGTTAATTGTAACAGTCCAAATTTGACCCTAATCGGAACAGTGGTTTCGGGACCACGAATCTGAGTCCGTAAAATACTTAAATATTATTTTTTTATGTGTTAATTTTATGTGAATTAGTATGTGTGAAAGTTTCGAGTGAAAATTTAAATGTTTATATGTTTAAATTTAGAAAAAGGATTTAATTGTTAAAGGGTTACAAGTAGCTTTTATTAGAAGTGGAAGGGCCTAATTGACTTATTTTTAGCATAATTGGATTTGCATGGCAAATTACCCTAAAAATTAGTAAGTGGACGGCATGATGAGTGATTAATGTTATTATATTAGTTATTTTAGTAAGTGGTGTAATAATACTAATATTTTAGTAAGTGATTAAAATAAAGAAAACACATAAAAGAAATATAGAATATTCATCTTCCCTTTTTATGTTCTTCTTGCCGAAATTAACAAAGAAAAGGGGGAAAAACTCAAGCTCACCATATTCGGCTTTTGCATGTGAAAATAAGGTTAGATTTTGAGTTGGTTTTGTTAATTTTCTTACATTTTTTAGTTGGTCTTCTTAAATACTATCAAACCCATGTGAAAATTTTAGAATTTGAAGCATGTATTAGAATCGGCCATGGATGAATATTTTGGTTTGTTATGCTTGATAGAATAATGTTAAACATATGTTTGAAATCAACAAGTTATGAGTAGTGAATTTAGATGAAATGGAGTATAATAGCTCAAATTATGAAAATAAGTAGTTAAGGGTCTAAAATGCAAAATAGATGGTTTGTATAGACTTGTATCAAAATGTAGAAGATTTGGCCCTTAAGGAATTAATCTAAATTCCATGTATTTTGTGATTTATGCTTAGGGGACTAAATTGCAAATATATTAAAAGTTAGGGGAAATTTTGTAAATTTGAAAATTTGTGTATTTTTGGATCGAATTGATTGGAATTGTTTTTAAGTGATCTCAATTGAAATTGTTTAGATCAAGATTCAAAGGAAAAAGGGTTGGATAAGGGAAAAGCTAAGTTGAACAATTAATCGAGAAGCATTAGCCGTTGTTATCTGAGGTAAGGTTTAAGTAGTTTAATTTAAACTTATGTTCTTATAAACATTTGCATTGATATGAATTTAGGTATGTATGGAATGTTAGTTTGCCGAATGAGAAAGGAAATCTAGGATGTAAATTCCTAGTTGGTTTAATGTTTATTATTTGGTACTTCGATTCGAAATTTTGTATGAATAATTTTCCGTTGAAATGCCAATATTGATTATAGTTGAGAAATATCAAATTACGGCTTGGTGATATGTAAATATAATACTGTTGCATGAATTTTAATTTGGCCGAATACAAGGTGCCAAATTGAGGTATGAATTCTTTCATTTATTTACATGGTTGATGGTTAAATCATACGTTGGGAAAATTCATATTTGTGAAGTTAAGTAATTGAAATGTTTATTAAATGTTATTGGGTATATGAGTACATAACCGGGCACTAAGTGTGCGATACCGGGCATAAGGCACTAAGTGTGCGGAATCAACGAGTAACGGCACTGAGTGTGCGAGATGTTACCGAAGAAATTGGCACTAAGTGTGTAGAAGTAATGAGTAACGGCACTTAGTGTGCGATACGTTACTAAATTCTGTTTCACTAATGAATGTACAGGTAAGAGGTTAGCTAATCGAATTTAATTACTGATGTTGGTATGTATCTATGAGAAATCGGATTTAATGTTATATATATATGGTGCGTGGGAGGTAAGTAATAAAAGGTAAGTATTACATACTTGCATAATATTGAAAATATTGAAAGTTGTCATTGGAAGCATAAGATTTGATTGGTGTATGAAATGTATATGAATTAGTTAATGTGAAATGGATATGTATGCACATGGATATAATATTATTTATGCACAAGAGTTTACTATGAATTTATATATTTTTGTTTGTACATTTGGTTATTCGGCTAGAGCATGACAAGGAAGTTAGTTGTGAAATCTTGAATTAGCTTAATTACTTATGAAATTACTTAAACCTTACTAAGCTATGAAAGCTTACTTCTACTACTATTGTTTGTGTATTGTAGATCTCTTCAGAAAAGTTATCTCGTGCTCGAGGATCGTATTAGAAGCTCATCACACTATCAACGATACTTTGGTACCCCTTTTTGTATGACTTTAATTGTATGGCATGTATAGGTAAACCATTTTGTGTCGATCCAACCATTAGTTAAATGAATGTATTATTGCCATACGAAAATGGCTATACTTTTGGGTTGGAGTTTCTAGTTTAAGCTTGAAATGTGTTTTGGGTGAACATAGCCAATTATGTTATAAGCTTTTATTTGGTAAATGCGGTTTCATGATGCTATAATTGGCATGGTTGTGTACAAAGTATAAATGATTGATTGTTGATTACTTATAAATTAATTTGAAAATTTTCTCATGTTGGATTAATAAGGAAGTCAAAGGGTGACTATTTAATGAATCAAATCATGGTTATTTTTCGGCCATTAAATTTTGTCATCTTGTAGGATACTTTGATTGCTTTTATAAGTGGTTGACCATGAGAGATGAATGGTAGGATTTTAAAGGAAATGTCTAGCTAAAAGGTGCTCATGAATTCATGCTATGCTTATGGTTTGCCTATTTTTTTTATGTGACATGTCACTAATTGAGAATGTCTTGTTTTGATACTCATGAATATGGTATATTCTAACTCATTAAGTAGATTAATAAATAATCTATGCGAAATTGTAATGGAAAGTATACATGAACGAAAGTGTATCAAATGTATATTAGTGATATATGTATGAGTGTTTAGTGATCACTTAATATATACACATACTTATAGAAATTGTCAAGTATCATTTATGAATTTGGCCTTTATAATATAAATGTCTAGGTGAATGACGGTTTGCTTATTGGTTGAAATTAGATATTAGGTAAGGTAAGTGATATTATCATTATGCAAGTTGATGAATTGAGTTTAATGGAATGTACAGTTTATACATGACATTATGAAATAGTACTAGGGTTGTAGTAATTGGTCTTGTAAGCTTATTCTTTCAGGTGAGGTTTAGTAATGCCTGTAACCCTAATCCGGCGACGGATACGGGTTAAGGGTGTTACATTAAGGTTGTAATAAGGCCTCTAGATTATTTTTATTTTGTTTCATGTTTGACATATTTATATTTTGCTCTAAGTACTTTAAATGAGATTTTTCTAAAAACTTAAATAAACATTTTTCTAAAATGGAGTTACAAATGGATTTCATAATAAACCTTCTTAAATATATTAACTCAGAAATCTTCTTTTAAATTATCATCAACACTTTTCAAAAGACATGGTTGTAAAATCATTTGTTCAAGATTATCAATTTAACAATCAATCTTCTATTTGGTAATACTTTGTCAATACTTTTTAAATGGGAAATTTGTTTTTACTTAATTTTAAATCATTTTACATGCGAATGAAAAGGACTTAAAAGTATTTTCTCATGTGACATGTCAGATCTGGCCTTAACGCATGGGCCAGGTTTGGGGTGTTACATGTACGTTAAAGAAATTGCACATGTTTCATTTTACGAGCCTAGAGGCAAAAATGTAAATATGTCAAAGTTTAGGGGCAAAAATGTAATATTTGCCATAATGTGATTTTTGGACTGAATTGGATAATGTGAATAATATGTAACACCCCAAACCCGGCCCATGCATTAAGGCCAGATCTGACATGTCACATGAGAAAAATACATTTAAGTCCTTTACATTTGTACGTAAATAGATTTGTTAAAAATCAAGGAAAACAAGTTTTAATTTAAAATAATTGACAATATATTAATAACTTCGAAGATTGTTTGATAAATCGATAAATTAGAAGTAATGATTTACAAACCGTGACTTTTGAAAAGTATTGATGAAAATTTGAGAGAAAATTTCTGAGTTAGAAATATTTATGTAAATTTATATGAAATCCATTGGCATATCCATTTTAGAAAAAAAAATCTTTATTTAAGTTTTTAGAAAAAAAATCCCATTTTAAGAAATTTGAGCAAAAACATAGGTACGTCAAACATAAAGCAAAATAAAATAATCTAGAGGCCTTATTACAACGTTTAACTCAAAATATTTAAGGAAATAAGTAAACGAAATAGAAATCCAAAGTCCAAATAAACCGTTTCTGAAGTATGGCCCCCACCAAGTCATCCATGGCCCAAGTCCACGTCACTGAGCATTACCTGCAAGGGTTAAGGAAATGGGGTGAGTTACTAGAACTCAGTGCATAACCCCCTTACCGTTGTCCACTGGGCCTGAAACCCATTTAGCAATATTTTGGGCCTAAGCCCCTTTTTACAATATAATGTATCAAATATATCATATGAAGGTAATGCAATTCCCAGTCCAACCTAATAATCCATCCGCTACACACCACCCGTACCATCCAACACACCTGTGGGGATCAAGTCAACCCACCTCGCCAAAAACACCAATCGCTGACATTATGCCATTTATAACAAATTTGAATTGTGGACAAGCCACCGAAATCATAACAAATCAGATTAACTAACATTTTTTGTGGCAGTGCCACCAGAATCACTTCTCTTCAACATTTTCCCAACCCTTGCAAAATCATGTAAATGCATCATACATAGCAAATCATAATTTTCACAAATTTAATAACAATAATTAATTCAAACAAAAGTTCAGCCCATTAACACTTTGCAAATCGGCCCATTAAGGCAATTTATCAAATCAGCCCATTAAGCAATATATCAGTTCAGCCCATTAGGCAATATATCAATTCGGCCCATTAAGCAATATATCAATTCGGCCCATTAGACAATGTCAAATCGGCCCATTAAGGCAATTTAGTAATTCGGCCCTTTAGGGGCATTTTCGTAATTCGCACAATGATATTACCGATTTTGTCAATTTTATCAAAATAGTGTATCTTAGGCCAATTTTTTCGGTTTACGCCCTATTACGATTTTAGTCATAGCGATTTATTTCCAATATAATATCAATCTTAAAACCCACGGAAAACGGTGTGAGATTACACACCTCATTACGGTAAGTACTAGGCTTTCTTGATCTTCGACACCTAAAATATCATAACGCTCGATTAGTCGACATACGCGATTTAATTAATCAACTCTAAAATAAATGATCTAAAGTTTTTACCCTTGGAATCGTGAACGACCATGATTTGTCGATTTTCCCCGGATGACGGTCCACAACCCGGTGGAAAATCCCGAACCGCCGATACTACCCTTCGTTTGAATTTAGGAGTAGGGATCGCTAATCCGCTCCTTTTTCGATCTCCAATCGCTTTCCCTTTCGATTCGATATCGCTTGCCTCCATTTAATACAAATCTTAGTCAATAATAATATCACGTTGATACGAAATGATTGACTAAGGAAAAGGTCAGATCGTATGGTCACAAATCGATTGATCGAGCGATTTAATCCCTAAAATATAATCGGTTAAACATCATTATTTCGATAACATCTTAAACGAATAAGGAATGATTTCATAAAATTCATGAAGAACTCCTTGCGTTAAAGATTTATAGGACCGATTCCCAACGATTGTAAGATGGCTACGGAAGAATCAAAGTTTTGGCCTTCCACTATAACTCTACATTAGAAGATGATCATATTGTAAAGAGTTATAAAAGGAATATATTTGGTTGAAACAAAATGAATATTCGAATGTTGATAAACACACATTCGGCTAGGAGGAAGAAAGAAAGAAATAAAAAGAATATAGAATAGAACCACTTACCGATTGATCAAAGGAGTGAGTGTTAACACGGATGAGAAGAAAAGATAAAGAAGAGATGAAGGGTTCGGCTATAGAGGAAAATGAACAATGATATTCGGCTATGGAGGATATGGATTTGAGAAGAAGAAGAAAGGGTTGGAAAATTTTATAAGAAGGAAAAGAAAGATGAAAAGGAGTGTTTATGAGAATTTGGTTTTCCAAAGAAAAACGAGTGA
The DNA here is from genome assembly GCA_005393395.2 of Gossypium australe. Lineage (NCBI taxonomy): Eukaryota > Viridiplantae > Streptophyta > Magnoliopsida > Malvales > Malvaceae > Gossypium > Gossypium australe. The sequence goes on from CM016616.1 coordinate 121,206,136, forward strand.
AACAATTTGGTCTCAAAGGCTTAGGTACTTTCGGCAAACAAGGAAGAAAAGAAGAAACAAAAATGCACATTAAAGGCTTGAAAAATCGGCAAAGAGAAGAGGAAATTTGGAGAGAAAGAAAAATGACACAAAAAGCTAAAGAGAAACAACCTCTCAAGCATTAAAATTGCCAAAAACTCCTAGCAAAATTTGGCTATCCTCCCCCCTCTGCCAAAACCGTCTGTGCCTTGGCAAAAAGGTCAAAATTTGCCAACCAAAAACTTTCCATAACACTTTCCTCTCTTTATGCCAACATGTTCCCTATACTTTCCCCTTTCTTTTGGTTTCTTTCCCTACCTTCACCCTTTCCTAATTTCCTTAGCCACCTTGCCAAAATTAAAAAGTCCTCCTTGCCTTATTTACTAGCTTGGCCAAAACTTAGGGAAAGAATACAAAAATACTAGTCAAAAATTTGCACATTATGGGATTTGAACCTCCTCCCTCAAAGTACTTCATATGGCGCCATATCCCCTTTACCATAAGCTTCTTTATGCTAGCAATTAACTCATTTATTTCCATAAGCATTGAGGTCACTTACTATATCTCCTTAAAGTGCTAAATGCCTTTTTTTTATATTAAGGCCCAATTAAACCCCGAGCCTTCTTAAGACCTTAGAACATACACGATTAGTATTTTAACTAGCTTAACGCAAGAAATAATGCAACACATAAAATTTCAAATTGTAGGATGTTACATAATAAATTAGTTAAATTTTCTATTATAGATCAAGAGAAACGAGGTTCGAACCTAGATCGGGGGAAAAATAAAATATTTGACGATTAGGTCACATTCCTACTATTTTTGTACAGAAGTAAGTTTGTATGTAAATAATGCATTGTTATTTATGCTTTAATTGCTTTATCATTATATGAATTGTGATTTACTCTTGAATGAAATCAACAAAGTTCGATAAGCGAGAAAAAGATCTCGGCTGAACCTTAGGAATTGTTAGGATACAAATGTCATGACATTAGGGTTTGTTGAGATTACATGTAAGACCATATCTGGGATATGGCATCGATATGAGATTTTGTGTAAGACCATAGCTGGGCTATTAGCATCGATATGAAATCCCATGTAAGACCATATCTGGGATATGGCATTGGTATAGTACTATGTGTATGTGTGTGAAATTTCCCGAGTATCCTTTAGTATTCCAAGTGGTTCAATGGGAAACTTAACGGTAAAGTATAAGTTGTGAAAGATTATGGTAAGTTGGAAGTTGGTATAGGTATGTGCAGAAACTCGTGCTTAATGAGCTCGATATGTGATGAAACCTCAGATTAGTTCGATTGAGTAAGTTATGATGTTAATATTTTAAAAACAACTATGCTAAGCTTAATTATGAATTCACAATGACATTTATGTTAATTTACTTTATTTTAAATACATGTTAAAGTGTGTATGATGCTTATTATTTGTATAGGAACTTACTAAGCTTTAAAGCTTACTCCCTTTCTTTTTCTCTTGTCTTATAGTGTCACCAAGCCAGGTCGGGGATCAAAGACGGTCGGAGATTCATTCACACTATCAAATTATCATTTTGGGTACTTATGATTTCAATATTTTGAGTTATGGCATGTATAGGGACTTGGTTTTCTTTTTTTTTTTTTATGTGTCATAGTTGATTTGGCCAAAAGTGTTGGCTTATGTTAGTTGATAATTCATTTTGTAAATGGCCATTGAAATTGGCTAATATTGGTTAAGTATATATGCATATGGTGATGTCTTTAATGGTTGTGGATTTTGCATGGTTTGAGATGATAAGTTTGAGATGTTGTATGTGATAGGAAATAGCATGTGAAAGATATATCAATATCTTGTTTGTGGTTGAATTGGTTGTATGAATATGCTTGGATTGGTGCTATGTTTTGTTGTGTAGGTTGGTGCATGGAAGAGTGGCAAAAAGGCTTGGTAAATAGCCTTATATTTGTCCACACGGGTAGACACACGAGCTTGTGTCTAGGCCGTGTGCGATACACGGTCTGCCCCACGGGCATGTGTTTCGGCCGTGTGTCCCCTGCACCTTAATTATTGCAAAATAGAATGCTTAGCAATGAGCACATAGGCAGAGACACGGGCGTGTGTCTCAGCTGTGTGGACGGCATGGCCTTGAACACGGGCGTATGCCCTAGCCGTGTAAAGTCTGCACCTATTTTATGAAAAAATTATGAAAATTTAATCGAACACACGGCCTAAGCACACGGACGTGTGACTTGGCCGTGTGACCTTAATTAGATGATGATGTCATAAACAGAATGCTCCCTAATTTGAACACGGCCTGAAGAACGGGCGTGTCCTGAACCCACACGGGCGTGTGACCCCTTTTTCATAAAAAGTTTTCTACGTTTCCCAAAAGTTTTCAAAGTTCTCGGATTAGTCCCAAACCACTTCCAATGCATGTTTTGGGCCTCGTAGGCTCGTAATAGGGACGATGTGAATGTTTTTGAAAAGTTTTAAATTTGAGTGAAAATTCATGTCTCGATTTTTAATGTTTGCTTGTGAATAAGTCCGGTAATGCCTCGTACCCTATTTCAGCGCCGGGTACGGGTAAGGGGTGTTACAAAATTAAATTAGTAATTATTTTCAAATAAATAATTTAGTAATAATCTACAATAAAGCAATCCTTTGGGTACGATCCTCGAAATACTTGTTTGAGCTAAACATGTGTCATATATATTTGAGAATCTGTAACAAATGTTGGACCTTGGTAACTGTAATATCCTAGATTTAGGGGTTATGCATTTGGTGCATGATTCAAGTGTTAGTGGGCTTAGTGTATGATTGGATGTGTTTTAGGGGTTTCTAAAACACTAGGATGTAGGAGAGTGCCTTAGAAAATAATGGGTTTTAAGCTTAAAGAGGGGAAGCTAGGCTAAAGAGGCCTTAAGGAAATTTGTGGGAGTTTTTGGACATTAGATTGGCCTTGCTAAAGTGGCTTGAAGGCGCCACTTAGGGCCTTGGCAAGTAACGCCTCAAGCAAGGGAGAAGGGCTCAGGTTCGAGTCATGAGGGCAGCATAGAGTGTGGCTTTTATTTTCCATTTTGGCATCAAGAGAGAGGAGAGGTGATGGACGGCATATGGACTTTGGAAGGATGAGATAAGGCTTGGTTTTTATTTTAAAATTCGGCTATAAGATAAGGGATAGGTGTTGTTTAATTCAATTTATTTTTGAATGAGTAATATGGAGGAACAATAGGAGAAGAATTTGGGATGTGATAAGAAAGGATATAGTGGCCGGCCAAGGGTCTCTTTTGGTTGGCAAAATTCGGCCATGAAGAGGGCATAAGTGCCGAATTTTAGTTAGTAAGTGTGTCTATCTTGCAGCCGAAATTTTAAGTGAATTCTCCCTTTTTTTTCTTTTTCATTGTAGCCAAATTCTCCCTTGTCACTATTGTCAAATTTCTTCAAACTCTTCTCTTCCTCTTTCTCTATTTGTTCTTGGCCGAACCTATATCTCTTTTCCAATCTCCTTCTTTTATTTTGGTGTTAGCCGAATATCCCATCATCATTTGAAGCCTTAGCCGAATCTCAAATGGGGGGCCTTATTCTCTTTTCTTTGCTCAAAGCCTTGAAGCCAAATCTCCCTATATTGGTGACCTTAGCCGATTGCATCCTTCTCCTTGGAGCCGAATCATTCATTGAGAGCAAAGCCGATGGTCAACATCTCTTCCTTCTTGTCGACATTTAGAGCTAGTGGACTACTCGTGAGTTGGTGGTAAGGAACTCCTTCTCTAGTAATCGATTTGATCTCTTTTCATAAGTGTGCCGAATCAAGTGATTAGGCCTTGGTTTATGGATGGCCGAATGGCATAGTGCCATAATAAGTGTTTCTTTTGTATGTAGTTAGTGTTAAGGAGCAGTAAGGAGTCCTTCGGGATTTGAAGCATTAAGGTAAGTGATGTGTAGTATTCCATTTTCCATGGAATTATGCTTAAAGCCGAATCTAACATGTGGCATATAGGGATCTCGACAATTTTAGGAAGCAAGTGCAGTTTTGGGTCTTGGTAAGCAAGGTAAGTGAATTAAGGTATTCGGCCGTAGGCCATATTTTGGTTATTAAGTGTTGACCGATTTTGTCTATAATGGTTTAGGGGCAAATCAACAGAAGTAAATAGGAGCTTCCGGGATTCAAGTTTGTTTCGGTAAGGGATATTTAGTAAGATTCGATATTTAGATTATGACTTTGTTGATTAACCGGTTGATTCTGATTAAGTGACTTTCGATGGAGGGCGAATACCAGTCAAGGAGGACAAGGGGTAGTCCCTATCCCTAAATTTAAGAGAAGATCAGTCTCTGCAGTTCGGGATTGGCCACCGGGGTGTGGGCCAGCGTCTGAGCAGGAGCGTAGACAAATAGCCATAGTGTCGCTTAGTGATAGCATCGGGATTGAGAGCGTAGTACTTCAAATTATCAGGTGTGAGATTAACCCCACCGTTTTCCGGGTATGTGATTGTATTTGTATGTGTTAAGTATGTGCTAATAAGTGCAGTGACAATTATGAAATGGATACCCTAACAAAGGGGTATGTTGATAACCAGGTCAGTGTTAATTATTAATGAGACTGTGAATATGCCTATGAAATGTGATTGAATGCCTGAATAACATGTACATGCATTATTTACCATGTCATTATCGTATGTAGCATGTGCATGGGGTGGGAAATGATTATGAAAGAAGGACAGGGTGTACTTCGAGTACGTGGCTTAGTGATGGCTACGAGCCTCACGTGGAATGATGAGTGGCTCTGTGCCTCATCGTGGTTGATATAGGCTATGTGCCATATCGTGGTTTGATGAGTAGCTATGTGCCTCATCGTAATTTTGATGCTAGCTACGAGCTACATCGTGGATTGGCGCTGACTGAGGTCGCGTTGTGGATTAGTTGCGATTTAGTTCGCTTGGACGGCGTTAATTGCCAAATTGGTGTGTAGAGGTTGGAGGGCGATTTAGTAATCCCCTGGTGTGTGGTGGCTGGGTACGGGGGTGTGTAGAGGATGGACCCTAGGCTGGGGGGGTGCACTTTGCATAAACTCATTATCTGACATGTGGATTAATGTGGAAATGGGCCAAGCCCAATATGTGGACTCATGTGGATAAATTGCCTTATTATATGATATGTGATGTGGATATGGGCCAGGCCCAATAAATGAGATCATGTGAATTATTTGTCTTGATTATCTGACATGAGGATTAATGTGACAATGGGCCAAAGCCCAATATATGGAATTATGTGGATAACTTGCCTTGGTTTGGTTGTGGGCTAAGCCCATGTGGGTGGAATTCAGTGGACTAATTACACACTGAGTCTGTTTGACTCACCCAAATTTTACCAACACCGCAGGTGATTCGTGTGCTTGGACCGGGTTGGAGAGGATACAAAGGTGGCCATGCAGATGTTATGTTTATGCCATGCAGAAGTTATGTTTATGCCATGCAGAAGTTGTTTAATTTGTTTTACGTATTTTATATCTTCAGTATTTTTTATTAAGTATTTATTGTAATAAGGGCCACTTATAGTATTTGTTATTATTTTAATTGGATTGACAATTTAAATTGCTATTTGTAAATGATTTTATTTTTAGCAACTTATATCTTAAAAACATATATTAAAGTTTTAAATGCGAATATTCTGTAACATCAAAGTTTTACTTAGAGTTTTAAATACGAGATGATTTACCAACAACAACAGATTTTCATGTTTTCACTACTAAGTCAAAATCTTTCAAACGTTTTCCGCAGTGGCATTCTCAATTCGATCGTAGTGTATGGGCCGGGTTTGGGGTGTTACAGTAACATTTGTTATCAATCCCGTGCAAGCGCACACAAGACCCTATTGGCATGCTAATTGAATCCTAGCCTTTACTAAGTTCACCACAGGCATCTATTAGACATATAAATGTCACATTTCAATTTAGTTCAATCCTCACCCTTTATACCAATGCACGGCCAATTCATTCACAATTAAACATATATATAAATCAAATACATAGTAATCTAAGTAAATCAATACCATATGAACTTACTGGATCAAAACACCAAACAAGTTGATTCTTTAGAAAATAATCAACAATTTTGGCTTTTTCATGATTACCTCCGATTTGATCCAATTATTGATCTAAACAATTATTACAAAAAAATCCATCAATATAAACATTTATACATTATGTCGTGACATACATGAACCTATATAGTCTCATTTTTCGGTACCTATAAAATTTTACATTTTATTCAATTTAGTCATTTAATTCGAAATAACCATATATTTCAATTTTGAACCTTAGTTTAAAAACCGAATTAAATTAAATTCATTAGGGACCCTCTACTTTCTATTTATACTAAATTTCACAATAATTTTACATTTTATTCACTTTAGTCACTATGTACAAAACTAATAATTAAACTTTACAAACTAGTCATTTTCATAGTTTAAGCTTAAAATCTATCAATTTAACACCAAATTCTTCAAGAAATCAACAATGAAAACTTCCAAAAACTTTAATGTTTTTACAAATTGGCACATGGGCTAGCTAAATCAAGCTCTCATGACCTCAAAAACATAAAGATTACAAGAAAAGGACTTGAAAATGCTTACCAATTAAAGACCGAATGCGAAGAGCTTCCTAGTTTTTTCTTTCTTTCAATTTTTGACAATAAGAAGATGAAGGAAGAAAAATGACATATTTTTTCATTAAAAATAACTTATATAGTAAGATTAGTTCTTAATTAATTTGGTTGAATTAACTTAAGCATACTTAATTAACTCTGTAACACCCCTAACCCGTATCAGCCGCCAGAATAGGGTTACAGAGCATTACCATAAAAGCGTAACTTTAAAACATAAATCTCATACATTAACATAAACATAGCATAAATCATTCATTTACACGCATATTCTCCCTTAATCGAGCCTTTAAGGCCTTAAAAACACTTTAGAAACAATTTTGGACTAAATTGGAAATATTAAGAACATTTAGGAAAAAGTTGGAAAAATTGAACTGCATAGGGTCACACAGCTGTGTGGCTAGGCCGTGTGATTCACACGGCTGAGACAGACGCCCATGTCTTAGGTTGTGTAACTTTCGAAATGCCGACACACGGCCCTACCCCAGGCCCTGTCCTCACTCATGTAACTCTCTAAGTTGGATCACACGGCCAAGCCACACAGACGTGTAACTCTCATAATGGCTCCACACGTCCGTGTCCCATGCTATGTGCTAGGCTGTGTAACAGCTTGACTTACATACATTAAAACCTATAGGAGACACACAACCATGTCGCCTGGCCGTGTGTCACATATGACTAAGTCCCACGCATGACTAAAGCATCAAAACCTTACCAAAACATGCTTGAAATGACCAATTTCAAAAGACCAAATCCATTCAACCAATATGCCATACATGACACCTCAAATGCAAACATACAAATTTACCTAAACATAACATATAATTGACCATATTTAATTCATAATCATCTACCTCATTTCTATCTCAAGCATATCATAACTTGACCTATATCACTTCAACATAAACTTACCATTTGAGCCAAACCATTCATGCATCATATGTACCTAATTGACACAACTCAACCATCATCAAAATGGTACCAAAACAGCCAACTCATACATACCAAAATCAACATTTAAGCATTGAACTAAACATTAAACACAAGTCCTGTAACACCCCAAACCCTGTCAAAATGCTACAACCGAATCTGGTATGTCACAGGGTAAAACGTTTTTGGAAGACAAGTCTGTTGAGTCAATTTGCGAAGAAAACACTTAATCTTATGAAAACCAAAGTTGCATTAAGTAGTTTATTAAAATCATCTCAAAGTTTGTTTTAAAGAGAATCGAGTTGACTTATCGTTGTTACAAGTTCACTTATTTACCCAATGGTAAAGTTTAGGAAAAATCTCGAAATTTATTAAGGTTGTGAATACATTCATTTTATAATTTCTTTACTTGTTAGTCATGCTTTAATGTTTAACACTAATTCAAATAAATAATTAAACCCAAAGCAAAATATAGATGGCCTTATTACACAACCAAAACCCCAAAAATTAAAACAAAGTAAAATCGAAATTTAACCGTTTAAAATGAAGCCAACTATTGAGCATGGCCACCTCGAGTCCATCTCGGCTCCATATCCACGATCTAGGAATTATCTGCAAAATGTAAAGGAAGGGGTGAGTCACCGAGACTCAGTGTGCAATTCCCCATCCCGGAGATAACAAGCCCTTACACAGTTCATAAACAAGTATGTATGTCATGCAACCCAAAAACCTAACCATCCGAAACTCCTGATTCTACCCCGTGTAGTACCAAACCACTGGTGGTGCCAAACCACTGGTGACCCAAAGTCACAAATAAACATATGTGGTACCAAACCACTAGTGGTGCCAAACCACTGGTGACCCAAAGTCACAAATAAACGTATGTGGGGCCAACCCACTGTGGTGCCAAACCACTGGTGACAATCCCTTTTAATATAATATGTGGGGCCAACCCACTGTGGTGCCAGACCACTGGGACGAGTCACGAAGATAACATATGTGGTACCAAACCACTGGTGGTGCCAAACCACTGGTGACCCAAAGTCACAAATAATCATATCTTCCCCCTCCTCTCATCATACCCATGCAATATGGCATAATAATTCGTGTATGCAGTATGTCATGTATGCTAACATATATCAAATATAAGTATAACATGAATTACCATCATAATCAGATAGACATAAACAACATAATCACGCTAATCAACCTCTAAGGGTATAATCGTAATTTTACCTACCAAGGGCATTTCGTAATTTACCCACTAAGGGCATTTTCGTAATTTACCTTTTAGGGGTATTTTGGTACTTTACCCTTCCAAGGGTATATCAGTAATTTCGCACCTGTAATGGCCTTTCCGAAGGCCTAATGTCGCCCTGAGCGACTCAGCTACCATTTCCGGTCCTTACCGGACTATTGGGCCTGAAACCCGATTTCGGCCCATTCGGGCCCACACGCTCGTGTGGCCCACCTAGCACAAATCTAGCCACGTATATAAATTCCACCTAGTCTAGTTCAACATATACTAAACAATCATACAATTTACTCATTTGGGCCCACGGGCCCATTGGGCCCACTTCGGCCCATCGTGGCCCAAGCAGCCTAACCCACAAGAATACTACTGATGGCCTCAACTATCGCGTTGAAGCCCCACACGTGCGCTCACACGCTCGTATGGCTACTATTGTCGTGACCGGCACTTCGGCATTTGCCGCTCTACAACTAGAGTAGAGAGAGTTACACACCTGATAGGAATCTGAAGCTGCTAAACCGCGCTCCGAGCACTCCTTTGCCCAACGCCAACCAGGTATGTTAACTCTCCTCCTGGAATGCTCTTTATATAGCTAGCTCTTCACCCTTCTTCTTTGTATCTTTCCGATGTGGGATCCCTTCATCAGTAGAGTTTAAATTCAACTGAAACTCTTTCCGTCCAATCCGCAAAATAAATACTCCCTTGCTTCTCATGAGATTCGAACCCAGGCTCCCTTGCAACATAATCCACGCCGCTAACCACTTGGCCACAAGCTCCTCTTGTGTCTTAAACCATGCGCAACTAAATTTAAACCTATAGCCAAATTCTAAGGTCCAAGTAAAAAGAAAACCAAATTGCAAAAGCCTAGACTTGAACCTTGGACCTCCTTCCTTCCTTGTGGCGTCACCCTCTTGTCTCTTATGTGGCGTCACCCCCTTGTCTCTTATGTGGCGTCACTTTGCCACTACACCACACACTCCACTTGTGTCATTTTCCTCCACATTTTATTCTTAAGGCCTACCTGCCAACTTCCAGGGTTTTTTTTCACCTAAAACCAAAATTTCCCCAAAGCCAAAGTTCAATCCCGGGACTTCATAGAAGCCCTCTAAGCTTCCAAAATCACTTATCTAATAAGTCCAACTTGTATTTAAGCCGATCTCTTGTTCTCCAAAAATTTAAACGCTACTACGCTCAAGGCCCATTGGGCCCAATTCTTCTAGGCTCAATTTTAGGATGTTGCAAGTCCACCTATACATGCCATTATAACATTGGCCAAAACATCAAAAACTATCGATATAAACGCTGGATAGTGTGATAGATCTCAGATAAGCTTCCAAATCAATCGAGCTTATGATTATCTATAAAACATAGAAAAGTAAACTACGTAAGCACATAATGCTTAATAAGTTTCTAAAACATGAAACAAAACTTACCATTTCATTATTTAACAATAAGGTTAGGCATAGTATAATCCAACCATAAGCTTGGCACAAGCCTAAGCATCATCAACAACACATGTTAGATTATTCAAATATAATTCACTTGAATTAACATAAGGTAAGCTATTTTTACATGAACATGCTTCCTTTGAATGCATCATTTTCATATCCATAACATACTTTCATTGAAACTTTCCTTTTCAATCATTTTCATAATTTCATGATATAATTCATTTGAACACTTACCGTTCCTTTCCTTTTCATGCCCGTTGAACCATTTAAAATAACATTAGATACGCAGGAAACCTCACACAAAGTATGCTAAACATATAACCGTAACCTTTCCCTTTCCTTTAAATCGTTGCTTACACGAGCTGTGAAATGGGCCTACTCACATGAGCTGTGGGTTGAAATGTAAGCTACACGATGCTGCTCACACGAGCTATGGAGTATCAGCAACAAATGCAGGACCTTAGCCATCGGTAGGACATTCAAGACCAGCACTTGAAACATGAAAACCCTAATGACATGCCATTTGTATCTTACGAATTCCGAAGGTTCAAATAGGGCTCGATAATCATCGTGACATCATTGGATATACATCATATGGTTACATGGAAAATAATACATTTACATATAAATCATTATAAGATTAAAATGATATTTAATCATATGAACTTACCTCAACAAACAAAGCGTAAAAACGTAGTCGATCAATCTGAGGCTTTCACTTTTCCCCGATCTAAATCTGTACGAGGTCTATCTTGATCTAAATAAATAAATTCAATCCATTTAATACTTCTATTATTCAATTCAGTCCACATTTCATATTTTTGCAAAACTACCATTTTTCCCATAACATTTTAAATTTTTACAATTTAGTCCTTAAGCTCATAAATTGAAATCTAAGCATTTTCATCCTCATTTCATGCTAGCTGAATACACTAGGGACCTATATCAACCCATACAAATTAGCATTTAACAAATTTACCATAAAATTTTACTACTTTTACAAATAAGTCCCTAAATGACAATTTCATCAAAAATCCCTTTACAAAACTTGTTTATTTATCAACAAGGATTCATAATATTTCATAAAACATCAAGAATCATGCAGTAAATTCATGGAAAAACCCTATATCTTTAACAATTTTGCAAATTAACCCTCAAGCTAGCTAGATTAAGCTACAATGATCCCAAAAACATAAAAATCATTAACAACGAGACAAAATTGCATACCATGCAAGTGGATTAAGTTTGGCTGAACCCTAGCATGCTCCCATGGTGAAATTAGATTGAATAAGATGATATCTCTTTCTCTTTCTTTTGTTTTTATGATATATTTACTATTTTACCAATTTGCCCTTTAAAAACATTAATAAATTCAATAAAACCATGTCCATAAATATCCAGTATCACTTTAATTAGTATAATTATGACCCAAGTCCTTTAGTTTAAAGTTTTATAGCTATTTTACACCTTTAACTAATATAACTCTACTTTTGTATTTTTTACGATTTAGTCCTTTTCACTTAATTAAACATACACACATCAAAATTTCTTAACAAAATTTTAATACGACCCTACTAACATTCCATAGAAATTAAAATAATAAAAAAATAATAATTTACTCATTGGATTTGTGGTCAAGAAATAACTGTTCCAATTTCACTGAAAACGAGCTGTTACAAACTCAATCCATCATTAACACTATATAAGTGGAATATTCCATCCCTAAGAACTAATTAATAATAATAAATGGTTAAATTACCATTTTCAACCTTTGGCTAATTTCAATTTAAGTCCCTAAGTTTTTGGCCAATTAAAAACCTATAGCAATTGAACTTTTACAATTTAGTCCCTGTACCCCAATTAAGCAATTAAGTGGAAAAATTGATGGACCAAACATTAATATTCTTTTATACCAAATCTGTAAATAATGATATATAATATTTATGGACCCATTTTATGAAAATGGGGTTCCAAAACTCCTTTTTCTGGCATTACTAAAAATCAAGCTGTAACAACTTGGCTTAAGTTTCAAGACAGAGTGGCCTTTGTCTCGAGACAAGGGCACATCAAAACTAAATTCACTTTTCCCTATTCCAGGTCTCAAGATAAGGATTCCATGTCTCAATGCATCCAAACATTGAAGCTAAAATAAAAAAATAAGGGAGGGTTGTCTCGGGACCTAAAGAGCCTTGTCCGTTGACATATATTTCAATATCTCAAGACATGATAATGTCGAATTAGAATTTATAAAATATAATGTAGCCTATATCAAGACATAGAGACCTCTGTCTCGAGACATCATGCTCAAATTTGATAAATACAATTTGTTTTGGGATCCTAACTCCGCTTTTGACAGTACTTAAACATGTAACCCTATTTATTGAATCCTTTAACATTGAATCATCATGTTTATGCTAATAATTATGGATTTATGGTGATTATTATGAATTAATGTCAAATATTTCAATAAATTATTTGAAATAGTCTGAGTTCCTTTGGCAACATAATGTGATATCACACATTTAGATCTGGCGACTGGATCATGTTTATGCTAATAATGGTGTTTGTATGGTAATTCCTCTATTGTATCCACTTGGGGACAATGATCGAAATTCTCTCTAAACTATTCAGGAAGTTTGTAATATCCTGAAAATGGGCTTGTGCATTTATGCTTAAATTATATGAAATAGCATGCCTGAGTATGATGTGAATGTGTATAATTGAATTTGTGAACTTTAGAAAATAAGAGAATGCCTTAGGAAATAGTGAGTTTTAAGTTTAAAAGAAGGAACTAAAGCAAGGTGGTCTTAAGAGAAAATGTAGGGAAAGTATAACACACAAATAGGCTTGGTAAAGTGGCTTGGAGGCGCCACTTAAGGCCTTTGGAATTGACGCCACAAGCTGGTGCAATTGGGCCTAGGATCGAGTTGCATGGGAAGCTAAATGAAGCTTTTATTTTTGCGGCACAAGGGGAGGTAATGGACGGCAAAGGGAGACTGGGGAAGGAGTTTAAGATGAGGTCCAATTCCCTTGAAAATTTCGGCTAAAGCAGATGATAATTGAGGATTTATTTTTAGATTATTTATAAGGGATATAAGAGAGGAAAAATAGGAGATCAACAAAGGACTTGAGTGTTGGCCGAATAGGGGGTTCTTTTGATAGTATTTTCAGCCAAGGAAGAGTAAAGCCATTCTCCATTCTTTTCTTTCTTCCCTCTGCCGAATTCTCTCTGCAACCATTCCCTTTTCGACAACCTTATAACCAGAGTCTACTTTCGGGAATTGAAAATCACAAAGTAAGTGAAGGTACACATTCGGCTAAGGTCTATTTTAGTATTTAGATCTGTTCCTTAAATGTTCAAAAGCCAGAAACTGACCAAAATAAGTGATCTAGTATAGGCCGATTGCAAGAAGAGCCAACACAACGTTTTCGGGATTTGTTTGATAACCCAATCGGTAATAAGGTAAGTTTTCGGGTTGTGATAATCCTTCGGGATTTGATTCTTTAGCCGAATGGCTTTTTGCTAATATGCTCAAGGTTGGCCGAATATAGGAACTAAGGATCTAGGACGCTAGATCGAGTTTTCGGGATTCGGAGTGAACTTGCTAAGTATACCAGGTGTGTACCCCACACTATCTCTTAATAAGATTTATGCTAATGTTATATATATATATATGTACGTGGTATTAAGAATATGAAAAATATGGTTAAGTACCATGCTATGGTACAAAGTACTCAGGTACGTTTTCCTACTCCTACTAGGATTATAATTTGATCTGTTATGCCACAAATGCAAACCTATATGAATGTGAAATAAGGCTTAAGGCATGATATGTATGACATGGGGCATTTGGGTGTTTAAGAAAAGGGGAAGTGAATGTGGTGACTATTGTCACGATATAAGAATGTGGTGACTTCGGTCACATTATCTGAATGTGGTGACTTCGGTCACATTATCTGAATGTGGTGTCACATGACACAAATTATTATCTGGTGGTTATGCCACGACTTTTATAAGGGCGATGAGCACGTCGACTGCAGTGACTGCCTTCGATGGTGTGTAGCGGATGGAGGGTTGACTTAGTAGTCCCCACGGTGTGCAGGTTGGTACGGGTGATGTGTAGCGGATGGTAACTAGGCTTGGGTTCGGGAATGCATCATTTATTGTGAATTATGATATGTATATATATGTATGATTTGATATGCCTGAATCTGTTTGGACTTAGTGTTTGTGTACACATTGAGTCTGTTTGACTCACCCCGTTGTGGGAACATTTTTTTCAGGTGACGATCAGTAATGGACCGAGCCGGCAGGAGCTTAGTGGTGGCCATGCTCAGCAAGGAAATTATTTTTATTTCAACATTTTATTTTATTTCAGTACTTTAAATTTATTTTGGGTTGTTTTGATGTAATAAGGCCATAGTACGAACTATTTTATGCATGCATGTTAATTATTTTCTTATGATACGAAAATTTTATCAAATTAAAGACTAAGTAAACTTTATTTAAGAATGAACTCTAAACATTTTGGCACCTATTAGAAAATGATTTCTAATTTAAAGATACAACCTAAGACAAACTCAGCAAGTCTTTTAGCTTTAAAACGAGACTTTAATAAACCCATGATTTCAAAACTAACAAGGTTTTCAATTGAACCCAACATGAATAAATTTTTCTTCAAAATCATTCGAATTTTTCCTAAGTAACAATCAGATTTTCAAATATTTTCTCGAGGAACATACCAAATCTGGTCGAGGCTCGTGGGCTGGGTTTGGGGTGTTTCAGTTTGGTATCAGAGCCCAGTTTTAAACTATCGGCCTTGGGTTTAAGGCCCAAAAAGTTTTCAAAGTTAAGCCCAAAAGAATTTTGTGAAAATTTTATAAGCAGGTAAGTACTCCTATCTCTTGTGTGAATTATACTATGACTTGTAGAAGGGTAGAAATGGAACGTAGATTAGCATAATAAGTATTTGAACCCTAGGACTAGTTTACCCCAACAAGTTACATAAAATTTTAAATGCCTAATTAAACAAACCTGTGGTTAAGTCGCCGAGTTAGGGTGTGGCAACCATTGTGCGCATGTCTAGGATTGGTATTCGGTGGGAGCTTGGTATTTAAGCAGTCCGCGTGACTCACCTCCTCTCCACTCGAATCCTACCTGGTGCGTAGCTTCGGTTCACCCTAACCAAGAGGACTTATTCATAGGCTAAACCCAATAACTAAAACCCGAAAGGGACTAAAAACCCTAGTGTTAAAACTCTTAAAATTACCCTTTTAATTTGTAAAAACTATTTTACAAAATTTTTCTGAAATATTTTTGATTTACAAAATTACTAAAATACCCCTAGTGGCAAATTACTAAAATGCCCTTGGTTTCTAAAAATACCATACTAGCCTCAATTTCAACAAAATTTTCTTACTTTACAAAAGTATCCAAAAACCTGTTTTGCGAAAATTCAAGACCTGATTTGGAAATTTACCAAATTACCCCTAGGTTACGAAATTACTAAAATAACCCCGATTTTCAAGATTTCTGCAATACCTTGTTTTGGAAAATCTTTCTTTCAAAAATACCCATGAGTTTGGAAAAATTTCGAAATGACTATTCAGATTTCTAAATTGACCCCGGTTTATTACCAAAATACCCCTATAGGACAAATGACGAAAATACCCTTGGGGTAGGAATAGACAAAAATGTACGAAGAGTGAATGTGTATGGGAGATATTAGGGAATGGATGTGGTTTCTTTGAATTAGGATAGAAAACTTGAACTTTGATTGATCGAAAGAATCACTCCTAAACTCTTTACATAAAACTCCTTCGCGAATAATCAGTGGAATAAAGGCTAATTCATAAAATTTCTTAATCAGATTAAAGCGCGATCGTAGATATGAGCTCTAGGGGACGTGGTCGTAATGTGCGAGGACGCGGTAGAGGTAGAATGGCCGTGTCGGAACCCGTTAGATTAGGTCAAGAGTCTGACAATGAGGTACCTCCACCAGCTGTTGGTGTCGAGCAGCAAGCTCTGACGAGGGATGATGATGTATCGCAGGCTGTGCTGCGAGTTCTTGAGATGGTGGCTGGAGCAGGTGGAAATATGGGAGCTTAGAAATCTGTACCCGAGCGACTCCGAGCCAATGGGGCTGAAGTGTTCCGTGGAGTATCTGGTGTGGCACCCAGTACAGCTGAATATTGGTTATAGGCGACGGAACGAATTATAGATGAATTGGATCTGACCCCTGAGGAGAAACTGAAAGGAATGGTGGCGCTGCTATGTGATGAAGCGTATCAATGGTGGCTCACAGTTCGGGATGGTGCCACAGCTGAGGGTCTTACTTGGGAATATGTTAAGGCGGCGTATCAGAAGAAGTATGTTGGGACCAGATACACCGATGCGCAGAGGAAGGCTTTTCTGGGGCTGGTTCAATGGAACAAGTCTGTGGCAGAGTACGAAGCTGAATTTCTGAGGTTGAGCCGGTATGCTCGAGGAGTAGTGGCTACGGAACATGAGCGGTGTGTCCAGTTTGAGGATGGACTAAGGGATGACCTGAGATTGTTAGTCGCTCCGCATCAAGAGCGAGAGTTTTCTGCGTTAGTAGAGAAAGCTAAGATAGCGGAAGGAATTAAGGACTCTGTAAGGCAGCACTCTGATTGGAATAAGCAGAAAAGAGGATTTGGGCCGTCAGGGTCATCTGGGAATGTTCAGAAGAGGCCTAGAGTTGATGGGTCGCGAGGTCAGCAAGCTGGTACTGGAGGGCAATATCGTACTTGTGATCAGTGTGGGAAGAAACACTTAGGGAATGTTGGAAAAAGACAGGAGGATGCTTCAAGTGTGGGTCAAAGGACCATATGATTAAGGATTGTCCTATGAGGCCGGATGGGAATAGACCAGTAGCTCAGAATGATAATCAGGCTGGTAGAGGTGGACAGTAGCCTCAGCGAGGTCGTGGTCCGAATGGCCGAGGTAACGGTGCTGGAAGAGGACGTGGAACACCTGGCAGAGGTGTTGGTAATGCAGAGGCAAGGCAGCCGGGCTTGGTGTATGCAGTTCGTCGGAGGGAGGATGGAGACGCGTCGGACGTCATAACCGGTACGTTCCTTGTTTTTGGCAAGCCATACTTTGCTTTGATTGATGTGGGCTCGACCCATTCGTATGTTGCATGTAGAGTAGTTGAAACTCTAGACAAATCTCTGAACTTTCTGATAGGGAGATGACTGTAGTAAGCCCACTAAGTCAAACTGTAGTGGTGAACAAGATCTTTCGAAGTGTACCTCTAGAAATTCAAGGAGTAGTATTTTCTGCCGACTTAATGGAACTACCTTTCGGAGAATTCGATCTCATACTTGGTATGGACTGGCTAGTGGAGCATCGAGCTATATTGGATTGTGCAGCCAAGCGAGTGGAGTTAAGGACCCCAGAGGATAAGGAAGTAGTTATGATAGGAGAAAGAAGAAACTACTTGTCTAACGTAGTTTCTGCTTTAAAGGTTGTTAAGATGGTTCGGAAAGGGTGCAAGGCGTTTCTGGCCTTTGTTAGTGCGTTGGATACGAAGGAAGAAGGTGTTAGTGGAGTTCGAACAGTAAGGGACTTTGAAGATGTGTTCCCAGAGGAATTGCCTGGAATACCCCCGGATAGGGAGGTGGAGTTCGGAATTGATCTGCTGCCTGGAACAGCTCCTGTGTCAATCGCTCCGTACAGAATGGCACCAAAGGAGTTGGTTGAGCTCAAGGCTCAAATCCAAGAATTACTTGATCGTGGGTTTATTCGACCCAGTGTGTCTCCATGGGGAGCACCGGTCTTATTCGTGAAGAAGAAGGACGGAACTATGCGTATGTGCATAGATTATCGTCAGTTGAATAAGCTGACTATCAAGAACAAGTATCCTTTACCGAGGATTGACGACTTGTTCGATCAGCTTAAGGGGGCAGGGGTTTTCTCGAAGATCGATCTAAGGTCTGGATATCATCAGCTTAAAGTGAAGGAGGTCGATATCCATAAGACGGCTTTCTGAATGAGGTATGGGCATTTTGAATTCGTAGTAATGCCGTTTGGATTGACGAACGCCCCAGCTGCGTTCATGGATATGATGAACCGGGTTTTTCAACCTTATTTGGATAGGTCCGTCGTTGTGTTCATCGACAACATCCTTGTGTATTCCAAGTCAGAGGGAGAGCATGATGAGCATCTACGGATTGTGTTGCAAGTGTTGAGGGAGAAGAAGCTCTATGCCAAATTCAGCAAGTGTGAATTTTGGCTTAAGGAAGTTGCATTCTTAGGACATGTTGTGTCTGCAAAAGGAATAGGGGTGGATCCTAGAAAGATTGAGGCAGTGTTGGATTGGAAACCACCTAAGTCGGTGGCTGAGGTTCGTAGTTTCTTGGGATTGGCAGGCTACTACAGAAGGTTTTTGGAAGGGTTTTCATCAATCGCCGCACCTTTGACGAAGTTATTAAGGAAGGAAGTACCTTTCATTTGGACGGATAAGCAACAAGAGAGCTTTGAGAAGCTTAAGAGGGTTTTGACTGAAGCTCCAGTCTTGATTCAGCCGGAGGCAGGAAAGGATTTTGTGGTGTATTGTGACGCTTCCCATACAGGATTGGGATGCGTATTGATGCAAGACGGGAAAGTAGTCGCTTATGCGTCTCGGCAACTAAGGCCACATGAGGTTAACTACCCAACTTATGATTTGGAATTGGCGGCTGTGGTCTTTGCTCTTAAGGTGTGGAGGCACTACCTTTATGGAGAAAAGTCGGTGATCTACACGGACCACAAGAGTCTTAAGTATCTATTGACTCAGAAGGAGTTGAACCTAAGACAGCGAAGGTGGGTTGAATTACTGAAGGACTACGACTGTTCAATAGAGTATCATCTGGGCAAGGCGAATGTAGTGGCAGATGCCCTAAGTCGGAAAGTAATGTCGGATCTGAGGGCGATGTTTGCACATCTGAGCTTGAATGATGATGGAAGTCTGCTGGCAGAGCTGCAAGTTAAGCCAACGTGGTTGAATGAAGTGAAAGAGGGACAGTTGGCTGATGAGGATCTAAGTGCTAAGCTACAGCAAGTACAGAGTGAAGAGTTGGAGGATTATGGTATTAGTGACGAGGGAGTATTGTGCTTCAAGGGTAAAGTCTGTATGCCTAAGGATCCGGAGCTAAGACAGAGAATTCTTCAGGAATCGCATAGTAGCCCTTATGCTATGCATCCTGGAGGAAGTAAATTGTATAGGGATTTAAGGGAACAGTTTTGGTGGCCTGGACTTAAGAAGGAAGTTACTGAATTTGTAGGCAAGTGCTTGACGTGTCAGCAAGTTAAGGCAGAACACCAAGTTCCGTCAGGATTGCTTCAACCGATAATGATTCCGCAGTGGAAGTGGGAGAGAATCACCATGGACTTCGTTAGTGGGTTTCCCCTTACGCCTACTAAGAAGGACTCGGTATGGGTGATAGTAGATCGGTTGACAAAGTCAGCGCATTTCATTCCAGTGCGAGTTGATTATTCTTTACAAAAGTTGGCAAAGTTGTATGTAGCGGAGATTGTGAGGTTGCACGGAGTGCCAGTATCGATCATCTCAGATAGAGACCCAAGGTTTACGTCTCGGTTTTGGAAGGCGCTACATCAAGCTTTAGGCACTAAGTTGGATTTCACTACGGCTTTTCATCCACAGTCAGACGGGCAATCTGAACGAGTAATCCAAGTGTTAGAGGATATGTTGAGGGGCTGTGTGATGGATTTTAGAGGAAGTTGGGAAGAATATTTGCCGTTAGCAGAGTTTGCCTATAACAATAGCTATCAAGCTAGCATTCGGATGGCACCATATGAAGCACTGTATGGACGGAAGTGTCGCACTCCTACTTGTTGGACGGAATTGGGGGAACGTCGAGTTTTGGGTCCAGAGTTAGTGGCAGAATCGGAGAAAAAGGTGGAGATAATTCGAGCTCGGTTGAAGGAAGCATCTGGTAGACAGAAATCATACGCAGATCTCAAGCGGAAGGAAATAGAATTCAATGTGGGAGATCAAGTGTTTCTCAAAGTTTCACCTTCGAAGAAGGTGATGAGATTTGGTCGCAAAGGGAAGTTAAGTCCAAGGTTTATAGGACCTTATCGGGTATTGAAGTGAGTTGGACCAGTGGCATACCAGTTGGAGTTGCCTTTGGAGCTGAAGCAGATGCACGACGTATTCCATGTGTCCAGGCTACGTCGTTATCGATCGGATCCATCTCATGTGGTTCCGGTTGAAGAGGTTGAACTAAGGCCAGATTTGTCTTACGAGGAGGAGCCGATTCAGATCTTGGAGCGAGATGTGAAAGTGTTACGAAGGAAGTCAGTTCCTCTAGTCAAAGTGTTATGGAGAAACCATGGATCGAAAGAAGCTTCGTGGGAGCCAGAGGAAGCAATGCGACAACAATACCCTTACTTATTTCAGCCAGGTAATTTCGAGGACGAAATTATTTTAAGGGGGGTAGAACTGTAATATCCTGAAAATGGGCTTGTGCATTTATGCTTAAATTATATGAAATAGCATGCCTGAGTATGATGTGAATGTGTATAATGGAATTTGTGAACTTTAGAAAATAAGAGAATGCCTTAGGAAATAGTGAGTTTTAAGTTTAAAAGAAGGAACTAAAACAAGATGGTCTTAAGAGAAAATGTAGGGAAAGTATAACACACAAATAGGCTTGGTAAAGTGGCTTGGAGGCGCCACTTAAGGCCTTTAGAATTGATGCCACAAGCTGGTGCAATTGGGCCTAGGATCGAGTTGCATGGGAAGCTAAATGAAGCTTTTATTTTTGCGGCACAAGAGGAGGTAATGGACGGCAAAGGGAGACTGGGGAAGGAGTTTAAGATGAGGTCCGATTCCCTTGAAAATTTCGGCTAAAGCAGATGATAATTGAGGATTTATTTTTAGATTATTTTTAAGGGATATAAGAGAGGAAAAATAGGAGATCAACAAAGGACTTGATAGTGTTGGCCGAATAGGGGGTTCTTTTGATAGTATTTTCGGCCAAGGAAGAGTAAAGCCATTCTCCATTTTTTTCTTTCTTCCCTCTGCCGAATTCTCTCTGCAACCATTCCCTTTTTCTTTTCAACTCTCCAAACCGATTTCTCATTAAGCCTTAAGAGCCGAAATTGTTGAGATACCTCTAGGCCATAGTCGACTATTCTCCAAGTCTCAAAACCGAATTCTTGTGGTGTCTGGCATAGGTGCTGTCGATTTCTTCAGGTAAGGGTAAGATCTAAATTCGGTTTCCATTCTTTTATATTTTTGGGACTTATCGAAATTTAGGGACTAATCCCTATTATTGATCTTGGCCGAAATATGGAAGAGAGGTTCGGGATTTAGGTGTTGTCGACTTCAAGAAGGGATACTTTGGGGATTTAAAATCTACAAGGTAAGCACATCTGATATTCGGCCATAGGCCATTTAATGGTGATTAAGTGTTAGAAATTTATCTAACATATGTCTGTAGGGTTTTTCGACAACCTTATAACCAGAGTCTACTTTCGGGAATTGAAAATCACAAAGTAAGTGAAGGTACACATTCGGCTAAGGTCTATTTTAGTATTTAGATCTGTTCCTTAAATGTTCAAAAGCCGAAAACTGACCAAAATAAGTGATCTAGTATAGGCCGATTGCAAGAAGAGCCAACACAACGTTTTCGGGATTTGTTTGATAACCCAATCGGCAATACTGTAAGTTTTCGGGTTGTGATAATCCTTCGGGATTTGATTCTTTAGCCGAATGGCTCTTTGCTAATATGTTCAAGGTTGGCCGAATATAGGAACTAAGGATCTAGGACGCTAGATCGAGTTTTCGGGATTCGGAGTGAACTTGCTAAGTATACCAGGTGTGTACCCCACACTATCTCTTAATAAGATTTATGGCAATGTTATATATATATGTATGTGGTATTAAGAATATGAAAAATATGGCTAAGTACCATGCTATGGTACAAAGTACTCAGGTACATTTTCCTACTCCTACTAGGATTATAATTTGATCTGTTATGCCACAAATGCGAACCTATATGAATGTGAAATAAGGCTTAAGGCATGATATGTATGACATGGGGCATTTGGGTGTTTAAGAAAAGGGGAAGTGAATGTGGTGACTATTGTCACGATATAAGAATATGGTGACTTCGATCACATTATCTGAATGTGGTGACTTCGGTCACATTATCTGAATGTGGTGTCACATGACACAAATTATTATCTGGTGGTTATGCCACGACTTTTATAAGGGCGATGAGCACGTCGACTGCAGCGACTGCCTTCGATGGTGTGTAGCGGATGGAGGGTTGACTTAGTAGTCCCCACGGTGTGCAGGTTGGTACGGGTGATGTGTAGCGGATGGTAACTAGGCTTGGGTTCGGGAATGCATCATTTATTGTGAATTATGATATGTATATATATGTATGATTTGATATGCCTGAATCTGTTTGGACTTAGTGTTTGTGTACACATTGAGTCTGTTTGACTCACCCCGTTGTGGGAACATTTTTTTCAGGTGACGATCAGTATTGGACCGGGCCGACAGGAGCTTAGTGGTGGCCATGCTCAGCAAGGAAATTATTTTTATTTCGACATTTTATTTTATTTCAGTACTTTAAATTTATTTTGGGTTGTTTTGATGTAATAAGGCCATAGTACGAACTATTTTATGCATGCATGTTAATTATTTTCTTATGATACGAAAATTTTATCAAATTAAAGACTAAGTAAACTTTATTTAAGAATGAACTCTAAACATTTTGGCACCTATTAGAAAATGATTTCTAATTTAAAGATACAACCTAAGACAAACTCGGTAAGTCTTTTAGCTTTAAAACGAGACTTTAATAAACCCATGATTTCAAAACTAACAAGGTTTTCAATTGAACCCAACATGAACAAATTTTTCTTCAAAATCATTCGAATTTTGCCTAAGTAACAATCAGATTTTCAAATATTTTCTCGAGGAACATACCAGATCTGGTCGAGGCTCGTGGGCCGGGTTTGGGGTGTTTCAAAGTTCTTTTTTTATATTCTTTTCTATGTACTAGACTTAGAAAATTGATGTAAAAGAAAATATGATATATATCACTTTTTTTTTATTTCTAAACCTTTTGAATGAGTATTAATCACATTGACAGTTTTTAAGAATTACCATTAAAAATGTGATATCCTCTCTTTAAAATCATGATACAAGTTTTTACTGGGTATAACCTTAACTTGAATCTATTAAATACACTATTAAATAAATCTAGTAAAACATATTTTCCTTGTTAAAATATGATAAACACATTTCGCATTTTAATTAGACCCTTTATATATGTGTGTCAATCACACACACTTATTATGTGTAAATTTTAACTCTGTCAAATTAACTTTATTGTAGAAATGTTCTTACAATTAATTTAACTTGTGTGAAAAGTTGAATATAATCCCATCTTTCTTTATATTCCAATCATTCCAACCATACGGCTCAACCCTGTAAGATCCAGTAAAATTGACAATCATATTAAAAGTACTTCTAATATTCTAAGATTACAAAGAGTGAATGGCATCTAGCAATGCATCGCTACTACACAAGTTGTAGGAAGTCATGGTCAGATATAACCTTTTTGAAATAATGGATCATGTAGTATATCCTTTTTTGGGGGGGCATCTATATTGAATACAATTTGAGGAACTTGTATAGTCCAAACATTTATTTTTTGAATCTTGTATAGACTAAGATAAATAAATAAGTCTAGTATATCATATCAACTCATTTGAGCATGACTATGCGTTTCTAGTCTCACTAGATCAAAGTGCTCGAGATATTGCTCCGATTATTTAGTAGGGTCACATATTGCCTTGATTATTCATATCCCATTACTTTTTGGTATACCTAACAATAGTTTTTATTGTAAACCCTTTATGAAAACGTTTGACTGTGTCAAAGTGTAACACTCCCACCCAACCCATTCGTCGGATCCAGGTGCGAGTGTCACAACCGAACTGAGTTATCATCTATACTCAGATTTCACAATATTTAAACATACTATATTTCCTATTACATAATCTTACAACCAAGTTTAAATTTAAAACATGATTACAGTCCAAACTATAGACCTTGAGGAATATAAATAAATACATCGTAATCGCCCCCTTGGCAGAGTTCCTAAAGGTAACCCCTATCTTGTGTGCATAACCCTTCTTTAATGTCCATTGTATCATCATGATTTGGCTTGGTCTTTCCTCGAGTAACTTGCTTCATGTACCCTGCATCCATAAGTTAACCATTTATAAGTTCGAATGAATTTAGTGAGTTTTTTTATTCACATATAATCCTCACCTTACTGATGTTCAAATAAATAAATGATAATAATAAATAAGACAACTCCTTGTTCATTTGGATCATTTCTCTTAAGCCTTGACAAGAGACTTCATCCCAAACCTGCTTCTATCCATGGGCAGATAGATCCTTGAGTGATTTCTTGCATGCCATTCTACCAGCCTTCGATCAACCATGACGGTTCCTCCTATCGTCTCGCCATCCCTACGAATTATTTTCCTAACTCTTATTTATGCCCAAGTGGTTCTCATCCACTCACCATCATGCCTCAACAACACGACCTTCTAGCTTACCCTCTTAATGGTCTTAGGTGAGTATTCTCCATCTAATTAGTTTGTGGTGGACTCTTTCCTTATTTAATCTTGTTTTACTTGTTTATCTTCCACCAGTTGATATAAGTGATAGGGTCCTACGCCATCCTGGCGGACTAAATCCTGATTAATTTAAATAGTGGTCGGATTACCTCCTCGTAATCTACCTTAATTACATTAGTCTTAAGTATAGCACCTCCTACTGTTATGGACCACTAAGGCCTGAAATACTCAATTACTGCTGTTGAGGGACCATCTGGTTTAACAAGTTCTCTTTTCTACCCTCTAGTTCTCATGGAACTAGCCATTTGACTAATACCCTTACACTAGTTCTTCCCCTTTAAAAAGAAATGGTCTTGGTAGGCATATCTATTGCTTAGTATACCATTCTTTGATAATGGGTTCTCTCTAATCCTTTTTCCTTGTAACTAGTTGTATACCTTTATTCCAATCCTTAGCTACAGGGTTTTCTCTAAGTGCCCCCTTGCAGTTAATAATGTCAAATATGTATCTATGATCCTTGGTTTGACCATCTTCGATTTTTCATTGCACCAGACACTACTAGTATGTCATTTCCCATGACTCTCTCTCTGGCTGGGTTACCACTCGTATGCCCTATTGGCTTACATAACTAGCATTCTAGTTGTAACATTCCTCCTTTATTGACAAATTCCTTCAATCTGGTGGCTAACCATTGCGTCTTATACTTCAATTATCTTTCTAACCTTTTTCCTAGTTGTAACATTTCCCACTATTACCATCTCGAATGAACACATGTGTTTACTGTCTCGACAGACTTCTCCTTGTTTAATGTCCCAATGGACTCCACAAGTTGTCATAGTTGTGCCATGTTTTTACTTGCCTGGTCCCATGTTTGATGTCCTAACAGACTTCATCAATTGACACAGTCCTACTATGGTCCATCATTTTCGTATTCCCATGTTTAATGTCCCGACGGACTACCTGGGTTGCCATAGTCCAACTATGGTCTTTCACCTTATATTTCTCATGTTTACTATCTCGAAAGACTGCTAGGATGCCATAGCTGTCTTTTATCTATGGTCTTAGTCTTGTTTACCATGATTTCATGGCATTTTTCAAGCATGGTTTTACTCATTTTTATCATGACGCCATAGCATCTTTCAACTATGGTCTTACTCAATTTAGGTGTATAACTTCCGATCGATCCCATGACCTAGCCATGATCTTTCCAATCCACTTGTCCCATTTTTTCCATCCATTCACCCATTTTACCATCCTATACTTTGATGCTCGAACACCGCTGTGTCCCCTCCGCAAGGCCCAGAGCTTCATTAATCACGATTTACACTCAACAATATCGTATGGTGGTATCTAACAGTATTACTCTCTCTATATTCCCTTTCCTAGCTTCACCTAATCCATTCCTTAATCCCTTTTCATGATTTCCTTTTATCATGCATTCAAACAAAATTGAAGGACACTCATAAACTTATGAAAGCATGCATCATGCTTTTACAGTTCTGGGTTTGAGTAAAGAAACTCACTTGATGCTTCTTCGCCTTGTCCACTTAGCTTTTCCGAATGCTAGAGTCACCATTCTCGTGGAAGCTAAGCAAGATAACCAAATCATGGGTTAAACCTAGTATTTTCACTTTAACCCTCAAATTTTCAGAAACATGCAAAACACTTAAAATGTTTCTGAAAACTCTTAACTTTGTTTTCTAAGTCTTACGTATACCAAATGACTCAGAACCTTACCAGCATATTGGTTTCTCTACTTTTTCGACTTAAACCCCACGATCATATCCCCATGCAGAGATTTCCAATACCATTGCTTTCTCGAAGCCACCATGAAAGCTGAAGCAGAGAAGAAAATAAATCAGATTGGAAAATAAGTCTCATGGGAAGTTAATCTTCAACTATTTATAGCCCCTATGTGTGGCCTCTAACTGTATATCAATCATTCATCCATAATCATTTTATCTCCCACTAAGAGATCGACTAGTTCTAATTCAATTGAACCAGACATGGTTTTCAACCATATCCCATTTAGTTACATTTTTCCTGATTTTCTAGTAAAGGCCTCCAACTTATGGCTTCTTTCGATTTAACCCCTCAATTATTCCTAAACTTCTGAACATATAGGAAATCGGGTGTGACACAAAGTATATGAATATTTAAGTTGGTATTATGATAAATCCAAGTCTAAGGATCATATACACCATTTCACTATGATAACTATTGTGACCATTACATAATAGTCTAAGAAACAATATCATAATGGGTTGGTCCAATACACTATTCTACCAACATGTACCTATGTGTTGACTTGATATCCAATATCCATGACAATACATTATCATCAATCAACCAAACATTAGTCTCAATGTATTATTGTTGCCCAAGCCCACAATAGTACTCAACTAAGGACTGTTTAAGAATAAACATATTATTCTCAGGATATTATTTTTAATCAGTTTGCTTAATACATAAGAATATAGACTGAAAATAATAATGGAAATGCCTTTATTAATAAACAAGGTAAATTAGTATGCTATTACAATCATCTCATGATTAGTCTTTGAACATAGTCCAACACATGGTTCATGAGCTCATCGACTATAATATTAAACAATGAAAGTTTGTTGCAACAAATATTCACTCTAAGGTATGTAGAGTTAGTAAGAGCTATCTCTCTTGGAAATGCTAAAAAGGAGGATTGATTAATATGACATTTCATGAAGGATAGTAATTATATATTTATATTCATGTACACATTTCTAACCAATGCATCCCACAAAATTGCAACTCAAGTCCCTTACATAATAGCCTTGGATTTAGGAATTTGGAAATTAATATGGAAGTTGAAATGCCCCCTATAAGTCATGATGTTAACACATGTGCAAGAATGCAATTACATGAAAGGGGAATTTAGTATTAAGATATTAAGCTAGATCCTATTGTAGCCATAAGTGTAGAGATGTGCTGAAGACAATAAAGTATATTCACTTCCCATGACCTTTCTTTCACTTGTATAATGAAGCTCTGAATTTTGTTACAACTTACCCCTAATGGGTTGTGGATCAAGTATAGACTAGTGGAATCACTTTTTAAGGATGTTCAAGCAAGATGCTAATATGATTATCGGAATTTGGTGGCACTCACCTATTGGGAAATATAAAATGCCTGAAATGTTGAAATATTTGATAACTAAATCATTAATCTCATTCAAGTAATGTCCTGAATATTTATCGATTTTTCATATGATACGAACCCGAGAATATTTTCAGTAATTTGGTATGAGAATTTTTGTTTATTTGAATTTATTGGAAATTGAGCATTTTTAGAGTCATGAGTTAGTTTAATAATTCATTTTTAGAGTTTTGAACTTAATCGAATAAGAATTTGAGGTAAGGGGTAAAATGGTAATTTTGTATATGGACATATTAGAATATGAG
This sequence comes from Gossypium australe, assembly GCA_005393395.2. NCBI lineage: Eukaryota > Viridiplantae > Streptophyta > Magnoliopsida > Malvales > Malvaceae > Gossypium > Gossypium australe. The sequence goes on from CM016616.1 coordinate 121,234,503, forward strand.
AAAGGGTTAATATATATGGAGGTACCTAAACTTATCAACTTGTACCTACTTGCTACATAAACTTATTTTTGGAACTAACTGACACCTAAACTTGAAAATCGTAAGCCAACTTGTTACCTTTTTTTAGGTACCTGACTAACTCCATTTATTTTCACATTACCAACCTAAGGAATATTTACATGTGTCTTAAACCTTTAAATATATTTGTATTAAATTTTAATTTTTGATGGGTGCTGCATCCACCAAAATTAAAATTCCTACACCTAAATAGTATATAAATAGTAGAATAGGGAGTAGGGTGTATCCCACAAGGACTAGGATATCTAAAATTGTCATTCAAATTAACTAAGTTACACGAAAGGCAATATTTGTGCCCACAACGTGTGATGATCTATGCGAAAATAAAAAGGGGGATTAAATTTGATTAAAATAAAAATAACATAAATAATTAAAATTGAAATAACAGTAAGAAAATGGAAATGAAATAAGAGTGAATAAACCAATGTGACAATGTTCTATCTTCAAGCTCGATTTTAATTTTGGTTTCAAACCAATCCTTCATAGCAAGTCTTCTCCTTCAACTGGTAAATCGATTCTAGTGATCAAGAATGCCTTAGACCACCAACCCTTCCGTGTGTAAATTAAATGCAAGAATACCCAAGAACTAACCCTTAGCAAATGAATAACCACGAAACATGCATCCACGATTTAGCTCTTCATTAGCCTTGCGATCTAGAACGATATATCTAGACGGGTTCATAGTCATTTTGGCTTAAGTCAAATAAAAAAAAGTAGGGAGAAAAGATGTCACACCTAAAATTTTTGAATTTGTATTTTGGATGATTGATCAAGCGATTTTGGTAGGATTTTGTATGAAAGCCCATCTAATTAGAGAAATTAGATTTGTTTTATTTTGTCGCACCCTCTTGCTGACCTTTTCATTGTGTTCCACCATCTTGCAGATTCCCATTTCTAAATTTGGCGAGCTCTTATGTTTTTGGAAATTTTACTCGTACAAGAAACGCTAGTGGTGAGTTCAATTGTTGCGAAGTTAATCATTCAATTATTAAACATGGTAAGTGGGATGCGTACCAGTTTTGTGTCAAACCTTAGGAAAGGAACATGTCATTATGCAAGACACCTGGAGAGCCTTGACGGTTGTGCTTAATTAGTGAAATCGTGTGTGCATGTAAGGTGATTAGAGATCCTGTTTAGATTGGGAAGATCTTAATCTTATATTTAAATAGAGGTATAAAAGAGGAAAGACTTTAATTTTCCTTTATTGAGTTTTCTTTATTTTCTATGAAGAAAATTTGAAGCATTCTTCGTTACTTGGAGGAAGAACTTGAGATCATAGCCTGTTTAGAAACTTCCTTTAAAGCCAATCACTGGTAATTTCTTAAGTCCTCCTTTAGCTCGAGTATTAGGAAATGTAAGAGTGGTAGAAGTCATATATATATAGGTTTTCACTGGAAGTTTTGGAAGGAATGAAACCTTCCTCTGGTTAAATTATTGCATGTTGTTGATTCTTATTTTTTTACGTAACAATCTCGGTTGTTTTTGTATTTAATAGAAATGTTTGATTGTATTTAGCTAAAGAAGAGGGAGAAGGCCCTAGTAAGAAGGGGAAAGAATCTGTTGAGTAGATAAAGCTTTCATAGTAGTTTCGGGTGAGTTCCTTCCACTTTTGCTTTTGGTAAAACCAATGAACTAGTTTAAAATTAATGTTGTCATTCCAAGTAAAGTTAGCATTATAATATAAATTACATATGCATTCTTATGTTAATCAAACTGTAAATAGGAAACCTAAATAAATATGTATGAATAAATGAAATGGACACTCCTTCCTTGGTGCACAAGCTAAGTATTCGAAAAGGTGGAAAGGGGATAAAGGAGGTCTATTGAAATAGAATGTGATGGAAGGAGTAAATGGAGAATTTGATATGTTATACGTTTTACCTCTGGTAGGTCATGAGAATCCAAATCGAGATTGGCGAATGATCCTAGCCTTGTGGGGGAACACATATGTGTTCAAATTAACTAGGATGATTTCGGAGGTTCAGTTGGTATAAATGAACACTGGCTCTATAGAGTAATATTGTGAAAAGCATCCAAAGCTAGCACAAGGATAGGTGTATAAATGTTTGTAAAAATATTGCATGTGAATTATACTTAAATGTATTAATAAAAAATAGTGAACTATACTTATTGGCAACTGTACTTAAATATGAATAGTACCTGCCCATACACTAAACTTAGTCAAATATATGTTCACTTGTGAATTGTATGTAGACATGGTTAGTATCCTCCAATGAGTTATACTTGGTTATGATTTGTATCCACATGAGAATGGTTCATTCCTCCTAAGGATGGTTATTGTTTATTTATGGAACCCATTAAGTTCTTTTTGAACTTACCTAGCTTCCTTTATCCCTAATTCATGTCTTTTAGGGTGGTTTTGGATTCTTTGAAGGGACTCAGACAAACAACAGACTCATTTGTGAGCCATTTATTTGTCTATTTTGTAACAGGAGTATATCGGGGTTGCTCGTAGTTTCAGCCTCTTTGTTTAAACTTTGTATAAAGTGAGTTCGGGTTGTACCTTCAAACAATATTTTGTATAAGCTGACTGTTATTGGCACTTCGCCAAAAATTCAAACTTTTATGTTACGTATGCTTATGGCGTACTCTTATGTTTTTGCCTTGGGTATTTTCCATAACAACAATATTCCGCCAAGCAGCATTTTTTTTTAAACTTGCTCGATGTTATATATTAAATGGTTTAATGAGAGAACCACCTTTATTGTGATGTTGCATGATGACGTCAGTCTTTTGGTAATTTCACCGTTCGCCGGTCTACCCACTGAATTGGGTGTGTTACAAAAGAGGAGTTTGTTAGTGTCGAAATAGACCAACGAAGATCTTGAGTGGCAACGACTAGAAGAGTATAAAATGTTAAGATAGTTTAGGGTTTCTATAAAAGGAAATAAATGTTTTTTTTTTCAATTTAATGTATTTTAATTAACAAAAAAAATATAAATGGGAAGTTATTGATTGTAAAGTTATTAAATTTATTTTTATTTATTTTTTAATTAATATAAATTATAAAAAAGTGAAAAGAATTTAAATTAAATGTTTTTTTTAATACATGTGGCGTAATCTTATTGGTTCTTTAATACACGTGGCATAATCTAATTGGGTGAAAATGTTAAAATTAAAAGTGTTGGTTAGGTACCTCAAAAAACTAACAGTCGGCTTACGATTTTCAAGTTTTGGTACCAAGTAGGTACAAGTTTCCAAGTTCAAGTACCTCTGTATATATTAACCCTATGAGAAATTATTAGTGTTTGTAGTGATGAAATAAATTTGGGCAATTAAACCCTATTTCAATACCATGATTAAATCTTAGCCACACAAATTAAAAAGCTTTCACCATTTGACCTCTCCTTTTGTATTAAAATGCTAAAAGGGCAAAAAGGGAATAAAAACCCCTATTTCCTCCCTTGAATGGTCGACTACCTCTATCTATAAGAGAGAAATTCTCTTCTCTTTTCCTGGTTATTTTCCAATATTCTTCTCTTTAAAATTCTACCATCTTTCCTTCCATTCTCTTGAATTCTACCTTAAAAATACCCTCATTGAACCATGCTAATAATCTTCTCCATGATCTCCACTTAGGGTTTGGTTGGCTAGTGTAGAAAAGTTGGGTTTAAAGTAAGAAAGTTGAAGAAAGGTAAAAACTCTTATGTTTCATCTTGGTATCATATTTAATTTTCACTTTTATGCATCCTTTATGGTTGAGACATTAATATGACTAATTATGAACTAGAATTTATTATGGATATTTACTATATTGAAGAGAAAAACCTGATAGAGGGGCCCCAAGCAAAGGAAAAGGAAGAATTGAGGAGTGAAGAGGGAGATAGAAGCCTCTTCTTATTTTGTTGAAATTTTGGGTAATTTTCATGGAAATCTCTACTTATTTTTAAATTATTCACTAATTAAATGTGTTACTAATTTATTGGACCAAGTAAAAATGCGGATAAATTAAATAAATGGCCATAGTGTTGTCTTTTATTGAAACTATAATGAAGATAATTCATAAAAGTCCCATAATTAAGTTAAAGGATGGAATTGGCTTAAACAAGACTAAATTATTATGAATTTTGATGGAATTAATACTAATAAAATTTGTAAAATGTGGAATGATAGGGTAAATGCCTTTTAGAATTAATAAATGTTAAGAACAATCTTAGTATATGAAAAAAAGTGGAAGTGAAATTATGCAAGTGATGAATTATAAGTTCTTGTTATTTTGAGGCAAATATTTTAATACTCTTGTTAAAGTGGTTGAGTTGGATGGTACTGAATACCGATTGGATGGAATGTTGCATATGAGACTTGAACGAGGTTTTAGGACCCAATCATCATGAATTTATATGTATCACAAGGATGCATACTATTTCGCATAGGACTTATTATGCCATGTTGGAAATTGTTATATATGTGTTTATATGATATATGAAAATGAGAACTCTTATCTTCTGAATGGCTAATGCACAAAATAATTACATATGTGAAATGCCTTTTATAACTTAGTAGAATAGCTAGGACATATATGGCATGCTATAAGGAGCTAGTTATGCACCTTGAACGAAAATACGAAATGTTGCCTTATGGCATAACACTTTGGTGCAACTTGGGCTCCTATATGTTGCTGTGATCAATTGGAAGCACTTTTAGTTCTATGTATGATGGAGTTAGGATTGAATCCAATGTGTCAAAACCAATTTTTTTAGGATTACAAAAGGCTATAAACTTAAGAAAATGATATTTTCATTATTTTTGTATACTTAAGATAAGAATAATTGAGCTTGAGACATGGATGGTTTACTTCTGTGCTAAATGGATATGCATTGATTAAATAGACCAATTGATTAAAACATTGAATAAATAATAAATTCATTCTTTCAATAAGTTAAGTTGTTACATGAATTATTAACATGATATTCACCATTACGCTTTTACGAGCAATATTTTGGTATAAATAAAATTGTATGTCTTTTAACTTTGTAATCATTAAATGTATGTCTAAACAACAAAGGTAAGTAGATTTTATTTCATGAGACTTACTAAGCTTTATGCTTAATCTGTTGTTGTTATTGTGCGTAGGTTTGTGTTGATTTTAGAATCCCAACTCACCTTGTAGATCACCATCTCACACTATTGCCAAGTTTCAAGGGTATGAAATTTATGTATTTGTATTAGTGGCTCCTAATGGGATGTACTACTGAGTCTTTCATATTATATGAAAATATGTTAGTTTCATATATCTTTTGGGTTTTTTGGATGTTATTATTGTCATATTTTGAAGGATTATTTGGTTGGCTTGAGCCATAGTTGATATATAAATTCTTAAATGGCATGCATACTTACTTCTCAATTGATTTGAGATTTGATTTGGAGGGACGTTTACATTATTTTGGACGTTTACATCAAGATTTTCCTTGATGATATGTGAGTACACCCTAGGCTAAGATGTGTTTCAAGCATGAAATTGCATGGTTCTAAATGATTTTTTTAATATGCTATGTGTTCACTTGAATAGGAAGTGCGCTGGAATAGGAATGGTTTTAGAGTGTTTTAAACATCAATTTTTGTCCCTTTCATCAAGGTTCCAAAACACTACTTTTAAGTATTGATATGTGGTAGTAAGATAGCAAAATTTTTCTCCAAAAGACTTAAGTTCTGGAGCATATACTTGCATGTATTAAAACATTACAAGTCAATAGCTAAAGAGCTACAGTTCCAAACCAAGGTACCAGTACCTTGCCCCTAGATAGGTGCCACTACAATATTTTGGTTATTTTAAGCTTCTTGAAGCTCGTATTTGATCCCATAGACCTCCAATCTTCTGCACATTGATTCTAAATGATTTTAAAATGTTTTCAAAAGTGCTTAAATGTCTCAAAGTTGTTTTAGTGATTTTTTTAAAATTGTTCTAAATAATAGTATTTCTAAATTTACAAGTTATGAATGTTTTACATGTGTCATTGTAGCATTTTGTATCCATACCGATCATCAAGATGAGTAAGGGGTGTTACAATTCATATTAGGATTAATGCCAAAGTGGGGTTTGTTGAATGTATGTGTTCCCAAGGAAATAAGCATTATAGATAGGAACTCATGAGGAGGTCAACTTCTTAGGTACAACCTCGCATTAGGTTTTTATAATTAATGTTGATGTACCAATTAATAATGAATGAAAGGTTGCAAGCATTGCTATAGTTGTTATAAATCACCTGGGCAGTATAGTGGCTAGAAGCAACATACTTATGCAATCTAGTGGCCAAAGGACAAGATATGGAACACAAACTGAGTTAGAAAAAAAGAAAAGGTGGCTTAATGTGATTTTTGAGTCCAACAACCTGCGACTTGTTAATGCCTGGAAAGGACAAGGGCAACTTTAATGGGAGATTGATTCAATTGTCCATGGCTAGTTGAATGAACCCTTTCTTTTTGTCACTGTGATTAAAAATGCAACATGGTCGTAGAATGGGTTACTAAGGCCACGAGTAACTCAAATTGGCTGACAGATTGATGTAACAATCTTTGTTAAGGAATGAAATAATAGGGATAATTGTTTTCTATTCTAGTGGAGATTTTAAATTCCACAAGTAAGATTACAACAATCATGTGTCCTAAATTGATATTTAAAAATATGAATAAATAAATTAGACACATTGCAATTTTTTAACTCGACTACTGAAGTTAATAAAGTCCACCACTAATGTACTAGATAATAATACTAATAGCTATACTATATTATAATAATATAATAATAGTACTAAAATTTTCTTTCTTCTTCTTGTAAAATTATTTAGTTTATTTTTCCTCTCAAACCCCTTTGATTGTGGCCAAGCTACTCGTATAGGACTTCTCACACTTCTAACATCCAATGTTACTAATTATTAAAGGATTTTACGAGATCGATCTAACACGATTATGTACGCTTGTTTAAATTTGGATGAACTTAAATGACGATGTTTCTTTTAAGGGAAATATATGGTTTTTCTAAGCAACATATTGTTTATCGGCTTAACTCAATTAGCTTGAATTATTCATGTGTGGGTCAAATTAGTCAAGGGGTGGTTACTTAGTTAAAGAAGCTATTAGTATAGTTAGTAATAGTTTTTTAGTATTCTTATTCATAGACTTGAAAAACTCCATCACCATTTCCTTCTAATAAGTGTAATTAGAGCCATCTAGCATAGAGGTCTTGAGATTAATGTTTCTTCCATATCTTAAGCTATTTAATGACATGATCTTCACTTAATTCACCAAGTGTTTTGCTCTTATACTGTAACAGCCCGGTTTAGACCCTAGTCAAAACAGTGGTTTTAGAACCACAAATCCGAGGTCGAAAAAATATTTTAATGCTATTTTTAGTGTTTACAGTATGTGATTAAGCATGTGTGAAAATTTTATCGTTTGTGTGCTGATTTGTGAAAAATGACTTAATCGCGTAAAATATAAAAGTTGTGTGCTAATTGTTAAAGTGTTTAATTGTCATGGCTTATTAAATATGAAGTCCTTATGTTTCTATTAGACCACATGCTTAATGGATGGACAAAAATGGGTTTAAGTTAATGGAAATTTAAATGAAATTACTAAGGATAATTTGGTAATTCATGAAATAAGTAAATAATAAATAAAACAAATACGAAAAAGGAAGCCATTATCATCTTCTTTAGCTGAAAAATAAAAGGAAAAAGAAAGCTAGGGTTCGGCCATTGATAAGCTCAATCAAGGTATGTATTGAGCTCGGTTTTTAGTGACTTTTATGTTTTTGTGATCGTTGCTTAGCATACTATCAAACCCATGCCTTAATTTTTGAATTTGATGATGATTTTGAGATGTGTCATTGATGAATATGTGAGCTTTGTGTTGATAGTTGGTGAAATATGAAAGTTTAATGTTGGGTTAACATATTTTGTCTTTGAATTTTTGATAAATTTTACTATTTTGGGCTAAATTGTAAGAACGAGAAATTGAGGTACTAAAATGTGAAATAAATGAAATATGTAGGCTTATATGAGCTAGAGGAGAATTCGTATAATGAAATTATGTGTATTTGGTGATTTTATGAAATAGGAACTTAAATGTCAAAATGTGAAAATGTGAGGCTATTTTGTAAAATGCCCTAAATATGTGTATTTGGATTAAATTGAATGATTTGATGAATGAAAGAGTTAAATTTGAATATGTATAGATCAAGAAAAGAGAGATTTGGATTTAGATCGAGGCAAGAACAAGGTGCTCGATTGATCGACTTGTATCGTGTTTCTACGTTCGAGGTAAGTTCGTGTATAATACGAATTGTTTATACTATGCTCACATGTTATGTAATGAATGAAAATGTGGTTGTTGAGTTAGTAAATGTGAAATGTGAGTTTGAGGAGATGTGGCACTAAGTGTGCATAAATAGAATGGATATAGTGGGAATGGCACTATGTGTGCGAGATAAAGAAAGCATCAACTATATTGGTTGGCACTGTGTGTGGGATACCGAGTCAAGTTCGGCCTAATGTAAAGGCATTAAGTGTGCGATGATATTAAAGCTTCGGCAAAGTAATTGGCACTAAGTGTGCGAATAAACCGTATGGTTCAAGAAGATCGAATGATTATGGCATCGAGTATTATGTGGTGAATGTGATAAATAAAAATGTGATGGAACAGGTACGTACAGAACCTATCTGGTTAATTATTTTGTGTATGAAATAGATGGTTGATTAAGTGAATGAAAGTTAAGGAGGATTAGATTATGAAGCATTATAAATGCTTGTACATAAACTTTGAGATGTAGTATGAATGTGAGTAATGGCTTTGGATGAAGTTGAATGGTGATGAGAATTGAACTATATGTTAGTTAAATTTTGCATGTTAAATTTAAAATGTTGAGCTATTTGTATTATATTACGAACTTACTAAGCTTTAAAGCTTACTGTGTGAAGTTTTTCTTTGTTTTACAGTGTCCTTAAAGCTAGCTCTGATCCGGGGATCGTCAGCGACTTAATCACACAGCCATCTATTTTGGTACTTTGAAAGTTGAATATTTGGTATATGACATATATAGGCTAGTGATTATGGGATGTTTTGATATGTATAAAACTTGCCATGTGATATGGCTTGATAGTTGAACAATTTTAGTATGTGTTTTGGATATGTGAAAATGATAGCTATATGGTGTATATGTGATATTATATGAATGGTTATATTGGTATGTTTTGGTGATGTTTAAGTGGTATGTCTCATGCTTGAATTGGTTGATGGGAATGGTGTTTAAAATGTATGTTTTGTGATGTTGTAATTGAGCTTGTAGGTTAACCAAAATTTGGGTGGTAAATTGGCCTTGCAAATGGCATATATTTGCCCACACGGTTGAGCACACGGGCGTGAGGCTCGACCGTGTCTCTTAAGTTTGTAATTTGAAACAAGTCAGACTCGCACACAGGCAAGACACACGGGCGTGTGAATTAAGTCAGTGTTTCCGATGGGTCAAGCACACAGGCGTGTCTTCGGCCGTGTAGACAAGTCAGTATGTATGCCCTGTTTTGCCACGGCTTGGACACACGGATGTGTCTGATGCAATGTGAGGCACACGGCCTGCCCACACGAGCTTGTGACCTCTATAACTTTGAAAAATGTATGATTTTCGAAAAAAATTTGTATGTGTTCGGTTTAGTTCGACCCTTTCCCAATGCATGTTTAAGGTCTCGTACACCTTTTAAAGGGACTCTATGTATATGATTTGCTATGATATGATGATGATGTATTTATGTTTTAGAAGTGATCGTAAAAGTTCCGTTATGTCTGGTAACACTTCTTAACCCTAGACCGACGATGGTTACAGGTTAGGGGTGTTACATATACCATTTGTATAACATCCCAAACCCGGCCTAGACGTTATGGCCGAATCTGGCGGTGTCACGTGGTAGTGTTGTTTTTCAAAAAGTGAGTTGTCGTCAAAAACCTCCTTTCTTTATCACTTCTTTACACTCTCTTATGCTTAATTCCAAGACGTGACGATCAATTTCCAACGTAATTCATATTCAAAAGTTATTCTCTTTCAAAACGTTATTAATTTTCAAAACGTCGCTTATTGCAGAAGCTTTTTAAAACAGTTTGCATATTTGTGCGTATTTTGTTAAAACATTTGATTCGCTTTAAAAACTCGATTATCCCTACTATTAGCAGTTGTAAATCAAAACAATAGAAACCCCAAATTAAAATTAAAAATCCAAAGAGGCCATTATTATAGTAAAATACCCTAAATAAAACTTTAAAAACCTAAGTAAATACGAAACAGTGTAAAAAGGGGTCGTGTGGCCACCGCTGAGTCCTCCGCTGCTCTGATCTGCCTAAGTCTAAGGATTACCTATACAGATAAAACAGAAGGGTGAGTTTACGAAAACTCAGTGTGTAATCCCCATATAATCAAGCATACAGAATGCAATCATAGTCTGGGACTAAGCCCATTTCAGTAACAGTTTCAGTCTCAGTTAGGGCTTTAGCCCATTGCAATACAGAAGCATACATGCATTTGGGCCTTGGCCCATTTACAGTATCAATAATCAATACAGTAACAGATATACAGTATTAAATCCTACCCAGCTAGCCTCTACACTCCAACTCCGTCCAACCCTGTACTCCATGTGGGGATATAATCAACCCACCCATTCCTACACTCCAACAAGTACCAAATGCGACACGAGACAGTGATTTGCAGCTGTGCTACCAGTAAATTAAGCTCGAGGCCTTTCAGTACACTTCCTTCGAACAATATAACCCCCACCCCAATGCAATGCAATATACAAATATGACATGCTAAAACATAATATCATGCATAAAATCAGGGCATACAGTATCAAATCAGTGGGAAATCATCATGCTTAATAAAATGCATAATCGTATCAGCCATACAGTCATTTCAGTCAATTAGGGGTCTAAAAGAACTTACCGACCCTACAGTAGGTCCACAGTCGACTCGGGTGACCCGTGCAACCTTAGCAGTTAAACAGTGAAAACGGGCCCACAAGCCCATATTGTCTGCCCGTGTGGCCTGCACGGCCTAAAATGGCCTTGGCCGTGTGGATAGCCCAATATTCCCACACGCCCGCTTGGTTCACCCGTGTGGGGCCCACACACCCGTGTTCTGTCACACGGCCTACCACGCGGGCATGACCGCATGCCCGTGTGGCGTCGACATTCACCTATCCCGGCTTTTGTCAAATTCCAATTCTGGAGTTGTGTTTACACACCTGATTTCGTTAGTAATTAAACCGCACTCCGAGTACTCCAAAAACCTAGATTCAACCAAAATGTCATTAGTCAACTACTTATTCGTTATTCAATCAAAGCCTAACAAAGTTAAGAATCGAACAACAACCGAAAACACACCCTCAGATTCTTGAAGATGCACCAACCAACCTTTGGTCTCCACTTAAAACGAGAGTCACAAAACCTTTTCGTTAAACCTTAAATCAAATTTCCCTATAACTTCAATTAAACCATACTTATCGATCAACACAACCCTTCATTCAGCATCTTATAAAACAAGGAAAAATACCTAAATCACTTACCAAATCGATGACAGCGCAGAGTGCAATTTGGCAATGCAAGAGAGAACGAATCGAGATGAGGAAACAAAGACTGAAAAGAGGAAAACAGAGGGGGTGACGGCAAGAATAGGAAAAGGATAACGATGGAAAAGGAAGTGCAAAGCCAAAAGGGGACAGAAGATAAAGCAGAACTCACCTAGCAATATTCGGCCAAGGAGAGGAGCAAGATGACGCATGGTCGTCTTAAAGGGAAGGGAAACTAGGGTCACAATTTTGGGAACAGAAAGGGGAACCGAATTTTGAAAACAACGGCAGCAAGTGGGGGATTTCCGGCTGAGAACAAAAAGGTGAAAAAGAAAAGAAAAAAAAAGATGGAGAGGGGAAGATTCAGCCAAGAGAGGAGGGGGAACGTTTGCTCACCTTTTTCTCTGAAGAGTAGAAATTTTTGAGAAGCATAGAATGCTACTCAATCTCCACTACCCTCTAAATCCCTCAATTCGCTCCCACACTTCCCCACACCCCTCAAACACTCCAAACCGTCCACTATTCACCCCACTCTCTTCAGAATTCTGACTCCACTCAAACACCTCCACGGCATCTAGCAAAAATAATTCCTTTGCTCGTGCAAAGGCTCGAACTCCTGACCCCCAGCACAACTAACCCTCCACTTATTCACCAGACCAACAGGCCCATTTTGACATATTTTACCAACATATATTTATAAGCCTACTGATCAGAGATAGGGGTTTATTCAATTAAAAACAAAACTTTTGCCCAAGCCAAGGCTTGAACCCAAGACCTCTCAGACACTTCCCAAAACACTTAACCACTGAAGCAGACATGTATTTATGTCACAAACATACGAAAATAAATATATAAGAGATTTTTGGGGCATTACAACTCTACCCCCTAAAAGAAAATTTCAGCCTCGAAATTTTACCTAATCAGAACAGATAAGGATACTTCTATCGTATCGCATCCTCAGACTCCCACGTGGCCTCCTCAGAGCTATGATTACACCAAAGAACCTTAACCAGTGGGATGGATTTTCTCTTCAGAATCATTACATTGCGATCCAATATCTGAACCGGCTCCTCCTCGAAAGTCAGATCTAGTCTAAACTCAATCTCCTCCACTGGAACAATATGCGTTGGATCAGAGCAGTAGTGCCTCAACATTGAGACGTGGAATACATCATGAATCTGATCTATCTCCAGAGGTAACTCCAACTAGTAGGCAACTGGTCCTACACGCTTCAGAATACGGTAAGGCCCAATGAATCTAGGGTTCAACTTGCCCTTTCGACCAAATCTCAATACCTTCTTCCTTGGCTAGACCTTAAGGAAAACAAAGTCTCCCACAGAATGCTCAATTTCATGTCACTTCAGGTCTACGTAGGACTTCTGCCTATCAGCTGCCGCTTTTGAGAGTTCATTGAATTTTCTTGTCAGTTGCATGTTTAGTTGCAACAAGATGAACAACTAAAAGAGTAGAATATAAATCCATAGAAATTGGTTATGCAGTTTGAAAAGCTTTCCTACATTTTTAGGGTCTAGCCTAGAGAGTAATCCACTATCAATTCACAATACAAGATATGGTTTAAGCCCAACTTACTCACCAAGTTGCAACCTCACTCCTATATATTAACTATGTCACTCTCCTCATTGAGAATTTCCCCTTAAAAAATTTAGTTACAAACTAAACATGAATAATTTGTTTAAAATAAATTTACACTAAAAAGAAGTCTTCACAATGAACAATTAGGTGTTCTATCAAAATCATACATAATAAAAATAAACAAGCCTTCTCTAAATAGGTGTTTAAGGCTTGTAAAACATCAATTATTGTGAAGTTCAATCCCTTTAAATTTTTTCTGAGTAGATCCTCAATAAGGAATCAAATATATCTCTTAGGAGAAGTTGTCTTTTAAAAACATGATCTCTTTAATTAAAGAAATTTGATCATACCAAAAATCTTCAAAAGAATCCTTACTTGATTGTTATTCAATGTAACTCAATCCAATAAATTGTTGCTTAAAAACCTCAAAGCGATGTAAAAATAAATCCAATATTTTTTAATTAAAAAATATCAACAAATATGGTAAATTGCAGAACAACCTAGTAACAAAAGAAGTTACATCAAGAACGTGCACCTTACACTAACATATTGTTTTTATATAATTTATATATAATATTATAATATACGATTAACATAAAAATATGTTAAATTATTTATATTTATAATCCTAAAAGTTATTTTGGGTACATTCAAAAAGTTAAATAAAATAACTGTTGTGCGGAAGCGTGTAAAAGAGTATAATTATTGTACTGAAAAATCACACTGAGTTCAATTCCCAGGAAAGAGAGGTGGATCACGAGGATCACTTAAGTACCAGATCTTTCCTAGCCAGAATATCCCTCTATCGTAATTTAATAGCACAATAAATAACTACAATCACACTCACAAGATACGAAAAATAAATAATAAAGAACACCAGAATTTTAACGAGGTTCGGCAAATTTCGCCTACGTCCTCGGGCACTACCAAATATATTTCACTCCAAAATTACAAGTGAAAATATACAAATAGGGAGAGAGAATAATGCCTTAAGTAGAGAATGGCAAATGTTGGGACGAAGAAAATGAGCAATGGTTAGGCCTATTTATAGTTGAGGTTCAGGGATCAATCTTGCAAAGTACTTATTCAAATAGGGACCAAAATTGCAATTATCCCATGCCAATTTTCACATCAACTTTCGGTGCCTAATTTTGGTGCCATTTTCTTCCCACTTGCTATAGCCCCCATCTTTGACTTTTCAAAGATGGGCTATAGCCAATAATCTCCACCTTGAAGATTTGATTAGGATAATCTTATCTTCACACAATTCTTTCTACCTTTGTCAACAATACTTGATAGTGCCTTCTTAACTGTTAAACTCGCAGGATATTGATCAAGTTCAAACAATGTTCGAACTTGGTTCCTGTTACCACATTGGTCATCATATCTGCGGGATTATCTGCAGTCTTAATCTTCTGAAGACGAATTTTCCCTTTATCAATAATTTCCCGCACAAAATGGAATCGTACGTCGATATGCTTTGTACGTGCATGATAGACTTGATTCTTTGCTAAATGAATAGCACTTTGACTATCACAATACACGTTAATATGCTCCTGAACCAACCCCAAGGTTTTAACCATACCTTGTAACCAAATAGCCTCCTTTACAGCCTCTGATACAGCCATGTACTCGGCTTCTGTGGTTGACAACGCAACTGTAGACTGTAGAGTAGACTTCCAACTAATTGGTCCTCCAGCAAGTGTAAACACGTAACCGGTGGTTGACCTTCGTTTGTCCAAATCACCGGCATAGTCAGAATCAACGTACCCAATAACACCTTCACCAAGTGTATTATCCTGCTCGAACAGTAATCCAATATCCACGATCTTTTGAATATACCGTAGAATCCATTTCACAGCTTGCCAATGTCCTTTTCCAGGATTATGCATATACCTGCTCACTATACTAACGCCTGTGAAATGTCGGGTCTTGTACACACCATTGCATACATTAAGCTACCCACTACATTAGAATACGGAACTTGCAACATGTATTCTCGTTCTGTATCCGTTGAAGGAGATAGTTGTGCAGAAAGCTTGAAATGAGAAGCCAATGGGGTACTTACAGGTTTTGTCTGCTAGTTCATGCCAAACTGCTGTAGTACCTTCTTCAAATACTGCTTCTGAGACAAGCTAACTCTGCCATGGGCTCTATCTCTACATATTTCCATGCCAAGAATCTTCTTAGCTTCACCTAGATCTTTCATCTCAAACTCGAGATTGAGTTGAGTCTTCAATCTCTCAATCTCAACTTTGCTCTTAGATGTTATTAGCATATCATCAACATATAAGAGCAAGTATATGAAAGTTCCTTCTTGTAGCTTCTGGAAATACACGCAATGGTCAAATTTACTTCTTGTGTACCTTTGCCCTTTCATGAACTGATCAAATTGCTTGTACCACTGCCTCGGGGATTGTTTCAATCCATAAAGCGACTTTGTCAGTTTGCAAACCCAATTCTCTTTACCAGCAACCTTGAATCCATCTGGCTGAGTCATATAGATTTCCTCTTCCAAATCACCGTGTAAAAATGAGGTCTTCACATCAAGCTGAACTAGTTCAAGATCATATTGCGCAACCAAGGCTAGCAAAATCCGAATAGACGAATGCTTCACAACTGGAGAAAACACTTCATTGTAGTCTATTCCTTCTTTCCGAGCATAACCCTTTGCTACCAATCTAGCCTTGTACCGAATTTCATTTTTACCAGGAAATCCTTCCTTCTTTGCATATACCCATTTGTATCCAATTGCCTTCTTTCCCTCGGGTAGTGTCATCAACTCCCAAGTCTTATTTTGATGAAGAGACTGTATTTCTTCATTCATGGCTTGTTTCCACTTTACACCATCAGGGTTACTTATTGCTTCTGTGTAAGTAGAAGGAGCATCATCATCTGCAATTGGAAGTGCATAGGCCACTATATCATCAAAACGAGCAGGCTTACGAATCTCTCTTCTTGGCCTCCTATATGCAATTGAATCTTGTTGCTGTAGAAGTTCTTGGGTCGGAACTTCTTCATCATTTGTTGTTCCAATATCAGCTGGATCATTATTAACCTTTTCAAGCTCCACCTGCTGCAAAGTACTACCGGTTTTGTCATCCTTTTGTGAATCCTTTAACATGGTTGATTCATCAAAAGCCACATCTCTGCTAAAGACAATCTTCCTTGTATCAGGACACCAGAGACGGTCCTTTTACTCCACTAGTTATACCCAAGAATAATGCTTTCTTTGCTCTTGGGTCTAACTTCGATTCTTTTACATGATAATATGCAGTGGAACCAAAAACATGTAAAGAATCATAGTCAGTAGCAGATTTACCAGTCCACATCTCCATAAGAGTTTTGCCATTTATTGCAGCTGATGGCAAACGGTTAATTAGATGGCACGCATATGTAACAGCCTCAGCCCAAAATTCCTTGCCCAATCCAGCATTGAACAACATACATCGAACTTTCTCCAGTATAGTTCGATTCATGCGTTCTGCCACCCCATTCTGCAGTGGTGTATCCCGAACAGTGAAGTGACGCACAATGCCCTCATCTTGACATACTTGTAGAAATGGATCATTTTTGTACTCAGTACCATTGTCTGATCGAAGTCGTTTGACCTTTCGACCAGTCTGAGTTTCCACCATCTTCTTCCATTTCAGAAATGCATCCAATACTTCACTTTTTCTTTTCATTAGATACACCCATACTTTTCTTGAATAATCATCAACAAAAGTAACAAAATAGTGCATACCTCCCAAAGAAGCCACTTTGGTAGGTCCCCACACATCACTGTGAACATAGTCCAGAATTCCTTTCGTATTGTGAATTGCTGAACCAAACTTTACCCTCGTCTGCTTGCCCAGAACACAATGTTCTCAGAATTCTAATTTGCAAGAATTTGCACCTTTCAACAAGCCTTGCTTCGCCAAAGTCTGCAAAGCTTTTTCACCAGCATGTCCCAATCGCATATGCCATAACCTGGTAGCCTCTAAATCTACATCTTTCGTAGAAATTGTTGATGTTGATCCAATAACTGTACTTCCATTTAAAAAGTACAAGTTATTTCTTCTTGTGCCTTTCATCACCGTCAAATTCCCAGCTGCTACCTTCAGTAATCCATCTCTCAAAGTGATTTTGAGCCCTTTAGATTCTAAGGCCCCTAATGAGATGAGATTTTTCTTCAAGCTGGGTACGTAGCGAACATCAGTCAAGACTTGGATTGAGCCGTCGTGATTCTTCAATTGGATTGTACCTACTCCCATTGTCTTACAAGCACTGTCATTGCCCATAAGAACAACTCCACCTTCTAGTTCTGTAAGACTAGAAAACCAGTCCTTATTAGGACACATATAGTAAGTACATCCCGAATCCAAAATCCACTCATCAGTATGACATGCCATTGCCATGCCAACCAAGCTAAAGTCTGACTCCTCATCATGTTCTGCTACACATGCATTAGAAATAGCCTTGCCCTTTTGTAACTTAGGACAATTCTTTTTCCAATGCCCTTTTTCACGACAAAAGGCACACTCATCTTTGGCGGGTCTCCCTTTGGACTTTCCCCTTCTACCAGGCTTGCTGCTGCTTGAACGACCTCTTGCTGTTAAGACTTCTGCAGTTGTATCTCTGTGATCTCTTTTATCTTTCTTTCGAGTCTCAGATTTATACAATGCACTACAGACTGCATCAAATGTGATTGTGTCCTTCCCATGAAGCAATGTGGTGGTAAGATGATCATATTCATCAGGAAGGGAATTCAACAACAATAATGCCTTGTCTTCGTCTTCAAATTTCTCATCCAAATTTAGCAAGTCTGCTAAAATTTTATTGAATGAGTTCACATGGTCATTCATCGACATACCAGGTGCATACGTGAATCGAAAAAGTTTCTTTTTCATATAAAGCCTATTTTCAAGGCTTTTCGTTAGAAACTTTTCTTCCAATGTATCCCACAATTTCCTCGCTGATGTCTCCCTCATGACAGAGTACTTCTGCTCTTTGGCCAAACATAGACGGATTGTACCACACGCTTGTCTATTAATCTTGGCCCACTCCTTGTCATCCATCTTGTCAAGTTTTTCTTCAAGGGCTATATCTAGCTCTTGCTGACATAAGACATCCAGGATCTCACATTGCCACATACCAAAATTATTGGTACCATCAAATTTCTCTACTTCAAATTTTGCATTAGTCACCGTAGTCCTTGCTGATGACGATGCCTGTGCCATTTTTCTCCTCAATCCCAACTACTGTATACGTAAATAGTGCCGCAAACGATCGTACTCTCCAAGTACGAATCTAGCTCTGATACCAATTGTTGTGCGGAAGCGTGTAAAAGAGTATAATTATTGTACTGAAAAATCACACTGAGTTCAATTCCCAGGAAAGAGAGGTGGATCACGAGGATCACTTAAGTACCAGATCTTTCCTAGCCAGAATATCCCTCTATCGTAATTTAATAGCACAATAAATAACTACAATCACACTCACAAGATACGAAAAATAAATAATAAAGAACACCAGAATTTTAATGAGGTTCGGCAAATTTCGCCTACGTCCTCGGGCACTACCAAATATATTTCACTCCAAAATTGCAAGTGAAAATATACAAATAGGGAGAGAGAATAATGCCTTAAGTAGAGAATGGCAAATGTTGGGATGAAGAAAATGAGCAATGGTTAGGCCTATTTATAGTTGAGGTTCAGGGATCAATCTTGCAAAGTACCTATTCAAATAGGGACCAAAATTGCAATTATCCCATGCCAATTTTCACATCAACTTTCGGTGCCTAATTTTGGTGCCATTTTCTTCCCACTTGCTATAGCCCCCATCTTTGACTTTTCAAAGATGGGCTATAGCCAATAATAACTTTTTTTGAAAAGAAAATAATATGGGAAAGATTAAGCGAGTTTAATTTACCTATTTTAAAGAAAAACTAAAAAAATAATGACTAAATCAGTCAAATAAGACTTAACCAAACAAATATGATATCTGTATATATATAACCTAAAGTCTGTCCGAATTATGTGGGGATCATGAGCAACTCTAAAATGAAATCAGCCTCAGTAAAGCATACAACTAAAATAGATGTTTTTACAAACTTTTTCACTGAAACTGTATGGATAAAGTTGATAGGTATGTGAATCTATTCGTGCACTGATTTTGCGAGGTTGAAAGTAGGAATGTTCAAACCAATAATTTTCTCTTTTGAGGATATTATTATTATTTTATATTAAAAATTGTATCATATGTGTATGCGTGTGAAAACTATAAATTTAAAGCACAAATGCGTGTACAATATTAAAATGAAAAAATGGATTAAAATTGTTTGTTATGGTGTTGTAATCAATCTTGAGTTGATGTCCAGTTAATTTGTAACACCAACTCAATCAAATACATTAGTGTATATATATACAATTGATGGAGAAAAAAAAGTATGCACAATAAAAATTGAAATGTGATATAAAAATATCAAAATAAAGCTTTAACTTAGTAGTGAATTAAATTTACTAATTACTAATGCAATTAGTATCGGTTCAAATCTCGTCATATGCATATTTTTATTAATTTTTAAATAAAAAATTAAATTACCCACGAATAATAAAACTTATTTTAATTATAAAAAAAACATATTTTCTTAATTTTTCTAATTAAACTGATGACTTGATTGAATGTGATACCAATTTAATAAAACACCGAATAAATAATATGATGTAAAGAAACTTGAAGGAAAAAAAGAAAGAAAGAATTGGATTGGAAATGTGATGAATTTTTCTTAAAACTCAAAAAATAGAGAGCAAATTTAAAGTTCAAAATGTGGAATGTATCCCAAAATTGAAGCAAAAATGGCTGTATAGCACTCGCATGCATATACCCTTCCTATCGTTAAATAAGGGATTCAACATTTGAGATTTTGTTGCCGGGCTGATGTGACCTTTGCTCGTTCCCTTCGCACCTTGGACTTGCCATTCACTGCCATGAAAATCCTTTACATTTGACAAATTTGCCTGCAACTATTTCAAATGTTTGATTTCTTTTGCAAAACAGCTCATCCTAAGCTCTTCACTTGGATTTTAATGAAAGTAGCAATTATTTAATGTTTGTTTCGTGAACTTGTTTTTGATTATCTGGCATTTCTCTAAATTTTAGCTGAAATCAAGATTTGATCCTTGGCGACATACGTCTCATTGATGTACATAAAACATTGCCAAATCATGAAAAGAATTGACGGATAAGGTTGGAGAGAAACTTACCTGCAATATACCATATATAAATTAATAGTAAAATCATCTAAACTTACCCTTGGAAGTAGTTTTCACCACTAATGGGAATGTTTAATAATTATTTATAATTCTTGCACTTTTAATCTCTCTATTTGAGGTTTTTATTTTATTTAATAATTAAAATACAATTAGTAACATCATCAACGAAATTCTATTGAATTATGTGATATTTTTAAAATAAATATTTTATTTATATAATCAATTTAAGACTGTCTGGAAATCATAAATCACAAAGATTATTAAGAGAAAATACATATTTGAACATTGAAAATGATATTGTTAGGAGGGGGCGGGCACGAACTCTGAACATGGATCGTAAAATAAATATAAAAGATAAAAAAAAAAAACATGGAAGCAAAGGCAAAAGTAGAAAATTTTCTTTTGGGAGACGAAATTAAGTTGTATATTTTTATGATAGTAAAAATATAATTTCTCTATTTTAGTAACATATATCTTTATAATTTTTAAAAGATTAAATCAAATTATTATCATCTTTGGAGTCATAATGTAAATATTTTATTACTAATTTAAAATTTTATAAATTATAAAATAGATAAAAAGAAAATTTTTAATTTTAGGGGTTTAGCTGTGCCTACCCTGGTGCAGGGAAGTTATGTAAGCATAAAAAAGAGCATCAACTTTTACTCAGCTTCTCTAAAATAGTACCGAATAACATTACAACTTTGGATTTAGAATAGAAAACCTTACACCCCATATTTAACTTTTTTTTTTTTGTTTGCTTATTTAGCCTTTAACGCCTGTAGTATTGATCATGTGAGAAAAATTTTCCATTTAAAGATACCACATAATCCATTTTAATCAAAATTATTTAATAGCGCTATTAATTGGATTTTATTTGTTAAATTAAAACAATGAAAATTTTAAATTAATTAGAGGAATTAAATTTTAAGTATGAAACAAAGACTAAAACATGAATTTAAACAATAATGATTATCATTTTTGTTATACTGAAATATATATCACCTAGAGTATTACACGATTTACATCTATCTTACATATGTTATGCTTACAACCAGAAAAAAGAATATAGACATAAGATATATAAAGATAAACGCCAACACAATCTTCTTAAATTTCTTTTTTCTATTTAATTTAAAAGTTTCTTGTGCTTTCACCGGAAGAACATCTCCAAACTCAAGTTCCAAAGCCTTCTCTCTAACAGTTCCACAATCTCTTCAATCCCCTCACCCGTAACATGTCAAAATATTATATGTCATGGTTCTACACACAACAACATTTGGCATGTTAAAATATTATAAATGTAAATATATATAATTTGACCTTTAAATTTATCTATTTGTATCTAATTGATTTCTAAATTTTTTTGGATTTAATTGGTCCTTAAATTTGTATTTCATCAATAGGTTGATATTTTCGCACTAATATCGTTAATTTTCCTGACATAGCACTGCTAGACAACCTGGTGGTGCCATGAGGAAGCCTCTCAATGTGCAATTTGATAAACATAAATTAAAATATAAAAAAAATAAAAATTATGTTTTCCATGTGGAGTTCTAATAGGCAACCACGTGGCACTACCAAATTGATTAAAAATACCATATGAGCACAAACTAATAGTGTTAGTGTGGAAGGACTAACCTAATTAAAAGAATACAAATTCAAAGATCAAATAAATCCAAAAAAAATTTAATGACCAACTAAATACAAATTTGCAAATTCAAGTTAAAGGCAAAATAAGGCCTATAGGCCGATTTTTATTTTTAATTAAGATTTTACGCCGGTTTTAAAATTAATTAGGGAAATAGGCAGATTTAACTGGAAAGTACGGCTAGCTAGGCGAGCTGTTTAGAAAGCTCGTCCAACTGGACGCACTTTCCTATTCTCTCTCCTAGAGTTAGGGCTTAGGGTATTTTGAAAGTGTTCTGGGTTTTCGACTGAAACGACAGAAATTCTTAGGTAGTTATGACGTGAAATCCATGACCTTAGAAACCCATCATGGGGAAATCTGGCTTCAGGATAATAATGCTTGATACAATCAGGGTTTGAATTCAACATGAAGGTCCCAGTTGACAGCCGTGATGTAGTCATGAGTTCGAGTATAACTGGAAGGCCAGGTGACGGTCGTTATGCGATCAGAAGTTCAAGCTTTTTGGATACCTACAACTAATGCCCTATATATACCATATATAAGATTGAGACCATAATCATGAAAAAAACTCTAGGGACTTTCAGTGTAAGCAACGTAATTTTTCTCTTTATTTCCAAGCAGCTGGTATCTTTAACCTTTCATTCTCATCCGAAGGCTGACAACGATATGGACACAAGAGGGCTCTCAGGAGGAGAGCGGATGTTTCGGCATAGTAGAGGTCAAACTCGAGTCAGCGTGGCAATGGTTGTAGTTATTAATGGGTTGTGTAATAACGATAACCGTCATCACTCTGAAAGGAGCATCACCTTTACTACACCGTAACAGCCGCTCCCCACTTAAGAGTCCCCTTGCGTCTAGAATAGTGCCGACCTTTGAACAAGAATGAAGGTTAAAGCTATCGCTTGCCTGGAAATGGAGAAAAAATTACATCGATTATAGCTAGAAGCCCCAGAGTTTTTCTGTATGAATATGCCCTTAAACTTCTATATGGTATTTATAGGGCATCATTTTCAAGTATTCGAAAAGATTGAGCTCGTGGCTGCGAAACGACCGTCAACTGACTCCTCTGTTATACCTCGATCCATTACCGTATAACGATCGTCGATTGAGACCTCCACGTTGACTTCTACCCTTGATCGTATAAAGTAAAATCACCCTATAATCGAATTATTTAGGATAGACTTCAGAGGTAATGATCCCATCTCGGCATGATATATGAAATGTGTGCGGCTCGGAGCAATATCGTATCATCGACGACTCAAGAATACCTCGAACGTAAACCAAATACTTTTAACAACTGGAATTTTTAAGACCGGGAAATGGTTTATAGTGGAGAAATAGAAAGGTTTGATGAGAAATTATATGAGTAAGGGATGATGAAGCTTAGTATGTGAGAGTCATTTTAAAGCCACATGGAAAGGTCTGTTTGCAAAGGAAAACCTTCAAAGTGCGTTGGAACATATTCTAAATGTGTTGAAGTGATTAAATCATTTGAATTATTCAAAGTGTCTGGCTTTTCAGCCCCGGGAATAGTTAATATGTTAGAGAAAACTCGCCCAGGTGGGGCGTTTTCCTAATGACATGGGTGCACTTTCTTGCCATGTCAGCGAGAAAGCCCCTCACTTGGACGAGCTTTCTCTAACATATTTACTATCCCCATGGTAGAAAGTACCTTTTCAAATGACTGTTGTACACGTTATGAAGCACAGAATCTCAATAAAATTACATGAGTTCTGAATGCGCGTTAAAAATTATTTGTACCACAAAATATGCAACGAATGTGTACATTCGTAAAAAAAAAAATCATAGCACGTATTCTCTTTCTCCCTACACAATTTTCTTATAAAAGGAACGTAATTTTCATAATAGAGATGCATATCAAGTTAATATCAAACAAAAGAACCTTGCATCACAGGTGAGAGTTGTATGTACTCCTTCGGAAACTCTCTACTTATTTTTTTGCATTTATTCACCCAAACCGTGACCGATATTGCAATGTGCCAATGAGTGAAATCTGTTATATACTACGACAGTCAAATCTATAATGCAAGGTTCGAGGTAGTGTTTGTAGGAGCGAAGTTCGTGGAATTAGCATTTAGTAGTACCATTCAAATGTGTGAGCTACGGACCAAAATCAGGAGGAAAGTCATGGGATCGAGCCAGGGAAGAATTATGAGGTTGCAATGCATACTTCTTGCATCTATTGACCCCTATAAGTATGAGCTATTCGATGTGATTAATGAGATGTATCTCAAGACGGTCATATTATCGTACATCTCAAGCTAAAATGTTGTTATTAAGTTATATGTCAAGTTCACTGATACTGATGGATCTGGCCTATCTTCGAACTTCATCGCAACGAATACAGGTGCCTAAGTTCAAGCAGAAAGTCATACTACACAATTGTGCGGTAGGTTTTCTGGCCTCCTTCAAAGCGGCTACTACAATGTTCCCGAAACATCTATGGGCAGACACTCATCAGTCTCTAATATCGATCTAAACTTCAAGGATCAGTACTAGTCTGTGTATCAGCATAACCCAAATCTAGATAATTGGGCTGGACATTTATTTAGTGCATTCAATTTCAGCTTTAGAACCTTGATTTTTTTTTATTCACAAAGCACGCTAGGCCCGACTAGAAAATGTCAGGTGCATCCTATCATGTGAACCTAACGAAAAGGACCTACAATTGTGAGATATACCAAGCATTTCGGTTCCTATATGCATATGTAATTGTCGTATGTTGGAACATACGAATTGAGTACACACCTTACATCAACGACGTCTATCGACTATAATGTATTCGTAATGTGTGGAGTCCTAAATTCCCATCAGTCCTAGATGAGAGTATGTAGCTGCATGTGTCCAGCGCGTCTTTCGAGCTGGTGCCAAACAAAGACCTGCGTTGCGTCCCGAAAGTTCGCCCAAATTCAACCTGGATAAGGAACAATATGGATATTCGGAAGAGACATAATCAACAAAAATTATGCAGGTATTGTAGAAACCCAGGGCATACGAAGCCAACATGTTCTATGTAGAGGGAAACGTTGGGGCCCCAGCGTCGATAACATTACTTTCAACCAAATTTTATATTCATTAGTGTTTTTCTTATAACCAAATTTTATTTTCATATGTGCGTGCCATATTAATAGTGTTTGTTGTATTCAGTATGAACTATAAAGGTCGATGTTCCATATTGCGATTGGTTTTAAGGACATACAATTTATTTAGTTGTTAATAACAAAATCTAAAAAATTTATCGATAACAAAGTAAATCCAAAAATTTTCATATTCAGAACAATATATCGATAACAAAATTCGACATTTGTTATTTATCTATGAAACATAAATAGTAATAATGACAAATGGTTTGTTTGAATGAATAACCTCGGTTTTTTTATTTATGACATATTTATATTTACATTAAGAAATTAAAAGAAAAAATACAATCAATGGTGTCATCGAGGAGAATGTGTGCTACAAGGCAATGAATGACGATCGCATGGATGATTTTTGCTTATAACTGGTCGTACCGTCGGAGGTGCATCCAGAGTAACATCTGGAGGTGTATCCGGTGGTGCGGGCTTGTAAACTTCCTCCTTATCATCATCACCACCTAAGTACATCTGGGTGATCGTATCTTCGGGATCAGCACCGTCATCATCTTACTCCGTGGCTGATTGCTGCATCATCCTCGCCTGCCATCATGTATCCGTCACTCCTTCATCCACCGGTTGCGACAATGAGCCAGCCCCATAAAATAATGATGCGCGTGGTGTTTAGGTCACTATAGGCATGAAGCCATAAGGTGCCCCAAATCCTGGGTACATTGGAAAGGTACTAGGTATCAACATCGCCATCAACCGTTGCACTTGCATCGGTGATTGTGGGTACGCCGGCGTCTGTCCCGACATGGGGTTTAACATCGATATCTATGTGGGGGTGTAATATGCGGGGGATGTCAGTGGAGCAAAATATGTACCTGTGAGAATAGAAGAATCGACAATGTACAGGGTGGTCTGTAGTACGGTGGTGCATATGAATAAAACAAAAGGTTACTTAATTGAACGGGAATACCTAGACAAAAGTGACTTGGATATTGCACGGCCATAGGTTGTGCATCTTCTGTCAGAGCGGATAACAAACCTGTTGTGCTACCGTGTCCCCTCCTAGTATGCTGTGGCGGTCGATGTGACATTTTCGCCCAAATTTACTGACTCCTCTCTTTCAGTGATAGCAAATACGACTTACCGATGACTCTGAATAATGCAAGTAATCATTAACTATCGCCATGTCCATTGAGAAAATTTATTTGCGAACAGGTATGGATTGCATACTATGATCCCATACCTCGATGTGCTCATCGTATCTTTTTGACCAGCCGATGTTGTCCTTTCATTGCATGTCCACCTTGTGCAGCTCCTTCAGGTCTTGCGGTGGCGACAAAATTCATTGTCTCCATCCGAACTACCGCAACATCGGGTCTATTTCATGCATTTCCATCTTCGCGTACACTATCAACGGCACTTTTGCATCCCACATCTGTCAGTTGCGCAACACTTTCAGTGGGATGCAGGATATGACATTGGAGTCGGCGTATGGCATCCATTCAAACTGAAAAGCAAAATTGTAAATATCGTTACTTATGATTTTTTTTTTTTTACGAATCATTATGTAATTAATATAGGTTTGAAAGAATGGGTAACTAACCTCGGCTTCCGAGCATTGATCTAACAGCAGCCTAATATCTTCTAGATCCTCGGACAGTCCCAAGTAGCTCGGCCCATGGTTCCACCTGTACAAGCGATATGTTGGTCGAAACGTATAATAATAAAAATTACTGAACAAACTACGTATTTATTAATAAATGGTGTTTTCCTCATCACCAACGGGAACATATATGGGTTAGTCACCTTGGGACATAGAAACGATAGTCACCACCAGGCCTACGTCTGCAGCAAGAGCAAACAACCACCGATCGATGCCGCACTTGGTATCATGGCCCGACACATCTCCTAGTATAACATGGATAATACAACAAATCCCCAACTTAGTTTCCCGCACTCATTGAAGTCCATTAGGTGTAGTAGCCACTTTACGTGCATCAAATTTCGAGATTTGTTGGGCATTAAAATCCCCTCGATTAACCTTATGATGTATGTTTGGGAGTATTGTCGTATCACCTCCTCCGTTCAGTCTTCAGGGCCTTTAGGGAGTTTGTTGAAATTATCCTTCAACTAGTTCATCGATATTCGACTACCTTCGAACTTCTTTAGGACCTTTCCCAACAGTGATTGGCAGAGGGTCACTTTGCCCAGAATGATCGCAGATCCCGTGATGACTGGCCCATCCACTGACAGACTGATATGTAGTGCTACGTCTTTGAGTGTGATTGTACACTCGCCGCATAGAATGTAGAAATTGTGTATTTCGGGCCTTCATATTTCCACCAACGCGCTGATTAGTTGCAAATCGAGTTTGCAACCCCCGAACATGCGATGCATGTAAGAATCCAGTCGCTTACAAGTGTCCATGAATTTCAGGGATCGTAAGTTTTCCCATATTATGGATGAAACCCTCCAGAACATGATCATCCGCCTATTTGCGCAATAAAAAAATTATAATTATAAAAAAAATTAAATTTAACATTAACAAAATTAACGAAATTTAAATTTTAGTCTTACCATTACTAATTGGGCGGCAGAAATATGCTTGTCGTCAAAGTGAATTAGGGAGATGGTCATTAGTGAGAAATCAATTTAAACGAATAAAAACGAGATAATTAAAAATTAATATTTTTAAATAAAAATATTGAAGAATATTAAAAACAAGAGACTTGAGAGACTTGAGAGAATTTGAGAGAATTTGAGAGAATTGAGAGAGTTGAGAGAAGAATGTGAATGAAAAAAATGAAATAAGAATGTTAATCATAGAGTAAGAAAAAAGTTACCGGTGGGTTTTTATTTTATTTTTTTACCGTTGACGGCAATGTTCAAAAAGTCGTTAGAATCTGACCATTAATTAAAAAACGTGTCCAATTGAACGAGTTTTTTAAAAAGTTTATCTTACTAGCCACGCTTTCCAGTTAAATCAACCTATATCCCTAATTAATTTTAAAATCAACATAAAAACCTAATTAAAAATAAAAAATCGGACTTATAGACCTTATTTTGCGCAAGTTAATATCATCCCTATATAAAACAATTGTGTGAGATAAAAATGAAAAAGAACAGCTTCCATTAAGGAATTAACTAGTAGAATTAAGTTAAGCTGTCAAAATCTATCTACCTGTTTCTTGAAAAGAGAAAGATTACTTGGAAAAGGTGATAGATTTCGAGGTTAACTGCAATTGGCCAACTGGTCATTTCTAGCTTGACGACAATGCATGCAATAATCATATCAGTGTTGACATCTTAGATTATGATTATTACAAATTTTTGGCCTCACGTAAGCTCCTTCAATCACGACAAATATTTAAGGAAAATAAAGAATGATATTTTCTCATATTTATCTTCCCCCTACTTTCATAGGCATCCATGATTCTGCACCTACTCTTATATTTTGTTTTGAAATATATGTTTCACATGTCAAGCTGATTATTACTTTGCTTTTTTTTTTTTTTTTTTTCTGAATTTCTCTTTTTTGGGGTTTACATTAACTAATCCATATATCATTAACATTGAAATTTGAAAAACAGCTAAAAGGAACTTTGAATTTTCAAATGTTGTGTAAAATTGGTTTATATATATGTGTTCCTATTTGGAAATTATAATGTGTTCTTTTTCTTTTTTCTTTCAAGAAAAGCTGCTCAAATTGAGTAAGATAATATATTCTTCAACAATGACAAAGAAAGAAGTATAATATATACCTATAAATGATATATATGATTGAGAGTCTCAATGTTTATAAAAGTTTTATAGAAGCATTTGTATTAAAGTTAAATTATATTTTATTTTTTTATTTAAAAAATGAGTAAGTTAGTCTATGTTATTAGATTAAAGAGTAAATCGATCTTTTTAATGAAATTTTCTTCTATTTTTACTATTAAAAACTGATCCATGTAAGTAAAAATGAGGTACATGTGGTATATCATGTGTAATTGTTTGGTTATTTTGACAACCACACAATTTTTAATCGTAAAAATGAATGAATTTTTTAACAAAAAGAACCAACTTAATCTTTAATCTAATGTATGATGACTAATTTATTCATTTTTTTAACACAGAATTTTTATCTCTATTTATGAAATCAATCATATATGATGAAGTGTAACATGAGATCACTGTAGTTGTTCTTTGGTTAACTAATTATGAGATATTGTATATGGTAAATCAATGGTAAAGGTAAGGGCGCAATAGGAAAATGAAATTGGTGGGGGCCTTTGCAATGGTTCAACAAAAGCAGCAATGAATCAGGTGGTTAGAATTTCAAATTTTGGGTCACACATATTAGACTAAGCAATTGCAGGCTCCGACTGAAGAAAATATTTATTGATTTCTTCGATAATGACGTTGGTTATTAGGTAATCACCAAATGACGATCTAAATATTGTTTGTTCATGGTTTTACGAACATTTTTCCTACTAAGATATGAAACTTGTATTTTATGTCAGGGATTTTTCTTTTTACTGGAAATTAATAAACTGAGGTGAGTGTCGGTCAAAGAGAGAGAGGACTTTGTGAAGGGGAATTAGCATGATAGAGTGGATCCCACACGGTGGAAGAAGCGGTGGGAAACCATCATTAGTCATCAACTATGTTTAATCCCTCCTCTGTTCGTACATTCACTCTAAAAAATCAGCATTTAATAAATTTTAAGTTTTTTTTTTTGAAAACCCATTTTCAGATTACACTTCTTTTAGATATAAAAGAAAGAAAAAAGCCCATCATTTGCACGTGTCTATGGACCCAATTCCATCATCATAAAAGTAAGTTTTGTGATCATGAATTATCATACATGAACTAAGAGCATACGTTTGCTTTGGAAACCCTAACCTTTTTTCCCCCTCCTATACATATATCCGGTACTTGGTAGGGAATTGAATATTGGATATTATTTATTATATTTACCAGATAAAAACTATATTTATTTATTATTATTATTTCAGCAAATACAAAGTACACGTCCTTCCCTTGCAATTGTTCCTCATTTTAACCCCCTTTTGTCTCTTCCTCACAACCAAATCCATTCACTGACGATATACCCCATTATGTAGCCATCCCATCTGATGATGATTTATAAGAAACGATCCATAGACAATTTCCTGCTACTGTTGCCCGTTATAGAGAAGCAATCAACAGTGGTGGCGGGCAGATAGACAATTTATTGAGATTGAAAGGATCCTTGTTGAATTGTGTTCTACATGCCTAGAGAAATGTGTCTTGGAACCGTTGCCTTTGTAGAGGCCTCTATTTAGCCTAGGAACAATATTTCCATATTTCTTGGACTCCGTAACACTGAATTTACATTCACGAATGCTCGTTTTCTCTTTGAATATGAGGGTAATTGTCGTAACCATTTTTGAGGAAACAGTAAACGACGCGGTCGACTCAATTTTTGAAAATGAAAAGGAAGGGAGTCGCCATCGATCTTTATTTGGGTGTGATCGGATCACCTTTGTTTTAATAAAACGTCTCAGTTTATTAAAACAATGCTTTTGATCTACGAAAACTCGAGAAAAGTGGATTCGGAAGTCAATTACGTGCGAGGAAGGGTTAGCACCCTCGACATGCCCGAAATCAGTACCAAACTGATTGATCGATGTCCTAATGTTGAAAACTTTGAAATGATTTGGAAATGGATGTTTTCTATTAAAATTTGAAGGAATTGGAAGGGACATTAAGGCTCTCTTATTTTCGAAGAGATAAAGCATCATGTCCAGTAAGTTAGGGCGCAATACTTTAGACTCCCGAAACTAAGCTCGCCTTTTAAAACTTAGTTTTACGTTTGAAGAGGATCTTCCGTCATTTATCGAACGAGAAAGCGGAACCCAGTAAGTTAGGGCTCGTTCTCTCGAAAATCCAAATTAGGAATATTGCCTCTATTTTAGAAAAAAGAAACTTATCCCGAAATATCTAGATGTTGAGTCCCGTAAGTTAGGGAGCAACATTTCAAATTTCCGAGATGAAGTGTTTTTTAAAATTTGAGTTTTGTGATTTTAAAAGGGGTATTCCATTGTTTAGCTTAAACGAGAGAAATCGGAACCTAGAAAGTTAGGGCTCGATTCACTCGAGTTGCTAATACGGAATGTCGATTTAAAACTTGAATTTTTGATTTTGAAAGGGATATTCCGTTGTTTAACTTAAACGAGAATAATCAGGACCCAGTAAGTTAGGGCTCGATTTACTCGAATTGCTAATACGGAATATCGATTGTTATGAAAATTGAGATGTCGGGAAAATTAAGGAGACGAACGATGAGAATATAAGTAGTGGGGAAAGGAGGGTATCGAGACAATGGTATATATGTGTATAGAAATAATAATAATAATAATTTAGTAATAACGATAATACAATAATAATAGCAATAATATATATATATATATATATATATATAATGATAATATAATATTAGTAATAGTGTAATACCAACAATAATATAATAGGCGATAGTAATAATAAAACCACAAATCATATAGTATAATAATATAGTAGTAATAGTAATATCACAAAATGATGGTACATATATAAAAAATAGTAGATCAATGATAATAATAATGGTAGAAACAAAAGTGGAATAGTGAATGATGATAAAAATAACATTAATAATAATAAATAATAAAATGATAATAAGAATAATCATGGTAGTAATTAAGAGGTAAATAAAATATGTATACAAGGGAATAAACAAAGTATATGTATAAAACTCTAATATAATAGTAGTAAACAAATAATAGTAAACAAATATATACAATAGTAATAATAATAACATACAAATAATAGTAATATAATAATAATAGTGATAATAGTAATAGTAAAATAATAATAAAATGATAAAGGAAAGAAAAACAATAATAAAATGATGATAACGATACTAAAAATAACAGGAACAATTATAATAATAATATTAAAATAAAATAATAGTAGTAGATATTTATAATAATAATAATAATAATAATAATAATAATAATAATAATAATAATAATAATAATAATAATATATGGGGTAATAATAAAAAAATAAAAAATAATAGCAAAAGAGGGTAAAAGTGCAAAATAACCAAAAATGGGTTAAATTGCATTAAAAATGAAAGTTTAGGGTCGATGGCGAATAAAGCAGGGGTTCGGGGGTCAAAAAGGAACGCGCGTGAAAGATGGGGGACCAAAGGGACAATTTTCCCAGCAAATTAAACGCAGCGCTTTGGGGAAGGACCAAATCGCAAGACTGTGCGAAATTTTGGGGCCGATATGCAATAATGAAAAACTCGATTTTAAAAGCCAAGAATGCGGAAGGACCAGTCACGCAATTTCCCCCTCTAGCTTAAAAACACGCGGATCCTGAAGCGGGTCGGGTCAGATTTCGGGTCGGTCTAATAAAACGACGTCGTTTTGGGCATAAATGGCCAGCCTCAAAACGACGTCGTTTTGAGGGGCTATATAAGGCCCTAAAATCAGAAAAAAATTCATTTGAGCTGCTTTCTTAAAAAAAAATTGATCTTTCTTTTCTTTTTTCTCTGCAGGTGGGGTGAACTCCGACGAGGGGACCGCCGTCGGAATGTCGCCGCCGGCCACCGCGCACGGTGGCCGGAAGAGGTAAAAATTATTATATTTTTTTGTTTTTTTTATATATACTTTTTATATAAATACATGTAAAAAGCAAAAAAGGGAAAAAGGAAAGGGTTTCGAAAATAAAGTAAAATAATCACCTCCTTTCGGCTTCCGTTTTGATTTGTTCTTTGTGTTTAATCACTGCTTTCTTTTTCGTTTGCTCGATGTTTTGCTATTCACTAGTTTTTCGTGTTTTGAATTTTTCTACTTTATTAGATAAAAACCAAAAATCCAACCCCTTTACAAAGAAAGATTTCGGCTTTTATAGCCTAAAAGTCATTATCACTTGTTTACTTTCTGTCATTTCGCTTTTATTCTCTGCAGGTACCAATGGCGGTGGCGACATGATGAGGCGGTGGCAGGCCTGGCGTGGGCGGTGGAGCAGAGGGTCTGACAGAAGACCCTAGGTGCGGCGCACCTAGGGTTTGAAAATTCTGAAAAGTTTGTTGGGTTAGGGTTGCAATTGGGCCTGTTGGGTTTGGGTTTCTTAGTGGGTTAGTCTATTTAGGTTTTAATTGGGCTTCTGTTGGGGTTGTGAAATGGGTCGGGCAAATGGGCTCGTACAGCTGCCCCTCTTTGCTCATTGTCGTGTAACGAGGATGGAGCAAAGACTTAAAGAAGCCCAATGTTGCCCGGCCTTGCCGAGTCTTGACTTTTCAGGTGCTCTTCTTCAAGTAGCCTCATTCTGGTCCTCCACCTCTTGTTGCTTGAATCCACTTCACTGTAGCCTTAAAAAATGAGATTCGTAATGATCTGCTCTATTGCGACTTCAGAGAGATATAAAGACGAAAGTGCTTTTGATCTGCTTTCTGCAACTTCAGGAAGGTCCAATCTACTATTTTCAATCTGATCCCTGCAAATTCAGGGATCACTAGATTGATGTCTTCGACCTGCTCTGCTGCAAACTCAGGGAGACAAGATCCGTTCTTCAATCTGCTCCCGCAACGTCAGGATTGCCAGATTTGCCATCTTTGATCTGCTCCACTGTGAACTCAGGGAGATAAGATCTACTATCTTCAATCTGCTCTTGCAACATCAGGATTGCCAGATTTGCCCTTTTCGATCTACTCCACTGCAAACTCAGGGAGATAAGATCTGCTATCTTCAATCTGCTTCTGCAACATCAGGATTGCCAGGTTTACTATCTTCGATCTGCTCCACTGCAAACTCAGGGAGATAAGATCTGCTATCTTCAATCTGCTCCTGCAACATCAGGATTGCCAGATTTGTTATCTTCGATCTACTCCACTGCAAACTCAGGGAGATAAGATCTGCTATCTTCAATCTGCTCCTGCAACATCAGGATTGCCAGATTTGTTATCTTCGATCTACTCCACTGCAAACTCAGGGAGATAAGATCTGCTATCTTCAATCTGCTCCTGCAACATCAGGATTGCCAGATTTGTTATCTTCGATCTGCTCCACTACAAACTCAGGGAGATAAGATCTGTTATCTTCAATCTGCTCCTGCAACATCAGGATTACCAGATTTGTTATCTTCGATCTGCTCCACTGCAAACCCAGGGAGATAAGATCTGTTCTTCAATCTGCTCCTGCAACATCAGGATTGCCAGACTTGCTATCTTCGATCTGCTCCACTGCAAACTCAGGGAGATAAGATCTGTTCTTCGATCTGCTCCTACAACATCAGGATTGCCAGACTTGCTATCTTCGATCGTGTTCTTTTGAGGACATAACCTGTAGAATGAGTACATGCTTATGCCTAATGATTGGGATACCATGAGTATGATGAGTCAGAATGTTATGAGTATGATTCCTATTTAAGGTGTTTATCACTCATTTATCCGTCAAAGTTTCGTCTCCACTTCTCTTGCAGTACCATTTCTTGCTCGAATAGTTTGCCCCTATGGAGATTTTAGGGCTCATTCCTTTTAGGCCTCGGGATACGGGAAATCATTGACCTTCAACCATCCCTGCAAGAATCACAACTTCCACAGCGATTTTCGAATCTCGCTGTCAAAATTTGCCTGTCGTGCCA
Organism: Gossypium australe; assembly: GCA_005393395.2. Lineage (NCBI taxonomy): Eukaryota > Viridiplantae > Streptophyta > Magnoliopsida > Malvales > Malvaceae > Gossypium > Gossypium australe. The sequence goes on from CM016616.1 coordinate 121,269,412, forward strand.
TTTTCTGGACGACTAAGTGATATTGTGTATCTCTGTCACAATTACTTAATTGAACAAGGGATTTGAAGAAATAGTCTCCATTAAGACTCTTCTTTCTCAAATGTCTTTAATCGGTGTACGTAGAATTTCTCAACAATTGTCCCGTTTTGGTTTCCTGTTTTATCTAGAGATTCCCAAGGTAATATATAGAACTTTCTTTTGTGAAATTATTAGTTCATCAATTATTGTTTTAATGCAACATGTTTATGAATGATGGGTAACAGCAGGTTGATTTCAAAGAGAGTTAAAATGAAACGAAGAAAATGGTTGGGAACATATCCTTCCGAAAAAGAATTCAACAATAGTACAATGGGCAGGACATCCATCGGATACTTTAGACATTGCCGATTAGACTTCCATACAGGTTTCATGAAGACTGTTTAGAGCTTTAGCACATGTTTAGAAGACTCAAAGTACTTTGTCGATGCCCCAATATGCAACGTGCTTCCTCTTCCGCTGATTCTAGCGTTGCAAGATCGCCACGTGTCCATTCAAAACTCGAGCCGCCCTTTTCGGGTTTTCAACTCAAGAGTCCTTTGGTCTCAAGGCGCCCTCTGCGGGTTTTCACCTTGGCCTCTCCGTTTTTTCTTTTTTTTTTTGAAGTCTCAAAGTGCCCTTTGCGGGTTTTCACCTTGACCTCTCCGTTTTTTTTTGAAGTCTCGAAGTGCCCTTTGCGGGTTTTCACCTTGGCTTCTTTCATTTCAAGCAAAGTACCTTTTAACCGAATATGAGTTTACGGGATTGGGCAAGCTTTTCCCGTCCATCTCAGTCAGGATCAGTGCACCTCCTGAGAAAGCTTTCTTTACCACATACGGTCCTTCCCAGTTCGGCATCCATTTTCCTCTGTAATCCTTTTGTATGGGAAGGATCTTTTTCAGCACGAGGTCCCCCTCGTGGAATTCTCTTGGGTGAACCTTTTTGTCGTAAGCTCGCATCATTCGTTTTTGGTACATCTGACCGTGACGAATAGCCCTCAATCTCTTTTCTTCAATTAAGTTCAACTGATCATACCGAGCCTGGATCCATTCAGCTTCGTCCAGCTTTATCTCTGACAAAACTCGAAGAGAAGGTATTTCTACTTCGATAGGAAGGACTGCTTCTATCCCATAGACCAACGAAAAAGGTGTTGCCCCAGTAGAGGTTCTGACTGATGTCCGATAAGCATAGAGTGCAAATGGCAACTTCTCGTGCCAATCTTTGTAGGTCTCAGTCATCTTCCCTACTATCCTCTTGATGTTTTTGTTAGCCGCTTCTACTGCCCCATTCATCTTGGGACGATACGGCGATGAATTATGGTGTTTGATGTTGAATTGGCTACAAACCCCTGCTATCGTACTATTGTTTAAGTTCAGTGCATTGTCTAATATGATCCTCTCGGGCATTCCATATCGACAAATGATCTCCTTCTTCAAAAACCGACTAACCGCTGATTTGGTGACGTTAGCATATGAAGCAGCCTCTACCCATTTTGTGAAATAGTCGATGACCACAAAGATGAAACGATGCCCATTCGAAGCTTTCGGAGAGATTGACCCAATGACATCCATGCCCCACATGGAAAATGGCCATGGAGAAGTCATAACATGTAAAGGTGACGGGGGCACGTGAATCTTGTCTCCATAAATCTGGCATTTATGGCATTTCTTGGCATAGTTGGTGCAATCTCCTTCCATGGTGGACCAATAATACCCAAACCTCATTATTTGTCTGGCCATTGTGAAACCATTGGCGTGAGTTCCACAGATGCCTTCATGGACTTCTTCCAGGATTAACTTAGCTTCGGTGGCATCCACACATCTCAGCAGCACTTGATCTTTCCTTTTCTTGTACAGGACCTCTCCATCCAGGACGTAGTCACAGGCTAGTCTTCTCAGCGTCCTTTTATCGTTCTCAGTCGCTTGGTCCGGGTACTCCCGATTTTTCACGTACCGCAGTATATCGTGGTACCATGGTGGGCCAGTTTTCTCTTCCTCTTCGGCATTGTAGCAATGGGCTGGATCCTGATGAATGCTCATTTGTATGGGCTTCATGTCCTCATTTTCATTTATTTGGACCATGGAGGCTAAGGTGGCTAGAGCATCAGCCATCTGGTTTTCGTCTCTGGGTAAATAACGGAAATTGACGTCGTCGAACTCTCTGATCAAATCTTGGGCCAATCTTTTGTAGACGACCAGCTTTGGATCTCTGGTTTCCCATTCCCCTTTAAGTTGATAGATTATTAGGGCAGAATCTCCATATACTTCTAATACCCTGATTTTGCGTTCGATAGCGGCGCGAAGACCCATGATGCAAGCTTCATATTCAGCCATATTATTAGTGCAATCGAAATCCAGTTTGCAAGTAAATGGGTAATGGTCTCCTTTTGGGGATATCAGAACTGCCCCAATTCCATTGCCCACGGCATTTGATGCCCCGTCAAAATTCAGTTTCCAGGGATGGCTTTCGGAGGCACTTTCTTCAGCGTCTGCCACGTACATCAAATCTTCATTAGGGAAATCAAAGTCCAAAGGCTCATAGTCCTCAAGGGCTCTGGTGGCCAGAAAGTCTGCTATTGCACTCCTTTTTACCGCCTTTTGGTTCACATAGACGATGTCAAATTCAGAAAGCAGAATCTGCCACCTGGCCATCCTTCCATTTAAGGCGGTTGACTCCATCATGTATTTAAGAGGATCTAGCTTCAAGATGAGCCATGTCGTGTGATACAGCATATACTGCCTCAATCTTCGAGTTGTCCAAATCAAAGCACAGCACAGTTTTTCGATTGGCGAGTACCTCGTTTCACATTCAGTAAATTTTTTACTAAGGTAGTATATTGCCCTTTCTTTCTTCCCTAACTCATCATGCTGGCCCAGCACACATCCCATTGAATTATCAAGCACAGTCAAGTAAAGAATTAGTGGCTTGTCCGGTTGAGGCGGTATTAATACCGGGGCATGGGACAGGTACTGTTTTACTTTTTCGAAGGCTTTCTGGCATTCTTCATCCCACGTGCCTGGATTATGTTTCTTGAGGAGACGGAATATGGGGTCACATTTCTTGGTTAGTTGTGAAATGAACCGAGCGATGTAATTTAGCCTTCCTAAGAAACCTCTAACTTCCTTTTGGGTATGCGGCGGAGGCAATTCTTGTATGGCCCTGACTTTGTCTGGGTCAACCTCAATCCCTTTTTCACTGACTATGAATCCGAGCAATTTCCCGGACCGAGCTCCGAAGGTACACTTTGACGGGTTAAGCTTCAATTGGAATTTCCTCAGTCTCAAGAATAATTTCCTCAAAACCTGCACATGTTCTTTTTCAATTTGGGACTTGGCGATCATATCATCGACGTAAACCTCAATTTCTCTGTGCATCATGTCATGGAATAAGGCTACCATGGCTCTTTGATATGTCGCTCCTGCATTTTTCAGTCCAAATGGCATCACCTTGTAACAAAACGTTCCCCATATGGTCACGAACGTTGTTTTATCCATATCCTCAGGATGCATCTTTATTTGGTTATATCCCGAGAAACCATCCATGAAGGAGAAAAATGAGAAGCCTGCTGTATTGTCTACCAAGGTGTTGATGTGAGGCAATGGGAAATTGTCCTTCGGGCTGGCCTTGTTTAGATCCCTGTAATCCACGCACATCCGTACCTTTCCGTCTTTCTTGAGGACAGGGACAATGTTAGCCACCCAATCCGAGTACTTGACCACTTGCAAGAACCCGGCGTTAAATTGTTTCTCGACTTCTTCTTTTATTTTTAATAAGACATCCGGTCTCATTCTTCGGAGCTTCTGTTGGACGGGCTTACATTCTTCTCTTATGGGCAATCGGTGTACTGCGATATCGGTACTTAGTCCGGGCATATCTTGGTACGACCACGCGAACACATCCTTGAATTCGTGAAGTAACTCGATGAGGTCCCGCTTGGTTTCTGCTGTAATACAAGCTCTAATCTTCACTTCTTGCCCTTCTCCTAGGTTCACCATCTCTACCGACTCTTCATGGGGTCGGATCTGTTTTTCTTCTTGCTCTACCATTCTCAACAATTCTGGAGGCAAGTCACATTCTGTGTCATTTTCAAAGTCCTGGGATTCCTCTGAACACATGACTTGCTCAAAGCAGACTTCTGAATCTGTAGTATCGTTGCTCATATCATTGATGTCTAGAGACCTGTGGTGAGTAGCAAAAGATGTATAAAGAATAAAGGAATTTGAGGGCGACTATTCACATGACATGAATGAAGAAGAAAATGATGAGAAAATGCTTGATAGAAATTGAAGAGGTACTTCATTAAAACAAAATATCCGAACATGAGCCTATTTCACAAAAGAGATCTTATTGTTTCTAGGCTTGAAAACAACGAGTGCGTTCTGAATATTACTCTGTATAATCTCTAAAAACTACAGGAAATTCCTCTGCAGTCCAATTGTCTAAGGTGCTTCCAGGTTCACACGGGCGAATATCCAACAAATTTCCTTGATCAGCCTCCCCGTCATGTATGGCATTGATGTGAGGAAGTTCTTTCTCCGGGTAAATTACTCCTCCTGACACAAAGGTATGAGATATGTGGGGAAATGTCATTGGTTCCCACTTAACGTCCTCTCCATTCAGCCGGGCTTTTCTCCTTTCTTGCTTCTTTTCCATTTCCTTCTTCATCTGTTTGGCGTCTGGTTTGAAACCCAAACCAAAGCGGTCTCTCTTCTCTTTCAGCATCGGGGTCTGCACTTCCCCTTGGAGATATTTGCCCAATCCTCTTCCGGGTAGGGCTCCTTTCCCCATCATCATTTGTAATCCCATCTTGGTGGTCTTGGATAGCTTAGGCATCGGGACTTCACTTCCCTCTGAGATGAACGTTGTGTTTACGAACTCCAAGGATCGGAAGGAACATTCGATAGCTTCCTCATTTGTTTCTAGATATGGCGCTTCGTTGGTGACGGTTGCTATGATGTCTTCTTCGGCGTTTATAGTCACCAGCCGATTTTCTGTCACCAGTTTTAGTTTCTGATGCAGCGAAGAGGGTACGGCTCCCGCCGAATGAATCCATGGCCTCCCCAATAGGCAGTTATAAGAGGGCTTGATATCCATGACCAGGAAGTCGACTTCGTATATGTTGGGCCCGATCTGTAATGGTACGTCCATTCTCCCTGTTACTCTTCTTTCGGTACCGTCGAATGCCCTTACTATGTTCTGGCATGCTTTCATGTGAGAGCTGTCTATCGGTAACCTCTTGAGTGTAGCTAGTGGTAGGACATTTAACGCTGATCCATTATCTATTAGTACACTTGGCAGGGTGTATCCCTTGCAATGGGTAGTTTTGTGCAAGGCCTTCGTTGACCCCATGCCTCCGAGTGGGATTTCATCGTCGTTGAAGTAGATGAAATTGTCTGCGCTTATGTTACTAATCAGACGGTCCAACTTGTTGACGGATATATCCTTAGTAACATAGGTCTCATTTAGTACTTTCATCAGCGCTTCGCGGTGCACTTCTGAGCTTAGAAGTAGGGCTAGCACGGAGATACGGGCTGGTTGTCTGTCTAGCTGTTCCACCACGCTATACTCGCTATGTTTCAAGAATTTCAAGGATTCTTTGGCCTGTTCTTCTTTTATGGGTTCATTGATAATGGCTTCGGGTTCCTTTTTTCGTCCAATCGACACAGTCTTCGGTTTCACTGGTTCTGCTCCTCCATTCTCAGGGTCGTAACGCTTCCCACTACGCGTATAGGACCCTTCATTCTTGACTTCCTCAGAAAGGCTAGTGGAGCTTTGCACTCCTGGTATTGTCACATTACAATTGTAGTTCCAAGGTACTTTTTTACTGTCTTGATAGGGAAAAGAAGCAGGTTTCTGAATTATAATCTTCGGCCTTCTCTATACCCCGCCTTCCGTGCTTCGTGAGATGATAATTCTCGGGTAATTGACCCCAGGCTTCCTCAATTCCTCCTCGGTCGCATATACGTTTTTCTCCTCTGATCTTTCTTCATAAAACTCCAGTTCTTTGTTGTCCATAAGGCTTTGCACCAAAACTCTAAACTCAGCACATTCTTGAATCTCGTGCTCTTTTGTCTTATGGAGTTCGCAGTAGTTCTTTACATGCCTCCCGCTCCCCGCAGGATCTGAATTTATCAACCCTCTTTTTGCCATCTCCTTCCAGATTACTCGTAATGGGGTTTTCACTTCCACGATATCCTTCTTGATTTTCCTCACCACTGCCTCACCAATTGCGTTTACCCCTCTATCCTCGTGATTGGGTAGTGGGTTTCCATTTTTTATCATGTCGTCGAGTGTTATAATCTCCATTTTTATTAACTTCTCGACTATCTTCTTAAAGGCGATGCAATTCTCTATCGAATGCCCCGCCACCCCAGCATGGTAATCGCAATGAGCATTACAGTCGTACCACTTAGGGTACAGGGGTTGTAATGGTTGCAAATAGAACGGGGACACGATGTGCTCGTTGAACAAAATCTGGTATAGCTCTTTGTACATTATTAGAATTGGCGTGAATTGAATCTTTTCGGTATTCAGTCTGGTTCCCAATTCCTGTCTTGCCGGTCCTTGTTGTCCAGCGGTGACTGCCTTGGGCTGATTAACCGTGATCGCCTTCGGGTACCCTTTATTGTATGTGCTCATGTTATTTACTTCACCGTCTTTCTTCTTGGGAACGACCCTCCTAGTGCTTTCCCCTGCCTCAATTTTGCCGCCTCTTATGGCATGTTCGATCATCTCTCCCGCCATAACTATGTCGGCAAAGCTCTTAGTCGTACTCCCTATCATATGGGTTATGAAAGGGGCCTTCAGGGTGTTAATGAAGAGCATGGTAGTCTCTTTTTCTAAGAGGGGTGGTTGGACCTGCATGGCGACCTCCCTCCATCTCTGTGCGTACTGTCTGAAACTTTCATTTTGTCTTTTTTCCATGCTTTGCAAAGTAATTCTATCTGGTGCCATGTCTGTGACGTGGCTGTAATGCTTCAGAAATGCTTGAGCCAAATCTCTCCAGGAACTAATGTTGGCCCGACTAAGCTGGTTATACCATCTAGCAGCTGCGCCCACCAAACTTTCTTGAAAACAGTGGATTAGGAGTTGATCATTGCTCACGTAGCCAGCCATACGCCTGCAGAACATGGTGATGTGGGCCTCCGGGCAGCTAGTTCCACTATACTTTTCAAATTCAGGCATTTTAAACTTATGAGGCAGTACCATATCGGGAACTAGACTTAAGTCTTTTGCGTCGATCCCATGATGATGATCGATACTTTCCAGCGCTTTGAATTTTTCCTCTAGCCATTTGCAACGATCCTCTAGTTACCTTGAGGATTCTATTCTCGACCCCATTTGCTCAACTGCGTCTAAATCGGGCACAACAGGGTTGGCCGGGCTATCTCCTGGTTGGGATCCAGAGCCTACGTGGTAACTCGTGGGAGGTCTAACGTCATCCTGCCCCTGCTGGGGCCTGCTTGTAACTGGTGGCCCTTGGAGGTATTCCTTAGGCCGTGTTCTCGTGTGCGGCGGGGTATAACCCGGGGGAGCGCCTTCGCTATCCTCGTCAACCAGAGGCATGGGACCCTTCCCCTTATCCATTGCCTCGTTCATCACTTGGGTCACTTGGGCTATCATGTTCCTTTGGGCCTCCAACATTTGGTCCCTCATTTCCTGCTGGAGCTTCAACATTTGCTCTTTCACTTGATCCTGCATCTCTTTCTGGAATTGCTCGAACCTTTGATCCATTTTCCTGGTTTTAGCGCGTGTTTCGTAGTGATGTTCCGCTTCCAGATTTTCTCCTTTCACTTTCTTTTTTTCTCTCTCTCTCTGATAATTTTAGCTAATTAGGCCTCTTTTTTATAAACTTAAATGCATGTAATGTGATGCAATGCAAATGCATAAATGCAAGAAGACATCGATTCTGATCAACTTCATTTTAGAAAACTTTATTAGAAGGCAAAACCCTTTACATAAAATAGATTACAAATATGCTTTCGCCTTTAAGCCTAGAGTTTTGATCTTCCTAAGTAAAGAGGTCAGCTCTTGACTACGATCTCCCTGTAGCTCGTATTTCATGCCTAGGATCTCGGCTTGTGCTGCCAGGGTCTGCAGGTGATCAGCCACTTCTCGAATCTGAACTAGCGCTTCACCCATGAGGTAGTCTCGATCTCTAACTTGATTACGGGAATAGTGAAGCTCCTCCTCCCAATGCCCCTCTCTTGCTTCCAAAATCTCAATTCGGAGTTCGTAACCGTGTAATGCTGACTCTAACTCTTCGATCTTGCTTTTTATTTCCTCGATCTTGTTTAGACTTAATTTCAGTTCGCTTTCCGAGTTGCGACTTTGGTAGCGATACAGGGACCGTCCAAGCTCAGCCACCTTAGCTTTTAGTCCTTTCTTCTCTTTTTGGCTTTCTGCCATGTTCTTTTTTAGAACCTCGTTTTGTGTTTGCATTTCCTGGAACTTTTTCTCCCAACTGCTAGCTTTGGTTTTTTCCTCTCGGATCTCGCGTCACCATTGCTCTGGGGTTTTTCCTAATCCGGCGTTTTTTATTGTCAAACGCATCTTCTTATATTCCGTCTTCAAATCATCTCGGTCTTCCTCTATTTTCCCTTTCTCCTTTCTTAGTTTTTCAGTTTCCGATTTTTGTCCATCTATGTCTAACTTGAGGAGCATCTTCTCTTCTTCCAGTCTCTCTATATTTCTTTCGAGTTCCGAACTCATCCTTTCAAAATCCCATTTCATGATTTCCAGTTTTGATGGGACTACTCGCAAACATTCTTCCCTTGACCGGGCGCTCTCTGGATTTGGCCCAGGGATGTTATCATTGATCCTCCTAGTCCTCCATTCAGTGTATTCCGGGGTCGTCATCGGGCCTACGGATAATCTTTTCATTCTATGAATCTGATTCCAGGCATTAGAGATCTCCTTAACCTTTTTCTTATAACTCCCCCTTTGTATGAGAACTCGCACTGAGCCAGCCCGTATGTCGTCGGTACAAATTACCTTGAACTATACTGTCTTAGGACCAGTAAAGGGGCATATGCAGTGGCACCCCAAATTCCCAGTAGAGGAACCCAGTCGAAGCTTCCACAGCGATAAAGGATTTTGTCGAAAATCATCCAAGGGGCCTTCCACCTGATGTCGTCTTCCTGCAGGTTTTGAAGGAGTGCTATCCAGTTTTCTTCGGGCACGTCTTCTTCCCTAGGAGTAGCTACTATCTCTTCCAACGGGGAGTAGTTTTCTGACAAGAACCGACAATACACTTTCTCCATTTTCCAGAAGTGACTATAGAACCAGGCCATTATCAACTGCGCACATCCAATAAACCTGCCCTCACCCATTCTTCGACATGCACTCAAGGATCTGAATGTTTCGGCCAAGATGGCAGGAACAGGTGTGACCCCTTTGTCTAATCGACCGAATAGATCGATAACTGCTTCATCAATATGTCTTAGGGCTTTTGGGAAGATCACCAAACCGTAAATGCTCAAGGCCAAGACGTCAATCTTTTTCTTTGCATCGGGATGCGTTAGGGTCAGGTCCCTCAAACATCCCCAAGGTATGCATTTGCCCTCACCTTTCTTCTGCATTCTAGCTGAGACCCATTGTTCGCTCATTCCCGTGATGTTCATCAATTTCTTCGCAAAAGTCAGGCCATTAACTGCTTTGGAATAAGCTTTATCAACTTGAATTCTTGGACAACGTAGCAAGGCCGTATACTCCTCTACCGTGGGAACCAAATCCACTTTCCCGAAAGAGAAACAGCTATAAGCAGCATTCCAGAACTGAGTCATTGCTTGGAATAGGTGCTTATCTATTTCAACATCGAGCAGGTAAGGCAGGTCGCCGTAAGTACTATAGAACAATTGTTTTGCCTCGTTATCCCACCAGGTCCATATTTCTTTCAACTCTTGGAGTTCGTTCTGCGTGACACTGATATTGGTATAATCCCGTAGTTCTGACACATACCCCTCAATTAAGCTATCCCCTTTTTCTAATTGGCCTTGCTCTGACCATATGCGGACGGCCGCATTGTCTTCCACTTTATCAAGGAATCCGCTTTCCATAACCAGCTTTCTAACTCAGAAACTGACCGTGAATCGATGCTTCTTAAAAATGGAAATGACATGCAGAGAAATAAAATATCACCAATTAGTACCGCAGAATAAATATAAAGCATGTAAAATACACAAACGCCTATCTGGGTAACTACTAAGGTTTGGCAGAGTTCAGCTCGGGGTGGGTTCTTAGGCTCTTTACGTGTGGTTGAGTTCTAAAGTTCGAGGTACCCGAACCAGCAGATTCCTCGATCCTCACCCATTATAGGTTCATACGGACCGAGTTCGGTTCAGGGGAATACATTTCCCTATGGCCATGCGGAAGTGAAAACTTCACGAAGACATAGGTACGGATGTATCCCGAAAGCAGTCCACTAGCCCATGCGGAGGTGAAAACCTCACGAAGGCATAGCTTCTCGCTCCCACTTAAAGGTGTGACCACAACGGTCATGCAATGCAATGCCAAAGTATTCAAGAGATCCAATGTAACCTTTAAAGTGCATTTAAAGAAACATGAATTCCGAAATCATTTTCCAATTTTAATCGAAGGACAAGAATCAATCAATATATGGCCTGACTTTCGAATTCCCCAGCGGAGTCGCCAAGCTGTCGTAACCATTTTTGAGGAAACAGTAAACGACGCGGTCGACTCGATTTTTGAAAATGAAAAGGAAGGGAGTCGCCACCGATCTTTATTTGGGTGTGATCGGATCACCTTTATTTTAATAAAACGTCTCAGTTTATTAAAACAATGCTTTTGGTCTACGAAAACTAGAGAAAAGTGGACTCGGAAGTCAATTACGTGCGAGGATGGGTTAGCACCCTCGACACGCCCGAAATCGGTACCAAACTGATTGATCGATGTCCTAATGTTGAAAACTTTGAAATGATTTGGAAATGGATGTTTTCTATTAAAATTTGAAGGAATTGGAAGGGACATTAAGGCTCTCTTATTTTCGAAGAGATAAAGCATCATGTCCAGTAAGTTAGGGCGCAATACTTTAGACTCCCGGAAACTAAGCTCGCCTTTTTAAAACTTAGTTTTACGTTTGAAGAGGATCTTCCGTCATTGTCGAACGAGAAAGCGGAACCCAGTAAGTTAGGGCTCGTTCTCTCGAAAATCCAAATTAGGAATATTGCCTCTATTTTAGAAAAAAAACTTACCCAAAATATCTAGATGTTGAGTCCCGTAAGTTAGGGAGCAACATTTCAAATTTCCGAGAGAGAAGAAGTTTTTTTTTAAAATTTGAGTTTTGTGATTTTAAAAGGGGTATTCCATTGTTTAGCTTAAACGAGAGAAATCGAAACCCAGTAAGTTAGGGCTCGATTCACTCGAGTTGCTAATACAGAATGTCGATTTAAAACTTGAATTTGTGATTTTGAAAGGGATATTCCGTTGTTTAACTTAAACGAGAATAATCAGGACCCAGTAAGTTAGGGCTCGATTTACTCGAATTACTAATACGGAATATCGATTGTTATGAAAATTGAGATATCGGGAAAATCAAGGAGACGAACGATGAGAATATAAGTAGTGGGGAAAGGAGGGTATCGAGACAATGGTATATGTGTATAGAAATAATAAATAATAATAATAATTTAGTAATAACGATAATACAATAATAATATAGCATAATAATAATAATATATGTATATTATATATATATATATAAATGATAATATAATTAGTAATAGTGTAATACCAACAATAATAAATAGGCGATAGTAATAATAAAACCACATCATAGTATATAATAATATAGTAGTAATAGTAATATCACAAAATGATGGTACGTATATAAAAAATAGTAGATCAATGATAATAATAATGGTAGAAACAAAAGTGGAATAGTGAATGATGATAAAAATAACATTAATAATAATAATAAACAATAAAATGATAATAAGAATAATCATGGTAGTAATTAAGAGGTAAATAAAATATGTATACAAGGGAATAAACAAAGTATATGTATAAAACTAATATAATAGTAGTAAACAAATAATAGTAAACAAATATATACACTAGTAATAATAATAACATACAAATAATAGTAATATAATAATATAGTGATAAGTAATAGTAAAATAATAATAAAAATGATAAAGGTAAGAAAAACAATAATAAAATGATAACGATACTAAAAGTAACAGGAACAATTATAATAATAATATTGAAATCAAATAATAGTAGTAGATAATAATAATAATAATATATAATAATAATAATAATAATAATATAATAATAATAATAATATGGGGTATAATAAAACTCGATTTTAAAAGCCAAGAATGCGGAAGGACCAGTCACGCAATTTCCCCCTCTAGCTTAAAAACACGCGGATCCTGAAGTGGGTCGGGTCGAATTTCGGGTCGGTCTGATAAATCGACGTCGTTTTGGGCATAAATGGCCAGCCTCAAAACGACGTCGTTTTGAGGGACTATATAAGGCCCTGAAATCAGAAAAAAATTCATTTGAGCTGCTTTCTTAAAAAAAAAACTGATCTTTCTTTTCTTTTTTCTCTGCAGGTGGGGTGAACTCCGGCGAGGGGACCGCCGTCGGAATGTCGCCGCCGGCCACCGCGCACGGTGGCCGGAAGAGGTAAAAATTATTATATTTTTTTGTTTTTTTTATATATATACTTTTTATATAAATACATGTAAAAAGCAAAAAAGGGAAAAAGGAAAGGGTTTCGAAAATAAAGTAAAATAATCACCTCCTTTCGGCTTCCGTTTTGATTTGTTCTTTGTGTTTAATCACTGCTTTCTTTTTCGTTTGCTCGATGTTTTGCTATTCACTAGTTTTTCGTGTTTTGAACTTCTCTATTTTATTAGATAAAAACCAAAAATCCAACCCCTTTACAAAGAAAGATTTCGGCTTTTATAGCCTAAAAGTCATTATCACTTGTTTACTTTCTGTCCTTTCGCTTTTATTCTCTGCAGGTACCAATGGCGGTGGCGACATGATGAGGCGGTGGCAGGCCTGGCGTGGGCGGTGGAGCAGAGGGTCTGACAGAAGACCCTAGGTGTGGCGCACCTAGGGTTTGAAAATTCTGAAAAGTTTGTTGGGTTAGGGTTGCAATTGGGCTTGTTGGGTTTGGGTTTCTTAGTGGGTTAGTCTGTTTAGGTTTTAATTGGGCTTCTGTTGGGGTTGTGAAATGGGTCGGGCAAATGGGCTCGTACAGTAATCACGTCGAGTTCAGTCATGAGGGAGAGGGAGCTAGGCGAGGAAGAATAAGAAATGCCCTATTTATTATTCCTTAATTAAACACTTCAACTGACGCTGCCATTCACTATGGAGATAATTTTAGTAGAAATTCGTTTAACTTTGTTATCTATGTTGACAATCAATCCACTAATTTCACCCTAAAATTAGTAATGTTGATATTATTAAGTATAATTCTTATTTAAGTTAAATTTGAGAAATAATCTTCGAGTTAAACTCTTATTTGTTCCAATCAAATTTTGATTAGTCTAGATTATTTTATTATAATTTGACCTATGAATTTAGCCTATAAATAGGCTCTTTTACAACCTTAGAAAATACACTAATTCGAGATTAGAACTTATAACACATTTAGAGAATTTCGTGTTTAGGTTTTGAGGGTTCTTTGTTTTCGGGTTTTCAGGATTTAGTTTTTATCTCCATCTTTTGTAATCTTCGCTTTTTTGCCAGTATAATAAAATTATATTTACCTGTGATTTTTTATCCTATTTGGGGGGTTTTTTCACGTTAAATTTGTGTGTTCAATTTCTCAATTTCTTCCGCTATTTTTTACTTGTTGCTTAATCGAGTAGATCCCCAATAAGTGGTATCAGAGCTAGTTCAATTTTCGTAGATCAGGCCGTTCAAAGATGGCAGCAACAAGATTTGAAATTGAGAAGCTCGATGGTGTGATGATCGTGTGTCAGAGTCTTAAAAATTTATAAAAAGAATGATCGAGCCTAGAAACTAACTGTGACAACGACTTGAGGCAAGTGCACCTATCAAACAGTAGTATAGCTGTGGCAAGACCGAATTGTCGAACCCAAAGGAACCTGAAGTACTAATACTAACTTTCTTTTTATTATCTAGCCTAAGAATTAAAGGAATTTTTATCTAATCTAAAATTAACTAACAACTAAGCTAAAGATGCAAAGACAAAGAGAATGAATTTGGGAAAAATACTTTGGGAAAAACCAATTGATTAAGACAATACCCGAGGAAGAATCCACCTAGACTTCACTTGTTATCTAACTCTGAATCAGACGATTTATTCACTTGACTTAATCCATAGGATTCCCTAAGTTATATTAATACCTCCGTCGAGGCTACTAACGTCCAACCCTAGGTTGATTAATTGAAATCTCTTTCTAATTAAAACCCCTAGAATTGCATAAACTCGATCTATGGACTCCCATATTAGGTTTCACCCTAATCCGGCAAAATCTCGTCACCTTATGTCTAGGCGTGCGATCAACTCCGCTTAATTATGCTAGATCTACTCTTAGGCAGGGACTTTTGCTCCTCCACCTAAGCACATCACACTTGAATTAATATCCCGGAAATATCAAAACAAGAATTAAGAACACATAATTAAGAAAAAATCAAGTATTTATCATATAGTTCAACAAACGATAAGAAGATCCATCTTAGGTTTCATCCCCCTCAGGTATCTGAGGGTTTAGTTCATAATCATAAAAGAATACATCTCAAAAGAAAGGATAAAACAGAACATAAGAAAAACTCTAAAACTCCCTGAAGGAATTGAAGAGAGATCCTCCGTCTTGAGTATGACTCCGGCTTCTTGAGATGAATCATCTGGCTTTCTTCGAGTAAATTCCACAATTCTGATCCCTCTGGCTCGGCTCTTTGGCCTTGCTGGATGCCCCCTCAGGTTGGCCTCTAGGGTGTTTATATAGGCTTTTAGAATGACTTTCTTCGCCTCTAAGTACCCTAATCCGAATGAAACTCTTCTTTCTCAGGGTAGGGACATGCCCATGGCACACGCCTGTGTGAATTGTGGCCAGGCCGTGTTCGAGACTATTAAGGAGGCACGACCATGTGGTCTTGAGCCTAGGCCGTATCGATTTCGTGATATGGCCCATTTACTCTGTTTTGGGCCTGTTTCTCATTCTTTTCATCCTCCGGTGCTCTTCTGAGTATAAAACATGAAATTAAAGGATTAAAAGCACCAAATTACATAATTCAAGGGATAAATCATCCAAAAGCATGCTAAATGTGGGCTTAAAATATGTTACTATTACAGTTTATCATGTGACAAATTTCAATCTGTGACAAGTTCAGATGATTGCAATTCTAGTTCAAACCGACCTGAAAAAAGTTGTTACTGGGAAAAAACCTGAGAATTTAAATCAAACAGAATGGGAAGATCTTGATGAAAAGGCCTTGTCTGCAATCCAATTGTGCCTTGGGAATACGATATTGTAGGAGGTATTGATGGAGAAGACCTCATCCGCCTTATGGAAAACGTTAGAAACTCTTTATGCGACTAATTCTCTGGCTAACCATTTAATGTTGAAACAAATTCTATTAACGTTTCGCATGAGCGAATGTGAGCTTCTTAGAGATCACATCAGCCAATTCATTACTCTTTTAAATGATTTAAAGAACGTTGAGGTTCAGATTGACGATGAAGATCAGGCTATGCTATTATTATTCTTTTTGCCCCCTTTATACGAGTCTTTCAGGGAGACCCTGATTTATGGCAGAGACAAACTCTCGTTCGAAGATGTGAAGGGTCATTTGTTGAGTAGAGACAAACTCGATAATGAGTTTGGTTCAGATAGCAATGCAGATAGGCAAGCTTCTATTTTGGTAGCATCAAAGAAGCGAGACAAAAGGTGTCACTATTGTAAAAAGTTAGGTCATGTTAAAGCAAAGTGTTATAAATTATGAAATAAAAGAGTTGCTGAGAGTAACGAGGAAGATGTAGCTGGTGCTATTTTGACCAATAAAAGCAGTGATGATTTCTTGTTAGTGTCAACGAGGGATAACTCCAAGCATACGTCTGAGTGGATCCTAGATTCAAGATGTTCTTTCCACATGTGTCCCAATAGAGAATGGTTCTCCACATATAGTTCGGTTGAAGGTGGAGTTGTGTACATGGGAAATGATTCATCCAGTAAGGTAATTGGTATTGGTACTGTTAAAATTAGGATACACAATGGGACGATTAAGACACTCTCAGATGTCAAGTATGTTTAGACTTCAAAGGATGCAAAATCAAAATCGAGCCGAGGGTATTAAAGTATCTCGTGGAGCTCTTGTTTTGTTAAAAGGTAAAAGAACTGACAGCCTTTATATTCTGGAAGGTTCTACTGTGACCGGTGAAATCAGATGTCCCTCGTCTGTTACAGAATCAAAGTCAACTCCTTTGGAGCGGAAGCAACTTGGTTATAGGAGGGAAAAATGTATGATCGTTTTGTTGAAGAGTGGTTCTCTTTTGGATGCAGGTTTTGAAAAGTTAGGGCACTATGCTCGTGAAAATCAGACCCGAGTTAGTTTTGATTTGGTAGTGTATACTACAACAAAACAGGCCTACTGCGACACTTTTTTCTACCTAAGACGACGCAAAAAAGGTTGGCATAGGTTTCGCGACGCTTCTTCTGACGCTTTTAAAAAGGTTGTCTATAATACGGTTGGCATAGGCTCCGCAACACTTTTGAAAAAACGTTGGCATAAGTCAACATAAGCCGACCTTTATTGAAGGGTTGGGAAAGACCTAGTCAAGGCCAACCTTTAGGAAAGGTTGGAATAGACCAATATAAGGCAACCTTTTAAAAAAGTTGAGATAGACCTTGTCTAAGGCAACCTTTAAAAAAATGTTAATAAAGCAACCCTAAAAAGGTTAGGATAAAGCTGTCTAAGGCAACCTTTAAAAAAAGTTGGAATAGTCCCGTCTAAGGCAACCTTAAAAAAGGTTGGGATAGACCCGTCTAATGCAACCTTAAAAAGGTTGGGATAAA
Source organism: Gossypium australe (assembly GCA_005393395.2). Lineage (NCBI taxonomy): Eukaryota > Viridiplantae > Streptophyta > Magnoliopsida > Malvales > Malvaceae > Gossypium > Gossypium australe. Next base: position 121,286,445 of record CM016616.1, read on the forward strand.
CCTGACTAAGACAACCTTAAAAAGGTTGGGATAGACACGTCCAAAGAAATTTTTTTCTATTTTTTTATTTCAATATTAATATATTTTCATAAAAAATTATAGTGAATAATGATATAAATTGTGTTTAAATACAACTAAAAAATATAAAATTAAAATTTAATTAAAAGTTGAATATTCAATACAAAAATCTATCCAACAACCAAAATACACTAACATTTAGCCGAAATGTATACCACCCGCATTCAACCCATTGTACAAAAGTAAACAAATAAAAAAACACCTAAGACGATGGACATTGATATTGATATTGTACTACATAAAAGCTAATACAGTCTGAAACCGTAACTTCAATTACAAGAAACTCTACTGATCTCTTATATCTACAAGGGTAGCCTCAGGTAATGAAACATCTTTAGATCCAAGTACACCATATACCCTAACAATCCATTTTATTTACTACCTACTTGTAACATGAAGTCTTTTCTTTTCACCATTATTGCTTCCCGACTCTTCGCTATATTTAGCGTTATCCTTCGAGCCCTAGCCTTGCTATAAGCCAATTACAGACCTCATTCAACCTTAAACTGCTATAGTGAAATATAGCAAATTCAAAGATGCATTAGATATGAAATAGCAAATCAAATGAAACATATCATTTTTTAAGGACAAGGAGACAACTAAAATGCTCTATTCAGATTTGATGAAGATATAAATAAAGCCCTGTATGCAAACATTATTTTGCAGCTACATTATTGACTGATTATTATAAGATATATAAATGATTTTTGACTGACGATTATTAAGATAATATTAGTACCAATAGTCATGTAATGATTTCTTGTTTATACGCCACATACATTGTCCAGAACCTACATTCAAGCTAGCCAGTATTAGAACAATATATCTTAAAAGGAGTAGCCTTTCTGCACCTTCCAATCTTTTATTGCTAATGCCATAAAAATCAAATCTACTTTTAGCTAATGCCATGTGTTCTTTTATTGCTAGGACTAAGCTCCAGAGCACCATACTTTGTAGATTCATTAGCAATATTCATTAACATATCAAAAGCAAAGGGAAAACATAGAAAAGAAAAAAAATCAATTTATCTTGAGAGAAAGTCTACTTATTACTTCACACATTAGGCCATCATCAAGATTTGGTTCTCCGAGCAATAGCCTTATACTTGTAAGCACTGTTGAAATGTTCAATGATGTTTAATGCTCCCTCTCAAGGGACAGCGCCATCTGATTTGAGACCGGCTACTAGCGGTCAAGAGGGAGAAGCTACACAAGATTTCTTCCAAATGATGAACGAGTGGTTCACTCAGTACGTGAGAAATAATTCAGTTGTGTCACAACCTCCGCCCCCGCCTAAGCCCCCTCAGACCTCAGTTGTGCCTCTGGTTATGAGTATGAATATGTTGAATAAACCTCCGGTCGACAAAATCCATAAATATGGGGCTGAAGAGTTTAAGGCCAATAGTGATGATGATGCTGAGAAAGCCGAGTTTTTGTTAGAGAACACTATCCGAGTATTTGATGAGATGTCGTTGAGTCCTGAAGAGTGTATAAAGTGTGTTGTTTCCTTGCTACGAGACGCAACCTATCAATGGTGGAAGACCTTAATTTCTGTTATTCCAAAAAAATGGGTCACATGGGATTTCTTTTAGATTGAGTTCCGGAAGAAATACATTAGTCAGAGATTTATTGATCAGAAATGAAAAGAATTTTTGGAATTGAAATAGGGTCGCATGTCTGTCACCGAATATGAAAGAGAATTCGTGAGATTAAGTCAGTATGCTTGGGAATGTGTATCAACTGAGGCAATAATGTACAAAAGATTTGAAGATGGTCTGAATGAGAATATTAATCTGTTAGTAGGCATACTTGAGATAAAAGAGTTCGTAGGACTGGTTGAACGAGCTTGCAAAGCTGAGGCACTTGAGAAAGAGAAAAGAAAAGATGAATTTAAAACTAGAGATGCGAGAAACAGATTTTCGAGTAAAACATTTTAGTCTGCTTCAAAGAAATTCAAAGATGAACAATGCTGATCAAAGGCTAATGTGGGACAATTGAACAGAGATCGAGCTAAATTACAGTCAAATTTCAAAGCTCCTGCTACTTCAATGGCCAGTGTTAGAAATGTCCGATCTGGGCAACCTGAATATAAGCATTGTGGTAAAAGGCATCCGAGAAGTTGTAGATTGAATGATTGAGCTTGTTTCAGATGTGGACCGTTAGATCATTTCATCCGTGATTGCCCAGAGTCTGTTGAGCAAGAGATTGTTCAGAATCTAGGATCTAATTATGTTTCAGCGAGAGGTAGACCTTCCCGAAATGCAAGAAATGTCAGTGGTAGTCAGAGAAGTACGAAAGACACTGTTGCAAGATCTGAAGTTCGAGCGCCTTCCAGAGCATATGCCATCCGATCTCGTTAGGAAGCTTCATCTCTAGATGTTATAACGGGTACATTTACTCTTTATGATACTTTTGTGATTGCATTGATCGACCCAGGTTCTACACATTCATATATATGCATGAACTTAGTATCCAGTAAGACTTTTCCTGTAGAGTCTACCGAATTTGTTATTAGAGTATCGCACCCCTTAGGTAAAAGTGTCCTGGTTGACAAAGTATGTAAGAACTGTCCGTTGATGTTTCAAGATGTTTGTTTTCCTGGTGATCTAATGCTATTACCCTTTGATGAGTTCGATATAATTTTGGGTATGGACTGGTTGACATTGCATGATGCTGTTGTGAATTGCAAAAGAAAGACTATTGATTTGAGATGTCAGAATGATGAAATAGTTCGGATTGAGTCAAATGATTTGAATGGGTTACCTGTTGTGATATCAGTGATGAAAACTCAAAATTATTTGAAAAAGGGTTATGAAGCTTATTTTGCTTATGTTATTGACTCGAAAGTAACTGAAAGGAAAGTTGAATCTGTGCTTGTGGTTTGTGAATTCTCTAATATATTTCCTGAAGAATTACTGGGATTATCTCCGATACGTGAAGTTGAATTTGGTATTGGTTTGTTGCCGAGAACGACTCCTATTTTGATAGCTCCGTATAGAATGCCCCAACAGAGTTGAAAGAGATAAGGTCACAGTTGCAAGAGTTGACAGATAGAGGATTTGCAAGACCGAGTTTCTCACCTTGGGGTGCTTCTGTTCTGTTTGTGAAAAAGAAAGATGGCACGATGAGTGAAGTTGAATTTGGTATTGGTTTGTTGCCGAGAACGACTCCTATTTTGATAGCTCCGATAGAATGCCCCAACAGAGTTGAAAGAGATAAGGTCACAGTTGCAAGAGTTGACAGATAGAGGATTTGCAAGACCGAGTTTCTCACCTTGGGGTGCTTCTGTTCTGTTTGTGAAAAAGAAAGATGGCACGATGAGAATGTGCATTGATTACCGTCAGTTGAACAAAGTGACTATAAAGAACAAATATCCACTGCCCAGAATCGATGATTTGTTCGATCAGCTAAAAGGAGCCACTGTGTTTTCAAAGATAGATCTGAGATCGGGATACTACCAGTTACGAGTAAAAGATTCAGATATTCTGAAAACTATTTTCAGAACGAGGTACGGGCATTCTGAGTTTTTAGTTATGCCTTTTGGACTAACAAATGCTCCTGCTATTTTTATGGATTTGATGAACATAATTTTCAGACCGTACTTAGATCGATTTTTTGTTGTGTTCATTGACGACATTTTGATTTATTCACGTGATGAGATTAAACATGTTGAGCATCTGAAAATTATTTTGCAAACTCTGCGGGGTAAGCAATTGTATGCAAAGTTCAGTAAATATGAATTCTGGTTGTGAGAAGTTAGTTTTCTGGGACATATTGTGTCAGCCTCTGGTATACGAGTTGATCCGAGCAAGATTTCTGCTATTCTGGAATGGAAACTTTCGAAGAATGTGTCTGAAGTCTATAGCTTTCTGGGACTCGTTGGTTATTTTCGTCGATTTGTAAAAGGATTCTCGATGATAGCTGCTCCGTTGACTAGATTGCTTCAGAAAGATATGATATTTGAATGGTTCAATAAATGTCAGAAAAGCTTTGATCAGCTGAAAACTTTGTTGACTGAAGCTCCAGTTTTGGTACAGCTAGAATCGGGTAAAGAATTTGTGATTTATAGTGGTGTTGCATTGAATGCTCTGGGATATGTTGTGATGTAGGAAGGCAAAGTTATAGATTATGCCTCGTGACAATTAAGGTCGCATGAAAAGAACTATCCGACACATGACCTTGAACTAGCTACTATTGTTTTTGCATTAAAGATTTGGCGTTATTATTTTTTCGGTGAGAAATGCCACATGTTTTCAGATCATAAAAGTTTGAAGTATCTGATGACTCAGAAAGGCTTGAATCTGCGTCAGAGAAGATGGTTAGAGCTGTTGAAAGATTACGAGCTTGTGATAGATTATCATTCGGGTAAAGCAAATGTTGTTGCCGATGCATTGAGTCGAAAGCCATTTTTTGCACTACAAGCAATGAATGCTTATTTAGATTTTTCTGATAATGGTTCAGTTCTGGCTGAATTAAAAGCAAGATCGTTATTTGTTCAACAAATTTGTGATGCTCAGAAAGTTGATAATGATTTGCTAGAAAAATGAGCTCAATGTGAATCGAAAGTTGAATTCGAGTTTCGAGTGGATACTGATGATTGTTTGAGGTATAGAAACCGAATATGTGTTACGAGAAATCTGGAGTTAATACAGTTAATTTTGAATGAAGATCATAATAGTCGCCTATCTGTACATCCGGGTAGTACAAAGATGTATCATGATTTGAAGCAACACTATTGGTGGTCTGGTATGAGAAGAGATATTTCTGATTTTGTTTTGAAATGCTTAGTCTGTCAGCAAGTGAAAGCTGAACATCAGGTTCCATCTGGTTTGCTACAACAGATTTTGATTCCCGAATGGAAATGGGATAGAGTGACAATAGACTTTGTTTCTAGATTGCCATTGACTCCAAGAAAGAAAGATGCAATTTGGGTCATAGTTGATCGATTGACAAAATCTGCCCATTTTATTTTGGTACGATCTGATTATTCACTTGATAAATTAGCTGAACTTTACATTTCAGATATTGTGAGATTGCACGGAGTGCCACTGTCTATTGTGTCTGATAGAGATCCGAGGTTTACTTCACGGTTCTGGAAGAAACTGCAAGAAGCCTTAGGTTCTAAATTGCATTTCAGTACAACTTTTCACCCACAGACTGATGGTCAATCCGAACGGATTATTCAGATTCTTGAGGATATGTTGAGATGTTGCATCCTTGAGTTTGATGGTACGTGGGAACAATATTTGCCATTGATTGAATTTGCATATAATAATAGTTTTCAGTCAAGTATCAAAATGGCACCTTATGAAGCTTTGTACGGACGTAATTGTCGGACACCTCTGTATTGGACTGAGCTCAGTGAAAGTAAGATACACGTGGTCAATTTGATAAAAGACACTGAACAGAAAGTGAAAGTAATCCATGATAGTCTGAAAGCAGTGTCAGATCATCAGAATTCCATTGCAGATTTGGAAGTGAAAGTAATCCATGATAGTCTGAAAGCAGTGTCAGATCATCAGAATTCCTATGCAGATTTGGAACGGAAAGATATTGAGTTTGAGATTGGTGATAAAGTGTTCTTGAAAGTATCTCCGTGGAAGAAAGTACTCAGATTTGGACATAAAGGCAAATTGAGTCTGAGGTTCATCGGACCGTATGAAATTATCGAGCGTGTTGGACTTGTTGCATATTGATTGTTGTTGCCACCAGAGTTGGAAAAGATACATAATGTATTTCACGTGTCAATGCTTAGAAGATATTGATTCGATCCCTCTCATGTGATTTCTCAGTCTGAGATTGAAATACGATCTGATGCGACTTATAAAGAAAAATCGATCCGTATCCTAGCTCGTGAAGTGAAAGAATTGAGAAATAAGAAAATCTCATTAGTGAAAGTGTTATGGCATCGACATGGGGTTGAAGAGGCTACGTGGGAACCTGAAGATTTAATGAGACAACAATATCCGAACCTGTTTAACAGTAAGATTTTCGGGGACGAAAATCCCTAAGGGGGGAGAATTGTAACAGTCCGGTTTAGACCCTAGTCGGAATAATGGTTTCAGGACCACAAATCCGAGTCAGAAAATTATTTTAATATTATTTTCTGTGTCTACTATATGTGATAAAGCATGTGTGAAAGTTTCGTGAACTTATTTGTCCATTTGTATGCTTAATTTGACATAAGGACTTAATTGTGAAAGATGCAAAATTTGCAGGCTATAAGTTAAAAGCACCTAAGTGTCATGTCTTTATAAAGTTGGTGGCCTTATGTTGTAATTAAACCATTAACATGGTTGATGGACATTAATAACCTTGAATTTATATATGTTTTATATGTTTATTTAAGGTTAAATGAGTAAATGAATTAATTAAGTTAATATAATTAAACAAAACACAAAAACAAGCCATTATCATCTTATTTGTGTCGAAAGTGAAGAAAGGAAAAGCTAGGTTTTACATGTTCAACATTCGGCCATGATCTAAGCATAAATCAGGTATGTGTTTTTGATCGGTTTGCTTAGTGTTCTTGAAAACCCATGCTTCAATTTTGTGAATTGATGAAAGTTTTGAAATGTGCCATTGATGAATCCATGAGTCTTGTGATGTTTGATGATGAAATATTAAATATATGTGTTAGATTAACATGTTTTGTCTTTAGAGCTTTGATGATTTTGAGTATTTTGGTCTTAATTGAGAAAATAATATTTTGAGGGACTAAATTGTGAAATAAATGAAATGTATGGATTTGTATGAACCACATGAATATTCGGCCAAGCATGGGTATAAGCAAATTAAGTGTATTTTGTGATTTTGTGAAATGGGGACTAAAATATCAAAATATGAAAATATGAGGGCTAATTTGTAAATTACCCTAAATATGTGTTTTGGATTGAATTGAATGAATTAGTTAATAAATGAGTTAAATTTGAATATGTATAGATCAAGAACTGAAGGAAATAGACTTAGATAGCAGAAAGTCGAAAGAAGTTGAATAGTCGAATCCGTTCGTTTACTCAAATCCAAGGTAAGTCTATATACAAATAAATGTATTTACAATGATATATGTATGTTCATATGAAAATTTATCATGATGAATGTATAAGAGATGATGAGTACATGAAATCCAAGGAAGAATCGATAGTATAACAAAGTCTGAGAAGCCCCGTACGAACCTAGGAATAGATAGGATTACATATGTCATGACATAGGTTTCCGATATGTGAGATCATGTAAGACCACGTCTGGGACATTGGCATCGATAAGATATTTACGTGCAAGTCCATGTCTGGGACATTGGCATCGTATTTGATTCGTGTAAGACCACGTCTAGGACGTTGGCATTGTACGATTATTCCGAGTACTCTGAGTATCCTATTTAGTTCCGAACGGTTCAACGAGCAAATCTGAGAAAAGAGAGACCATGTGAAATGTATAAACGATTCAGGTACATTTGAAAAGTACACTATGTATGTTATGAAAGGTAAGTGTTTATATGAGCTTACTAAGTGAATATGTGTATAGATTTGATGAGATAATATATGATACATGCTTGAATGAGCTATGAGTAAAGTGATACTTTGAGCTACGGAATGTGAGTAAGTAATCTACTTTGTATGTGTTTGCTTTATTTTTTTTAGATCGTCAAAGCTACTAAAGGCTCGGGGAATTGTCAAGGATCGTCATCACACTACTCAATCTTATTTTGGTACCCTTTTTGGAAATGTATATACTAAAAATATGGCATGTATAGGCTAGTTACTTGAGTTATGTTTGAAATATGTGAATAGCCATGTGATATGGCTAGTTAAATGGTTGTGTAATAAATGAAGAGTCATGCTATATGATGTTTGGTTTTGGTAGGATTCCATGATTATGAAATAGTCAAGGTAATGGTAAGCTTATTGATGTAAAGTGAGTATATGTGTTTGATGAATGATGGTCATGATGAAGTGGTAAGTTATGAATGAATTATGCTTGGTTTATTTGTGAATTAGTTGAACTATTTGGCATATAAGTTGGTTTGCTTAGAGATGAGATTTAATGGGATGATATGATGACCATTTGGTGTGTTTTTGGTTGCCAATTGTGTTTAGAAATATGTTTGTATGTGCTTGTAGGGATGACCCAAAGTGTGTGTGGCAATTTGGCCTTCCAAATGGCCTATATTTACCCACACGGTTGAGCACACGGGCGTGTGGCTCGACTGTGTCCCTCGTGGTTGTATTTCAAAACAAGTCAGAGTCGACCACGGGCAAGACACATGGGCGTGTGACTGGCCGTGTGGTGCAAGTCAGTAGCGACCATGGGTGAGGCACATAGGCGTGTCCACGGCCGTGTGGACAAGTCAGTATGTATGCCCTGTTTTGGCACGGCTTAGACACACGGGAGTGTCTGAGGCGGTGTGAGGCACATGGCCTGCCCTCATGGGCGTGTGACCTCTGTAACTTTGAAAAGTTTTTAAATTTCTGAGAATTTCCGTATGAGTTTGGTTTAGTCCCGGCCCTATTCTAAAGCATGATTAAGGTCTCGAAAACCTATATAAGAGACATTTTGATGTGATATGTCGAATTATGTTTTGAACTGTCCGTAAAAGTTTTCAATTGTCCCGTAATGCCTCTTAACCCTAGACCGGCGATGGTTACAGGTTAGGGGTATTACAAAGTTACTATTCATTCACTGAGGTCGTTCATAATGTCCCTTAAATGGACCCTCGAGGCCCAATACGAGCATTAGAATCAAGTCGGGACTAAATCGAAAACTAAGGAAATTTTTCGTGAAATTCCAAAATTTTCCAAGGTACTGGACTCAAACGCTCGTGTGGTCCAAGGGACACGCCCGTGCTGCAAGCCGTGTTAAAAACTAGGTAGCTCTCTGACTTGTGCCACACGGCCATGCCACATGCCCGCATGCTAGGCTATGTGGTTAATTAATTCAATTCGAATTTGGTGCAAGTTTCACACGGCCAAGACACATGCCCATGTTCAAGGCTGTGTCAACCACACGGCTGAGACACACGCCCGTTTCTCTGCCCGTGTGCTCAATTTTTGAGCATTCTGTTTTCTCGAATTTAAGGTGCAGGGGACACACGGCCTAACCACATGCCCGTATTGCCAGGCCGTGTGTTACACACGGTCTACACACACGCCCGTGTGTCTGCCCGTGGGGACAAAATAAAGCCATTTCTAGCTTTATTTTTCACCCACAATTTCACCCATGACTTGCACTTGAATCACACATACAAATACCAACCATTTCAAGCATCCAAGATGAGCAAACTCTATCATTCAACATGATATATCATCACAAGCATTCATGTTTACAATCTTACTCTTTAATAAGCATACTTGTTTCCCCTTTCTTGATCAAACAATATATATATTACCTGTGTTATCACTATAACATGAACTTAAATACATATATGCATGTATCAAAACAGAATCAAAACTAGCCATTCCAATGGCTAGATTACAAGCATGATTTACATTTACATGCCAATATGGCCAATATATCCTATACATGCCTTTACAACCGTAATTGAATTACCATACTATACTGACATGGGCCGATGGGTTGTGTGAGTGATCTCCGCCAAGCTTCCAATCCAACGAGCTTTCAATTTACTCTAAAACAGGGGAAAAATAAAACGGGCTAAGCATTACATGCTTAGTAAGTTCGTATAACATGGTACTTAACTTACCATTCATCCTATTTTGAGGTAACTATGTAAGGCATATTCACTTAATTTGACCTCAAGCCCTACACACAACCTCATTTCCCTTTTTTGTTATATAATCCATGATAACATCAAGACATGTATAAGCTCAATCAACAATCAAATTTCCATGCATATATGCTTTCCACAACATGTATTCATTAAGCATGTATATATCATCTATTATTATTACAAGTATAGCTTCATAGTAGTTCGTTTCGAGTTCATATCGTTTCATGTCAAGACTTTACTCATTTTATTCGAGTATTAAGATCACCAAGTAGTACACTCAAGGTGTACAAATATATAATCAAGGATGAACACTCTCATCAAATAATTTCCATGTACAATTATCATCTTTTCATATTTTCATACATCACTAGTCATAAATCATCATTTCCTTGTATTTCATTTAATATCCTTTTTCATGTCATATTCGTCATATATATATAATATCATTCTATCAATTTGTCTTAAAACACTCTCATCAAATAATTTCCATGTACAATTATCATCTTTTCATATTTTCATACATCACTAGTCATAAATCATCATTTCCTTGTATTTCATTTAATATCCTTTTTCATGTCATATTTCGTATCATATATATATATATATATCATTCTATGTCAATTTGTCTTAAATTCATATTTTCCCTTCCTAGAGTTTTAGCTGTTGAATTTATTCGAGATATTGATGGATACACAGGTAGTACACTCGAGGTGTACGAATCAAAATCTGTGAATTCGTGTCCAATGGTACCCATATGGTACAATTTCATAGAGTACACTCTCGAGCCACATATATGTAAACGACAGGATTACCAGTCCAGGCTAAATCCTTTTTACATCATATGCACTAAAGAGCTTGATTTGGATTACCCGTCCGGGCTAAATCCAATACATAACATATGCTCGAGAGGACTTATATCAAGATTACCCGTCCGAGCTAAATCCTATCAGAATTGAGGTCGAAGGATTACTCATCCGAGCTAAATCCTATCCGCAACAAATGCAAGATCTCTTTCGTTTCGGGAAATCACATATCCATCGATTTTCCATTTATTCAACCAGGATTTAAACACTTTTCAAGCATTATCGGGCATTTGATTATTTCATACCTCCCTAACATTTATGTAATTCGAGTGAAACACATTCCACATTCATGTCAAGCATAAAAGCAACATTTCATTCATTTACCATTCTATCGAGTATTTTATTTATCGGGCTTTATCGAGTCAGTGATCATTTCACATATTTATGACATTAATAAAATTCAAAAACACAACATTTAAATCAAGCATAAAAACATATACAATTTGGTTACACGAACTTACCTCGACAAATGTTTGTGTACATAAATCCCCTAATTTGACATTTCCCTCGTTCTAACTCCGAATTTGGTCTACCTGGATCCAATTTGGCCATGAAAGTCTCTTCTCTCTCTCCTAGGGTTTCCATGTTTATTTTGGGAAAGAAGATGACATAAAATAAGATGATATATTTTATCATCTTTTTAATTAATAAGCATTTTGCTATTTTCAATTTAGTCCCTAGCCTTTTTCTCAATTTCTATTGATGAATCATCCAAAAATATCTACATACTTTTTATTAATGGTCTAATTACCATATAAGGACCTCTAGTTTTGAATCCCATAGCTATTTGATCCTTATAGCTACTAGAATTTAACTTTCGCATTTTATGCAATTTAGTCCTTCTCGTAATTAAGCACTAAATCAATAAAATTTTTGTATCAAAATTTTCACATGAATTTTCTAACATAATACGGTCCATATAATAAAATAAAAATAAATTATATTTTCGGCTCAGATTTGTGGTCCCGAAACCACTGTTTCGATTTCACTAAAATTTGGGCTGTTACAATGGGTGTCCTAGTAGGAGTGCATCATCGAAGTCGTAATTGTGGGCTAGCTCTTCTCCTTCTTCCTCGGCATCCTCATCTTCTTATTTCTCCCCCTCCCCTTCCTCGTGATCATCATTCCTGTAGAGTTGCATAGGTGGGTGTTTTGTTTGGTCGCGCATTAGGTACAAGGATTCTGTACCTTTAGGTGTAGTCAACGCCCATCGAGGACATCTCTTGCATCCACCATATTGTTGGAAAATCAGGTTTGGAAAACTTAGTGAAAAATAAATTTAGGAAAAATGTAGAGTTTTTAAAAGAAATTCCAAAAAAAAGAACTTGGTTGTGATATCTACAGTAATGAATACTTAATCAAAATTGTATCTTTTCAATTCGTCTAGGAGGAACGCTTCAACTGAGTATTCTTTTCTGCTATCTTCAAGCTCATGTCTACCTAGTGTAGGTTCACTTCAAATCAGGAATTTTTTTCACAAAAATTAATAGTGTGGTAATTTCACAATTTCTTTAAACTTTTGGGTCAAGTTGTAAATGAGAAAAAATATCTTTAAAATTTTTTTGAAATAATTTTTTCAGATAATTTTCTCTTTAGAACTTTCTCTTGAATTCATGTGTGTGTGAAATAATGACTCAATGCTCTCTTTATATAAGGAGAGTTTAGAGAGTTCAACTATACTTAAACTTAATCACTTTAATATTAAGATAATCACTTTAATATTAAATTAATAAAATACTATTAAGATAAGTATTAAATTAAATTTAATATTAAATCTATTAAAATAATATTATTTTTGGATTATCTAATTTGAAATCAAATTCTCTGATAGAGTCCTCGTAGGAGTGTAATTCTTCCACACTTTAACCACCGAAGAACCACCGTTGCCAATCATTTGTCGGCCACTGGAATGCCACTGCCACAGCTGTCGACACCCCAAGCTGGTTCGATTTCTATCAATTGGACCGTGACACCCTGAGCTAGTGACGGTGTAACACCCCTAACCCGTTTCCGTCGCCGGAATAAGGCTATGGAGTATTATCGTACAATCGAAAAAATTTAAACTTTATTTCATTCAATAATTTAATCATATCATAAATCATTCATAAACATGCATATTGTCCGTAAATTGAGCCCTTGAGGCCCTAAAAATAACTTAGAAGCAATTTGGGACCAATTTGTAACAATTTGGAAAGTTTAGGAAAAATTCACAAAATTTTGGAAACAGGGGTCACACGGCCGTGTGCCAAGCCGTGTAACTTCGAATTAGGTACACACAGTCGTGTCCTAGCCTGTGTGCCAAGCCATGTAACTCACTGACTTACACCTTTAAGAAATCATCAATTGACACACGACCATGTCGCCAGGTCGTGTGTGTCTCACACGGTTGAGTCACAGGCCCGTGTCTTAGGCGGTGTGGACTAAAAAATTCACCTAAGATCAAGTTATTTCCTAACCAATTCATGCATAAACTTTAAATCCATTGTTCACACTTTCAAGGTAATAAAGAATCATCCAAACACACATCACCATGCCAATTCAATTAGCTTAATTATCTAACTAATATGTAATTCAAATGCACCACAATTACATCCAAACACCATTTACCAAAACATGTTAACATTGCCTAATTCCATTCATAAATACCTGATTCCATTATGTACTTAACCACACATAAATGACCATTACCAAGCCAATCTCTCTACCAAGAGACCATGCACATCATTTACCTAAAAGTGATCAAAGTAACTTAACAAGCATTATAAGTCCATCAACCAAACATAAACATCAAGGCTCAAACTTACCAAATTTCCATTTACACTTTCACTAAATACCATCTCGAACATCCTATACATGTTAATATTGTTATTTCCATACATACTAACCTAGTTCAAATATGAACTAAAACATGTCACAAGTAACCATTTTTCAAACCATCATTAACATGCTAGAGAACCATATCAACAAGCACTTTAAAGTAACCAAAATCACATAACTTGGCAAGGCATCAAAGTGCACCAAAACAACATAGCTTTTCAATGCTTATACATGCCAAAACACCATTAACATATTGATAAACCGTAATTATAACATATTTTAATCCCACATTTAGCTTGTTTTTGGATGATTTATTCCTCAATTTATGTAAAAAGGTGCTCTTAATCCTTTCTTTTCATGTCATATACCCAGGATAGCACCTGAGGATGAAAAGAACATAAAACGGGCCCAAAACTGAGTAAATGGGCCATATCACGAAATCGACACGGCCTAGCCCAAAGTCCATACGGCTGTGCCTTGACGAGCATCTAGAACATGGCCTCAACCCCGATTTACACGGCCATGCCTCAACTTAGAAATCCGAACACGGCTTGAAGATGAGTCACACGGGCGTGTGACATGACCGTGCCCCTGTCGTGGCTTTAGACAAATTTAGTTGGAAAAGGATACTTAGGGAGAAAGAATCGCATTCCAAGAGCCTATAAATAACCCCTAAGTACCACCTTTGAAGAAGGCGGTTAGCTAGGCCAAGGAGCAAAGCCGAGAAGGTCAGAGTTGAGGGAATCACTTGAAGATAGCCAGTTGATCCATCCCAAGAAGCCAGAATTCTACTCAAAACGGCGGATTTCTCCTTCAATTCCTTCAGGGAGTTTTAGGGATTTCTTATGTTTTGTTTTATCTTTTCTCTTGAGATGTTTTCTTTATTTGTTATGAACTAAACCCTTCAGATGCCTGAAGGGGATGAAACCTAGATGAATCTTGTTATTGTTTTCTGAATTATATGATAAATACTTAGTTTGTTCTTAATTATGTGTGCTTAATCCAAATTTGATGTGCTTAGGTGAAGGAGGAATAGACCCTGCCTAAGAGTAGATCTAGCATAATTAAGCAAAGTTGATCGCACGCCTAGAGATAGGGTGACGAGATTTTGCCTGATTAGGGTGAAATCTAATATGGGAGTCCATAGATTGATTTACTGCTATTCTAGGGGGTTATTATAAGAGAACGAGAGTTCCACTAATTAACCTAGGGTTAGACCTTAGTCGCCTCGAGAGAGGGTTTAATATACGTTAGGGAGTCCTACGGATCAAACTAAGTGAATAAATCGTATGGTTCAGTGTTAGATAACAAGTGAAGTCTAGGTGGATTTTTCCTGAGGGTATCGTCGTGATCAACTGAGTTTTTCTTCAAGTTATTTCCCAATCCGTTCTTTTTGTCTTTGTGTCTTTAGCTTAGTAGTCATTAATTTAGATTAAAGCAACTTCAATTTATTTTAGGCTAAATAATAGAAAGAAAGTCAGTATTAGTACTTTTAGTTCCTTTGGGTTTGACAATCCGGTCTTGCCTAAGCTATACTACTGTTCGATAGGTACACTTGCCTTTAATCGTTATTAGAGTTAGTTTCCAGGTTTGATCATTCGTTTTATAAATTCTAAAGCTCTGATTTCAGCGATCAAGTTTTTGGCGCCGTTGCCGGGGAACTAAAATGTTAAGAAAATTCTATTTTTATTACTTTAGCCATTATTCTTTTATTTTTTGCAATTTACTTTTATTTTTATTTTTTAGGTTATATTTTAATTTTTTGCTAAATTTTCCTTCTTTTTCTTTTCTCAGCAGGTACCTCTAGTTTATGGCTAGAAGAAACCCAGCAGGACCGCTAGTTTACGACAGTGAAATTGAAGCTACCGTTCGGAGGACCCACAGAGAAATCAGGCGAGCCTTAAATTACACAGAGGAAGATCAAGGAGGCAGATCCAATCCTACTGAAGCGATGGACGAGAATAATCCACCACCACATGATGTGGGGGAGAACAATGCTCCACGTACAATGTTTAATTATGCTAAACCGCATTTAACAGGAGTAGAATCAAGTATTGTTAGGCCTGCTATTACTGCTAATAATTTTGAATTAAAGCCTAACACAATACAGATGATTCAACAATTTGTTCAATTTGATGGTTTGCAGAACGAAGATCCAAACATGCATATAGCTAATTTTTTAAAGTTCTGTGATACCTTCAAAATAAATGGCGTTTCTGATGATGCTATACGTCTTCGGTTATTCCCTTTTTCATTATGGAATAAAGCCAAACAGTGGTTAAACTCGTTACCACGAGGGTCAATCACTACATGGGAACAGATGACCGAAAAGTTTTTTATTGAAATACTTCCCATCGGCCAAAACGGCCAAACTAGAGAATGATATCTCTTCTTTTGTGCAGATGGATTTAGAGACATTATACGATGCATGGGAGAGATACAAGGATCTCTTGAGAAGGTGTCCACACCACGGTCTACCCTTGTGGCTACAAGTCCAAACATTCTATAACGATGTAAACCCCTCAACGAGACAACTAATCGATTCAGCCGCCGGTGGAACCCTTAACAACAGAACTCCTAAAGCAGCCTATGAGTTCATTGAAGAGATGTCACTGAATAACTATCAGTGGCAAGTGACAAGGACGAAACCGAAAAAATCAGCCGGAGTTTACAACCTCAACGCGGTAACCATACTATCAACACAAGTAGAGATAATAAATAAAAAGATTGATAGTTTGTGTTCCTCGCAGGCACATCCAGTCATGCAGTGCGACGCAAGTGGAACTGTGGCGAATCCTGAGTACCCACCCTACCAACCAGATGCAAAGAGCGAACAAATAAACTATATAGGTAATAATTTCAGATCCAATAATAATCCTTACAGTAATACTTATAATCCAGGTTGGAGGAACCACCCAAATATTTCATGGGGAGGTCAAGGAAATCAATGAAATCAAGAGCAGGAACCTCCTCAAAACTTCCAAACTCAGCCTTATCCATAAGAGAAGAAGCCAAACATCAAAGAAATGCTATCAAAATTTATGGCAAACACGGAAAACCGTTTCCATGAATCTGAGAGAACAATTAAAGATAACGAGAAACGAGTCGGGGAACTTACTAAGTCAGTCAAGAAAGTCACCAATGCAGTCGAGCAACTCGCGAAGCTAATGTCTGAATGACCGCAAGGACGTCTACCAAGTAACACCGAGATTAACCCTAAGGAGCAAATTCAAGCCATCACAGATCATGATAGCAAAGGGTTAGACGAACCGAACCAAGAGGTAGACGAAGGTAAAACAGAGGTAACGCAAGAAAAGCGGAAACCAGTAATCAAGGAGTACCAACCTCACATACCTTATCCCATAGCGATGAAAAGAGACGATACAGAGGAACAGTTCGGTAAGTTTCTAAAACTTTTAAAGAAATTACATATTAACTTACCTCTTCTTGAAGCTCTTTTTCAGATGCCAGATTCGAGGAAATTTTTAAGACAACTCTTGACAAACAAACGCAAATCAGACGAAGAGCACCATGTGGAATTAAACGCAGCATGCTCAGCAATGTTACAAAATAAACTACCGCGGAAGCTAAAAGATCCAGGGAGTTTTACAATTTCATGCTTAATTGGTAGTTTAACTATTGATAATGCGTTAGCAGATTTAGGGGCAAGCATAAATGTCATGCCTTATACATTGTTAAACGACTAGGTCTAGGGAAGCCCAAACAAACTAGGATGAGTATTCAATTAGCTGATAAAACTGTTAGAATTCCTAGGGGCATTATCGAAGATGTTCTTGTAAAAATCGATTTCCCAGTAGATTTTGTTGTCTTAGACATGGATGAGGATAATTCGATCCCCTTAATTTTAAGAAGACCTTTTCTAGCAACTGCCAAGACTAAAATTGATGTTGCCACAGGCGAACTCATACTTTGTGTAGGTGACGAATCAATAAGTCTTCAAGCTCTCGACTCAGCCAGGATAACAATCGATGATGGTAAGAAAGTCAATACAGACGATAATCAAATTGTTCAACCTTTATCGCAGGAAACATCACAAGGACACAAACCTGAGCCGACTCATAAACCTCAAATCGACAAAGATGAATTACACAAGGAACAAAGCCTTAGGGTCAACAAATTAGAAGAGCAGAAGACACACGTCAAAGAAGAGCCGGAACCACACAAAGTAAAACCGGAGGAACCACTAGAAGAGCTCGTAGGGACATCAAATCACTTCAAAATAAGAGACCAGGTACTGTTAGACAAAGCCGATCCTCACATCACCATAACAGACCTGAAGGAAAAAGGAGAAATTCTTCTTAAGCTACACGATATCTTCCCACACCAAACAGTCGAGGTAAGCAATTCAACATTCGGCACTTTCAAGGTAATCGTTTCTTAACTCAAACTTTGTCTAGAAAATAGAACTGTAAGCATGAGGGGAGATATTCAAACCTTTAAGACTATAAACAAGCGCTTCTCGGGAGGCAACCTGAGCACTAACCCTAATTCTTTTTGCATTTTTTTTCATTTTAATTTATTATTTCTATTTCTTTTTCTTTTTAAACTAACCAAAAGTGCAGATTTCCAGGCCACACGGTCTTACACACGACCGTGTCCGTGACCATGTGGACCACCGGAATCTCCGTACTAACATAAGAGGCCGTGCAACCTAGTTCCAACCACTTTCTGACGTCACATATCCAACCACCTCCCCCACGGGCACCAACAAAGTAGCACGGTCGTGCCCCACGACCGTGTGAAGCTACTGACTTGCCAACCATGGGCATAACATGCCCGTGCCTCCAAACCGTGCCAACATACTGACTTCTCAGACACGGGCGTGGTTGGCTGAAGACGGGCATGAAAAATCAACACGCCTGGACACACGGCCGTGCGAGGCGGCCGTGTAAATCGACACACCCTCAGTCCACAGCCGTGGGAAAGCACCAGAATAGATCCTCTATTTAAACCCCACAACCCTTTCCCATTCATTCCTTTACTCTCAACCCTTCCTTTTCTTCTATCTCTCAGATTTCCCCTCAATAACACGTCTCTTAAACTCTTGAGCCACACAAAAAGCCATGCCGAAGAAACGGAAGAAGCTAAACATAGTCTCCTCAAAGGAGAACGATCTACATGAGTTCATGCCGGTAGCTTCGTCTACTCACCAAGCCAAGGGTCTTTGAGACCAATTAGTTTTTATTTTTCTTTTCTCTTTTGCTTCAATTTCCTTCTCTTTGACAATCTTATGCTTAGTTTAGTTTAACTTATTTTAGTTTCTTAGTGTCAGGTTCACCAAGGTGCTTGGGAATCACGCCGACCACCATGATAACCACGCCACTTCCGCCACCGCCAGCACCTCCGCAGCCCTAGAAGTCACACCAACCTCGCGAACCATCCATCAATAAGGATTCTCCGGTCCATCCACCTTTTCTTTTATTTTTATTTTCCTTCTTAGTCTCCTTTCCTTTTTCTTTCTTGTCTTAAAATATATATTTAGGTTATTTTAAATGTGTCTTAATAATCCCTGGCTAATCCTCTACGAGCTCCCTAATTTCTTTATCTAGCACAGGTTCGTCATCTAGACCGACCTCTTCACACTAAGACCTCTACCATCCTCCAGGGACACTATCCAAAATTCAGGGAGTATTGTTTCCCCTTCTCTTTTGATTTATCCCATAAATGTTATATCTATCTTTGTATATTGAGGGCAATGTACATCTTAAGTGTGGGGGTGAATATTTATCTAAAAAAGGGCCTAACTTTCTACATTATTCTCAAATCCGGCCAAACATTTTTCATTATTCTCAAATCCCTGAATTTAGTCTTGTCTTTAAGTAAATATTTCATATTACTAATTAGGATGAAATTTCTGATGATTTATAATTTTTATTGACATGTTCTTGAATAAGTCAGTGATAATTGTGCACTGATAATTAAATTAGAAGAATATTAGAGAATCAAGCATGATAAGTCTATTTTTCAGAATTAAAATCTTTGCTAGGTTGCTAAACTGAATTTGAATATTATCTTGAAATTTGAAATTTACAAGGTTGATGTCAAAACACCCATAATTTTTGTGAGATTTTGAGCCTTATAGAGCATAAATTCTTTTTTGTGCTCACTTTATTGATTATGAGTGTGTCAACTATGAACTGTTACTCTAGAACTTGCCTCGTTTATACATGTTGAGACCACACTTTTGATTTGATAATACAGAGATGATAAGGGCACTTAGGTTTTAACCCACTTACTCCACTAAAAAGCCTGCCTCCACAAATTAACCCCTAGTGAACCCCGTTGATCCTAACAACCCTTTTTTTTGACTCACCAGCTAATATTAACCCAAAACCCCTTTGTATTTGTTATCACCATTCCTTTCTACTACCCTTATATCGAGATTTGATTTGATGTGTTGTCTACCTGTTTCATTCATTATTATGTAAAATTATTAATTTGTTCTTAAAAAAAATCGAAGTATTTTCATTATTAGTTCTAAAATTAAATGAGCTTACATGTTAAAATTCCACATCTTGAGGTAAAAGCTTGTATTATTAGTTTTCAATTGATGTAATCATTTAGGATTAGTTCAATTTGTATTAGTTAGGTAATTCGTAAAGTCAGTCTCGATTCTAACCTTCTAATTTCAGCCTTTATCCACACCTTTAACCTTAGCCCCGTTACAACCCTAACAAAGACCTTTTGATCTGTTTACCATCTCATTTTATAGTGGTGGAGATTTGATTTTCAGGCAAGCCTATGGGATTAACTTTTTAGGTTCGACATATGAGTGCTTCTTTTTTATGAACCTTAAACACTTTGAGTGATTTGAGTGAATCTTTTAGTAAGGATGTCAACTCTTGTCAATTTTGAATTAAAGGTAATTATCCAGATAAGGGGAGACACTTACGTTTTTGAATTACAAATGAATGACTTATCATTGTTTGAATCTTTAGGACTCTTTGAATTGAATTATCCATGTATAAATTACCTATGAATTATGATAAGGCATTGTCAGTAGGAATTGTGAATTATGGAAAGTTCGTTTTAATTGTATGTTGAAAATTTTGCTTGAGGACAAGCAAAACCTTAAGCGTGGGGGTATTTGATAAACCGTAATTATAACATATTTTAATCCCACATTTAGCTTATTTTTGGATGATTTATTCCTCAATTTATGTAAAAAGGTGCTCTTAATCCTTTCTTTTCATGTCTTATACCCAGGATAGCACCCGAGGATGAAAAGAACATAAAATGGGCCCAAAACAGAGTAAATGGGCCATATCACGAAATTGACACGGCTCTGCCATGACGAGTATCTAGAACACGGCCTCAACCCCAATTTACACGGCCGTGCCTCAACTTAGAAATCCGAACATGGGTTGAAGACGAGTCACACGGGCGTGTGACATGGCCGTGCCCCTATCATGGCTTTAGACAATTTCAGTTGGAAAAGGATACTTAGGGAGAAAGAATCACATTCCAAGAGCCTATAAATAACCCCCTAAGTACCACCTTTAAAGAAGGCGGTTAGCTAGGCCAATGAGCCAAGCCGAGAAGGTCAGAGTTGAGGGAATCACTCGAAGATAGCCAGTTGATCCATCCCAAGAAGCCGGAATTCTACTCAAAACGGCGAATTTCTCCTTCAATTCCTTCAGGGAGTTTTAGGGATTTCTTATGTTTTGTTTTATCTTTTCTCTTGAGCTATTTTCTTTATTTGTTATGAACTAAACCCTTCAGATGCCTGAAGGGAATGAAACCTAGATGAATCTTGTTATTGTTTTCTGAATTATATGATAAATACTTAGTTTGTTCTTAATTATGTGTGCTTAATCAAAATTTGATGTGCTTAGGTGGAGGAGGAATAGACCCTGCCTAAGAGTAGATCTAGCATAATTAAGCGGAGTTGATTGCACGCCTAGAGATAGGGTGACGAGATTTTGCCGGATTAGGGTGAAACCTAATATGGGAGTCTATAGATTGATTTACTGCTAGGGTTAGATGTTATTCACCTCGAGAGAGGGTTTAATATACGTTAGGGAGTCCTACGGATCAATCTAAGTGAATAAATCGTATGGTTCAGTGTTAGATAACAAGTGAAGTCTAGGTCGATTCTTCCTGAGGGTATCGTCGTGATCAACTAAGTTTTTCTTCAAGTTATTTCCCAATTCGTTCTTTTTGTCTTTGCGTCTTTAGCTTAGTAGTCGTTAATTTAGATTAAAGTAACTTCACTTTATTTTAGGCTAAATAATAAAAAGAAAGTCAGTATTAGTACTTTTAGTTCCTTTGGGTTCGACAATCCGGTCTTGCCTAAGCTATACTACTGTTTGATAGGTACACTTGCCTTTAATCATTGTCAGAGTTAGTTTCCAGGTTTGATTATTCATTTTATAAATTTTAAAGCTCTGATTTCAGCGATCACATATGCACCATAATACCATTACAAATTGCCCCATACATGCCATTATAAACCTTAGCTAAATTACTCAAAAAAAACTACTAAATCATCTACTGGATAGTGTGATAGGTCTCCGACGAGCTTCCAACAATCTATAAAATAAAGGAAAATAATTACGTAAGTAATGAATTCTTAATAAGCTCGTATAAACTTAAAACATAACCTACCATTTCAATAATGAAATTTATAGAACAAGTACAAATCGTTACCAATGTCGTAAGCGTAGTAAAAGCCTATACAACACCATCAAACTCACAAGTTAGTATACTTGTTCATGATACATATGAGATCAACCATGTATAAACATAACATTTAATTCATCATCGTTACCTTAAGATCATGGTTCATTTCATTTGCATGCTTACCATTTCTAATAGCATAAGTTTAGTACAAGCCTATTCAAGCATCATTAAACTCATATGTTAATAGGTTCATCAACAACATGTATAAACTCATTTACATCATAAGTAGACTTTCATAAGATACATTACATTTGCTATAAACCATTTCGTATAGTCATGAACCTTTCCATTAGGTCGCTTACCATTCCATTCTTTTCTTACCCGTTGAACCATCTAGAAAATTACACTGGATACTTGGGAAAGCTCACACGAAGTGTGCCTTTACATATAACCGTAACCTTTCCTTTACATCATTGTTCACACGAGCTGTGAAATGGGCCTACTCACACAAGTTGTGGGTCAGAATGTAAGCTACACGATGCTGCTCACACGAGCTGTGGAGAGTTCATAATAAATGCAGGACCTCAACCATCGGTAGGACATTCAAGACTAGCACCTGAAACATGAAATCCCTAATGACATGTCATTTGCATCCTATGGATTCTTAAGGTTCAACTGGGACTTGATATCCGTCAATTCATCATAATATGGACACATTCATATATATATATATATATATTGATTCATTTACATTAAAAACAACATACTAAATATTTAATTTGAATAACACTATAACGATTAGAGTTCATTCAAACTTACCAGACAAAATTGTTGTAACACCCCTAACCCATATTTGTCACCAGAATTGGGTTACGGAGCATGTAACACCCCTAACCCGTAATCATTGCTGGTCTAGGGTTAAGAGGCATTACTGGACAATCAGAAACTTTTACAGACATTTCAAATCATAATTCAACAAATCACATCAAAGTGTCCCTTAAATAGGTCTTCGAGACCTTAAACATGCTTTAGAATAAAGCCAAGACTAAACCGAACACATACAGAAATACTTGAAAATTTAAAAATTTTTCAAAGTTACAGAGGTCACATGCCCGTGCGGGCAGGCCGTCTGCCTCACATGGCCTTAGACACGCCGTGTGTTTTAGCCGTGTCAAAACAGGGCATACATACTGACTTGTCCACATGGCCATGGACACGCCTGTGTGCCTCACCCGTGGTCGCTACTGACTTGCACCACACGGCCAGTCACATGCTCGTGTGTCTAGCCCGTGGTCGCTACTGACTTGATCCACATGGCCGGACACACGCCCGTGTGTCTTGCCGATGGTCGAGTTTGACTTGTTTTGAATTACAACCACGAGGGACACGGTCGAGCCACAAGCCCATGTGCTCAACTGTGTGGGCAACTATAGGCTATATTCATAGCCAAAATGCCACCCACACATTGGGTTATCCCTACAGGCACATATAAGCATATTTCTAAACACAATTGGCAACCAAAAACAAACCAAATGGTCATCATATCATCCCATTCAATCTCATTTCTAAGCATACCAACTTATATACTAAATAGCTCAACCAATTCACAAATAAACCAAACTTGATTCATCCCCAACTTACCACTTCAACATAACCATCATTCATCAAACACATATACTCACTCTGCGTCAATAAGCTTACCATTATCTTGACCATTTCAAAACCATGGAATCATACCAAAACCAAATATCATATAGCATGACTCTTCATTCATTACACAACCATTTAACTAGCCATATCACATGGCTATCCACATGTTTCAAACATAACTCAAGGTAACTAGCCTATACATGCCATACTTTAGTATATACATTTTCAAAAGGGTACCAAAATAAGATTGAGTAGTATGATGACGATCCTTGATGATTCCTCGAGCCTTCAGTAACTTTGACAATCTATAAAACAGAGCAAACACACACAAAGTAAGCTTTCAAAAGCTTAGTAAGCCATATATGTAACAGACCATTTTGACCCTAATCGGAACGATGGTTTCGGGACCACGAATCTGAGTTCGAGAAATATTTTAATATTATATTTTGTGTCTATTATATGTGAATTGATGTGTGTGAAAGTTTTCATATGAAAATTTAATCGTTTGTGTGTTTAATTTAGAAAAAGGACTTAATCGCGTAATTTGAAAAAGTTGTAAACTATAGTGAAAAGTGCCTATTTGATGATGGCTTTTTAAAGTGGGGTATTAAAGGGGCAATTAGCCGATTTTAATAATAAGTGGGTGGCATATGACATAAATGACCTTAAGTTATAAATTAGTTTTATTTTGTTTAAAAGGTTAAATTACTAAATTATCAAATGTTATAATATATGTTAAATAAAACATAAAATAAAATTTGTTTCTCCATCTTTGCATGACAAAAATAAGGAAGAAAAAAATAAGGTTGAGAGCTTGTATATTCGGCCATCATTCAAGCTTAAATTAGGCATGAATTTTAGCTCGGTTTTTGTTAATTTTTACGTTTTTGAGATCGTTGCTTCGAACGGTAGCTGACCTATGTTGAAATTTTTAAATCTAAGCATGTTTAATATTCGGCCATTGATGTGTTCATGTAGTTTTTGATGTTTGATGATTTTATGTTAAAGATAAGTTAAAGATTAGTATGTTTTGTATTAGAAATTTTAGTGAAATTGAGTATTTTGGGCTAAATTGCAAAAATAAAATTTTAGAGGGGCTTATTTGCAAAATAAATGAAATAAATGGACTTGTAAGGTCCCTAGGAAGATTCAGCTCTTGAGTAGATTAGTGGAATTTTGTGTATTTTGTGTTTTATGCAAATAGGACTAAATTGTAAAAATGTGAAACATTAGGGGCAAAATGGTAATTTGCCCATTTATGTGTTTAGGGACTAAATTGAGATGAATTGTAATTGAATGAGCTAAATTTTAAATGTGTTTAGATCAAGAACAAAGAAAAACGGATTTGGATCGGGGAAAGACAAAGGTTATAGAATAGTCGGATTACGCGGTTCGTCGACAGTCGAGGTAAGTCCTTAAGCTTAAATATATCAAAGAATTATTTATGAACCTGTTAAATGATGATGTTCGATAAATTTGAGTATATATTATTGTAAAAGCCGAATGTATATGGGTTAGTTTGGCTTGAACGCATAAATTGACAATATAATATGAATGTGTAGCTTTGATATAATAATTGGGAAAAGTGTGAAGTATGTGATTGGTTTGTGAAATCAGCTTTTAGAAATGTGTATTACAAGAATAATTGTATTGTATTTCGGGCTTTATGCCTAGCAGGCCTCGTGCCGGTGATATATTTCGGGCTTAATGCCTAGCAGGCCTCGTGCCGGTGATATATTTCGGGCTTAATGCCTAGTAGGCCTGTGCCGGTGATATATATATATATTTCGGGCTTATTGCCTAGCAGGCTTAATGCCGGTGTTATGATTTCGGACTCTGAGTTCAGCAGGCTTAGTGCCGGTGTGTGAGATTCAGGTAATGTTTAGTAGGTTCTAGCTATTGAATTACTATTTTAAGAGAAAATTTAGTGCTAATGATTTTGGTGGAATGAATTAAGTATGCCTAAGTGTGTGGAAGTGAAATTGTCAATTCAGTAGTAAGGTATGTGTTTTTCCTACTTAAGTGTTCTATGAATATGCATGTATGTATATAGATGTATGTATGTGATGTTATTGAGAAAAGGAAGATCAAAGTGATAAGAAAATTGGCTAAACGAAAGCATAAGTAGTTAAGGTATTTGTAAAGGTATAAGGAAATGTGTAAGTTAATTTGTTGGATTCGTTGTTAATGATAAGTATAAGTAGTTACAAGTTATGGAAAATTGGTAATGAATATTCGGTCAAGGCATGGTTTATATGCTTGTGTTTTTAGGTTAAGTTGGCTTTGAGACCTATGTTCATATATGGTCAATTGTTGTACAATTTGTAATATGAATTTTGCATGAATTATGGAAGTTTAGTTGGCACATTCGGTCTTTGATCTATGCATATAACATGCACATTTAGGTTGTGGTTATGCATTAAAAGCTATGGTTATGCATATTCGGATATATTCGCTTATTTATAAATGAAGTGTATTGTCTTTTAGTCCATAGATGTAAAGTCAAGTGATGTATGCATGTAACAGTAATGATGCTTATTAGTAGTTCCAACTACAAGGTTCGGTATGCTTTGATTCAAAATGAAATGGTACGTGAGGCATGTTTGAATGAAACGATTACAAAAGTAGTGGACTAAATAGGTGTCTGTACCATAGAATAAAATAGATAAATATGCTATTAATGAGGTTAGAAGTATATTGTTTGATCATTTTGTATTTGTGGATGATTACATTGAATATGTTTTAACTTAGTATATCAAGTATATATATATATACTATACTCATGTGCTTTGTCTATCTAAGATAAGTATTAATTGATTGAAAAAGATTTGGCTATTTGGTAATGCCTGTAACCCTAATCCGGCGACGGATACGGGTTAGGGGTGTTACAATATACAAATAAACTTAGCATAAAATGCACATAGCCACATTGTTACAATAACATTAATGTTTCTCATCTGCAAATTCATCACTTATTCTTTGGTTCATTTGTTTAGCCATTACT
The DNA here is from genome assembly GCA_005393395.2 of Gossypium australe. Taxonomy (NCBI): domain Eukaryota; kingdom Viridiplantae; phylum Streptophyta; class Magnoliopsida; order Malvales; family Malvaceae; genus Gossypium; species Gossypium australe. Next base: position 121,313,226 of record CM016616.1, read on the forward strand.
TACCCACATTTCATAGCTCAAAGTATCACTTTACTCATAGCTCATTCAAGCATGTATCACATATTATCTCATCAAATCTATACACATATTCACTTTCATAAGCTCATATATACACTTACCTTTCATACACATTCATAGTGTACCTTTCAAACATACCTGAATCGTTTATACATTTCTCATAGACATTTATTCTTCGGACTTGCCCGTTGAACCGTTCGGAATTAAATAGAATACTCAGACTACTCGGAATCATCGTACAATGCCAATGTCCCAGACGTGGTCTTACATGTACTCAGATATCGATGCCACTGTCCCAGACAGGGTCTTACACGAATCAAATATGATGCCAATGTCCCAGACATGGTCTTACACGTAAATCTCATATTGATGCCAACGTCTCAGATATGGTCTTACACGAAGTCTCGAATCAACACCAACGTCCCAGACGTGGTCTTACATGATTTCACATATCAGAAACCTATGTCAAGACATATGTAATCGTATCTATTCCTAGTTAGTACAGGACTTCTCGGACATAGATACACTATTGATACTATCTCGAATTCCATGTACATAACATCTCGAGCATATTCAACACAAGCTAAATTTCATATATGCACAATTAACTCAATTCAAATGCATTTATTTGTATATCGATTTACCTCGAATTCGGTTAACGTACAGACTCAACTATTCGATCACTTTCTACTTTTCGTGATCTAAGTCTGTTTTCTTCGGTTCTTGATCTATACATATTCAAATCTAATCCATTGATTCACCAAATCATTCAATTCAATCCAAAAACACATATTTAGGGCAATTTCCAAATTAGCTCCCATAATTTTACATTTTGACATTTTAGTCTTTATTTCACAAAATCACAAAATACACAAAATCTCATGTTACCCATGCCTAGCTGAAATTTACTCATACTCATCTAAATCCATATATTTCATTTATTTCACAATTTAGTCCCTCAAAATATTATTTTCTCAATTAAGTCCAAAATACTTAAATTCACTAAAAATCCAAAGACAAAACATGTTAATCTAACACATATATTTCATTTTTCACCATCAAACATCACAAAACTCATGTGTTCATCAATGGCACATTTCAAAACTTTCATCAATTCACAAAATTGAAGCATGGGTTTTAAAGAACACTAAGTAACGATTACAAAAATGTAGAAATTATCAAAAACCGATCAAAATCCATACCTTAATCAAAGAGAGACCAAGGGCGAATGCTACCAAAGCTTAAAACCTCTTTTCTTTTCTTATTTTCAGTGATGGATGAGTTAAAATGATAAAACAAATGTTTTATTTTATGTTTTAATTAACATAATATTACTTTTACCAATTTACCCTTTATTGTTACATTATGAATTCTTTAAATTCATGTCCACTACCGTCCATGCTTATATAAAATGGTCTAATTCCATTTTAAGGCCTTCACATAATAAAGACAATAACAATTCAGCACTTTCACATTAATATCCAAGCTTTGCATCTTATGCGATTTAGTCCTTTTCTCAAATTAAACACGCAAATGACCAAATTAAATCACAGAAATTTCACACATGCTTAATCATATACTGCAGAAAAAGAAAATAATATAAAAATTATTTTTTGACCCAAATTTGTGGTCCTGAAATCACTATTCCGACTAGGGTCAAAACTGGACTGTTACAGTTCTCCCCTGTTAAACAGATTTGGATATTGTTGTCTTATTGAATCTTCAGGCTCCCACGTAGCTTCTCCCACTCCGTGTCGATGCCACAGTACTTTTACTAACAGAATTTTCTAATTTTGCAATTCTTTCACTTCACGAGCTAAGATACGGATTGGTTCTTCCTCATAAGTCATATCGGATCAGATTTCAATCTCAGACAGAATTATAACATGTGATGGATCGAATCTGTACCGACGAAGCATTGACACATGAAATACATTATGAAACTTTTCTAATTCAGGTGGCAACAATAATTTATATGCTACAGGTCCAACACGCTCGATAATCTCATACGGTCCGATGAACCTCGGACTTAACTTGCCTTTACGTCCGAATCTGAGTAATTTCTTCCATGGAGATACTTTCAAGAAAACTTTATCACCGATTTCAAATTCAATGTCCTTTCTTTTTAAGTCTGCATAGGACTTCTGACGATCAAACGCTGCTTTCAGACTATCACAGATTACTTTCACTTTCTATTCAGTGTCTTTTATCAAATCAACCCCGTGTATCTTACTTTCACTGAGCTCAGTCCAATACAGAGGTGTTCGACATTTACGTCCGTATAAAGCCTTATAAGGTGCCATTTTGACGCTCAACTGAAAACTATTATTATATGCAAATTCAATCAATGGCAAATATTGTTCCCACGTACCATTAAACTCAAGGATGCAACATCTCAACATATCCTCAAGAATCTGAATAATCCGTTCGGATTGACCGTCCGTCTGCGGATGAAAAGCCGTACTAAAATGCAATTTGGTACCTAAAGCTTCTTGCAATTTCTTCCAAAATTGTGATGTAAATCTTGGATCTCTATCTGACACAATAGATAGTGGCACCCCGTGCAATCTCACAATCTTAGAAATATACAACTCAGCTAACTTCTCAAGTGAGTAATCAGATCGTACCGGAATAAAATGGGCAAATTTCGTCAATCGATCAACTACGACCCAAATTGCATCTTTCTTTCTCGGAGTCAATGGCAATCCAGAAACAAAGTCCATTGTCACTCTATCCCATTTCCACTCGGGAATCATTAATGGTTGTAATAAACCAGATGAAACTTGATGTTCAGCTTTAACTTGCTAACAGACTAAACATTTCGAGACAAAATCAGAAATATCTCTTTTCATACCAGACCACCAATAGTGTTGCTTCAAATCATGATACATCTTTGTACTTCTTGGATGAACAGATAAGCGACTATTATGAGCTTCGTTCATAATTAACTGTAACAACTCTGGATTTCTCGAAACACAAATTTGATCTCGAAATCTCAAACAATCATCCTTATCAACTCTAAATTCAAAATTAGAATTCGAATCACACTGAGCTCGTTTCGCTAGCATTTCATTATCAATCTTCTGAGCATCACATATTTGTTGTAAGAACAACAGTTTTGCTTTCAATTCTGCCAAAACTAAACCATCATCAGACAGGTCCAAATGAGCATTCATAGCACACAACGCAAACAGTGATTTTCAGCTCAGTGCATTAGCAACAACATTTGCCTTACCCGGATGATAATCTATCATAAGCTCGTAATCTTTCAACAGCTCTAACCATCTTCTCTGACGCAGATTCAAGTCTTTCTGAGTCATCAGGTACTTCAAACTTTTATGATCTAAAAAAATGTGGCATTTCTCACCGAAAAGATAATGACGCCAAATCTTTAATGCGAACACAATCGCAGCTAGCTAAAGATCGTGTGTTGGATAGTTCTTTTCATGTGACTTCAATTGTCTTGAGGCATAAGCTATAACTTTGCCTTCCTGCATCAAAACACATCCCAGACCATTCAATGAAGCATCACTGTAAATCACGAATTCTTTACCCGATTCAAGTTTTATCAAAACTGGACTTTCAGTCAATAGAGTTTTCAACTGATCAAAGTTTTTCTGACATTTATCAGACCATTCAAACCTCACATCTTTCTGAAGCAATCTAGTCAACGGAGTAGCTATCATCGAGAATCCTTTTACAAACCGACGATAATAACCAGTGAGTCCCAGAAAGCTACAGACTTCAGACACATTCTTCGGAGGTTTCCATTCCAGAATAGCAAAAATCTTACTCGGATCAACTCGTATTCTAGATGCTGATACAATATGTCCCAGAAAACTAACTTCTCACAACCAGAATTCACATATACAGAACTTTGCATACAATTGTTTGTCCCGCAGAGTTTGCAACATAATTATTAGATGCTCTGTATGTTCAGTTTCATCATGCGAATAAATCAAAATGTCTTCAATGAATACAACAACAAATCGATCTAGGTACAGTCTGAAAATTTTGTTCATCAAATCCATAAAAATAACAGGAGCATTTGTTAGTCCGAAAGGCATAACTAAAAACTCATAATGTCTGTTCCTTGTTCTAAAAGCAGTTTTCGGAATATCAAAATCTTTTACTTGCAACTGATAATACCCCGATCTCAGATCTATCTTTGAAAACACAGTGGCTCCTTTTAACTGATCAAACAAATCATCGATTTTAGGCAGAGGATATTTATTCTTTGTAGTCACCTTGTTCAACTGATGATAATCAATGCACATTCTCATCGTACCATATTTCTTTTTCACAAACAGAACAGGAGCACCCCAAGGTGAGAAACTCGGTCTTGCAAACCCTCTGTCAATCAACTCTTGCAACTGTGACTTTAACTCTTTCAACTCTGTTGGTGCCATTCTATACAGAGCTATCGAAATAGAAGTTGTTCTCGGTAATAGATCAATACCAAATTCAACTTCACGTATCGGAGGTAATCCCGGTAATTCTTCAGGAAACACATTAGGGAATTCACAGACAACTGGCACTGATTCAACTTTCCTTTCAGTTACTTTTGAGTCAATCACATAAGCAAAATAAGCTTCATAACCCTTTCTCAATAATTTGAGCTTTTAACACAGATAACACAGCAGGTAACCAAGCCAAATCATTAGACTCAACCCGAACTATTTCATCATTCTGACATCTCAAATCAATAATCTTTCTTTTACAATTCACAACAGCATCATGTAGTGTCAACCAGTCCATACCCAAAATTATGTCAAACTCATCAAAGGGTAATAGCATCAGATCAGCCGGAAAACAAACATCTCGAAACATTAACGGGCAGTTTTTGCATACTTTACCAACCAAGACACTTTTACCTAAGGGGTTCTATACTTTTATAACAAACTCAGTAGACTCTACAGGCAAAGTCATACTGGATACTAAGTTCATGCATATATACAAATGTATAGAACCTGGGTCTATCAACGCAATCACAGAAGTATCATAAAGAGTAAATGTACCCGATTTAACATCCGGAGATGAAGCTTCCTCACGAGCTCGGATGGCATATGCTCTGGCAGGTGCTCTAACTTCAGATCTCGCAACTAAGTCTTTTGTATCTCTTTGACTTCCAATAACATTCCTTGTATTTCGGGAAGGTCTACCTCTAGATGAAACATTATCAGATCTCGGATTCTTAACATTCTCTTGCTCAACAGATTCTGGACAGTCTCGGATGAAATGGTCTAATGATCCACATCGAAAATAGGCTCGGTCATTCAACTTACAACTTCTCTGATGTTGTAATATCCCGAAATAGGGGTTGCGAGTTTGGTAAATAACTCGAGTATTAGTGGGCTCAAGAGTGATTTTGATTTGTTTTTAGAGTCCCTAAAACTCTCGGATTAAAATGGGACACTTTTGAAAATTTTGAAGATTTTGGGCTAAAAGTGAAATTTGGCTGAGGAGGCCTTAATAATAAATTTTGTAAAGTTTTGGACATGAAAGTCCAGGTAGCAAAGTGGCTTCCGTGTGCCACTTAAGGTTTGGCGCCAAGCATGGTCGAGGGTTCGAGTCTTAGGCGCAGCAAAAGACATTTTTATTTTGTAAAAGGGCGCTGCATAAGGAGGCCTTAAAAAGAAATCGAGGTGATTTGAATCACAAAAAGGCGCCTGGCCGAGTGGCTGAGACGCTTGCAGCATGGGGGCCTCTCGAGGTCGGGCGTTCGAGTCCCATTGGGGGCGCAGATGTTTTTTATTTTTAGCTCCTAGCGTTAAAATGAGGAAGCCACCGGAGTAAGGCTTAAAAGAAAATGCGATGCTTTCATGTCATGAAATTCTAAGTGGCCGAGTGGCCAAGGACCTTGCTGGAGAACCACGACTTGAAAGACTCATGTTCGAGTCTTGGAAATCGCGCATAAGGCGCTTTATTTTTATTTTAGCGCTAAAGTGAAGGGAACTGGCAGGGTAAGGTTTAAAAGAAATTCTGATGAGATTATCGCATGAAACACGCATAGGGCCGAGTGGCTGGGTTATGGAGAACTTTTCTCCAGGTCCCGGGTTCGAGACCTGGGGACTACACCTGGGGACAGCGCCTGAAGGTTATCCTTTTTGGCTTTTTCAGGCATGAAATAAATAGCTGCATGGGAAATCAATGCATGCTGCATGCGCGCATGCAGCTTAAAAAGATTCTGCTTGTTTTCTTTGGTGTTTTGGTCGATGAAAGCTCTCTCTCTAAGGATTATCCCAGCTGATTTTCTAATAGCAAAAATGTGTCAAAAACTTTTAATATTGTTTCCTTCCCTACCCAAGCTAAGCATAGCCGAATGACCTTGTGTTTGGCAAGGATGCATGGTCAAATTTGATGCTTAGAAATTTCTCTTCTACCCCTTGTATGTTGGCCGAAAGAAAAAGGAAAGAGTAGGACCATCGAGCTTTTGCTTTTGAGTGAAGAAAGGAGACTATAAGAGAGTTCTCGGGTTGTTGAACATCTAGGTAAGCATTATGCATATTTCGGCTGAGGGCCTTTGTTCTTATATTAGCCGAATCTTTGTTTTGAAGGTGCTATCGACTACGTATTTGTAATCTCTTCAATCATTTTTGGTAAGCAAGTTATACCCTAACAATCGGTTTAGATTTCTTTCTATTAAGGTGCCCAAAATCAAAGGTTAAACCTTGATTTTTTAAAGAAGGCCGAATGTGCATTAAGTTCTTATAAGTGCTCTTTTGTGTGACAAGTGTTAGGGCTCTTAAAAGGAGTCTTTCGGGAGTTGAAGTGCTCAATGGACTTTGTCGAGCAAGGTAAATGATAAGAGTAATATTCGGCCAAGAGCTTTTGTTTATAAAGTTGTGTATGAGCCGATTCTAACAATATTTTAGTAGGACTTTTGATGACTTCGGGAGCTAATCGACTGGAATAAATGGTGTTTCGTGATAGAAATAAGCAAGCTAGTGTTAAGAAGCACAAATGACCCTTTCGGGAATTAAAGTGCTCATGGGACAAATTGATAGAAGTAACAGAAGCTTTCGAGATGTTAGATTCTGTTAGATTCGATAGATCGGAAATCTCGCTATAGTCAGGTGCGTAGTTATCGCACTGTTCTTTTGCTTGATATATGAATTGTAAGTATTATTTTATGTAAATGTATGAGTTGTGCATGTTAGCCGAAATAAAGGCTAAAAGTATGGATACTAAGGTAAGTGATCGAATAATCAAGTTAATGGTTAGGATATTAACTTTTCAGTGATTTGCGATAATAATTGATTATTGATGAATAAAGTGAAGACACGTGATGTAAATTGTTCCGAGTAATATGTGACCACGATATATAAAATATACATATTGTTTCGTACAAAATGTTGCTATGGTACATATACGTACGCATAAGACTTGTGATGTGACTATTGGAGAAAAGGGTGTACACTATGTGAGTGGTCTAATGCTAGCCTCGTGCTACATTCGTGATTGATGATTAGTGAACTGATTGATATGTGGATCACTATGTGACCGGTGGCTTGGCCACGACCTTGAGCAGTAAGTCTGCTAAGATAAGATATGTGGATCACTATGTGGGTTGAGCTTATTAATTACACAGTTATAATTGTATATTCGTAATTGCATTTTTATAATTGCATGTTTATATATGGATTGTGTGGATATGGGCCAAGCCTATATGTGAGGACATGTGTTTTTAACTATGCACTGAGTCTTGGTGACTCACTCTGTTTTTATTAAACCCTTTCAGATGGCATATACTGTTTGGACCGGGTTTGGAGCGGGTACAAAGGTGGCCATGCAAAAGTGGATTTTCATGCAAAGGAATCTCTTGGTTAATGAATTAAATATTTATATTTTTCGTATTTTGATTAAATGTGTATTGTAATAAGGCCCACTAAAGTGTTTCAGTTCATTTGTTAAGTATCGTTACTATTATGCCCTATTATGGAAGGATGATTAAAGATTGATTTCAAATGGTTTTATTTTCTCAATAAAGCTTGAAACCGATATGTTTATAACAAACTCCGATTTTTACTTAGAATATTACAAGTCACGAAAATGTTTTATTAAAGGAAACAAATTTTAAACGGTTTATCTCTTAAGTAAGAATATTTTTCGAATATGTTCCGCAGTGGCATTCCAAATTCGGTCGGATTGAATGGGCCGGGTTTGGGGTGTTACATTTTGGTATCAGAGCATGGTTCAAAACTCAGCTTTGAGGTTTTGGGCCCGAAAACAGTTTTCGAAAGTTGGCTTTTCAAAATGTGAACTTCTATTTTGAGCTTGTTCTGGCATGGCACCTGTACCTCCTACCCGAAGTCCACCTGGTAAGTACCTCTGACTATTGAGGTATATTGAATATGTGAACTTATGGGCATAATTAGGCTCGTAGATTAGAAAATTTGGGCTATCGAACCCTAAGACTAGTCTACTCAAAAACAAGTGCATAAGACTTAAGGACTGAAATGACCATAGAGGTATAGTAAATGAATGTGTCCCTGCTTATGAACATGTATATGACTCTCTGAATAAGAAGTAGCGAACTTGAATTGAACCTATGTGATCGAAAGAACCACTTCTAAATACTTTATTCCATAAAATTGTTCGCGAATAATCAGTGGAACAAATTTCTAATGCATAAAACTTTTAAGTCGGATTGCGCGATAAGAGATGAGTTCTAGATGACGTGGTCAAGGCAAAATGGCCGTATCGGAACTCGCTAGATCGGGTCAAGGGTTTGATAATAAGGTATCACCTCCACCACCAACTTTTGATAATGAGCAGCAAGGTCAGACGAGGGATAATGCTGTATTGCGCTGCGAGTTTTAGAGATGGTGGTTGGAGAGGGAGAAATATGAGAGCTCGAAAATTTGTTCCCGAGCGACTTTGAGCCAATAGAGCGGAATTGTTCCGTGATGTATCAGAGTGGCACCCAGTACGATTGAATAATGGTTGGAAATAACCAAGCGAGTTATGGATGAGCTCGATCTAAACCCTGAAAGAAAAAGTGAAAGAAATGGTGACGCTACTTCGCGAAGAGGCATATCAATGGTGGCTCACGGTTCGAGATAGTGTCACAGCGGAGGACCCCACTCGGGAGTATGTCAAGATGGCATACCAGAAGAAGTATGTCAGTACTTATTACATTGATGCTCCAAGGAATGTGTTTTTGGGACTAATTCAATGGAACAAGTCTGTAGTGAAATACAAGACTAAATTCCTAAAGTTAAGCCGATATGATCGAGGAATAGTGGCTACAAAACATGAATGATGTGTCCGATTTAAGGACGGATTAAGAGACGGCCTGAGACTGTTGATAGTTCCTCAACAGGAACGAGAGTTCATTGTGTTAATTGAAAAGGCTAAGATAGCTGAAGAGAGTAAGGACTCGATGAGATAAAATAGAGATAAGAATATGAACTGTGATAGAAGAAATTTTGAATTGTTTAAATTATCTGAGGATCTTCAGAAAAGACCGAGGGTTGAAAGTTTTGCTCATGTGACTAAGCCAGCTATGGGAAATTGGAGCCGTCCGTGTGCTCAGTGTGGAAATTATCATGTCGGCAAGTGTTGGAACCAGAAATTGAAAATATTTTAAAGTATAAGTCTATAAGCAATTGAAAATTGTTAAGGTTAGTTATAACCTTGTGGACATGTTGGAATCCTGGTTATAAATATAGTGAAAGCTGACTGTGAATAGACTTTCTATCATGAAATGTTACTCAAGTGATAAGTACAAGTGATATGTGGATAGACTATCTATCATGAAATATTATTGAAGTGATAAATACAAGTGATGTGAATTATATGGTTTATAACTCTGGTCAGCTTGTAATGTGATTCAGATGCTGATATATTTCAGGCTTTGATGCTTAGCAGGCTTTGTGCTGGTGTATATTTCAGGCTTTGATGCCTAGCAGGCTTTGTGCCGGTGTATATTTCAGGCTTTGATGCCTAGCAGGCTTTGTGCCGGTGTATATTTCAGGCTTTGATGCCTAGCAGGCGTTGTGCCGGTGTATATTTCAGGCTTTGATGCCTAGCAGGCTTTGTGCCAGTGTATATTTCAGGCTTTGATGCCTAGCAGGCTTTGTGCCGGTGTATATTTCAGGCTTTGATGCCTAGCAGGCCTTGTGCCGGTGTGTATTTCAGGCTTCGATGCCTAACCGGCTTAATGCCGATGATGTGTTATAATAGAGAATTCATGAATCACTTACAAGATGAAACATGTTTGTTACCATAATCTAAATGCTCGGATAAGTGCAACTCTTTCATATTGCAAGAAATAAGGTGAGTTAGTATTTTTCCCATTTGAATTAAGTGAGATGTGATAAAATTGAAGCTTCGGTAAGACTTTTAATATGTGCAATTGATCTTACCATTGATGTGTATGGTATCCGTAATGGAATTTAAGCTTGAATATGCTTATGAAGAAGTGGCCATATGTGAAAATGCTAAATGTGAAAGAGGTTGGATATGTTTGCATATGTGTAATAATTGGGAATATGTGATTGATATATATTGAATTGAAATGTACGGATGTTCATTCATAAGTAATTTCGAGGACGAAATTATTTTAAGGAGGGTAGAATTGTAATATCCTGAAATAGGGGTTGCGAGTTTGGTAAATAACTCGAGTATTAGTGGGCTCAAGAGTGATTTTGATTTGTTTTTAGAGTCCCTAAAACTCTCGGATTAAAATGGGACACTTTTGAAAATTTTGAAGATTTTGGGCTAAAAGTGAAATTTGGCTGAGGAGGCCTTAATAATAAATTTTGTAAAGTTTTGGACATGAAAGTCCAGGTAGCAAAGTGGCTTCCGTGTGCCACTTAAGGTTTGGCGCCAAGCATGGTCGAGGGTTCGAGTCTTAGGCGCAGCAAAAGACATTTTTATTTTGTAAAAGGGCGCTGCATAAGGAGGCCTTAAAAAGAAATCGAGGTGATTTGAATCACAAAAAGGCGCCTGGCCGAGTGGCTGAGACGCTTGCAGCATGGGGGCCTCTCGAGGTCGGGCGTTCGAGTCCCATTGGGGGCGCAGATGTTTTTTATTTTTAGCTCTTAGCGTTAAGGAGTAAGGCTTAAAAGAAAATGCGATGCTTTCATGTCATGAAATTCTAAGTGGCCGAGTGGCCAAGGACCTTGCTGGAGAACCACGACTTGAAAGACTCATGTTCGAGTCCTGGAAATCGCGAATAAGGCGCTTTATTTTTATTTTAGCGCTAAAGTGAAGGGAACTGGCAAGGTAAGGTTTAAAAGAAATTCTGATGAGATTATCGCATGAAACACGCACAGGGCCGAGTGGCTGGGTTATGGAGAACTTTTCTCCAGGTCCCGGGTTCGAGACCTGGGGACTACACCTGGGGACAGCGCCTGAAGGTTATCCTTTTTGGCTTTTTCAGGCATGAAATAAATAGCTGCATGGGAAATCAATGCATGCTGCATGCGCGCATGCAGCTTAAAAAGATTCTGCTTGTTTGCTTCATTTTAAACATGGAGCATTATTCTTTTATTTTATTTTAAGAACATTGAGCATTATGCTTTTATTTTTATATAGTATATTGTTTTTGGGGGTTAGAAATTAACTAAAGAAAGAAGCATGCCGTTGGGAGCATGAGAGTTTTACTATTATATCTTTTAGTATGAATTATATTTATTTGTTTGCTTATTTTATTTGTTGGAAAAAAAAGATTGGAATATTGGGTAATGGATTAAACAATAGTAATGGATGTTTGAAATTAGAAAAAGGGATGGGTCTTGGCTTTGGGAAGAAAAACATGTGCGGCATGGGAGCTTCAAATGTATGGCCGACCTTGTTCTTGATTTTTGGCCAAAAATTTGCTTGAAACTTTGACTATCTTTTCCCCCCATTTTCTTTGGTGTTTTGGTCGATGAAAGCTCTCTCTCTAAGGATTATCTCAGCTGATTTTCTAATAGCAAAAATGTGTCAAAAACTTTTAATATTGTTTCCTTCCCTACCCAAGCTAAGCATAGCTGAATGACTTTGTGTTTGGCAAGGATGCATGGTCGAATTTGATGCTTAGAAATTTCTCTTCTACCCCTTGTGTGTTGGCCGAAAGAAAAAGGAAAGAGTAGGACCATCGAGCTTTTGCTTTTGAGTGAAGAAAGGAGACTATAAGAGAGCTCTCGGGTTGTTGAACATCTAGGTAAGCATTATGCATATTTCGGCTGAGGGCCTTTGTTCTTATATTAGCCGAATCTTTGTTTTGAAGGTGCTATCGACTACGTATTTATAATCTCTTCAATCATTTTTGGTAAGCAAGTTATACCCTAACAATCGGTTTAGATTTCTTTCTATTAAGGTGCCCAAAATCAAAGGTTAAACCTTGATTTTTTAAAGAAGGCCCAATGTGCATTAAGTTCTTATAAGTGCTCTTTTGTGTGACAAGTGTTAGGGCTCTTAAAAGGAGTCTTTCGGGAGTTGAAGTGCTCAATGGACTTTGTCGAGCAAGGTAAATGATAAGAGTAATATTCGGCCAAGAGCTTTTGTTTATAAAGTTGTGTATGAGCCGATTCTAACAATATTTTAGTAGGACTTTTGATGACTTCGGGAGCTAATCGACTGGAATAAATGGTGTTTCGTGATAGAAATAAGCAAGCTAGTGTTAAGAAGCACAAATGACCCTTTCGGGAATTAAAGTGCTCAAGGGACAAATTGATAGAAGTAACAGAAGCTTTCAAGATGTTAGATTCTGTTAGATTCGATAGATCGGAAATCTCGCTATAGTCAGGTGCGTAGTTATCGCACTGTTCTTTTGCTTGATATATGAATTGTAAGTATTATTTTATGTAAATGTATGAGTTGTGCATGTTAGCCGAAATAAAGGCTAAAAGTATGGATACTAAGGTAAGTGATCGAATAATCAAGTTAATGGTTAGGATATTAACTTTTCAGTGATTTACGATAATAATCGATTATTGATGAATAAAGTGAAGACACGTGGTGTAAATTGTTCCGAGTAATATGTGACCACGATATATAAAATATACATATTGTTTCGTACAAAATGTTGCTATGGTACATATACGTACGCATAAGACTTGTGATGTGACTATTGGAGAAAAGGGTGTACACTATGTGAGTGGTCTAATGCTAGCCTCATGCTACATTCGTGATTGATGATTAGTGAACTGATTGATATGTGGATCACTATGTGATCGGTGGCTTGGCCACGACCTTGAGCAGTAAGTCTGCTAAGATAAGATATGTGGATCACTATGTGGGTTGGGCTTATTAATTACACAGTTATAATTGTATATTCGTAATTGCATTTTTATAATTGCATGTTTATATATGGATTGTGTGGATATGGGCCAAGCCTATATGTGAGGACATGTGTTTTTAACTATGCACTGAGTCTTGGTGACTCACTCTGTTTTTATTAAACCCTTTCAGGTGGCGTATACTGTTTGGACCGGGTTTGGAGAGGGTAAAAAGGTGGCCATGCAAAAGTGGATTTTCATGCAAAGGAATCTCTTGGTTAATGAATTAAATATTTATATTTTTCGTATTTTGATTAAATGTGTATTGTAATAAGACCTACTAAAGTGTTTCAGTTCATTTGTTAAGTATCGTTACTATTATGCCCTATTATGGAAGGATGATTAAAGATTGATTTCAAATGGTTTTATTTTCTCAATAAAGCTTGAAACCGATATGTTTATAACAAACTCCGATTTTTACTTAGAATATTACAAGTCACGAAAATGTTTTATTAAAGGAAACAAATTTTAAACGGTTTATCTCTTAAGTAAGAATATTTTTCGAATATGTTCCGAGTGGCATTCCAAATTCGGTCGGATTGAATAGGCCGGGTTTGGGGTGTTACATTTTGGTATCAGAGCATGGTTCAAAACTCGACTTTGAGGTTTTGGGCCCGAAAACAGTTTTCGAAAGTGGACTTTTCAAAATGTGAACTTCTATTTTGAGCTTGTTCTGGCATGGCACCTGTACCTCCTACCCGAAGTCCACCTGGTAAGTACCTCTGACTATTGAGGTATATTGAATATGTGAACTTATGGGCATAATTAGGCTCGTAGATTAGAAAATTTGGGCTATCGAACCCTAAGACTAGTCTACTCAAAAACAAGTGCATAAGACTTAAGGACTGAAATGACCATAGAGGTATAGTAAATGAATGTGTCCCTGCTTATGAACATGTATATGACTCTCTGAATAAGAAGTAGTGAACTTGAATTGAACCTATGTGTTCCGCAGTGGCATTCCAAATTCGGTCGGATTGAATGGGCCGGGTTTGGGGTGTTACAGATGTCTTTTACCACGGTGTTTACATGCAGGTCGATCAGATCGAACACTTCCAACACGGGCCATCGAAGTTGCAAGAGCTTTGTAATTTGACTGTGACCTAGCTCGACCTCTGCTCGAATGTCCCACACTAACCTTTGATCGACTTTGTTCATCTTTCAATTTCTTTCAAGCAGACTGAAATGTTTTACTTGGAAGTCTCTTTCTCGCATCTCTAGTTTCAAAGTCAGCTTTTCTTTTCTCTTTCTTAAGTGCCTCAGCTTTGCGAGCTCGTTCAACCAGTACTACGAACTCTTTTATCTCAAGTATGCCTACTAATAGTTTAATATTCTCGTTCAAACCATTTCCAAATCTTTTGCACATTATTGCCTCGATTGATACACATTCTCGGGCATACTGACTTAATCTCACGAATTCTCTTTCATATTTGGTGACAGACATGCAGCCCTGTTTCAATTCCAGAAATTCTTTTCATTTCTGATCAATAAATCTCTGACTAATGTATTTATTCCGAAACTCAGTCTGAAAGAAATCCCACGTGACCCGCTTTTTTGGAATAACGAAAATCAAGGACTTCCACCACTGATAGGCTGCGTCTCATAACAAGGAAACAACACACTTTATACATTCTTCAGGACTCAACAACATCTCATTGAATACTCGGATAGTGTTCCCTAACCAAAATTCAGCTTTTTCAGCATCATCATCACTATTGGCCCTGAACTCTTCAGCCCCATATTTACGGATTTTATCAACCGGAGGTTTATTCAATAGATTCATACTCATAACCGGTGGCACAGTTGAAGTCTGAGGGGGATTAGGCGGGGCAGAGGTTGTGAAACAGCTGAATTATTTCTTACAAATTGAGTGAACCACTCACTCATCATTTGGAAGAAGGCTTGCTTAGCCTCTCCCTCTTGACCGCTAGTAGCCGGTCTCGAATCAGATGGCGCTGTCGCTCGAGCGGGAGCAGACGCATTGCTTTCAACATCGTCAGCTACGACTCTTTCAGGATCCATTACTATACAATAACCACATTTTATACGTCAGGATTCATTACACTATCACATTTCATATATATGGCATGTATAGCTAGACTCTCACATGCTACGTTAGTCCAAGAATTGACTAAACCGTAGCTCTGATACCAATCAAATGTAACACCCCTAACCTATAACTGTCACCGGTCTAGGGTTAAGAGGCATTACCAGACAATCGAAAACTTTTACAGACATTTCAAATCATAATTCAACAAATCAAATCAAAGTGTCCCTTAAACAGGTCTTCAAGACCTTAAACATGCTTTTGAATAGGGCCGAGACTATCTCAAAAATTTAAAAATTTTTCAAAGTTACAGAGGTCACACGCCCGTGTGGGCAGGCCGTATGCCTCACACGGCCTCAGACACGCCCGTATGTCTAAGCCGCGTCAAAACAGGGCATATATACTGACTTGTCCACACGGCCGTGGACACGCCCGTGTGCCTCACCCATGGTCGCTATTGACTTGCACCACACGGCCAGTCACACACCCGTGTGTCCAGCCCGTGGTCGCTACTGACTTTATCCACACTGTCGGTCACACGCCCTTGTATCTTATCTGTGGTCGAGTCTGACTTGTTTTGAATTACAACCACGAGGGACACGGTCGAGCCACACGCCCGTGTGCTCAACCGTGTGGGTAATTATAGGCCATTTTTATAGCCAAAATGCCACCCACACATTGAGTTATCCCTACAAGCACATACAAGCATATTTCTAAACACAATTGGCAACCAAAAACACACCAAATGGTCATCATATCATCCCATTCAATCTCATTTCTAAGCATAACAACTTATATACTAAATAGCTCAACCAATTCACAAATAAACCAAACTTGATTCATCCCCAACTTACCACTTCAACATAACCATCATTCATCAAACACATATACTCACTTTGCATCAATAAGCTTACCATTATCTTGACCATTTCAAAACCATGGAATCATACCAAAACCAAACATCATATAATATGACTCTTCATTCATTACACAACGAGTTAACTAGCCATATCACATGGCTATCTAAATGTTTCAAACATAACTCAAGGTAACTAGTCTATACATGCCATACTTTAGTATATACATTTTCAAAAGGGTACTATAATAAGATTGAGTAGTATGATAACAAACCTTGACGATTCCCCGAGCCTTCAGTAGCTTTAACGATCTATAAAACAGAGCAAACACACAGAAAGTAAGCTTTCAAAAGCTTAGTAAGCCACATACAAATAAACTTAGCATAAAACGCACATAGCCACATTGTTACAATAACATTAATGTTTCTCGTTTGCAAATTCATCACTTATTCTTTGGCTCATTTGTTTAGCCATTACTTACCCACATTTCATAACTCAAAGTATCACTTACTCATAGCTCATTGAAGCATGTATCACATGTTATCTCATCAAATCTATACACATATTCACTTTAATACGCTCATATATACACTTACCTTTCATACACATTCATAGTGTACCTTTCAAATGTACCTAAATTGTTTATACATTTCTCATAGACATTCATTCTTCGGACTTGCCCGTTGAACCGTTCGAAATTAAATAGGATACTCAGAGTACTCGAAATACTCGTACAATGCCAACGTCCCAGACGTGGCCTTGCATGTATTCAGATATCGATGCTACTGTCCCAGACAGGGTCTTACACGAATCAAATACGATGCCAATGTCCCAGACATGGTCTTACATGTAAGTCTCATATCGATGCCAACGTCTCATATATGGTCTTACATGAAATCTTGAATCAACGCCAACGTCCTAGACGTGGTCTTACATGATTTCACATATCGAAAACCTATGTCAAGACATATGTAATCCTATCTATTCCTAGGTTTGTATGGGACTTCTCAGACATAGATTCACTATCGATACTATCTCGAATTCCATGTACATAACATCTCGAGCATATTCAACACAAGCTAAATTTCATATATGCAAAATTATCTCAATTCAAATGCATTTATTTGTATATCAACTTACCTCAGATTCGGTTAACGTACGGACTCAACTATTCGATCACTTTCGACTTTCCTTTATCTAAGTCTGTTTTCTTCGGTTCTTGATCTATACATATTTAAATTTAATCCATTTATTCACTAAATAATTCAATTCAATCCAAAAACACATATTTAGGGTAATTTACAAATTAGCCCCCACATTTTGACATTTTGACATTTTACTCCTTATTTCACAAAATCACAAAATACACAAAATCTCATGTTACCCATGCCTAGCTGAATTTTACTCATACTCATCTAAGTCCATATATTTCATTTATTTCACAATTTAGTCCCTCAAAATATTATTTTCTCAATTAAGTCCAAAATACTCAAATTCACTAAAAATCCAAAGACAAAACATGTTAATCTAACACATATATTTCATTTTTCACCATCAAACATCACAAAACTCATGTGTTCATCAATGGCACATTTCAAAACTTTCATCAATTCACAAAATTAAAGCATGGGTTTTAAAGAACACTAAGCAACGATTACAAAAACGTAGAAATTATCAAAAACCGATCAAAATCCATACCTTAATCAAAGAGAGACCAAGGCTGAATGCTACCAAAGCTTAAAACCTCTTTTCTTTTCTTACTTTTGGTGATGGATGAGTTAAAATGATGAAACAAATGTTTTATTTTATGTTTTAATTAACATAATATTACTTTTACCAATTTACCCTTTATTGTTACATTATGAATTCTTTAAATTCATGTCCACTACCTTCCATGCTTATATACAATGGTCTAATTCCATTTTAAAGCCTTCACATAATAAAGACAATAACAATTTAGCACTTTCACATTAATATCCAAGCTTTGCATCTTATGCGATTTAGTCCTTTTCTCTAATTAAACACACAAATGACCAAATTAAATCACAAAAATTTCACACATGCTTAATCATATAATGCAGACATAGAAAATAATATAAAAAATATTTTTTTGACCCGAATTTGTGGTCCCAAAACCACTATTCCGACCAGGGTCAAAATCGAACTGTTACAAAGCATTACCGAAGTTTACGTTTCAAAACTATCAACAATTTTAAAACATTTAATTCATATCATCAATCACATCAAAACCAATCAATAACATAGGTATTGTCCCTTATACGAGCCCTCAAGGCCCTAAAAACACATTAGAAACAAGTCGAGATTAAATTGAAAACATATAGCATTTTTTAGAAAAAGATGAAAATTTACAAATTGCAGGGGTCACATGGCCGTGTGGCAGGCCGTGTGGACTTTCGAAGTAGGGACACATGGCCGTGTCCCAGCCCGTGTCCGTGCCCGTGTACTCACTGGCTTGGGTCACACAGCCAAACCACACGCCCGTGTGCTAGGCCGTGTTCCCTTCAAAATGTCCTCACACGTCTGTGTTCTAGGCCGTGTGCTAGGTCGTGTAACAACCTGACTTGCAACCCTTTGAAAGCTATAGGGGACACATGACCGTGTCATCTGGCCATGTGTCACGCACGGCTAAGACACACGCCCGTGTCTCTTCCTATATGGATGAAAAATAGGCCATTTTCAAGCCATTTTTCTCACCCAACCTAGCACGTACCTACTAGCACTTTTGCACATATTACAAGCCTTCAAAAATGCACCAAAAACATTCATAATCAAACCTTTCAAATAAGGTATAACAACATACAACCAATATGCCCCATGGCACCTCAAACTTATCATCTAAACATGTACCATTACATATTCAAATATACCATTCAACAATTTGCACCGAAGATCACATGTCATTTGTAGCAAATGTACCAAATTACCACATTCATACCAACCACAAGACATTTATAATATGCATACTTAATCAATCATTCTAATTTAAAATGTTTTAGCATAATAAGCTATGATATCAACCAATTTAAGGCCATTTATATACATGCCAAAAACCAAACCTTTGTCAACATTCAAAATACTATAATCACAACCAAGTTACCATTACACAAGCCAAACCATATGGTTATTTCAACAACCGAAACACATAGGCCAAAAATTAGCCAAAAATGCCTATACATGCCATTATAACCAAAATCAAAACATCTGAAAGTACCGATAGGTCCGATGGATAGTGTGATGGATCTCTAACTAGCTTCCAACCCGATCGAGCTTCCAATAATCTAGAAAGTAAGGAAAAAAAAACACGTAAGCAATGAATGCTTAGTAAGCTCGTATAAACTTTATTCATATCAATCCATTTCAAATATGAAATTTATACATATCAATAATAATCATAGATCGATACTGCAAGATTCATGAAGCTATATTCAACAACTCACAAAGTGAATAAATCCACAGCATCACTTATACATATCATCCCTAGCATAGTAGGATTTTAAATAACTTTAAACCCTTTCAAATTTTCTTATTTTCTTTTGCATTTCATTACTTTCCATTGCATTTATGTTCATTAGCTTGAATAACAACATTTATTCAATTATTCATTCCTTTTTTTTATCATTCTACACTTCATGTATGAACTTACTATTTCATTACCTTCCACACTCGTTTCTTATGCATAATACACAAGACTTAAGCATATCATTCAATCATAGCCACAAGCTAGTGCATTTAAACATAGATCCTTTTGGAATTAGTCACATGATAAACCATTTCACAAGAAATTACAAAGTTTAAACCTTACCACTATTTCATGAACACAAGCATATTTCCATTTAAGCACTTACCATTTCAATGCAACTTATAAGTTTAACGTGGCATAATCCAACCATAACTTGGCCAAAGCCTAAGTATGTACACCAACCACATTAGTCATGTAAATTCATATATGAATCAATAATCATGGATGATCTCAACAATTTAATCAAGTTTCCATATACATGTAACATCCATATCGTCTATCTATATATCATGTAAAATTATTTCCATATATTTCATGTAAATACCTGTAAAAGTTCGTATCGAACTCATATCATCTCATAACAAAACATTGCCCATTGAACCATTTATAATATCGTTGGATACTAGGGATAGCTCACACATAGTGTGCTAAGCTGTAATTCGTCAATTCCTGTACATGTATGCTCATACGATTTGTGAATCGGTATGCTCTTACGAGTTGTAAATCGGTAAGCTCTCACAAGCTGAAATTGGTAATGTAACAGCCCAAATTTTGGTGAAATCAGAACAGTGGTTTCGGGACCACAAATCCGATCCAAAAATAAATTTATTTTATTTTATTTTATTTTATGGCCTGTATTATGATAGATATGACATGTGAAAATTTTGGTACAAAAATTTTATCGATTTAGTGCATAATTACGAGAAGCACTAAATCGCATAAAATGTGAAAGTTGAATTCTAGTAGCTAGAAGGATCAAATAGCTATGAAATTCAAAACTCAAGGTCCTTATATGGTAATTAGACCATTTAGAAAAGTGTGTAGATTTTTCTTGGTGACTCATCCATGGAAAAATAAAAAAAGGCTAAGGACCAAATTGGAAAAGTGAAATGTTATTAAATGACAATTTAATTAAATGAAAAAGAAAACATTTTCATATCATCTTCCCTAAATATTTCCATGGAAACCCTAGGAGAGAGGATGAAAACTTTTCAAGCTCAATAAGGTATGAAATCAAGTCTCGTTTTTAATGATTTTTATATTTTTGGAATCAGGATAGTCTAATCTATCTATTTGGGGATTAATTTGAAAAGTTATCAAGGTATGAAAAATTGTTCATGGATGTATATACTAGAAATTGGTAATTTATGGTAGAAAATAAAAGATTATTGATAGATAAACAACTTTTATAAAGTGATTTTTGATGAAAACATGATTTAGGGGCTAAAATGTAAACTTGTGAATTGAAGGAAAAATTTTGAAATTTTATGAATACATGTGCTGTAAATTTTGTAATGGGAATTTTGTTAGGCTTGGAATAGGGAGTAATTTGCACAAGTTTCATTTTCCGAGCCTAGGGACGAAAATGGAATTTATGGAAAAGTTAGGGGCAAAATAGTAATTTTGCCTAGAATGTAAATTGAGTCCAAATAAATATGAGATATGTGAAATTGATGTAAAATTTACTCATATAGGTCTGGATAGACAAATTCAAAGTTAGAATGAGGAAAAAGAGGAAAATGTCGGATTAGTAGATGTTTGTACACGAACCTTTGTTAAGGTAAGTTTGTGTAACTAAATTATGTTTATTTACATCTTGTTTTGATTGTAATTATGTAAATTGTATAAATTTCATATATATATATATATATATATATATATATATATATATATATATATATATGAAAGGATTACATATCCAATCAAGCCCGATAAATAAAAATGTTCTAATTAATTGATAATGCCGGATAGATGTTAAAAGGGTAAGTGATGGAAATGTTGCTTTCATGCTCGAAATGGATGTGGAATATTATCACATGAATTATGTGGTGTTAAAGATGTATGAAAGGATCACATACTGGAAAATGCTTGGAAATGTTAAATCCAGTTTGAATAAATGAAAATCGATGGATAAATGTAATTACCGAAATGAATGAGGTCTTGCATTTGTTGCAAAATGGATTAGGCTCGAACGAGCAATCCTAATGACTTCATTACAGAAAGGATTTATCCCGGACGGGTAATCCAGAATGGACTCTAAAGGGAATTCTTTGTCATATAAAGGATTTAGCCTGGACTGGTAATCCGACGAAGCCCTTAGAGTATATGTTACAGCTAGAATTTAACCTGGACTGGTAATTCTGCTATATGATATGTGGCTCGAGAGTGTACCTAAAAGGTACTACTAAATATGAATTGACGGACTATGGAATTGTACACCTCAAGTGTACTATTTGTGTGTTCATCGATATTTCGAATAAATTCAACGGGCAATGTTCTGACAAGAGCAAAGATGAATTGAAAACAAATTGACATGGAATGATACATATGATATGGAAATATGACATGAAAAGAATATTACATGAAATACAAGAAGATGATATTTGCATATGAAAATTATTTGATGAGAATGTTCATCCTTGATCATAGACCCCGTACACCTTGAATGTACTACTACTTGTGCGACCTTAATACTCAAATAAAATGAGTAAAGTCCTGCCATGAAATGATCTGAACTAGAAAAGAATTACTATGAAGCTATACTTGTATTAACAAGAGATGTCTATACATGTTAAATGAATATATTTTGTGGAAAGCATATGTGCATGGGAACTTGATTGTTGTTGAGCCCATACATGTCTTGATGTTATTATGGAATATATGACCAACAAGGGAAATGAGGATGTGTGTAGGGCTTGAGGTCAAAGTGGTTGAATATGCCTTACTTAGTTACCTCAAATAGGATGTATGGTAAGTTAAGTACCATGTTATACCAACTTAGTAAGCATTTTATGGTACCCCATTTTATTTTCCCCTATTTTAGAGTAAATCGGAAGCTCGTTGGATTGGAAGCTCGGCAGAAATCACTCACACTATCCATTGGCCCATGTCGGTACAATATGGTAAATCAGTTACGGTTGTAATGGCATGTATAGGACATGTTGGCCATATTGGCATGTAAATGTAAATGATGCTTGTAATCTAGCCATTGGAATGGCTAGTAATGGTTTTTTTTTTTTATATACTTGTAATGTTATGCTATGGTAACTATATGTATATGTTAAGTAGTTGATCAAATCATGTTTAACACATGAATTGAACTAAGGTAGGATAGTAAACATGTATGCATGCAATGATAGGCCATGTTGAATGATGAAATTTGCTTATTTGAATGCTTAGAATGGTTGGATTGTACTTGGTATGTTTTGGTGTAGGAAAATGGTAAATTTGGGTGACAAATGAGGCTAGGAAATGGCTTTATTTTGTCCACACGGGCAGACACACGGGTGTGTGTCTAGACCATGTATGACACACGACCTACCCCATGGACGTGTAGCTAGGCCATGTGTCCCCTACACCTTAAATTCGAGAAAATAGAATGCTCAGAATTGAGCACACGAGCAGAGACACGGGCGTGTGTCTTGAACACGAGTGTATGTCTTGGCTGTGTGAAACTTGCACCTAATTCGAATTGAATT
The DNA here is from genome assembly GCA_005393395.2 of Gossypium australe. NCBI lineage: Eukaryota > Viridiplantae > Streptophyta > Magnoliopsida > Malvales > Malvaceae > Gossypium > Gossypium australe. The sequence continues at coordinate 121,336,658 of CM016616.1, forward strand.
AAATAACCACACGGCCTAGCACATGGGCGTGTGGCATGGCCGTGTGGCGCAAGTCAGAGAGCTGCCTAAATCGAACATATCCTGTAGCACGGGTGTAACTTAGGGTCACACAGGTGTGTCTCTTGGACCACACGAGCGTGTGAGCACTGTACCTTAAAATTTTTTGAAATGTCGCGAAAAATTCTTAGAGGTTCTAATTAAGTCCAACTCGATTCTAATGCTCGAATTGGGCCTCGAGGGGTCCATCTAAGGGATGTTACGAATGATCTAAGTTAATGAATAGTGATTGGCATGATTTATCTGAAAATGTTCTCAATGTTCTGGTAATACTCAGTAATCTTGTTCTGGCGGTAGACACGGGTTAGGGGTGTTACAGGTAACCTCATATGAGCTGAGAATCCGTAATCCCTAATAACATGTCATTTGTATCCTACATTTAACGCCCTAAATTTTGGGGCTAGAAGTTTTGGGGTTTTATGGTTAGGTTCATAGAGAAGGACGTGCTTTAGTGTTTATTTTCGTGCTTGTGTGACAGAATGGGCCCGCTGGTCTAATGGTTGTGTGAGTATTAGTGTATCTCTGGGTTTTGGGTCAGAGTCTCTGGGTGTGTGTATTTTGTGATATATTTTTTTTATGTTGTTAAATAGCAAACTGGTTTTTAAGTTTTTAATTATTAATTCCTTTTATCATTAGGATTATAACTATTTTATTTTATTATTTTTCTTGGTTACACGTTCTCCTCTTCCTCTACCTCTTCTTGTTTTTCTTTTTGCTCTTTTCTTTTTCTGTGAAAATGGTCTTTATTTGCGGTATTTGAAGAGCTTTGTTTCCTAGTCATCGAGACGGCACTCGAACATTTTCACTCATGAATCATGTGTGGGTTTCGTATCTCTTTCTATTTTAATTGCAATTTCTTTTTCGCCTAAAATTTGACATCATAGGTGTAGGTGTTGTAAACCTACTAAACTCGAAGTTGTATCATCGTATTATGCTTAGAAATAGTGTGTTTTGGTATGTTTTCAAACTATCGAGGTCGAGGTGAGTGCTACGTGGCTGAAAGCATGATTTTCAGGGTTATTTTAGGGTGGTTTTGTGACCACATGGGTGGCCACAC